>OU611830.1:2500-4802500 GCA_914767695.1 Ptilodon capucinus | reverse complement strand
TCAACGCTCACAAACAGCCGTACAATGCGCGTATAAACGTGTAAGCTTTATTTAAATAACCCCTTTCAAAAGCTGCCTTATACAGGAATAGCGCTGTAATTTTCTTCGAATTGCACAAGAAAGCGCTCGAGCGGCTAACATCCACATCTGCGTATTCCGCACCTTCTGCATCCAACTTTTATAGCGATAATTACACAGATTATAAGGAACGTTAGTACGGCTATTTGTGTCTCTTTCTAACGGCCTATTAAAGATAGAGTCGCAAATAAAGGGAGAGTCAAGCAATACGAGAACAAGCGACCAATATTTTGCCATTACTAAATTTAACTCTGTGTTAATACTCATAAAGATTGAATTTCTGTGGTTAAAGGCCACGCGATCATGACGCAAAAAAAATTCCAGTACCAAAACGAACTGTAGGCACCTATTAACTTATAGAAGAAGCATATTTTTCAAGTAAATGTCATGGATTGTTTGACTTTTGCCACAGAAGTTTCATCTTTATTTATATTGACACAGAATAAATTTTCAAAATAAGTTATATTATGATCCCAGTATGCTTTAGCGTAAATCCGTTTACGCGCCTCTAGGGAATCAATAGAATCCTGTAGGTATAGACGGTAGCAAATTAAAGTTTCCAATAAAGTTTTGTTGTCCCCTAACTCGACGCAATAATGGCTAAAATCGCTTAACTAATACATGTAGAATATACTGTTATTTCGCTTTCATGCTAATCAAATATGAATGTTATGTATGAAGCTATGAGTTTGATTATTTTAAGGTTCTGTCTGGTCTACCAGTTTGGAATGTGGAAAAACATTGTTACTCCAAATATATGTTAAGTTATGACTCTATGCAATGGTATTAGAGAGTATAGATACAAAACTGTCAAAACGACGTCAAAAATCAAATCACACCACGGTCTAGACTCAGACAATCTGAGATACTTAGATGTGAAAGTTACAAACTAAATTGGACGTGCGAAACTGTTGAAAGTTTGCAAAGGCTTCCTCTTTAAAAAAAAAACACAAAGGTAAAAACCTTTTACAAACAAGTTTTTATTTAATTACCATTACCATGAAATTATTTTTTATTTTTTTATCATTTGGATTTAATGTGATGTTGTATTAGTTTTCGTGTTCTCCTCAGCAAGCCCTTTCATTTGATACCCATATCGTGGTAGTGCAGAAAAAATAACTAGTCCGCCATCTTGGATGATCCGCTATATTGGAATTAGAATGACGTCACATAGCTAAGCATGCATTGTCATCCAAAATAAGCGTGTATACCAAATTTCAGCTCAATCAGTTAAAGATAACTGATTCAAAATTTAGTTGCAAGATTCCACCCGGACATACATACATTGCAAGTTAATATAAAGAAGAAGAAAATATAATAAAACCGGCCAAGTGCGAGTCGGACTCGCGCACGAAGAGTTCCGTACCATTATCTATTAAAACGGCAAAAAAATCACGTTTTTTGTATGGGAGCCCCCTTAAATATTTATTATATTCAGGTTTTTAATATTCAGTTATTCAGTTTTTTTGTTGTTAAAGCGGCAACAGAAATACATTATCTGTGAAAATTTCAACTCTCTAACTATCATGGTTCATGAGATACAGCCTGGTGACAGACGGACGGACGGACGGTCGGACGCACGGACGGACGGACGGACGGACGGTCGGACGCACGGACGGATGGACGGACGGACGGACGGACGGATGAACGGACAGCGAAGTCTCAGTAATAGGGTTCCCGTTTTACCCTTTGGGTACGGAACCCTAAAAATTGGACGTCCGAAGCTGTCAAAAGTTTGCAAAGGGTTCCTCTTTTATAATAACTCGTTGATCGCAAGTATATGGAAGGCGTTGTAGAACACTTTTCTACTTAAAATGCTACTCTCCTACAGTAACTGGTAACAGTAACAGTAATTTGTAACTGGATTATAAATCTATCAATGTGTGTTAGTTAACTCAGAACTGTTACAATGGCAATAACCTCGCCCCTTTTTACATTTGTACGAAAATACATAGGTAGACCGTCCGTGCACCTCTGCCGACCCCTATGAGTAATACAGGCGTGATGGTGTAGTTTTTATATACAATTCAAATACGGACAAGTAAAGATGCAATGCTTTGAACAAACTCAGTTCAAGTTGGCTTGATAAACTATCCGTCTTATTTCAGAAGGAAAATAACTTAAACAGTTTGTACAGTGTTTACTTTTTGTTTTGAAATGTAAACATTTATGATATCGTCGTGATGCTGTTTATCTAAATAATGTTAAACGTCGGCGAGTTGGTGTAGTGGTTCGATGGTCCGCCGCTTGTCTCACTGCAAGAGTGGTTGCATGTTCGATTTCCGTCAGTGAAAAATTTTGGGAATGGTTTTTGTCTGGGTTTAACAGGTATCACCCCCAGTCCATTGCGTGGTATCCACAGTAAAAGTGTTGTTTCGTTTGGGATTATGATCCCATTGATGATCCCAATTGCGTTGCGATAAATATATCCTGCTACCACTAACTCCTAAGCAATATTATTTTAGTATTGCTAAGATGGTCTTTTTTGTACGAACCAGTGAAAAAATCTAAGTAGTTAAAGTCAAACCAAAATGTATCTTTCTCTCGTATGAATTACGAAAGTGTGAGAACGTGTGGATGCGACAAAACCTGTGACATATGTCTTGTCTTGGCGCACGAGCAAGCCGTGCATTGCACCATATCACTCATTTCTAAAATGCTGGCTAGTATTTTATTGAAAAGCAAAGCAAAAAACTAAGTATACCAATGGTAACATTGGCGAATTAACATGGAACCCTTGCCACCACCTAAAGTATTATGGTTTCCAAACTAACTGTCAATTTTTGACAGATTTTGAACAGAGTTAACTGTTAAAAACAGATGAAACACATTGTTAGGTCCAACTAATGTCAAATAGCATCCGTGGTGTCTTCTTTATTTCTGCGGCAATTCAGCCAATACAGTTATTTTTGTCTCCCGCTTTGCAATGGCGGGAAGTGGATGTATTTTTTCTTCCAACTCTTCCTACACCTTTTTCGATAAATTCGTGCGGGTTCCAAGACAATTTAGCTTTTCCCCGGGACTCGCCGAGGGTCAAACCTCGGTGTTTTCTGGCTTACAGGAGTAACAGTGGTGGGAATGTGTGGCGGGCTTAGTCCAAAAAAAAACCAGATTAAACAATTAAAAATATTGCTGCAAGACGGTGTTAAGGGAGCTGTAGGCATTATATTGAAGTTCTTTCTATAATTTGCTTCAATTTCATAGCATTCAAATTTCTTTTACTTCTTGAGAGCGTTGGTCTTCTATAAGGATGATAACCGTTTGAAGAGATGCTTCTTTCAGGACTGCTTCTGTTCAAATCTGGACACCTGAAAAATATGAATATTTATTTACGTTTCAGAATGAAATTTTAGGAAATTACCTTTCAAAATTTTCCCTGGTCTGGGCGCAACTGGGATTGCCCCTAGTCCATTGTATGCTACCCATAGTACAAGCTTTGCTTGGTTTGGAATCATACGATGAGTATGTGTTTTCCGAAGATTTTCCTTTATTTTTTTCAGTTCTTAACAGTCCAAACTGATTATACCTCACCAAAACACCATTTCGCAGATTTTTTGTCCATTAGTAATATTGAATCGAGGACTGTATAACAGTGGTACCCCCTAAAACCGATTTAAAGATTACATACCCACAAACCCAACAGTTTAACCTTTTATGGAAATAAATTCTATCCTGAACCGCGGCCTGAACAAATAGAGTAAGGACTGAGCCGTCACTTACGGGAACTAAGATGTAGATAGAATAGCAACAATGGGGCATCAACTGGATGTTTGCTTTTTAGAGATTAGGTTCTTATAGTGATAGATATAAGTGCCAAATTTCCATCCATCATATTACATCACCTTTTACTGGGAGAGACAGCCTTATCGTCAAATCGTCATCTATACAAATAAATAAAATTCAAGTGTCTGTTTGTGCTGTTTCTAAATAATAGCTTTTTACCAAATGCATATGAAAGTACATATAACGAAAACACAATTGTTAACATTTTTGTCTGTTTGTTTCGCCTAATCTACGAAATGGCTGGACCGATTTTGACAGAACTGCCTAGCAGACTGCTTGTATTAAAAGGATGCTTCCTTTGGCATTTAGATTACTTTTATTTTATCTTAGAAAAACGACATGAAGTTGCCTACCCGCACCGGGCCAGAGTGGTGGACTATGGCCTGAATCCCCACCGCATTGAGGGGAGGCCCGTGCCCAGCAGTGGGACGTTAAAAGGGCTATAGTAGTAGTAGTAGAAAAATAATTAAAGTCCCTAAATTTGACGCGAAGGGAGTGTCGAGCACAGCTAGTTATAAATAAGATGGGTTAAAAGGTGAACAAGATGGCGGATGACTACTTGGGTTAATCAATGAACAAAAACTGATTTAAAAAAACTTTGATTTGGAGTGCAAAAAGATAGCTAAAAGTTATTTATTTCATCTCGAGGACGTGCTCAAAGTACTCCGACAGGTCTAGTTATAAAAATATATAGGCCTATTTTTAATCCAGCTTTATAGTTTTAGTTACCTTTACAGCCTTATAGTTACCTTAAGTTTGTGTATTTTTATTATAACTCACTTCCAATTCCAATTAGGTTTATGGCTACATCATTTACCGATGATTTTATCAAAGACAAGGTTATAGATAGAATAATAAGTAAAAATAAAATAAAAACTTATGTAAAAAATATGTTTTTTTTCCTGATTCAGTGTTTGTAAATAATTCATACCATTGATAAAATAAAAAATTATGTAAAGAAACTTTTAGAAAACACGCTTTTATTTAATTGCCCTTAGTTTTCGTGTTCTCCTCAGCAAGCCCTTTCATTTGATACCCATACTGTGGTAGTGCAGAAAAAATAACTATTCCGCCATCTTGGATGATCCGCCATATTGGATTTAGAATGACGTCACATAGCTAAGCATGTATTGTCATCTAAAGTAAGCGTGTATACCAAATTTCAGCTCAATCGGTTAAAGATAACCGATTTAAAATTCAGTTGCAAGATTCCACCCGCACATACATTGCAAAAGAAATAAACTTAAGTAATAAACTGCTGAGCGGTAACTTACTTATAAATCTCATTGGTAATGAAGTTATCATTCTTGCATCTCGCCGTCCATTTCTGCCAGTACTTTAAACCCTCTGTTTGGAATATCTTGGTCGCACAGATTGTGTCATCGCGTACATCATCATCCAGAAGGGCTGGAATTTAAAATGTATGTTATTTGTTAATAGATTACGAGAATTTTGTGTAAATGCGCAGATTACGTTTCTACCCCGCCATTTATACCCATGTACAGGGTGTTTCAGAAGTACGAAACAATACTTTTACGTTTGCATCAGTATCGGGTATACAACTGAACGGTATCAAAAATTGATCGAAATTTGACCATGTCTTTGCAACTTGTTTTCGTCATCAATTTCTAAAACTCTTAATATCTTGAGACCTATGTAAAATATGCATGTTCTGTTTTGTGAATAATAGTAGTCGTCCCTCATAAGTGTAGTTTACAATGCTGAATAGGGTTATGGATGTACCAAAAGGCCAGAACACGATATCTGTGACAAATATTCAAGGGTCTATAACTCAGAAACTACTATAGTTAGGCATAAACTGTCTTCACTAAGCATCCACATTATGACCTACGTAAAGTACCTAAAGTATTATTTCGGACTTCTGATACACCCTGTTTTTTGACACATAGATCATTATGACACATAGGTATTAACAAAAATTACCAGACTCTATACTTTTGAATAGAGCCACAAGATCAAGCCGCTATCCACATGATATTATTGCTTTTTGCAACATCTACAAAAAAAAAATCCAAGGGCGGCTACCATTGGAAAAAATATGAAATATAATTTTCCTCGACCTAAGTAGCGAACAATGTCGCTGAAACTTCGTAATACTAACTAACAAACCACAAACCGTACACCGAGGGAGTCAAGAAATAACAAAATCAAATAAAACAACGTTATGCTCGTAAAAATGTTGCTCAAGTTAGTAGAGGCCATCCTGATTTATACTTACCAACTTTAATGTATTTCCACTCGAGTTTTCCTAAGATAACCACACTACTTAAGTTAGTCATTACTGTCAAAAATAAAATATAAATTATTGGTTGAACATTTCAACGCTAAAAAAATCATTTATAGCATTTTATTAGGATCCTGTATAAAACAATAGAAAAAACACAAGATTGTTTTTAGGGTTCCGTAAACAAAGGGTAAAACGGGAACTCTATTACTAAGACTTCGGTGTCCGTCCGTCTGTATCACCAGGCTGTATTTCTTGAACCATGATAGTAAGACAGTTGAAATTATAACTTAAGATGTATTTCTGTTGCCGCAATAATAACAAATACTAAAAAACATAATAAAATAATTATTTAAGGGGGCTCCCATTAATTCTTATGGCAATAGATACGATCCAATTTACGTTATCTGTACTACAGTAGATATATCCAATAAATTTAATCTTTATGTACATGGTACATTTTCATTGTAAATTAAATTAATTTGCTCGTCTCAGTTTATTCAGAGGATTATACAAAAACGCTACTCTCACAGCTCTATAACTACCGAAATTATCACAAAAGTTCCATAAAAGATTTCATAGAATATTTTGAACTGATTTATATTGAAACCATACCATATCCGCGCAATTATAATATAATTTACCATTATATCTGCTATAATTAAGACAAAGGTTATCAGTGCTGATAAATCTTTACACCCTACTCGCATTCCACGAACTGAGTCTTTCCCCGATAGTCATATTAGCGGCTATACTACGGACGAGCGAATTTACTTTACCGTTTTTTAGAAAATGTACTTTGTATCGATATAAATAAAGATTGAATGTGTGTGGCAGACGCCGCGCGTCCACAGTACTTAAGTCACTTGCGCTGTTGGTGACATTTCATTGAAAAATGTGCTTTTTCTATAAGTTAATAAAGTTGGTTTTGTAATCGCAAATCGCAAATTTGTTGAGTGCGTTTACACGTGCCTATTTGCGATTTAAAGCCCGGCACACTGGGGCGTCAAAAGCCGCCTGTCAAATTGTTTCCCCATACCAAAACGCGCTATGTGCCAATAATCGTTTCTTATTTTACAAAATGAATGAACCTCAATAGAATAAGATGAGGAATGGTTCCACCTGCGGTTAGCGAGTATTTCAGCCAGTGTTATATAATTAATAGCATGAACAAATTCAATTAATAAATACACATTATAAATAAAAATTAATTGTAAAAAAACTTTTTAAAAACAAGCTTTTATTTAATCGCCCTTAGTTTTCGTGTTCTCCTCAGCAAGCCCTTTCATTTGATACCCATACTGTGGTAGTGCAGAAAAAATAACTATTCCGCCATCTTGGATGATCCGCCATATTGGAATTAGAATGATGTCACATAGCTAAGCATGCATTGTCATCCAAAGTATAAGCGTGTATACAAAATTTCAGCTCCATCGGTTAAAGATAACTGATTTAAAATTCAGTTGCAAGATTCCACCCGGACATACATACGTTGCAAGCTAATATAAAGCGTGTAAAAATGGATGATGACAGTGATAAAGATGGCGGATGAATGATAAAAGAAATCGCCAATATACTGAAATATTGAGTTTTGGTCGAAAAAGCCACGAACACCACAATGCGTAAAATTTTGTCAATATCATGTCGTTGGAAAATTAACTTTTTTATGGAGTCCATACCACCGTGATATGTAACTATCGACTTCGTCCTACGGCAATTTTTTTGCCGTTTATCCGACATCCGCCATTGCAGTTGCCCTATGTAGTTGCCGAATCAAGTAAGTACCTAAGGTAACGAAGCCAGATAAACGTCAAAACAATTGCCGCATACGAGCCATAGTAGATATGGGTTCTCTAGTTACTCTATGGTCAATACAATGTTATATTTTAGTTTCATTTTATTTTGTATCATTTTTAGGGTTCCGTACCCAAAGGGTAAAACGGGAACCCTATTACTAAGACTTCGCTGTCCGTCCATCCGTCCGGCCGTCCGTCCGTATCACCAGGCTGTATCTCATGAACCGTGATAGTTAGACAGTTGAAATTCACAGATTATGTATTTCCAACAAATAAAAAAACAACCAAACTAAAAAACAGAATAAAATAAATATTTAAGAGGGCTCCTATACAACAAACGTGATTTTGTTGCCGTTTTTATAGATAATGGTACGGAACCCTTCGTGTACGAGTCCGAGTCGCACTTGGCCGGTGTTTTTGTTCTCTCTCTCTGTCTGGTGTACAATAAAGAGTACTCTATCTATCTATCTACAGTTCGTTTTGGTATTGACCAAAAATTAGACGTACGCGTCTAGACGCCTCAGTATGTGGCGGTCACGTATCTAAAATGTGATACAAAGATAAACCACTTGACCGGAGCACATAAAACGCGGGTCATAAAATCCGTGAGACACTCCTAACAGTTTGCTATTTTGTTCTCCTTAATAACCTACTATCTTGCTCAATCGTATACTTTGTACCGGACCTACAACTATCGGTTTTTGCAGTACTATTTTTTCGTTCAGAAATCAAACCAATATTGAAATAATACTGCTAAGGAAGAAGTAGTAACAGGTAGAGTCGGGATATTGTAAGGAATCGTAGTTATAACTTACAGCTGTAAAATGAACTGTATTACCAGGTAGAAGAAGTATATTTTTAAACGATATGTCATCGAGGACGCGAGTAAATATTGTTGCATGGTTTTTGCCATTGACATTTCAAACTTTATTTATATTAGCGCAGAGTACGTTTTTAAGAAAAGTCGCACTTGTTTGTATGGGTGTTACTTACATTCACATGTAATGTCGCAGTCACCACCACGTCTCTTCTCCCGGCACCATCGACTTGGTATCTGAGAAGAAAAAACAATATTTCAATCTAATTAAAGCTGAACTCAGAACATTGGAAGACCCTTTTGAGATCAAAAATTTAATTCTTAATTTGAATTAAAAAAATTACCTTATTTACAATCGGAATAAAGAAGAAACGAAGAATGAAATTGTATGTAATAGTGGCCTAAGTACTGAAAATTGAGACCCTAACTTAAAAAAACAAGTGTCTCTATTAACAGTTACATTAGGCTCCTAATCACATTTATTTAAAAGTATGTTTAAAGGAAGAGGCTAAGATTAGATATGAAACGGTTATCCGGTAACTATCCGGTATCCGGCCTATCTGGCCTTGTTTTCTCTATCCGGCCGGATACCGGATAGTAATTCAGTATCCGGCCGGATACCGGATAGTAATTCAGTATCCGGCCGGATACCGGATCGTAATTCAGTATCTGGCCGGATACCGTATAGTAATTCAGTATCCGGCCGGATACCGGATAGTAATTCAGTATTCTGCCGGATACCAGATAGCTAAAATTCAAAAAATCTCATCATACCACAATAGGTTAGGATATCGTTTAGTTTTAAAATTACCCGTCAAAAATATTTGTTTTATTAATTAGTTTATTACTCGAAATTAACTATTGGAAAATTGTGGTGAATGAATACCAAATTTTCCGCATTTGTTGGTAAGAGGTGACTCCGCTTGGTTTCGTATACCAGACCAGCTTCTGAAAATAGCCTTTCACTGTAAATGCTTGTGCCAGGTGCTGAAAGATTCTAGAAGAATTCTAGCAAACCTTAACAACTACGGGAACTGATGCAAATTCACTGACCACCATATGTATGGGTCGTGATTGCGATCGATTCGAGATGTCTTTAGGAAGCGTCATGAAACGCGATAAAGGGCTGGATATCCGGTAGCTGGATATCCGGCGTTCGGACCTGTTAGCGTGCCGAATATCCGGTATCTGGCCAAACCATTATCCGTTTCATCTCTAGCTAAGATGATCCCACGATTCTACAGATTCTACGGACATTTGAAGATGCCCACGGATCACTTTATTCAAATTAGTGTCTTAAACTTTACCTGATAAAGTCCATAATACTTTTTTCCACTTGGAGTGACCACGAGTGCGCTCGTGTCTCTGTTGCTCACTTTTTCAATCAAACACACCCCTAAAATAAAAAAAAAATTGCACGTTCAATGGTTTCGGCAAAAATGCATCAACATAAATAAAAAAACAGTCGTAAACAAAATTGTTAGCCGTCCAAAAATGTATTCCACAAAAACAAAAGAATGATACCTAAATCCCTAGAGAAAGAAATTCAATTTACAAAAATACATAAAACTTAATATTGCATAAACAATTGTTTGTTTATGTTTCTCTATCTTAAATCCCAACGCAAATATGCGCGTCATGACACAAGCGAACAGTTTCTTGCCAGTAACAAAACGAACTGTATTATCTCATAGAAGAAGCTCATTTTTCATCGAGATGCCATCGATGACGCAAGTGAAGTAAATCGAGGGTCGCGTTTGCAGCAGACATTCAATCTTTATGTATATTAGCATAGAGTACATTTTCAACAAAAGATAAGTGAGTTCACTCGTCCCAGTGTGTTCAGGACGTAACGGGGTTAAGACAGGGTTCAAGGGCACTTAACAATGGAAGGTGGGTTGCGAACCCGCGGATCAATTAGCCGCAGATAATACCCCCAAAAAGGGAGTCATTCAATTTGAGAAATCGCTTCGAAATTCGAGAAAACTATCTCTAGATACTTTATAAAGGTGAATACCCATCGATGAAATATTATTCAGATTAAAACTATTTCATGTAACTAAGTTTCATGTAACAGCCCCCTAACCACCAACTGGCTTGCAGCAATGTTTTCAACATAAGTTTTTGACTGTTAACTCAGTAGAATATCATTAAAACACTTACAGTTAGTATGGAAACACCAATACTTTAAAGGGTGGTAGTAAGGTCCCAGATAAATAAAATCTCTATAGCTAAAACTATTTCGTAAATAAAGTTTATACCTAACATTATTTTTTATTAGAACAGTTATATATATTGAAAAAGTGACGACATCTATATCTCGATACATAAAACCAAACTTCTATAAACGCTAATAGATGGCGCGTCAAGCGATACATTACATACAAAAACTGAATCGTCATACTAAATCCTATGAGAATCCTGGATCACGATAGAAAAATTCTCGACGATTGTAACTATATTTACTAATTTCCGATATTAACCGTGGACGCGTGTAGTCGTCTTTGGGCAGATCATTAGAGCATCAGACATTTAAAAAGATGAAAAAAGAAAGAAATAAAATTCCAGCGAAGTATTTCAATATTTGAACTGAGACAGAGTGTCTTCTTTTTATGATAATACAACGTAACTATTAACGTTTTAACGTGCTATACATACATTATCGCGTCTGTATCCCCCGAAGAAGCATTCAGAGGTACACTGCACCCTTAATTCACCGATGTATTTTAAGTGTTCTAAGTTAAAATGTAAGTGAGCCTTTACCCTTAATTCTAAAAATTTTCAAATGAAGTCTGACTAGCCACTGAGGGGTAGTGATTTAAAATAAAGATTTCAAGGCTGTTGCCCTTTGTTGAGTGGACAGTAAACGAAAATAAATAATGTTTAGTATGGACTACGGACAGTCTTGAATAGATTTAGCTAATATGAGCCCGCGACTTCGTCCACGTGGTGTTTGGGAACCCTAATGACCCGGAACAAATAGGTTTCGTAATAAATAGGTTAAATTAAGCCTTAATTACTCCTTGTAAAATGCTGATTTTACACGGAGTAATTATAGCTTAATTTAAGATGATATTCAATCATCAATTTTGATACAGCTTTTCTGATTCTGATTTTTTTTAGGGTTCCGTACCCAAAGGGTAAAACGAAAACCCTATTACTGAGACTTTGCTGTCCGTCCGTCCGTCCGTCTGTCACCAGGCTGTATCCCATGAACCGTGATAGTTAGTTTTTTTTGGTGTTTTATAGATAATGGTACGGAACCCTTCGTGCGCGAGTCCGACTCGCACTTGGCCGGTTTTTTTTGTGTTTATTTTTTTGAATGTACTACGCTGTTGGCTATGAGGTGGCCTTTACAGCTTTACCGGAGGAGGATACAGCTATCTCCCAGTATATGTCATGTTAAATGAAATTGGTAGAGAACTGTTATTTTACAACCAGATGCTTCAATATTTCTTCTTTGTATGGATGTATAAATTGTAGTATAACAAGAACGAAAAGCCCCCCCCCTCACACTGGAGCGAAAAGTCACGCGTCACGTTTTGCCAATACTAAAAAGATCTTTGTATCAAAATACATAAAGATTGAATCACTTTGGCAAAAGCCACGCCACACGCGTCAAAATTCGCTCGCGCTGTCAGTGTCATTTCGTTGAAGGATGAACTTTATGCATGAGTCAATAGAGTTTATTATGGTATTTGCAAAGCAGTGGTAGCCACGTGTGCAAGAACGCCCGCCTTAAACTTGCACCGGGCACCTCTGAGATAATTTTCATGTGCGAATGTCATTTTCAACAATGATTACCACTTGCTGCACGGTGAAGGAAAACATCGCGAGGTAACCTGCACGTATATAGAAAGGCGTGTGAAGTTCACCAACCCGCACTGGGTCAGCGTGATGGACTATGGCTCAAGTCTTCCTCGTATTGAGCGGGAATGTGCCCGGTATAATAGCAATAGGCTTGCCCCCTATTACATTGGGACCAAAATACATTGGCGAAATGTGCCTCTGCCCACCTCTTCAGGGAATGCAGGCATGATGATGTATGTTTATATATTGCAAAAAAAATACGCGTACGTTTGACGCTCCAGTGGCTTATAGGAATGTAGATGATCAAGCAACATTATTAAAGTTAAAGATAATAGCAGGAAAATACAATTGTTTAAATAAAACTAATTTAATTGCATTGATATTATCATGAGAACTAGGTACTTACATTGTCCAAGGAATATGTCGTTAGGTAATCCAACTTTAATCAATTCTCGAACTAATTTACACCTGGTTTCGAATCGTTTTGCAATAGCAATGTGTATAAAAAACAAAATAACAACAAAAACACATGCGTTTCTCATCGTAGTTCATTTGTTTATGAATTAAGTGCGCGTGCGATGGTAGAGCTGCAAGTATATGCGAGCTGAATTCAATCTTAAATCAAAATGACTAAAGATATTTTTTTATTGCGCTCGTTATTATAATTAGCGGTAGCGTAGAAAAATAGTCGGGAAGAACTTTATTTGTAATACAAATAAGGTTGAACATGCAACGTAATTTGTTTGGTATGAAATGAGTTGTAATATCAAGTTTAAATGTCAATGCCAAATGAGTAGTACATATTATCTTCGTGTATATAAGACTAGCTTCTACCCGCGACTTCGTCCGCGCAGTCTTCGATAATTCAATGTCGTTATCAATTTTATCCTATATGGTATTTGAAATTAAACTATTTTACGGATTTTATCGCGTTTATTTACTATTTTATTTTCCCGACGTTTCGGCTGCTTTACAGCAACCATGGTCACGGGGGGACTGAGGTGTTAGACGTCCTGATGTCATAGTTAATAACTGGGTACCCTCATATTTAGTTGTTGTTTGCGGTCCGATCCACGCAGAATATGGTATTCTCATAAACAATAATACTGTAAGGTTTTATCAAAATCCGTTCAGTAGTTTTTGCGTGAAAGAGTAACAAACATCCATCCATCCATCCTCGCAAATTTTAATATTAGTAGGAAAACTTGACAGGCACAAACACACTGGGGGACTATGCAACTTCATAGTCTTTATAGTTTTTTTTTTTTTTATTGTATCTATTTTTAAGTTTTGTATTCTCTGTGTTCTTTGTGTACGTACTGAATAAATGTTTCCTTCTTTCTTTCTTTCTATCTATATCTAAGCTTTTAAGTAAGTTATTAAATATGATCTTCTTCTTATTCTTAAGAGCTAGCTCTTGTCGGTGGAGTTTTTTCCATTCATCCCTGTTTTCTGCTTTCCTTTTTACCTCCTGGTATGTTTTGGCATTTATTTTTTCTTTTACTTGGTCAAAGTAACTTCTCCTTGGTCTTCCTCTTCCTCTGCTGCCTTCCAACTTTCCCTCTATTATTTTCATCATTAGTGCGTCATGTCTTATTAAATGTCCAATAATTCTCCCCCTTCTATTTTCTATACAGTTTAATATGTTTCTCCGTTCTCCTACTTTAACTAATACTGCCTGGTTTGTTATTTTTGTTATTAAATATGATGTGAAGACAAAAATGGTTGGATATATCCTTCGGAAATATCACTCATATATATATATATATAGCTCAAACAGCCAGGAGTAGAAAACAAAGTTTCAGAAAACGTTTTATTTATGATATTATTACGTACATTCGTTATTCCTGAGCCAGTTTCGAAACGAAAGGCAAAACTTTAAGTCCTGCCGCACACTGGTGCATCAATAACCGCGCGTCGATTTTTTCCCAATACCAGAATAAACTGTATTGACATAAATAAAAAGTTCATTATACAACAAAACGACATTGACAGCGCGAGCGAATTTTGAAACGTAAGGAAGTCGTTTTTACGACAGAAATTCAATCTTTAAGCATATTGACACAAAGTGCGTTTAGGTATTGGCAAAAAAAGTAGCCGTTGCGGGACGCCTGGCAGATGTCAAACATTATGTTATTTAGAGTAGAGAGAGAGAAGGGTCGTAGCGGTGAGTGAGCGGAGTCAGCCGGTGGGCGGAGTCTAAGATAGATAGATAGAAAACTCTTTATTGTACACCAATAGTTACATGGAACTTGCACAACATATATTGAAAAAAACAAGAACAGATAGAAGTGTACATTGGGCGGTCTTATCGCAAGCTGCGATCTCTTCCAGTCAACCTAAGCGGCGGAAATAACCGAGTCACGGAGCTGCTCGAAGTTTTCGCAACACGGCATCGCGGCATCAACAGATGCTCTCATTCGCCAAGCGCGCCATTAGATATTTCACATCAAAAATTTGACGCAAGCGTCAAGACACCCCAGTAGGTATGCGGAGGCAGGGTATCCGGGTATTCGCGAGCGCAGTTTAGTGCATAAAGTCGGTCTGCACCGATTTATTGGCGGAATGCACTGAAACTTTAAACTGATCCATCATCTGTTCTACGTTATAATCCCAGGGTCTACGAGCGCACAAGCACAGACAGTGCTGTATTTTCAAAGAATATTCACACATACTTTTTATTGAATAGATTTTTTTACAAAACTGTAGAGCAGGCCTTCTGGAAAGGAGCCTTTCTTGCCCCATTCTTCTCCATAGGAAATGAATGCCTTAAATGTTTTTTTTTGTTTGACGGTTCCCAAGCACACGGGGGAGTATAACGTGCACACGAATAAAAAAAACATCAACAGATATTACAATGAAATAACATAAAATGTATTTACCCAAATAATTGCGAAGTTATAATGACTACCTATGGAATCCAAACCGGGCCCAGCCTTTTTTTTAATGTCGGAAAATCCTGGATCCTGCTACTACCCCCGAGGTAGCAGGGCACCTCGCGGGTAGTAGCAGGGTTATGTGGGAGTCCCGGTACAAGGCCGTATACCCACTAAAAACCGACGTGTACCATCCTCCGCTTATTTCTGGGCGCAACGGGATCGCTTTAGCATGCACCGCGACAAACCAGGCCTATGTATCTTGGGTTTCGTTATTAATAAATTGTCAAAAGTAAGTAAGATAATAATATGTATTTGATTCCATTCGTACTAGGAATGGCTATCTGTATCTACTTTTAGTTAGTATTCGAATAGTTTTGCACTAGTTACAATTAATAATAGAACATGCGACACGTTTACGATAAATTGTGGATTTAAATCAAGTTTTTTAGTTTGGCATTGTACTGTGCTAGCCGAGTTTGTCGAACGCACGCCTTGCAATCAAAGTGTGCAGGTTCAAACACCTTTATGTTTTATGTGTGAATCTCATTTTCATCTGAGATTATCACTTGCTATGAAACGGTGAAGGAATACATCGTGAGCCTGCACGTCTGAGGGAACTTGACTAGTTCCCGATAGATGTGTGAAGTCTGCCAACCCTCACCGGGCCAGCGTGGTGGACTATGGCCTGAATCCCCCTTGCATTGAAGGGAAGCCCGTGCCCAGCAGTGGGACGTTAAAAGGTTTATAATAGTAGTAATAGTAATACTGTACTGTCCTCTTCATTGTCAGGATAAGTATCTACTAGGGTTACTAGATCTATTCAAGTCACATACATAAGATAAATACGAGGACTATCTCCAGCAAATAGTGTAGTCTACAGGTGTAGCAAGCGCTAATTAAAACTTTTTTATCGCTGGCCTCTTGCCTTCCACCTTCAAGCCCCCCGCACACTGTAGCGACAATAGTCGTATGACAAAATTGTTGCTTATACTAAAACAAGCTCTGTGTCAATATGCATTAAGTTTAAATTACTTCCTCACGTAATAATTTTCTCGCACTGTCAACGCGATTTCATTGAAGAATTAACTTTTTCTATGTGTCAATACAATCATCAATAATCAACTATTAATTGGAGTCATCCGCCATCTTTATCACTGTCATCCATTTTTATTTATAATGTGTATTTATTGAATTTGCCCTTGCTATTAATTACTTGACACTGGCTGAAATACCCGCTAAACGCAGATGGAGCCATTCCTCATCTTATTCCATCAAAATATCATCATTTCACTCATTTCGTAAAAAAAAAACTATTAATTACTTGACGTTGCCATAAATACCGCTAATCGCAGGGAAAGCATTCCTCATCTTATTCCATTTAAATGTACCTACTAATTTCACTACTTTCGTAAAAAAAGACGAAGAAGAACATTGGGCCAAAATAATTACCGATTGGGTGCCAAATGTAGCCAAACGGCAGTGCAGAAGGCCCAAAAAAAGATGGGGAGACGAGTTGGACTCGCTCAATTGAGACTGGCCCACACTAGGAAGGAACCGAGAGGAGTGGAAGAAGGAAAGAGAGGCCTTTGCTCAGTAGTGGGACGATACAGGCTGATAAAAACATGTATCAATATAATTCCTTGTGTTAAAAATCACACGCACGAGTCTCGTCGCTCCAGTGTCTGGGAGCCTTGAACGTTAATAGTAGACATTTACATTTTAAGATGTCTAGTTTGCGATAGCGATTTTGAGCTTAAACGCAAGTTAAGATTATCTGAGCGTGCTCGGATATTTTTAAATG
The DNA here is from genome assembly GCA_914767695.1 of Ptilodon capucinus. Taxonomy (NCBI): domain Eukaryota; kingdom Metazoa; phylum Arthropoda; class Insecta; order Lepidoptera; family Notodontidae; genus Ptilodon; species Ptilodon capucinus. The sequence goes on along the minus strand of OU611830.1, from coordinate 4,785,291 downwards.
TACTGACATTCACCATTAGAAATATAAGGATGAACAAACTTTTCAATATGAACAGCTTCCTTACCGCTACTTATCTTGCAGCCATGTTTCAAATATTACTTTAAATTTTTGACAGTATCTGTCAAAAATCAATACAAAATCAGTCTTCACCACCTTGGCTCACTGGGGGTTGATACGCGTTTTGAATTTCACACCATTAGCAAATAACACTTCTCCACGTTTCACCTTCACCGTTCCACAAATGAAAATGTTTATAACTCTATACAAATAAAAAAATAGTGTCTGTTTGTTATATCAAAATAACACCTTTTTACACGATACCTATAAAAGAGCTTACCTAGAAAAAGTTTCAGGGATCCGCGGAATGAATAAAACAATTTTTTTTTCGAGTTATCCCCCAAAATTCCATCCGGGCGAAGTCGTGGGCTAGTCTATAATATAATGCATTGAAACAAGGACTACATTTTCTCGCGCGGGCTGTAACTCGTTTAGTTGTCTATTGGATCCCAAGATCTAGATTCGCTTCATTGTGGTTGCACATGTGTCTGCAAATGTGGCTATTTGCGCCTAACACATGGAAAGTGCCTCCCATGAGCTTGGTCACACAATACACTGCCTGTATTCAGTCTGGATGAGCCTATAAGCTATTTAAGCAATTTCTTACGGCACCAGGGCACCAGAGACGACCGAGAAAGACGAAACACACGAAAACTAAAGCAATTTCAAAATCTTAGTACAACATGTGAAATCATGTTGTGCCGACCCCACCTAGCATGGGATAAGGGCAGAAGGAACAACACATACATATTCTACCTACGATACGTATTCACATATTTCTGTTCAGTTAATTCTTTGTAGTTCACTTATGGATGGAGGGGGACGGAGGAAGATTGCTTAAGGCATCAAGTTACCTTAATCCAGTGCCGCCTGTATTCTAGCTTGTATCCATGACTTCATAGGCTTCGTTGAAATATGTGCTTCCTATATGAGATGAAACGGTTCGTTTTGGCATTGGAGAAAAAAATATCGCGCGCTCGAACACGCCCGTGGGCGCAAGACCCTAAGCTCCAGACAAACCGAATTTTAAAATAAACATTGAATCTCAAATTAGATCTGACCCGAAAATGTAATGAAATTGAATAGTGTAAACAAGTTATCACCCTTTATACCGAGCAGACGTCTCTACTTCTAAACTTGTTCGACCTATAAGGGGTCTTCCATACGAATAAATTTCGTCAGAAAACATACTAATCGTATGATCCCAAACTAAGCAACGCATGCACTATGGGTAATAGACTAGGAGGCGATGCCAGTTATAGGGCCGTTCCTAAAACAGACAGTCTAGAAATTTGCCGCTAACTTTAATAAAAACATTTAATACTAGATTCTACCCGCGTTTCGATGATTTAATGTCGCTTTCAAGTATAGCCAATATGTTATTCTCACGTACAAACAATAATACTGTAAAGTTTCATTAAAACCCAGTCAAAAGTTTTTGCGAAAGAGTAACAAACATCCATCCTTCCATCCATGTTCACAAACTTCCACATTTATAATATTAGTAGAATTAATTGGATACATACATCATCATCACGCCTGTATTCCCCGAAGGGGTAGGCAGAGGTGCACTGTAGTGCACCTACACTTCGCCGATGTATTTTGATCCCAATGTAATAGGGGGCGAGCCTATTGCCATTATACCGGGCACATTCCCCCTCAATACGAGGGAGATTTGGGCCATAGTCCACCACGCTGGCCCAGTGCGGGTTGGTGAACTTCACACGCCTTTCTACAGACGTGCAGGTTTCCTCACGATGTTTTCCTTCACCGTTCAGCAAGTGGTAATCATTGTTGAAAATGACATTCGCACATGAAAATTATCTCAGAGGTGCGGGCCTGGGATTTGAACTTGCACCCCTTAAGTTCAAGGCGGGGGCGTTCTTGCCCACGAGGCTACCACTGCTTATTAATTGGATATAAATGTATTATAATAAACAAAGTAATAATAATATCACGTAAGACTCAAATTCTTATAGCTTTAAAGGTCATATTATCGTCACGTATTGAGACGGGGTAGGTACTATCCGTAACCGTTTTAAAGGAATATACTGATTAGATTGACCCATTCATATACACGTATGTGGACAACCCTTAAAGCGATCTGAACTTCTCAACCAATTTGCTGGACCCTGTAAATAAGTTATAGTGTATTGACCTGACAGCGTGGCATTGAAAGTAATAGAGTTTTTCTTTAATACGACCCTTTTCCAGTAAATGAGCGAACTGGAACGTTGCATCTTGATAATCCCTTTAAATGATTTGCAAAATGACTTTTCAATTTTAATATTAATAACATTCTTTACTTTTTACGCAACAAGGACTCTCATTGATGTTTCAAAACAATCCATCGTAAATATAGTAAATTATAAAAAAAAAACTTAACAAATTTTGAATAACCTTGCTATTCAAGTGGCAATAGGCTAGTGGTTAGACAGGTTGTTCTAGTAAGCCAGGGGTTCCAAATTCGACCACCACCGACCAAAATCGTGGCAAGCATACTAGTAATCTGAAGCCACTCATTAACAAGCATATAGCTGGGGGTTTCTTACGGGGAGTTCAGGCTATCTTGATAACTATTTTTCTTTTAAAATCAGCCGCTCATTTTTATGGATCTAAGCTCGCCACACATTCCCACCACTATTACTCCTTTAAGATAGGATCTACAGCGGTATCCAACGAAGACGCCGAGGTTTGAACCTCGAGGGATCCTAGAGAAAAGTTAAATTGTCTTAGAATCCACAGAAATTGAATCAAAAGTAAGGAAACCCCACCTACCCTCCAAGGTAGGCGATAATATTAACTGTATATTAATGAAACCACACAATTTATTTCATAATAATACATCATCATCATAACCATTACGCCTATATTCCCCGAAAGGGTTGGCAGAGTTGCAGAGCACTTACACTTCACCGATCTATTCTTGTCCCAATGTAATAAGGGGCGAGCCTATTTATTGCCTTAATACCGAGTACATTCCCACTTAACACGGGGGAGACTTGAGTCATAGTTCACCACGCCGGCCCATTGTGGGTTGGTGAACTTCACACGCCTTTCTATAGACACGTAGGTGTCCTCACGATGTTTTCCTACACCGTGCAGCAAGTGGTAATGAGGATTGAAAATGTATTCCATTCATACTCAAGATTCAAAACCATATTGTTTTCTTATATTTACGCGAATACTATACATTGAAATTAAACTATTTTACGGATTTTATCGCGTTTATTTACTATTTTATTAAAAGACCCGCGTAAAAGAACATATAGCTGACGTGAAACACCGACGCTCCACAAAGTCTGCAATCTGTGAACATGTACAGGACCGCACCCGCCATTATATCAGATTTGATAAACCGCATATCCTCGCAAAAGAACACCGACTCCGACCAAGGATGATACGTGAGGCCATTGAAATTAAAAAACATCCTAATTTCAATAGGGAAGATGGCTGGGTGCTACCACCAACTTGGGATCCAGTAATCAATATGATTAAATCCAAAACCAAGTGTACCATTGCAAGACCTCAGGACACCGTAAGCACTTTCTGCGTGGATCGGACCGCAAACAACAACTAAATATGAGGGTACCCAGTTATTAACTATGACATCAGGACGTCTAACACCTCAGTCCCCCCGTGACCATGGTTGCTGTAAAGCAGCCGAAACGTCGGGAAAATAAAATAGTAAATAAACGCGATAAAATCCGTAAAATAGTTTAATTTCAATTCAAAACCATTTCAATCATGAACCGAACTGACCTTTATCATTCAAGAAATCCCCCAAAACGGTGGATATTTTTCAACTTTTATGCAAATACGTAGATCAACGCGACCGCCATCAAGTCTTCAATCTTATTGAATATGTAAATTGCAGGTAAAATTGAAAATGCCTCCCTATCGGCCATTAGTTGTGTAAGCGGTTCCATCTCAACTCTGGGCTCCACGATTCGGGTTAGTAGGATTACCAAGCCCCAATATTGATTAAGTTAACAATACCTATTTGAATTTTCATCGTAATGCTGAAATGAGCAATCAGAACCTTGATTGGAACAGTTTGGAAGGGAGACATTTTGCTATCAATGATTTTGCGAAAGTTTTGTTTAAATATTATGACTGGTTTTGGTAGTAGGTTTTGTTCCAAGATTAGATTCTGTGCTAAAAATGTCTGTTTTAATATCAATGTCAAAGTAATATTGAAAGAAGACTGTTATATTAATACAACGTATCACCTCATTTATGGGTATTAGAGTCTTAAGTCGTCTATTAATAATTTAACCAGAGACTTCCAATGTCCGGTTAGAGTGCATACTCTACCAACCTATACAAAAAACACAAATTTAGCGACAGTTTACATCGTTAAACATTATTATACGTACACATATTAAGGGCTAAAGCTTTACTTAACTTAAGCTCTTAACTTATGAATATCTAGATCAATTAAAAGTGTTATTGCAAAACAATTTCGCGTTGAAAAGTATGCTCTCATGTGGGGTCATAAGGATCTTGAAGAATTTCTTATTAAAAAAAAAAACAAAATCGGTTCAGAAATAACACTATATTATATGAAAGCAGAAAAATACGGGCCTTATTCAGAAAAAGGAGAGCTTTTTAAAGTCAGCCAAAAAGCGATTGTAGGCAGTGGGCTCATGTAGAGTTTTATTTTTTTGTGAATTTGGAGGTTTAATTACATTTTCAGCGTTTGGTTAGTATAATTAAGGAAGCTAAACAATGAAATACGCGTTGACAAGCCTGTATTTTTATTGTTCACAGTGGACTCACCACACGGGTACACAGAAGTAGAGACACGGATATAGAGAACTTTAGATATTAATAAATATTGTTAAAAACTGCATTCTTATTCTATGTAATACTATTGTCGTCTCACTCTTACATTGTTTCTCTCTCTTCCTTTTTTTTATAGAAGGACTTACACTGTTGGCCTTGAGGTGGCCTTTACAGCTTTACCGGAGGAGTGGCGAGCGCAGAGTGCACTCCAACCAAGGCCTTAAGGGCGGAAAAAAGGGTGGCAACTAGCTCAAGAGCGCCACAGAGGGCACGACCTCGGCTTGGGCTATTACCTTGAGGGCAGAGGTAGTGACTGCGCTCCTAGGTGCAAAGATGCACCTACGAGCGGAAGAGGGGGTTCCTCGACCTCACCGGCGAGATCGGTGTCTGTTTGAGGTCTCTCTCTTCCCTAGCTACGCGTCATAACAAAGGTCACGTTAAAACAGTGCTCCGCTTGACATTAATATAATAAATACATGTAAGTGCAAATCTTCAGTTAGTCCTGGTCAAAAGTTATGTTGTTGTTGGTATGTTTAAGTTAGAATTAGTGCCTTTCAGCTCCACTCATCAAACAATCTTGTACAAATATCCAAAGACAACACATACACATCGTATGATCCCAGACTAAGCAAAGCTTGTACTCTATACTGTAGTTGTAGCATGACCGCCAAGATTATGTCACAGAATATGTTGATTATATCTCTTTCTCTCGAATGAAATAAGACGAGCGAGCGAGCCAATCCGTAACAGAGGTCTTGTCTTGACATGCGTGCTAACACCACTGGGGGCGATCCCAGTTACACCGACACCAGGGCAAATTCCGAAAAGACCAAATCAAAAATTTTCTACTAGCGGGAATTGAACCTGGAACCAACCTATTCAGTGAACCGAGCGGCCTAAGTTTAAATTTCTCGCATAATTGACATCACCCCAAATTCACCATTATGTCGAAACCAACGACACATTGGTGCTATTTATTATTACAAGCTTTATATTAACTTGCAATGTATGTCCGGGTGGAATCTTCCAACTGAATTTTAAATCAGTTATCTTTAACCGATTTAGCTGAAATTTGGTATACACGCTTATTTTGGATGATAATGCATGCTTAGCTATGTGATGTCCTTCTAATTCCAATATGGCGGATCATCCAAGATGGCGGAATAGTTATTTTTTCTGCACAGTATGGGTATCAAATGAAAGGGCTTGCTGAGGAAAACACGAAATATAGAGGTATTACATAAAAGCTTGTTTTTAAAAGATTTTTTAACATTAATTTATTTTGCGTTTTGTTTCGATATATCGAAGGGTACAGGAACATAACAGGGAATGTCACATTTTTTTTATAGAATCATATTTTGTGTATGGTACCTATTTTGAATTTTATTGTCGATCTTGCGAGAATTGCCCTCCAAGCCGTTTGACCCATAGAGTAACTAGAGTACGCATAACGACTCTACACTTCATATAGCTCTGCGGCGGTTTTTCCGCCATGTTATCTTATGTACCTGTAGTATACGGCAACTATATGGGAAAACAACAATGGCGGAGTCAGATAAACCAGAAAAAACACTTCACTCGCGCTATTAATGAAATTTCTTTGAAAAATGAGCTTTATCTATAAATCAAAACAGTTCATTTTTAGGGTTCCGTACTCAAAGGGTAAAACAGGAACCCTATTACTGAGACTTCGCTGTCCGTCCGTCCGTCCGTCCGTCTGTCACCAGGCTGTATCTCTTAAACCGTGATAGTTAGAGAGTTGAAATTTTCACAGATGATGTATTTCTGTTGCCGCTATAACAACAAATACTAAAAACAGAATAAAATAATTATTTAAGGGGTCTCCCATACAACAAACGTGATTTTTTTGCCATTTTAGAAGATAATGGTACGGAAGCCTTCGTGCGCGAGTCCGACTCGCACTTGGCCGGTTTTACAGCACGTGTCCTGACGCCCTGTGTGTCCCGGGTTTTAATATTAGGTCCCTCCTCCTCCATTTGTGATCAAAGATAGAATACTTGACATTATCTTTTTGCAAGCGCTTTCTGACAATCTTAATCTATGTAGAGTCGTAAAGTGTTATATAATTAAAGCAACCACAAAACAATTTGTGTACCGTGACGACATTGTGTGATCCGAACACAACCGTTACGTTCTATTCACACGGTAACGCCAGCTGCACATAATTACTGCAGGATGATTACGTTACTAAATCGCTTACAAGTTTCAATCACCTGTCAAAATGTATTGAAAATCCGCCATGTTGTTTGGCTCTTAACGGAAATTGATAGCAATTAAAATTATATAGTTGTTGTAGCATATGCGCCAAGACTAGACTCACTAGACTTATGTCACGGAATACGTAGATTTTGTCTCTTTCTCTCGTATGAAATAAGACAGTAAGCGAGCTGGTGAAACCGTGACGAAGGTCTTATCTTGACATGCATGCTAACTCTGCTGGTCAAGCGGAACAATTATGTCAGAAAAAGTAAAAAAAATAATAATAGTAAAGTAGTGATTATATACAGTGGCAGATCATTGTGTTTGGGAGCATTCACACGAGATGTTCGTTTAGAAGAGTCCTGTATTCTCTGTAGGGGCAGACAGAGGTGCACAGCGGTAAACCCAATTTTCGCAGATGTATTTTGGTCCCAATGTAATAGGGGGCGACCCTATTACACATTATACCGGGCACATTTTCCACCAATACGACGGCGACTTGGGCCATAGTCCACCACGCTGACCCAGTGCAAGTTGCTTCACAAGCCTTTATATACACGTGCAGGTTTCCTCACGATATTTGCCTTCACCGTTCAGCAAATGGTAATCATAATTGGAAATTACCTTCGCACATAATTCTGAAAATTAAATTTCCCGCAGTTTAAATCTGCACCCTGTTCAGGGCTTGCGTTTTACCAAGGCTACTACTGCTGTTTGCTGCTCCCTTCCCGTTGGACTGAGAATTATCAGATAGCCGGTTTCACCGTGTGAATAAAGCCTAACCGTACCGTATTTCCTTCTGCGTATTTCTGTGTTTTTATACCCAACATTGCAGAGGTGTTTATTTTACTAGTTGCATCCTGCGATGTTTGTTCATGGCGATCCTTTTATTTTAAAAGCCAGCAATATTTTAAAAGTGTAGGTTTTATTTGTACGTAGTTAGAGGCTATAATTGTTTAATTAAACCCTGTTGCGTCACTTTACCGTTAGTAAATAACTTTTAGCACTATCATTAGTATCTCACGACCTATGTTTTTGCCAATATAAAAACAGGCTTTATTAACTAACACGAAAAACCCATTTTTCTTTTTCAACTAAATGACATCGATGACATGAATAAATTTTGATGTCTAATTGCATGACTTTTAACCACAGAAAATCAATCTTTATTTGTATTGATACAGAGTATATTTAAAAAAAACAAAAATTAAGTTTATTTGCTCGTCTCAGTGCCAGCGTGTGACCAATTTTTATTAATACTGAAATGAACTTTATTACGACAAAGATGAAATACATTTTTCAATTAATTTCATAATAAACTATTCAAGCGAAAAGCTCTTTCACATACAAATATTTAAGGTATGCACTTCACGAATACTTCCTATACCTATGTGGCTACTCTGAAAAGGGTCTAATTTCCGTTCGTGCACCACCTGTCTCTTTCTAACCAAGTACTAGCTCGGTGTGTTAGAGTGAGAGGAGTATACTATGAACTGGGTGCCGTCAGAGATATTCCCCATTAGAATAGTTGTGCTGTAGTTGATGAAAATGTTCAGGTTTGCGACCAAATTGTTTCACCTTGTGTTCTGGCTTCGTAGTACCTGTAGGCTGTGTTTAGAATAGCAAGGAAATGCAAGAAAAATATCGCCAGAGGCTAAAGCCCCTCCTCACGGTTATCAAACACTGATTTATCTCTTTCATTTCCAAAAGCCAAACAGTGATCCCGGCGTCGAAAAAGTAAACAATCGTAAAATTGAAATGAAGTCCTCTCCAATTAAGTAAATTAGATTTTCATCGAACGTTTTGATTGGCTAACCAACATTTATGGGACTATGATTCGTAATTACGTGTTAGCTGAACAGGATATTGACCCTTATTGGTAATACAATTTTGAGATAAAGTTTTCTATTTTGTTTGGCTTTCATTTTTAGGGGTTCCGTACCCAAAGAGTAAAACGGGAACCCTATTACTAAGACTTCGCTGTCCATCCGTCCGTCTGTCACCAGGCTGTATTTCATGAACCGTGATAGTTAGACAGTTGAAATTTTCACAGATGATGTATTTCACAGTTGTTGCCGCTATGACAACAAATACTAAAAACAGAATAAAATAAATATTTAAGGGGGCTCCCATACAACAAACATGATTTTTTGGCTCGTTTTTATAGATCGGAACCCATCGTGCCCATCGTGCGCGAGTCCGACTCGCACTTGGCTGGTTTTTTAAATATTAACTAGTTCTTTGGTTATAGATGTTATTTTTTATTTTTTCTCAGATGCTATAAAACAACTCTTATTAAAAGCTTATTATTCATTACTATTCGTAGTTCCGCGGACTTTAAAACACAAATTTAATCTTTATGTATAACTAGCTGTGCCCGCGACTTCGCCCGCGTGGACTTGAAGGAGTTTACCCGGAAATATGGGTATTATGTTTTTCCCGCGGAACCCTAATGCTTTTTCTAAAATTAAAGTAGCCTAAGTTACGCCTTGGAACGTCAGCTATCTGTCAGTGAAAGTCCGATTGAAATCGGTTCAGCCGTTTAGAAGTTTACCTCAAACAAACAGACAGACAGACAGACAGACAAAAAAAATTAAAATTGCGTTTTCGTTATAGGTATCGTATATACTTTCATAAGCATTTGGTAAAAAAGTGTTATTTTGATATTACAAACAGACACTCCAATTTTATTTATTTGTATGTATTGTATGTATGTATGTATGTATATATATGTATATGTATATAGAAGATGTCACAGAGTAGTGTACCCTAATGTAGCCGGGAATTCAACATAACAATAATTGTGAACGTTTTCTTTGTCAAAGAACATGCCCAGTAATTTTCATCCACCCTGTACTCTAACCGTTTGATATCGCTATTATATTCCATTTACATTTTCCAGTTCTCAGAACATTGCTTTTGCATTGAGAAAATCATCTTCGCGCGCTTAAAGTTGGTGCCGGCAAGTTCTGAACTGTTGAACTCGATGAGGCATCATTAAAGTCTGATTTTAAAGTAATATACTTTGATGGACTAGTTGGTAGAACTCCCACTTTTCACGTAAGAGGGCAAGTTCAAATCCCGGGCACGCACCTCTGAGTTATTCATGTGCGAATATAATTTTCAATGACGATTACCACTTTCTGAACGGTGAAGGAAAACATCGAGAAAAGCTACACGTGTGAAGTTCTTCGCGCGTGTAGTTTATAATCGAGATTGAAACAAAGTTTCACAGTATCCGCCCTCAATTTTAAGTAGGGTCGGACACGGCCTTGATAAATTACATTACAGTATGACAATTCGAGTGAATAGGACCGAGACAATGGCGGCAGAGTTGTAAATGAATGAGTGACCCGTTTCATAGCGAGCGCTTAGACTATACGTTTGTTATTGTGTATTATGGGGGTAATGACCTGACAAGTTGCGGTTTTTAACTCGGTGGCTCTACCAATCGTTCTTAGTTCGACGTCAGTCGCTATTCCTTAGCGAATACGTTTTATTTACAGCACACAGAGCTTCGGGCGCACTGGGTAGTCAAGACGCGCGCGGGATTTTTTTTAATATAAATAAAGATTTAATCTATGTGGAAGAACCCACGTGACCACCTACCAAGCATGATATTTTGTTGAAGAATGAGCTATTACCTTGAGTTAATAAAGTTCGTTTTGGTATGTGCAAAAAATCGTCACGTGTATTTGGACGCGCCTATAGACGTACACACTGGGTCAATCGAACTAGTATTTTTTTTAAACGTACTCAGAATCAATATACTTAAAGCCTAAATTTCTGTGTTAAAACCCACGTGAACACGTAAAAAAAACACTCGCGTATCGTCTACATTGCAATGAAAAACAAGCTATTTCTTTGAGCGAATACAGTAATCTGCATGGTGGTAATATTAGCAAAAAGATTGAAGCTTATTAAAATGATGTAGCATCAAAATACTGTGTCAAATTTATCCCCTATATTTTTAATATAGGCAAAAATATAACATTCAAGGGACGTGCTTGTAAGTTGCTCGAGTGGCCTTAGTTGTTTAGAGCTCGTCATGGCCCGAGCAGAGTCGAGCAGAGCCATAAAAAGCCGGGCGGCTGAGGGCTCTTCACTGCCATATTGCGCTCTCATCCCGCAAGCAACAAAAAAATGAAAACCTTACCACTCGTTACTATAGAGTTTCTATTCAAATATAATTCGTCCGGTATAAGTTTAAACGTTCCTTTGTTACGTCGTAACTGTGTGATAATTTTCACGGGATGGCATATTAGGTTTGAGTTACGAGTTTAAGATGAATTGGAATTGTTTTGAACTCAAGTTGTGAAATTTATAAATGACATGACGAACTTGTTCCAAGCTTTGTCTTTGTATTCTTTTACACTCTGGTATATGAAAGATCTTAAAAGAAGAATCTGATTTTTTTTATTCATGTAAACCAATACAGGCAGGCACTTATGAATCGTCAGTAAAAAATAAATAATATTAATGCCTAGTTCTTGAATTACAATGTGTTTTTCATTTAACACTTATACAATATAAAGTTAATACAATATAATGCTATACAATCTCAAAACACAAAATTAATCAGCAATACACATTATAAGCTGTGAGAAGTTTCCTAGAAGTGCTTGAACTATAGCAGTGGTAGCCGAGTGGTCGAACGCACGCCTTGCAATGAAAGTGTGCAGGTCCGAACCCCGGCACCTCTGGGATTTATGTGCGAATCTCATTTTCATCCGAGATTATCACTTGCTATGAGACGGTGAAGGAAAACATCGTGAGGAAACCTGCACGTCTGAGGGAACTTGACTAGTTCTCGATAGATGTGTGAAGTCTGCCAACCCGCACTGGGCCAGCGTGGTGGGCTATGGCCTGAATCCCCCTCGCATTGAGGGGAGGCCCATGCCCAGCAGTGGGATGTTAAAAGGGCTGTAGTAAGTATTAAATAATCGAAGTTTCGCGGCCGAAGTCGCGGCTAGTAATTAATAATCCTAGTCTAATCTTCTATATCTAATTAGTCTTGTGTCAACCTTCGGATTGGGTTTCAAACTCGATTCGCCCTTGGGGACTTAAGAATAACTACTTTCAACAGATTTAAATTTATATTTAACTTGTAAGTCGCAATTAATTTCAATTTTTTGTTTGAAATTTTAATTAATGTATTTTAAAAGTATTCTAGAGTATTTTAGTTTAAAGGGCAGTTTATTGATGCAGAGTTTTTTATTATTACCACAGAGTATCTAAAGTACCCATAACGATTCCACTCTCCGTATAGGTATGCGGCAATTTTTCCGACATTACATTTTTGTTATCTCATATATACCTGAAGTATACGGTAACTGTATGGGAAAACAACAATGGCGGAGTCAGATGAACCAGAAAAAATTACCGCAGCGCGGGTGAATTGCCATCTCCGTTATAATTACTGTCACATTGCTCTATATTATTATTGACACAGAGTTCGTTTTGCTTTTGGCAATAATTTTGACGCGCAAACGTCGTCGCCGCCCAATTGTGCGAGCGGCTTAATTAGCTCGCCCCAGTGACTGCAGGGCGTTCTGCATTAAGTTCCAAACATTTTTCCCTTTTTTCGTAGAAATACAAAGGAAAATACATTTTGGAGGCGATAATTTATTATGTTCCTTTATGTGACAACATAACGCCGTGTTACGGCTTACTTCAAGCGGGAACAAGGCCTTTTTATTTATTGACTAATGATTTAAATGGGGATCCGCGCTTTTGTTATACTTATCCTTTAAATATATTGCATTTTATTTATGTTTTTCTTAGGCTACTACGGAGTTTCTTTATTTGCATAACAATTATTTACATTTATTTAGGCTGTAGCTAAAATAATATTTTTATGGTTCCGCACCCAAAGGGTAAAACGGGAACCCTATTACTAAGACCTCGCTGTCCGTCCGTCCGTCCGTCTGTCACCATGTATGTCATGAACCGTGATAGTTAGAGAGTTGAAATTTTCACAGATGATGTATTTCTGTTGCCGCTATAACAACAAATACCAGTAGGTAAAAAACCGAGTTTTTTTTAGTAAAAAAACAGAAAAAAAAATATTTAGGGGGGCTCACATACAAAAAACGTGATTTTTTGCTGTTTTTATAAATAATGGTACGGAACCCTTCGTGCACGAGTGCGACTTGTTGGTAGAATCTGACTATTTGTAAGTGCTATTTGGCCTCCACGAATAAAAAAAAAATGATTTTGATTTTGACTCGCACTTGGCCGGTTTTTTTTATATTTATATCGGCATAATAACCCTTAAAATAAAGGTACCTTCTTTTTAACCGACTTTTTGACGAAATGAAATGATGAAATTTTAATGGGGTAATATAAGGAATGACTGCACCTGCGATTAGTAGCTATTTATGCTGTTGCGTACCTACCTGCTACTCACTATAAGTACCATACCGAAGAACCATACCTCATTACCGAAGAACCATACCACATTACCAAGAGCAATACCACATTACCAGTACCTTATTACCGACATTAATCCGTCTTATAGAAACATGTCGAATAGAAACAGGATGAATAGAAACAGGATGAATAGAAACAGGAAACGTAATCTTCGGTGCCTTCCAGAGGAGTCTTCGGTACTGCTGCTGCCACTCCGCGCCACACGTCTGCACTGCGTCGAGTCCGAGTTTTAAGTTTATTATTGTAAATATATATATTGATTTTTGAAAATAAATTTATGGTTTATACACTGAACGCGCTTATTACTTCAATACCAAACACAAGGAGCCATCGCCTCCTTAATGCCTTTGTTGAGTTATTATAGAAAGGACAGTTAGTGTAATAAATTCACATTATAAATAACAATGGGTGATGACAGTGATAAAGATGGCGGAACTAAAGATACCAAAATAATAACACTGAAAAAAAATTATTTTTCAACGAAATATCATCTATGACGTATAGTATTTGTGTGGCTTTTTTCCACGGACATTCAATCTTTATGTGTATTGAAATAGAGTACATTGTTAATTGAGGATATCACAGTAACTTTGTCACGTTGCGCTATTCAAGGAATGAAGGACTGTGAAACAACTGCAATCGTATCCAACCCCATCTGAAAATCAACATTAGGTCTTACTCAAAACCCCGCTATTCACAATAGATGAAAATATCTCTGTCACCTCAGCACTTTTAAGCTTATACTCTATTCACACGGTAAAACCTGCTGCTCGATAATTAAATATATGCAAACTTCATTTTATAAGCCACGAAAAAAACATTATTTATAAATGGTAGGTACAATATGACCAGCGTAGACATTAGATATTGTAAACTTGAAGCCATTATACCAGTTACATTGTAGCCACTAATGAAGGTATAAAAACTATACAATGAAAAGGTCAGGAGACTTTTCATACAAAAGATTGTGCCACTGCATATGTTTAATTATCCAGCAGCAGGATTTACCGTGTGAATGGAGCATAAGCTTAAAAGTGTTGAGATAACATAGATATTTTCATCTATTGTGAATGGTGGGGTTTTGAGAAAGACGGACCAAGAATTTGGGCCGCAATAGGTCGTGTGAACGCTTCCATATAAAAAAATACTACTACATCCCTTTTAACGTCCCACTGCTGGGCACGGGCCTCCCCTCAATGTGTGGGGGATTCCGGCCATAGTCCACCACGCTGGCCCAGTGCGAGTTGGCAGTCTTCACACATCTATCGAGAACTAGTCAAGTTCCCTCAGACGTGCGGTTTCCTCACGATGTTTTCCTTCACCGTTTCATAGCAAGTGATAATCTCGGATGAAAATGAGATTCGCACATGAATCCCAGGAGTGCGAGCCGGGGTTTGAATCTGTACACTTTGATTGCAAAGCGTGCGTTCGAGCACACGACCAACACCAACTGTAGTTTCTTAATTATCAGGCAGACGGCTTTTCCGTGTTATTAGAGCCCAGCACAAATAGCTAAGCTTCATCTTTCAGGCGCATATTGCAGCTTCCAGGTATTAAGTTGCGCCGCGTGTGCAGTGTACCGAGGATTTGAGACAAATTCCCTTCATAATGTGTCGTCGACTGTAATCCACGTCTAGACGTCATATCACGCCGCTCCGGAGATACAAAACAAAGTGTTTGGGACACAGTAAAACTAAGTATTGCACTACCGCCGTATGATTGGCAGGTAACCTACATACGAAGTTATGTAATTGTATAGAGATAACTAGAAGTCCGAAATAATATACAACTGAATGGTATAACAATTGGATCAAAATTCGACTGTTTTTAGGGTTCCGTACCCAAAGGGTAAAACGGGAACCATATTACTGAGACTTCGCTGTCCGTCCGTCCGTCCATCCGTCCGTCTGTCACCAGGCTGTATCTCATGAACCAAGGTAGTTAGAAAGTTGAAATTTTCACAGATGATGTATTTCTGTTGCCGCTATAACAACGAATAGTAAAAAACAGAATAAAATAAATATTTAAGGGGGCTCCCATACAACAAACGTGATTTTTTCGCCGTTTTTATTGATACGGACTCGCACTTGGCCGGTTTTCTCAACTTTTTTGCGTCGGCAATTTCTATAACTCGTAATATCTCGAGTCCTATGTAAAATTTCCATGTTCTGTTTTGTGAATATTGGTAATCACCCCTCATAAGTGTAGTAGATTACACTGCTAGCTAGGTTTATGAATATTCCCAAAGGCCAAAGCTTTTCTAAAATAAAAGTAGCCTAAGTTGTTCATTGTAGCCTAAGCTATCTTGCAGTGAAAGTTCCGTTAGCATCAGTTCAGGCGTTTGAGAGATTACCCGAAAAAAATGGGTTATATTTGCCTACCGCGGAATCTTAATTATTTTTAATAAAATAAAAGTAGTTTAAGTTACTTTCTATGACATTAACTATCTGCCAGTGAAAGTCCCGTTGAACCTCAAATGAAATTATTTCTCCCCACAAAAATATAACATTATAGCTAATAAATAAACATTAGTCAATCAGGATTTATACAAGGAAGGAAATATTTACGAGTTCATTCCATTAACACAAATGGGGCCATCAACTAAGAAAATAATCCAAATATAGCTGATGAAATTTCTCCTATTTTCTTGCTGCGTATAGGAAAATCTACGCTCATTGTGTCTGGGCTTGTATATCGAATCGATGAAAATATCTTATATTTTCAGTTATCCCCTTATACATGCTGTATTAGAAGTCCGAAATAATACTTTGACGTTTGCATCAGTATCGGGTATACCTGAATGGTATGAAAATTTGATCTGATTGATTATCTCGAGTTCTATGCTAAATTTGCATGTACTGTTTTGTGAATATTGGTAGTTGTCCCTCATATTATAAGTATTCTCAAAGGTCTATTGTATCTTTTTTAGGGTTCCGTACCCAAAGGGTAAAACGGGAACCCTATTACTGAGACTTCGCCGTCCGTCCGTCCGTCCGCCCGACCGTCTGTCACCAGGCTGTATCTCATGAACCGTGATAGTTAGAGAGTTGAAATTTTCACAGTTGATGTATTTCTGTTGCCGCTATAACAAAAAATGCTAAAAAACAGAATAAAATAAATATTTAAGGGGGCTCCCATACAACAAACGTGATTTTTTTTGCTCGTTTTTATAGATAATGGTACGGAACCCTTCGTACGCGAGTCCGACTCGCACTTGGCCGGTTTTTTTAACACAAAAAATGTCATTCCATTTCACGTTTTAATATTTTACATAATTATTTATTAATTTCAAAGCATGCGAAAACAAACCACATTTTTTGTGACTTCCAAATCGGATAATATAGATTTAAAGTACCTTTCAATAGCTTAAAATACCAACTCACTTGTAGTTGCAATTCAATATGACAATACTTAAGGAAGGGGCGCTGCCGAGGGTTTTGGATTGAAAGGCGAGTTCACTCGAAGACGGTTTATTGTAAACTGCGTTTTTCTAATATATAATCGTACACGAAATGTGACAAAGAAAGGTGGCATTGATTGAACAAAGAGCATCTGTGTGCAACTATGATACGTGGAAACTAACAAAGAACTAATTATTAAGAGATTAAGCCTTGTAAGCCTTGTAAGGTAAATTCCTAAACGTAGGCGAGGCGACTAGACATAAATAATATTCGAACAACGATTTAATTTAAGAAGAAAGCATTCATTGTTGCATTCAAATGCCTACATCATCTGCATGACTATATGAGGTGGGTGGTAGCCGAGTGGTCGAACGCACGCCTTGCAAATCAAAGTGTGCAGGTTCAAACCCCGGCTCGCACCTCTGGGTTTATGTGCGAATCTCATTTTCATCCGAGATTACCACTAGCTATGAAACGGTGAAGGAAAACATCGTGAGGAAACCTGCACGTCTATAGAAAGGCGTGTGAAGTTCACCAACCCGCACTGGGCCAGCGTGGTGAACTATAGCCCAAAAATCTCCCTCGTATTGAGGGAGAATGTGCCCGGTATAATGGCAATAGGCTCGCCCCCTATTACATTGGGACCAAAAATACATCGGCGAAGTGTGGGCGCACTACAGTGCACCTCTGCCTACCCCTTCGGGGAATACAGGCGTGATGATGTATTAGAGGGTCCATAGCGTGATGCATGAGGATGCTTAACTCAATAGTAAACTTTTAAACATATTTTAAATTTACAAATAACAATATTTCCTTTGAAGAGTACACTTAAGAAAAGTAATTTTAATTTCATAGTTTTATACATCTCCACAGATTGCCAGTTCGTACTTTCAGCGTAGGATTCCCTCCCAGTACCTAATCTGTGGAAGCATCGTTATCAAATGCATTGGAGCTTAAAATAAAATTGGCTTCAGACCCCAGCTACCTTGTAAAATGTTTTACTTGAAATACGTTTTCTTTAAATAAAGCACTTGTTTTCTTAAGATGATCTCTTGTAGTTTAAGGAATACATTTTGCTTAGCATTTCTTTAATCAATACTTTATATATATAATATTATAGAGCTAAAGAGTTTGTTTGTTTGTTTGTTTGGTTGAACGCACTAATCTCAGGAACTGGTCCGAATTGAATAATGCTTTTTGTGTTAAATAGTTCATTTATCGAGGAAGGCTATAAGCTATATATCATCACGCTACGACCAATAGGAGAGGAGCAGCAACGAATAATGTGGCAAAAACGGGAAAAAAATATTCCTTTTGAAAGCTTCCGTTGCGTACGCTGCCTAAACGGTTAAAGTTTGCACTTATTGAGGAAGGTCATAGACTTTATAACATCACTCTACCCCAAAGTTACTATTAGCGCGGGTGAAACCGCGGGCACAGCTAGTATATTATAATTCTACCCACGGCTTCGTCTGCGCATACTTCAATTATTCAATATTGTTATAAATTATAGTACTTTTCGTTGTAAGCTAACTCCTCCTAAACGGCTGGACCAATTTGAATGTTTTTTTTTTGTATGCGTTTGGGTGGCACCCTGGATGGTCTAGATTCACAATTGGACCCGGTAGGTGGCGCTGCTTTCGTATGTCACTCATTCTAAGGCGGTACGAAGTTCGCCCGGTCAGCTAGTATGGTATAAAGGATAGTACTGTAAAGTTTTATCAAAATTCGTTCAGTACGTTGTGCGTGAAAGAGTACAAACATCCGTCCTCACAAACTTTCAAATTTATAATATTAGGTAAGATAAAATGACTTCACATAATGGACATGAAAAAAGGACATATTTTATGAGTAAATAAATTTTATAAACAAAAAAAATACATACAGACGAACATATAACCTCCTCCTTTTTGGAAGTCAGTTAAAAATACAATGCGTACTTGGGTGCAGCAAATTTTGTAATTTTGCTTTTGTGAGTCATATTTTTTACGATAATTCTAAAATAGCTTATGTGCCCTGTTTTTTTTTCCAAGGCCAAAAAAAATATAAAAAATATTCGTGTAGGCCAAAAACCACTTACAAATAGTCAGATTCTACCACCGGTTCGGAATGCTGCTCCACTGAGAAGAGCCGGTAAGAAAATCAATGGTTACTCTTTTCAAAATGATAATTGCGAGTAATACATTCTCAGGAGCAGCAATGCCATGAGAGCATACAGCACTTTTGCCACAATACTAGAGAAGAATTATACTCACGGCAGTCTAATATGAAATCTTTATATCTTAAACGATAACTAAAATATTTTAGAATGAACACAAGTCGTCAGCTTCGCTTCTGAGTATTGAAACGTCTAATACGTAGGAGATGAGACCAGCGGGCCAAGGGTATTTACATTTTCCGATTGGATTGCCGATTGCCGAGGGCAATGGGCTACGAGACGAGATTGAGCATTGCAGACTGCATAATATTGAATGAAATTTGATAATTTTGTAATTTTGTAGTCCAGAGTAGTTAATGTCACTTGCTAAGTATAATCATTATTTCGCCACACAATTAGTCGTATGGCGAAATGATGATTTTAATTTAACTGTTTATCTTTCATAAATAAAAAAAAACATACGGGTCGAATTGAGAACGTCCTCATTTTTGAAATTGGTCAAAAAGCTGTTAATTTGTCATTTCAAACAAACGCATCAATTATATTTGTTTGTATAGATAAATCGGGATTGAATAAACCATACTGAATTTTAACGGCAGTTGACCATTGATAATAACTTAAGCGTAAAATTTACATCACGCAAAACAATACCTTCGCCGTTCGGTAATTATGAGCTTGTCAATTCTACCGTTTAATTGCGTCAATGTTGACTTTATTTAAATGTATTCTTGTTCATTTTATAAATGATCACACCGCAATGTTCATTTATAATGAACTTGCTGTTCCCTGCGATTTCGTCTGCATGCAATTTAAGAAACAAAATAAAGGTTGCCTAAATTACTCCTTATGACATCAGCTATCCCGTCGAAATCGGTTCAGCCGTTTCGAAGAATACCCGGAACGAACATACAAATATTTTAAAAATCTTAATTTTGTTATAACCACCATATTGTGCGTTTAATAAAAAAACTAAAATATTATTTTGTTATTACAAACAGACACTTTAATATAACTTATTTGTAAAGACCACACCGCAATGTAAATTTATAATGAATTATTAATACAGATTTATTTGACTGCGAGCTATTTGCATGATTTTATTACAAGCTTTATATTAACTTGCAATGTATGTCCGGGTGGAATCTTGCAACTGAATTTTAAATCAGTTATCTTTAACCGATTGAGCTGAGATTTGGTATACACGCTTAGTTTGGATGACAATGCATGCTTAGCTATGTGACGTCAATCTAATTTCAATATGGCGGATCATCCAAGATGGCGGAATAGTTATTTTTTCTGCACTACCTCAGTATGGGTATACCTATCTATCTATCTATCTATCTATGGGTATCCAATGAAAGGGCTTGCTGAGGAGAACACGTAAACTAAGGGCAATTAAATAAAAGGTTGTTTTTAAAATGTTTTTTACCATTAATTTATCTTGTTAAAGTTTTCTTTATTCTGAGCTAACAATAATTTTACAATGAAATGTTATTGCAATAAATCTTTAAATTTCTTGTTCATTTAATACTGACATCACTAACGTAAAGAACGACATTCCTGTTTTGATGAACTGAAAAAAAAAAACACAATAATCATGAATACAAAAATCTTATTACTACTACTAATATAGCCCTTTTAACGTCCCACTGCTAGGCACGGGCCTCCCTTCAATGCGGGGGGGATTCGGGCCATAGTACACCACGCTGGCCCAGTGCGGGTTAGCAGACTTCACACTATCGAGAACTAGTCAAGTTCCCTCAAACGTGCTGGTTTCCTCACGATGTTTTCCTGCACCGTTTCATAGCAAGTGATAATATCGGATGAAAATGAGATTTGCACATGAAACCCAGAGGTGCGATCCGGGGTTTGAACCTGCATACTTTGATTGCAAGGCTCGCGTTCGACCACTCGGCTAGCACAGCTTGTTAATGAATCTAATTAATTATATAAAAATGTAAAACTAATTAATTATTATTAGGATCAGGACTTTAAAACCCCGAGCAGACTGGGGCGGCAAAAGTCGAGCGTTATTCCCGCTATCAATTTAATTCCGTTGAAGAATGAACTTTTTTTCTGAGTCAATACAGTTCATTTTGGTAAGTATTGGCAAACATTAGTATTGTCGCCTCAATGTGCGCGGGGCTATATAAAAGTTTGTATAGGTATTTTTTTACCACTCACCCATGTAAAAGTAGGTAAAGACAACGGTATGGTCCCGAATATGTACATAGGCATCCTCTGGTGGAGCGCCATACTGAATATGATGACGTTAGTCCTGTGGTTCCTGTTAAAGATGTACCATTTCTCAGTGACGGCCACCCCTAATGCTTCACACTGTAATTTGTAAAATGAACTGTATTAATACTCGAAAAAAGCATACTTTTCAACGAACGGCCAGCGATGACAATGAGATCAATTTTATTCGCGTGGTCCCCCACAGACAAACAATCTTTATTTATATTAGCAAAGAGTACATTTTCAAAAAAACAAGTCTAGTAAATTCGCTAACAATGTCTACAGATTCAGCGAAAAGGAATGAATATTCCCAAAGCACTCCAGAGCATCAAAACGCGTGTTTGGCAATACCAAAACGAACTGTATTGACTCACAGGAAAAGTTCATTTTTCAACAATATAATATTAGCAGCGCAAGCGAATTTTAATGCATGGGGATGGTACTTTTACCACAGAAATTCAATCTATATCTATATTTTTCACAGAGTTCGTTTTGGTTTTGGCAAACAAATTACCGCGCGAGTTTTGAACCCCAGCTTTACCTTATTGGCAATTACGATTTATGAAAGCTAAGTGTTTCACTAACCTCATTCTGCACTTGTTGTCCTAATAAACAGAACATAAGCACGACTAGTATAAAACATAATTCGTGGACGTAATATTTCATTGTATCTAAAGATGATTTATTCTGAAAACAATCAAATAACCATAAAAACAATCAAAGAATTTCCCCTTGTGGTGACCTCTATGATATCACCGCAAACAGAACTACTGCGTTTCAATCATAGATGGCGCCGAATACTACGCTGTAGGCAAACCTCGACTTCACATACAATCCTAGATCGCGATAGTAAAGTTCACAAGCAACATTACTATACAAGATTTCATTAAACATCAACAAATATAAATATGTACTCACGGATATAGCAATTTTCACGCTGCACATGCAAACCAGCATAATTGCAATAAGTATCAGGGCTAAATAAAATGAACGGCATATTACATTCAATTTGTTACTGAATCTGAAAAAAAAGGTTAGATATTACAAATGTCTTTTTCCACTTGACTTTAAAAGATTTGTCAGGTTACGGGATAGCTCCGTCTGTATAGCTTAAAGACTGTTGTGTGACAGTGACATTATGGCTAATTTGAGATATATTTACGACACGAAGTCAAACATTTTCGGTATCGACCAGTTTTTAATTTATTTTCCTAACATTTATAGTTACACAAGGATACGTGGAGACAAATCTTGGTGCATTCGCAATTTTACTTTCTGCATCTCTACCCAGTGCCGGATTAAGGCAACTTGATGCCCTAAGGAATCTTTTCCTGTGACACCCCCCCCCCCCTCCCTATCCCTAAGTGAACCACTAATAAATAATTGAAAAACAAATTAGAATACGTATCGTAGGTACAATATGTTTCTGTTGTTCCTTCTGCCCTTATCTCATGCTAAGTTGCTAGGTGAGGTCGGCACAACATTTAAATTTCGTGTGCCTGTTTTTATTTTTCGGTCGTCTCTGGTGCCCCTCGACGGGATGCCCAAAGCAATTGCTTAAATAGCCCTTATGCTAATCCAGGACTGTCTCTACCCTTTTCCACTAAATGATCACACGATAAGTAAGTGTTGCTTGGAGATATTTAATTACTTACTTTTTCAGTTTAATGTAATGTTTTACGCACTGAGATAGCACTTCAGTGCAATACACCTGCCATTTCTCGTTCTGTATTGTAGTTATCTCCAAAACCAATTCATTTAGATTTAGAACAATGAAGGTGAGTATTCTTAACTGGCGTACCAGCTGGCCAATAAGGAGAATTATTGTTGACTGAAAACCTGGATAAGCTACGGCAGTTTGAAAATTAATACATTACTTTACTATGCTAGAAGATTATAAATGCCAAAGATGGTTATCGATAGGCTTACCAATACAGCATAAATATCCAGCGTAAGAATGAAAAATGAACGACGCAATGTAGACTTTTAAATTGTTCAAACTCCACGGGAACCACATATCGAAAGCTAAAAATAATAATAGATTTTTTTAGCAAGAAAGTCAGCAACAGTAGCAAATTTTGGGGATGTCCTTTTCAGAATTTTTCTCATTCTGCGTGTAACTGAGATTTCTTCCAGTTAATTATATGATGCTCATATTCCAACCGTTGCTTATTTTGGGAACTTACGATGAGTATGTGGTGCATGGCGATATAAAGCACATAGAAACTTACCCAACAGCCTCAAGGAGTCATCTTCCCTCACTATCATCAAATAAATTGGATTACATAGATACAGGGTTGCGGATAACCAAACACTAGCAACATACGTCTTCAGCAAAACCCTTGAATACTTCAACAATTTCTCCTGTGATTCCAACACCAAACTCCTCAACTCCCCCATTTTACCTCCACAGTTTTTGGATACAACAAAATCAATAAGCGGCATTTCCAACATGGCGTCTTTAAAAACCATCTCATTCAGAAACTTTCTGAAATCCTTTCGGAATACTAGACACACACCCAAGGATATTGTCATGATAACTCCGGTAGTCCAAATACAGGCGCCTTGGATGAAGATCAGCAGGTTGGAATAGTTGGCTATGACAAAACCAGATGTGAATATGAAACAAAACAAGCTAATGATGAAGTTGAAGGTTTGGAAAATGTACCATAGCGTAGAATCCCAATTATGTTTGGCGAATATAGGGACTCCAGCAAAGGAAAGGACTCGATGGAATGTGTTCAGTGTTTGCTCCATGGTTGAACAGAAACTAATTTGTAAATTATAGAGACGTAGAGTTTTGTACGTGGTGTTAAATAGGTACAGTCGTTAACAGTGAATTTAAAAAAAATAATTAAAACCAATATGTCTTGCTAGCAAATTTTTGTGAGAATGGAATCGAAAGTCTTATATTCAAAACTAATATCTTATTATATCGCCCCCTATTACATTGGGACCAAAATACATCGGCGAAGTGTGGGCGCTTTACAGTGCACCTCTGCCTACCCCTCCGGGGAATACAGGCGTGATGATGTATATAGAATTTATTTATAATTAGTGGGATTTATGTGCGAATCTCATTTTCATCCGAGATTATCACTTGCTATGAAACGGTGAAGGAAAACATCGTGAGGTAACCTGCACGTCTGAGGCAATTTGTATAGTTTTCGATAGATGTGTGAAGTCTGCCAACCCGCACTGGGCCAGCGTGGTGGACTATGGCCTGAATCCCCCTCGCATTAAGGGGAGGCCCGTGCCCAGCAGTGGGACGTTAAAAAGGGCTTTTTTTATGAGATAGGGAGGCAAACTATCAGACGTTTCACCTGATGGTAAGTGATCAACGCCGCCCATGGACACCTGCAACACCAGGGGCATCGCAAGTGCGTTGCCGGCCTTTAAGGGCTGTATTAGTAGTAGTAGATTTATCATGTATTTGATCGTTGACACTTTAGTAGACGCTTGTACATGTCACACCAAACACATCAAGGGTTGTACTTAAAAAAAATGACAAAATGATACACGATGGGGATCTATCAAGCGCCTTTTATAAATTCTTGAGAGACACTTTGATATTCTGATTCGTACGGGGAAGAAATATTCTCTTTGACAACATTTTTTGATCGACATGATAACGATGTCTGTTATTACTAAGGTTTCCGATATAATTTGCACCTTGCCGGCCCGATATCGCTTTTAAAAATATGTTATTATAAATTGACTCCTATTTTTTTCTTGACACTGCTTTTTAGGGTTGCGTACCCAAAGGGTAAAACGGGACCCTATTACTAAGACTCCGCAGTCCATCCGTCCGTCCGTCCGTTTATCTGTATGTCCGTCTGTCACCACGCTCTATCTCATGAACCGTGATAGAAGACAGTTGAAATTTTCACAGATAATGTATTTTTGTGCCGCTTTATCAACTTAACCAGAATAAATATCGTTTTTTAAGGCCTAAAATTGACGTACGTATTTGAGTAGGGATTTAAACAGTCTTTTCTGAACCACACTAAATTTACAGTCGAAAAGCAATTAGTGAAACTACATTTAATTGTTTCTACTGAATGTATTTAGCCCGCATAATACAAATTCAATTAAACTATTAAGAAATCGAAAACAAAGCTATTAACGAAATTAATTGATAATAATTTGAAAGGAAAATAAATTATGACCTACAGCTATGTACACGCAAATTTAATTGGGAAAGAAATTCCAATAACGCATTTTTCTTTTGTCCACTTAATAAATTCCTAATTAGGTTAATTGGGATTCTTAGAGCACATTTTTTATTGAAATGCCTCTGGGGTGAGCTTTGGAGGCCAGTTGGTATAACATCCGCCTTGAACTTATTTATTTATTTATTTATTTATATAGGACAAACCAGTAACTGTTACATTGTAAACATCTATAGAATAAAATATGCCAAAAGTAAATTAAATGTACAGTTTTTGAAGGTGTCACAACATGCATTAATATTATGGTAACCAATTATAAGAAATAAGATATTGCACTTAATATTAAAATTATTACAAAGAAATCTATATACACTTATATACGAAAATAAATAAAAAAATTAAGAGTTAAAATGAGCTTAAACTAAGAAAAAATAACATAAGAAAACGATAAGAAAAATAATAATAATAAAAAAAAAACTTATTCGGAAAAACTTAAAAAAAACTAACTAAAAAACTTAAAAAAACTTAAAAACTTAAGGGGTGAAGGTTCAAATCCCAGGCCAGCACTATCCTGTTCGAATGCCTACGTTATAGAAGTCTACGTCTCTATAAGAGGCGAGTGTAGTTACCAAGGGCCAGCGTGGTGGACTACGGCCCAAATTTCCCTCGTATTGAGGGGGAATGTGCCAGGTATAATAGCAAAAGACTCTACTACTACGACCACTCGGCTACCACTGCTATTGCTATTCGTGTATTTCGCAAATGTTGTCTACCATATTATAAAATGTTGTGCCAGTAGCAAAACGAACTATATTGATTCATAGAAAAATCTCATTTATGTTTTTTTTTTATGAGATAGGGAGGCAACGTCTGCTACGTTTCACCTGATGGTAAGTGATCAACGCCGTCCATGGACACCTGCAACACCAGGGGTATCGCAAGTGCGTTGCCGGCCTTTAAGGAATGAGTAGGCTCGTTTCTTGAAGATACCTTTGTCGCATCGGTCCGGGAACACCGCTGCGGGAAGTTCATTCCACAATTTGGTGGTGCGAGGGAGAAAATTCCTGGTAAATCGCACTGTACTGGAACGCCATTCATCCAGATGGTGAGGATGGTAATGCAGTCTGTGGCGAGCCGTGCGATGGTGGAATTCAGCGGCAGGTATAATACCGAACAATTCCTCCGATGTGTTATTGACAACGCACGTGAATTTTGCAGCGTGGTCACGCGACACTTACCACAGAAATTCAATCTTTATATATATTTGCACAGAGTTCTATTTGGTACTGGCAAACATTAGCCGACGCGCGACTTTTCGAATTAATACCAACTGCGAAAAAAGTTTTAAAAATATGTAACCCGAGTACGGAAGCAAGGTAAATTGACTCCTCCTATGAAGTCGCTTAAAATGTAGATAATGTTACCCGGGCTATAATAACGATCTCGATCATCTATGAACACCTAATTCATGAAAATCGGATGAATTGTTTAGGCGCTACGGCGGAACATACCTATTTACGTTTACGTTACGTTGTATGTTTGTATTTACAAACAAATAAACATACATACATAGTTAGAATACTCTTTATTGTAAACCAAGTAGAGAGAAAAAATACGATTTTTTTATGGAAAAAAAAAACATACGTATATTGCAAAAATCATAACCCTACCTTTTGGCTTCCCCGTACTCGGGTAAAAAAAGGCAAAGCACACCTCTGCAACGCACCATAGATTATCCAACACACCGCCACCATTCGTCAGTGGTGTACAAACACAATAAATCACTACTCCATCGTGTTACAGTTATTTTTCACCCTTACGACTTTATTATTCACTATGTGAGGGGATGATTTATGACGCGAGATAGCTGGCTACGCTGTCTGGCTTCGTCTTATTAGGCGGTGACACCTTATAGTCCTCGGAGTAGATATGAGTTGACCTAAGCACTTAACTCTTCGTAATGCTCTGCGGCGATTGTTTTGAAGGTTGGCAATAATGGTTTATAAGGGATCCGTCATCTTAGAATTAAGATCAAGTAAGTACGTAAGTGTCAAACAATATAAACAATCAAATTCTAACATGGTGGAAATTTACCGCAGTTCGGGCTCCTTAGGGCCGCTCTAGCTCGATGTTATAGTCACTGGTTTGACTAAATACGATGGAGACGCACCTTACTGTACTAGCTTCCTAAGCGTAAAGACCATATTTGTATTTAATATTCGACTGCCGTGAGTATAATTCTTCTGTAGTATTGTGGCAAAGGTGCTGTCTGCTCACATGACATCGCTGCTCCTGAGAATGTATTACTCGCACTTATCATTTTGAAAAGAGTAACCATTGAGTTTCTTATCGGCTCTTCTCAGTGGAAGCAGCATTCCAAACCGGTGGTAGAATCTGACTATTTGTAAGTGCTTTTTGGCCTACACGAATATTTTTTTATCTATTTCGATTTTACGTTTAAGGCGGGCATTCTACCAACTAGGCCACCAATGCTTTGCTTATTTATGCTTCTATTAATAATATAGACTGAGCAATATTGACTTACACATATTTGGAACCAGCTAATTGTTCTGCGTCAAATGTGTATGCTCTCCTGTAAAGTTAAAACAATGTCGCTTATGTCAAATGGCGTTTCAGTCCTCGATATTGACCTCTGACGTCACAACTCATCCCCGCACCATCGTGTTCCTAGATACCAATGATTCAGAGGCTAAATATCTGACGAGTCATATCCATACAAAACATACAGGGTATATCAGAAGTCCAAATAATATTTTAGGTACATATACGGTGGCTCTAGCAGTGGTAGCCGAGCGGTCAAACGCACGACTTGCAATCGAAGTGTGCAGGTTCTAGCCCCGGCTCGCACCTCTGGTATTTATGTGCGAATCTCATTTTCATCCGAGATTATCACTTGCTATGAAACGGTGAATGAAAACATCGTAAGGAAACCTGCACGTCTGAGGGAACTTGACTAGTTCTCGATAGATGTGTGAAGTCTGCCAACCCGCACTGGGCCAGCGTGGTGGACTATGGCCCGAATCCCCCTTGCATTGAGGGGAGGCCCGTGCCCAGCAGTGGGACGTTAAAAGGGCTGTAGTAGTATACGGTAGCTAGTATGTAGATGCTAAGTAAAGGCATATTAACCTAACTGTCATAGTTTCAAAGTTACAGGCCTTTTAGTATTTGTCAGAAGTAACGCATGGTGGCCTTAGGGAACACCCATTTAAAACTGTAAACTAAATCTACGAGAGGTGACTACCAATATTCACAAAGCACAATTTGACATGTTCGCAAAGAATAGAGCATGATTTAAAAAAAATTTACAATACAGGGGTATTGGTAATTCGACGTATCCCCGTTAAGGCGTAATGGTTGTGACTTTTTGCGATAGTGTTAACCCCCATATGCATTATGCAATAGTGGACAATTTTTGAGTTATCATGTTTTTAAGCTTTTTTAAAATAATTTGTTTTAAAAAGTATCAATTTTAAATCTGATTTAATTACGATTTAACACTGATTATTCATCAATAATAAAACGGTCCAAAAATTAAAAATGCGAGACGTTATGAAAAAAAAAAACTTTATAAAACTTGGGGGTTAAAATTACCGCAAATAGTCACCCCTATCACCTCCTAACGGGAATACGTCGAATTACCAATAACCCTGTATAATTATAGAAAAATTATGCTCAAACTTCGAATATACGAGTACTTTTATACAATTCACCCATAGATAAATAATTGGTCTTGCGGCCTTCCGAGACTAATTAATATATACATCCATCATCATCATCACGCCTGTATTCCCCGAAGGGGTAGGCAGAGGTGCACTGCAGTGCGCCCACACTTCGCCGATGTATTTTGGTCCCAATGTAATAGGGGGCGAGCATATTGCCATTATACCGGGCACACAGGTTTCCTCACGATGTTTTACCTATGCAATTCACCATTGTACCCGATACGTGTGCAAACGATAAAATATTATTTCGGACTTCTGATACACTCTGTATAGAGTTGTATAATAATTTACACACACTTGGCCGACACCCAAAAGAGCCGAATAAGAAGAAGATGGATTCGAAAAGCGAATTAACATCCAAAACAGTGGGGGATAATAAAAATATTTTTATATTTCAACATTACTCCACCCCATGTTGGGTGGACTGCAATAACAAGGGGCGCTTGGCAATCCTTTGAACACAGTAAAAAAA
Organism: Ptilodon capucinus; assembly: GCA_914767695.1. NCBI lineage: Eukaryota > Metazoa > Arthropoda > Insecta > Lepidoptera > Notodontidae > Ptilodon > Ptilodon capucinus. The sequence goes on along the minus strand of OU611830.1, from coordinate 4,755,610 downwards.
TAAAATATTACGCACTATTCGGAATGGACACAGAAATGTATAGAGTGCTATTGCGAAAATAAATGTTTCAGTGGTAGCCTAAAATAACGCTCTGGGATTTTCATGGTGCAAATGCCACATTCAATAATGATTACCACTTTCTGAACGGTGAAGGAAACGTAAGGAAGCCTGCACTTCTATAGAAAGGCGTGTAAAGTTCACCAACTTGCACTGGGCCAGCGTGGTCGACTTTGGCCCAAATCTCTCTCGTATTGACCAATGGCAATAGGCTCGCCTCTTATTACATTGGAATCAAAATACATCGGCAATAGTGCACTGCACTGTTGTATGAGATTATGTAGGTAATGTACTTTTTTATACTCACTACAGCCCTTTTAACGTTCCACTGCTGGGCACGGGCCTCCCCTCAATGCGAGGGGGATTCAGGCCATAGTCCACCACGCTGGCCCAGTGCGGGTTGGCAGACTTCACACATCTATCGAGAACTAGTCAAGTTCCCTCAGACGTGCAGGTTTCCTCACGATGTTTTCCTTCACCGTTTTCACTTTTTTATATGAGTTGATAATTCTGATTCTGATATCAGCTTCAAACAGTTTACTATACGCCTACTAGTACTGTTTGCGTTCTCATTTGATTTACCAATTATCACAAGTTTAACGCAAAAAATTGATGTTCCATAAAAATTACACCTCGTATTTGTAGAACTACTTATTACTAAATATATCTAAAACTGATCTACTCTAAACATATGCCCTTGATTGTTACAAATAAAGAAATATATTTTCTTCCTGGAAAAACGCTTTCAGCGTCGCTCAGTAAGGCGTTAAGACGAACGTATCAGATATTTTTGCCAGTACCAAAACGAACTCTGTGTCAATATAAATAAAGTTTGAATTTCTGTTAATAACATTTCGTTGACAATTGCACCTGGACTACGAGTTAACACAGATCGTTTTGAATTGGCAATAGCAAATTTTGACTCATATTCCCTTGGTTTTTACCACAGATATTAAATCTTTAAATATAGAGCACAGAGTACATTTTTCTAAAAAAATCAAGTTAGTTTACTTACACAGCGTAACGCTTAAATAATTCTCCAATTCTCGCATGACAAAAAAACCGGCCAAGTGCGAGTCGGACTTGCGCACGAAGGGTTCCGTACCATTATCTATGAAAACGCCAAAAAAACACGTTTTTTGTATGGGAGCCCCCTCAAATATTTATTACTTCTGTTTTTTAGTATTTGTTGTTATAGCGGCAACAGAATTAAATCATCTGTGAAAATTTCAACTGTCTAACTACCACGGTTCATGAGATACAGCCTGGTGACAGACGGACGGACGAACGGACAGAGAAGTCTTAGTAATAGGGTTCCCGTCTTACCCTTTGGGTATGGAACCCTAAAAAGAATACCATACTTGCAATACCACAATAAAAATAACCCTATCAACACAAATTGAACAAAATACTGTACTCAACACAAAAACCTTACCCGCAAGACCATATAAAAAATCATTACCAAGATTTCTTACATCCCCGCATACATTTATTTTATTGCTACCGACTTGTACACAAAAGCTTTCGGGTTATGTAGTCACAATATCCGAATAACACGTCTCTATACCGCCAAAGATATCTCGATATCAACGACAGAGTGGCAAACACTATAAATCATCTTGTATTGTGGGTGTTATTTTTGGGAATCCACGATAAATTATATTAATTTATCCCAGTTGACTTCGGCAGTATATTTTGTAGGAATATCTTATTCCATTATCATATTCACAGCTAGAGGCGCCGCCGCTGAAAACTGTTTATCTGGAGTTTTGATAGACACTTCAGGACCCATGAAAGTTATTATACTTTTTAATATTATTTTAATCTAAAGAAACTGACCATACCTAAGGCCGTCAAAATATAGAAATAAATGCTTTAATTTTGTAGGAGAAAAAAAAATAGGTATCGATAATCTGTCTACACAAAGTGTTTCAGGATTTTCTTCTTTTCAGAGTGGGTGCTGAATCATATGGTAGCTTTTGAAAGATGAAACAAATCCTAATCTTAATCCTTATGAATGAGATTTAATAATGTACCATCATCCCAATTTAGTTGTATTCAGAATTGTGACTTTTAGTTTTTAAAGAAGGTAATTCGCCGCTAATCACCTAACATTCCTATCAACTCAAATACAAATAAGACAAGAAAACAACAATATAACTATAACAACTTTAATACATAAAAACACACAAACATCATTACACTATCACCATATAGTCACTTGCCGTGATTCGTCGTGAAATAACTAGTTTGTAGAGCATACACGTTCACCCAGAAGTTGAAGCCGCGGAACACCCCAGGACCATCCAGTTCTATCGTCACAAATCTCTCTCCAATACCTCCACCCTTGATGTACACTTCCCCCCATTTATCCGGCCTCATGTCCAGCACTTGTATAGCGCTGATAACTTCGTTGCTCGAACAATTAACGGTAAAAGTATCAGACCTCACCCATATAGTCGGATACTCTTCGTGTACCTTACTGTAGATCAATTTCGAAGTAGCATCCGGATATCCTAGATACAAATCATTGCAACTCATATTCGAAATCCAAATTAAAATAACAAACAAATGAAAAATCATTTTGATGACACGTCCTCTCTTGAATACGTTTGAAAAACAAATGATTTAAATAAAACGCAGAATAATAAATTAGACCTTATTAGCGGTGATGTATGGAAACATCACTTCTTTGACTGATGACCGAACGCAAACATAGAACATGGTTTGTCCGACTATTAAGCCTCCCACACACTGGCGAGTCAACGCCCGCGCGTAATTTTTTTTTCCAATACCAAAACATACTGTATTGACACATAGAAAATTTTATTCATTGAAATAAAACTATTTTACGGATTCTATCACGTTTATTTACTTTTTTATGTTCCCGACGTTTTGGCTGCTTTACAGCAACCATGGTCACGGGGAGACTGAGGTGTTAGACGTCCTGATGTCATAGTTAATAACTGGGTACCCTCATATTTAGTTGTTGTTTGCGGTAAATAAAATAAAATAGTAAATAAACGCGATAAAATCCGAAAAATAGTTTTATTTCAATGTATAGTATTCGCGTAAATATATGAAAACAATATGTAAAGTATGCAAGTTCAAATGAATTGAATGAATTGAATTGTATTAAATTAATCTTGAATTGTTGTTGTTTGCGGTCCGATCCACGTAGAAAGTGCTCACAGTGTCTTGAGGTCTTGGAATGGTACGCTTGGTTTTGGATTTAATCATATTAATTACTGGATCCCAAGTTGGTGGTAGCACCCAGCCATCTTCCCTATTAAAATTAGTATGTTTTTTTAATTTCAATGGCCTCACGTCGGGAACATAAAAAAGTAAATAAACGTGATAGAATCCGTAGAATAGTTTTATTTCAATGTGTAGTATTCGCGTAAATATAAGAAAACAAAAGTTTATTCTTCAACTAAATGACACTGACAGCGCCAGACGCGTGGGGGCTTAGCTTGTACCACAGAAATACAATCTTTATGCATATTAACATAGAGTTTGTTTTGGTATTGGCAATTTTTTTTTGGCGCGATCATCGTCGCCCCTATGGGCGGAAGGCTTTAGATTACATCATGATGTTTATTTGTTTTATTTATTTATTTATATAATCATGGAAAATTACTAATTACACCAACTTTTATATATATATATATATACATATATAATGCACCATAATAATATACAAAAATCTTGAAAAATGATAGAAAACTTAAGTACGTCATTTCTCACAATACCTCACACATGCTGATAAAAACTTCTTCCAGCCATCCGCAAACACATCAATATATATGATGTTACTTCTATGAAATAAATTAGATATGTTACGCCTTTTTTAGAAGTGTAAATAACACTAATAGTATTATGATCTCACTCGCAAGTGTTATATAAGCAACAAGATCTAGAGATTTCATCATTTGTTAAACAGATATTGCATTGAAACTATTTAAATCAACAATGTTTCTCAAATATAGTATACTCACTTTGTTATATTTAATTCAATTTGTGTGTTCGAACGATGTATTGATTGGTCACGCATCACCGTACTCGAGAAAAATATACAGTGCTGTGAAAATAGCAGACCCAGCATTATGGCGAAGAACTGACGACATTATGATCAACGCTCCATACCACGATTTCATCAATGCAGTGTACATTACTGACCTGAGACCGGACAAAGATGGCGAAGCTTATATAGAAGCCGGTGGTATTGGAAGTAAAACAGTAACAATCGCTTTGAAGAGTCCATCAGTGCTAAGAGGATATAAGTTCTCGATTGAAGTGTATGCACAGAGTTTGCACCCTTATTATCATCACACGGGTTATATGAGCAGTTATTATAATAACGCTCCGTTGAGCGGTGTCGGTATGGGTGGGATTGGTTTGAGTGGTGTAAGACAGTATCCAAGCTATCCAGCGACTTATCCATATGGTTTGCAATCGAATTATCCGTCGAGTTATCCGCAAAGGTACGGATATAAATAAATGAAATCTACGACCAATAAAGCATAGCACAGCCGATTGTGACAAGATAAAATGTGACATGCATTTTGTCTTTCACTCGCATGGATTACGAAGGACAGAGAGAGTGACTCGGTGTGATATAACCTGAGATATAGTTGATGTCTTGGTCCACATGCTAGCCGTGCTGTTAGACCTTTTTAAACAAGTGTTTTAGTTCCTGATGTGATGAATGCGGCCGTGGCATGTAGTTTTGTTTTTTTTGACGTTTTCCGTTATCGTTACGATATCTATGACTTAGTTATTGGTGTCTATATAATGTTAATTTATTTATACATAGCGTGTCAAAAGTCCGAAATAATCCTTTAATGTTTGCACGAGTATAACCTACAACTGAATGATGACATATGAATTAGATTCAAATTCAAAAATGTTCTTTCAACGTTTTTTAGACACAAATTAATTAATTTAATATTAATTAGTAGCCGCGCTCATTGTACTGTTATCTTTGTTAATAGGTATTCTTTAACGCCACATTACAATACTTGTGATAAATACTCAAAGGTCTATAACTCAGAAACTATGATAGTTATATATAATACTAGCGATCCATCCCGGCTTCGCACGGGTTTATAATATAGCCTACGTTACTCAGTGATAATGTAGCTTTCTAATGGTAAAATAATATTTTTGAAATCGGTCTAGTAGTTTTTAAGTTAATTCGTTACATACAAAAAAAACAACAATACAAATCTTTCCTCTTTTTAATATTTTTAATTTTGACCTTCATTATGCATCATCATATAAGCTGTCGTATATGTACTTAGAATATTATTTCGGACTTCTGATACACCCTGAATAAATAGCTGGTTGTATGCTTATTTCATACCGCCAATGTCGTTCTGTGTGGTTTTTATTTAAAGAGGTTATAATTTGAAATAAAGTTATTTATGTTTATCTTCTTACCTGTAGGTATTCATCATTGAAATGTTGTTTTATTTGTCAAATCACTTAAACAGGGTGTTCCAGAAGTCCGAAATAATACTTGGCCGTTTGCATGAGTATCGGGTATCGAGTATCCGGTTATATATAACCGGATAGTATAATTTTTTTATGGAAATTCGATCATGATGTTTCAATATTTTTTCGCCACATCTTTTGAAATCTTGGGATATTTCGAGTCCTATGCAGTAGTAGCTGAGTGGTCGAACGCACGCTTTGCAATCAAAGAGCGCAGGTTCAAACCCCGGCTCGCACCTCTGGGTTCCATCTGCGAATCTCATTTCCATCCGAGACTATCACTTGCTAAGAAACGGTGAAAGAAAACATCGTGAGGAAACCTGCACGTCTGAGGGAGCTTCACTAGTTCTCGATAGATGTGTGAAGTCTGCCAACCCTCACCGGGCCAGCGTGGTGGACTATGACCTGAATCCCCCTCGCATTGAGGGGCCCCGTGCCCAGCAGTGGGACGTTAAAAAGGGCTGTAGTAGTAGTAGAGTCCTATGCTATATTTTCAAGTTAGGTTTTGGGAACATTAGTAGTCACTCCTCATAGATGTACTATACACTGTTAATGGGGTTATGGGTGTATCCTAAGACCACGACACGATACCTATGACAAATACTCAAAGGTCTGTATCTCTGAAACTATAATAGTTAGGTATATAAGGTGCTTTTACTAAGCATCTAGTAAAAGCACCTTATATACACATATGATACATATATGATAGCTAATAGCTATCATACCTATCATACCTATCATACCTAAACTGATACAACCTGTAGATAAAGAGTCGAATTATTCGTTTCCATATTAGTTTGTTCCTTATACGACGCCCTTCCTCATGATATTCCCCGCCTAATTAACATTCTTTATTGATTAACTCTTGCCCATTTATTAACATCTTACATAGGTTTATTAGTATTAATAATGTCAGGCTTTAGTGAGGTTGTTGTCTTTTTGGCCCTGCGCATACTGCGGCGTCGAAAATCGCGCGTCTGATTTTTTTCCAATACCAAAACTATTATATGTGAATAAATAAGATGTCGCCAGTTAACACATGATAATAATCTCAAATTTGTAAAATGGGTACCACACAAAGGCCTGGGGCCGATCCCAGTTACACCCAGAACGGGCCTAATTCTGAAAAAGCTATTTGGCTAAAGCTATTTGTCTGCTAGATGAAGCCATAAAAAAAAACTTTATTCGTAAGGTAAAAAAAAAAAAAAAAATTAAAAAAAGTTTATTGAATACAAATCATGCATTACATTATTATAGTAAACTAGGGTACACTAGTAAACTAGGGCGGCTAAAGTGCGTGAAGAGAAACGTCTCCACTCTGCCGAGATGCGAATGTTGAGATGGATGTGTGGAGTGACGCGAATGGATAAGGTGAGGAATGTACATATATATCAGAGGTAGTATAAAAGTGGCGCCTATAACATAAAATGTGAGAAGTAAGAGACTAGAATGGTTTGGGCATGTGATGAGAAGAGATGAGAAGCATGTGACTAAAAGAGTGATGAGTATGAATGTGGATGGATACAGAGCGAGAGGAAGACCAAAGAAAAGATGGATGGAGTGTGTAAAAAGTGATATGATTGAGATCGGAGTCGATGTTGGTATGACGGAAAAGCGAGACGAATAGAAGAAAAGGACATACTGCGCCGACCCCAAATAATGGGATAAGGTAAGGCAAATGATGATGAGTAAACTAGGGTACCATATACATTTTGCGTGGTTGACAATGAACAATAGCGCCTAAACTAGGCCGAGCCTGTATCTTAGGCGCTAAAATCCTACGTTTGGTCTGGCCATTGAAAAATCAGGCCTAAGTTCAAAATAATTATTTATTCATTGAGATGCCACTCGCTTTTCACTCGTCGAAAATTTGCGTAATTCCCGAACAATTTATAACAAAACCAAGCACTCAATGAAGGTAGAAACTCAACAAAAACAATACATTACAATCCCAAGCGCCACCTACCGGCTATAGAAGCGAATCGTTTTAATTTGCCCGCCCGCTATTTGCGCGCGTGGGCAAATATTGGCTCAGAGTATTGGTCCCGACCATCTGTAGTGGAACAATTGCACTTGAGTGGAGACTTTCACCAATGGACAGGTATTGGAGTAAGTTAAATAGCAGTGGTAGCCTAGGTGGTAAAACGCGCCCGCCTTCAACGTAAAGTATGCAATTGAAATAAAACTATTTTACGGATTTTATCGCGTTTATTTACTATTTATTTTCCCGACGTTTCGGCTGCTTTACAGCGACCATGGTCACGGGGGGACTGAGGTGTTAGACGTCCTGATGCCATAGTTAATAACTGGGTACCCTCATATTTAGTTGTTGTTTGCGGTAAATAAAATAAAATAGTAAATAAACGCGATAAAATCCGAAAAATAGTTTTATTTCAATGTATAGTATTCGCGTAAATATAAGAAAACAATATGTAAAGTATGCAAGTTCAAATCCCGACGCCGCGCCTCTGGGGGGATTCATGTCATGTCATTTTCATTATTGATTAACATTTGCTTAAAAGTCTGAGGAAACCTGAACGTCTATAGAAAGGCGTGTGAAGTTCACCAACTCGCACTGGGCCAGCACTGGGTTATGGCCTAAATCCTCCTCGAATTGGGGGTAAATGTGCCCGGTATAATGGCTCGCCTGCTATTACATTCGGACCAAAATTCTTCGGCGAAACGTGAGTGCACTGCAGTGCACCTGCTTACCTCATCGGGGAATACAGGCGTGATGATGATGACGTATAAAATTATAATAATAATAATTGTATGTAGTGACAGCGGTATTATAAATACGTAAATATTTAAAAAAAATTACGTGTAAATCGTCTAGAATTGATTTTTTTCTTAATCTTATTAAGTGGTTTTGTGTAATGAACCTACTGTTGTTTCAATGTGTTGTGTCACAACGGTACCTAGTAGTTATAGAGAGGAACATTTAGAGAATGTGCTCTATAAATCAAGATTAATCCTCTTGTAATTGTGATTCCTCGACTAATACTCAGTTCTCTACTTTCAATTTGAGAGTACTAGCGACTTTGTCCACGCAGACTTCGATTATTCAATCACGATAAAGTAGCCTTTATGTTATTCTGATGTACAAACAATAATACTGTAAAGTTTCATAAAAATCCGTTAAGTTGTTTTTGCGTGAAAGAGTAACAAACATCTATCCATCGATCTATCCATCCTCACAAACTTACACATTTATAATATTAGATAGATATAGAGTGTTAGAACATTACACACAATTAACACAGAGTGTCATAATGGGCGACCTTATCACTAATAGCGATCTCTACCAGGCAACCTTAGGATGGAGGGAATCTAAAGAAATGATTAAGACGGGGGGTGTAGTGAACAATAGTACTACTACACTAATACAGCCCTTTTAACATCCCACAGCTGGGCACGGGCCTCCTCACAATGCGAGAGAGATTCGGGCCATAGTCTACGTCGCTGACCCAGTGCGGGTTGGCAGACTTCACACATTTATCGAAAACTAGTCAAGTTCCCTCAGACGTGCAGGTTTCATCACGATGTTTTCCTTTACCGTTACATAGCAAGTGAAAATGAGATTCGCACATAAATCGCAAAGGTGCGAGTCGGGGTTTGAACCTGCACACTTCGATTGCAAGGCGTGCGTTCGACCACTCGGCTACCACTAGTGCTACTTGAGAATAATAGTAACTAACAGTAAATATTTTCAAAATGCACACACACACACACACATACAATATAACATCCTACATGAATTAGTACAATATATTAGTAGAATTTTGAATTACATTGACAAAAAAATATTCCTTTGTTTCGAAGCCCAATCATTCTCCATTACGATCCCAAAATAGCGTTAATATCACCCTAATGGCAATAAAAGGACCGCGGCCGTCGGATGATCGCCATAACGAGAGTAATCCAGTTTGACAGACTCCTGAAAGACAAGTTATACGCAACTTTTCAGGAGACTCCGCCAAAACGTCTTTTGAATAAATTTTCAATGAACTCCGCGAAATCAGTTTAACAAGTTTTGATTGGTGTGAATTCTTGAAGGGTTTTATTAATAACGGGACCTTTTTTTTATGAGACAAACGAGGGAGACAAACGAGCAGACGTTTCACCTGATGGTAAGTGATCAACGCCGCCCATGGACACCTGCAACACCAGGGGCATCGCAAGTGCGTTGCATCACAACACCGCTGCAGGAAGTTCATTCCACAATTTGGTGGTGCGAGGGAGAAAATTCCTGGTAAATCGCACTGTACTAGAACGCCATTCATCCAGATGGTGAGGATGGTAATGCAGTCTGTGGCGAGCCGTGCGATGGTGGAATTTTGGAAACCTCGCTTTGGGTGTCAAGAAATTTAGCAGTACTAGAGATGCTGTGAAGTTGTATCTTTAAATCTCTGCGTCAGTAAACGCGTCAAAACACGCGCTATAAATGTTATGCAATTACCAAAACGCAAATATTTGAATCCAAAAATGTATTATTACTACTAGGTATCTGTGACGGCGACCTCGCAAGCGTGGAATTTGGAAAAAATAAGCACAATAAGTTACTCCTTGTAACATCAGCTGCCAGTGAAAATCCCGTCATAATGAGTCGAGCCGTTTGGGCGTTTACCTCAAACAAATAGACAGAAAGACAAAAAGCTACAAAAAAACGTTTTCGTTATAAATGCCGTATATACTTTCAAATGCATTTAGCAAAAAACAATTAGACAATTCAATTTTATTTATTTGTACTGATTTAATTTAATTCGTAAACAAATAGATAAGAAGAGAACTGCCTCATTTCGGTTAAATAATCCCACCATCCAATAAATATGGACCTCACTATAAAAACGGGCTGCTACAAAAGTTTAATTTCGCTAAGTAACGCTAAGATTTCATAGCACAAGTTGCTAACTGCTTTCGAAGTCAAAACAGATTCTCAAAAACATCATAACCAAAGACAGAAGTGCAAACATAACTTTATTAGTTCGAATGTATGTAATAGTATCATAAATGTTAACTGCTATTTACTTAAGTACCGGCGGGAACGTATAGAAATGTGTTGACCGGTCCAACAAGACCCTCTCAGTCTTAACAAAAAATCCTTATTCTTAAGCGGTCACGAAGGCAACGGAGGTCACCTTAATTTAGGTTTTCCATTCTCAAGGCGAAGCGTTTCTAGTCTTAGAACAAAAGCTAACGAAACGAAGGGAATCGAAATCGACTTTGTTATTAAATGATAGGGTCTAGAATCGTGCAGCCAAATTTGTGACCTTATAAGAATATTGGGTGACGATAAGGTTTGTGAAATCTGTAGAGTGGAATAAAAATGTTTGGTGGGACATTTTTAAATTAATCGCATTTCGATTTTTCATTGCATACACAAAAAATATTGGAACGTAGTTCCTTATGGCGCGTTGCGAAAGGTGGCTAGACGGTAAATATTAAGACTAAAAGTGTCGCCCGACACTTTTGTAAATGTGTGTGAGTGTAAAAGTTGTAACGACACTTTTGTAAATGTGTGTGTAATTTCGATTGTTTTGTTTCAAAAGGAACTTCGTTCCATCCGGGTGTCCCTTGACACCTCTCAAGTTTTTTTTATTAAAAAAGGACATGGCTATTTATTATTTTATATTACTTGCTGTCCAGCCGTTTGGAATTTTACCCGGAAAAAAAAGCCAGACAGGCAGACTGACAGATAGAGAGTGAGAACAAAATAAAATTGTGTTTTCGTTATTAGTGGCCTATTTAAGAATGTTTTATTATTTTCTTTGTTTAGTATACAATATGAAATACTCTATTTATCTATCTATCTACTTTCATATGCATTTAGGTAAATAACTGTTATTAGACATTACAAACAGATACTTCAATTTTATATATTTGTATAAATGTGTATTTATTGAATTTGTCCTTGCCATTTACTTGACATTGTCATAAATACCCGATAATTGCCATTCCTCCTCTTATTACATAAAATTTCATGATTTAATCATTAAAAACAAAATGAGAACAAGAAGAACCTTTGACAGTACCAATTTACTTTGGAAACTACCATGTTTTTTAGGGTTCCGTACCCAAAGGGTAAAACGGGAACCCTATTGTTGAGACTTCGCTGTCCGTCCGTCCGTCCGTCCGTCCGTCTGTCCGTCCGTCCGTCAGTCTGTCACCAGGGTGTATTTCATAAACCGTGATAGTTAGAGAGTTGAAATTTTCACAGATGATGTATTTCTGTTGCCGCTATAACAACAAATACTAAAAAACAGAATAAAATAATTATTTAAGGGGACCCCCATACAACAAACGTGATTTTTTTGCCGTTTTTATAGATAATGGTACGGAACCCTTCGTGCGCGGGTCCGACTCGCACTTGGCCGGTTTTTTAATTTGTCCTTGCCATTTACTTGACATTGGCATAAATACCCGATAATTGCCATTCCTCCTCTTATTACATAAAATTTCATGATATAATCATTAAAAACAAAATGAGAACAAGAAGAACCTTTGACAGTACCAATTTTCTTTGGAAACTACCATGTTTTTTAGGGTTCCGTACCCAAAGGGTAAAACGGGAACCCTATTGCTGAGACTTCGCTGTCCGTCCGTCCGTTCGTCCGTCCGTCCGTCCGTCCGTCTGTCACCAGGCTGTATCTCATGAACCGTGATAGTTAGAGCGTTGAAATTTTCACAGATGATGTATTTCTGTTGCCGCTATAACAACAAATACTAAAAAACAGAATAAAATAATTAATTAAGGGGACCCCCATACAACAAACGTGATTTTTTTGCCGTTTTTATAGATAATGGTACGGAACCCTTCGTGCGCGGGTCCGACTCGCACTTGGCCGGTTTTTTAATTTGTCCATGCCATTTACTTGACATTGGCATAAATACCCGATAATTGCCATTCCTCCTCTTATTACATAAAATCTCATGATTTAATCATTAAAAACAAAATGAGAACAAGAAGAACCTTGGACAGTACCAATTTACTTTGTAAACTGTCATGTTTTTTTTTAACTAATACCGACTCCACACCTCTCCGAATTCGAAAACACGTAGTTTTATCACGACTTTGGCAGTCGGCGCCGCACTTACATTCGCCACGGTGCAGCCGCGCTCCTGAAATATGAAAATTGAATCTTGCTACCCGTGTTTTCAGTGTTTCTTTCTGTAACACCAATGTTTAGATTTTGTTAGGATTGCGGCCGATTTGTTTACGATTCTAATGCGGGTTGTTTCGACTTTTCTTTGAACGAACTTTGCTATGTAGCTTGCTTCGTTACGAACAATGTGACATCAAAACTCCAGCCAAGTGCGAGTCGGACTCGGCACTGAGGGTTCCGTAGAAGCATAATGTATTTATTACTTAACTAGCGGCCCGGCCCGGCTTCGCACCGGTGGACATTGTTTTAAAACATTTTGGGATAAATAAATATAGCTGTACAGCTTATGTTACTCAGTGATAATGTAGCTTTCTAACGGCACCCTTGGGGTCGTGAGCGTCTGGGGTGTGGGCCCCGGACGCTCTTAAGTAGACGACGACCCTGAGGAGGACGGCGGTGAGAAGTGGTCTCTCACCGCCGTATACACTGCGAAGGTGCAAGGGGGAGCAAACATCTGCACCCCCCGAGACGAGCTCCTGGGCATTAAAGCTCGGGAGCGAGGCACAGAGGGACACCGGTGCGTTCCGATAGGAGATCCCGGAGTCCCTCTAACGTGTCGAAGACGGCCACCGAGGAGGTTTTAGTGGGTAAGAATCCCACATATCCCAGTCTTCTCCCACACAGAAGACTGGGAATCTTTGTGAAGATTTCCTCCCCGTCAACAAAAAAAAAAAGCTTTCTAACGGCAAAATGTTTTTTGAAATCGGTCCAGTAGTTTTACAGTAGTTATACAAATCGTTCCTGTTTATAATATTAGTATAAATAATTGCATTTTTTTTTTTATTTATTCGTTAGTTCACGTGAGTCCTGTAATCCGACTGCTAGTGTCATTACAACATATTTTATCACTGCATATCATCAAACAGCCGACTCCAGAGCCTAAAACACATGTCGAACTCTACGTAGAGTCGTGAAACGTGTGAAACAAACGCAGGATGTTAGTCAGCAGAATAGTCGGTCGCTGAGTGAGCGACGATATTGTGCAGACCAGTTATGTCTTTGAGCTTTGTGCCACTCTTGTCGCAGAGCAGAGCTAGGTAGAGCCACCAACAGCTACCCATAATTAATTAAGTATAGTTTTCTCGTCCAAATCGAATCAAATCAAAAACTTTTTATTCGTGTAGGCCAAAAAGTACTTACAAATAGCCATATTCTACCACCGGTTCGGAATGCTGCTTCCACAGAGAAGAGCCGGTAAGAAACTCAGTGGTTACACTTTTCAAAATGATAATTGCGAGTAAAACATTCTCAGGAGCAGCAATGCCATGAGAGCAGACAGCACCTAGTTGTCTGGAATAAATTGCTTTTAGCAATAAGACCGTCCAATTGTACATAGCTACTGTATTTAGAACTAAGAATGTTGTATTATTTTTCTTTGTTTGGTGTGTGCAATAAAGAGTACTCTATCCAATGATATTCTATGAATATCATTGACTATATCTATCTACATTTACCTAGCTAAGGTTCTAAGCAACAGTCATGAGTCTTTTTTATTTGAAGGAAATACGCACGGGATTTAGGCACCCGCATTACCCGAATAAAATGTACCTATAGATCTGCAGGCTTCCTCACAATGTTTTCCTTCCTTCACCGTTCAGTAGTGGGACGTTAAAAAGTGCTGTAGTAGTACACTTGGCTCTACATATTATCGTACGAAGTCTCTGTGTCCTGTTACTCTGTAATATCTTGTTAACGTGTGGCAAGTAGCACAGTCATACATACTCCCTGCAACTTGCAACTCGAATAATTGTATTATTTAATTCAAAACTGGCAGTGGTAGCCTAGGTAGACCCCCGCCTTGAACGTAAGGTGTTCAAGTTCATATCCCGGGACCGCACCTATTATATTTTCATGAGCGAATGAAATTTTCAATAATGATAACCATTTGCTGAACGGTGAAGACAAACATCGAGAGGAAACCTGCACGTATAGAAAGTGTGAGGTTCACTAACTCGCACTGGGCCAGCGTGACGGACTATGGCCTAAGTCTTCCTACTATTGAGTAAAAATGTGTCCTGTATAATGGCTATAGGACCAAAATGCATCGAGGAAGTTTTAGTGCACTGCAATGTACCTCTGATGAGGTCGTCCGTCCACCTGGTTGGTGGTCGTCCCACATTCCGCTTCCCTGTTCGTGGCCACCACTCTAGGACTTTGATGCCCCAACGGTTATCCGTTCTCCGGGCAATGTGTCCGGCCCATTACCACTTCAAACGTGCAACCCTTCGAGCTATGTCTGTAACCTTGGTTCTTCTGTGGATGTCCTCATTTCTGATTCTATCGCGTAGTGAAACTCCCAGCATAGCTCGCTCCATTGCACGTTGAGTGACTCTGAGCCGTCTTATGAATCCCATTGTGAGCGACCACGTCTCGGATCCGTACGTCATCACTGGCAACACACATAGAGTTGATGGGCGCATAAAGCCCAAGACCGTAATTTGTGGCGATCTATGGGGGAGGCCTATGTCCAGCAGTGGAAGTCCCTGGCTTGTGTATGTATTTAAACATTAAGAATTCGTTATAATTGAGAACCACATCGTATGAGCAGCGTGCAATTGTCTTAAAACTTGACTAAAACAATCTTTGCTAAAAGTTTCACCGGCTCGCTGGGGCGGCCAAAGGACTGTTATTAGATAACTTTGTGACCTAGTTTTTGGGAGTCGTTTTAACTTAGTATCCCAACTATTTGGTAATCGACGTTGTGTTCTATAGAAAACTGAATATTGGAAAACTTCACACAAGGCGTCAAAACCCGCGCGTCGAATTTTTTGCCAATACCAAAATGGACTCTGTGTCAATATGCATAAAGATTATAATTAAATTTCTTTGGTATTAACCACGCGACTATGCGTCGAAATCCGCTCACACTTTCAATTTCATTTCGTGGACAAATGAGCTTTATCTATCAGCGAATAGAGTTCCTATTGGTATTTCCAAAAATGGGTTGTGCGAAATCGGGATCAGATATTCTTTATTCATATAAACTAATACAGATACTTACGAATCGTTAAACAAACAAAACATAGGTATAATATATATGGCTCTATCATCCATTCGGAATGCATTTCCTATGGAGAAGAATCATCAAGAAACGCTATGGTTAATCTTTTTCAAAAGGATTATAATTAGTAGTGATGTCATTGGTATATAAATAAATGTCGCCAGACAACACACACCCATCGTATGATCCCAAACTAAGCAACGCTTGTACTATGGGTACCGTAAAATGGACTGGGAGCCATCCAATTTACACGCAGACCAAGGCAAATTCCGAAAAGGCCGTACCCGAAACTTTTCGCTGCTGAGAATCGAACCTGAAAGTCCTGAAACTACCTGGTGCAGTGAGCTGAGTGGCCTACGCTCAAACCACTAGACTAGGGATTCCCAAACTGGGTTCCGTAGAATAATCATCAGGGTTCCGTCAAAGTTAAATATGCATACAATTGTCGGACATAATGCCGAACTATAAAACAATTATTCATAAAACAGTAAAACAATATCATTCCTCACATTAAAACTTTAAGTTAAGAATAATGTGTTTCAATTATATTACAAACTAGCTGCGCCCGCGTGGACTTTAGGGAGATTACCCGGAAATATGGGTATTATGTTTTTCCCGCGGAACCCTAATGCTTTTTCTAAAATTAAAGTAGCCTAAGTTACGCCTTGGAACGTCAGCTATCTGTCAGTGAAAGGCCCATTGAAATCGCTTCAGCCGTTTAGAAGTTTACCTCAAACAAACAGACAGACAGACAGACAGACAGACAGACAGACAGACAGACAGACAGACAGACAAAAAATTTTAAAATTGCGTTTTCGTTATAGGTATCATATATACTTTTATACGCATTTGGTAAAAAAGTGTTATTTTGATATTACAAACAGACACTCCAATTTTATTTATTTGTATGTATATGTATATGTTTATGTATATATATATATATATATATATATATATATATATATATATGTATATATATAGATTTCTTAAAAAAAATGTTCTCATGTAAATTTCAGTGTTGATTTGTAATCATATGATATGGGGTTCCATAAAATAAAAATTATTTGGTTAGTGTTCCGTAATCTTTAAAGTTTAGGAACCCCTGCACTTGACCTAGCCATCGTCATGGTACTTAGTATAATGTGGTTAACCGAATAATTAATTAATTGCAAAATCAATTTTGGTGTAAAATGAATCAACGCAGTCGAAATCGTCGTTCAGTAATTACTGAGGAGAGGACACGTAATTATGATCCAATAAACAAAATGTGGAGTTTAAATTGATTTAGGTAGTATATCTACATACATCATCACGCCTGTATTCCCCGAAGGGGTAGGCAGAGGTGCACTGCAGTGCGCCCACACTTCGCCGATGTATTTTGCTCCCAATGTAATAGGGGGCGAGCCTATTGCCATTATACCGGGCACACAGGTTTCCTCACGATGTTTTCCGTCACCGTTTCTTAGCAAGTGATAATCTCAGATGAAAATGAGATTCGCACATGGAACCCAGAGGTGCGAGCCGGGGATAGAACCTGCGCACTTTGATTGCAAAGCGTGCGTTCGACCAATCGGCTACCACTGCTATATCTAGATATAATATATACATAAACATTAATTGATGGCTGTTAATCTCGCTAAGCCACAAACGGTTTGGCCGATTTGAATATTTTTTAGTTTTCGGGACCTCAAAAGGAAATAAGAAAGGAACCCTTGAAGGATCACTTCGTTTGCACTCCGTCTGTGGCGTCTCTCTGTCTGTCATACAAGACGCTATTACTCAGTGGCTTTGAATGACGCGTGGAGGAATCGAGTTGAGATTAATATCAATCAATTTTGATGTGTATCATCTATAGGGGTAAACCTGATTTTTGGCGTGGCGAGATTTGCCGACCCTTTGCCACAACAAAATGGAATCAACCTTATTACTTAATACATAAAGTATAGTTTTAAATGCGGCCACGCTTCGTACTCCTCGGCTCCTTGGTTCTTTCCGCCGCTTAGACTCCGCTCACTCGCTCACACGCCGCTACGACGTTCATGTTTCACATCTACCAGGCGTCCCGCAACGGATCAGTTTTTGTTAAAAAGTCATCGAACCTAGATTCTCGTGATGGGTGAACTAACTATGTACATACCTACAAATTTGTACGGAACTGTCGGTGCGCAAGTCCAACTCGCACTTGGCCGGTTTGTTGATTTCGCTCGAACAACTTTTTTAAAATAAAATTAACTACGGAAATTAATCGGAGGCGATACTTAGATCGCTGGATGACCTTTTCATTATTGAATGTAACATTCGCTCATGAAATCCAAACAAATCAGAAGAACGGTCCAGTGGTATGAAACTGCACCCATACCTTCTGGCCTTTTACCAACTAGGCTACCACTGCTCCTGCAAATTGGAATGAATCTTAAAATAAGTACTTTAAGGATCTTTTTCCTCTATTATCGCGATTCTTTTGTTTCAGACCTTCAGTAGAGACAGGAAACCGCAAAACCATTTGTCATTATTAGACCCGCTACGTGACTTACAGGTTTAAATTGCTCGCACGATAAATATACGGTACTTTTTCATACGGACAGCAATTGTATTCAAGGCTTCCGAGGACAGATACCTTTAGGTAGTTACATAGTATTGATACTTATGTAACTTTTAGTACATTTGGTAACTTTGAAAGTGTAAACTAAAAGATGCATGGATTTTGTGAAGTAGCAATTATGATAAAACTAACTACAGCCCTTTTAACGTCCCACTGCTGGGCACGGGCCTCCCCTCAATGCGAGGAGGATTCAGGCCATAGTCCACCACGCTGGCCCAGTGCGGGTTGGCAGACTTCACATATCTATCGTTTTGGTCCCAATGTAATAGGAGGCGATCCTATTGCCATTATACCGTGCACATTCCCCCTCAATACGATGGAGATTTGTGTCATACTCCACCACTCTGGCCCAGTGCGGGTTGGTGAACTTCACACGTCCTTCTATAGACGTGCAAGATTCCTCGCGATGTTTTCCTTCACCGTTCAGCAAGTGGTAATCATTATTGAAAATTACATTCGCACATGAAAATTATCTCAGAGGTGTGACCCAGGGATTTGAACTTGCACCCTTGCGTACAAGTTGGGCGTTCTACCGACGAAGCTACCAGTGCTAACAAATTAGTCCAATATGTAACTGACATATATTTTATTAAAATAAAAATCTTTACTGATTTATAAAAAAAAAAACTTTTAAAATTGTGTAGTACAACATCAGCTATCATTATAATAAACAACATAATTAGATAGTCTTAAATAAATGCATTATGTATACTATTTAATATATTACACAAAGTAAAAAAATAAAGTTTAAAAAAAATCTTAATTTATAGCTTTTTCATTACAGGTAAAATACACATATCATACAATCAAGAACATTTTATTTCAGAACTAGCGGATACCCGGCGTGTGCTACTACGCTGAGAAAGAAATACATTTTGTTTATTTAGTGGTCTAAAACCATCTTGCCCTTCTACTGAATCCGGATGATTTCAAAGTCTATTTCGTAGTCTATACATATAAACATTTTTGCAATTTATAGAAACAAAAAAAAACTTTTTAAAAACAAGCTTTCAGTTAGTTTTCGTATTCTCCTCAGCAAGCCCTTTCATTTGATACCCATACTGTGGTAGTGCAGAAAAAAAAAATATTCTGCCATCTTGTATGATCCGCCATATTAGAATTAGAATCAGGTCGTATAGCTAAGCATGCATTGTCATCCAAAATAATTGTGGACACCAAATTTCAGCTCAATCGGTTAAAGATAACTGATCTAAAATTCAGTTGCAAGATTCCACCCGGACAATACATTGCAAGCTAATATAAAGCTTGTAATACATGAGTTATATTATTTGAGTTAATCACATCATTCTTAGGAATGAACATTTTTAAAATTTAAACCTATTTCATGTTTACCTGTACAAAATATCATGAGTTAATAAGTGTCATTTCATTGCAGAATGAACTTCTTCGACATGGAATTGTGGGGATAATGGCGACCGCTCCGGTTTGCTAGGCATGTCTTTCTTATGCATGGAGTAACTCTCCCCAATTTCAGCTCCACAAAAGAGCAATATGATACGAGCAATAGTTAATGAATGCAGTTGACAGCAAGTAAGTAGATAAGCGCCCAACATAGAACAGCGCTGCATATAAGTAATTTTAAATGCCGACAGCAAACAATTAACATACAACGCCGGTTGTTTAACATACTGCAGGTACCAACAATGATTACCACTTGCTGAACGGTGAAGGTAAACATCGTGAGGATACCTGCACGTCTGTAGAAAGGCGTGTGAAGTTCACCAACCCGCACTGGGCCAGCGTGGTGGACTATGGCCCAAATCTCCTTCGTATTCAGGGGGAATGTGCCCGGTATAATGGCAATAGGCTCGCTCCCTATTACATTGGGACCAAAATACATCGGCGAAGTGTGGGTGCACTACAGTGCACCTCTGCCTACCCCTTCGGGGAATACAGGCGTGATGATGATGATGATGATGATGAAAACAAACAGTCCTCTAACACTATTGTTGTGTAGTTTCAATGAATTCATTGTTTAAGGCATGAAATCAACGTTGATTATCAATGATAGCTAGAATATAACTAGTCTATTGGCTTTAAGGTGACAATGTCAAATGTCTACAACGATCATATTTTAGCTACCATTGATAAAATATGATTTTTTTTCATGCATAAAAAAATTCAGTCATAGCAACTCCAAAACAAAAGTGTTAGGGAATTTGGGCCTAGTATCAATTTATAAAAATACTTCCAAACTTAGTGACTCAACTACATTGTGGGGAAACCCATTCTAAGTCTTCTGATGTGTCGTTTTCCCCTTGCAGTACGCTTATCTCTTGGTGGCGAACCTCTGTTTGGTGGATGCTGCCAGTCGGGACATCTGAAATTAATTATTTTCATAGCTGGTAACTCTAAAAAGCAACTTTATGGTGACTACGTAAGGTCGTATAATTGGCCCTTTAAATTTGAGCTCTCTAGCTTATTGTATTGTAATGTATGAATGTTTTTTTCTCTTTTAATACAATACACACATACATCTGACAACCCAAGAACAGGCCATTTTTCCGCTCAACGAGTGGTTCTAGCCATTCAGCGAGGGAATGCAGCCAGCGTGTTGGGTACGCTTCCGCATGGGCCAAATATTCTATATATTTCGTAATGATTTCTAATTTGGTTATTGTAAAAAGTTATGATTTGAATAAATTATTTTATTCTTAACTAGTACATTAATTCCTCTCGATCCAATCGATTACTCTTTCTTCTTCGATTTTATTCTTTAATGTAAATAAATAATATATAATTTTGAAAGGATTCTTACTTCTCAATATCAGGCAGCAATTGTCCTTTACACCTCAGCTCCCACTTCGACCAATACTTGAATCCTTCCGCCTCGAACACTTTGATTGCACACACTCCATCGTCTTTTATGTCTTCGTCTAGAAGCGCTGAAAATGATTAAATCGTTCAATGTAGAACGTGCGTATCTAATGTTATCACTTGGATTACAGGATTACTATCTAGGATTACAGGGCTCCAAGTCTACTAACGTAGCAGTGGTAGTCGAGTGGTCGAACGCACGCCTTGCAATCGAAGTGTGCAGGTTCAAACCCTGACTCGCACCTCTGGGATTTATGTTCTAATCTCATTTTCATACGAGATTATCACTTGCTATAAAACGGTGAAGGAAAACATCGTGAGGAAACTGCACGTCTGAGGGAACTTGACTAGTTTTCGATAGATGTATGAAGTCTGCCAACCTGCACTGGGCCAGCGTGGTGGACTATGGCCCGAATCCCCCTCGCATTGAGGGGAGGCCCGTACCCAGCAGGGGACGTTAAAAGGGCTGTAGTAGTAGTAAGTCTACTAACACTATCGTCGTGGTGTTGGTATGACTCAATTTTTTAAG
Organism: Ptilodon capucinus; assembly: GCA_914767695.1. Classification (NCBI taxonomy): domain Eukaryota; kingdom Metazoa; phylum Arthropoda; class Insecta; order Lepidoptera; family Notodontidae; genus Ptilodon; species Ptilodon capucinus. The sequence continues at coordinate 4,733,924 of OU611830.1, read as the reverse complement.
GCATGAAAATAACATCTTGTATCAATGGTAGCTAGAAGATGACTAGTCAAATGGCTTCCAGGTAACAAAATCAGGGCTCCAGCTCGTCTGGGGTGTCACGGTGCATGCCATGGCGATCCCGTGGCATGATCCCTCCATGATCCCTCCATAGCGGCGGGTGGTACACCGTGGGTTTTTAGTGGGTATACTGGCACTATGCCGGGAACTCCCACATACCCCTTCCTCCTCCCCCGAGGCTGGAAGGGGATCCATAAAGGATTTTTCCACGAAAAAAAAAGGAACGAATGCCATTTTCAATAATAATTACCACTTGCTGAACGGTTAACGAAAACATCGCGAGGATACCTGCACGTCTATAGAAAAGCGTCGAAAGTCCACCATACTGGGCCTGCGTGGTGGACAATAGCCTCGCCCCTATTACATTGAGAGCAAAATACATCACTGAAGTGCACTGCTGCAATGCATCTCTGCCTACTATTTCAGGCGTGATGAATTATATATACATCATCACGCCTGTATTCCCCGAAGGGTAAGGCAGAGGTGCACTGCAATGCGCCCACATTTCACCAATGTATTTTGGTCCCAATGTAATAGGGGGCGAGCCTATTGCCATTATACCGGGCACATTCTCCATCAATACGAGGGAGATTTTTGGGCTATAGTCCACCACGGTGGCCCAGTGCGGGTTAGTGAACTTCACATGCATTTCTATAGACGTGCAGGTTTCCAAACGATGTTAACCTTCACCGTTCAGCAAGTGGTAATTATTATTAGTAAACTAGCTATAATTTATTGTTTGTTAATTTATTTATAAGTTACTAGACGGATTGTCTCACCTTCACAGGATATGTCGCATTTGCCGCCTTTCCGACCTTCCTTGCACCATTCACTTCCTATCTGTAACCAAAAACGGCACTAGTCTTAAAGGTCGAAAAATTTTATAAATATTTTTGGTTGACTTGAAACTTTATGTATTGTATATCCAAACTAAAAGGTGTTTCAGGAATTCTGGAAGAATTATTATAAGGGATGAAATGGGTTGTTGAAGTTTGAATTATTGCTAATTCGACATAATATTAAAACAAAACGACAAAATAACAACAATTTTATTGTTTTCTGCACCCTTAGCATGAACCGTGCAGACATAAGTTTTATCTCTTTCAATCGTCATATTTGTCGAGAAAATGACGTCGCTTCGAGTTTTTTGTACATGGCTCGGTGTCACATCATTTTCTCGACGAATCTGACAGTTGAAAGAGATAAAACTTATGTCTACGCAATCATGCTACAGGGCCTGGATTACAGTATATCTCCGGCGTTAATGAACCGATTTCAAAAAAATATTTTACTATGTGTCTACTTCTGAAATTATTAGACTGTATGATGATATTATTGTAAAGGCCGGCAACGCACTTGTGATGCCCCTAGTGTTGCAGGTGTCCATGGGCGGCGTTGATCACTTACCATCAGGTGAAACGTCTGCTCGTTTGTCTCCCTGTCTCATAAAAAAAAAATATGTCTTACTTGAAACAGTCCATAGTATTTCCTTCTTGGTGACTTCATGACGTAAGCAGAGGTATTCCTGTCGCTCTCCTGCTCTATCAAGCATACCCCTGAAATAATCGTTATTTTAAATGTATTTTCGATACATGTCACATTTATATTATGCATTTAGAAAAAAAAAAATTAAAAACAAAATAGTCGAAGAAAAACCTCTTTATTACATTTGGAGTAGGTGTAGTACCTTGACATGACACAATTCTCGCAAGATCGACATCATCTCTAATTCGACATATTTTTATCTCGAAACAAAACGAAAAAATTAATGTTAAAAAAACTTTTTAAAAACAAGCTTACGAACGCAAGCAACGAAAACTAAAGGCAATATATGCCTTTAGATTTCGTGTTCTCCTCAGCAAACCCTTTCATTTGATACCCATACTGCGGTAGTGCAGAAAAAATAACCATCTTGTATGATCCGCCATATTGCAATTAGAATGACGTCACACAGCTAAGCATGCATTGTCATCCAAAGTAAGCGTGTACACCAAATTTCAGCTCAATCGGTTAAAGATAACTAATTTAAAATTCAGTTGCAAGATTCCACCCGGACATACATACGTTACAAGCTAATATAAAGCTTGTAAAAAGATTTATGTAGTTTATTTGTTAAAAGAAGTAATTTAGTTTGTTAACCTCTTTTGTTTTGTGATCTAAAACCATCTTTGCATTATTGCCTTTCTAATAAAACAAGTTTGGGGCACATCGGTTGGATGGTTACAAAGTCTATAACGGACATAGGTAGAAACAACTTTATTGTTTAATATATATTAATAGAATAAGTAGTTCAAAGTAGTTAGGCTAAAAAAAGTAGTTAAGAATGTGCAGATAAGAACAAATCTATAACAGAACGGATTTCCCCGACTGCGACTTACTTTAGGTCAAATAAACAGTCCGTGCTCTTAGTGTCACACAATAACCATTCAACCAAATGTCATAAAATACTTAAATTTAAACTCTAACTACAAAGTAGCGAGATTCAATTTCCAACAGAATATTCTTAGCAGATGGTTATACTATCGGATAGTTGAGCATTATCAGCGGCCTCAGTACGCCTGCCAAGATGTTTTCTCACAAGTCCCAAAAACATCTTGTCAACTTGCGTTCCCGTATCTTATTTGCTAACATGGCTTCCAAGATGTTTAAAATTAGACAGCCTGCTAAAATTTTCTCACAGTTTACGATCTTTCGTTCATTCGTTCATTGAAATGACAAATAGAGCGAGACGGAGCTTTACAAAGAAAAAAGATGCTGCATACACATCATAGAATATATTAGATTATTTATGCACAGATTAAAAATATCTTTGGGCATAGATTCTTTTTTATTATGCCGGAAGCTTTACGTATTATCATTTGGTCGGTGGTATTATGCTTATAATTTATTTCTTGGGCACTATACTATTTTTATTTGCCAATTTAAATAACTTTACATTGTAAAACGGCAAAAAGCACGCAAAGTATGATGCCAAACAAAATCTAACCTCAAACCTACAGATTTTTTGTAAAATATGGATTTTAAATCACGTGGAATAGGATTATGTGGATTTTCGGAAGAAAATAAAACAGATAGAAATGTCTCTACACTTTTTTGTTGTTGTTTGTCGAACACGAAAATAAATTTACGTGTTCGTTTTCGGAAGAATTTTGCATGTAGTCCGCTTGATATTGGCGAAGGATAGAGTAAAATAAGTATTATTTGTTATAATAGTGTATAAAATGCTATATTTATGTACTTCTTACAGCCTAATTATTTTCTCATCACCGGCCTTTGACCGTGAGAAATTTCTTTACGTTGACCTGTCAAATTCGTGTCTCTATGGTACATTTTGGTAACCCATGCTAGCACTTAAGATATAACATCTTATCCATACGTCAAACACGTTTTATTTAACTGTCAAACCCATTTTATATTTACGCCATGCTAGCAAATAAGACGTAACGATTTTGCCACAAAAATGACGTCACGATGCGTGAGAAAATGTCTTATCTTGGCAGGCGTACTGAGGCCGCAGTTATGTTAATATTTACCTACAGTGTCTTGTATTTGAGTTCATTTCATTCCTTAACTATCGTATTTAAGTGGTATGTTTAAATAATACCAGTAAGTACCTATTTACTTCAAACAATGGATATATGCTAATTACTTTCAATACTAGCTACCTACGCGAGGTTGCCATGACTTTTAAATAACAATCCAAATTATACACTTAGCTATCAAGCTAAGCATAGAGAAATATTATATTCTTTATTGTACACCAAACAATGAAAGAAAAAAAAATACGCCTTTCTTAGGTATAACTACAGTAGCTATGTACAATACATTGCGTACACACGACTCAAAAAAAAAAGAGCCCACTGAGTTCTTGCCGGATCTCCTCATTTGAGGTCGTGCTTCGATCCGGTAATAACATACAAGACTAAAAATTACAATTTGTAAGTGCCCCCGTAGACCTATACGAAATGAATTATTTCACTATGGCTTATTTTTCTAGCAATGTGAGGTAAACAAGTAATTCTGTTAGCAAACAGAGATGAACAAAAATTTCAAGAATTGTGTTTTCGTTATATGTAGGTATACTCTAATATATATGCATTTAGTAAAAAGCTGTTATTTTGTCATTACAAACAGAAACTCCAATTTAATTCATTTGTATAGATATAGAAGATTATTCATCTGTAGACACGAAACTGTGAATCACTTTTTTGTCGCCGCTAGCACCTGTATCGAATTAAAAACCAACTAACAACATTTTTTATGGCATTTACATTTGTGGAAAACCCATTGACGATGACTGGCGCTCGAGTAACAATAGGTAACAAATAACGTAACAAACAATGGTTCCGTTTACGCACACAAACATATCCCATTCTGTTTTCAATGTCATCACAAAACATCGAAGAAAATTCAATTTCTCATTACATTTAATGTTTTAGCGGAAAAGGGAAGATCTTCCTGCCGGGCGGGTGGTATGCCTGGCGGGGTCCGCTACGCCCCATTGATGTTTTTTTTTTTTATATGACTACGCTGTTGGCCATGAGTTGGCCTTTACAGCTTCACCGGAGGACCCCATTGATGTTGTCGGGGAATTTGTATATATAGTTCAGATCGTCGAACACACCAGTACCGCGAGCTAGGATTTTATAGTACTTTGTATGGCGGATAATTTCTTGTACGCGTAGAATTGCGATGTGACTACAGTCGCGCCATCTAGTAGCGACTGGCGGTAGTTGTGTTTCGTGGTGAGATATAGGGTGCGCCACAATGTGTTTCAGTTCCCTTACCTGTCTTGCAGCCATGTTGATAATATTAATTTCAGTTTTCTACAGTTAACTTAGTACAAAATATGTCAAAACATGTCAGTTACTATTGAAATATGGCCCCGGAATGGGTTTAACAAACCTGTGGTGTTAACACATATACCAAGACAAGACCTCTGTCACAGATATGCTCGCTTGCTCTCTGTCTAATTTCATACAAGAGAAAGAGACAAGATCAAGATATTCCGTGACATACATCTAGTATTGGTGCTACAACTACTGTGGTGTTAGCACTATGTCAAAACAAGACCTCTGTCACAGATATGCTCGCTTGCTCTCTCACTAATTTCATACGAGAGAAAAAGACAAGATCAAGACATTCCGTGACATACGTCTAGTATTGGCGCACATGCTACAACTACTGTGGTGATAGCACGTATGTCAAGACAAGACCTCTGTCACGGATCGGCTCAGTCGCTCTCTGTCTAATTTCATACAAGAGAAAGAGACATCAAGATATTCCGTGACATAGTCTAGTCTTGGCGCACATGCTACAACTACTGTGGTGATAGCACGTATGTAAATTCAAGACTTCTGTCACGGGTTGGCTCGGTCGCTCTCTGTCTTATTTCATACGAGAGAAAAAGACAACATCAAGATATTCCGTGACATACATCTAGTCTTGACACTCATGCTACAACTACTGGAACGCTTCGTCGTGTCCAGTATATGAAGTCAGGGGCCTCAACACCACCTCTTAGACTATTGTTGTTTCAATAGTAACATTTTTGACAGATTTAGCACCGAGTTTACTGTCAAAAACTGAATGTAATATTAAAAACATTGCTGGGATTCATCCGCCATCTTTATCACTGTGCCCGCGCCTTCGCCCGCGTGGACTTTAGGGAGATTACCCGGAAATATGGGTATTATGTTTTTCCCGCGGATCCCTAATGCTTTTTCTAAAATGAAAGTAGCCTAAGTTACGCCTTGGAACGTCAGCTATCTGTCAGTGAAAGTCCCATTGAAATCGGTTCAGCCGTTTAGAAGTTTACCTCAAACAAACAGACAGACAGACAGACAAAAAAAAAAAAAATTGCGTTTTCGTTATAGGTATCGTATATACTTTCATACGCATTTGGTAAAAAAATGTTATTTTAATATTACAAACAGACACTCCAATTTTATTTATTTGTATAGATGTATAGATGTGTATTTATTGAATTTGTCCTTGCTATAATTACTCGACATTGCCATAAATACCGCTTATCGCAGGTGCAGGCATCTTAATCCATCAAAATATCATCATTTGACTCATTACGTAAAAAAAGAAGGAGAAGAAAACATTGCTGCATGACAGGTGGTCGTAAGGGGTCAGTTTATGAAGACAGAATATTAACGATAAGTATTTTTGTTAAAGATTAATTTATTTCTATGATTTGACAAAGCAAGACGTGGTCAGTTAGGTCGCTTGTACCTTGTGTTGTGTTAATCTTTAGATCGAAAGTAACAGCTGATTTAAAAACTGTGTTGCGCCAAATTTTAAGGAGAACATGTCAATAATCTTATTAAAATCTATAACAAAATATATCTTACTTTACATAAACGTTTAGAATAAGTTAAAAAACCGATATTTTTAAGCTTATTATACCCATTTTAAATCCACATTGTAAGTACGTTAGTACTTTTTGACCACCGGAAAAGATAACTTTGTATACTCCTTATAACAAAATTAGTAGATAAATTTCACTCACAATTACTGAGGAATGTCCTTGGAAAATTGTTTTTCAACAGTTCCCGAGTCAGTTGACATCGCGTGAACACTTTCGTCTGAAGTGTCAGACACGAGAACGAGAGAAACAGAATTATTTGCAACACACGTCCGACCTCCATCGCGGTTGTATACACACTGATATGTGGGCGTCATTTCGCGCCGTTTTAATTGTACATCATTATGCATGCGCCCGCGCACCTTTGACATTATGATAACGCTTTTGAGGAATAGTCTGCGTTGGCTGCATGATAGTTTTGGGTTTTACCTAAAACGGTAATGAATCGAATGTCATACCGTTTGATTTTTTTTATAAATATGAAAATGGTCTGCGACCATTTGAGAACCCCCTCGTTTTTGAAGTCGGTTAATTAATAAATATCGCCTAAATACACAAACTCATCCCAAGCCTATTGCCATTATACCGGGCACATTCTCCCTCAATACGAGTGAGATTTATGTCTGTGAGAGTATAGTCCACCACACTGACCCAGTGCGGGTTGGTGAGCTTCACACGCCTTTTTTATAGACGTGCAGGTTTCCTCACGATATTTTCCTCCACCGTTCAGCAAGTGGTAATCATTGTTGAAAATGACATTCGCACATGAAAATTATCTCAGACCCGGCATTTAAACTTGCACCCCTTACGTTCAAGGCGGGCGTCCTTGCCCACAAGGCTACCACTGCCAAAATAAACTAAGGTCATAATAATGGCACATGGTTCTCAATGCGAGCAGAATTCAAACCAACAACAAAATTTTGATGATCTATCCCATTTGGAAATACTAGGTACAAGCATCAAGTTTATAAATTAATCGCACATTTTTAACATCGCATCCGGTTTTAAAAATACTTTAAACATACTAAACCTTTTTAAATTTATAAAAAGGTTAGTTGAGTTAGTATTTTTTTTTTCTTATAAATTCATTCAACTTTTAGATTTAACGGTTCTATTTTTTACCGCCATTTGTACAGAACTGCGGAAACAATATTAATGTCTCCTTGAACTGTGTTTAGCAAATCTATGCAGTTTGCTTCATATTATTTGAATGATTCTGTGTTTACTTTTTCTCCGCCTCTTTTTACGTTAAGGCTCAAAACCAAGGACCTTCTTATTTTGAGTTTCGAACAAATCAGCTGTGGCCCGAAATTTCATTCACAGACGTTTTAGTTTGTTTAAAATAAATTTTAATATTTTGTTTTTTTTTTCTTTTATTTTAGAAGATATGACATGTCCTTTGATATTTGGTAAGACCTTCTTATGCCCGGCAGGTGGAAACAATCTTCATCTTATTCCATTATATTTCATCACTTCGTATAGATGGCAGATTTTACTTTTATTTGTAGCAGTTGGAAAATCCAATTGTTATTGCAGAATTTATTGCCAGATAAGAGTTATTATTCATATATTCTTCTGTGATAAGTCCATCCGTGAGGAATTTGAGAAGGGTTTCCCATCGACGCACCAACGAGATATTTTTAGGTTCTTTCATATAAACAGTCTAGAACAGTCTAGTTTCGCTCGGGGTCCGTTTAAAGAAATAACCATCGCGGTCCGCACAACATTTTATAGGAAAGTTTTTTTACTAAACAAATGTAATTACAGAAATAACAAAGGTAATTTTGCGGCTTTTGCAATCTGCGAACTCTTTCTCGCTTGTTAGCTTGTTACATCGCCCGACTGTTTTCGAATTGATGTCAACAAAAATAATGCGGAGGATACATTTTTATTAAATTTCGTACTCTGTAGTGCAAGTTGCTGTGTCTTCGCGGGCCGCACTAAATAGGTTAGCGGTCCGGATGCGGACCGCGCTCCGCCATTTGGTGACCCCTGGTCTAGAATATGATAGTTGATACGCACGGTTAGCAAGGCAGGTTAAAAATAACAATTTAATTTTATCCTCGCTTTAAAAGATTACTTTCCAAAGATCGTGTAGGAAAGTATATCGAGGAGTGAAAGGTTGTTTGTCTGAAGCGACACTTTTAGGCGATATTGTAATAAATAAATATTTGGATTCAGCAAATTTGTATGCGTTAAATGAGTATGCTCTCCTGTAAAGTTAAAAAATGTCTGACCTATTTCTTACCCATAAAAAAGGATTTTGTAGAGATAATTGATGGAACTTACTCTCGACTGGAAGTTTTGTCCTGTTGGTTTCCGGTATTTTCGATCAACATATTTGGTTTATAATTTGGGAAGCTGATAATTCCAAGGGTGAGTGCTGGGTCCCTTTCTCCACAATAGTTTATTTTTTCCGAAGAGAAAAAAAAACAGAAAATTGCACGAACAAGAATCCCATCACATCATCAAAATCAAAATATTTTTATCCGTGTAGGCCAAAAAGCACTTACAAATAGTCAGATTCTACCACCGGTTCGGAATGCTGCTTCCACTAAGAGGAGCCGGTAAGAAACTCAATGGTTATTCTTTTCAAAATGACAATTGCGAGTAATACTTTCTCAGGAGCAGCAATGCCTTGAGAGCAGACAGCACCTTTGCCACAATACTAGAGAAGAATTATACTCACGGCAGTCTAATAATAAATACAAATATAGTCTTTACGCTTAGGGAGCTAGTACAGTAAGGTGCGTCTACTCCCATTTACAATGAAGGGATTATTCTAAACCACAGATGGTTATAGAAATAATTGCTTTGGTATGATGCCTTCAACGCAGTATGGGAGGGAAGATGGTAAGTCATTAAGAGGAAAATGGGTAGGCATCACGCCTATATTCCCCGAATGGGTAGGCAGAGGTGCACTGCAGTGCGCCTACACTTCGTTAATGTAGTTTGGTCAGAATGTAATAGTAGGCGAGCTTATTACCATTATACCGGGCAAAAAAAACATACAGCTTAATTTGAGCAATCTCCTTTTTTGAAGTCGGTTACAAAAAAAACACAAACATCTGTTAATATTTTATTTAAGAACGGAAATGGCATCTCATAAATTAATCGTATTTACATTCGAAATTTTAAACTAATTAAAGCAGAACCAAAGTTCTTAGAACATTTACATAATGGCGGTGTCTGCACGCGTGTTTAATTAATTACATAGAAAATTATAAAGCTCAAGTACCATACAACGCACGTTATATAATAATAATAAACTTACAATATGTTTACAATATGATTTAAAATACGTATAGTAACCCGTAAACAAGAAAAAAGTTTAAAACGAAAGAGAATCAAAAGGAATGAAATCGGTTAAAATCCGGGTTAACAAGGTAAACTTGACTCCTCCTATCGTTGAAGTGGGTTAAAATGTAGCCTTACAGGTCTTAGTAACGAATCGATTGACACATTATTTATCAAAATCGGATGAACAGTTTAAGCGCTACGGAGGAATATACGTAAATTCATACATACATAGACTGCTAAAATCATAACCCTCCCTTTTTGCTTTATCGTAGTCGGATAAAAATAGTAAAAAGGGATTTTTGAAATCAGAAATATTTTACTATTTGGGTCTGTGGGGCCCTGGTGCTCATTGCATCTTTAAAGATGTGTCAAAAAGGCTGGTCGATGCAACCGGTGACCAGAGAGCTGGTTCATATCTTGCACAGAGAATCAGCATTGCCATTCAACGTGGCAATACTGCCAGCCTTCTCGGAACATTGCCAAGCGACAGCGGTTTGGCACAAGTACATTTTCTGTAAAAATGATATTTTTATTTTGATCTGTTTAATATATTTAATAAGATTTTTGACTTGATTCTGCGCAACACAGCTCCAAAATCAGCTGTTACTTTAAAACTCCTTTTGCTTTAAAGTTTACACTGCAGGAGGTACAAGCGACCTATTTGACCATGCCTAGGCTTGTGATTTCATATCGAGGGGTGAAAGGCTGTTTCACTTCACAAAAAAACGCTGATTCTAAATATGTATACAGGGTGTATCAGAAGTCCGAAATAATACTGTGGGTACATATACGGTAGCTCATATGTGAATGCTTAGTGAAGACAGTTTATACCTAATTATCATAGTTTCTGAGTTATAGAACTTTGAATATTTGTCAAAGATATCGTGTTCTGGCCTTTGGGTACATCTATAACCCTATTCAGCAGTTTAAACTACACTTATGAGGGGCGACTACCGAATATTCACAAAACAGAACCTGAAAATTTAACATAGCACTCGAGATATTATAAGTTGATAGAAATCGGCGACGAAAAAAAGTTGGAAAAACATGGTCGAATTTCGATCAAATTTTTGTACCATTAATTTGTATACCCGATACTCATACAAACGTCAAGGTATTATTTCGGACTTCTGAAACACCCTTTATAGGTAAGTCAATATCGCCCAAAAGTGTCGGTTAAGTAAAAAAGCCTTTCACTCCTTCATATACTTTACATGATTGCAGGCATCTTATACCAATTCCAAATCACATTGTATGTACCCCATAATTTTATAGAAATCCCAATTAAAAAAACCAGTTACAACAGCATTTTTGAGAACAAAAGCGCCATGTAATGTTTTATGGATATAAAATTCTATAAATTTAGAGATTGGGTCTTACTTTTATAGATCACAAATAAATTTACGCTAAAAGCAACCCTATTGACATAACTTCATATGCTTTAAGTCGACACTAAATTTAAAATGTATCTTCCTATTTACCATGACCTCTTAATCAGTATTGTTTTGATATTGAAAAAAAATTGTCAGAGTTCTTTTAGAGATAGCGGTAAGGCTGGAAGCGTTTGTCAGGGATATGTGAAGGAATGGCAGTATTAAATTTACTGGTACCATGACGATACTCCCTACTCCCCACCAAAATAGTCCCTTTGCAAACCTTTTGTATTTTCAAAGCATACGCTACTATACAAAATTACAAAACATTTATAATTAAAAGTCGTATTGTATAATTTTGGAAATGCAAAATATTTCTCAACGACCGCAGAGATAATTTTGTTTTATCATAGTAATACTAGGAAAATACAAACTTATTTTTGCTGTCGATAAAAAGGTTGCCGATATTTACCTATAAAAATATGACCCTTATAGTTATAATTAAAGATGACTACGGCGCTGATTCTGTTGGCAGCAAACTATACTAAGTAAATAAATTTCCGTAAAGTATGAGAGACAGGGCAATACTTTTTTTATGCTATCAAATGGACGTAGGTAAGCAAAAAGGATATAATTAAAAATGAGTTAAATATACCAAACGCTTGATAAAGGAGGCTTTTCAACAAAAAAGATCACATCGAAAAATAAAAGCAAATAGCATTTTTACCACCTAGGCTACCATCCCAATATCAAAATTCAAGCTGCCATATCTCAAAACTGACTTAATGTGGATTGGATTCTTTTTGTTTAACCACGTCCAAATTTAGTTCAGTCATAGTTTCCAACAGAATTAGCACCTGTATTTTATAATAATCAGAGCCTCGTGTTAATAATATTAGTACGACCTAAGAACCGAAGGAATACGCCTTCACAGAAGGCATACGTTATTTTTAGTTAATTATTAAAAGCTTCTTGCAATTTAGACACAAATTAATTTTGTTTGCCAATAACAAAACGAACTGTATTGACTCATAGAAAAGGTTCATTCTTCTTCCAAATGACATTGACAGCTCATTTTGACATAGGTTTACGTGGCTTTTGCTTCACAAATTTAATATTTATGTATGCTGACATAAAGTTCGTTTTGGTACTGGCAAAAACGTAGACGTGTTAAAATCAGTTTTACAAAACTAGTTTTAAAAGCAAAACATGATATTAAAAAAAGCAGTGGTAGCCGAGTGGTCGAACGCACGCCTTGCAAATCAAAGTGTGCAGGTTCAAACCCCGGCTCGCACCTCTGGGTTTATGTGCGAATCTCATTTTCATCCGAGATTACCACTTGCTTTGAAACGGTGAAGGAAAACATCGTGAGGAAACCTGCACGTCTTTAGAAAGGCGTGTGAAGTTCACCAACCCGCACTGGGCCAGCGTGGTGGACTATGGCCTGAATCCCCCTCGCATTGAGGGGAGGCCCGTGCCCAGCAGTGGGACGTTAAAAGGGCTGGAGTTAGTTTTATGATATTATTGGGGAATAATCAAATGTTAGTTCTATGGCATCATTTTCTCAAAGCCATTTATGTAATTATTTCGAAAAGAAAAAAAATCAGTCAATTTTTATGTAGACTAACATTTATGTAAGTAAATAATATAATGATCTTTAAATAATTCATAATGATTACAGCATTATTTACGTTTGTGTAATCTCTTAATTTTATTATTATAACATGTCTGTTCCGACTGAAGCGGAATCTGTCCCTCTGTGAACTTAGTTCAGCCTTTACCACCTCTTGCAGTAGGTAATGTTATTTACTTTACTTTCAGTTTTAGTCTGTTAACTTCATACAAAATCTGTCAAAAAGATATCTGTTTTAATGATATAACTAGCTGTGCACGCGACTCCAACCGCTTGGATTTTAGGGAGATTACCCGGACAATTTGTTCTTATGTTTTTCCCGCGGAACCCTAATTATTTTTCTAAAGTATAAGTAGCCTAAGATACTCCTTGCAACCTTAACTATCTGCCAGTTCAAGGCCCGTCCAAATAGGTTCAGTAGTTTGGAAGTTTACCCGGAACAAACAGACTGATAGACAGACAAAAAAATTAAAAAATAACATTTTTGTTATAGGCATTGTATATGCTTTCGTATGCATTTGGTAAAAACTTGTTATTTTGACAAACATACACTTCAATTTCATTTATTTGTATAGAATAGATAGTATTATAACAGGTGGGGGAGGAGTATGATCCCTTGATTTCCTTGTCAGAAAATACAGCAACAATGGTACACAAGGACGGCTGATACCGCCGCTGTCTAAACAGAGCTATGAACGCCATTTTCCCTTATCAATTATCACAAACAAGAGGTTCCTAGAATCAATTATAATAAGTGCTTCACAGTATTAACATATTATGATTTAAATAACATTTGGGTAGCTCAGAAAATACATAATTGAGGCTACTTAGATATTTATTACCTTTATGAATTCCTCGATTATCAAATGTAGTGTATCCTCCATTTTTAGGGTTCCGTACCCAAAGGGTAAAACGGGAACCCTATTACTAAGACTTCTCTGTCCATCCGTCTGTCCGTCCGTCCGTCCGTCCGTCTGTCACCAGGCTGTATCTCATGAACCGTGATAGTTAGAGAGTTGAAATTTTCACAGATAATGTATTTCTGTTGCCGCTATAACAACAAATACTAAAAAACAGAATAAAATAAATATTGAAGGGGGCTCCCATACAACAAACGTGATTATTTTGCCGTTTTTATAGATAATGGTACGGAACTCGCACTTGGCCGGTGTTTTATTGTAATATATCTACAGACATACCTGTAGGCTCTTGTGATACGTCAAGCTCGGTAGCCCCATAATAACGGAAACTGCTCCCTACCACCACCTGCAGTTGTAGCATGAACGCCAAGACTAGACTTATGTCACGGAATATGTCGATGTTGTCTCTTTCTCTCATATGAAATAAGACAGAGAGCGAGCGAGTGAATCCGTGGCAGAGGTATCTTGACATGCGTGCTAACACCACTTTGGCCCCATTTTCGTTTGATAGACATCAATCTCTATTAGAGATATGTCAAATCGAAACATCAATTTGGCCGTATTTTTTAACCGACTTCAAAAAGGAGGAGGTTCTCGATTCGACCCGTATGTTTTTTTTATGTATTTTACTTTACTACATTAATAGAGATTGATGTCTATGAAACGAAAATCGGGTCCCTTTCCTGCAGCAAGGATATTAATATTGCTTTGAATTTTTGACAGAAAACACAGTACGTAATTTGTCAAAAATTTACAGTAACTATTTAAACTCTGTAGTTTTAATAGTAACTAAATTTTTAACTACCTCTTAGAGTACTGTTACTTTAAGAGGTAGTAAGGCCTGATGTCCCAAAATATAATGCATAGAAGCGTTCATAAGATAGCTCTCATTAACGCTTATATAGGATTACAAAGAAATTTAAACCAAAAACCCGGCCAAGTGCGAGTCGGACTCGCGCACGGCGGGTTTCGTACCATTATCTATAAAAACGCCAAAAAAATCACGTCTGTTGTATGGGAGCCCCCTTAAATATTCATTGTATTCTGTTTTTTAGTATTTGTTGTTATAGCGGCAACAGAAATACATCATCTGTGAAATTTCAACTCTGTGGCTATCACGGTTCATGAGATACAGCCTGGTGACAGACGGACGGACGGACGGACAGCGAAGTCTCAGTAATAGGGTTCCCGTTTTACCCTTTGGGTACGGAACCCTAATAATTCAGTCAAGTTTTACTTTAAGCAACTTATAAAATATACAAGATGTCTCATAAAAATAATAACGATTTTGATAAGACAGAAGAAAACAACAGAATACTAAAAAAACATTGCACACAAACAATATTTTACGATGACATAATTTCATAAACAAAACATTAAAGAAGACAAAATAATATAATATTCACATATTTTATTACCGTATTTGCAATGTAGATAAGTAATTTTAGCAATAAAACGTAATTTTAGAATGGATAGGGTTGCCAAAATAAGTTACAAATACATTTACAATATAATTTTGTATAAGTACATTTCTACACAAACTATTAGTTTTAGTCCTATTACTAATTAATGAGATAGATGATGAGTACTGATTTAAATGGAAACGAATCACGTTATTATTAACCTCTGTATCTCTTTGCAATGGCACAATAGTCTTTTTCACTAAAAATATATTTTCTAAAGCATAGTTATTTCCAACGGAAGACGTTCTGTTTTGGGGGTTAGAATAATCTTCCCAAGCTACGACAAAAAAAAACGAGCCCAAAAAACAATAAATTTCATAAAACCGAGTAAAATAAATTTTATTTATAATAAACATTTTTAAATTAGCAAAAAACACGACTAGTTCGATAAAACAAAACGATTAAAAAATTATACTTTAGATGTTGCCGTTAACATTACATAGCTGGCTCTCGGGTTCTCTTCCTGCAACGGCTCCTGCCTAAAACACCTGTGGGTCTCAAACTCCGCTGGTTTCCTCAACATCTTTCTAACAAACCATACCAGACCGATCACCACAACCATCAGACCGAGAGCCACTCCAATCAACGCGGAGTTCAACCCTTTAAACCCAGCTTTCATCTCTAAAGATCCAACTTCAATGAGTTGTGGAACCACGCAAATTGTACGCGACTCATCGATCTTAAACTTCGTAATTGCCGCACATACTTCATAAGGACCTCGTATAAAACCTTCCATGGATACTTCCAATGTCGATTCGCACGGCGTGTCCTTCTGAGCGACCAGAGATCCTCTGGACAGTACTGCGAGAATAACGTAGCAGTTGTATGGGTATTTGACGTCTGTAGAGAGTCGTTGGGATCTCGGTAGTGCGTATTGAGGACGCTGTGGATAGCCTGATACCGATATGAGGACTGTTAGGACACCATCGCTCGTCACATTTGAACGTACTTCGGAGACTCTGAAAGAAAATATAGTCATGATGTCAGCGGAACAAATTTTACAAGACAAGGGGTGTAAGCATGCGTAGAGACTATGAAGCTCGACCATGGTTTTCCTGCGTAAATTACGCTAACTTCGGTCGTTGAGATCTAAATGGCCCGGTTTGACAGCTTGTTCTGAATATTAATGTAACTTAGGATGAAATCAAGAATAAAATAGATACGATAAACTTTTTGGGCACGAAAACCACTTTTTTGCGTGCGTTAAATTAATGTGTAAAAACATATTTCAAGTGTTTCATAAAAAAAATACAAAATAATCCAAAGCTAAATGTAATTAATTACAGGTTTCAAAACAAGTGTCTTAAATCTATCTATGTATATAACATTAAAGTTAAGTGGGGTAAAGTAGTAGGATGTTACACATATTGCCATGAAATAACATTAAACAATAGTAACATAGTGAAGAAAAGATACGAGTTATTAAAGCATTCATTGTTATCTACAAAAGGTATTTGAAAGTTAAAATATTTCACAAAAACAGTATCCGACTCTTGTTAACAGCCATTTCCTGTTCCAAGAAGAACTTGATTAAAATGTTACGGCATAATTAGTATCTACTGTGTACCTAAAATATTTACAAAAGCCATATTTACACATTGATATCTTGTGACGACAATAATTAGCAAACATTTAACTGTTTTGATACAAAAATCCAAAGAGCAGTTTAATCTTTTGTTTCCTATCTTCCAACAGATTGTATCTAACTTAGAAAAACCAAACGTAATCGTATCTAAATAAAAAAAACTGCTGACGCTTGTAACTGAAATCTGTGGTGTAAGATATGTGAAATAGATATCCCTAGACAACATCTACATCTACTCATCGTATAATCCCAAACTAAGCAACGCTTGTGCTGTGAAGACTACACAATGGACAGGTGTCGATCCCAGTTACACCCAGGCCAGGTCTAAATCCAAAATTTTCAGTCGAAGAGAATCGGACCCACAACCAAACGGTTTAGAGAGCCAAACAGTCCACGCTTAAACAACTAGACCAAGCCCTCATGAAAACATCATGCTCTTAGAATTACAGATTTCAAACTATGATTAAAGTAAATCTAGCAGGACTAAATGCTGTTTTGCTCACCATGAAAAGGACAGCAATACCTTGCGTAAGATAGAGTTTTATGATGTGGAATATCAATACAAAATAAGGGCTATTTATACCTTATTAGATTATTCTCTGGGGATCTAGTAACGATGACAGGAACGGCAGTGACGAAAGCGGCACGCTGTCTGACTGTCTGTGGAACGCTACAGCCTAGCACCAGACTGAGAGGGAGATCCGAGTTGTCCATCTCTTCTAGAGCGATGCAGAACCTAGAATATAAAGGTGTCAAATAAAAAATGGAACCCCAATTAGGACCATGGAATCTTATTGGAGTTAAGTGTTTAAAAAGGCTCTCCAAGACCTTGAATTTTAGCACCTGGTTCAAGGTAAACATTAACATGCCTATAAGCACGAAGTCGTTGGTAGAGGTGCACTGCAGTGCACCCACACTTTGCTGATGTATATTGGTCCAAATGTAATAGGGGACGAGCCTATTTCCATTATGTTCCCGGTGCACATGGGAACATGGCAATACGAGGGAACTGGCCCAGTGCGAGTTATTGAACTTCACACGTCTTTTTATATATGTGCAGGTTTCTTCATGATGTTTTTGTTGTTCATTCAAGGTTTTCTCCAAGAAACCTTCTGCCATCACAGTTGAATTCATTTTGTCTTTCTTAATGAACTAATAATAACTCCCTTAATAATTGTGTAGAGTAAAAAAAAATTTGACCCAAGGTAAAAATTACTTTCAAACACAGAGAAGTAGTCTTCAAATTAAGTGTATTAAAACTCAATGTAAGCATCATAAAGAAATCCCAAATGAGCTAAAAGGAACAATATTGTACAAGTTCTAACCGTAAAGATAAATTAAAGAGTTAAAGTAAACATTTTCCTGTTGCCAAGTTTGATAGGAGCTTGGAAAACTCGTGGAATAATAGAAATTAATTTCGGAGCCACCTAGATGGCAATCCACTCAAAACAGCTTTGGAGGGAAATCAAATATTATTCCAATTCCACGTTGAGATTACATATGGGAAAAAATGTTGTGAGATTTGTTTTCCATACATACCGTAATGAAAGAAAAATTACGGATTTTCTTTATTTTGCGAGTTTCCATTGAATTTTAATGTCCATATTATATTATTAACGCTGTAGAAAGTGGGCTTAATCTATTTCGTTTTCTTTGTGGATTTTAAGAGCAACATTATCTTGATCGCAATGTGCTATGCGTATACTTCTAGGCGCTCCATTATAACTAAATATTTTATTTAATGACCCGACGAACTTCGCATCACCTACAATATTTTTTTTTGGTTTTTCTAGAAACCACCCTGTGCTATTTCGAACAAAACACATCGGTCTAGTCGTTCTTGAGTTAATTGAGACTAACGCATAAAAAATGGTTTTATATATAAGAAGAAGACATAAGAGACTAAAATACATAATCTACTTTAATTATAAGACAATCATCATTTGCTACTAATCAGAAATCTATGCAGATACAGGTCACATGATTTAAATCAAAAACTCTCTCTCGCTCTCTCAAAACCCGTGTCTTGAGAGAGCACTAGCTAAAAGCTGAAAAAGTTTATTACGTAGTCCATGAAGACGTCCACGAAAAAGTTATATAGGTAAAGGTCAATGTACTTACGTATACTTGTCCAAAGGATCAATCTTTAGCCCCCTCAAAATTATATTAGCCGGAGCGGCTCTGTGACACGCCACGTGCTTAGGTAGACCTCCAGCTCGAGATGCAGTCACACCAGTGCATCTTAGGCGGCGGGAAGAAGGCGGGTCAACAGACCAGGATAAATGGACCTCTTCGTCGTCGTACCACGCATCTAGAAGACGTACCTAGGTAAAATAGTTGAGGTAAAGTTTTTTTTGATCTTTATATTAACTCTGATAATGGTCAAATTCAAACTTCATTACTAACTCTTAGACTAATTAAGTTCAAAGCACTTAGGAAAAGCGTTTAGTCTAGACAAGTGATAATCTCCCGTAGTAGATAATACTTTATGAAATAACCGCACAAACAGTGTAATTGTGATTTTATTAACTACTATTATGATGAGCAATTAAATAGTGTTGTTAACTACTATTAACTAACATATCAGTCACTATATGATAGTGAGCGAACTGGTAACTAAGAAGTTTCTATGGATAACCAAAATATCATCTGTCATAAAAAAAACATACAGACTAACAGAGAACCTCCTCCTCTTTTGGAAGTCGGTTAATAATATTAGCAGCAGTGGTAGCCGAGTGGTCGAACGCACGCCTTGCAATCGAAGTGTGCAGGTTCAAACCCCGGCTCGCACCTCTGGGATTTATGTGCGAATCTCATTTTCATTTCATATTCCGTATATTCAGAGGTTATCGCTTGCTATGAAACGGTCAAGGAAAACATCGTGAGGAAACCTGTACGTCTGAACTTGACTAGTTTTCGATAGATGTGTGAAGTCTGCCAACCCGCGCTGGGCCAGCGTGGTGGACTATGGCCCGAATCCTCCTCGCATTGAGGGAAGGCCCGTGCCCAGCAGTGGGACGTTAAAAGGGCTAGTAGTAGTTAATAATATTGAGACGACAGCTCTGTTGGCTCTATCCTTGGTAAGAGGTAAACTCACAAGAATATTGGGACGCAAAACGCGACAAGATAAGCAATTTTATATCCACAGATTAAGCATAATGTAAGTTTCCGCTGTAAGCCATACAAAAAAAGATTCCAGTTTCATGAATCACGGTTTCCTACACAATGTCAATGAGATATCTTAGATGGGCATGAAAAAAAACCACTATAGCCCCACCTACCCATAGTATTTCCAAATTGGCCGGTCGCCAGTCATCGATTTCTAAAAATAATCATATGACTAAGTTTCACACTTGATTGGCTTAGTCCTACGCAATTTGAGATTTTCGAATCGCTATTCCAAAAGGCTTCTGCGTCAAATTCATTCAAATATTCAAAATTACCTGCCCACTTCTTATAATACTTTTGTCTTGCAAAAGAGATTCTTAGACCTTGTCCAGAAGGGGCGAATTCGCCGCAAATCGTTTTGCGCGAATTCATTCGCGCGTTAGTGAGATACTAGGCACCAATACATCGCATCCACAAGCATCGCGCGAATTCAAAATACGCGCGTAAATCGCGTGCACTACGCCAAACCCTGGACTCGCGCGTGATTCGCTCGAGTCGAGTTAATAGGGACGCCTTGTTGTGTCCAGTTCAACGCGCGAACTTTATTTAATTTTTCAAATTCGTCCCCATATACTCGCGCGTTGGTACGCTCCTTCTGGGCGCAACGGTCGCGCGTGATACGCACGAGAGAATCGCGGCAAATTCGCCCCTTCTGGACAAGGTCTTAAAATCTTACCGCAGATACTTTTTATAAATAAATGTTAATTGAAGTAGTCTAGCCGAATAAATTTATATATTTTACTCTAAATCAAAGTCTTTCAAACTTATATTGAGTGTTATTTATGAATAAATGATAAGATCATCTTGAAATTTTATACAATTCATTTGAAACCCCAATGTAATCTTGTTATAAGTTGAAGTCATTTGCGATGCGAGATACTTGCGCATGCACTTAATGTACTTACAGTATTCATCTCATCTGCCTTCAAATAAATAAAATAAAATCTGCTGCTTATTAAACATTACAGTCCATTTTCCAGCAATTGCTTCTTAATTAGGCATCACGAGCCTCAATGTTGGACGCCTATCTTCTAGTATTAACGAAACTTAGTACACTACTCACAAACCGTCAATTAAATCTCACCTTCGATTCAGAATTTGGTAAATCTTCCTCAGACGGCACCTCCAACTCTTCGTCGTACAAATCATCTTCCAAACCTTCTTGTTTATCACTATAAACATCATCGTCAGTGCCTGCATCGAATTTATCATCATTCACTATCGAATTCGCCAAAACTTTATTGAAATCATAATTCGTGTCTCGATTTTTCAAATCTGTGTGATCCATGTCGTCGCATAGTTTGTTCTTCGATAGTCTGGATAGCAATGCTCCTTCTAAATGAGGTGGGGTTGCACATACCGCAACAGCTTTATCAGTTTGCGGGAGGTTTTTTGCTTCTCTCAACCACCTGGCAAAGCCGGCCATTAGGCAATCGCAATTAAGGGGATTATCTGCAAATGAGACCAAAAATTTATCACTACGGCTGGAATAGCGCGCTCTACTCATTGGTACTAGCGAATTAAATTGACTTTCTTCAAACATAAATATTATTTTTTTGTAAAAAAACTATGAGGTTACACGTCAAAATGATGTAGCTTTATCGATGATATTACATTGGAAAATGTGCTTTATCTATGATTTGGTATAATTCGTTTTTTTTTTTTTGGAAGGACTTACACTGTTGGCCGTGAGGTGGCCTTTACAGCTTTACCGGAGGAGTAGCAAGCGCAGAGTGCACTCCAACCAGGGCCTTAAGGGCGGAAAGGTGTGGCAAATATGCACCTAGGAGTATAATTCGTTTTGGTATTGGCAGAAAATAGGTCGCGCGTGGTTCGTCACGCCTGTGTGGCGCTGGACTTTAGTAAAAGATTTTGGTAAGTTTAAAGTTTTGTTCAGGAGTAGTTGGATATGGATATTTGTGTATGTCTTAATGGACTTTATTAGTAATAATGTATGAACATGTAGTTTTAACAGGGTAATTTATAGTAAAGGACCAGTTGTGGACCATGAACAAATCAAAATCACCTTCTGCTACCCGTGTTTTCCAACCATAAGCTAAACAACGTCAAATTAAGTAATGCGTTATGTAAGGCGACGCCTTAGCAGGTTCCCTTTCACACTAGGTGACTCTTATTGAAAGTTTTCCTTTATTCAGTTGGATTTTTCATTATTAAGAATATTTTCGCGCTACGAATATATGTCGTAACTTAAGACAGCTCTAAGATCCTTGGTCGTAGACAAACAATAGATGAAACGAATTTTGCGTCAGACAGCTACCTAACATTTAGTGATTACCATGAAATTTAAGTCTTCTAGTTCTAAGCAATTGCTTAATATTTAGGCTTTTCCTAGTATTATGAAAACGAGTATACATCTCATGTACCAGGAAAGCATAGAATGTAGTATATCTTTGCAATAAAAATGTCCCGGAAAGAAAAATGGGGTTGAAAGAACGTCAGCCCTCGGGATTATTCGATACAGAAATATTTCCATGGAACGTGAGTAACAATAACGGGGGAATAGTTAAAAGTCACGCAACAATATAACATGGCGTTGGCATCGACGGCTCGACAATAAAGCCTCCCCGTCACGGAGAGAACGCCAAGCCTCGACAAATATCTATGGCGGACGTACGGATCTAATATTTGGGCCAACGTTTAGACTCCCAACATGCTCCATATTGTTGCGCGAGAAGCACAATATGATAACCGTAAGAAGTTAATAAAATTTAAATATTATATTCACATTTAAAAATAATTCAGCACATCAGAAATGTATAAAAATAAATACTCATACTTATAACAGTAGACATATGTAATTAAATATACCTACAAGCTTTTGCACCCAAAAAATTTTTTCTTCAAGATATTCTATATTTTACAGATTGTCTTTTTTTTTTTAAGGACAACGAAGTTGGCCGTCAGGTGGCCTTTACAGCTTTACCGGAGGAGAAACAGATTATGTCATAAAACCACATTTTACACTCATGTAATTTAACAGAAAACAAAGACAGCAAAATCTGCCAAAACTATTTTTTTAAATGAGTATGGTAACACCAAAAATACTTTTATAGTATGTAGTCAGAACAGCAAAATGACGTAGTTATAAGGTCTTGATCAATGCTTGTCATCCCCGAGAGCCGTATGTCCCTCCAAAGTGCGTATCATCGCAGTACCATTACCTTCAATAGTGAATCGCCCGAGGTCCTTGTGCAGCGCCAGCGCACCGTCATCTATCATCGATATATCGTTATCATGGAGAAGGAGATCGGTCAGCTGATTGAGAGATTTGAGAGGCTCAGCGGATAGAGACCGCAGGAAGTTGTGCGAAAGATCCAAGTGTACTAAGTTCGTGAGCGACGCGAGGGATGCACCTGTAAAATTTGGAGTTCGTTAGCGATAGATGTCGTTGGTTGTGTGCTGAATCGCGGTGGTAAAGTTTGCATTATAATTATACGGAGTGTATCAGAAGCCCGAAATAATACTTTGACGTTTGCATCAGTATCGGGTATACAACTGAATGGTATGAAAATTTGATCGAAATTCGACCATGTTTTTCCAACTATTTTTTCGTCATCAATATCTATAGCTCGTAATATCTCGAGTCCTATGCAAAATTTGCATGGTCTGTTTTGTGAATATTGGTAGTCGTTTACACTGCTAAATGGAGTTATGGATGTACCCAAAGGCCAGAACACGATACCTGTGACAAATATTCAAAAGTCTATAACTCAGAAACTATGATAGTTAGGTATAAACTGTCTTCACTAAGCATCCACATATGAGCTACCGTATATGTACCCAAAGTATTATTTTGGACTTCTGATACATCCTGTATAAATGGAACGTTAAAATATTTTACAATTGTAAGAAATAATTACATAAAATAGAAACAAGTTCTGGAGAACATTTTCTGGACAACATTTTCTGGAGATTATTTATGCTCTCATTAAAATATAATAATCTTCACATTTTTTCCATTATCCTGAAAACAATATTTCTAAAAAATATATTTCTTGTACTGCCATCCCAATTGGTACTAATCTTATGTAAATGTAAAAAAAAATACTTTTCTCTTTATTTCCGCCGTTTCCGGGCGGCTGTGAGTATTTCACCGGAAATTAAAACGTCACGGAATCATTCGGCTAAAAGCTTATAATGGACATTATCCTTGGTACTGACTAATCAAGTTAGAAAAATGGCGTAATAATATCAGTATTGTAATATTCAAGGATCAAATTTACATGTAACTTTATATAATTTTGGTTCACGTCTTACCATAGATACACGCTTTTTTAATAAATAGTTTTGATACTTTATCATTAGGTATTATTTTACGCATTAAGAAGGCTAAAAAGATTTATGATGGATTTAAATATTTGAATCTAACTTGCCTTGGTTCTTCAAATACCTACACCTCTGTCTGATAAACCTCCAAATTGATGAATGTAAGATCCTTAGATATAGTTTTTGAAAATGTACTCTGTTCTAATAAACACAAAGTTTTAATATCAGTGGCAAAAGCGAGGCTTAATTCATCGAGTCATACTCGTTGAATTATGACCTTTATCAATGAGTTAATACAGTTCATACACCTATCTACATAGTACAATACAAATTTAATGCATGGCCTTATCAATAAATATATTTTTACCATTAAGCACAACATGGCTACGTAGACAAGTATTATATTTGTCAGACTTGTCGAGGAAATGACGTCACGCCGATTTTTTTCTACTAGACATATCGCGACGTGACGTCATTTTCTCGACCATTCTAACAGTTGGAAGTGATAAAATACGTCCACGAGGTCATGTTACTACTGTCAAAATGTACATACCTGAGACTGCGACAATTTCATTGTGCGACAGGTCCAAATGCGACAAGTTGGTGAGGTGCTTGAACGCATAATCCTCAAGCACGTCTATCTGGTTGTTGTGCAAGTTCAAATGAGTTAAGTTTGTTAGACCTGCAAACACGAGCCGTCGGTAATTCACACAGCTTATTTGGTATTAATTAATGGCTTTACCACCCCTTGAGATTCTCTGATATTGATGTTGATTCTGGGACGCTGGCGGTGGTGCTAAAGGAGCAGTACTTACAGATATGATAATAAAATGTTACCTGACAAGGCTCCTCGTCGTATGCTTGCAAAAGTGTTATCAGAGAGTTGTAACGTTGTCAAATAACACAATGTGGGCACAGTGGTTAAACCCAGAGGTCCCTCTAGAGCATTGCCCGATAAATCCAAATCCTTTAACATACTCGCTGCCTGAAACAATATACAGATTATTATTAGCCTAATTAATTGTCGAGTTTGTGTCGATTTTTCCACAAATCAAAAATATGGAAGAAATTGAAAGTAACTAATTCACAGACAATATAAACCTACTCATCGTATGAACCCAAGCTAATCAAAGCTTGTACTATGGATACCAAACAATGGACTGGGGGTTATCCCAGTTACATCCAGAGCAGAGCACATTCTGAAAGGTAGCGATGTGAAAAAATAATTGTTTTTTTTTTCTAATAATCGATTCTCAAAAAAAAAAAAATAGTTTTTAAAAAAATAGATTAATTTTAAAGAGAGAAAAATATATTTTATATAGATTTTGAGAAATATCGATTATTGAATAATCGTTTTTTTCCCGTCAAAGTCACATTCTTACTGAAAAGGTCACTTCCTAAACTTGCCACTGGCAGGAATCGAACCCTCAACCACCCGGTGCAGTGAGCCGAGCGGCCTACGCTCTAACCACTGCACCATGCCATCATCAAATATTATGTCTACGCGGACATATTGAGTGCTATTACGGTCCAAAAGATAAATCGTACTGTATTCGCAATTTCATATACAGAGTTCCAAGTTAGCCTTATTTAGCACAAAAGATATTCGGTAGCCGAGTTAATAAGAAAAATCTTATTTTATTAGGCCCCCGTTGGGCGCCAATATCCCCGATCAATGCCGGCCAATATCAGCGAAATTATACCATGCGTGATTGGGCAAGTTAATAATACGGTATAAGATATTTCATTGATAAAGGAACAGTATTAATCTCGTAATAATTATTATTACAACTACAGCCCTTTTAACGTCCCACTGCTGGGCACGGGCCTCCTCTCAATGCGAGGGGAATTCGGGCCATAGTCCACCACGCCGGCCCAGTGCGGGTTGGTAGACTTTACATATTTATCGAAAACTAGTCAAGTTTTCGAGAGATGTGTGAATTAATAGAAAAAAAATATAAGGACTAAGTAATCTTTGTAACAAAGTGGACAATGTACATTGGATATGTACAAATTAAATTACAGAAGTGTGGTCAAAAACACAAATAAAAAAACGGTTTAATCATACAACGTGTAAGTAAATAAATTAAAAAAAAAAAAATTAATTTCTTAACTTTGAAGAACTAAAATAAAATTAATGTACTTAGATTAATGAACTGAAATAACACTCTTTAGAGTTGGGAATACGCCCTTGGTGGTTAAGTTTCAGGGAATAAAATAATTTACCAATAAATACATAGGATACAACATAAATTAATGCTAAAATAACTTTTCAAAAACAAGCTTTTATTTAATTGCCCTTACAAGAAGAAAATAAACTTTAAATTAAATTAAACCAATCAATTTAGTACATGTATTACACAATTTATTAAACGGTATAAAAGCTTTATAACGAGGAAGTAGGTATATTTTTAACAACTTTACAAAAGATGTAGGTTTTTTTTTATTCAATTATCATTAAAATACATGGGTGTTACATTATTTCAAAATATTTCATGACATACAAAAACCACTGAGGTTTAAAACGATGTTGAAATGACTTACAGTCTACATCAAGAGAGAGTAATAAAAGTAAAGTAGTTAAAAGAGAAGGTACCAATTCGATTTTTTTTTTTTTAGATAAGATATTGAGTTGTATAATACTTTAAAAATCAATTATAATATACATTATAGAGCAGTGGTAGCCTCGCGGGCAAGAACGCCCGCCTTGAACGTAAGGGGTGCAAGTTCAAATCCCAGAACCGCACCTCTGAGATAATTTTCATGTGCGAATGTCATTTTCAACAATGATTACCACTTGCTGAACGGTGAAGGAAAACATCGTGAGGAAACCTGCACGTCTATAGAAAGGCGTGTGAAGTTCACCAACCCGCACTGGGCCAGCGTGGTGGACTATGGCCCAAATCTCCTTCGTATTGAGGGGGAATGTGCCCGGTATATTGGCAATAGGCTCGCCCCCTATTACATTGGGACCAAAAATACATCGGCGAAGCGTGGGCGCACTACAGTGCACCTCTGCCTACCCTTTAGGGGAATTCAGGCGTGATGATGTATTTATTTATATATACATTTTCATAGTACTTCACATAACACGTTGTATAATAAAAAAATAACTTTTAAAACAAATTACCTTCAAAGAAGCTAATGCTGGAACTTTGAGGAGATTTCCCCTCAACCTGAGTACACTTAGCTTGACTAGAGGAGTCAACGCATCGGGCGATATATCCGTCAACTGGTTGTTACTTATATCCAGGTATGTCAAATTTCTTATACCCTGAAACAAAAGAAGACAATTTACGTTTTACCCAACCTTCGTCTGCGTAGATGGCACTGGTAATCAAATTTCACTCTTACCTTAAAAGAGTTAGGGTCTAAAGTATGTATCTTATTGTTGGACAGATCCAAGCGGTCCAAATTCAACAACCTCGTTAGAGCCTCCGTCGGCACCGATGGCAATTGATTGTTCGGTAAACCTGAAACGTTATCCTAATTAATATCATTTAAAGGAAATTTAATTGTATGCACTTGTTTTCAAAGTTTACAAGTCAATACTATATACAATTAAGTTGAATGCTTATTTAAATCAAATCAAATCAAATCAAATCAAATTTATTTGTTTAAACATGAGTGTACATACAAACAAGTGAGTGCATGCAAGATGTTAAGTTTCTACAGATGGTCTCGTCATGTTTGCCACATATATGGCGTACAAATATTAGGTTTTTGTTTTAAAAAAAGTAGCTAATTAAAAATAATAAAAGTAACAAAAAAAATATTGACAAAACAAAGTAATTAAAATTATAAAACATTCAAACAACAGAACAAAATTATTTGTTAGGTAATTAATTATATAACAATAATAATTATTTATTTATAATATATCAATTAAAAAGTCTGCAACATTGTAGTATGCCTTATCAGATAGGACGGTTTTAAGTTTTCTTTTAAATGCTTCATTACTAAGCTCTTTCCAATTCTTAGGCAACTTATTAAATATAATTGGAGCCATGCAAAAGACACTCTTACGCATAAGTGCAGTCTTAGATGAATGCAAACAGAGCTGGCTGTCGTCACGTCTACTACGAGGAGCTACATCTGATAGACTAGGAAACATTTTTTTATTAATTTTCACGAACATTGCAATTTCTAAAATGTAGATAGAAGGTAACGTCAATATTTTAAATTGTTTAAAGAAAGGTTGGCAGGTGTCTGTAGTTTTTAGATTAAACATTGACCTGATGCATCTTTTTTGAGATTTAAAAGCAGCATCCTTATCTGCTGAATTTCCCCAAAAAATAATGCCATATCTTAATATTGAGTCAGCTAGGCCATAATAGGCAGTGAGTAGCGCATCTACGTCCAGTACTCGCGACAGTGTGTATAAAGCATAAGCTGCTGTACTTGCTTTTTTACAGACGGTCTCAATATGTGCTTTCCAGTTTAATTGTCTGTCTATCGTTAATCCTAGAAATTTTGTAGTGGAGACTGTGTTAATAGTGTTATTATTATATTTTATGTCAAGAGTATTAAATGTCAGTCCACGTTGGCTGAAATGCATTATTTTGGTCTTATTAATATTTAATTTTAAATTATTTGTGTCGAGCCATTCTATTATATTAATTAGTGTATTATTAATGTCATTTTCATAAATATTATTATTTTTACTTGTTATTATTACCGTACAGTCATCTGCAAAAAGCGTTATGGGATGTTTGGTTGAGCTAGGTATGTCATTAATGTAAATATTAAAGAGTAATGGCCCCAGGACGCTCCCTTGTGGAACACCATAGATAACATGACGTTCTCTTGACCTAAAAATCTCTTCACGCTTTGTAGTAGGGTTTATTCTATTTACTTCTGTAAATTGTTTTCGGTTTTGAAGATAAGACTGTAAAAGTTTTAGCACATTACCCCTAACACCGTAAGTTTCAAGTTTATTCAATAAAATTGTATGTCGCACATAGTCAAATGCTTGTGTCATGTCACAGAATATAGCGCACGATGGCGTATTCTGGTCCATGTTTGACATAACCGTGTGTAAAAAATCATAAATAGCCATGTTTATGGTTCTTTTTTCTCTGAAACCCTTCTGTTCGTTACACATTAGATTATGTTTTTCAAAGTAATTATTAAGTTTTATATATAGATATTTTTCAATAATTTTTGAATTTTATTGCATGTCTTCTCTGATTACTGAAGTGTTCCTCTATCTGAAGTAAGAACTGGTTATTAATTAGGATCTTTGCATTTTCGCTCTCTACGGATTACTGCACTGTGTCGTTACGGGTTTGATTCCAGTCATCGGCAAATTTTATTTTTTTAAGTTCTAAAATTTGGAAAAAATCTGAAAACCATGGACTGTGACATGGACCATGGACTGAGGGTGATCCTAGGATCACATGCATGATACCCATAGTAGAGGCGTTGATATGAGACCATACCAAGAGAACGGGTCTGCTCTACGGACGCAGAGCAGACCCATTCTTCATCTGGACAGACGTGAGGAAATGATGATGATGATAACAGTGATAATATTGTTGACTGTCTATCTATTTATGAGTCTATCTATCTCCCTTGGAAACAAAAGTCATGGTACTAAGGATTATATTCACATAGTTAATTAACAAAATAGTAACTTATCTAATGTTACACATTGAATGTAAATAAATCGGAAGGACCGTAACGTGCCCGCTTTCTATTAGCGAGGCAACTCCCGCGGGAAATCAGGTGATACCACAAATTTGTGTGAATTACATCATGTATGCTTGAAGCTGCTATGTTAGGAAATTGAATAGATGCACTGCACACCTATTTAGACAAGGGAATCAACTTGACTATTTTTTGGAAAATGTACTCTGTTTTAATATGCATAACGTTTGAATTTCTGTGGCAACACGCGTGTCATCGATGACAATTCGTAGTAAAATGTGCTTTATCTTATAGTAAATATAGTTCGTTTTGGTATTAGCAGATAAATGCTCAGTACTTCAATGTCTTAAGCCTCCCTGGGACATCAATAGCAGCGCTTTAAAGTGTTTCATCTGTATGGAAAAATAAGCTGAATAGTGGGAAAGAATTATATAGCATAGTTTTCTTTAGATTTTAGATGGTACAGGTCTGATATAATTAGTTGCGCATGAAATTTAAAAATTCCAGAGGTGCGAGTTCAGGGACCCAATTCTCGCAAAATCAACATCTTCTCTAATTCGACATATGTCGAGACAAAACGTCAAATTGGTCGTATTTTTTTGAGGTATGTCGAATTAGAGATAGTATCATTCATGTGGGCATTGCTCCGCAGGGTTTGAACTTGCACCTCTTGCGTTTAAAGGCAGGCGTTCTACCACCAAAGTTACCACTGCTATAGCTGATTAAATCGAAATTGTTGTTTGCTTACTCACCTAAAGCGAATAAAGTTGAGGATACACTGGTAAATGCTCCTTGTTGCACCCTCCTAATATCCCCGGATGATATGACTAGTCCATGCAACCCCACTCCAGCTAACTCTTGAACTGAAGCGGAAGACAGCACAGAGACACCTCTTAAGGCACAGTCCAATAGTGAGACTGCTGTGTTCTTGTTCCGGGCTTTCTGTTCTCGAAGATGGCGGCCGATAATCTGGAAGGGAAGGCAGTTACATAAGTTTTATATCTTTCAATTATCAGATTTGTCGAAAAAATTACGTTGCACCGAACCATGTCCAGTACAAAAAGCTCGCAGTGACGTCATTTTCTCGACAAATCTGTCAGTTGAAAAAGATAAAACTTATGGCTACGCGATCATGCTAAGCCTACTGGAGTGACAAGAGGCGCGTCAATTTTTGTAGCCAATACCAATATTAATTCTATCTATACATCTATACAAATAAATAAAATTGGAGTGTCTGTTTGTAATATCAAAATAACACTTTTTACCAAATGCGTATGAAAGTATGTACGATACCTATAGCGAAAACGCAATTTTATTTTTTTTTGTCTGTCTGTCTGTTTGTTTGGGGTAAACTTCTAAACGGCTGAACCGATTTCAATGGGACTTTCACTGACAGATAGCTGACGTTCCAAGGCGTCACATAGGCTACTTTAATTTTAGAAAAAGCATTAGGGTTCCGCGGGAAAAACATAATACCCATATTTCGGGGTAATCTCCCTAAAGTCCACGCGGGCGAAGTCGCGGGCACAGCTAGTGCTACTAGTACTAATCTATATCTATACTAATATTATAAGGAGGAAAGATTTGTATTTTTGTATGTTACGAATAAACTTAAAAACTACTGGACCGATTTCAAAAATTATTTTACCGTTAGAAAGCTACATTATCACTGAGTAACATGGGCTATATTTATAACTAGAAAAAAATTAGTGATCCTTAGAAATCTTCTCCAAAACCAACCCAAGGTGTTAAAAAATTTGCCGTAAAATGTCTTTCATCGCATACGCAGCGGAAAGTATTGATGATTGAACAAAAAAGAATTCTACAATATTATAGAACACATCAATATCTACAAAAAAGTCCGCGAGACCATATGTCCAACTTTTGTACTTTTGTCACTATAACTACTTTTTTACATTTTAAAAGTTGTCAGAAATGCCGTTCAAAATCAGACCGTGTTATCCATACCTTTGTATTAATTCTTATCCAAATAAATTATTTCGTATTCAAGACTGTTTCAATACCTGTCGATCACTTTAATTTAAATTTAAATGAAATTTAAATTATTGAAATCGGTCATTCCATTCAAAAGATATTACGAAATTAAAAATGTCAATATAAACAAAAAATACACGCCGACGCGGACGACGCGCCAGAAGGTCCACGAAGCGCAGCGAGCAACGCGGCGACAGAGCGGGCACCGAAGTGCGGGAGAGGGTTTTGCGTATAGAAAGAGTGCTTTTCTCATGGGCAATTGTATGCTGCTCTTTCTCGAGTAGGATCTCCAGAAAATCAATATGGTTTTGCTGCCACCTACAAATACGACTCCAACGTAGTGTAAAGTTAAGCTTTAAGGTAAAATATGACAAAATAAAAATGTCCACCCGTGCGAAGCCGGGACGGGCCGCTAGTTATTAATAATTTTACGATTTTTTTTCGCTTTGTAGGGATAGCCTTTCGAGCATCGATATTATAACAATTAAATCCTATATCCTTTGGTCACGCCATAACTTTAGAACGACTTCACCGAATCATTAATCTTTTTTTCAGTGTTCTATAACTTTATAGAAAGAATTTACGCAAAAAAAAGTAAGAATTTGAAAATCATTAGGGTTGCTAAATTTCGCGCATACGAAGTCCCGAGCTTAGCCAGTAATTAATAAATATCGCCAGACATCACATAGTCATCATGATTCCAAACGCAATCATCCCGTCATCGTTATTATTTTTATTTTAGTTTAATTTATCGTTAATTTAATTTGTAATACTGCAACTGTCAAAATAAGGTGGTATTATTACAACAATATTTAAAATTAATAGCACGTTAATAGTGCCACAATAAATATTATGTAGTTGTATTCAAATTATGAGATCATATTTTTAGGGTTCCGTACCCAAAGGGTAAAACGGGAACCCTATTACTGAGACTTCGCTGTCCGTCTGTCCGTCCGTCCGTCTATCACCAGGCTGTATCTCATGAACCGTGATCGCTAGAGAGTTGAAATTTTCACAGATAATGTATTTCTGTTGCCGCTATAACAACAAATACTAAAAAAACAAAATAAAATAAATATTTAAGGGGGCTTCCATACAAAAAACGTTATTTTTTTGCCATTTTTAAAGATAATGGTACGGAACGGTTTGTGCGCAAGTCCGACTCGCACTTGGCCGGTTTTTATTTATTTATTTATATTAAGCAACACATACATTTGTTTTACACCGGTAAAAAACCCCGACCTAACAAAAGTACTCATAAATCCCATCAAAAACATAAATGTAAACAACTGAGAGCCAAATATTAGGATATGCCTTGGTTGTCGACTTCAACGACAAAAGATGTGAGATCTAAACGGGCGCCGAGTTCAGTAGTCAGTCCTGAAATTTATTTATAACAACATAAAATATAATTTCTTCTTAAAACTTAGGATAATATATTGGCCTAAGGCCTGACTCGGCTATAGTTCTAATATTGAAAAGTGGCTATAAATAAATGATTTTGATTTTTTTTTATCTATAGGTCAGTGTAAAAATGAAGATTTTTGGACGTTAATATCTAAAGAACCGTATGAGGTGTGTTCATGAAATTTGGAGCACATATGTATCTCGCAAGTCTCAATAGATGAGCCAAATTTGACATGGTTATGTTAAATAGTTTTTGAGTTATGAGGGGGTCAAAAGTCGCTCCAAATGGTTCGTGTAATATTACACACGGTGCTGCACGCCTATACTCCATTTGTTATAGCATTAGAAAGAAGTTAAATTAGGTTCTTTTTAATGTACACTTTGTAACAAAAGTAACAATTAACATATTACAGTAACGATTGACGCCCAATTTATTATAATATATTTTTAAACCAGCAGTCTCACTGTAACTAATCATTTTCACTATTTATCTTATTAAATTAAGTGGATTTCATTTAGATATATATATTTTTTTCAACTTAAAATAACAGTGGCGATACAAAAAACCTAAATAAGCAGAGATGAATAATACTGAGAACGTGTTTCTTTTCACTATAATCCTACCTAATCTAAAATATCACCTAATCCCTTCATCCGTTGTGACAACAGGATCTTTCTTATTTTGCCGGTTTATATTGGCAGTCAAATTGACGTAAACAATGTTCTGTGATTGTCATTCACATGTTAATACTTCTGAATGCTACGCCTCGTTTGTTGTTATTTCCGAATTTTAGTAATTTTGTTGTTATTTGTTACTGTTTTTCCATTGATATTGTTTTGTTTTTGGAATAAAATGTTTTGCACTCCTGCTTCTAAGAGCCTCTTATTTCTAATGTTATAACAAATGGAGTATACTTGGCTCTGGACGCACTGCCGTCTAGATAGCTAATTATCCAGTCATAAGTAACGAGAAACATTATTAAAGATTAATTTATGTTATACTACAAACACTGTCGTACAATCTAAGTAATATTAAAACAATACTGCTATGGAGCTAAAGAGACTCATCTATTTGTGTATATATTAAGTAAAAAGCTTTTTAAAGATTCAGTAAGATTACTTTACCTTAAAAGCATCTCTTGAAGTTATAACTACTTAAGCGATGTGATTTGTATTCGGCAATTTTCTTCCAAAGGTATTACCCAAAATGGATGCCGTCTCTAAGTAATGATATTCCGGGATCCCGGAACGTTTTAATTAAACACTAGTGGGGAGACCCGGGATACATTACTGATAGATTTAATTACGCGAAAAATCTAATATTAGTTGTAGAACAGATGTTTTATTTGGATTTGAATTAAACTTTGCAATTGCAGTGGTAGTCGAACGCACGCCTTGCTATCAAAGTGTACAGGTTCAAGCCCCGGGTCGCACCTCTGGGATTTATGTGCGAATCTCATTTTCATCCGAGATTATCACTTGCTATGAAACGGTGAAGGAAAACATCGTGAGGAAACCTGCACGTCTGAGGGAACTTTACTAGTTCTCGATAGATGTGTGAAGTCTGCCAACCCGCACTGGGCCAGCGTGGTGGACTATGGCCTGAATCCCCCTCGTATTGAGGGGAGGCCCGTGCCCAGCAGTGGGACGTTCAAAAGGGCTATAATTTGTTTGTTGTTTTTGTTTAGCTGTATAAGTAAGGTAAGCGGTAAGAGCGAGGTTTTCGTTATCATTACGTAAACTTTACGGTCTGTGTAAAGCCCTGCGCAGATTCGGGCGTCAAAACTCATGTTAGCCAATACCAAAACGATCTGTATTTACTCATACAAAAAGTTAATTTTTCAACGAATTGCCATCGATGATGACGCGAGCGTATTTTGCAACGTTGTTTTGTTACTTTTACTACAGAAATTTAATCTTTGTGTATACAGTCACAGAGTTCGTTTTCGTACTGATAAAAAAATAATAGCATTCGTCTTGACGCCTGTGCCCGGGCCTAAAAACCGCAAAAACAGCATCGAGCCGTACGTAACCAGAGTATCTGGAGACCGATTTTCGTTTGTAGACATCTATACATCTATACATACAATACATACATACATACATACAAACATATACATACATACATACATAAAAATAAATAAAATTGGAGTGTCTGTTTGTAATATCAAAATAACACTTTTTTACCAAATGCGTATGAAAGTATATACGATACCTATAACGAAAACGCAATTTTGAATTTTTTTGTCTGTCTGTCTGTCTGTCTGTCTGTTTGTTTGAGGTAAACTTCTAAACGGCTGAACCGATTTCAATGGGACTTTCACTGACAGATAGCTGACGTTCCAGGGCGTAACTTAGGCTACTTTAATTTTAGAAAAAGCATTAGGGTTCCGCGGGAAAAACATAATACCCATATTTCCGGGTAATCTCCCTAAAGTCCACGCGGGCGAAGTCGCGGGCACAGCTAGTCTCTAATAGAGATTGATATCTATCAAACGAAAATCGGGCCCCTGGACTCTACCATCGATACCAACATTATATCCATAGACTCTACAAATAAACAGATCTGCCACATAAGCGTATCTCTAAATATCAAATGTGCTGAGGGCGAGGTATTTTGGCGTTCGTATTTGCAGAGATGGACGTTGATTCAAACACAATACCTTTTACCCCACCCCTACTATTTGATTAGTTAGATTCAAATTTTTTTTAAGAGTCTGCAAAATTTTCATAAAATTATACATCTCTACCGATCGCTCCACAGAAAGAAAAGTGTAGCTTGTGTTGCTTTATTCATTTCTTATTTTATTTTGTAAACCATGAATATTTACAAAAAGGTTATTTTTAAAATGATTTAATTTTATACTAATTATATCAACCCTGTGTTGGCAACATCGCCACCAATGGTAATATAATACATTTTGATGTAGCAACACGTAATAGCTCTCTCTCTCTCACACCACGGTCACCAAAAGGTGGACGTGCAACCACTGTACTGTGAGTTAAATATAAGTGAAAAGTGATAAAAAGCTGGTTTAATTTGCACCCGAGAACTAACCTCCTGTGTCCCACACACTATAGGAGCACACACCCTGAATATATAGTAATTTTATGTGAGTTTTCGGTGGCTGTTGAATGTGAGTTCTTTTTACTAGTATAAAAACCATTGGTAGGGGCTAACCATAAGCGTCTAACACGGTATACAATTCGGGTGTATAGACGTTTGGCAAACAGAGCCGCCGATTGGCAGGTGAACGGGAGTAGGGTCCAATGATCGCACTCATCAATGTCTTAGCAATAAACATCTTATACCGAGACGGTTAAGTGCTTCTGAAGGATTATACACTTCTCATCAAAAAAATCGAAACACTTTCGTTTTTATTGTTTTTGTCCTAATTTTTAAAATTACTCATCATACAAAATACGAAACCTATGAAGACTTAATTTGAATTTAGAACATTAACATTAGGATTTATAAACCTCATACTACTCACTATTAAATGACATTTTACATTTATTCCTAAATATACACATTTTTCTGATAATCCTTATCAAATCATAAACTGCGAGGTGTTTCGATTTTTTTGATGAGAAGTGTATGACATGTAGAGGGGATACCAAAATAAATAATCATTTGCTGTCTTATAATATGACGTTACAAATCACTGAGTTATTAAAAATGCAACAATTGTGTTGTGAAGTTGAATCAGTCTTTTAACATATCTCAGCGCAAGAGGCAGGTCGAAATAACATTAGATTGCTGGTCGCGCGCTCAATCTGTGAAAGGGCCACTACGCGTTGGTTGCTATAACCGCATAGCAGTATTGTCACTAGCACATCAAAGCATATGAGGCAGTTTGCAATAAAATTCGGCAGGTGGTCGCGCCCTTAGCCCTGGACGGAGCCACTGCCTGTTGTTCGCAATATAAACACATACGTGTAGAGCAGTTCGGTCGCCAGCACATCGCAGCGTGTGAGGCAGGTCGCAAGAACATTCGGCAGCTGGCGGCGTGCTTAGCCCTGAACAGTGCCATTGCGCTTTGGTTGCAATATAAACACATACCTGTAGAGCAGTGTGGTCGCCAGCACATCGCAGCGTGTGAGGCAGGTCGCAAGAACATTCGGCAGCTGGTCGCGCGCTTAGCCCTGGACAGCGCCACTGCGCGTTGGTCGCGTGGCAGACCGCGAGTATTACCACCACCGCAACTACCAGACGCATTCTGTAAACATAGAAAAGCGCGTTTTAACTTCTTTCCCATCAAAAATGAATTCAAATTGTAGTATGAAGACTTTTTGCTGATATATGAACCACTTAGGTATTCAGGACGTGATGTGCTCAATAAAGTTTTTATAGCTCCAATAGAACCGCTATCTTTTTGTCCTTTAATATTTTTAGTCCTAAGATAATATTAGACGCATCCTCAAGGGAACATGGCTTCAGTTTTCGACCATTCACCTATACGATAACTGAGTAAAAAGGACATTTGTAAGTAAACTTTATGGTTTAGTTACAATATCAGAATTTAGTTAGGATTCGCTCGCTGGGATTCACATATCCGTGTGATGATCTTGAGGCTTACTATAGTGAAATGTTTCGTGTTGAATCATAACGTCATTATCAATGATAGTGGAGACAGTGTTACTGGGAAGTTACCCTCCATCTTTAGATAGATAGATAACTCTTATTGTTCCACCTCTTAATGAAATACATACTATACACATACAATACAAAAATTTTGTGTAAAAATGGGCGGCCTTATCATTAAAAGTGATCTCTACCAGGCCTTGGATGTAGAGGAATAAAAGTACTAGTAAGTACATCTTTATCACATTCATCACCCATTCTATTAATTGGCCAATTATTTTACATATTTTATAATTATATTTTTTATTACTTTTAACTTATTTTAATTTTGAGTTTTTATATTAATTTTATTTTAAATTGTAAATATGTATGTTGTAAATAGTAGTTGTTAATAAATGATTTATGTTATATTTATAACTGTGTATGTGTATTTATTTCATTTTTAGGGTTCCATACCTAAATTGGAAAAAAAACGGAACCCTTATAGGATCACTTTGTTATCCGTCTGTCTGTCTTGTCAAGACCCTTTTCCTCAGAAACGCGTAAAAGTATCAAGTTGAAGTTTATAACAGAGACATCTTTTTCCATAAAATTTCATGATTTTACAAGCTTTATATTAGGTCGCAACTGAATTTTAAATCAGTTATCTTTAACCGATTGAACTGAAATTTGATATACACGCTTACTTTGGATGACAATGCATGCTTAGCTATGTGACGTCATTTTAATTCCAATATGGCGGATCATCCAAGATGGCGGAATAGTTATTTTTTCTGCAATACCACAGTATGGGTATCAATTGAAAACACGAAATCTTAGGGCAATTTGATGAAAGCTTGTTTTTAAAAAGTTGCTTATAGCATTAATTTATTAAAAGAAGAAGAAAAATTGACGCTCGAAGCAGCGCCTCTAGTGAAATTAATAAACTTTCCTATCATTTGTATTTGAACATTACTTGAAAACGTTCCAAACTCAAATTAAGGATCCAAGGTGACAATATCCATTAGCAAATCAAAGGTGTCACCACTGTATGGGTCAACGCTCGTCCGTCACCTACTACTATCAATAGTCGTATAATTCACTCTTGTTCACAGCGTCTCTATCTACGTACTGTATGTTTCAAACTGAGAGCGAGTTAAATTAATAAACAACTTTTAATATGATTCATCCGCCATCTTTATCACTGTCATCATCCATTTTTATTATTTATAATGTAAATTTATTACATTTATCCTTACTATTAATTACTCGAGGCATGCCTCATGTTATTCCATTAAAAATTCACCATTTCATTGATTTCGTATATAAAGAAGAACTTTTGATAGAAAGACAAAGTGAAACAAATCACGTTTTATTTAATGCAGAATGGTAGCGTCAAGATGCGCTCTGATATTTTTTGTCAGCAATAAAACGTACTGTATTCACTCATTCAAGTTAGCCTTAGTTTGGGCTCATACGATAACTATGTGTTGTCTAGTGATATTTATTTATTAATTTAACTAGAGACAAATATAACAGAGGCAGTTAGTTACGCTATAGACCCCGGAAAGTAGAATCTACTGTCGTGAGAAGAACCGGGAGCATCACGACGATTAGCACTACCGACTAATGGAAGTCCGAATTATAATGCAAATAGAACCTTTGGAACATCAGTCAATGTTACGCTATTGTAGAAAATATATTCTGCCATACCTATTACAGGAATCGAGTATAGTGCAGCTCACATTGTTAGGTCCAACTAATGTCAAATAGCATCCATGGTGCCTTCTTTATTTCTGTGGAAATTCAGCCAATAAAGTTATTTTTGGCTCCCGCTTTGGAAAGGAAGTGGATAAATTTTTCTTCCAAGTCCTCCTACACCTTCTTCTATTAAACTTGTGCGGGTTCCAAGACAATTTAGCTTTTCCCCGGGACTCGCCGAGGGTCAAACCTCGGTGTCTTCGATGGACACCGCTGTCTATCCTGGCTCACAGGAGTAACAGTGATGGGAATGTGTGGCGGATTTAGATCCAAAAAAAATATTGTAGAAAATCTCAATCCAATTCGTTCTCTAGTCCCTTGTCACTTGTCACCTTAAGTCCCCATCGTCCGGTCGTCAGTCAGTGGAAATGCCCCATTACGTCTGAGGCACACGCATCGCGCCGCCGATTCTTGCACAAGTGCCTTAGATTATGACCGGAATCGCTTCTTAAAGAGGCACTTATCGTATGCCGGTGCTTTCTTAGCTTCTCGCCATGAGGGGAGAAGCAAATTCACTTGACACTTTTGGAAAATGTACTCTATGGCTATATACATAAAGATTCAAAATGATCTCGCATGATCGTCATAATTCAACATATCTCGAAACAAAACGACAACATTGGTCGTATTTGGCATTATGTTCCGATATATTATGCCCCTCGAGAATTGCCTCTTAGGTAGTACAAACATTGAGACTAAAATCAAACAAAATCTTATCCAATATATAGAGAAAGAATTGCAATTGAGAGTCTTCCAACAGACAACACAAACTCATTATATCATCCCAAACTAAATAACGCTTGTACTGTGGGTACCATACAATCGACTGAGGGTAATAAAAATTCCAAATAGACCATTTCCACAATTTGCCGCTGATCGAGAATCAAATCTACACCCACACGGTGCACTGAGTCTAGCGGCCTACCTCCATAACACAAGACCAAGCCGTCTTCATTAAATTCTTTAGTCTTTATACATCATACATCATCACGCCTGTATTCCCCGAAGGGGTAGGCAGAGGTGCACTGTAGTGCGCCCACACTTCGCCGATGTATTTTGGTCCCAATGTAATAGGGGGCGAGCCTATTGCCATTATACCGGGCACATTCCCCCTCAATACGAGGGAGATTTGGGCCATAGTCCACCACGCTGGCCCAGTGCGGGTTGGTGAACTTCACACGCCTTTCTATAGACGTGCAGGTTTCCTCACGATGTTTTCCTTCACCGTTCAGAAAGTGGTAATCATTGTTGAAAATGACATTCGCACATGAAAATTATCTCAGAGGTGCGGGCCTGGGATTTGAACTTGCACCCCTTACGTTCAAGGCGGGCGTTCTTGCCCGCGAGGCTACCACTGCTTCTTTAGTCTTTATAATGTCAAATTGGCAACGATTATCAATGTAAGGTAGAAAATTTGTCTATTCCAATTATTTCAAACTTTCATAATTACTTCTCTAGATCCATGGAAACTCAAAAATTCTGTCATACAGTCACAATATCTTTCTAGGGCGCACACGTCCAATCAATTCTGACCCGTGAGCCTCCCCCAAATCGTCCTCCTTGATGATTTATGTAAGGTCAAGGTATGCTGGAAGGGTGTCCTTGCGATTTATCACCCTGTGTTAGTGCTTTTGACACGGGCTTCGAGCAGTTTTGGGTGCAAACAATGTTTTAGCGGAGGGTTGGTTTTCATTTCCACCATGATTTAGGTGTAGGGTTTCAAAAGTATGATGTTCCCCAATTTACTGGGTTTTTTTTAGATTATTAAGTACTGTATGATAAGAAATGTAGTATAATAAACGTAAAGTAGCCTCAGTTACTCCGTTCTAAACAAAATCGGCTCCGAAGATAATACGAAACAAACAGAGACGCAGAAAGACAAAAAAACCGGCCAAGTGCGAGTCGGACTCGCACACGAAGTGTTCCGTACCATTATCTATAAAATGGCAAAAAAATCACGTTTGTTGTATGGGAGCCACCGTAAATATTCATTTTATTTAGTTTTTTAGTATTTGTTGTTATAGCGGCAACAGATATACATCATCTGTGAAAATTTCAACTTTATAGTTTCAATGGTTCATGAGATACAGCCCGGTGACAGACGCACGGACGGACGGACGGACGGACAACGAACTCTTAGTAATAGGGTTCCCGTTTTACCCTTTGGGTACGGAACCCTAAAAAAAAACCTTTTGTTATATGTACCGTATATGCTTCAGTATGAAAAGCTGTTATTGTGACGTTACAAACAAACATATCAATTTAATTTGTTTGTATAGACTATGCGATACGCAAAGAATCGCACGACCTATTTTTTGCGAATGCCAAAACGAACTGTATTAACTCTCATAAAGAGTGCATTTTGCAATGATAT
Source organism: Ptilodon capucinus (assembly GCA_914767695.1). Taxonomy (NCBI): domain Eukaryota; kingdom Metazoa; phylum Arthropoda; class Insecta; order Lepidoptera; family Notodontidae; genus Ptilodon; species Ptilodon capucinus. Next base: position 4,692,015 of record OU611830.1, on the reverse strand, counting down.
GTCATCGGTGACGCTTGCAAATTTAATCTACATACATATCGAGGGGTGAAAGGCAATTCGTCTTCAGCGACATTTTTTTAACTGTACAGGAGACCATACTCATTCGACGCAGAAAAAATCGCGGAATCCAAGAAGGTAATATCGCCCAAAAGTGTCGTTTAAGTCAAATAGCCTCGATATAATAACTATATATGTGTTTAATACCATAATTATTTCCAGGCACACCTACTAGCATTCAATTCTTAACGATTTCAAATACCTGTAGACAATAGCGTCAGTGGACAAGCCTCTTAGACAAATATCAATGTAAATGAAGGAATTTCTTTTCAGATTAATTAAAGCGAAATAATTTAATTAATCACGGAGGTTTGACTTCATAGACGTTGCTTAATTGGTTAATTAAGAATATTTAAGTCTCTTTGAAAATCGGTTCATCAAAGAATAAGCTGACGGAAGATGGCTTGACCAACGCAGCAGTAAGTAGGTACCAAGTATTTGCTTTTTCAGTTCATCCAAAAGCAGTAGTAAACATTAATGGTATTTTTTTTCTTAATAAGCTTTTATTTAATTCCACTTAGTTTTCGTGTTCTCCTCAGCAAGCCCTTTCATTTGATACCCATACTGTGGTAGTGCAGAAAAAATAACTATTCCGCCATCTTGAATGATCCGCCATATTATAATTAGAATGACGTCACATAGCTAAGTATGCATTGTCATCCAAAATAAGCGTGTATACCAAATTTCAGCTCAATCGGTTAATGATAACTAATTAAAATTCAGTTGCAAGATTCTACCCGGACATACATTGCAAGTTATTATAAAGCTTGCAAAAGATATAAAACTATGTAATGACACAGGCCTATTTTATATGGCCATACGAATAAATGGAAGTTGGATAAAAAGCAACAATAACGTGAGAGCGGAACGATCTCTTATCGTCGAGATAGCGATACGGCGCCGGAACTTCTGCCATTCACCGAATTGGTCCAGATGTGACTGCTTACCTACTGCTGATTTTGATCAATAGAATTGCGCCTTGCATCTGACAGAATTAACTTTTTTTCGAAAATGTTCTCTGTGACAATATACATAAAGAATAAATTGCTCTGGTAAATATCACACTTAAAAAAAATCTTCTTTCATGAGGCCAAAGGACGGCTTCATAAAATTGGTATGAAAATATTTACTACACACATAATACACATGGATAACGTTCAATCATAGGTACAGCAAGGAGTATAATAGAAAATACTGTAACTTTAAAAACTGTAACCAGACCACGGAAACAAGGTAAAATCGCCTCCTCCTACTGTTGAAGTCGGTAAAAATGTAGCCTATGTTACCCAGGCCAAAATATACCATCGATTGACTTATTTATCAAAAGCGGATGAATAGTTTAGGCGCTACGGAGGAACATACGTTAATACAAACATACACATACATAGACTGCTAAAATCGTAAACCATCCGTAGTCGGTTAAAAAAACAGAGATAGGTGACTCGTGCGTAGCTGCAACCCCAACAGGTTCCGTTCTCAGCCAAAAAACACAGCAATGAAATACTTAGAATAAAGTTACTTCGATTAGAAGACTCTCCTTAAATGTAGTGTCGTAAGAGGATACTACAGATTGATTCAATAATACCGTAATGGTTCAAGTACTTAATTCTAAAGCACCGGGCACACTGGCGCTTCAAGACGCACGCTGCAAAACTTTTGCCAACACAAAAACTTACTCTGTAACAATGTACATAAAGATTGAATTCCTATGGTAAAATCGACTCAAACATAGTGTAAAATAACGTGAAAAATTAATGGTAAAAAAACTGTTTGAAAACAAGCATTCAGAAAGTATTTGTTGTGTGCTCCTCAGCAAGCCTTTCATTTGCTACCCATACTATGGTAGTGCAGAAAAAACAAATATTCCTCCATCTTGGATGATCGGCCATATTGGAATTAGAATGACGTCACATAGCTAACTATGCATTGTCATCCAAAATAAGTGTGTATACCAAATTTCAGCTCAATCGGTTTAAGATAACTGATTTAAAATTCAGTTGCAAGATTCCAGCCAGACACATACATTGCAAGTTAATATAAAGCTTGTAAAAAAATGACTCTGTTCACGCCAAAGGGTTGTTGGCTTAAAGCAAATCACACATCTTTGATTAACCCACTTTAAAAAGGAGGAGGTTCCTAATTCGATCCTTATGTTTTTTTTTCACGTAAAATTTATAGCTATGCGAATCTCTTCACCTTAAGGTATATGCGTGAGAATGCGTTCAGCCTCGCTAAGTGGGTAATTGAGTGATCATAGTCACTGTGTGCACAGAGGAGCCAGCGACCACCAGTGCATCTGGTTACTGGGCAAATGCTGAATACAATCAGGTGAATTATATTTTCTTCTTCTTTTGATGATGGCGCCGTCTAGTGGTTTAAGCGTAATGAATCACTGAAACGGAAGGTCCTCCTCCTCGCGTTGTGCTTCTCATTACTGAGGGTCGTTATTCCCCCATGGAATTATTTTCTCCTTGACTATCTTGCGCCACCTCTGCCTGTCTTTGGCGACGTGGAGAGCTTCGTGGAGATTAGTGTCCAGAGATTTTCGGATCTGGTCAGACCATCTAATGGAAATTCGGCCTCGGGAACGTTTTCCGTCGATTTTTCCTGGATTGAAACGGAAGGTAGCGGGGTCGATTTCCGCCAGTGGCAAATTTGGGAAATGGCCTTTTTGAAATTTGCCTTGATCTGGGTGTCACTGGGATTGCCCCAGTCCATTGTATGGTACCCATAGTGCAACCTTTGCTTAGTTTGAGATCGATGAGTATGTGTTGCCTGGTGATATTTTATAATTCATTTTACGAAATGAATAAAATGGAGTAAGATGAGCAATGCCTCTAACTACTATTATCTAGTATTTTAGCCAGTGTCTAGTAATTAATAGCAAAAGCTAATTCAATAAATACACTTTTTTTTATGGCACTAAGCCCGCCACACATTGCCATCACTGTTACTCCTGTAAGCCAGAATCGACAGCAGTGTCCATTGAAGACACCGAGGTTTGACCCTCAGAGAGTCCCGGGGAAATGCTAAATTGTCTTGCAACTTGCACGAATTTAATCGAAAAAGGTGTAGGAGGAGGTGAAAGAAATCCACTTCCCTCCATTACAAAGCGGGAGACAAAAATAACTGTATTGGCTGAATTGCCACAAAAATAAAGAAGGCACCACGGATGCTATTTGATATTAGTTGGACCTAACAATGTGAGCTGCATTATAAATTATAACCTATATGTTATTCTGATGTATAAACAATAATTCTGTAAAGTTTCATCAAAATCCGTTCGGTTGTTTTTGCATGAAAGTGTAACAAACATCCATCCATACTCACAAACTTTCAAATTTATAATAATATATATAGTATACAATAGTATATAATAGTAACTAAGGCTACTTCTATATTCGTTCAGTTAATAGTCTGCTCATCGCGACTCTGTTCTGATACTGGTGGTCACTAGAAACTACAGTCATCTCATTATAACATCTACTGCCGAAATATTTGAAAACAAAGCCTCGGGGCTTTGTCTCACAACTCAAATAAATCTCTGCACCCACAGGTACGTCAAAACGTGTGCGAACTAATTTTGCCAATACCAAAACCGACTCTATTAACTGATAAAAAGGACACTTTTTAATCAAACAATTTCAATGGCTCAAAATTCGCTTGGGTATTAAGACCCAGGCGAATTTTGAGCCGTGATCGCGTTTACCATTGAAATTCAATCTCTAAGTGTTTCAAAACAGGGTTCATTTTCAATTATTCGCTTGAACCTGTGGATACAGGGCGTAACTTCAAGTAGTGTACACAGAGCTGGGACCGCGGCGGCTCATCGTTTTAATTGAGTTACAAGTTTTTGATGCCGTTGTTGTTGCTTTTGTTACGTAGTGATTTTTGTTTGTTTTAATTTTAACGAGAATATTCACATCCTGTATAAAAGCAGTACCTATATCCTGTCCAATCTGTATACAGGGAAACCTAAAGGGATGATCCATTTGCGAGCCGGCAAGCTAACGGTCTAAATCGTTGGCTCGTCGACTCACGTTGGTAATCCATTAATGTACCAAACAGTCATCTCTCATCATTGGCGAAGTCATGGCGGATTTTTGCACCGCGGACTTAAAATTTCAAGCATGCACAAAGAGCCAGTGAGCAAGTCCGCCGGTTTTTAAGTCCGCAGACTTATAAGTGCTCCATTGGTGGTTTAGACTTTGGCTCGCGAGTTCGTTGGCTAACCGGCGGTCTTACTCTTAAATGGATCACCCCCTTAAGGATAAAATTGCGTATCTTATATATTTTTGTGTCCCAATATGAATGTGTGTTTACCTATTGCCAAGGATACGGCTGACAGAGCAATCGTCCCAATATTATTTTGTTGACAGCTGACACTTTGGTTATCCATTGCAACTTCTAACTTAAACTACCGGTCCGCTAACTATGGCTCATATCTCTCAAAAGGAGTGGATTCTCCTCCGGTAAAGCTGTAAAGGCGACCTCACGGCCAAAGGCGTAAGTCCTTCAAAAAAAAAATACTCAAAAGAAGTTGTGTCTCGTGGGCTACTGCCCGACGGTTGTTATCGGGTTCTTGTCTATGTGTGCAATCGCTCGGATCACTTTAATATCGCGATGCAGGATTAGTTCGTATGTGGCGAGGTAGATGTCGCTACAGCCCTAAGGCGATTTTGAGAACAGGTTTTGTAATTTTACTAATAAAATTTTTACCGACCCATAATTGTGTGTAGGCCGCTTTGCAGCGGGATGTTAGAGGTTCGATTCCTACCGAGGTAAATTTCAAAAATGGTTTTGATTTTTTTTTGATCAAGGTAGCACTTGTCCATTGTAAGGTACTTCTTTTTAGGGTTCCGTACCCAAAGGGTAAAACGGGAACCCTATTACTGAGACTTCGCTGTCCATCCGTCCGTCCGTCCGTCCGTCACCAGGCTGTATCTCATGAACCGTGATAGCTAGAGACTTGAAATATTCACAGATGATGTATTTCTGTTGCCGCTATAACAACAAATACTAAAAAACAGAATAAAATAAATATTTAAGGGGGCTCCCATACAATAAACATGATTTTTATGGATGCGGAACCCTTCGTGCGTGAGTCCGACTCGCACTTGGCCGGTTTTTTTTTTCGTACTGAATGAAATGATGCAATTTAATTAAATAAGATGAGGTATGGCCTCACTGGCGATAAGTGGGTAATTCAGCCATAGTCGAGTTATTAATAGCTAATCACATAATAAATAAAAATAGGTGTGTAATGAGTTTGATAAAGATGGCGGATGAATCCGTAAGGTATTTATTAATTCCTTTTCAAATCTACGAAGCTTGGTGTTTAATAAGCCGTTAATCTAATATCTCGATCTCTCTCCAAAATCTGTGTTTCAGATATGACCTAACAAATCTCCGTCATAAAACAATGCAAGTACGCGAATATGAAATTCTAACATTTTTATATTTTTCCATGTAAAAATCCGGACAGGAATCGCTTATGCCCTTCGCCCACGGGGGCGAACGAACTTTTATTAATCTTTTATTGGAAATGTACCCTGTATCAGTATACATAAAGATTGTGAACTCCTATAGTAACAGCCACCCGTCGAAGTTCACATTTCATTGAAAAATGTGCTTTTTTATTTTCTAAGTTTTTTTATATATATTAACTTGCTATGTATGTCCGGGTGGAATCTTGCAACTGAATTTTAAATCAGTTATTCTGACCTTTAACCGATTGAGCTGAAATTTGGTATACATGCTTATTTTGGATGACAATGCATGCTTACATACACGTCATTTTAATTCCAATATGGCGGATCATCCAAGATGGCGGAACACTAATTTATTCTGCACTACCACAGTATGGTTATCAAATACAAGGGCTTGCTGAGGAGAACACGAATTAAGGGCAATTAAATAAAAGCTTGTTTTTAAAAAGTTTTTACCATTAATTTTAGTAAAAAATATAGTATTTTTTTGCCTTTTTATTATGATTATTATAAGCACTTAACGAGGGCTAAAAGGCTTTTTGACTTAAGCAAGACTTGCGGGCGATATTGACTTGTATACATATTTGGAATCAGCAAATTTTTCTGCGTTGAATGAGTATAATTTCCTTTAAAGTAATAGAATGTCGCTTAAGTTAAATAGCCTTTCAACACTTGGTGTACATTTAAAATGAGTTCTAATTTAAAAATAAAGAAATGATAAGCCCACGGTGTATCTTGTCGGATCTTTTCAGTCCAAGTCTCATTTCGATCCGGTAACATATTTAGGCAAAAAAATGTAAACTTGGCCATTTGTTACAAGCGTAGGCGCTTACGTCATAAATGATTTGACTTCGAGTTAGCATTCGTTTTGTTATTGACAAAAAGTTTGTCGTGCGGTATTGACGAGCCTGTAGGGATTCATCCGCCATCTTTATCACTGTCATCATTTATTACATTTTTATTTATAATGTGTATTTGTTGAATTTGTCCTTGCTATAATTACTCGACATTGCCATAAATACCGCATATCGCAGGTGCAGGCATTCCTCATTTTATTCCATCAAAATATCATCATTTCACTCATTTCGAACAAAGAAGTTTTTGAAATTTCAAAAAAAAGAAGACGACGAGCCTGTGTGCGCAGGGTAACAAGATCTCATGCGTCACATTGCTGCACAACTGTTGACATTAGAAACAAAACTGCCCACATTTGTCATATAACATTGTTTGTGCATGCTGACTCTTAACCGTGGACGAGGAATTATCTAGATTGAACATACTCAGTGAAGATTTTGTTAGTATAACGAGATTTTGCGTGCAAGATACATGAATTGTTTATAGATAGATAACTAGTATAATAGTTATAACGATCTAGTTAAATAAAAATAAAAAATACCGAAAAAATCTGAGCAGTCGCGGACGCCTGGCAGATGTGAAACATAAAACATAAACGTCGTAGCGGCGGAAAGAACCGAGGAGCCGAGGAGTACTAAGCGTGGCCGTATTTAAAACTATACTTTATGCATTAAGTAATAAGGTTGATTTCATTTTGTTGTGGCGAAGCGTCGGTAAATCTCGCAAAAACCAGGTTTAACCCTCGCCTATAGATGTTTCACATCAAAAGAAATAATATCATCATTTTTTCGAAATTTTATTGGCAAAAGATGAGGTATATTCTGGGGGTTTTCTGGTAATGTCAAGTAATTAATAGCAAGGACTAATTGAATAATAACACGTTATGAATAAAAATGGTTGATGAATGTGATAAAATTGGCTAATGACGCCAAAAAAAAATATTTAAGCAATCTAACTATGAATCAACGACAGGTTACAGCCGGAATTTATAGTCCAGTTTCTTATATTCTTTCAAGTTACCAAACTATACGTATTGCTATCCTTATCCTACATAGCGGCCTCTCATTCTTAGACTATTTGTTTAACAATACAATCCTGTTAACATTATTTCATTCTTGACACAGCTTAAGGAAATTTCATTACGCTCGAGGAGAGTCCTCTCCGTCTAGCCGTTGTTATTATTCTCATATTTATCCAGAAATGCCATATTTGTTTCCACGTGATATTACGAATCTATACATATATACCTACAATTCAAATGTTTGTTTGTCGTGTTAACATGAGCGTTTTACTGAATGCATAATGAAAGTATATACTTACAGTACTTTTAACAAAATAAAAAAACAATTTTTAAATGTTTTGACTGGATACCTTCTGGCTGTATGTTCTGGGTAATCTTCGGAACGGCTGGACCTATTTTGACAAAACTTTCAGAACAGTTTTTTTATGAGAACGAAGTCACTGGTAACACCTAGTACGAAAGCCTTTCATAAAACTTTTTAAACCATAAATGTAATTCTACCATAAGTTGATTCCTCCGCTTGAAGATATTTAACGCTATTTCTACGTGAATACGTCATGATCTACGTAATTTCCAATCATTGTAATACTGACCTATTTATTTAACTTCGTAAGGACACTCTTTGAACAAACCTAAAATACGCTCGCACAAATTTCATGCCAAAAAGTCATAGGTAATTTTTTTCTGGTTTATCTGACTCCGCCATTATTGTGTTCCCATATAGTTGCCGTATACTACAGGTACATGAGATAACAACAATGGTGGAATAATTACCGCAGAGCCATACGAAGAGTAAAGTCCGTATGGGTACTCTAGTTATTTTATGACTGATTGGTGTCCTTGTATTATTTTGTCAATGACTCTTGTATCAATTTTCAATTGCGTTAGTTGTATTTATTATTACAAAGTTATTACATTTGTATCCGTAAATTAATTACTCTCTTCTTATAATCCCCGTGAAAACGTTTAAACGAAGGATTACAACAACGAGATTGTACTGCTTAATAAGCGTTGTTTCCGAGTCAGCCAGAGACCTGCATTAAGCCACGCGCTCACGGTTACGTCCAATTCGCGCAACCTATGTTTTATCCATACCAAAACGAACTGTATTATCTCGCAGAAAAAGCTTAATTTCCAACGAAATGTCATTGACGATGCAAGTAAATTATGGCACGTGGTTACGTAGCTTTTAACACAGAAAAACAATCTTTATACATATTGACACAGAGTAGGTTTTGTTACTGTCAAAATGTTTGACTCGCCAGCGTTGACGCCCCCGCGTGAGGACGACTTAAGTGTTACTACATAGACGAGGAGTTATTATTCATAAGTTTTTCCCATAGCGTAAACAGAGAAGTCATATCGCCCCCGCCCTACATTTGGCCCTGCGGCAAGTTTTTTGACGTTATCTGACATCCGCCATTGTAGTTGCCGGATCAAAGAAGTCAAACAATTTGTTTTTTTTGTGTTAATGGCCTCTTTCCATTGAGTCAGGCCCAATGTGATTCTGCCAATGTCGACAATTTGTTTGACTTTTTGATCCGGCAACTATAATGGCGGATGTCAGTTAAAAGTTAAAAAAAAAATGCCGCACGGTGGAGTAGATAGGGCTTCTCTTTTTACTCTATTGTTTTTCCTAACATTTTACAGTTTCAAACGTTCAATTTTATGTGCGACTTTGACTTCTCCGTGGGATTCTTCCGCCATATTCATCACGTTCATGACAGTCAGTCTGTTAGACATTGGCTTACTCCTCATCTTACTTAATTAATTTTCACCATTTCATAAAAAAAAGAAAGATTGACTTCTTCCTACCTACGTCAGATTGTCCATGTCAAGGTGTATGAGACAAGATGGCATCAATTTACACATTTAGTTCATATTTATTTGAATGTCTTGTTGAGTAATAATTTAAGTATCTGTAGTTTTTAATATCATTGAGTACATTTAAAAAAGAGTCAAGTGTTAGGTTCCTGTAATATTGAATTACCTAGCCAGGTTAATACTTGTTGATATCGATATAACCAAATATTTATATAATTTTTCTGAGCGGACAACCCTACTTCCAAGGAAAAATAAAGGTGAATCGGGGTATTCTGACTGTCTTGCGTTTTAGCCCTCGTCAAGTTCGGACGTGTAAGAATACGAGAAAGAGTTGAGGATTGTGACCACGATTATTGCAATAAAAAGCTGTACACGGATTCGTAAGTGCGTTTTTATTGTTATTATTACAAGCTTTATATCAACTTGCAATGTATGTCCGGGTGGAATCTTGCAACTGAATTTTAAATCAGTTATCTTCAACCGATTGAGCTGAAATTTGGTATACACGGTTATTTTGGATGACAATGCATGCTGAGCTATGTGACGTCATTCTAATTCCAATATGGCGGATCATCCAAGATGGTGGAATAGTTATTTTTCTGCACTACCACAGTGTGGGTATCAAATAAAAGGGCTTGCTGAGGAGAACACAATAACTAAGGGCAATTAAATAAAAGCTTGTTTTTAAAAAAAATCTTTTGCCATAAATTATTATACAAGTGAATGCGCTGGCAGCAGTATAGCCAGGGCTTCGCCAGAGCAAACTAAACGCGCAATGAAACATGCAAATTGGTAAATGAGGATGTTCGGAGCTCGCGACGCAGTTTCTAAACTCCTAGCGACGCTGTTCCAAACAACTGTTGTATTATCATTTTGAATGCAAACTGTACAGTTGATAGTTCCGACTGTTAATTAAATGCTATGATTTCAAGTGTTTAAACCTACCTATTGTTTAATTAACTTTGCATCCACGACAGGTAGGGCTAGTGGTTTGGGCGTAGGCCGCTTAACCGGGTGGTTGTGAGTTCGATTCCCGCCAGTGACAAATTTCGGAAGTGGCCTTTTCGGAATTAGCCCTGGGCCCTGATTTTCGTGCGATCGAGATATCTCGAAACAAATGAAAAAACCGGCCAAGTTCGAGTCTGACTCGCGCACGACGGGTCCCGTAGCATTATCTATAAAAACGGCAAAAAAATCACGTTTGTTATATGGGAGCCCCCTTAAATAATTATTTATTCTGTTTTAGTATTTGTTGTTATAGCGGCAACAGAAATACATCATCTGTGAAAATTTCAACTCTCTAACTATCACGGTTCATAAGATGTATCAGGCTGTAGCCTGGTGACAGACGGACGGAAGGATGGACGGACAGCGAAGTCTCAGTAATAGGGTTCCCGTTTTACCCTTTGGGTACGGAACCCTAAAAATACATAAGTTTTGACGTTTCGTTTCGAGATATCTCAAATACACATGAATCTCGATCGCACGAAAATCGGGGCCCTGGTCTGGGTGTAATTGGGATCGTCCCCAGTCTATTGTATGGTACCCATAGTACAAGCTTTGCGTAGTTTGGGATCATACGATGTGTATTGTCTAGCGATACTTATGTAAATATTAACACAGTATACATGTAGAAAAAAATCAAGTCGGCTTATAGCTATGATAATCCTACTAATATTATAAATGTGAAAGTTTGTGGGGATGGACGGATGGATGAATGTTTGTTACGCTTTCAAACAAAAACCACTTAACGGATTTTGATGAAACTTTACAGTATTATTGTTTACTAGCTGCGCCCGCGACTTCGCCCGCGTGGACTTCAGGGAGATTACACGGAAATATGGATATTATGTATTTCCCGCGGAACCCTAATGCTTTTTTCAAAAATTAAAGTAGCCTAAGTTACGCCTTGGAATATTAGCTATCTTCCAGTGAAAGTCCCGTCGAAATCTGTCCAGCCGTTTGGAAGTTTACCTCAAACAAACAGACAGACAGACAAAAATTTTTAAAATTGCAACTTCGTTATAGGTATCGTGTATACTTTCATATATGCAATTCGTAAAAAGGTTCTATTTTGATATTACAAACAGACACTTCAATTTTATTTATTTGTATAGATGTATAGATACATCAAAATAACATATAGGCTATAATTTATAACTATATTGAATATTCGATGTCTGCGCAGACGACGTCACTGGTAGAAAGTATTATTAATGTGAAAGTTTATGAGGTTGGATGGATGGATGTTTCTTACTCTTTCAAGCAAAAACTACTGAACGGATTTTGTTGAAACTTTACAGTATTATTGTTTGTAAGTTACGGGTAGAAGCTAGTGTTTTATAAACGTTGTGTCTGTCTCCAGAATGCCGCGACCATCGCCCTTGGTGTTGCTGTTTGTGGGTCTTGCGCTCGCGCAGAGCTCCCACGGGCACGCGCGTTCGTTTACACGCTGTCAGCTCTCCAGAGAACTCCTCAGATACAACTTCCCTAGAAGCTTGATACCACATTGTAAGTTTTTGCTAACTATTCGTCGACAAAGTTAATGTCGACGGCATAAGGCGGAAATATCGAATGTCGAAAATTGCCAAAATGCTTTGAATTTTCGAGATACGACAGTTCCGCTTTCTGCCGTGGATATGTAGAATAATCTGGTTCTTCTTCTCTTGAAGAAACGGTGGTAAGGCCCATAGAGTAACTAGAGAAACTGCGTATCGCTCTGCGGTAATTTTTTTACGTTTATCTGACGTCAGGCAATGTAGTTACCTGCAGTATGCCTATAGTATAGGGCAACATAGGGCAACTGCAATGGCGGATGTCAGGTAAACGTCAGAAAAATTTAGCGCAGTGCGAAGTCTGATAGGGCTTCTCCGTTATATATCTCGATGGTAAGGCGATTTATTATTGACAACACTATGTTGACTCTTAAACAAATTTCTAATTCAACGCCTCATTCGTTCCGCGGCTGACGTAGCCCCTGAGAATCGACGCAACATATTAGCTTGTGTAAGGCAAGTAATATATTATGCGCTGCAGCCTTCGAAGCGAACCCCACGGGAGACGAACTCTTCGATGCATTACAGGCGAAGGAAACAGCATACTGAAGCCTGAAGTGAAATATTGGGTAATGAGTTCGGAACATATATTAATCAGATCACCAACCACTTATTATATCTTTTTAGGGTTCCGTACCTAAAAAGGAAAAAGGAACCCTTATAAAATCACGGCGTTGCCCGTTCGTCTGTCTGTCTGTCAAGACCATTTTTCTCAGAAACGCGTACAGGTGTCAAGTTGAAATGAATAACAAAGACTCAAGTCTGCAGTGTCTAGGAGCTGTAAAAAAATCAAACTTCCAAGTTAACGCAATTTGTTTATGTTGCAAATTTAGTACATTTTCAAGGGAATATTAAACCTATAGGGTACTTTCCGTTGACCTAGAATCATGAAATTTGGCAAGAGACAAGGTCTTATAGCACAAGTAAAGGGAAACATCCGAAAACCATACATGTTGGATGTATTTATAATACACCCTGAATATGTAGATATAGAAATATCGCTTTGGTGTGCATTCGCGTGTGACTACTGGAGATGCCTTTGAGTTGCTCAATCGGGTGTAGGTTGGTAAAGACATCTTATACGTAATTAGTAATATTCTCACATTATAAACTAAGCTATTCACCCAATAAACATAATTAATATGTTTATTCATAATATCGTCGACATGTGTATCTTGCCCGTCCTAACCTACGGTGCACAAACATGGTCACTGACAGAACAACAGAAATCCAAACTCAAGGTTTGCCACAGAGCTATGGAACGCAGCATACTGGGTGTGAAACGAACCGACCGGATCAGAAACACTATCCTGCGTGACATCACTCGCGTCACGGACGTGGGAAAAAAGTCGGCAAAATTTAAGTGGGAGTGGGCTGGTCACGTCTCGCGCATGGACCCGCAAAGGTGGGCTTATATCACCACCAGCTGGATTCCCAGTACTGGCCGCCGCCGCCGGGGTCGACCGAGAAGACGGTGGCGAGACGACGTGAACGAAAAACGTGGCCGGAGGTTGCCAAGGACAGAGAAGTGTGGAAGGGGAAAGGGGAGGCCTTTGCCCAGGAGTGGGACACTACTATAGGCTAGTTAAAAAAAAAAAACATAATATCAATTATTTACAAACACTATGAGAGAAAAACAAAAAAAAACAATGGAATTTAACAAAAAATAAAAATAAATTATAAACCCTACAGTCCCCCACAACACTGTCAGTCGGTAAGGTGCCCAGAACGCTGGCAGCATTGCCACGTTGAATGGCAATTCTGATGTGCTGTGCGAAATAGTTTCCAGCGTTCCGATCACCGGATGTTTCGATCAGACGTTTCGCAATGTCTTGAAACATCCGGTGGGCACCCGGCGCCCATGGACCTAGGGTTTCTACTCCAAACGCCACAAATATATAGTCTACACTAATATAAATAAATCACATTATAAAAGCCACTGGAGCGTCAACCGTCGCGCGTCAGATTATTTGCTCACACCAAAACGAACTCTATTGACACATAGAAAAAGTCAATTCTTCAACGGAATGCCCACAGATAGTGCGAGCGAATTTTAACGCGAGGGGGCGTGGCTTTCAACACAGAAATTAAATCTTTATGTATATTAACACAGAGTTCGTTTTGATATTGGTACATTATTTACTCGACAAGTTTGACAAGAAAGACAAGACAAGAAGAGATAAAATTTATGTATTCGCTGTCACACTGAACCTGGAGCCTTGCCACCAGCCCATCACCTCTTAAACTATTGTTGTTCCCATACTTACTGTTGAGAGTCCCATAAATTGCCACTGGGTTTCGAATTTGAACAAATGAAACTTCGTGTCAAGCGAGGTTTGATTATAGAAAAATATAAAACTTTTAAAATTTTACATTCACCTATATGAAATAACAAAAAATCTTAGCACTGCGGTCTAATTTTGCGACATTTTCAACTAGCGACATCTAGTTATGTTCGAGGTACTAATATACATCAAAATACATCATCACGCCTGTATTCCCCGAAGGGGTAGGCAGAGGTGCACTGCAGTGCGCCCACACTTCGCCGATGTATTTTGGTCCCAATGTAATAGGGGGCGAGCCTATTGCCATTATACCGGGCACACAGGTTTCCTCACGATGTTTTCCGTCACCGTTTCTTAGCAAGTGATAATCTCAGATGAAAATGAGATTCGCACATGGAACCCAGAGGTGCGAGCCGGGGATAGAACCTGCGCACTTTGATTGCAAAGCGTGCGTTCGACCACTCGGCTACCACTGCTACTAATATTTTCAAAGCAATAAAATTGTTACAATAATATTGTAGTAACGAAATATGGCTTTAAACACTGACTGTCAATTTTTGACTGATTTTGTACTAAGTTAACGGTCAAAAACTGAAGGTAAGGGGCTGCTGGCCTCAACTTATTAATCATGTAAACACAATCATTTTAATTCTTAGAATACCTCAAAATCTTAAACGCTCATCAAATCTAAACAATATTCAAATTGATTCAGATTAAACGCGCCGCTTCCTACAATTAAAACAGCTAACAATTCCAAAACTTAAATGAAAAGGGGGTCGTGTCATTTCAGAGCTCCCTTTTTATGCAAATAGGTGATTCCGGGTGGAAAAGTTTGGCTTTTGTTAAGGGGAATAAAATTGTTTCATTGTTTTTTACTTATGAACTAGCTAGCTATTTTTTTAATAGCAGTGGTAGCCGAGTGGTCGAACGCACGCCTTGCAATCAAAGTGTGCAGGATCAAACTCCGGCTCGCACCTCTGGGTTTATGTGCGAATCTCATTTTCATCCGAGATTATCACTTGCTATGAAACGGTGAAGGAAAAACATCGTGAGGAAACCTGCACGTCTGAGGGAACTTGAGTAGGTCTCGATAGATGTGTAAAGTCTGCCAACCCGCACTGGGCCAGCGTGGTGGACTATGGCCTGAATCCCTCGCATTGAGGGGAGGCCGGCCCAGCAGTGGGACGATAAAAGGGCTGTAGTAGGACCTAGTAGTAGTTTGTAATATCAAAATAAAACAGTTTTACAAAATACGAATCAAAGTATATCGGTAACAAACCAATAAGGAAAACGGAATTTTTAAAATGTTTTCTGGGAGACTTTAGTCCACCTGTATTTATGCCTAAAATTTTCTGAGTGACTTTGACGTCTACGTATGTCATATTGTCTATGTCAAGACGTGAAGACTTGTTACTAGACTTGTTTTTGACGTGAAGAGTTGTATAGACAACTGTGGCAATAATGAGATAGATAGATAGATAGATAGAAAATTATTTATTGTATACTAATAGTTACATGGATATTACACAAAATATATATTGACAAAACAAGGAACAGATAGTAGGGTACATTGGGCGGTTTTATCGCAAGCTGCGATCTCTTCCAGACAGACCAACTTTGGACATTTTTGGACGTACATTTGACACAATAGGCATCTTTACTTTCAAATATATTTTAGTGTAAGCGTCGCCTTAAATAGTAAGTCGAGGACCATTCATTTGGCGTGCGGAACCCTAATGGTGTTGTCTGAATTAAGAATTTGGAAGTAGACGAATTTAATTTCAGTAAACAACTGGACGGTTTTTCTTTTATAACCTTTTTAAACAAAGTATGTTTAGTTGGGCTTTCCAACGCGTACTAGGGCTACCAAAATTGTTGAATTACTCAATAGTTTATTAGACATAATTAAGGCACACCAAGGAGAAGATGGTGCGCCGATTTGGTCACTTTTGCGGGAGAAACGTGGCCACAACAAGCTCAGGACAGGGACATGTGGAGACGAGAGGGGGAGGCCTTTGCCCAGCAGTGGGAAATACAATAGGCTATTAAAAAAAAGTGTTATGTTGTTCACGACGGCTTGGTTTACTGGTTTCAACTTGACAGTACAGAAGTAAGAAATACATACTCACACATCTTTGACACTAAATTCAATTATATTCCACAATATATACACGTTCCTAATACCTAATATATCACCGTTCGCATTGACACCAAACCCTAACATTTTGTTCGTTCCAGATCCGCGAAGCGTCTTGGATCTTGGTATAATTTGTATTTAGGCGAGGACAAGCCAAGACTTCACTAAATAAGCAGGCCTTTGTGTATTCGTAACAATAAATCCTAAGAATAAAAATTGCTAGCACAGCGTAGGTAGGGTCCAATATGTGATGATATTTGTCCACCCTTGGGCGTCCATACGTGCCACGAAACTAGCATACTCCCTCTTTAACCTTATAACTTTCCCCCACTTGTTATCTGATTTAAATATTTTTGTGCAGGGGTGTGTCTGATTGAGCATGCAAGCGGCAGAATAACGGATAAGGTTATCAATCACAACAACTCCTATACAAGCTATGGACTGTTTCAGGTTAGTACATTTTAATTAGGCATTATTTGTACATAATATACTATATCGAGGTGTGTATATTTGTTTTAAGCGACACTTTTGGGCGATAATGACTTATATACATATTTAGAATCAGAAAATTTTTCGGCGTCGAACGAATATGCTTTCCTGCAGAGTTAAAAAAAACTTGAGAGGTGTCAAGGGAAACCCGGATGAAACGAAGTTCCTTTTGAAATAAAAAAAGCAAAAAAATTGTACATATACACATCGAAATTGAAATCGGAATCGGAATCGAAATCGCAATCGCAATCGCAATCGCAATCGCAATCGCAATCGCAATCGCAATCGCAATCGCAATCGCAATCGCAATCGCAATCGCAATCGCAATCGCAATCGCAATCGCAATCGCAATCGCAATCGCAATCGCAATCGCAATCGCAATCGCAATCGAAATCAAAATCGAATTTTATTGTATACATAAATTAGTAATTATTTATAAAGTAATTTTCATATTAATTAATTTTGTGAATTACTAACACTAGTTTTTAAGTCAAATATTGTTACTAATATTACTAACATTACAAACATTATGGATATGATTATCTGAAATAAAGTGATTATTATTATTATCTCCTTTATTTCTTATCTTTCTTATAAATTACATTTTTAAATATATATATAAAAAATACATTTAAAAATATAAAAAACAGTTCCCCACCGGCATCTGGAACAGGGTCCTAGTTACCAGTGGTTAGGGCTCCAGAGAGAGGAACTTCCTCACAATGCGCGCCGTCTCCAGAAGTACCGCCTTCTGAATCTGTCCCTTGATCCAGCCGCCTAACGCGAGCCTCTTTAGGTGTTTGTCGAGGCTCTTGGCTAATAAGCCATGGGCGGAAACGACTATCGGTACAATGATTGCCGCATCAATGTCCCACATGTCGACAACCTCGTGAGCCAGATCAAGATACTTGCTTTCTTTATCTTTTTCGGCCTTCACGAGATTCTCGTCATGGGGGACAGTGATATCGACAATCATTGCACGGCGCTCTTGGCGATCTATCAGCACAATATCAGGCTTATTGGCTACAATAGTCCTGTCTGTGATGATAGATCGGTCCCAATACAATGAGATATGACCTTCTTCGAGAACTGGTTGTGGTTCATACCTGTAGTACGGTACCTCGGATGTCACAAGGCGATATTTCAGGGCAAGTTGCTGGTGGATAATCCTGGCTACTTGGTTGTGTCTGTGTAAATATTGACCATTTGCGAGACGCGAACAACCGGAGATGATATGCCTCAGGGATTCTCCAGGGCGATGACATGCCCGACAAATGTCGATGGTGCCATCCCGAAGAATATATTTCCGGTAGTTGTTCGTCATCACAACTTCGTCCATAATTGCACAGACAAAACCTTCGGTTTCCCCAAAGAGGTCGCCGAATCGTAGCCAGGCCACGGAGGCCGCAAGATCTACATCGGGCCCATGAAGGGCCCGATAGTACCTTCCGTGTAGCTCCTTGCCCTGCCATACCAACCTACGATCATCCGTTGTCAGCACTACAGGTTTGCGCCAGTTCTCTTTTGCCAAAGATAGAGGGGTGAGTCCATTTCTACTGCCACTACATCCGCATGCATTTCCCCATCGGCACGGAGAAAATATTCCCTGAGGCTACATATCTCCCGGTTATGCAAAGTCTTGACATTTAAAAAGCCACGACCTCCACATTTCCGGGGGATATATAGTCTCATTACCGATGAGCGTGGGTGATGCATGCGGTATGCAGTGAGCGTAGTACGGACTGTTCTATCCAGGGTGTCCAATTCGGTCTGAGTCCACTTGAGTATGCCAAAGGAGTACATCAAGACTGGCATGACCCAGCCGTTGTAGGCTCGCACCTTGTTTCCGCCTGATAAAAGACTTTTCAGTACTTTTTTCAGGCGCCCCAAGAAGCGATTATTATTATTATTATTATAAATGCATACAATAAAAATCACACACACATATGTAAGCGTGTCGTTACAAAATTTCGTGCCAGTCTTAATTTTTTCCGTCTAGCCCACTTTCGCAACGCGCGATAAGGAACGTTCTACGTTCCGTTAACGTTAACTACGTTCCAAAAAAAAAATACATGGTCGAATTGTGAACCTCCTCCTTTTTGAAGTCGGTTAAAATGTCGCTTAAGTCAAATAGCTTTTCACTCCTCGATATGGTATTGTATCAAAACTGTTTACTTAGTAATTCGAAAAACAGGCATGTGAGGGCATGTTCTGAAGTACAATATACAAACTAGAGCAGCATTAAGCACCGGGCATGCTGCGGCGGGCGTCATTTCGCCAATACTAAAACGACTTTTTAGGGTTCCGTACCCAATGGGTAAAACGGGAACCCTATTACTAAGACTTCGCTGTCCATCCGTCTGTTACCAGGCTGTATCACATGAACCGTGATAGTTAGACAGTTTAAATTTTCACAGATTATGTATTTCTGTTGCCGCTATAACAACAAATACTAAAAACAGAATAAAATAAATATTTAAGGGGGCTCCCATACAACAAGCGTGATTTTTTGCTCATTTTTATAGATAATGCTACGGAATCCTTCGTGCGCGAGTCGGAACATAAAAAACATTTAAAAATTGTAAATAAACTTCATTGTTTTGAAAAAGCTTATTCTTTAAAGAAATTTCATCGACATCGAGAGCGAATTTTGACGCTTTTATCACAGTAATTTAATCTTTATGTGTATTAACACAGAGTTCCTTTTAGTATTGGCTAAAATTGTGACATGCACGAATGGTTTATGTACTCTTATTTTAATTGTCTCCTATCTCCTATCTGTTTCAACATTTTAGTACAGTTTAGATGTAGGATGTAGAGACGCGCAACTTAGCTACTAAATCTTCTTTGCGCAACTTCTTATCACAAGGATAGGCAGAATGCCAACCGTCCGCGAAATATCTCCAAGTGCTTTTAGCTTGAACGAATGATATGTGTAGCTTGAAAAATTGAATTCAAGAGATGGTCTACTCTTGATAGCAGTAGCCTTGTTGGTAGAACGCTTGTCTTGAACGCAAAGGATGCCATTTCAAATCCAGGACCTTCAGTATTTTCGGATTCCATGCCCAAATGTAATTATCAATAATGATTACTACTTACTGAACAGTAAAGGAAAACATCGTAAGTAAACCTGCACGTCTATAGAAAGGCGTGTGAAGTTCACCAACCCGCACTGGGCCGGCGTCGTGGACTATGGCCAAAATCTCCCTCGTCTTGAGAGGAGATGTGCACAGTATAATCGTAATAAGCTCACCTACACAATGGAACCAAATTACATCGGTGAAGTGTGGGTGCACTGCAGTGCACCTCCGCCTACAGCTTCGGGGAATACAGGCGTGATGTTGTATAAATAGAGCCTTGATATTTAGAGATAATGGTAACATAAAGTTATGGTTTTCAATAACAACCAAACCAAAATAAGCCTTAACTCAATTAATAAAAAGGTTATTTATTGATAATTTAGAAACGTTGCGGGAACCTGCTGTAATTATGAGATTATTTACCAAAGTTGAAGCCCTTAGCAAATGTGCGCGTCAAAAGACACACGAGAAATATTTTGCCAATACTAAATTGAACTGTATTAACACATAGAATAAGCACAATTTCTAACAAAATGACATCGGCGACTCGAGTGAATCGAGGTCGGGGTTGCATCGTACTTGCCATAGATATTCAATCTTTATGTATACCGAAATACAGTACATTTTCAAAAAATGTCAAGTGAATTCGCTCGCCATCGGTATGTTTTGTTATCTTTTTAATGGGAATTAACTTGCCACCGGGGCTTACTCACAATGATTTCAAATTATGTTGACTTAAGCTCACATATTAAAAGTATGAAATACGACTATGGCTTGATCTAGTGGTATGTTATTACCTTTTGTGTTGGGGACACAAGGAGCGGGGACTCTACGTGTCATGTGTGCAACCCTGAGGAGGACGGCGGCGTAGTGTGGCCTACGCCACCGTGTAGAGGAGCCATCCACGCAGAATAAGCTCGCGTGGATGGCTGCCTTTTTGACCGAAGCCGAAGCTAAAAGATTAATAACCCTTAAACACAAAATGGCGGATATTCAATACATTTCAAAAGCAATTTTGATAGGATATGATTGAATTTTGTTAACAATATAATTAAGTAATCATCTCCTCCATGGAGATATTATAACGGAGATTGCATATCGAGCGCGCGCTGCGGTAAATACCTATTTCTGTTTTATCTGACTCCTCCATTGATGTTTTTTAGGGTTCCGTACCCAAAGGGTAAAACGGGAACCCTATTACTGAGACTTCGCTGTCCATCCGTCCGTCCGTCCGTCCGTCTGTCTGTTACCAGGCTGTATCTCATGAACCGTGAAAGTTAGAGAGTTGAAATTTTCACAGATGATGTATTTCTGTTGCCGCTATAACAACAAATACTAAAAATCAGAATAAGATAAACATTTAAGGGGGCTCCCATACAACAAACGTGTTTTTTTTGCTCGTTTTTATAGATAATGGTACGGAACCCTTCGTGTGCGAGTCCGACTCGCACTTGGCCGGTTTTTCTATATAGCTGCCGTATACTACCTACACGTACATGAGATATCAAAAATGGCGGAATAATTACCGCAAAGCCATACGAAGAGTATAGTCGTTATGGGTACTCTAGTTACTCTATGTCGTATATGAATACAGCCGTTGTTTGAAATCCTCCAATGTTATTTCAGGCCGACCACAGCATCACATTGCATACAATTTTGATGTATTATTAATTCCAGCAATTTTTCACGCAAATACCATTTTACACAAACATAACTAATGGTGGAAAATCCGTATTGCGTCAAGTAATTAAGAGCGAGCTTTCGATCACATTAACAGTATGATCAGAGTGTCCTTGGCTTCTGATTATATCAAGATATTCCGCACATAGAAGAAAAAACCGGCCAAGTGCGAGTCGGACTCGCGCACGAAGGGTTCCGTAACATTATCTATAAAAACGGCAAAAAAATCACGTTTGTTGTATGGGAGCCCCGTTAAATAATAATTTTATTCTGTATTTTAGTATTTGTTGTTATAGCGGCAACAGAAATACACCATCTGTGAAAATTTCAACTCTCTAACTATCACGGTTTATGAGATACAGCCTGGTGACAGACGGACGGACGGATGGACAGCCAAGTCTCAGTAATAGGGTTCCCGTTTTACCCTTTGGGTACGGAATCCTAAAAAATAGAACGGTAGTTACGATCGTTTCGTATGAAAACCAGGGTTGCCAGTAGCATGAAAACCAGGGTTGCCAGTAGCACAAAGTTAAATATTGTGGTTGATGGAAGATTGGTGATGGAACGCAGACAGCTTGGAATGAGGTGAAAGAAAGTTTTTTTTCTTTTTTCGCTCGTTTCTGTGAGCATGTTAAAGTCACTATGACTATACCACCTCGTCGTACGTTTTTTTCTTCCTAGTTGGGATACGATAAAATTCAATTTTGAAAGAGAGAAAGGACGAAAAAAGATGGATGACGATTGAAGTTTTATGACTACATTCACACATCTGTACCATAGAGTAACTAGAGAACCCACATCGACACCGCCGTGCGGATGACTCTACGGCAATATTTTTGATGTTTATGAGACATCCGCCATTGTAGTTACCTGCAGGTAGGCTAAATATTTTAGAAAAATATTTTATATAAAAAAAAAGTTCCACTAGGAAAAATGTAAATCATTTTTTGCTAGGTAATAAGTCGCGGGTTTAGCTGTTTCTAAATAACTGTGTCCCATATAACATAAATGGATATGGTAACACTAATTGTGACATTCATTTGGTTACCATACAAAATTGGATAGAGGTTTTAGTGCCGCTGTATACATTCAAAGCACTATCATTTTAAATTAGCATCATAATAATTAACTAATTACTGTGTAGTGTCAAACGCGAAATAGTAATTAAGCTTTTTACCAACCGTTTACAAGGGCCTTACCACTATTAAAGTATTTTTGTTTCAGTAGTAACTATAGTGGTAGCCTCGCGGGCAAGAACGCCCGCCTTGAACGTAAGGGGTGTAAGTTCAAATCCCAGGCCCGCACCTCTGAGATAATTTTCATGTGCGAATGTCATTTTCAACAATGATTACCATTTGCTGAACGGTGAAGGAAAACATCGTGAGGAAACCTGCACGTCTATAGAAAGGCGTGTGAAGTTCACCAACCCGCACTGGGCCAACGTGGTGGGAGATTTGGGTATGGCCCCGTATTGAGGGGGACTGTGCCCGGTATAATGGCAATAGGCTCGCCCCCTATTACATTGGGACCATAATACATATGCGAAATGTGGGCGCACAACAGTGCACCTCTGCCTACCCCTTCGGGGAATACAGGCGTGATGATGATGTATAGTAGTAATTGTAAATTTTTGACAGATTTTTTACTGAATTAATTGTCGAAAACTGAATGTTTTATTAAAAAAAATTTTTAACGAAATTAATGAAACATACTAAACATACATACATACTTAAACATGGAATTAACTAAATCCTATCGTTATGGTAAGCGTCATACTTTACCAAAGTGTTAATTGCTATGGTCAGATTTACAAATAAAAAAAAAATCGTATTTTGTAACAATCCTACTTCCTATCCTATCCTATCCTATCCTACTAATATTATAAATGTGAAAGTTTGTGAGGATGGATGGATGGATGTTTGTTACTCTTTCACGCAAAAACTACTGAACGGATTTTGATGAAACCTTACAGTATTATTGTTTATACATCAGAATAAAATAAAAACTAGAATTTTTAATGATATTGAGTAATCGCAGTTTGTGCGGACAAGAGCGCGGGTAGAAAATAATAATGTATATAGAAAAGTGTCAATTCCTTTAGTCAGCTTTACAACTAACAAAAAAAACTGAGCCGTGGCAGATCGCCTGGCAAATCTGAAACATAAAACATAAACGTCGTAACGGTGAGTGAGTGAAGTCACCCGGTAGGCGGAGTCTAAGCGGTGGAAAGAACCGAGGAGCCACGAAGCTGCTCGAAGTTTTGGGATCACGGCATCGCGGCATCAACAGTCGCTGTCACTCGCCAAGCGCGCCATTAGATGTGTCACATCAAAATTCTACAGGTGTGTTAATAATGTAAAGATAATTAAATACATGTCATTAAGTAGAGCAACGCGCCCGAAACATTACATTATAATTTCCCAATTCGAATCCCAAACTTTGAATGGGAATTTCGCATGCCCATTCATAAATCTGCATCACAATTAGGCTCATATTTGCATGATCAGTCACCACTAATCACTCAGCCGACACTATCCCAGCATTATGCCACACCAAATAGCTCTCTGCTGGTGTGAGTAATACGAATACCATTTATTCAATGATTACATAGATTAGTTTTATCTTTACAATGATTTTATTCATACATCATTATCATCATACGTCATCATGCCCGTATTCCCTGCAGGGGTAGGCAGAGGTGCACTGCAGTGCGCCCACACTTCGCCGATGTATTTTAGTCCCAATGTAATAGGGGGCGAGCCTATTGCCATTATATCGGGCATATTATCTCTCAATACGAGGGAGATTTTGAGCCATAGTCCACCACGCTGGCCCAGTGCGGGTTGGTTAACTTCACACGTATTTCTCTAGATACAAGTTTCCTCGCGATGTTTAAATTCACCGTTCAGCAAGTAGTAACCATCATTGAAAATGACATTAGCGCAAGAAATCTGAATATCCCAGAGGGGTGGGATGTGAACCTGCATCCTTTGCTTGCAAGTCAGACGTGTTTCTAGACTACCATATTGATAGCAGTCGGGTAAAATCAAATCTTCGTATGTAATGTAAGATCTCAATCACTCATATATAAAACGAAATAAATTGCAAAGGAGTCGATCAAAAACTCAATTTGTACAAACAAATATAACCTATCGGTGATCTGTAAATAGGGGATGATTTGCCGTGCACAAATACAGGGTTCTCCGTTCATCAGAGCGACACAGGCTTGAGATTAGCAATCTCACGGGAAAGTATTAGCTAGCAAGACGCTATTTACCGAAAGCCCGCCTGATTTCAATCGAAGCTTCGATTTGCAGAGTGGAAAGCTTCTTGATAGGGATGCGGCCGAATATCAATTGTGTTCTATCGATGTTTTTCATATCATCACTTAATACTTAGTGCTGTCGATTATTGTTAAATCGTAGCTTGTGAAAAACAGAATCGGTATAAACAGGACCGTCTTTACCCGGGGGTTCAAGAGGTGTGGTGCACCCGGGCGCAGAGTTTTAAGAGGCGCAAGCCTACCGGCTTTCGATAGGTATGACCTAAGATAGATTGACAAACTTGGCCACCATAAGTATAGTGTCAAAAAATTATGTAATAAACGATATAATTAAATACGTTGCTTATATATTGGGGTTTTTGGTTGGCATGAGCGTGGGGGGAGGAGGAGAGGCTGCATTTCGCACCCCGGCGCCGAATGTGCTTAAGACGGCCCTAGGTATCAATTTATAAGTTAAATATCGATAAAAATAGTCAAACAACCGGCACATCACTAATAGCAGTAGATCTCGGCAGAGGAATAGATCTGAATTGATCCGCGCGGCCCCGGCGTCGACGACGCGGCGTAACGAGGGAGGCGACAATGCATCCTTACTATCACATTATATGCACTATCAACTATAATTATATTGCAGGCACATACATAATGGTAAATGGTTAAAGCATCGCCCAGAGTCGTTAACAAAAAACAAAAAAACTTGAGAGGTGTCAAGGGACACCCGGATGGAACAAACTTACTTTTGAAACATATACATACCTAAACACACACATATATATATAATCGAAATTGAAAATGCAACCGAAATTACACACACAATCGAAATCTCACACACACATTTACAAAAGTGTCGGTCGACACTTTTAGTCTTAATTTTTTCCGTCTAGCCCCCTTTCGCAACGCGCCATTTTTTATTTATTTCTTATGAGATAGGAAGGCAAACGAGCAGACGTTTCACCTGATGGTAAGTGATCAACGCCGCCCATGGACACCTGCAACACCAGGGGCATCGCAAGTGCGTTGCCGGCCTATACGGAATGAGTAGGCTCGTTTCTTGAAGATACCTTTGTCGCATCATCGCACTGGGCCAGCGTGGTGGACTATGGCCCAAATCTCCCTCTTAGTGAGGGGGAATGTGCCCGGTATAATGGCAATAGGCTCGCCCCCTATTACATTGGGACCAAAATACATCGGAGAAGTGTGCGCGCACTACTGTGCACCTCTGCCTACCCCTTCGGTGAATACAGGCGTGATGATGTATTTATTTATTAATAAATAAATACGGCCACGTATGTTGCATATTTTTACATTTTCAAGGAAATCCAAACCTATAGGCTTATTTCCATTGACATGATCATGAAATTTGTCAAGAAATGATGTCTTATAGTACAAGTAAATAGAACAAATTGAAACTCGTAAAATCACTAGCTTATATATTTTTAAGTTTGTACGGAACCCTTACTGCGCGAGTCCGACTCGCAATTATAGCGAGGCTCAGCAGGCGCTGTGCAATATTGATGTACAATAATTTTACCCAGACGCTAACGATTGTCGAGCGTAAAAACGCGAATATCCCATGGTAGAGATCTCTCGAAGAAGTCAGTCAGACAGACTCTAGAAGACCACCTTTCAGTTTAAAAAAAAATTACTATTAAGTGGGTTTCAGACTACGCTATAATATAATAGGATATAGTATATAGCTCATAGCACAACAATATCGCGCACCATACATTGTTATGGCCACGTTCACACTGTACTGTACTATATATTATTGGCTTTGTATAGTGCGTGATTTTGTTGCGCTATATACTCGTATTATTGCGTAGTCTGAAAGCCGCTTTATGGAAACCAAAATCGAATTGAAAATTCACTCGATTTATCGGTAGGTATGTCTCCATTCCGTGAACATCGAGTTAAGTGCAGCACAGTTTGCAAGAAGGCGTCTTTTGTGACGTCATCGGGGATCAAGAGTCAAATAAACGTCACATAGAGCTCACTCTACTTACTGCTCTACATATTTTATTTTATTTCAATCTTGTTACTGGGAGCACAGTAAGGGAAGGGAGTTTTTTTTACAGAACTAGTATTTATTTATACATCCTGATAATATTATAAATGTTTAAGTTAGTGTAGCAGTAAAAAAGCAGTGGTAGCCTCGCGGGCAAGAACGCCCGCGCCCGCCTTGTACGTAAGGGGTGCAAGTTCAAATCCCAGGCCCGCACCTCTGAAATAATTTTCATATGCGAATGTCATTTTCAACAATGATTACCACTTGCTGAACGGTGAAGGTAAACATCGTGAGGAAACCTGCACGTCTATAGCTTTCTACAGCGTGTGAAGTTCACCAACCCGCACTGGGCTAGCGTGGTGGACTATAGCCTAAAAATCTCCCTCGTATTGAGGGAGAATGTGCCCCGTATAATGGCAATAGGCTCGCCCCCTATTACATTAGGACCAAAAATACATCGGCGAAGTGTGGGCGCACTGCAGTACACCTCTGCCTACCCCTTCGGGGAATATAGGCGTGAGAATGTATTTGTCTCTTTCTCTCGTATGATATTAGACAGAGAGCGAAGAGCAAATCCGTGACAAAGGTCTCGTCTTGTCGTGCGTGCTAACACCACTGATGTCTGAACAATAATACTGTATAGTTTTATCAAAATCCGTTCTGTAGTTTATCCGCCAAGAGTAACAAACATACATCCATTCATTCTCACAAACTTTCACATTCACAATATAGTAGGAAGTAAGATTATATATCGAGAGGTGATTATATACCGAGGGCTATTTCACTCGGGCGACACTTTTTAGGAGATATTGTTTTTTTTTTTTATGGACTACGTTGTTGGCCGTGAGGTTGCCTTTACAGCTTTACCGGAGGAGTGGCGAGCGCAGAGTGCACTCCAACCGAAGCCTTAAGGGCGGAAAAGGGTGGCAACTAGCTCAAGGGCGGGGCGATATTGACTATACATATTTGGAATCAGTTTTATTTTTGCGTCGAATTAGTATGCTCTCTTGTAAAGTTAACAAAATGTCGCTTAAGCCGAATAGCCTTTCTACCCTCGCAGTTATTGCCAGTTAATTCAATACAAATTCTGTCAAAGTTGACACAGCAATGCTCTAAGAGGTAGTGCTATGGCCCTAGACACTTCAATTTTTACAAGCTTTATATGAGCTTGCAACGTATGTATGTCCGGGTGGAATATTGCAACTGAATTTTAAATCAGTTACCTTTAACCGATTGAGCTGCATGCTCAGCTATGTGACATCATTCTAATTCCAATATGGCGGATCATCCAAGACGGCGGAATAGTTATTTTTTTCTGCACTACCACAGTATGGGTATCAAATGAGAGGGCTTGCTGAGGAGATCACGAAAACTAAGGGCAATTAAATAAAAGCTTGTTTTTAAAAAGATTTCTTTACCATTTTATTTATTTGTATAGATAATGAATTTAATTAACAGCCATGTGTTAATATGATGGTGAAATGAAAAGACCGCGCGTGGGTATAGTTCGTGGCACTATTTCAAATAACATAATTTGCATACAAGTATATGGTGAGATAAAACAACTTTCTAGATAGATTAATGGAAATGCGTGTACTTAATTAAGAACAACACGATACCTTGTTTAAATTTAATATTAGAAGGCAAGTAAAAGTATTACGTAGTGAATAACTAAATGTAAATGTCGGACACTTTAAATATTACGGGAACACTGTGGTTAACGCATTTTAAAAAGACCCGTTTGGAGATATTTCCAGTAATAACCCAGTTGTATTGCCTTACCAAATAAAAACCCTTAGTATATTTTTAACCGACTTCAAAAAGGAGGAGGTTGTCAATTCGACCCGTATGTTTTTTTATGTATGTTACCGTTACGCCAATTCATGAGTTTATTTGTCTAGTCTGACGTGGATTGGCACCTACTCCAAATGTAATGAATTATGAGGTTATTAGTAGTTTTTTTAGTGCACCTAGGTTTTTGAAGGTGGTTTTGTTTTTTTGTTAATTTTTTTTTTTTTAATAATCCGTAACAATATTATTCCCTTCTAACACGTAGTCTCATCGTAAATAGTGGCCCATATTGGCTGAAAATAAAGAAGAATGGAGAAAGGGGAGGGAGGTCTTTGCCCAGCAGTGGAACGTCATCTTTCTACATATAATTCTACGGTACGTATGTATGTCACTTAACTCATCACAAACGGCTGGACCGATTTGGATGAAATTTTGTGTGTATATTTCAATGGGTTCCTGGATAGTTTAGATTCACATTGGTTCCGGTAGGTGACGCTGCTTTCGTATGTCACTAATTCTAAGGCGGTACGAAGTTCGCCCGGTCAGCTAGTAGACAATAAATAAAACACGAATAAATTTATTTTCGTACAATCAAATTGTTCTTCGCTTTATCTTTGTAAATGATCATAGAAAAAATGTGAATAAAATTCCTAAGGTGTGTCCCGATTCGCTGATTCCGAATCTGGCATAACAACAAAAAGTCCATATTAACGCATTACTGAGTTATTCCAGGAGGCCGTTGATATTTGGCCAAAATAACATATTGATATAGAATTGTTCAGAAAATTCTTCAGAAAATAGAGCCGCGTCGAATGGTCTCTGTCTCGTCTGCTTACGACGAAAAAAAATTAACAGCGTTGAATTTGGTCTAGTTTTATTAAGGAGTAATGAGTTTTTGAAATGGTTTGTCGGCTCTGGCCCTGTAGCATGACCAATGACCATGTAGACATAAGTTTTATCTCTTTCAACTGTCAGTTTCATCGAGAAAATGACGGCACACCGGGCCATGTCCAGTAGGTACAAAAAGCTCAAAGTGACGTTATTTTCTCGACAAATCTGACAGTCGAGAGAGATATAACTTATTTCTACACGGTCATATTACGGGTGCTGGTGTAATATTTGATATTTCGTGATACGACATTTGCACTTTCTGCCATCGATTATTTTAATACCTAATTATTAATCTTCTACCACTAGTGAAACAAGTTTAGGACTGAATTTGGACATTTCCGCTGTTTTAATATATCAGTATTCACGCCGCGTTTCGTTGCAAAAAAAATCCTTTACGCGTTTATCCATAAAGAGGACGATGTAAATGCAAATTTTGCACCGACACCGGCCGGCCACGCTTTGTGTTTTGTCAGCAAACACGTTTTTAATTAATTCCCTTATTTATTTGATATGCCATTAGTGATGGCGAAGTGCAGAGATTTTTTTCGGTTCCATTTTTAAACAATGCCCGATTTGATAATGTTTTGGTATTAGCATGTTTTGTGAACATTATCCCACGGGTATTTAATTACCTTACTAATACTACTAATATTATAAATGTGAAGTCTGCGAGAATGGATGGATGTTTGTTGCTCTTTCACGCAAAAACTACTCAACAGATTTTGATGAAACTTGACAGTATTATCAAAATCAAAATATTTTTTATTCGTATAGGCCAAAAAGCACTTACAAATAGTCAGATTCTACCACCGGTTCGGAATGCTGCTTCCACTGAGAAGAGCCGGTAAGAAACTCAATGGTTACTCTTTTCAAAATGATAATTCGAGTAATACATTCTCAGGAGCAGCAATGCCTTGAAAGCAAACAGCACCTTTGCCACAATACTAGAGAAGAATTATACTCACGGCAGTCTAATATTAAATACAAATATAGTCTTTACGCTTAGGAAGCTAGTACAGTAAGGTGCGTCTACTCCCATTTGCAATGAAGGGATTATTCTAAACCACAGATGGTTATAGAAATAATTGCTTTGGTATGATGCCTTCAACGCAGTATGGGAGAGAAGATGGTAAGTCATCATGAGGAAAATGGTTGGACCAGTTCATGTATAGAATCAGTGCTTGAGCATCGTTCTTATTCCAGAACGGTAATCAATATTAAGACGGATCGAGACTCAAATCGAGCCTCAAGCAGATATGCGTGTTGTCTATGCGTCAGCCTGTACCTGAACAGAACAAAAATTGGCATGTCATACATACAATGACAATCTACGCTCAAGCGCGGTCTCGACCACACTTGGGTGATTACAGATCCAATCACTGCTTGAGTTCGTTTCACGAACTGAGTAACTCAGCTGAACTGTGTTCGAAAAATCTATGCTTGAGGGACGTTCTAAAATTAAAACTTGACTCAAAACTAGTTTTAAATAAAGATCAATGCTTGAGTTTCCTTCTGTAATACGGACCTAAGTCACGGTTAGAAGCTAGTAATGAGTCCGCCAACATAAATTACTTAAGGTATCTTAAAAAAGAATGTAGTAATACTTAGCAAAGTAGTCAGGAAATGTTAGGAATGTTTTTTTGCCATTTACAGTGGGCACACCGTTGATAACATCTTCAAACAAATGCAGTAGTTGCCGCATGAGTGCCAAGACTTATGTCAGAGAATATGTTGATTATATATCTTTCTCTCGTATGAAATAAGACAGAGAGCGACCGAGCCAATCCGTGACAGGAGGTCTTATCTTGGCATGCGTGCGTTACCACTGATCGGTTCATTAAACTACCTGCTCATGTTTTTCGTTCGTAAAACTTGGAAAATATAGAAATTTTTATATTATAATTTTCCTTCTGTGAGGCATCGCCGCGTAATAAGTTAATTTCACGTCTGTATAGTCAAAGTAGTGTTTTAACAAAGCTTTATTTAAGTAAGTTACTCAGACGAGCGTACCATTTGTTTGACAACAGAAAATTAAATGGAAATTACTTACTTTCAAATTTTATGAAATGTTATTATTTACGAGGTAGTGTTTAAATTTATCTTTGTTCTGGAAAATTATTATCAGAATCAGAATTTTATTATTCACTAGCTGAGCCTGCGACTTCGTACGCACGGAATTATGGAACCCGGAAGAAATTGGTTTAATTTTATCCTGCGGAACCCTAATTATTTTTCTAAAATTCAAGTAGTCCATGTTACTCCTTGTAACATCTTTAAAACATTGCGTTTTCGTTATAGGTATCGTATATACTATAGGTATATATATAGGTATATACTATCATATGCATTTAATAAAAAGGTGTTATTTTGATATTACAAACAGACACTTCAATTTTTTTTTATGAGATAGTGAGACAAACGAGCAGACGTTTCGTTTTTACAGATATATATATATATATAGTTACTATTATTTACAACGTTGTGTATAAAATTAATTCCTTTATGACCAGTACCTATGAATCGGTGTCAATATTTTCAGATCCACAACAAGGACTGGTGCAAGAAAGGCAGGAAAGGAGGGCACTGCAGCATGAAGTGCGAAGGTAATTCTGGGGCGAAACTGGGACGAAACTAGCGAGCGTAAACACTTCACGTTTATGCTATTTATGATACGTTACTTACTTATAGCCCTTTTAACGGAAAAACGGGAAAATTTCGAGAATGGCGTTTTCGGAATTTGCCTTGGTCTGGGTGTAATTGGGATCGCCCAAGTCCATTGTACGGTACCTATTGTACAAGAGTTGCTTAGTTTGGGTTTATACGATGAGTATGTGTTGTATGGCGATATTTATTTATTTTACAAGTTTTATATTAACTTACAATGTATGTATGTCCGGGTGGAATCTTGCAACTGAATTTTAGATCAGTTATCTTTAACCGATTGAGCTTAAATTTGGTATACACGCTTATTATGGATGACAATGCATGCTTAGCTATGTGACGTCATTCTAATTCCGATATGGCGGATCATCCAAGATAGCGGAATAGTTATGTTTTCTGCGCTACCACAGTATGGGTATCAAATGACAGATAACTAAGAGCAATTAAATAAAAGCTTGTTTTTAAAAAGTTTTCTTTACCATTAATTTATTTTTATAGATCTTCTGAATGAGGACTTGGCGGATGATGTGCGGTGCGCCAAGCGTATCTACGATCGAGTAGGCTTCAAGGCTTGGCCAGCTTCGAACGCGCACTGCAAACAGAATACCCTCCCTGATCTGTCTAGATGTTAAGATTTAAGCTTCATGCAACTAGACAAAAATTTCGGTTCATGATTATTTAATTTCAATAATAGCTTTCTTCGCCACTAAATTTAAATTTGAGTATCGATTATTTAATTTCAGTTATAACTTTCCCCACCACTAAAATTGAATTTGGATTATGAATTATTTAATTTGAAATATTACTCTGATTACAGCTAAATTTAAATTTCCCTTATCGATTATTTCAAAGTCAAAGTCAAAGTCAAATCATTTATTTTGTATAGGCCTATGGGGGCACTTACAAATTGTCAAGTTTACATTTTTTTCTTATATACTACTATACTACCACCGGATCGAAACGCGACCTCAACTGAGAAGATCCGGCAAGAAACTCAGTGGGCTGATATTTTTTTTTAAATCGCCAAAACTTATTACAAATACACAGGTACATATAGCTCCAGTGTGTTGCCTTTAGAGCTGCTTTTAATAATAAAGATAAAATAATAATACGTTAGTAAGGCAACACACGCTACACTTTGACATGACGGGCAATATTTCGATTTTTGTTTTGAACCTGAGCTGTACAATCCCAAGCTGATTTATCATCTAAATAATCCGAGATTTTGTAATAGCCCTTTTGATACCATTTGGATTTGATTGCAATTTTAAATGTATTAATGGGCAAATCTCTGATTTCTTTTGGAAGTTTATTGAAAAAGCGTATACTTTGCCCCATGAAAGAGTTATTTATTCTGTGGAGACGAGTAATGTGTACGGATAGCATATTTAATGCCAATAATAGCTTCCCTCACTACTAAATTTGAATTTGGATTATCGATTGTTTAATTCCAATTGTCACTCTCCCTACCACTAAATTTGAATTTCGATAATCGATTAATCAATTTCAATTATCACTGTCCTCACAGCTAAATTTGAACTTCAAACAAATATGAGATCAATTCTAATTCGACTAAATAGCGTAGCTTCGAGTGAAATTTGAGAAAAAAAAAACTATTTTTGTATCCTATACCTTTCAAACTTTCTTAAAATATGTTGTTTAAATTTAATTTTGATGTGTTCATTATTTTAGCGTTAATTTAAGTAAATATAAGTATAATGTTCAGAGTTATCATTAAATACCCTAGAAAGTAAAATAAGTTATGATTTACAATTTAATATTGTCGTATTTGCAAATCTCTATATCCTCGTCATTGGACGGGACGCATTGTTAACTGAGAGGTACATGTATTCTATCCCCGACCTGCATGTATAGCATGACCTGTTTAGCACGCATGTCGCGCCAAGACCTTTGTCACAGATTCACTAGCTCGCTCTCTGTCTAATTTCATACGAGAGAAAGAGACAACATCAAGATATTCCGTGACAAACGCCTAGTCTTGGTGCACATGTTACAACTACTCGTATACATAAATGTTATCTTTTCCAACAGTCAGAGTTGTAGGAGAATCTCACATGTAGCTCTACATGTAGCTTGCTATAACGGCATTTTTTGACAAGTCTGACAGTTGAAAAAGATAACATTTATGTCTACACGGTCATGCGGAGCCTGCTCAAGGTGAGACCACTCCTACCACTAGCATTTAGCTTAGTTAAAAGAGCTAACGGAACTGCTAATGATATGATGAACAAATTCATAGTAACGTTAAAAACCTTGTCAAGATATTCTCATCACCGTCTCATGTATTAAATTTGATTGTTCTAACGAAAACCTCCACTCCTAATGAGATTCCACGATAATTCCTAAAGACCCGTACACACTGGGGCGTCTGATCGCGCCCTACATAATTATAACAATACAAAAACTAACCGTATTAACTTATAGAAAAACCGGCCAAGTGCGAGTCGGACTCGCGCACGAAGGGTTCCGTACCATTATCTATAAAAACGACAAAAAAACACGTTTGTTGTATGGGAGCCCCCTTAAATAATAATTTTAATCTGTTTTTTAGTATTTGTTGTTATAGTGGCAACAGAAATACATCATCTGTGAAAATTACAACTCTCTAGCTATCACGGTTCATGAGATACAGCCTGGTGACAGACGGACGGACGGACTGACGGACGGACGGACAGCGAAGTCTCAGTAATAGGGTTCCCGTTTTACCCTTTGGGTACGGAACCCGAAAAAGCTCATTCTTCAACGAATTTTTCAGAGCAAATTAGTGATTTCCGTAGCGTGATCGCGTGGCTTTAAATATAGAAATTCAATCTTAAGTATATTACAACAGAGTTCGTTTTGGTCTTGTTATCATGACGCCCCTGTTAGCCCGGGATATTATTCCTAACTCGTTTAATTGACTCCCACTCGAATATCTTAACTTGAGACAGCGATGACATTTCAAACACATCGTTGCCGATACCATATATGTTACGAATTGACTTTGTTCAGCTTTATATTGATGATTTTTAGGGTTCCGTACCCAAAGGGTAAAACGGGAACCCTATTACTGAGACTTCGCTGTCCGTCCGTCCGTCCGCCAGTCACCAGGCTGTATCTCATGAACCGTGATAGCTAGAGAGTTGAAATTTTCACAGATGATGTATTTCTGTTGCCGCTATAACAACAAATACTAAAATACAGAATAAAATAAATATTTAAGGGGGCTCCTATACAACAAACGTGATTTTTTTTGCCGTTTTTATAGATAATGGTACGGAACCCTTTGTGCGCGAGTCCGACTCGCACTTAGCCTGTATTATACATAGATCTATTTAGAAGTTTTTTTAAAGTGTATTAGTTATGTAAAACGATTCGATAAGTATAACAAAATTGATTTTCTATTCCTATATTTGTACTTTTGTTATAAATAAAAAATTAATTATCATTCTTGAATACGGATTTATTGATTTGTATAAGAAAATCTTTGTAGTTTCATTTCCAAATGAGTACCAGAATCTAATTTGAAAGAAGTTTAGCATTCAATTAATTCAGCGAAACGCCTTTTAGTTAATTAGAGCAACGATGTTTGTTTTTCAAATTATTGCTATGAATAATTACTCAGGCGCTTAAAATAAATATTACGTATAGACATAATCGATAAAGTATTTAATGAAATATCTAAAAATGTTATCAAATTAAAATCCACCCGAGTCCCGTCGTCCGTAAGGCAGGGTCCGCACGGTACCGATCCGCAGATTTGAAAGCTCCGGATATTACTTACCGCGTACGGTTATTTTTCAGTTTTATTTTGCTATCCATAGGGCTCGCACTGATTAAATTGAAACCCTGTGAAATATGATAACAATAATGAAGACGATGAAATATTAAATAACCATAGAATTCCAGTGTAGCAAGTGGTAGCCGAGTGGTTGAACGCACGCCTTGCAACCAAAGTGTGCAAGTTCGAACCCCGGCTCGCACCTCTGGGTTTATGTGCGAATCTCATTTGCTAAGAAACGGTGAAGGAAAAAATCATGAGGAAACCAGCACGTCTATAGAAAGGCGTGTGAAGTTCACCAATCCGCACAGGGCCAGCGTGGTGGATCATAGCCCAAAAATCTCCCTCCTGATGAGGGAGAATGTGCCTGGTATATAATGGCAATAGGCTCGCCCCCAATTTAATTTGGACCAAAATACATCGGTAACGATTACTGACAGCCCTAGAACTGGGAACCTGTGATATAATCCACGAATATGAGAGCTGGAATATCTAGGTACGTATAATCCGGTGTATTAGTTCAAACTGCAGTTTTACATTCAAGTCTAAGTAACTACCTACATAGGTACTAGACACTATACATACCTTTAACAAGTAATGACTACCTATAAAGATAATAATACATCATCACGCCTGTATTCCCCGAAGGGGTAAGCAGAGGTGCACTGTAGTGCGCCCACACTTCGCCGATGTATTTTGGTCCCAATGTAATAGGGGGCGAGCCTATAGCCATTATACCGGGCACATTCCCCCTCAATACCATTATTAATATGACCATCTTTATAGGTAGCCTCGTCGGCAGAACGCCCGCCTTGAACGTAAGAGGTGCAAGTTCAAATCCCGGGCCCGCATCTCTGAGATGATTTTTACGTGCGAATATAATTATTAATAATGATTACCACTTGCTGATCGGTGAAGGAAAACATCGTGAGGAAACTTACACGTCTATAGAAAAGCGTTTGAAGATCACCAATCCGCACTAGGCGAGCGTGGTGGACTATGGCCCAAAATCTCCCTCGTATTGAGGAAGAATGTGCCCGGTATAATGGCAACAGGCTTGCCTCCAATTACATTGGGACCAAAATACATCCCAACTATAAAATTACGTTGACTTTGAAGTCAAGCCAAGTAACTATTGATACGTAACTTTTTCAGCTAACAAATAAGCTTTTTTTTGGGACTAAGCCCGCCACACATTCCCACCACTGTTACTCCTGTAAGCCAGGATCGACAGCGGTGTCCATTGAAAACACCGAGGTTTGACCCTCGGCGAGTCCCGGGAAAAAGCTAAATTGTCTTGGAACCCACACGAATTTAATCGAAAAAGGTGTAGGAGGAGTTGGAAGAAAAATGTATCCACTTCCCTCCATTGCAAAGCGGGAGACAAAAATAACTGTATTGGCTGAATTGCCACAGAAATAAAGAAGGCACCACGGATGCTATTTGACATTAGTTGGACCTAACAATGTGAGCTGCATTATACTTGATTCTAGTAATAGGTATGGCAGAACCGTTTGAACGCACGGAAATTTTCTCTAGTCTCAACAAGGTCTGTGTAATACACCACTCTCGATGTTAAATGCAAACTGTTTAACATATTGTTACGTTCGTTTTGCCAGAGGCTGCACTCCCATAGGATGTGATGAGCAGATTGTTCGAATTCGACATACGGTGACGAATAAGCTGCTGAAAAAAATAATAAACGAACATGCGACTATCATGTACCCATATTTTATTTATTCATATCCATACAAATAATTCTATGCGACGTTCATTCTTTTAACAGACTTTTAACAGAATTGGATTTAGCTTTTTTCCCATCGCGATTTTGATTGCTATGTCGGCGGATGACTGTGACACTTGTTTTCAGATGTTGAAACATTGATAGCGGAGCGAATGTTTGTAATTTTTAGGGTTCAGTACCCAAAGGGTAAAACGGGAACCCTATTACTGAGACTTCGCTGTCCATCCGTCCGTCCGTCCGTCTGTTACCAGGCTGTATCTCATGAACCGTGATAGCTAGAGAGTTTAAATTTTCACAGATGATGTATTTCTGTTGCCGCTATAACAACAAATACTAAAAAACAGCATACAATGAATATTTAAGGGGGCTCCCATACAACAGACGTGATTTTTTTGCCGTTTTTATAGATAACTAGCTGTGCCCGCGACTTCGCCCGCGTGGACTTTAGGGAGATTACCCGGAAATATGGGTATTATGTTTTTCCCGCGGAACCCTAATGCTTTTTCTAAAATTAAAGTAGCCTAAGTTACGCCTTGGAACGTCAGCTATCTGACAGTGAAAGTCCCATTGAAACCGGTTCAGCCGTTTAGAAGTTTACCTCAAACAAACAGACAGACAGACAGACAGACAAAAAAAATTAAAATTGCGTTTTCGTTATAGGTATCGTATATACTTTCATACGCATTCGGTAAAAAAGTGTTATTTTGATATTACAAACAGACACTCCAATTTTATTTATTTGTATAGATTGTATAGATGGTACGGAACCTCCGTGCGCGAGTCCGACTCGCACTTGGCCGGTTTTTTTCTGTTATAATTAATTTCCGTAGAAAAAAAACTTATAGTAACGTCCGGGTCCCAGACTAAGCAACGCTTATACTATGGGTGCAAAGCAACGGACTGGGGACCCAGTTGTAACCCAGACAGGCGAAATTCCGCAAAGGCCAGTTCTGAATTTAGCTTAGGTTAGTAGTAGTTTTCCGTCAGCAGTAAATTTCAGAAATGTCCTTTACGGAATTCTCACTGGTCTGGGTATAACTGGGATCACTCAGAGTTGATTGTATATATACCCATAGTACATGCGTTGCTTAGTTTGGGATCATTATGATTTATTTAAATACCTCTTAAGCGCTAGCTATAAAAGGGAACTTCATTACATAATTAAAAACGGAATAAATTAAGAGGAAATATACCTTATATCTCAATTATCTATTTTTTTATTGACATATTCATAATTGTACCTACTTATTATAAATTATCATTAACCGCGTAACCTGATATACCAATAGAAAACGTGATAATACATTAAATACATGCTTATAAATCGATAGTAGAGTCGCGTGTGGGTCGTTAAAATGGTAATTTTCCGACTTTCCCATAGGAAAATGCCATAAAATTACGAAAGCAATACGAGGCTAGTGAGGCGACACGATTGAACCTTTATACGAATTAATTGATTCGAATAAAAAATGTAGTGTGCCCGAATGAATGGGTTCAATCTGACGCGACGGAATTTTGGCGGAATATCATTCGTTCGTTATAACACTGTAATAATGGATTTTGGCACGTTTTTTTTCTTGTGCAATATTTGCATTTTTGTTATTTTTTATTATCTGAATAACATTTTGTTCAATTTTATCTTTTATTTGTGTCATAAATAACTAAAACTGGTTTTATTCCCGTCGTATTGCACGGTACATTGCATTTATTTCACTTTTACCCATCACAAGTGTTTTTCAAAATCAAATTAGGGAATATTTATATTTGCAGTATTAAACTTTAGATAATAAAGTTGATATAAATATCACTATAAGCACTATATATCTCTCCACAAAAACAGAGCTTCTACCATACGATAATAGATGGCGCTCCAAGCTCATCCAAAAAGTGGATTGTCATGCTAAAACTTTTTAACAAAAAATTTAACCGCCGAAAATATTAAAAAGCAAAAAATAATATACCTTTTTTATTTAACCTTAATAACAAAGTTCTTAAACTAATGTAAGTATACCTAAGTCATTTTGAGTCGGCGCCAAACAAGCAAATTAATTAATTTAGTAAAGTGTGATGTACGGCGGCGGAGCGGCGGCGGCGCGGCGCGACTCGCACCTTCGCTGGAAAATGCCGAGCGTTCACGAAGTTAACGTCAGCGAGACAGCAATACACAGCGAGATAGCGATACACAATGTGTGCGAGTGGTCGTACGGAGAGCACATTTTTTGGAATGTTAATGTTTGTCGCTGAAGATTTCACGTTGCATTGTTAATTTCATTTGGTTATTTCTTTAAATTTATTATTCATTAATTGTTTGGCGCCGACTCAAAATGACTTAGGTATACTTACATTAGTTTAAGAACTTTGTTATTAAGGTTAAATAAAAAAGGTATATTATTTTTTGCTTTTTAATATTTTCGGCGGTTAAATTTTTTGTTAAAAAGTTTTTATTTTATATTTTTTTGTGGCTAAAATCTACTACTTAATCTGAATCTACTGTTTGTTTTTTTTGTAATACACAACTCAGCATTAAAATTTGAGAATTAACAATAAATAAATTAACAAATAATCTCCCTATTTTCCCACCTTTCGGGTAGGATTTTTGTTCCTAATTTATATAGGACCAACTTCGAAGTTATACCCTAACCAATACGTGTCGAAACGTGAACCTCTTCTGTTTTCTTCGTTGGTTAAAAATGGGTATAATTCCAAATAAAGTCCACGTGGGCGTAGGTATATCATGGTGTAGGTGCCATTCTATATCAGACTAGGCAAATACACACATGAATTGGCACCGACTACAAATGTAATGAATTATAAGGTTATTTGTAACTTTTTAGTGTACCTAGGTTTTTGAAGGCGAATTTAGTATCTATTTTGTGAAAAGATGCAAGTATTAGCACCTCATAACAGCCCAAAAAAGGAATTCACCCCCCTCCACCCTTTCCATCCCATCGTTTCGATATTTGTTAACTATCCGTATTAAACAAAAAAAGATTTTTCGAAATCGGCTCACTAACGCCGAAGATATGCTATAGTCCAGAATGCAAACTTTATCAGCCCATTTCACCCCCTAAATAATTTTTTTTCAAATTTCCTAAAACACGTGTTTCTTTATTTTGTATGTAAAATACATATACAAAGTTTCAGGTTGATCAAAAAATATTTTTGAAATTGCGTGACCTTCAACCCCCCATTTCACCCCTAAGGGGGTTGATTACTGATAATGTTTTGAAAATGGGACCACCCTCGAAAAATTCCTTAGCAAACGTCATAGAAAAAATCGAAATCGGTTCAGTGACGCCGGAGATATGCGTGATCATACATAAAAAAAAATGCAAACTTTATCACCCCATTTCACACCCTATACATTTTTTTTTCAAAATTCCTAAAACACGTATTTCTTTATTTTATATGTAAAATACATATACAAAGTTTCAAGTCGATCAAAAAATAATTTTTAAATTATGTGACCTTCAACCCCTCATTTCACCCCCAAGGGGGTTAATTTCTGATAATATTTTGAAAATGGGACCACCCTCAAAGAATTCCTTAGCAAACAACATAAAAAAATTCGAAATCGGTTTAGTGACGCCGGAGATATGCGTGATCATACATAAAAAAAAATAAAAAAAATAAAATATACGCGTTGAATTGAGAACCTCCTCCTTTTTTTTTTCGTCGGTTAAAAATCTACGACAATCCTGAATCGCGATACAAGATTCTCGACGATCTTTAACTATATAAATGTACAAATGTTCGATATTAATGGGAGTATGGGATGTAGTGGACCCCGCTACGCATACCATCCGAAGGGACCTTAATTATACAATAATCTCCAGTAGCTATTTATCTGCCTTCTAGTTACCAAAAAGCAGTAGATAAAGAATAGAAGCCGCTTTCCCTTAATCAATTCGAATAAACGATGACGTCTTGTTCTAGTGATTTGAGCGTATTCCGCTCGACTCACTGAACTAGGTGGTTGCGGATTCGATTCCTGTCAGTGGCAAACTACGGAAATGGCCTTTTCGGATTTTCCCCTGATATGAGTTCGGCCCCAGTCCATTTTATTGTACCCATAATATACAAGTATTTGCATAATTTGGGATCATACGATGAGTATGGGATGTCTGGCGATACCTATTTATTCCTTAGCTTCAACCGGCGACTTGGCCTGCGCAGACTAAATATTCAATATCGTTATATATTACAGTCCATATGTTATTCTGATGTACAAACAATATTACTGCAAAGTTTCATCAAAATCCGATAAGTAGTTTTTGCGTGAAAGAGAAACAAACATCCACCCATCCGTCCTCACAAACTTTTACATTTATAATATTAGTAGGATTTAATTTATGCAAAAACTCTCATAATCTCTTGGTTTACTCCTTGTTTAATTTGAATAACTACAAACATATCTATATCTGTGAGAATATTTGCTTCAAAACACAAAACGTTTATATCCTACACGCTGATATTAAATTTCGGTCGACGACATAAGTCACAAAAAACTTTTTAACAAAAAATTAAACCGCCGAAGATATTAAAAAGCAGATAATAATATACCTTTTTATTTAACCAATTATAACAAAGTTCTTAAACTAATGTAAGTATAAGACAAAACTCTATGTCTCCACAATTTCTATAAACATTACATTCTGCATATTTGCTTACATACATAACACTTAAACAATATAAGGAGTCGATTTTACTATGTAAACCCCGATTTTAACCCATTTTATTCCTTTTTTTTGTTTCATTATTAATTCCTTAATAAGGTTTCAGTTTGTTTAACTTTTTTCTTTATTTTGACTCAAAAAACGGGCACTTCAATATTATATATTTGTATAAATGTTGGGTTAGCACGCATGACAAGACATTTGTCTCGAATTCGCTCGCATGCTCTCTGTCTACTTTCATATGAGGGTAAGAGAGATATACTGTGACATAAGACTAGTCTTGGCGCTCATGCTACAAGTACTGCCTGTTATATAGGTATCAATATTCCTCCCTGTTTGCCCAAAGAGGAACAATGCGGCCGTAATGTCGCAAGGACAGGATTCCCACGTCCCTAGGTCGTTGACGCTGATCGATTGGAGCGCGACACTTTTTGTAATCGATTCCAACGATGCCTCAGACGATGGCGCGTTACTAACGTACGTTGCAACGATTATACAGGATGTTTCAGAAGTCCGAAATAATACTTTGACGTTTGCATCAGTATCGGGTATACAACTGAATGGTATAAAAAATTGATCAAAAGACGACCAACTTTTTTTCGTCGTCAATATATATAATAATAAATAATAATAAATAGTAATATCTCGAGCCCTATGTAAAATTTTCATGTTCTGTGTTGTGAATATTGGTAGCATAAGTGTAGTTTACACTGCTGAATAGAGTTATGGATGTACCCAAAGGACAGAACACGATACCTGTGACAAATATTTAAAGGTCGATAACTCAGAACCTATGATAGTTAGGTATAAACTATCTTCACTTAGCATCCACATATTATGAGCTAATGTATACGAACTTAAAGTATTATTTCTGATTTCTAATACACCCTGTATATAAATAACTTGCGATTTAATGGTGTTATTAGAACTGGGGCCTTACTACCACCTCTTAAAGTTTTGTTGTTTCCATAGTGACTGGCAATTGTTGACAGATTTTGTACTGGGGACCTATCATCAACTGTCTTGCAGCAATCAATGTTTTAAATATTACTTTTATTTTTTGAAAGTTAAAGTACAGCATGAGAAACAGCCTGGTGACAGACGGACGGATGGACGGACAGTGAAGTCTTAGTAATAGGGTTCCCGTTTTACCCTTTGGGTACGCAACCCTAAAAACACATCTAGTACGGACGTTAGTTTTAATTATTTCGATAGATGTCGCTAGAGTAGATTCAGATGGCGCTATGGTTTCGTTACTTTGATTTATAGATGTTTCCAGTTCGTAAACTAATTAAATTAGCTTTAATAATTGTATCTACTAATAGGGATACAAAGTTTTGAAAGGTGATGTTTATTGTTAGAACGTCACTTTACACATTATTGTTGTCAACTCTACTTTAGACATGGGGGTTTTCGGTTTTTTCCGCAAACGATATACCCGTTTGTTACCAAACAAATAGTTAGTTTTTTAATCTATGATTTTGTAGCTCATCACTAGTTTAAGGCTCTAATGTCAGTCACCTTTACATCGTAGCAGCTTCACCACGCGTTTAACATTGTAGTTTACTTTATATTAATTTATCCTAAATACAGTCCACACTCAAATGTGTGCGTTTAATTTAAACCGGACCAGCGTGCACAATACCGATAACCGATATACCTTTTCCATATCGATATAGAAAACGGTTTGCAAACGTAAACATGATATTTAGATGCGAAAACTAACAACGAACGCAAACCTACACTGTAGGTACAGCTATGTACTTATTTAAAGTTATTTATTTATTAATCTATTAATACATGTACATTAGTTTTTATTAGACGCATTTATTAGACTCATGCGCTCTTTTAAAATGAGAATTTAAATTCCCGGTAGGCGATTTGTACGAAAACTTTTGATCGCAATATTTACAAACAGCCAGACCGACGGCTTTGTCCTTTTTATATCAAAATGAGTCCATATCTCACTAGCTTTGTGCGACATTGTCTATGAAAAATTTAAATTTATCTATAAACCCAAAATAACTTTTAAGCCCTATACTAAAACTATATATTTTCATTCACAAACTAAATATTATACTCTAATAACTAAATACACACATTAAAAAATAAAAATACGAAAGGAATTCCTTTTACGTAATTGCAACTATCATAAAAAAACACTAATCAAAATAAAGTCGAACGCACGAAACAACAAAAAATATAATTACAGCCCTTTTAAAATATGTACCTATCTGTATTGTAATAACTAAAATTCAACCTTATTACTTCTTCCTGTAGTTCTATTTTGTAGAGTAAGTGTGTCAC
The DNA here is from genome assembly GCA_914767695.1 of Ptilodon capucinus. NCBI lineage: Eukaryota > Metazoa > Arthropoda > Insecta > Lepidoptera > Notodontidae > Ptilodon > Ptilodon capucinus. The sequence goes on along the minus strand of OU611830.1, from coordinate 4,647,404 downwards.
TAATATCCAGTAGCCGTAGCCGCTAGCCGCCAAACGATGGACTCCAAAAACGATATCGTAACTATACAATAGAAACTAAACTTTATTGCTAGTCACATAAGATACACGCCGGTAGCTACGCGAACACGCTCATAACTAAAGTTACCTCATATTCGCTTTATCCCTTTTACACCAGTAAAAGAATATGTTTTTAGAAAGAGAGGTAGCGAATAAGTTTCATACCGTTTGTGAAGTTTGCATCGTTGCGTGGCAGTTTTAAGTTTTGATATAACCTAAATAGGTTATAGGTTTTTTGAATAAATCGATACAATATAGTTTTGTGATATCGGTTATGTTGGATGGTATATCGATATGGTATGATAACTATCACATATCCGATATAAGTTACGTTTTGATATATCGAACGCATGGCTACTTTACTTGTACTCTCTCTCTTTAAGAATGGTACCGAAAATTAAAAATCATATTCAGTAAATCTAGACACGCGGTAGCGTGTCTAGCCAAGTCAAACTGGCGAACAGCACCGTGAGTAAATACACTTCTCATCAAAAGAATCGAAACACCTCGCAGTTTATGATTTGATAAGTATATCAGAAAAATGTGTATATTTAGGAATAAATGTAAAATGTCATTTAATAGTGAGTAGTATGAGGTTTATAAATCCTAATGTTAATGTTCTAAATTCAAATTAAGTCTTCATAGGTTTCGTATTTTGTATGATGAGTAATTTTAAAAATTAGGACAAAAACAATAAAAACGAAAGTGTTTCGATTTTTTTGATGAGAAGTGTATAATATTATAAGAACAATTTGCAGTGACTTTTGACCCCCTCATAACTCAAAAACTATTTCAAATAGGAGGTTCTCAATTCGACCCGTAAGTTTTTTCTTTGATGAATGTTACCGCATATCTCCGGCGTCTGTCAATCGATTTCGGGTGGTCCCATTTTCAAAATATTATCAGAAATTAACCCCCTTGGGGGTGAAATGAGGGGTTGAAGGTCACATAATTTCAAAACTATTTTTGATCGACTGGAAACTTTGTATATGTATTTTACATACAAAATAAAGAAACAAGTGTTTTAGGATTTTGAAAAATAAAATATGTAGGTGGTGAAATTGGGGTTTTTTAAAGGGGGTGAAATGGGCAATTCATGTGTGTACTTGCCTAGTCTGGCGTACATTGGCACCTACTACAAATATAATGAACTATAAGGTTATTTGTAGATTTTTAGTGCACCTAGTTAAAGTCGGTTTTTGTTTTTTGTTAAAAATATTTTTAAAATTATGACCACACAATTCAAGGCATGCGCCTATTAATCCGTTCGATTGACGAGTGAAGGGTACATTAATCAGCCACCAATAGGGAGCCAGGACCAGTTGTTGTTAAGGCGAAGGCACGCGAGCCACTTTTTGTTTGCAAAACGCAAGATTTTGCGATTGCAATGTTTCACGATGCGATTGAAACGCTTCAATCGTATAATCTACATCTCGCCCTGTATAAATTGAGCTTAGTTAGTTGAGTAAGCTCAGTTTATACAGGATGTATCTGAAGTCCGAAAAAATGCTTTATTTTTGTTATTAGCAAACATTGTGCAACGTGATACGCAGTTTGTTTATATTGTTTGACTTACTTCTTCTTCTTCTTCTTTTTTAAAAGTGTTTGGCTTCCATCGTCAATTTGTCGATGATTTTGCCAACAACTGAGTTTGCCAGAGACTTGGACGGTGAGGCTTATAAAAGTATAATAAAAAGAGGACTAACGATTTTGAGATATGGTACGGTTGAGCAAACAGAATTTCGGTGGGAAATATAGATAGGCATATTATTAAAGGAGCAAACGAGACAGACAGAATACAACATTTGGTTATTATTACGTCAAATGGAACGTAGAATGTACATATTTGACTTACTTGAGCCGGCAACTACAATGGCGGATGTCAGATAAACGTCAAAAAAATTTGCAGCAGGGCTTTGGAGGGTAGAACGGAAGGAGTGCAATCTCCGATGGGAAAAATTTGAATAAGTGTCCGTCGAAAAGCAATAATTACTAGTTCAAAAACGGCGCTGATGTCGACAAAGTGTATGGTTATGAATATAGCAATTGTATACTCGGCATACTTCAGTTCATCCACAATTGCTATATTCATACCATACACCCTGTCGACTCCAGCGCCATTGTAGAAGTTTTTTGAACTAGTAATCATGGCATTTCGACGGACACTTTTTCAATACCTAGATGTCACTCCTTCCAATCTACCTTCCATACGCAGAGCGGAGTCGATCCCCGTTTTACTTTATGAGCTTAACACGTGGCTCACCGATATTTTAACATAACCATAGATAAAAAGAACGTCGAAATAACATATCTCGACCTCGTTTATTATGTATGATATAGTATCTAAAATTGGAAAGTAAAGGTAGGTACGCCACCCACTGGTGCGTGGGCGGGGCCGGCGACCACAATGACATAGAAGTTACTACCGCTAATAGCGGGATATCCACTGGCGTCATTTCTATCCGGATTATCTCACAATCCATAAAACTCACTGACCAATACAGATAAATTAAATTAATAAAAGAGGTCATCCGCCTTCTTTATCACGTTCATCAACCATTTTTAGGGTTCGGTACCTAAACAAGAACCCTGATAGGTTTACTATGTTGTCCGTCTGTCTGTCTGTCAAGACCCTTTTTCTCAGAAACGCGTGGAGAAATAAATAAAATTGAGGTGTCTGATTGGAATGTCAAAATGCCACGTGAGATTCAGTAACCACATCGATGACATTTCATTGAAAAATAAGCTTTTTCTATACATCTTCATCACGCCTGTATTCCTCGAAGGGGTAGGCAGAGGTGCACTGTAGTGCGCCCACTCTTTGCCGATGTATTTTGGTCCCAATGTAATAGGGGGCGAGCCTATTGCCATTATACCGGGCACATTCCCCCTCAATACGAGGGAGATTTGGGCCGTAGTCCACCACGCTGGCCCAGTGCGGGCTGGTGAACTTCACACGCCTAGACGTGCAGGTTTCCTCACGATGTTTTCCTTCACCGTTCAGCAAGTGGTAATCATTGTTGAAAATGACATTCGCACATGAAAATTATCTCAGAGGTGCGGGCCTGGGATTTGAACTTGCACCCCAAAGTTCAAGGCCCACGAGGCTACCACTGCTTTTTAAGCTTTTTCTTTGAGTAATTAAAGTTCGTTTTGGTAATAGCAAAAAAATCGCAGCGTGCGTCTTTAAACCACTGTGGACCCGGGACTTATGGATATGATGAGCAAAGAAAACAAACCAGCTTTAAATACCCGCTGTCGCTATACAACATAACACCATCCTCAAAACATACAGCCGCAACTAACAAATATCCCATAATTTATTTAAATTGCTCAAGAAATATTAATCCGACACGTTAGTACCCGAATGTAGACCGACACCCAAACACGGTGAAGCGGTGAAGCATTTTGCATAAAGCCCTCGCACACTTGGACGTCAAAAGCCGCCCGTAAAAAAAAAATTATAATATATATATATTTTTTTTAATTATAATATAATTTTTTTTTTTAACAAAAACCGACTTCAAAAACCTAGGTGCACTAAAAAGCTAAAAATAACCTTATAATTCATTACATTTGGAGTAGGAGCCAATCTACGTCAGACTGAAAAATACACACTTGAATTGGCACTCCAAATATAATGAATAAGGTAGTATAAGATGTTTGAAGTCGGTTTTTGTTTTTTGTTAAAAAAATATTTTTTGGTATTTTTTTTTAAACGAACTCTTTGTCAATATACATAAAGATTGAATTGCAGTGATAAAAACCACAAACAAAACCACGCTTAAAAAAATCCTCGCCCGTCAGTGATATAACGTTGTAGAATAACTTTTTTCTAAGTGCCAATCATAGAGTAACTAGAGAACCCATATCGACTCCGACCTGTGTATGGGTCTGCGGCATTTTTTGACGTTTATCTGACATCCGCCATTGTAGTTATAATATAGTTACATCATCAAGCTAGTATATACTAAGGAGAGGAACGATATGAGTTCCTTCATGAATCACATTGCCGATCCTTGAGATCGTCGGAGAATTTGAGCCTAAAAATGCCAGCACACTCATCGGCTTACTACGGTAAGTCGTTTACAGTTCAGGCTGTCAGACTGTGGAACGATCTGCTCCTGCCCATCAGGCGTGCTGAATCTTTACTAGCCTTTAAAACACTGCTAAAGACGCACTACTTAGATTTACAGTTTTAGTTTTATTAGTTAAGTATGTCCTACTTTTAAGTTTTTTGAATGTATATATTTTATTATGTTTCAGTATATGTGAGCATATTATTTTATACTACGTATTTATTGTTTATATTTATGTTTTTTTTTTTTATGAGATAGGGAGACAAACGAGCAGACGTTTCACAATATATGTATGGTATATTTAGATTGGTACACAACTGTCTGCCATCATATCATTATGACAAAATCCTCTCCATCCAAAGGTTGTCTGGAAGAGATCGCAGCTTGCGATAAGACCGCCCAATGTACACTACTATTTGTTCCTTGTTTTGTCAATATATTTTGTGTAATATCCATGTAACTATTGGTGTACAATAAAGAGTTTCATTCTATTCTAAGGAGCCAGAACTGTGGTAAATTTCCGCCGTGTTAGAATTTGATTATTTATATCGTTTGACACTTGCGTACTTACTTTATCTTAATTCTAAGATGGCGGATCTCATATAAACCATTATTGCCAACCTTCAAAAAAATCGCCGCAGAGCATTACGAAGAGTTAAGTTCAACTCTATCTACTCTGAGAGTTACATATAGTATTCGGCAACTACATAGGGCAACTGCAATGGCGGATAAATAAATAAACGTCTAGTATTGGCAAAATATTTGACGCTAGGACCTTAACGCTCTAGCGTGTCCGAGGCTTTAACGATATCTTTCGTAACAGGTTTTTATTTATTATGTTCTCTGATAAAACTTCTGTGCTCCTATTGTTTGAGCAAGACATAAAGAAAAACTGGTTTTTATCCTCTTATTTAATACATAATTATCTTCGGTTTGTGATTTTTCTAATAACTTTAATGCCATCTCCGTTATAATATCTTCATGCTTTCACCCCTCGATATGCATTTAGTAAAAAGCTATAATTCTGACATTAAAACTGACACTTCCATTTTATTTGTTTGTATCGATGTGTATTTATTTACAAGCTTTATATTAGCTTGCAACGTATGTATGCCCTGGTGGAATCTTGCGACTGAATTTTAAATCAATTATCTTTAACCGATTGATCTGAAATTTGGTATACACGCTTATTTTGGATGACAATGCATGCTTAGCTATGGGACGTCATTCTAATTCCAATATGGCGGATCATCCAAGATGGCGGACTAGTAATTTTTTTCTGCACTACCACGATATGGGTATCAAATGAAAGGGCTTGCTGAGGAGAGCACGAAAACTAATACAACATCACATTAAATCCAAATAACTAAAAAATAAATCATGGTAATGGCAACAAAATAAAAGCTTGTTTTTAAAAAGGTTTTTACCTTTATGTTATTGACAATTGATTTAGAGTGAATTAACTCGTCTATAATGTCAATATTTGGTAGCAACTTGCGATAGCTTTCCCGCCACGTCAGGGGTATTCCTAAAATAATACATGCAAAGGAGTCGTCCGCCATCTTTATTGAATTTGTCCTTGCTTTTAATTACTTGGCATTGGTCTAATACTCGCTATTTTTAGTTGCCGTCCGTTCCTCACCTTATTTCATTAAAATTTCATCATATCAAAATATGATGTTGTTCGTTGAGATTTTGCCAAAAATATTGTCGCGTGCGTGTTGACGTTCATATGTACAGGGCTTAAATATGCTTATCTATCTAATTACCAATAACGTGAAGCTCTTAAATAGGTGCATATTTTACGTAATCTTTGTCGACTAGCGCGCGTAAAACAAACGTTACTGTTGCTTTGATAGTTTTTATAATGCGAGTAATTCAATTGCACAGTCAGAGTCTCTATTCACACGGTAACTCCGGCTGCCTGGTATATCACTGCACATTTGTTTCCGTTTGTCTATAATAATCAGGCTGCCGGCTTTACTGTGGAATTAAAGCCTAACGATTTAGAAGGTAGTTGCCTTTTTTTTCACATTCTGATATTGGCCTCGTCTCCATTCGAAAACATTTCAAAATAGCGTCCCAACGCTATTTTAAAAAAGCCGCGTCGCATTCAAACTCTAATTTTCGCCGCCGGCAATTATGAGCCAAACCCCGCGCACACAACAGGACAACGCCGCCGTCCGCGGCATGTGTTGATAGATCCTCCTGACACGATCACCGCACTCCTCGGCCCGGGCGTCGAGAGGGCCCCCAACACACCTACACCAGCCTCAAACAGACACCGACCTCGCCGGCGAGGTCGAGGAACCCCCCTCTTGTGCTAGTAGGTACATCTTTGCACCTAGGAGCGTAGTCATTACCTCTCCCCTCACGGCAACTGCCCAAGCCGAGGTCGTGCCCCATGTGGCGCCCTTGAGCTATTTGCCCTCCTCTTCCGCCCTTAAGGCTTTGGTTGTAGTCGCACTCTGCACTCGCCGCTCCTCCGGTGAAGCTGTAAAGGCCAACTCACGGCCAACAGCGTAGTCCATTAAAAAAAAGCGCCTTTTTTTCAATGTATAGTATTTGCGTAAATATAAGAAAACAATAAGCCTTTTTTTTATTTTTGAAACCTCATTCAGGGTGAGCAATTATAGTAATAAGTTTAATGAATTGGTTAATAACTACTTATAAAAACATAAAAAAATTATTATAATATCACCATAAAATAAGTCACATTTAGCTGGATTATCTATTAAACGTTGTCAAAAGCCAAGCCTTTAAACAACTTTATTAGTTTTTTATTAAAGTTGTCGTTACCACAAAAAATATAGGCATACAGAAGCCTTCCGCACACCGGAGCGTAAACGCTAACGCTTTTTTTTGCCATACCATAATAAACTGTATTGACTCAAACAAAAAGTTCATTATTCAACTAAATGACAATGACAGCACGAGTGAATTTGGACGCGTGGACGCGTGGCTTTAACCACAGAGTAACTAGAGAACCCATATCGACACCGCCCTGCGTATGGCTCTGCGGCAATTTTTAGACTTTTACCTGACATCCGCCATTGTAGTTACCTGTCGTACACGGCAACTACATAGGGTGCACATCCGCCATCTTTATCACTGTCATCATCCATTTTTATTTATAATGTGTATTTATTGAATTTGCCCTTGCTGTTAATTACTTGACACTGGCTGAAATACCCACTAACCGCAGGTGGAGCCATTCCTCATCTTATTCCAATAAAATATCTACATTTTACTCATTTCGTAAAAAAAAAGAAGAACTACATAGACAACTGCAATGGCGGATGTCAGATAAACGTCAAAAATATTGCCACAGGGCGAAGTCGGTTTATCGATGCTTTAACCGCAGAAATTCAACCTTTATGCATATTGACACAGAGTTCGTTTTGGTATTGACAAAATCTTTGACGCGCGGTCGTCGACGCCCCGGTGTGTTTAGGGATAGATACCTACGAATGTAAAGTAGGGATTACAACACTATTTTATGTTAATCCGTGGTGATCGTGTTCGGTTAACGCTCGGGCCAGTATCGATAACGCAATCGATTTTAAATAGTTTCGAAAATAAAAATCGATTATGTTGTTTTTATTTTTTTGGGTTCGCTTTTATTGTGTGCTTATTTTTAGGGCAATGACTGCACAATAAATAAATATTATATGAACAGACAACACGTACTCATCGTACAATCTCAAGCGTTACTTAACGCTTGTACTATGGACTGAAGGCGATCCCAGTTACATTCAGACCAAGAAAATTCCGTAAAAGTCATTTCCGGAAGTTGCCACTTACAGATTCAGTCATCAAATGTTTCGTTATAATACAGGATTGTATTAAAAGTTGTCTTTGGTAGAGTACATAAGTAGGTTCACAAATTCAATTCTTAGTAGGAAGATTTAGTTGTAACATCTGTTAAATATGCATTTTTTATGCATGTATTTATTTTAACATTTACGAAAATAAACGTCAAACAAAAATCATTAAAACAACTTACTAATAAATCACCTTTATAATCGAGTCCCAATTCGATGGTATCGAGAATCGATTTGCATATCGATGTTTGAAACACTAGTTTCATTGATCGGGGACCCGTCGCCCATTCACCGGCGTATCGCGTGGGCACGACGCCCGCAGCGCCATTGTGGACTGCCGTGTGTGGGCGGCCTTATGATCGTCTCATAATTAGGTATGTGGTTTGTTGACATGTACATTAACGCTTATATTTGGTACTAGCTGTGCCCGCGACTTCGCCCGCGTGATCTTTAGGGAGATTACGCGGAAATAGTGGTTTTATGTTCATCCCAAGGAACCCTAATGCTTTTTCTAAAATAAATGTAACCTAGGTTACGCCTTGGAATATTAGCTATCTTCTAGTGAAAGTCCCGTCGAAATCTGTTCAGCCGTTTTGAAGTTTACCTCAAACAAACAGACAGACAGACAGACAGACAAAAATTTTTTAAATTGCATTTTCGTTATAGGTACCGTGTAAACTTTCATATGCAATTCGTAAAAAGGTGCTATTTTGATATTACAAACAGACACTTCAATTTTATTTATTTGTATAGATAAATGGGTTTTACGTTATTTCAGCGGAACCCTAATGTTTAAACAAAAAAATATAGTACTCTAAGTTACTCCTTGTAACATCAGCCATCTATCAGTGAAAGTCCTGTCGAAATCGGTTAAGCCGGTTGGGGGATCACCCGGAAAAATGGGTTTTATGTTCATTTCGCGGAACCCTAATGCTTTTTCAAAAATAAAGTAGCCTAAGTTACGCCTTGGAATATTAGCTATCTTCTAGTGAAAGTCCCGTCGAAATCTGTTCAGCCGTTTTGAAGTTTACCTCAAACAAACAGACAGACAGACAGACAGACAGACAATTTTTTTTTTAATTGCATTTTCGTTATAGGTATCGTGTATACTTTCATATGCAATTCGTAAAAAGGTGCTATTTTGATATTACAAACAGACACTTCAATTTTATTTATTTGCGGTTAAGCCGGTTGGGGGATCACCCGGAAAAATGGGTTTTATGTTCATTTCGCGGAACCCTAATGCTTTTTCAAAAAATAAAGTAGCCTAAGTTACGCCTTGGAATATTAGCTATCTTCTAGTGAAAGTCCCGTCGAAATCTATTCAGCCGTTTTGAAGTTTACCTCAAACAAACAGACAGACAGACAGACAGACAAAAATTTTTTAAATTGCATTTTCGTTATAGGTACCGTGTATACTTTCATATGCAATTCGTAAAAAGGTGCTATTTTGATATTACAAACAGACACTTCAATTTTATTTATTTGTATATAGATTACTCCTTGTAACATCAGCCATCTATCAGTGAAAGTCCTGTCGAAATCGGTTAAGCCGGTTGGGGGATCACCCGGAAAAATGGGTTTTATGTTCATTTCGCGGAACCCTAATGCTTTTTCAAAAAATAAAGTAGCCTAAGTTACGCCTTGGAATATTAGCTATCTTCTAGTGAAAGTCCCGTCGAAATCTATTCAGCCGTTTTGAAGTTTACCTCAAACAAACAGACAGACAGACAGACAGACAAAAATTTTTTAAATTGCATTTTCGTTATAGGTACCGTGTATACTTTCATATGCAATTCGTAAAAAGGTGCTATTTTGATATTACAAACAGACACTTCAATTTTATTTATTTGTATGTATAGATAAGGCTCAATATACTAAGGACTGTTCTATCACGATTCTGCGATATCGTCTAAGCAGGATGGGGCGACAAACCGCGCGTCGAATTTTATGCCATACTAAAACGAGCTGTATTAACTCATTGAAAAAGCTAATTATTCAACGAAATGTCATTGACAGCGCGAACGTATTTTGAGGCGTGGTCGTGTAGCTTTTGCTGAAGAAATTCAAACTTTATGTATATCTAGATGTAGTTATTAATCGAATGTACAAATCAGATGGATTCTACTACCAACCAATTAGGAATACACGAATATAATAAGAAATCTATTGAATTGATAATTAAAAACGATAAACCCCGGACACGCTGGAGCATCAAAAGGCGCGCTGCAAAATGTTTCTCAATACCAAAACGAACTCTGTGCTAATACACATAAAGATTGAATCTCTGTGGTAAAAGCTACGAGACCACGCGTTTACATTAACTCATGTCATCTATGACATATTGAAAATTCAACTTTTTCTATGAGTTACAGTTCATTTTGGTATGGAATAATACGGTAAGTTAGTCAAAGTCAAATCATTTATTCTTTAAAGGCCTTTGGGGGCACTTACAAATTGTCAAGTTTAATTTTTTTTTCTTATATACTACCACCGGATCGAAACGCGACCTCAACTGAGAAGATCCGGCAAGTAACTCAGTGGGCTGATCTTTTTTTTAAATCGCCAAAACTTATTACAAATACACAGGTACATATAGCTCTGAACATTATTACTCTGCTACTTTCAGTGCATCATCCAAACGACATGTGCCATCTATTCGCACAAGAATAATCTGACAATCCAATGAGGATCCAAAGAGAATCCATCTTCTTTATGCGTGACGCTCGTTATACAATAGCTAGTCAGCGTGGACCTTTACAATCAATTTCGATTTAAATGGATTCGTAATTGATTGATTAGGCTGCAACGGAAATATTTTCCCACACATTTCCGTTGTTCAAATCTTGTTCCATCAACTTGATTGTATGTTTATAACACACTTGGGCGCCAAAACCGCACGTCATATGTTTTCCAATACTATAACGGAATCTGTGTTGCGTTTTCATTTTGAGTAGTGTATTTAATTTCATACGCATTTAGTAAAATGCTATTATTTCGATATTACAAACAGACACATTAATTTTATTTATTTGTATAGATATCTAAATTACAAGCTCTGTATAAAAAGGAGTGGTAGCCGAGTCCTATTTCCGTTATAGACTTTAAAACCATCCAACCGACGGACGTGCCCCAAGCCGGTCAGATTGTTAAAGCAACAATGCGAAGATAGTTTTAGACTACTAAATAAACACGATTTTTGATGTGAAACATCTGATGGCGCGGTTAGCGACTGAGAGCAAATGTTGATGCCGCGATGCCGTGATGCGAAAACTTCGAGCAGCTCCGTGGCTCCTCGGTTGTTTCCGCCGCTTAGACTACGCCGACCGGCTGACTCCGCTCACTCGCCGCTACGACGCTTCTCTCTCTCTACTCTAATTAACATAATGTTTCACATCTGCCAGGCGTCCCGCGACGGCTACGTTTTTTTCTTTTTTCGGCTTACAAGAACAAATTATAAGAGACACGTAGAATAGGAATCATAATTTAACCACCACAATAAAACCTTCTAAATAAAGAAACAGAGGAACTCATCGGTCCACAGGGAGCAATGGCACGACTCTATTAGAACAGTATTTTTTCATTAATCCTTACCATGGGATGGTGCCCACCTGATATACTATTCTAATACGGATCCCGGAAGTCGTAAGCAGCAGGAAATAAGAGTCATTTTTAGGGTTCCATACCCAAAGGGTAAAACGGGACCCTATTACTAAGACTCCGCTGTCCGTCCGTCTGTCCGTCTGTCATTAGGCTGTATCTCAACCGTGATAGTTAGACAGTTGACATTATCACAGATGATGTATTTCTGTTGCCACTATAACAACAAGTAACAGAATAAAATAAATACTTAAGGGGGCTCCCAACGTGATTTTTTTGCTCGATATTGATAACGGCAACAGGTAGACGCTTGAAATATTCACAGAATATTCAGTTATATATTCACTTTAAAAAAATTAATTAAAAAAAAATATTGCTCCCAGACAATAAACGTGATTTTTTTGCTCGATATTGATAACGGCAACAGTAGACGCTTGAAATATTCACAGAATATTCAGTTATACAATTCACATCATTTGTAAAGAGACATTTTTTATAAGCTTCCGTTTGCATCATCACCTAATCATTTTTGCAACCTTTGACTCTGTCATCTCCGCCTACAGCTCTATTGGTAGAGCTGGGACCAAATTCTCGCATGATCATTATCATCACTAATTCTAAATTATGTCAAAACAAAACGTCAAATTGGTCGTGTTTTTCATTTTATTTCGACATAACATCGAATTAGAGATGACAATTGGCCTGCTGATATTAGTCGCGTGTTTGTTTGCCAATAGCAAAACGAACTTTGTGTCATTTGGCATAAAGATTAAATTTCTATGGTAGAAGCCACACGTCGAAATTGGCTCACGCTGTCAGTGTCATTTTGTTGAAGAATAAACTTTTTCTATGTGTCAATAAAGTTCGTTTTTGTGATGGTAAAAAGTTTAGGGTCGACTCCTCAGTGTGCGGGAGGCGATAGGCTCGGCTGCAGTATGTGAAAGCGTATAAAAACCCGTTGAATGTATAAAAAGAAACTGGTTTACTAAACGATCCGGAATACCATCAACAATAGCAGTTATTGCAATGAAGGGCCCACCTGACAGATTTAGTGCAATTTGTGTGGTCTATTTGACCACATTCCTTTGGAAATGTGTGGTGAATTATGTTCTTGTGTATACAAAATATATACCGCATTATGGAAATGAGAAGTTCACTGTTAATGAGATGATAGGCACGCCTTGTCTCGTGGTTCCAGTCGCTTCTTGAGCGACTGGAACACGTGATGGCAAGTTCAATTCCCGTCCGCGGCAAATTTAGGAAATGGTATTTTTGAAATGGGTCTGGATGTAACTAGAATCGCAACGAGACCATTGTATGGTAATAGTACAAGATTTTGAGAGTTTATAGGCAATGATAGCTAACCGCGCGAACTTCGTACCGCCTTAGAATTAGTGACATACGAAAGCAGCGCCACCTACCAGGTCCAATTGTGAATCTAAACCATCCAGGGCGCCACCAAAACGCATAAAAAAATCATTCTCATCGGTCCAGCCGTTTAGGAGGAGTTCAGTGACATACACACGTACAGTAGAATTATATATATAAAGATAAAGAGTATGTGTTGTCTGGCGATATTTATATATACACCATCGTCGGGCGTGAACCTGTATTCCCCGAAGGGGTAGACAGAGGTACACTGCAGTGCGCCCAAACTTCGCGTCTTCGCCGATGCATTTTGATCCCAATGTAGGAGCGAGCCTATTGTCATTATGCTGGGCACTTTCCCCCTCAAGACGTTGGAGATTTGGGCCATAGTTTACAACGCTGGCCCGTTGCTGGTTGGTGAATTTTACACGCCTTTCTGTAAACGTGTAGGTTTCCTCAAAATGTTTACCTTCACCATATTTATATATATTTTTTTACAATAACCAAGGCATATTTCCCGAGTTGCTTGAATATCTTCCAAACACTTCGAAAAGCCACGATAGCATTTTACGACAGTCATTTTTCTCGGCTGTTAAACATAAAATCAATAAAAATTTGAATGGAATCCAATAGAATTCGAACTTTTTTCCATTCAGTATCGCTATTAAAATACTTTAAAATTGATAAGCTATAAATCAACATACATCATCACGCCTGTTTTCCCCGAAGGGGTAGGCAAAGGTGTATTTCTGTGCGCACACTTCACCGATGTATTTTTGTCGAATTTTAATAGAGGGCAAGTGTATTACCGGGCACATTCTCACTCAATTTGGGGAGAGAGTTTTGGGCCATAGTCCACCACGCTGGCACAGTGCGTGTTGATGAACTTAAGACGCTTTTCTATAGATTTCTCACGTTGTTTCCCTTCAAAGATAAAATATACATAAATACGCATTATTAAAGTCACAACATTTATTTAGACAATTTGTGAGCAATCGTGGGTCTTCTTACAAATTGTCAGGTTACATAATTTTCCTCGACTGAGAAGATCCCGTAAGAAACACTGAGGGTTTGTACTTTTTATAATTTGCTTTTTTTATCCTGAGAGCTACTTATACTACTACTGCTACAACTACTACAGCCCTTTTAACGTCCCACTGCTGGGCACGGGCCTCCCCTCAATGCGAGGGGGATTCAGGCCATAGTCCACCACGCTGGCCCAGTGCGGGTTGGCAGAATTCACACATCTATCGAAAACTAGTCAAATTCCCTCAGACGTGCAGGTTTCCTCACGATGTTTTCCTTCACCGTTTCAAAGCAAGTGATAATCTCGGATGTAAATGAGATTCGCACATAAATCCCAGAGGTGCGAGCCGGGGTTTGAACTTGCACACTTCGATTCGAAGGCGTGCGTTCGACCACTGCTATAATAATAGTAATAAAAAAGATATTAGTCATGACTTGAATAAAATTGTACCCAAATAGATGGGGAAGTTCATCGAGTTAACATGGTGAAGTTGGAATAATGGACAAAGCAGTGTCCATGGCTTATACGACATTATATCCATGTGCCTTTGTTTTTGCCCGCGATGACCCTATTCGACCAAACAATGGACTACTAACCGACCGAGTGTAGTGATGTGCGTATCCCGGGATATGCAAATCTCATTCATATATAACAAATATGTAATTTTTTGCTTAACAATTGGTACTCTAGGATCTTGGGCTTTACCTTTTATAGTATTTTGGTTTCAATAGTAACTGTCAACTGACAGATTTTCTACTGAGTTAACTGTCAAAAACTGGAAGTAATATTAAAGGCATTACTGCAAGACACGTGGTGGTATGGGGGCATCCACAAATCTAATAACTTTGAATTTTAAATTTCAAGAATTCATTTGGAAAGATTTCAGTAAATCTAGTAACTACTTTTATGTAATTATCAGTACAAAAAACTTTCTTAAGTCTATTGTAAAACTTGTATTGAATAATTAATTTAATGTGATTTAGTATAGTAAAGAACTGTGTACAAATCCCGGAACCGAATTACCATTTCCCATCCCTAGAGAGGCTTCAATGGACGGTATGCCGCCGCTATTATAATATTTTTGCCGGTTCCCGGAGGAAGGGGAGGAGGGAGGCTGATTGGATGCAGCATGGAAACCTGATAAAACGTGGTTTATAGTGTTAATGGTACGTGATCTACTCTTACACTAAACTCGAGATCGCGGTTCCATTATAAACCGGCCAAATGCGAGTCGGACTCGCGCACAGAAGTTTCCGTCCACACTTGTAGTTCTAAAATAGTTCATCCATCATCAGAATCTAGTGTCGGAGATTTTTTTTATAAGAAACTAGCTGAGCGGGCGAACTTCGTACCGCCTTAGGATGAGTGACATACGAAAGCAGCGCCACCTACCGGGTCCAATTGTGAATCTAAACCATCCAGGGTGCCACCCAAACATGCAAAAAAAATCATTCAAATCGGTCCAGCCGTTTAGGAGGAGTTAGCTTACAATGAAAAGTGGCATTGATTTTAGATACTAAAATTTTTTAAGTTTTCGGATTTTTCCCTTGTGATAGTAATGCTTCTTGCCAAATTTCATAATGCTAGTTCATCGGTAAGTACCCTATAGGTTTTACGATATGATTCACATACACAGAGTTCGTTTTGGTATTGGCTGTATAACAAAGTTTACCATAGAAAGGCACAGTAACTCAAGTGTGCCTTTGAAATTATCCTCTCAACACATTCCCCTATAATCATACATAACACTTATGTAATACGTGCACATAAACGAACTCCCCGAGTAATGATGTTCGTGCTTAAAAGCTTTTGCGGATAATCGCATCGTTAATTATTAGCTACAGCAGTTATAATGTAATGAAACTCCGTTAATAGGACACACGAGTTATATGCTTCCGTTACATTTCGTTATGTGTAAGCTTTCGAACACTACAGAGCAAGATGGGTGAGATATAATATCATCATCATAACGCCTGTATTCCCCGAAGGGGAAGGCAGAGGTGCACTGCAGTGCCCACCCTTCGTCGATGTATTTTGGTCGCAATATAATAGGGGGCGCGCCTATTGCCACTATACCGAGCACTTCTCCTTCAGTACGAGGAAGATTTTGGGACATAATCCACAACGCTGGCTCATTGCGGGCTGGTGAACTTCACACGCCCTTCTATGGACGTGCAGGTTTCCTCACGATGTTTTCTTTCACCGTTCAGCAAGTGGTAATCATTATTGAAAACGTTATTCGCAGATGAAAATTATCTCAGAGGTGCGAGCTAGGGATTTGAATTTGCACCCCTTACGTTCAATGCGCTTCTACCGACGAGGCTATCACCTAAGTGACTTATTGATATACAAAAAAAAATCGCGTTGAATGGTCCACGTCTCGTCTACCTACGATAAAAGATGGATGGATTGGATGGATAACAAGATGGACAGACCTCATCAAGTCCTCAACGAAGTGTACCCTTAATGAATGTGCACGTAATGCTACTGACAGAGAGAGATGGAGAAGTCTCACAAAAACCGCCACCAACCAACTAGACAATCCATGACCACGATCACTCCGCCAGGAGTGTACGACTAAGAAGAGAGTTTTATTAAGGAGTCATGAATTCTTGAAATAGCTTTTCGGCTCTGGTGTAAAATTGAATATTTTGAGATACGACATTTCCGCATTCCGCCGTCGATATATGGACACAAAGTAGATGTTCAAAGAAAATTAAGTAATTTCGCTCGCTCCACAGTGAGTGCAGGGAATAATTTCTACTCATGTATTGCTCAAACAATGTGCTCATCTAATATTCGGTCACTAATATTCACAGCTATATTGCCTGCTAAGTTTGGCTGCGCTAAGCGTAGTCCAAACTTGGACGATACATTATTATGGAGATTGTTCACGTGCGAACGGAAACTCAGTCGACAGCATGCTATAAAGGCTCTTTAATGAGTACATATAAACTTGATTATGGAAGATGCATTGCGACAAAGCATCCATAATTCCATACAGATTGATACAGACCCTGTCATCATACCCATTAATATATAAGAATATTTAGGAGGCATAAAAATATCTTAATTATATTAAAGGTTAATTTAAATAATCATTATAATACTAAATAGGTATGCGAAGTAAATCTTTGTAACGAAAATTACGCGAACGAAGAAGTATGAAATTTTACACAGTATAAAGCTAATATTTTTATATAATATGCCTTAGAAATACATTAAATTAATTTAAAAAAACCGGCCAAGTGCGAGTCGGACTCGCGCACCATTATCTATAAAAACGGCAAAAAAAATCACGTTTGTTGTATGGGAGCCCCCTTAAATAATTATTTTATTCTGTTTTTTAGTATTTCTTGTTATAGCGGCAACAGAAATACATCATCTGTGAAAATTTCAACTCTCTAACTATCACGGTTCATGAGATACAGCCTGGTGACAGACGAACGGACGGACGGACGGACGGACGGACGGACAGCGAAGTCTCAGTAATAGGGTTCCTGTTTTACCCTTTGGGTACGGAACCCTAAAAAATATACACACACTACATACTCCATCGTATTTAGTCGATGATTTAGCAAACAACAGAGTAAGTAAAAGTAAAAACACTTGGTCGGTCGGTGCGATTATATGGTGCGACTTTGCAAGATAATAATGAGAAAGCAAAATTTTGTAATAATAATTTACAGGTGAGTAAACAAAAAACATATTCGACGACAGTAAAATATACCTGCAGTATTAAAGGTACTTAATACCAGTGATAGTACCAGTGATATTTGACGGAAGGAGTACCTCTGTATAACTATTCATAGTTAGTATTATTTTTACGAAATGAGTGAAATGATGAAATTTAATGGAATAAGATGAGGAATGGCTTCACCTGCAACTAGAGCGGGTATTTCTCCAATGTCAAGTAATTAATGGCAAGGACAAATTCAATAAATACACATTATAAATAAAAATGGATGATGACAGTGATAAAGATGGCGGATGAATCACTATTCATAGATATAACTATGAATAGTTAGCGTCATAGCTGAGCGCACAGTTTCGTAATGTCAAGCGGTTTTGTCTATTATTCGCACCCACGCAACTTTACGAATGGGCGTTTGTACAATGTTACCAGAGTACCAACATGGTGATAAAATACGATATTTAACTCTTACCTTACTAGCCTTTGAACTAGTAATTTTATAGACCAAACGAAATCCTCAATGAACAACAAAAAAAGTTAAAAAAAACTGTAACCCGTCTGTGGAAAAACAAAAAGAAAGAAATTAAATCGATTAAAATCGGGTTTTACAAGAATCGACTCCTCCTATTGTTGAAGTCGGTTAAAATGTAGCCTATGTTACCCGGGCCATAATAACGAATCGATTGACACATTATTCACCAAAATCGGATGAATATTTTAAGCGCTACGGAGGAACATACGTACACACGAACATAGATTGCTTAAATTAAACACTTCTTAAATAAAAATAAATAAATAAGAATTCTGTAGCAGATGGACAAGGAATTTCATCAATCAGTAACTTAGTTCAATCCCTATACTTCACGGCTAGCAAGTGATAGAAAACTACACGTATGTCACAGATTATGTCGCACCAAGTTTCTCTTACACTGTCCTAATTAATACGTGAGAGAGAGATAAAATTGAGATATCCCACATTTTGTCTTGTCACAACCGGGTACGCTACCGATGTTCGCTATTGCCGTGAGCCCACTTCTAACAGATTAGGCGATTTAAAAAGTAACAGACATACATACACTCGAAAACATAACCCTTCTTCTCGGGCAGTCGGGTAACAGAGAGTTACCGCCCATACGCGCGCTTAAACCAGTTCCATAGTTTACCATACAACATTGTGATTTTTCCTTATAAAATGCGATTATTTCAGTGAATACGCTTCGAGAACCTATCGAATGGTTTTGGTGTCATCTCCATAACAACTGAAGCTTATTGTCTGAGAAGGACCATTTATAATCACGACCTTAACTCCGAAATGGATGATCAGAAGTATTGGAAACAGTTAAATATTTTGGGAACGTATTTGAAAAGGACCTACTACCTACATAGTCTGTGAGGTTATAGACGACGGCTCATTGCATCGGATGGTTGCAGGTTCGAATCCCGTAAGGGGCAAATACTTAACCGATTGAATGTGTATCTGGTATTCATCCGAAGGGTAAAAATATTTGATCGAGATTCGAGTATGATTTCAATGTTTTTTTGACGCCAATTATAAAATCTTTTTATACTTATCTCGATTCCAATACCAAACTTTCTAGATATGTATTGTGAAGACTTAAAGTCAGTTTATATTGTTAAACTAGCTGTGCCCGCGACTTCGCCCGCGTGGACTTTAGGGAGATTACCCGGAAATATGGGTATTATGTTTTTCCCGCGGAACCCTAATTCTTTTTCTAAAATTAAAGTAGCCTAAGTTACGGCTTGGAACGTCAGCTATCTGTCAGTGAAAGTCCCATTGAAATCGGTTCAGCCGTTTAGAAATTTACCTCAAACAAACAGACAGACAGACAAAAAAAATTAAAATTGCGTTTTCGTTATAGGTATCGTATATACTTTCATACGCATTTGGTAAAAAAGTGTTATTTTGATATTACAAACAGACACTCCAATTTTATTTATTTGTATATATGTATATATGTATAGAGTATAGATATAGATATGGTTATGTGTGTACCCTAAGGCCCTACCATAAATACGATACTTGTAACAAATACTCAAAGTTCTGTAACTCACAAACCATCACAGTTATTTAGAGTCTGCTTTCACTAAGCATCTACTTATTAGCTACTGTATATGTAAAAGGACTTCTGATACACTGTATAGTGGTACACAGAGTATAATTTATAATTTGTATTCTTCAAAACAAAACAATATTACCACCACCGGCGGAAAATTTGCATCATAATAGAGTTACCGATCTAAACTTTATTATAATAGCATTAAGCTATTAATTACGTCTGTAATAAAGGCTTTGTACAGCCCACAAGCCATAAATTACCTTACGGCTTAACAGTCTCCGTGAACACGTAATATCTAAGAATAATTTAATCGAGAAGCTTTAGGAATATTTTGTGTGAACTTAATTGTTAGTCGAATAGTGAGTAACTCACCTTTCTATTAGTGGGCGGCCATAGTCAACGAATCTGCACCCACCGCCACTTCAGGCACATCACTAGTCATGACGTCACTTCAAAATAACACTCCATTCATGAACACCGATCATCGATTCTAAGATCCGCATGCACTATCCGATTTCGATATTCGATTATTCTTAACACTATCACTGGCTGATAGTAAAATGTAAACACGTTTAATTTTTTTCGTTCGAATCGATTTTTTTTAGTACGGGCGTGTGCCTTGTACGCTGCGCGCGCGCATTTGAGCACGCGCCGAAGCCTCCAGTAATCGCCCCCGCGATTTTTAAAGCGTGGGCGACAAACTCAGCCGGCCCCGAATTTGCGCAATATATTCAAGCGATAAAACATCACATACAAATATTATTATGTTCAAACACTCTGTATCGTCGACTGTCGCCAGCGGGGGACCGCATGAAAATGGCGTGCTTTCTTTATAAGCGTATGTTAGAATTTTAAATGAGTATCGAATAATGTATTCGACATAAAAAGCTATCGGCGTCCGCTAACAATATTATGTGAGCCGGTGCGTTGGGAAGCTGGCCGTCGAGGTGCACCATGTAAGGCAGAACAGGTTCGTCTGCAGTCCCACACGTTTGGACTTTTTGCCGTTCAATGCAGGAAAGCGGTAGGGACATCTTCGACCAGAACAACATGAGCTGCGGTATCGCTAAAAGTAGGGTCCGACCGAAAGCTTTACCTTCGGCCAAAATGGGCCGAAACCTACATGGAATCAGCGAATATTTTCTACGGCGAACAAATATGCTCACCCGTAAAGTTACAAAAAAATCGCTTAAGTCAACTTTCACCCCTCGAATGATCACAAACTAAGCAAAGCTTGTATTATGGGAATCATACAATGGACTCCTAGTTACATCCAGACCAGGGCAAATTTTCTGGCGGGAATCAAACTCGCAATCACCCTGTTCAGTGAGAAGAGGCCTAAGATTAAACCAAGCCGGAGCCAAGACGAACTGTTACGAATGCGCATAAACGCAGTTGTTATACTGATTGAAACCTCGTTGCTCAAATCCGATTCGCAATTAGCCGGGTTTTTTGAAGTCGGTTAAAAAGAAACTATTATTTTATGCATTCATTAACTGCAGCAGTGGTAGCCTCGTGGGCAAGGACGCCCGCCTTGAACGTAAGGGGTGCAAGTTCAAATCCCGGGCCCGCACCTCCGATATAATTTTTAATGTGCGAATGTCGCTTTCAACAATGATTACCACTTGCTGAATGGTTAAGGAAAACATCGTGAGGACACCTGCACGTCTATAAAAGGGCGTGTTAAGTTCACCAACCCGCACTGGGCCAGTGTGGTGGACTATGGCCCGATTCTCCCTCGTATTGAGAGGGAATGTGCCCGATAATATGGCAATAGTCTTGCCCCCTATTACATTGGAACCAAAATACATCGGTGAAGTGTGGGTGCACTGTAGTGCGCCTCTGCCTACCCCTTCCGGGAATACAGGCATGATGATGTATTTTCTTTATTGCCTAAAAATCAACCTTCGTTTGGACACTACTAAAAAGTCACCAAGTAAGAAGAGTACGGCGGGTCTCACTCCGCTGGTCGTTTTCAGTTAAGGCAGGAGCATTGTACAGTGCTTGCAAACCACGTCCCATCGTCCCCGAGGTTCATACATTTGTAATGAAATCGTCGCGTCCTCGAAGTCCTAATTAGACGGATGCGACGGCGAGAAGGTGCACGAATATTGCAAGGATGTGGAATTTTAAGGGTGAACTATTATACTAAAGAATTGAAGACGGTTCTTGGTTACTACCTGTAGTTGTAGCATGTCCGCCAAGATTAGACGTATGTCACGGAATATCTTGATGATGTCTCTTTCTCTCATATGAATTTAGACAGAGAGCGAGCGGGAAAATCTGTTCAAATTTTGCAAATTTTGTTCATTGTTTTGTGTACAATAAAGTGTAGATGCCTTCTCTAGATAGAGTAGATAAATCGATCTATATATCTATAATATCAGCTAACTGTCAGGGAAAGTCTCATTAAAATCGGTAGAGTGATTACCCAGAACAAATAGACAGGCAGATAGATAGATAGATAGAAAAATTTAAAAACTTTTCGTTATATATAGTGTTTAGTTTTATATGCATTAATAAGCTGTTAATTTTAAATTTTATGTATTTGTAAAGTATATACTGATACGATAAATAATAGGTGCATATCTTCACATTATAATCGTAGTAGCAACTTACTACAGTACTTAAGTAGGTACTTACCACATTCTATGTACATAATGTTGTACGTCGGCAACGTGGGTGCGTTTATGTAAATACATTAGTTATTATGTAATTGTTGAATGTATGTACGAAACTACCTACCTACTTCCAAACCGCTTCTAGAGGTCACAGAATTATACATTTAGTTTATTGTAATTGCTTAAAATAATTTGATTGTTTTAATTATTAGACAGTTAGGTTCTAATTTATATAATAAAGTGTTTGGAAAGGTTTAAAATGAGTTATATGACTCTATTCTAGAGGTCGGGGCTACGTTTTATTAGCACCTAATTATTTAATAGAGCAATGTTGATATCCTCAACTGATTGCATTCGTCAACAGCAAGCACAAAATTTTTGAGGTAACAAAGCACCATCACTCCTTTAGCCTCCAAAGCGATATAAGCGGAGATACACCATGTCTCAATCGCGAGGGATTTGTGCCATAATCCACCATATTGGATCGGCACGAATTGGAAGGAACGAATCTTTTAAGTCCCAATAAATAATCTCCTAAAACTTGAATCAGTTTCAGAGCTTACAAATCAATAGTTACGTAGGTAGCTAAGAAACTTTAAACTTACGACTATAACTACCTATTATATTAAAATACTGATAAAAATCGAAGAATAACTTTTTTTTGAAAAAGTCTTGAACGGTTCGATCTTCAAATAATGTCAGAAGAAAGAAATTGGCAAAATCATCGACTAAATACGATGGAGGCCATATTTTTTTTAAGTGAAGTGAAGTAAAGAAATTCACGTGAAATATCTTAAACAGCTTGATCAAGCAAATCGAAAGTTAGACTGGAACCTCGCCTAGTCTCTAAATATTCAATTATTTCGACTCAATTCAAAGAATTTACATCCGTTTGATACACGACCCTATTTGCGACTCACAATCGCATTTATTGACAAAGCCCGACATCTGGCTTCCAACGGATCAGTCCAATTAAGTATCCAAACACAAACTTAATTTAACTACTAGTTCGGATGACATTAAACTTTATTCTATGGCCGTTAAAGGTTAGCGTAGGTGCAGGCATTTGCGTAGACAAATCTCGAATCTGTTTCCTCATTTTGATGCCAATTTGCAATATGAAAATGTTATTGCGGATAGTTTGATTGCAGTTCAGTGGATCCTTGGTCAAGAGGATCAATTAATAGGTAGAGATAACGTATAACGAACCGTAATCTAAATAGGTTTGTATAATTCGTATAAATAATTTATTGTCAACATTAGAACTGATAGGTACATTTTACTTAGATCTAAAGTATTATCGTTTCTATTATGTGCTAATGCACGATTGTAAGAGTGTCAACACTTAGGTTATTAGATTCTTTTTTATTTTTTGTTGGTTAAACGTTGACTTGATAATGCAATTTTCATTTTCATCAAGTAGTGGTAGCCGAGTGGTCGAACGCACGCTTTGCAATCAAAGTGCGCAGGTTCTATCCCCGGCTCGCACCTCTGGGTTCCATGTGCGAATCTCATTTTCATCTGAGATTATCACTTGCTAAGAAACGGTGACGGAAAACATCGTGAGGAAACCTGTGTGCCCGGTATAATGGCAATAGGCTCGCCCCCTATTACATTGGGACCAAAATACATCGGCGAAGTGTGGATGCACTGCAGTGCACCTCTGCCTACCCCTTCGGGGAATACAGGCGTGATGATGATGATGATGTATTTATTCATTTTCATTTCCCATCCACAATCATACTAATCACAGTCACATGCTTCTCATCACTTCTCAACACATGCTCATAGCATTCCAATCTCTTACTATCTCTGTTATGAGCACTATTTTTATACATAATCTCTGATTTACACATTACTAACCTTATCCATTCGCGTCACTCCACACATCCATCTCAACATTCTCATCTCGGCAGAGTAGAGACGTTTCCGTCCACGTTTTTACAATAAGTAGATACACAATTCTAAATCGATTTTAGGTTTAGATTAAATGCTTACGGGATCTCGACTTAGGAATTATTTCTTCAATGTAAGTACAAAGAGAGAGATCGTTCGTGGGAAAGTCGAGAATTAGGTACCTACTACTCGTTACAAAGATAATAAAACTACGAATCGAATAGGTACAGTTCTTGGAAACTGAAATATTATAGTGTTGGAATGACACTGCTTCTGCGAATACCCACTGGTATTATGTAGAACAGATGATCGTTGCAAAAGTTTAAGATAAGCAGTTCGGGTTACATAAGATAGGAGGTTATACTATCTAAAATGACATTTTTAGGGTTCCGTACCCAAAGAGTAAAACGGGGCCCTATTACTAAGACTCCGATGTGCGTCCGTCTGTCTGTCTGTCTGTCCGTCTGTCACCAAGCTGTATCCCATGAACCGTGATAGTTAGACAGTTTAAATTTTGACAGATAATGTATTTCTGTTGCCGCTATAACAACAAATACTAAAAAACAGAATCCCATACAACAACATGATTTTTTTGCCGTTTTTAATCGACTTCCAAAAAGGAGGAGGTTCTCAATTCGGTCGGTATGTTTTTTTTTATGTATGTACACCGATTACGCTGCGAGTTATGATCCGATTTACGTTATTCTTGGTTTGTCTGTAAATATTTACTTTTTTAGGGTCGTTATGAGGTGGTAATAATTGCATATTTTCAACGATTATTGACACTAAAAATCGTGAAAAAAAAAATTTACAAAAATAAAAACCGACTTCAAAAACTTAGGCTTTTTAGTGCACCTAGGTTTTTGAAGTCGGTTTTTGTTTTTTGTTAAAAAAATTTTTTTTTATAGATAATGGTACGGAACCCTTCGTGCGCGAGTCTGAATCGCACTTGACCGGTTTTTTTTTATACATTTACATGTAGATAGCAATGTGTTCATCAGTAGTTGTAGCATGTGATTGGCTCGCTCACTCTCTGTCTAACTTCACACGAGATAAAGAGACAACATCATGATATTCCGTGACATAGGTACGTCTAGTCTTGTCTTGTCTTGTCGCTCATGCTACAACTACTGATCTGTAAAAGTATGGTAAATGCCATCTGAAAGCAGGTAGTTATCGGAGATCAGTTTAGTTACGTCAAAAATCACAATAAACGAAAGAAGTGAACAATAAACGAAACATTCAATCAGTAATGACTTACTTATTTACTTATTAATAGAAGAATAATCATACATCTTTGTACAATACGAGGTCCTTGAACTTCCAATAAGTATTATCAGTAGCTACAACAAGTAATAAGAGGTTGAGTTCATACATCCATTGATTGGGTGATATTACACCATATTTCACTGATTCATAAAAAAAAACAACGAGATTTTATTATCTTTGGTTCGATATTTGATTGTACGCCCCCTTACCACCACTCCAGTCACCTTGGTCCAGTGGTTTGATCTCACCCGAGATAGGATTTTCAAAGCGATTTGGCTATGTGGTGTGAGGTATTCAGTTGTACTACCCCTCAAAAGCAAACTACAATACAAACACAGGGAGAAAAGTTTCAAATTCATTTTAATATTCTCACCACTGGGGTTAAGCACGCATGTCGCGACAAGATCTTTGTCACAGATTCACTCGCTCGCTATCTGTCTAATTTCATACCAGAGAAAGAGACAACATCAAGGTATTCCGTGACATATGTCTAGTCGTAGCGCACATGCTACAACTACTTTAGCGATGTGTTAATAATACTTTCAGTTTTTGACAGTTAAATTAATAATAAATCTGTCAAAAAAAATATACCAATCGAATTCAGAACCTCCTCCTTTTGTAAGTCGGTTAAAATTTACAGCTATTATGGAAACAAGAATGCTTTAAGGGTAGTGGTAAGGCCCCAGATGACTTTAATAAAACAGGTTAATTTGACCTATGTATGTTATTCAGATTATCTACTTCTTTACTTGGATTTAATTTTCGTTTCTAATAAATCGGTCTTTAGTTTTAGATCTGTTTTCATTTCAAAGCGAAACTTACTCAGAAATCTTGAGAATCAAGTATATCTATCTATAGTTCCATTTAATGTTAAAGATGTAACGTTAAACTATGGGCTTTAGACCTTAAACTGTATAACGCAAAGTTATTATTAAACCTACGACACCAAGTTTTTATTGAGCACTTTAATTGCTTTGCGTATGCATTGCGAATCTTTATGCAGATAGCAAAACTGTTATCTCTGCATTCTTTTCAAGCGTAATATACATGTAATGGTTTGTTGTGTGAACTAGTTACCTATCAAAAAGATTAACCAACTATAAACATAAAAAATCCCAATACAGGTTTGGAACCCCCCGGTATTCGCTCCGTGTCTATAGCATTCGGAACTGCCGGGCCCGCCGACTTCCGTTGACTTCCCAGTCCCCCGCCCTTCAAACATTACAACGATCGGTGACCGCGAATCACTACAAACTTATTTTGTGTTGCGACGAGAAGTAAAACTAACTTTGCAACAGATTTAAAGTTAATATAGTGTTGATATCCTTGGAAATATTACTACGAAAGCATACTGAATGTATTATCTTCAATCAAAAGTTATGACGTCAATATAATTGTGTTTCATACCCACATTTATCTAAATAAAAATTAGTGAAATACCCGATAGTTAGTCTAGTTCCCGTTACCGATAAGTGTTCGATAAAATGTTAACTCTGACCCTCATACTTCGACCCTAAGATAGCGGAGTGTATCGTATCATACCAAGTTGAGAGTGCGAAACGGAACAACATGGACAAATGATTTGTGCGACATGAATTTGTGTGTGGTATTTTTTTTTCTGTGCCACATCTATGGTGTTTACGGATCGGCCAGTGAGTATCTATTTAAATATGGAACAATTTCTTCATATAAAAAAATCAAAAGTTGTTAGCTATGCTTTACCCAGGCCAGTTTAATAAATTCACGTGGTATTATTTTAATTTTTAATAATTACCTATTACTAAAATGAGTACTTACTTTACTAGGGTCTCTATATTTATATAGATAATTAACCCGTTTATGACGTAAATTAAGGTAGCACCTACTTAATATCACTAGTTAATGTGTTTTTGTAAGTAGGTAGTTATTTATGTAACTGCCATACTGCTTAATCAGATCCTATCTCTATGGAAAAAAATATTTTAACACAAATCAAAAACCGACTTTAAAAACCTAGGTGCACTCAAAAGCTGTAAATAACCTTACAATTCATTACATATGGATTCGGTGCCAATTCATGTGTGTATTTGCCTAGTCTGACGTAGATTGGCACCTACTGAAACGGTAATTTAAATTTTCACGATTTTTAGTGTCAATAATCGTTGAAAATTTGCATATATTATTGCCTAAAAAAGAAAAAAATACAGCCAAAAAAACACCACCAGCGCCATTGTGGAAGTTTTTTGACCTATTATTACATGCATTTCGACGGACACTTTTTCAATACCTTGTCACTCCTTTCATAAAGGTACCCTCTATACTTCTGAACATACTGTTGACAGGTAAATAATAGTACCTAGATGTCACTCCTTTCATATAGGTACCCTCGATACTTCTGAATATACTGTTGACATGTGAATAATAGTATCTTCACGCATCTACCTATTTAGCTAGATACCTTTAACTGACTTATTAACCACAACCGCAAACCTACGTAGATGAAACGGAAGAATACCAGCTACTATACTACCCCTACATACTTTTTTATTAGGTAACTAGCTGTACCCGCGACTTCGTACGCGTGAATTTCAACAACCCTCATAATTTAAAAAAAAAACAGTTTTAGTGAGGTACTTCTTGTAACATCAGCTATCTTCCAGTAAAAGTTCTGTGAGATATCCACAATATTTGCATATTGTGACTTTAAAACTTGGTACTTACATCATTAGGATTTCGTACCCAAAGGGTAAAACGGGAACCCTATCACTAAGACATGACATACAGCCTGGTGACAGACGGACGGACCGTCTGTCACCAGGCTGTATGTCATGTACCGTGATAGTTAGAGAGTTGAAATATTCACAGATGATGTATTTCTGTTGCTGGTATAACAACAAATACTAAAAAAAAACAGAATAAAGTAAATATTTAAGGGGGCTCCCATACTACAAACGTGATTTTGTTGCTGTTTTTATAGATAATGGTACGGAACCCTTCGTGCGCGAGTCAGACTCGCACATGGCCGGTTTTTATAGATAATGGTACAGAACCCTTCGTGCGCGAGTTTGACTCGCACTTGGCCGGTTTTATTGTTATACCGATAATTACAAATAATTAATAACATATATTAGTATATCTTATCACATAAAATGGCTCATTGAATGTAATATTTTAATTGGGTAGTAATGTTCTATTGTAATAAATAATAATAAAGTAATAATCTATTTTAATTAAACCGACCCTGAAGTGTCGACCCTGATAGTTTTATAACTGTACGTATTTATTTTATTTGTTATAGGAACTCTCATTACATGATTCTGGCATTTTATTTTTGTGTATAGGTTGATTTACTTAAAATCTACGTATAACGGATCGGAATTCACCATATCCGTATTGTCAGTGTCAAAGCTGTTAATTAAGCTGACGACTGACGTTTGTTTTGTGCCGGAAGTTCGTGCATGTCCTGTCGTATTTGTTTGTAAACAAAAGGATTGTTTTTACGTAAACTTAATTATTTTAGATTCACTGAAAGACCCTTACATCTGTGGACCACCGGAATGTGGCCGTAAGTATCTTTATGTTATTTATTTCAACAAATTAACAGTAAGAGTAAGTGTAAAATTTTATTGTTTTTACTTTCAGGACCTGAGAAATTTAAATATCTACATGAAATAATTTACTACTATGAGTATAAGGTCAATGTTGAGACGTATTTCGCTGGATCCAGCAACAATAGATCCACATTGGATGTTAGAGCAATCGTAAGTAAACATCTATGTTACGAAAGTTTTAACAAAAAACAAAAGCCGACTTCAATAATTCATGCACCTACGTTTCTGAAGACGGCTTTGGATTTTTTGTTAAAAATAATTTTAGTGTAACTAATAGTTGAAAATATGTTATTAGCACCTTATAACTTTATCAGCCATAACAAAATCATATTCATAAATGCCCAAGTATTTTCGAAAATGGTCGATTAATGGCAGAGGTATGAGTTAACATAGGTACATATTATAAAAAAATAGGTCTAATTGAGAACCTACTCCTTTTTGTAGTCAGTTAAAATAGCCCATGACACTACAGGGTAATGTATTGATCAATCATCAAATATTTTTATAGTCTATTTAGACTTGTATCATTTAACATATTTTTTTTACACATAGGCTTATGAATATCTCTTCTCCAATTATGTTTCTATTTTCAAATTATTTTAGACTAAAATCCAGTTCATAAGTCCATGTGAGGGACTGCTGCAGCTAACTGATGTGACTCTAAGAGACCAGGATGAGAGCTACCCAGTCGAGAGGGCCGAGAAGTTCATACATGCACTCTCATTACATGAACTTAGGTAAGTTATCTATCAAATTAGTATTAGGCCTCCCTCCTCAGCACATTGAGGCATTTTTGTCATACCAAGACAAACTGTATTACTACTAACGCCCTTTTATGGTCCCACTGCTGGGCATGTGCCTCCTCTCAATGCGAGGGGGATTCGGGCCATAGTTCACCACACCCGGTGCGGGTTGGAAGACTTCACACATCTATCGAAAACTAGTCAAGTTCCCTCAGATGTGCAGGTTTCCTAATGATGTTTTCCTCCACCGTTTAATAGCAAGTGATAATTTCGGATGAAAATGAGATTCGCACATAAATCCCAGAGGTGCGAGCTGGGGTTTGAACCTGCACAAGTGCAAGGTGTGTGTTCGACCACTCGGCTACCACTGCTAGTACAAACTGTATTGACTCATAATAAAAGTTCATTCTTCAACTGAATGACACTGACACCGCGAGCGAATATTGACGCGTGGGGGCGTGGCTTCTACCATAGAAATTCAAACTTTATGCATATCGATACAGAGTTCGTTTTAGCATTGGAAAATATTTGACGCGCGTGCGTATGTGCGGTGGCTTTAAACGTATTAGTTTCTGATTCTCCTAACATTGTTCTAATGTACGAGCAAGATAGCAATAGTTTTGTTTGTGCTGCCAATAAAAATTGGTGTCATTGTTTTCAGGTTTGCGTTCCACGATGGCGTCATCTCAGAGATATGTCCGGAACAGGAGGAGGAGGATTGGGTGCTCAACTTCAAGAGAGCCGTACTGGCTCTCTTCCAGAACTCCATGAAGAGATTCGACACCGCATTCAATGGTGTTGAGGTAAATTAAATAATTAAAAAAAAAAGCTGGACCGCTTTTTGGACGGATGGATAGATTTGGAAGGAGCTGGAAATGTCTGGAGGGGAATGGGAGAGACCTTTGCCCAGCAGTGGGACCATAATGGATAAAAAAATGCTGTGCCTGCAACTATATAACTAAATAAACTAAATAAATAAAAAAAATTACAACTATGCTTGCGTGGAATTTAGAAACCCTAATTATTTTTCTGAAATGAAGTAAGATTTGTTCATATTTACTGTAACATCAGCTATCTGCCTGTATATGAGCAGACAAAATAGATTCAGCCGTTTGAGGGTTTACTTAAAACAAACCGACAGACACAAAACAAGTATAAATTGTGCTTTTGTTATAAGTACCGTATGTTAGTACAGTAAAGTAAACATTTATTTGTAATCATGAGTATACATACAAACAGTGGGGTTAGCACGTATGTCAAGAACCTTTGTCACGAATTCGATCACATGCTCTCTGTCTAATTTCATACGAGAGAAAGAGACAAAATCAAGATATACCTACTGTCCCATAAGACTAGTCTTGGCGCTCATGCTACAAGATAGACGCATACAAGATGTTATTCTAACATGACAAACTGACACTTCAATTATAATTATTTGTGAAGAAGAGTAGAGGACGTTCATTAGTAAAATTGAAGTGTATATTTGTAATGTCAAAATTAAACCTTTGGGGCCGTTCAAATGTTACGTAAGCAGATTTATTACGATTATTTACCCCCCCAGCCCCCTTGTCAGCAAAAGTTCTTACCCCCTTACGACAAACATTTTTCAATGAAAATTGTTTTTTTTTTATATTATAATGTTATAATTTAACCCCCGAAAATGCGTTTCGTTCAAGCATAGACAATGTGAGGGTGGCCATTTGTGTAAAAAAGTAAATAACTTCCGATGACGTAATCATCATCTAGACTCCTCTATGGATGACATGGGGGGGCCCAGCAAAACAAAGACCCCCCCACCCCCCCATAGTGCTTACGTAATACTTAAACGGCCCCTTTGACTTAAGTTTGGTCCACTGCAGTGCACCTCTGCCAACCCCTTTGCGGATTAAAAGCGTGATAATAATGTTTTATTTATTGCAGCAAGACGTTCACGGAACATGCGCAGTGGACTACGCTATCAGGGGACAGAAGAACACTAGTCTCATATTAGTGAAGACTCGAGACTTGGCCCAATGCACCAACAGATACAAGTACATGTCTATATTGCAGACTGTACGGTATGATTTTCAGAGTGTAAGTACCCATCGTAGTTTTTTTTTAATAATTATGTTATTTTTTGTTTTCAAGACCTTATTTTGGCCTTCTAAAACACCCTGTATAATAATACAGGGTGTTTTAGAAGGCCAAAATAATACTTTGACGTTTGCATCAGTATCGGGTATACGACTGAATGGTATATTTTTTTATCGAAATTCAAACTCAGAATATCTCGATTCCTATGTTAAAGGCAGCAGTGGTAGCCGTATGGTCGAACGCACGCCTTGCAATCAAGGTGTGCAGGTTCAAACCCCGGCTCGAACCGCTGGGATTTATGTGCGAATCTCGTTTTCATCCGAGATTATCACTTGCTATGAAACGGTGAAGGAAAACATCGTGAGGAAACCTGCACGTCTATAGATAGGCGTGTGAAGTTCACCAACCCGCACTGGGCCAGCAGCGTGGTAGACTATGGCCCAAATCTCCCTCGTATTGAGGGGGAATGTGCCCGATATAATGGCAATAGGCTCGCCCCCTATTACATTGGGACCAAAATACATCGGCGAAGTGTGGGCGCACTTTTTTTTTTTTTTTTTTTTTTTATCCGGACCTCTATCGGCCCGGCCCGCGTGCTCACCTCTGATGTGGGGGTCAGAGTTCTTAAAATTAGCCTTAAGTTTAATGTGTGTGAAATAATTTCTCCAGCCTGGATTATTTTTATTGAAAATAAATAAAAAGTCAACAAAATTTATTTAAAAAGTCAGTTAAAACACATGATGACAAAAAAAAGCAAGTAAACTCGTCTTAAAATTAACAATATAAAATGACAATAAAATAGCAAAAGGCTATGGACAAGGATAATAAACAGCATATAAAACATGATAAAAATAAAATAACAAAATAACAGAGTTTCCCTACTATCCATTGCGCGGATCCGGCAACCAGAGCCATTGATGCGCAGTGTAGTGTAGGCGGCTGTTGGTCTCTTATTGACTAATAAGTTGGCAGCTGGCCTCTTTCTGCTTAGGTCTTATTTCTTTCAATGACTCTGGTCGCCACCTCCACGCAATAGCCTAGTAGGGTATCACGTCTATCCTTGTCCATGACGAGCTTACTTAGGCTGGATAAAACTAAGGCTACGCCTAAGGTCATCTCAACATCATGCCTTCGGCGCGCAAACACAGGGCAATGAAGCAAGATGTGCTCCACTGTCTCGCTGACACCCGGTTCGCAGATGCACGATGGGTCCTCCTTGCGCTTGAAACGGTTCAAGTACCCAGAGAACCCACCGTGCCCCGTCAGAACCTGTGTGAGCACGGCAGTGGGCACGATCTCTCTAATCGTCCTGTACGCTACCAGAAGGTCAGGGAAAAACATTTTGGTCGTGGATGCAGTGGTGCCAGTCTGGTACCTACGATTCCATTCGTCAAGCGATTCCGAGCGGATTTGTTGCTTGACGAATGAAACCGGACATTTGTCGTACACAGGTTTGGACCTAACGTGCAGCGCTGCTTGTTTAGCCAGCTCGTCTGCTCTCTCATTACCCGCCAGCCCCGCGTGTGCTTTTATCCAAAACAAAGTGTGGGCGCACTGCAGTGCACCTCTGCCTACCCCTTCGGGGGATACAGGCGTGATGATGTATGTATATATATAGAAATATTTTTTCAGAAATTCCAAACGTGGCCAGTTCTTAAGTCGGACAGCAAATGCGTCATTACGGTCGATCATCACGTATACAAAGCAGTGAACTGCCGCGAGCGCCATCTGTTCGAGCCGTTCTCTGGAAAGAACTCTGGCGCTATGACAACAGTGATACAGGACCTAGTGCTGATGAAGGAAATCAATAAAACCGATTCTGAAGTAATTGAATCCCAGCCTAAAGGTAATTTTCGGGGTCCCGTACCC
Source organism: Ptilodon capucinus (assembly GCA_914767695.1). Lineage (NCBI taxonomy): Eukaryota > Metazoa > Arthropoda > Insecta > Lepidoptera > Notodontidae > Ptilodon > Ptilodon capucinus. The sequence goes on along the minus strand of OU611830.1, from coordinate 4,613,616 downwards.
AAAGCGTAAAACGGGAACCCTATTACTACTAAGACTACTTCGCTGTCCGTCCGTCCGTCTGTCACCAGGCTGTATCTCATGAACCGTGATAGTTAGAGAGTTAAAATTTTCACAGATGATGTATTTCTGTGGCCGCTATAACAACAAATACTAAAAATCAGAATAAAATAAATATTTAAGGGGTTACAACAAACGTGATTTTTATGCCGTTTTTAAAGATAATGATACGGAATGGTATAATATTGTGTTTTATCCTTATTAAGGACATTCTTTCGGCTCGGATTATTGTGTACCCAATACTCAGGAGCAAGCGAAGTTGGTAAATACTGGATTAATCGTAATGTTTTTATTGTTGCTAGTTTGGGCGGCGATACCGAGACGGTCGAACCTCCTTCATCATCACGTTCCGTACATGGGTGACGGCACCGGTGGCTTGAAGACTGCCAGGGAAGTGCTCAAACTACTTTGCATGTGAGTACTATCTTGTATTATTTTTCGAAAGATTTATCACAGTTTTAGGGTTACGTACCTTATAAGGAAGAAAGGAACCCTTATAGGATAACTTTTTTGTTTGTCTGCCTGTCAAGAACCTTTTTCTCAGGAATGCGTTCGTAATATCGAGTTGAAATTAATAACAAAGACTCAAGTCTGAAATCCCTTGCGAGCTGCAAAATAATCAAACTTCTGAGTTAACGCAGTCAAAAGATACGGTGGTTTATGTTGCATATTTTGTGAAGTCAAAGTCAAATCATTTATTCTGTATAGGCTTATGGGGGCACTTACAAAGTATCAATTTAACATTTTTTTTCTTATATACTACTACCGGATCGAAACGCGACCTCAACTGAGAAGATCTGGTAAGAAACTCAGTGGGCTGATATTTTTTTAAATCGCCAAATCTTATTACAAATACACAGGTACGTATATCTCCAGTGTGTTGCCTTTAGAGCTGCTTTTAATAATAATGATAAGATAATAATACTATAGTAAGGCAACACACGCTACATTTTGACATGACGGGCAATATTTCGAGTTTTGTTTTGATTGCTTCGGTTTGGTGCTACAAAATCGATCAGGATAAAGTTGGCACCTTTAAATAGTTCGTTAGGTTAAAGAATTGGATGAGTTTATCACTGAATTGTGTCTGTTATCTATATGTTATCTATGCAAGGTGTATAAGAAGTCCTCATTTACCTTCCTACCTTTTCGGCACAGTTCGCACTGAGCTCTTTTTCTTTCCTTTTCTGTGTATTGTATAAGTTTTATATTCTCTGTGTGCTTAGTTTGCTTTGTTTTGTCTGTGCCGAATAAATGCTTTGTCTTTCTTTAATTTTTTTTTGGTACCTATACCTTAGCAAATATACAGATGTTTAGTGAAGACAGTTTATACGTAAATATCATAGTTTCTGAGCTACATACCTTTGTGTATTTGTGGCCTTAGTGTATACCCATAACCCTATTTAACAATGTAAAGTACATTTACGGGGGATAATTATTAATACAACGCGAGAAATGTCAAAAACCGTCGATACTTGTAATAATCATAATTTGAGTAGGTACTAAACTAATTAATAAAACAACCATTTTATAAAAATAAACGGTGTCCACCTATTGTGCTATGATTTGCCTTGTGTAAAATAATGAGATTTTTTTTAAATTTTACTAACCGGTATCCGGCCGGATAGTGAATTAATATCCGGCCGGATACTGAATCACTATCCGGTATCCGGCCGGATACTCAATTACTATCCAGTATCCGGCCGGATACTGAATTACTATCCGGTATCCGGTATGCTTAAACATTTTAAATTATTTTTGAAGGGTAAAAGACACAACGAATGAGAACTTGCACGCGTCTAATGTAGATGCGAAGATGGATAGTGGGTCGACGGTGGGGCTGTGGGGGCGATTGGTGCGCGCGGCTCGCCCGCTCGACCACCCCGCGCTCGCGCAGCTGCTGGCGCGCGCGCCGCTCATCTGCGAACAGGCCACGTGAGTATCTCTGCTATTATTACCCTCCGATGGATAAAAGGCCTTTAGCCTAGCATTTTGGCTGATCCTTTTTTTTACGTCAGAACCTGCCTCCTTGGGGGAAATAGGAGGAAATAAGCGGGAGTCCCGGCAGAAAGCTGTATACCCACTAAAACAGACGGTGTACCATTCTCTAAAAAATTAAAATAGTTTTTTAAAATATCGATTTATTTTGAAGTGATAAAAATAGATTATTTTGTAATCGATTCTTTCCTGTCCAAGTCATATCCTTAACTGTCATTGTGCTATCCACGGGTACAACAGTACAAAATAGGGATGTGATAAATAATAGATTTTTATATTAATCTATTATTTTTTAATTATTAAAGTTTTAATTTTTTTTTTTGATTTACAGAAAGCACATCCTGGACTCGTTGCCTTACATCGCGAGCCCCGGTTCCGTTGAGCTGATCAAGAACATGATAATGAGAGATGCTGTAGACAAGGACACGAGACACGAGTGGCTCATGTCGATGGCCATGATACCCAGGTGAGAATGATTAACGTATTAGAGGGCCGAAATAATAATTTATATGCGTAATCCTTCGTGACGATAAAATTATGCAAGGTCCGAAACATTTTTTTTAGATTATTAAAACATCACTATGAAATTAATAGACAAGGTGTACTAGAGATCCGAAATAATATTTTAGATTAATATAACATCACGATGAAGTCTGAAATACTATTTTTGATACTAAAAACATCACGAAAAAAATTATAAGCAAGGTGTATTAGAGGTCCGAAATAATATTCTAGATAACAGTCAAAGTCTGAAATTATACTTTTTTTTTTTAATGAGTTTAATTAGAACATGTTTGTGCAACTTGGTGGTATTATTTTGTTTCAGGCCTAAGATAGCCATGTTGGACAGTATGCTTCAGTTGCTCCTGGCACAGAAGAATGACAAAGTGATCAGTTTCACAGCATCCTCTTTGGTACATTCATATTGCAAACACAACGGACGAGACCGTGAGTTAACCTATTGTGATGTCACATTTTAATTTGATCTTAAATAACGCAGTACTGACGTTCACTTTTCAATAGCAAAGCGTGAGCGCGTTTGGATTATACGAGTACATACATCATCATCACGCCTGTATTCCCCAAAGGGGTAGGCTGCACTGCAGTGCACCCACACTTCGCAGATGTATTTTGGTCCCAATGTAATAGGATACGGGAATAGATTATGGCCATAGTTCACCACGCTAGCCCTGTGCGGGTTGGTGAACTTCACACGCCTTGCAATAGACTTGCAGGTTTCCTCACGAGGTTTTCCAACACCGTTTAGCAAGTAGTAATTATTATTGAAAATGTCACATTTTAATCTATTGTAATGTGACATATTAATTTAATCTTAAATAACTTTGTATTAAAGTTAAATTTACAATAGCAACTTGTGAGCGGTTGACAAATTGTTGTGAAATGAAATATTACATGAATTATTATTTGGTTTGTTCTTTTTTTAGTTCGTGAATGCTGCGAAGAAGAAACTCCTAGACTTATAATGGAAGAGTTTCAGAAGATCGTCAAAGATATTGCTAGTAAAGGCGTCGTCAAAGTGAGGGAAGACAGGAATAATGTAAGTGGAAATCAAACCTTATCTATACAATTTTAAAGTATATTTTTGAATGATGCGACTGTCTAAAATAAATTTTACCAGCCAATATTATATTTGACGAAAAATAAATCAAACTATGAGTAGTTCATAGATAATACTGGCATTCAAAAAAAAAACTCTATGTTATCAATTTTAAAGTTTAAATTAAAATTTCTCGATCTTTAATATTCTTGCGGCTCAAAAATGTGTTTTGTGTGTATTAACATAAAGTTGAAATTCTTTTGCACAGATTATAGTGGCGATCAAAGCGTTGGGCAACATCGGTGGGTTTAAGCAGGAATTCGCGGATGTACTCATGAACATAATAGGCGATAGTTATATGCCAATACCTATTAGATTGACGGCTATTGACGCGTTCAGGAGAACGCCTTGTATAGAGACCCGGTAATGTATTATACAGTATTATTATAAATGCATAAGCAGTAACATAAGACGTGCAAGTTAAAATCCCGGGCCAGCACCTCTGAGATAATTTTCATGTGCGAATGTTATTTTCAACAATGATTACCACTTACTGAACGGTGAAGGAAATCTGCATGTCTGTAGAAAGGCGTGTGAAGTTCACCAACACGCACTGGGTCAGCGTAGTGGACTATAGCCCTAAAATCTCCCACGTATTGAGCGAGAATGTGCCCGATATAATGGCAATAGGCTCGCCCCCTGGGACCAAAATACAATGGCGAAGTGTGGGCGCACTGCTGTGTACCTCTGCCTACCCATTCGGGGAATACAGGCGTGAAGATGTATATCATTCGATTATCATAACTAGCTGTAAAAACAGGTATTTTAGATCTCGACGAATATAAACTAAATCAAATCAAAGTCAATAACGTTCAATGAATCTTTCACAGCGAATACTTCTTGGAGACGTTCCGCGAAGACTATGTGGACATCGAAGTACGGTTGGCGTCTTATTTACAAGTCATGAAGTGTCCAGACTTAGGCACGCTCAGGAAAATATTCCATGCACTCAGAAACGAACCAGTTAATCAGGGTAAGATGCAGTGATACAGCCAATTCAAATGTGTGATACCTATACTGTGGTAGTGCAGAAAAAATAACTATTCCGCCATTTTGGATGATCCGCCATATTGGAATTAGAATGACGTCACATAGCTAAGCATGCATTGTCATCCAAAATAAGCGTGTATACCAAATTTCAGATCAATCTGTTATAGATAACTGATTTTAAATTCAGTTGCAAGATTCCACCCGGACATACAATGCAAGTTAATATAAAGCTTGTAAAATATGTGAATACAGTACATTTTGGTATGAACATTAAAACGGTCGTAATGTGCGTATTTAACCCAAAAAAATTAAGGCAAAGTAACCTTTAATAACATCAAAAACTATGTCATCAGCGACGACATTCGTGTGGAGTCACCTGAAGAATCTGGGCGAGTCTTCGTTGCCGTCTCGCGTGGAGATACAAGGCCTGTTGTCGGGAAACCAGATCCCGCACCTCGAGGACACTCCCGACTTCAGGATGTACTCCAGGAACTACGAGCAGAGCATGTTCTTCGACCAATATAACGCTGGTAACATACTATATTATATACTAGCTGTGCCCGCGACTTCGCCCGCGTGGACTTTAGGGAGATTACCCGGAAATATGGGTATTATGTTTTTCCCGCGGAACACTAATGCTTTTTCTAAAATTAAAGTAGCCTAAGTTACGCCTTGGAACGTCAGCTATCTGTCAGTGAGTCCCATTGAAATCGGTTCAGCCGTTTAGAAGTTTACCTCAAACAAACAGACAGACAGACAAAAAAAATTAAAATTGCGTTTTCGTTATAGGTATCGTATATACTTTCATTCGCATTTGGTAAAAAAGTGTTATTTTGATATTACAAACAGACACTCCAATTTTATTTATTTGTATAGATGTATAGATCATAGCTGGACTTTAGGGAGATGACCCAGAAACAATGACCCGGTTTTATGTTCATCCCGCGGAACCTTAATGCTATTTCCAAAATGATAGTAGCCTAAGTTACACCTTGGAACATTATCTATCTGCCATTAAAAGTCCTGTCGAAATCGGTTCAGCCTTTTGGAAGTTTACCCGGAACAAACAGACAGACAGACAAAAATTTTAAAAATTGCATTTTCGTTATATATGTCGTATATACTGTCATATGCATTATGTAAAAAGATGTTATTTTGATATTACAAACAGACACTCCAATTTTGTGTATAGATTATCTTGAATGCCGAATTTAATATATACAGGGAGTTTCAGAAGTTCGACATATTACTTGTTAGTCAAAGTCAGAATTTTTTTATTCGTATAGCCCAAAAAGCACTTACAAATAGTCAGATTCTACCACCGTTTGCATTAGAATTGGGTATACAAATGAATTGTATATAATACTCTGCACTAAGTATTTTCATATCAGCTACCGCATTATGTACTCTAAAATATTATTTCGGACTTCTGATATACCCTGATTCTATCTATCTACATACAAATAAATAAAATTGGAGTGTCTGTTTGTAATATCAAAATAGCACTTTTTTACCAAATGCGTATGAAAGTATATACGATACCTATAACGAAAACGCAATTTTAAAAATTTTTGTCTGTCTGTCTGTCTATCTGTTTGTTTGAGGTAAACTTCTAAACGGCTGAACCGATTTCAATGGGACTTTCACTGACAGATAGCTGACGTTCCAAGGCGTAACTTAGGCTACTTTAATTTTAGAAAAAGCATTAGGGTTCCGCGGGAAAAACATAATACCCATATTTCCGGGTAATCTCCCTAAAGTCCACGCGGGCGAAGTCGCGGGCACAGCTAGTACAAAATAAAATTTAAATGTCTGTTTGTAATGTCAACGAAAAAAAACATTTTTTTTTAAATATTCGTCTGGCTGTCTGTCTTTTTGTTTTGAGTGAATCTCCAAGCAGCCGGACTGAATTTGATGGGACTTTCAGTTGCAGCTAGCTGATGTTCAAAGAAGTAACTTAGGCTACTATTATTTTAGAAAAAATAATAAGCATTCCACGGAAAATAACGACCATAAAAACTTTTTAACAAAAAATTAAACCGCCGAAAATTTTAAAAAGCAAAAAATAATATACCTTTTTTATTTAACCTTAATAACAAAGTTCTTAAACTAATGTAAGTATACCTAAGTCATTTTGAGTCGGCGCCAACAAGCAAATTAATTAATTTAGTAAAGTGTGATGTACGGCGGCGGCGCGGCGGCGGCGCGGCGCGACACGCACCTTCGCTGGAAAATGCCGAGCGTTCACGAAGTTAAGTCAGCGAGACAGCAATACACAGCGAGATAGCGATACACAATGTGTGCGAGTGGTCGTACGGAGAGCACATTTTTTGGAATGTTAATGTTTGTCGCTGAAGATTTCACGTTGCATTGTTAATTTCATTTGGTTATTTCTTTAAATTTATTGTTCATTAATTGTTTGGCGCCGACTCAAAATGACTTAGGTATAATTACATTAGTTTAAGAACTTTGTTATTAAGGTTAAATAAAAAAGGTATATTATTTTTTGCTTTTTAAAATTTTCGGCGGTTTAATTTTTTGTTAAAAAGTTTTTATTTTATATTTTTTTGTGGCTAAAATCTACTACTTAATCTGAATCTACTGTTTGTTTTTTTGTAATACACAACTCAGCATTAAAATTTGAGAATTAACAATAAATCTCTCCCTATTTTCCCACCTTTCGGGTAGGATTTTTGTTCCTAATTTATATAGGACCAACTTCGAAGTTATACCCTAACCAATACGTGTCGAAACGTGAACCTCTTCTGTTTTCTTCGTTGGTTAAAAATGGGTATAATTCCAAATAAAGTCCACGTGGGCGTAGGTATATCATGGTGTAGGTGCCAATCTATATCAGACTAGGCAAATACACACAAGAATTGGCACCGACTACAAATGTAATGAATTAGAAGGTTATTTGTAACTTTTTAGTGTACCTAGGTTTTTGAAGGCGAATGTAGTATCTATTTTGTGAAAAGATGCAAGTATTAGCATCTCATAACAGCCCAAAAAAGGAATTCACCCCCCTCCACCCTTTCCATCCCATCGTTTCGATATTTGTTAAATATCCGTATTAAACAAAAAAAGATTTTTCGAAATCGGCTCACTAACGCCGAAGATATGCTATAGTCCAGAATGCAAACTTTATCAGCCCATTTCACCCCCTAAATTTTTTTTTTTTAAATTTCCTAAAACACGTGTTTCTTTATTTTGTATGTAAAATACATATACAAAGTTTCAGGTTGATCAAAAAATATTTTTGAAATTGTGTGACCTTCAACCCCCCATTTCACCCCTAAGGGGGTTGATTTCTGATAATGTTTTGAAAATGGGACCACCCTCGAAGAATTCCTTAGCAAACGTCATAGAAAAAATCGAAATCGGTTTAGTGACGCCGGAGATATGCGTGATCATACATAAAAAATAATGCAAACTTTATCACCCCATTTCACACCCTATACATTTTTTTTTTCAAAATTCCTAAAACACGTATTTCTTTCTTTTATATGTGAAATACATATACAAAGTTTCTAGTCGATCAAAAAATAATTTTTAAATTATGTGACCTTCAACCCCTCATTTCACCCCCAAGGGGGTTAATTTCTGATAATATTTTGAAAATGGGACCACCCTCGAAGAATTCCTTAGCAAACGTCATAAAATAATTCGAAATCGGTTTAGTGACGCCGGAGATATGCGTGATCATACATAAAAAAAAATAAAAAAAAAAATTAAAAAAAAATATACGCGTCGAATTGAGAACCTCCTCCTTTTTTTTTTTTCGTCGGTTAAAAAATAACGATGCTACTGAGAGTAGGACCTGACATAAAAAAAATGTAACGCTATATCATTTATCGACATTAAAAATTAACGCCTTGATTTTAAAGCGGGTTTCAGACTACGCTATAATATAATAGCTTATAGTATATAGCTCATAGCACAACAATATCGCGCACCATACATTGTTATGGCCAAGTTCACACTGTACTGTACTATATATTATTGGCTTTGTATAATATATATATTATAGTGTAGTCTGAAACCCGCTTAATTGTGTAATTATTAGGTGGCAACTATGAAGCGAACGTGATCTTCTCACCAGACTCTTACATACCGAGGTCTGTATCACTCAATCTCACTGTTGACATGTTTGGAGAGTCCATCAATATATTCGAGGTAAGAAATTATGCCTACCATCCTTGATATACATCATCACGCTTGTATTCCCTGAAGGGTCTGAGAGTAGGAGGAACTCACTGAACCAGGAGATTGTGGGTTCGATTGGTGCTAGTAGTAAATTTCGCAAATGGCCTTTTCGAAATTTTCTCTGGTCTGGATGATCTGTTATCGCTCGCCCCCAGTCCATTGTACCGCACCCATAGTACAAGCTATGCTTAGTTTGCGACCCTAAACACATTCATATTCCAATAAAAAACGCACAAAATCTTACAACCGTTATCTGTTTTCTGTAGATGAAAGCTCGCACGGAAGGCTTCGAACATTACTTCGAACAGTACTTTGGTAACAACGGCCCGCTGAACAAGAATAAGTTCGCTGAGAAATTTAACAACTTACGCGTGTTTCGGTCCGTAAACGAAGCGGATGAAATGCACGAGAGGATCGATAACCTGGAGTATAAGAATGAGGCGTTGAAACATAGGTTCCCTGTCGCTGAATTGGGGTTCAAAGTGTTTGGCAATGAGATATCTTACTGGAGTGCTGAGGGTGACGAGGAAATCATGAAGTCTCTGGCTCGACTGAACCCGCAATTGAGAGTTTTGGAGATACTCTCTGGGAAGGTATTGTGGTCACTACCAATTGTTTACCCATACCAAAATAAACTGTATTAACTGATAGAAAGAGTTCATGTTTCAATGAAATGACATGTAGTGAATGATGTGTGGTGGTGTGCTTTTGTCGCAGATATTTATTCTTTATGTACAGACACAGAGTACTTTTTCGAACAATGTAATTTGTAATATATTATATCCAATAATAGATGAGAATAGTATACTGTCTTGGGATTGTGTTTGATCGGCATCATGCCCCGTACCCAAAGACGTCAAAATTCGCGCAATTTTTTGCTCGTACCTAAATGAACTTATATTTTCTTGACGGAAGGGATGAAATGATGAAACTTAGTGGAATAAGATGAGAAATGGCTTCACACGCTATTAGCGCGTATTTTGCCAATTTTAAGATAATGAACAAATTCCATAAAAGGACATTATACGTAAAAATGGGCAATGAGGTTGATAGAGATGGTGGATAATCAAAACGGAATTGTATTACCTCATAGATAAAGTTAATTTTTCAACAAAATTTCATCGATAAAACGACCAATTTTATTTAATCTTTATGTGGATAAACACAGGGTACATTTTCAAAAAATAACAATAATTTTTATATTAACAGGAGATATCGTATAACAAAGCGTCCCTGTTTCTCGACACAACTTTCTCCATCCCCACCGGGTGTGGGCTGCCCATGAACATGAACCTAATGGGCACCAGCTACGTGAACACCAAGATGTCTGGAACCTTCGTGGATAAATACACCAAATCTGGAAACTTGGACTTTGAAGGGAAACTGAGACCTAGGTGAGTTACTATAGCCCATTTAACGTCCCACTGCTGGGCACGGGCCTCCCCTCAATGCGAGGGCGATTCAGGCCATAGTCGACCACGCTAGCCTATTGCGGGTTGGCAGACTTCACACATCCAACGAAAACCAGTTGAATTATCTCAGACGTGCAGGTTTCCTCACGATGCTTTCCTTCACCGTTTCCTTAGCAAGTGATAATCTCGGATGAAAAGGAGATTCGCACATGAAACCCATAGGTGCGAGCCGGGGTTTGAACCTGAACACTTTGATTGCAATGCATGCGTTCGACCACTCGGCTAACACTGCTTATAGTGAGTTATAGTTTCTGAATCTTTGGTTCTAGTATTTTTGGAACGTAGTTCCTTATCGCGCGTTGCGAAAGGGGGCTAGACGGAAAAAATTAAGACTGTAACGAAATTTTGTAACGACACTTTTACATATGTGTGTGTGAACTTTCAATTTTCTAAAATTCGAGTTCGATTCCGATTTCGATGTGTGTGTGTGTGTGTGTATGTATATGTATTTTTTTTTGCTTTTTTTATTTCAAAAGGAACTTCGTTCCATCCGGGTATCCCTTGACACCTCTCAAGTTTTTGTTTTCAACTTCTTTCCATTATTCACACTTATTCCTCGAAGGGATAGGCAGAAGTGGTCTACAGTGTGTTACACTTTGACCATATCGAGCGGTGGAATGCTTTTTGACTTAAACGACACTTTGGGCGATATTGATTTAAATACATATTTGGAATCAGCGAATTTTTCTGCGTCGAATGAGTATGCTCCCCTGTAAAGTTAACAAAATGTCACATAAGTCGAATAGCCTTTCAACCCTCGATATTTTTTTTTTTGGGACCGTACCTGTTGTCGATACCGGACACATTCCACACCGACTTAATGGAGATTTATGTCATTGTGCCAAGATATATATTTTGCTGCTCCTGAAAATGTGTATTACTCACTTTTTTAACCGACTTCCAAAAAGGAGGTTTCTCAATTCGACCTATATTTTTTTATGTTTGTTCGCGGATAACTTCGTCGTTTATGAACCGATTTTTTTGTTGGAAAGGAGATATCCCGAGTGTGTTCCATTTTCAAAATATTATCAGATATCAACCCCCTTGCGGGTGAAATGGGGGGTTGAAGGTGTGTATTTGTATGTGTGTATTTGTATAGTCTGACGTTGATTGGCGCCGACTTAAAATATAATGAATTATGAGGTTATTTCTAGCTTTTTAGTGCACCTAGGTTTTTGAAGTCGGTTTTTGTTTTTTTGTTAAAAATATTTTTTTTTACTCCCATAAGAGTAATCGTTGAGTTTTTTTGTTCTTAGCAGAGTTTGCACTCTAAGCAACGGTTTTAGAGTGCAAATTCTTAGCTTAAGATAGCTTAAATCTAATAGCCTTTAATCCCTGGAATTATTCCGTCTATTTTTTCACAGTGTCGCAGTAAACATAGCGGCTACTATGAGCGTTGATGCTGGCGCGCTCAGTGCTAGCGGTATCCGCGTCAACTGGCGTCTCTACACCGCCACAGCTGTCGAAGCTAAACTCAGCGTGCGCGGAGCGGGCCGGGTGAAGCTGGATCTATCACTACCCATAGACAAACAGGAGATATTCGCGGCCAAGTGAGTTTAACTACGAGATACATAGCTTTAAGCAGTGCTAGCTTCATCGGTAAGAACGCCCGTCTTGAACGTAAGCGGTGCAAGTTCAAAGCCCGGGCTCGCAACTCTGACATAATTTTCATATGCGAATGTCATTTTCAATCATGATTACCACTTGATGAACGGTGAAGGAAAACATCGTGAAGAAAGGCGTGCGAAGTTCACCAGCCCGCACTGAGCTAGCGTGGTGGCGTATGGACCAATATCTCCCACGTATTGAGTGGAAATGTGCCCGGTATAATGGCAATAGGCTCGCCCCCTATTACATTAGGACCAAAATACATCCGCGAAATGTGGGCGCACTGCAGTGTACCTCTGCTTATCCCTTCACACAGGTGTGGTGATAATGTATACAGGATTATTCGTAATACGTACGTATACCCGTTAGGAGGTGATAGGGGTGACTATTTGCGATAATTTTAACTCCCATATGCAAAGGTGAACCATTTTGAGTGTGTGTGTGTGTGTGCGATGTGCCTAAGTATGTGCAGCAGAAATGAATGATTGAAATTTTATTTGTTTTTCTTAAAAGTGTACACGTTCGTTGCTTGGAAGGTAATATTAAGGTTATTCGTTACATGGGAATGAACATGTTGCCAAATTTTGACAAAATCTTCACTAGATTTTATTTTTAATTTTTTTTTTATAGATCTGAACTGATAATACTACATGGTAATAAAGAGCAACAGCAGCAGGGATTGAACAAGAACCGGATCGAACAGAACACGTGCAGTTGGACCGCCTTCGACAACGCCATCGGCATCAAAGTCTGCGCCGCGTATCAGGTATTTATTGAGCACATTGGTAAAACGAACTGTATTTACAAATAGTAAAAGTTCATTATTCAACGAAATTCCATTGACAGCGCGAGCGAATGTTCACGCGTGGGGATGTGCCTTTTATAACAGAAATTTAATCTTTGTGTGTATTGATGTAGAGTTCGTTTTCGTATTGGCAAAACATTTACGCGCACCTTTTGAAGCCCCAGTGTGGCATTAGCGTTGATTATGTTGGACAAACTACTACTACTACTACAGCCATTTTAACGTCTCACTGCTAGGCACGGGCCTCCCCTCAATGCGAGGGGGATTCGGGCCATAGTCCACCACGCTGGCCCAGTGCGGGCTGGCAGACTTCACACATCTATCGAGAACTAGTCAAGTTCCCTCAGACGTGCAGGTTTTCTCTCGATATTTTCCTTCACCGTTTCATAGCAAGTGATAATGACGGATGAAAATGAGATTAGCTCATAAAACTTAGAGGTGCGAGTCGGGGTTTGGACCTGCACACTTTGATTGCAAGGCGTGCGCTCGACCACTTGGCTACCACTGTTTAATTTTTTAATCGTATTGTTTTAAGTTTCCCAACATGACGAACCTTCACAACGCTCCGTATTTCCTAATGAGTGGACCAGCCAAGTACATACTGTCCTTGGAGAAAGCGGACCCTACAGCCAGGACTTACGCTTTCGAATACAAATGGGAGAAGAATGACAGCGCTAATGTGATTGGATTATCATTCAATACACCGGATAGTAAGGTAAGTGGTATACAAGGTTCACAGAACTCCGAAACAATACTTTAGGTGCATATACGGTAGCTCATATGTGGATGCTTAGTGAAGACAGTTTATACGTAACTATCATAGTTTCTGACTTATATCAGAATCAGAATATTTTTTATTCAAATAAACCAATACAGGCACTAATGAATCGTCAATAAATAGTAAAAATAGTATCTCTACCACCCATTCGGAATGAATTTCCTATGGAGAAGAATGGGCAAGAAACTCCATGGTTGCTTTTTTCAAATAAGGATTTTTGTGTTTTTCTTAATTAACAATTATACAATATAAAGTTAATGAGGCTATACATTATCAAAACGCAATTAAATCACTACACAAGCTACGTGTTGTACAAGATTTATAGGTAGGAAGGAGGAGGAAAACGGGACAAATAGAATCCCTTAAATGAGTTCCTGTGGAGCCGGACCAGCGCCTGACCAAGCGTGTTTATCCTCTAAATAATCACCTATTGTGTAGTATGCGCGCCTGCATAGTGTATGTCTAATGCAAGTTTCAAATTTATGGACCTTTGAATGTTTGTCACAGGTATCGTTTTCTGGCCTTTGGGTACATCCATAATTCTATTCAGCAGTGTAAACTACACTAATAAGTGGCAACGGCTAATAGTCCCAAAACAGAACATGAAAATTTAATATAGGTGTCGAGATATTACAAGTAATTGACGACGAAAAAAGAGTTGGAAAACCATGAGCGAATTTCGATCAAATTTTTATACCATTCGGTTGTATACCCGATACTGATGCAAACGTCATAGTATTATTTCGGACTTCTGGAACACCCTGTATAGGCAATAGGCTCTCTACTAGACTAGAGTTTAAGACAACGGGTTAATGGTTGCGGGTTCGATTCCTGCCAGTAGCAAATTTCGGAAATGGCCTTAGGATAATATATTGAGGCCTATCTGACTTGGCTAGTTCTAATATACAAAATAACTACTTGCGAAGGCTATAATATAATTCGTATATCAGAACTATAGCCAAGTCAGACCTCAGGCTTCAATATATTATCCTAAGTAATAAGAAGAAATGATATTTTAAGTTGTTGTGAAATATTTTATCTATACAATATATACATATATACAAATAAATAAAATTGGAGTGTCTGTTTGTAATATCAAAATAACACTTTTTTACCAAATGCGTATGAAAGTATATACGATACCTATAATGAAAACGCAATTTTAAAATTTTTTGTCTGTCTGTCTGTTTGTTTGGGGTAAACTTCTAAACGGCTGAACCGATTTCAATGGGACTTTCACTGACAGATAGCTGACGTTCCAAGGCGTAACTTAGGCTACTTTAATTTTAAAAAAAGCATTAGGGTTCCGCGGGAAAAACATAATACCCATATTTCCGGGTAATCTCCCTAAAGTCCACGCGGGCGAAGTCGCGGGCACAGCTAGTGTTGAAATAAAACTATTTTACGGATTCTATCGCGTTTATTTACTATTTTATTTTCCCGACGTTTCGGCTGCTTTACAGCAACCATAGTCACGGGGGGACTGAGGTGTTAGACGTCCTGATGTCATAGTTAATAACTGGGTACCCTCATATATCCGTAAAATAGTTTTATTTCAATGTACAGTATTCGCGTAAATATGAGAAAACAATATATTTTATGTTGTTATAAATAAATTTTATGGACTGACCACTGAACTTGGCACCCATTTAGATCTCACTTCTTTTGTCGTTGAAGTCAACAATTAAGGCATATTTCATAATATTGAACTCTTTCTCTCATTTCACATTTATGTTTTTGATGGGATTATAATTGTTACAGGAAAAACGAATGATAGATGCAATGCTAACAGTATCGAACACATCCGCCGAAGCGTTGTTAACTTTACAATCGGAGAAGAGTACGATTAAAGCGAAGGCCATGTACCGGAATTTGCCTTACGATAAGTCACTATCGGCCTCTCTCGACGTGGACGGTAGGAAGCAGTTCGATACGGTGATGTCTGTAGCGAGACACGATATCAAGTACGGATATGTATGGATACCGCATGCGTACTGGGTTGTGGACAATCAAACGGTTGCCGAGATGTCTGGTAAGTTTTTTTTTTAATTTAAGTAGGATCGAACGCATTTTTTAAGCGATTTCAAAAAACGAACGAGGTTGAGAACCTCATTCATAAACTTTTTTTTAAAATTTGGTTTTTTATTGACATATTTGTATAAATAGTTTAGATTTCTTAATAATGGTGTTGATTCTGATGGCATGAAACTATGCGTATTGCCATCCTTTTTACGGACGTAATGTGTGAGCAAGATGGCTGTATTTTTTTAGTGCTATAAATCACATTTTAATTGTAGTTTAATAGCAAAAGAATCGACCTCAGTCTAATTAGACATCTTTTAAATATTTATTTTTGATGAGTTTATAAATAGTTTGACGTCTGAATATCTCAGATAGTCTACGCCAAGACGTATAAGACTAGACCAATGAGCCTAATTTCATTCCAATGTATTATGCATGAATGCATGTATGTTTGTTACTCTTTCACGCAATAACTACTGAACGGATTTTGATGAAACTTTACAGTATTATTATTTATTCATATAGTCTATAATTTATAACGATATTGAACAATCTAAGTGTGTGTAGATGAAGTCGCGGGTAAAAGCTAGTTTTTTAGTAAAATTATTTTCATAGACTTTTCGAAAAGACTTTTATAAAAAACGGCAAAAAAATCACTTTTGTTGTATGGGTGCCCCCTTTAATATTTATATTATTCTGTTTTTTAGTATTTGTTGTTATAGCGGTAACAGAAATACATAATCTGTGAAAATTTCAAATATCACCGTTCATGAGATACAGCCTGGTGACAGACGGACGGACGGACGGACAGTAGTAATAGGGTTCCCGTTTTACCCTTTGGGTACGGAACCCTAAAAAAGTATTCAATATATTGCCACGCAAAAATCACCCATAAGTCTACTTGCAGGAGTAATAAAAGTTAAAACGAAAGGCGGCGTTACGCAAAGCGACATCGAAGCGGAGTTTCAAACGAAACAGCTGGCCAGCTATTTGCTCGGCTATTACACACTCAACGGACCGACACACGGACTGAAACTGCAACTAGATTATCAGTTCTACAAGAGTGCTAAGCAAACCATTAAAATGGAAGGCGTTTATAGTGAGAAGACCAGTGGGTTTAGACATGACTTCTACGGCGATCTGTCGATGCAGTTCACTGCTTACCCCGTTTACAATTTCTATGCTGTACTCAAGAATATTGTGAGTATTATCTTTGACTTGATATCGCAATAATAACAAGCGCATTGATGGTAATTTTCAATATTAAACCTAATTAAATGTTAATAGAAAACTCAAAGTCATCTGGACATAAACTTCAATATGAGTGCATCCAGAGAAAACCTGGACCCCTCCTTCTCTTTCTTATTCCAACGCGTGGACAAACTAAATGGAATGAAGTTGGACACGAGGCTGACAATACATAGACCCAGGCTTGTCGATATGAAGTTCCAGTTTGAAGAGGTGAGAAAACAAATATTTATATTAAAACATCGCTTGATCTTGTCATTAATTCGTAAGCAGGAGGCCGTGAGTAGTGTATTGGCTGTTTTTGAAAATGTATGCTATGATAATAAATATAAAGATTTCATTTATGTGGTAAACTAGATATACCGGATAGTAATTCAGTATCCGGCCGGATACCGGATAGTAATTCAGTATCCGGCCGGATACCGGATAGTAATTCAGTATCCGGCCGGATACCGGATAGTAATTCAGTATCCGGCCGGATCCCGGATAGTAAAATTCAAAAAAATCACATTATTTTACACAAGGCAAATCATACCACAATAGGTTATGGATACCGTTTATTTTTATAATCGCACATCAAAAATATTTGTTTTATTAATTAGTTTAGTACTCAAAATTAACAATTGCCAAATTGTGGTGAATGAATACAAAATTTACCGCATTAGTTGGTAAGAGGCCACTCCGCTTGGTTTCGTATACCAGACCAGCTTCTGAAAATAGCCTTTCGCTGTAAACGCTACTGCCAGGTGCTGAAAGATAAATTCTAGCAAACCTTGACAACTACGGGTACTGATGCAAATTAACTGACCACCATATGTATGGGTCGTGATTGCGCTCGATTCGAGATGTCTTTAAGAAGCGTCATGTAACGCGATAAAGGGCCGGATATCCGGCGCTTCTACCTGGTTGCGTGCCGGATATCTGGTATCCGGCCAAACCATTATCCGTTTCATCTCTAGTAAAAACCACTCGACCAGAATCAGAATATTTTTTATTCATATAAACCAATACAGGCACTTATGAATCGTCAATAAATAGTAAAAATAGTAGCTCTACCTACCTACTATTAAACCTACTATTAGACCTACTATCAAAATTCGCTCGAGGTTCTCATTCGCTGTTATTTCGTAGAAAAATTAGCTTTGTCTACGAGTTAACGGTGAAGGAAAACATCGTGAGGAAACCTGCACGTCTATGGTAAGGCGTGTGAAGTTTGCCCGCGTGATTGACAAAGGCCCATATCTCACTCGTATTGAAGAGGAATGTGCCGGTATAATGGTAATAAGCTCGTCCCCTATTACATTAGGTCCTAAATACAAAGGCAAGGTATGTGCGCATTGCAGTACACATCTGCCAAAGCCTTCGCGGTCTATAGGCGTGATGATATATAAATTTTATTTTAATTTAACTTGAATCGTTCCCAGTCCATTGCATTCCATAGTTCAAGCTATACTTAGTTTGAAATCAACCTATGATTTTTGTTCGTCAATTATGAATATAATACAGCACGCTTAGCATGACACTACCGACAATATGACTATCGACAAATTAAACCCTGTCGTGCCTACCGATTTTATCGTAACCTCATTAAGCATGATATAATTCATGCTAAGGCGGTTGTTAAAGCTCTCGATGTGACGTTATTTGCTCGACAAATTTGATAGTTGGAATGGATAAGAATTTTATCTAAAGGGTCATTGTCAGTGCCGGATTAAGGTAACCTGATGCCCAAAGATTTAATTGCAAAAGATGTGAATACGTATCGTAGGTACATATTCTACCTACGATACGTATTCACATCTTTTGTCCCTTCACATGTGTTGTCCCTTCTGCCCTTAATCCATGCTAGGTGGGGTTGGCATAACATGATTTCACATATTGTTCTAAGATTTTGAAATTGCTTCAACTATCGTTTCTTCGTTCTTTTCCTCGGTCGTCTTTGGTGCTCCCTAGACGGGATGCCCTAAGCAATTGCTTAAATAGCTTATAGGCTCATCCAGGACTGGTCATTGTATTGGCAATGTGTTACAGATTGGTCCGAAGTACACGGCGCTGGCGTTGTTGAGCTTCAACCCCAAGTCCCGTGAGATCTTGGTGTCTGGGTACATGTTCTTCCCGCCGGGCACGCAGCTCTACCTGGACGCCGAGCTCAACATGACTCTCCCCACCCTGCACCCTTGTGTCATCAAGGCAAAGGTGCATGAAAAGGAACCGAATGAGTTTCAGGTAAGTTGAACCTGCCTGTACGTACTGTAAATAAAAAAAAAAAGCCTTTCATTCCCTAATGCTACAATTTTCTTATAAAAACTAACTACAGCCCTTTTAACGTCCCACTGCTGGGCACGGGCCTCCCCTCGATGCGAGGGGGATTCAGGCCATAGTCCATAGCCTTCACACATCTATCAAGAACTAGACAAGCTCCCTCAGACGTGCAGGTTTCCTCACGATGTTTTCCTTCACCGTTTCATGGCAAGTGATAATCTCGGATGAAAATGAGATTGGCACATTAACCCAGAGGTGCGAGTCGGGGTTTGAACATCTACACTTTGATTGCAAGGCGTGCGTTCGACCATTCGGCTACCACTGCTATTTTCTTATAAGTACAATTAATTATTTTTGAAGATTAAATACAATTGTACGTACTGTAAGGTAAGACAACTCATTTCACTGTAAAATTCACTCGATTAGTGTTGAGATTCACTCATAACAGTGTGTTATTCTCTAATTTCTTAGTGAGATTCACTTTTTTCATAGTAGGATCCACTAATTTCATAGTGAAATTCACTTATTACTCATTACAGTGTGATATTCTCTTATTTAGGTAATTGTAAGATTCTCTCATTTTGTAGTGAAAATCTCTAATTTCATAATGAAAAGCTTAGTTCTTTCTCAAAATAATTCTCAGTAGGTATTCTTAGTGAGATTCACTTGAATCATTGTAAGATTCACTAATTTCATATTGAGTTTCACTGACGCAAATTATTTAAAATGTGTTATATAAATATGCGAGGGTATTTTTTAATATATACCTTATCTATATATTGTTTTAAAATTCAAAATATCTAAACTATATGACACCGTTCAATCGTTGAAAACAATGACGATTGTTCACGCCAATTCAACCCTTAACAACTTTACCAATGTCATATATTATCTCCACAAAGTGACTCAGTTAATAAGAACTCTTTTCCTAGGTCAACGCAGTCGGCATTTGGTTTACGGGTGTGGATTTCAACGTGGACGCGTTGTATCAAGACCAGTCTAAAACCAATATGGCGTCGCACCGACTGAAGGCTCTGATCACCAGTAGTCACTTCAAGAATGTGGCTGTAGACGCGAGATTTACACAAGATAACAGACAGATTACGTTTATTGGACAGGTGAGTCGTATAGTCCTATACATATATATGTATCAGAAGTCCGAAATAATACTTCGACGTTTGCATGAGTATCGGGCAACAGAAGGAGCACAGCTGTTGTTGTATCAGAGTATCAGTATATTGTTGTATCAAAATATCTTACACAAAATATGAAAAAAAAAATGTGACCCTGTTATTTGCACGTACCCTTCATTTTATTTTATCTATATTTAACAGGGAGAATACAACGATGATAAGTATAGATCGTTGATACGCTACGTGCTGTTGTCGGAGAATAACTTTACTACGTACGTCGAAGTGGACGTCGGCAAGAAGGCGTACAGTGTCAATTTGAACGCGGACTTGAACAACAACACCAATGTCAATATGGATATACATTTCGATCAGTGAGTTTACATTTCTGCAATTGTACTACCTTAAAGCAGTGGTAGCCTGTGGGGCAAGAACGCCCGCCTTGACCGTAATGGGTGCAAGTTCAAATCTCGGGCCCGCACCTATGAGATAATTTTCATGTGCGACAGGTCATTTTCAACAATGATTACCACTTTCGGAACGGTGAAGGAAAACATCGTGAGGAAACCTGCACGTCTATAGAAAGGCGTGTGAAGTTCACCAACCCGCATTGGGCCAGCGTGGTGGACTATGGCCCAAATCTGTCTCGTATTGAGGGAGAATGTGCCCGGTATTACATTGAGACCAGAATACATCGGCTAAGCGGGCGCACTGCAGTGCACCTCTGCCTACCCATCTGGGGAATACGTGCGTGATGATGTTTATTTTAATTTTGTTTTAAAGACTCCGCGATCTCCATGTATCCTATCAGCGATGGATAACGCCAGCACAGAAGCGATTGAGTGCCGCATTCAACTGGGATGCGAACCGCGACCCTTCCCAGAAGGTCAGCGTTGACGTACAACTCGATAACAAGGGCCCCTGGCACCACGCGGGCCACGTCACTCTGTACTACCCCGGGAGGATGGTCAATGGCGAGTTCGATATGCTTTTAAAAGGTTAGAGAACATTCTTGTTTTTATGCGTTCTTAGTACTTTTGAATTATGTCTAAGTTATAAAAACCTGCAGTCACTTATTGAGTCAACATTATTACTTAAGCGGGGAGAACAGACGATGACGAATGCTAACTGTGAGGTGAGAGAGCATTCTTGTTTTATACGTTCCTAGTACTCCTGATTTTTTTGCTAACCTATAGATTCATGTGTTTCAACAATATTATACGGACGGTAGGCGCGATATCTAGTATGTTAAGTTAAGGGGTGAGATAATGTTCTCGTATTTATGCGCTCCTAGTACTCTTAAATGTTTTCTTAATAATATAGCCTTCAAATTCACATGTTTCGGCAATATTATATTAGTTAGCCGGGGAGGTCGGCCGATCGCGCGTCCGATGTGTTGTTCAAAGGTGAGAGAACACTCGTATTTATGCGTTCCTAGTACTTCTGAGTACTTTCTAAGTAACATAACATTAACTCTCGTGCTTCGGCAACATTATTTTACATCCGGTCCTTTGGGAGTTTAATATGCTTTTAAAAGGTGAAAGAACATTCTCCTATTTATGAGCTCCTAGTATTTGTGATTTGTATATTTTTCGGGAGTTACTCTGTTTTCACAAGTTTGATCAATAAGTATTGTTCTTTAGGAATAAAAGTATATTACTCATGAGCTCAGAGGGCTCATAGGAGAGGCCTTAATCTGATGCCTAACTTGCAATCTCTTCATATTTAGGTAATACGTTTAGGAGTTTCTTATTGTTAGCTAAAACGGACATAGTATATGGTATTTTTTATGCTATTTTGGTTTGTTAAGACTGGTTCTGCCAATGGCACGTCCGGATGGGATGGTCAGCCGAAGGGAACATACTGTGGCGAGTGAAGATGTATTCCGAAGCGCACGATGAGACTGTATACGCGTTACTATCCAGCATGTCAACACCTTTCAGTGGTTGGAGAGACACAAGCTTTAATGTTATGTAAGTACTAGCTTCTAAACGCGACTTCGTCCGCGTTTTTTTCGTTCAATAGTTTTTGCATGAAAGTGTAACAAACATCCATCCAATCATCTTCACAAACTTTCACATTTATAATTTTATTAAGATATCAACATTAGTCGATTCTCCTGTACACAAACTACATTATACATCATGATGCCTGTACAACTTGAAGGGGTAGGCAAAGGTGCACTACTGTGCACCAACACATCGCCGAGGTATTTTTGTCCCAATGGTATAGGGAGTGAGCCTATTGATTTTTTCCTTTATTTTGAAACGTTTATATTAGTTATCAAACACATTATGGTACAGAAAAGATCTTATTCTAATTGTACGGCAATGGTAAAAAACATAACTCCCTCACAAATGGGTTTTAGGAACTATTTCTTTTTTTCCACCAGGTGGCGTTACCACGACAATCTTCAAGCCTTGAATGGCAGCATGAACTGGGAGGAAGACTACCTTGCCTTCCAGCTGCTCGCGGACTATCTGTTCAAGACCAACGAGTTTTATGGAGAAATCAACGCGGTGGTGAACTCCACAATACCGACGCTGCCGAAGGCGGCCGCGATCGCCAAACACAGGGTGATATGGAAGAAGAGTGCCGACACGCTGTTGAGTTTCCAGGTATGTAAAACAAGTAATATCGCCAGAAAACACACACTCCAATGATATCAGAAATTATAGATACTGACAATAGATAGCACAAGGTTTGCTTAGTTTGAGATCATACGATCATACACATGTGAGATGTGGTTTGGCGATATTTTATATAGTACTAGCAGACCGGCGAACTTCGTACAGCCTTAGAATTAGTGGCATACGAAAGCAGCGCCACCTAAACTACTATATCATGCAATCACTCTATCGATTTAAAAAAACCGCATCAAAATCTGTTGCGTAGTTTTAAAGATTTAAGCGTACATAGGGACAGCGGGAAGCGACTTTGTTTTATACTATGTATTGATATACTTTGTCTGCTAAAAGGTCGCTGACTGCTGGCCTATCTTATTGGTTTCACTCTTATGTATTGATTTGTTTGTTTTAGTACAACGAAGATGGCTTGTTAATGATCAACTCGTCGTGGACTATAGATAGGGGTCAGAAGGAAAATAATATTACTGGAAAAGTCACACTGCTGTCTCCGTTTCAAGTGAGTATTTAAACAAAACCTGACAAGCGAGAGTAAAAGGTACTCGTGTACTAAGTGTTTTTCGTACTAATTCACTATTAAAACTAGTAGTCGCATATTGGTTGAAATTTGACCATAATCTTTCAATTTTACTGAGATTTTATTGTCAAAGACTATACATCCATAGACTTTAAACATGAAGAAATGAGTATCTATACTCTATACAAATAAATAAAATTGGAGTGTCTGTTTGTAATATCAAAATAACACTTTATTACCAAATGCGTATGAAAGTATATGCGATACCTATAACGAAAACGCAATTTTGATTTTTTTTGTTTGTCTGTCTGTCTGTTTGTTTGAGGTAAACTTCTAAACGGCTGAACCGATTTCAATGGGACTTTCACTGACAGATAGCTGACGTTCCAGGGCGTAACTTAATTTTAGAAAAAGCATTTGGGTTCCGCGGGAAAAACATAATACCCATATTTCCGGGTAATCTCCCTAAAGTCCACGCGGGCGAAGTCGCGGGCACAGCTAGTACATAATAAAATTTCATATAGCATACGTGTATTTGTGTGCGAGTCTAACGCATAGTAGTGTATTTAATCGACGCTTGAAAGGCAATCCTTACTAACTACAGCCCTTTTAACGTCCCACTGCTGGGCACGGGCCTCCGCTCAATGCGAGGGGGATGTAGGCCATAGTCCACCACGCTGGCCCAGTGCGGGTTGGCAGACTTCACACATCTATCGAGAACTAGTCTAGTTCCCTCAGACGTGCAGGTTTCCTCACGATGTTTTCCTTCACCGTTCATAGCAAGTGATAATCTCGGATGAAAATGAGATTCGCACATAAATCCCAGAGGTGCGAGCCGGGGTTTGGACCTGCACACTTTGATTGCAAGGCGTGCGTTCGACCACTCGGCTACCACGGCTACCGTTATAGTATAAATTATATAACTCATTTTACGATTTTTTGTCGCTAAATAAGGATTGCCTTTCAAGCGTCGTTATGTTTTTGGTGCGCTGCGTATGGAAGGTCAGATATCAGTTTGATTGCATGTATCGGCAACGTAGCCCAAATAAAATTCCTATCTCACTGTACAACTCAACTAAAAAATAAATTTTAACAAAAAACAAAAACCGACTTCAAAAACCTGTTTATTGTAATTTTTTTTTTCAATTTTTTCAGTGTCAATAATCGTTGAAAATATGCAATTATTATCACCTCATAACAACCCTAAAAAAAAAAAAATTTGCAGCCAAAAAAAAAATCCGCGCACTGCAGTTCACCTCTGCCTACCCCTTCGGGAAATACAGGCGCGATGATGCATTAATGTACTATGCGATTCAAATGAGAATAGGATCGATTTTGCGCCATATTGTGACGAACGAAAACGAACTTTAAATAATTAAATATTATATTAAGACAATTTACTACTAATTTAACCTTTTTATTTAAATATGATGTAAGAATATTATTATTGATATGCAAATAAGTTTTTTACAAACCATACTTTTTAAGTGTCATTTGACAGATAGAGGTTATTGACATTCCTATTCTTATTTGGATCGCATTGTACTGTCCGTACTATTATATGTTTAGTAAAAGCTATAGAAGTAGTTTTTTAAAGTTAATAAACATCCTCAGGTACACGGTGTATAAAACCCAACATGTATTAATTTGATTGATTGAACAGGGCTACAAGAAGGGCTTCCTGCGGACAGAGTTTATTCTTGGTCACAAGAAGGATATCAAAGGCATCACACACCTGGAGTTGGAGGAGAAAGTCCTCAATATAATTGTCAACGGTATGTAAACATTACCCGGGGTCATAGAGTAACTAGACGTATATAACTTATACATCATTACGCCTGTATCCCCCGAAGGGGTAGGCAGAGGTGCACTGCAATGCACCCACACTTCGCCGATGTATTTTGGTCCCAATATAATAAGGGGCGAGCCTATTGCCATTATATCGGGCACATTCCCCCTCAATACGAGGGGGATTTGGGCCATAGTCCACCACGCTGGCCCAGTGCGGGTTGGTGAACTTCACACGCCTTTCTATAGACGTGCAGGTTTCCACACGATGTTTTCCTTCACAATTCAGCAAGTGGCAATCATTTTTGAAAATGACATTCCCACATGAAAATTATCTCAGAGGTGCGGGCCCGAGATTTGAAATTGCACCCCTTACGTTCAAGGCGGGCGTTCTTGCCCACGAGGCTACCACTGTCACTGCTAGAGTAATATTTTTTCAGTCTTCTTATACACCTTGTATAGCAAATATGGTTACCATAAGTTGGTTAACAAGTAAATATTAATTTATTTATTGTTACGGCCAGGTCACATGCGTCGTATAACCAACTGTATGCTGGTGGTGAATGTCACCAGCCCGATGGTGGAGTTCCCGCAGCTGACGGCCCGCTTCGGCTTCGTAGAGCCCGACAGACATCTCGTCGCCATGGTTGTCACCACCAACTCTACCACCGGTAACTATTATTATAAACTAGCTTGCGTGGACTTTAGGGAGATTACCCGGAAATAATGGTTTTATGTTCATCTCGCGGAACCCTAATGTATTTTCTAAAATAAAAGTAGCCTAAGTCACGCCTTCGAACATCAGCTATCTGCCAGTGAAAGTCCCGTCGAAATCTGTTCAGCAGTTTGGAAGTTTACCCAGAACAAACAGACAGACAGATAAATTTTAAAAATTGCATTTTCGTTATAGGTATCGTGTATACTTTCATATGCATTTGTTAAAATAATGTTATTTTGATATTACAAACAGACACTCCAATTTTATTTATTTGTATAGATGACAGAAAAAAAAATCTTCAATCTAGTGATGTGCCGGATCGTTAAAAATGTATATCCGCGGTTACGGATCCAAATACGGATATTTGGCGTCAAAATCCGCGGATACGGATACGGATATCCGGTACATCACTACTTAAATCTAAGACTCCAATAAGCTAGAAATAACCACATAATTTATTACATTTGGAGTAGTTGCCAATCTAACTGCCAATTCTACTAATATTATAAATTTGATGGATGTTTGTTGCTCTTTCACGCAAAAACTACTAAACGGATTTCGATGAAACTTTACAGTATTATTGTTTATACATCAGAATGACATAAATTAAATAATCGAAGTCTGCGCGGACGAAATCGCAGGTAGAAGCTATTTCGACAGATTTCGAACAAAAAATTTTTTTTTTTAGTTTTGTTTAGAGATAATTTCGATCATTCGACAATTGCCCCCAAGACTAGGTACATATTAAAATTGGCACTGATGTCACATTTAGGTTTTTTTTTTTTAATGGACTACGCTGTTGGCCGTGAGTTGGCCTTTACAGCTTCACCGGAGGAGGAACCACATTTAGGTATCAACACTTTGTAATAACATTGTTACAGGTATTGAAGTGCTTCTAAAGTTGATATCGTTCCAAGATTTCCACGTGTTCGGTCACGTGGCACTGCCCATACAATACCTCAACAGAGCAATGGTTATTGCTAAGCGAGCGCCCGAAGAGGTACATGTTTCCTTTAGTATATAATGGTTTGTGTGAAGTTCACCATGATAACCACTTACTGAGCAATGAAGGTAAACATCGTGAGGAAACCTGCCTATAGAAAGGTGTGACAAGTTTATCAACCCGCTCTGGACTAGCGTGGTTAACCACAGGCCAAAAAACTCCCACGTATGAATGTGTCCGGTATAATGGCAATAGGCTCGCCCCCTATTACAATGGGACCACAGCACATCGGCGAAGTCTAGATGCACTGCAGTGTTCTTCTGCCTACTCTTTCGGGAAATACCGGCGTGATACATCATCATCATCATCCCTATATCCCCCGAAGGGATAGGCGCACTACAGTGTGGGTCCACTGTCCACGGTCCACTTCACTGATATCTTTTGGTCCCAATATAATAGGGGGGTGATCCTATTGCCATTATAACGGGCACGTACCAGGGAGATTTGGGCCATAGTCCGCCATGTTGACCCACTATGGGTTGGTGGAACTTCACACGCACTTCTATAGACGTGCAGGTTTCCTCACGATGTTTTCCTTCACCGTTCATCAAGTGGTAATCATTGGTGAACATGACATTCGCACATAAAAATTATCTTAGAGGTGTTGGCCCGGGATTTGAACTTGCACCCCTTACGTTCAAGGCGAGTTCTTGGCCATGAGGCTACCACCGGCGTGATGATGTATGTTATTCGTTTTCAGGTGGATTTCAGGGTGGGATGGGGTACAATGGACTTTGGTTTCACGGGTATTTGGCATTTCCGATCAACAACCAATTTCGTATACCTATACAAGTTGTTCACCCCATTGGAAGGTTTCGAAGAGAACGGTCTAGTACTGAAAAATATCTACGGCGATGGCTTAGACACTGAACTGTCTCTACGGCTATCTAAGCATAAGGTATGTTATCGTTTGCTCACTGATAAAATTTTAACAAAAAAAAAAAGACTTCAAAAACCTAGGTGCACTAAAAAGCTAAAACTAACCTTACAATTAATTACATTTGGAGTAGGTCCTCATCTACGTCAGACAAGGCAAATACTCATATGAATTGGACCGACTTCAAAGGTAATGAATTATAAGGTTATGTTTAGCTTTTTTGTGCACCTAGGTTTTTGAAGTCTGTTTTTTTTTGTAATTTTTTTTTTCACGCTTTTTAGTGTCAATAATCGTTGAAACCATGCAAATATTATCACCCTATAACAACCCTAAAAATCACCACCAATAAAACATACCAATCGAATTGAGAACCTCCTCCTTTTGGAAGTCGGTGAAAAACAGTTTTTTAGGGTTCCGTACCCAAATGGTAAAACGAGAACCCTATTACTAAGACTTCGCTGTCCGTCCGTCCATACTGTCTGTCTCCAGGCTGTATCTCATGAACCGTGATAGTTAGACAGTAGAAATTTTCACAGATTATATATTTCTGTTGCCGCTATAACAACATATACTAAAAAACAGAATAAAATAAATATTTAAGGGGTTCCCATACAACAAAAGTGTTTTTTTTGCTCGTTTTTATAGATAATGGTACGGAACCCTTCGTACGCGAGTCCTTCTCGCACTTGGCCGGTTTTTTTATACAATATATTTTTAATTGACATTGTTCTTTCAGTTCGGCATCGCGATATTACTCAAAGACCGTGGAAAAGGTCTGATAGATATAATTAATGACAAGATCCAACACAAGCCCGGCCCAAAGGATATGATCGTTGAGAACTTCGACACGACAGCGCGCGTCGTATTAGATACCTTGTACTACCCCACTGTGACATTTGAAGCGCATATTATGAAGGTATTATAAGAACTCTTTGCTCATAGTAATAAAGTTGAAATTTCCACGAATGGACATAAATTACATGGTCGAGATTAGCATTAGCGTTTTTTTTTTAATGCAATCTAATTTAAACTTTAATACCACGAGTTATGTTATATTTTTATCTGATAAAGCGGCTTTGCAAATTATCTGTTATGTAATATAAAATAGTCACTTGAATTTAGAACTTAACAACATACAGTTACCATTTGTTTTGCTGAAAATAGGCGAAGACTGCTTAAGCGCATAGCAGTCGAAGTGTCGTTAAATTTTGAACCTTAAGCATTAACGTGTAGAGCTGATTTTGCAAGACAGTCTCGATGTCGTCTGACGGTTGGAGAAGATACAATTTATGTGTACGCAGCTATGCTTGTTGCAGTTCAAAAATCGACCTTATTGTTACAGTTTATTGGCCCAGATGAAGAAGATATATTCGAGGCGAACGCGACATTGCATTTGCCCGATAAACCCCCTATTGTGTTAACAGATGTATTCATCTTAGAGGTAAGTCATTGTTTACATAAACAGCCTGGTAGCCTGTGTAGATGTGACTTGTAGATAATGACGTCACTTTCAGCTTTTTGTATTGGCCATGACTCGGTGTGACGTCATTTTCTCGACGAATCTGACAGTTGAAAGAGATAAAACTTATGTACTATGCGATTCAAATGAGAATAGGATCGACTCTGCGCCATATTGTGACGAACGAAAACAAATTATGACTTTTAAGTAATTAAATATTATACTAAGACAATTTACTAGTAATTTAACTTTTTTATTTAAATTTGATGTAAGACTATTATTATTGATATGCAAATAAGTTTTTTGTAAACCATACTTTTCAAGTGATATTTGACAGATATAGGTTATTCGACATTACTATTCTTATTTGGATCGCACTATATATGCGGTCATGCTAAGTCTACTGGTTGGTAGAAATCCGGCTTTGAACTAAAAGGGTGCAAGTTCGAATCCCGAGTTCGCAGCTCTGAGGTTTTCATGTGCGAATGTAACTTTCAATAATGATTACCTCTTTCTGAACGGTGAAGGAAAACGTCTTTAGAAAGTCGTGTGAAGTTCACCAACCCGCACTGGGCCATCGTTTTGGACTAAAGCCTGAAAATCTCTCTCGTATTGAGACAATAGGCTCGCCAATGGCAATAGGCTCGCCCCCTATTACATTGGGACCAAAATACATCGGTGAAGTGTGGACGCACTGCAGTGCACCTCTGCCTACCCCTTCGGGGAATACGTGCGTGCCATTAGTCGTGCTGTAATCAAAATGTATTGCAAAATATAACCGACGCCTATTGGACGGTCTGGTATTTTTTTCTAGGAATATACAGTGATGAGAAACACACTAAACTTGGTGACGCCATTCCAAGCGGTGAAGGAACTGAAGTCTGTATACACCGTCGACATCACTATGGGGCAGATGTTCAACGTCACGTGTCTTGTGCTGTTGTATAACGGCACTTATTGGCACGAGGTGAGAGTTCAAAGTTGATTGTATTTTTGTTGTAAGTTACTCGAAAAAAAAACGAGTTAATTGGATGTAGTTGAACAACGATTGCAGACCTGTCAGCATATATAAATTAGGTTATGTTTACAAATCACATACAACGGAGTTTATGATTGCAAAAATCTTCTACAATATCACTGTTAACATAACATTCTTTAAATATTGGGCATAGATAAAATAATCAAACTCCTTTCAGATATCCTACAAAATGTATTACGAGTACGAATGCGGAGAAGATGATACTTACCAGTCTTATTTAGCGTCTGTGGGCATAGCCACACCTCTAGCCGTGCTGCCGGCACTAGAGGCGCGCGTGTCTGCCAGACTCGAAGACGCCTTATGGAAAATGGCCGCCGATATCTCCATGCCATCTTGCACTATCAACGCACTAGCAAGCCTCGAGGTAATAATCTGAATCTTACACTCAATAATGCACTCTATATTAAATTAGTTAAAGCATAAAATTAATCCACCGCCGTCAATCACTGTCAGAGCATTTTTTTAATCTTGGTACGGTGTCGTCATTAAAAAATCAACTCTATAAGTAATTATTCAAAAGTTCAAATTAGCATGAACGTATTAATGTAATTAATGCGTTAGTTTTGAAGTAAGAATCAATAAAAGTCACCACAAATAATGTTCAATGGCACGTAATAGTCAACTGTATTATAATTGAATTAAAGTTCATAATAGCACGAATTGGCGAGCTACGAATGGTATCTTGTGTGGTAAATCGTAGCTTGTGTAGTCTCCGAATACTACGTTCCTCGTAGCATGCATACTTCAGTAGCTACGAAGACCTGCGTAGCACGCGTAGTCCTTCGTAGCTTCCATTGTCTACTACGCTGATCTGGCTTAGCCTCCATTTGCTTTGGCCCGTTATAGCTTGCGTAGTATTTCGTAGCAAACGTAGGCAACTCTCTTTTATTATGCTTTTCTATTGTGAACAGTTAGACGATCCGGTGGTAGAGACATCTGGCAGTTTGAACTTGACATCGGCGTACTTAGAAGATTACTACATTAAGATGCAATTCAAGAAGGACTTCTCAGACGTGGAAAGCGTCGTGGGCGGAGGCATTCAGATACAACAGGGAGAACATAATAATTATGTAAGTTGGTAATAATACGTCATAATCAGTCGTTTTTTGAGTTCGACACTAACGAACTTCTTTTTTCTACGTCACGAATGATTAATAATTTTTCTTAAAAAAATGTTTTTTAAATAGACACGTGGTTCTACTTTTGCATTTAAAATACATCGCTTGGTCGATTTATGCGATAAACGGCATAGGGATTTTTTTCAGTGAAATAATACACTGTGCCAGTGCAAGCTTTGCTTAGTTTGCGATCATACGATGAAGATTTGGGATATTATACTTATTTGAATAGATTATCAATATATATATAAATCAATTCCACTTTTCGTTGTAAGCAAACTCCTAAACGGCTGGACTGAATGTTTTTTTTGTATGCGTTTGGGTGGCACCCTGGATGGTTTAGATTCACAATTGGATCCGATAGGTGGCTCCGCTTTCGTATGTCACTCATTGTAAGGCGGTACGAAGTTCGCCCGGTCAGCTAGTTACATATAATTTGGTTGGTACAGCTATTCGCGGACGCCGTGTGGCGCGGGCCGCCCTCGCGCCACATCCGGCTGAAGGCCCGCGGCGCCCTCCCGCCGGTGCTGCCGCCCTCGCAGCTCAGCTTCACGTACAGCGACGAGAAGCCGCACCGCTCACTGTCCGTGGACTTCAACAGCGAACAGGACTTGTACTCGTTGAATGCGGAACAGACTCCCAAGTCCATTAGTATCGCGCTCAGCACTCCACACAAAGGATTTGGGTGAGACTACTTCCGTTATTATGCAGTCCCAGTTATCTAACTTCCTTGTACAACTCATTATCACGCATGTATTCCCCGAAGGGGTAGGCAGTGGACCCACACTTCGTCGATGTATTTTAGCTCCATTGTAATTGGGGATGAGCCTATTGCCATTATGCCAGGCACATTCTCTCTCAATACGAGGGAGATTTAGGTCAAAGTGCTGGTTGGTAAACTTCACACGACTTTCTATAGACGTGCAGGTAATTTTTTTTTTTTAATTTTTTTTTTGTTTATTGGGAACACAAACAGTATTACAATACATGGTCTTATTCCGGTTTTATATATTTATTTATACGATCGATATATGTCGCGTCGAATCGTGACGTCATTATATTTCAGAGGGAACTACAATGGAAATAATGTCACTAAAAGTAAAATTCGACACGACAAATGTCACGATACATAGATTGTCGATTGTCGAGTTTGGCAGTTGATAATTTATCAGCGCGAGTGAATTTTGACGCGTGGGGGCGTGGCTTCTTCCACTGAAATTACATCTTCATGTATATTGTACACAGCGTTCGTTTTGGTATTGGTAGACATTTTGACGCGCGGCTTTTGACGCCCCAGTGTGCGTAAGGCTCGAACCGCATAAGTGTACAAATCTACTATTCCTCTTAGTTCTACTTCTCCTTCTAATTCCTTCCGTTTTCACCTCCGTCTCCTTCTCGTGCCGCTTCTGTGATACAATAATTAATTGGTATACATTCTGCAGTTCATGTACTATTGTTTCAGAGTTATGAAGATATTGGGTGAATTGGACAAAGATGATATCCGTGGTTCGTTCGTGACCGACTCAAAGGAATACAGCATTACTGGAAAAGTATTGAATAAAAAACCTCTTGAAGTAAGATTTATTTTTTACTAATATTCTCAAAACTAGAAAATTTTGCGTAGGACTTGATGTCATTGTTTTTAATTGGCGACAAATATATGGGAATGATCATATATATTAATACATCATCATCATCATACATCATCACGCCTGTATTCCCCGAAGGGATAGGCAGAGGTGCACTGTAGTGCGCCCACACTTCGCCGATGTATTTTGGTCCCAATGTAATAGGGGGCGAGCCTATTGCCATTATACCGGGCACATTCCCCCTCAATACGAGGGAGATTTGAGCCATAGTCCACCACGCTGGCCCAGTGCTGGTTGGTGAACTTCACACGCCTTTCTATAGACGTGCTGGTTTCCTCACGATGTTTTCCTTCACCGTTCAGCAAGTGGTAATCATTGTTGAAAATGACATTCGCACATGAAAATTATCTCAGAGGTGGGGGCCTGGGATTTGAACTTGCACCCCTTACGTTCAAGGCGGGCGTTCTTTCCCGCGAGGCTACCACTGCTTGATTATATATATTAAGTATTATTTTATATGCAGTTGCCTGCTTAGTGCTTTAGGTTCAAAAGGTACCAAGTGTCTACGACTTGTTATAAGAATGAATTTGGAAGCTGACAATGGTTTTCGTACGCCGAATGTACATTGCATACAAGACCCACGATATTTTTTTTTCTTAGACTACATATAAAATGCTCTAATGCAGCGTTTCCCATTAGTGGGTCGCGACCCGGTACCGGACCATCAGAATAAAATCATCATCATCATCATCAGCCGGTGTCAGTCCACTGCTGGACGAAGCCTCTCCCAAGATGCGTCACTGAGCCCGATCTTCGGCTCTTCTTCTCCAGTCACTGCCCACCGCTTTGCGTATATCGCCGCTCCACCTAGTCACAGGACGTCCTACACTACGTTTGCCGATTCGCGGTCTCCACTCTAGGACGAGTCTACCCCAACGGTTGTCAGTCCTGCGGCAGATATGACCGGCCCACTGCCACTTCAGTTTGCTAATCCGTTGAGCTATGTCGATAACTTTAGTTCTCTGGCGAATTACTTCGTTCCGGATTCGATCCCGCAGAGAAACACCGAGCATAGCTCTCTCCATAGCTCGCTGAGCGACTTTAAATTGGTGGACCAGTCGAACTGTGAGTGTCCACGTCTCGGCTCCGTATGTCATCACGGGTAGGACGCACTGGTTAAAGACTTTTGTCAGAATAAAATACCGGGTCGCAACATTCCCGCCTTTGGTAAAAAATAAGCAGCAGCTCCATACTTTGGACCAAAATTTAGTGACTAAATAGGCGATACCAAAATATGTAGTATTAATAAATGTGTATTATTTATTTTACCTAATGGAGCCAGCTTGAGTTTAAAAGTATTAAGTGGGTCGCGAAGGGGCAGTATGATTAACAAAAAACAAAAAGCGACTTCAAAAACCTAGGTGCACTAAAAAGCTAGAATTCACCTTATAATTCATTACATTTGAAGTCGGTGCCAATTCATATGTGTATTTGCCTAGTCTGACGTAGATTGGCACCTACTATTTATATTGGTTATATTTGGCACCTATATTGGTTTTTGTTTTTTGTTAAAAAAATATTTTTTTCACGCTTTTTAGTGTCAATAATCGTTGAAAATATGCAATTATTACCACCTCATAACAACCCTAAAAAATTAAATATTTATAGCCAAAAAACATTGAGAACCTCCTCCCTTTTGGAAGTCGGTTAAAAATTACCGATCCATAGCAGAACAATGTTTGGGAAACACTGATCTAATGTTCTAATCTCTTTGCAGATGTCCGTAACCCTAGTCCCGAAAGGTCAAGGTGAAAGTATTAATATACGCATTAAATACGACGACTCACCGACCATGTACACGTTGTCTGCGCACGTGGTAGGCGCGATGACGGCCACCGTACACGCTAAAGCGGAAATGGAAAGCAACTACACCGATATCAACGTTAAAGTGAGTGAAAGAGAACACCTTACAACAACTTAGAACATAAAGTATTGTTGTTTCAATAGTTACTGGCAATTTTTGACAGATTTTGTACTGAGTTAACTGTGCAAAAACCATAGAGTAACTAGAGAACCCATAGCGTCGGATACGCGTATGGCTCTGCGGCAATTGTTTTGACGGTTTATCTGACATCCGCATCATCTGTAGTATACGGCAACTACATAGGACAACTGCAATGGCGGATGTAAGATAAACGTCAAAAAAATTACCGCAGGGCGGAGCCGATAGGGCATCTCAGTTATTCGCATCTTTAAAAGTATAGAGACCTAACTCAAAAATAATATTGTTGAAAAATGGTCGTTAGAACGACCTTTTAAGATTTATATTCGATAACCTAAAATTTCAAAATGGGTCTCTATACTTTTAAAGATGCTATTTAACTCGACGGCAAAAACTAAAAGTAATATTAAAAACATTGCTGGTTGGACAGGTTAAAAAAGGCCGCCTTGAGCAAAGATAGTATATTTTGTGACCTGTATATTTCGTGCACGCGAACTCATTATGTAACGCCCGTTTATCTACTTCCTGGCCCGATACTATCTTAATACTACCTGTAACCGTCTGTAACTGTAACATCATAATGCCTGTATTCCCCGTAGGGGTAGGCAGGGGTACTTATTTTGCATTTATCCATTTACCTTGTTCGCAGGTCGATATTCCACGTTCTAAATACAAGGATATATACTTCAAGTCACGTGTCGATAACTATCCCGGCTTGAGGAAAGTTCTGAGCGTTCAAGCTGCCACGCCATTGGAAAGAATTCGATTTATCAAAGGGGACACTGATTTTGAGTAAGTACAAGAACAAGAACGTCTTATTGATGATTTTAATTTGTGTGTCTTGAATGATGGGTCGCCTACGCGTCACATAGTTCCAGGACAGTGCCCTAGTTTTGTAGATATTTCTCTCTGTTCTTCTCAGCTATCGCCCGTTCTTGTTTGGAAACGGCTGTCTTTAACGTTTGGTAGCGACCATTTCCCTATACTAATTTCCTCTCTGATTAATTCTAGTAGTCGTATTCCTCCCCTTGATCCTTTACTAAAGTATAAGTTAAGTAATTGCGACTGGGAGTCGTATAAAATAGCTTTAGAAAGGAAGTTAAGAGTTTTACCTAAAGTATCTTCATCAAACTTTCAATTTTGTTATGACGGTTTAGTAGGTTCGATGTTGTCAGCAGCTGATGAATTTTTTCCCATTAAAAAACCTTTTAATGGGAAAATTCCATCGCCGCCGCCGCCGCCACCGCCTTGAACGTAAGGGGTGCAAGTTCAAATCCCAGGCCCGCATCTCTAAGATAATTTTCATGTGCGAATGTCATTTTCAACAATGATTACCACTTGCTGAACGGTGAAGGAAAACATCGTGTGGAAACCTGCACTTCTATAGAAATGCGTGTGAAGTTCACCAACCCGCACTGGGCCAGTGTGGTGGACTATAGCCCAAATCTCCCTCGTATTGAGGGGGAATGTGCCCGGTATAATGGCAATAGGCTCGCCCCCTATTACATTGGAACCAAAATACATCGGCGAAGTGTGGGCGCACTACAGTGCACCTCTGCCTACCCCTTCGGGGAATACAGGCGTGATGATGTATTGTATACATTTTGTGAGGGTATACAAAATTTTAGGTCAGAAAAATCAATTTGTATGTCGCTTCTGATGTATACGAACTACCAACAAAACTGCATTTGGAGTCATCCGCCATCTTTATCACTGTCATAATCCATTTTTATTTATAATGTGTATTTATTGAATTTGTCCTTGCTATTAATTACTTGACATTGGCGAAATACCCGCGCTAGTCGCAGGTGATGCCATTCCTCATCTTATTCCATTAAATATCATCATTTCGCTCATTTCGTTAAAAAAAACTGCCTTTGTTAGCATTAAAAATATTGCCATCTCGCTCATAAATTACGGCCGTAAGAAGGGCGGCAATACGATTAGTTTACTACTACTACAGCCCTTTTAACGTCTTACTGCTGGGCACGGGCCTCCCCTCAATGCGAGGGGGATTCGGGCCATAGTCCACCACGCTAGCCCAGTGCGGGTTGGCAGACTTCACACATCTATCGAGAACTAGACAAGTTCCCTCAGACGTGCAGGTTTCCTCATGATGTTTTCCTTCACCGTTTCATACCAAGTAATAATCTCGGGTGAAAATGAGATTCGCACATAAATCCCAGAGGTGCGAGCCGGGCTTCGACCACTCGGCTACCACTGCTACGAATTTGGTGGTAACATATCTCCAATTTTGTAACACAGGAACTGCGATCAAACAACATTTTACGACACTATAGATATAGTTGTCCTGCTCATACGTAACGACTATGAGTAGGACGACGACACACTTTGTTTAGCGCAGTTTTTTTATGTGAACAAATTTGGTACCACGTTTTTGTTTTCAGATTTGGACCGAAGACTGGATATCTCTTATGCAAATATGAATTACCTGATATGAAGGGTGAAGGCGACCTTAAATGGAGTTTCCTACTCGGCGACCTGTTTATAAGGGTAAGCAAATACTTTAAGTATTAATACTGCATTTACCCTTCATTCAAAGTGCAACCAATGTCTTGTCAATTGAAAAACGAACTGTATTATCTTATACAAGAAGTACATTTTCCCACGAAACGTCATCGTTGACGCTAATGCAATTCGATACTGAATCACGTTGCTTTTACAGTATAAATTCATACTTTATTTATATCAACACAAAGTAAATTTTCATTTAGTTCATTCTCAGCATGAAAATGTTTAAAGTTAGACGAAAACCAACTTTATTTACACAGGCATTGGGACATCAGCATCTAAAAGATATAGAGAAGAGTGTAGACTTGGATATATACTTCGGGAACAGTACCGCGCCGGATCTTCTGCAGAAGACGGACGCTGGATTCAAGATGGACTTGGACCACGTTTGGCAGTAAGTGAGAAACCAGTCACCTTAAATGAATCACCTCTTGGAGTAAAAAAAATATATCATTTATTTATTTATTCGAGTTTGGTAAAACAACAGCTTTTAGATACATCGGTGGTAACAATTATGTTAAGCGACATAAGCCTACTGTTTTCACAGATAAATTTTACAGTGTAAGCATTTAATTTAAATAAAAAGTAAGAATAAAGTAAAAAAACTTGAGAGGTGTCAAGGGACACCCGGATGGAACGAAGTTCCTTTTGAAATAAAATTTGCAAAAAAATTTTACATATACACGTACACACACACCCGCACACACACACCACATACACACACATACACATCAAAATCGAAATCGAAACGACTTTGACTTTGACTGCGTCGCAGTCGCAGTCGAAATCGAAATCGAATTTTATTGTATACATAAATAAATGTATACAATAAAATTAAATAAATGTATACAATAAAAATAAAATACAATAAATGTATACAATAAAAATCACACACACACATCTGTAAAAGTGTCGTACAATAAAAATCACACACACATATGTAAAAGTGTCGGTCGACACTTTTAGTCTTAATTTTTTCCGTCTAGCCCCCTTTCGCAACGCGCCATAAGGAACTACGTTCCAAAATAAGAATAAAAATTTACAGCCAAAAAAAAAATTACCCCCCTCACCCCCCCTTTCCGCCCCTTTGGGGGTGGGTTTCGATCTTTGTTAACAATCCATATTAAACAAAAAAAGATTTTTCGAAATGGGTTCACTAACGCCGGAGATATGCTGTAGTCCGGATTGGACCCCCATTTCACCCCCTACATATTTTTTCTTTCAAAATTCCCGAAATACGTGTTTTTTTATTTTGTATGTTAAATACGTATACAAAGTTTCAAGTCGTTCAAAAAATATTTTTGAAATTATGCGACCTTCAACCCCCCCATTTCACCCCCAAGGGGTTAGATTTCTGATAATATTTTGGAAATGGGACCAACCTTGAAGAATTTCCTAGCAAACCTCAAAAAAAATTTCGAAATCGGTCGACAGACGCCGGAGATATGCGGTAACATACATAAAAAAAAAAAAAACATAAAAACATACGGGTCGAATTGAGAACCTCCTCCTTTTTGAAGTCGGTTAAAAAACTTGAGAGGTGTCAAGAGACACCCGGATGGAACGAAGTTCCTTTTGAAATAAAACAATCGAAATCACACACACATTTACAAAAGTGTCGTTACAACTTTCACTCTCACAAACACATTTGCCATAAGGAACTACGTTCCAAAAATAAATCAAAAGTATGTGCATTAAAATATTGATCAACATCGCGCCTGTATTCCCAAAGGGTAGACAGATGTATTTTGGTCCCAATGTAATAGGGGCGAGCCTATTGACATTATACTGGGCACATGCCCCCTCAATACAAAGGAGATTTCGGTCATTTCGGAAATCTCGTTGGTGAACTCCACACGCCTTTCTATAGAAGTGAATGTTTCCTCACGATTTTCGCCTTCACCGTTCAGCAAATGGTCATCTTTACAGCAATGTGACATATTTGGAATCAGCATTTTTTTCTGCGTCGAACGAGTATGCTAACCCTTAAACTTAAAAAAAATCGCTAAAGTCAAATAGCTATTCACCCATCCATAAGTGTGTGTTTCATTAAGAGGTGTAACAGTAAAGAAATAATCTATATAACTATGTATTATGTGTTTTAAGAATCGGCGCGAATGCCTCGTACGGTTTCATAGCGAGCAGACGCATCGGTTTGATCATTAACGTGATACTACCGAAGCCCAACGTTGACGTACACACGTTGTACATCGACAGTGACTTCGGCACTGACGACCATCCGCTGAAGACACTCCAAGCGGAGTATAAGACGGATGTCACGAAGATCATCACGGGGATTAAAGGAGATGTGAGTCAATTAAAGTTTTTGTTCATTTAAGTCAAAACCGGCCAAGTGCGAGTCGGACTCGCGCACGGAGGGTTCCGTACCATTATCTATAAAAACATCACAGCTGTTGTATGAGAGCCCCCTTATATATTCATTGTATTCTGTTTTTTTTTTTGTATTTGTTGTTATAGCGGCAACAGAAATACATCTGTGAAAATTTCAACTCTCTAGCTATCACGGTTCATGAGATACAGCCTGGTGACAGACGGACGGACAGCGAAGTCTCAGTAATAGGGTTCCCGTTTTACCCTTTGGGTACGGAACCCTAAAAAGGAGAATTAGCATTAGAGGAGAGCATGTTTCTGTCTGGGTTTAACTGGTGTCACCCTCAGTATATTGTACAATACCCATAGTACAAGAACTGCGTAGTTTGGGAGCGTACGTTGAGTATGTGTTGTCTGGCAATTGGTCCATTCTCGCCACACTCGAGTGCTGTTCCTGTTCCTGACATTTATGTTCTAGCGGCCCGTCCCGGCCTCGCACGGGTTTATAATATATCGTGATAATATAGGTTTCTAACGGCAAAATATTTTTTGAAATCGGTCCATTAGTTTTTAAGTTACTTCGTTACATACAAAAATAATTCATTGTGATTTTGAAGAAATACACATAAAAATGGAAATCCTTATGGGAAAAAAGCAACCATGGAGTCCCTTGTCCATTCTTCCCCATAGGAAATGCATTCCGAATGGGTGGTAGAGATTCTATTATTATTATTTATTGACGATTCATAAGGGCCTGTATTGGTTTACATGAATAAAAAAATTCTGACTATAACTCATCCAATGACTTTCACCCAGATACTATTACTGGGCGAGAACTTCGACACGAACTCCACGGTCACCTGGACTTCCGACTCTATATACAAGTGCATAGATAACAAATTAGAGTACAAATGGGATGTAAACGGATCGCAACACGTTCGGTATACGCTGGCGTCGCCATTATACGAGGGTCAGCCCACTTTGCACGTGCAAGGCTCCTATCAGCGAGACTTGGTACACCACTACCATATTGTCAAGTGAGTAGAGTCTAATTTCCCATAACATAATAAAATACATCATCCCAACCGTATTCCCCGAAGGGGTAGGCAGAGGTGCACTGCAGAGCGCCGACACCTCGCCGACGTATTTTGGTCCGAATGTAATAGGGGACGAGCCTACTGCCATTATACCGGGCACATTCTCCCTCAATACGAGGGAGATTTTTGGGCTATAGTCCACCACGCTGGCCCAGTGTGGGTTGGTGAACTTCGCACGCCTTTCTATAGACGTGAAGAAGACCTCACGATGTTTTCCTTCACCGTTTCATAGCAAGTGGTTATCTCGGATGAAAATGAGATTCGCACGTAAGCCCAGAGGTGCAAGCCGGGATTTGAACCTGCACACTTTGATTGCAAAGCGTGCGCTTGACCACTCGGCTTCCTCTACTTAATATTTGTTTAATTTCATTTTGAATGGTATATGAATTTGATTGAAGTATTCGAACTGGCACCAACTCCAAATGTAACGAATTATAAGGTTATTTAAAGATTTTTAGTGCATCTAGGTTTTTGAAGTTGGCTCTTGTGTTTTGTTAATTCGGTTTTTATTACGCCGCAATTGGAACTAAGAATGTTGTATTATTTTATTTGTTTGGTGTGTACAATAAAGAGTATCTACTAGAGTAACTAGATCTATCTATCTCTATCAAATTTTAAAAACTAGGAATATCTCGAGCCCTATTCGAAATTTTCAAGTTCTGTTTTGTGAATATTAGTAATGTTAAATAGGCTTATGCATGTGCCCTTAGGCCACAACGTGATACCTGTGACAAATACTCAAAGGTCTGTAACTCAGTAACTATGATAGATATGATCTACCTTCACTATGCATCAACATCTTGGCCAGCGTATATGTATCTAAAATATTATTTTGGACTTCTGATACACCCCGTAGAGTAGCTTGAAGGCAGACTATACTATGCGATTCAAATAAGAATAGGATCGACCCTGCGCCATATTGTGACGAACGAAAACGATTTATGAGTTTAAAAAATAATTAAATATTATATTAAGACAATTTACTACTAATTTAATTTGATGTAAGACTATTATTATTGATATGCAAATAAGTTTATTGCAAACCATACTTTTCAAGTGTCATTTGACAGATATAGGTTATTTGACATTCCTATTCTTATTTGGATCGCACTGTACCTAACCAACATAGTGTCTGAGTGACAGACTAATATGTACCTTATTTCTATCCACGTAGGGGTGACATGTACCGACCTGGTGACTGTCAGATTGGCGAGATAGACCTGAGATACGGCGGAGTGAAGCATACGGACGGACACTTCAACGTCACCACGCCGTTCCAAAGGCTACCCTGGCTGAGGTCCATATTCGACGTAAGTGATATAAAATGGACACCTAATACATAGGAATACGGTCTATTTGAGCTTGCATATCAACTGGTATATTCACATTATGTGCCTGTCAATGGGAATTGGTGAAAAACTTTTTAGAATTTGGCCCTTATTACAAAGAAATACGGTCCATTTGAGTCCACAAATCAACTGGCATATTCACACTACGGACCTGCCAGAGTGTCTAGGTGACTTTGCTGCCTTTTGAAGCGATTCTTTGAATTTGGCCCTTATTACAAAGAAATACGGTCTATTTGAGCTTGCAAATCATCTGGTATATTCACACTATGGGCCTGTCAATGAGAATTGGTGGATAACTTTTCTGTCTTGAAGGGATTCTTTGAATTTGACCCTTATTACAAAGGAGTGAAGTAATGTTTACCAACCCACACTGGGCCAGCGTGGTGGACTATAGTCCACATCTCCCTCGTATTGAGGGAACATGTGCCCGGTATAATGGCAATAGGCTCGCCCCCTATTACATTGGGACCAAAAATACATCGGCGAGTGTGGGTGCCTAGCCCTTCGGGGAATATAGGCGTGATGATGTATTTATTTTATTTGTTGCTAGCAGCCCGCCCGGCTTCGCACGGGTTTCTTATATAGCCTATGTTTCTCAGTGATAATATAGCTTTCTAACGGTAAAAGATTTTTTGAAATCGGTCCAGTAGTTTTTAAGTTAATTCGTTACATACAAAAATACAAATCTGTCCTCTTTATAATATTAGTGGACGGACGACCTCACCAGGGTCGCCGAGAGTCGATGGGCGCATAAAGCCCAAGAACGTAATTTGTGGCGATCTATGGGGGAGGCCTATGTCCAGCAGTGGACGTCCCTGGCTGATAGATTATAATATTAGTATAGAAGTATAGATAAATAGATTCTTTCAATAAATATGCTTTTTCCTCTCTAGATAAATAACTTGGAAGAACACTCTGATAATAAAATTGATTTATTCTGGCCGAACAAATCGGTGTCGATGAATACGACACACTTTTATTACAAAAACGAGCAAGGCTTCACGCAGAACGGACAGATATCACTATCTGTGCCATTGAGCACCCAACACTTGGTGAACACAGAGTATTATTATATACAAGGTGACAAATGGAGCAATGGTAACGCAACAATAGACTTCGACCGCGAGAGATTCGGCAAGGGGTCGTTCAATCAGATTCTCAGCAAGAGTCAAAGGAATTTGGACCTTGCGACTATGGATATAGAAGTTGAAAATGCGCATACGCCTGTCGGTATCAAGTACATTCACGAGTATGACGGCACTGGGAATATTGTAAGTACCTATCTTACGACTCGATTTTCAATTTTGTTTTATAAATTGAAGTTGCAAATGGTTTGGAGATTGGAAAATTCTGTAAATTTCAATGTTACAATTTGGCATATAAAAACCACGAGGGTATAAAAAAGGCCCGATAGAATCTCGCTTTACAATAAGTGAAGCACCCAAAGTCTGCTACCTAACGTAAGGTAGTGTTGCTTAAAAATCGATAGTAAATCGATTAATCGATTGTTTTTCAACTATCGAAACTATCGATTATCTGATACAGGTAATCGATATATCGTTTATTTTCTTACTCTCGTCCCTAGCATTTTTAAATATTGAACGCACCCAAACCGTAGAACGAATTGATGGCTCTACTGCTGGGTAAATACCGGCGACCCAGTGTAAAGTAAGTACTAAAGGCAATCTTGCCAAGTTGTAGGGAATTCCGAAAAATTCAAACCGATAGTGTAATGTGTAGGGAGATTTATACAGTTAATTTTTAAAATAAAAGTTTTTCACTCGTTTTTTTTTCAA
The DNA here is from genome assembly GCA_914767695.1 of Ptilodon capucinus. NCBI lineage: Eukaryota > Metazoa > Arthropoda > Insecta > Lepidoptera > Notodontidae > Ptilodon > Ptilodon capucinus. The sequence goes on along the minus strand of OU611830.1, from coordinate 4,569,562 downwards.
AGGTTTGCAGTTTATTTACATTGAAAATTTAACTATTAGTATTAGTAGAATTTTGTCATTTTTAGGGTTCCGTACCCAAAGGGTAAAACGGGAACCCTATTACTGAGACTTCGTCCGTCCGTCTGTCACCAGGCTGTATCTCATGAACCGTGATAGTTAGAGAGTTGAAATTTTTGCAGATTATGTATTTCTGTTGCCGCTATAACAACAAATACTAAAAAACAGAATAAAATAATTATTTAAGGGGGCTCCCTTACAACAAACGTGATTTTTTTTGCCATTTTTATAGTTATTAGTACGGAACCCTTGTTTTCGAGTCTGACTCGCACTTGGCCGGTTTTGGTTTGAATATTTTCCAAAGCAGGGCTCGTTATGAATGAAAAAAGAAGCCATATGTAGGAAAAGAATTTGAATACATTAATTTTTATCATTCAAAATTTAAATATGTTTTAAAATTAAATATATGTGTTCAATTGTTAATTGAAAAGTATAAAAAGTTGTGTTTCATTTTATACCTATAAAAGTGTCGAAAACTATCGATTAAATATCGATGAATCGATTGTTTTTTTAAAAACAATCGATACTATCGGAATCTCAAACAATCGATGTTTAAGCAACACTAACGTAAGGTATGCGTCTATCTCGTTCATAATCACACCATAACAAATCAATCGCCGCTGTCACGCGGCACGCTTTAGTTGGTACCTAGGTCGACACGTTGCTTCACTTTTGACGTTAGTGGCATGCAGTTCTCTTTTATTATATGTCGATGCTTTATTAGGTCGCAAATAACCCACTCAATTCTAGACCTTACATGCTTCTAAATAAAACATCAAATTCCAGGACGTAAAACAAGCGACGGTGTTCCATTTACATAACGCTACCAAGTTCAATGTGACTGGCAAACTGGACGTATATACTTACAATATAGGGAAGGATTTTAAATTTACCGCCATACACGGTAACCGAACATGGACATTGGATAATAAATACGAAGCGGTCGACAAGGAAATGAAGCAAGGGACCAAGATCAAATGGGCCGAGGATGTCTGGTTCAATTATGACATACACGTAACCAATATGACTACGGTAGGTACTGTAACAGATCAACGAATCTCTCATTCTGTTTAGATAAAAAATACTGTACCAATGATATTTTAAAGTACAGATACAGAAATGTGTCACAAAAAGACACATTAGTTTTTTATTTGCATCATTACATGTGCATATGCAATAATTTACTTAAGCTCAACGCGTACTGGGTCGTCCACATTCGCGCGTATTTTTTTTTGCCATACCAAAACAAACTGTATTGAATTATAGAAAAGGTTCATTCTTCAACTAAAAGACACTGACAGCGCGAGAGAATTTTGACTCTCTGATCAAACAAATTGAATCCTTATACTTAATGACACAGAGTGTGTTTTAGTATTGGCAATATTGGAGAGGCGGAGGAGAAAGTTCATAATGGAGCTTGTCCCCTAGTGAAATTATCAAACAGGAATTTTATTTATTTATATCAGGGCGACATGGAATCCCAACAACTAGTAATGAACGTATGGTATCCACTACGGAAATTCAATTTAGTCGCGTTATACCATCTTAAAGACACTCTCTTGGATGGCAAAGCGCGACTCAACTGGGATGTCAAGGACGATAATAAGACGGCGGAATTGAGAGGTCGGTGGGAGAACCCGCCGATGCAAGAAGGCAACTTGCATAATGTCGATCTGGCGCTCTCGCATCCGTCATTCAGAAAGGTGAACTAATTAATTTATTAATATTAACTTAATTTACCTTTATCATACTAGCTTCTACCCCCGACTTAGTCCGCGCAGACATAAATATCGTTATAAAATAATTTAAAATATGGCCTATATGTTATTACTACTGTAATGTTACTGTGTAATAGTACTGTAATGTTTCATAAAATCCGTTCAGTAGTTTTTTTTTTTATGAGATAGGGAGGCAAACGAGCAGACGTTTCACCTGATGGTAAGTTATCAACGCCGCCCATGGACACCTGCATCACCAGGGGCATCGCAAGTGCGTTGCCGGCCTTTAAGGAATGAGTAGGCTCGTTTCTTGAAGAAAATTAAAAAAAATAGTTTTTGCGTAAGAGAGTAACAAACATCCATCCTCACAAACTTTGACATTTATAATATTAGAAGGACTAGCTAAAACAAGTAATACTTTTTGTTTATTTGTTGGAAAAAAGATACTAAATTATTATTTATTAACTTTTTAATTATAGCGATCCCTTATTCGCATTATTGCCGTTGTAATGAAACCGGTTTAGAGCACATCGGTTAAATTATTTCAAGGTCTATAAAGGGCGCACTATGGGATTCAAATGAGAATAGGATCGACTTTGCGCCATATTGTGTCGTGAAAAAATAATTATGACTTTAAATAATTAAATATTCTATTAAGTATCAATATCAATTTACTACTAATTTAACCTTTTATTTATATTTGATGTAGGTAATATTATTAATGATATGCAAATAAGTTTTTTGCAAACCATACTTTTCATGTGACATTTGACAGATAGAGTTTATTGACATTCCTATTCTTATTTGGATCGCATAGTAGGTATTTTTTTTTTGTGTTTTATATGTATAGCTTAATTATTATTTTTTTCCAGGACGTCACAATAAAGGGTCAATATATCAACACACCATCAGTTATGTCGAATGTATCCGTCGAATTGCAGTACTCTGACTATGAGAATGAGTACTTAAAACTCAAATCTATATTGACCGATAACTCCAACGGCCCCGTGAGAGATTACAAATTCGCGTTGACTTGCAAACATCCTTCTACGAATTTGGATTTGGACATGAGGTCTGATGTGAACATACGCAGTAGGTTGTACTTCTTCGACAACTACTACAGATTCCAAAAGTCATTGTTCTACGAGAAAATGAGAAGCAACAAGATGTTTATTGATATGGCTAACAGTTTAATTAATTGGGAGGTGAGTTCAATTCTTTTTGTTTATGTAAATTATATTTAAAGATATATATTATATATATATCAATCCTGAGTTGATTTTGAACCAAGGCATCATACTAATATATTTATAAATAAATATTGAAAAAATATACAATAATACATCATCACGCCTGTATTCCCCGAAGGGGTAGGCAGAGGTGCACTGTAGTGCACCCACACTTCGCCGATGTATTTTGGTCCCAATGTAATAGGGAGCGAGCCTATTGCCATTATACCGGGCACATTCCCCCTCAATACGAGGGAGATTTGGGCCATAGTCCACCACGCTGGCCCAGTGCGGGTTGGTGAACTTCACACGCCTTTCGTGAAGGAAGTGAAGGAAAACATCGTGAGGAAACCTTCACGTCTATAGAAAGTCGTGTGAAGTTCACCAACCCGCACTGGGCCAGCGTGGTAGACTATGGCCCAAAATCTCCCCCGAATTAACCATTTTATATTTTCTACAGGAGGTCCTTTTTCTCACATAATTTTCATACAGAAATTTTGTGTGTGCATTTCAGTAACTGTAGTAATATAATATAATACCTGTATATTGCAGCGCGCCAACGAGACGTACTTCTACAAAGTGAATGGTACATGGGAGTTTGCGTATCCCGAATACAGAATACTGAGCTTTGTGAGACGACCGACGGGTAATGATACAGGCGTCGCTACTCTGTCTATGAAGGACCGGTCGCTGATTGCGCACTTTAACAGCAGCGATGGTGAGTTCTCACACATTCACTTCTTGTCAAAGGTCTTTCTCACACACCCATTTTTACTCAAGTTTATTACTCACCCACTCGCTTCACTTCAAGTCTCGTTTTCACACATCGACTTCTACTCAAGTCCCTTTATCACATACTAACTTCCTTAATGTATTTTTGTATTTTTTATACGCATAGTACCACACGACAGTGAACACGACAGACAGGACAGAAGAGACATCTTAGCCTGACGCACACACTCACTCTTATTAGTCTGAAATACTAAATTACCTTGTCGGAATCACACACATAGGGTCTTATTTGTCCCTTTGTCCGACTCACGCACTCACTTTCCTGTCACTACGTCTTCATTGGATTCACTAACTCGCTTCTCTATCTGATTGACAAACTTACTCCTATTTTGATTCAATTTCACATACTCACTTCTTTACTTCTCTCTTTGACAATTACACACACCGTCTTCTATGGCTGTTTAAATTAAGATGAGATCATATATTTTTTCCTATTCTTTTTTTGTCGACTCCTTTTCTCTCTATGTATTGACGTCTTTTATTTCTTGATTTTTTTAGTTTGATTTTTTTCCTCTCTCTCTTTTTCATCACTCTAAGGTTGGCTGGTAGAAAATGTCTGAGGCATTAAGCTTACCTTTGTACAATTTATACTTATGTAGGTATAATTGTGCAAATTAAAAAAATACTGAAATACAACTAACACTGATCTTTTACAGATATATCGTATCACATGATCGGTCAGATAGTTGACACTAGATCCGCCAAACTGGACGCGTGGCGGAACTTTGATGACGTCACGACCGTCGACCTAGCCTCCTACATCCGTCTAAACCACTCTAGACTACTAACCAGCTCGGTAAAATGGCGCCCGCAAATATACAGCGAAGTTAAATCCCAAGCTGTTTATACCCTGAAAATATTGTACAGTCAAATTAACGACACTCTCATAATACTCAAAGAAATGCCAATGGAAGCGCATTCGGCGCTCAAAAACATCTGGTCGGACGCCAAGCCGAGAATACGAGAGTTTTTGGACGACTTAAACGACTTGCAAGTCATCAAGGACGACTTGAACGACTTCGAACTTTACTTGAACCAATCGTACAGCAAAAACGACTTTTATGTCAAAGATATCGTAGAATTCACTTACTATGTGTTAGATGAAATGGCTATTAGGAACCATTTGGAGAGCCTCCCTGGTATTGTTAACGATATGTGGGGTATGATGGGTAACACCAGCCAATCAATCAAACAGAGTTTAACCTACGTAGTCGACACTATAAAGAAAGCGTATGCAAACTTCTTGGACTCTATGAACAAGGTGTTAGAGGCGGATTTCATGGAGCTAGTCTCTGAAAAACTAGAGGCAATGATATACAAATACGATACGTTCATAAGGGATTTGCATATGAAATTCCTGGAATATTGGGAGGAGACTTGGGTGAATGCGACCACAAGATTGACTAAGTATTGGCATGAGTTATTAAAATCTGTTGAGCCATTGTTCTTTAAGATATTACATTACACAGAATCGTTTGTGTTCACTCTATGGAAGAATGTTATGGATTTCTTTTATAATAGGACGCAAGAGTTGACAGACTCTCCGTACTTCAACTATGTGACTGCGTTCGGACACGAAATGGACCAGTAAGTATTCAAGAGTCTGCCAAATATATAATCACACCTGTATTCCTCGCAGGGGTAGGCAGAGGTGCCACACATCGTTGATGTATTTTAATCCCAATGCAATAAGGGGCGAGCCCATTGCCATTATACCGGGCACATTCTGCTTCAATACGAGGTAGATTTGGGGCCATAGTCCACCACTATAGTGAACATCACACACCTTACTAGACGTGCAGGTTTCCTCACGATGTTTTACTTCACCGTTCAGGAAGTGGTAATCATTATTGAAAATGACACTCGCACATGAAAATCTTAGAGGTAACTGGGATCGCCCCAGTTCATTGTACGGTACCCATAGTACAAGCTTTGCTTAGTTTCGGATCATACGATGAGTGTGTGTTGTCTGGCGATATTTATTCGTCTACAATGGATTTACAACACACTTTTATTTACAGTATTTACAAAGACCTGGTAAACAACGATCTAGTGACGAACATAAAGAAATATACAAACAAACTATGGAACGTTGTGTGGAGCAAGATTGAGAAGTACATTCCATTCAAAGATGAATTCTCACAGCTGTACGCAGAGTTCAGAAACGCGTGGCAGAACTTTCTGAAGACACAGCAAGTGGTGTATGTAAGGGAGAAGGTAAATTTAACTTTATATTATTATCAATAACGTTCATTTTTTAACAACATCCAATTCCATTCGGGTATGTTCGACTTTTATACGTGTTGTAGACTTCTGAAATAATTACAAGGTAATGTAATTTGAACTTTGTTCTTATTGGAACAAAGTTGATTTATTGTTGATTCACTTTCCAGTGATCAAAGTGATCCTCGTCACTGAGGAAGTATTTATAAACTTAAGAGAACTGCTTTTTGTAATTTGACGAACTTGTTCCAGTACCAAGAAGCGTACGTTCGCCTCAAGTGGTGGTATGATTACTTCTTGATTGGCGAAGCTCTCCATACAGTTGGTGAAATATTGTATAACAAGCTTACTGATATGGCGAAGACGGCTTTGCAGTACGAAGAATTGTAAGTAGACATAAGTACATCATCACGCGTGTATTCTCCGACGGGGTAGCCAGAGATACACTGCAGTGCACCTACGTTTTTAACGTCCACTTTTTTTACGTCCCAATCTAATAGGCAACGTGTCCGGATAAGAAATTTGTAATATATTTTATTGAAATTGTCCTAACCATATATATATATATGACTTCTATAGGGTTGTATAAGAAATCCGAAATAATACTTTGGGTAGGTACATATTTAGTAGTTCATATGTGGATGCTTAGTGAAGACAGTTTATACCTAACTATTATAGTTTATGAGTTATATTCAGTTGTATACCCGATACTGATGCAAACGTCAAAGTATTATTTCGGACTTCTGAAACAGTCTTTAGATTAAAACTCTAAATAACAGGTGTTATATATCCTTTGGAATCGCCAAAAACTACTAAATGCAATACTTACTTCTCAAAAACCTTTAAATTGTTCCCTTTTTTCATGATCCGTTCACTGTAATAAATATTGAATAATAAGCTATGTTTATATTATTATTTTGCTTCCGTATAGCTAATCATTTCGTAATACAGATTTTTGTGGAAGCATTTTGCTGCATAAAGACTAGTTAACACAACAAAATAATCACGTCAAAAAATATTTTGGTAATCCCAAAACGTAGAAAATTCCTAACGTGGTATGGTAGGTTTTACGCAACTGAATCCTCACGTGCTTGGACGTCTCTTCTTATTTTATTTTGTTTAAGGCACCGCACACCGAAAACTAACTTCATATTCGACCCTCGCGTCGGTGAAATCCGTCTGGAGCAGAAGTTGCCGATGTCTTGGCATGCCTTCAATCGTACGCCCGACTTCACAGAGATATCCGAGTACCGAACTGTCAAGGACTTTATGGACGAATGGCTGACCACGAACAAGAGCATATGGTCGTTCTACTACGATATAAGGCCGTATATGGACTTCGATAATTTGATGCCGCCGTTCGTTGGTAAGGAATTGTGTGTGCAATACCATTGTCTCGCTTGGGAAACTTGTTCAAGGTGTACTTGAAGTCCGAAATAATACCTGTCTGTTTGCATGAATATAGGCTCTACAGCTGAATGGTACAAAATTTTTGTCGAAATTTTCAAAGTTTTTCGCCGCTAATTTTAATATCTTGTAATATCTCGAGTCCTATGCTGAATTTTCAAGTTCAGTTTTGTGAATATTAATAGTCGCCTCACGTAGATGTAATTTAAAATTTTAAATAGGATTATGGGTGTGCCTTAAAGCCACAACAGGATACTTGTGACAAATACTCAAATGTCTGCAACTCAGTAACTATGATATTTAGGCATAGTCTTCCTTCACAAAGCATCTACATATGTGAACCTAAAATATTATTTCGGACTTCCGATATACCCTGTATACATTCGTGGCGGTGGTTGTAGCTAGTACTATATACAAAACAGACACACACATTTTTTTATTAATTTATTAACTTTACTATTTTATACATCTTCATCAAGCCTGTATTTCCCGAAGGGGTAGGGAGAGGTGCACTATACTTCGTCGATGTATTTTGGTCCTAATGCAATAGGGGGCAAGCCAATAGCGAAATCTGTATGCACCGCAGTAGTTGTGGCATGTGCCCCAAGACTAGACTTATGTCACGGAATATCTTGATGTTGTCTCTTTCTCTCGTATGAAATTAGACAGAGAGCGAGCGAGCGAATCCGTGACAAAGGCCTTGCTTTGACATGCGTGCTTACCCCACTGTGCACCTCTGCCTACCCCTTCTGGGAATACATGCGAGATGATGTATCTTACCCGTCAATCTTTCCAGGTATGGCAATGATGACCGGTCAAGGCACTCTGGTCACGTTCGACAAGCAAGTTTTGACTATATCCGAGGCGGGGACGTTCCTACTGACCAAAGACTATAGACAAGGAAACTTCACTGTTCTGATGGAGAGCAACGATCAGGGCAGGTATAACCTGGTCGTTTTAACCGCGAGGAACTTGATACACATCGATTTGTATAGACAGGTGAGTGCAGCATCCCTTTAACAGTATGCCAGCAGGCGCAGCATGGCCCAGCAAAGAAAAACAAAACAACTTGCCCGCTGATTTCCTTGCCGGATCTTCGCAGTCGAGATTGCCTTCTGATCCGATAGAAGCATCCTAACCTACTAATATTATAAATGTGTAAGTTTGTGAGGGTGGATGGATGGATGGATGGATGTTTGTTACACTTTCGCCCAAAAACTACTGAACGGATTTTGATGAAACTTAACAGTATTATTGTTTGAATAGAATAGCTGTGGTAGCCCCGCTGGTAGAACGCCTTGAAAGTAAGGGGTGCAAGTTCAAATCCCGGGCCCGCACCTCTGAGATTATCATGTGCGAATCACGTTTTCAACAATGATTACCACTTGATGAACGGTGAAAGAAAACATCGCGAGGAAACCTGCTCGTGAAACCTACATTGTATGTTATACATACTTTGTCGGATCATTTGGTCATCGTTAAAACTGACATTCGCTCATAATACATCACCACGCCTGTATTCCCCGAAGGGGTAGGCAGAGGTGCACTGTAGTGCGCCCACTCTTCGCCGATGTATTTTGGTTCCAATGTAATAGGGGGCGAGCCTATTGCCACTGAACCGGCCACATTCCCCCTCAATACGAGGGAGATTTGGGCCATAGTGCACCAAGCTGGCCTAGTGCGGGTTGGTGAACTTCACACGCCTTTCTATAGACGTGCAGGTTCAGCAAGTGGTAATCATTGTTGAAAATGACATTCGCACATGAGAATTATCTCAGAGATGCGGGCCTGGGATTTGAACTCCCCTTACGTTCAAGGCGGGCGTTCTTGCTCACGAGGCTACTGCTTTTATATCTGCTTTTGTACTGCTCATAATATCCGAAATTTTACCAAAGCGAGTCCGGGGTTTGAACCTGCACCCCCTAGCTTTCATGGCGAGCGTTCTAACACATCATGGCGGATAGTATATTGTGGATTTTGTTTACAGGATGTGTCTATAGGCCGTAAGGTGCTTAGTCTTCCCGCGTCCGTGGACGGTTTAGTACTGGATAGGCAGACGGACACTCTCATACTGCAGAGCACCACTGGCATAGACATACAATGCAACTTACTCTTCCACACGTGCAAACTTCAAGTATCAGGTAATATCAACATTCTATGTCACAAACCGTAGAGTTAAAGTAGTAATTTGAGTGACGTTTGTAATTCTATCTATCAGCCAGGGACGTCCACTGCTGGACATAGGCCTCCCCCATAGATCGCCACAAATTACGTTCTTGGGCTTTATACGCCCATCGACTCCCGGCGACCCTGGTGAGGTCGTCCGTCCACCTGGTCGGGGGTCGTCCCACATTCCGCTTGCCTGTTCGTGGCCGCCACTCTAGGACTTTGATGCCCCAACGGCCATCCGTTCTCCGGGCAATGTGTCCGGCCCATTGCCACTTCAAACGTGCAACCCTTCGAGCTATGTCTGTAACCTTGGTTCTTCTGCGGATGTCCTCATTTCTGATTCTATCGCGCAGTGAAACTACCAACATAGCTCGCTCCATTGCACGACTGACGGCTCCAGTGACTCTGAGCCGTCTTATGAGTCCCATTGTGAGCGACCACGTCTCAGATCCGTACGGCATCACTGGCAACACACACTGTTCGAAGACTTTTGTCTTCAGGCACTACGTTTGTAATTAGACTAAGTTAACTGTAAAAAAATATTTTTAATATGGGACCAAATTTTAAGAATTTTCTAGTAAATATAAATTTTATTTCAATTGCACCGTGGTCGTGTGGCTTTTGCTACAGACATTAATTATTTACTGTACTCATACAAATTGTTCATTTAAATTTGCTCGCGATGTCAAGAACTATTGGAAAAAAGCAACGATGGAGGTTCTTGCCCATTCTTCTCCATTGGAAATGCATTCCGAATGGGTGGTAGAGATACTATTATTATCATTTATTGACGATTCATAAGTGCCTGTATTTGTTTACATCATCCTTTTCCAAAGTGGGCGATAACGCTCCCTTGTGGGCACTGCAGGTCTAAAGGCGGTGGTAAGAGACCCAGAAAAAAAATGGGGGCGTTGTGTAGAAGCTTGTATCAATTAATTTAATTTGACGTTTTAGTGGTTTTTAGTAGGTGAAAAATGGGGGCGCTAAAAATAATTTATTCTCAAAGTGAGCATACAAAATAAGTTTGGGAACCACTGGTTACATGAATAAAAATAAATGGTAAAAAAAACTTTTTAAAAACAAGCTTTTATGTTATTGCCCTTAGATTTCGTGTTCTCCTCAGTAAGCCTTTCATAGCCGTTTCATTGGATACCCATACTGTGGTAGTGGAGAAAAAATAACTATTCCGCCATCTTGAATGATCCGCCATATTGGAATTAGAATGACGTCACATAGCTAAGCATGCATTGTCATCCAAAATAAGCGTGTATACCAAATTTCAGTTGCAAGATTCCATCCGGACATATATTGCAAGCTAATATAAAGCTTGTACAATAAATAGGTATCTGATTCTGATTCGTTACAGGCTGGTGCTACGCTTCCTTAGGCGGCCTCCTCGGCACGTACAACAACGAACAGTACGACGAATTGTTACTACCGAACAGTACGCATACGACCTCTATCACCGCGCTCGGGCACGCATGGAACGTGTTGCCTATAGCCGGTGCATCGGTCATAGAGAACCACGAGTTGAAGAACGACACTCAATGCGAGAAATTCTTTTTGAACAAAGTCTCGCCGCTCAACCCTTGCTTCTCAATCGTAAGTTTTTTTTAGCTTTTCTATGTCCCACTCATGGGCAAAAGCCTCCGCTTTACTTCTCCACACATCTCGGTCCTGGGGCCGGATTTTCGTTTGATAGACATCATCTCTATTCGAGATATGTCGAAAAAAAATCGACTAATTTGACGTTTTGTTTCGAGATATCTCGAATCGAAATGAATGTCGATCGCACGAAAATCGGGCCCCTGGGCTATTTCCTGCCAAGCTGTCCCCGCAAAGATGTTCAAATTTTCTCATTGAACTAAATAATACAAATAAATAAAATTGAAGTCAAAATTACAGCTTTTTAGCCTCGCGGGCAAGAACGCCCGCCTTGAACGTAAGGGGTGCAAGTTCAAATCCCAGGCCCGCACCTCTGAGATAATTTTCATGTGCGAATGTCATTTTCAACAATGATTACCACTTGCTGAACGGTGAAGGAAAACATCGTGAGGAAACCTGCACGTCTATAGAAAGGCGTGTGAAGTTCACCAACCCGCACTGGGCCAGCGTGGTGGACTATGGCCCAAATCTCCCTCGTATTGAGGGGGAATGTGCCCGGTATAATGGCAATAGGCTCGCCCCCTATTACATTGGGACCAAAATACATCGGCGAAGTGTGGGCGCACTACAGTGCACCTCTGCCTACCCCTTCGGGGAATACAGGCGTGATGATGTATTTATAAATGGTTGTGAAAGTTTATACAGTTTTTATAAAGATAAATATTTTTTAATATTTTTGTCTGTCTGTCTGTTTTGTGTTTGTCTCGCTTGTTATCGATACTATGTGTCTTCATAAAATGATTTTATATACTGTTCCAAACTAACTTATACCAAACGTACCGGACTCCGATTATTCAATAACTTATAAATTATAGCCTCTGTATATGTTATTCTAATGTATATGCAATAATACTGTAAAGTTTCATCAAAATCCGTTCAGCAGTTTTTGCGTGAAAGAGTAACAAACATCCATCGATCCAGTCTCAAAAACTTTCACATTGATAATATTAGTAGGATAGGTAGTTTGTATTGCTTTATGAGGTGTATCTATCATCGTGTCAGATATCTGCGAGGCCGTTCCACGACGAGTGCGTGTCGGGCGGGTCGGCGTGCGCGCTCGCCAGCGCCTACCGCCAGCTGTGCCAGCACGAGCACGTGCCGACACACATGCCAGACCACTGCCATCAGTATGTACCATACAACACCTTAAGCTGAATTTACATTACGACACTTAGTTTCATGCATGATGAAATTAGTTTCACGACATTACTTTCACTGCCTGCACTTGCAGCATGAGCGCCAAGATTAGACGTATGTCACGAAATATCTTGATGTTGTCACTCGTATTATATTAGACAGAGAGCGACCGAGCCAATCCGTGACAGAGGTATTGTCTTGACATGCGTGCTTGACACCACTGTGAAACTAGTTTCATCGAAAATAATAGTGTCGTGACATCCACAGTATGTCTGTGTTCATGATTCCGCCAACATCAGAGCAGTTATTGTATAAAATTAAGAAAAGATTGTCTCGAAAGTTGATTCGAGGGTGGATTGATAAATATTATATTTTTATTAGTTGGTTACAGATTTAAAATTTTTAGACTACCACGGCCCACACCACGACTAAAAAACAAACGTCCTATCAACGCAGGCGGTGTCGCGACACTAGTTTCACGTCGCGTTTACACGATGACATTAGTTGCATGATTAGAGTCATCCAAAAATCGCGCGCTACACGAAATTAATGCATGCATCGAAAAATGCATGAAACTTGACGTTTACACTGTGAAACTGTTGATGAAACTAATGTCACGAAACTCCTTTCACGTCACTAGTGTCGCAATGTAAATAGGGCTTTAAACCAGTATATCCCAAACATTATTAAACTTTTACAATATGTTATACGGTGAAAAAAAAAATATTTTTTTAATTCGATCCAGTAGTTCCTGAGATTAGCGCGTTCAAACAAACAAACTCTTCAACTTTATAATATTAGTATAGATTATTCAAAGTAAATTTCTCTCCATTATATAGATGTACCACACCCCAAGGGGATACGATCGAGGAAGGCGCCTTCCATACACTGCAATATGTGCCTAACTCCACGGACGTAGTGTTCATAATCGAAGCGCAATACTGCAACCGGAATTTGCGCAAGACCAAGAATATGGATCTGTTTATTGAAGCTTTCGATACTAAATTACAAGCTGGCGGAATAACTGATAATAGGTAAGAGTGTTTCATATGCGTATTGTATATTTTTAACCGACTTCAAAAAAGGAGGAGGTCCTCATTTCATCGGAATCTTTTTATTTCAAGTTAAAAAAGGTCTTAGTTTTTCCTACAATTTTCTTATTCTGTTAATTTAGAAATTAACTTATTTTAGTTCGTTTGTATTGTCATTTTCAATAATGATTGCCACTTGCTGAAGGACACGGTGAAGGAAAACATCGTGAGGACACCTGCACGTCTATAAAAGGCGTGTGAAGTTCACCAACCCGCACTGGGCCAGCGTGGCGGACTATAGCCCAAATCTCCCTCGTATTGAGGGGCAATGTGACCGGTATAAAGGCAATAGGCTCGCCCCCTATTAAATTGGGAGCAAAAAATATATCGGCGAAGGGTTGGTGTTCTTCAGTGCACCTCTGTCTAACCCTTCGAGGAAAACAGGCGTGATGATGTGTTTTTATAGGTACGCGATAGTTGGTTTCGGCGGGCGCGGCGTGTACAAGCGGCCGCGCGCGCTCTACGTCAACAACCGCGCCTTTACCAACTCGATAGAGATATCGCAGCACTTTGACAACTTTATAATTGGTAAGTACATACACATATACACCCGCTATACGTGCGTATTGTTGTGTTTACTCATAGAGGGTGTTTCAGAAGTCCGAAATAATACTTTGACGTTTGCATCAGTATCAGGTATACAACTGAATGGTATAAAAAATGATCGAAATTAGAACATGTTTTTTCAACTTTTTTTCCTCGTAAATTTTTTACTCAATATCTCAAGTCCTATGTGAAATTTGCATGTTCTGTTTTGTGAATATTGATAGTCGCCCCACATAAGTCCGGTTTACAATGCTGAATAGGGTTATGGATGTACTCAAAGGCCAGAACACGATACCTGTGACAAATATTCAAAGGTTTTTAACTCAGAAACTATGATAGTCAGGTACAAACTGTCTTCACTAAGCATCCAGATGATGAGCTACCGTATTTGTACCCGAAGTATTATTTCGAACTTCTGAAACACCCTGTATACACGGGTCTGTATAAAGACGAGGGTACCACTGATTTTCATTCATTGTTTTATAAATAATGACTAACCTTATTGTTTTCTCATATTTACGCGAATACTATACATTGAAATAAAACTATTTTACGGATTCTATCGCGTTTATCGCTGATACGATCGGACCGCAAACAACAACTAAATATGAGGGTACCCAGTTATTAACTATGACATCAGGACGTCTAACACCTCAGTCCCCCCGTGACCATGGTTGCTGTAAAGCAGCCAAAACGTCGGGAAAACCAAATAGTAAATAAACGCGATAAAATCCGTAAAATATTTTTATTTTAATGACTAACCTTTACAATCTCTGACAAAATCTGATTCTACAGTTGCAGCATGAGCGCCAAGACTAGACTTATGTCACGGAATATGTTGATGTTGTCTCTTTCTCTCATATGAAATAAGATAGAGAGCGAGAAGTGAATCCGTGATAGAGGTCTTGTCTCACGGTCGTAGCTAGAGGGGCATTGTGGGGCAATGCCTTCCCTATACTTAAAAATAAATACCAAAAACTAAGATAAATTATTATAATTAAATTGTTTGTTCATAGTTAGAGAAAAAATAATAGCGATAGGTATGTAAACTTTTTCGAACACAGTTTGTGATATTCATTTCATATTATAATAATTCTTTGTTCTGTGTATATATGGCATTTCAAGCGCCATTATATGAAGCGATGGGTCTATTTAATTGTAATATCTTAGATGCAGAGGTGTTTCCCCGTACCAGAGATTGCAATCTATGGTACGGGGAAACTAAAATAAACATAAACTAGTGATTGATTATGATCTGTAACCAATGCTGCCCTACCTCAAATTCGACTCTAGCTACAGTCCTGTCTTGACATGCTTACTAACCCCTCTGATGTGTTATAGACAAACGGGACCTGGTGAAAGGCAATAAGACAGTGAAAACGGACATGTTCGCGGCGTTGAACTTCGCGACGCGGCTGCCGTACCGGCCCGCTGTGCCAAAGACCTTCGTGCTCATGCCCTGCACGCGCTGCGACGCCGGCTTCATGCGGGTCAGATCATTACTACTACTACAGCCCTTTTAACGTCCCACTGCTGGGCACGGGCCTCCCCTCAATGCGAGGGGGATTCGGGCCATAGTCCACCACGCTGGCCCAGTGCGGGTTGGCAGACTTCACACATCTATAGAAAACTAGTCAAGTTCCCTCAGACGTGCAGGTTTCCTCACGATGTTTTCCTTCATCGTTTCATAGCAAGTGATAATCTCGGATGTAAATGAGATTCGCACATAAATCCCAGAGGTGTGAGTCGGGGTTTGAACCTGCACACTTGGTTTGCAAGGCGTGCGTTCGACTACTCGCGGCTACCACTTTTATTATTATTTCAGCTGGATTATTCAACCATCTACCATAATCTACTCGAGAACTCTGTGACACTACATATACTAATGGACGATGACTTCACGCTGTCCAAGAAACGAGCTTCCAAGTACTTGTTTGGTAAGTCCACAATTGCATCATACCGGTATTAGCTTGTGGCGACCCCTATGTCGTCGCCACAAAGCAGAACTTCCACCAGTATAAATACAAACTGTGATTTTGTTATTCTGTGTTAGGTGTGGACAGCACATTGGCGTATACGAACAAAGACTACGAGACACTAGTGGGAGACAGCGCGTTGCGGAAGCAAGTCAAGTTGCCCAAAGACAAACTAGGACTCTGTACATCACTAGCTATGGAGACTAACGGTATGATACTTTAATCCTACTAATAGTATAAATGTGAAGGTATGTGAGGATGGATGGATGTTTCTTACTCGCGCAAAAACTACTGAATAGATTTTAATGAAACTTTAGGCAAGGCGCGCACTGGGCAGCCAGGCTGCGCAGCCAGACGAACAAATGACGTTGTATGGGAGCCCGCGTACTAGGCAGCCTCGGCTGCGGCCTTTAGCCATCTCACGGCCAACAGCGTAGTCCATTAAAAAAAAACGTCAACAGGGCGGCAAATTATGACTCCGTCCCGGACGACAGTGACTCACGCTACGCCACTGATAAGGTCACAATGTTAGTTACTGTGCTACGTCACTAATAAACAAGATGTAACCAAGAAGACACATGACATTGTTTACACCACCTCAACAATGCCCCAAACAAACAATCATATAGCAATGCATCCTCCCGTAGGCACGATATTCGCGGGTACAAAGTTGCGTGGCGAGCGAGCCACCGCGCGGCGCTTCTCGTCGGTGGCGGGCGGGCGGGCCGCGCGCGCCGCGCTGCCCTGCGCCGCCGCGCCGCGCTGCGAGTGCGCGGAGGGCCGCCTGCACTGCGCGCCCTGCGCAGACACGCAGCGCTTGGTCCGTCACGACACTACACATTTACTTCCCTACAGCAGGCCGCACACCAGCCATACACTTGTATCTCGAAAATTGAAATTGCCACATCAAGAAATAGTCGTCGTCAAACGATGATGTTGTCGACATTCTCAAAGCGGTGCCACGTTACAACTGTGTTTCCGATGTGCGCATAGACAATACATTTGTAGCAAGCTGAATTGTAGCGCAATCATTGTGGCGACGTAAATGTCCGATGCGTGTAGCATGCGGCGCTGGTGTGCGGCCTGCTTTAGCTTGATGATTGAAGCGGAAGCACTCTGGAAGACACTCGCAACGCTTGGTCACATTACTTCTATTTTAATAATGCATCATCACACCTGTATTCCCGGAAAGGGTAGGCAGAGGTGCGCTGCAGTGCGATAACGTATTTTGACCCCAATGTTATAGGGGGCGTATTGCCATTATACCGGGCACTTTCTCCCTCAATACGAGGGAGATTATTTGGGCTATAATCCACCACGCTGGCCCAGTACGGGTTGGTGGACTTCACACGCCTTTCTTTAGACGTGCAGGTTTCCTCACGATGTTTTCCTCCACCGTTTCATAGCAAGTGGTAATCTCGGATGAAAATAAGATTCGCAGGTTAAACCAGGGCGTGCGAGCCGGGGTTATAACCTGCACACTTTGAATATTAGGAATCCCTTAGTACAACCAGCGGCGACCCTAGGGCGGTGCAAGCAATGCGACCGAACCTGGCGTTGTCGTAAGGGGCCGCCAAAATCAACCGAAAGTCACGACGCTATTCAGTGACGCGTCAAGGAGGAGCCTTACAACGAGCGTCATCCACAATCTTAGTAATAAAAGATTCGAATTTTGTATTCAGAGGGACACCACTTTGAAATCCCGCACCATCCAAAAAAAATGCAAGGCAGTCCCTAAATACAACTCACATAAAGATCATATTCACATACTAGTCAATGTAATAAAACACTTTATTCCAACAGTTGGAGCTCTCATTCTTCGATCCTGAAGATATCGACGAGCTGATCGACATGGCGATGGAGCCAACACTACCAGCGTTCAGATAACAAATAGCATCTTAGATTAATACTATACAGTGTATATCAGAAGTCCGAATAATATTTTAGGTACACATACGATAGTTGATTGACTATCAAATTTTTTTTGTATCTACTACTAACTAAGGCTTATAAAATTGTAAAATGCATTAACGATAAGTGGATACTAATGAAATCAATATAAAGTAAAGTAAGACATGAAACTTTATGTAGTAGGTACGTCTCGAAGTATTTTGATAATGTTGCTAAACAAATATATACAGGGTGTTTTAAAAGTCCGTAATAATACTTTGGGTACATATACGGCAGCTCATATGTGGATGCTTAGTGAAGACAGTATAAACCAACTATCATAGTTTCTGAGTTACAGACCTTGAATATTTGTCACAGGTATCATGTTCTGGCCTTTGTGTACATCCATAACCCTATTCAGCAGTGTAAACTATATTATTGATAGGCGGCTACCAGTATTCAAAAAACAGAACATGCAAATTTTACATTCTTCTCAGTCGGACACTCTTGTCAGAGTGGTCGTGGTTATGTGTTGCTCTTCTCGGAAATGGCCGCTGCTTTTGCAATTCTTCTCCAGGTGACTCTGTTAATTGCGTTGCGAGAGCATTCTACTATCGGGCATTTTGTTGTAGTTTTAATAATATCTACCCATCTTGTTGGAGACCGACCACGTGACCGCTTGCCTTCCACTCTACCTTGGATCACCAGACGTTCCATAGAGTTACTTTTTCGTGTAATGTGTCCGAAAAAAGTAAGGATTCGTAATTGAACAGTCGACGAAAGCCTTTGCTTAATTTTAAGCTCTTTTAAAATGGAGACGTTGGTACGATGTGCTGTCCAGCTTATTCTTAGAAGGCGGCGCCAGCACCACATTTCCAAAGCGTCAATTTTTCTGCGGTCTTGCAGTCTTACTGTCCACGTTTCAGCTCCGTATAGGAAAATGGGGAAGATCAAGCAGTACACTAGACGAACTTTTGTGGTTTTCGTAATTCTGCGATCACTCCAAATTTTCGTGAGCTTCTCCACGGCCGATCTAGTTACCGCACAGCGTCTTTTAATTTCCTCCTCATAACTTCCATTATTAGTGATAGTGGAGCCCAAATATACATAACTTTGCACTACTTGACAGTTAGCAATATTGGTAGTCCCAGCTTGGTTGTTGTTAGCACGGTCCACTATCATTATTTTGGTCTTGTCGCGGTTAATTGTGAGTCCGAAGTTCAGACTCGTAGATTCCAGTAGTTGGAGGAGATTTTTTATATCTTCTTCAGATCTTGCAAGAAGAGTAGTGTCATCAGCGTATCTTAAATTGGAAATCCTCTGCCCCCCCAATGATATACCCTTGTCCCATCCCTCTAAGACAATCCACATTATATACTCGGTATATATGTTGAACAGCAACGGTGACAAAATGCATCCCTGTCGCACTCCCGCTTGCGTTTTAAAGCCTCCTGAGTTCACTCCGTCCACCCTTACAGTAGTTGTGCCACCCTCATACAATGATCGGACGAGATATATTAGATGGTATGGTACATGCATCTCCATGAGAACCTTCCATAATTGACACCATATGACGGTATCAAAAGCTTTGCGGAAGTCTACGAAGCATATGTACAAGGGGTTGTTGAACTTTCTGAAATTTTACATAGGACTCGAGATATTAAGGGTTATAGAAATTGACAACGAAAAAAAGGTTGGCAAAACATGGTCGAACTTCAATCAAATTTTTATACCATTCAGTTGTATACACGATACCGATGCTAGCGTCCAAGTATTTTTTCGGACTTCTGATACATCCTGTATATAAAAATACCATTTTTTTTAACAGACTAAGCGATTATGTGACTTTCATTGCCATCAATTTTATCGACACATAAAAAATGGCGGATTTTCAATACATTTCGACAGTAGTTGATTGCAACTAAGTTTTATTTTATTTATTTATTTTATTAAAGTTATTTAGGTATAGCCGTTGTAAGTCCGATACTCAGTCGTATGTAAAAGTTTTATTTTGGACTTCTGAAACACCAATGCTACAATCCTACCTTTTTTTTTGTATCGTCGGAAAATCCTTTATGGATACCCTGCCATCTCGGGGGAAGGAGCAGGGTTATGTGGGAGTCCCGACAGAAGGCCGTATACCCACAAAAAACCGACGGTGTACCATCTTCCGCTTATATCGGGGCGCCACGGGATCGCTTTCGTATGCACCGCGACGCTGCAATCCTACCTGCTCATTTGGCGTCGCAACTGTCTTCACAACAAAGAACAAAATAAACGAACTCATCATATAAGTCCTAAGTTTACGTAGATGTTAGTATTGTGGTATGCAGGATTGGTGTGATTTAGAATAAAATAGTCCTTATTGTAAACCGTAGAAAGTATAAAATGATTAACTAACATTGAATTTTACTTCATCAACATCGTTACGCTGGCATTCCTCGACGCGGTAAGCAGACATGTACTGCAGTGAGCCCACATTTGGTCGGTGTATTTTGTTCCCAATGTCAAAGTGGGCGAGGTTTTTGTCATTATATTGGGCATATTTCTCTTAATACAAGGGAAATTTGGGCCCTGTGCAGGTTGGTAAACTTCACACGCATTTATATAGACGTGCAGGGTTACGATGTTTGCCTTCACCGACCAACAAGTGTTAATAACTATTAAATCTTATATTAAAGCAATAAAACAACAACATATAACATAAAATTATATTTATTATAGGAGTCAAACTCAGTCTTAGGAACATAACACTCTTGTTTACAATGTATTGCTATTACCTAGAACAAATCACTAATCAACAGCTTATTTTTCTAGATCTAGATTCCTATCTATTGCACATTCATTGGTTAACACAGAGAGAGCAACTAATAAGGGTAGGTAACCAAAGTAATAAACACTAAATTAAGACCACTTTCAGACTAGCGTTTTGTTTGTGCATATAAACGCTTCTAAACGCCGAACGTCGCGTATACAGGCTTATTCCTATGTGTACGCTCGACCCGGTCGTGGTGAGAATCAATAGCGATATGGATTCAGACGACGAAACAATTGAAACATCGCGGCTCGTTATTACGAGCTTATAATCGCGTCAACGCTTGTACGAGTTGCGCGTGTGGCAAAAGGCGCGCTTACACGCACTTCAAAAAACTAGCTTGTACGGTCGTATAAAATAATATTATTTATTTATATCCATTAAAGTTCTGAGCACTCTGGGGCGTACTGACGCACACGTATTTTTTTTTGCCAAAGCCAAAGATAACTGTGTCATATCTAACTTCCAACAATATAAAATTATAACCTCTTCTGTTGTGGCTTTAGTCTCCCTCTGTGTAATTAAATATGTTTGTTTTTGTTGTTATTCATGTGTTCGTTTTGTATTGTGTTGTTTTAGGTACCTCACTCACTAACCGGTCAATCTCGACAAAAAACAGCTGCTGTAATATAACCGATTAATCAATCTCCATCGTGTCTTCGCCACTACGTTGACATTGGCAGAATCACATTGGGCCAGACTCAATGGAAAGAGGCCATAAACAAAAAAAAAACAATATACATAAAGATTGGATTACTGTGGTAAAAGCCACTCACTGTCACAGGCATTTCGTTGAAGAATGAGCTTTATCAATGAGACAATACAGTTGGTATTAGCAAAAATGTTGACGTGCCCGGGGCTTCACATAGTCGCCTCTCATATAGCGTCTTGCATTATTTTAAAATCATCCACAAACTACTTACTGTGCGCCTTATAAGCTAACATCACACCTAGAGCAACTAGAGCAACAGCAGACGCTTTAAACAGCATATAATAAAGGACCTTATTCTGTCCACTCACAGAGTTCACAATCAGATTGTTCATGCTAAACACTTGGCTACTCTCTTCTATGAACGCTTGGCGTTCGTCCTCCGTCATTTTGTCAGCTATCTCGTTCATAGCTTGACGGAAATCCTTCTTCAGTTGACCAATGTCTACACCAGTAAAATCTGTGACTTTGTCAGTGTATACATTTTGTTTTGCATTGGCTGTGGACAAAAGAGAGATTTCATGTTAAGGCCACACATACACTGGAGCGTCAATAGACGCGCGTCACCATGTTTGCCAAAACCAAAACGAAGTCAATGTCACTAAGCATAAAGATTGGAAAAAAACCGGCTCAGTGCGAGTCGGACTCTCGCACGAAGGGTTCCGTACCATTATCCATAAAAACGGCAAAAAAAACCACGTTTGTTGTATGGGAGCCCCCTTAAATATTTATTTTATTCCGTTTTTTAGTATTTGTTGTTATAGTGGCAACAGAAATACATCATCTGTGAAAATTTCAACTCTATCACAGTTCATGAGATGAGATATCGTCAGCCTGGTGACAGACGGACGGACGGACGGACAGCGAAGTCTCAGTAATAGGGTTCCCGTTTTACCCTTTGGGTACGGAACCCTAAAAAGCAACCATAGTTTCTTGCCCATTCTTCGCCATAGGAAATGCATTCCGAATCGGCGGTAGAGATACTATTACTATTATTTATTGACGATTCATACGTGCCTGTATTGGTTTACATGAATAAAAAAGTATCTACCAATATTCAGAAAACAGAACAAGCAAATTTTACATTGGAATCGAGATATTATGAGTTATAGAAAGTGACGACGAAAACAAAAATGAAAAAACATTCGATTTTCGATCAAATTTTTATACCTTTCAGTTGTATACCCGATACTGATACAGACGTCAAAGTATCATTTTGGAATTCTAAAACATCCTGCATAATCTAGGTTCTCCGATATCGTAAAATGTAGCACAACTTGGTACATTACATAACAAGATTGAAGTATGCCAATAAGTTAAGTATTTTATTATGGTCTTGAGATAATTAAATTTGTAATAATCCATATTAATATAGATATATTTAAGGCTTATCACTTCTATTCAGATCAAAGTTTATCAATCAGCGGATTTGTGCGTGCTAAAATAAAATTACCTAAAATGTTATGCAACACAATAAGCTGAGCATTATGAGGCGAAAAAATTCACATGACTCTTTTGAAAATGTACTCTATTCCAATATCATTAAAGATCGAAAGTCGCTGGCCAAAGTCAAGGGACTCCGACTCTTCATTGAAAAATGAGCTTTTTCCATAAGTTAACACAGTTCTTTGTGTATTTGCAAAAATTACTAAGAGTATATTCGTTAATAGTAGCGTCTTAAGATTATGATTACGGCTTTATTTAGTTGCTCGTACATAGGTCACTCAGCTCAATTGATGGGGTGGTTATGGGCTTAATCCCTGTCAGCTGCTAATTTCAGAAATGGCTTTTTCTTAATTATTTAATTTAATGAATTTACAGTATTATCATGTATACATAGAATAACATAACAATATTGAACAACCGAAGTCTGCGTGGACAAAGTCATGGGTAAAAGGTAATAAGTGCATACCTTCACCGAAAACTCTGCGTTTCTTAGCAAGAATCTGCCCACCGCTGAGTAAACCCAAGTACATATGATACACATACGCCAACAGGAGTGTTGGGTTGGTCTGCTCCAAGCCTTGCAGATGCTCTATGTAGTTCTCCAGAGCCGCTGCTTTTGGTATTGTCCTCCAATCATCACCAAGGTAATGAGTGAGGTCATCTTCAAAATCTTTCTTTCTGGAATTCAAAGTACATGGTTAAATCGTATTTTCAGGAATTTGCCCTGGTCTAATTGTAACTGGTATTGCCCTCAGCCCTTTGTATGCTACCCCTATGGGTATCATACAATGGACTGAGGGCAATACCAGTTGGCAGTTGGGCAGTACAAAATTCACTTAGTTGGGATCATACAATGAGTATGTGTTGTTTGGCGACATTTATTTATGTATATGATTTAATCTCATTCCCATTTATAAGGATGAATTAAGAAAGAAAGGGAACATTCCAATACCACAACCTGAAAAAGAAATATGACTTAGCTGTGTTCGCAAGCCAATTTTTTTGGAAATTAACTACTAAACAGGTCAGAAATTAAAATAACACAATACCTACCTCCTTTGTTGGGGATAAAATTTGTTATAGAAAGGTCTTTACTAAATAACTTACTTGTAAAGAGCCTTATGAACAAATAGTTTGTCGAAATCGGGCATATTTAGCCTCGCTTTAGCATCTTCCAAATATCCAAATACATGGTAGAATATGAACAGCCCTCCACCCCACACCGTCTCATCCCGTAACGCTGGAAAAAAGCAATTTTAGCATATTTTTTTAAAACACTCCAGTATCCTGCAACCTGTAAGAGCATACCTATTCTTATTAGCAACTTGTATCTATAATCTACCTATCTATTAGCCCGAAAATGTTGAATTAAGGATTTAGGTTTGCCACAATAAGTTCCACGCTTAAACGGCGAAGACATACTATAAACTCGATTACAACTCTTAAATTGTGTCGGAATTTAGAGAGAGAAAATACAAAAGGAAATGAATTCGACTTACCAATAGCGAATTTAGTGTTAACCAGAGCATCACTGATGTTATGTATTTTTCTTGTAGCTTTACGCATACGCGTTGTAAAAGGATCTGCGTTTTCAGACATGCCCAGCGCCGCGGTATCAACTCCCGTTTAAATTATATCGCACAAAAGCGTTCGCACGCACCCAGCGATGAACTCTGATAACCCTTATCTATCAACAACGCAATTGTTAGGAAAAAAAAAACAATCATGAGTTTCTTTTTTCTTTCTTACAAGAATCCTCCACAGATTACTATAGGAATGCTCAAATCAGTTAAATCAGCTGTTTGTATTGCACACAGAGAATAACACCCATGTTCAGTGTACCTATGACATGTCATGTTACGTTTAATTTAGATGTGTATACGTACAAAATTATATCACCTAATTGTGATAGTTTTATGACTACTTCATCACATTTTTATACTTTTGAAATTAATTAATAATAGCTTAATTTTTTATCACAATTTATCTGTATAAAGCTTTGACTTCCATTGTTGCGTTGTGTAAATTTAAATTAAAACGTTTTGTTATTTCTATCTTTAGTAAATTGTGAACCTGTGATCTTTATTGAACGGATCCCGAACGGAAATCCTGTCTGTCAAGTCTCATTCATCATCTCCTAATAGAGTAATGATTGGCTTTACGATCAATTTCTGTAACAAATTGATCTTCGTATAATTTATAATACATCAAAATAGTTTTAATATCTCGGTGCACATCGTTGTTTAGTGCCAGAAATTCACAAGAATGGAGGACTCCACTAAAATTAAAGTAAGTTCGTTCGGCACCTTCCTCTTTCATATCATGATTTCAATGTTATATGTATGATCAACATCAAAATATAATACATTAAAATCGTTTTTAAGGAATTTTTTCATATTTTGATTAGTGGAAATATTTTACTCAATTTTACAAAAAATAAAAGTACGTAAACGAATTTGTTTACATATTGATAAACTATCAGTTTGACTTTGACATTTCCCGGCCTGTTATCTAACCTCACATTCTCGAATTACAATTATTACGAAATCGCGATGGCTTATGACTTGAAACAAGAAGACGATGTGAAGGATTACATAGAAAATCTTGGCATCGAATACCGTTTCGGCTGTTACAAGGAGAAAAAGCCGGAAGTATGCCATCTTTTGGGCGACTATCTCGAAGCCATCAAGAAAGACTTTGATAAGGCTGCCAAAGTTTTTAAGAGTAACTGTTTGGATGATAAGTTTGGGAAATCATGTCTGAAGATCGGGAACTATACTCTAGTGGGCAGGGGGAGGGAGAAGGGGGACGCTTCGGAGGCGCTAATTTACTTCGAAAAAGGTTGTGAATACAATGAGCCTGGAGCTTGCTTGCACGCAGGTATGCTACTTACGGCCACGGGGCCGGGGGTCAACATCCAACGAGATGTTCCTAAAGGTTAGTCATCAACAAAGTTGGTACATTTTATTATGAGATACCTTATGAGCTTAAAAATCTCGATTCTAGAAATATCCTATTCTGAGTCAAAAATGTCACAGTTTGTTTTGGTATTGGTAAGTTTTTTGCAAAGCGCACATTGGAGCCCCAATGCATCCAGCCCCAGTATCATGACTGTGTAGACATACATTTTATCTCTTTCAACTGTTGGATTTGTTGAGAAAATGATGTCACACCGAGCCATGTTCAGTACAAAAAGCTCGGTATGACATCATTTTCTCAACAAATCTGACAGTTGAAAGAGACAACACTTATGTCTTCACGGTCATGCTAAGGGTGCTAGGCATGAGACTATGTCTATAGCCATTAGCAAAGAAAGTAGACATCACATTAATTTGTATTAACACTTCCAGGTTACAACTACTTAAAGAAAAGCTGCGACCAGAACGACAACATGGCATGCCACTATCTCTCTGGCATGTATCTCACCGGTGTACCTAAGAATGTGAAAGATTACAACCCACACAACCCAGACAAAAATAAAAATATTGAATACCTAATCAAGTCTGACAAGAAGCAGGCATTCCATTTCGCAATGCGTGCCTGTGAGTTAGGCAACATGTATGGTTGTGCCAATGTCAGTATGATGTACAAAAAAGGCGACGGTGTCGAGATAAATCAGGAAGAATCTAAAAAATTCTTTGAAATTGCTCAAGCCCTTCAAAAGGCACAAGAAACCACGAAAGAAGTCAAATTCCAACAAGGGCTCGGGAAATAGTATTAAATAGATAGTCACATGTATGCTAGTGTACATTCTGTTATGTAGATAATTTTATTGTATCAATAAATTATGTTTGTTGTAATTTTTTTTTTTGTCAAGGACATTTTTTTTTTAACAATTATACCAGGCGATTGTGTAACTTTGATTGCTAACATTTTTCGTTTGAAACCACAAAATTAGAGGAATTTTCATATATTTTGACAGAAGATAAATAAAATGAGTTTGCCATCAACATAATCACCCTACTGATACAACCTAGTCAAATATCCCTGCCAATCTCCTGCATGTTTTAAAGGGATAACTCTGCAAGTTACTAGAAATTTAATTTGGTGGTATTTTGCAATGCAAAAGTTGTATGATGCAACTGTAAATGGCTCTTAACTTTCTAAATCTTTTGAAATATTATTTTTATTCCACTCTGGCATTATGCACGAAACGCCACAACCAAAAACCCGCCCTAACTATCAATTGTTATAAAACTACCCTACAATTATCTTATGCCATAGTATAATTTTAAAAAGTTGAGGGTACTTCACAGATCGGCATTATCGGTGGGTCTGGTTTCGGTGATCCGACATTATTCGAGAACCAAGTGGAGAAGGAGGTTGTTACCCCCTTCGGCAAGCCATCAGACGTGCTCATTGAGGGCCAGATAAAAGGCATACCCTGCGTTTTGCTCGCGAGACACGGCAGGAAACATCAGTACCAGCCAAGGTCAGTTTTATCTAAGCTCTACCTCGTTTACACTTGAAATTAAGT
The DNA here is from genome assembly GCA_914767695.1 of Ptilodon capucinus. Classification (NCBI taxonomy): domain Eukaryota; kingdom Metazoa; phylum Arthropoda; class Insecta; order Lepidoptera; family Notodontidae; genus Ptilodon; species Ptilodon capucinus. Next base: position 4,542,215 of record OU611830.1, on the reverse strand, counting down.
TAGAGAGGAGTTTTTACCGTGTCATACCCAATTTGATAGAAGGTATAAAGTATAGTGGCTCTTTAGAACAATTTTAATACGAAATAAAAATGTTATATAGGCGTTTTATTGATAGATTGAAATTTAGGACTATTAAAAAATCTCGTAGGGTTAATTAATTAGCATATCTTTTGCAGTGCTACCTATTAGCGACTACTAAAAATGTATACTTTGTTCGTGCTTGTGATTAATTTCGGAGTATCTACCCACGTAAGTAATTGTAAAAAAAAACCAATTGTACCTTCAGTTTGTCTTACAAATAAAATAAATTTCAAATTTTCATTTCTTAACAATGGCAGTTAACTCTTTGTACTGAAAAATGTTCTTGTAATTTAGTTTTTTAAATGTTCGACTTTACTATGAATTTGTGGTTCTAACCTTTTACAGTACCTAACTATATTGAAATCAAAATTAAACTTGCATCAGGTCGTTTTATATTCATTGTACTTAGTTGCCTACTTAGATAACTTGTTTTTCTCAGTGATGTGAACTACCGTGCGAATATCTGGGCGCTGAAGGAAGAGGGCTGCACCCACGTGCTCGCCACCACTGCCACCGGCTCGCTGCTCGAGGAGTACAAGCCCGGTGATCTCGTTATATTGGATGACTTCATCGACAGGTAAACTTTGGACTTCATACGTCACAAATAACTTGACATTATCGCTTGATTAGAAATCAGCTTGGCTATTATGTAACTTTTATTGCTATCAATTTTCTTTAGAAACCAAACAACGTATTTTCAATACGTTTTTATAGGAAGTGGTAGAAACTTTTTAACCGACTTCCAAAGTTGGAGGTTCTCAATTCGATGAGTTTTTTTTTATGTACAGCTATTACGCTGCGATTTATGATCCGATTTACGTCATTCTTTTTTAGTTTGATGCGGAATAGATGCCATTTGGTCCCATAAAAAATTAACCTAGTTAGGCCTATCTCTTCAACCCAGGACGTGGGGTCGGAAAAGCACGTTCTACGACCGCTCGCCTGGCGGGCCCCGCGGCGTGTGCCACCTGCCGATGAGACCAGCCTTCTGCGAGCGCGCCAGACAGGCCCTGCTGCGGGCCGCCAAGTCTCGAGGCTACTCCTGCCACGAGACTGGCACCGCTGTCGTTATATCCGGACCTAGGTGAGACTTAAGACTACTTTACTACTAGTAATAGTCATTTATTTGGGTATGCGGTTATAACCTAATATATTCATAGTAATTTTTTTCTGCATATCATTAGATATGTAGGTTCTTTATATAAACTGGTGTAGGTCTAAGCAATACGTGTTGATAGGTTTTAACAGCTAGTATCATTTTATTTCAGAATTAAAATGAGTGTTTAGGAATATAATATATTTTTTTATAAACAAACGATTATGAACTCTAACCCCTTTGTAACAGGTTCTCAAGTCGCGCTGAAAGCTTAATGCATCGCCAATGGGGTGGGCATCTCGTGAACATGACCACAGTACCAGAGGTATGTGTACATGAAAACCAATGTTTTTTCCGGTGGTCAAAAATGGAACTAAACGATGTTTGTACGCAAATGACGTTTCGTTTGACAGTTTAGTATAGACAGTGGCGCTGCCATCGACTGCATGGAAAACTTAGTATTTTTTGCTGAGAAGGCAGTAATCTTACTTCGAGATTTTTTTAAATCTTTGAATACTATACTTAAATTATTGAACAACTATTTACAAAATATTAGTAATATTAGTAAGTTAAAACTAATAACAAAATATATATTTATAAAATATGTAAAAAAATTGGCCCATGCGGAAGCGTACCCAAGACGCTGGCTGCATTCCCTCGCTGAATGGCTAGAGCCCCTCGTTGACCGAGAAAATGGCCTGCTTGTATTCGAATTGTATATTTTTATATAAATAGAGGTTTTTATCTATTAGTACTATAGAAACATACATGTACTAGAAATAATGAAACTTATTAATTAATATTTTTTTATTTATTATAACAAATACTTACTTGTCACAAAACTAACACAATATTTCTCTAACCATGGCCATTTTTTTTATATGTTCATACCTGTATACCATGGGGGCGGGTAGACAGAAAGACTATTGAATGGTCCCTTGAATTTTCGGAACACCTCTTCCGCTGCATACATTTTGTTTTACATCTTTTACATAATGAAGTACTTTCGTATAATATATATGTATTGCGTTAAGACCTCTACTAATATGAGCGAAATCGGACAACACAAAGGTAATATGTTATTTTATTAAAAGGTCGCCCTGGCTAAGGAGGCTGGACTGAGTTACGCCGCGGTGGCCCTCGTGACCGACTACGACTGCTGGAGGGAGAATGAAACTTCTGTAAGCATTATACATCATGATACACATCATCACGCCTGAATTCCCCGAAGGGGTAGACAGAGGTGCACTGCAATGCGCCCACACTTCGCCGATGTATTTTTGGTCCCAATGTAATAGGGAGCGAGCCTATTGCCATTATACCGGGCACATTCCCCCTCAATGCGAAGGAAATTTGGGCAATAGTCCACCACGCTGGCCCAGTGCGGGTTGGTGAACTTCACGCGCCTTCATATAGACGAGGTTTTCTCACGATGTTTTCCTTTACCGTTTTATAGCAAGTATTATTTTGTGATAATAAAGCATTATCACACATGTATTCCTCGAAAGAGATAGGCAGAGATTATGCTGTACTGCGGTCCACCAACGATCTTTCAAGGAGATTAAGATTTAAGTCCACAACCCTGGGGCCCGATTTTCGCTTGATGGACATGGACATCGAAACAAAACGTCAAAGTGGTCGTATTTTTTCGACATACCTCGAATAGAGATGATGTCTATCAAATGAAAATCGGGCCCCTGGCCCAGTGCGAGTTGGCGATATTGACACATTTTTCGATAGACATGTAATTTTCTATACGATGATACTGTAACGTCAAGATACTCGCTACATGTCTCTCCAATAGCAAAACGAACTCTGTATCACTACATATAAAGTCTGAATTTCTGTAGCGCGACCACGCGTAGAAGTCCGCTTGTGATGTCAGTGTCATTTCGTTGAACAATGAGCATTTTGTATGAGTCAAAACAGTTCGTTTTGCTATTGGCAAACATTTCCAAGCGCGCGTCTGGACGCCCCTGTCTGCCCAGAGCTTAACTGTTCAGTAAGTGATAATCATTATTTAAAATAGCATACGCATATAAATCGGAATAACACACGCGTTTGAGTTTCCAACTTGTTTAATTTTGTTTTTAGGTGTCTGTGAAGGAAGTGTTGGCGATGTTCGCTAAAAACGTGAAGAAAGCTGCCGACGTGATAGTGGACGCTGTACAGATCCTGGCTGCCGATACGGACATGGACTACTTAGCGGCGCATAAGGTAAGGTCTTGACATAGACGAATATTACACAACTATACCACTACTATTTAATTTGCAAACGACCTACAGTGGCTTTTTAAAGTATAAACGTGTTCTATGCCACTGTTTAATCATAACTTTATTAAACATATGGTCTTGTTAAGTTTGTAACAATGATTTATGGAAGTAGACTATCAGGCGTACTTAAAAGGCAGTCGCTCACAAAATTGGATGTGTGAAATTGTCAAATTTTAGGGAAAGTTACTTCTTTAATATAATATCTGTATTATATATAGTGGGGTGAAACTATATTTGACTTAAGGTGATATCAGACTGATAATTTTTTGTTCATTTTGCACCTTTCACTCCAAGCGTCTAAACACAAAATGAAACATTAGTGCCGAATGAATTCATTAGTGAACCGATCCAACCCTGTTGGATCGGTTCATCTGGTATCTTTCACTCCCACTCCGAATGAACGAGAAATGAACGGTCTGAACACTGAGAGAACGTTCATTTGGGTTCGGCCATTTCGTCTCGAGGCCTGTAGCCGAAGGACGTCACATTTTGATATTTTTTCTGCGTTGCGTTGACACTTCTTTCGATGAAATATTAAAAGAAAAGAACAGTGAATGTTCTTTTCTATTTCATTCCTTCTAAATGGTGTGAATATAGAATGAAAGAAAAATAACCGTCTGATATCACCTTTAGCGACGTTTTGTTAACTTTACAGGGGAGCATAGCATTTACATAGCACATACTGATTCGACGCAGAAATATTCGCTGATTCCAAATGTTGTATTTAAGTAAATATCGACCATGTGTCGCTGAAGTGAAATAGCCTTCACCCCTCAATATAATTACCAAATTAATGGCATAAGAAGGGTTTATTAGTTATTTCATTACAATCTAGCAAAGTGGAGTGATAATTTTCAACAATACGTTTTATAAAATACGCGGGTTTAGCCAACATTCCGCGAAATTGAAAACTGCATCACTTATAAAATCTCTACTTTGAGATTCTAGTTATAATTTGGTTATCGTAGAACGCTTTAAATACTGAATAAATCCACTTTAGATCGTTTAAAGTTAAAAAATTTGGGAACTGTGAATACAATTAATAATTTCAACAGATAGGGTGCTTCAATGGTGTAATTTTTCTAGCTTCAATGGCGTAATTTTTCTATTGCAGAGTCAAGCGTCTGCAGCTATAATGTTAAAAGAATAATCACAACAAACAGTTAAGATATGCAAAATATATGGACCAATGTATAAAATGATAATCTGAATAATTTGTAAGGATATCGAAATAAAATCAACATTAACCTTAAATTCCATTTAATCAATAATTACAACTAGTTCGGCATACAAAATGATCGATTATGCCTTACGTGTTTCGCACACATTCCGTTGAGTTCGCTAACATGTTTTACTGCTGGCCTTAATTAGCAAAGTATAAATACAAAAATATTTTCTATAACACATTTGAATGAAAACGAAAATTTAGATTTTTCTAATTCGCCCTCAAAAGAGAGAAATACCTTACATTACTGCAGTTTTTTTATACACAAAGTTCGATATCTCGTATCGACGAAGTTTTACCTAATCAAAATTATACATTATACCGGCCAACAGTACTAATCTTGTCGCCACCTAGCACTGACAATATTGTCACAGTTATTAAATCTAAATTAAGCAAATTGTTACGTATATTTTAAAAATTGTGCATCTTACAAATCTTATAAGTAGGTCTAACTAAATTAATAGATTTCTTTATTCCTTACAAAATGCATTGTTACTGTGCTCTGGTATCCTGGAAAATTCAATTAGGAATATATTATTTCGACGTTAGTTCCTACATATACTACCAATCGGCAGGGCTAGCACGCATGCATGCCAAGAGTAGACCATGTGACACGAATTGTGTCGCATTCAGACGCTCGCTCGCTCAGTCTTATTTGACGGGAGAGAAAGAGACATAATCGTCATGTTCCGTGACCATAAGGCTAGTTTTGCCGCACATACTTGTCGTGCCGATTGGCTTAAAGGTAAATTGGTTGATGGGTTAGCCTGAAGCGGCTTTCAGACTACGCTATTAATATATACTATGCGATTCAAATGAGAATAGGATCGACGCTACACCATATTGTGACGAATGAAAAATAATTATGACTTTAAAAAATTAAATATTTAATTTAACCTTTTTATTTAAATTTGATGTAAGACTAATATTATTGATACGCAAATAAGTTTTTTGCAAACCATACTTTTCAAGTGACATTTGACAGATATAGGTTATCTGACATTCCTATTCTTATTTGGACCGCACATATAGCTCATAGCACAACAATATCGCGCACCATACAGATCCAATAATATATAGTACAGTACAGTGTGAACGTGTCCATAACAATGTATGGTGCGCGATAATGTTGTGCTATGAGCTATATGATATTATAGCGTAGTCTGAAATCCGCTTAACCGCGGGTGCGGTAAACTGCGGCCCGCAGAGTTGTTACTACATTTGTCGTCAGCATCGTTTACTGAACGAGCGGATATAATTGTATAGCAATATTGGAGTGGCGACATCATTTTAGCCCATACCAAAACAAGCTATGTGTCAATAGGCGTAAAGATTGAATTGTGATAAAAGCCATGCCCCCAAATTAGCTTGCGCTGTCACGTAAGTGGTTATTACACTTCACTGAATTTAGTCGTCTTAATTCAGTCGTTATTGAATTAAGTTAAGTGTAATCACATTCAGCAGCTTGCTGATTGGTACATAATATGGATGAGAGATGACTCACCGGTGTCAGCGTGGTCGTGCGGGCTCAGTTCTTGGTCCAGGGGTTGCGCGGATGCTGCCCGGGGATCATGTCGAGCAGGTACTGGCGCTGCGCGTCCGCCACGCGCTGCATCTCCGCCATGGCCGCGCTGTTGCTGCCGCTGCTGCTGCTGCTCTTGCCGGCTGCCGAACAACAGTGATCAGCAGATTTGATGCTCGATACATTTATAAGACTAGAATCAACGCCGGAGACGTGCACTGAACTGTGTCGGCGGTCGGATACGGTACAAGCGTTATGACATTGTATAACGTTCAAGTACATAGAGTCAAAGTCAAATCATTTATTCTGTATAGGCCTATGGGGACACTTACAAATTGGCAAGTTTACATTTTCCGAGTTACGATTTTCATAGTCATGTGATCCATATTTTGACATTCCATACATTTTAACATTTACATCTCTAAGAAAGAAGTACCTATTAGATTTATATTGTCTGTTCAAATCTACGAAGAGATCAATCTATGAAAATGTAAACACACCTCAAACGGTTATTTGGATATTAACGTCCAAAAATCTTCATTTTTTATAACTGACTGAACTACAGACTATTGTATAATCGCAGTGGGGCGGGTAAAAGGTAGTAAAATAAATAATGAATGTGTGCAATACGTACAACGCTTACCTAGCGCGCTGGCCTGCGCCATGGCCAGCTGGTAGGTGTAGAGCAGCGGCGAGAACTGCATCATGGCCGCCGCCGCCGCCGCCGGGGACATGCCGCCGCCGCCGCCCGCGCTGCTCAGACCTGACACAAGGTATACACATTCACGACTGTGTTCCACGAACGGGTAGACACACACGCGTGGTTTATAGTATATTTCAAAATAACCTTTTTGTTTATTCATAAATGTTTACAACTCTTGTGTAACCTCTTTTCCCTTCAAGTTTTGTTGGAAACCAAAGATGGTGGATTCTCAATACAAAGTGTATTTGTATGACAGCCAAAAAAAGACTAAATGGCTTACTTACTTACCTTACATCCAAATTTCAAACAGTACCGTATTTCCGTTTGGACATGGGGTAATTGAAACTTTATTGCAATTTAATTACGTAATCACCGTAATCATCATACTGATGTAATAGGGAGCGAGCATATTGCCATTATACCCGGCACATTCCTCCTAATACGAGAGATTTAGGACATAGTTTTACCACGCTGGCCCAGTGTAGGTTGATGAACTTTACACGCCTTTTTAAACGTGCAGATTTTTTCACGATGTTAGCCTATACCGTTCAGCGAATGGTAATCGTTATTGAAAATGAAATTCGCACATGAAGTCCGAACTCCGAACATCCACTAAATATGGCGGCTTTTCCATACATTGAAAGCAGTGGTAGCCTCGTGGGCAAGAACGCCCGCCTTGAACGTAAGGGGTGCAATTTCAAACCCCAGGCCCGCACCTCTGAGATAATTCTCATGTGCGAATGTAATTTTCAACAATGATTGCCACTTGCTGAACGGTGAAGGAAAACATCGTGAGGAAACCTGCACGTCTATAGAAAGGCGTGTGAAGTTCACCAGCCCGCACTGGGCCAGCGTGGTGTACTATGACCCAAATCTCCCTCGTTAGGGGGAATGTGCCCGGTATAATGGCAATAGGCTCGCCTCCTATTACGTTGGGACCAAAATATATTGGCGAAGTGTGGGCGCACTACAGTGCACCTCTGCCTACCCCTTCGGGGAATACAGGCGTGATGATGTATGTATGAAATATGTTTGATCATAAGTTTTGATTACAGTGTCTTTGGATGATTGTTGAATTGTATGTGTTACCTCTGAGCAATTGATGCTGCAACGCCTGCATGGCGGCGGCGCTGTGTTGTTCGAACGCCATCTGCGCGGCCGCCGCCGCCGCCAACTGCTGCAGAAACGGAACAAAATATATTACACAATTGCTAAGAGCAGTAGGCTTTACCGAGCCATGCCATATTGAAAATAGTAGTAGGTATTATGAATTTTTGGAACAGTTTTTCGACTCTGAGGTAAAATTGAATATTTCGAGACACGACATTTCCGCTTTCCGCCGTCGATATTATTATAACTTTGTTTATAACAAAATAACAAGCTTACCTGATGTTGTTTACTGTTGCTACTGTTCTGACTAGTGCTACTCGCAGATGAACCTGCAAACAAAATGATAATTAGCGGGCTATCTACATGGTGTATCTATCTATCTATCAGCCAGGGACGTCCACTGCTGGACATAGGCCTCCCCCATAGATCGCCACAAATTACGTTCTTGGACTTTATGCGCCCATCGACTCCCGGCGACCCTGGTGAGGTCGTCCGTCCACCTGGTCGGGGGTCGTCCCACATTCCGCTTACCATGGTGTATCAGATGTCCGAATTAATACTTTGGCGTTTGCATCAGTATCGGGTATACAACCGAATGGTTTTTTCAACAATTTTTTTCGTCGTCCATTTCTATTAATTGTAATATCTCGAGTCCGACGTAAAATTTGCATGTTCTGTAGTTGAAGCATGTGCGCCAAAACTACCTTTGTGTCACGGAATATCTTGATGTCTCTTTCTCTCGTATTAAATCAGACTGAGAGCGAGCGAGCGAATCCGTGACAACGGTCTTGTCTTGACATGCATGCTAACATCACTGTTTTGTGAATATTGGTAGCCACCCCTCGTAAGTGTAGTTTATACTTCTGAATAGTGTTATGGATGTACCCAAAGGCCAGAACATGATACCCGTGACAAAAATTCAAAGGTCCATAACTCGGAAACTATGATGGTTAGGTATAATCTGCCATCCACATAATAAGCTACCGTATATGCACCCAAAGTATTAATTCGGACTTCTGATACACACTGTATACATAATACTACGACTAGGGATGTTATGGATAAATATTATACGAGTTTTAGACACGGTTACAGATATGAAATGATTTCGGATTATTCGTTATAGTTTCGCTTACAGATATTAGATTTTTAAAGAATTATAAATCTTATAAAATACACTACTACTACTATATAGCCCTTTTTACGTATCACTGCTGGGCACGGACATCTCCTCAATGCGAGGGGGATTCAGGCCATAGTCCACCACGCTGGCCCGGTGCGGGTTGCCAGACTTCACACATCTATCGGGAACTGATAAAGTTCCCTCAGCCGTGCAGGTTGATGATTTCCTTCACCGTTTCATAGCAAGTGATAATCTCGGATGAAAATGAGATTCGCACATAAAACCCAGAGAAGCGAGCTGGGGTTTGAACCTGCACACTTTGATTGCAAGGCGTGTTTTCGACCACTCGGCTACCATGGCTAAATAAAGTCAAGATAAATTACTTGACTTTATTTCTAGACTGTCATTTAGGTTTATAATCAACTGTGTATACTTTGTTTTATGTGTTATAATTAAAATAAACAAAAATAACATTAGTAACTTCACTTAACACAAATGAATTTATAATTGAATGACTAGTTTAAGATCAAAACAACAATGAGTATGTGTTGTCTGGCGATATAATTTTGTATTGTCCAACCGGCCTATACTACCAAGGATGCTAATAATGTTACAATACCTTTGCCTTTCTTGGCGGGCACTTCGCTAGTTTCCCTGGCGCGCTCAGAGTGATGACTGCGGAGACTCTCCGATGTGGACAACGGTCTGAAAACGAGAGCAAGTGTGAGTGAATGTGCGTGAGTAAATGCGCGTGTGTACGCGAGTGGGTGAATGTGCGTACGAGTGTAAATGGGAGTGAATGCGTGAATGATGGGTGAGCACGTGAGTGAATGCTAGTAAGTTAAAAGTGAGTGAATGCTAGTAAGTTAAAAGTGAGTGCGTGTGGATGTGAGGGATTACTTGAGTGAAAGTACGTGTGTGAATGTGAGTGAGTGCTTGAGAGTGAAAGTGCGTGTGTGAATGTAAGTGTGCTCTTGTGTGAAAGTACGTGTGTGAATGTGAGTGAGTGCTTGGGTGTGAGTACGTTGTGTGAATGTAAGTGGGCTTGAGAGTGAAATAGCGTGTGCGAATGTAAGTGTCCTCTTGTGTGAATGCGAGTGAGTGCGAGTACGGTGTGTGCATTACCGTGGTGCGGCGGCGGGCGTGGCGGGCTTGGCGGGCGCCGGCGAGGGCGGCGCGCCGGCCGACCCGCGGGACCCGCTGCGAGACACCGACATCTGTACACACAGAACATTGCTGAGGGATTGTAATTTGAATGCATTGGATGCAGGTCTTATTCAGAGAGGCCCTGAGCGGCGGGCCAAGGGGCCCGCGGTGGGGCGCTGTGCCGACACAGCGCCATTTGAGAGGAAGCCTGCATAGGTCTGCTGTTGTGACGGGACCGCGGAAGATTGCGTTATCGCGTTCCCGTTAGCCCCGATTCCACGTGACTCGTGGCGGTGCAACGTTGGTTTTTAGTGGGTATGCGGTCTCGTGCTGTAAGTCCCTAATACTCCCTACTATCCCCCCCGAGGATAGAAGGGAGATGCATAAAGCATTTTTCTAACGATAAAAAAAAAAACTTGAGGTGGACACCCGGATGGAACTAAGTTCTTTTTGAAATAAAAAAAGCAATAAAATTGTACATATACAGACAGACACACACACACACTCATCGAAATCTAATTTTATTGTATACATAAATGTGTAGGAACTACGTTCCAAAAACGTCTGATCAGAGCATTCTGTCAAATCAGATATCAGAGGTTGCCAAGTATCTATGTAGATACATAGTTAACAGTTGAGCAGTGTTGTTATATAAATGAGTGTTACCTGCAGCGGGCGGTGCGCGTGCGAGTGCGCGTGGGCGGGCGGCGGCACGGGCGCGGCTAGTGACAGTGATAGTGTTACCTGCAGCGGGCGGTGCGCGTGCGAGTGCGCGTGGGCGGGCGGCGGCACGGGCGCGGCTAGTGACAGTGATAGTGTTACCTGCAGCGGGCGGTGCGCGTGCGAGTGCGCGTGGGCGGGCGGCGGCACGGGCGCGGCTAGTGACAGTGATAGTGTTACCTGCAGCGGGCGGTGCGCGTGCGAGTGCGCGTGGGCGGGCGGCGGCACGGGCGCGGCTAGTGACAGTGATAGTGTTACCTGCAGCGGGCGGTGCGCGTGCGAGTGCGCGTGGGCGGGCGGCGGCACGGGCGCGGCTAGTGACAGTGATAGTGTTACCTGCAGCGGGCGGTGCGCGTGCGAGTGCGCGTGGGCGGGCGGCGGCACGGGCGCGGCTAGTGACAGTGATAGTGTTACCTGCAGCGGGCGGTGCGCGTGCGAGTGCGCGTGGGCGGGCGGCGGCACGGGCGCGGCTAGTGACAGTGATAGTGTTACCTGCAGCGGGCGGTGCGCGTGCGAGTGCGCGTGGGCGGGCGGCGGCACGGGCGCGGCTAGTGACAGTGATAGTGTTACCTGCAGCGGGCGGTGCGCGTGCGAGTGCGCGTGGGCGGGCGGCGGCACGGGCGCGGCTAGTGACAGTGATAGTGTTACCTGCAGCGGGCGGTGCGCGTGCGAGTGCGCGTGGGCGGGCGGCGGCACGGGCGCGGCTAGTGACAGTGATAGTGTTACCTGCAGCGGGCGGTGCGCGTGCGAGTGCGCGTGGGCGGGCGGCGGCACGGGCGCGGCTAGTGACAGTGATAGTGTTACCTGCAGCGGGCGGTGCGCGTGCGAGTGCGCGTGGGCGGGCGGCGGCACGGGCGCGGCTAGTGACAGTGATAGTGTTACCTGCAGCGGGCGGTGCGCGTGCGAGTGCGCGTGGGCGGGCGGCGGCACGGGCGCGGCTAGTGACAGTGATAGTGTTACCTGCAGCGGGCGGTGCGCGTGCGAGTGCGCGTGGGCGGGCGGCGGCACGGGCGCGGCTAGTGACAGTGATAGTGTTACCTGCAGCGGGCGGTGCGCGTGCGAGTGCGCGTGGGCGGGCGGCGGCACGGGCGCGGCTAGTGACAGTGATAGTGTTACCTGCAGCGGGCGGTGCGCGTGCGAGTGCGCGTGGGCGGGCGGCGGCACGGGCGCGGCTAGTGACAGTGATAGTGTTACCTGCAGCGGGCGGTGCGCGTGCGAGTGCGCGTGGGCGGGCGGCGGCACGGGCGCGGCTAGTGACAGTGATAGTGTTACCTGCAGCGGGCGGTGCGCGTGCGAGTGCGCGTGGGCGGGCGGCGGCACGGGCGCGGCTAGTGACAGTGATAGTGTTACCTGCAGCGGGCGGTGCGCGTGCGAGTGCGCGTGGGCGGGCGGCGGCACGGGCGCGGCTAGTGACAGTGATAGTGTTACCTGCAGCGGGCGGTGCGCGTGCGAGTGCGCGTGGGCGGGCGGCGGCACGGGCGCGGCTAGTGACAGTGATAGTGTTACCTGCAGCGGGCGGTGCGCGTGCGAGTGCGCGTGGGCGGGCGGCGGCACGGGCGCGGCTAGTGACAGTGATAGTGTTACCTGCAGCGGGCGGTGCGCGTGCGAGTGCGCGTGGGCGGGCGGCGGCACGGGCGCGGCTAGTGACAGTGATAGTGTTACCTGCAGCGGGCGGTGCGCGTGCGAGTGCGCGTGGGCGGGCGGCGGCACGGGCGCGGCTAGTGACAGTGATAGTGTTACCTGCAGCGGGCGGTGCGCGTGCGAGTGCGCGTGGGCGGGCGGCGGCACGGGCGCGGCTAGTGACAGTGATAGTGTTACCTGCAGCGGGCGGTGCGCGTGCGAGTGCGCGTGGGCGGGCGGCGGCACGGGCGCGGCTAGTGACAGTGATAGTGTTACCTGCAGCGGGCGGTGCGCGTGCGAGTGCGCGTGGGCGGGCGGCGGCACGGGCGCGGCTAGTGACAGTGATAGTGTTACCTGCAGCGGGCGGTGCGCGTGCGAGTGCGCGTGGGCGGGCGGCGGCACGGGCGCGGCTAGTGACAGTGATAGTGTTACCTGCAGCGGGCGGTGCGCGTGCGAGTGCGCGTGGGCGGGCGGCGGCACGGGCGCGGCTAGTGACAGTGATAGTGTTACCTGCAGCGGGCGGTGCGCGTGCGAGTGCGCGTGGGCGGGCGGCGGCACGGGCGCGGCTAGTGACAGTGATAGTGTTACCTGCAGCGGGCGGTGCGCGTGCGAGTGCGCGTGGGCGGGCGGCGGCACGGGCGCGGCTAGTGACAGTGATAGTGTTACCTGCAGCGGGCGGTGCGCGTGCGAGTGCGCGTGGGCGGGCGGCGGCACGGGCGCGGCTAGTGACAGTGATAGTGTTACCTGCAGCGGGCGGTGCGCGTGCGAGTGCGCGTGGGCGGGCGGCGGCACGGGCGCGGCTAGTGACAGTGATAGTGTTACCTGCAGCGGGCGGTGCGCGTGCGAGTGCGCGTGGGCGGGCGGCGGCACGGGCGCGGCTAGTGACAGTGATAGTGTTACCTGCAGCGGGCGGTGCGCGTGCGAGTGCGCGTGGGCGGGCGGCGGCACGGGCGCGGCTAGTGACAGTGATAGTGTTACCTGCAGCGGGCGGTGCGCGTGCGAGTGCGCGTGGGCGGGCGGCGGCACGGGCGCGGCTAGTGACAGTGATAGTGTTACCTGCAGCGGGCGGTGCGCGTGCGAGTGCGCGTGGGCGGGCGGCGGCACGGGCGCGGCTAGTGACAGTGATAGTGTTACCTGCAGCGGGCGGTGCGCGTGCGAGTGCGCGTGGGCGGGCGGCGGCACGGGCGCGGCTAGTGACAGTGATAGTGTTACCTGCAGCGGGCGGTGCGCGTGCGAGTGCGCGTGGGCGGGCGGCGGCACGGGCGCGGCTAGTGACAGTGATAGTGTTACCTGCAGCGGGCGGTGCGCGTGCGAGTGCGCGTGGGCGGGCGGCGGCACGGGCGCGGCTAGTGACAGTGATAGTGTTACCTGCAGCGGGCGGTGCGCGTGCGAGTGCGCGTGGGCGGGCGGCGGCACGGGCGCGGCTAGTGACAGTGATAGTGTTACCTGCAGCGGGCGGTGCGCGTGCGAGTGCGCGTGGGCGGGCGGCGGCACGGGCGCGGCTAGTGACAGTGATAGTGTTACCTGCAGCGGGCGGTGCGCGTGCGAGTGCGCGTGGGCGGGCGGCGGCACGGGCGCGGCTAGTGACAGTGATAGTGTTACCTGCAGCGGGCGGTGCGCGTGCGAGTGCGCGTGGGCGGGCGGCGGCACGGGCGCGGCTAGTGACAGTGATAGTGTTACCTGCAGCGGGCGGTGCGCGTGCGAGTGCGCGTGGGCGGGCGGCGGCACGGGCGCGGCTAGTGACAGTGATAGTGTTACCTGCAGCGGGCGGTGCGCGTGCGAGTGCGCGTGGGCGGGCGGCGGCACGGGCGCGGCTAGTGACAGTGATAGTGTTACCTGCAGCGGGCGGTGCGCGTGCGAGTGCGCGTGGGCGGGCGGCGGCACGGGCGCGGCTAGTGACAGTGATAGTGTTACCTGCAGCGGGCGGTGCGCGTGCGAGTGCGCGTGGGCGGGCGGCGGCACGGGCGCGGCTAGTGACAGTGATAGTGTTACCTGCAGCGGGCGGTGCGCGTGCGAGTGCGCGTGGGCGGGCGGCGGCACGGGCGCGGCTAGTGACAGTGATAGTGTTACCTGCAGCGGGCGGTGCGCGTGCGAGTGCGCGTGGGCGGGCGGCGGCACGGGCGCGGCTAGTGACAGTGATAGTGTTACCTGCAGCGGGCGGTGCGCGTGCGAGTGCGCGTGGGCGGGCGGCGGCACGGGCGCGGCTAGTGACAGTGATAGTGTTACCTGCAGCGGGCGGTGCGCGTGCGAGTGCGCGTGGGCGGGCGGCGGCACGGGCGCGGCTAGTGACAGTGATAGTGTTACCTGCAGCGGGCGGTGCGCGTGCGAGTGCGCGTGGGCGGGCGGCGGCACGGGCGCGGCTAGTGACAGTGATAGTGTTACCTGCAGCGGGCGGTGCGCGTGCGAGTGCGCGTGGGCGGGCGGCGGCACGGGCGCGGCTAGTGACAGTGATAGTGTTACCTGCAGCGGGCGGTGCGCGTGCGAGTGCGCGTGGGCGGGCGGCGGCACGGGCGCGGCTAGTGACAGTGATAGTGTTACCTGCAGCGGGCGGTGCGCGTGCGAGTGCGCGTGGGCGGGCGGCGGCACGGGCGCGGCTAGTGACAGTGATAGTGTTACCTGCAGCGGGCGGTGCGCGTGCGAGTGCGCGTGGGCGGGCGGCGGCACGGGCGCGGCTAGTGACAGTGATAGTGTTACCTGCAGCGGGCGGTGCGCGTGCGAGTGCGCGTGGGCGGGCGGCGGCACGGGCGCGGCTAGTGACAGTGATAGTGTTACCTGCAGCGGGCGGTGCGCGTGCGAGTGCGCGTGGGCGGGCGGCGGCACGGGCGCGGCTAGTGACAGTGATAGTGTTACCTGCAGCGGGCGGTGCGCGTGCGAGTGCGCGTGGGCGGGCGGCGGCACGGGCGCGGCTAGTGACAGTGATAGTGTTACCTGCAGCGGGCGGTGCGCGTGCGAGTGCGCGTGGGCGGGCGGCGGCACGGGCGCGGCTAGTGACAGTGATAGTGTTACCTGCAGCGGGCGGTGCGCGTGCGAGTGCGCGTGGGCGGGCGGCGGCACGGGCGCGGCTAGTGACAGTGATAGTGTTACCTGCAGCGGGCGGTGCGCGTGCGAGTGCGCGTGGGCGGGCGGCGGCACGGGCGCGGCTAGTGACAGTGATAGTGTTACCTGCAGCGGGCGGTGCGCGTGCGAGTGCGCGTGGGCGGGCGGCGGCACGGGCGCGGCTAGTGACAGTGATAGTGTTACCTGCAGCGGGCGGTGCGCGTGCGAGTGCGCGTGGGCGGGCGGCGGCACGGGCGCGGCTAGTGACAGTGATAGTGTTACCTGCAGCGGGCGGTGCGCGTGCGAGTGCGCGTGGGCGGGCGGCGGCACGGGCGCGGCTAGTGACAGTGATAGTGTTACCTGCAGCGGGCGGTGCGCGTGCGAGTGCGCGTGGGCGGGCGGCGGCACGGGCGCGGCTAGTGACAGTGATAGTGTTACCTGCAGCGGGCGGTGCGCGTGCGAGTGCGCGTGGGCGGGCGGCGGCACGGGCGCGGCTAGTGACAGTGATAGTGTTACCTGCAGCGGGCGGTGCGCGTGCGAGTGCGCGTGGGCGGGCGGCGGCACGGGCGCGGCTAGTGACAGTGATAGTGTTACCTGCAGCGGGCGGTGCGCGTGCGAGTGCGCGTGGGCGGGCGGCGGCACGGGCGCGGCTAGTGACAGTGATAGTGTTACCTGCAGCGGGCGGTGCGCGTGCGAGTGCGCGTGGGCGGGCGGCGGCACGGGCGCGGCTAGTGACAGTGATAGTGTTACCTGCAGCGGGCGGTGCGCGTGCGAGTGCGCGTGGGCGGGCGGCGGCACGGGCGCGGCTAGTGACAGTGATAGTGTTACCTGCAGCGGGCGGTGCGCGTGCGAGTGCGCGTGGGCGGGCGGCGGCACGGGCGCGGCTAGTGACAGTGATAGTGTTACCTGCAGCGGGCGGTGCGCGTGCGAGTGCGCGTGGGCGGGCGGCGGCACGGGCGCGGCTAGTGACAGTGATAGTGTTACCTGCAGCGGGCGGTGCGCGTGCGAGTGCGCGTGGGCGGGCGGCGGCACGGGCGCGGCTAGTGACAGTGATAGTGTTACCTGCAGCGGGCGGTGCGCGTGCGAGTGCGCGTGGGCGGGCGGCGGCACGGGCGCGGCTAGTGACAGTGATAGTGTTACCTGCAGCGGGCGGTGCGCGTGCGAGTGCGCGTGGGCGGGCGGCGGCACGGGCGCGGCTAGTGACAGTGATAGTGTTACCTGCAGCGGGCGGTGCGCGTGCGAGTGCGCGTGGGCGGGCGGCGGCACGGGCGCGGCTAGTGACAGTGATAGTGTTACCTGCAGCGGGCGGTGCGCGTGCGAGTGCGCGTGGGCGGGCGGCGGCACGGGCGCGGCTAGTGACAGTGATAGTGTTACCTGCAGCGGGCGGTGCGCGTGCGAGTGCGCGTGGGCGGGCGGCGGCACGGGCGCGGCTAGTGACAGTGATAGTGTTACCTGCAGCGGGCGGTGCGCGTGCGAGTGCGCGTGGGCGGGCGGCGGCACGGGCGCGGCTAGTGACAGTGATAGTGTTACCTGCAGCGGGCGGTGCGCGTGCGAGTGCGCGTGGGCGGGCGGCGGCACGGGCGCGGCTAGTGACAGTGATAGTGTTACCTGCAGCGGGCGGTGCGCGTGCGAGTGCGCGTGGGCGGGCGGCGGCACGGGCGCGGCTAGTGACAGTGATAGTGTTACCTGCAGCGGGCGGTGCGCGTGCGAGTGCGCGTGGGCGGGCGGCGGCACGGGCGCGGCTAGTGACAGTGATAGTGTTACCTGCAGCGGGCGGTGCGCGTGCGAGTGCGCGTGGGCGGGCGGCGGCACGGGCGCGGCGGGCGGCGGCGAGGCGGGCGGCGCGGCCAGCCGACGCTCGATCTCCTGCTCCTGCTGCAAGGCGCGGACGAACGCGGTCTTCAGCCGGGCTGTGTGCTCAGCCTGCCAGACCGAGTGTCCGGGCCGTTAACATATTGTACTACGTGCTACACGCGCGATCTTCGCAGGACGTATCAATAGACCGAAATAATACATTAACGTTAGCTCAAGTATAGGGCATAGAACGGAATGGTGAATGAATTTGCTTAAAATTCGATTTATTTTTTTAAAATTTTCCGCAAATTTTAACATATCGCATGGGACTCGAAATATAACACGTAAAATTAGCAACCAAAAAACATATGTTCCAATTTAAATAAATATTTTTTAACATTTGGGTTGCAAAACTTGCAAACAGTAAAATATTATTTCGAATGTTTGATACACCCTGTATTCGTTTAACGGTCAATATACTAGATCAGGGCTGTGCAGACAACGGACCGCGGCTTGTTTTAATCAGAAAATAATTTTCGAGAAATCGTTTCCCCAAACTAACAAATTTTGGCTTGAAAATGGGATTGATGATGGGCAGCACTTATTTATGTGAAAGTGCGAACAATGAACTTTATAAAATCTAAGACTAAGTCCAATCTTCACTGTCAGTCACTTCTTCATGCAATGCGTCTGGCAACAACGAATGTTGACGTTGATATCAATATGATTGTTAAAGATAAATTAACGAACAACCAATAAACGTATATAGAAATGATAACCCTGTATTTTTTTACTTGAAAACTGAAAATATTTTTTTCTGTGACCCTCCAGCTTTTGTAGAAAATTAATTAGCCCGCGAAGGTATGCAGTTTGGACAGCCCTGTACTAGATATTCGCGAATGGGTCAATAAATTAAATTCCAAATAGTTGTGGGACTTTGGCATGTGTAGTAGTGCAAGAGTGAAGTAGGGTTGCCAACAGAAGTTACTTTTATAAATGTAGCTTTTTAAGCTTATCTTTTCGGCCCTTGTCATTCAACCTGCAGCATTAAGTTTGAATATTTAGGACATCTTTGCTTGGTACCACATAAAACCACTTTTCCGATCAGTTACAAAGAACGAAAAAAATCTTCTATCTCAACTGGCGACTAACATCAGTTGCCACGCTGGCCAAAGACCATTTTTTAGTTTTTTTTTCTAACCGAATGTGTCTCACTGCCGTCGGGTAAAGGCCTCCCCCACCTTCATCCGTTCGTCCCGAAAGTATATGTAGGGCTCAGGCAAATATCAGGGAATGGTTCATTCGGACCGTGGCCTCTACTCAATTCGAAAACACTTAAAAATTGCGACCGTACGCTATTTTAAAAAAGCCGCGTTGCATTTAAATCCTCTAATTGTCGCCGCCGGCAATTACGAGCCAGACCCCGCGCACACATTATCAACTGGTCGCCGCCGTCCGCGGCACGTGTTGATTGATCTCCTCGACACGATCACCGCCATCCTCGGCCCGGGCGTCGAGAGGGCCACCAACACACCTACACCAGTCTCAAACAGACACCGATCTCGCCGGCGAGGTCGAGGAACCCCCTCTTCCGCTCGTAGGTGCATCTTTGCACCTAGGAGCACAGTCACTACCTCTTCCCTCACGGTAACTGCCCAAGCCGAGGTCGTGCCCTCTGTGGCGCCTTTGTGCTAGTTGCCACCCTTTTCCGCCCTTAAGGCTTTGGTTGGAGTGCACTTAGCGCTCGCCACTACTCCGGTAAAGCTGTAAAGGCCACCTCACGGCCAACAGCGTAGACCATTTAAAAAAAAAAAAAAACAGGGAATGTCACAAATTTTATTATTTTATATGGAATCATATCTTTGTCTATGGTATTTTCAATTCTAATCATAAGAATTAAGAAAAAGTGGCGCCAAAAATCGAGTTTTATTTATGGCCAAAACGAACAGAACTGGGAATGTCTATGACGTTAGTTCTAAGCTAAAGTTATTGCATCCATTGATCTCAATAATTATAAGTAATATACTTTTAAAGTTTGAAATTGTTTTTTATTTTTAAAGATTAATTAATCACAGATATAAGACATTCCTTTTCATTATTTGTCATCAACCACGCAATGGCTCCCCAACCACGCGAAACGGCAACGCGGCAGGCCAAAAAAGAGACTGCAGGATGAGCTAGACTCGCACTTACCGGAGTGGCCCCGGTTGGCTGTGGACCGCAACAAGTGGAAAAGGGAGGGGAGGCCTTTGCCCTGAAGAGGGACAGCCAAGGCTTGATATCATATGATTCCCTGTTTTGGTTTAAAAGGGAGGATCCTCCGACCAGACCAGGTGTTGTCTGGTGGGCTACTGCCCGACGGTTGTTGTCGGGTTCTTGTATATATGTGCAATCGCTCGGATCGCTTTAATATCGCGATGCAGGATTAATTCGTATGCGGCGAGGTAGATGTCGCTACACTGTCATTTGCCTGTGCCCTTCATTTATGGAAAAAATAAGGGTAACGTGTAAGAATGGATAGTGCAAGTGAACTAACACAAGTTACCTTGAGCGCCCGCTTGACATTGCCCGAGACGCAGAGCTCGCAGAGGCGGCGCGAGCTGTGCGGCGGCGGGGCGGGCGTGAAGGTGGCGTCCTGCCGCCCGCCGCGCGCGCCGCCCGCCCCGCCGCCAGCCCCGCCCGCCCCGCCCGCCGCGCCCGCCCCGCCCGCCCCGCCGCCGGCCGCGCGCTCCCAGCGCCACACGGGCGTGAAGTCGCAGCCGCACTGCGCGCACACCGCCGGCACGGACGACCGCGGCATACTACACACAACGTCGATCATGTACTGTAGTAGTTATTAAGTTAATAATTGTGAATAATATTGGAGGTACATATAAATAAAATCAGTCTCAAGCAAGCCACCTCGTGTTTTACTTCATGGTGACAGCGGTGGTATGCGATTCAAATAAGAATAGGAATGTCAATAATCTATATCTTTCAAATGTCACATGAAAAGTATGGTTTGCAAAAAAACTTATTTGCATATCAATAATAATAGGCTTACATCAAATTTAAATAAAAAGGTTAAATTAGTAGTAAATTGTCTTTAATTATGTAGATTCATAATTCACTTTTTAAAACCATACCATAACCATTTTTATTTTCATTTTTGGCGCTAAAGCCCAGAAGCCATGCCAAAATTATTAAAGAAAAGAAAATAAGGACGCCAGTCGCCATTTTGTCGTTATTAGTGTGCTTCGTCGTGCGACTGAATGCATTTTTTTCACTCACTCTGAGCAAATAAATTTTATTTTAAAAATATCTTGTTTTGCTCACCCTACCTAACTGGTTAGAATTGACAGCTATGACGTCACAATATGGCACAAAGTCGATCCTATTCTCATTTGAATCGCATAGTGCTGGCAAAATTGTTGCTTAGACAACGCCTTACATTGTAGACACTTCTTTATTTGATTTAAATTCAAGATTTTGACATTACTGAACTTCATAATGAAGTTATGGAGTGTAGATATAAGGAGAACAATATGTGTATTGAAAAAGTGTCCGTCGAAATGCATTAAATAAGGGTGGCGCCACATTCGCATCAGGTGGCATTATTTTAACAATGAAATTATTTTTTTAACTCGGCATACAACAGTTCATACCATACCCTTTGTCTACACCAGCGCCATTGTGGAAGGTTTTTGAACAGTTATTTATAGCATACAGTTGGACACTTTTTCAACTTTTCTCCCATATGAGATTGTTTTCCTCATATCTACACTCCATAAATAAAGTGTAATGTTAAAATTTAATTAAAATAATAGCTTTTTACTAAATGCTTAGTTTTAATATTTATGTTGTTACACTTTTTAAATTGTTTATCTGAGTGCTGCCTACTTGTCAGTGTGTCCCGGGTAAACTCACAAAAGGCCGAACCGATTTTGCGAAACATCCCTGGCAGATAGCTGATGTTATAAGGAGTAACTTAGGCTAGTATTATTTTAGAAAAATCATTCGGGTTTCCTCTGTAAGAACATAAAACCCATTTCTTCCGGGTAACATCCGAAACGGCTAGAGCAGGGGTCGGCAACCTGCGGCTCGCAAGCCACATACGGCTCTTTGGACGTGAAGCTGCGGCTCTTTAGCTCCATACACAAATATTATTTATTTTATAAAAAAAACAACATAATTTTTTTTCTGAATCAATAACCAGGATTATGCACCATATCTATTTTGTAGTTGTTTTATTATAAAAAAATCATTATTTATGCAAGGACCTACTTTTAATTGTAGGCATGAAAAAAAAGGTTGCGCGGCCCCTGGGCTAGACCGATTTTGACCGGAATTTCATTGTCAGATAGCTGATGTCACTAGGAGTAACTTGTGCTACTTTAATTTTAGAAATACGTACGAAGTCTCGTGCTCAGCTTGTGGTCAATAAATAGACTGCACTCACCGATCTTCATTAGTTAAATAATCCACAACGTGTTCTAAGCCGACCAAGTACACGAAATCCGTGTTGCTCGGCGACGGGATGAAGTTCATTTCCGGCGGAGGCGGCTTGGGCGGCGGGATCTGTGCGACAACAATAAATGAATAAATAACGCCAGAGAACACATACTCATCGTATGATAGATAGATAACACTTTATTGTTCCACCTCTTAGAGAAATACAAACTCTACATACACGAAAAAAAAATAGTGGATTAAAAGTGAAGGGTACAGGCATATAACAGGGAATGTCTCAATTTTTTTTTATAGTCTGTGTAAGGTATTTTGAATTGTTATCATTAGAATTATAAAAAAAGTTAACAGATGGCGCTAAAAATGCAGTTTTGTTTATGGCCAAACTATAGAGTTGTAAGAATAGTTGAACTTTCAAATTGGTTTTTCTCAAAATTCATGAATTAGGACATTCCCTGTTATTTGTCTGGGTACAGTACAAGTGATTTCTACCAGGCTATCTCTACCATCCAACCTTTGGATGGGGAGGAATTAAAGTACTAGTAAGGACACCTTATGGGTGTCGCCACATTAACATCAGGGTAAAAACAAATGCCCTACTAACCATTCGAGAATACAGATTTTACTGAGCTTACTTTAAAGGGAAAGTCACTATACGGCGTCACGACTCTCACTATTAGGGGTCGCGACTCTGACTTTAAGGCATCGCGACGCTCTCTATACGGCGCCGCGACGCTCACTATACGGCATCGCGACGCTCAATATAAGGCGTCGCGACGCTCACTATACGGCGCCGCGACGCTCACTATACGGCATCGCGACGCTCAATATAAGGCGTCGCGACGCTCACTATACGGCATCGCGACGCTCACTATACGGCATCGCGACGCTCAATATAAGGCGTCGCGACGCTCACTATACGGCGTCGAGACGCTCACTGTACGGCGTCACAACGCTCAATATAAGGCGTCGCGACGTTCACCATAAGGCGTCACGACGCCCACCATAAGGCGTCGTGACACTTATTATAAGGCGTCGTGATGCTTACTATACGGCGTCGCGAAGCTCACTATCAAGTTTCGCGACGCTCACTGTAAGGCGTCGCGACGCTCAATATTTTCGTTTTGAGATACGGAACCTTAAAAATGAAAACTCAAATTCCTAAAATTTACAAATATTTGCAACCCTGCCACTCCCATAGCGGCTTTGTAGTATTGAGTCCTACTGTCAGGCATGAAGTAAGAATATCCGTACCTAGTAAAGTGGTGCGTGGAGCGTGCGTATTTAACTCTTTGAAGACACAGACATTTTACACGAAAAGCTTTTATTCCTGGACATTTTTCCTATGGAGAAGATAGGGTATGGCTCTCCATGGTTACACTTCTCTAAGATAATATCATTTTTGTAGAACGTACTTACAGATACAAGTAAGTAGTGGTGTCTGTTACCTGTAGCAATGTTTTCTCTAGTTGTTTCCGCAACGCCAGCTTGGCGGCGGCCTGCCGCTGCGCGGGCGTCTGCGTGTCCTCAGAGCTACGGGTACTCGCCTGGTACCGTAGACAAATCACATAAATATCGTCAGACAACACAAACTGTTACGGCGCCATCTAGTGATCAACATGAAGGGCCTAAGTTAGCCATTTGTCACTGGATGGCGCCACTACAGTATACCGTCTGAATGGCAGCCTTTATCTGCGAATGAGAGCTACCATAGACACAGGCTACGCTACCATAAACACAAGACGGCTGTCAGTGTCAAATATATACTTGCTTGCTTGCCATCAACGACGGCACATTCCGTACAATACTTAAAAATACATTTATTGCGGAAAAAAATAGTTTTCCTATCCCAACACACTACCATCGGCAAGGCGGCTTACCACGGGACACGAGTGTATACAAACCAAGGTCCCAAACATAGCAAAGCCATACCATACAATGGACTCGAGGTGATACCAGTTACACCCGAAATTTGACCCACGGGCGGGCATTGAACCCGCGACCACCTGTAGTTGTAGCATGTGCGCCAAGACTAGACGTATGTCACGGAATATCTTGATGTTGTCTCTTTCCCTCGTATGAAATAAGGCAGAGAGCGAGCGAGCGAATCCGTGACAAAGGTTTTGTCTTGATACTTGCGTACTAACCCCCTGGTTCAGTGAGCCGACCGAGCAATACATTCACGAGGATGGAACATGAAAATATCACATTAGACTCGGAAACTACTAGTTTTAAGGATTTAAGGTTAGAAAAAGTTTAACAAACATGTTCGAATTGCGATCAAATTTATACAGGGTTATTGGTAATTCGACGTATACGCGTTAAGAGGTGATAGGGGTGACTATTTGTGATAATTTTAACCCCCAAGTTTCTTAACGTTTTTTTATTATTTCACAATAAAAAAACGTTAAGAAACTTGGGGGTTAAAATTATCACAAATAGTCACCCCTATCACCTCTTAACGGGAATACGTGGAATTACCAATAACCCTGTATACCCAATACTCGTGCTGTAATGTACTTAGAGTATCATATCGGATTTCTAAAATACCTTGTCTATTTAAGTATATAAGTAAAGAAATGAAATCACATTTCCATACTCACTGCATCACTCGTGCTACTTGTCACAGACGAGTTGTCCTGTGCCGGCTTGGAACGCACAAATAAACTCACTTAAGCTTTCAAAAGTACTTTTACAAAGGATATTAACATACTATTACGCTCGGGTCGGTAGAGATGAATTGCAGTGCACCCATATGCAAACTCTTGAATACAAAATGGCTTTCAGCGGTCTCAGTACGCCTGCCAAGATAAGACATTTTCTCACGGACCGTGACGTCATTTTTGTGGCAAAATCGTTACGTCTTATTAGCTAGCATGGCGTGCTGGATAAAAATATAAAATTATTTTGACAGTTAAATACAACGCAGTTGACGTATGGATAAGATGTTTTCTCTTAAGTGCTAGTAGCATGGGTTACCAAATTTGTCACGATCTAAGGCCGGTGATGAGAACAATTAGGCTGTAAGAAGTACATAAATATAGCATTTTATACACTATTAATACGAATAATACTAATTTACTCCATCCTTCGCCAATATCCAGCGGACTACATGCAAAATTCTTCCGAAAACGAACACGTAAATTTATTTTCGTGTTCGACAAACAACAACAAAAAGTGTTGAGATATTTCTATCTGTTTCATTTTCTTCCGAAAATCCCCATAATCCTTTTCTACATGATTTAAAATCCATATTATACAAAAAATCTGTAGGTTAGAGGTTACGTTTTGTTTGGCATCATACTTTGCGTGCTTTTTGCCGTTTTACAATGTAAACTTATTTCAATTGGCAAATAAACATAGTATAGTGCCCAAGAAATTAATTTTAAGCATAATATCACCCACCAATAATAATACGAAAAGCTTCCGGCATAATAAAAAAAACCAATGCACAAATATATTTTTTATCTGTGCATAAACAATCTAATATATTCTATTATGTGTATGCGCCATCTTATTTCTTTGTAAAGCTCCGTCTCACTCTATTTGTCATTTCAATGAACGAATGAACGAACGATCTTAAAATGTGAGAAATTTTTAGCCAGCTGTCTAATTTTAAACATCTTGGAAGCCATGTTAGCAAATAAGATACGGGAACGCAAGTTGACAAGATGTTTAAGGGACTCGTGAGAAAACATCTTGGCAGGCGTACTGACACTGCTGAAGCGATGCTATCTCAATGTGAGTTGGCGAACGTCACGCATCTTTTCAATGCTTTCAGAAGCGATGCTATCTCAATGTGAGTTGGCGAACTTCACGCATCTTTTCAATGCATTCAGAAGCGATGCTATCTCAATATGAGTTGGCGAACTTCACGCATCTTTTCAATACTTTCAGAAGCGATGCTATCTCAATGTGAGTTGGCGAACGTCACGCATCTTTTCAATGCTTTCAGAAGCGATGCTATCTCAATGTGAGTTGGCGAACTTCACGCATCTTTTCAATGTGCAGGTTATAAGTCTCACTGGGACGTCGACCCTCGCGCGTAAATTATTTGCCAATACTAAAACAAACTGTATTGACTCAAAGACAAAGTTCATTCTTCAACTAAATGACACAGACAGCGCGAGCGAGCTGGCGCGCGTGGGGGCGTGGCTGATACCCATGGATATATTATAACTTAATTTATCTGACTCCGGTATTGTTGTTTTCCCATATAGTTGCCGTATACTACAGTACAGGTACATGAGATAACAACAATGGCGGTAAAATCA
Source organism: Ptilodon capucinus (assembly GCA_914767695.1). Taxonomy (NCBI): domain Eukaryota; kingdom Metazoa; phylum Arthropoda; class Insecta; order Lepidoptera; family Notodontidae; genus Ptilodon; species Ptilodon capucinus. The sequence continues at coordinate 4,516,045 of OU611830.1, read as the reverse complement.
CCGCAGAGCTATACGAGGAGTGGGTACTCTAGATCAGTGGTTCCCAAACTTATTTTGTATACTGCCCACTTTGAGAATAAATTATTTCATAGCGCCCCCATATTTTCACTTACTTAAAAACCACTATAACGTCAAATTAAATTAATTGATTGCTATATTAGCGGAGATTAAACATTCATTCTAAACGAGACTTACTATAGCCCGCAAGTTAACTTGAGACCTAAGCGCAGTAGGTAGCCACAACGCCCCCATTTTTTTTTGGTTCTCTTACCGCCCCTTTTCTGGCATGCACCGCCCACAAGAGCGCATTATCGCCCACTTTGGGAAAGGATGCTTGAGGAAAGTTTACGGCAGGCTTATACCTGCACATTTTAAAGACGTGTGGAGTTCGCTTACTCACATGGTGGCTAAAACTGCTTCTGGAGCCAGTGTGATGGCCAAGAATTTGTTTTTGAGGGTGCTCTACAGTGAATCTGCTCTACGATTAATATTCCTTGCTTTACTTTGGAAGCGTTCAATTATTACGGATTTACCTTGGAAGAAGTGTGCTGTGAGGCAGGCGGCGGAGCGGGGGTGATGGTCACGGAAGGAGTGATGCTAGCGCCGCCGCTGGTCGACGACTGGAACCAGAACATTGTCTCAGATTCCATATCCTGATGCCAGAGTCCCAAGTCCCTTAACTCTATTGATGTGGAGTTGCTATGACTTAGCATGAAAACCAACATCTTGTATCAATGTTAGCTAAAATATCACTAGTGTAGACATTGTCACCTTGAAACCTTGACTAGTCATATTCTAGCTAACATTGATAAAATGTTGTTTTCATGTGAAATCATAGCAGCTCCACAAACCTTAGTGCTAGGCGACTTACGAGCTTTGGTCATAATATGTGATTATTGAACGCAGTACTCGTATATATGTGATTGCCCGTACATGTGTGTGTGTGGGAGTCTGTGGTGAGTGTGTATGTGTTTGCCTGGGTGTGTGTGTGGTGCGTGTGCACACTAGCACACATACATACTCTCGGTTTGTATGTGTGCGTGCGAGATTATGTATGTGTGCTGTGTGCGTGTGCGAAATTGTGTGCTAGTGAGCATGTACGAGATTATGTATGTGTGCTAGTGTGCGTGTGCGAGATTGTGTGGTAGTGAGCGTGTGCGAGATTATGTATGTGTGCGTGTGTGTCTGTAAGTATGTGTGTTTGTAAGTATGTGTATGTGTGTATGTATGTACCTGTGAGCGGTAAGGTCCAGGCGTGAGCGTGGCGCCGCCGGGCAGGCTGGAGGTGCGTCGCGCCGAGCCGCCGCCCGCCGCGCCGCCAGCGCCAGCACCACCGGCACCGCCCGCGCCGCTGCTGCTCGTACGCTACACGCACAACCACCAAAATACACTTGCATACATCAACACTAACTTCCAAATGTATATAAAACTATGATACGTTTACAATGGCAATGTAGACTCATTGCAGCGGCAACGCGAAGTTTACTGTGGGCGGGAGCGAATAATGTTGTCGCGATGTAAAGGAGGCGTTGCGACGCTTATCGCAAGCGCGTCGCGAAGGTATCATAGAGGCGTCACGACACTATAGAGGTGTTGCAACGTTTATCATATGGGCGTTGTGTCGCTCGTCATAAGAGCATCGCTACTATATAGTATATTATTAGCATCATGACGCTTATTATAGTGGCATCGGGGCCTATTGTAAGAACCTATTGCAATACATACTTTTAAAAAAAACCTGTGCATCTCAGGACGCCCAACAGAAGTGATAACACAAACTAATTTAAGTTTAACTATTTAATATTGTAATATCTTGAGAAAAGCTTAGGTTATTACTTAAATGTTATTTTATATACTATTGACAAATCATTAATGCTCACTGACAACAGTATATGTCTATGGCGCGCTAAACACTGAGTAGAGAGAGAGAAAGGGAAGAGTCTGTCCGAAATACGGCTAGCGCTGTAGGTTAGAGTGAGAGAGGAGCCTACCTACCGCTGCCGAACGCTTGAGAGAAAGGGAAGCCAGACAGACTGGCGCCGTAACGCCTTACGTAACGAAGCGAGTTACCCCCCATGAGAAGTTATCACTTCAAAAAGGTACAGTTCAGAATGACAGTAAAAGGGGGGGTTGGGGGTGTAGTTATAGTTGGTAGTTACCTTGCCCTGCTGGTGTGCGGGCGGCGGCGCGGGCGTCACGGTGACGCCGGGCGGCACCACGCAGCCGCTGCCCGCTAGCGCCGTGCCCGCGCCCGCGCCCGCGCCGCTCTCCTGCACAACAACCACACACATCACTATCAACTCGCAAGAGTACATCATCCCATCATCAAACTGAGATGGTGACATCTTTGTCCCATAACTAGTTCAAACTGGCAATGTTTTCTGTTTACACAAGACATTAAACAGATATGTGAAATGCAGTGGTAGCCGAGTGGTCGAACGCACGCTTTGCTATCAAAGTGCGCAGGTTCTATCCCCGGCTCGCACCTCTGGGTTCCATGTGCGAATCTCATTTTCATCTGAGATTATCATTTGCTAAGAAACGGTGACGGAAAACATCGTGAGGAAACCTGTGTGCCCGGTAGAATGGCAATAGGCTCGCCCCTTATTACATTGGGACCAAAATACATCGGCGAAGTGTGGGCGCACTGCAGTGCACCTCTGCCTACCCCTTCGGGGAATACAGGCGTGATGATGTATGACAAGCTTGCAGCACAGCTGACAATTCCGGCCATAGTCCAAAGACTAAAGAGGCGACCTATCCTGGAACTAGATAACTGCATCTGATACCATATAGAGATGTCCCATTGGGATCATACTCAGACTATCAAAACACCACACAACGCATCTGCTCATAGTCTGGCTGACTGATCGCACGATGAAGCACAGAAAAAAAAACACTTGTGTAGTGGTTTTTTTTTCTGTGCTAGTTGTACATTTCAAATGGCTCATGGCCGCCTGAGCAAACTTGAACTTAAGCTCGGTTTAAGATTAGGTATGGAATGTTAGAAGGTGGTTCTACCTTAGCGGGCGGCAAGCCAGTGGTCTGCTGGGATTGACGCAGCTTCCGCAACAACACGAGTCGCGTTTCTTCCGCGCGGAGTTTCTCTCTCAGCGCGCGCATGCGACGCTCGCGCTCCCAAATCTCGGCACTCGATAATTCCTAAACACAAAATAATTCAATCAAATCACCATAACGCAAATATCGTCAATTACTTTGTTCTGCATGGTGTAAAGTTACATCAAAATCCGTTCAGTAGTTTTTGCGTGAAAGTGTAACAAACATCCATCCATGCATCATCACTAGACATCGGACTAAATGCATATGCAAATGCATATAAATCTATTTTTATGGCGTCATTGCATATTTTGGTACTTTTTCATTGATAGTGCATATTTCAGGGGTTATACGTGTTGTATTATGTCGTTGACACGTCTGCTTCGCACACACTCAGCGAGCGCACTGAATTAGGGATGGGGATCTGAGATCGATTGATCGCAGAATCGATTTCTCTGGCCAAAAAAATGTTTTTTTATATCTATATGTAGCACTGAATCGATTCAGTGAATCGATATTTCACCCTAGAAAATTCGACATTCGATTTTCTTCCAAAACATGGTATAAACCATAAAATTATTTACAGAAACTTGAATGTACTCAATGTGTAGTAGAAGAGCCTAAACTTAAACGAACTTAAACTTTACATGCCTCTCATTCATCACGACGCGGACGACCAAGTTCCCCTTTTGTGTCGCTTTGCAGCTACTCTGTTTTTTTATTGTGCATATTTCGCCCCTTTTTAGTGCATATTTGCATGCATATTTTGGCATTTCAATAGTGCATATAACATATATTTAATCATCACAAACATTCACATTTATAATATTATTAGTAGGATGATCATTGATCACTCACCCTATGTCCGGGTATAGGTAGCGGCGATGCATTCTCGTCGTCCTCAGAATCTACATCGTCGCGGGGATCGCGCGGCGACTCGGGCGCCGCGGGCATTGCGCTCGGCGTTATCGACACGTTCACACCGCCCGAATTCAATTTGCTGTTCACATCTAGGGATAAAAGGCATGTTTATATGATGACAATGAAAAAAAGCAGTGGTAGCCGGGTGTTCGAACGCACGCCTTGCAATCAAAGTGTGCAAGTTCAAACCTCGGCTCGCACCTCTGGGTTTATGTGCGAATCTCATTTTCACCCGAGATTATCACTTGCTATGAAACGGTGAAGGAAAACATCGTGAGGAAACCTACACGTCTGAGGGAACTTGACTAGTTCTCGATAGATGTGTGAAGTCTGCCAACCCGCACTGGGCCAGCGTGGTGGACTATGGCCTGAATCCCCTCGCATTGAGTGGAGGCCCGTGCCCAGTAGTGGGACGTTAAAAGGGCTGTAGTTAGTTAGTATATGATGATACTTCAAATGGAAATAGGCTACAATAATGGATTGTGTCACTTGATTTAAGAATATTGGATATGTTGGTCAGCTATGCAAAGATGGTTCAAATCTGTGTACCACACTAATTACTTAAATAATACAATTACCTGTGGGGTTAGCATGCATGTCACGACAAGACCTATATCACGGATACGCTCGCTCGCTCTCTGTCTAACTTCATACGAGAGAAAGAGACAAAATCAATATATACTGTGACATAATACTAGTCTTGGCGTTCATCCTACAACTACTGGTTGAGCTAGAGTTTTAATGGACCATGTTTGTTTATGGCTCGACTAGCTGTGCCCGCGGTTTCACCCGCGCTAATAGTTACTTTGGCGTAGAGTGATGTTATAAAGTCTAAATACCCGATTCATGTTCGGGAATATTCCCGTTTTTGCCACATTATTCGTTGCTGCTCCGCTCCTATTGGTCGTAGCGTGATGATATATAGCTTATAACCTTCCTCGATAAATGAACTATTTAACACAAAAAGAATTATTCAATTCGGACCAGTAGTTTATGAGATTAGCGCGTTCAACCAAACAAACAAACAGACAAACAAACTCTTTAGCTTTATAACATTAAAATATATTAGTATAGATGTATATGTGTATGTTTCAGACGACCGAAATAATCCTATCACATGATCGAAAATAGAACATGTTTGAATATTTTTGATGTGAACAAAATCAACTGTTTTAACTTGTCTTGTCTGTCTTGTCACGATTGACATAAGAGGTTAGAACAACTATACATTTTCTTTGGGACAACAACCGCCATACCTTGCCAACACTGTTAATGCTGTAAGCCTAGATCTACAGCGGTATCCAATGAAGACGGCGAGTGCCACGGAAAAGCTATACTGTCTTGGAAACTACACGAATTTAATCGAAAAAGATGTAGGAGTTGGAAGTAAAATTATCCAGTGGGAGACAAAAATAACTGTATAGGCTGAATTGCCACAGAAATAAAATATATGTTACCACAGACATATACCATTACCACAGACTGCATTACCATCCTCACCATCTGGATGAATGGCGTTCCAGTACGAATTTTCTCCCTCGCACCACCAAATTGTGGAATAAACTTCCTGCAGCGGTGTTCCCAGACCGATGCGTCAAAGGTATCTTCAAGAAACGAGCAAACTCATTCCTTAAAGGCCGGCAACGCACTTGCGATGCACCTGGTGTTGCAGGTGTCCATGGGCGGCGTTGATCACTTAGCATCAGATGAAACGTCTGATCGTTTGCCTCCCTATTTAATAAAAAACAATATACATTCCAATAGTTGTTTACCTGTAGATGGCGCAGTGGTCGGTATGGTGGGCTTGCGGTGCGGCGGCGCGGCCGGCAATAGCACGATGTCCGGGCTCTCTGCATAGCTACGATGGTCTGAACGCGGTCGGAGCACGCGCTTACCACTCGAACCCTGTATACAAAACAAATTTCGTTGCTTCATCAACTTACTTTATTAGTCTTAATATATGACTAATACGGCAAGATTTGATTCTATTTTTTTTTCATAGATTTTTGGGACTAAGCCCATTACACATTCCCACCACTGTTACTGCCATAAGCCAGGATTGACGGCAGTATCTAATGAAGACACCACGGTTTGAGTCATGGAGACAATTTGTGTACAATAAAATTGTGGTCAATATCTGGAAATCTGCTTTGTCTGTATTAATCTATGGTTGACTAACATGTTGACAGCCTTTTCACACCTATTGCCAACTAGCTAATATCGCCTTAATTAGTATGTAAGTTATCTATAAATTATCTATGGCCATAATGCATCCCAGCATACTACAGATTAAATCACCAAGTGTGCTAGCCCAACATATGGATGGCAGTTTTCCTTATATTAAAATTCACATTGTGTGAATTGAGAAAGCATACAACTATAATTATATAAATACTGAAAAAAAAATAGGTTCTAGGTACTCACTCTGTCAATCTTTACAGGAAGCATAGACAAAAATGTTTGTTTTATTAATTATAGACTCAAATTAGTGACATTATTAATTTTCTATATGGTATGATCTATATTTAAAAGCTTTAGGGACAAATGCAGTATCAAAAATTTTAATAACTTAACTCTTTTCCACTAGCTACTTTATATATTACCCCATACAAAACAACTATATCCTAACTTATAAGAGAAATACAATTTTATGGGTCAGAGACTTAGATGCACCAAGACTAGACATAGGTCACGGAATATGTTGTTGTCTCTTCTCTCTTATGAAATTACACAGAGAGCGAGCAAGCAAATCCGTGACAAAGGTCTTGTCTTGCATGCTAAGTCCACAGGAGTTAGGTATGAAGATTGTTAATATAACAAATCATTAAGTGGACAGATTGTTGTAGTTTTTCTGTAACCTTGAGTATAATCTACACAATTTTCCTCATTGTTACATTATAATAATAACATGACGTAAGATATTAAAATTTCACAGACTCTTTAGACATAAGTAATTAAAACGAATATTTGGATATATTTAAATACTAGCTTCTACTTCGTCCGCACAGACTTAAGTTTATTCCATATCATTATAAATTACAGCCTATTTGTTATTCTGATGTATAAATGATATAACCGTAAAGTTTAATCAAAATCCGTTCAGTAGTTTTTGCTTGAAAGAGTAACAAACATCCATCCATCCACCCTTACAATCTTTTACATTTATATGATATATTAGTAGGAGTGGAACAGGATGTATTTATATTTTATATTACTTATTTATTTTTTAATACCATTATATTTGTAGGTCTTTCCGTAATACAAGAATTCAGTCAATTATTTTAAAAACATAGAATATACCATTGGCCACAAGCAATGAATAATTAATTAGGTGACATGGCAATGACCCATACTATATTGTTAAGGTATAACATTTACGTATACAAACGCCACTTCCGATCCTACCAAAGATAATTACATTTGCATTGTCAACTTTGCTTAGGTGATACACAAACACACCTGTATTGGCAAGGTGTGGGTAGAGGTGCACTGCATTGCACCCATTTTTTATTAAAGATACTTTGTTCCATCTCAATTTTAACCCTCACAAACTTAAAATTGGAGCTGTATGAAACAAATGCCTATCAGCACAGGCAAGACAGAAGCAAGCATTGTCATAGGCTTTCATAGACTGACTTTCTTACTGAGTAGGCACTTATTGTGTATCTACCAATATTTTTGTAATTAAATTAAAAAGTATACTCACATGAGGTGGGGGCTGAGCAGGCGTTATAGTAAGTCCGCTAGCCGTCAAAGCCCTCAGCTCGCTTAGCTCAGGTGGCAATGACCTGTAATAAAAATTACTTACATAATTTTCGATATTAATAATACATAAATGTCAACATACGGAAATATTTCCCAACGCGCAAACTACCTGACACTCAAGTCCACCGCCGAATCGTCAACGTCCATTGTGGTCAGTCACCCCTGCAGCTCTGTTACAAAAAAATTAAAAGCAGTTTTAGGCAATCAATATACGTAAACAAAGCTGTCTAAAAAAACCCACACTCGTTCGCAATATTTCTAAAACATTTTAATTGTAAGTGAATACGCTTGATTATTGATAATTCCCCAATGAATACGTAGGTAATGAGACAGAACTGTACTAATCAAATCGATTTTTGCTACAATCTTCATGCACACGCACGCATCACCACCGGGAAGACAATGATTTGGGCGGCCCAGTCAATGTCAACCAGTCAACATATAATATATTACAAATTAAAAATATACTGTTACCTGTTCACAACAATATTGCGTAACTTTTAAAAACGGTAAATTTAATTACCAAACAGAAATATTAAAACAAATTCACAATCACAAAACCCCAAACTGGGCGGCCATTTTTTAATTGATTGATTGAAGAAGAGTGAAGACACAGACTACCATTTAATTTGATTTTATTTGAAAGAAAATTAGGGATGGCGATCTGAGATCGATTAATCAAAGAATTGTTTTACTGGGCCAAACAAAATCGATATTTTAAATCGTTGTTAAGTTCTGAATTATTAATGATACAGCGAATCGATATTGCACCCTAGAAAATCGAGGCTCGATATTTCTATTTTGGAACCGTAAAATGATTTACAAACACGTGTAAAGAAATGACAAGTTTTTACTTAATTACTCAAAAACTCCCTCCCTAGATCGCTGTGTGTGATCAGTTCTTTCTCTTCTCTTTAATATATTAAATAATTGAACAAACTATTGCGTTTGTTTCTATGTATACAAGATCGATTATTCTGGTGTCCTTTTTTGGTTTTCTTAATATGGATTTATATTTATTCTGCAAATAAAAACTCATAAAGTGAATCGAAAAGAAATCGATTTAAATTTTTAAAAAACGATCTTTTGGGCCTTGATTTTATAGCAATTCATCAGAAGTCGATTCGAATCGATTTAAAAATTGATCTTTTTTGGAAAGAATCGTCATCCCAATATCATTGGCCATCCCTAAAGAAAATAATACATTAACCATAGAGACGATGGAATGTAAGTTTAATTTAATGCAAAGAGACTGTTGGCCGTGAGCACATTATTTTACTCTTTGGTACATTCCGCCCAAAGAGTAAAATTCCGCCCGCATGGTCACTCACTCACTGTCAAAGAGTATAGTAATATGCTCACTGTTTACAAAAATACATAAATAATTGTACTTGCTATAAACGTAAAAGTAATCTCAGGAAGTAAAATGCCTGGGCCGGATTTACTATCAAGTCAAGGACTTCGTTTGGACGGTCGCAGACCCAACGAACTCCGTCGGATCAGGTGCAAAATGGGAGTGTTCACACAACCTGATGGAAGCGCGTATTTAGAACAGGGAAATACCAAAGTTTTAGCGGCAGTTTACGGACCCCATCAAGTTAGTAAGAATGTATTTTAATGGTAATGAACTGCTTACAAAGTTACACAAGTATAACTAATCTTCAGTGGATTATTTTGGTAAAAAATATTAAAAATGATGGTACCCGTAGTTGGCAATAATTTGATATATTCTCTACTTCCAGGCTTCAAAATCTAAAAGCTCGCAGGATGGTGTTGTTGTCAACTGCCAGTACAGTATGGCTACATTCTCAACAGGTAATACTACATACGGGTGTTTTAAAACTATGCGAAATTGTGTTAGGCTTTCATTCAGCCGTCCACCAGAAAGTTCCTCAATAATCTATGCTACTTACATTGATATGTGAACTCATTTATTAGGCTAGCCAAGCCTTATTCTTTGAAGTCTAGACTCCAAAGAATAAGGCTTGTATGTGAAACTAAGTCTAATGACCTCAACTTTATGTTAATAACAATGGTAGAATGACACATATATAGGTACATTTCACAGGTGAAAGAAAGAATCGACCTCGGGGTGACCGTAAGTCTCAGGAGATGTCAATGCACTTGAGACAGGCGCTTACAGCGGCCATTAAGACCGAGCTGTATCCACGGTCACAGATTGACATATATGTTGAAGTATTACAGGTTAGCTTGACTATTGTTGGTATGTAAGATTATTTTTGTCTGTATATATTAAGGGATTTATGCAAAAGGAACCTAGCAGACAAAACCACATTTTATTGAATATACTTGCACTTTTTAAAAAGAATAAGGGTTGAAACAATTAAAAAAATATATATATAATCACTTTCAACTAAGACAACACACAGTACAATAATTGTGCTAAGTATTCAAATGGTCAACCTTCCTTATGCATCTACAATATGAGCTTTCATATTTATCTATATCAACTGCTATTACACCCGGTTGTATTTAGAGAAATTAATTGGTCATTCAGCCTCATCTCCCAAATTTTCGCCAATACCAAAACAAACCATATTATGTTATTAACAAAGAACATTTTTCAATGCTATGCAGTAGTCGAGCGAGATTGACGCGGGGTCGCGCACGACACAAATTCAATATTTATATATATTGACACAGAGTACATTTTCAAAAGGTCAATATAATTAGCCTTTGGGTGTACCATTTGTAATATGTCTATTGGTCCAGGCAGATGGTGGCGCGTACTGCGTTAGTGTGAACGCAGCTACTCTGGCGCTCATCGACGCGGGTATCCCGCTGCGAGCGGCGGCGTGCGCGTGCTCGGCGTCGATGGCGTGGCGCGACGGCAAGCCCGAGCCGCTGCTGGACGTCGGGCACGTCGAGGAAGCCGCCGGCGGCGTGGTACTCACCGTGGCCAGCTTACCTAGTACCGGTAATAATCCAGGATCAATTACCGTTAAGTTCAGCTCAAGTGTAAGGGAGCGTTCAAGTATTACGAATTTGGGGGAGGGGGGTCTTCTGAAACGTTACGATGCGTTACTGTCGTCTGAGCTACGCGGTACGTAACATTGTTTTCCCTCAGAACGGTCGCGTAGAGATTTTTTAAACCGCTTTTTTCTCGTAATTTGAAATGGAATGGTCAACAGTGATGAAAATTGTCCCTTGGTGGTGGTTTCGGAACGTTTTACTAGGGGGGTCAAATTTAGTCTAAAAAAGTTCAAACTTATCTACAAAGCTAAGGTTCACAAGAATATCAGATAAACAGAGTACCAGTACTCCTGGTGTTACGACGACGTCGTTCCGATAAGCGCGGACGCCGCCAGAGGGCGCGGTTGCGCATTGGACGCGAACGCCAGATCGCTCTCTCTCGCTCGCTCTTACCTAACTCAACGGCATGGACCTCCTGTACTTTTTAATGGAAAAAATGAGAAATATTGATTAAACCCTTTGTAAAACTATAAGTAAGTAACATTCAAGACCAGAAGAAGCCTTTTTATTGAATACCTGGTAACTTACTTTTTGCCGACAGGAAGGAACCAAGGGAACCTTATACAGATAATTTATAATTGGTATTTTCATACTAAAATCTTGGTGCAATGAAGCCAGTTTTTAATGCAGCCAGTAGAAACATAATTGGACCAGGAAACAACTGAAATAACATTAACTTTTATTTTCAGGAAGTATAGCATTATTGGAAATGTCGCATCGACTGCACATGGACTATTTCGATATAGTACTCAGCAGAGCAATGCAAGGATGCAGGGATATAGAAGTAAGTCTTATGTGTAACAAGATACAGTCCAAATTATGATTATATTTACAATAATCTCAATCTTTTAATATGAACAATAGATCTTACGCCACAGGAAAGTGGACTTTAATCACTGTATCGAAATTCTCAGTTTTGAACGACTATGTGATAGAGAAAGGATGTAGATTGTTTTTCATGTTCAGGTAATTTTGGACAAAGCCGTAAGGGAACATTTAGCAGAGGGATGGACGAAACAGGACGTGGTGATAATATGAATTAAACACTGTTATTTTAATTATTGTGTTTTATTTATTGCAAGCTTCCGATATCAATGCTACCCCAAACTTTTAGGAATGCAAATTAATATATATGTATTCTTCATTACAAGTGTAACTCACGCTTTTAAAATTGAAGGTTACACCTTCCTTACTACATACGTTTTTTTGGATCACGTTTGTGTGCATTCAGCCATTTTCTGCGAAATTTGTGTATGATTTAATTAAAGAAGATGAAAGGAAACACAAAGTATAGACTTACATATTTATTAGAGATCTGAACAAAATATGAAATAAAATTATATGTACAGTCAATGTTAAAACTAACTAAATTAAAGGTAAGTTAATAGGTACACACCTTTTCCATTACTTTGCTTATTGTATGGTAAACAAAAACCTTATTTGTAGAATCGAAAATGTTCTATGGCAAACGTAAAAGAGTGGCGTTCATCAGCAAAATATTGATTAGCTATAACCAGCGTTAGGCATACATAAAAATAAAGAATAAATATATTTTAAAACATCGGATGTATATAATCAGTCCATCCGTTCCTGTGATTGCACACACAAAATTAAAAATAAATAAAATTTAACTTTGTAATAAATAAAACAAGTACTCGATTGTACTTACGAGGGCCCCGATTGTACAAAATTACATAATATTGCACGCGCGAGGGAACATTCAAAACATTGTTCAGTCGTGACTGCTAACAACTTTTAAAAATGTATAAAACCTCTTTATTATTACCGCGAAACATAATCGCGACTATTAAAATTATTCGTTCCGTATAAAAACGCGTATCCTTTAATGAACAATACACATTGGGTGTCGAACTGTCTGCGCGCACGCGCACGTACGCTCGTGTCGACAGAACGCACACAATACAAAATATTATTATCGGCTATAAAACGTTATCTTATTACACTGAGTTGCTAAGGCACTCACCTACAATTATCATCTATATATAGAAAAACTTTATGCGCAAGCTAAAGGAGAAAATAAAAAGTGGGCGTTTGAGGAAAAATAAAATAAAATCTCGTCCATCATGCGAAACAAATATCTCTCAATTCCAAAGGAGACTTAAAACTAGGTTGTATAATACGAATAAATGTTTTGTTTTTTTTGTCACATCCCTATGGCTCTGATGTTATTGCTTTCGAGTTAGCGACGAACTATAAAAAAAAGTCGCCGCTTCTTAGACCGACTAAGTATCTATCGTGTAGAATCTTCATTGGGAATTAAAAAAATATCACTTGCATAAATTTTGTGTAAAATAAAACATGAAAACCTCAAATGATTGCACAATAGAAATTAAAAAATACTGCTAATGGAAGCCATTAGATATTGATATGAAACAAAAATGGTATATATACTTACTAAACTATTAAAAATATAAATTTGTGAACTGGCTAAAATACGACGGCCATATTCATGATGCAGGGCGATGTGAGACCGCGTCGCGGCCGTCGGCACTGGGCGGTTGGTTGTATGCGACGCGTCGCTAACACGAAAGCGTCGGCTTACACTAAACGACTAACTAGTAGTAAAGTCTAAGCCAGTTGTGAACTGACCGCGGCTAATTGGCCGCCACAGCCTCAGGCGCGACCAGCTTTTGACTAGGATCACCCGCCGCGACATCTGGAAGTAAATGCATCAATTAAAATCTTTGTAGCCTAGCTGGCAAGCGGTTAGGATTCAAACACCGGGCTCACACCTCAAGGATTTTCAGAATTCATATCAAGGAGTGAAAGGATATTTGACTTAGTGCTCTTACACACGAGCGGCATGTTACCAACGGCATAGGCAACTGCAGCCGTCGGCGCGTCGAGCACACACGCTCTCTGTCTTATGTCATACGAGAGAAAGAGATATAATCAACATATTCTGTGACATAAGTCTAATCTTGGTGCGCGTGCTCCAACCACAGAAGTGCCAAATATAAACAATATGTGTACATCATAAGAACACTTACCATTGCTATTCTTGTTTGGTGAGTCGTGTGGCGAGCTGATTTGCGACTCGCTAGTACTACCTTCCGCTTCACCCGCCTCGCCTGTCGACGACGGCGCCTGCGCACAATAACATAATATAGAATGAATCAGAACTCCGAAATAATACCACATCAATGTGATACTGAATGGGTGTAATAAGCCAGCAGGGCCCTAAGTCTACTAACACAGAATAGTTTCAACGTAGTACCAACTACAGCCTTTAATAGTGCCAATTATGTTAACCTGGATATATTTAATGAAAGTATCAATAATGTTAAAAACATGTAAGGGCTCATTTAATGTATGTTTAGTAACAACCTAACAGCCAATATAATATTAAGTAGGTACTTACTTAATCACAAGGAATAACCATGTACTCGTATACTAATTGTTTACAATAGCTTTCTATATGCGGTAGCTTGTTACTGGCTTGTAATGTCTAATATTGTTATTACTTAGTGTTAATGCTGTAAAATCCAAATAAAAAAAAAACACTATCCTCATGGAGTTGCTTTGACTCTACTTTTTAAGGCGTGAAAACAACATCATCTTTCAATGATACCTAGAATATAAGCAGTGTAGACATTATATATTGTCACCTTGGTACTATTTGACTAGACTTATGCCTTAAAAAACTCGCCAAGTGCGAGTCGGACTCGCACACGAAGGGTTCCGTACCATTATCTATAAAAACGGCAAAAAAATCACGTCTGTTGTATGGGAGCCCGCTTAAATATTCATTGTATTCTGTTTTTTAGTATTTGTTGTTATAGCGGCAACAGAAATACATCATGTGTGAAAATTTCAACTCTCTAGCTATCACAGTTTATGAGATACAGCCTGGTGACAGACGGACAGACGGACGGACGGACAGCGAAGTCTCAGTAATAGGGTTCCCGTTGTACCCTTTGGGTACGGAACCCTAAAAATGGATTCATAGCAACTCCACGACGATAGTATTAGCAGAATTGGGGCCCAGGGTGAAATCCTTGGTCATGTACATTGTGCAGCATGATCTTATCATTTAACGAATTCTGAATATAATAAGTATTTTTTCTTGCACACACATAAATTATTTATTTATTTCAACGCTTTGACAAGCCTTGGTATTCGTTAAGAATATGCTAGAGAAACTTCATTTTAAGAATCATACCCATTCTGGATCCCCATTAAACACGCATTTTGAACAAAATAAAACCTTAATTTGCATCACAAAACAAGGTTTATGTCTACTTTGTCAGATGGGAAATGCAGAATGGGTATTTGCCCACTTATTTACATCATAAAAAAACACATGGAACATGCACTTTAATGCTGAATTCCTACAATCCTACAAAAACCATTATAGGTATAATAGCACAATGTAAACGTTTCATATGTTCTATAACAAGACTACAAAGACTCACTCTGGTCTTACTCCTAGGCAGTCTCGGTTTTGGACCTTTCGGCTCTTTGGCAGGGTCGAAGTGGCAGTCAAATATCTCGATCAACTCTTTTATGTCTTCCTCTTTGGCGGACACCGTCAACGAGGCCATTTGCTTCTCCAAACCTAGAAACAAACGAGTATAGAAATACTGAGTTTAGCTATGTATTCAGGAGGAAATTTGCTTGGTAGCAGTAGCAGTGGTCAAAGTCAAATCATTTATTCTGTATAGGCCTATGGGGGCACTTACAAATTGTCAAGTTTACATTTTTTTTTCTTATATTCTACTATGCTACCACCGGATCGAAACGCGACCTCAACTGAGAAGATCCGGCAAGAAACTCAGTGGGCTGATCATTTTTTAAATCGCCAAAGCTTATTACAAATACATAGGTACATATAGCTCCAGTGTGATGCCTTAGATAATAATACGTTAGTAAGGCAACACACGCTACACTTTGACATGACGGGCAATATTTTTATTTTTGATTTGAACCTGAGCTGTACAATCCCAAGCTGATTTATCTTCCAAATAATCAGAGATTTTGTAATAGCCCTTTTGATACAATTTCCATTTTATTGCAGTTTTAAATTTATTAATGGGCAAATCTCTGATTTAGGCACTTTACAATCAAATGTGCATGTTCAAACCATCAACTATAATCTTAGCATATAAATCAGCAGAGGTAGCGTAACCTGCATGTCAGTGGGAATCTAATCCTAAGTCTGTCTGTACTGGGTCAGTGTGGTGGACTATGGCCTGAATCCCTCAGGGAAGCCTATGCCTAGAAGTGGGACGTTAGAATTACCATAATCATTAATAAAGTAAATAAACAATAGATATGGCCAAACAAATCATGTTTATCATGTCATCAATCAAACTCAGCAAAACTTGTGCTATGTAGACAAGACATTATCTTAGGGCTATCCCAGTTACACTTGGACCCACACCCTCAGCATGACCGTGTAGACATAAATTTTATCTCTTTCAACTGCCAGATTTGTCGAGAAAATGACATAACACCGAGCCATATTCAGTAGAAAAATATCCATATCGAAGTACCTCGATGTGACGTGGACTAATTTGAAAGAGATAAATCTTATGTCTACGCGGTCATGATAGGCCTACCGAAGACCATAGACATGACCGAGCCCACGTCTTAGCAATGTTTAGTGTCGTAGGAACATCTTTTATGTGAGGATGTTAACCGTAATTACCTTCCAGCTTTTGATCCTGCCACGCGTCCTTGAGCTGGTCGTAGAGCAGGCCGGCGTCGGCCAGCAGCCGCCGCAGCTGCGTCACGCGCTTGCGCTCCGGCCGCGCCGACCGCAGCAGCGGCGCGAACACCGGCCGGAACGTGTTCTGTCTACATCACAACGCGTTAAACCACGGGAACATATTTCTTCAATACCAACGTTCTTAGATATACATGTGACTAAACGAGTGATGAGTATAAATGTGGACGGATATATATAGAGCGAGAGGAAGACCCAAGAAAAGATGGATGGACTGTATAAAGGGTGATATGAATGAGATCGGAGTGGACGTCGGTATGACGGAAAAGCGAGATGAATGGAAGAAAAAGACATACTGCGCCGACCCCAAATAATGGGACAAGGTAAGGCAAATGATGATATGAACGTTCTTAGATATACAGTGTAAACTCCATGTAACCTCACTCGATTTACCAACAAACTCCCTATAGGGTCGAAATCGCTTGGCTTTGGGTGGTTTAGCTTGCCTGCCATACAATAATACACTCTATACAGGGTGTTTCAGAAGTCCAAAATAATACTTTGAAGTTTGCATCAGTATCGGGTATACAACTGAATGGTATAAAAATTTGATCGAAATTTGACCATGTAATATCTCGAGTCCTATGTAAAATTTGCATGTTCTGTTTTGTGAATATTAGTAGTCACCCTTCATAAGTTTAGTTTACACTGCTGAATAGGGTTATGGATGTACCCAAAGGCTAGAACACGATATCTGTGACAAATATTCATAGGTCTATAACTCGGAAACTATGATAGTTAGGTATAAACTGTAGAGCTACCGTATACATATGTAGCCAAAGTATTATTTCGAACTTCTGATACACCTCGTATTTAGGTTTCACTAAGCAGCATGCTACTAGAGCAAGAGTAAGTATAAGAGCAAATATAAAAATCTGCTTTTACACTATAACGTAAGTAGAATTATTTTTTCATGAACATTAAGGGTATCTAGCAAGGGGTTGCCACGATATTAAGTGTCTGGCAATGAATGACATGATTTTTAATAATATTCTGAAGGTAATACCAAAAAATCTGATTTTATTATTTGATGAATTTAGATCTGTGTTTTACACACTTTTGGTACTGTTTACACCAAAGCCACGATAACCAAAACTTCATAATTGTCTATCTTCTTACCTGTGTTGGGAGCATGCGCTTAAAAAAATTTCAGCTTTTATAAAATAACGAAGGTCTGGGGTTCGCTGGCTCTTAGTCCATACCGTATATGTAGCTAAAATATTGTATGTGAGTGGTGATACAGTGGGTAAGACAGTATAGAGGGTAAGGTACCTCTCCAGAAGGTTCTTGAGTCCGGCGAGCGCGTCCAGCTCGGTGGCGACGGGCCGCGCCCACGCGCACGCCGCCGCCAGCATGGCGCCCTCGCCGCCGCCGCCCACCTCCTGCTGCTCGCCTGGACCACGCAAACAACGATGCTATACAACTCCCTAACTATCGAATAATTTCGGATGCGAGTCTAAATGCTACATCTTATGATATTTATAGATAACTCTTTATTGTTCCAGCTCTTAAAGAAACACAAACTATACATGTACATATAAATACATCATCACGCCTGTATTCCCCGAAGGGGTAGGCAGAGGTGCACTGTAGTGCGCCCACACTTCGCCGATGTATTTTGGTCCCAATGTAATAGGGGGCCAGCCTATTGCCATTAAACCGGGCACATTCCCCTTCAATACGAGGGAGATTTGGGCCATAGTCCACCACGCTGGCCCAATGCGGGTTGGTGAACTTCACACGCCTTTCTATAGACATGCAGGTTTCCTCACGATGTTTTCCTTCACAGTTCAGCAGGTGGTAATCATTGTTGAAAATGACATTCGCACATGAAAATTATCTCAGAGGTGCGGGGGGTCTGGGATTTGAACTTGCACCCCTTACGTTCAAGGCGGGCGTTCTTGCCCGCGAGGCTACCACTGCTAGTACATCTACATAAAAAAATTAAGTGCAACACTGGGCACTAAAAGTGATCTCTACCGCCTGGTATTAGGTTGCCTAACCTTTGGAAGGAGAGGAATTAAAGTACTAGTTAGGACGAGATGTACTAAACAAATAACATTAACTAATATATACGATAACATACATTAAAGTAATATACGAGAATATACTAATTTATGTCCGAACTACTAATTGTGGCAAATATTTGTATTGTAATATGTATTGTTTTTGCGAGTACTTAAACAACACTTAAGTAGTTATAATAATCCAAACGGATATTGATGGAACAATACAGTATTATTGTTGACACAACAGAATAGGCTATTATTTGTAACAATATTGAATAATCGACGTCTGGGGACGAAATCGCGGCTAGAAGCTACTATTAAAATACATACACAACTTAATAATTTATCATCAAGGTATTCCTGCACACTATAATAAACCTTACCATGTAAGTGATACGTAAGATTTTTGTTTAAAGGAGTATGTATAAGATGTTGGTATCTCGCTCACCCTGTGCCAAGTGCTCCACGATCCTGTAAGTGGCGGTGGCTCTGTCGAGCGCGCTGTCCACGGAGAGCGAGTCAGCGTCGAGCAACACCCGCGCCAGCACCCGCAGAGACACCGACTTCACCGTCGACTTGCACTTGTCGGCGGCGAGCGCGTAACTGTCCGCGAACCCCGCCACTATGGACTTGAAGCGATCGAGAAGCTTGTACCTGGAAGATATATATATATATACATCATTACGCCTTTATTCCCCGAAGGGGTAGGCAGAGGTGCACTGCAGTGCGCCTACACTTCGCCGATGTATTTTGGTCCCAATGTAATAGAGGCGAGGCTATTACCATTACACCGGGCGTATTATCCCTCAATACGAAGGAGATTTTTTGGGCCATAGTCCAACACGCTGGCCGAGTGCGGGTTGGCGAACTTCACACGCCTTTCTATAGACGTGCAGGTTTCCTCACGATGTTTTCCTTCATCATTCAGCAAGTCCTAATCATGATTGAAAATGACAAATCTCAGAGGAACTTGCACCCCTTACGTCCAAAGCGGGCGTTCTACCGACGAGGCTACTACTGATTGCGAATGAAATAGTTATCATAATCTAACATCAAAAGACTGACCTGGTGAGCGCCTCGAGCAGCATGGTAGGGCTAAGCCGCCGCGGCTCGTGGTAAATAAGGATCACGCTTCCATCACCCTTCTCCTTCTCCAGCCAGTCCAAGAAATCAGACAGGGCTGATATTTCAGACTTAGTTTTCAATATCTATACACAACAACAATACAAAATGTTTACAATTGGATTTAGAGATGCAGACAACACACCTATTATATAGCTCCAAACTCAACAATGATTGTATTATGGGTAGGCAGTAATATTTAGAAGCTTTACCACCACATCTAATAGTATTATTGTTTTAATATTAACTGTTTATAAAAAACCTGAAACTTCTATTAAAAATATCACTGCAAGAGTGGTGATAATAAAGGGCAGGTCACTATGAGGGCACTTACAATTTCCCAGTGTCAATTTGTAAGTGCCCCCATAGGTCTATACGAAAAAACGATTTTGTCTTTGACATGGACTGAAGATGGTTAACAATACCCAAACTATAGAAACTGTACCCTTTATCTATCTAATTTTAGTGCAACTTGCCAGTACCAAAGCGAACTGTATTAACTCAGCAATAGAGTTATTTTTCAACAAACTGTCATCAATTACTAAATCTAATTATGACTAAGTCACGTGGCTTTTACGACAGACATAAAAAAGAGGTTCTCATTGTATATTTTGTTTAAATTGTAGTATGCAATCAAAGAGTTAAAAGACCAAGAAGTATGACAAAATGTACATGTTTAACAGAAGAGGTTTCACACATGGAGATATAACGGAGATGGCATTTCGAGCCCACGCTCCGGTAAATGTTTCTGGTGACTACGCCATTTTTGTTTTCCCATATAAATGCCGTATACTACAGGTACATGAGATAACAACAACGGCGGAAAAATCGCCGCAGAGCCATACGAAGAGTGGAGTCGATATGGGTACTCTAGATACTCTATGGTTTAACCTCACCTTATGAGTAGTAGTGTCTTTGAGCATTCGGTATCTTCCGACGGTGACGACGCGCACGTTGTGCCGGCGGCGCGCGCCCGGGTTCAGGTCCCCGTAAGGCATAATGTACTGCGAGTACGATTGCTTCGGCGTGTACGCAGCTATCTGGCATATCTGTAACAACACTTATCTGGTGTAGAAGCTTAGTAAATGTATGAGAAGGATGGCAATTTTTTTTAGATGTCAAAATCGGGAGGTAAGGCATGCCAGTTCAAATCCTGGGCCCGCACCTCGTGAGATTTTCAAGTGACAATGTAATTTTCAATAATGAATGATTACCATTTGCTGAACAGAACAGTGAAGGAAAACATCGTGAGGAAACCGGCACATCTATAGAAAAGGGTGTGAAGTTCACAAATTCACTGAATACACAAGTTCAGTGAATTTGTCTCATATTGTGGAGTGTCCCTGGCATAATGGCAATATGCCCTACATTGAGACCAAAAGACATCGCCGAAGTGCCTTTGCCCACATACAATACAGGCGTGCTGATTGATGATGATGTCAAATATGGTCTACTAGCTTCCACCCACAACTGGTCTGCGCAGACTTCGATTATTCAATATTGTTATAAATTATAGCCTATGTTATTCTGATGTATTAACAATAACACTTGTAAGTATCCTCAAAATACGTTCAGTAATTTTTGCGTGAAAGCGTAACAAACAAACATCCATCCATTAATCCTCACAAACTTTCACATTTATAATATTAGTAGGACTTGTACTTTGTGTACAATACAGTTGATGGGCATGATAAAGATTGATGGAAGGCGTTATACCTCGTCGATGAGTCTTCTGCCAGTGGTGTCCATGTCCCAGCCGACGAGCGCGTACTTGCCGGGCGGCAGGCCGGCGGGCTTCTCCGCCAGCGCGGGCGGGAGCTCCGCCGTCACCTCCACCTCGCTCCCGTTCACCTTCGCTTCGCTAACCATCGCCATGTGGGTTGTTTCACGCTACAACAAATAATTACATATAAACAAACAGCATAGTCAAGTGAGCCATAGACTAATATTGTTGTTTACCGACTTTTAAACCATAAAAAACGCTATGATGCCATGCTAACCATGTACCAGAAGGCTGAACTAATATTTTTGGTAGAAATGGACATAGTTAAACAAAGAGGATCCAATCCATATCAAGTCAGTTTTGAGTTAGCTATGGCAAAAAAATGGTAATAATGCTATTTGCTTTTATTTTTGGATGGTATCTTTTTTGTTGATTGAAAAGGCCTCCGTTTAACTCATATTTGTGGATTGGAAACTTTTTGCTGAACTACGTACAAAAATATATGGTAGTAGCCAATATGTAGATGCACAGTGAAGGCAAACTATCTTATTTACAGATTAATTTAATTAATTTTTGTCACAAGTCTTGTGCTGTGGCCTTAGGGCATACCCATGACCCTATTTAACAGTGAAAACTACATGTGATGCCAACAAATATTCACATAACGGAACTTGCATATTTCACGAAGGACTCGAGATACAAGTTGCTAGTTTTAACTGGTGTTATATATCTATACTAATATTATAAAGCTAAAGAGTTTGTTTGTTTGGTTGATGGCGCTAATCTCAGGAACTAATGGTCAGACTTGAATAATTCTTTTTGTGTTAAATAGTTCATTTATCGAGGAAGGTTATAAGCTATATATCATCACGCTACGACCAATAGGAGCGGAGCAGCAACGAATAATGTGGCAAAAACGGGAAAAAAATATTCCTTTTGAAAGCTTCCGTTGCGTATGCTGCCTAAACGGTTAAAGTTTGCACTTATTGAGGAAGGTCATAGACTTTATAACATCACTCTACGCCAAAGTAACTATTAGCGCGGGTGAAACCGCGGGCACAGCTAGTGGATACATAAAATATTAGGCTGCAGGAAATAACGTAGGCAAGTTGATAGTCTAATGTACCTACCAATATCCCAACTTTTCATATGACACTCATAAAATTAACAAGGGAAAAGGCTATTATAGGTACCTTATGTCTAAATCAGTTTCTAAAAGCAAACTATGTAGGTACCTAACATTTACAACTGATAAAAGTGTACCTAAAACAATGGATTCATAGGACATGTACATATAATTAAAACAATAGTACATACTAATATACATACTTACTAACTGCATTAACAATTTTTCCTCCCTTAAATAAACCAAAAATTCAATATTAGTACTGCTTTTTCAGTAATAAATATTTATTAAGTTACAGTAATTGAATTTGTTACATTTTGCCAATTCTACGGAGGCAACTTGTGGCTAAAACCAACTTTTTTTGGCCAAACATGAGGATTAGTTAGCGTGTACAATTTGGAAGTTTGTATGGTTAACTGAAATTTCAGTTGTCTTAAAAATAATATTGGGATAATAGCTCTGCAAGCCCTAATCCTTGGTAGGTACGTAAACTCACAACTGTTGGGGTGCAGAAATAAATTGGTCTCTAAGTAATAGAGAAGAAAGGCAATTTTATCATTGGTAAGGTAAATTTAGATTTGACATAATATAATTACTCTTATTGAGTATTAAGCATTCCCTAAACCTATTTTTTTCTCACTAATACCTATTATCACAGACACTAGGTGAGTGCTTAATTTGATGCCTAAATATGAAGCAGTACTCTGATGCAAGGTATTAATATCAATATCATACATAGTATAAAACAATATCGCTTCCCGCTGTCCCTATGTACGCTTAAATCTTTAAAACTACTCAACAGATGTTGATGCGGTTTTTTTTTTATCGATAGTGTTTCAAGAGGAAGGTTTATATGTATTATACATGCATAATATAGTAGAGGAACACTGATAATTTTAGGTGGCGCTGCTTTCGTATGTCACTAATTCTAAGGAGGTACGAAGTTCGCCGGGTCGTCTAGTTAGATATTTCTTTTTTAGGATTGCTAAGAAGCCTTGTATTAAAAGCAATAATAAATGTAAGCCACTATAACATGACTCACTACAAGACAAACATTTTAGGGGGAAGTCCCCACTTAGTGTTACCAGAGCAGAGACAAGATATAACTAATACCAGATTTTAAAAAAATACTTGTGATCATGGACCCGATTCTTGCATAATCAACATAATCTCTAATTATCTTGAAACAAAACATCAAATTGGTAGTTTTTTCGTTTAGTTACAACATAATTTTGTCGAATTGGAGATGTCAATCTTGCGAGAATCAACCCCATAACATATTTAATCTGGAATAAATCCCAAGTATGATGTACAATTAACACATGTGGGTTGGGGGATAGTACAAATCCTAGTATCTACCCTCACTTAAAAATATTATGAGTAAAACTTAGGTATACTCACCAAGCAACTACTATGAAAGAGGTCTTCAGTAAAAAAATAAATTACCCCAAATAGAAAAATAAACCTAGCAGTAGTGAATTTTGACTATGTTAAAATAAGGATAGATTTATGAAAAAGTTATTTAGGTAGCTAGAATACAGCTACTATACTATGTAAGTGCCTACTTAATAGTATTACATACCATAACCATTGATTTAGTTACAAGTTCTTTGAATATGTATAAATTGACACCAAATTAACAAGATGCATTACCTTCAACAAATTAGGATCTTACAATTTATTGTTGAAGCTACTTTTATATAGCTATTTTAAGTAGTAAGAACCTAACCAATAACTGTGCCAATTACAAATATCAGGCCAAATGTAGACAGTGATGTTTTTCAGTTTATTTAAATTTCGGCAGAGACCTTAGGGCAGTAGAATTACTACTACCTACATTATATACTTTCCTATGAACATAAGAGTACACAACAAATATATGACCGCTTCAAGGTCGAATGGATTGCAAAACATTCATTCACATAAATTACGTATGAAAAAATAAACGAAGCTAAAAAAATTTGGGGGTTATTTAAATAAATTATTAAAGCAGGTAGTTATTTTTTTAACGCCTACGTATGTGATGGGAATTTTTATCTACATTATTATCAGGTGCTGGCGTATGTGGTAGGATTGTTGTAAAAAACCGGCGCCTAAAAATAAAATCGATGAACCGAAAACAAAATAATTAGTCTGATCATTGACCGCCGCTGCTACCAACAATAAATACATAAAAATATACTCTTACACACTACTTAAAGAAGTAAAAACACTCCGTCCGCTGAGATGAACCCTAAAATGAACTTATATTGGGGAAAAACTTAAAAATAGGACACGTGGCGGTCTTTTCCTAGACACCTATAGCCCCACCCCAACATGTCAAAATAATTTTAAAATATGATACTCACGATCCAAACGCGATGCTGATCGATGTTATTAAACAAATAATGCCTTCAGCAGATGTTTTGCGACGTTCAGCTAACGCTGCAAATTAAAATAATTTAGTAAAAATATCACAAAATCTCAACACGTGTGCGGCAAATGGCAAACCGCAATAGTGATGGGAGGGAATACTAGCTTACATTTTTGATCGACAACATGTTGGTTCGTCGAGGTTTTTTTTAAATAAAATGTTTTTTTTTTTATTTTCACTTTTAAAAAGTGAAAATGCCGAATAAATCAGAAAATATACACACTATGTTCTATCGATGAAAGTATAAATACACGTAGTCATTTCACCGATGTATTTTTGAGCCGATTTTTATGGGGACGCGCGTAATTCTGTTTACGTACGTCCAGGGGTTCTTACAATGTTTACGTTCATCAAACAGCAATTGGTAATGATTATAGAAAAGTAAATACTCACTTGAAATCAGATGATCTCAGAGGCTTTTGGTTTGAACCTTTAACCCATTGGTATAAGTTCTACATGTTAGGCTACTACAGCTTGTTCAATTGATGAAATTAATTTAAAATATTGGGCATCACTAGCGACGGCTACCCTCTACAACATAGAGCTAGTCTTGTTTATGGTAAATATTCCATAGGTATTAGGTAGGTACCTTCTTTATCTCGATGACCCATACTATTTGATCACAGCACAAGGTTTTGTTGGGCATTACAAAAAAAATAAACACTGTTATTTAGACTAAGATGAGCATTAAAAAAAACAAAGATCTTGTGCTAATGGTAAATGAAGAATAAAAATGCAATTGAAGTTATGGTTGACAGTTCTTCAATGACAGACTAGAAATCACAGTTTTAGTCTATGCCACGTACTCTATGGTATTCATATTACGTGCTCCTCGCTCGGTGCTATTTTGGAACGAAATAGGTATATTATTTTTTCGATTTATCTATAAAAAGTAATAGAACCAATTGAAAATGACTGATAATATTGAACATTACCGTGACCAAATTGCCCAGACAAGGACTGAAATAAAAAACTTACGGTGAGACATTCTCTGGTTTTATTTTTATTATAAAGTTCCCAATTTTTTTCAGAAAATATATTTGTTGCAGTTTCATTTGTGTAATACAATAAAATTATGTTATAGAAATCAGCTGTGTGCCCTAAAATGTGAACATATAAAGGAGATAAAGTTGATAAAGAGCGCCTTGAGTGATCTGAGGTGTGCAAATTGCAGTGATGTTGGTATGTAACCTATTAAACTAAATAAATAATTTCTCACATATCACTGTCACGAAGTGGAATTATTTTACGCTTCCGTGGGTATATAGAGCGCTAATCATAGAATTTTCCTCAATTTATTTTGGCCATAAACAAAAACACAAATGATATACCATTTCAGCTTTTCTCTGCTTTTATTGACTGCTAAGGTACCTATATAACTCAGAAATACAAATTTTCGCCCGCAATGACTTTCCAACAATGCATTATGGTTCCAATTAGAATTTAATTATAACTTCTTTTTGATTCAGTTGAACGGTGGGTTTAACTGTATTGTGGACTAATCATTGGTAATTATTATAGTGCTATTAGACAAATGTGATAAATTGTTTAACTTTATGTATTATATATACAATTATTACAAAGTTCGATAACCTTATACTGCTACATACAAGCGCTATCTCATTTGACACTACATAATGTCTGTGTAACATTTGATCTTTTTATATTTTATATTTATAGCCACTACACTCAAAAATAACAAAAGTGTGGCATCAACATCAGAAGACAGTGGGGAGATCCCATTTCATCCTATTGGAACAATTGAAACAAGCTTTCAGAACAAGAGAGGGGTGCCGCGACAGCCTACTGTGATGGCAAAATCTCGTGGGGCTGTGGTCATTAACACCAACGTGTTTAGTAACCCTGAGCATGCTTTGAGTGGGTTGGAGGAGTTCTCTCATATATGGTAAGCATAGAAAAGCTCAGTTGCCAGCACGCTTAGCATGAAACTACAGTCAAAATGTCTATGGACAGCTTAAACCCTGCCATGTCTACCAATTACCCTTGACATGAAATGATTAATGAGCTCATGCTAAGGCCAATAGATAGAGCTCAATGTAGCATCATTTACTTGATAAATTTGACTATTGGAAGGGATAAAACTTTTGTCTATGGGATCATGCTAAATCTGCAAGACTCAAATGTTTCCTGGATCAGCTAATTCCTTGGCATACACCTGTATGACCCGTGATTCAATATATGACAATCACATGGATCTAGTTATTAAATGCTAGTGTTTTTATTATTCCAGGATACTATTCTATTTTCACATGACAGAGAGCAACAGCGTGCCAGCGAAGGTGGCGCCGCCTAGGCTCGGCGGCGAGAGGCGGGGGGTGTTATCGACACGATCGCCGCATAGGCCGTGCCCTATAGGCTTATCTCTCGTCAAAATACAGAGTATTGAAGGTAGGAATAGTATTTTGCACTTGTATAATAATTTGTCTAACCACACTACATCACAGACACTTCAGAGAAAATTCTTTGGTCGATTTATCAAAACTTACTAAAAAATAATAAGCCCACATTAAGCAATTGTAGTCAATATTACACCCTATAGTGGCATTTTTCAGTATGGAAATATTCTTCACTGAAAGTCGATTATAATTTTTCCTTGCTTTAGTGGTAATTAGAATCCACTATTCAAGAACAAGGTACAACACTAGTCGAAATATTTAAATCGACTATATAAATTGAAGTAATTTTGTTTATTTAGACAGAAAGTACCTATAAAATCACTGAGGATGGCCCAGTTATGGCTATGGACTAAATTTGGTATTACTATTTCAGGTAACAAAATATATTTCCAAGGTGTGGATATGGTGTCTGGAACTCCAGTGCTGGATATTAAGCCGTACATCCCTCAGTATGACTACCCCTCCCCGGAATTTGCGGATGCCACTATTTCGTCACTAGAGAGGCCACCAACTGAAGGTATCAGCGATGCGGTTGAAGGGATGGCCAATTTGCAGGTTGATGATGAAACCTTTGACACACGAAGGTGGGTTGATATGTGATTAGAAACTTTAACTGCAGGGCCTTAGGGAATAATAAATGGTAGAGTCTACCTCTGTCTATAACTAAGTCTTAGTCAAAGTTAAATATCATTTTTTTTTATACAACACCATACAGGAAGTAAAAATCCGCCTCACAAGATACTACAACGAATCTTGACAGGGAAATTGCAACAATTGTCTAATTTGTTCCAGCCTCAGCCCGCGATTAACTAATCCAATTGGTATAGATACCAGTCCGCTTTCTGACTCGCCCTACGGTGACGACCCATCACCGGACCAGCCTAGCAATCTCACGACCCCTGTTTCTCCATCACCTGAATCACCATCCAGGGTCGATCTCCTCGATGGAACATACCCAACACCGCCAATTAGAAGACCAGAGACGGAAAGGGGGGCTCCGGACGGCCAAGAAAGATATACACCCCCCCAATCAGCTCACTTAACAAGTATAACTCATGATGGTGTACGAGTAGCTCCTTGGATCTCCAATCCACCTACTCAACCTTATGAGGTCAGATTTACAGAAGACGCGTTGCAAAGACTCAATGATCTGATAGGAGACAGGGCTCAAACTTTCAAAAGTAATATTGAGTGTTTACTGTCTGAAGATCCCAGGTCTCATTACGTGAGGAACAGGTATTCCGATCACGAGTATAGTTGTGTATTGGAGGACTTGTCTATAAGTTGTGTGTTTGATATCAATACGTATGTGTGTACGATTGTAGCTGTAAGGAACGCTGAAGATTTGCAGTCGTAATAGCTGTTCTAATTTTTATTTGATTGTTACAAATTCGTGTCACGAATGCCCGTAAAAATGACCGTAAACTTTTTATGGTGTTGCCTGCCTTCGCAGCGCCAATTCCTAGCGGGTGTATAATATAAATTTAAAATAATTAACATTTTAATGCACATTGATATTTATTGTTATTGAAATAAATGAATTTTATTTAGATGAAGTTGACTTATTACTGTTGTTTTATTTTCTTCGAAAATTTTGTCTCACGTCTTCTTTACTACCTTATGGAACCTAAATTTATGCGTCTTAATTGTTTTATATCAACAAATGTATAAGCTTAGCTTTAGGTATCGACGACGATGTGGATGTATTCCTTTGTATATAATTAATTTTCATCATTGTATTTTTATTGTTAGTATTTATTTTATTTTTATTTATTTATATAAATAGGACAAACCAGTAACTGTTACATTGTAAACATAAATAGAATAAAGTACGCTAAAGTAAATTAAATGCAACATGCATTAATATTACGGTAACCAATAATTAGAAATAAGGTATTGCACTTAATATTAAAATTATTACAATGAATAAAGAAAGTTTAGTATGTAGTTTTTAATGTAAATGAAATACAAATGTATACAACAGAAACTCGCTTATATATCGAGTCGAGTTAAATAATGAAATCGACTAAAGATTACTTTTTTATTTGTCTATGATACACATCCTCGCTGACGTACCGTTTTCTCTTGTCATCCAATCCATCAACAATTTTGAGAATTTTGACTTTTCGTTGTTTGGTTCGCTTGCTTGTTCACCGGACGATTTCATTAAAATTTGTGATTACTCATTTCATTGACATTAAACTAGAAGTCCAGTTATTTAAAAACTTAAAACGCTCCTTCAAGGTACGTACAAGGCTATAAAAATAAATTAGTAAACAAATTTTGAGACACTACATTCATAAAACGCTTTGTCATTGTAGTACATAACCTACACCGGTTTTATACTTTTCAGATGTTTCTGACCCGATCTGAATATGACCGCGGCGTGAACACCTTCAGCCCGGAAGGTAGACTGTTCCAAGTCGAATATGCTATTGAAGCTATAAAGTTAGGTTCCACTGCGATCGGGATTAGTACATCTGAAGGAGTAGTCTTGGCTGTAGAGAAGAGAATTACTTCTCCGCTGATGGAACCGACCACTATTGAGAAGATTGTGGAGGTGGATAGGCATATTGCGTGCGCTGTGTCTGGTCTTATGGCCGATTCGAGGTATGAAACGATAATTTGTGAAAGTAAGCTTAGGTAGCTTCTATCATCAAAGCTTCAAATGGAAGTTTCTCAGCCAATATCTCGACAATACAAAGGCTACATAAGAGTCCCAGATAATTTTTACCTGGTTTTTGCTACTGTTATAAATAAATATCACCAGACAACACATTTATTATCAATACAACTAAGCAAAGCTTGTTCTATGGGTAATACAATAGACTGAATCGCCCCCAGTCCATTGCAAGGCACAACAGACCTAACAATGGATATTTATTATTTTAATTTTACAGCAGAGCATACTTTTGCTGATTCCAAATATGTACATAAGTCAATATCGCCCAAAAGTGTCTTAAGTCATATATCCCTTGATCACCCCTCACTAAGCAAAGCTTGTACTATTCCTATACATTTAGGTGTTTAACTTTATGTCTG
This sequence comes from Ptilodon capucinus, assembly GCA_914767695.1. Classification (NCBI taxonomy): domain Eukaryota; kingdom Metazoa; phylum Arthropoda; class Insecta; order Lepidoptera; family Notodontidae; genus Ptilodon; species Ptilodon capucinus. The sequence goes on along the minus strand of OU611830.1, from coordinate 4,485,707 downwards.
TATAGGACTCTAGTGGAGCGTGCCCGTGTGGAATGCCAGAACCATTGGTTTGTGTACAATGAGCGTATGACGGTGGAGTCTTGTGCTCAGGCCGTCTCCAACCTGGCCATACAGTTTGGAGACAGCGACGATGACAGCGGCACAGCCATGTCCAGGCCTTTTGGTGTTGCTGTTATGTTTGCCGGTCAGTTTACACTTCATTTAACTCCTCTGTGTTGTGTCTAGATATAAAATATCGCCAGACAACACATACTCTTTCTATGATCACAAACAAAGCTTGTACTATGGATACCATACAATGGACTGGGGTCGATCCCAGTTACACCCAGACCAGGGCTAAATCCGAAACTGGCCACTGATGGAAGCTGCACAATCCACTAGACTAAGCCATCATTGGCCAAAAAATGGTGCGACTGTTTTGAGTATGGGAGGTTTCTTATTAGGCTAGATAGCTTTCTAGGTTTTCTTGATGTCGCCATAATCCTCTTGGATTAGTTAGTTCAGTGACTTGGCAAATTATTTAGATTTCAAGCATATCTCAAATCCATTGACAAACGGCTTTGGGTAATTTTGTGCAATGTCATAATTCATGTTACAGGTATTGACGAGAAAGGTCCACTACTGTACCACATGGACCCCAGTGGCACATTTGTGCAATATGATGCTAAGGCTATTGGTTCTGGCAGTGAAGGTGCTCAACAGAGTTTGAAGGTGAGATATTTTTGAAGTTGCTTTTACTTCTTCTGCGGGCTGTTTCCAAAAATCTATGCATCTCATTTGTGTGATGGAGGATGGTGGGCTGGTTATTCTAGCCATTCAAGCTCTGCCAGGAAGTTCTCAACGTCGTCTACGACTTCCTGGAGTCTACTTAGTGAGCCCAGCGTCCTTAGCATGTAGATATAAGTTTTATCTCTTTCAACGGTCAGATCTGTCGAGAAAATTACGTCACTTCGAACTTTTTGTACTGGACGTGGCTCAGTGTGACGTCATTTTCTCGTCGAATCTGAAAGAGATAAAACTTATGTCTACCCGGTCATGCTTCAGGGCCAGGTAGTGTGTAGTGTGACTGGCAGGTGGCCACTCTGTTGCATTCCAGCTGGATGTTAGTGGCTGTTTCTTCTGCCGTTGTTCATACTTTCTTTGTTGAACTATAGTGACTTATATTGGTAAGGTTATTTTTCAGCAAGACTGCAGAGACATGTATTTTATCTCTTTCAACTGTCAGATTTGTTGAGCTGATGATATGTTGCAATAAACTACTTCTAGGTAACAAATCTTTGTGACACCTTATGCATAATAAGTCTGAGTTGCAGCTCTCATTTTTAAGGTTTGAAAACTAAAACCTTGTCACGTGATTAGCTGCCAAGAACTCGTACTCAAATTCATCTCTTTAAACATTGTTTGTTGTGAATTTATTCAGGAAGTATACCACAAATCCATGACACTGAAGGAAGCCATCAAGTCAGCTCTCACAATCCTCAAGCAGGTGATGGAGGAGAAGCTTTCGGAGAGCAATGTGGAGGTAGTCACCATGACCCCTGGCTCCATGTTCCACATGTACACCAGGGAACAGCTCGCTGAGGTCATTAAGGATATACCTTGAGTTCCACTAGTGTTTGTCTGCCTTGGCCTGTAATAGTATTTGATATTTATTTCGAAATTTGAAATTGCAGAGGATTTTATTATTGTGTGTATAGTTTTACACTTTGCATCCTTATCTTGTGTTTAGTCCAAACACAATAAACACTTAATAATATTACAAGCCAAATTAGGACAAGTATGTATGTTGAAGTAATATTCTAAGTAAATTGTGTAACATCTCAATAGATAGAACTTTTGCATATAAAACAGTATATATTCATTATTTGTTTATTTATGCACTTAATTTTGTGAAATCATATTATACTGTGTTTAGTTAAATCGAATAGTTTTGTATATCAATGTACAGTCAAAATCTATCGTAAATGTGAGTGTAGTAATAGATTTTGTGAAATAAACTGTGTTTGGAATCACTCATGTTATTAAATTGCTTTTGATGTTGACTGTACAAAGTTTGATTTTTTTAAATTTGTTTAGATTTGATTGGTATTAAGATACGGAGGGCCTTAGTATATTCGATAATTATGTACTATACAATTTATTTTAAATATTACTTAGAGTGGTTTGGGCGACATTTTGGATCTTACAGTAAGTATTTCAGCGTTTAATAAAAAAACATGTAAAAAATAATATTTTGTGTATATTATTTAGTATGTAGTGTAGTATCCTTGTGAAATTATTTTCTGCAGAAGTATTTTTTGTAGAGTATTTCTTCCTAGATTATAGATATTTTGGTTTTAACAACTTTGAGGTCTATTGTTTGGGATGTAGGGGCTATTTTATGTAAGCAACATAATGGTCAGTTCATTTAATTCCACTAAGCAAGATTTAGTTATGAAAGATGATCTCTTTTATGTCACAAATTGAATAGCTAGCAAGTTTATCAGTATCTTACATCGCCAGACAACACATACTCAGTGTATGGTCCCAAACTGAACAATGCTTGTAATATGAGTGGACAAATGGACTGAGAGCGATCCTAGTCACATCCACACCAGAGCAAACTCTGAAATTTGTCGCCGACGGGAATCGAACCCACAACCCCCCCGGTGCCGTAAGCGCAGGGGCGTACGCTCAAACAACTAACGTAGCCAAACTTTCGACAAAGCTGGTTTATAATTGACTTAATTTGTCAACTTGAATAGTTTAGGCATTAGGCAAAGGTTTATGTCGCATACTCGTTTACAAAGATTTGTGCCATGGCATTATAATCTCTATTGACATTACTGTGCTAGAGTATTACAATTAAAATTGCTTACCACGTACAGATGATAGCGGCGATCCCCGAGCTTCAATGGAGCGAGTCTAGCTCTCGTAACACCATACAAGAGTTATCCAAGCTTAGACTCGGCAGACAGAGCGTGTAGAAGTCATTCAAATTTAAACCCTGTTATTTAGAGGAGAAGATAGACCTCCACTTATGACGAACCACTTCCAGTTAGGGTTCTCGAGAAAATAACTCACGTATTGAACTTTATTATTATATATGCTAAGGTTCTTAATCGTTAGACAAAAAGTATGATTATAGTTTCAATATAATTTTGAGCTTATTTAAACTATATTTTTATTGTAGTTTAAAAATTTTGATTTGCTTATCTATTAACAAGAAACACTTGAGTAAAATAATTTCATTTAATCAACCATTTCCGGAAATAAAACAGTTCCAATTCTACTTGTCCATAAACTAAACTAAAATGTACATAAAGATGATTAGTTTAAAAATTTGGTTAGTTCTAAATTTAGTTTGTGAACAAATAGAATGTGTTATATATTTTTTTTATATAATTAAGGACACAGGCACACGGGGCTTCAACACGCCTGTTAAATATTGCCAATTACAAAACGAACTCTGCTTCGATACATATAAAGATTAAATTTCTGTGGTAAAAGCCACAATGCTAAATTGACATTTCATTGAAGAATGAGCCTTTACTATCAGTCAATATAGTTCGTTTCGATGTTGGCAAAAATTTTATAACGTGCGTCTTGCCGCCAGCCTGCCCAGGCTTATAGCTATTATTTGTTTACCCTGCATGGTTTAAGTCAGTATGGCATTATACCACCTTGATGTCATAACAATAAAGTTCCATTTTGAACGTCAACTTGCCACATAGTCACAAATTTATCAACATTGAGACCGATTTTGTTGTACAGTCGGGGTACGAAAACCTTCGTCAGTTTTCAAATTCATTCCTCTATCAACTCTTAGTACTTTTTGTAACTAAAGCACTAAGCAGACAACTGCATATAAAATTATACTTGGTATGATAACAAGAATCAATATATAGAATGTTTCAGAAGTCCGAAATAATACTTTGGGTACATACGGTCGCACATATGTGGATCCTTAGTAAAGACAGTTTATACCTAATTATCAAGGTTTCTGAATTAAAGCCCTTTGAATATTTGTCACAGGTGTCGTGTTCTGGCCTTTGGGTACATCCATAACCCTATTCAGCAGTGTAAACTACTTATAAGGGGCGACTACCAATAATCGCAAATCAGAACATGAAAATTTTACATAGCGCTCGAGATATTACGAGTTATATAAATTGACGACGAAAAAATTGAATTTTGATCATATTTTTATACCGTTCAGTTGTATACCTGATACTGATGCAAACGTCAAGGTATTATTTCGGACTTCTAAAACACACTGTATACTACATGATAATGGTGTATACACCTTTGACCTATAATCTAGTTTCATATCAACATCATACCATTTTAATTGCCTAGTCATTAATAAGATCTGATTATATTACGTTCTATTGAAGTGTCAGTGAGATGTATTTCTTCTTGCAAAGCGATATTCCGTTTAGTTTGAAACGAAATTAAATGTAGGCATGACTGGTAATTGCACTGGTGCAAGCAAATGTAGACCTTAAGGTGACGAACCTTTTTTTACCTCCACTGTACACAACTGCAACTAAACTAAATTTAACGGTACTAAAAATGTTGCCATCTCGCTCATAGGTAACAAACATGAGAAGAACAGCAAGTATAAGATTAACTCCCAAATGTATAGCTAAAATCCATTTAAAGTGCCTTTTGAAGAATAGTTTTGTAATGAATGAATTTGCATTGTGGTTTGTAAATGGATTCTAATATCTATAAATTTAAGGGTTAGTTTAGTTTGGCGCAGACTAAATTGGGGCCATTGTTGATTGTGTGATTATTTTTTTTTAAATGGCAGTGACAGCAACTCGCTTTATTAGTAACCAGTTTCATATTAAAGTTATCTATCAAAGAATATTACTACCAATACTTATCTAAATAAGGCACTAAATCTAACGGATCAACATTCGGGCCGAACCTTTCGACGGGCACGCCCTTTCTATCAACAATAAACTTTGAAAAGTTCCATTTGATAAAATCACCCATTGTACCACTTTTAACACGTTTCAAAAACTTAAACAACGGATCAGCATTCTCGCCGTTAACTTCTAATTTCTCGAATAAATCGAATTTGACCCCTTTTTTATTGGTAAAGTCTAATATTTCTTTGAAATTACCCGGTTCTTGTGCGCCGAACTGGTTGCAAGGGAATGCCAGTATCCTTAGACCCCTACTTGCATATTTCATGTATAGTTCATTGAGTTGTTTATAATGGTTGTCGGTGTACCCGCATTGAGACGCGACATTCACTATTATGAGCACTTTGCCCGTATACTTGTCGAGTTTAACGTCATTTCCTTTGATGTCTTTTACGGTAAATTCGTAAACTGTTGTCGCTGTTTCTGGGTTTACTTTTGGAAGAGATGGGTTTCTGTAAAAGAAAAAAAATGGTGAATGAAATTTACCAAAACAAATAAACGTAATCAGACTTCAACAACCCAGAAATAACCTCATAATTTATTAAATTTGGAGTAGGTAACATACAGGTTAAATTGAGATCCTCCTCCTTTTTTTGAAGTCAGTAGTAGTACCCCTAAAAGTTTTTCTAAAATGGGTGAGTTAATACTTAGTGAGCTATCGACTTCCATCATCCTTTCTGAATTAATTGTCATATAACCCATAACGAAAATATTGATAAAAACATCATCACACCTGTATCAAAGGGGTAGGCAAAGATCCACTGCAGTGCACCTACACTACGCCGGTGTATTTAAGTCCCAATGTAATAGGGGCGAGTCTCTTCTCCATTATACCAGGCACATTGGGAATACTAGGGAGATTTGGGCCAAAGTCCACCATGCTGGCCCAGCGAGTTCAACTTTAAACGTTTTTCTATAGACGTGCAGATTTCCTCATGATGTTTGCCTTCATCCTTCAGCTAGTTGATTATTGAAAATTTTACATTCATATGAAATCCTTAAATTTACATTTTATCTCTTTCAACTGTCAGATTTATCGAGAAAATGACGTCACTTCGAACTTTTTGTACAGATATCTCGAAACAAATACATACGATTTGACGTTTCGTTTCGATATATCTGGAATAGAGATGAATCTCGATCGCACGAAAATCGGGGCCCTGGACATGTTACATATGTAATTTTTTCGACAAATCTGACAGTTGAAAGAGATATAACTTACGTCTACACGATCATTCTAAGCACACAACGGTGCATTCGAACTTGTGCCTCTTGCGTTTAAGACGAGCATTGTACCAGCTAGGGTACTACCGCTTAAAGTGAAGTAAATACTCACTTATTCTTCAAATGGAAAGTTCTAAAAGTGTCAACGGCTTCGTATATATCGTCCGCTAATATATCCGGGTTTTCCATGGCTGCGAAATGGCCGCCCTCCTCCACCACACTGCTGTGCAGGTAGTTCTTGTATTTCAGCCGAAGAACAATGTCAGGTTGGAAGAATATATCGTGTTTGAACTTCATGCCCCATGTCGGGACGTCGGTTGGAATTCTGTAAAGTGAACAATTAACTTCTCAGAATTATCTATTTACATATAAGCGGCCCATCCACTAACGTTCATTTCTTCTGACTTGTCCCGTTGTGCAAACTGTACAGAAAAGCGACGGGATAAAATAAAACCGTTGAAGCCATTAATTAAACCACAATCCTACGTTATTTCCCCTGACTTGTTGTGATAACAACACGCCAGTTCGACAGGAAAAACAATCCTTCAGTGACCATACACACGTTTAGGTACATTCCTATCAGTTTGCATCTTGTCAGTCATACCGAGGGATTGCGTGTCTGTGGATAGTTATAATCCTATCGTTTTATGAAGATTGTTGTCATTTAAAAGGAATGCTCGTCATTTTGAATTATCTTTATGGATTTACTAAATGATAACAAACGAGCGCCCAATCACGCCGGACAAATAAACAGGCACTAACTTGATAACAGAGCGCGTCGCGTCCTTCGCGACGGGAGGGAAGGCGGGATTTTAATACCGTCATTCTTTTTCGCTCTTGCAAATCCACTGGCGTTCATTCCGTAAGGATTGTAGATTCCGGCAGGAATGAACGTTAGTGGATGGGCCGCTATAGTCTTGGGCGCACAGGGGCAAAGAAGCGCGTGCATATTTTTTTTTTGCCAATACCTAAACGAGCTCTGTGTCAATACATACAAAGATTGATTTTGTAAAAGCCACGCGACCACGCATCAAAATTCGCTTGCTCGGTCAGTGGCAATTTCTAAGTCAATACCATCGAGAGACATGTATATCGAAGATACCCGTTCGACACCGCCCTGCGGCAATTTTTTTGACGTTTATCTGACTACCTACAAGTATCTACTTACTTACTACATACATAGTGATAATATCTATCTACTACCTATTAGATTTGGCTGGCACCGACTTCAAATAGTGGGTAGCGCTTATAATAATTATATTAATTTATTTTTCGCTTTTGAGTGCTTATTTGTGGTTTTGAAGACGGTTTTTGTTTTTTGTCTATACTAATATTATAAAGAGGAAAGATTTGTATTTTTGTATGTAACGAATTAACTTCAAAACTACTGGACCGATTTCAAAAATTCTTTTACCGTTAGAAAGCTACATTATCACTGAGTAACATAGGCTATATTATAAACCCATGCGAAGCCGGGACGGACCGCTATTAAAAATAATAGTATTGGCAATCATTTTGACCGTGGGTTTTATAGGCAGCACTTGACCTGACACTTACCTGTCAGTTAAATACAGCTGCGGCGGTGAATACGTCTCCTTATAAAGCCTCATACTGCTAGTTATACAGTTCCTGGACCAGTATATCATCACATTATCCAACAGGTGGGTAAGAGAGAACTTGTTCAGTAGACCGCCGTCCGCCGCCTTCTTGTTGTCTCTGTGCGTCCAACCTGAGAATTTCTCGAGGATGTACGCTGCCAGTCCTGATGGTGAATCTGACAGGGCAACACCTAAAAAGAAACAATAATAAATACCTTAATCATCATGCCTGTATGCCCCGGAGGGGTAGCCAGAGGTGCAGCAACACTACACCAATGAATGTTGGTCTTAATGTAATAGAGGGCGATCTAATGTCATTACACCGGGCACATTCCCACTTAATACGAGGGAGATTTGGGTTAAAAGATGGAATTTCGATGGTGAAAACCAACGCATCAAAATTCGCACGCGCTGTGAACTTCTTTTTCTACAAGTCAATAAATACATTTAATTTTGGCATTATCAAAATTAATGGTAATTTTTTTTAAAAATAAACAAGCTTTTATTTAATTGCCCTTAGTTTTCGTGTTCTCCTCAGCAAGCCCTTCATTTGATACCCATACTGTGGTAGTGCAGAAAAATAACTATTCCGCCATCTTGGATGATCCGCCATATTGGAATTAGAATGACGTCACATAGCTAAGCATGCATTGTCATCCAAAATAAGCGTGTATACCAAATTACAACTCAATTGGTTAAAGATAACTGATTTAAAATTCAGTTGCAAGATTCCACCCATACATTGTAACTTGTAAGTTAATATAAAGATTGTAAAATATGCTGGCGCGCAGCTTCAGACGCCCCAGTGTGTGCGAGGCTTAACTTATTTAATTAGTTTGACCTCTACAGTTTATTTATTTAGTTTATTTATTGAGAACCTCCTCATTTTCTTAGTTAATAAGGTCATAAACAACTTACCAACGGTGTCGGGTCGCGTGGCCTGCAAGTGGAAGTAGCCAGATTCCTCCAGCATCCATGAGAAATGTTTGGATAGAGGGTACAGCCGGTCCTGTACCTCGGGCTCCACTATTAGCCCAGGCCAGAGTGAACCTAAAATATATCAGCACGCCAGTATTACCCGAAAGGGTAGGCAGTTCACCATTATACCGGGCACATTCCCTCTCAATAAGAAGAATGTCAAACACGCTGACCCAGGGGCCCAATTTTCGTTTAGGCCCAATTTATCACTTGCTAAGAAACGGTGAAGGATAAAATCGTGAGGAAACCTGCTCGTCTATAGAAAGGCGTGTGAAGTTCACCAACCCGCACTGGGCCAGCGTGGTGGCCTGAATCCCCCTCGCATTGAGAGGAGGCCCGTGCCCAGCAGTGGGACGTTAAAAAGGGCTGAAGTAGTAGTATAGATTTCAGGTAAAGAAACCTTACCAAACATAATGTAAGCTGTAGCCAAGGGATTGAACATAAGAACTGGCATGTTAGTATGAAATCCCAATACGTTGTCTTGGAAAAACGTAGCCAGTACGGAACCAATCACGTGACCGTAGTCCCCTCCCTGCACGTAGTAATGCTCGTAGCCGATTCGTAGCATCAGATTGTGTAGCACCACCGATGTTTCCACTGCCCCAAGACCCGGTCTTACTGGCGACTGAAAATAACAGGTCCCTTAGTTATTTTTTTTCTTTTAAATTATGCAATAAGATGGGGAAAGGCTGCCGTTAGCGAGTATTTCAGCCAGTGTCAAGTAATTAATAGCAAGAGCAAATACAATACATACACATCTATACAAATAAAGCAGTGGTAGCCTCGTGGGCAAGAACGCACGCCTTGAACGTAAGAGGTGCAAGTTCAAATCCCGGGCCCGCACCTCTGAGGTAATTTTCATGTGCGAATGTCATTTTCAACAATGATTACCACGTGCTGAACGGTGAAGGAAAACATCGTGAGGAAACCTGCACGTCTAGGCGTGTGAAGTTCATCAACCCGCACTGGGCCAGCGTGGTGGACTATGGCCCAAATCTCCCTCGTATTGAGGGGGAATGTGCCCGGTATAATGGCAATAGGCTCGCCCCCTATTACATTGGGACCAAAATACATCGGCGAAGAGTGGGCGCACTACAGTGCACCTCTACCTACCCCTTCGGGGAATACAGGCGTGACGATGATGATGTATTATTATTACAAATAAATAAAATTGGAGTGTCTGTTTGTAATATCAATATACCTAACATTATTTTAACAAATGCATATGAAAGTATACACGATACCAATAATTAAAATGCAATTTTTTTTTAAATTGTCTGTCTGTCTTTTTGTTCTGGGTAAACTTCCAAACGCCTGAACCGATTTGGACGAGACTTTCACTGGCAGATAGCTGATGTGTCAAGGCGTAACTGTAACTTAGGCTATTTTTATTTTTTTTAAAGCATTAGAGTTCCGCTCCCTAAAGTCCACGCGGGCGAAGTCGCGGGCACAGCTAGTTATAAATAAATATGGGTGATGAATGAGACAAAGATGGCGGATGACCTCTGCCTTACGATCACCTGTCATTAGTTCAGTTTTAATTAACATTTAACTATAATCCGTAATAATAAGTAAGCGTTTGCACCAGTATCATCGAAATCAAATCAGGTTTTTTAAACGTTTATTTGTCAGCAAATTTAAAAAAAACATGAAATGTTTCGAGTCCCATGCAATATTTTTATGTTCATTATTGTGAATATTAGTAGTCGCCTCTCGTAAATATATTTGGCACTGTTTAGTAGGGTTAAGGATGTGTCCTTACGCCACAATACGGTACTTGTGACAAATATTCAAAGGTCTGTAACGGTCGGGCCCGAACTTCTGAGATAATTTTCATGTGCGAATGTCATTTTCAACAACGATGACCACTTGCTGAACGGTGAAGGAAAACATCGTGAGGAAACCTGCACGTCAATAGAAAGGTGTGTGAAGTTCACCAACCTACACTGGGCCAGCGTGGTGGAATATGGCCCAAATCTCCCTCGTATTGAGGGGAATGTGCCCGGTATAATGGCAATAGGCTCGCCCCCAATTACATTGGGACCAAAATACATCGGCGGAGTGTGGGCGCACTACATATCCCTTCGGGGAATACAGGCGTGATGATGTATTTTTTTTTAACTCGGAAACTATGACAGACATGTTTTGCTTTCACTGAGCATCTACATATCAGCTACCGTATAACGTACCTTAAATAATATTTCGGACTTCTGATACACCCATGTGGAAGTAAAGTTATATCGCTACAATAGCTGTAATACTTGCCTGTGAGAACCCAAAGCCTGGTAAAGTAGGTGCGATGACTTCGAACACGAACTCCTTGCCGCGACGGTAGGTGATCAGCTTCGGAATGATCTCATAGAACTCTCGTACAGAGCCCGGCCAACCGTGTATCATGAGTAAAGGAACCACCTACCAAAAAAAATGGCAATAGGGTACATAACTCTGTTCTGTTCTACCTCCTAGACCTTTGGCCCATACCAAAACAAACTGTATTTACATACAGAAAAATCTCATTTTACAATGAACTGTCATTGATGACGCAAGCAAATTTTAATCCCTGGCTTGTAACACTGAAATTAAATCTTTAAATATATAAGCACAGAGTACATTTTCAAATAAAGTTAATTCGCTTGCACCTGTGTGCCTGCCTCAATTCAAGAAACAAATGAAAGTGTCATTGATAACTTACAGTAATATTTGCAGGGACATTTGGCTTCACATGCATATAATGTACATCCAATCCTTGTATATTCGTCACATAATGGTTATATTTGTTCAGGAATGTCTGTCGCTCATTGAAATCGTATTTGTTCTTCCAGTAATCAAGCACTTGGTTTAGGAAGTGAGTGTTGAAGCCATAGGAGAAACCGGCGTTCTCTAACGGTGGTGTGAAAGGTCGAGTGTGTAGAAGACGTTCCCTTAAATCTTCCACCATCTGAAAATAATAGCGTTATATCTAAAAATCTCTTCATCATCACGCCTGTATTCCGTGAAGGGATAGGCAGAGGTGCACTGTAGTGTGCCCACATTTCGTTGATGTATTTTGGCCGAAAGGTAATAGGGAGCGAGTCTAGTGCCATTATACCAGCATCCTTAGCATGAGCGTATAGACAAAAGTTTTATCTCTTTCAACTATCAGATTTGTCGAGAAAATGACGTCACTTAGAGCTTTTTGAACTGGACATGGCTCGGTGTGCAGTCGTGCTACAGGGCCAGGTGCATTCTCCCTCAATACGAGGGAGATTTTGGGCTATACTACATCACGCTGGCCCAGTGTGGGTTGACACACCTTTCTATAGATGTACAGGTTTCCTCACGATGACATTGGCACATGAAAATCGCAAGAGGTGAGGCTGAGATTTGAACTTGCAAACCTTATGTTCAAGGCGGGCGTCATCACTCGAGCGTATTTTTTTTTGCCATACCAAAACAAACTGTATGGACTCATAGAAAAAGTTCATTCTTCAACTAAATGATACTGACAGCGCGAGCGAATGTTGACGCCTGGGAGCGTGGTTTCTTCCACGGAAATTTAATCTTTATGCATATGGACACAGAGTACGTTTTGGTATCGCAAAATATTTTTGACGCGTAAGCAGACGCCCCATTATGGCTTTATATAGTGGTGTATAGTCCAGAGGGGCAATTCTTGTGTGTTCAACATTATCCCTGATTCAACATATATGTCAAAACAAAAAGACAAAATTGGTTGTATTTTATTGAAATAAAACTATTTTACGGATTTTATTTACGCGTTTATTTACCTTTTAGGGTTCCTTACCCAAAGGGTAAAACGGGAACCCTATTACTGAGACTTCGCTGTCCGTCCGTCCGTCCGTCTGTCACCAGGCTGTATCTCATGAACCGTGATAGCTAGAGAGTTGAAATTTTCACAGATGATGTATTTCTGTTGCCGCTATAACAACAAATACTAAAATACAGAATAAAATAAATATTTAACGGGGCTTCCATACAACAAACGTGATTTTTTTGCCGTTTTTATAGATAATGGTACGGAACCCTTTGTGCGCGAGTCCGACTCGCACTTGGCCGGTTTTTTTTTTTATGTTACCGACGTTTCGGCTGCTTTACAGCAACCATGGTCACGGGAGGACTGAGGTGTTAGACGTCCTGATGTCATAGTTAATAACTGGGTACCCTCATATTTATTTGTTGTTTGCAGTCCGATCTGTGCAGAAAGTGCTCCCAGTGTCTTGAGGTCTTGCAAAAATAGTCGCGCATAAAATAATTGCGTTGCGTAAAATAGTTTTATTTCAATGTGTAGTATTCCCGTAAATATAAGAAAACAATATGGTTGTATTTTAGTTTTGCAGTTAAATACAATTACTTACTTCGTTGGAGAATTCAATGTCATACGGTCTAATAGATAAGTCTCGGTTTAGATCGATAGGGTACTGTCCCCACCACTGTTCCATGTCTAACTTGGGCTTCTCCGGCGGTGTTACCAGTACTTTGTACACATAGTAGGATGCAATAGCCGAGAGTATTGCCAGTACAAATAATGGTTTCCTTATATGGTACCCCTGTAAAATATAACACAATATGAAACTTTTCCTTAGTTTATTAGTAGTTTATTAGTAACTAACTGTGTCTGAGGTTTCACCCACATTTATGGTTACTTTGTCATAGTGTGATGGCCCTATAGCCTTCTTTAATAAATCGACTATTTAACACAAAAATATTTTTTTCAATTCAAAGCAGTAGTTCCTGAGATTAGTGCATCCAAACATACAAACAAACTCTTCAGTTTGTAATATTAGTATAGATAATGCATACAAAGTTGGTTTTATTTTGTGATAATAACCAATTACAGGTAGGTACAGTTGCATTGTAGTGCACCCATAATTAATCAATGCAATATAGTCCAACCTCTACAACTTATTTTGATAACACTATTAACGGTACTCATTTTACAGTTCATGAAATACAACTTAACTTAATTTGACAACTACAAATATTACTTGCTTTTTTATTTACTAAGGCTTCCAGTTTAGAATCAGAAAATCAATCTTTTTTTTCTTTCGTGCTGGCCAAATGCACTTACAAATAGTCAGATTCTACCACTGGTTCGGAATGCTGCTTCCACTGAGAAGAGCCGATAAGAAACTCAGTGGTTACTCTTTTCAAAATGATAAATAGTAAGGATTGTGAATAATACATTCTCAGGAGCAGCAACGCCATGAGAGCAGGCAGCACCTTTGCCTCAATACTAGAGAAGAATTATACTCATATTACATAGAGATTTTGGCATTACGCTTAGGAAGCTAGTATAAGGTGCCTACTCCTATTTACAGTATAAGGATTATTCTAAACCACAAGTGGCTATAGACATAATAATAATTGCTTTGGTGTGATGCCTTCAACGCTTGATGGGAGAGCAGATGATAAGTTTTTAAAAGGAAAATGGTTGGACCAGTCCTCGCTCCCTTAGTTCTAGCATGCCTACAGAGACAACCAACATATCTTCATGTATTACATCAAATTCTGGTCTAATAGAAATAGTGGGCAAAGAGCACTAGGACTTTATTATTATAAAGTTTTTGTTGGTAATGATTTGAATAGAGCTACGGTACCGTTTTTTAGATAAAATTTAATTTTCTAACTACCGCCAAAAATAGGACGTGGAAAGCTTTATCATCTTACCGGAGTAGTTTTCTTCACTTCCTTAGCAGTGTTGCTGCGTTCTTTGGACTTCGGCTTTCTTTTGCTCATTATGAATGACCTAATTGTCTGAAAAGTTAAAAGAACTTATTGGAAAATGTATGTACTAGGTACATACTTCGTCGAACTTTCCAATAAATTAACTGACTTATTTGTGTAAGTAGTACACTTCGCAGTGATCGTAGTAACAGTAAAACTTTTTATTCTACTTTTTAACACTTTTTAGGAAAACAAAACTTGTGAACAAAACTTTTTACGACAACCGGCATTTCGTTCGAGAATCGAAATTCGTCGAACGTAAATTATGACAGATCGTGATGTAATGTCTGTCAAAGCAAGCATAATGTCATTTTAATGTCAAATTTACTAGTTCTTGTCATAGACAACAAACTGCTAATAAATGCCATAAATATTTTCATTATATTTTTACTTTTTCAGTATTCAAATTTTAAATTTTAGCTTTAACTTAATTTTTAGTTTAGTTTCAACTTTATTTGTTTCTTTTTTAAATGTTTAAGTCTCACGTCGGTGAAAGTTGTACACACCTGTCATTGGTGTCCCTATCAGACCAGTTTTTATTTATTATGTTATTTACCCAATTGTTAATAGGTATACTGTTGGTGTGTCGTTCTTATATAAATAAACTAGCTGTGCCCGCGGTTTCACCCGCGCTAATAGTTACTTTGGCGTAGAGTGATGTTATAAAGTCTATGACCTTCCTCAATAAGTACAAACTTTAACCGTTTAGGCAGCGTACGCAACGGAAGCTTTCAAAAGGAATATTTTGTTCTTTAACTTATTTATATCAAAAGTATTATTATACGATGAGAAATAATTGAAAAACTATAGGAACTAACAAAACAAAACTTATCACTAACTTATTTATATCAAAAGTATTTATTTATTTTATCTACTACACAATTAATTGAATTGCAAAACTATAGGACATCAGCGGCCTCAGTACGCCTGCCAAGATGTTTTCTCACAAGTCCCTATAACATCTTGTCAACTTGCGTTCCCATATCTTATTTGCTAACATGGCTTCCAAGATGTTTAAAAATAGACAGCCTGCTAAAATTTTCTCACAGTTTACGATCTTTCGTTCATTGAAATGACAAATAGAGCGAGACGGAGCTTTACAAAGAAAAAAGATGCTGCATACACATCATAGAATATATTAGATTGTTTATGCACAGATTAAAAATATCTTTGGGCATAGCTTCTTTTTTATTATGCCGGAAGCTTTACGTATTATCATTTGGTCGGTGGTATTATGCTTAAAATTTATTTCTTGGGCACTATACTATTTTTATTTGTCAATTTAAATAACTTTACATTGTAAAACGGCAAAAAGCACGCAAAGTATGATGCCAAACAAAATCTAACCTCAAACCTACAGATTTTTTGTAAAATATGGATTTTAAATCACGTGGATTATGGGGATTTTCGGAATAAAATAAAACAGATAGAAATGTCTCTACACTTTTTTGTTGTTGTTTGTCGAACACGAAAATAAATTTACGTGTTCGTTTTCGAAAGAATTTTGCATGTAGTCCGCTTGATATTGGCGAAGGATGGAGTAAAATAAGTATTATTTGTTATAATAGTGTATAAAATGCTATATTTATGTACTTCTTACACCCTAATTATTTTCTCATTACCGGCCTTTGACCGTGAGAAATTTCTTTACGTTGACCTGTCAAATTCGTGTGTCTATGGTACATTTTGGTAACCCATGCTAGCACTTAAGATATAACATCTTATCCATACGTCAAACACGTTGTATTTAACTGTCAAACCCATTTTATATTTACGCCATGCTAGCAAATAAGACGTAACGATTTTGCCACAAAAATGACGTCACGATCCGTGAGAAAATGTCTTATCTTGGCAGGCGTACTGAGACCGCAGATATTAATAAATCATAAATCGATATTAATATAACAAAGATTGATCAAAGAGGGTCCTAGAGTCCGCAATCGCTCCAGTTCTTTATTCAAGTATCTCAAAGATGCTGAGGTAAATCCATATGTCAAAAACATCAACTTTCTTACGTCTTCTACGTAAACGAAACCATACTGCCTTCTCAAACTATGCTAGCGACATCTATCGCAGGCTAGGGTAATAAAAACATCAATTAAATAACCATAGATATAACCGAGATTGTACAAAAGTATTATTATGCGAAGAGACATAATTGATAAACTATAGAAAGTAACAAAGCAGTAAAGCAGTGGTAGCCTCGCGGGCAAGAACGCCCGCCTTGAACGTAAGGGTTGCAAGTTCAAATCCCAGGCCTGACCTCTGAGATAGGTTTCACGTGCGAATGTCATTTTCAACAATGATGATTACCACTTGCTGAACGGTGAAGGAAAACATCGTGAGGAAACCTGCACGTCTATAGAAAGGCGTGTGAAGTTCACCAACCCGCACTGGGCCAGCGTGGTGGACTATGGCCCAAATCTCCCTCGTATTGAGGGGGAATGTGCCCGGTATAATGGCAACAGGCTCGCCCCCTATTTTTTGGGACCCCCATTGGGACCAAAATACATCAGCGAAGTGTTGGTGCCCTACAATGCACCTCTGCCTACCCCTTCGGGGAATACAGGCGTGATGATGTATGTTATGTAGAAAGTAACAAAGCAAAAAAAAAACTTAGCTGGCACCGACTTCAAATAGATGAGTGTGTGGCGCCTATAATAGTTAAATTAATATTTTTTTTGCTTTTGAGTGTCTATTTGTCTTTTTTTTTCTCGATTTTATGTTTCAATAATCGTTGAAAATATGCAAGCATTATCACTTCATAACAGCCTTAAAAAAATTACGGCCTTGGACATAATGAATTTGCTCGTGGTAGTTTATTAAAACGATGATATCTCCTAAGATATTCGTTGAAATGATATGATTCCAAGGGCAATTTTGTTCAAAATTAAATACTTATCATAAATAACGTATTTATTTGGATAAGGATTTATGTCATGTTTATAAAAACACCTTCACAAATAATGCATTATTTTAGAACAAATTTGATTACCATAAAACAGATTATAGTGAGTTAACCTTAAGAGATAGATATATGCTGTCGCGGACTTTTTTTTAGAACTTTTAAAGGGGAACAATTCCGTTATACATATTTTTTGCGTAACTTTAACCGTTTAGGCAGCGTACGCAACGAAAGCTCTCAGAAGGAATATTTTTTTCCCGTTTTTGCCACATTATTCGTTGCTGCTCCGCTCCTATTGGTCGTAGCGTGATGATATATAGCTTATAACCTTCCTCGATAAATGAACTATTTAACACAAAAAGAATTATTCAATTCGGACCAGTAGTTCCTGAGATTAGCGCGTTCAACCAAACAAACAAACAAACAAACAAACAAACAAACAAACTCTTCAGCTTTATAATATTAGTATAGATAAATAAACTAGTGCTGCCGCCGAAAAAATGCGTTTTTAATTTTCTTGACTACTGTAATTCTTTCACGATGTTTACCTATTTTAAAAAGACTGCGCATCGAAATAAACTTCTGTTTCGGGTCTTAAATTGCGGAACAGTAGGTACTAGCCAGCCAGCAACAGGATTTTCAATTGGTTATCGCAGTAAATTTTACCCAGATATAAAGGGGTCACCCATTCACTGATGAAAATAATTAATTAGTTACCTACATACATTATCATAAAAGCCGACCAAGTGTGAGTCGGGTTCGCCTAAAGATAACTCCGTACCCTGTGGCGGCCAGATTAAGGGGCGGCCCTAATCGTGTCAAAAATTATGTAATCTACATGTTGGATGCTGAGAAAGGGGCGGCTGATGGCTTGGGGCCTAGGGCGGCCGAAACTATACATGTCATGTCATTGGTGTACCTATCAGACCAGTTTTTATTTAATATTTTATTTACCCAATTGTTAATAGGTATACTGTTGGTGTGTCGTTCTTAAATAAATAAATAAACTGAAAATCCGCCACTATCCGTACCTACTTTTTTAACGTAGGTAAACATACTTATGACTTTAACGTAGGTAAAATACCCTATGTAACATGTTATATAAACTCTAATCTTCTGAGTTCTACATAAAGGCAGCTACCTACTTAATTACGTACCTGTGGCTGCATTGCTCGTACAGGCTGTAAACTGTAACTGTTTCAATGCACTGTTATGTCCGCATTACGTCACAATTATTTATTATCTTCGACAATGCTTATTTTATTACATAAGAATGCTATTTATCGAGTCTGATCATTGGGCAATTCTTATTACCTACTACAACAACTTTATACGGCACGGTGCATATAATTGTTAGGCAGGGAAGTACTTACTAGTTTTCTACCGGACGGTAATTAAGGTAATAGATTTGTATAAGTATATGTAGAAACTGACATCAATCGTGAATTCTGATTTTAATTGCTCACAGTAAGAGCTTAAAAAATACTGAGTCGTCGCGGGACGCCTGGCAGATGTGAAACATAAAACATAAACATCGTAGCGGCGAGTGAGGGGAGTCTGCCGGTGGGCAGAGTCTAAGCGGCGGAAAGAACCGAGGACCCGAGGAGCCGAGGAGTACGAAGCGTGGCAGCATTTAAAAGTATACTTTATGCGCTAAGTAATAAGGTTGATTTCATTTTGTTGTGGCGAAGCGTCGGCAAATCTCGCCACGCCAAAAATCAGGTTTACCCCTCGCCTATAGAAGTTTCACATCAAAACATCAATCCAAGCTTTCCAATCTTGCGCTGTAACTTGATTCAGAATGCATCATGATAACGAATTTTCTAAGAATGTAAGAAGATTCGCGTCCTGAAATCGTCGTCAACTAACTCGCAAAATCGTAGATATAGGTATATCACATTTGTCGTATTAAATCGTTATCATCAATGTCAGAAGGAACGATAATCAAAACAATAGTAGCTTCTAGCGAGTCTAGTTAGGTCCGCTCACAGGCTTGTGAAAAGCCTACTCATTATCGATTTTTGGAGCTGATTCATTAATTACATTGATTGATTCATTTCGAAAATGAACCTGCAATGTGGTGTTGACGGCACGTAAATGGTGTTATGATAAAAATAATTAAGAGCTATAATAAAAAATATAAAAGTAAGTGAAGTGTGAAGCGCCGGTGCGGGATCAATTCGAATGAATGAGATGTCACGACGCGAGGCCGCACTGTGGCGCTGTCGTCGCTCGCGTTAATTGAACCCGCGGGCTCACGATTTTTTTTTACACTGAAACGCTGCGCTTGACTGTGCTTCCCATTAGGGATGGTACTTAACCACGTCGACAACAATACCCAGAAAATAAATGGTGAAATTGATATACCTAACTACAATTAAATATATCGCAAAAGACAAACCGTTACTTAACGATTTTTTTCTGAATTGAGTTATCAATCATCATTTAGTGGCTTAGTAATTTTTAAGACAGATGGCGTTGATAACTCAATTCTCGAAAAATTTCGTATATTAACGATTAACGGTTAGCTTTTTAATGTGTGATATGATATGGAGGTTTTGTTACTAACTAATAGGTACGTAGGAAGGTCTAATATGTTTCCTGGCGAACACTCAGTTAAAAAAAAAAGTTTACGTTAAAATACTCATTGAAGTGATACACAAATTCTTAGTTAATCAGCTAAATACATGCAGTAAGTACATTTAAAAACTTACCTGTTTATGCAATTTAATAAAAATTAAGGCTTATAGTGGCAGCCCTACGGAAAATCGACCACGCTTCCAGCGCGGCAGCGCTATCACGGCTCTCAGCCCTGTCACCGGTTTCCCATTTTTCCCGCCCACCCCTAACTCCACATAAAACATAGTACTACAACAATAACACACCCAAAAATGAACTCTATAACATTACCAAAATTGTATCAAATTCGTTTGTACTCAGGAATTGACTTACGTTCTTCCGTGTCGAGTAGGAGCTTAGCGATGCGGTTTTTCGAATGAAAAGCTCTTTTGTGAAGTATCGACATATGAATTTAATATCGGTTTTAATAATTTCAATGTATTATATTCCGTTATTCGTGCGGTTTGTATGTAAACTGGCTGATAATGGACGCAGTTAACCACGCGGTTAATAACTTGGGCGTGCGTTCCAAATTGTATTTATATTTAATAGATAATAACAAAGCACCTACTGACAAACTTACGATAATAAAGACGTACAGCTTGTAGAAGTTGTCACAATTTACGTAGAAGCAAGCGACTACGTAAAATGAAACGACGAAGAGAAACTCGCGTGAAATTGGTGGTCACATACCATTTGATTAGACCATAGATTCACGTGTAATTTTTTATCCAAATATCGTCCAATGCATCGAGTTATAGAACAGTCCGATTAATCAAGCAACAATCCGTTTCTACGAAGTAACGTAGTATTTTTATTATTTAAAAACTGTTCCATTTGAAAAAAGTTTCGTAATTAACGCTGCCCATGCTTGTTATGGCTCATTACTCTTTCTTAAATAAACTTGTGGCGAACCCAATACCTCGCCACTTCCACCAGTCGCTACTAGATGGCGCGACTGTAGACACATCGCAATTCTACGCGTTCAAGAAATTATCCGCCATACAAAGTACTATGAAAATCCTAGCTCGCGGTACTGGTGTGTTCGACGATCTGAACTATATATACAAATTCCCCGACAACATCACCGGGGGTGTAGCGGACCCCGCCAGGCATACCACCCGCCTGGCAGGAAGATCTTCCCTTTTCCGCTAAAGTGGTGACCCCTACATCGAACACCGAAGCAACAACACCTTCTGCAGCTACAACGTCGAGGACCACCAGCATCAAACATCATCACCCTTCCACTAGTACACTATCAACCGAGAGCCACACATCATCCAGCCGAGCATCACCGACGTGTATCTGAACGGATCACCACAAGCCGACTCACCGCGCTTCCTGATCCTGCCATACACGTCGCACATCTGCGCATACAGTCTCGACTCACTGCAGACTCACGCAGACTTCACGGCACCATGCTCAGTCTCGACTCACCGTAGACACAAGCATTCATTCCTGGCATCCAGCTTCAGCAAAAATTCGACCTCTGGTCTCGGAAGGGAGTCCTGTGGCGAACCCAATACCTCGCCACTTCCACCAGTCGCTACTAGATGGCGCGACTGTAGACACATCGCAATTCTACGCGTTCAATAAATTATCCGCCATACAAAGTACTATGAAAATCCTAGCTCGCGGTACTGGTGTGTTCGACGATCTGAACTATATATACAAATTCCCCGACAACATCACCGGGGGGCGTAGCGGACCCCGCCAGGCATACCACCCGCCTGGCAGGAAGATCTTCCCTTTACCGCCAAAAACTAATCGTTGCTTTTACCGATAACGATTACCCAAAATAAGTCCAAGATAAAAGAGCATCAAAATAAAAGAACTAATAAAAGCCAAAATAAGTTGTTTCATAGTTTTCAGGCTCTTTCAAGTAGAACCCATTACTACATTTAAAGCCACGTGCACTCTGAGACGTCAAGATGCGTGCTGTAGTTTTTGCCACTACCAAAATGAACTCATTCTTACTAAACATAAGGATTGAATTTCTGTGGTAAAATCTACCCGATCACGTTGCAAAATTCTCTCAATGTTATTTCGTTGAAGAATGAACTTTTTCTGTGCGTCAATAAGGTTCGTTTTGGTAAAACATTTTCAGCAGTGTGTTGATGCCTTAGTTTGTCTGAGGCTTGATAGATACTTGTAGATGGTATTAAAGATAAAGAGTGCCCCTTGAGACGTCAAGTCAGAAGCGAGGGTGAAGGGGCCAGTTATCAAACACCTTACCACGCCAGAAATCATGGCTATGAAATTAAAGTCACCGAATGATAGCTCGAAGTTAATAACCTGATGAATAACAATTAAACACCTATTAAATAATAACCAAAAAGTTAAATGTAAAAAACCGGCCAAGTGCGAGTCGGACTCGCGCACGAAGGGTTCCGTACCATTACCTATAAAAACGAGCAAAAAATCACGTTTGTTGTATGGGAGCCCCCTTAAATATTTATTTTATTCTGTTTTTTAGTATTTGTTGTTATAGCGGCAACAGAAATACATAATCTGTGAAAATTTCAACTGTCTAACTATCACGGTTCATGAGATACAGCCTGGTGACAGACGGACGAACGGACGGATGGACGGACAGCGAAGTCTCAGTAATAGGGTTTCCGTTTTACCCTTTGGGTACGGAACCCTAAAAAAGAAAATTTAGAACTCAATGTTAGAAGGACATTATAAATCATAATTCTTTTTGAAGACGTGAGCGTATTGTTCTGTCCGCCATATTTAAATTTATGAGTAGGTACTTATGACATCATACGAATTTATAAATTGTAAAGATTATAGGACGGATTTTTTTATATATTTTATTTGTATCTTATGAGACTATATTTTTGGTATCAAAATAAGACAATAATATCTCAGCATATAGTTAAGAATTAGAAGTGAAAAATAGTAGTCAGGCACCTAAATATATATATATATATATTATGAGATAGGGAGGCAAACGAGCAGACGTTTCACCTGATGGTAAGTGATCAACCCCGCCCATGGACACCTGCAACACCAGGGGCATCGCAAGTGCGTTGCCGGCCTTTAAGGAATGAGTAGGCTCGTTTCTTGAAGATACCTTTGTCGCATCGGTCCGGGAACACTGCTGCAGGAAGTTCATTCCACAATTTCTCAAATCGCACTGTACTGGAACGCTATTCATCCAGATGGTGAGGATATTTCTATTGAAACAACTGCCTACCCGTTATTGAAATAATTCATTTTAATTATTTTTAATCAGAGTTTGAAACATAATAAAAACATAAATCACACAAACATTACTGAAACCAAACTCCTTTAGGTACATTTGGCTTTGTCATAATCAAGTGAAGAATCATAGTGTAAAAATAACTGGTAGGCGTTTCTGTTTAAGTCTTAAAGCTTAACGGCTCTAGCCAACTTTATAAATAGCACCTTCGAAAGCTCAACGCCATTGCATCAACCTTCCCAAAGTTATCATTACGTAACAGCGAATCCTTCGATTACGCCCAACAAAATTATATTTACATTCCGATAACTGGAGCATTCACCCTTAAAAATGAATAGATAGAGTTGATAATGGAGTGTAGAGTTGCTGGGCTGATGGTAGAGTTAGAAGATGTATAGGGTGGGTACGTTTTAAGTGGGGGCGCGATAAAGTCACAGGTCGGCTTAGCGGTTACTAGAGTCTCGCTTGACGCTCCGGTTCAGAGGGATGGGGATTTATACGTTATTGGCTAATCCTGTAGGGTTGGCGAACAAATATAACATCATTTCTACAGACATACCTAATATTTCATATCCGTGATATTATTACAGTTGAACTATCTGAGGTGGGTGACGCCATATTGAACGCCCACGTTTGAACAACAACAAAACTATTAAGTTATAATATAACTATAGTAATAGGTAGGTATGGAATACGTAAAGCATTTTTATTTACTGTGATAAATGTGTAGGTAGATAGTAATTGACTATACGCATTTACATTTAAGAAAATAAAATAGGTAATGCGTGTTAGCTGTTCAACCATATGTTTACGAAACTTGATGACGGGTTTTTGATTTTAATTGAGATTATTATAAACTATATCGTTATGAAGTATAACCTACATGCTAATTTGATGTACAAACAACAATACTCTAAAGTTTCATCAACATCCATTTAGTAGATTTTATGTAATGGCCAAGGTACAAATAGAGTTCGTCTAATATGACGGGGTTGTAATAAAAACCGGCCAAGTGCGAGTCGGACTCGCGCACGATGGGTTCCGTACCATTATCTATAAAAACGGCAAAAAAACACGTTTGTTGTATGGGAGCCCCCTTAAATTTTTATTTTATTCTGTGTTTTAGTATTTGTTATTATAGCGGCAACAGAAATACATCATCTGTGAGAATTTCAACTCTCTAACTATCACGGTTCATGAGATACAGCCTGGTGACAGACGGACGGACGGACGGACAGCGTAGTCTCAGTAATAGGGTTCCCATTTTACCCTTTGGGTACGGAACCCTAAAAACATACGGGTCGAATTGATAACCGTTCTGAAGTCGGTTAAAAAGTATGTTACATTAAAAAAAACATGTGACATTTGTATGATAGTTTGTTTTCAAATTTGTGACGACCGCATTACGTCTCAAAAGAACTTCTGCCATACGCTAATAGATGGTGCGCCAAGCAATATATTGTATAAAAAACTGAAATTTCATACGGAAGCCTGTAGCAATCCTGAATTGCGATAGAAGAGCAGAGCAATGCTTGAATTAAGGGCGCGCGATATCGCTGGGAAGGATTACAAAAAGGCTTAACCTAAAATTACAATGAAAGACCCATACTCTAAATTAAACAACAATATATATTTTCTTTCTTAAATCCTATAAACAAACCAATAGTGGCAACCCTGTACGATCTCGTTACGTCCCCGGCTCTCCACGGCCTCATCAGATTAGAGTGGGCGCTCAAGTTTAATTGAATTTCCTCACAAAGTTTCCGCAGCCACCCCTAGCCGGGCTGTGCGCTGATTGGTGCGGCGACCGACGCGCGCAAAGACATTGTGTCCCGGCGCGTAGCTAGGGTTGTGCTTATGTATTTACCAGATGAACCCGATATCCGATATACATGAATGGTTTAGTTTGCTATTGTATTCGAATGTATGGAAGTTATTAAAAGCTGAGATGGGAATTGTTCAATGTTTTCTTTCAATTTAAATAAAGACAAGTAATCATTTTTATATTGATATTTCTAAGAGTTAGATGTTTGTTTATCAGTTTAAATTAGTATTTTGTTCATTAAAGTCCTGAGTATTACATTTATAGGCTACTTAGACCCTAAAAAGATATATGATTCGCCATCTAATCATCTCAGATTGAGTATAAACCCCTTGGTACCCATCTGACGATGTAATTCTATGTTTATATGCTGTCTACAACACAGTAAGAACTTGTTATCTAATATAGAAATCATCAAGCGACGATTCTACATGATTCATATTAAGAAACGCAAGTTTCAAATCCAAAAAATGCGTTAATAAGCAACAAAGTCAAGGCGTTACAAATTAACGAGATTTCGAATCAAAATCATGTTTCTGGTCACTGTAATCATCACGCGTAACAAAGAATTCGTTGCGTAACGAATTACCAACTCAATATTGCTGCTGAAAACAAACAACGTAAACGATTATGTTTTGTATGCATATAGAAGTAAAAACTACACTCCGTGTTTGCAGATGCAGTTAGTAAACCAAGGTCCATCATACTATACACACTTAGTTCCACATTTGAGAATGTAGGGCGACGGAAGTAGTGATTATTTGTGATGGACACAGATAATAAAACTATTTGGAGTTGGTTAATTTGAAAGGGAAATGCCATTGTTTTACTTGTGTGTTTTGTCACGTGGAGCTAGTTGGGGTATTATTTGTGGTCTTGTATTATTATTTTTAGATTATTTATTTTCCTTAACAGACGTTTTGGCAAGAGAAAGGCTAGGACCCTAGGGATCTTTGCAATTGATTTGCAAGTAGAGTTTCTTGTTATGTGTTAATTTTGGTTAGGTATCGTTCAGCTGTTATTAATTATAGACAATATTATGATGTGTTACAGGTCAAGGAGACAAGGCTGGTGATTATTAGAATAATTTACATTATTTTTTAAAGAAAATATATTATATGAAATTAGATGTGGTAAGGGTTCATCCGCAAATAATTTGTATGTCTTTTCGCCAGCGTCGACCTATTTCTAGCAATGACAAGTTCAACAAATAAATTGATGATGTGAAAAATCGGTGAGTGATTAAGGTAGCAAAGTGATATGAAAATCATTTAAAATGAATACAGTTGAATACCATTCAAATTATTTTTACCGAGTATCTACTTAAAGTCGTGCAGTTTGTTTTTCACGAAATTATCTAAAGTTAAATGTAATTAATGACAGATATTTACATGATATTTACGACTGTAAGACCATGGAGACAAAACTATGATAAAGTTATACAGGGTGTTTCAAGGGTACGAAATAATGCTTTGGGTACATACATGGTAGCTCATACGTGGATACTTAGTGAAGACAGTTTATACCTAATTATCATAGTTTCCGAGTTACAGGCCTTTGAATATTTGTGACAGGTATTGTGTTCTGGCCTTTGGGTACATTCATAATCCTATTTAGCAGTGTAAACTACACTTATGGAGGGCAACTACCAATATTCAAAAAACAGAACATGCAAATTTTGCATATGACATATTACGAGTTGTATAAAATGATAACGTAAAAAAAGTTGAAAAAACATGGTCTCATTTCGATGAAATTTTTATACTGTAGTGACATCTACCTCACCGCATACGAACGAATCCTGCATCGCGATATTATCATATCATAGTGATCCGAACGATTGCACATATATACAAGAACCCGACAACAACCGTCGAGCAGTAGCCCAACAGACACAACACCCGTCTGGTCGGAGGATCCTCCCTTTTCCGCCAAAATACCATTCGGACAATCGAATGGTATAAAAAAATATTTCGTTATAGTATAAAAGTTTGCACGAGTATCGCATATCTATACAAATGTGTTATACACGTGCAAACGGCCAAGTATTATTTCAAACTTCTGAAACATCCTGTATATTTTGTTCCAGCAACGTAAGTGTTTATGTAACAACTTGTACAGTTATGCGGTTATACCCCTTACTGCAATCTAGTAAAGTTATCTTTGAACATACATTACAATGATTAAAATAATAGGTTACAACAATGCAGCGTTCGCGTAATGCAGGTAATATAAAGTTAAACCATGCTTAACGTTAAACTATTATTGAATTACGATGCTAACTTAACCAGAGATCAATTAATGGTTGTACGACGTAACCATCGGCGTTGGACCGAGCTAATTTCATAACACGATTGTTTAAGTATTAAAGATTTAGTCCAATTTCTTCTGGATATGAGCTAACATTCCGAGTACAAAATTAACGCAATGCAAATAAAGCCCCGGCACATTGGTGCGTCAACGCTCGCTGACACTACATTTATGTGGGGCAGCTACAAATATTCACAAAACAGAACATGCAAATATTACATAGGACTCGGGATATTACGAGATAAAGAAATTGACGACGAAAAATTAATTGGAAAAACATGGTCGAATTTCAATCAAATTTTTATGACATTCGGTTGTATACCCGATACTGATGCAAACGGCCAAGTATTATTTCGGACTTCAGATACACCTGTATATCGACGACCGGAAGCGGAAATGTCGTATCTCGGAATATCAAATTTAACACTAGAGACGAAAAGCTATTTCCAAAATTCATAGGTCCTTAGTAAAACTAGACAAAGTTTTATAAGTCAATAAAGTTCGTTTTCGTATTGGGAAAAAAATGCGCCATTTTGACGTTTCAGTAGGCTTAGCATGACTGCGTACTGCGACTTAAGTTTTATCTCTTTCAACTGTCAGATTTGTCGAGAAAATGACGTCACACCAAGCCATGTCCAGTACAAAAAGCTCGAAGTGGCGTAATTTTCTCGACAAATCTGACAGTTGAAATAGATAATACTTATGTCTACACGGTCATGCTAAGCCTACTGTAGATCCATGGCTTAATGTTCGTGTTTCACCTCACAAAATAATTTAAATATGTAGGTACCTACCAATACAATAATTATTTAAAATGTTATTATTTGTATCGATTCGTTAATGTTATGTAATTTCAATAAAAAATTAATGAAGGTCTCACTCAATAAGGTTACAATTGGCCGTAGGTAAGCAAAAAGGATCCAATCCACAAAATTGTCAAAAATGAGTTCAGTCTACCAATTCCTAGAGGAGGACTTTTCAATCTACAAAAAGTATTTCATAAGCAAATATAATTTTTACCGCCTAGTTTACCATCCCACATGCCCCACATGTAATCTTTACATAATTCTACTGTACGTGTGTATGTCACTGAACTCCTCCTAGACGGCTGGACCGATTTGGATGAAATTTTGTGTGTATATTTCAATGGGTTCCTGGATGGTTTAGATTCACAATTGGACCCGGTAGGTGGCGCTGCTTTCGTATGCCACTAATTCTAAGGCGGTACGAAGTTCGCCCGGTCAGCTAGTAGAACTTCAAACTGCCATATTTCAAACCTGACTTGATGTGGATTGGATCCTTTTTGTTTGACAACGTCCAATTATGTCCTTAACATTCAGTTTTATTTTTACAAAAGTATCAATTATCCAGCTACATATTATCTACCAATAGCTGATAAGTACTTATGTATAATTGGTTAACACTATCACGCGTATATTTCTTGACGGGGTAGGCTGAGGACTGCAGAACACCCTTCCCAGATCAATTTTGGTGATAATAATAGTACCTACGTAAGGAGCGTATTGCAATTATATATTATCTTTTTTAATGTGAGGGATATTTAAGTCATAGTACCTACCTATCTTCCTAGTGAGAGCCTTAGTGTTCCCCATATTTCTATATGGAGTTGAGACCTGGACTGTGAAAGAGAGAGAACGTAAACGGATCGATGCATTGGAAATGTGTTGCTGGAGGAGAATGCTCCGCATTTCTTGGACGCAGCGGCGCACCAATGTATCGATCCTAAACGAGTTACGAATAAAAGAGAGACTATCATCCACAGTACAGATCCTCCGATACTTTGGCCATGTGTCACGGCGACCAGCAGATGCCATGGAAATACTTGTTGTCCAGGGCAGGGTCAATGGTAACAGACCTCGCGGACGTAGCCCCATGCGATGGACTGACCAAATTAAAGCGCTGACAAAGACCCCTCTTAATGAATGCGTCCGCCAGACATCGGGATCGGTGGAGGAGGACCATCAAATCTGTCGTCGATTGCACATGACCACGACTGCTCTGCCAAGAGTACATCGACCAAGAAGAAGACCTACCTACCTACATCATGCTTACTCTCCTTGCAGTTACCTCAGTACAAAATCTGTCAAATATTACCTGCACGGTCCTGCACCCCTTGCTTTCAAGGCGTTTATCAACTAGTCTGCCACTGTTTGCATTTGAGACGTAAAGTTAATCAATTCATTGATTGATGGCAGCTAATGCAACACTACTGGTATAAACGCTTTAAGATTGATAATGTTACGTGAAGCAACACTCGTTAAATGTATTATAGCAAACGGTTGCTCAATCGTAGCAATAAACATGTAATAAAAGTGCACTTATTATGTGCCTCGCGCATTGGGGCGTCAAGTTTTTTGACGCCATTTTGACGCCTTAATTCGCGAGGCAAAGGAGACGGGGATCGCTGGGCCCAATTGTAATAAGTTGAGATATGGTTGAAAAAAAGCGGTATTTTTTTCTGTTTCAAAATATAAAAAAATCAGCTCAATTCACTATCCGGGAGACGAGAAATCATAAAAATAAGTTTATTTCACTGAAGAAATAGAGTATCATATATTACAATAATCGATTACTGTGAATGATTCAAACAATTGAACATAAAATACTTGATTGATTCAATCAAAATGAATAAATACATTGTTATAATTAACAATAAAAAACTACAATTAATATAGTAAATAACTGTGTGGCGTCCGCGTTTCCGAACGCTCCACAAAATGTGAACGGACGAGTTTCCGAACGCCCGCGCGCCCCAGACAGAGTGAGCACGTTCGGTAGCTCAAAAACAAATTGTGTTATTAATGATTAAGCACATTGTATTCATTTTAATATATTAAAATACACTAAAGTGGTTGAATTAACACCAAAACTGTATATTAAAACAAAATAACAACCACAGTTCAAAAATCAGCTGTTTAGCATCTAGGTTGTTGTCACTTTGTTGAATAACCACACTTTTACTAAATCTCTTATAATTCTGCTCTCAGATTGCCAAGATCGGCAAAATTTTCGGAGATGGTTTGATAATATATAAGCTCTTAATTGACACCACTCTCATATTTTTACAACTGGGCCCAAGATTGTATGAAAGCGTATCCGTCTCCTTTGACAATCTTCTGATTTTTTGCCCATGCCAAAAAGAACTGTGTCAATATACATAAAGATTGAAAATCTGTGGTAAAAGCCACGCCTTTGGATCAAAATTCGCACGCGCCGTCAATGTCATTTCGTTGAAGAATGAACCTTTTCAGTGTCTTTATAGTTCATTTTAGTATTGGCAAAGTTTTCGATTTCTACGTCTTGAGACCCGAGTATGCCCGGGCGGGGTTTAACTCAAAGTAGACTTGTAACGTGAGGTCTTGTGGCTTTTACCACGGAAATTCAAATCTTATGTACATTGTTACAGAGTACATTTTCAAATAAAGTAAAGCTAACTCTCTCGCTCCAGTGGGTGCTGTGCGTGTTAGAATAGAATACATTTCTAGTTCTACTTTCATCCTTATAGTCTCTGTGACCTTTCTTGCAGTAATGTTATGTATTGACTTTTGACACGGGGCTTACAATGTAGACTAATTATAATAACATATATCATCACGCCTATCTGCCCCAAAGGGGTAGGTAGAGTTGCACTGCAGCTCACCCACACTTCGCCGATGTATTTTGGTCCCAATGTAATAGGGGGCGAGCCTATTAACATTATACCGACCTCATTCCATCTCAATTCGAGGGAGATTTAGGCCATAGTCCACCATAGTTTCAGTGCGGTGAACTTCACGCGCTATTTTATAGACGTGCAGGTTTCCTCACGATGTTTTTCTTCACCGTTCAGCAATGCAGACTAATCTAAGTTAGCAAACGACTTAGAATACTAATAAGCCACTTACTACGCAACTAATGCGAAGAACTTCCTCGTAATTATCTCTAAAACAATGTTACCAATCTTATCTCACCAATCTACTTATATGCAAGTGAAATATATTTTTTTAAATTCCGATACACATACACGAATTTGCATTATGTAAGTTACTATTACGTGAACGATTATAATTAGGTGTACGATAGGTAACTGGCCAAGAAAAAAAAAAAAAAACAATTGGAGTAGTCAGTCAGTGCGTTCGCTCTAAATATATTTTGGTTCCGTATAAAATAATAATATTGAAAATGTATTTAGCGAGTTGAATTCGATGTGGATGTGGGTTTTTATGGATGCGACCTGATATTTGAATTTTTGGATAACATCAACAAGTTCTAATATAGTGAAAATCTCATATATTAAATGTGTTTAAAGTAAATATCGTACATACTCTAAATGAAATCTGAATCCACTACATTGCATAATTACCTACTTATTTGCGGAATCTAATCATTTCTAATGTCCCTATAAACATGATATTATTATATCTACCTACTCAAAACATGCTTTAAATTGCGCGTCCATTTTAAAACAAAAGTTGTATAAATAACATAGAAATCTGTTATTATAATTGGAAGATAATTAGTTATAAACAACTAAGAAGCATCTGAGTGAATTATGTAACCCTCAAGTTACTGTATTGCTTTCTAAATTGTTTTGTTATCTCATGAGACATAACCCCTTTAAGAAATAAATTGAAAGGATCATAGAAGGAAAGCTTAGAGGAGGAAGACCAAGAAAAAGTTAGGCGAGAAAAAAGGTTGTGTCTGTCATATTGTCTATTGCTTTCTTAACTATTTTATTGTTGTTATGAAACATGCAACCTTTATATAAAACCTTTTTAGTAGGAGAGAAAGAAGGAAAGGACGCGACGCCGGTAGGGAGAGATCTAGAATAACTTTCTTGAGACAGGTAAAAATTACTTAGTTTCTGTCGTATTTAGAAGTAAAAAGTCTGCCTGGATTAAGATAGATCGTAAAATCTTCATGAGATGCACCGACGATGGTCTTACCCTATAACTATACAAGAATGAACCCTCATATTAAAAGATGAAGTAGAAACGAAAAAATATATCTTTATTAAAATGCGGATCTCTGAAATCTCAATAATCCGCAAGCGATTTCGGTCTTGTTACGAAACGTATATTACCTTCAATTAATGCGACGTTTAATTTTTATTGTTCCTGCAGCTCCAGTGACCTATCGGGCGATAATAAGTTCAGATCTGTATCAAAGATTTACTATACAGGAAGGTGCAAGGATATTATAAGAGGCCTGGCCATATTTGGCAACTGTCATGTGTTGCCAATTAAAGCCTATTATAACAAAAATGGCTCTTTGAAAATTTTCACGGCTTTCACCATCGTTATGGCAAACGTTAAGATAGTAAGGAGTTTGCAACTGACACAAAGGTTACTCGCAATCTCTTCAAGGTTTAAAGCAGAGTAAGTTCAATGGGCACGGTTGGCGATAGTACACTTTGAAAACATAAAGCAAGCTGAGATATTTTTGCCAATACCAAAATGAACTGTATTGACTCATACATAATAATAATAATAATAATTATAATAATAATTAATAATAATAATAATAATTTCATTTATTTGTCAAACATGAGTATAACATATAAAAATAAAAACATGTCAGGTGTTACATTTTGTGAGTTCAGTCATGTTTAGCCGGTCAGGCGTACAAATATTAATTTTGTTCATAGATTTAAAATCAAGAAGCTTCATGCATACATATTGAGTGTGTCAAATAAAAGTGTACATTATAATTTTTTAGGTAAGAGGTATGCATTCATAGGTAAGAATTATATAATAGCAAGGATGTGTCAAAAAGAGAGTAATATAAATGTACTTGATTATGTGTTAATGGCGTCCATAAAAAAATCTCTAATATTGTAATAGGCTTTAGTTTCTAAGAATTTTTTCAGTTTAGTTTTGAGGTATATAAGGTCTTGTTCCTTCCAGGTATTAGGGATTTTATTATATATTTTAGGAGCCATACAGAAAATACTTTTATGTAAAAGCTTGGTCTTTGATGGATGTATGCATAGTTTATTGTTATCGCGCCTGTTGCGCTTCGCTATGTCACATAGCCGCGGAAATAGATTTAGGTTTGATTTTACAAACATAACAACTTCAAAGATATACAGTGAATATAAGGTCATTAAGTTATATTTTATGAAATAAGGTTTGCAACTTACTGTCGATTCAATCTTAAATATGGACCTGATGCATCTCTTTTGTGCCTTAAAAGCTATATCTATATCTGTCGAGTTCCCCCAAAAGATGATACCATACCGTAAGTGAGAGGAGACCAAACCATGATATGCTGTGAGCAACGCATCGATATTAAGTACTGGAACTAGTTTATGTAATAGAAATGATACTTTACTAAGTTTTTTAGTCATCGTTTCAATGTGAGCTTTCCAGTTTAGATTCTTATCAATAATGATTCCAAGAAATTTAGCCGTATTTACTTCATTAATAGGTTGATTATTATGGTGGATTTTAAGGTTAGGTGTTATTACTCGTTGACTGAAGTGCATTATATTAGTTTTGTTTAGATTTATTTTTAAGTTATTGTTATTTAACCAATTTATAACGTTCGACAAGGCGTCATTTATGTTGGGTTCATAGTTATTTTTATTTGTACATTTGATGGTAATGGTACTATCGTCTGCAAAGAGGGTCATGGGTTGTTCCGTGCTCTCAGGTAAATCGTGTATGTATAATATAAACAGAAGTGGACCAAGTACACTGCCTTGGGGCACACCATGTTTCACTATGCGTCTCTCTGATTGAAACGTTTCTTCGCATTTCATGTTTGTATCTATCGCGGATATTTCGGTTACCTGGATTCTGTTGCTTATATAGGATTTAAACAGTCTTAAGATATTGCCTCTTATGCCATAGGCTTCTAACTTTTTTAACAGAATATCATGACGGACATAGTCAAAGGCTTGTGTCATATCACAAAATATTGTGCATACTGGCACTCTTTTATCAACACTAAGCATGACTTTGTGTAAAAAGTCATAGATTGCCATATTTATTGTTTTCTTTTCTCTAAATCCCTTTTGTTCTTTTACTAGTATATTGTTTATTTCCAAGTATTTATTTAGTTCTTTATATATATGCTTTTCAAAGATTTTAGACATTATGCTTATAAGGCATATAGGTCTGTAAAATTCCATAAGTTCCTTATTTTCCTTTTTAAATTGTGGTTTGACAATGGATATTTTTAACGCTTTTGGAAAAGTACCAGTGATTATACTTAAATTAATAATATGGCTGACGTGATGACTAATTTCAACAGCAACTTTCTTGATAATTTTAGTTGATATTCCGTCATAGCCTACGCTGTTGGTATTTTTTAGTGATAGGATTATTCTCTGCACATCTGTTGGCAAACATGGCGCCATAAAAAAGGAGTTCATTTTATTTTTAATACGATCTGTGACCCTGTTACCAGAGCCGTTTAAGGGTATTATTTTGTCAATGAAATAGTTATTGAAGGCAGAAGCTATGTTTTTAGGATTAGTAATTGTTTTATTGTTAAGTTTAATTTTATCAATCGAGTTACGAGGTAAGTTAAATTTTGACTGGTTAATAATCTTCCAAGTAGTCTTAGATTTATTTTCGGATGTTTTAATTTTATAGCTATTTTGTGAGCGTTGTGTTTGTTGAATAATTTTTTTAAGTAACTTGGTATATCGTTTGAATTTAATTTTGTTTGCTAAAGTGGGGTTAAATCTAAACTGCCATAATAGAGTTCTTTTTTGTTTACTGCAGTTACGTATGCCACGTGACATCCACTTAGGCTTTTTTACAGTTTTTATAACTATTGTTTTTATGGGAAAACATAGATTATAGTAAAGAAGAAACGTTTCTAGAAATGACTCATATGAGATGTTCGGGTCGTTATTTTCATATATTTCGGAAAATGTGAGACTAGTTAGACAGTTTTTAAATTTTAGTATATTTTCGTCATTGTAGTCGCGTCTTTTTATTTTATAATTAGTGATGGAGCAAAGTTTCCTGACAGGTAGTTTTAGCAATTGTGCTGTATGATCAGATAAAGCCAGTTCCAGAACTTGAGCTTTGTAGTTTCTATTAAAATTGTGTATGATATTATCTATACACGTCTGGCTTTTCAGCCTTGTCGGTTCAGTTACGGATAGTTTACAGTTAAAGTTAAGAAGTGTACATTCAAATTCTAGTGAATGATAACTCCCTTTCAGTATATCTATGTTAAAGTCTCCCGCTATTACAATATTTTGAAACTTTTTTTTTGTGATGATTTGAAGAAGCGTGTGTAATTTATTCATAAATGCATTAATATTTTTATCGTTAGGGACTCTATAGATACAGATAACAGCAATCTTATAGTCTAGCAGTTCTATTCCACAGCACTCAAAAACACCTGTTTCTGATAGTTTTACTAATTGCTCTAGTTCCCTAAACTTATGTCCATGCTTTAAAAGTATGCATGAACCACCCCTCTTGCTGTCCTTTCTACTGAAACAGGTTGTAAGCCGATAGTTTGGTATATTTATATAGCATTCATGGGTTGAGGTTACGAAGTGTTCCGTAATGCACAAAACATCGACACAGTTATCTTTTTCTGCTAGTTCATTTAAGCATATTGACATCAGCGAACAAAAACAGCGAGCGAGTTTTATAGCGTGATCGCGTGGTGTTGCAGAAATTTAATCTTTATGTATATTGACACATAGTTCGTTTTGGTAATGGCAAAAATATTGCAGTGCGCTTCTTAACATGAAAGTCAGAGTCAAATCATTCCACTGTGGGGTTTTATGCTTTGAGAGGTTCTAGATTATTTTTACAAGCTTTATATTAGCTTGCAACGTATGTACGTCCGGGTGGAATCTTGTAAATGAATTTTAAATCACTTACTAACAGATTGAGCTGAAATTTGGTATACACGCTTATTTTGGATGACAATGCATGCTTAGCTATGTGACGTCATTCTAATTCCAATATGGCGGATTATCCAAGATGGCGGAATAGTTATTTTATCTGCACTACCACAGTATGGGTATCCAATGAAAGGTCTTGCTGAGGAGAACACGAAAACTAAGGGCAATAATTAAAAGCTTGTTTTTTTTATAAAAAAAATACCATTAATTTATTCTCCACTTATCATGGCTTTATGTTGTCTCTAACTGTACATAAATATTTTCTGCTCACTTAACTACGGATTTTTTATACTATTAGCACGTATAAAATTTGAGGTGTAATTGAATATTATGCGATTTAATTACTTCTCTAAACTTATTTAACGCAATTTCCGCTCAAAGTGTGAGGCCACGTCCAGTATATAGATTTCCATACGCACTCCAACACTATACGGTACGCGAGTATTATGACCTGCCAAGAAAACCCATTGAACCGGTCAAGTCACTTCATACTTCCTCCTCCACGATCGGATACAGAACGTTTAAAAATAATTAAAAGAAACCCGCGATAATTATCGGAACTTCGCGATGTTAAATTATGCGTTGGATTCATGTTAAAGGCTCAATGAAGCGTCAATCCTCACGCGTCAAAATATTTGCTAATACCAAAACGGACTCTGTGTCAACATTAACAATTATAAACATTAGGCCTCCTCGCGCATATTTTTTTTGGCCATAGCAAAATGAACTGTTTTGACATATAGAAAAAGTTTGTTTTACAACGATATAACATTGATAGCACGAGCGATATATGACGCGTGGGGATCGTAGTTTTTGGATTAAATTAAAAAAGGAAGGATTAAATTTCTGTCGTAAAAACTACGACCCCCACGCGTCATATATCGCTCGTGCTATCTATGTTATATCGTTGTAAAACAAACTTTTTCTATATGTCAAAACAGTTCATTTTGCTATGGCAAAAAAAAATATGCGCGAGGAGGCCTAATGTTTATAATGTTTGTTTATGGTGTTGATTTTATTGGCACCAAATAATGAAACTAAACATAGAGTGCATTCGTAATGAGGAGCAAGTTACCAATGTTTATAGTGCTCTCATGGTTAGTTTAAACATTATTTTTTTACAATGAAATTATAATCCTTGGTGATGATACCACGTTAAACTATTCTGAACTATAAATTTCACTTATGAATCTCCGGTCATCGACAGCGCGACTTTTTTGGATTTGCCTTACTAAGGATATAATTGCTTATCTTGTCTATTATTTCTTCCCGTCATTCATGTGAGTTTACCTTTTACCAAGATGAACCTGACAGAGCAATCGTCTCAATTATTATTTGATGACACCTGACACTTTGGCTATCCATAGAAACTTCTAATTTAGTTATATTTAGGTTCGCTAACTTGCTTATCACTGTCAAACAAAAATAGGTATTGGTTATTAAAAGCAGTGGTAGCCTCGTGGGAAAGAAAGCCCGCCTTGAACGTAAGGGGTCCAAGTTCAAATCCCGGGCCCGCAGCTCTGAGATAATTTTCATGTGCGCATGTCATTTTCAACAATGATTACCACTTGCTGAACGGTGAAGGAAAACATCGTGAGGAAACCTGCACGTCTATAGAAAGGCGTGTGAAGTTCACCAACCCGCACTGGGCCAGCGTGGTGGACTATGGCCCAAATCTCCCTCGTATTGAGGGGGAATGTGCCCGGTATAATGGCAATAGGCTCGCCCCCTATTACATTGGGACCAAAATACATCGGCGAAGTGTGGGCGCACTACAGTGCACCTCTGCTTACACCTTCGGGGAATACAGGTGTGATGATGATGTATTATTAAAGAATTAAGTCACACATCATATCACAATCTTATAATCTAAATGCCAATTAAATTGGTGCATAGTCGAGTGTATCCACGTGCGAAAACAAGTGAAGCGTAGTGGAGTTACGTCTCCAGTGAATGGCGTCTTAAAATGCATTTTCGTAATGGGAACTCGAATGTATATAAAGAGTACTCGGAATTGGATAACTAGTTCAAACATCTGAGACTACTTATTGATTGGTAAGATGTTACGGTGATGTAGAATAAGCGGTCAGCGAACTCAGAAACTGTTTTATCAAGATAAAAGATAGAGCGTGTATATAAATATTTTTACTTGAGCTACAAGCATATACAGGCTGTTTCAGAAGTCCAAAATAATACTTTGACATTGCATCAGTATCGGATATACCACTGAATGATATAATTTGATGAATGGTATAATTTGATCGAAATTCGACCAAATTACCTGCCTGAGTTTTCGTTGAAAGCTCCCAGACGCCTTATTTTTTTCCGAAACCTCCAACAAATACCATTATATTTTAGCCAATGTTTACAAAAATTTGACAAATTATATATTCAATCCCTTCCTTGTGAACCACTCTATCTATTGATGAAAACAGCATCAAAATCCGTTGCGTATTTTTACAAGCTCTATATTAGCTTGCAACGTATGTATGTCCGGGTGGAATCTTGCAACTGAATTTTAAATCAGTTATCTTTAACCGATTAAGCTGAAATTTGGTATACACGCTTATTTTAGATGCCAATGCATGCTTAGCTATGTAGCGTCATTCTAATTCCAATATCACGGATCATCCAAGATGGCGGAATAGTTATTTTATCTGCACTACCACAGTATGGTTATCAAATAAAAGGGCTTGCTGAGGAGAATACGAAAACTAAGGGCAATTAAAGAAAAGCTTGTTTTTAAAAAAGTTTTTTAAATTTAATTGTTAAAGATCTAAGCATACATAGGGACAGACAGACAGCGGGAAGCGACTTTGTTTTATACTATGCTGTAGTGATATAAAACGCTATTTTGAAAAGGCTCTCAGGCGTAGGTACGTCGCTATTCAATGCTACAAGCTATCCGCTCATCGCTTCCCTCATCACCATACATCTACACGTATTATGTAAACAGCACAGCATCGTCATATATCGATAATTAAATTGCCGTGTCAAGAGAAGCTGCGATTTGAATACTCACATATATTTTATTTATTAACTAGCTGTGCCCGCGACTGCGCTCGCGTGGCATCCCGAATTATTTTCCTTGAATAAAATAAAAGCCTTGCCAAGTTACTTATTATAACATCACTAGCTGTGCCCGCGGCTTTACCTGCGTGGACTTTACCTTGAAAAATGGGTATCTATTATGTTTGCGCGGAAAAATAAAATTAGTTAAATTTTAAAATTAAATTAGCCTAAGCTAAGCTTCGGAACATCTACTATCTCCCAGTGAAAGTCTCGTCAAAATAGGTACAGCCGTTTGGGAGATCACTTGTAATAGATGAGATTTATGTTTTTTAGGGTTGTTATGAGGTGATAATACTTGCATATTTTCAACGATTGTTAGAACACTAGAAATCGTGAAAAAAAAAATTTTTCACAAAAAAAAATTTTTTGTTATTTTTTTTATATTAAAACATTTGGTCATCATAGATTTGAGTAACTCTACATTATGACCCTTATCTATCGGAGCCAGACAGTTGCGTGTTACAGATACGATTGAGTAACAAATATTGGGACATGCAAACATAGTTATTGTTTTATTATTAGTAAGAGTTCAGAATGTAGAGCGGAGCCGTGGCATCGAAAATAATTTATTTTCAAATCTCAGTATTTTGCAAAAAAAACCTGTTAGGATAGAGGTGTACTACCTTACAAGTTTTATTTTCTAGTCTTTTTTCTACCTGTTAACGTTGTTATATCTAAGGAATAGGTACTGCAAAGAACATTAAAATGCTTTATTTAAATACTTGCTTAATGCTTTATATAAAATATTCCTTGAGTATCATTAAAGAGCTATTATGGACTTTATGGAAATTGTATAAAACCTGTATAACTTATAGCAGTTTTATAAATCACAGACGCACAGCACTTGTAGCATGAGCGCCAAGATTAGACGTAGGTATATCACGAAATAAGACAGAGAGAGACCGAGCCAATCCGTGACAGAGGTCTTGTCTTGACATGCGTGCTAACACCGTGGTGTGATCTGTGGATCTTGTTACACTTATCTTAATTTCATGTTTAAGATCAAAATTGTAATTAGGCAGATATGCTTAGTGTTAAAGTAGTCAACCTAGTTTTCCTGGGTTTACAATTTCATTTCAAAAACTTTAGTACCTTACTCGTATTGAGGTGGATGTGGCCGGTATAATGGCAATAGGCTCGCCCCCTATTATTTGAGACCAAAAAACATCGGAGTGGCGTGTCTGTACCCTGCAGTGGCCAGTGCACCTCTGCCTACCCTTTGGGGTAATAAAAACGCGATGATGTACATAATAGATACAAGTGATATATTGGAAGCCTTATTACTTCATTTGTTTATTATGGAACCTTAAACCATTCTGGCTTCAATTTACATATCGTCGCTTGAAAGGCAATCGTTACTGAGCGACATAATATCGTAAAATTAGTTATATATACCAAACGACGTGGACAAATCTGACCGTTCGGATGGTATATAT
Source organism: Ptilodon capucinus (assembly GCA_914767695.1). Classification (NCBI taxonomy): domain Eukaryota; kingdom Metazoa; phylum Arthropoda; class Insecta; order Lepidoptera; family Notodontidae; genus Ptilodon; species Ptilodon capucinus. Next base: position 4,445,014 of record OU611830.1, on the reverse strand, counting down.
AGGGTTGCCAACTTTTTTTGACAAAAAAAATGTATAAAATGGTTTGGACAGAAAAAAAAAATAAGTATTTGAAAGAAAATAAAGTATTTTTCAAATGTTATGTTTTTATTGCCTTAAAAACGTATTATTGTGTGCTTTTAGCACATGCTAACAATTCTTTGCTATCTTTAAATGTTTCAAAGCTTGTTTGATAAATCAAAATCACCATACACGACACCACATCTGACATCTAACTTTTCGTTTAGTAATTATAAATCTTTTCCATCATCCGTTTTCACTTATGTGTACCGTTAAATAGTTAGTACTTATAATAAGTATTTTGTTCTACGCATTACAGTAAAGGTTGGAAATAAAGTATTTTCACATACTTTATTTGTATGCAAAAGTATAAAGTATAGTTACCAAATAAAATTAATGGTAAAAAAACTTTTTAAAAACAAGCTTTTAATTAATTGCTCTTAGTGTTCGTGTTCTCCTCAGCAAGTCATTTCATTTGTTACCCATACTGTGGTAGTGCAGAAAAAATTACTATTCCGCCATCTTGGATAATCCGCCATATTGGAATTAGAATGACGTCACATAGCTTAGCATGCATTGTCATCCAAAATAAGCATGTATACCAAATTTCAGCTCAATCTGTTAAGGATAACTGATATAAAATTCAGTTGCAAGATTCCACCCTGACATACATTGCAAGTTAATATAAAGCTTGTAAAATAAAGTAGGATACTTTATTATAAAGTATGGTTGGCAGCCCTAGGTATATATGTAAATCATTTAACGATTTTTGTCGCTTAACAAGGATTGCCTTCAAGCGTCGATACGTATTAATAATTTTCTAAGTAACATACCCAGTACCCACCCACCCATGTGCTTAAAATAATAATACGGATTAAATATTTACACATACAGTCATAGTCGTTCAACGCCATAATTAGAAATTCAAGTTTCTCCACACATGGGAAGTTCTATGGAAATACATTCAGCTAGTCGCCGAGTATCGCTTCCCGGTCCGCAGAACAAGTCTTATGGAAATAGTATTCAATGCTAAACACGGTTTAGATGCGTATCTACAGGATACTTTTATAAGATAAATATTCGTGTATCAATTTTGTTTGACATATGCAAAGTTGTATTTTTTTCTGAAATTAATTGTTAGTACTAAAAAAAGTTGATCAAAAATACTTATCCTATTCTACCTAGTTGTATACTGATGCCTTAAACCCAGGGCTCACACGGGCGTCAAAACGCATGCGTTAATATTTTTGCCAATACAAAAACAAGCTGTGTCAATATACATAACGATCGAATTTCTGTGGTAAAAACCACGCGCAAAATATGCTCGCGGCCAAGATGACATTTCGTAGAAAAATTAGCTTTTTCTATGAGTTTATTAACTTTTACTTTAATAACGGTATATGTACGGACAATAAGGTGGACGCTCGAATTTTAAAAAGTTCTGTCTGTCTGTCCTTTTATTTGAGATGAACTCCCAAACTGTTGGACTAATTTGGTCAGAACTTTCCTAGAAGATAGCTGATGTTGTACAAGGAGTAACTTAGGTTAATTTTACTTTAGAAAGAGAATTAGGATTCGGTGCTACAAAAATATAACCCATTTGTTCCGGGTAATAAGGGGTTTCTAGATTCCACGTGCACGAAATCACGGGCTCAGCTAGTCTGTACATGAAACTGTATCGATTTCTCTCTAAAGGCAATCTCGACTGCAGTTTCAACGTAAGGATGTGTCGAAATCGAAATAGAAATAATTATATTATGTATCTCACGTCCGCTTTGAGCCCTTCGCATACAGGGGCGTCAAAGCTTGAACGCTGAAACTTTGGGTTAGTATCAGTATCAGTTCCCCCCGTAACAGTTGCCCACAGTTTCACTTGCCCACGATAAATTTTATTACATAGATTTAAACTTAGTACCGTCAACAACAAAAGTGTTTTGTATTTTACAATATTGCCAAACAATGAGATATACAACAGTAGTTTATTATGGCCCAGGTGTTTTTCTTAGAAAACTTAAACCAATAAAAAATAAATATTATAGCATTAACCGAACAAAAAGGATATCATTGTTTCTTAGGAACAATTATAACATTTGGTAGGTGACAGACGGACGGACGGACAGAAAAGTCTCAGTAATAGGGTTCCCGTTTTACCCTTTGGGTACGGAACCCTAAAAACAAAGCGTTATCAATGATAAGGTCATTTCAAAGCTAACGCTAACTTTTATAGAAGATACCATAACAAAGTTTTAAAAAGAAATGAGCTCATTTATTTTAATACACCCATAAATGTAACTCAATTGTATTCTGACATTCGAGTTATTTTTATTGTTGATTTTGCATGTTTTTTTTTTGTTTTAGGCTAGTAGATGATTATTAAGTTGACTACATTTTATTTTGCTATGCTTAGTTGATTTTGTATCTATTTTTGTTAACTTTGTTTTACTTTAATTTAAGCTGATATTTTATTTTCTTGGTTTGATAAGTACATTTTTGTTGATTTTTAAACATACGCGTAAATGTAATTTTTAATTTAACGGTTATTATTCTATATTAAAAGCGTTTGTTGTAGATAGAGGAGAAATATTGTGATACCTATTATTGGCGATACTTTGTTTGTTGATTTTGCATGTTTTTTTCTTCAGAATGTTACAATTTATGTTGTACTAAAGACTCTATTTACATCTCTATTGAAGAAATGCGCTTATGAGGAAATAAATATACTTTTTTTTATTAAGCCTTTTCTAGATCATAAATAAATATATCGGTACTTTAAATTAGTATTATAAATTGGCAATACCATTTTTGTTTCCAACAGTACTTACTAATAGGTATTTTATGTAATAAAATGTATCGTGGGTAACTGAAACTGTGGGCAACTGATACGGGGGGAACTGATACCGGGGGCATAAGCTACTAACCCGAAACTTTGGCCAAAAACATAACGAACTTTATTCAATCATAGAGAAAGTATTTTTTTACCAAAATGACAACAGCGCGAGCGTTTTTCACCGCGTAAACGTGGCATAGAAATTCAATCTTTATGTGTAGGTACTAATGTTTTTATATTGATAAAAATCTAACGAGCGACTTTTGACGCCCCTGTGCGCCGAGGGCTTTCTGTTGATGTAGTCCTTGAACATAACCGGTCGGTACCTAATGGTGGTAAATATCAGATATTGCGAAATGTACATCTTATACATTTTGTGCATTTAGAATGATAGATGCGCTGGTTTTTGGGTGCGGCGTCAGTTCGTATGGAGATTTAAATTATAATAAATGATCATCCTACATTTTTATTCTATGTACTAAGCCACTGCAACCGCAGGCGCGCCAAAACGCGCGACCATTTATTTGCCAGTAACAGAACGGACCGTAATAACACGAGTTGAGCTCCAAATAGGAAGAGAGCACACTTGAGTCAAAAGTCGCGTGAAACTTTTATCGCCAATACCAAAACGATCTCTCTGTCAATATACAAAACGACTAAATTTGTCAGTCCATGTCTGACAGGGAGTTCGGTCTTGTTAGTTTCCTCTATTATCGATCTAATTTATTTGGTTTTTAATTTGGGATTCTGACAATTCCGAGGGTGAGTGGTGGGTCCCTTTCTCTACAATTGTTATTAACAATGGATTTCCGCAATATTGCGCCGATTCCATCAATTATCTCAAATCAACAAGCATAGCTGTCCAGGCGAGGTTAAACATCAAGATCTGGAAACTGCACCGCGTTCCATGTACAGTACGTATTGGTTTAAAAAATACATACATCATCACGCCTGTATTCCCCGAAGGGGTAGGCAGAGGCGCACTGTAGTGCGCCAACACTTCGCCGATGTATTTTTGGTCCCAATGTAATAGGAGCGAGCCTATTGCCATTATACCGGGCACATTCTCCTTCAATACGAGGGAGATTTTTGGGCTATATTCCACCACTCTGGCCCAGTGCGGGTTGGTGAACTTCACACGCTTTTCTATAGACGTGCAGGTTTCCTCACGATGTTTTCCTTCACCGATTCATAGCAAGTGGTAATCTCGGATGAAAATGAGATTCGCACATAAACCCAGAGGTGCGAGCCGGGGTTTGAACCTGCACACTTTGATTTGTAAGGCGTGCGTTCGACCACTCGGCTACCACTGCTAAAACTACCGAATCTTTATTAGGTATTCGTCTACAGAAAAATTGTTTTCATCTGTATTCTTGTGGACATTCCAAATTATGAAGTAGGTAGGTGACATTTCATAAACATGTTCTCTTTTATATTGCGTAGCTTAATATAATTTACGTCCAAATTTATTGTTTTGTTTTTATAAAATCTTCGTTATTCTCGAACTGGTTTGGTTTATTTTTATTATGTTAAACATTACAGTGTAGCTAACATTAAAATAGCTCACGGATAACCCCATCAATGTCTTCGTTGAATAATCTAAATGTAAATATTTCTTGGTTGTTCATTAAAAACTTCCAACAAAAAGTAGATTATTTTAAGCCGAACCGGTATTATAAGCTAGAAGTTTCTATCGACAACGAAATTATCAGTTGTCTTATCCTTGGGAAAAGGTAAAGTCACATGAATGTTAGGACTCGAAAAAAAAAAACAAAAACCGAATTCAAAAACCTAGGTGCACTAAAAAGCTAAAAATAACCTTATAATTCATTACATTTGGAGTAGGTTTTTGAAGTCGGTTTTTGTTTTTTTGTAAAAAAAAAAAAAATCACGCTTTTTAGTGTCAATAATCGTTAAAAACTTTTTAACAAAAAATTTAACCGCCGAAAATGATAAAAAGCAAAAAATAATATACCTTTTTTATTTAACCTTAATAACAAAGTTCTTAAACGAATATAAGTATACCCAAGTCATTTTGAGTCGGCGCCAAGCAAGCAAATTAATTAATTAAGTAAAGTGTGATGCACGGCAGCGGCGCGGCGCGACACGCCCCTTCGCCGGAAAATGCCGAGCGTTCACGAAGTTAATGTCAGCGAGACAGCAACTCGTGCGGACACATACGTGAGTGCAGTGCACACATTGTGCGAGTGGTCGTACGGAGAGCACATTTTTGGAATGTTAATTTTTGTCGCTGAAGGTTTCACGATGCATTGTTAATTTCATTTGGTTATTTCTTTAAATGTATTGTTCATTGATTGTTCGGCGCCAACTCAAAATCACTTAGGTATACTTATATTCGTTTAAGAACTTTGTTATTAAGGTTAAATAAAAGAGGTATTTTATTTTTTGCTTTTTATAATTTTCGGCGGTTTAATTTTTTGTTAAAAAGTTTTATTTTATAATTTTTTGTGGCTTACTACATGCTTATATTTATTTGTAATACACAACTCAGCATTAAAATATGTGAATGAACAATAAATCACTCCCTATTTTCCCACACTTAGGGTAGGATTTTTCCTTCCTAATTTATATGGGACCAACTTCGAGGTTATACCATATCCAAAATACCTGTCGAATTGTGAACCTCTTCCGTTTTCTTCGTTGGTTAAAAATGGGTATTATTCCAATTAAAGTCCACGCGGGCGTAGGTATATCATGGAGTAGGTGCCGATCCACATCAGATTAGGCAAATACACACAAATTTCCTAAAACACGTGTTTCTTTATTTTGTATGTAAAATACATATACAAAGTTTCAGGTTGATCAAAAAATAATTTTGAAATTGTGTGACCTTCAACCCCCCCTTTCACCCCCAAGGGGGTTGATTTCTAATAATATTTTGAAAATGGGACCACTCTTGAAGAATTCCCTAGCAAACGTCATAAAAAAAAATTGAAATCGGTCGAATTGACGTCGGAGTTATGCGTGATCATACATAAAAAAAACAAAATATACGCGTCGAATTGAGAACCTCCTCCTTTTTTTTTTCGTCGGTTAAAAAATATGCAAGTATTATCACCTCATAACATCCCTAAAAAAGTAAATATTTACAGCCAAAAAAACAGTAGTAATCGGTGTACATAAAAAAACTATACCAATCGAATTGAGAACCTCCTCCTTTTGGAAGTGGGTTAAAAATAGAGAGATATGCAATTTGATCCATAAGTATGGCGAATTCACAGTTTATCTGTTTGTTTGTGAACTCTCTATCACAGCTGTGTGAAAAAATAATTTTTTTTTTTCTTTTGTATGAACTACTTAAGTGTGATAGAGACTGGGTGTAACAAAACCCGTGACTTAAGTCGTGTTTTGCTGCGCCTCCTTGCTGGAAACTACTGGATGAATTCAGGAAATCTTGGTATACCTAATTAGTCCTATGAGAGCAAATACCAATTTAATTTGTCCGAGGCAAGTACTGAAATATTTTAAAAATTGGTTACCTAGATGTAGCTCGAGTAATAATAACCTTAAAATCCTGCAAAGCGTTACGTTTTGTAAACAAGTTGTTATTTCTTAATTAATAAAAATAAAACGAGATATCGCCTTGTGTTTTGTTTGACCGTGTTTCTGGTACTACTTATGAAAGTGTGTAGGTAAACTTATTCTCTCGGTTTTGCCTCCTGAAGGCTAGAATTATCATGATTGACCTATATCAAAGGGGGAGCTTTTCATAACATTTGACAGTTTTACACGTCCAATTTTTCGTGTGACTTTGACGTCTACGGACGTTAGAATGTGTCATGCATCTCTATGCATGACACATGATGAACTATAAAACTATGGGTACTCTAGATACTCTTATCTAGAGTACTCATAACGACTCCATAACGTCTCCACTCTTCCTATAGCTCTGCGGCGATTTTTCCGCCATTTTTGTTATATCATGTACCTGTAGTATACGGCAACTGTATGGGAAAACAAAGATGGCGGATGGATGATGAATCGTGATTATGATGATAAGTAAGACCAATATCGGCCCAAATTTTTTCGACTTCTTTTTGACACATTTAGGTATGGTAGGTAACGTAAAGCTACAAATGGCCCAACCTAAGCCGCAATGAAAAAAGACGACAGAGATCAATTGTTTTAATTATGCGTAGCCCCAGAAGCTAAAATACTTTTTGACAGCTATGAGACTGCCGTGTTTTTCATATATCTGTGTAATAATTGCAGACATAGACAAATGGACAAAACTTTATTTAACATATTGATCTGTATTATTGGTACCTATTGCATACGTAACAAGTATTAAACTCATAAGAATTTGTGACAATTGAGACGTAATTCGATGCTATGTGTCGTTGTCGCAACTCGCAAACAAGGCCAATTTGAAAGTTATCCGATAGCTCGCACGGGATTTTCATCATTCTTTAAACCCGTCCAAGGTCTGTCGTCTAAAGAAAATGTATAAACTTATTTCCGGCATCGGTCAGTGGGATGAGCACGCATGTCAAGACAAGATCTTTTTCACGGAGTTGCTCGCTCGCTCTCTGTCTCATTTCCTACGAAAGAAAGACACAACATCAAGATATTCTGATTCATACGACTAGTATTGGCGCACATGCTACAACTACAACCTCCGCGCACACTGAGGCGTCAACCTGCGCGTCAAAATATTTGCTAATACTAAAACGAACCAAGATATTTTGGGGGGTGTGAGGAACAGGGTGTTAAGTTCCCTCATCCACTTTGGAGGTAAAGGGAAGATCTTCCTGCCAGGCGGGTGGTATGCCTGGCGGGGTCCGCTACGCGAGGAAATAGAAAGGCGTGTGAAGTTCGTCAACCCGCACTGGGCCAGGACTATGGCCCAAATCTCCGTCGTATTAAGGGAGAACGTGCCTGGTATAATGGCAATAGGGTCGCCCCCTATTACATTGGGACCAAAATACATCGGCGAAGTGTGAGCGCACTGCAGTGCACCTCTGCCTACCACTTCGGGGAATACAGGCGTGGTATGATGATGTATTTAAATTATTCTTATTCTATTTTTAACTGTATTGACTCGTATATAAAGAAAGAAGAAATGTTATTGATAGTGTGAATGAATTTTGACGCGCGGTCGCGTGGCTTTTAGGTATACCACAGTAATTCAATAGCCAATCAGACACCGATCTCGCCAGTGAGGTCAAGAACCTCCCTCTTCCGCTCGTAGGTGCATCTTTGCATCTAGGAGCGCAGTCACTACCTCTCCCCTCACGGTAACTGCCCAAGCCGAGGTCGTGCCCTCAATGGCGCCCTTGAGCTAGTTGCCACCCTTTTTCCGCCCTTAAGGCCTTGGTTGTAGTGCACTCTGCGCTCGCCACTCCTCCGGTAAAGCTGTAAAGGCCACCTCACGGCCAACAGCGTAAGTTCTTCAAAAAAAAAATAGTTTTGTACATTGTCAAAGCGTTGACGCGCGCGTCTTGACGCCCCAGTTTGCCCAAGGCTTTATGCAACAATAAAGTGCACAACCGTTTATTTCAAACATAAAGCTTGCTCAAAAGTGTCCATGGAATCATAAAAAAACAGGTTAAAAGTATAATTTCCCCGCAGAGACAAAAATTCCTTGTCTTTGATTGCTATGAAGATAAGCGAATTAGCAGACCATAATAACTTTGCATTTCATAGACTATGAAATACAGAGTTATTTTACTTAAAGACGAAAAGGTTTCGTAACTCTAAATTGTACCAGATTTTTTTAATGTACTTACAGTTTTCTTCTTATGAAATAAAACATTAATTAACATGTTAATCTTGCTCGATATTCTTGTGCGACGATGCGAAAAATTATGTACCCGCAACAGGGACGCAGTACAATTGGATGCAGTTAAACAAAAAAGCTCCAATCCACATCAAATCAATTTAGTGATATGACAGCTTGTAGTTTGATAATGACTCCTTTTGTTTTCTTATATTTACGCGAATACTATACATTGAAATTAAACTATTTTACGGATTTTATCGCGTTTATTTAAAAAAACGCGATAAAATAAACGCGATAAAATCCGTAAAATAGTTTAATTTCAATGACTCCTTTTATTTTTCAATGGGATCTTTTTTTCTTGATTGACAAAACCACCTTTAGGAACCGTTTACTACAATAGTTATCAATGTTTAATAATTTAGTGGATTGGATACTTTTTGCTTAACTGCGTTTAATTTGTCATACGAATTTACTTTTTCGTTAACGACTGTCGAACGTAGAACTAATTTTAAACTCATAGTAGAGACGTTGTTATAATTATTAATCGCTCATCATTATGATTTATGTTAAATTGTATCATTTTATATAATGTAGGTATTTCTAAATCCGGTGGGTATCCAAGCAAAATTAATTCTATATGAGTTGATGACGTGAACGGCCTTGGAAAATTTCGTTACAAGTTCATTGGAATAACTTCTGGCTAAGCTGATTAAATTAATAGGTAAATACCTATTAATATAGATATTAGACTCTACTGCGGAATATAGTTGGAAACTAAGATTAAGTTATCATTAGTTGGTATTATTATTAATATTTTTGCCAACACCAAAACGAACTCGGTGTCAATATGCATAAAGATTGAATTTCTACAATAAAAGGGACGCGCGAAGTGTGGGCGCACTGCAGTGCACCTCTGCCTACCCCTTCGGGGAATACAGGCGTGATGATGTATTATTATTATTAAAAGGGACGCTCCCACGCGTTAAAATTCGCTCACGCTGACAGTGTCATTTAGTTGAAGAATGAACTTTTTTCATGAGTTAATACAGTTTGTTTTGGTGTGGCAAAAAAAAATGATGCGCGAGCTTTGACGCATCAATGGAATGATCTGGAAGTCAAGTCAATACTGCCATGAAGCATGGTTTTATTCACACGATGTTACTGATAATTACGGGTTTCACTTGACTGTTTTTCGAAACTGGTCTCTATAACACTATAGTTAAAGATTAAATTTCCGTGGTAAATGCCATGCGACCACTCATCGAAATTCACTCGCGTTGAAATATGAACTTTTTCTATCAGTCAATACAGTTCGTTTTGGTTTTGGCATACAATTTGTCGAGCGTGTTGTAAGGCGCCTACCTGTGTACAAAGTGCTTCATAGCTGTTGCCTTAAACAGTCTTAAGTTGAAATCACGTGTTTTTACCCGACAGCGGCAAAGCCAAAAGGAAGGGTTATGATTTTAGGAGTCTATGTATGTTTGTATTTACATATGGTGCTCTGTAGCGCTTTAACTGGTCATCCGATTTTACTGTATAAGGTGTCAATGGATTCGTTATTATGGCTCGGGTAACATAGGCTACATTTTCACCGACTTCAATAATAGGTGGAGACGATTTTACTTTGTAAACTCTGATTTTAACCTATTTAAATCCTTTTTCCGTAGTCGGGTTACAGTTTTTTAAACTTTTTTTCTTTGTAGTTTACTATATTGTTAAAACTATTATGTTCTCAGTAGTAAATTTATTAATACACTTGATGATATAAAAACAACAAGGTAATCTACTTCCAAAAAGTCTTCACCATAATTTGATCTAACAGAATCACTAACGAAGATACCCTTCACATTTCGAATTGCATGTTGCATCATAACTAACATACCAGTTTGGCGTATTGAAAAAAAAAAAAAAAAGAAAGAAAACGCAGACGGGTCACCTTAAAACAAGTAATAGGTCGTTGAGATCACATTTGATAAAACCACGATTAGGGAAATCAAATAACATTTTAATGTTCCCCACAAAATCCCCAATTTTATCAATACCCTAACATCTTATAATAAAACATCATCACATCTTGTCTCCCAAAGGGAGTATACAGAGGTGTGATCTAGTGTACCCACATTTTGTCTGATATTTTATGTGTTATAATTGGAGAGATCTGTTTTTGTATACCAAAATTTAACGTGTGTGTTTAACATGTTTATTGGATTAAAACATCAGCCTCCTTACTACCACCTCTCTTCTTTTTTTCTTTTTACGAATATTATTTTAAAACTTATTTTTTTATGAAATGATGATATTTAATAGAATAAGATGAGGAATGGCTCACCTGCGTTTAGCGGGTATTTCAGCCAGTGTCAAGTAATTAATAGCAACGGAAAATTCAATAAATACTCATTATTAATCTAAATGAGTGATGACAGTGATAAAGATGGCGGATGAATGAATCAATGTTTCCAATATTACTTTGAATTTTGAACCGACTTTTTGGCAGTTAATTTAGTATATAATCTATCTGAAAGTGACAGTTCATATTGAAGCAACCGCCATCTTTATCATTTTCATTACCCATTTTTATTTAGTGTATTTATTGAATTTGTCCTTGTTATTTATTACTTGAAATTGGCATAAATACCTGCTAATCAGACGTGCAGATGCGCTATTTCTCATTTTATTCCAATAAATGTTCATTATTTCATTCATTTCGTACAAAAGAAGAAACAAAAATTCTATAAGGGTCCCAGAAGTAAATGCAATCAGTCCGCAAACATTGTAATGTTGATAATAAGCAAGCAAAGTTCTATAAAGTCTGATAGATGATATAACCGGTTATTGCTTTACACTTACACGACACACTTTTCAAAATCCTTGGACCCACCATCACAAACTCGCTTTGTTATTCTTTCAGACAGTTTCATAACAAAAATAAACAAATTAGAACGCGACTGATAATTATTCGGATATATTAATTGCAAATTCATAAATCGAATATTTTTTACAATAATTATTACGTCTCTAATGTGTATCCGATCGCTCTAATTTGAAAATGGAACACGAGATTATAAGTGCAAGTTACAAATTAATACATGCCATTATCAGGCCCATGCGTTCACCCTTCTTTGGTTGTATCTTAACGTTTCGCTCCGAAAGTGGGAGGGACAGTATATAATATGATGGTAACATGGCCTGACCATACAACCAGTCTTCGGCGACGGACGAAGACACACAGCAACATGAAGCTCTTGGTAAGTAAATAAAAATAGTGAAGTGTGAAAAAGTGTTTGTGCCAAAAAAGTGTTAAAAAAATAAATTTTAAAAAATCGTATCGATTTGAAAATGGAAACTATTTAGTGCGTTCGGTTTAGCGAGATTTAACAAACTAATTATATAATATGCGGTTGTTAGTTCTATTAAGTTATAATTACCCGTAGGAAATTAATAAACGCATCCGAATCGTGTCAATAATGTTTTATAATCGCATCAAATCGATTTATAATTGCACACAATATCAAGCTTTAAAAGGTAATATTCGTACGTAATCAATTATAATATGATTAATATGAAAAATTACTGCATGTCGAATTAAAAAAAAACGGCGTTCAAATATTCAAATTTTCAACAGTCACCCGAAAATAGGGCAAATCTCTTACAGTTCCTGAAACCTCAAACACGATAAACATTCATTTTATTAGTCAGCTCTTCAAGTCAAGTTTTTAAACAACAGCTATACTCGTGTAGACAGATAATAAAAATATAAAAGCAAAAATAAAAAATAGTATTGTTTTCTTATATTTACGCGAATACTATACATTGAAATGAAACGTCGGAAAATAAAATAGTAAATAAACGCGATAAAATCCGTAAAATAGTTTTATTTCAATGAAAAATAGTAGCTTTGGTAAAAAAAAAGATGAGAACTCTATGCGTCCTATAAAAAATAGTTAAGAATACACGACCTAAGTGAAGAAATCATTACTTACATAGAGTTTCCGCGAATAATTACGTATACAAACATTATAATAATCGATCACAATTTTCTTCCTGGTTCTACAATGTTATTTTCACTTTCCCGACATAAACGTAGAAAGTTTAAGAAAATACACCGTTCAGAATGTGAACCACTATAATTTGTTATGTCACAGTCATTTGGATGCCTCCAGCGTAATGTAGAATGATTTCCTATGGACTCATCCGCCATTTTTATCACGTTCATAACCCATTTTTATTTATAATGTGTATTTATCGAGTTTGTCCTTGCTATTAATTACTCGATATTACAATAATTACCCGCTAATCGTAATGGCAGCCGTTCCTGATCTTATTTTATTCAAATTTCATTCACTTCGTAAAAAAAGATGCCTAAATAATCAGCAGCTGTGAGTTGTATTCATATTTAGGCATTCCCTGGTGTTCATGAAAGGGGGTTATAAGTCTGGTTTCAAGTTTCTGGCGCTTGCAATAAAAAAAATACTTTACGACAAATTTTGTCATACACATAACAATCTTAATAATTAAACACATTACTAAGTTGAGCAGTGTTGCTTATTGTAAGTCTGCTAAAAATGTAGAGCTTCCCAAGTAACTTTTTTGAAGCCTTTATCAATCTCTACATCTTTGTTACCTAAAAATATTTATATATAGTCTATGAAATAACTAAAAATGAAGTTGGAATACTAATTAAAAACATGAATATAAATTTATTAGATCCATTAATCGCATAAAATAGATTTTTATGTTAATTTACGCACTAAAAACGATATTTATTTGTAAATAAATCATAAATGTAAACTGTACCATTATACTAATGTAGATATAATTGGATTCTGTCAATAAAAAAGATTTACTACGTGTAAATAATTATTTTAATGTATTTAATGTTTGGGCAAGCAGTGGTAGCCGAGTGGTCGAACGCACGCTTTGCAATCAAAGTGCGCAGGTTCTATCCCCGGCTCGCACCTCTGGGTTCCATGTGCGAATCTCATTTTCATCTGAGATTATCACTTGCTAAGAAACGGTGACGGAAAACATCGTGAGGAAACCTGTGTGCCCGGTATAATGGCAATAGGCTCGCCCCCTATTACATTGGGACCAAAATACATCGGCGAAGTGTGGGCGCACTGCAGTGCACCTCTGCCTACCCCTTCGGGGAATACAGGCGTGATGATGTATTATTATTATGATGTATTATTAATGTTTGGTTATTTATTTTAGGTCTAGTGCAAATGAATTCGCATGACTATACTTTAAGATAATTTAAAATCACATGTAAGTCTTTAACACAATGTCCAAATTATTTATTTATAACTAAGATAAAATATATTTAAATAGGGGAAATACCTAGATCAAATCATTTCTATTTTTAACAAAATGTCGAACATAAACTTGTTCTCTTTCTTAAGAAAAAAGTAATCTGTTATGTTGTCTAACGAGAAATTTGAATTAAATTAATAACCATAAAAAGATTGCAAGATTCTAAAAAAATATTGAGTTGAGTTACAATATTTTTACCTGATTTTTTGTCTAAACAAAAGTCATATTGGTATTCTTTGGGTATTTCTTTTCAGGTTAAGTAGTTATCTACTTAATGAACAAGGTTTTACTTAATTTTCTTCCAGTTTACCACTCCTATTGAATTCCCGCATCATAGATTTCAATGGCTCTACTAATAGTACGTTCGCTCGTCGTTAGCGTCTACGTAAATAGTATTCGTATAATAAATTGTAGATCTTCATCATCGGATTACTGGCAAACTGTCACTCACATAATGTGAGTGACAGTTCATCAGTAATCACTCACATAATGTGAGTGACTACTGACGAACTGTCACGACGGCTGGGTCTAGTGATATGAGTGTAGACCGGTCAGCAGGCGCAGTAGCCTGGTGGTTGCGGGTTCGATTCCCGGCAGTGGCAAGTTTCGGTATTAACTGGGATCGGCCCCAGTCCATCGTATGCTATGCATTCGAGGAGTATTTGTTGTCTGGCGATATTTATATAAAAATATATGAGTGATGGTATGTCAGTAAAAACCTAAGACTGAGACTCTATGAAACCGCAAATCTTTTTACGGCTACAGCCCTCTAACAAACAAGTCTTGCAGCAATGTTATTAATACTTTCAGTTTTCGACACTTAAGTCAGTACATAACTTAAAAAAAAGATATTTACTATTGAAACAGACAGAATACTTTAAGGGGTGGTGGTAAGCTCCTGTACTATTATCGTTGAATCCTATCGTTCGATACAAATATTGGACTTAAACACACACATGCGTGACCTGTAATTGGTCAATTACCTCAACGTCACGCACCTATCACACACCCGTAACAGTTATGACACACGCGGATGGATTCACCTACTTATGATAATCACCAATCTTAATTATCACACTCGAGTTATGCGCAGTCTAGGTAATATTCACCGAGTTATACGGTAGAAAAGTAAGTGCATACAACGCGCGCGAACATATTTTTACAAATACCAAAACGAATTGTATTTACTCGCTCAAAAAGTTCATTTTTCTGCGAACTATCATCGATGACGCGTTGTCGCGTAGCTTTTGCCATATAAATTATATCTTTATGTATATTGATACAGAGTGATTTAAAAAAAAAAATCAAGTATATTCTCTTGCCCAGTGGGCGCAAAGGCGTAATTAATATCGAGGGGTGAAAGGGTACTTAACCTAAGCGATATTGTTTTAACTTTATAGGAGAGCATAGACATTCGAAGAAGAAAAATCGCTGATTCCAAATATATCCATATATATGATCAGAATTAATGGTCAGATAATTATTTTAATTTAAGTCTGGACAGCTTAATAATAAGTCTGACGATAGAAGACATTTAGAGGACTAAAAACTAGATATTTAAATATCAAGAGCTAGTAATGTGATCGTACCTAAACAATTCTCTCATAATTTATCGATGGTTTTTTCTTCTAAATTACGTCTACAAATAACAGCCAAAGATTCGCTTTTTTTCAGTAATAAAAAAATCTAAAGTCAAATATAAAAGGTCACGCTGTTTGTATCTAATAGTCTATGTTCCTAGTATGTCACACTTAATAGACATGCCGTATTGGTAAAAGCATCTACAACTTTTACATGAGACACGCACAAAACAAACAGGATTAGACACGGAACGAAGATCAAATTATTATTCCATAAACACATTTGGAACCGTAAAATTAAAGTTATTCGCCAATTTATCAGTTTAAATGCTATTTGTAAGCGTACCCGCGACTAGTTTTGCAATGTCAGGTTAGATCTTACATACATTAGTAAATACCGAACATAAAACTAGTTTTCCGAGATCAATGACTCGCTTGCACAGCGGAAACAATTATCAGGCGGGACTTGTTTCAATTTCACTCTCATGAGAAGAAAATATATTGCATCACTTTATTTCATTTATTTCATTAAATTTTATATTTCGTAAAAAAAAGAAGTAGTTATGTTGCAATTTGGATATCCTTAGTAAATTCAATCACGGTTCGCGAACCGTAAATGTAATTTGCAAGAAATAGTTTATAATGCATACTTAATATTAACACTCGTATTGGGGCGAGCGAATTAACTTATTTTTTTTGTAAATGTATTCTGTATCAATATACATAGAGATTGAATTTCTGTGGTAAAAGCCACGCGCAATTTTGTTGAAAAATGGGGTTCTTTTACGAATTAATAAAGTTCATTTTAGTATGGGCCACAAATAGATAGCACGCGTTTTTACGCACTTGTTGACGCTGAACTTTATGGTCACTTGTTAGCTGCTAACCTGTTTCCTATTTGGATAATCATCTCAATATTTTTGCAATTAGTATTTCTACTTAAATAAACAGTTTTAACTAAACATTAGTGACCATCAAAAAATCTGGAATTTATCTTTTTATTTATTATTAGTATACTGCGAATACGTCAGAAGCTTTAGAAACTAAAAAGTCATATACTTAACTATTTTGTTTAATTTTTATTTCTTTCAAACAGAGTCACGTCAATTCGCTCGGGCCGGTGTGGCCTTTATTATCAGATCTATCAAACGTCAAAACACCTATTCAAGACACGCTTGCAAAACCGCTACCTTGTCTACTCACAAGCAACAGTAATCCGAGAACGTTACGTGCGTTAATCCACCATACTTTCACTATAGTAGTGCATGTCGCAATTAAAATATGGACCGGTGCACAACAGCCGAGTTTACCTTGATGACTCATTGTTGTGGAGTTATCTTACTCGTAACTGGGTTAATTGGGCGATTGTAGTCCGTTGTAGAGCTTAATGCGCCGATTTAAGGATTTTTGGTAAGGTGCAGTATCGTTTGCGCTTTTTTTTAACGTCAGAAAATCCTTTATGGATACCATGTCACCTTGGGGGAATAGCAGGATTATGTGGGAGTTGCATCAGAAGGCCGTATACCCGAATACTCGAACACACAGGGATCAACGACTTCGCGTGTCTTTTATTTGTTGAAAATGTAATCTTTGTTAATAGACATAAAGATATAATCTGTGGCAAAAGCTTTGAGACAACCCGTGTAAAATTCGCACGCGGCATAGATTACATTTCATTGAAATATGTGCTTATTTTAAACATTAATATAGTACGTTATTGCTGGGCAGCCCTTTATACTATAAGTCACAGAATTAAAAGATTGAACCCAAAATGTTAGCAAAACATTTGCTTGGTATGTAACACAACATGCATACACAATGCAATAAGTCACTCGAGCATTTTCTAAAACTACGTAACGCTCTTAAAAGTGCCTACTAATAGTAATCTTGAGCGTAATATATTCAAACATTGCTCGCTTTTGCTCATTTTGTTTCATAACAAACTCGTTACGATGCAACTTGATACAGTGTTAGAGAAATTCAAACGCAATTGGGTTTGCAAATAATTATAGACCTGATTTCCACTTCCGACGAGTTTGTAGGCTCATCTCTAATTATGTATACATTCGTTTATATAATCTTTGCTTATATAATGTCATGGTCACGAGGTTAGGTCGGTTATGTTGTTTTAAGACTATTCATATTATGTATAAACTCATCAAATTAAAGAAATTAATACTACGTTTAATTGTTTATAATTAAGTGGAACATTTTATGTTTGTTCTGCTCCAAAAAGTATACCTTACAAAACAAAATTAAAAAACAAAGATCGAGCACAGATAACATGTAATATTTCCCGACGGAAAGATTATATCTGCTAATTGTAAGTAGATATATTGCGTAATGCATAAGAGTTTCTTAAGCATTATTACGAATTGCAATTGCTGTAATTCACCCCAGTTAAAATCATAGCGACGTATAGACGTTAGGAAAGTTTACTTCTACTATGACGAAAGCCGCCCGAAGTTGATAATTACCCATGACTGCATTTAACTACTTGGCGTAGTTGCATTACAGTTGAATTTACCTAATCGTATTAAAAGTCCAGTAAACGTGAAAATTTCTAGATTTTTTAGAAGAGAAAGATTTTGTAGTCGTTGAATCTATTTTAATTAAGTATTATAATCTGAAAAATAAAAAATGTAAACAGTTTTTAAACGATACGCACAATAGTTAGATTTAATACATAATTAAATTATAAGATTTTCAAAATAACGGTCTGTTTAAGTAAACGGTTGAAAGCAACAATTTATCTATTGAGGAAGAACACTTGGAACGATCATTACACGAGAAACAATGCACCTGCTCTGCGTGGGTAATCGAGATACTCATTCGATATAAAATCGAGTGAAAGTGTTATATTTTAGTATTCCAAATCGATAACACTAACTAGATCGTTGACTTTTACTTTGTGTTCTATTCGATAATCCTGCATAGAGTTAACGTATTCTTAACACGATTATTAAACGTTCACCGCTCGAGTTTCTCCAAGTTACGCGAAATATATAAAACAACAAGTTATTTAAAGACCGTTTTTACTAACTCTATGGGATGCTTTAATGTAATGCCTCAATATTAATACTACTGCAACTGCAGTACTGCAACGTCTTAAAGTGTTCGAAAAAACGGGTACTAATAATGATTAATGTATGGCACCAGCATTTCGTTGAATTACGAGTACTTTCATTCACAACTTTAGTGAGACATAAATTAACCAAGATGTTTACTTTGTCCACAGGTTGTTCTGGTCGCATCGCTGGCCGTGGTGGCCTTAGCCAGCGAGGAGAAAGGAGCACCGAAACAAGCGGCCTCCGAAGACAAAAAACAGGAGAAGCGAGGCATCCACGAATACGGTTCTTGGGGAGGCAGCTCTGAGGGCGGCTACGGAGGCCACAGCTTCGGTGGGTCAGAGGGAGGTTACGGCGGACATGAAAGCATCAGCCTAGGACACGGAGGTCTTGGAGGCCATGGTGGTGGTGAAATCAGCTTCGGTGGTCACGGTCACGGTCACGAAGGCATCAGCTACGGAGGCGGTGAGAGCTACGGACACGGTGGAGACTCCGGCTGGAAACCAATCTCTGACCATCATCATCATCACCATGAACACGTCAAAACCATCGAAGTGATCAAGAAGGTTCCAGTACCGTACACTGTCGAGAAACACGTACCTTACACCGTCGAAAAGAAAGTGCCTTATGAAGTCAAAGTACCCGTACCCCAGCCCTACACTGTCGAAAAGAAGGTCCCAGTCACCGTCAAGGAATACGTGAAGTACCCCGTCTACGTTCCCGAGCCTTACACCGTTGAAAAGAAGGTCCCCTATGAGGTCAAGGTCCCAGTCGACAAGCCTTACGAAGTCAAGGTTAAGGTACCAACCCCATACACCGTTGAAAAGAAAGTGCCTTATGAAGTCAAGGTTCACGTTCCCCAGCCCTACACCGTCGAGAAGAAAGTACCGTATGAAGTCAAGTACGAAGTCAAAGTGCCCCAACCTTACGAAGTCATAAAGAAGGTTCCCTATGAAGTCAAGGTCCCCGTTGACAAGCCCTACAACGTCTACGTGCCTAAACCTTACCCAGTTACAGTCGAGAAGCCTTACCCTGTCACTGTACACAAACCTGTCCCTTACGAAGTGAAAGTGCCCGTTGACAGGCCCTACAAGGTCGAAGTTGAGAAGCCCTACCCAGTGCACATTAAAGTACCAGTCCCTAAACCTTATGACGTGTACAAGAAAATCCCTTACACTGTTGAAAAGAAGGTACCTTATGAAGTCAAAGTGCCCATTGACAAGCCTTACCCTGTATACAAGGAAGTTCCCTTCCCCCTCGTGAAGGAGGTTCCTTACCCTGTTAAGGTCAATGTGCCGATTTACTTCAAGAAGGAGGTGGAACATCATCCCCATGAGCACATCAGCCACCACGAGCACAGCAGCGGTCAATACGGAAATATCGGTCACCATGGGCAGATTGGTCACCATGAGCAGATTGGCCACTATGAGCAGCAAGGACACCAGGAGCAGCAAGGACACCAGGAGCATTACGGCTGGCACTAAGTCCGTTTAGGTTACCTGTCACACCAGTACCTTGTAGGTTAAGCTCAGAAATGTGATCAATTAGTATTTTTAGTGTATATATTTTTCCAACAAAATTGATACCGTATGGTGCTAATCGCTCACGTTTGAGGTTGTGATACTATTCAGGTATACAGCCAAGGCCATTACTGCTTGGAGATTAAGGTTATTTTCGCATGGCGACTCTTCTAGCGCCACAGCTTGCCAGTATCGAAGGAATTATTGTTTGGGGAGTAATGTCTCTTGCTGTACCAGTTTCCAGGGTGTTGCGAGGAACTGTGGGAGTACGAAACATTAGATTTTCAAACATTTAGCAAACCATTGCTGAGTCGCTGCAGCCTTTACCAATTTTATCGGAATAATAACATTGGTAAAGAGCAGTGGAGGTGAAAATTGAGAATGTTTCGTACTCTGGCAGTGGGCCACTATAGCATTGCGAGCAATGCAGTGTGCAGTAGTTATTAAACTGTTATTTACTTGTATAGCTTTTGTAATGCTTGTTGTAATGTATGTTACTTGACGAAGTACGTGTACGAGTTGAGGCTGATATAATAAACGAGTGAAATATTTAAAATATATCTTTTTATTCCATGATTTCTAAGAGAAAATAGTTACTCATCAGAATAGATGCCAAACCACTTTCACAATGATTACAAGCAAATAGGTAGTCTATTAGGCCATAACTATAATGTTTCTTTAACAATACATACGAACAAAGAAATTGGACGATTCAATGAGCCTGTAATAACTTCTATTGCTGATAAAGATAAGTAGGAAATATTGAATGAAAATGAAATAAAACGACATAATAATTGACACTTTGAATTTATAACGCACTCGTTGTATATATAAGTAATACCTACAGTATTACTTTAAGATGAAGAGTGTTCCGAGGAATTGTTTGGTATTATACCTGCCGCTGGATTCCACCATCGCACGGCTCACCACAGACTGCATTACCATCCTCACCATCTGGATGAATGGCCTTCCAGTACAGTGCGATTTACCAGGAATTTTCTCCCTCGCACCACCAAATTGTGGAATGAACTTCCTGCAGCGGTGTTCCCGGACCGATGCGACAAAGGTATCTTCAAGAAACGAGCATACTCATTCCTTAAAGGCCGCACTTGCAATGCCCCTGGTGTTGTAGGTGTCCATGGGCGGCGTTGATCATTTACCATCAGGTGAAACGTCTGCTCGTTTGCCTCCCTATCTCATAAAAAAAGATATGGTACAATAAAAAGTTGTCTATCCTTCTATCTTATATCATACCAAGCTAACGTGGTATAAAAAGACATTAACAAAAAATGATCGCGCCGATCTTTTGATGATAAAATAATTGAAGAAGGCCCTACTATAGCCCTTTTAACGTACCACTGCTGGGCACGGGCCTCCCCTAATTGCGAGGGGGATTCGGGCCGTAGTGAACCACGCTGGCCCGGTGCGGGTTGGCAGACTTCACACATCTATCGATATCTAATCCATTTCTCTCAGACGTGCAGTTTTCCCCACGATGTTTTCCTTCACCGTTTCAAGTGATAATCTCGGGTGAAAATGAGATATGCACTTATCGCATCTTTAAAAGTATAGAGACCCATTTTGAAATTTTAGGATTTCGATTATAAATCTTAAAGGGTCGTTCTAAAGGCCATTTTTCAACAACATTATTTTTGAGTTAGATCTCTATACTTTTAAAGATGCGTTATGTGTTAAACCCCAGCTAAACCTTGTTAAACCCCAGCTCGTCCATCTCCCACCTCGCGAGCCGGGGTCTGAACTTGCACACTTTGATTAATAGGCGTGCGATCGGACACTCGGCTACCACTGCAGTAAAGATTGTTCAGATCAAAGTTTGAACATAACAATCTGATTTAGCTAAGGCTAGCCGATGTAACCGGTGACTGAAAGGCTGGTTCATATCTCGGACAGAGAGTCAGCATTGCCATCCAACGTGGCAATGCTGCCAGACTTCTGGGGACATTGGCGAGCGACATTGGCGAGCGACATTGGCTTTGCACAAATATTTTTCTTTAATAAGTAGGTAAGTCCTTTATATTTGACCATATCGAAGGTTAAAAGTAGGTACAATTGACTTAAGCGCTATTTTGGTAACTTTGCATGAAATCCAGTTAAAAAGCCGGATATGTTTTTCTGATTCCATCGATATGATGCTTCAGAAGTCCGAAATAATACTTTGACGTTTGCATCAGTATCGTGTATACAACTGAATAGTATAAAATTTTGATCGAAATTCGACCCTGTTGTTCCAACTATTTTACGCTGTCAATTTTTATAACTCGTAATATCTCGAGTCCTATGGGAAATTTGCATGTTCTGTTTTGTAAATATTGTTAGCCGCCCCTCAAACGTGTAGTTTACACTGCTGAATAGGGTTATGGATTTACCCAAAGGCCAGATACCTATGACAAATGTTCAAAGGTCTATATGTCAGAGACTATGATAGTTAGGTATAAACTGTCTTCACTAAGCATCCACATATGAGCTACTTTATACGTACCCAAAGTATTATTTCGGACTTCTGATGCACTCTGTATATCTCAATATCGACCAAAATGGCGCTTGAGCTACTTCGCCTTTTGCTCGTTGAACTGGCTATAACAACTTAATTTGGTAAGTTGTTGCTGTAGTCAATGACACTTGTAAGAAAATTGGAGCATGTATTATAAGAATAAGTATAAATGTAAAGACCTGGACACACTGGGCGTCAATACGATCGCGTCAACATTTCTGCCAATACAAGTACGAACTAGGGCCCAATTCTCGCATGATCGACATAATCTCTAATTCGACACATCGCACCTTTAAAATTATAGAGACCTAACTCAAAAATTATGTTGTTGAAAAATGGTCGTTAGAACGACCATTTAAGATTTATAGTCGAAATCCAAAAATTTCAAAATGGGTGTCTATACTTTAAAGGTGCGATGTGTCAAAACTAAACGTCAAATTGGTCGTAGGTACTTTTTTGTTTTGTTCCGATACATTGGGTCCAATTAGAGATGATGTCGATGTTGCGAGAATTGCCCCCCTGACGTATTGACTAATAGAAATAGCTCAGTAGTAGCATAATTGGTAACAGATAAGGTAATAAGCTCTATTTCAATAATGATGTGTGGATGTTAAAACTTGCACCAAAAACTGTCTCATGTATAAAGTAAAACATATGTTATATGTTTAAAGTAAATTCTTTATTTTAATTTAAAAAGGTGTAATTAACTAGTAAATACGTCATGAAAATTTCATCATATTATAAATCTTTTCTATCGCGGTTTTTAGAACTTTACCCGCGGAATTAGGATTTTATGTATAGTACATATTATATTCAATTATTGTGTATAAACCGCATTATAATTATAAAATGACTATCGAATTACGAAGGAATATTAAATAATGTTCGGTATATATTCAAATCGGTATATAAAAACTTTTTACTAAAAAAACAAAAACCGACTTCAAAAACCTAGGTGCACTAAAAAGCTAGAAATAACCTCATAATTCATTATACTTGAAGTCGGTGCCAATCTACGTCAGACTATACAAATACACACATGGATTGGCGCCGACTTCAAATATAATGAATTATGAGGTTATTTCTAGCTTTTTAGTGCACCTAGGTTTCTGAAGTCGGTTTTTGTTTTTTGTTAAAAATATTTTTATTTCACGATTTTTAGTTTCAATAATCGTTGAAAATATCTATGCAAGTATTATCAGCTCATAACAACCCAACGCTAACCAGCCTAATACAATATTGAAACTAGTTAATGTGAAAATACAGCGGCTACGGGGCCCCTTACCTTATAAGAAATGAAATCACAATTTCGATTTGAGCTGATTAAACTCAATAACGAAGTAATAAAATCAACCGAAAGGCAATCAACTTCGTTATTTTATTATTGTTTTACTCGCAATATACTTACCTACATTTTTTTGTCCAATAACTATTTCGCAAATCGAAATTGAACGCAATAAGAACATGTTAACCAGTACCAACGCAACCATTGGATTTAGGCGCCGCGACAAAACGCGCACGATCATTTTCTTGCGAATACTAAAACCAACTCTATTATTTCAAGGATAAGGCACCTTTTTCAACCAAATGTCATCGATGATGCGAGCGAAGTTTTGAGTTTTGCGAGATCGCGTGGTTTTATCACAGACTATAAATATTTATATGCCTCGACAAACTTTCTATCACCTTCAACTATTTTTTTTTTCCATTTACCATTTTTTTTAAATCTTAAACTACCTCTACATTAGAGCGAATAAACTATTTTAAAAAAGCATTCAAGTTGGTCAAGCCGTTTTTGAGTTTCAACGAGACTCAAGAACACTAATTGGCTTGCATATTTTATATAGAAAGAAGAAGATTAACACAGAGTA
This sequence comes from Ptilodon capucinus, assembly GCA_914767695.1. Taxonomy (NCBI): domain Eukaryota; kingdom Metazoa; phylum Arthropoda; class Insecta; order Lepidoptera; family Notodontidae; genus Ptilodon; species Ptilodon capucinus. Next base: position 4,420,565 of record OU611830.1, on the reverse strand, counting down.
CATTATAAAGAAAATCAAGCGAATTTGACGCTCAACTGGGATCAAAGTGTAACTCTATTCCAGAAAATGATAGAATTCATTTTTCAGTGATATTTGCTTGTAATTTGAAAGGTTTTTGTAAAACGACGTCGGCATAAATATTCTGCAATACTTACTGGTTGTTATGTTAATTAGTGCGTTGCATGATCTGATATGGGGGTTTTCTGCACTGATGGCTGTAGAGGCAATTAAGATTAAAGTCCGCACACCGGAGCGTCGACACTCCGGCGAATAATACCAAAACGAACCCTGTGTCAATATGCATAAAGATTGAATTTCTGTGGTAAAAGCCACGCCTCTACGCGTCAAAATTCGCTTGCGTTGTCAGTGTCATTTAGATAGTAAATGAACTTCCATGAGTCAATACAGTTTGTATTGGCATGGCAGAAAATTTTACGCACGAGTGTGGACGCCCCAGTGTGCGGGAAGCTTAACGGCACGTGACCACTGGCATCCATACAGTGATGTAATTGAGTCTACCTACTAGTGTTAATACAAAATGATGTTCAATATTAATAATAATAATCAACAGCAGTGGTAGCCGAGTGGTCGAACGCACGCCTTGCAAATCAAAGTGTGCAGGTTCAAACCCCGGCTCGCACCTCTGGGTTTATGTGCGAATCTCATTTTCATCCGAGATTACCACTAGCTATGAAACGGTGAAGGAAAACATCGTTTTTTTTTTTTATTGAAAGGACTTACACTGTTGGCCGTGAGGTGGCCTTTACAGCTTTACCGGAGGAGTGGCGAGCGCAGAGTGCGCTCCAACCAAGGCCTTAAGGGCGGAAAGGGGTGGCAACTAGCTCAAGGGCACCACAGAGGGCACGACCTCGGCTTGGGCAGTTACCGTGAGGGGAGAGGTAGTGACTGCGCTCCTAGGTGCAAAGATGCACCTACGAGCGGAAGAGGGGGTTCCTCGACCTCGCCGGCGAGATCGGTGTCTGTTTGAGGCTGGCGTAGGTGTGTTGGTGGCCCTCTCAACGCCCGGGTCGAGGAGGGCGGTGATCGTGTCGGGAGGATCAATCAACACGTGCCGCGGACGGCGGCGACGAGTTGATGATGTGTGCGCGGGGTCTGGCTCGTAATTGCCGGCGGCGACAGAAAACATCGTGAGGAAACCTGCACGTCTATAGAAAGGCGTGTGAAGTTCACCAACCCGCACTGGGCCAGCGTGGTGAACTATAGCCCAAAAATCTCCCTCGTATTGAGGGAGAATGTGCCCGGTATAATGGCAATAGGCTCGCCCCCTATTATATTGGGACCAAAAATACATCGGCGAAGTGTACACTACAGTGCACCTCTTCCTATGATGTAGTATGATGTTCAATATTATTTAACTATCAGTGCCGCCCCCTTACCACCTGTCTTGACGCAATGTTCTTCATATAACTTTCAGTTTTTGACAGATAACTCAGTACAAAGTCTGTCAAAAATTGACAGTTACTTTTGAAACAAAAATACTTTAAGGGACGGTGCAAAAGCTCCCTATATGAGTTTGAATAAACCCATCAAAAACATAAATGTGAAATGAGAGCCAAGTTCAGTGGTCAGTCCAGAAATTTATTTATAACATAAAATATTTCATAATAACTTAAAATATCATCTCTTCTTATAACTTAGGATAATATAGTATATTGAAGTCCAAGTTCTCATATACAAATATAATATATAACGATATTGAATAATCAAAGTCTGGGCGGACGAAATCGCGAGTAGAAGCTAGTAATTTCTAACAGGTAAGTGAGATTACGAAATTGGAATTACTTAATTTAACTTGACAAGGCGCTGTATAGTGTATAACGTATATAGTTAATGTCTCCGGACACTAATAGCCGATTTGTTATTACAAAAAGTAAATTTTATTGTCTTAACTTTCTACTTCTGCTAGCAATGGTAGGTTAGTTCGTACAACGTCCGCATTGAACGTAAGGGGTGCAAGTTCTAACCCCGGGCTCACACTTCTGGGATTTTCAGATTTCATGTGCGAATGTCATTTTCAATAATGATTACCACTTTTCAAACGGTGAAGGCCCAATATCGTGAGGAATCTTATTGAAAAATAAGTTAATTGTTTTCCTTAAACTTACGTACAACACAGTTTTAAAATCAGCTGTTACTCACTGCCTTTGATCCAAAGATAAAACAAAAACAGAAAGGACAAGCTTGTCAAAGTTCTCTTGTATAAACAAATGATAAGAATTAGAATAATTTATTTCCAAAAAATACTATGATACATTGTTCGTGAGCGGACCAAATTAGACTCGGGGTCTGTATCTTGGTGCTCTTATGACATGCTTATTGTATAAATAAGTCTAGAAATAAAATTAAGAATGAAATCAAAATAAGCATGAAAAATATAGTAATTCAGTTGAAAAAATAATTGGAATTCTGACTCTACAAAATGACATAAGATACTTTAAATAATGCAGGGTTGTTATTCAGGTTGTGGAAGTAACTACTACGTTTACTTTAAGTTAAAATTACTGATTATGTAATTGAATTCATGTTTCAGTAACCCCCATAAAACTGCGTAATAATAACGATTAGGTATGATTAGAAAGTGAATGCTTATTAGATAATTATTTTTTATTGATTCAATTACATTACGGTTAGTTAGTACTGGTATACAGTATTTAATTAACTAAGTTATTGCTAGTAGCTGTGGACTGTGGTACGCGTACCTAACCAACAATAATTCGATGTACAGTTACAGAAGCGGTGGTAGCCTAGGTGGTATTACGCCCGCCTTGAACGTAAGAGATGTAAGTTCAATCCCGGGCCCGCACCTATGAGATTATTATGTGAGAAATATCATAACACTTGTTGAGCGGTGAAGGAAAACATTGTGAGGAAACCTGCTCGTCTTTAGAAAGGCGTGTGAAGTTTACCAATCCAGTGCAAATCTCCCTAGTATTGAGGGGGAATGTGCACGGTGTAATAGTAATGGCTCTGGATGCACTGCCGTGCGTCTAGTAGGCTCGCCCCCTTTTATATTTTGGCCATAATACATCGGCGAAGTGTGGGTGCATTGCAGTGCACCACTGCCTACCTCTTCGGGGAACCATCCGGTGCGGGGAACCACTTTACTTAAAAGGTGAAGTGAATCAAGCGCCATATTGGGCAATACGTCGTTGGAATCAGCGTTTTCTTCTCCGTCTTCGTCTTCGTTCTCGTCTTCGTTTGAACTGGGTTTCGTGTAGTTACCAATATGTCGCTTGTGTCAATTCGCCTTTCAACTTTCGATATAAATTACAGAGTAGTCATACCGAATACGTTACTATACTAAACATATAATCGATACGCGTCTTACTAACAACATTGCACAGCCATGACTTGCAAAAGGTAGATTTAAAGTTCAAACTTCAAATGTCAACATAGATGATGTGCAGTTTTAAAGTCCCTCACCTCGCCGAAACAATGTAAGAGTCCATTAAATGTATATGGAATCAATTCAAAAGAGGTCGCAATTACTACTTAAAGCCTTAAGACCCTTCTCGCAAAATCGACACCATCTCTATTCGAGATATGTCGACAAAATACGACCAATTTGACGTTTTCTTTTGCCATATGCCGAATTAGGGATGATGTCGATCTTGCGAGAACCAGTGCCGGATTAGGTAACTTGGTGCCCTAAGTAATCCTCCCCCTGTTCTTCTTCAGCGGAAGGTATAATACCGAACAATTCCTCGGAACACTCTCCATGATAGAAGCGGTAGGAAATGCAGAGAGAGCCTACATCTCTACGCAAATTGCTTTAACTTTCGAGTGCCCATTTTTTGTCTCGGTCGTCTCTGGTGCCCCCCTAGACGGGATGCCCTAAACAATTGTTTAAATAGCTTATAGGCTAATCCAGGTCTTGGAGCTCTGTACACTGGGGCAGCAACACTCGTGAAATTATACTATGATAGCAATACCAAAACGAACTCTGTGTTAATATGCATAAAGATTGAATATTTCTTCTTCTTTTTTTACGAAATGAATGAAATGATGATATTTAATGGATAAGATGAGGAAGCCATCCACCTGCGTTTGTCGACACGCCCCCACGCGTCTTAATTCACGCGCGCTGTTAGTGTCATTTCGTTGTAGAATATTTTTTTTCTAAATCATCGACTAAATGCGATGGAGGCCATATCTTTTAAAAAGTGAAGTGAAGTGAACTATTTCTAAGCGTCAATACAGTTCATGTTGGGACCATAGAGTAAACAGAGAAGCCATATCGACTATGCCCTGCATATGGCCCTGCGGATTTTTTTTTGACAACTAAAATGGCGGATGTCAGATAAACGTCAAAAAATTGCCGCAGGGCGGAGTCGATAGAGCTTCTCCTTTTACTCTATATTTGGGACGCAAAAATAGAGAACATAGGCTATTTGCAAATCCATTGAATATAGGATTCTGCAGGAGGTTCTTCTATTGCTTTTGCTTCTATTATTTTTGACATTAATTATTACTCAGATTTTGTTAATCTTCAAGTTAAATTAAAAGAAAATAAAAATTATAACCTACAATACTTTTTTTAAAAATTTCTGAACAAACCCTAATATAAATCAGAGCACATGTTCCGAGCAAAAACTCAATTACATATTGCATAACAATGGCACGTTAGAAATCTAAATAAAACAAAAGAGACGCATGTCTCATTTGAAATTAAGGTCTGCCAAGAAGAGCACAAACAAAAAGCGACTGTAACTTATTACAGTATAGTCTAATTTTAAATGACATCGTAACTGATTTACTATCTTGTACGCTCATTCGAAATCTAACTTTTGTAAGCTAACAACAGAGTAGGTTCTCTATTGACACTGCATGGATGTATTAATGTAACAAGTGCACACGTGTAAAAAAGTGTAATCATTGGAAAGAGCAGCAAATTGATAGGGAAGGAAGTAAAAGTAAGTAATTTATAGAGATTTTATGTGTAGGCGACCACGTTTTGGAGTGGTCACCTAATTGATTATGTTTTGCATAATGCCATTCAGTTCCGCATGTTTAGAAGGCGTGTGTTGGTTTAATAGAGTTTTGTCATGTGACTTAGTTGCATTTGTGATTAGGTTTTGCACGGGATTTCGTCCGCGTGGAATTTAACAAAAAAAATGTTGAGATCACTGCGTAGGTAACCCTAATTCTAAATAGCTTAAATTACTCCTTATAACATCAGCTATCTGCCAGCGAAAATGCCGTCAAAATCGGTCCAGCCAGGCGGAGACTACCACGCAGGAACACAGACAGACAATTTTTTTTTTGTTATTATTAGGTACCTAACTTACTCGTATATAATATACTTTGTTAGATATTTTGTAAAAAGCTTCAATTTTATTTTATTTATAAAGTAGAGTAGGATAAATAATATCATCGATATTAAGTTTATCTCTATAAAATAATCTACCAATAAAATATTCAATTCAACCCTTATCGGAGCTATTTAATCAGACAGATTAGCCCTTGTCCGGGGGTTGGGACGCGGTAACGAGATCGTTTAAGGGCGGAAAGGGGGATGCACAAATAAAAGGTTTTATTGGACCTTCATACTTTTAGAGTTCCGTTGGAAAGGGACATTAATACCTTTTCGAGAAATTTTATATTATGTAATTAAGCGTGACTTTTGCCAGAAGTCGCACGCCAAAATAACTGTCAATACCAATACGAACTCTGTATCAAAATACATAAAAAAAATTTTCGTTCGTCAAAATTCGATCGAGCTGTCAATGTCCTTCGTTGAAGAATGATTTTTTTCAATGATTCATCCGCAATCCGCAATAATATCCATTTATTAAATTTACTCTTGCTATTAATTACTTGGCAGTGGCTGGAAAGCCGCAGGTGGAGCCATTCCTCATCTTATTCAATGAAATTACATCACTACGTAAAGAAACAAGAAGATAACTTCTTCGATGCGTCAATACAGTTCCTTTTGGTAATGGCAAGACATTTGACGCGAGCGTTTTGAGGCACCCGTAGGTATACCCGAGGCTCTATTAAGAGTATATAGATAAATTTAATCTCCATCAAAATATCATCATTTTACTCATTTCGTAAAAAAAGAAGAAGAAGACAATATTAAATAGTAAAAAAAAGCGTGTTTCAGAAGTAATTCCGAAATAATTCTTTGACTTTTGCATCAGTATCGGGCTTATGAATAAATGGTATGTTTTTCCAACTTATTTTTCGTCGTCAAAATCTATAACTCGTAATATCTTGTAGTCCTTTGTAAAATGTTCATGTTCTGTTTTCCTCCTTCTCCTCATAAGTGTAGTTTACACTGCTGAATAGGTTTATGAATGTACCCAAAGGCCAGAACACAATACCTGTGACAAATATTCAAAGGTCTATAACTCAGAAACTATGATAGTTAGGTATAAACTGTCTTCACTAAGCATCCACATATGAGCTGCCGTAGATGCACCCAAAGTATTATTTCGGACTTCTGATACACCCTGTATAAAGGAGATTAGTTTAAACAGTGCGGAACCCGTTTAAGTAAACTCCGCGCACGCGTAACCAGGTAATTTATATTACTGTATCAACACCTGTTCCATTTACACGATTGAGTGATTTGTCAGTGATTAGATGGAGTTATTTGAGTGAATTGTTAAATTTGTTGCAACCATTTAGATAATTAGGAGATAAGTAGATTTTGATTGTTGGGAGACGATTTAAATTATTGTAAGAAAACCGAAATGGTTTGAAAAATTACCATAAATTTGTCATAAGGTTATGTAAACAAAATAATATCTTATGATTTAGGTCATAACAATAAATATCCAGACGTACTCATCGAATGATCACAAACTAAGCAACGCTTAAACTATGGGTACCATGCAATGAACTGGGGGCAGTAACAACCAAGGCAAATTTCAAAAAGGTCATTTCGGAAATTTGTCGCTGATGGAAATCGAACTCTCAACCACCCAGTGCAGTGATCTGAGCGGCCTACGCTCAGATTTACACCACTAGCGGTGCAGGTTCAAACCCAAGCCTCATCATCATCATCAGGCAAATCCTTACCTTATCTCATTATTTGGGGTCGGCGCAGTATGTCATTTTCTTCCATTCATACCGACATCCACTCCGATCTCATTTATATCACTTTTTACACAATCCATCCATCTTTTCTTTGGTCTTCCCCTCGCTCTTTATCCATTCACATTCATACTCATGACTCTTTTAGTCACATGTTTCTCATCTCTTCCCATCACATGCCCAAACCGTTCTAGTCTCTTACTTCTCACTTTTTCTGTTATGGGCGCTACTTTTATACTAACTCTAATACACATTCCTCACCTTATCCATTCGCGTCACTCCACACATCCATCTCAACATTCGAATCTCGGCAGAGTGGAGACGTTTCTCTTCACGCACTTTAGCCGCCCAGCATTCCGAAGGATCATACTTCTTTGATATTCAATTTAATTCACGTATGTAATTTTCAAAAATGATTACTACTTGCTGAACGGTGAAAGCTAACATCGTGTAGAAACCAACACGTCTATAGTAAGTCGTTTGAAGTTCACCAAATCATACTGGCCCAAATCTGCCTTGCATATAAGGAGAATGTGCCCGGTACAATGGTAATAGGCTAGCCCCCTACATTGGGACTAAAATACATTGGCGAAGTGCACTGCAGTACTTCTGCTAACCATATATAGAGAATACAGGCGTGATGATATAGGCGTGTATATAAAACCAGGTGTCTCCTAATAATATCAAGCATAGTAGCGACAGAAAATCCTCCCACGTCAAAGGGTAGAGAGCGAGAAATTCCTCAAATACTCAGTGGTTGATACAAATACATATTTGGTTAGAGATAACTATCGATGTTTTGTCAGTTTCTTCGAGCGTGAATGAACAGTGACACTTGGAGAATTTACTGTCACAAGAATGAAATAATTAAGTAAGACATCCGCCATCTTTATCTTCATAATGAGTATAAATTGTATTTGTTCTTGCTATTAATTATTTTGACATTGGCGTAATGCCCGCTAATCGCAGATGAAGCCATTTCTCATTATAATTTTATTAAGCTTCGTCACTTCGTAAAATAAAAATAAAAGTGTACAAAATGATATCTCTTAACTGTAACTTTTCACAAGACTTACTAGGTACTGAAAGAAATTAAACTCCCCTCATTGCAAGGGGTTTCAATAAACATCACACCCTTCTAATACGTATACAAAGGTAGATTCTTACTAACCATTTATAGAGCAAATGCTCAATTGAGCAATTAAAGGAATAATTTAATTGAAAAATACCCGAATGAAATGAATGTTTTTATGTTAACGCCTGCAATTATTTTTATAGCAACAAAACAACGCGAACATTGCATTTATAATTCTTGTAGGCAATAACGAATAATGAAACAATTACATTTACGAATAAATAGTCCTGCATACAAGATTTAGATTAAATTTCATTTTAATAGACATGCTATTAAAATGAAATCTAAAATAATCAGTCTTTAAAAAAATATATCATAGACAAAATTAATGTTGCCATTGGCAAAAAAAAAACAAAAAGTAGGATGCAATGTAAATGCCAAACATTAAAGAAGTATAGATAGTTAAGGGAAAACAGAGTATCTTTTGTTAGCCGTCATACGTAAACGTAGAAAATAATGAATAGATTTTTTACAGCGTATTTTATTAGCAGTATAAACTAATAAGTCTGTGGAATCCGATGGGTGGCTTTCGGGCGGTCTTTGAGTTGCGATAACAATCGCGATACAATTCCTTCTAATTCCACAGAATATACGGGAAATGTGGCAGTGTTGAGTGTTTACGGCGGTTTGTAGAGTTTGGAATGGGATAGAGATGACAATAGAGTTATCGAAACTCATTGGAAAAGATCTAGTGTTTTAATCCGTTATTTCTCTATATATCTGGCTATTGTATCAAAACCAGAAATACTACGATAATAATCAATAATATACTCCGCATAATATTGATTAATAACACAAATAAATAAAATTGAAGCGTCTGTTTGTAAAGTCAAAACAACAGCTTAGTACTAAATACGTATCAATGGATTTTTTTGGCTGTGTGTTTGTATGTTCGTTCCCAAACGGCCGGACAGATTTTGATAACACTTTCACTAGCAAATAGCTGATGTTAGAAGTACACTTTAGTATACTTTAATTACAGAAAAACATATACTTCTCCTTGTAAACTTTGGACAGAGATACTGATGTAAATTGGTTGATGGTTCCAAGCCGTGGGTACTATCAGTCGTGGAGTTGCTGTGACTTATTTTTTATGGTATGAAAAGCATGTTTTTTGATAATAGCTAGAATATGACTAATCTAATAGCTTCAAGGTGATAATATCTAATGTCTCTACACTAGTCATATTCTCTTATAACTCCAGAAATAAATAAATATTGGCGCGTCTATACTTCCAAACGCTAGAAGTCAACGGTGGGACCCACCAGGTGATAGTTTATCAACAAGATCAACAAATGTACGACCGCTCGTTGAGTAGTGTTGAATTATGAGTATAGGTGGCGCTCGACGCGACGACTAACATTACTTTTACAAATGGTTTTACCAACATAACCTGTGTTAATGAGCTTAAAATAAGTACGAAGTAGAAATACGTCATCTATTACCCTTATTATTACAAGCTTTATATTAACTTGCAATGTATGTCCGGGTGAAATCTTGCAACTGAATTTTAAATCAGTTATCATTAACCGATTGTGCTGAAATTCGGTATACACGCTTATTTTGGACTAGCTGTGCCCGCGACTTCGCCCGCGTGGACTTTAGGGAGATTACCCGGAAATATGGGTATTATGTTTTTCCCGCGGAACCCTGATGCTTTTTCTAGAATTAAAGTAGCCTAAGTTACGCCTTGGAACGTCAGCTATCTGTCAGTGAAAGTCCCATTGAAATCGGTTCAGCCGTTTAGAAGTTTACCTCAAACAAACAGACAGACAGACAAAAAAATTTAAAATCGCGTTTTCGTTGTAGGTATCGTATATACTTTCATACGCATTTGGTAAAAAAGTGTTATTTTGATATAACAAACAGACACTCCAATTTTATTTATTTGTATGTATGTATGTATGTATTTGTATGTATGTATGTATATATATAGATGACAATGCATGCTTAGCTATATGACGTCATTCTAATTCCAATATGGCGGATCATCCAAGATAGCGGAATAGTTATTTTTTCTGCACTACCACAGTATGGGTACACAGTGAGAACTTGCTGAGGAGAACACGAAAACTAAGGGCAATTAAATAAAAGCTTGTAAAAAGTTATTTTACCAATATTTACTTGTTAAACGTATTTGAGAACTTCTACACTTTACCTTCCTCCATCAGTTGCATGTAGTAAATGCAAGCTACGGAGAATCATAACGTGTGGAAGCAATGACATTCAAAAGTACAGATACCTAAATATACCAAAATGAGGTCCGAAAAAAATACGCCGAAATAGGTCACATTTTGAGCATGGTCATCTAGTAACAGACGCTATTTGACGTACGTAGATGTCAAACACACGAATATAATTGGACTTGTAAAATGTTAGGAAAAGCTCCGTCAAATGTTAGGAAAAGCTCCCTCTTGTATAATATCTCGTTATGTCGAAGTTATTGGGAGTGCCGTAAATAGGGCGGTGCCACCCAGGCACAGGGCGTAGACTCTGGGGGGCGCAAGAATGGTTAACCAGGCAGGACTATTATTTTTTCGGTTTGCTCCTGATAAGTTTCCGCTGCGCTCCTAATATTTTAAAAAAAAATATAATATCTAAAAAAATCAAGGGTCGCACAGGGCGCAGTAAAGGCTATTTACGGCACTGTTGGGAGAGTCATATGTCTATAGAACTCTCCCAATTGTCACAGCTAGCAGTGAACGTCATAAAGCTGATAGATGGATGACATGGAAGTTAAAACGCGAATTGACTCAAGCGCCATTTTTATGAAACCCAGCTCAAAAGATGAAGAAAAAATCGCTGGCTCTAAAGATATATTTAACTAAATATCGTCTAACATGGCGCTTGAGTTACTTCGCCATGCCGTCGATATAATACCAATAACAAAAAACAAAAACCGACTTCAAAAACCTAGGTGCACTAAAAAGCTAGAAATAACCTTATAATTTGAAGACATTTGGAGTAGGTGCCAATCTACGTCAGACTAGGCAAATGCACACATGAATTGGCACCCACTTCAAATGTCTTCAAATTATAAGGTTATTTCTAGATTTTTAGTGCACCTAGGTTTTTGAAGTCGGTTTTCGTTTTTTGTAAATTTTTTTTTTATTCACGCTTTTTAGTGTCAATAATCGTTGAAAATATGCAACTATTACCACCTCATAACAACCCTAAAAAAGTAAATATTTACAGCCAAAAAAAAACATCCCCCCCTACCCCCCCCCCCCCTTTTCCACCCCTTTGGGGGTGGGTTTCGATTTTTGTTAACAATCCGTATCAAACAAGAAAAAGATTTTTCGAAATCGGTTCACTAACGCCGGAGATATGCTGTAGTCCGGATTGGACCCCCATTGACAGAGTGGAAAGGGGGGGTCCCCTTTCCATTCATTTGGGGGTAACGATGTTTGTAAACAATCCGTATTAAACAAAAACGAATAATCAATCTAAATGAACCTTAAATAGCCGTATACAACTACATCATCCACGTAAATAATGATTAGAATAAACATGAAAATGTTCATAGAATGAAAACTGCTTGGCCGTACAATTTTAAATTTTTATGGGACCAAATGGCATCTATTCCGCATCAAACAAAAAAAGAATCACGTAAATCGGATCATAACTCGCAGCGTAATCGGTGTACATACATAAAAAAAAACATACCGGCCGAATTGAGAATCTCCTCCTTTTTGGAAGTCGGTTAAAAAGCACATTAAAACAGACGTATAGTATCACAAAGGGGACCGTTTGTGCAACCCAAGCCTTTTGTTTTCCTTATCAATGACACACCCAGTCTTCAGCGAAACAAATGGCGCGTAAATCTCTATGGTTATAAAACACGACGGGTAAAGTCGGCGCTCTTTAATTTGGAAGTGATGATTCGGGCATAGATAAGGTTTGGCGACTTTTTTTTTTGGCGTCGGCGACATTTACCGTGATATCGCGGTCAGAAGTAATCAATATATTAGAGACTATTTATTTAAGGGCCGACTTTTTAATCGTCAGTTTTACTCAAATACCTGGCACATAATATAATTTTTCAACAGACAGATAGGCCTTATCGGGTAACTAGATGTAAATGTAATAATTGTTAGCAATGAATACATCAATTAATTTCTTAATAAATTGGTAAAAATAAATATTTAAAATATATAATTAAAAGATAAAGAGTTAAATAACTTTAACTCACCTCACGTTTGGGTATTGAAAAATCTGCCCTAAGAGTACCTATCTTAAAACTCTATCTTTGAACATATCTGACGACTTGTTGCTATGTAAAATTAGATAGGCGATATAGTATAGTAATCTAATAAATATATCAATGAGTTTAATAGCCCAAATGGCAATAAAACAACAAGTAGCCAAATATGCCATGAGAACGGTGATGATAGCTCCCACTGTGGCCCCCGCTGGTTAAACCACCCTCGGAGTACACGGAGGTCGAAATATATCTATTTTTTAGGGCTTACAAAAAGTGGGGTCATAAAAACATTTGAAACGGTCCTCGTGTGGCTTTTTGAACGTATTATACTACTAGTTAAGCTTGCGACTATGTTCGCGGGGAATTAGGAACCCTAATTAGGTAAATTACCGCCGGTAAAAGTCCCGTCAAAATGAGGTCAGCCGTTTGAGAGTTTACCTGGAACAAACAGACAGACAAACTTTGAAATAAATGCGTTTTTTTTACAGGTGTCGTGTATAATTTCATATGCATATAGTAAAAAGCTGTTATTTGGACTATACAAACATACATTTAAATTTAATTTATTTGTAGTAAGCAAATCACGTTACTTATCATGTCGATACATTTTGAACTGAATTTCTAAAAAGGAGGAGTGTCTTAATTCGAAACTTTTTTTTTTACATACATCATCACGCCATATTCCCCGAAGGGGTGGCAGAGGTGCACTGCAGTGCGCCCACACTTCGCCGATGCATTTTTGGTCCCAATGTAATAGGGGGCGAGCCTATTGCCATTATACCGGGCACATTCTCCCTCAATACGAGGGAGATTTTTGGGCTATAGTCCACCACGCTGGCCCAGTGCGGGTTGGTGAACTTCACACGCCTTTCTATAGACGTGCAGGTTTCCTCACGATGTTTTCCTTCACCGTTTCAAAGCAAGTGGTAATCTCGGATGAAAATGAGATTCGCACATAAACCCAGAGGTGCGAGCCGGGGTTTGAACCTGCACACTTTGATTTGCAAGGCGTGCGTTCGATTTATGGATAAAACGTTTTATAAAAATGCATGTAAATTGTCTATGGGGCAGGAATCGGTAGTTTGTAAAGTGACCATAACCTACGCTACGAGAGACTGTCCGTGGTGGCGACGTCATAAATAACAGACAGACTGTAACCTGTCACCTTACAAAACGTCAAATTGAATCCTCCTATGCCCTGCGCCCACAGTAGCGTTAAATGGCGCGCGATTTGTTTTTGCCAAAACAAAACGAACTCTACTAACAGTAAAAAATCTCAATGAAAAGTCATAAATTTAAGACATTATCCTCATCATATAATCTATATCACCTTTTGTATTAAACTATAATCTGTATTGATTCAATTCGCCTCTGCTATTAATTACATATACAATTGGCAGCATACCCGCTAATCCTGGGTACAGTAATTTCTCATCGTGTTCCATTTCAATATTTTATTCATTGCGTAAGAAAAGAAGCAGAAGAATATTTATGTATTCATTACATTTTATTAATTATACTATTGATTACGAACTAATTACTTAATACTTTATATTACTTAATACTTTATATTCCTTTATTTCTTATCTTTCTTATAAATTACATTTTTAAATATATATATAAAAAATACATTTAAAAATATAAAAAACAGTTCCCCACCGGCATCTGGAACAGGGTCCTAGTTACCAGTGGTTAGGGCTCCAGAGAGAGGAACTTCCTCACAATGCGCGCCGTCTCCAGAAGTACTGCCTTCTGAATCTGTCCCTTGATCCAGCTGCCTAACGCGAGCCTCTTTAGGTGTTTGTCGAGGCTCTTGGCTAATAAGCCATGGGCGGAAACGACTATCGGTACAATGATTGCCGCATCAATGTCCCACATGTCGACAACCTCGTGAGCCAGATCAAGATACTTGCTTTCTTTATCTTTCTCGGCCTTCACGAGATTCTCGTCATGGGGGACAGTGATATCGACAATCATTGCACGGCGCTCTTGGCGATCTATCAGCACAATATCAGGCTTATTGGCTACAATAGTCCTGTCTGTGATGATAGATCGGTCCCAATACAATGAGATATGACCTTCTTCGAGAACTGGTTGTGGTTCATACCTGTAGTACGGTACCTCGGATGTCACAAGGCGATATTTCAGGGCAAGTTGCTGGTGGATAATCCTGGCTACTTGGTTGTGTCTGTGTAAATATTGACCATTTGCGAGACGCGAACAACCGGAGATGATATGCCTCAGGGATTCACCAGGGCGATGACATGCCCGACAAATGTCGATGGTGCCATCCCGAAGAATATATTTCCGGTAGTTGTTCGTCATCACAACTTCGTCCATAATTGCACAGACAAACCCTTCGGTTTCCCCAAAGAGGTCGCCGAATCGTAGCCAGGCCACGGAGGCCGCAAGATCTACATCGGGCCCATGAAGGGCCCGATAGTACCTTCCGTGTAGCTCCTTGCCCTGCCATACCAACCTACGATCATCCGTTGTCAGCACTACAGGTTTGCGCCAGTTCTCTTTTGCCAAAGATAGAGGGGTGAGTCCATTATCTACTGCCACTACATCCGCATGCATTTCCCCATCGGCACGGAGAAAATATTCCCTGAGGCTACATATCTCCCGGTTATGTAAGGTCTTGACATTTAAAAAGCCACGACCTCCACATTTCCGAGGGATATATAGTCTCATTACCGATGAGCGTGGGTGATGCATGCGGTATGCAGTGAGCGTAGTACGGACTGTTCTATCCAGGGTGTCCAATTCGGTCTGAGTCCACTTGAGTATGCCAAAAGAGTACATCAAGACTGGCATGACCCAGCCGTTGTAGGCTCGCACCTTGTTTCCGCCTGATAAAAGACTTTTCAGTACTTTTTTCAGGCGCCCCAAGAAGCGATCCCGCAATAACTGTTTCATGTCAGTCTCACTAATGCCTAACCCTTGTGACATACCCAAGTATTTGTAGGTCTCGGTTGCGGCGAGTGATCTCAGTTGGATGGAATCTGAAAGTTGGATGCCTTCAGACTCCACCAATCTCCCCTGCTTTGCAAGCATGACCGCACATTTATCCACACCAAACTCCATCCTGATAGAATTACTAAAGGTCTCTGTAACCTTCAGTAATCCCGTCAGTTGGAGCGCAGTGGGGGCAAACAGTTTAAGGTCATCCATGTAAATCATCATACTTTATATTATTATTACTTAATATTATACACAGAAAACATTGAAAAAAGATTAAAATCGTTCGCTTGCCCCAGTGTGTACAGGTCAAATAAAGACAGGTTTTGTAAAAAGTCAGCGGCTCTGCAGGGGGCGCTACCGCGCTGATAGCATGCCTTTGTAATTTAGTTAAACGCTCGTTCAAGGGATGTTTCATTTTATTAACATCTCCTTTTGTTTTTGTTGAAGTTTATGTCACTTTAACTTTGTGCGGATGACAGAAAGGCGTGCTATTGAATTATTCGGAGAGCGGCTATTTGGAATGTTGTTTTAATGTGATAACGCAGATTCATAAGCCATCTTTATCATATCCATGACCCAGAATCAGAATAATTTAGATCTCTACCAACCTTTTGGACAGCATATCCAATGGAGAAGAATATGCAAGAATTTTCATGGTTACTCATTTCAAAAAAGATTACTATAGCTTACATATTTGTTAATATAATAAATGTGAAAGTTTGTGAGTATGAGTGGATGTTTGTTACTCTTTCATGCAAAAACTACTGCACGTATTTTGACGAAACTTTACAGAATTATTGTTTATACATCAGAATAACATATAGGCTACAATATAATACGATATTGAGTAATCGAAGTATGCGCGTACCAAGTCGCGGGTAGAAGCAATTTCTTGATAATAGTGATTAATTTTCAACAATGATTACCACTTGCTGAACGGTGAAGGAAAACATCGTGAGGAAACCTGCACGTCTATAGAAAGGCGTGTGAAGTTCACCAACCTGCACTGGGCCAGCGTGGTGGACTATGGCCCAAAATCTCCCTCGTAAGGAGGGGGAATGTGCCCGGTATAATGGCAATAGGCTCGCCCCCTATTACATTGGAAGTGTGGGCGCACTACAGTGAACCCGTTCGGGGAATACAGGCGTGATGATGTATTTAGTGATTCTATTTTTGATACAAAAGTCGACACATTCCACTCTACTTACCGTTAAATGTAGAGTCCTATCCATCGAATGATATAATAGTTTAAAAAAATATAAGTTAGCAAGTGTAATAGTTAATAAATCAATGGTGTTATAAGGGTGACCACACAATTAAACTATTACAACGGGTCCCGTACACGCAATATGGCCGATCCACCCTCCGGCACCCCTATGATGAGCTTACACGGATGATAATGTTTATTATTAAATCCTATTATTACCTTATATGGGGTGAACAAGTGTAGTTGTTCTAGTAAGGATATTGCGCCTGTATTTTCCGAAGGGGCCGGCAGAGGTGCACTAAAGTCCACAAACACTTCTCCAATGTATTTTGGTCCCAATTAAATAGAGGGCGAGCTTATTACCATTATAGCAGTCATATTCCTCTAAGTAGATTTGGGCCATAGTCCACCACCCTGACCCAGTGCGGATTGGTGAACTTCATACGCGTTACTATGGACGTGCATGTTTCCTCACGACGTTTTCATTGACCGTTCAGCAAGTGGTAATCTTATAGAAAATGACATTTGCACATAAAAATCCCAGAGATGGGGATCCGGGATTTGAACTTGCACCCATAATATTCAAGACGGGGCGTTCTACCAATTAGGGTACGACTGCTAACATTTACTTAGTTATTTAAATTGACAGACTCGGTATGAGATTTGGTATGATTATTTATAATTCAGCAAAATAATTTGATTACGGGGGTATTTTAGATTTTTTTTTATTTTTTTTAAAAAGCGAAAAAAGCGGTGTGCATCATATCAAGCTGATTATTTGTGATCCGCGGTGAACGTGTTAAGTTAACTTAACACGTTCACTGCCTGTTATACACATACTGCACCCTACCCCCAAATATTTTCAGCTGGGGTGACCACATCACCACAATATTGTGATTCAAGCTTCTCAATTACGTGATTATTTATGTGTGACAAGTCATTATGACCGCACTGGATAACACTTGCAACGCTATACTGGTCTGTAAGACCCCTCATTCAAATAATTTTAGTTCAAAATCTGGCAATTGAGAAGGGAGGTTTAGGGTCACGTTGGGTTGGTTCTTAATAACAGATGTGGTGACAAGGAGATATTATTCTATTTTCTATTGTTATAAATGTGTTTATCTGTTTACGAGCTTCGCAAATGTGCGTATAATGATCTGCGCTGTATGGTGTCTGTAAGGCCATTTATTTTGTATTAAATGACAATACAATAGAGCAGTGATAGTGTTGATTGATTTAATTATAACCAATACTTCATATATTTTGAGTTTTGAATATATCAGGTATTTTCATTAACAACATAAATTATATTAGCAAGTATAGGTAGGTACAAAAAGGGAGTCAAAAACAGTAAAAAAAAATTGGACCAAAATTAGTCTCATTTAAGCCTTGACATGGACGATCAAAAATAGACAGTCAAAAAATCTCCCTCTCTGTTGACTAACACCAGCTATAAATATGCGTTAAATGGTTAACTCCTCATGTAAGGAACTTTCGTTTCGCTGTGTATAAGTTTCGAAACTGGTTCAAAAATTTATGGAAATTTCGAACCTTTAAAATGACGTAAAATAACATTTATGCAGTTCAAAAGTGTGCTATATTATCACTGTAAATTGGAGCGTCTAAATTCTCACCCATACCAAAACGCACTCTATGTCAAAATACATGAATATTACATTTCTGTGATAGAAGCATAGAGTATCTAGATTACCCATAACGAGTGGACTCTTCGTATAGCTCTGCGGCGATTATTCCGCGATTTTTGTTATCTCATGTACCTCTAGTATATGGCAACTATATGGGAAAACAAAAATGGCGGAGTCAGATAAACCAGAAAAGTTTACCGCAGCGCAGGCTCGAAATGCCATCTCCGTTATAATATCTCTATGGATATAAGGCACGTCCCCACGCGTCAAAATTCGCTCGCTCTGTCAGTGTCATTCCTTTGAAGAATGAACTTTTTCTTTGAGCCAATTGTTTTGGTATTGCTAAAAAATTTACGCGCGCGTTTTGGAACTCCTGTGTGCGATTTCCCTGTACCTTCTTCCTGTACCCTGTACCTTAGATGGAAGCCAAGATCACCGCACCAAGATTTATAAAGTCAAATTCATTAACGAAGTCCGCATTCATCAATATTTGGAAATTAAAGTTAAATAATGCAAAACGTAAAATTTTCCATTCCTTTCACAAAAAAAGTCAATTTTTAAAAATTAATCCCATCTGCATCACACCCAAATCTTCTGCATTACCGACCTCTGATTGACAACCTTTTTATAACGAAAAAAAAATATAGATTAGGGTTGAGCCGCCACGCGACCAAATTAACTTTATGTAATCCCTATCATTGATAGTTACCGTTATCTGCAGACGCATTCGCTAACGAGAAACCGTTTTTATAACAGTTTTAATACGGATTAGATAGTGTCCCACGGGTGGTCGGGGTCGTTTCGACCGCGGTCGAGGGTTGCGCCCTACTGCGCTGACAGGTTGAAGGGATGAACTAACCCTCAAAGTGTTTATGGAGTTAAGATTTGATGTTTGTATTCGAATTGTATTATTGTTACTGACTATTTAAGGTCTTACTTGTCTATACAAATAAATCAAACCAAAGTTTTTTATGTGTAATGTCACAATAAAAGCTTCTTAATAAATGCATATGATAATTATATACGCAACATATAACGAAAACGTTAATTTTTTTATGTGTTTGTTTGAGGTAAACTCCCAAACGGCTGAATCGATTTTGACAGGACTTTCACTGGCAGATTGCTAATGTTACAAGGAGTAACGTCTTCTTCTTGGTCGCTGTACTCTTGGCAGAGCAGTCGTGGTCATGTTCAATCGACGATAGATTTGATGGTCCTCCTCCACTGATCCCGAACCGATGTCTGGCGGACGCATTCATTTAGAGGGGTCTTAGTCAGCGCTTTAATTTGGTCAGTCCATCGCATGGGGCTACGTCCGCGAGGTCTGTTACCATTGACCCTGCCCTGGACAACAATTCTCTCCGTGGCATCTCCTGGTCGCCGTGACACTGGAGGAGTAACGTAGGAGTAACATCCTGGAGGAGTAACGTAGGAGTAACATCCTGGAGGAGTAACGTAGGAGCACTCTTATTTCAGAAAAAGATTTAGTGTTCCGCGTGCAAAAAATAAAACTCTCCTAAATTCCGCGCGTTAGAACCCGCAGTTTTAATTCTGTGAAATAATAAACAAATGAGCCTACTAAATTACTAAGATACATGAAACCAAAGGTAATAAAAATATGAATAGAAAGCCTTCGGATCATCAAAGCCCCGCAGAGTTAAAATGAAACACAAGTAATACAAATAAACATATTAAAATACTGATATTATCAACAGCCATTCCCTTCAATATTGGCACAGGAATCTGTTTTTAAGTCTCACAAAATTCATCTTAATTATTCTATCCTTACTCACGAGTGGAACGCTTCGGATGCCTGTCCACTGTCTGAGACTTATGATCATAATTCGATCCAATTAAATCATATTTCTAATGTAAAAACACATTGGATAACGTAGATCAGTTCCAA
The DNA here is from genome assembly GCA_914767695.1 of Ptilodon capucinus. Lineage (NCBI taxonomy): Eukaryota > Metazoa > Arthropoda > Insecta > Lepidoptera > Notodontidae > Ptilodon > Ptilodon capucinus. The sequence continues at coordinate 4,400,438 of OU611830.1, read as the reverse complement.
CAAGCGCAGAATCCGTTGCATTGTTGGTTGTGACTTTTCAACGAATAAATTTGGGACAATGGCAATAGGCTCGACCTATATCAGAATCAAAATCAGAATCAGAATATTTTTTATTCATATACAGGCACTTATGAATCGTCAATAAACTAAATAAATTAATAATAATAAAAAACTCTTTAAAAACAAACTTTTATTTAATTGCTCTAATTAACGTTGTATTAGTTTTCGTGTTCTCCTCAGCAAGCCCTTTCATTTGATACCCATACTGTGGTAGTACTGAATAAATAACTATTCCACCATCTTGAATGATCCGCCATATTGGAATTAGAATAACGTCACATAGCTGAGCATGCATTGTCATCCAAAATAAGGGTATATACCAAAATTCAGCTCAATCAGTTAAAGATAACTGCTTAAAAATTCAGTTGCAAGATTCCACATACATACATTGCAAGTACAAGAGCTTGTAAAAAAATAATAATAGTAGCTCTACCACCATTCTATTGGGGCCAAAATACATCAGCAATCTGTGGATGCCTTCCAGTACATCGATGAACAGACGTAATGATGTATTTATATAAATATACCGTAAGCTATTTAATATGGTAAAGTAGTATATAGTGGATTACAGTTTTGGGTTCGAGCCCCTTAGTCTTAATTTAGGTTTCTTTTTTGTGGTTTGCGCCCGTGAAATGGCCAAACGGGCCCAATGGAAGACCAGCGCTGGTTCTTGTCAACCAGCACATGCTGAATTGGGTCCGTTTGTGGCGAGCAGAATTTTCTAATTATTATTAATTTCTTTTATTTTTGTAATCTTTTATCATATTTGCTGCTAGCCACAATAAAGTTTTTTTCTTTCTATATTTAATATGGTAAGCCATTGAAGAGGGGGTGGCTGAAAATCAGCGCTGGAAGCAACGCTCCTCCAGCATGTGCTGAGCCATTACCTTTTCGTCACAGTTCACACTGAGCTCTTTTCCTTTTGTTCTTGTTTGTATCTATTTTTAAGTTTTATATTATCTGTATGTGTGTGTGTGTGTTGAATAAATGTTTTTTCTTTCTTCTTTCTCTCTATACGAAAGTTATTCTTAGATGGTCGTCGGATCCCTCCTAAGTCTAAAACAGCCAAGTTTAGCTAACAATTTAATACCGTACCAATATGGCTTAAATATATCGAGAGATTTATTTCTTGTTACAAATATCCGATTTATCGATATCAATAATCGATATTTTATCTTTTAAATCGATATGTGCGGCATCGGCTCCTGGTCTCTGGCTGTCCGTATATGAGTCACTCATGGGAATAACAAAGCTATATTTGTTAGTAATAAAAAATATCGTACTCTACACAACTCTATTGCAATGTAGAGAGGTCTTACAGTAAGTATTACTATGTCCTTATTTATAGAAATACTAGCTTCTACCCGTGATTTCGTTTGCACAGACGTCGATTATTCAATAGCCTAATAAACGATTTCCTATCTTATTCTGATGTATAAACAATATTACTGTGTAATTTCATCAAAATCCGTTTAGTAGTTTTTTCGTGAAAGAGTAACAAACATCAATCCATGGCTGGTCTAGTTGACAATTTTGCAGGTGAGAATATTCTACTCAATATTAATGTGAAGATTTCTGAGGATGGATGAATGTTTATTACTCTTTCACGCAACAACTACTGAACGGATTTTGATGAAACTTCACAGAATTATTGTTTATATATCAGACTAACGTATAGGCTATAACTTATTGTGGTACTTACTTGTGGCGGCGCGTTGTGAAGCTTGCCACCAACACCTGAAGTGATGACCGCGACCACTCTGTCAAGAGTGGTACCGACAAAGAAGATAACTTATTACGATATATTGAACAATCAAAATCAACGGGACGAAGTCGGACGAGGGCCTGTAATGAACGATCATGTTTATTATCATCACCGCCTTGTCATTACTAAGCTTCGTGAGGAAATACTTTGTTAAATAAGTATAAGTGTGGATCTCAAATTGTATGAGGGGTTGGACACAATCGAATTAACTTCATTACATGTTTGATTTTTGTGATTTAGTAACATGTTTCTTTGTAAATGTATATGATCATTAATGAAATTTTGATTTTGGGAAGGTATAATAATATTATAGTAACGAATAAGTGGTTTACATATAGATGCTTGATAAGCAATCCTTTCTAAGCAACAAAAATCGTAAAATGCATAACATATATATGTCGGCACAGGAGCCTGATCAGAGTAGGTATCTTCCCCGTTGAACATAGTGTGGGCGCAGCGTGGGCTTCGAGCAACAAAGAAAGTCTCTTGAATCGCACAATTGATTTATTGAGATGTAGGTAGGTAGGTACTTCTTGATACAACGAGTCGTGAACAGTTCCTAGACTAGTTGTCCACCCGGCGGCCAGCAGAAGAGAGAGAGCTCATCGTCGCTCCGTCATCTTATATACGGCGCGCGTGGATTCCAGCCGAGACTCTGTCAAAGCGTAACGTCAACGCTTTCGCCTCGTTGTCAAATCAGATGTCATACCATAGACCTCTCCGACATATATATATAACTAATTTAAAGATTTTTTTTCAAACATTCAAAGTCAAAGTCAAATCATTTATTTTGTATAGGCCTATGGGGGCACTTACAAATTGTCAAGTTAACATTTTTTTCTTATATACTACTATACTACCACCGGATCGAAACGCAACCTCAACTGAGAAGATCCGGCAAGAAACTCAGTGGGCTAATCATTTTTTTAAATCGCCAATCGCCAATTGAGCCGAGTGGTCGAACGCACGTCTTGCAAATCAATGTGTGCAAGTTCAAACCCCGGCTCGCACCTCTGGGATTTATGTGCGAATCTCATTTTCATCCGAGATTATCATGTGCTATGAAACGGTGAAGGAAAACATCGTGAGGAAACTTGCACGACTGAGGGAACTTGTCTAGTTCTCGATAGATGTGTGAAGTCTGCCAACCCGCACTGGGCCAGCATGGTGGACTACGGCCTGAATCCCCCTCGCATTGAGGGGAGGCCCGTGCCCAGCAGTGGGACGTTAAAAGGGCTGTAGTAGTAGTAAGATTTTTTGTCGCTTAGTAAGGATTGCCTTTCAAACGTCAATATTCTGTATGTGGCTTGCAGCTGTAAGGCATTGTTATTCTTCTATTATCACTTATCTGTCACATTTAAAAAATGAAAAATCATAGACTAAGGATGCTCAGTCAATTCTTCTGAGAGCTTAAAAAAAATTACGGGTCGAATTGAGAACCTCCTCATATTGTTTTCTTATATTTACGCGAATACTATACATTGAAATAAAATTATTTTACGGATTTAATCGCGTTTATTTACTATTTTATTTTCCCGACGTTTCGGCTGCTTTACAGCAACCATGGTCACGGGGGGACTGAGGTGTAAGACGTCCTGAACGTCGGGAAAATAAAATAGTAAATAAACGCGATAAAATCCGTAAAATAGTTTTATTTCAACCTCCTCATTTTTGAGGTCGGTTAAAAAAATGAATGCATAGTACAGTTACTGTTATTGTATTTTAATTTGGTAAAAAAAAAGTTACCGAATTTAATTCGTTTCTTTTTTGGATTTTCATAAATGCTCATCTGCCTTAGGTGTAATTCAGTAACTCCATACTTTTGTCGGTAAATGATTGAATAAGAGAGCGGTACGTTAATAAGGAATGATGTAGAGTCACCCGAGGTGTCTAGTGGCTTGATTGATAAGCAAAACTGCATCTTTTGTCGTCAGACAATTGTATGAGGATATTTGGACGGAATAGCTAAGATGGAGTGGGCTTTCATAAGTTGATTTGTGAAGTAGCAATAGCCACTAGTCTATTTTCGGCTGTAGCCACTACGCAATTACCGGCTGTAACCACTTAGATATTACTAGCAGTATCCACTAGGCTGTTATCGGCAGTAGCCACTTAGCTATTACTAGCAGTAGCCGCTAGGCTATTATCGGCAGTAGCCAGTATGCTATTACCCGCTATAGCTACTAGGCTGTTAATGGCAGTAGCCAGTATGCTATTACAGGCTCTAGCTACTAAGTTGTTACTGGCAGTAGCTACTAGAACATTACTGGCAATAGCCACTTAGCAATTTCCGGCTATAACTACTAGGCTATAACTGGATGTAACCACTTAGCTATTACTGGCTGTAACTATTACTGGACTGTAGCCAGTAGGCTATTATCAAAGTTATTATAAGCAAGTCCTTTCCGTCCCATCGCACTTTTCAAATCCACCGACACGTAGCTAGCGGCGTACGCGCCGGAACAAATTCGTAATGAAGACACGACACAACAAGGGGTTGCCGAAATGGGACCACTTTGTGTAATAATGGGTGAATTATTTATGATTTTAATCAATTAGCTGTCCGCGCTCGGCACTCAGTAAACGGTGGCTGAGGATTGCGACCAGACCATTACAAATGAACCTTACAAGCTTTGCTTAGTTTGAGAGCATACCATTAGTGTTTGTTGTTTAGTTTAGTATAAAAATGTTGGAAGAAATTTTTACTTCTATATGTTTGCAGAAAAAAATATGGGAAAGTTAATAGAACCTAGGATCATAACAGTAAAAAAATCAAAGTAATGTTAAAACAATACTGCTTAGGTGGGAGCAAGGAGACAGACTGCCTGCCGCCGCGTTCCGTAACCTTTGTAAAACAAAACAAACACTTTCGGCAATACTGAATTATGTATGAGTCTAATTAATTAGATGGTATGATATCTGCTCCACGAATGCGATGTTCGTATTTGGATGATTATTCACAAAATGTTGGGCAAAAAGTCGCTCAACATATCGTGCGATCTGTTGGCCAACCACGCAAAAAGTCTGTTTGAACTGTTTAGCGTGGGACTGTGACGAAATAGCAGAATGTACAGGCGACGCAATTGACAACGTCAACAAATGAATAAATGTTTTAATTTTATGGGAGAAAAGTCAGCTATTTTTAGGGTTCCGTACCCAAAGGGTAAAACTGGAACCCTATTACTAAGACTTCGCTGTCTGTCCGTCCGTCCGTCCGTCTGTCACCAGGCTGTATCTCATGAACCGTGATAGTTAGAGAGTTGAAATTTTCACAGATGATGCATTTCTGTTGCCGCTATAACAACAAATACTAAAAAACAACATAAAATAAATATTTAAGGGGGCTCCCATACAACAAACGTGATTTTTTCGCCGTTTTTATAGATAATACTACGGGACCCTTCGTGTGCGAGTCCGACTCGCAATTGGCCGGTTTTTTTTCATGATGAAGGGTTGCAAGCATGTTTTACCCATTATGGATCACTATGGATCGTCTAGAAGTTATTTCATTTCTAAATAAATTATTTCAATACCAACAGATTTCAGAAACAATACAAATCCAATTGAAAATAAATCAGATCACAAAAATCCATCTATTTATAGTTGGACTTCATATCATTGGATCTTAGAGCATAAATATCGACTTTAAAAAGGAGGACGTTCCCAAAGAGAACCCATAAGTTAAATTTGTATGTTACTTCATATCTTCTACGTATGTGAACTGATTTCGATTTTTTTAAATCTTTCATTTATTTATTTGACAGTACTGATTTCAAACGTTTACCAAAACCACTGGAATACTATTTTGAACCTTACTGTAATAAAATTTAAATTCACATTATAACAGATAGGGATCTGCGACGCTCATTATTCGTTTCATACAATGTTTTGTTTTTAACCAAAATTATAAATATTTGGGATCGAAAAACACGTCGAGACCAGACTTGTATCTCGTGGAATAATCTATTTCTCTCCAGACTAATAAGGGTTACCATGCATTTGAAGATCTAAAATGGCCATTTGCTGATGAAATGTATAAGTGTGTGTAAGTACTAAATCATAAAATGAAATAGTTTAAGAGAAATTTAACAGTCTCGAATTTGTCCTTAAAAAAATAGTACAAAATACGAGCAATTTTGTCGTTTTGTTTCGACATAAATGTCGAATTAGAGATAATGTCGACCATGCGAGAATTGCCCCTAAGTAACTATTTCCAAAGCTCAAGAATTTTTACACGCTATTACGTCACATTGGCAAAAATAACCTCTAACTGTAGATGAGGAATGGAGCCATTCCTCATCACATTCCAATAAAATTCACCATCTTATTAATTTCGTAAAGAAGAAGAAGATGAAACTTTACCAAGATCTTTGTTTTACTATGGTCACCCTACCCCGTAGACCGGTTATAGTGTTATGAAACACCGTCAAAACAAACACCAGGAGATGGACTTCAATATGAATGGTTTTTACGAACAGATGAGCGTTCATACATTTTTCATGCTGTATATACGACAAAACATTTACCACCAAGTTACTATTACACGCATTACAAACCAAATTGAACTCTATTATATTGTGATAAAGGTTTTGATGAGTGTTTGATTATGTTTGTTTGTCTGTTTGATCGCAATTAAAGCGCAGAAACGCACGTCATTAGTGAGCACGGCAATATTCCACGCTGGTTTCTTGTGTTCGACTGGTACGCTTAGCAGCGCAAGGTGTTATGCTACTTTGAATCTTATCACGATGCAATAAAGTTTCAAACCGAGTTGTATTTTCTCTTTAAGAATACGCAATTGCTTTATAATTTGCTTGCTTTCGAAGTTATGATTTTTAAATTAAATATTTTTACCTATTTTTAGTAGGTTGATACCTGTATTTAGTCAAATAAATATATTTAATACTCTTTCATACGTATTCACAAATTTTCTGATAAAACCAACCATCTACAATTGTTTTACAAAGGATTTGTACTGCAAATTTATTTGTAATTCATAAGAGATGGGAGCGTTGATGCCAATAGGACTTTATATACATCGGCAAAGTGTCGGAACAATGCAGTGCCATCTACGCCTACCCCTTCGGGGCAAAGGGGGCATGATGATGATGGTGTTAAACAGTTGACACATTTAAGAAAACTTGAGACTTAATGCGTGACTCATCTCAGAGAAATTAATTACTAATATTTTTTAGAATTTGGTCTACTCCAAATTAATAACTCCAAAAAACACTCTGATTTTTAAGCCCCCGTATACTGGAGCGTTGAAGCCGCTTGTTAAAATGTTTGCCAATACTAAAATGAACTATATTGACACATAGAAAAAGCTCACTCTTAAACGGAATGACAGCGCGAGCGAAGTTTGACGCGTGGTCTGGTCTGGACGCAAACTTTGGGGGTTGGTAAAATTTTGTTACGAGCGCGTAATGACGTTACTCGTCCTAGAGTGGAGACCGCGAATCTGCAAACGTAGTGTAGGACGTCCTGTGACTAGGTGGAGCGACGACATACGCAAAGCGGTGGGCAGTAACTGGAAAAGAAGAGCCGAAGATCGGGTTCAGTGGCGGATCTTAGGAGAGGCCTACGTCCCAGCAGTGGACTGACACCGGCTGATGATGATGATGAATGACGCTTCAGTGTAACCAATAAACAAATAATCCACCAATAAAATCCCTCCATTATCCTATGGCGTAAAAATAAAGGGAATCCATTGGTTGTTTCTTCCGCGCTGTCCCGCCGCATACTACATATTCGGTCTCAACGTAAAAGGGCATAGACTTTTCAAATTTTTCCAATATTCTGAGTAATAGTTGGAATTGCGTCGCTTTTTCCCGTTCCACCGTGGATTCCCACAGCCATGTTGGCGAAGGGAGCGGACATAAGACAATCGTCGAGAGCTTTTTTCTAAAACGCGGAGTGGTAAATATCTTTAGGCGCGGTAGTTACTACGCTAACTCGAATAGAATTGATTGTAAACTGTGCGAGTGAATTTGTTCATTAAATTTAAATTATTATAATTAATTCGTGCTACAGACTATTGCTATTCAGATTGACTGTTTTTACGCTAATCCTACTAATATTACACATGTGAAAGTTTGTGGGAATGGATGGCTGAATGGAAGTTTGTTACTTGTTTAAGCAAAAACTACTGAACGGATTTTGATGAAACTGTACATTATTATTGTTAATACATCAAAATAACATATAGGCTATAATTTATAACGATATTTAATAATCTAAAACTGCGTGGATGAAGTGACGGGTACAAGCTAGGTTATTATGTCATGCTAAAATTAAATCTTTACAAAAATATTACATTACATAGAGCTCATTATGATATTAGAAAAAGATTTAACTCACGCGTCTTAACAACCCAGTGTGCCAGAGCTTAACAGTACAAGCGTCGCTTATTTTAGGATCATACGATTAATATGTGTTGTTGGACAATATTTATTAATTAACATTCCCAAATATCATTATCAGATCGAATTCAAGTGGTATCTCCCCGATCCGCACGTCGGTCATTCCACCGCGGCCTCCGCCAATCATATCGCTATATTTATGAGTCGAAACGAAAACAAGAGGCCAATAAAAAGAATCGTCGACAATACGCGACCGTTCTTTTTATGTCATCTTCCCGTCCCGCATTTTTCCGGCAAAACTGATTGTTTACCGGAAAAAATTACGCCTGTTAGGCGAACCGGCGGACATTAATAAAAGATGGGCGCCGTGGAATTTTGATTCGGTGCTTTTTGCCCGCACGGATCCCGATTGTCGTCTTAAAACAGTAAAAAATCGAACGCACAATTGAGAAAGGAACGTGGTGTCAAGTGCGGTCTTGCCCGATTTATATGAGACGGTTTATAGGGCGCGAGATTGTCCAATACAATTACAATATCCATCTAGAGAGGTATGACTTCGAACCATCTTGATTGTATGCATTCCTGGTACCTTTAAGTCACACAGAGGCGACAAAACGAACTCATTGACAATATACATGATTGAATTTCTGTGGTAATAATTCCGCGAACTCCTCAAGATTCACTCGTACTATCAATATCATTTAATTGAAAAATGATCTTTTTGTATGAATTAAGACAGTTCGTTTTAGTATTGGCAAGCATTTTGACGCGCGCGTCTTGACGCCACAGTGTACTTTGGGCTATATAGGTGTTGCTTTGTAAAAAAAAGGAACGTGGTGTCAAGTGCGGTCTTAGCGGTTTCTAGTGCATGAGATTGTCCATACAATTACAATATGATACAGGGGTATGATTTCAAACCATCTTGATTGTATGCATTCCTGGTACTTTAAAGTCTCTCGTACACCGAGACGCCAATACAAAAATCTACTGTATTGATACTGACTCTTAGAAATGAAATTGAAAGTGCGAGAGAATTTTGACGGCATTTACCACAGAAATTCAATCCTTATGTGTATTGCGTCTGAGTACATTTTGGTATTGACAAAAATGTATGACCCGCGCGCCTTGACAACCTAGTATGCTCCGAACTATTTTATTCGTGATGCTCACAGTGAACTCTTAAACAACACTATCGCATTTATATGTCACAATACATATACACTGACATAAAAAAAAATCGTGTCGTTATCGTTACGTAAGCAATTAAAAATCTCACATTATAAACAACATTACGTAGCTTAGAGTGATACTTGCAAAATTCTAAGTGTTTAAATAAGCGGTAAATTCATTTATACAAACCTACTTATATGGCGCTGTTAATAGCGGCTCTACACAACTCTACAGCGACATAGGGACATGTCGGGTGAGTTGCCCTGTGCGATAAAGGACATGATAACTTTTTCATAGCTCTACCTGTTGATAAGAGCCCTATTAATTCACAGAAAAAAACTATTTGTGACAACCCTCAAGATTTTTACTATACAACTCGCGTTACTTAAACGACAACATAGTCTAGTGGGTTCAGCGTACGGTGTTAGGGTACCTGCACTATGTGGATGCGCGTTCGATTCCCGTGCTAATATGTCAAGGAGTAACTAAGGCTACTTTTATTTTAGGAAAATAATTAGAGCTTGGTGTGAAAAAAAAACTTTTTTTTTCCGAGTAATCTCCTCAACTGATGATGGGGTTTTTACTGGCTTCTGATACAATGAGTGATTTAGGTTGTTTTTAGGGTTTCGTACCCAAAGGATAAAACAGGAACCCTATTACTAAGACTTCGCTGTCCCTCCGTCCGTCCGTCCGTCCGTCCGTCTGTCACCAGGCTGTATCTCATGAACCGTGGTAGTTAGATAGTTGAAATTTTCACTCATTATGTATTTCTGTTGCCGCTAAAACAACTAAAAAACAGAATAAAATAAATATTTAAGGGGGCTCCCATACAACAAACGTGATTTTTTTGCCGTTTTTATAGATAATGGTACGGAACCCTTCGTGCGCGAGTCTGACTCGCACTTAGCCGGTTTTCCTTAAAAAGCAAGCGGGTGAAGTCGCGAGCTCAGGTACTGTAAAATAAAGTTTTAAGAGTACCTTTAAAATGAAGATTTTAAATCGTAATTCAGTTCTGACGTGTTGTCTCGTGCGGTTTTCTGGCAAATTAGAGAAAATTGTTCCCTGGCGTGACATTCGAGCCGCTTCCGAACTGCCATTTACATTAAGACTGGCGTTTAAGGCCCCGCACACACTGAAGCGTCAATCCACACGCGATAAATTATTTGCCAATATCAAACTGAATTGTATTGCCTCATAGAACAAGTTCATTCTTCAACGAAATTACGATTTCATCCGCCATCTTTATCATGTTCCCCACTCGTTGTTATTAATAATGTGTATTTATTGAATTTGTCTTGGCTATTAATTAGTTGACATAGTCGAAATACCCACTTTAATCGCAGGTGGAGCCATTCCTCACCTTATTCCATTCTTCTTCTTCTTTTTTAACCGACTTCAAAAAGGAGGAGGTTCTCAATTCGACCCGTATGTTTTTGCGTGGGGGCGTGATTTTTGCCATATAATTCTTTATATATATTGACATAAAGTTCATTCTGGTATTGGCAAAAGAATTGACGCGAGATTTTTGGCGGCCCAGTGTGTTTCAGGTTTCACTAATCATGTGTTTATGTACGCGTTTGCTTTTATATTTTGGACTTATTTGAAGAGACAACCGTCTGTTGAAAATACAAAGAATGATTAAAGTGCTAAGATAAGCAGACATGTTTGGTCAAATCAGCATCGACTATTGCTGTACTATTTAAAATTTCTGACAGTTTGATATTAACACGGTATCTGCTACACGAGGTTTTAAAAGCCCTGTATCTTGCAGCCTATGCGGGCGCCGAATTCGTGCTATTTCACACTGGGCCTTATCAACCTGGCTCCGCACAGTTTGAAAGTATATGAAAACTGGCGTAACAGCCAACGTGTTAACAAAATTGACTGAAAATAAAAGGTCCCTGTAATTATAAACTAAATCATATAAGCAAACCTATATCTTTGCTATTAAAATACCATTCGATGTCTAAATAAAAAAAAAAAACTTCACACCCAAACGTAAAAAAATAAAAAAAGTGCTTTTGGATATTTTTTACTTGAACGCATCAATTTAAATCCAATATAAAAGTGTGAAAAGATTAATTCTGCCTATTATTTGAATTTCCTAAAACTATTAGTAATTGTGCGCAACGGTGGTGGCGTTCGAAAAACGAAAGGACCAATCGCATGCGTTTAATCGGCGCACGCCAGTCGCGTGCGCAGCTCGCCCGCCGCGGGCGGCAAGTGTTGCCAACGGAGAATTATCAACTAATCATACAGGGTGTTCAGCACGACGGCCCTTTTTACCCAAAATTTAATTGCTTCTTTAGAATAATTTACCCTTAAACGCTTGTTTGGACATTTTCGTGATATTTACCTAATTGCTTCCTGAGTTCTAATGGCGAAATGTTTATTATGTTTCTCTCATTGGCGGTAATTTTATGCTGCTAATTATATATTTTTACGATTTCTAGCAATGTCAGATTATCATATAAATAGTGGCCCATACGACTAAAGTAAATAAGTATTTACCATTGTGCCAAAACCTGAGTATGCGCTACTTATAACTAAAATGTATTTTTTGTCTGTCTGTTTGTTCCAGATAAACTCCACAACATAGGCAGCGTGCATTGGAGGGAAAATTATTAGGGTTCCTAATCCTGGGCGGACAATGTCGCGGACACAGCTAGTCCTTAATATAAGAATAGAAACCTTAAAAAAAAATAAGTCACTGTTGGACTTATGTTGAACCTAAAAAGGTCGTAATTGCATAATACTACATTTACTTAAAGATGTAATCCTAAAAAGAAATTATGGAAGATTAAATAAGATGACATAGGATGAACCTGTCATTAGGACCTTATCGATTATCATAAACGATACTTTACAATCGATTACAAAATATTCAAATTAATGACATAAGTAAACAACATGCCTGTAATCGCGCCGATCGAATCACCTCCAGTATCGAGTCGCGATATGTCTCGAATAATCGATTAGGTACGTCAAATTTTAATATACTTTGCATCAAATCATTACGGCTCGAGGCTGTTTTTGGACAGCCTGTAATGATGTACTTACATTTCGATTTTTTAGGGAACGTTCTTTTTTTGAATAGTTACTTTTTGGTATTTACGAGATGCGATGGAATTCTAAAACAATATTCTTTTAATATTTTTTTTTTAACAGACTTCAAAAAGGAGGAGGTTCTAAATTGGACCCGTATTCATGTGTGTGTTTGTAGATTGGCACCTACTCTAAATGTAATGAGTTGTAGCTTTTTGTGCATCTAGGTTGTTTGAAGTCAGTTTTTTTTGTTTTTTGTTAAAACAATTTTTTTTATTGTTTATGGATTGACAGCAGAGAGATTTTGTTTTGAGATGTGCCAATTAGTTATGTAGGATACTCATATGGTTTTTAATTTATACGTCATTCTACTATTAGAGCATTAGTTATGTTGGTTTATCTCGGCTTAGCTTGGTTTATCTCGGTTGGTTGGTAATTTTCTCATTATTTGATAGCAACGATCTCATTATAATGGCAATACGCTCGCCCCCTATTACATTGGTATCAAAATATATCAACGAAGTGTGGGTCCACAGTCACACCTCTGTCTACCCCTTCGAGGAATACCGGCGTGATGGTGTATGTATTTTCTGATTCAGTAGGTACAGCTTATAGTGAGCCCAATTTCTTGTCGTGTGACTAACTTAGTGAAGTCCTCTCATCCACGAGTCACCCGCTCGTATCTCACGCTAGATAAACACGCGACTGACGTGTGAACGTCGAGGGATTATACACTCAATGGATCGCAACCCTTATCGGATTGTACGCTTGGATCAGTCTGCTAATGTTGGTCAACATGTTGGGCGATTTATTGAGCGAAGTCCAAGTCTAATTATTCATGTTAGGGCCAATTATAAAGTGGCAAAGTTAACATTTTTGCTTTCTTACATAATTGCTTAGTATTTTATAGTGTCTTAAGATCTCATTCAGAAACTTCACAAAATAAGGAGGAGATTCTGTTATTCGTAAGATTTTTGGAACGTAGTTCCTTATCGCGCGTTCGAAAGGGGGCTAGCCGGAAAAAAATAAGACTGTAACGACGCTTTTTGTAACGACATTTTGTGTGTGATTTTTAATGTACGACACGTTTACATATGTGTGTGTGATTTTTATTGTATTTATGTGAGGACTTCCACTACTAGTATTTTCATACTTACCGGAAGTTCATAACCTACAGTTTTAAGGTATATTGTTAAAGAAAATAAACTTTTTTTTTATGTAACGATTTCGATTTCGATGTGTGTGTGTGTGTGTGTGTGTATGTATAATATGTACATTTTTTTTGCTTTTTTTATTTCAAAAGGAACTTCGTTCCATCCGGATGTCCCCTGACACCTCTCAAGTTTTTTTTATATTTCTTAGGGATTTCTTCAATGTTGGTCCCATTTCAGAAATATATCTTGAAGTTTCACAAAAGGGTGAAATTGAAATGATGGGCTACAATAATCTGTAGTGTTTTACTGTACCTAGGATTCTGAAGTCAGCTATTGTATTTTTTAATACAATAACTGACATAGCGAAGCGCAACAGGCGCGATAACAATAAACTATGCATACATCCATCAAAGACCAAGCTTTTACATAAAAGTATTTTCTGTATGGCTCCTAAAATATATAATAAAATCCCTAATACCTGGAAGGAACAAGACCTTATATACCTCAAAACTAAACTGAAAAAAATCTTAGAAACTAAAGCCTATTACAATATTAGAGATTTTTTTATGGACGCCATTAACACATAATCAAGTACATTTATATTACTCTCTTTTTGACACATCCTTGCTATTATATAATTCTTACCTATGAATGCATACCTCTTACCTAAAAAATTATAATGTACACTTTTATTTGACACACTCAATATGTATGCATGAAGCTTCTTGATTTTAAATCTATGAACAAAATTAATATTTGTACGCCTTACCGGCTAAATATGACTGAACTCACAAAATGTAACACCTGACATGTTTTTATTTTTATATGTTATACTCATGTTTGACAAATAAATGAAATTATTATTATTATTATTATTTAAATATGATATCTTACACGGATACTTTATTTAATCGAATATTCAATTTTGAAACTTATCCCCTTCATATTGAAAATGAGATCAGTTCGCACGCGTCTCTAACAGAATCAGGCGCTTGATGCCACTCAAAACACATTATCAGTCGACACCACTAATCGTGTAATCCCTTATAAGTTGTTTAGGGGTGCAACTGAGGGGAATGGGAGCACTTCAGGCCCTAAGGGTTATATTAGCGTAACATTTAGCTCTCTACGGTCTATGATACCCTGGTAGTTGCAATCTTAAATTCATGACTAATATGACTTTAGCTCTGTCAAAATACATTCTTATTTTGAGACTGTATTGTAATTCCTTCATCCGCCATATTTATCACTGTCATTATCATTTTTTATTTATAATGTGTATTTATTGAATTTGTCCTTGCTATTCATTACTTGACATTGGCGAAATACCCGCGCTAGTCGCAGGTGAAGCCATTCCCCATCTTATTCCATTAAATTTCATCATTTCACTCATTTCTTAAAAAAGTAGTGGTAGTAGTAATTCCTTGTAGTGTGTAACAGAAGTCTGAAATTATACATAAAATTACATTATTACAATAACGAAATCTTTTCTTTTTCGCTTAAATTATTATCGTAAACTTATTTAGGTGTCGATTAGTTATCGTAATATATTGCTATTTAATATGTCGTTTTTACATTCTAAACTCTACGGTTAGGAGTGTTGGAGAGAGACTGTGATCTAAATGTAGATTGAAGACAACGTTATAATCTTACGACACTATAATATTTGTAAATGTAACAAATGACTTTGTAATCGTAACGAGAATAATATTTTGATTTTCCTGTAAATTTTTGCACTACCAAGACAAAAATCAAAGCAAAATTGAAATAGGTATGTTTATGAGATGGTGGCATCGGTGAACAACTTTGTTGAATGGCATTAAATGAAAACGTAGTTGGGTTTCCCAAAACGACGACCTCCATGGATGATACCCGATTATAGTAAATTAACGGCCTACCTACTAATCACGTTATAATTAACACAGAGGCCCAGCATGTGTCGCGTGGAGCGGCGCGGGCGCAGGTGCGGCGCGCGCACCCAGCGCGTGCGCCGAAACGATGCCGATAATGTGCGGTTTGGAACATTAAGCTTTCGGCGGTTTTGGGGTTCCGTAGAGAAATACCTAAGTTTGATATAACGATGGGGAAAAGGCGCAGTGATGCAAGCGCCATGTTGGGTGCTATTGAGTTATATGTATATATCTTTGGAATCAGTTAATTTTTCTCCGTCTATTTGGGTTTCGTGAAGAGTTACCAAAATGGCACTTGAGTCAATTCGCATATCGGTGGTTAAGAAACAGTAGGTTTGATATTTGATTGATTTGATATTTAAATCGGCAAGGAGTTAATAAGCGAAGCTGTATTATTAGTGGGATTTTGTGTTTTGCTATAAATTGACGAGTTAAGCATAAATTTATAAGGTATTTTTTTATTAAAAAAAAGTAAAGTTCGTAAAGTAAAGTAAACTTCTTTGTAATGCGTTTAATCACGAGTTTTGTTTGTTTGATAATAATATGGTATAAAAAAGTAACCATTAAGTAATCTTTAGACGTATTTAAGGAGCTTATTTTTATCGATCTCCAAAAACGTATAAACTTTTAGTCTAGAGCGAGAATATTAGTAGTGTGATGACCTCATACATTATAACCTTAAAAAAATACGTACTGAACCTTAAAAAAATAATTTGGTAGTTATCTCAAAGCACCTTTAATGTAATTCAAAGTTATCAAAGCGAGCCTCCCACGCGGGACCTAGCAATCTCAGTTAATATCGGCTGATGACACGTCTTGACATTACAAGATCACCCAGCACTGTTAAATAACTAAAATGGACATCTGTTTAATGTTATCTGTATTATTTAACATTGCTTACTCTATGGTTATTGGTAGATGCAGTTACATGAATATATTGTACGTTTCATTTATTTGACGTCTATTGCCTCAAATTAACAAATTACAGCCCTTTATTTTTTAACGTCCCACTGCTGGGCACGGGCCTCCACTCAATGCGAGGGGGATTTAGGCCATAGTCTACCACGATGGCCCAGTGCGGGTTGTCAGACTTCACACATCTATCGAGAACTAGCCAAGTTCCCTCCGACGTGCAGGTATCCTCACGATGTTTTCCATCAACGTTTCATAGCAAGTGATAATCTCGGATAAAAATGAGATTCGCAAATAACTCCCAGGGGTGCGAGCCGGGGTTTGAACCTGCACACTTTGATTGCAAGGCGTGCGATCGAAGCCTTCGCCTTTTGCCTCACTGGTAGCCAAATGTATCCTCCATTTCAATAAAATTTCCGTTCACCTCAATGCCAAAGGGACAGATAGGCATAGCAATTCGGAAAAACATATCCTCTGAAGCCAATTTTTGTGACTATCTGTTTGTTTTAGGTAAACTCCTGAACCGATTTTAGCTGACATATTGGGCGATTTTAACTAGGAAATTTCACTGGCATATGGCTGATATAACAAGGATTAAATTTAAGAACTAAGACACTATTGAATTAGAGTTTTGCGAGGAAATAAGCCCATTATTTCCAGGTAATTAGAGTTTCTAAATTCGTCGCTGCTAGTATATTAGTATTTACCTTCACTGTAGGTACTTGTGCTTGAAACTGAATAAAATTGAGCTATAAAGACAGGTGCAATAGATGTAAGTTCCTATCCACTTGTCACTCTATTACCACCCACAACGCTAAACATTTAAATAATAAACTAACATGAAAATTAAACAGTTAAACTAATTGAACCATTCATTACATATAAATGGGTTGAAAATATTGAATGTGAATTGAAGCGATGTAACTAATTATAAGCAGTTTTTATATTAGATAAACAGATGTTACATAAAGCCTTTCCCACACTGGAGCATCAAAAGACGCCCGTTAAAATGTATGCTAATACCAAAACGAACCCTGTGTCAATAGGCATAAAGACTTAATTTCTGTAGTAAACCCTCACGCGTCAAATTTCACTCGCGCTGTCAGTGTAATTTCATTGTAGAAAAAATTCTGGTAAAAAAACTTTTTAAAAACAAGCTTTTATTTAATTGCCCTTAGTTTTCATGTTCTCCTCAGCAAGCCCTTTCATTTGTACCCATACTGTGGTGTAGTGCAGAAAAAATAACTATTTCGCCATCTTGGATAATCCGCCATATTGGAATTAGAATGACGTCACATAGCTAAGCATGCATTGTCATCCAGAATAAGCGTGTATATCAAATTTCAGCTCAATCGGTTAAAGTTAGCTGATTTAAAATTCAGTTGCAAGATTCTACCCGGACATACATTGCAAGTTAATATAAAGCTTGTAATGAACTCGTTCTACGTATATGTCAATACAGTTCGTTTTGGTACAGGCAAAAAGAATACGCGCGAGGGTCAATGCCACAGTCTGGGAGACCTAAGACTAGGTGGCGAAGATATTAATTCAGTCATTTAGGGCACTGAGGATGCATCCACAATATCTATTACATTCATCCCCCATTTTCATTTATAATGTGTATTTATTGAACTTGCTATTACTTGACACTGGCTGAAATACCTGCTAAACGCAGGTGAAATTAATTTTATTCATATATTAAAAGAAGAAGTAGAAGAAGGTATTTTTTAAGAGACGACTTTTTGACACATTTTGGTAGGGATCTGTACTTTTTAAGATCATTGAAAACAAAGTATACTAAGTGACTCTTCAAATGTTTTTTTGTTATTTAACAGCGGGACATCTGCCTCATACAATTTAAATTGTTTGCTAATCCTGCCCAATCACACAGTAATAAAACAAGTATCCTAAACGCCCCGCTGAGATGCCTCAGTCATGAGCTTTCAAACATTAAGCACGAGCTGAATACGACAGGGACTCTTACACTATGGGTTCCTTACACTAAATATCAATCACAATGAACAAAATAAATAATTAATTTAATTTAATATTTTACTAGACCTCTATTTCCTAAAATAAATAAAAAATCAACGAGTTATTATATCAAAGAGACAGTATTTCCTAATATTTGACAGTTTTACATGTCAAATTGAGAGTGTAAGTTTGACATCTATGCTGGTCAGATTATTTATGTCAAGACGGATAAGAATAAACGGCCATGGCAACAACGAGACCAATTTCAGTTCATGTACCGACATTCAACCATAGAGTAACAGAGGCTACATACATTTTATGACAGTAATCTAAAATACTAAGATTAAAATATGTACCTATCTAGGAATTCGGTAAGGATTCGATATTCGCTATTGTGTTAAGATACCTATTGAGGTATATACCATACTATAACCACGTTCATTGGAACGTGGTTATAGTATATCCTACAAATTAACTGACTTTTAACATAAGCATTCGATGTTTACGTATTAGCTTAAAGAACATTTAAAAACAAAGTGACTTCGCTACGTGAGTCTGTAAGAGGATTTCATAAGGATGATTCGTTTTAATTTCCCATGTCTAGAAAAAAGTAGCTGTCGCGGGACGCCTGGCAGATGTGAAACACTATGTTATTTAGAGTAGAAAGAGAGAAGCGTCGTAGCGGCGAGTGAGCGGAGTCAGCCAGTGGGCGGAGTCTAAGCGGCGGAAAGAACCGAGGAGCAACAGAGCTGCTCGAAGTTTTCGCATCACGGCATCAACAGTTGCTCTCACCTGCCAAGCGCGCCATTAGATGTTTCACATCAAAAAACAACCACCTTTATAAGCAATCTTGATATTTATGCCTTCTATACTGCTGGGCAAAGTCTCCCGTCGGCCAATATTTATATCTACTTAGATTTAGTTACTTTATAAATCTATGTTGACTTACAAATTAATTGACCCTAAGTATTTCTTTTAGAGTCCATAATTAAGGAACCCTAAAACCGTCAAATTAAAATATCTCAAAGGCTGATCTGACAGGTGATTGTTGACAGATGATCAGTTTTTGTTCGAACAGCATTGATTGTCAAATATTTATATAATGAATGAATAATTGTGATGGAACCAAAAAATCTGCTAACGTGAATTGTTTAATGGACTTTAGTGGGGTAAATATAATTGTAAAGTGGTGCTTATCATTTTTTTTTACATAATTTGTGATTTGTACAAACATTATATTATCAAGATGAGGAACTAATCTCTTTTTCCAATATCAAAGCTAGGTCTATGTTAGGTAGGTAGTTAAGTAGGCAGTTATTAAAAAAGACCATAATATTATACAAAAAGTAAATAAAAAAAACTGAATGGTGTCGTGGGACACTAGGCAGGAACGAAGTTCCTTCGGCTAATGTAGAATGAATGAAAAGAAAGAGAAAGATATTATACACTTTTTGTTAATGAGTGGTTTATATTCGTGTATAGACTTGTGAAAGCAAAATAACATGAAATTTAAAAAAACAAAAAAGGTCCATAACGACCCGGAGTTCTATGTATTTTAATAGTTCAACGACTGTCCCACAGATGGCAGTATACTCAATGTATTTAATATGTGTGTATTATTATTAGTATATAAAATAAAAACTATAGCAAAACCTAAAAAAAAAACAACAAAATATAAAAGTAATAAAATAAAAAAAGTAATAAAATAAAAAAACATCGTAATTCAAATTATCAACTAAAGTCGTCTCATTTAACGGTTTGATTCCACGCACTTTTTCTTACGGTTTTACTATCACATTTTTTTCAGTTCGGTCGCGTAGCAAAATCCCTATCCCTTCCAAGCCTGCCGTAAGGAACTTCGTTCCAAAACTTCGTTCCAATAAATACGTCATCACGCCTGTATTCCCCGAAGGGGTAGGCAGAGGTGCACTACAGTGCTCCCACACTTCACCGATGTATTTTGGTACCAATGTAATAAGGGGAAAAGCCTATTGCCATTATACCGGACACGTTCTCCCTCAATATGAAGGAGATATTTTTTGGGCCATAATCCACCACGCTGATAATCCACCACCATAAATCTCAGAGGTGTGAGCCGGGGTTTGAACCTGCACACTTTGATTGCAGGGTAGCTGAGTGGTCGAAAGCACTTTCGACCACTCAGCTACCACTGCTGATAGCCGATTGGTCGAACGCACGCAAAATTAATGCACGAATTTAGACTCTATGATGATATACATAAAGATTGAATTTCTGTAAAAGCTTCGCGACTAGTTACGAGTTCATGGCAGTTAATGTCGTTGGAGAATTAACTTTTTCTATTAGTCAATACAGTTTGTTTTAACATTGGCAATAAAAGGACGCGCGTCTTGAGACTCCTGTGTGCCAGAGGCTTCATTCAAAACCGATCAACTCTATTCCAATACCGAAAACGAACTCTATTAACTCATAGGAAAGACACATTTTTCAACAATTATCACCGATAACGATGGCTTTTGCTACAGGTATTCAATCTTTATCTATATTTGTACAGAGTTTATTAACATTACAAATCAAACGAAGGGTTTCGAGTTTGAATTACTATTTAATTAAAAGGCTAATTATAAGAATAGTACACTTATCTAACCACAGAGTAACAGAGAAGACAAAGAACAATATGTCAGTGTCAAAGTGAGCCTGAACTGTCACAATCACTAAGGCGGCAAATTTAAATTATTTCCAATACTCCCATCAAATTTTAGCCTTCCATAAAGTGGAGTCTGCTGAACTCAGGGCTTCTTGATATGTTGCTGGAACATGGTAGGTTGATATGTTATCACGGGTACTGAGAAAAGTTTTCATTTCTGGATTATTCTTCTTATTACGAGGACGAAGTGTCATTTTATGTGAGGGTGGACTGTCCTCAATCTTTTCTTCTGGTATGTACATCGAGACATCATCATCAGACACAAAAGAATTGTTTGACTCAATAGCAGTATGTATTGATTCAGATGTGTTACAGCTATTAGTGTCGGACACATTGTCATCACTGTTGTCTTGATTTTGTTCACTCTCATTGCAGGAGATAGATACTGGCACCACATCCTTCTTAATAGAATTTTCCAGAAACACAACGTCTCTGCTTTTTGTAATTGTTCTAGTTCTTGGATCAAACAATCGATATCCCTTTGTGTTTTCACAATAGCCTAAGAAAATCATCTTACTTGATTTTGAGTCCCACTTCTTGGTTTTTTCTTTAGGTATGTGCATCATTACTTCGCAACCAAAGATCTTCATGTGACTAATATTTGGTTTGTGTCCAGACCATTTCTCCTCAGGTGTCACATAAGCCAGAGATCTTGTTGGTGTTCGATTGATGATGTATGCTGCAGTCATTATTGCTTCTGCCCACAGATTCTTCTGTAAATTAGCATTTAAAAGCATACATCTCGCTTTCTCGACTAGAGTTCTGTTCATACGCTCAGAGAGACCATTTTGTTGTGGGGTATAGGGATTTGTTGTCTGATGTTTGATACCACATTCTTTTAAGTAATTTGTGAAACTCTTATTTGTATACTCAGTCCCATTGTCGGTTCTTAGGATTTTAATTTTGGCATCTAATTGATTTTCTACAAGGCATTTGTATTCTTTAAACTTTTCTAAACATTGAGACTTGCAGTTGAGTAGATAAGTAGTTACTTTTCTGGAGTAATCATCGGTAAAAGTCAAAAAATACCTTGCACCTCCGAGTGATGTCGTCTCCATGGGGCCGCAGACATCAGAATGAATAATTTCTAGCAGTCTACCTGCTCTGGAACCTTCACTTTTAAACGGTTGTCTTGCTTGTTTGCCCTCAATGCATGAGATGCAGATCACATTGTTGCTGTTCTGAGATATCTTTGCTCCCTCTGTGTTACTCTCCAACTTCTTCATGTCGTTGAAGTTTAGATGACCCATACGCTGATGCCACATGTAAAAATCATTATTAGTTTCAGATATGTATGCTTGTACAGATTGTATGTTCAGCCGGTACATATTATTTATAAGATTTGCTGAGGCTACCTCCGCTTTATTACTGTTATAAATTGTGCAACCTTTATCATTGAAATCAATGCTACATGAGTTTTTTATAATTTGGCTTACTGAGATAAGGTTGGTGGACAGCTCAGGGACATAAAGTACATCTTTTACCTGAATAGTTTTGGCAGATCCATCTTTCTGTGTAACATTTATGTTCACCTTACCACAACTCTCGACTTTGAGCTCTTTGTTGTTGGCAACTCGTATGCTGTTGATCGCAGGCGTCTTCTCATCATACATCCAGTCTTTGTACATTGTCAGATGCATTGCCGCTCCAGAATCAATGTACCAGCCTGGGTCATAGCTGCTTGTAGCTGAAAAGACTGCTGCAAATGACTCACTCTGCTTTTTGTTAGTCTTCTCTTTGCAGTTCTTTGCTACATGACCATATTTGTTGCATGAAAAACACCGAGGTCCTCTGTTAATTTTGTTATTTTGTTTCATATATGGTTGCTTGTTTTTCTTTTTATCAGAGTAAAATGCACTCACATCCTTATTCTTTACTTCTTGAAGTAACTTTGTTTTTATTAAATCAGCAGAAATAGGCACACCTGAGCTTTCCATAGCCATTATCATCGGTTTGTATACCTCAGGCAGGCCAGCCAGTAGCAATGTTCCAAGCCATTCATCGTCTACTTTGAACCCTATGTCCCGGAGCTTGTGTGCGGTTGTCATTTTTCTGTTAATAAAGTCTTCAATACTGTTACTACTTTCAAGAGAAATAGAAATCAGTTCTTTCAGCAGCCCAACACGACGCATGAGGCCTGAGTCATCAAAGACTTTGCACAACGTGTCCCAAACTTCCTTGGCGGTTTTGGCGTCTTGCACATGAACGTAGTTTACTGGATCAATTAAAAGTATTATTTTTGATTTCGCCTTCATGTCTCTCTTAGCATCGGACGCGCTCCCACCTTCTACGGTATCCCACAGCTCCTCGTGCTGCAGATAGGTTTTGACTGCGAATTTCCAGCTCGCGAAGTTATCCCTGCCGGTCAGTCGTTCGATCATAGCCATTGTATTGCCGTGTGAGGCCATTGTATTGTTTTTCTTCGGATGATTCGAACGATACCGGGGCTGCGGCGTGATCGCCCGGCGCCTGCCACGTGTCGACGTCGGTCACGTTGCGTCGTTGGATAATCGACGAGTAATTCTCCCTTCGTTTGATATTTCACTGGCCTAACGGGCTGGGCCCATAACCTATTAACATTACAAATCAAACGAAGGGTTTCGAGTTTGAATTACTATTTAATTAAAAGGCTAATTATAAGAATAGTACACTTATCTAACCACAGAGTAACAGAGAAGACAAAGAACAATATGTCAGTGTCAAAGTGAGCCTGAACTGTCACAATCACTAAGGCGGCAAATTTAAATTATTTCCAATAGAGTTCATATTCAATTGAAGTTCAAATGCACTCTCTCACCCCTAAAAGTCACACCGACAGTGGACAAAAAAGCCCTAACTACCATAGAGTCGAATAAAAAGCAGCAAGGCTATCAGAAAGCGCATCATTTATAATCAATTAGTATCAAACCGGTGCGCAAAGGTGTCTCACTAATGTGAGTTTTTTAAGCACGTGGACGTGAAAAAAAAAATAACATGGTCTATGACAAAAGGAGGTAAGGCTCTATTAGCACGGTGAAGCCGGCTGCCTGATAATTACGAGTTCATCGGGAACGGATATGCAGTTACATTATGTCAGTATAGAAGCATACACACGTCCTGTCGCCTTACGGAAGTAAAGGACTCCCGTAACCGTATCGTAAATCGAAATCGGATATCGGAGAGCTCGCGTGGACGTTTTCATACATTACAGACTGCCACTGTACATCCGTTCTCGTTAAGCCTGTAATTACCGAGCAGACGGCTTCACCGTGCGAATGTATCCTAAAGTAATTATGTCGTGTTAGTTAAAATTATAATTCTTTAATAAATGTTAAAACCTTACGTACACGCTTTTATAGCTTCACCCTTAAAATCTTAAGACATATTTGATCCATGGAAAATAACATAACATGGTCAATGGAAAAAAGCAACTATGGAGTTTCTTGCCCATTCTTCTCCATAGGTAACGCATTCCGAATGGGAGGTAGAGATACTATTAATATTATTTATTTTTATTGTCGATTCATAAGTGCCTGTATTGGTTTACGTGAATAAAAAAAATCTGATTCTGATTCAATATTTTTCTTAAAATATTATTTTGTGTGTTATAGAAGTGGAAATTCTATAATATTAAGATTATTCTCACTATTATGTGCGTACGATATAATGGCAATAGGCTCGCCCCCTATTACATTGGGACCAAAATACATCGGCAAAGTGTGGGCACACTGCAGTGCACCTCTGCCTACCCCTTCGGGGAATATAGGTGTGATGATATTATATATTATGTGCTATGAAAATAAACGAAAAGTTTTTTAGTAGATAACTATTATATCGCGTTATGTATGTATCTGTAAAACTATCCGTTTTTATATTTACATATAACAGATAATTAACCAATTTATAGCGAGAAACAGAGTCAATAACAGTATTGTACTCATTATAAATATAGCGAGTCAATTAGCAACCTTTTTCTATTCGACCGTAACGCATCCAAATAAAAACACGTTGGATGAGAGTTGTGTGTCACAATTTATCTATTTGGTCACGCCTCTTTAGCAGCGTTCGTGAGAAAAGTATACTTGTCCCTTTTAGGCTCGAGCGTTTCTGTATCATTTGTCTATCTCTCGTATTCTAGTTGGGTATTAAACGAATAAGGTCGTATGTGAGTAGTTTAAAAGGCGCAATTATGCTATTAATTATTGGAAATTGTACGTTTATTATTTATTTTATTTTAATTCGAACTAATCATTAAAAATAATATTTACAAAAAATATTATTTTTTGTCCATGTATTTGTAAATTGGCTTAAATTAAAATTCCAATGTCAGACCGCATTCTATAATTTAAATAATACTTTTAAAGTTACAAATAAATTTAATCATAATAATTTATGTGAAAGAAAGCAATTTTAAGTTATAGCTTAACTTAATGTTTTTTTGACATTAATGTGTGTTTGTTGGTGAAAAGAAAGTTGTTAAAATTGCTATATTTTCTTGTTACGTTCTGTTTGTAATTGCAACATGAAGACGGCGGGCAGATGCTTGTGACTGACTTCTTCAAATTTTACGGAAGCCCACGAAAAATGTAGAGTTAAGACATTTTCTTTTGTAAATGGTTAATTGTTTCTTACAACTTAGTTTACAAATAAACAAACGTACCTATAACCTAACTACGGTTTAATTACAGCTCTGAAAATAATAAAAATACATTTTTAAATACTCTATAAATACTTTATAGAACAAGTACACTCGGACGTTTAGTCACAGATTTATTCAAATAATTAAATATTTTTTACTAAACATACTGTTCCTTTTATAACACGTCTAAGTAGACCTGAACATGTCTGTAACAAAACAATCTGAAAATGTCTACTTGAAACCAAGCCCGAACTTTGTACAATGTCCCTTACACAATGTCCAGTAATTCCCCTATAATTTGAGGGTGGCCACAAACGCAGATTGTTCCCGAGATAGAGCGGCACCGACATACGCGCGACGCAAACACTTTGGTGCACTAATTATCTGCACCTGGAAAATACACTTTATTTTTTAAAAATTTTTAATATTTAGCTGATTTGTATTAAGTCAAATAATATTTAAATACTAACGGATACCCAGCGTGTTCCAAAATAAGTATATTTTGTTTATTTAGTCCATCTTCTGATTATTGCCTTTCTAATAACAGCGGTTTGGGGCTCATTGGTTTGATTATTTCAAAGTTTATAACAGACATAGGGAGAATTCTTTTATTTATTTATTGATATAGATTTGTGCAGGCAGGAAACGTTTGTTTAGGTAAACAGTTTATGATAGAATGAGGTTCACTACATTTTATAATAGCAATAGGCTCGCCCCTTATTACATTGGGTCCAAAATACAAAAGCAAAATGTGGATGCATTGCAGTGCACCTCTGCCTAACCCTTTGGGGAATACAGACGTGATGATGTATTTGTAAATTAAACACTAAAAAGAGATATACAAGTACTAGTAAAAGGTATGTTGTAAATGGATGGATGTTTGTTACTCTTTTACGCAATAACTACTGAACGGATATTTATAAAACTTTACAGTATTACTTTACAGAAGCAGTGCTAGCCGAGTGGTCGAACGCACGCTTTGCAATCAAAGTGCGCAGGTTCTATCCCCGGCTCGCACCTCTGGGTTCCATGTGCGAATCTCATTTCATCTGAGATTATCACTTGCTAAGAAACGGTGACGGAAAACATCGTGAGGAAACCGGTGTGCCCGGTATAATGGCAATAGGCTCGCCCCCTATTACATTGGGACCAAAATACATCGGCGAAGTGTGGGCGCACTCCAGTGCACCTCTGCCTACCCCTTCGGGGAATACAGGCGTGATGATGTATTGATGATGATGTATTTACAGTATTATTGTTTATACATCAGATTAACATACTAGCTGTAATTTATAATGATATTAAACAATCAAAGTCTGCGCGGATGAAGTCACTAGTAGAATGTAGTAAGTAAATACTAAGGTCCAGTAAAAGTATTTTCCCAGTGGTAATTATAAGAGTATTATCTCGTTGAGGGATCTTGCGTTGGTAATAGGTATTGTTATATTTATTTATCGAGTGTAAACGTCTAATTGCTGGCCGGACCGCGTTATGGGACACGCCCGACTGTCTATCAGTACGCGTCTGGTGTGAGTTATAAGATGTAACGAATTTAACCTGCCGTTATTTATTTATAGTTAACTAGCTGACCGGCCGAACTTTGTACCGCCTTAGAGTTAGTGACATACGAAAGCAGCGCCACCTACTGGACCCAATTGTGAAACTAAACCATCCAGGGCGCCACCTAAACGCATACAATAAAATCATTCAAATAGGTCCAGCCGTTTAGGAGGAGTTCAGTGACATGCACACGTACAGTAGAAATATATATAAAGAAGATTAATACGGAAGAACCAACTACATTAATAAACATAGAATCTTATCAATAACAGAACAATAAAAAAATATTATAGTTGAATTGAGGACACTCGTGCATACTTCTTCTCACAATACTCTAAACATAGTCGTCTAATTAAGTTCCAACCATCCGCAAAGACATCACATTCAGGATTAGCCGTCAGGAGGGTTGAGCACATTCAGGGTACGACAGACTGGGGACTCAGCACTGGTAACTGTTTTACAGGGAGGTTGCGCGACAAGTTTGTGCCGGCGGTTTTGCCATTATCACATACTCATCGTATGATCCGAAAACTAAGTAAAGCATATAGGTACCATACTTAAAAAGCACTGGTAGCCTCGTCGGCAAGAACGCCCGCCTTAAACGTAAGGGGTGCAAGTTCAAATCCCAGGCCCGCACCTCTGAGATAATTTTCATGTGCAAATGTAATTTTCAACAATGATCACCACTTACTGCACGGTGAAGGAAAACATCGTGAGAAAACCTGCACGTCTACAGAAAGGTTTGTGAATTTCATCAACCCGCACTGGGCCAGCGTGGTGGACTATGGCCCAAATCTCCCTCGTATTGAAGGGGAATGTGCCCGGTATAATGGCAACAGGCTCGCCCTCTATTACATTGGGACCAAAATACATCGGCGAAGTGTGAGCGTAATTCAGTGAACCTCTGCCTACCCCTTCGGGGAATACAGGCGTGATGGTGTATTACAATGGACTGGGGCGTAGGCCGCTCACCTCACTGCAGCGGTTGGTTGCTGGTTCGATTCTTGTCATTAGCAAATTTCGCAAACGGCCTTGTCGGAATTTGATCTGGTCGGTGTTTAACTGGGATTGGCGCTCCCAGTTACACCCAGAACAATCCCCTAACCCTTAACTATCTTGTAACAATGTATTTAATATTACTACCAGTATCTGACCGTTAACTCAGTACAAGATATGTCAAAAATTGACTTATTTTGTACTAGTACAATAGTTTAAGAGGTGGTGGTTAGGTGTCTGGGGCAAATTCCAAAAAGGCCATTTCCGAGAGTTGCAGTTAAAAGAGAGACAAAGGGATTAAACTGTCATTAAAGATGAAAGCTATTAGTTTGTAGAGTTTTCGCTCTCGCTTTTAATTTATAACTGTTAATATGACTGGCAGGACACAGGCGACATTGGTCACGGTATTTACGCACGGACAGTCGTTACGCTGCCGTCTCTACATAACATATGAGCACGTCCTGTGAGCCTAGTGTTTAAACTTATCTCTACATTTTAAGGTATTAAAAATTTATGGTAAAGAAATCTTTTTAAAAACAAGCTTTTATTTAATTGCCACCTTTGATTTGATACCCATACTGTGATAGTGCAGAAAAAAATAACTATTCCGCCATCTTGGATGATCCGCCATATTGGAATTAGAATGAATCAGAATCAGAATCAGAATAATTTTTATTCATATAAACCAATACAGGCACTTATGAATCGTCAATAAATAATAATAGTAGTATCTCTACCACCCATTCGGAATGCATTTCCTATGGAGAAGAATGGGCAAGAAACTCCATGGTTGCTTTTTTCAAATAAGGATTTACATTTTTGTGTTTTTCTTAATTAACAATTATACAATATAAAGTTAATGAGGCTATACATTCTCAAAACACAATTAAATCACTAAACAATCTACATGTTGGACAAGATTTAAAGGTAGGAAGGAGGAGGAAAACGGGACAAATAGCTAAAATCCCTTAAACTAGTTCCTGTGGAGCCGGACCAGCGCATGACATCATATAGCATCATATAGCTAAGCATGCATTGTCATCCATAATAAGCGTGTATACCAAATTTAAGCTCAATCGTTTAAAGATAACTGATCTAAAATTCAGTTGCAAGATTTCACCCGGACATACATTGCAAGTTAATATAAAGCTTGTAAAAAAATGACTTTTCTTAATTTAGTGTTGGTATCACTCTAGACTCTACCAAGCATTTTATACAATAACAATGTAGAGTCGTCACTTTTATGATACTTTGTTGTTGTAAACTTTAATGTTGTAAAATTATCAGGCGTTTAATTAGCTATATTTAACGTAGGTAATCAATCTCTACATAGAGTTCATAAACCGTAAAATAACTTAATCAATTTTATACATTAAAATAATATAGTGCAATAAAAGATTTAATTAAGAAACTCTACACTATTTTGTACTTCATTAAGAATGATTACCACATAAACTCTACCAACTTAATAACAAAATGTTCCTATACGTACACTCGCCATCTATATGCAGCATTATCTATTCAAGAGTCCTCTCTCCGCCCAGAGCAGTCATATTCAAAAACCCTCACCACTCTTATTACCTCTACATAGAGTTGAAATTCCTAAAGCTGTTTATTAATCCGTTATGAACTACGTCAAGTTTACTAAGAGCTTTGAGTCTGGTGCACTATCGTGGGGTGTGTATTAATTTGTTCGGTTGGAGAGGGGTGGGGAGGGTCGACGGAGGCTGGTCTTTCTAATAGGTATGAGGGAAGTGTGAAGACGCTAAGAGGTGTATCCCCTCCGTTCCGTTCCGCGGTAGGCGGGGCGAAGGACACGCTCCGTTCTGTTACAAGCGCTCGGCGCGTCGCAGCGGGCTTACGCGAAGCTTGACACGGAACGCACGCTTTTCAAATTCGGAACGCGATTTTGTTCAGTGCCAGTGTCAGTTTAGAATTTTATTTAAATATTCAAGTTTGGAACGTGTAATAAGGTTTTGATTGTTTTATTGGACTGTTTTGATTTTTTAAATTTAAAGTTTCAAGTGTTTTCTTTTTAAGAATGGACGATTTTTGAATTAAGAACTGAAAGTATTTTTTCTTTGGGAAATAAGGTGAGTTATTTTGTAAATTATATTAATTACATGCCGACTATATACATAGCAATACTTTTATATTGGCAGCATAGAACAAAATATTCATCCCGGTCCTACTAATGAGAAAAGGTTTGGAATATAGGTTAATAATACAAACAGAAGTATTTTATAAAGGTTTCTTTGATTATTTCTCTTGTTACTAATAGTTACCAAAATAATTTATAAATAAACAAACTAACTACTTGGAATTAATTTAAAAATGAAGCTAAATTATTAAACAAAAAATAAACGAAAAAAAAAAATAAAACAAAAAACTCCCCCATCAGAAACGGACATTTATTGGAAGTTAAGAAAAGACATCAACGCGCGCGCATATTTATTACCATAGAGATAAGATAAGCAGCAGATATTAAATTCTCAAACTTATAACTATAACGTTGAATAAATAAAAGAAAACTGTTTCAATTACCATATCAGTGCGTGTTAACGCGCAATTATCCCCTATATCCGCGTGTAATCGCTTTTTTAAAACGATTTTTTAAAAACTAATTAAAACTATGCAGGATTTTTAATAGGGCACACAAACTTGTATATATTTTGGCGTCGAAAAAATGTACCCGTAACTCAGAAATCCATGAGTACTTGGATATGAGAATTGTAACAGAAGAGGCAAAACAGTACACAAATAAATACTCAGCCCGCCTGAAGAATCACCCCAACCCTCTGACGAATGCACTGCTTCAAGGAAACACCATTAATCGCCTAAAAAGAGCCAATGTGCTGGATGATTGAAGAGAGTTGGGGCAGTGGCTCTATCTCTCTGAAAACCCCTACTACTCCAACCAACCTGATTATAGTTGTGAGACTGATCGCAGGTCACTATATATAAAAAAAAAAAATGTATATAAAATACGTTTTTTTATATTGTAAGTAACGGTTTTTAGAAAATAACAAGACTCACTGTAGTCTTATAGAATACTAATTAGGTAATTTATCATCAAATCTTTCTATAGCTACAATACTATAGCTACTTAATACGAATTCTGACAAAAATAATTATCATCTCGAAACGAAACGTGAAATCGTATGTATTTTTTTCATTTGTTTCGAGATAGAGATTAATCTCGATCGCACGGAAATCGGGCCCCAGGGCTTAAAACTGCACCTTTTGTTTCTAAGGCGGGCGGTCTATGAAATTGACTTCCGCTGAATTTAAATAATTTATACTGTTCTTTCTAACATTTTCCGATGTCACGTTAAATATAATTTCTAATCTCGCTCCAATAACCTTTCTTTACTTATTATAACACAAAAAATCAATCAACTAACTGTTAGGCTACACAAGATTTATGTATAAAAACAAATATAGCCCTATTAACGTCCCCCTACTGGGTACCCCCCCCCCCCCCCCCCCCCCGTAGACAAAAGTCTTCGAACAGTGTGTGTTGCCAGTGATGACGTACGGATCCGAGACGTGGTCGCTCACAATGGGACTCATAAGACGGCTCAGAGTCACTCAACGTGCAATGGAGCGAGCTATGCTGCGAGTTTCACTGCGCGATAGAATCAGAAATGAGGACATCCGCAGAAGAACCAAGGTTACAGACATAGCTCGAAGGGTTGCACGTTTGAAGTGGCAATGGGCCGGACACATTGCCCGGAGAACGGATGGCCGTTGGGGCATCAAAGTCCTAGAGTGGCGGCCACGAACAGGCAAGCGGAATGTGGGACGACCACCGACCAGATGGACGGACGACCTCACCAGGGTCGCCGGGAGTCGATGGGCGCATAAAGCCCAAGAACGTAATTTGTGGCGATCTATGGGGGAGGCCTATGTTCAGCAGTGGACGTCTCTGGCTGATAGATAGATAGATAGATAGACTGGGTACAGGCCTCCTCACAATGCAAGAGGGATTCAGATCTACCACCACCATAGTCTACCACGATGGCTTAGTGAGGGTTGGAAGACTTCGCACGTCTATCGAGAGCTGATTGAGTTCCCTTGGAGATCTAGATCTCACGATATATTTCCTCATCGTGTTAGCAGAATCAGAATTGTTTTTATTCATATAAACCAATGCAGACAATTATGAGTCGTCAATAACAAATAATAATAATAGTATCTCTACCACCCATTCGGAATGCATTTCCTATGGAGAAGAATGGACAAGAAACTCCATGGTTGGTCTTTTTCAATAAGGATTTACATTTTTACATCATTATCATCACGCCTGTATTCCCCGAAGGGGTAGGCAGAGGTGCACTGTAGTGCGCCCACACATCGCCGATGTATTTTGGTCCCAATGTAATAGGGGGCGAGCCTATTGCCATTATATCGGGCACATTCTCCCTCAATACGAGGGAGATTTGGGCCATAGTCCACCACGCTGGTCCAGTGTGGGTTGGTGAACTTCACACACTTTCTATAGACGTGCAGGTTTCCTCACGATGTTTTCCTTCACCGTTCAGCAAGTGGTAATCATTGTTGAAAATGACATGCGCACATGAAAATTATCTCAGAGGTGCGGGCCCGGGATTTGAACTTGTACCCCTTACGTTCAAGGCGGGCGTTCTTGCCCACGAGGCTACCACTGCAAATTCCCTTACATTTTTCTTAAGTGATAATGTCGGATGAAAATGAGATCCGCACATAAAACCTATAGTTTTGAGTCGGGGTTTGAACTTGCACACTTTGATTGCAAAGCGTGCTTTCGACCACATGTCTACCACTGCCTTCTACTTGATGTACTCAACCATGTATATAGGTATGTAGTGGGCTAATTGTTCACGGTGTCTCCCAGCGTGGGAGTAAGCAGCGAAGCTACCTATTAACTGCAATTGTTACACATTAAGCGTGAGCAGCTCGCTTTATAATATATGTTTAACTAACGTTACGGTGTTTGAGACATAAGCGGAATCGGCAATAGACACCTAGAGAGATTATCTCACGAAATAACCGGACCAGCATAGTAACGAGATAAAACTCATATAACTGGGATTACCTACATGAGTACCATACAATGGACTGAGGGCGGTCTCAGTTACACCCAGATAGGGTAAATTTCGGAAATGGCCATTCCAGAATTTGGCCTAGTCTGCAAATTCTGAAATGTCCCTTTGCGGAATTTGTCACAAGCGGGAATCGAAACCACAACAAGGGTTTAGTGAGCCCAGCGGCTTACGCTCAAACCAAGCTAACTAGACGAAGCCATCATCAGGTGTGCGGAGTGTTTAAATTTTACGGTCCGTTAGCGATTCGATTAGTGTGTTAAATATAGGAATCTTACATTAGTTGGGTGTTAGAAGTATCAGTTCTTATTTTTCATTTATTACCAATGTTCCTTTTATGTTATTCCTTTTACTTATGCATGTTGTGGCACCTTTGTTAACTGTGCTTTTAGTTTTCCCTTGTTTGTATTTTATATTAATGTATTATTAATGCTACAGTTTTTGGATGTCCTGTTAAATAAATAAATCAGTGGTAGTCTTGTTGGTAGAGCCTTTAACGTAAAATTGCAAGTTCAAATCCCGGACCCGCACCTCTGAGATTTTCATGTGCGAATGTAATTTTTAAATAATTATTAAACTTGCTGAACAGTGAAGGCAAACACGATGAGGAAACCTGCACGTCTATAGAAAGGCGTGTGAGGTTCACTAACTCGCACTGGGCCAGCGTGTTGGACTATGGTCCAAATCGCCCTCGTATTGAGGAGGAATGTGCCCGGTATAATGGTAATATGCTCGCCCCCTATTACATTAGGACCAAAATATATAGTGTGGGTGAAATGCAGTGCATCTCTGCCTACCCCTTCAGGGAATCAAGGCAAGGTGATGTATAATATCAATCGCTTCTAACTTTTACTATGCGCCAATCGCCTAACAGTATGTAGTCTTTGATGTTACCGCCGGCTAATCGTGTCGTGTACGCGAATTTATCTTAGCATGTGTTGATCACCTTCCCGCCTTTCCCACGTAACGTCGTGTGATCTGAAGAAATCGTTGATAATCGCGTGCCGAAGCGAATACGATCCATGTAAAATTAATATGAAGTTTTATCGCCATTTGATAATAAACAACTTTTTGTCAATACCAAAACGAACTGTACTTACTCATTTATAGAAGAAGCTTATACTCGTATGTACAACGAAATGAATTCTGCGTTTACGAAAGAATGCAATGATCAAATTTAGTGGGTTGAGGTAAAATATGGCTTCATCTGCGATTAGCTGAAGTTATGATATTAGTTGAAGCGATTTTAAGGTCGTATACCTAAGCGCGAGCCGCGATGTTTCAATTGTTTCTTCCTGGTACTTGACACCACCGGTTCGAGCGAACACGAATAGGTCCGTGTACATGACAAAAAAAAATATTGAAGATTATTAAAAAGAAGAGAAGAATTATTTGTCACTGTGTCCATAGTAATAGAGAAGATGGCTATCTTTAAGTTTAATGATACATTTTAAGTAATTTTACTGTCAAGTAATGAAAAATGTAAAACGGATACACGAGAACTACTGCCGACAAACTGTTATGCAGTTTGGCAGACTTTTTTGATTGTTACCATTTTATTGTATCGGGAACAAAAAAAAAACATGCGTTCGCATTTCTGTTGCGCGATTAAGCGAGCGTGTAAACGCGTATACCGAAACTATCGTCTATATAAACACTAGTCTAAAAGCACTGTAAAGAAAACACCTTGTGCAAGTTGAGACACATAATACACCGTGACCATCACAAGTGCGCCAAATGCTCTCAATAAGCCAAATTGTGAAAATTAAGCATAATTTTCATACATCACTATAGCCTCAGGCAATTCACCCGCTAATTCGCAACTAACACCTCAAAATCCATCGTAAAATAACTCCAACCCTGTTTTTAACACTCGCCAAT
Source organism: Ptilodon capucinus (assembly GCA_914767695.1). Taxonomy (NCBI): domain Eukaryota; kingdom Metazoa; phylum Arthropoda; class Insecta; order Lepidoptera; family Notodontidae; genus Ptilodon; species Ptilodon capucinus. The sequence goes on along the minus strand of OU611830.1, from coordinate 4,365,261 downwards.
ACGACAATCACTGCGGTTAGTTGACAACCCGGCTACCACCCGACGGGATTTCGCCGCGAGCTATACCTCTACAACTTTACCATTGCCATCAAAAATCTGATACTTCCCTACATCTAAACCTTGAAAACACTATTCACCGACGGCAAAATAAACTTGTCAAAATTTACTTCGAATTTCGTATACTCTTGCTTTCGTCAAATTTATTTTTTTGTGTAAGGCAACATTTAGTACGGACGGTGTTGCCGTTTAAGCTCTTATTTGTTGCTAATTGTGCCGAATTACAGGGCGTTAGGTGTGGAAGGTGCGAAAATTGGATGTTGAAAGTGATGTAGGGTGATTATTACGTCATTAACCGAAACCGGAGTGAGGCAAGCGATGGTAGTGAAAATTGTATAAAAAAAGTAATTGAATCATGACCGCTGTTCAATGTGTCGATTACTGTCCCCTTTCGAATATAACATCTTTTAATTCACACTACTGACCTTGGATTACTAAAATCTACATTTAGTTTTAGTCGGCCCTTGCCAATAGGTTATATTAGTTGAAGCGATTATACTATTGAGCTAAACGTCAAACGGAAGGCAATAGAACATAGAAACTCTTTGTAATACGTATAATAACACAGTATAACCGTTTGTAATATAATAATGACTCTACCCAACGGTACTGTGCTCTACCATGTCTTACCTAGTCATCTTGACTTTTTTTTGGGAAAAAAAATGTTAACATTGTGATACAAATATTTTATGTGACCCAAGGACCTTGATTTTGCGCGTTAAAATCCTGCGCCCACAGGCATGTAAAATCTCGCGCGAAAATTTTGACAATACCAAAACAAACTCTATTAACTCGTACAAGAAGCTAATTTTTCAACAAAATGTCATCGCTTTATAACGCGTGGTCGTGTGGCTTTTAATACAGAGTACCTAAATTTTGACGGGTAAAACTCAGAATATCTCAAACGTCATATTGGGCGATATTGAGTTATATATAGTTTTGGAAACAGCGAATTTTCCACCGTCTTTTGAGCAGTGCAAAGTTACAAAAATGGCGCTTTGGCTCAAGCGCCATTTTAAATTATTAAGCTACTAGAATAAATAGCAGTGGTAGCCGAGTGGTCGAACGCATGCCTTGCAATCAAAGTGTGCAAGTTCAAACCCCGGCTCGCGCCTCTGGGTTTATGTGCGAATCTCATTTCCATCCGAGATTATCACTTGCTATGAAACTGTGAAGGAAAACATCGTGAGGAAACCTGCACGTCTGAGGGAACTTGACTAGTTCTCGATAGATGTGTGCAGTCTGCCAACCCGCACTGGGCCAGCGTGGTGGACTATGGCCTGAATCCCCCTCGCATTTAGGGAAGGCCCGTGCCCAGCAGTGGGACGTTAAAAGGGCTATAGTTAGTTTATATTAAATATACTTTTTAGGGTTCCGTACCCAAAGGGTAAAACGGGAACCCTAATTTTCACAGATGATGTATTTCAGTTGCCGCTATAACAACAAATACTAAAAAACATAATAAAATAAATACTTAAGGGGGCTCCCATACAACAAACGTGATTTTTTGCCGTTTTAATAGATAATGGTACGGAACCCTTCGTGCGCGAGTTTGACTCGCACTTGGCCGGTTTTTGATCCTGAAATCTATAAAGTTGTAATTAAATAAAACACTTAAAACACAGAAGGCATACACAAAACCAGTCATTACTCTCCTCAATTTAAAAAGACACTGCCTTTGTTTCCCATCGATTTTAGTTCCATGACATAATTGTGCCGTTATTACAGGGCACCCGAAACCAGGGATGGTAATCATTATTGATACCTCCGGTATGTCATTGCACCCATAGAAGCGCCAAAACTCTCGCAATCCACTTTTTGCAAATACCAAAACGAACTGTATTAACTAAACGAAAAAGCTCATTTTTCAACAAAATGACATCAACGGCCGCGTGGCTTTGACCACATAAATTCAATCTTTATGTATGTATCTCCACAGAGTACGTTTTCAAAAAAAATATAATTAAGTTAATTTGCTCGCATCTGTGTGTGCAGGACGTAATCAATGGCCACTTTGATTTTGGTAGGCGCTACTGCGAATGTTAATTATATTACTTCCGGCCAATATTTGTGGATACGAATAAGTATTTTATAGACTTAACCAATGATATGAAGGTATGAGCTTTTGAAATAAATGATACCACCTAATTTACAGTGACCACCGGATGTTTCAAGACATTGCGAAACGTCTGATCGAAGCATCCGGTGATCAGAACGCTGGAAACTATTCCGCACAGCACATCAGCATTGCCATTCAACGTGGCAATGCTGCCAGCGTTCTGGGCACCCTACCGCCCGACAATGGGGGACTGTGGGGTACATAATTTTCTATTTTTATTAATTAATTTTCTCTTCTCTTTGTAAATATTTTGTTTTTAAAATAAAGTATAAGTTAACAAAATTTACAGACATTCTAATCTATCCAAGAACCATTTACAATTGCAATTTAATCATAGAACTTTTCTATAATGGAACAGGAAAGATATTTAGAAATCGAATAAACCAAGCAGAATATGATTACTGTGTAATTGAGTTGCGGCTTATGAAACTTGTTTCAAGCATATATCGCTAATTATATCAATCAAAGTAAACTGAAAATTGTTCTTAATACAGGGTAGATTTAGTAAGCTAATAGTAGTTGTAGCATGTGCGTCAATACTAGACTTATGTCACAGAATATCTTGATGTTGTCTTTCTCTCGTATGAAATTAGAATGAGAGCGAGCGAGCGAATCCGTGTCAATGGTCTTGTCTTAACATGTGTGCTAACCCCACAGAAATAGTAAAATGATAAATGTGATAAAGATGGCGGATTAACTCAAAACTCCATGTATTTAAACACTTCGTTCATGTAAGGTTTCAAAGATTATAAACTCAACACTTCACGTGTGTTTGTAACTTAAAAAAACAGGGTTCTTCTTCTTAGTCGTACACTCCTGGCGGAGTGGTCGTGGTCATGGATTGTCTAGTTGGTTGGTTGCGGTTTTTGTGAGACTTCCCCATCTCTCTCTGTCAGTAGCATTACGTGCACATTCATTAAGGGTACACTTCGTTGAGGACTTGATGAGGTCTGTCCATCTTGTTGGTGATCTGCCGCGGGAGCGTTGACCCTCTACTCTTCCTTGTATCATTAGTCGTTCCAATGAGTCTTCGTTACGAATGATATGACCAAACATCTTAAAGATTCGCGCTTGCACAATCGACGAAAGTCTTTGAAAAACAGGGTACCAAATAAGTATTCCCAATTATGCCCTAAATGAGTGCCCAAATATAAGGACTATTACTGTCGCTACCGGCAAATGGTAATAACCGTCCCGATGTACGTCTTGTTTAAATAATTGGATGGTAATGATAAACGCCTTACGGCGACGACGACGAGCCAGACCTGTACGGAGATGAAAAAATATCGAACAAAGTCCATTGCGAAACGAAAAATGCCGGTGTTTTAGGGTTCTGTACTTCAAAGGGAAAAATAATCCTTATAGAATAACTCCGTTATCCATCTGTCTGTCCCTTAGGAACGCGTAGAGATATCTAGTAGAAATTAATATCAAATAACTAGGTCGGTGCTGTAAAAAAAATCAAATTTCTAGGTCAACGCAGTGAAAAGATACGGCTTTTGACTACGTTGTCGCATAATTTAAAACCCGTATATCAAACCCTCTAGGGTACTTGCTGTTGAATCCTAGAACCATGAAATTTAGCAAGAAGACCAGACAAGATAAGGCAGACAAGACCCTTTACTTGCGCTATAAAACATTGCTTATAGCACAAGTAAAGGGGAAAATCCCAAAATCGAAAATTTGTAGTGACATCACAAAAAAATTACATACCTAGTCTTGTACTTTGTACGGAACCCCCTCGATGCACGAGTCAGACTAGCATTTGGTCATTTTTAGGGTTCCGTACCCAAAGGGTAAAACGGGAACCCTATTACTGAGACTTCGATGTCCGTCCGTCCGTCCGTACGTCCATCCGTCCGTCCGTCCATCCGTCTGTCCGTCTGTCTGTCACCAGGCTGTATCTTATGAACCGTGATAGTTAGACAGTTGAAATTTTCACAGATTATGTATTTCTGTTGCCGCTATAACAACAAATACTAAAAAAAAGAATAATATAAAAATTTAAGGGGGCTCCCATACAACAAACGTGATTTTTTGCTTGTTTTTATATCTAACGGTACGGAACCCTTCGTGCGCTAGTCCGACTCGAACTTGGCCGGTTTTTTTATTTAGTTATTGCATACCACAAACATCTGACATTGGCATTGGTTAATCAATTTATTTCTTACTACTTTGTAATAAAGATGAGTTTGTTTTGTAGAGTTAATTAGCTAATTAGCCGTAGAGTGTAGAATTTTTGCAAGTACATCTAATGATCTATATCTGTCGTAGATTTAAGTCCTGCGCAAAGACGAGCGTTCAAAAATGCGATTATGTGATTATTTTTTTTGCCAATATCAAAACGGACTGTATTGACTGTTACAATAAGTACATTTTTCAATGACGCGAATCTAGTCGCGTAGCCGCACATGTATTGACACAGAGTACTTATTCAAAAAATGTAAAGTGCATTCACTTGACTAGTATGTTCTGAGTATTAAAAAAGCAATATCTTATTTATAGCTTCGACGACTTTGTCCGCGTAGACTTTTATTATTAAATATTGTCATAAATAATAGCCTACATGATATTCTGATGTATTAACAATAATACTGTAAGTTTCATCAAAATCCGTTCAGTAGTTTTTACGTGAAAGACTAACGAACATTCAACCATTATAAGTTGGATTTTATCAAAGGTGTTCCTAATCTATACATACATACATACAAATAAATAAAATTGGAGTGTCTGTTTGTAATATCAAAATAACACTTTTTTACCAAATGCGTATGAAAGTATATACGATACCTATAACGAAAACGCAATTTTAAAATTTTTTGTCTGTCTGTCTGTCTGTCTGTTTGTTTGAGGTAAACTTCTAAACGGCTGAACCGATTTCAATGAGACTTTCACAGACAGATAGCTGACGTTCCAAGGCATAACTTAGGCTACTTTAATTTTAGAAAAAGCATTAGGGTTCCGCGGGAAAAACATGATACCCATATTTCCGGGTAATCTCACTAAAGTCTACGCGGGCGAAGTCGCGGGCACAGCTAGTACAAAATAAAAGACTGTTAAAACATATTCTAAGTCTACATACAACCCTAATGTTAATTAAAAATCACAGCACCGCGGGTTTAAAAGCTCGCCATGTAAATTTAGTGCGAATACATTAAAAATTTTAGTGTTTTAAAACCGTATCAACCGCCGTGTTCATGTTGCACGAAAATGCAAATAGGGTAACATTTCCCCGTGTCAAACTAAATAATGGCGCTTATACTATTAGCTGGGTTTACACAGTACTAAAGCTATACTGGACTAAACTAATACACCATAATCATCACGCCTATATTCCCGGAAGCGGTAGGCAGAGGCACACTACAGTGCACCCACACTTCGCCGATGTATTTTTGGTCCCAATGTAATAGGGGGCGAGCCTATTGACATTCCCCCTAACACGAGGGAGATTTGGGTCATAGTCCACCACACTGGCCTAGTGCGGGTTGGTGAACTTCACTCGCCTTATTATAGACTAGCTGTGCCCGCGACTTCGCCCACGTGGACTTTAGGGAGATTACCCGGAAATATGGGTATTATGTTTTTCCCGCGGAACCCTAATGCTTTTTCTAAAATTAAAGTAGCCTAAGTTACGCCTTGGAACGTCAGCTATCTGTCAGTGAAAGTCCCATTGAAATCGGTTCAGCCGTTTAAAAGTTTACCTCAAACAAACAGACAGACAGACAGACAGACAAAAAGACACTCCAAAGACAAGACACTCCAATTTTATTTATTTGTATGTATGTATGTATTTATTTGTATGTATTGTATGTATGTATAGATATGCAGGTTGCTTCACGACCTTTTCTTTTACCGTTCAGAAAGTGGTTATCATTATTGAAAATTACATTCGCACAAGAAAATCATCTCAGAGCCTGGGATTTGATGCACCCCTTACGTTCAAGGCGGGTGTTCTACCGACTAAATGAATCGCAAAAACTTTGAAACTGTTATTCTGATTTCTGTGCCAACCTAAACAAACCCGGTCAGTGAACGTTTTCTTAGCGAGGTACAAATATGTTTTTAATTTAGTTCAGTAACTTGTGTCCACAACATAATTGACGACGTAACGTTTTTTCTTAACGCTAACTGTTGCCTTTCAGTTAATTAGAAACATTGAAATTTGTGAATATTTTTAGCTAATGTTTTAATGTAAAGCCTAATAAGACGAGTTGTAAAACCTTTTTTGGATTATAATAAGAGCTTCGTGATGTTACTTTGGATAAAGAGTAGACAAGTGGAGTGGATTTAAAAAAAATATGCTCTTTATAATTATAACTGAATCAGAATTTTGAAACCCCAGTTCGTATTCTAAAATAAAAGTAGCTTAGGTTACTCCTAACATCAGTTATCTGCCACTGAAAGTCCCGTCGAACTCTGTCCAGCCGTTTGCGGAGTTAATCCAGAACAAAAAGACAGAGAGACAGACAGAGAGACAGACAATAAAAAAATGCGTTTGCTTTATGCGTTTAGTAAAAGGCTATTATTGTAACTTTACCAACAGACATTTAAATTTTATTCATTTTACGAAATTATTGAAATGATGAAATTTTAATGGAATAAGATGAGGATTGACTGCACCTGTTATTAGCGGATATTATACATCATCAAAAATACATCATCACGCCTGTATTCCCCGAAGGGGTAGGCAGAGGTGCACTGTAGTGCGCCCACACTTCGCCGATGTATTTTGGTCCCAATGTCATAGGGGGCGAGCCCATTGCCATTATACCGGGCACATTCCCCCTCAATACCAGGGAGATTTGGGCCATAGTCCACCACGCTGGCCCAGTGCGGGTTGGTGAACTTCACACGCCTTTCTATAGACGTGCAGGTTTCCTCACGATGTTTTCCTTCACCGTTCAGCAAGTGGTAATCATTGTTGAAAATTACATTCGCACATGAAAATTATCTCAGAGGTGCGGGCCCGGGATTTGAACTTGCACCCCTTATGTTCAAGGCGGGCGTTCTTGCCCACGAGGCTACCACTGCTTACGGCTTAGCGGATATTTATTCCAATAATGTCGAGTAATTATTAGATAGAGCAAATTCAAAAAATACACATAATAAATCAAAATGGCGGACGACTATCTAGCCATAATAATTAGCCCTTTCACACCTGTCATAGATTTATTATCCGTGTTGAAACGCCAAAGACAAGACTACTTCATCGTAATACGTGGGTATAGGTTCTCAAAAGGGTGGTCCTCTTGTGTGGCGTAAATGCAAATGCCGGCAGGCGGGCGGGCGTCGCGGCAGTGTCGCGCTCGCTATCTCTATCTTCAGCTCTACAGAACGACGGTGCCGCGTGTTACACCGATGCGTAATCTGTATTGAGTATGGGTTATACCTTTGGTATTTTATTCATCCTTTGAATAAATCCAGGTAATCTCTGCCTACCCCTCTGGGATACAGGAGTGAGTATATACATGTATGTATGAATAAGGCAATATAAACTATGAAGACAGCTTTACGTACTGATGCAAATTCTCTCAAATTTGTATAAAGAAACAATCCATTTGCGAATAAAATTAAAAAAAATATATATTTGTAATACCTATTACAATGTAAGGGGTTAATGTTTTTTAGAAACAAATGTATTTTGTAAGTGTGTACAAATTATTATGATTTACAATAATGAGGGTTTATTCCGTAAGATCGAATTGTATATAGTGTGGAAGTCATAACTGGGTTTTACAATAGGAAAAGATTGAATAATTACTTACAGATTGAATTATTACCTAATTAAAATTTGAGTGTGTAACTTTTGACTCGATAAAATCATTTGATCATTCCTACTTATTGTTTTTATTTCAATTTAAAAAAGAAACTTGTTTATGGTTGTATTAAATGAATATAATCAAGCTTTGAAAAAAACTTCTAAAACATTACGCTTCGGTGTAAAGTAATCGCTTCCTCACAAATGTTTGCGTAATGAAGATATATTCACTGCTCGCTGTTAAACTACTAGTGACATTATACCCTGTTAAATGCCTGTCTATTACGGAGCACCCTTAAAGTTTCCAGTAAAACTAAAATTCCTAGCATTAACTATACTAACTAATAACGACGATTGGCGACGGTTTGTGCTTAGGCCGCTTGGCTTACTGCATCGGGTGGTAACAGATTCGATTCCCGACAGGAGCAAATACATCATACAATACATCATCACGCCTGTATTCCCGGAAGGGGTAGGCAGATGTGGACTGCGGTGCGCCCACGCTTCTCCGATGTATTGTGGTCCCAGTGTAATAGGGGGCGAGCATATGGCCATTATACCGGGCCCATTCCCCCTCAGTACGAGGGAGATTTGGGCCATAGTCCACCACGCTGGCCCAGTACGGGTTGGTGAACTTCACACGCCTTTCTATAGACGTTCAGGTTCCCTCACAATGTTTTTCTTCACCGTTGGCAGAAGCAAACTTCGGAAATAGCCTTTTCGGAATTTGTCCTGGTCTGGGTGTAACTGGGATAGTAACAGTCCATTATATGGTACCCACAGTACAAGCTTTAAAAAATTTGCGATTATACGATGATCATATATTATTATAGTAAGACCACCCCTTATCACGAATCTCCAAAAAAAACATATTTCCAATATACATAGGTTATCGCATACATTTAACTTTTTCTAAAAATGAACCCTGTGTCAAAATACATAAAGTTGGATGTCGGTAGCACTAGCGACTAAACCACGCAGATTAATTCGTTCGCGTCATCGATGATATTTCGTTGCTTCTTCTATGAGTTAATACAGTTAATTTATAATACATCATCACGCCTGCATTCCTCGAAGGGGTAGGCAGAGGTGCACTGCAATGCGCCCACACTTCGCCGATGTATTTTTGGTCCCAACGTATAATAACGTAAAATAGGGGGCGAGCCTATTGCCTATTTTGGTATTATCAATAATAAATTAACGTTAAAAAACTTTTTTTTTAAAAGCTTTGATTTAATTGCCCTTAGTTTTCGTGTTCTCCTCAGCAAGCCCTTTCATTTGATACCAATACCGCGGTAGTGCAGAAAAAATAACTATTCCGCCATCTTGGATGATCCGCCATATTGGAATTAGAATGACGACACTTAGCTAGGCATGCATTGTCATCCAGAATAAGCGTGTATACCAAATTTCAGCTCAATCGGTTAAAGATAAATGATTAAAAATTCAGTTGCAAGATTCAACCCGGACATACATACATTGCAAGTTAATATAAAGCTTGTAAAATGACACTGGGGCGTCAAAAGCCACGCGTCCAAATTTATGTCAATATCAAATCAAACTATATTGATTAATAGAAAAAGTTTATACTTCGAAGGGTACATGCAAATAACATGGAATATCCTAATGAATTTTAAGAAAAAAACAATTTGAAAGTTCAACTATTCTAACAATTCTATAGTTTGGCCATAAACAAAACTGCATTTTTGGCGCCATGTGTTAACTTTTTTTTAAATTCCAATGATTAGAATTCAAAATACCTTACACAAAATGTGATTCTATAAAAAAACCGGCCAAGTGCGAGTCGGTGTCGCGCACGAAGGGCTCCGTACCATTATGTATAAAAACGGCAAGAAAATCACGTTTGTTGTATGAGAGCCCCCTTAAATATTTATTTTCTTCTGTTTTTTAGTATTTGTTGTTATAGCGGTAACAGAAATACATCATCTGTGAAAATTTGAACTCTCTAGCTCTCACGGTTCATGAGATACAGCCTGGTGACAGACGGACGGACGGACGGACAGCGAAGTCTTAGTAATAGGGTTCCCGTTTTACCCTTTGGGTACGGAACCCTAAAAAGTGACATTCCCTGTTATTTGCCTGCACCCTTCTTGACGCGTGGTGACGTGGATTTTACCACCGAAATTCAATTTTATTTATACTGACATATAGTTGGTTTTCGTATTGGCAAACATTTTGTCGCGCTGGTTTACAACGCCCCAATGTGCCCCTTTAGTGCAAGCGATTACTCATTAAATTGTCACATGAGTAATGAGCAAGTTGTAATTAGATACTTTTTTTATAAAAAAATGTAATTATCCAGTTCCGAAAAGGCCTCCCATTGTGTCTGTATATTTATGCGACATTTATCTTCATTGTAAGTGTTTTTTTAACATTTTTTGCGTTACCATAAAATAGCGTTAAGACTGTATTTTTAATTTTATGAGTAGACTGGTGGTTTGGTGAACTTCGCACGCCTCTCAGTTTCTATTTAAAGTGAAAACAGGATATGTGTCCTCAAATAAAATGAAGAGTTGAGGGATTCTCAAATAATAAAAATCAATATAAAACTCATATTTCGAATCAGTGCATGTTTAAAATTTTCGGAAAATAAATACAGTAGTTTTTGAGTTTATTCGTTACATACAAAAATACAAATCTTTCCTCTTCATAATATTAGTATAGATTTAGAAAATAGTGTCAAAGACTCGTGCGGGGTCGCAGGATTAAAAAAAAAAGCATGTAAGTATAAACAAACATGGCTACCGGCAGTGGGTGTATCCATTAATTACATTGAAACCCGACCCACAATTAAAAATACCTCGCAAACGGCGCGCCTGAAGTGAATTTTGATCGGAACGAATCGGGTTCCCGATCAAAAATTTCATAAGTAAAAAAATCAAGCTCATACGGCTCTTGAACAAAGCCTCTCGCACACCGGAGCGTCAAAAGACACGCGTCGGAACGTTTGCCAATGCATAAATGAACTCTGTGCAAATATACATAAAGATTGAATTTCTGTAGCAAAAGCCGCGCCTCCACCCGTCTAACTTCGCACGCGTTGTCAATGTCATTTCGTTGAGAGATGAACTTTTGCTAGGAGTCAATATATTATTACAAGCTTTTTATTATTTTATTACAAGTTACAAGCTTTATATTAATAACTTGCAATGTATGTCCGGGTGGAATCTTGCAACTGAATTTTAAATCAGTTATCTTTAACCGATTGAGCTGAAATTTGGTATATACGCTTATTTTGGATGACAATGTCTGCTTAGCTATGTAATGTTATTCTAATTCCAAAATAGCGGATGATCCAAGACGGCGGAATAGTTATTTTTTCTGCACTACCACAGTATGGGTATCAAACGAAAGGGCTTGCTGTTATTTATGCAATTACATAAAAGCTTGTTTTAATAATTTTTTTTATATATTAATTATTGTATTGTTAAAAACTTTGACGCGCGGCGTTTGATGCTCCAGTGTACGGGGGGCTTTATAAATCAGTGTGTAGGTATGTCCGGTTGCTATGTTAATGTACATATTAAAATTTGGCTTGCTGAACGTCACGTCGCGAGTTCAATATTCGCATTTTAATTTCTGGGGAAAAATCTCAAATTATTTAATCTAATACATGCAATACTGGGGAATATTGGGGAATGTCGGGAACTTCCTGGGGAATATTGGGGAATGTCGGGAACTACCTGGGGAATACCTAGGCCCGCACCTCTGAGATAATTTTCATGTGCGAATGTCATTTTCAACAATGATTACCACTTGCTGAACGGTGAAGGAAAACATCGTGAGGAAACCTGCACGTCTATAGAAAGGCGTGTGAAGTTCACCAACCCGCACTGGGCCAGCGTGGTGGACTATGGCCCAAATCTCCCTCGTATTGAGGGGGAACGTGCCCGGTATAATGGCAATAGGCTCGCCCCCTATTACATTGGGACCAAAATACATCGGCGAAGTGTGGGCGCACTGTAGTGCACCTCTGCCTACCCCTTCGGGGAATACAGGCGTGATGATGTATTTTGATGTACCTGGGGAATATTGGGGAATGACGGGAACTATCTGGGGAATACACGGAAATACAGTCATTACAGGAGAATAAATAGAAGTAATGACATTGTCACGAATAAAATAACATGCCCGTATTTCCCCATAAGGATAAGCAGCGGTGTTATTTATACAATGCAGGCGTTATACACATTTAACTTTTATTATCTTTTACCTATTCCTATATGTGACGTTCTGAAAAAGTTGCAAAATGACTTTATTTTATGAGCTTATGACGTGACAAAAACATACAACAAAAATCTCACACCTTTAAATGCAGAAATATATCACAAGAAACCTCGCTCATTTAATTCAAAAATAGAACTAAAAGTCAGCTCCCGAGGCGTCTAGTATAAAATTCAGCAGAAAATAAAGTCAGTATACGTAATCTCGATAAGGCTGCTGGCACACCGGGCGAGCGCGAAAAGACAAGTAGCTTAATTGAGAGCTGACCCAGTGGGGGGTCTCAGGGCGTCGCTTATGCTAATCAATTCACCACCAGTTTGTTTTCAACGGGCAATCGCCACTGAGAATCGAGCCTTTTTATTTTATGGTACCGTGGACGGTATTCGACTTTGTTTTAAATTTGGAATGTGATTTCGAATACCATGTTCTTTTTCTATTTTGAAAGTTGCCAGTTTTGAAACTTGACTTTTTAAATTGTGTTTAAGATAATGGAAATAAGATCAACTTATTTTAAAATTTCCACTTAATAAAGCTTTCTTTGCGCGATAAAATAAAGCATTTTCTTCTTCATATTTTTTTCGAAATGTATGTAATGATGAAATTCAAAGGAAAAAGATGACGAAGGAATGGCTCCAGATGCGATTAGCGGGTATTTCAGTCAGTGACAAGTAATTATAAGCAAGAGCAAATTCAATAAATAAAAGTGGGTGCTGAACGGGTTAAAGATGGCGGATGACCGAAATAAAGCATAATTTGATCAACGGATATGACAGTAATGACAAACATTCTCAACTCCAAAACTGGCAAGAAACATTTTAAATTTGAAAATAAAAAACAGTTCTTATTTCGAATCGTACAGAACCCGTAAAGGCTGAAATGCACCATCAGATTTTTTTTTTCCGGGAGCGTATAATTTAACTCGGCAGCCGACGGGTTAAGATATCGCGGTGTGGTCTTTAGCCGTTGACGGGTTAACGCTATAAACACCGTATATCGTTCTCGGAACAGATAAAGGGTTAAATATTCGTCTTTGCATTTTCCGTTTTGCGGTTAATTAGGCGTTTTACATAGATTTTTAAAATTTATGTTAGATAATTCAGTTAAGTCCAAATGACACATTCGATTTTAGAATAACAAGTCTTCTTATTTTTATACGAAATGAGTGAAATGATGAAGGTGAGGAATGGCTTCACCTGCGTATAGCGGGTATTTCAGCCAGTGTCAAGTAATTAATAGCAAGGACAAATTCAATAAATACATTTTTTTTAAATAAAATTGATAATGAAAGATTGCGGATGAATCCCAGGAAAATAATCCCCTACGAACATTAACAAGTACTTTGTATCATTTGGAAAAAAAATAGATATAGGATTTTTAAAGTAATTTGTTTTTGGAGATTTGAGGTATCAGCTCATTTTGGAAGAGGGGTCTCTTTCCAAAATAGTTTGGGAATCCTTGCACTACACCAAGCCGTCAAAGTTGCAAGGGCCGCTCCTTAACCCTGAAACCTTGACTGACTAACACGGCACATAATACCCATAAAACTGGATCGTTTTGGGGTGAGCTCAAAATCCGTTGCGATAAAGTCTACATTACTGTAAAATATGCACAAATTATGAACAACACGCACTATGTACACGCGACTCAATGATGGATAGCCAGTTTAGTAGATGACGTCACATTGTAAAAATAAAACAAGAAAATAAGTTTTAAAAACTTTGACCTGACTACGGAAACAAGGTAAAATCGACTGCTCCTATTACTAAAATCAGTAAAATTGTAGCCAATGTTACCCTGGCCATAATAACGAACCGATTGGTACCTTATTCATCAAAATCGGATGAATAGTTTAGGCACTATGGTGGAATATACGTAAATACAACCTAAAATGAACTTTGTGTCAATGATCATACAGATTAAATAACTGTGCAACTCATCAAAATTCGCTCGCGCTGTCAATGTCACTTATTTGAAAATTGAACTTTTTTAATGTGTCAAACACAGCTCGTTTTCGTATTGCCAATATATCCGACGCGCGACTTAGACTTGCTTATTGTATGTATGTATTTAATGTATTGTATGGCGATATGTATTACCCATGTAAGTGGATGTGAACGCATCCAAAACACAAAGTTAGTTTAATTTAAATTAATAATACTTAATTAATTATTAAACTCAAAAAACTGTTTGCATTTTTACAATTTTTTACCAGATTGCGTTACTCCTAATAATGTGTATTTGAACCATAGTCCACCACGCCTGGCCCAGTGCGAGTTCCTGAACTTTACACGCCTTTCAGAAATGCGTGAAATTTAAATCCCAAAGAGTCCGGGATTTGAACATGCAACCCTCGAGACTAGGCTACCACTGAGGGCGACTCGGTACGACATATTCCGTGAAATAAGTCTTGTCCTGTCGCAGTTGCTGGCTATACAGGTTGTTATATTTTAAGAGTAAACTCAACATGATTACCGACAAATAAAAACAAACGGACAAATAAAAAATGTTTATTGTCCGACCACTTTAGCGTGTCGGTCGCGCATTGCTCATAATTTAACCATTTTGTCGTACGGCATTATGGTAATATTTTTCATAACATTTTTTGATACGGTCACCCCTACTCTACACAATTTTTAAGGCACGGACTTGACATTCGTTTGATTGTTAATAAGTAATACCTACCTTCTTTGTCTGTTTTGTGAAACAAATAAAATTTCATGGAATAAGATAAATATTGGATATTATTTTTGTTTGTTTGTTATTGGGTGTCATATTTACTTTCTCCCTCTCTATTTGGTGTACAATATAGAGTACTCTATCTATCTGTCGATGACTCAACCTGCGATTAGCAGGTATTTCAGCTAATGTCAAGTAATTAATAGCAAAAGGAAATTCAATAAATATGCAAATAAATACAATTTTAAGTGTCTGTTTGTAATATCGAAATAACAGATGTTTACTCATTACCTATGAAAATATATACGATAAGGAAAATTCATTATTTTTTATTTTGTCTGTTTGGTTGGTCAGGGTAAACTCCCAAATGGCTGAACCGATTTCGACGAGACTTTCACTGGCAGATAGCTGATGTTTCAAGGAGTAACTACTTTTATTTTGGAAAAGAAATGAGGGTTCCGCAAGAAAATAAATAAACCCATTTTCCGCGTAATCTCCCTAAATTCCACGCCCACAAAGTCGCAGGAACAGCCAGTATATTAAATTGTACCTCCATTCAGAACTGTAACTCAGGTTAATTAGTGTAGGTATTATACAATTGTATTGTCTAAGTTATGAACGTCATTAACATCAATTCACATTGCCCGAGAATGTCTGTTCACTTTAATTATAATCAATAATCAAATACGGAATCCGGCCCTTAGATCCGTTAATGAACATTTTCGTAACTTAGCGTGACACCTCTACTTAGTGAAGGGCAAAATTAATTTAAAATTATCGATAAATATCTAGAGTGAAGATTATTGTTTTATTTTTATTTTCTCAGAATACTCATAACGCCTTTCATTTGTATACATTAATGGGACCTCCCATTTCTATATTTCTATGTGGGTTGAAATGTTTAAATAAGCTGTGTTTTGAACCTAGGTCTAAGATCTTTCGCTTCAAAATCGTTAAGTAATATTCTCATATTTTTAATAGTAAATTTATAATAGTAACATCACATACAGCCTCTTTACCACCATCTGTCTTGCACCAATGATTTTAATATAACAGTCTCTGACAGTTAACTCAGTGCAAAACCTGTCAAAAATTTACAGTTACTATCGACACAACAATACTTTAAGCGGTAGTGGTAAGGACCATGCGATTAATTTCCCTTAATAGATGCAAGCAATAGCAGCCTAATTATTTCCACCTCTTATGTTATGCCATTTTAAGATAATACATCATCACGCCTGTATTCCCCGAAGGGGTAGGCAGAGGTGCACTGTAGTGCGTCCACACTTCGCCAATGTATTTTGGTCCCAGTGTAATAAGGGGCGAGCCTATTGCCATTATACCGGGCACATTCCCCCTCCTTACGAGGGAGATTTTGGGCCATAGTCCACCACGCTGGTCTAGTGCGGGTTGGTGAACTTCACACGCCTTTCTATAGACGTGCAGGTTTCCTCACGATGTTTTCCTTCACCGTCATTTTAAGATTATTATAAAATCAAAAGAAATATTACAATACTACTGATATAACGCGATTGGACCGTACTTGCCCTCTAACTATTACCTTTCTTGCAGTAATGTTTGTAAATATTACTTAGACGTTTTGATACAAAATCTGCTGAAAAATACAGATAATATTAAAACAATATATCTACTAGAGGTAAGGCTCTTGGTGGAGTTAAAAAAAGGTAATTTATCGATAAGTCTACCGTGCAACACTAAAGGTTGTCGTTATGCAAAACAGCAGCGG
The DNA here is from genome assembly GCA_914767695.1 of Ptilodon capucinus. NCBI lineage: Eukaryota > Metazoa > Arthropoda > Insecta > Lepidoptera > Notodontidae > Ptilodon > Ptilodon capucinus. The sequence goes on along the minus strand of OU611830.1, from coordinate 4,348,659 downwards.
GACTATCAGATCGCTGATCACGGCAAGCGCAGCCACGGTTATTTGGGGACGAAATAATTATAACCGAGATAATTGAACTTTTCTATACAGTTCCGTATGTACGCTATTTGTTGTGGTTTGACAACAACTTGGTCAAGTGGTTTAAGCGTTAGCAGCCCACTGCAACTGGTTGGCACGGCTTCGATTCCGCCAGTGGCACATTTCGAAAATGGTCTTCTCGGAATTGCTTAGTTTTGGATGATATTACATAAATCTGGTGATATTATATACAATGGAATATGATAAGGAATGGCTACACCTGCGGTTTGCGAGTATTTCAGCAAGTGTCAAGTGTCAAGTCAAAAAAAAAAATTGCAAGAGCAAATTCAATAAATACACATTGTAAATAAAAATGGCTGATGAACCCAACAAAACTAGTTACTTAATACATACATAATAACCTTAAAACGACAACGTTACCGCCCTGCTCGCTATTTGCGTACGCGGCAGGATTTTAAACTGATATTTGCGTGATTGTACCGTCTTTTCGTTGGTAACTTTTTTTCGACTTTCACGGTGACCAAGTTTCCTGATACCATCGACTTGGCCCAGCACGCACGCGCTCACTTAATTCCTGATTTAGTACCGCATCATATTGTGATAAGTATTTTTAATTTGAATAAATTATGATTTAAGGACGTTATCGGTTGTTATGGGCGGGCGGTAATCGCGACCGTGGTTTCGTTATAGTGTTGTGATTGTCGAAGTTAATTTAGTTTTAGTATTAGTGTCTTTGAATTAGAGCGTTTTTAGACCAGCGTTTTGACTAGGTCAGCCGCTCGACTCACTCCACAGGATGGTTGCGGGTTCGATTCCCGCCAGCGACCAATTTCAGAAATGGCTTTTTCGGAATTAGCTCTAGTCTGGGTGTAACTGGGATCCATAGTTTAAGTTTTACTTAGTTTGGGATAATACGCTGAGTATCTAATGTATGTCAATATTTTTATAGCGCTTTGGCTGACGCGCTTACACGCGCGCTGAATGCGCGTACGCGCTTACACGCGCGCTGAATGCACGTAAGCATTTACACGCGCACTGAATGCACGTACGCGGACTCCAGCGTGTACACTCGAGCCGGTGGTGGCGAGTGTCAGCAGTGATATGGGTACAGACGAAAAAACAATTGAAACATCGCGGATCGTGATTATACGAGCTTATAAGCGCGTCAACGCTTGTACGAGTTGCGCGTGTGGCAAAAGGCGCGCCTATCGCTTTCGAAAAACGAGGTTATACGGTCGTATAAAACGCTAGTTTGAAAAGGCTGATAGTGTGTTCGCAATATTTTAATGAAGTTTCGTAAATGTCAACAGCTAATTTGATGGAATATTGCATAGCTGTCTGTCTCTGGTGCACTTATCAAAAATGTTTAATGCATAATTTATTAAACAACATATTTGATTCGCTAATATTTCCTTGTCTGAGTATACATATAACGCACGAATGTATTTTATATTAATATAGATAAATTGAACGTTAGTCTCACTAATACTTGAAAGAAAAAAGGCTTACACATTGTTTTATTATTTTTTTTGTTCAAAAAGGCGTTTATAAAAAATAAATATTTTATATGATAAGAAGTTCGCAGGCGTCATCTTGATAAGAATCCATTTTAAAATAACCAAAATGTATGATTTAAGTTTCCTTTTCACGACACGAAATAAGTAGTTCACAATGTTCCGCTACCGAACGCTACACGAGGTTGTTAAGGGCTACACGACAGCTATCGTGGAGAGCTACTTCGATAAAGATGTCACAATGGTTTATAATTTTCAAGTCGCGGCGATCACGCGTCCAGATTACTGCTTTTACGCGTTAAAACTAAAACGTAATGCGTCGTGTTTAAGCGGTAACACCCCGGGACACACAGGAGCGTCAAAAGTCGCGCGTACATATTTTTGTCAATACCAAAATGAACTCTATGTCATAGACATAAAAACAATTAACCAAATGGGTGAATTGATGTCATAGCATAGAGTATCTAGAGTACCCACTCTTCGTGTACCTCTGCGGCGATTTTTTCGCCATTGTTGTTATCTCTTGTACCTGTAGTATACGGCATATGGGAAAACAACAATGGCAGAGTGAGATAAAACAGAAAAATTTACCACTGCGCGGGCTCGAAATGCCATCTCCGTTATAATATCTCTATGTGCCATAGATAGTCTTACTTGTCACAGATTATCTGACATGAGGAGACGTCAGTCACACACTAGATTTGACGTGTCAAATGTTAGAAAAAACCCCCATTTATATAAAATCTCATTGACATATAGATTGAATTGATCGGCCTTTATGCTCTTCATCACCCATTTTCATTTATAATGTTTATTGAATAAATTTGTTCTTGCTATTAATTACGTCCTATGCCAGTGTGGTTTTCGCTCACGCGGCGAACACCCACCCACATCAACCGTCTGCAAGTACTGCAGTCCCGGTTTCTCCGTAGAGCCGTAGGAGCCCCGTGGTTCATTCGTAACGTAGATTTACATTCCGATCTTGGCCTCGTCTCCATTCGAAAACATTTCAAAATAGCCTCCGAACGCTATTTTAAAAAAGCCGCGTCGCATCAAACTCTCTAATTGTCGCCGCCGGCAATTATGAGCCAAACCCCGCGCACACAACAGCACAACGCCGCCGTCCGCGGCATGTGTTGATAGATCCTCCTGACACGATCAGCGCCCTCCTCGACCCGGGCGTTGAGAGGGCCACCAACACACCTACACCAGCCTCAAACAGACACCGATCTCGCCGGCGAGGTCGAAGAACCCCCTCTTTCGCTCGTAGGTGCATCTTTGCACCTAGGAGCGCAATCACTACCTCTCCGCTCACGGTAACTGCCCAAGCCGAGGTCGTGCCCTCTGTGGCGATCTTGAGCAAGTTGCCACCCCTTTCCGCCCTTAAGGCCTTGGTTGGAGTGCACTCTACGCTCTCCACTCCTCCGGTAAAGTTGTAAAGGCCACCTCACGGCAAACAGTGTAAGTCCTTCAAAAAAAAATTGTTCTTGCTATTAATTACTTGCTGGTGGCATAAATATCCGCTAATCGCAGGTGCAGCCATTCCTCATCTTATTCCATTAAAGTTTTATGACATCATTTATTTCGTAAAGAAATAAGAGTAAGAAGATTGAATAGTATAGTATTAACCACGCCCCTACGTATAAAATTCGGTCGCGCAGATAATGTAATTTCGTAAAAAATATACTATTTGTGTGAGTAAATACAGTTTGTTTTGGTATTGGCATAACTAGAACGCGCGCGTCTTGACGCGCCAGTGTACGGCGGCCTAATATTCGGGTGTGTTATAATAAAATTGTAACTTTTAATACAATGTAACATTCTTTTTTACGACTTTTTGAAGTTACGATTTCTTGTAGTATGAAATTAGTGTGATATAAAGCCTATATATGCATGAAATCGTGAAAAGTTAATAATTGAATTAATTTTCTTATTTTCTGTATTTCCGATTTATACTAACTACTAGCTGAGCCTGCGACTTCATACGAACGTTTACCTAAATTTGCACTAGTAGCCCTAATTACTTTTCATAACATCAGCTATCAGCCAGCGAAAATCCCGCTATAATCGGTAAAGTACTTTTGTTGATTAGGCGAAAGGAACAGAGCCCGATAAAGTTTTAAAAATTGTATTTTTTTTATTAGTACCGTAGGTATATACATTCATATGCATATAGTAAAAAAACAGTTATTTTAACATTACAAACATACACTTCAATTTAATATATTTGTATAGAGAGATATAGTTTAATCAATCAAAATGACTTATCGCAAATTATCTACCAAATAGGTTACGTCGTCATTGGGCTCATCATCGCCAAATACCAAAATTCCAATAGTAATTCTAGTATCTATCCATACCTTATTTCCATTATCGTTTCTTCGTATTATTATACTCCACCATCTCTATTATAATTTACCGATCATTATTTTTATGGTAAAATTAACACCATGTAGAGACATTGTGGCTTAGGCCAAAGTGTGTGCGCAGTGTCATGCACGGCAGCGGGCGCGATCAGCACTTAGTCTGATAGACCAGAGAATTTAAATTCGCGCACAATGGTCTGGACCAGGTATTCCCAAAGTGGTCGATATCGAACCCAAGGGGTCGACACTTAACCAACCGAAATAGTTTTAAATTGGTAAGTATTTTGTATCAATAGGAAAAAATATAGAGATATATTTTTCAAGTAATTTGACTATGGGGGTCTGGGGTATCAGTTAATTTTGGAAGAGGGGTGTCTAGCCCGAAATAATTTGGGAATTCCTGGCCTACCTATTATAGTTACTCCCTTCGAAGTGGATCTGAATTCTGACGTTTTATAAGCGTATCATGACGTGCGCGACCAATTTTTGCCGATACCAAATCGAATCGTATAAACTCATGCAGGAAGCATATTTCACAACAAAATATCATCAAAGGGGCGAGTGAAATCCTGTGACTTTTACTCGACTCGCTGAACAATGGTGGTTGTGATTCAATTTCCGTCAGTGGCAGATTTCGGAAATCGTGTTTTCGGAATTAGCCCCAGTCCATTGTATGGTACTTTTAGCTTTGCTTAAATTGAGAACAAACGATAATATTGTTATCTGATGATATTTAACTGCTATTTAACTGCCCAAGTCGTAACCACGCTAGTCACTATGGACAAACCTTACAGCCTAATTGTGTAGTTAATCGTAGATGAAGCATAAGGGACAACTATCTTGTGTGGTCATCCATCGGCAGATGTTACATTCCATATCATGTCGAACGCTAATTAATTATGTTTACGTATGTTAAATTTGCTATTTTTTTTGCAGAATAACGCCGGGAGCCATGCCGCATACAGGTAATTAGCTATATTTTTAACTACTGACGCAACGTCAAAAGTTATACATCTACCAGTACTGGCAGCACTTCAGGGCGCCAAGTCCTCAAATACTATCATTGTGGAGTCGCTCGGAGTATCATTACTTCATTACGCATGAACATGAACAACTTTTATCAACGCCTATATTCCGCGTAGGGGTAGGCAGTGCACCAACACATCGCCAATGTATTTTAGGCCGTATGAAATAGAAAGAGAGGCTATTGCCATTATACCAGGCACATTACCCGTCGATACGAGGGAGAATTGGGCTACAGTCCACCACACTGGCCCAGTGCGGGTTGGTGAACGGCACACTCACGCACGGCACGTCTTTCTATAGACGTGCAGGTTTCCTCACAATGTTTGCCTTCAATGCTCAGCGTTCAAGTGGTTGAAAAATACATTTGCACATGAAATCCAAAGCCAGGATCCGGGCCCGGCATTTGAACTTGAACACCTTGCGTTCAAGACGGTCGTTCTAAGATTGCTTAAAAAAGTTCGACATAAAATAAATTTAAGTCTCTTATCACAAATTAAAACAAATGCATTGGAGTCACATGTTATCAGTGTAATCAGAAAGCCGAGTAGCCGACGGGCGAATGCTCAGATCTTAATTAAAACGAACGGCTCGCGTTAAGATACAGAGGGCGCCGCTATCGGCTGGACGGGAATTTACCTCACGCATTGAAATCATAAGCGTTTCAAAGAACCCCTTTTAATTACGGTGACAACGTTTATAGGGCAGTACAGTCCTGATTTTGTTGACACAATAAAAAAAAGTCGTCCAAGTGCGAGTCGGACTCGCGCACGATGGGTTCCGTACCATTATCTACAAGAACGGCAAAAAAGCATGTCTGTTGTATGGGAGCCCCCTTAAATATATATTTTATTCTGTTTTTTAGAATAACAAATACTATGTATATAGCGGCAACAGGAATACATCATCAGTGAAAATTTCAACTGTCTAACTATCTCGGTACATGACAAACAGCCTGGTGACAGACGGACAGACAGACGGACGGACAGCGGAGTATTAGTAATAGAGTCCCGTTTAACCCTTTGGGTACGGAACCCTTATTAAAATTGTGTTTTCGTTGTAGGTAACGAAAACTATCATTTACATTTAGTAAAAAGCTGGTATTCACAGATAGACAGACAGACAGACTTTCCTTTTAGAATTTATAAAATGCAATAAAACACTACTGTGCTCTATTATGAAGACAGTTATGGGATGTAAGGAGTGTAATCGACTATAAAATACAAGTTGTTTTCGAAACAAGAAAAGACATAACATCTAATAATTATAAACATTGTATAAAGTAGTGGTAGCTAAGTGGTCAAAGGCACGTCTTGCAATCAAAGTGTGCTGATTCAAACCCCGGCTCGCACCTCTGGGTTTACCTATGTGCGAATCACATTTTCATCCCAGATTATCACTTGCTATAAAACGGTGAAGGAAAATATCGTGAGGAAACCTGCACGTCTATAGAAATAGGCGTGCGAAGGTCACCAACCCGCACTGGACCAGCGTGGTGAACTATATCCAAAAATCTCCCTCATTTCTTCTGCATGAATAAAATCGCAATTTTTTACTGCTTTCAAACATAAACCACTACATTTAGTTTACAAGAAAAAAATACACTACGGTTGCGTACAAAAAAAAATCGCCACCATTGTCTCTGATTGAACAAAAAAACACGTCCACCCTGGTACCTTACCACCGTCCCACAACCATTAACGGTAATTAAGAGAATCGAGAGCCGAATCTCGTATCGAGATAATAATCGAATCCGTATCGAGAAGCCCACCCGCGTCAACACTCGCTTGAATCCTAATACATTATACATGTTTCACCTACATTAGTTCCTTATTAACGTCCACTCGCACCGAATTGCCTCAGAATGTCACCGCGCACAATTACATCATTCCCAACTCTATCCCGACGCAATAAAGGTCATTAAAAATCTCGACGCTTTGATTATTAGCAATAAAATATCATTCTCGTGATACATATCTCGTGTGCATTCATATTTTCTTCTAAATGTGATAATATCAGGGCATAAACGATGTATTTGTGTGATTTCATAATGTTTTCCACAGATCACACACGTTGTTTCCGGTTTTTAATCTGACTATAAACCACATTTATAATGTATTTTATAGTACCGACTTGTTCAATGTCTAATTAAGATTTCGTTTGGTCGATATATGTATAGTAATACTGAGATTGCGTAGAGTTAAATAAATATGACTGGAGCAATTTATAGACAGACTTACTGTGCCCACCACTTTGTGCAATTTAGAAAAAATAGTAGCCAAGTTATAGTTTCCTCACGATGCTTTCCATCACCGTTTCATAGCAAGTGATAATCTCGGATGAAAATGAGATTCGCACATAAATCCCAGAGGTGGGAGCCGGGGTTGGAACCTGCACACTTTGATTTGCAAGGCGTGCGTTCTACCACTCGGCTACCACTGCTTTAATAGTAGCTTTTAATAGCTTAAATATCATGAACATAATATCGCTCTTCGGACACGACTACCAATCAGGTGATCAGATCAAACCAGTTAAGACTCGGTGATGTGTTCTGTGTACGGTATTTAGAGGCGACAGTCGACCGGCCGGCGGGACTTTGACGCCAAATTAACTTATTGAACGAGCTTGGGCGGGCCGCGGACTGAAAGCATTGTATGGATGCGGTGTTTACCAAATTAAAACAAAAAACAGCAATAATAAATATGCTCATTGTATGATCCCAAAATAAACAAAGGTAGAATCTGGCTATTGTTAAGTGCTTTTTGAACGAATAAAAAAAATGATTTTGATTTTAAAGCTTGTAGTATAGGTACAGTAATATGGATTGGCGGCGATACCAGGCTCATTACTAACAGTCTTGCAGAGATGTTTTAATGTTACTTTCAGTCTTTGACAGTTAACTCAGTAGAAAATCTGTCAAAAATTTACATTTAATATTGGAATAAACAATACATCGTGCTTTTTTACTGGACATGGCTCGGTGTGACTTCATTTTCTCGACAAATCTGACAGTTGACAGAGATAAAACTTATGTCTACGCGGTCAAGCTAAGCACACAGAACGCAGTACACCAGTATAGGTGGATATTCCACTGATAGGCCTCACGCCGCCATCTTTGTTAGCTTATAACTTCATCTAAACGCTGCATTATAAAAAAAATAGCCATCCCGGGACGCCTGGCAGATGTGAAACATTATGTTATTTAGAGAGAGAGAAGCGTCGTAGCAGCGAGTGAGCGGAGTCAGCCGGTGGGTGGAGTCTAAGCGGTGGAAAGAACCAAGGAACCACGGAGCTGCTCCAAGTTTTCGCATCACGGCATCAACTCGCCAAGCGCGCCATTAGATGTTTCACGTAAAAATATTATGTCATCTTATCCACTTGATTCCATCGTCCTCATTTTGATACGGCCCGCACCATATCAAACGGATCAAAAACATCAGATTCGATTTTCTAGTTCGTTGTTTACAACTATGTTACAATTTTGTATCGTAAACTTTATTTCCTTTTATTATTGTGCATTAATTATTGAAAAAGAAACCCGTATCGGGCATCGTGAAGACGATTAACGGGATATTTTAAGTATGTAACAGAAATGAAATTAAATTTAAATTGACATACCGAAGCAGTGAATTGAAGCAGTGGTAGCCGAGTGGTCGAACGCACGCTTTGCAATCAAAGTGCGCAGGTTCTATCCCCGGCTCGCACCTCTGGGTTCCATGTGCGAATCTCATTTTCATCTGAAATTATCACTTGCTAAGAAACGGTGACGGAAAACATCGTGAGGAAACCTGTGTGCCCGGTATAATGGCAATAGGCTCGCCCCCTATTACATTGGGACCAAAATACATCGGCGAAGTGTGGGCGCACTGCAGTGCACCTCTGCCTACCCCTTCGGGGAATACAGGCGTGATGATGTATACCGAAGTGCTGCATGGTTTACTTGGTTATTGATGAAGCTTTCTACCACATAAAGCACCGGGCACAGTAATTCGCGCGTCGAAATTTTTGTAAATTTAGCTTAACGCGTCTAAAGGCGGTGATCCATTTGCGAGTAAAACCGACGGTTTGCCAACGAACTCGCGAGCCATAGGTCTTGCGAATGTCAACTGCAAATGGAACACTTAAAAGTCTGCGGACTTAAAAACCGGCAAAATGAAACACGACAACTAAAGGCAATTAAATGAAAGGTTGTGAAATTTTTAACCGACTTCAAAAAGGAGGAGGTTCTCAATTCGACCCGTATGTTTTTTTTTTTTTTTTTTTTTTTTTTTTTATGTATGTTACCGCATATCTCCGGCGTCTGTTGACCGATTTCGAAATTTTTTTTGAGGTTTGCTAGGAAATTCTTCAAGGTTGGTCCCATTTCCAAAATATTATCAGAAATCTAACCCCTTGGGGGTGAAATGGGGGGTTGAAGGTCGCATAATTTCAAAAATATTTTTTGAACGACTTGAAACTTTGTATATGCATTTAACATACAAAAAAAAAACACGTCTTTCAGGAATTTTGAAAGAAAAAATATGTAGGGGGTGAAATGGGGGTCTAATCCGGACTACAGCATATCTCCGGCGTTAGTGAACCGATTTCGAAAAATCTTTTTTTGCTTAATACGGATTGTTAACAAAGATCGAAATCCACCCCCAAAGGGGTGGAAAGGGGGGGTGAGGGGGGTGATTTTTTTTTTGGCCGTAAATTTTTAGTTTTTTAGGGCTGTTATAAGGTGATAATATTTACAATTTTTCAACGATTATTGACACTAAAAATCGTGAAAAAAAATTATTTTTAACAAAAAACAAAAACCGACTTCAAAAACCGACTTCAAAAACCTAGGTGCACTAAAAAGCTACAAATAACCTTACAATTCATTACATTTGGAGTCGGTGCCAATTCATGTGTGTATTTGCCTTGTCCGACGTTGATTGGCACCTACTCCAAATGTAATGAATTGTAAGGTTATTTGTAGCTTTTTAGTGCACCTAGGTTTTTGAAGTCGGTTTTTGTTTTTTGTTAAAAATATTTTTTTTACAATTATTTTAAGTATTTTTAAAGAGATTTTATACTTAATACTTTTATATTTAAAATTAAATTAGGCATCGAAATCATAATATCAAATTATTTATTGTAAAATTATCTCAATATATCAAATAGGTCGATATTAAATATATTTCTGTGTCCAAAATAAATTACTTCTTAATCGGAGTCATATAAGGACACCACATTTGCTCAAGTCTTCGACTTTCCATCGACAAGTCCTGGTCAGTTGGTTCTCGGATTGTTTTTCTAGCTCGGGCCCTTTCAAACTTCATGTCATCATAGCTCACACCTTGCTTAATCCAATCGACTGAATACCCAGTTCCTAGGAAACGAATATGAAAGAAGAAAGTCATGAAAGACATGACAGAATTGAAATAAAACTATTTTACGGATTTTATCGCGTGTATTTACTATTTTATTTTCCCGACGTTTCGGCTGCTTTACAGCAACCATGGTCACGTGGGGACTGACGTGTTAGACGTCCTGATGTCATAGTTAATAACTGGGTACCCTCATATTTAGTTATTGTTTGCGGTCCACAAACAGTATGAGGGTACCCAGTTATTAACTATGACAACAGCTAAATATGAGGGTACCCAGTTATTAACTATGACATCAGGACGTCTAACACGTCAGTCCCCCCGTGACCATGGTTGCTGTAAAGCAGCCGAAACATCGGGAAAATAAAATAGTAAATACACGCGATAAAATCCGTAAAATAGTTTTATTTCAATGTATAGTATTCGCGTAAATATAAGAAAACAAGACATGACAGAACTAAAGAAAAGACAGGAATTAACAACTTCACACACGATTACCAAGTCAACGTTAAACACACAGTACAATCCGAATAAAAAAATACATATCGAGGCGTAAAAGGCTATTTCACTTAAGCGACATGTTTTTAACTAGGTATACCTACAGGAGAACATAATCATTCACATCATCACGCCTGTATTCCCCAAAGGGGTAGGCAGAAGTGCACTGTAGTGCGCCCACACTTCGCCGATGTATTTTGGTCCCAATGTAATAGAGGGCGAGCCTAATGCCATTATACCGGGCACATTCCCCCTCAATACGAGGGAGATTTGGGCCATAGTCCACAACGCTGGCCCAGTGCGGGTTGGTCAACTTCACACGCCTTTCTATAGACGTGCAGGTTTCCTCACGATGTTTTCCTTCACCTTTCAGCATGTGGTAATCATTGTACTCATTCAACGCAGAAAAATATGCTGATTCCAAATATATACAATTATAAGTCAATATCGCCCTAAAGTGGCGCAAGTAAAATTGCCTTTCACCCCTCGATATCTAGATTATTTTTCTACCACAAAAAAGTGGAACTTACTGTCATAGTTATCAATATACTCAGGTCTCAAGGTACCGACTGTGTAGAATCTAAGTCTCCTTACAGCATCCTTGTAATCCTCACATCGACACCGGTCCATAATTACGTGTAAATTGTAAACCCAAAAAACAATTTGGAACCTTTGCAAATAGGTAAAAAATAATGATATTTACATTACATGACGTTGTCAATGTTATATTGTCTCTCATGTCAATAGTAAAAAAAAAGATTCATCCGCCATCTTTATCACTGTCATCATTGATTTTTATTTATTACGTGTATTTATTAGTCTCTGGCAAACTCAGTTGTTGGCAAAATCATCGACAAATTGACGATGGAAGCCAAACACTTTTAAAAAAGAAGAAGAAGAAGAATTTGTCCTTGCTATTAATTACTTGACATTGGCGAAAAACCCGCGCTAGTCGCAGGTGAAGCCATTTCTCATCTTATTCCATTAAATATCATCATTTCGCTCATTTCGTAAAAAATAAATAAATAAATAATAGTAAAAAAAGTATTTAATTACTAAGTTTTCGGGGATTCATCCGCCATCTTTATCACTGTCATCATTCATTTTTATATAATGTGTATTTATTGAATTTGTCCTCGCTATTAATTACTCAACATTGCCATAAATACCGCTAATCGCAGGTGCAGGCATTCCGCGTCTTATATCAATAAAATATCAGCATTTCACTCATTTAGTAAAAAAAAGAAGTAAATACCAAGTTTTCGATAGTAATGACCCAAGTTGAAATCCGCTACTATAATAATAACTGTATATTGTTCTTCTTTTTTTACGGAATGAATGAAATTTAAATGACATAAGATGAGGAACGGCTGCACCTGCGATTAGCGCCCTTAAGGCTTTGGTTCGAGTGCACTCTTCGCTCGCTACTCCTCCGGTAAAGCTGTAAAGGCCACCTCACGGCCAACAGTGTAAGTCCTTCTTTATCTAAAAAAAAATCCTGCGATTAGCGGGTATTCTGTCAATATCAAGCAATTAATAAATAAATAAACATTATAAATAAAAATGGGTGATGAACGTGATAGAGATGATATATGAATCACGAATACATTTTCGATATTTTCCTTAAACATTGACGCTCTCTTTTAAAACGGAGGAGTTTCTTACGAGAACCTGAATTAATATCATACCTTTGAACGCTGTCTTGCTCTCCCGAACGAACAAAACATTCCGTTTTCGCAAGCTGCGTTTAATAGCACACATCTCAACGATAATCCTTTAAAATATCGCCCAGACCTCTAGCAAATATCCCAACAGATCACACGTACAAAGTAATACCTATCAAATGCTTTTGGCCTTAGGCTATTAACGACAGGAGCCGCTCCCGCGCACCTATCAAGGCTCTGCAGTTGTAAATCCAATGTTGTAAAAAACGCAATAACTTGTGGGATATACTCATGGAATTGGCGAGAGAACATTTATGTTGAAGTGTGACCGGTTATAATATCCTTGGAGTTCCGTAGAAAAAACTGAGGTATGCAATATACGCTACATATAACGAAATCAGAATCAGATTTATTTTATTAATGTGAACCAATACAAGCACTTATGAATTGTCAATAAATAATAGTAATAGCACTGATATTCTATATAGAATATCATTCAGTAATAGTATCTCTACCACCCATTTGAAATGCATGCTCCTATGGAGAAGAATGGGCAAGAAATTTCATGGTTGCCTTTTACCAATAAGGATTTACATTTTTGAGTGTGGTTTTCTTAATTAACAATTATACAATGTAAATCGCACAAACGAAAACGCAATTTCAAAAATGATGACTTTCTGTATCTTTTGGGTAATCTCTAAACGGTTTAGACAATTTTGACGGGACATGCACAGGCAGATTGATAGATAGATAGATAACTGTTTATTGTTCCACCGCAAAAAGTATTAATATTACACAGAGTTTACACACAGTGTCACAATGGGCGGCCTTATCACTAAAAGCGATCTCTACCAGGCAACCTTAGGATGGAGTGGATCTAGGGAATTGATCTAGCTTATTTACAAAGAGTAACATAGGCTATTTTGATTATAGGATATTAAGGGTTCCTATATGCCGTAAGTCTGAAGTCGCGGGCTCAGCAAGTCAAGTCCCCTGTTTTGAAGCAAAGTTTTTAATATTGCTTTCAGCCCTTTGACACTTATTCAGTACAACATGTGCACAAGAATGCACAGTTGCTATACCTAGAAATAACAATACTTTAAGTGGTAAGACCCTTGTTAGACCAATACCGTTGAGGAACGCTAAAAACGCGAGAATTTTACAACCAACCGATTGTAAAACTGGGAGCGTATTAAGGTTATGGCGATTCGGAGACGCGCGCAATTCGTGCCCTTAAATCTGTTCCACGAAATTCACATTAAACAGTTAATAGAGGTGTTATATACGTATAAATTTAATATTTTTGGGAAAGACGGCCAAAGACTTGGTGGCGGTACTTCTACCGTTAACCCCTCCAACTGAGCAAAGTGTTTGTGCTAGGGATGAACTCAGGTTAATAGTTTAATGGCAATGGCATGTTAGGGATCGCATCTGGACTTTCACGGTTACGTTGTCGCCCCATCTAATAGTGAAGCTAATATTATAATTACAAAATGAACTCCTACTTTTCTATGATAGCCTGGTACAATTTTCTTTTTTAACACTTGTACCAGGATATCATAGGAAAGTAGGAGGCTCATCTTCACCGAGGTGGGTTACCTGTTAATCGAGCATGTTAAAACCATCAGTGCGGCGCCGTAAAATAAATTTAATAACTAATAATGTTCTCTCGGAGGCCCGGTAGCGAATCGCAAGGGATGAGACGAGAGATGAAAGCTACCGGTCTTGGCTACATCGTATGATCGTACACACGGCCAATTTAACGACGCAGTCCATGGAGGAGTGAGAGATATGCAATAAAAAGAAACACTGTTCGAGAACTATTGGCTTCATAAACATTAGTAATGTAATGAGGTTTCTAGCTTTATGAATAGAATACAATAGAAAACTCTTTATTGTACACCAATAGTTACATGGATATTACACAAAACATATTAACAAAACAAGGAATAATTAGTAGTGTACATTGGGCGGTCTTATCGCAAGCTGCAATCTCTTCCAGACAACCTTTGGATGGTCGCCCATTTGCTTAAAAGACATAATTATTAGAGACAAATGGTAACCATTGAGTATTGTCAGAGATGGAAAGGAACGTTTTTTTGCCAATAACAAAACGAATTGTATTGCCCAATAGAAGAAGCATATCTTTTAACGAAATTTCCTCAACACGAGGGAGATTTGGGCCATAGTCCACCACGCTGGCCCAGTGCGGGTTGGTGAACTTCACACGCCTTTCTCTGGACATGCAGGTTTCCTCACGATGTTTTCCTTCACCGTTCAGCAAGTGGTATAAATTATTGAAAATGACATTCGCACATGAAAATTATCTCAGAGGTGCCCCCTGGGATTAGAACTTGCACACCTTACGTTCAAGGCGCCGCCCGTTCTTACCCACATGGCTACCACTACTGCTGCAACTGCCAACCAAAACGAACTCTATATACATAAAGAATGAATTTATGTTAAAAGAGATAAAAGCCTGCCCCCGCGCATCAAAATTAGCCCGCGCTGTCAGTGTCATTTAGTTGAAGAATAAACGTTTTCTATGAGTCAATGGGATATTTTTATTTATTATGTGTATTTATTGAATTTGTCCTTGCTATTAATTACTTGACATTGGCGAAATACCCGCGCTAGTCGCAGGTGAAGCCATTCCTCATCTTATTCCATTAAATATCATCATTTCGCTCATTTCATAAAAAAAAAAACGACTCTACTCTCCGTATAGCTCTGTGGCGATTTTGCCGCCATTGTTGTCATCTCATGTAGCTGTAGTATACGGCAACTAAATGGGAAAACAACAATGGCGGAGTCAGAAAAACCAGAAAATTTACCGCAGCGCGGGCTCGACATGCCATCTCCTTTATAATATCTCCATTGTCAATACAGCTTGTTTTCATATGTTGATCCGAGATATTATACGCTGACATCAATAAGTTTAATAAAAATATATTTCCAAGTTTTATTCCAATTATATAACCAATTCATTACGAAATAACCAATTCAATTTGACAGACGGAGTCTTACGAACTCTACGCACCTGTATAGATTTTTTTTCTGAGCTAACGCAGTCACTGTGAAAACTAGAATTTCCTCGTTTTGAGGCATATCACATCAGCTATAAAACATAATTGGGCTACTTGGTAAAGATCGCCGATGAATGAAAACCAATCAAAGTTCGCCTAGAGATGACAGTCTCGTCTGATTCGCGGAAAGTGCTGCCATCTACTGGCCATCTGCGTACACTAACGCATTTGTACTTATCCCATTTTAATGACTACAATTGCGATCGTTGGGAAATAACTTTTGATCGCTTTGCAGTAAAGCCTGTTTTGGGTTGGGGTGACTTAATCATTGCAACGAGTGGTCTGAAATGGTGTCGTAAAGCAGGGAGAGTAATTTGCATCCGTTGGATTGGCGTCGCGACAACACCCGTGAAATGGGGTATTGGGAAGAAAGGGCTGACTCGTGGGGTAACCACTAACATACTTTTAACCAACTTCAAAACGGAGAAGGTTCTCAATTTTGTTTTGCTGTAAATATTTATTTTTTTAGGGCTATTATGAGGTGCTGTTACCTGCATATTTTCAACGATTATTTAGAGTAAAAACGGTTTTTTTACATAAACAAAATCCCCATTCAAAAAGCTAGGTGCACTAAAAAGCTACCAATAACCTCATAATTCATTACATTTGGAGTCGGTGCCAATTCATGTGTGCATTTGCCTAGTCTGACGAAGACTGGTACCTACTAAACCTAAGTGCACTAAGCACTTAGGTTTTTGAAGTCTGTGTTTGTTTTTTGTTAAAAATAATATTTAGTTTTCAAACTGGGACCTTAGCACACCTAAAAGTATTGTTTTTTTTTTTAACGAAATGAGCGAAATGATGATATTTAATGGAATAAGATGAGGAATGGCATCACCTGCGACTAGCGTGAGTATTTCGCCAATGTCAAGTAATTAATAGCAAGGACAAATTCAATAAATACACATTATAAATAAAAATGGATAATGACAGTGATAAAGATGGCGGATGACTCCAAAAGTATTGTTGTACCCAACTGAAATTTTTTGACAGATTTTGTCAACTGTCAAAAACTGAAAGTAATAAACATTGTTGCAAGACAGATGGGGATCCGCCATCTTTATCACTGTCATTATCCATTTTTATTTATAATGTGTATTTATTGAATTTGTCCTTGCTATTAATTACTTGACATTGGCGAAATACTCGCGCTAGTCGCAGGTGATGCCATTCCTCATCTTATTCCATTAAATATCATCATTTCGCTCATTTCGTTAAAAAAAAAAAAGACAGGTGGGGGTAAGGAGCTGTTGATTGGTCATAAAGCCTTAGGCAAATATATCACAGGGAATCATAGGGATACCGGTATCGCTGATGGTTTGGTCTAATGGTTTGATCGTAGGCAGCTCGGCTCAGCTAGGGTTTGATTCCCAAAGGAAAGGACCCTTTTGAAATTCACCCTGATCTGGTTGTAACTGGGATCGCCCCCAGTCCATTGTATATTACAAAAAGACAACCCATAGTACAAGAAGACTTTATGTTGTTTGGCGATATTTATAATAAGTTCATTTATGTAAACTGACAACCCTAACTTGAGAGCGATGTTTTCCTTCAAAGAAGAAAGTCATAAAACGAGATTGCTCTGGACAAATTAGAACGCTAATTTTATTAACATTAAGGTCGTAAATCGTGGGGCCGTGAAGGTTGTTTTATTACGACTCAATCAAAAGCAACTCGGCAGTAGCGTTTAAAGTAGCCAGGATTTAAATAGGGATGCCTAGTATAGGCAATTTGTATTGTAGTTGTGATTGAGCATTAGGGTTCCGTAAATTAAGAACGAGTTATGTGTAGGTGGTAATAGTCGGATTGAAGATTATAACTAGAACTTTCGAGTTGGATTAAAAATAATTTACAAAAAATTTACTCATATCGATAGAATTAAAAAAAAGTTTTTAATTTTGGAAACGAATAATGCCCGCGCCTTGTCATTTTTGCCTAAACAAAAATAAACATTGTGTCAAGTGACAATATACATAAACACATATTTTTTAACCGACTTCAAAAAGGAGGAGGTTCTCAATTCGACCCGTATGTTTTTTTTTTTTTTTTTTTATGTATGTTAACTCCGGCGTCTGTCGACCGATTTCGAATTTTTTTTTTAGGTTTGCTAGGGAATTCTTCAAGGTTGGTCCCATTTTCAAAATATTATCAGAAATCTAACCCCTTGGGGGTGTAATGGGGGGTTGAAGGTCACATAATTTCAAAAATATTTTTTGAACGACTTGAAACTTTGTATATATATTTAACATACAAAATAAAAAAACACGTCTTTCAGGAATTTTGAAAGAAAAAATATGTAGGGGGTGAAATGGGGGTCCAATCCGGAATACAGCATATCTCCGGCGTTAGTGAACCGATTTCGAAAAATCTTTTTTTGTTTAATACGGATTGTTAACAAAGATCGAAACCCACCCCCAAAGGGGTGGAAAGGGGGGGTGAGGGGGGTGATTTTTTTTTTGGCTGTAAATTTTTACTTTTTTAGGGCTGTTATAAGGTGATAATATTTGCAAATTTTCAACGATTATGTAATGAATATATATACCTACTCCAAATGTAATGAATTGTAAGGTTATTTGTAGCTTTTTAGTGCACCTAGGTTTTTGAAGTCGGTTTTTGTTTTTTGTTAAAAATAATTTTTGTAATATAATCTTGAAGATATTATAACGGAGATGGCATTTCGAGCCCGCCCAGCGGTAATTTTTTCTGATTTATCTGACTCCGCCATTGTTGTTTTCCAATATAGTTGCCGTATACTACAGGTACATGAGATAACAACAATGGCGGAATCATTACCGCAGAGCCATACGAAGAGTGGAGTCGTTATGGGTTTTAATTGTACGCATGGCCGCATGGCTTTTATCCATTATGTATATAGAGTAACTAGAGCTAGTTAAAATTAAATATCAAATACAATTAAAACGTATAATTTATGTCATAATTTGCTGGCATTGTTAATGACATTTCGTTGAACAATGAGCTTTTTTAGGGTTCCGTACCCAAAGGGTAAAACGGGAATACCCTATTACTGAGACCTCGCTGTCCGTCCGTCCGTCCGTCCATCCGTCCGTCCGTCCGTCTGTCACCAGGCTGTATCTCATGAACCGTGATAGTTAGACAGTTGAAATTTTCACAGATGATGTATTTCTGTTGCCGCTATAACAACAAATACTAAAAAAACAGAATAAAATAATTATTTAAGTAAGAGTTAGAGTTAAGGGTAAGTTTATTGTATGGGAGCCCATACAATAAACGTGATTTTTTTGCCGTTTTTATAGATAATGGTACGGAACCCTTCGTGCACGAGTCCAACTCGCACTTGGCCGGTTTTATAACTAGAGTAACTAAGCTAAGTAACTATCTATAAGTCATTTAGGTACGTTTTAGTATTGGCAAAAAATTCTACGCGCATGTACTGATGCTCCAGTATGCGGGAGCTTAAGTCATTGATATATTCTGTTATTTATTAGCTCTAAATATTTTTAGGCTAATACCAATTCAAGAACTCATTATTGTAATCCGATTTAACATAAATTCAAACTACAAAACTATTAGTTTCATATACTTACGTAAAAAATATTTGCATAAACTATATAATGCTGATGGTTACTCAAAATGGGGTAAGCAGATACTTAGCTTTATATTTGCTAGCCTAAACCAGTCCAGAACTGTG
The DNA here is from genome assembly GCA_914767695.1 of Ptilodon capucinus. NCBI lineage: Eukaryota > Metazoa > Arthropoda > Insecta > Lepidoptera > Notodontidae > Ptilodon > Ptilodon capucinus. Next base: position 4,329,445 of record OU611830.1, on the reverse strand, counting down.
GCGAACGAATTCATTTTTTTTTAAATTTACTCTATAGCAATATCCATAAAGATAGAAGGTCTATGGCAAAAGCTATGCGGACTACACGAATAAATTTACTCGCGTCTTTCAATTATATTTCATTGAAAAATATGCTCTTTCTTTGAGTTAATACAGTTCATGAAAGCTTGAACGTAGCAAACAAGGTTTTGATCGTAACAAAAAAGGTCCGCCTGTTCTTTGGAGCTGGTAATGCTTGACACATTCATAATGTGTCTCTTGGGCTGACCTACTGGCGGCTAATCCTTACGATTCCACATACCCACTTTTGATGTGTTGATTTATTTCAGGCAACAACATTTTTAAAACATATATGCTTTTGTCGCCTGAAAGAAAAAAAAGTATTTTGTGTACAACACACGATATTGACTGCACAATCGTGGTCACGTTCCATCAGGAGAAATAAATAAATATGGTCAGAAAACACATACTCATCATCTAATCTCAAACCAAGCCAAGCTTTTTTTTTTTTTTTTTGAAGGACTTACACTGTTGGCCGTGAGGTGGCCTTTACAGCTTTACCGGAGGAGTGGCGAGCGCAGAGTGCACTCCAACCAAGGCCTTAAGGGCGGAAAGGGGTGGCAACTAGCTCAAGGGCGCCACAGAGGGCACGACCTCGGCTTGGGCAGTTACCGTGAGGGGTGAGGTAGTGACTGCGCTCCTAGGTGCAAAGATGCACCTACGAGCGGAAGAGGGGGTTCCTCGACCTCGCCGGCGAGATCGGTGTCTGTTTGAGGCTGGTGTAGGTGTGTTGGTGGCCCTCTCAACGCCCGGGTTGAGGAGGGCGGTGATCGTGTCGGGAGGATCAATCAATACGTGCCGCGGACGGCGGCGACGGGTTGATGACGTGTGCGCGGGGTCTGGCTCGTAATTGCCGGCGGCGACAATTAGAGGATTTAAATGCGACGCGGCTTTTTTAAAATAGCGTTCGGACGCTATTTTTAAGTGTTTACGAATTGAGAAGAGGCCAAGGTCGGAATGAAGATCTACGTTCCGTATGTACCACGGGGCACCTACGGCCCTACGGAGAAACCGGGACTGCACTACTTGCAGGCGGTTGATGTGTGTCTTCGCCGCGTGAGCGAAAACCACACTGGCATATGACATAATGGGGAGGATGCATGTTTTGTAAAGTGTCACCTTATTTCTAAGGGACATTTTACTCCGCTTGCAGATCAAATAGTGAAGGCGACCGAGCACAAAAGCTGCTCGGTTGCTCACCGTTCTAATGTGGGGACCGAAAGTAAGGGACTTGTCAAGAGTGACACCTAGATATTTGACGCGGTTTGCCCAAGGGATGCTTTGGTCGAACAGGGACCAAGCAAAGCTTGAACTATGTGTACCATGCAAGGCCCTGTGGTGTTAGCACGCATGTCAAGGCAAGACCTCTGTCACGGATTGGGTCAGTCACTCTCTGTCTTATTTCATACGAGAGAAAGAGGTATAATTCACATATTCTGTGACATAAGTCTAGTCTTGGCGCTCATGCTACAACTACTAGGGGTCGTTCCAGTTACACTCAAACCAGGGCAAATTCCAAAAAGGCCGGTAATCAAACCTGCAACCATCCGGTACAGTGAGACAAGCTGCCTACGTTTAAACAAGACCAAGCCATTGTCAAAGAAAGTAAATGATGGCCCGCTTTTGTTTACTTGTGTTCGCATCAGTTTGAAAAGCCTTATAGCTCATTAGGACCCTCATCATTCAAAAGCAAAATGGTTTCTTTAATCAACAATACATTTATGTCTCAATTGCAGCTTATTTCTTTGGCGAGCAGCTCGCACCTGTCCGGCTAATATTTATTTGATTGCCAAATTTACCCCAACTTTGGGGCAGTTTGAACAACCGAAATAACATTCGCTCGAGATCTTGAGATAGTGTCCTCAGAATTTATGCTTGATGTCCCTAATTAGGTAATAATATGTTTATCTATTTAGTTTTACGTCGCATAAAAGGGAATTTATAGAGATAGGAATTGCTAAATGTAGAACAATTAATTAACCGACTTCAATTTACTTTTTAAATGGTTTAGTTATGTGTAATTTATAAGGAGATCGGTGCCAATTCAAGAATGCACCCTAGTGCTATCGTAGTTCGAATAGAATCAGAATCGTTAATAAAAAATAATAATAGTATCTCTACAACTATCTATAGAAGAGTAGGGACCAAGGTTGGTACATATTATATATTTTTTTGGGTTATTTTTTTAGTTAGTTTTATTTATTCATGGTTAACCCCAAACTGCTGAACCAATTTTGATGGTAAGAACACTGGCAGATAACTAATGACACAAGGAGCAACTTAGGCTACTTTATTAGGCTCAGCTAGTTTTAAATATATTTGTAATCAATATATTTTCCAGGGCAAGCTGGCGTCAACCAGCTCGGCGGTGTCTTCGTGAACGGTCGTCCGCTGCCCGATGTGGTCCGCAAACGGATTGTGGAGCTGGCCATCATGGGGGTCAGACCCTGCGACATCAGCCGGCAACTGCTGGTCTCGCACGGCTGCGTCTCCAAGATACTCACCAGGTTCTACGAGACTGGGTCTATTAGACCTGGGTCTATCGGTGGGAGTAAGACCAAGGTGAGTGATGCGTTTTAATTTGAAGATTTGAGCCTCCCAAGCACATCAATCATCATCCCAATGCCCAATACCAAAATGAACTCGGTGACAATATACATAAAGATTGAATTTCTGTGGTAAAAGATACGCGTCAAAATTCCCTCGCGCTGTGAGTGCCATTATGTTGTAGAATGGACTTTTTCTATGTGTCAATAAAGTTCGTTTTGGTATTGGCAAGACATGTGACGCGTGACTAAAACTCAATTTATGAATAGTTGTAAACCATTTACAATAAGGTTGTAGAACATGATTTACAGATAAAAGCCTTAAAAATATAAAGATAAAATCTTTTTTTAACCGACTTCAAAAAGGAGGTTCTCAATTCGACCCGTATGTTATTTTTTTTAATATAAAAAACAGACTGTATTCATGTGTGTATTTGCCTAGTCTGTTGTAGATTAGCACCTACTCCAAATGTAATGCATTATAAGGTTATTTGTAGCTTTTTAGTGCACCTAGGTTTTTGAGGTCGGTTTTTGTTAAAAATATTTTTTTATAAATACAGTGTCACGTATGTCAATAGGTAGGAAGATTATATAAATTATACTCCTTGGACGTATTCTCCTTGGTTTCAATAAAAAAAAACCTAGTGAAGCAAAGTGTTCGTAACAAAACGTTGATAGCGGGCGAATCGGGCGGGTCACGGCGGCAATCACGAGTAATTATAAACTATAAAATTTTTAACCGGCTCCAACTTTCGGCTTCTTGAGATGGCCTTTCGACACGCCTGGGTGCGAGCGAGAGGGGACTTACCAATGGTTCCGTATGAGATAAAAAAGGTAACCCTAAATTTGTAGAACACTTTTGTAATTGCACGACTCTAATTGTCGAGGGTGAAATGCTATTCGAATTAAGCGACACATTTGGGCGATATTGACTTATATACATAGCTGGGCATTAACTCGTTAATCGTTAATTAACGAAGTTAACATTGTGATTAACGGATTAACGATTAAGTTAACTTTTAAAAATGTTTAAGGACACGTTAACTTCCGTTAATATGCAGTAGTCCGTTAATCGTTAATCCAATACCTAATAGTTACCCTTTTACACATTTCTACGTATTGTGAAATGTAAAATTAATGAAAAGTGTTGTATGTGTGCTGCCGCTGTTACGCGGAACACTTTTTCGGTTGTTTTGTGTGTGTATAACATATCTTTTTACTAGAATATCATTGATCGCAACGATATAAAGATGCAATTTTACACATATTAACGGATTAACTATTAACGTTAACTTACGTTAATTCTTCCGAAATTTAACGCTTTAACGTTTAACGAAGCTAACTTTTTTTGTAGCGGATTAACGAAGTTAACTATCTGATTAACAGCTATGCTTATATACTTATTTGGAATAGGCGATTTTTTCTGCGTCGAATCAGCATGCTCGCTGTAGAGTTATAAAAAATATCTTAAGTCAAATAGCCTTCTTATTCTTATTAAATTATTTTTTGGGAACGTTAAAAGACACAGTAGTTTCACCCACTCCCATCACAACGCAGTCACCTCCCACGGTACCCTTCACCGAAGTCCGGTAAGCATTCGATGCCGACCTCACTAAATTCGGTACGCCAATAAAACAACCATTTGTTCACCAACAAACGGACGCCGCCGACGAAAAATTGATTACAACAAAATACATCGGAATCACCGAATACTTTTATTGACGCTTTATGAGAACACTTAATTGACATCTAATCAAGGTGTTCCATCGTCACGTCCGTCTCGATACCGTATGCATCGATTATAATCGGTATACATATCGATTTCTGATAGAATGAGAGTATCATGGAGAAACGGAACCGATTGTGAGTTATCGATTTATTGTTTTGATTAAGAAATGCAAAAGTGGAACTCGTGAATTTAGGTGTTGAACTTTTTAAGCGATTTCCTACATAATATTAATTTATGACTGGGCACTCTAGTTCTGTAAATATATTTGTAAATAGATTTCAATATCTATAAATTTGAAAGAAATACTTTACTAGGGGTTACCATGCTGGAGATTTGAACTCTAGGTCTTTAATAAGCAATTGTTTATTAAAAATACTGTGAGATCTTACTTATCGATTGGTGATTCCTAATCGATAGCTTGCATATTTCCGAATAAACATAATCGATTGTGAATTATTTAAAATAATTATTTGTGTATTCCTTTTTTGAATAATTTATATTCTATATTTGTTGTTTGTGGTTTGGCATTTGCAGTAGATCAATGTTTTTGTTACTTTCTAATTATTCACAGTTTTATTGCAACTATTTTTATTTGTATACTAGCTGTGCCCGCGACTTCGCCCGCGTGGACTTTAGGGAGATTACCCGGAAATATGGGTATTATGTTTTTCCCGCGGAACCCTAATGCTTTTTCTAAAATTAAAGTAGCCTAAGTTACGCCTTGGAACGTCAGCTATCTGTCAGTGAAAGTCCCATGGAAATCGGTTCAGCCGTTTAGAAGTTTACCTCGAACAAACAGACAGACGGACAGACAGACAGACAAAAAAATTAAAATTGCGTTTTCGTTATAGGTATCGTATATACTTTCATACGCATTTGGTAAAAAAGTGTTATTTTGATATTACAAACAGACACTTCAATTTTATTTATTTGTATAGATATAGATATATCTTAAACATCATTGCGTTGATTGTTAGTTCGTTTCGATTTGTATCTGTTAATTAATTGTGAATTTACGTCCTAACGTCATTTCTGAATCAAATGACATTCAACTTGAATAAAAATTTTGGAAGCCAAACACTCTTAAAAAAAGAAGAAGAAAAGTTTTTTACATAATATCTACTCCTAAGTTCTATCGTGTCAAACCAAAACACTGTAAAGTTATAAGGGGAAAAATCATAACGGCCGATAACCCTTCGAATAATTAAAATCAATGTTTACCACAAAAACATCAAGATTCCTCTTGTGTGGAAAATCGTTTTATTGGCACGGACCTTCAATATTGTGAGGTTAAAACAATATCATTGGAGGCACCTTGGATTCACCACGACCAAAATTACGTAGGGATCGCAAATTTTTATTATTAGTCCAATTTAATATTTGATATTTTACAACTGTTTGTTGGTCATGCCTTTTGGATGCGAAATCCCCAAATAGGTCATTATATGTCATAAAGCATGTTAAAAATGGGTTTGTACCCATTCCCGAGACTAAGGCCCAGTTAAAGACCCTTTACTTAGAACGAGTTAAGTTAAAGTAGGTACTAGCGGACGTCCTAAATTCATCTATTGCTTGGGGCTATTTAGACCTATGTTTGGGATCATACGATGAGTATATGTTGTTTGGGGATATTTATTTATTTTCACTTTCTCTCATACAATATTGTATTTTATCATAAAATTTAATTCCCACGTGATCGGAGAACGTTATTTTAACTACCAAACACAATTACAAAGCAGTTTAAACGCAATCAATAACGTGAAACATCAAAATCGTACTTCAATACGAATTCGACCAATTCTAATTACTAGTGTGGGAACGCATGCTATCTTTATCGGTGCGAGAGCATGGCGCGGCAGAGCGAAGCCAAGTCACACTTGAACCTTGATGAGCGTATAATACGAATGGTTTGAAAGAAAAAAAAAATTACTTAAAAAAGTTTGAACTCTATTTATTATATCAAATATTTTAGTAGCTTCTACCTGCGAATTCGATTATTCAATAAAATATATAATATGCTATATATATTATAAATAATAGGCTATATGCTATTCCGATGCAGGAACAATAATACTGTAAGGTTTCAACAAAATCCGTTTACTAGTTTTTGCGTGAAACAATAACAAACTTCTATCTATCCATCCCCACAAACTTCCAGATACATATTAGTAGTTACGTACAAAATGTACAATTTTTAATAAATAATGGCAAGCATCCAGCCCGTGTGCTTTACCTTTTCATAAGCATTTCTGTATATTATTATTAACAGCGTTAAAAGTCTATTTTTACGCACCTACTCATATGACATATAATGTTATTCACTCTTGAGATTTACTTAATAATACTTAGTTACCTATACATGAATAAAACTTATAATAAGTATTTTTATTCTAAATTTATCTAAAAAATATTTTCAAATACAAAAAGAAGTTTGGGGAATATCAGTTATTGTTATCACATATTGAAAAATGAAAGACATTAATAGCTCTACTAGCATTAGCAGAAGCATTCTAGGCTCATATCAAAATATAAGCAGCATTCCACGTCCTTGGCTTTCTTTTTTCAAAATAGGCCCTTATAAAATTCAAGACGCTTAGAACTTGGCCTTCTTTTAAAAAAAAAAAATGTTTCTTCTCTTTTAATTTTTTTCCGACAAATATTTACCGTTATTAATCTATGGTAGATACGAATAGCGAAAACTCAGACTTAAACGATCGATTAGACCGTGCAACGATTAACCGATTACTCCACGCTTTTTCTAAAATCACCACTGATCACTTCGGAAGCGTATTTCTATAGTTTTACCGGCTGTTGGGCTTCCATTTTTAATTTTTTTAAACTAAAGTTATTATAACCCGTTTCTTTTAATTTAACTGTGGTTCAGCACGAAAGATGAAAGATTGTAATGTTCGGCATTTGAAATAGATTTTATAATTGTTTATTTTTATTGTTTTGTAAGTAAGATTCATTATTACTAACAACAACTATTTATAAAATATTAACAATTCAAAATAAAATAAGTTAAAACTAATAAGAAAATATATATTTATTAAATATGTAGAAAATTTGGCGTACCCAAGACGCTGGCTGCATTCCCTCGCTGAATGGCTAGAGCCACTCGTTGAGCGAGGAAATGGCCTGCTCTTATGTCGCCGGTTGTGTCGACCAATTTTTTTCCTAGTAAGTTCATTAAATTTTGGGTGCTTGGACCCCATGGACCTAGGGTTTCGACTCCAAAAGTTAGTTGTTTTGTTAGTTATTTATTTTTATTAATATCTATGACAGACGACTAAGGACTTTTTTACAAGCTTTACGTTAGCTTGCAACGTATGTATGTCCGGGTGGAATCTTGCAACTGAATTTTAAATCTTTATACCGTTATCTTTAACCGATTGAGCTGAAATTTAGTATACATGCTTATTTTGAATGACAATGCATGGTTAAGTATGTGACGTCATTCTAATTCCAATATGGCGGATCATCCAAGATGGGGGAATTGTATTTTTTTCGCACTACCACAGTATGGGTATCAAATGAAAGAGCTTGCTGAGGAGAACACGAAGACTAAGGGCAATTAAATAAAAGCTTGTTTTAAAAAAAATGTTTTTACCATTATTTTATTGTTATTGATCACCTAAATAATGACCGCATCTTGTAGTAAACCACCTGTGACTACCGACCCGTGTGGCCAAACCCTACGCTACCACAAAGATTTGCATGAGCCGACTTACATGTTCCTTATACGGTTTACGACCACAAGTTATGGTCTTTATGATAGATGGCCCGTATTTATGGCCAAATGGCCATAATTAGTGGCAACGGGGCCCCATCGATGTTTATTGCGCTCTCTGATTGGCTTTCACACTGATTTTTTAGTGTTCGGTACAGATTTTCATATTTGTTCTGGATATCGCTTTTGATGTATTTATTGGGGGTGTGGTTGGATTGAATCATTAGGGGAATATGCGGTTAAACTGCTTATAGAGGCGCAATATAGAGGGTGTATCAGAAAACTGAAATATACTTTAAAGTTTGCTTGAGTACCTATTGGATATGGAGAGCAGTTGTAGCCTAGTAGGAAGAATGCCCGCCTTGAACGTAAGGAGTGCAACTTCAAAACCCGGGACCGCACCACTGACATTTTCGGATTACATGTGCTAATGTGATTTCCATTAATGTTTACCACTTGCTAAACGGCGATGACAAACATCGTAAGGAAACCTGTACGTCTTACTAAGGCGTGTGAAGTTCACCCCAACGTAGTGGACAACGGCCTAAATCTTACTCATATCGAGAGGGAATTCTTTTTGTCGGTATCACTCTTGACAGAGTGGTCGTGGTGTTGGTGGCAAGCTTCACAACACGCTGCCACTCTTCTCTGATGGCCTTGATTGAGAGAGAATGTGCGGCTATAGGCTCTCCATATTGGGACATACATCGGCGAAGTGTGGGTGCACTGCAATGCTCCTCTACCTACCTTTTCGGGGAATACAGGTGGGATTATTTACTATTATTGATGTATTATCGGATTTTATATTGTTTTCTTATATTTACGCGAATACTAAACATTGAAATTAAACTATTTTAAGGATTTTATCGCGTTTATTTACTATTTTATCTTCCCGACGTTTCGGCTGACGATTTAATCATTTTAATTACTGGATCCCAAGTTGGTATCTAGTAATTAATATGATTAAATCCAAAACCAAGTGTACAATTGCAAGAACTCAGGACACCGTAAGCACTTTCTGCGTGGATCGGACCGCAAACAACAACTAAATATGAGGGTACCCAGTTATTAACTATGACACCAGGACGTCTAACACCTCAGTCCCCCCGTGACCATGGTTGCTGTAAAGCAGCCGAAACGTCGGGAAAATAAAATAGTAAATAAACGCGATAAAATCCGTAAAATAGTTTAATTTCAATGTATTATCGGATTATCGAATATAATCAATAAAATAACTGGATTAAAATTCGTACCTACTTTTTCGCTAATATATCCAGACTTATGCGAAATATTATGTTTTGTTTAGTGAACATTAGTAGCGGTACTCTACACGACTCTATTTTATGCAAAATACTACTCTATGGGTCTACGCGTATTATAACAGGCAATGTTCTGTATAGCGTTCAAATTCCGTTCGCTCTATTGCGGGTAACAACTTTACGTTACGCAAAACCCATATGCGTGCGTAATGCGTTATTTACGCACTGCATCCACTGGGGCGAGCGTATAAACTTGACTTTTTTTGAAAATGTATTCTTTGTCAATATGAACAAAGATTGAATTACTGTGGTAAAAGATTCGCGACGAAGATTCACACTTCGCTCGCGTCATCGATGACATTAAGTTGGAAAATGTGCTGCTTGTACGTGTTAATAAAGTTCATTTTTGTATTGGAAAGAAAATTGTTCGAGATAATTAATTGTTTTGACGCACCTATTGATGCAGGCTTTATCATCGGCCATGATGGTAAATGTTTATGTCACAATGATGCGTACAGCGATAGGATTTCCATTTTGATTACTTTGACTACGGATATTGGAAAGTTATGAAAAGTAGAATGTTAGGAATCGCGGAGGGTTTATGAAAATTAATGATTCTGGAACATGATATCAGAAATTATCCTACTAATATTATAAATGTGAAAGTTTGTGAGGATGGATGGATTAATGATTTACGTGGAATCTCATTTTCATCCGAGATTATCACTTGCTATGTAACGGGGAATGAAAACATCGTGAGGAAACCTGCACGTCTGAGGGAACTTAACAAGTTCTCGATTGATGTGTGAAATCTACTATCCCGCAGTGGGCCAGCGTGGTGGACTATGGCCTAAATCCCCCTCGCATTTCGGGGAGGCCCGTGCCCAGCAGGTGGACGTTAAAACGGCTAGAGTAGAGTAAACTCAATAAAAGCCTCTAAACTTAATCACAAATCAAGTTTATTTCGCGTACCAACTACACAACAATACTTATTAATAGCGTTCAATGGAATCCAAGACTTCCAGAAGTGCGAATTGTTCTATAGGCTCGAGGTGTTACAGGCGGATTCATTGTTAACGACCAATTAGGAGGCTTGCGCGAGTTTGCGAACTTCGTTACAACTCGACATTTACTGCACAGTAATATAAGTAATGTATTCGAAGCGGTAACTAACGGTGCGGCAATTTAGAATTCCATTAAAAACAGTCAATTTTCTGGTAATTCCCAGAACGTTTAAGCTACCGTTGGGACTTAAACTACTTATAGGTAGATGCTTAAAGAGTACAATCACTGCGTTTAAGTAATCGAATTAGGATTTATTCACACGATTATGCCGGCTGCCTGACAGGGGTACCAACCTTGACAGGAGCTGTCAGTTCACGGAAATCCCGTAGGTAATTTAACGAACTCTTTCATAATAAATATTCTGCCTTTACATCCGTTTACGTTTAATCCGTAATTATTAGACTATACGTTACGTTTGGTTAAAAAATCTTACCACACAAAGGCGTTAAACTATTCATTTGGCTGGTTCAGTTCGGTGGAGAGAAAACAACCGAATCACATACTTTTACTATTTAAAAAAAGAATCAAACATAAAAACGTTTAACTATCGATTCTCTCACAATAAATCCACACGAATAATGCATATCGATTATAAAAATGTCGTGTTTTACAACCGATTCCATCCACAATTACACAAATAAAACTCAACACGAAACAATTAAATTGTACATCCGATCAACCCTAATATCCGGGGACGGTCGGGGCGACACCGTTTATCTTAATAACATGTTAATTCATCGACTGTCACGATCGAGGGGTTAATTTTTACCTGAATGAGGTTTCTGAACGCTCATTTGTGTTATCTGTATTAGATCTTGCGTTCGGAAACGTATTTGAAATTTAATTATTTTGTTTCTATTTTTTTTAAATATTAAAACTTTTTAGCACTCTGTGTTTATAGAAAGGCAAATGTTGCAAGCGTAAGTTTTGTAATCCTACTGCTATCTATTTTCTGAGAGCCTCATCAATCACATATTTTCACTTTAAATACATAAGGAAAAACAATAAGGTTCCGTATAGATTCTTCGAGTTTGCAGCTCTTCAAAACCCATTTCTAACTGCTTCAAAAATGTGTGCATCTCATACCTAAGAAGGTAATTATTACATCAAGTAATTGCTATAGGCTATATTATAATTTTAACTAAACTCGTTCGCCTTATAAAGTAATGAAACTAAACCCAGGTTACAAAGGTGATGTTAAAGTAATGATAGCTTAGCGCGTGATATTCAAGATAGGCAGTTAGTTAAATTAATTTCACTCCCAATTTTTATTTAAATTTAAATCTATCTACACCCTTCTATAAAAGTATTACGACTACTACTATTACTAGTACAGCCCTTTTAACGTCCCACTGCTGGGCACGGGCCTCCTCTCAATGCGAGGGGGATTCGGGCCATAATCCACCACGCCGGCCCAGTGCGGGTTGGCAGATTTCACACATCTATCGAAAACTAGTCAAGTTCCCTTAGACGTGCAGGTTTCCTCACGATGTTTTCCTTCACCGTTTCATAGCAAGTGATAATCTCGGATGAAATGAGATTCGCAAATGAATCCCAGAGGTGCGAGCCGGGGTTTGAAACTGCACACTTCGATTGCAAGGCGTGCGTTCGAGCTCTCGGCTACCATGGTTACTCGTACGTGTTTTTAATTGATCTAGCAACACCTAAACGTGTTTTTTTTTAATTAAGTGTAGGTACATAGGTGTTTGTGTTTACTCTAAATAAATATTTAAACGTTTAATGGTTAAAAGCGCAGTTGAAATAACAGAGAAAAAAAATATTACATACAGCTTTTTAGGGTTCCGTACCCCAAGGGTAAAACGGAAACCCTATTACTGAGACTTCGCTGTCCGTCCGTCCGGCCGTCCGTCCATCCGTCCGTCTGTCACCAGGCTGTATCTCATGAACCGTGATAGAGAGTTGAATCACGGATGATGTATATCTGTTGCCGCTATAACAACAAATACTAAAAAACTGAATAAAATAAATATTTAAGGGGGCTCCGATACAACTAACGTAATTTTTTTGCAGTTTTTATGGATAATAGTACGGAACCCTTCGTGCGCGAGTCCGACTCGCACTAGGCTGGTTTTTTACATACCACGCGGATGAAGTCGCAGGAACCTATCAGCTAGTGAAAGATAAATCTCGTGTATTTATCTATAAGATAACTGGGAATGTACCTATTAGTAAAGTATCATTTTTAAATTATCCCCGCGGTATAGTTTTTTTATCAACGACAAAACGTTTATCTTATCTCTTGCCCAATAGTACGAATCGTATCGATAAGGGATTGTCATTTGACAAATACCCGTATTAAGTTTACTGAATGAGAAATAATAGGCCTCTTAAACCTTGAGATAAGTTCAACAAAACAAACAGACAGATTGACAAATATATTAAAAATTGTGTCTTCTTTATACATAACGTAACCAACGTTTAGTAAATAACTGTTATTTTGACATTACAAACAGACAATTCATTTTGAAAGAAAGAGAAAGAAAGAAAGAATATAGATGTGTACTTGTTTATTGAGTTGTTTATTGCTATTAATTACATGACGCTGGCAAAATACTTTATTTAAATTAGCAAGAGAAGAGGAAGAGAATATTGTTTTTTAAACTTTGTTTATACCGATTTCGGTTATAATTTAAATTTGATAATTACTGTTTTTTTATAATTATACAAAAATCTATATAGAGGGGTTGCAACGGTTCAGACCGGGGCGACGCAAATTCCACTTAAAATCCTATTTTTTTTGTTAAACCGTGAAGCAGTCTCAAGTGATTTTCACACATTCGAAGTTTCGAGAAAGAATGCCAATGATTACCTATTAATACTTTTTTAACCGACTTCCAAAAGGAGGAGGTTCTCAATTCGATTGGTATGTTTTTTTTTGTAACTCATTGTTATAAAGAAACGAACAAAGGGGCCATAGATACATGAAATTTATATCAATCCGTTTGTCGGTACGGCACAGGGCTGATTAAACTAGTACTTATCTATCGGACACTGAGCTTAAACAAAGACGTATAGAATGAGGCATAAACACAGGTGCGATGTTAATATAAACTTTATTTGGACCTAAAAGCGACTCTATGGTCTGTAGGTATTCGTCATTTCAGTAAGGAAGTTTGAAGAATACCCTTTGACACATTTCAGTAGAGATTAAATTGCAACCTCACGCATTAGCCGTGGGCGGTGCCTTTAATTTTAAATAACAACTAATCAGTTCATGATTGGTTATTGATAAATTAGGTGAGGATTAGTTTTTCGGGAGCAAAGAGTTGAGGATAGTTACAGGGGAGTTCGAAATCGTCACGCGAGAGAATCGATCGCGTCGGGTCAAAGCACTGTCTCCAGCTGCACCCTAATTACTGTAGATTACTGTAATTTCACTCCATCTACAGTATTACTCTTAATACAGTGTTAAAGAAGCACTGTAATTTTTATTTGTTGGCAATCATTGTAATATTTAAAAAAAAAAACGCTACGTGTTTATGACTTTAGAACGAAACGACACGTTTTATTTTCGTATCATAGATAAAGGATAATAAAATACTCTGTGACACTCTGTCTACGGTTGGAATATTTTAGTTACTCTATGTTTCAGCAATGGGGAATACCCCTTTAACCAACTTTAATATTTAAAGTTATTAAGTAGTCAAAATTGTTAGACTGTAGTTTCCGTATGGGTTTTCATTTGAGTCTTTTACAAATAGTTATATTATTTCGTTGCAGTTTGCATTTAGATTTTGTGTGTGTCAGATTAATTCTAAATTTAGTGAGATTAATGATATAAAGACAAAGCAATAAAGGTCTATAGTAATAGATTTCGGTTGAAAAAGTGTAACAAATCGTTCGAAATTCGGATACACGACCCGCGTAATTAGGCTTTCCACAATCTGAGGTTATATCGAAGGGGTAATTTGTAACCTATGGTGCGATGGTCAGCAGGGTCATGGGAGCGGCGGACACCTGTCAACCGATGTCACCTATCGCGGTTGTTATCTATAGGCACCTTAATAACCACACGTGAGGACGGAACCCCAAGTCCCCTAACACAATCATTGTAGACTTGCTTTGACTTCACTTTTTAAATGGTACCTAAAATATGACCAGTGTAGATATTAGACATTGTCACCATGGAGTCATTAGACTAGTCATTCCTCGCACCACCAAATTGTGGAATGAACTTCCTGCAGCGGTGTTCCCGGACCGATACGACAAAGGTACCTTCAAGAAACGAGCATACTCATTCCTTAAAGGCCGGCAACGCACTTGCGATGCCCCTGGTGTTGCACGTGTCCATGGGCGGCGTTGATCACTTACCATCAGGTGAAACGTCTGATCGTTTGCCTCCCTATCATATAAAAAAAAAAAAAAAAGTCATATTCTATCTAAAGATACAAACCGCATGAAACAGACCCCAAGTCTAGATTAGTTCGCTCACAAACAATGTAATATAGTACTATTTATTCTGAAATACATTATTCTAAAGTAATCTAAATAATATTTTTTGTGAGTCTGTCTGTTTTCGGTAAACTCTCAATCGGTTGGACTGATTTTGGTGTTACATTCACTGGCAGATAGCTGATGTTACAAAGAATAACTTTAGCAACATTTTTTTTTTTAAATAACTAGTGTGCCGCGGGGCAAAAAAAACAATTTTTCCGGGTTATCTCCCAAACGAGTAGACCGATTTTGACGAGGCTTACACAGAGAGATAGCTGATGTTACAGTCAGTAACTAAGTTTACTTTAATTTTAGGAAAATAATAAGGGTACCGCAATTATAGTTATTTATATCAACCATTTGAACGCCGTTCGTTCGGGATTTTCGCAACTCAAGTAGGATTTGCCCGATAATATTCAGTTTATGGTAATAACGGATTAGCCTGTCAATATTATTACTCGCTCCTTAATACCGTAAAGCTGGATAGTAAAACATATTGGAAATTACTGTGCGCTAGATAAATGGCCGCGTTTGATATCAAATGTGTCTCTACGGTAGCTTTACCATGTGTTTACATGTTCGTTATTCGGTAGCGTCTACGTAAAATACATATCTGACGGGTAAAAGGCGACTCAAACGTCCTGATGGGCGATATTGTTATATAGGTACTGTATATCTTTTGAATCAGCGATTTTTTCTCCATCTTTTGAGCTGGGTTTCCTGCAAAGTTACTAAAATAGCGCTTGAATTAGTCTTTTAAGTATCGATATCAAGTATAAGTCATTAAATAGTACGTTCATGTATACGCGTATCGGATGCCCGAATGCTATAAAACAAAAAGAGTTTACTCTATGCTGACTATTTCATAATCTAGTTATACCTCCTGATATCTATGCCGTGATCAAAGGATAGGTGCCAAAACATGAAATAAAAAGTTAATAAGGGATTCAAACTAATACTATAAATGTGAAAGTTTCTGAGGAAGGATAGATGGATGGATGTTTGTTACTCTTTCACGCAAAAACTACTGAACGGATTTTGGTGAAACCTTACAGTATTATTATTTATACATAAGAATAACATATATGGTATAATTTATAACAATATTTAATAATCGAGGTCTGCGCGGACTGTTGAAGCTACTATTTCATAAATTAATTCATTTTGTATAATAAGAAGTACCAGGACTATAGGAGTAGTGAGGAGTTCTTTATAGTTATTGCCGTCCAACACCCCCAATTCACATAGATAGTACGTACCCTCAGATTATTATAACACGATTTTATGTCACGCCAGCAATTCTGAAGAATTACGTCTTAACAAGACCCACAAACCGTTGGTCGTTTTATTAAACTCGGATAATAATTCATCGCATTGACATGTCGATTTAAAACCTTCAATGACTTTAGATAAAATCGTAAATAAGCTGTAATGTTGGTCACTACGATAGAATAAGGTGGATAAATTGCACAGATTTCGAATGATGGTCGCCACTGATATGAATATGGCCAGACAACACATACTACTCTTCGTATGATCCGGCTCCACAGGAACTCATTTTAGCTATTTGTCGGGACATTTGCCATTTGCCGTTTTCCTCCTCCTTCCTACCTTTAAATCTTGTACAACACGTAGTTGGTGTAGTGATTTAATTGTATTTTAAGAATGTATAGCCTCACCAACTTTATATTGTACTAGCTGTACCCGCGACTTCGTACGCGTGGATTTTAACAACCCTAATTGTATTTTTTTTCAAAATTAAAGTAGCCTAACTTACTTG
Source organism: Ptilodon capucinus (assembly GCA_914767695.1). Lineage (NCBI taxonomy): Eukaryota > Metazoa > Arthropoda > Insecta > Lepidoptera > Notodontidae > Ptilodon > Ptilodon capucinus. The sequence continues at coordinate 4,312,821 of OU611830.1, read as the reverse complement.
TAACATTAGCTATTTGGGGGATCACTCGGAATAAGTGTGACTTATGTTCTTACCGCAGAAACCTAATGCTCTTAAAACTGAAAGTACCTTTAAAATTTGATAGTATACCTTGTAACATTAGCTATCTGCTAGTGAAAGTCCCGTCGACATAGGTTTAGCCGTTTGGGAGATCACTCTGAATAAATAGGAGTTATGATCCTTCCGCGGAACTCTAATGCTCTTTCTTAAATGAAAATACACTCAGTTACTCCTTGTAACATCAGCTATCTTCCAGTGAAAGTTTCGTTTAAATAGATACCTAGAGCTGTTTGGAAAATCACTCAGAATAAATGGTAGTTATGTTATTCCCGCGGAAACGTAATGCTTTTTTTCAATGATAGTACGCCAAGTTATACCTTGTAATATTAGCTGTCTGCCAGTGAAAGTCTCGTGAAAATAGGTACAGCCGCTTAAGAGAACACTTGGAATAAATAGCATTTATGTTCTTCCCGCGGAGTCGTAATGCTTTTAAAAAAATGAAAGTACCCTAAGTAACTCCTTGTAACATTGCCTATCTGCCAGTGAAAGTCCCGTCGACATAGGTTGAGCCGTTTGGGAGATCACTCGAAATAAATGGAAGTTATGATCTTTCCGTGGAACTCTAATGCTCTTTTAAAAAATGAAAATACACTCAGTTACTCCTTGTAACATCAGCTATCTTCCAGTGAAAGTTTCGTTAAAATAGATACCTACAGCTGTTTGGAAAATCACTCAGACTAAATAGTAGTTATGTTATTCCCGCGGAAACGTAATGCTTTTTTAAAATGATAGTACGCCAAGTTATACCTTGTTATATTAGCTGTCTGCCAGTGAAAGTCTCGTCAAAATAGGTACAGCCGTTTTAGAGAACACTTGGAATAAATGGGATTTATATTCTTCCCGCGGAATGGTAATGCTTTTATTGAAAATGAAAGTACCCTAACTAACTCCTTTCAACATTAGCTATCGGCCAGTAAAAGTCTCGTCAAAATAGGTACATCCGTTTGGAAGAATAAATGGGATTTATGTTCTTTCCGCGGAACCCTAATGTTCAAAAAACATTAAAGTACTCTAAGTTACTCCTTATAACATCAGCTATCTGCCAGTGCAAGTCCAGTCGAAATAGGTGAAGCCGTTTGAGGAATTGTCCGACAAAAATAATATATATGTTCTTTTCGCGGAACCCTAATGCTTTTTCAAAAATGAATGTACTCTAAGTTACTCTTTGTGACATCAGCTAGCTGCCAGTGAAAGTCCCGTTAATATAGGTTCAGCCGTTTGGGAGATCATTAGGAATAAATGGGTTTTACGTTATTTCAGTGAAACCCTAATGTTTAAACAAAAAAATATAGTACTCTAAGTTACTCCTTGTAACATCAGCCATCTATCAGTGAAAGTCCTGTCGAAATCGGTTAAGCCGGTTGGGGTATCACCCGGAAAAATGGGTTTTATGTTCATTTCGCGGAACCCTAATGCTTTTTCAAAAAATAAAGTAGCCTAAGTTACGCCTTGGAATATTAGCTATCTTCTAGTGAAAGTCCCGTCGAAATCTATTCAGCCGTTTTGAAGTTTACCTCAAACAAACAGACAGACAGACAGACAGACAAAAATTTTTTAAATTGCATTTTCGTTATAGGTATCGTGTATACTTTCATATGCAATTCGTAAAAAGGTGCTATTTTGATATTACAAACAGACACTTCAATTTTATTTATTTGTATAGATAGATATAGATAAATGGGTTTTACGTTATTTCAGCGGAACCCTAATGTTTAAACAAAAAAATATAGTACTCTAAGTTACTCCTTGTAACATCGGCCATCTATCAGTGAAAGTCCTGTCGAAATCGGTTAAGCCGGTTGGGGGATCACCCGGAAAAATGGGTTTTATGTTCATTTCGCGGAACCCTAATGCTTTTTCAAAAAATAAAGTAGCCTAAGTTACGCCTTGGAATATTAGCTATCTTCTAGTGAAAGTCCCGTCGAAATCTATTCAGCCGTTTTGAAGTTTACCTCAAACAAACAGACAGACAGACAGACAGACAGACAAAATTTTTTTAAATTGCATTTTCGTTATAGGTATCGTGTATACTTTCATATGCAATTCGTAAAAAGGTGCTATTTTGATATTACAAACAGACACTTCAATTTTATTTATTTGTATAGATATAGATTGTATAGATGTATAGATAAATGGGTTTTACGTTATTTCAGCGGAACCCTAATGTTTAAACAAAAAAATATAGTACTCTAAGTTACTCCTTGTAACATCAGCCATCTATCAGTGAAAGTCCTGTCGAAATCGGTTAAGCCGGTTGGGGGATCACCCGGAAAAATGGGTTTTATGTTCATTTCGCGGAACCCTAATGCTTTTTCAAAAAATAAAGTAGCCTAAGTTACGCCTTGGAATATTAGCTATCTTCTAGTGAAAGTCCCGTCGAAATCTATTCAGCCGTTTTGAAGTTTACCTCAAACAAACAGACAGACAGACAGACAGACAAAATTTTTTTAAATTGCATTTTCGTTATAGGTATCGTGTATACTTTCATATGCAATTCGTAAAAAGGTGCTATTTTGATATTACAAACAGACACATCAATTTTATTTATTTGTATAGATATAGATTGTATAGATGTATAGATAAATGGGTTTTACGTTATTTCAGCGGAACCCTAATGTTTAAACAAAAAAATATAGTACTCTAAGTTACTCCTTGTAACATCAGCCATCTATCAGTGAAAGTCCTGTCGAAATCGGTTAAGCCGGTTGGGGGATCACCCGGAAAAATGGGTTTTATGTTCATTTCGCGGAACCCTAATGCTTTTTCAAAAAATAAAGTAGCCTAAGTTACGCCTTGGAATATTAGCTATCTTCTAGCGAAAGTCCCGTCGAAATCTATTCAGCCGTTTTGAAGTTTACCTCAAACAAACAGACAGACAGACAGACAGACAAAAATTTTTTAAATTGCATTTTCGTTATAGGTATCGTGTATACTTTCATATGCAATTCGTAAAAAGGTGCTATTTTGATATTACAAACAGACACTTCAATTTTATTTATTTGTATAGATGAAAGTACCCTAACTAACTCCTTTCAACATTAGCTATCGGCCAGTAAAAGTCTCGTCAAAATAGGTACATCCGTTTGGAAGAATAAATGGGATTTATGTTCTTTCCGCGGAACCCTAATGTTCAAAAAACATTAAAGTACTCTAAGTTACTCCTTATAACATCAGCTATCTGCCAGTGCAAGTCCAGTCGAAATAGGTGAAGCCGTTTGAGGAATTGTCCGACAAAAATAATATATATGTTCTTTTCGCGGAACCCTAATGCTTTTTCAAAAATGAATGTACTCTAAGTTACTCTTTGTGACATCAGCTAGCTGCCAGTGAAAGTCCCGTTAATATAGGTTCAGCCGTTTGGGAGATCATTAGGAATAAATGGGTTTTACGTTATTTCAGTGAAACCCTAATGTTTAAACAAAAAAATATAGTACTCTAAGTTACTCCTTGTAACATCAGCCATCTATCAGTGAAAGTCCTGTCGAAATCGGTTAAGCCGGTTGGGGTATCACCCGGAAAAATGGGTTTTATGTTCATTTCGCGGAACCCTAATGCTTTTTCAAAAAATAAAGTAGCCTAAGTTACGCCTTGGAATATTAGCTATCTTCTAGTGAAAGTCCCGTCGTAATCTATTCAGCCGTTTTGAAGTTTACCTCAAACAAACAGACAGACAGACAGACAGACAATTTTTTTTTAAATTGCATTTTCGTTATAGGTATCGTGTATACTTTCATATGCAATTCGTAAAAAGGTGCTATTTTGATATTACAAACAGACACTTCAATTTTATTTATTTGTATAGATATAGATAAATGGGTTTTACGTTATTTCAGCGGAACCCAAATGTTTAAACAAAAAAATATAGTACTCTAAGTTACTCCTTGTAACATCGGCCATCTATCAGTGAAAGTCCTGTCGAAATCGGTTAAGCCGGTTGGGGGATCACCCGGAAAAATGGGTTTTATGTTCATTTCGCGGAACCCTAATGCTTTTTCAAAAAATAAAGTAGCCTAAGTTACGCCTTGGAATATTAGCTATCTTCTAGTGAAAGTCCCGTCGAAATCTATTCAGCCGTTTTGAAGTTTACCTCAAACAAACAGACAGACAGACAGACAGACAAAAATTTTTTAAATTGCATTTTCGTTATAGGTATCGTGTATACTTTCATATGCAATTCGTAAAAAGGTGCTATTTTGATATTACAAACAGACACTTCAATTTTATTTATTTGTATAGATGTATAGATATAGATTGTATAGATGTATAGATAAATGGGTTTTACGTTATTTCAGCGGAACCCTAATGTTTAAACAAAAAAATATAGTACTCTAAGTTACTCCTTGTAACATCAGCCATCTATCAGTGAAAGTCCTGTCGAAATCGGTTAAGCCGGTTGGGGGATCACCCGGAAAAATGGGTTTTATGTTCATTTCGCGGAACCCTAATGCTTTTTCAAAAAATAAAGTAGCCTAAGTTACGCCTTGGAATATTAGCTATCTTCTAGTGAAAGTCCCGTCGAAATCTATTCAGCCGTTTTGAAGTTTACCTCAAACAAACAGACAGACAGACAGACAGACAAAAATTTTTTAAATTGCATTTTCGTTATAGGTATCGTGTATACTTTCATATGCAATTCGTAAAAAGGTGCTATTTTGATATTACAAACAGACACATCAATTTTATTTATTTGTATAGATATAGATTGTATAGATGTATAGATAAATGGGTTTTACGTTATTTCAGCGGAACCCTAATGTTTAAACAAAAAAATATAGTACTCTAAGTTACTCCTTGTAACATCAGCCATCTATCAGTGAAAGTCCTGTCGAAATCGGTTAAGCCGGTTGGGGGATCACCCGGAAAAATGGGTTTTATGTTCATTTCGCGGAACCCTAATGCTTTTTCAAAAAATAAAGTAGCCTAAGTTACGCCTTGGAATATTAGCTATCTTCTAGTGAAAGTCCCGTCGAAATCTATTCAGCCGTTTTGAAGTTTACCTCAAACAAACAGACAGACAGACAGACAGACAAAAATTTTTTAAATTGCATTTTCGTTATAGGTATCGTGTATACTTTCATATGCAATTCGTAAAAAGGTGCTATTTTGATATTACAAACAGACACTTCAATTTTATTTATTTGTATAGATGAAAGTACCCTAACTAACTCCTTTCAACATTAGCTATCGGCCAGTAAAAGTCTCGTCAAAATAGGTACATCCGTTTGGAAGAATAAATGGGATTTATGTTCTTTCCGCGGAACCCTAATGTTCAAAAAACATTAAAGTACTCTAAGTTACTCCTTATAACATCAGCTATCTGCCAGTGCAAGTCCAGTCGAAATAGGTGAAGCCGTTTGAGGAATTGTCCGACAAAAATAATATATATGTTCTTTTCGCGGAACCCTAATGCTTTTTCAAAAATGAATGTACTCTAAGTTACTCTTTGTGACATCAGCTAGCTGCCAGTGAAAGTCCCGTTAATATAGGTTCAGCCGTTTGGGAGATCATTAGGAATAAATGGGTTTTACGTTATTTCAGTGAAACCCTAATGTTTAAACAAAAAAATATAGTACTCTAAGTTACTCCTTGTAACATCAGCCATCTATCAGTGAAAGTCCTGTCGAAATCGGTTAAGCCGGTTGGGGTATCACCCGGAAAAATGGGTTTTATGTTCATTTCGCGGAACCCTAATGCTTTTTCAAAAAATAAAGTAGCCTAAGTTACGCCTTGGAATATTAGCTATCTTCTAGTGAAAGTCCCGTCGAAATCTATTCAGCCGTTTTGAAGTTTACCTCAAACAAACAGACAGACAGACAGACAGACAAAAATTTTTTAAATTGCATTTTCGTTATAGGTATCGTGTATACTTTCATATGCAATTCGTAAAAAGGTGCTATTTTGATATTACAAACAGACACTTCAATTTTATTTATTTGTATAGATAATTGTTAATTAAGAAAAACACAAAAATGAAAATCCTTACTGGAAAAAAGCAACCATGGAGTTTCTTGCCCATTCTTCTTCATAGGAAATTCGGAATGGGTGGTAGAGCTACTATTTTTATTATTTATTGACGATTCATAAGTGCCTGTATTGGTTTATATGAATAAAAAATATTCTGATTCTAATTCTGATCTTAATCTAAGCAAACGTATTACGCATACGGCAGCGATCCCAGTTAAATCTAGACTGCGGCAAATTGCGAAAAGAACATTTCCAAAATTCGCAGCAGATGGGAATCGAACCCGCAACCAGCTAGTCCAGTGGTCTAAACGGTCTACGCTCAGACTACTAGACCAAGCTGTCAACTTATATAACGATTGCTTTTCTTTTCTTTCGCAAATTTACTGAATTTATTACGGAAAACTACAAATACTTATTTCCAAAGCGACGGCTTTTCATTAAATATTCATTCATATTTTAGTTAATTATTTTCTAAATTATTCTGCTCATGTCTACGATTATTTAATATCTGTGGCAAAATTTTACCATGACCATACAACTAAAATCCACTCGCGCTATCGAAGGTATTGTATTGAAAAATGTGCTTATTTATTCAGTTAATACAGTACATTTTAGTATTGGCAAAAACTTGGCTGCACTAGAATTTAATTACAAGTATAATAAATATAAAACATCACCGGCTACCTCCATCAATAATCGCATCAATATTACACTAATGGCATATAGATTGTTTTAATTCGCCAGCCCGAGGCCAGCTGATTCGAAACCCGTAATTACTACCTTCCTCTAGGAAGCATTAAGGTTACCGTTGACCCATTTGGAGAGAGGATTGAGAAAAAAATCGTCAACCTAGCACCTGCTACATCAAATTAATATCATATCAATCCTCCATTCTTTTTTTTTTTTAAGTTTATGCACTTCCTTCTATGCAATCGTTGAGTGACAGGAAAACCTAAGTACACAAAATAGGAAAGGTGTATTTTTACACTTAGTACCTTATTATATCAGCAACTATCCCAGGAAAAGTCATAATTTCTATAGGTTGCTTCTTGGAATTCTGTAAGTCATCATATCACCTATGGATATGATGACTTTTCCTGGCATAGTTGCTGATATTTTAAGGTGCTTAGTGTAAAAATACACCTTTCCTATTATTTAGGGTTCCGTACCCAAAGGGTAAAATCGGAACCCTATTACTAAGACTTCGCTGTCCGTCCGTCCGTCCGTCTGTCACCAGGCCGTATCTCATGAACCGTGATAGTTAGAGAGTTGAAATTAATTCACAGATAATGTATTTCTGTTGCCGCTATAACAACAAATATTAAAAAACAGTATAGAATTAATGTTTAAGAGGGCTCCCATACAACAAACGTGTTTTTTTTTCTGTTTTTATAGATAATGGTACGGAACCCTTCGTCCGCGAGTCCGACTCGCACATGGCCGGTTTTTTTTACTTTGTGAGATTTTCCTATCACCCGACGCAATGATAACTTAGTTCAACTAAGAGCTTTTTCAGTCTAGCGTTTATAAGTATGTTTCGCGAAGTGCGCGTAGGCGCGCCTTTTGCCACACGCGCAAATCGTACAAGCGTTGACGCGCTTATAATCCCGTGTACGTGCGGTCGGATTTATGAGGCGCAAAATTAAGCGCGCGTGCTGAAACGACCGTATACGCGCAAAAAAAGCTAGTTTGACAGCACTCTAAAAGCACTCAAAGGCAGTGGTGTTAGCACGCATGTCAAGACAAGACCTCTGTCACGGATTAGCTCGGTCGCTCTCTGCCTTATTTCATACGAGAGAAAGAGATATGATCAACACATTCTGTGACCTAGTCTAGTCTTGGCGCTCATGCTACAATTATAGGTAGCGCCATTGTCACAAAACAGTCCCAATATAACTAAAAACAAATGATGCCTTGCTCTAATTCTGAAGACTTAGTACAAGATTCTTCGACTATCGAACGATTAATCAAATCCTCCCACACGAGGCTTTGTCAGGGGAATGTCAAAAGACTCAGTCAATTACTAGATTAGATTTGAAACGAAGAAACGTCTTGATGTAGTGAAACTAAGGACATAAGCTAATCCTACTTAGTAAGATGTTATAAAAAAAGTAATGGAAGGTGTTATACCTTTCATGCTTAATAACATGACTAGAAAGTTGAAGAATCAATCAATAGCCGCGTCAAAACAGGCACGACTAATTTTTCGCCAATACCAAAACGAACTGTATTGTCCCATTGGTAAAATACATTTTTCAATGCAGTATCATCGATAACGCTACCGAAATTTGAAGCGCAGTCGCGTGGCTTTTACCACACAAATTCAATCTTACGTATATTTGGACAGAGTACATTTTCAAAGAAATAAGATGCACGCATTGTTATCTGAAGGAGACTAGACAGTTCAGTCTCCGTTAGCAGCGGTAGTATTTATAGTGGGATTCATCATGATCTAAAACCGACCCCTCAGACCGTTAGACATCGATTAATATCAAATCAACTCGTCATTAGCCGATCATACGGCGAAAATTATCTTTCACCCTATCACTCGTGGAAAGTCTAATAGAAATCGGTAATAAGAAACACTACTTGCGCGCTGGACAGTTACCGGGTACATGCGGCGTTTCATATTTGCCGACACGATACCGACACGGTACCGACACAAATAAAAATACATAATCACGCTTGTATGCCCCGAACCGATAGGCAGAGATGCACTGCAGTGCACCAACACTTCGACGATGTACTTTGGTCCCAATATAATAAGGGGCGAGCCTAATTGCCATTATACCAGGCACAATCCTACTCAATATTAGAGAGATTTAGGACAATAGGTGGACTAATGCTAGCCCAGTGCGGGATGGTGAACTTCACACATATTAGGAATCTGCGAATTTTTCTTCGAGAAGAAAAACCAGAGAAGAATTCAGCTAGGTTGGGCAGCATTCGGAAAACTCCGTCAAGTCTTCTCATCGCCTATACCGCAGTGTCTAAAGACAAAAATCTTTAACCAGTGCGACCTACCCGTGATGACATACGGAGCCGAGACGTGGACACTCACAGTTAGACTGGTCCACCAATTTAAAGTCGCCCAGCGAGCTATGGAGAGAGCTATGCTCGGTGTTTCTCTGCGGGATCGAATCCGGAACGAAGTAATTCGCCAGAGAAGTAAAGTTATCGACATAGCTCAACGGATTAGCAAACTGAAGTGGCAGTGGGCCGGTCATAACTGCGGCAGGACTGACAACCGTTGGGATAGACTCGTCCTAGAGTGGAGACCGCGAATCGGCAAACGTAGGACGTCCTGTGACTAGGTGGAGCGACGACATACGCAAAGCGGTGGGCAGTGATTGGAAAAGAAGAGCCGAAGATCGGGCTCTGTGGCGCATCCTGGGAGAGGCCTACGGCCGCAAGGGACTGACACCGGCTGATGATGATGAATTTTTCTTCGTCAAATGAGTATGCTCTCGTGTAAAGTAAAAAAAATGTGTCCTAAGTCAAATAGCCCTCGATATCATTGGTATTAAATTATCTACGTAAAGTCTGTCAATATCGGGTGTCGTGTCGGTGTCGGCGGGTGTAAAAACGCCCGATGTGGTGTAGCGGTAAGCAAAAAGCTATATTGGATGTGTCAAGGTATGATTGATGCGCAGGAGTCGGTGCAAAAAACGTCGCACGCTGAACGCGCCGTAACGCAACGTGGAATGTTGCTACTGTCGTACTTGCTGGCTGAACGGTGGCCGTGACGTTCACGAAGTTCCGTTATTTTTGTTTTTAAATCTATACTTTTTTTACGAGTAAGTGTTTTTTTTTTATGAGATAGGGAGACAAACGAGCAGACGTTTCACCTGATGGTAAGTGATCAACGCCGCCCATGGACACCTGCAACACCAGGGGCATCGCAAGTGCGTTGCCGGCCTTTAAGGAATGAGTAGGCTCGTTTCTTGAAAATACCTTTGTCGCATCGGTCCGAGAACACCGCTGCAGGACGTTCATTCCACAATTTGGTAGTGCGAGGGAGAAAATGACAATCGTATGTTTATAATATACACGCTGTCAATGTCATTTCGTTGAAGAGTTAACCTTTTCTATAAGTTAATACGGTTCGTTTTGGTATTGGCAAAAAATACGGATCCCTAAAAAACCAGCGCGCGTCATGACGCGTTACTCTACTCGAAGCTTAATCCCTCTGTCAGTTAATGAGTTGGTGTTAAAATAACTAAAGTAGAATATAAGTTTAACAAACAGCGTATATGTAACAGTAAACAGAAATGATTAACACATTTAGTTTTTGTTGCAACAAAAACGTGAACGCAGTGTCAACTTTATTCAACAAAGTGAAATGCGTCAAATATTTGACGAAACTTAACCATGTACGTTAAGTTATTCGAAATTTAATTGGGTTTGTGTATTAGTAATTTTTGTATTTATAACTATGATAGCTTAGTTCTTAGAATGCCCGCCTTGGAAGGGGTGCGTGTTCGGGCCCCAGGTTCCTTTGGAATTCAAAAAACCGGCAAAGTGCGTGTCGGACTCGCGCACGAAGGGTTCCGTACCATTATCTATAAAAACGGCAAAAAAGTCACGTTTGTTGTATGGGAGCCCCCTTAAATATTTATTTTATTCAGATTTTTAGTATTTGTTGTTATAGCGGCAACAGAAATACATCATCTGTGAAAATTTCAACTCTCTAACTATCAAGGTTCATAAGATACAGCCTGGTGACAGACGGACGGACGGACAGCGAAGTCTCAGTCATAGGGTTCCCGTTTTACCCTTTGGGTACGGAACCCTAATAAAATACATCGTATAAATTCGTTTTAATATACACATTATAGATGGAGTTACTACGAGGTTGAAATACTAGAACGCATTGTAAGCCAAAAGCTAAGCTGAGCTAGTTTGCTGAGCACTGCTGGACAAAAACCTCCCTTTCCTTCCTCCACTCCTCTCTGTTCTTTTCCAGTGTGGACCAGTCTCTATTGTGCGAGTCCAACTCGTCTCGCCATCTTCTTTTGGGCCTTCCGCGGTGTCGTTTGGCTACATTTGGCACCCATTCGATAATTGCCTTAGCCTAATGTTGATTGGACTAAGGCAAATGTTGCCAGGCCAGTCCCACTTCAATTTAGCGGCTCGGAGGGAAACGTCTGTGATTTGGGTCGTGGAGCGCAGCACACAATATTTGCTTCAGAAACTCATTATTCTTAATGTTCTTCTTCTTTTCGTGTCAATGGTCTACACCTACACCTTAATCTAGTAGAATCTACACCTTAATCTGTAGAAATTTAGACACAAGAACTATTATTGTGAATCACGTATCATTTAAAAAATGGCACTATTTTAAATTTAGAAACCGTAAAATAATTACACCAATTTCCTGATCCCACATCTGTTTGGTCAGAATCAATAAGCTTAGCAATTATCGAAAATTCGAAATTAGATATCCATTATCATTCTTTTTTCACAACCTTCACGGCTGTAGAATAAAAAAATTATTATAGGCGCTTTAAGTAGCCTGTCAGGGGTAATGTGTAAATAGTAGGTTGCGTAGAGGTGTGGCGGAGAACTCCTCTTGAACGCAAGGCGTCAATTTCGTGGGGAACCCGATTATTACGCCATTAGATGTTCAATCGATATCCTATTGCAACCATTATCGTTGGCCGTGTGTTGGTGCTATTGCGGTCAATCTTGGCCATGGTTCATCTACCACATAAATCGTTATTTATTGGCAACCAAGTATAATATTATTGGCAAAATGTTATTACTACCTGAGTCCGCGTCATCGCTAGGAAATTAAACAAAACAGTAACCATTACTACTCTTTAAGCGTCAGCTATATGCCAGTGAAAGTCTTGTCAGAATTAGTCTAGCCGATTCGGAGATCATTCGGAATAAACACACAGACATTATTTTTTTTGAAATTGCGTTTTCGTTGTTGTACCTATAGTATTTAGTTACATATGCATTTAGTAAAAAAGCTAACCTTTTGACATTAGAAACAGACACATCAATTTTATTTATTTGTTAAGAAAATCCCTACAAATATCTTACGTGGCATCTATAGAGCATAAAATACGTGTACAACACGTAATTCGTGGATTAAAGCGAAAGTTACTCATGATAGTGCTGGGGCCATGAGACTAATAGATTAGGTAAACTTTTGAGAGGTTTGCGATAAAATTAATTGTAAAAAAACTTTTAAAAAACATGCTTTTATTTAATTGCCCTTAGTTTTCGTGTTCTCCTCAGAAAGCCCTTCCATTTGATACCCATACTGTGGTAGTGCAGAAAAAAATAACTATTCCGCCATCTTGGATGATCCGCCATATTGGAATTCGAATTACGTCACATAGCTAAGCATGCATTGTCATCCAAAATAAGCGTGTACACCAAATTTCAGCTCAATCGGTTAAAGATAACTGATTTTAAATTCAGTTGCAAGTCCACCCGGACATACATTGCAAGTTAATATAAAGCTTGTAATAAAAAAAACACGTTACGTAAAGTTCTTGAAATAACAAAGAGGAAACAAAACGTATGACGTTGGATCCAATATTCGTAACAAACGCCGCTCTTTGTTCCTTTTTCAAATCGAAGGGTGCGTTCAAGTTACACACCTATAATTAAATTGATGCCTTCAGAATTGTCTGTCATAATATTATCAAGCATCTTGCGTCACGTTTTATGCAATAAACGATTTAGAAAATCGATTCGTGAAACCATTTCGCGCACGGTTACCGAATCATCTTCTTTATATTATATAACTCTACTGTACGTGTGTATGTATCTGAACTCCTCCTAAACGGCTGGACCGATTTGAATGATTTTTTTTATGCATTTATATCTTCTATAATTTTTCAATTTAAAACTTCTGTGCTCACTTATATGACTGATAATAAAATGTAACTCGTCCGAATCGACAAAGCCAAAACAAATCCTGGGGTTGTTCGCAACTCGTTCCGAAACGCCTACGCCTAAAGAAATACTGCTCGTTTCTGAACGTGTTCCGAAAGAGCCCATTCCAAAAGAACCCTTAGACGATTCGGAACGTGGTGCGAACAGCTTGTAGGGCGAAACGCACAAGTAGCCGTGTTATCAGTCTCCTAAAATTGAAGTTTTTGTGGAATCTAAATTTATTGAGAACGTTTTTGTTACGTTCTATCTTGGATGAACGGTCAAGCATAAAAATAAACCACCCACTATAGGGATTCTCATTAAACGTATATCAAGCACTCAACACGGCAATATCAGCGAAATGAAACTCCGTGTGAACACTCAGCTGGCAACATTAATGACTTAGTCGTTCGGCTTTCCTCATTAATAGTGACTCGAGTGTCGATATATCAGATTCGATTCGACTACCGGAGCTATTTACTATCGTCGGCTTAATCGCTGTGCAAGAATTCGGGGTAATTTTGTGTTATTTTTTGTTTTTATAAGCACGAGTTTTCCCATAGTTTTGGGTGAAATATTAATGTTGGTAACCCTGAGTCAACATTCGGAATACAAAAGTCGAACTCCATAAACCTAGGTGTACTAAATATGTAGAAATAAGTATTTCATTTGGATTTACGCCAAGTTAGACCATACTTAAATGGGAATCAATCCTACATCCTAAGTATCTTGGCTAACACATCAGCATTGCCATCCAACCACCTAACATTAATACAGGTGACTGAGGGGGTAATATATATGTATTTGGTTTTAAATTTGATACATTCTTCTATAATTGTAAGGTATCATGTCTATTTGTAAAATATTATGTGTATTCAAAGCAATGCAAACAAATTATCACTTTATAAGTGGTTAATTTAAAATTAAAACTAACCTTTTTGTTTCAGCAAGTGGCAACCCCGACCGTGGTGAAGAAGATCCTCCGGCTCAAGCAGGAAAATCCGGGGATGTTCGCGTGGGAGATCAGGGAGAGGCTGCTTAGCGCCAGGGTGTGTGAACCCCACTCGATACCATCAGTGTCGTCGGTGAACAGGATCCTTAGGAACAGCGGGCTGGCGTGGAGCGATGATGATACGAGGAGCGCACACGGTAAAGGACCTTGAGAAGATAATCTTTATTTCATCTTATGAGCGTGGAATAAGTCATTATTAAGATTAATTACCTTCTCCATCTGTATACATAAAACACAAATATTGTTTCTACCTATGTCCGTTATAGACTTTGAAACCATCTAAGCGATGTGCCCCCAAACCGAATTTATTAGAAAGGCAATAATGCGAAGATGGTTTTAGACCACTAAAACAATACATATTCGGTCCATTAATCGTAGTAGCACACGCCTAGTATACTCTAGTAAGATTATTTGGGGGATTTCAATACAGTAATTCCTTCTCTTCAAGAAAGAACGTAAATGGATAGAATTTATAACTCAAGGCTACTGAAAGCGGCCTAGTTGGACCACAACGAGATATTTATGAGTAGTTTAGGATTAATTACGAGTAAACCCAGCTATAAAATTCATAAAAGACAGAGTTATGGTGACAAAATCATTAATCACATCATAAACTCACCGCCTCTTGCAGCCATTTTAAGACGTCGTTATTCAAACCATCAATTTCAAATAAAGAACGTATATTACCAGCGTTAAAAATAAACAAAATCGTTAACTAATTAATGGCAACATCGGCTAGACGGACGTAGGTATATAAATACTTGCCACCTACCGACGGGCAGGTGTCAGGAAGTCAAATTTTATTGGATTTAAATCTGTGTGTATTTAAGAGACATTAAAACTGGTGTGGATATAAATTCTAAGGAATGTTTGTTAAGGGAACTAATAGGTAGCAATGAAGTTAAGAATTCTGTCCTCTAACTATGGGAGACAACTTTTTTATACACATGCTTGGTTTAGAAAAAAACATTATCCCACGATCATCGATAGCTGGCCATGATCTTACGAAACATTTTCCTTTACAGAATCCTACGCACAACCAGAGCTGCCGAACGTGATGGACTACATGTCTCTCAAGTCTCTGCCGACACCATTACCAACACAGCAGAGTCCACCATACTTCGCACATTCCGCCGTCCGAGTCCCACCGCCCCAGCACCCAGACCCTTCGCTCTACGACCGACGTCTTGCCACATCATGGCTTTTAGCCAATCAGGTCCAAGCCCAAGGTTTGCTCAAACCGTATCCAATCAACCCGTGGCAGAGGATAATGATGCCTTACCACCCTGACTCAAAGAACTTCAACCCATACTCGATAAACCTTCACAATGATCTATTGAATAGAATTAATCCTGATGAAGTTAAGTCAGAAAACTCCGAGCACATTTCTGTTGAAGCGAGTGATGATAGCAGAGACAGACATGACGTAGACGATGAAGAACAAAAGACGGTTGAACCGAAGAAGAAGAATCCTTACTCTATAGAGGAGTTATTGAAAAAGCCTGATAAGATGGTGAACGTGAATCCTATTGGGTTTCAGAACTTCTTGAGGCAACCAAGCGGCAGTATGATTGATAATGATCTGAGTAACAGAAGCTCGCCGGCGAGTTTTTGTTCCGTACAGAGCGGAGTGTCCAATGATTGTTTCTCGGAGACGACTAGTTCGGAAATCAAAGCGGGGAATTAATTCTAGTCGGCTATAAGCATTGTGTCACATTTCTAGACGACGGTAGAAATAACTCATTATTGTAGAACTGTTATAGATATTTATCATCTATAGATATCATCAAATATCTACAGTTCGTGTCGACGATGCATAGAGCATGTAAAATTTTAAATATTTTAGGATGTAATTATGATTTTGTCATGTTAGGTACCCTTACCCGTTTGTAAATATATCAATCTTTCTCATGAATATTTTTAAACAATATGTTAGGTAACTTTTAAATGTTATAGTATGTAATATTAGAAGTTTTCTTCAAAAGTAGATAATCTAATCAGCCTAAAACAATTAATGATTTGTATAAACCTCTACTGATAGAAATGCCATAATATTGTATTTCGCTTTTTATAGCACAATAATAACAATAAGTATTGAAAAAGCCTACCTGTTTTTTCAAGAACAATTTAAGCTTCATCCGCCATCTTTAACTCGTTCGTCACCAATTTTTATTTAAAGTGTGTATCTATTGGATTTTCTTTTGTTATTAATTACTTGGCACTGACTGAAATACCCATCCATTCCTCACCTATAGAGATAAATTATTGGTCTTCGCTGCGAGACCAATAATTTATCTATGCTCATCTTATTGTTTTTTTTTTCATACATTTTGTTAAAACAGAAGAAGAGCAATTTGAACATATAAATACGATCAACATGGCTAAAACGTTCTTGTGTCTCAATTAATGTAAATAATCCATGTCAATTTATTATTTTATCTAGTAAAATAGGAAGGTAGGGTACTGTAGTAGATCGATATTTGTTTAAACTTTGTCAAGCTAAAGCACAGTGTATTTTAATATATGGGGAAAAGTCTGGCCAACGAAAGTTGACCATTAAAAAAGGCGGCAATTTTAAAAAATCTGAAACTGTCAACACTGGCTATACTCCGCATAAATCGATTTGATACTAGTACATAAGTTATAATAAAAAAAACACGTTAATATTGATAAATAGGATTCAAGTGAAATAAAATCCTGTGCTTCTTTGCTTTACTATATTTCTGTAAGAAAAGGTCTCAATAAAAAAAAAATACGGTACTTTGATTTTCCACATTATGAACATGATCAACGTATTTCATCAGCGTCATCATTTGTCTTACCTTGTCCCCTTATTTGGGGTCGGCGCAGTATGTCTTTTTCTTCCATTCATCTCGCTTTTCCGTCATACTGACATCCACTCCGATCTCATTCATATCGCCCTATAGACAGTCCATCCATCTTTTCTTGGGTCTTCCTCTCGCTCTATATCCGTCCACATTTATACTCATCACTCTTTTAGTCACATGATTCTCATCTCTTCTCATCACATGTCCAAACCATTCTAATCTCCTTCTTCTTACTTTTTCTGTTATGGGCGCCACTTTTATACTACCTCTGATATACACATTTATCACCTTATCTATTCGCGTCACTCCACACATCCTCCTCAACATTCGCATCTTAGCAGAGTGGAGACATTTCTCTTCACGCACTTTAGCCGCCCAGCATTCTGAGCCGTACATAATCACCGGTCTTATAATCGATTTGTAGATTCGGCACTTTACTTTTAACTTTCATCAGCGTATAGGACAGTTTTGACAATCAGGAATAGTTGCCATGCTGAAGTTTAAAAAAAAAATCGTGCACAGCTTTCGTTGGCCAAACTCTAACTATCTAACTAAAGTGAGAGAGTCACTCGGTGCGACGAAATCCGTGAGTTAAGTCTTGTCTTGGCGCTCATGCTGCCGAAGCATGCAAAAGCAAAACGAATTTCAATCACCTTCTGTCAAACAGCTGTCAAAAAGTATGAAATCCGGCATTTTTTTTAGTTTAATAATAAAATTGCTAACAACAGTTACATGATGTAGGTAATTAGGCTCTCTGGTACTTAGGTACCAAGCAAAAATGGTTCAAAATTACTAATTTATTATTTAGACGTCGTAATTAATTAATTATCCAATAATGTAGATACTTATTATGATTCTGTGATACTGTATATTCGTAATATTAGCTAATTATTATGTAGTTTAATCTAGTAAATAAGTTTCACTCTAAAATTAACATTCCTTTATTCAAATAGCAATTAAAATAGACATTGATTTGTAAATAACTGTAATCGTTAGTTACTTAGTTGTTTATTTAAATGAGACGAAATAATAAACCAAATACAAATTTAATTAGAGTTATTTTATTTTAAGTACATAGAAATTATTAGGTACGTCTTGTAAAAGATGTTTGAAGTTTGTCACTTCTGCCTGAACCAGCGTTGGATCTCTCATGAAAGTCGTTGTCCATTATTGGCATAAGTTCCCTCTCTATTACATAGAGAATAATAATAAGCAGGTAGGTAGGTACATCAACAAAATGAGGGTCCACTGCAGTGCATCTATATCAAGCATTTAGAAAATTCTATTAAAGAAAAAGCTAAGGAAATCTTATAGCCTCCAAAAAATAGGTATAATCGAATAAAATCGCATTCGAGTAATTACATAAATCGATATAACATTAGGTACCACTCGATTATGTCGTGCGTAATGACCACACAGTCGTATGCAAATGATACGTAATAGAAGTATTATGGAAATATGAAACCGACCGGAAACTCGCTAATTTCATAGATTTGCTTTTGACTTCAACACGGCATTTTGTGGGGAAAAAATCTAGACTGTTATTAAAAGTTAGGTTGGTAGGTAGGTACACGGACATGCTCTGCAAATCTCTGGAACTAATCTTCACGAAGCTCTCCAAGTCGCCAAAGATAGGCACAGGTGGCGCAAGACAGTCAAGGAGAAAATAATTCGGGGAATCTCGACCCTCAGTAATGAGGAGCACGACACGAGGAGGAGGAGGGACATACTAAATAACCTGAGCCCTGAGTCAATACGCCTAGCATAGAATAATTACTCATAGAAAGATAGTCTTCATACAAGCGCTCTGTCAAAATTGAAGCACTAAACCGGTTCACACAGGCGTGCCGATTACGTGCTTACGCCCGGCGACACGCACACATACACTTGTGTAATGTTGCCAGTGAAGGTCCAGTTTTCCGAAAGTGGGGTAATGACTCGGCCGCTGATAACCATTTGTTTTTGGCAATCATGCATAAATAGCTATGTGTGGTAAAGTGTGGATATGGTAATGTAATGTTGTTATAATACGGGAATGTTTATTTTTATGAAACGAATAAAAGAAAACAACAACACGTAAAAATATATATATTTTAATTATTGTATACAATTATGAATTTTTATACTGTGTAACTAAAGTAAACCAATCAAGTCAACAAATATTTCTAATCGAATAGTCTTCATATTATGAAAAAGAAAAAAATAATTATTAAAAAATAATCAATTTAGAAACCTATAAAATATCGTTCGTATAGATATCGTATAGATATCGTTAAATCACACAAACACCTACATTAAAGAACAACAACAGTAAGTAACAGTAGCAAATGTTTTAAAATTAATTAGTCGGAGCAATAAATTCAGTTAAAATGGGAAAATATTTTAACAATCGGGCAACACTGTGCATTGAATTAAAACGTTTCTATTTTGTTCTATTTTGACTTAATTAACTACAAGATACTATGAAATACTGAAAGCTTACCTGTGAAAAGTGATGTTATCACATTTCTTTTGTTTTTCAGATGTGTTGTGACACAATTTAACTGCACAAATCGTCATAATAATTTTTTTTTCGCGAGACACTTAATTGGAGCCATTTATGGCTCCAATTAAGGTGCTTCAAAATCGGCGCGCGGACTTGGTTTCTATGAGTAATTATTCTATGACGCCTAGTTTTCTGTGGTTAGGTACCTAGGCTGGTCATAAGACTTTTGAAATGCTTACAAGTTATAGGATTTCGAATTGCTTAACTACCTACTACCAATTGGGTAGGTAAACATTGGACTAGACAAAATTAGTTCATGGATACGAAACCCGATGTTAACAAGTAAGTAAAAGTTACCTGAATATAATAATCAGGTAGGTAAGTAGGTAATAGGTGATAGCCTGTATAGATACTTGATGGTAGAGACCAAGATGCTGCTTTGATAGCTTGATCAAATGGATTTTGGAGTATGATTTAAGTTCCTATGCGTATGTCTTCCGTTCCTAATACCATAAGTTAGTATTTATGTAAACTTAATGACGAGCTACCTCATCAAAAAAATAAAAATAACTAAGAGTTAACCATAGAGTCCCCTAGTTAATAACCTAGAGTTTATTTCTTCATTTATTTTAATATTATGGTCTAAGTACATAGGTAATTCAGATATATTTTTTTTTGTATTGGCCTCTTTTAACTTAATAAAAAATAATTTCCTACAATCAAAGATCTAAGCCATGCAACCATCGAGCTACAAAGAGCATGCAACTAACAAAACGTGTTTGACATTGACGTTTGAATGTGACGTTCAACTAGTGATGTACCATTTGATTATCAAAATAAACGATATCTATCCAGGGGACATCCGCCATCTTTATTACTGTCATCATGCCTTTTTATTTATAATGTGTATTTATTGAATTTGTCCTTGCTATAATTACTCGACATTGCCATAAATACCGCATATCGCAGGTGCAGGCATTCCTCATCTTATTCCATCAAAATATCATCATTTCACACATTTCGTAAAAAATAAGAGAATTCATAAGTATTATTTTATGAGAAGCCAAATAATATTTTGCCCAAGGTAATTTGTGTATGTAGGTAGTTAATTACAGAATAAATATTTGATATTCATGTTTTTTAAGACTTTTGTTTGTGTTCTATTTGTTTTCAATCAATTATAATTATACAATTATTTATAATAACATTGAAACAAAGCGATAAGTATAATAACATTGAAACGTTTAGGAGTTTCACCTCATTTTTTTTTACGATAACCAATACCTAATTATTTACACTCCTCAAAGAACCGTCGTTTACAAAGTTCTATGAAAATGTGTTCTCTGTAATTAATTTATTAACAATAAATTGATTCGCAAATAATCAGACAATGGATCATCGTCATCATCATCAGCCGGTATCAGTCCACTGCTGGACGTAGGCACTGCCAACCGCTTTGCTCCACCTGGACCTGTAGCATGACCGCGTAGACAAAGGTTTTATCTCCTTCAGCTGTCAGATTAGTTGAAAAAATTACGGCACACTGAGCTATTTCCAGTACAAAACGCTCAAAATGACGTAAATTTCTCGACAAATCTGACAATTGAAAGAGATAAAACTTTTGTCTACGCGGTCATGCTATGGGTGCTCGTCACAAGTAACAATGTACATCCCTATTCCAGCTGTCATTCAAGTTTGCGTATAATCGGTGATAAATTAATTGAGAAGTTTTATGAATTAAATCAATGAATTCGATCTAGTCAGCTACAAAGGAGTAATATATTACAGGTAATTTTACTAAATCGTAATAGTTATACCACAATGGAAATCGATAATTTGACAAAACAGGTACGTACGACAATAAATACAACTTTCTAATGTTAGTACATTATTTTCAATAAATCGTGGTATTTTCTACAAGGTTAATATTTGATGATACATTTTAAGACAATAGAACTGAGTTCTTGTAGCATTTAGAGGGCCCATGACCTATCTTAACACTCGAAATTTCATTTTTTTTTTTTTTTTAATGAATGAAAAGATGAAATTTAATGGAATAAGGTGAGGAATGACTCCACCTGCGGTTAGCAGGTATTTCAGCCAGTAATTAATAGCAAGAGCGAATCATTAAATACACATTATAAATAATAATGGGTAATGAGCATGGTAAGGATTGCAGATGATCTAATGAAATATTTTTGTGGGCTATATGGATTTTTTTTAATAGGCAGAGGAAGTAGAAGCATTAAGTTCAATATACGGAGACGACTGGACCACTGAAAGCGATGTGACCAGGTCCTATAGTATCAGGATTGAAGAATATAAGAAGGAAGTGAGGTTATATGTCACTATGCCTGATAATTACCCGAGCTTAGCACCTCCGAAGTATGAGCTGTCTGCACCCTGGATGGATAGGAGAGCAAAGGAAAAACTACATGCAGCCTTGGACGAAGTGTATTTGTAGGTATTTATTTTGAACATTTCTTTTTTTTCATTTAACCTATATTGTCCCACTGATGGGCAAAGGTCTACTCCATTCTCCTTCACACATCTCTACCTCCTGTCAGATCACTCCATTGGAGTGAACATTTCTATGCTTGCAAAACAAAATTAATAAAATGACAAAGCATAATCTCAGAAGAAACTGCGCTAAAATCCATTGATATTTTTCCCGTACACAACATAAAGTAAATTTTTCAAGATTTTGTTGTTTTTAATTGATTTTCAAAACCAACTTCTATGTAAAATCAATGTTCAAATATTTACATATCCATATTTATAGAAATTCCAATTGACTTATTTTTTATTTATTTCAAGGTGTTTTACAAAGTCACATTTTTTTATATAGCTTTTAAAGACCCACTCCTGGGCAAAAGCCTCCTTACTTCCACAGATCTCGGTCCAAAGACTAGTTCTAGTAGAACTAGACTAGTAGAATCTAGATGTTATCCATTCTTAAAACAATATTCTCATACAATTTCAGAGAGAGTATAGGTGAAAATGTTGTCTTCCAATGGGTAGAGAAGATAAGAGAAGAGTTACAGAAGTATAAGACCACAGAGAAGAAGACAGACGATAAACCACCGGCTGTTGAATCTTTAGATTTGGCATTGGTAAATTTTACGAAAACATTAATCATTTATATACTTCATTACATTATTAACCTTATATGCCGAGTTTTAGAATTGAAATTTGCATAAATTATGGCCCCTGCAGAAGTCCTCATTTCAAATTTTAACTTTATGCCATTAATTTAAAATTGATTATTGCTTGCATTGAATTGTTTATTCATGTTTCCAGTTAGATATAAATTGCCCAGAAATAACTCATGGTGAAGTTATCATGGACAGAAAGAGCTCCTTCCAAGGTCATGCAGCTGAGGTGCACTGCATTGATGATGTTAAGTAAGTATTTAACTAATGGTTAAGTATTTCTATAAGGCCCTAATGACTGTTTTCACTAGCACTATGAAACGCCACTATTTAATGCATCATCATTACGCCTGTATTCCCCGAAGGGGTAGGCAGAGGTGCACTGGAGTGCGTCCACAGTTTGCCAATGTATTTGGTCCCAATATAATAGGGAGCGAGCCTATTACCATTGTACTGGGCACATTCTCCCTCAATACGACAGAGTTTTTTGGACTATAGTCCACCACGCTAGACCAGAGCGAGTAGCTGAAGTTCACACGCCTTTCTATAGATGTGTAGACGTGCGTGAAAATAACATTCCAGAGGTCCCAGGATTGAAACCTGCACACCTTGCCTTCGCCTTCAAAGCGGGTGATCTACCAACTAGGCTACATCTGCTTTGATACTAGCTTTTGTCCGCGTAGAAGCCGGAAATTGTTCTAATAAGGTTTATGCAAAATTTGAAGTAGATTGGACCAAGGAATCACGTTGTCCCATATAAACTTTACCCCCCTTTTAACCCCTTTAGGGGTAGAATTTCGTAAAATCCTTTCTTATCGGATGCCTACGTCATACTAAGAACACACCCTCCAAGTTATAGATCTCTACGATCAGCGGTTTAGGCTGTGTGTTGATCCGTCAGTCAGTCATTCAGGACAAAGCATTTTATATGTATAGATAGGACCTATAGATTTTTGAATAACTGTTTGTCTTCTAACTACACATTAAGTATACTTGTTTCATCTCTCCAGTGCGGTATTAACAAAACTAAAACAGAACAAGAAAATATTAAACGCGACGCATAATATGTACGCGTACCGAATCGAACGGAGGACCGCTAAGGGAGCGAGCATACTGCAGGACTGCGACGACGACGGCGAAGCGCACGCGGGCGGCCGGATGCTGCATCTCCTACAGATCTTGGACCAGAAGAACACGCTGGTCGTGGTCTCCAGATGGTAAGACCCTTACCACCACCTTTTTAAGCAGTGTTGTTTCCATACTATCAATTTTAAATATTAGCCTATCTGTTATTATCATATACATATAAACTACTCGCTGACTGGGCGAACTTCGAACCGCCTTAGAATGAGTGACATACGAAAGCAGCGCCACCTACCGGGTCCAATTGTGAATCTAAACAATCCAGGCTGCCACCCAAACGCATACAAAAAAAAACATTCAAATCGGTCCAGCCGTTTAGGAGGAGTTAGCTTACAACGAAAAGTGGCATTGATTTTTATATATATTGATAATAATTTAAGCTTCTATATCTTAAGGATAACATACTATATCCATTTTAATAATTTAAAAAGTGTGCAATTATAAAGTGGTCATTGGAAAGCTATTATACAGCTATCCCTGGAATAGGTTCCTATGGGTTGCGGGAAAATTTCATGATTAATTTTGGTCGCGATAACCGACATTCAAGTGGGTGTAGTCGCGGGCATCAGCTAGTATACAGGGTGTATCAGAAGTCCGAAATAATACTTTGGCTATATATACGGTAGCTCATATGTGGATGCTTAGTCAAGACAGTGTATACCTAACTATCATAGTTTCTGAGTTATAGACCTTTGAATATTTGTCACAGGTATCGTTATCTGGCCTTTGGCTACATCCATAACCCTATTCAGCAGTGTAAACAACACATATGAGGGGTGACTACCAATATTCACAAAACAGAATATGCAATATAGGACTCGAGATATTACGAAATAAAGAAATTGACGACGAAAAAAAGGTTGGACCATGTTTTGGTCGAATACCCGATACTGATGCAACGTCAAAGTATTATTTCGGACTTCTGAAACACCCTGTATAATTATATTGTTTTCTTATATTTACGCGAATACTAAACATTGAAATAAAACTATTTTACGGATTTTATCGCGTTTATTTACTATTTTATTTTCCCTAATAGTAAATAAACGCGATAAAATCCGTAAAATAGTTTTATTTCAACCCTGTATAATTTATTTATTTAATAATAAGTATGATTTTTATGTTGTATGATGTTTATGTTGCAGGTATGGAGGTATCCAATTGGGGCCAGACAGGTTTCGTCACATCAACAACGCGACGAGACAAGTAGTACAGCAGGCTGGTCTACTGAAGAAATGACAATTGTATACTAACCATAAAATAGTTCAGTAATACTGTACATGTCGACGGTAGAAAGCGGAAATGTCGTATCTCGGAAATTGACCTAAACGACTTT
Source organism: Ptilodon capucinus (assembly GCA_914767695.1). Lineage (NCBI taxonomy): Eukaryota > Metazoa > Arthropoda > Insecta > Lepidoptera > Notodontidae > Ptilodon > Ptilodon capucinus. The sequence goes on along the minus strand of OU611830.1, from coordinate 4,287,929 downwards.
CATATAGATTCATCAGAAAAAAAATCTCCCCTCTGGATTTCATGTGCGAATCTCATTTTCATCCAAGATTATCACTTGCTAAGAAACGGTGAAGGAAAACATCGTGAGGAAACCTGCACGTCTGAGAGAACTTGACTAGTTCTCTATAGATGTGTGAAGTCTGCCAACCCGCACCGGGCCAGCGTGGTGGACTATGGCCCGAATCCCCCTCGCATTGAGGGGAGGCCCGTGCCCAGCAGTGGGACTTTAAAAGGGCTGTAGTAGTAAGGCCCATGGAGGCACTTACAATTTTTTTTTTTTTATGAGATAGGGAGACAAACGAGCAGACGTTTCACCTGATGCTAAGTGATCAACGCCGCCCATGGACACCTGCAACACCAGGGGCATCGCAAGTGCGTTGCCGGCCTTTAAGGAATCGAGCGGAATTTTGCCCACCCCAGAGTACGCAGGGCAGCCCAAGCGTAAAGGCTCAGGGAGGGATTCTCCAGCACGCAGCGTGCTGGTACCCTCCTGGGGTACGTCTTTTCTAATTGCCGCTGTCATACTTGGGGTGGGGGTGGGGAATGTGGTGGGACAAATTTTTTTACACTTCTGATAAAGTAGATTTGAATTTTTTTTAAAGTTTCTCGGCTTTGGTGAAAAATGAGATATTTTTGAGATACAACACTTCCGCTTTCTGTTGTCGATACATAGATTTCTTGGATGGCAACTGAATAAGGCCCTGGACACACAGGGGCGTCAAAAAGCACGCATCAAAATATCTGTCAATACTAAAACGAACTGTATTGGCTCTAACAGAAAGCTTATACTTGAACAACATTGCTAGCTAATTTTGATGCGTGGTCGCGTGGCTTTTACCACGGAAATATAAACTTTATTTATGTTAACACAGAGTTCGTTTGGTATTGACCAAAAACAAAATTCTTTTCTTGGCGCGTATCCCAACCCTACTGAATATCAGTAGGTATAGAAATTAATATGGTATATATAACACACAAGGTTTAAATTCGAATGGCGATATGTGGGAGAATTGGAAATAAAATTCTATGTATTTGAACATAAGGTCTGAATTTGAATGTCAAATCTATGTTGCCTTTAAAACCGAAGGCCAGACGCGTGAGACTGTTTGAAACAAGCGCCTTCGCAACTAGATTAGGCTCGTATATTTATAAACGAAAATGAATCTTATTGTAAAAATATTAAAATTCTAAATAACATTGAGACTGTATAAATGTGACATTATATTTACATTATAAATTAAAATATTCATGATTGCGTTATCTTTTTGTTGTTTCTTGCGTTGTTATCACTTGTTTTTACTGTTATGCATTTCTTGTCTAAGAATTTCAACAAGTCCTGTAACGAAAGAAGTTATATTATATAACAAACATGAAAAGTAAAAAATAAAAAGAACTGTAGTAGCATGTGCGTCAAGACTAGGCTTATGTCACAGAATATGTTGATTATATCTCTTTCTCTCCTATGAAATAAGACAGTGCGAGCGAGCCAATCCGTGACAAAGTTCTTGTCTTGATATGCATGCTTACACCACTGAAGATGTGTCTATTATTTCGTAGTTGAAGCTGTGACATAGAATTTAGGAACCCCAATTACCCGGAAAAAATGGGTTTTATTAATTCTTATTCTAAAACAAATGTAGTCTAAGTTACACCTTGTAACATCAGCTACCTGCCAGTGAAAGTCCCGACAAAATCGGTTTACCTGTTAGGGAGGAGACATAAACAAAATTTCAAGATTGCGTTTTCGTTATAGGTACCGTATATACTTTCATATGCATTTAGTAAATAGCTGTTTTTGACTAAATAGCTGCCATGCCTGGAAGGGAGATCTTCTCTTTGCCTACAAAAGACTTTAAAACTTGACGTAATAATACCTTAGGATCGTACCGGTGTCCATAACCAACTAATTCCTTGTGTATCACATCTATATTGACGGGTTCGTATTTAAGAATCGCCTCTCGCAACTCTCTCCGACTTGATACGTAATTGTGGAATGCTATGTGTAATGGCACCCGACAGGAGTGTACCTGTAATGTGAGATAATTTCACTGTTACTTAAATATCATCCTTGTTCAATGCCAATAGAGTCGCAAATACATTATTAGTAGATACCACACGTCCGCTCGATCTTGTCTCATGCTGTTTGCAACTCAATTCGAATTGGATAAGGATGATATTTGCGTATCGTTGATAATATATTGTGTATGTATGACTTGCTAGAGAGATACATCATCACGCCTGTATTCCCCGAAGGGGTAAGCAGAGGTGCACTGCAATGCGCCCAAACTTCGCCGATGTATTTTAGTCCCAATCTAATAGGGGGCGAACGCGAAATTATTTAATAAAGAAAATTGCCCCTTAAGTACAATTTGACTCCTGAAGTATGCATCAACAACCTGTTTTTTATCGAAAATTTATAAAAGCTGTTGGATATAAAAAGTTCACAAAAAGGCGAAGTTTGCTACTCACCTTTGCCTTTTCTCTCTTCTGAAACACCCATTCTTCTGGGTCACATTCGATACTTCTCACAGCGGGCACATCACTAGTAACTTCATACGTACACACATCCACTTCACCACTCATAATATCGTTATTTTGTATACGAGAAACCTCTTCTCTAGATTTAGCACCTTTATTTGGAGATTGCAATACTTTTTCGGGGGATTTCTTTGGTTTCTTTGAAGGCGATGGTTGATCTTCAGAACTGTATTGTTCTACTATTGGATGTGTTTGATTGTACAAGTGTGTTAGTAATTGCACGGCTGGAAATGAACGAAATCTTTAAATGTTTTAAGGACCATTGTAGTATCAAATAGATCCTTATCATTGTTAAACTGTAGATGATTTTATACGGGCTGTATCAGAAGTCCGAAATAGTACTTTGATGTTTTCACGAATGCCCGATATACAACTGGTTGGTATTAAAATATATCGAAATTCGAACGTGGCTTTCTATATATTATTTTCCGCTAATTTAAATAAAATTAATGGTCAAAATACTTTTTAAAAACAAGCTTTTATTTAATTGCTCTTAGTTTTCGTGTTCTACTCAGCAAGCCCTTTCATTTGATACCCATACGGCGGTAATGCAGAAAAAATTACTGGAATAGTTATTTTTTCTGCATTACCACAGTATGGGTCATCTTGGGCCATCTTGGAGTTAGAATAACGTCACACAGCTAAGCATACATTGTCATCCAAAATAAGCGTGTATACCAAATTTCAGCTCAATGGGTTAAAGATAACTGATTTAAAATTCAGTTGCAAGATTCCACCTGGACCTGGAATGTATGTACATTGCAAGTTAATATAAATCATCATCATCATCATCACGCCTGTATTCCCCGAAGGGGTAGGCAGAGGTGCACTGTAGTGCGCCCACACTTCGCCGATGTATTTTTGGTCCCAATGTAATAGGGGGCGAGCCTATTGCCATTATACCGGGCACATTCTCCCTCAATACGGGGGAGATTTTTGGGCTATAGTCCACCACGCTGGCCCAGTGTGGGTTGGTGAACTTCATACGCCTTTCTATAGACGTGCAGGTTTCCTCACGATGTTTTCCTTCACCGTTTCATAGCAAGTGGTAATCTCGGATGGAAATGAGATTCGCACATAAACCCAGAGGTGCGAGCTGGGGTTTGAACCTGCACACTTTGATTTGCAAGGCGTGCGTTCGACCACTCGGCTACCACTGTTAATATAAAGCTTGTAAAAACTAGCAATATCTCGAGACTTATGAGAAATGTTCATGTTCTGTTTTGAGAATACTAATAGCTAGTCTTGTAGGTGTAGTTTACACTGTTTAATTGATGCATATTCCCTAAGGCATACCATAATTGTGACAACTATTCAAATGTCTGTAACTCAGAAACTATAATAGTCAGACTTCATTAAATACCTACATATTATCTATCATATATGTACCTAAAATATTATTACGGACTTCTGGTAGACCCTGTAGATACCCACCTCTTTTCCGTTTGAACGGTTTCAATCCATATTTATCTAACTCTCTGTTTCTTTGTGGTGTTGTCATAGCTCCATAATCCACAATAGGTGTCACATCATCAGTTTTGACAATATAATCTGCATTATTTGGTGTTGCTATGGGTATAGATACTATTTCATTACTGTGCTTGGGACTTGCATTATTAATTAAATTACTTTTCACATTAACTTCTGCTATAAAATTATCACTTACTATATTGTGTTTATGATTTATAATACTATCTTCTTTTAAACTAACACGATTGACAACAGTAACATCATCTAATATAGATATGCCACCAAATTCGAAGTTGTTAGGTATATCGTATCTGGATTTGTGTAGTGAATAATCCAATTCTTTGTCTGATATCTCAAATTCGGTGTTTTGACTTGAATTTAAATCATTTGAATTAACATCATCTATATCCTTAATCTCTGTAACAACATCATCAAACGCAATAGTAATATTGTTCTTAGAAGTATTATTATATACCTCATCATAATCTGTAGATATATTATTACAATTTGGCAATATTTGATGATTTGAATTACTATTAGTAATTTCTATTGATGAATCTGAATCTTGAGTTAAATCAATATCACTAGCGTCATCATTTAAATCCAAGTCCTTTTTCTCATTGAAAGAGTCATGTAATTCATTCTCTATGCTTTCAGAATGATCATGGACAAACTCTTCAAAGAAACTTTGGTCACATGATTTTGAAACACCTTCCTTGCTTATAACAGAGTGTATTTTTGCATCAGACTCATTACCCTCTTCTTGAGTTGAATCTTTAGCATTAGGTAGTATAGAACACTTTACTTTACCATTGTCTAAATATTCATTTTCATCTAATATAATTGTATCTTCTACTTTACTACTTAATTGGACGAAAGGTAAATCATCACTAGAGTTTGATGATTGTGTTATATCCATAGTATCCAGCTTAGAAATACATATACCATTGCTTTCAAACTCAGTTTCATTTCTGTCTGTATCATTAGAACTTTGTGTTAAATCAATGTTCATATCTTCATTTTTGTCTGTTTCTAAATCTTTTATTAAGTCTACATTTAAAATAATAACTGTCTGCAGAGTTTTATTATCTAAAGGCTGTGGTAAATCCATACATTCTACATCTAAATCAATAAGCACCTTTTCTTTACCAATTACTTCCAAACATTGTCCATCTATTTTTATACTAGTTTCTTTAATATCTGGACTTTGTGTTAGATCAATATGGTCATGATTCTCAAGTATAGGTTGGGATGAAGTTGCAATGCACTCTGTTAACTCCATAAAGTCATTTGACTTTCTGTTTGTTATATTAACTGATAGTTTATTACTATTCTGAGGCAGAGTATAAGCACATTCAGTTATTTCTATTATATCTTCAGTAAACACTTTAGTTTTCTGTTCTTGAGATAATATATTATTGCTTTTAGTATTATCCATTATGGAAGAGACTTCGTCATCAAATAAATCAGGGGAACAACTTCTGCAGTATGGAGTAATTGTTTGTTTACTTTGAACATTAGTTTTTATAACAGATTTTTCATCTGCAACTTCTATAATATCATTTGATTTAACTGCACTAGTCTCATCATTATATATAATGCTTTCTGATACACCGGCATCAAGTTTAACTTGCCTAATTTCTTTACTATTAATAATACTTTGAGCAGATTTAATAGAACCACTCAGAATTACATCTAGTTCATTCTGTGAGCAATCAATTGCACTAAAATCCATTGTATTTGTATCAAAAAGTTTAGGACTTACTGGTCTACCGGGGATGTTAGACCAGTCTCTTAGCATTGAACCAATTTTTGCAGATTTTTCAACTAACTTGTTGATGTAGAATATACCATCATCTCTCATAGATTTATAGGAAATATTAGTAGTTACATAAAACAGTTGAGCTTCTAAATTGCTATTATCATCATGCAAATTAGATTCAAGATTATCAAATAGTACTTTTGAATATCTATCTGATATAACTTGACTTCTCTCTTCTTCAGTAATCAAAAGGAGTTTGTAATCCCTTTTACGCTTCTTTGTTTTTTTATTTGGTATTTTAATATCTGGAACCTTGAACCCATATTCCTGTAAAGTAGCTCGTATTTTTCCTACTCTTTCTTTGGCAGATAGCGGTTCAGGCTTTTCAGCATGTTCAGGCTCTGTTTGTAAGGATTTTGAGAGTGCTACTGCTAATTGTAATTGTTCAGAATCTACATCTACACCAGCCTGTTTACATACACTATTAAACTGCTTAGAATATGAGATTAATTCATTTTTTTTCCCTTTAAATGCGGTTTTGATGTCCCGTTGCCCTTTAATGTGTTTTGTAACTCTTGTGCGTTTGGTTTTAATTAGATTTTGTACTGGTTTAGGACCTTTACACTTCTTTTTTGTCTCCTGAAAGTCCGACAAACTGTCATCTGTAGATTTAATGCTGAAATACTTGCTTGTCACACTGGAAATGAAAGAAAATGAAACAAATTATACATTGGATTACTTTATTGACTACATAATAAATTAAAACATTACCTATCTACATTCATTATTTGTTGGGCAGATCTAGCCTTTCGCCCTCTTTAATAAGATCACGTATCTGGTCTGCTGTTCTGTTTCTCAGGCCGCTAGCGATCATTTGGCGTCTTTCTACCTCTTCAACGGGGTCTTCGTACAAAACGTTCACCGCTTTACGTAAGTTCTCAGTATATTTTGTGAAACTAATGAAACAAAAATGATTATTGTTAAACTCACTAAATAAACAAACCATGGATGTATAACAATTTTAATAAAACACGCTGGATTGGCTGACCAAATTGAGTGTGTACTAGACACAAACCACTAAGCTATTGATAGCAAATATTACGGATTCTATTAAAGAATTATAACCTCAAACATTAACACAAAACATAAATTTTCTGGCAGGAACTTACTGAAATGCACAACCGGCAAGTACTCCAACACTAATAACACCCAAACCAAGTAAATTCCTGAATTTAGCGGCCGGCGTCCCTTTTATTTTCCTAGGTTTCCATTTTGACGTATCAACACCGACAGCCATTTTTATAAACGTTCCATTTCTGCTGTATTTTTTGTTGTCGTTTCGATATAGTAAAGTCATCATGAATCTTGTTATCAAAGTCATAATAATTAAAGGACATCGTTTTGAATTACAGATAGTCCTTGCGTTAAATAAATTTGAAAAAACCTACTGTTTTGTAAGTAACAATAATAATAACGATATATTATTATATTTGAAAAATAAAATAAAAATTGAAACTTGATCAAAAAGCGGTTTGCTTGTCTAAAAACTGAAAATTGAACGCGCGAAATCTATTTACCGCGCAAAAAAATGCTACCTAGCAAAATGCGTTCAGAGTTTTAACAATTTCTATTCTGTATTTGTGTCAATTATCAAAATCAGCTGATTTGTTTGCTTAGCTTAGGTTATGTTTTTGTTGTTTGTTATTTATTGTATGTACCGATTAACTTTAAATATGTCCCTGCTTCAAAACCTTTCATACAAAGAGTATCAGAAAGCCTTAGAATTTAGTTTGCAACAGTGTGAAATAATAGCCAAATTGGCTGAGTTGAGGTAAGAAATTAGCAAAGTTCACTTTTTAAACTTTTGATTTTTTTTCTGTAAATGCATTCTAATTTTCAAATTTAGAAGATAGGAATTCTGCCACCTGTAGATTAGTTAGTAGGTATAATACCTAACTTTATTCTTATGTTGGTAGGTACTTATTGCTAACAAAAAAAAAACATATTTTTTCAGAATATCATTGAGTGATGCAAAGAAACCTGGAGAACTCCTGATTAAAACCCTAGATCGTAGCGGAATAACTGCAGAACATTACCAAAAGCTTGTAGTATCATCTTACAATGTCAAAACAATATCTACTTACTACAAACCTCATTCCAAAGTGGCAATACTCATCGCAAACGATAAATATCTTCAATTATCCAAGCTTGGCTCTCCATCCATCGATTGTGATTCCATGGCGTCGAATCTAAAGAATTTAGGCTTTATCACTGTAAAAATAAAGAATACAGCGAGTGCAGATTTGAAATGTATTTTATTGAAAATATTTGATGTTTTAGTTGAAAACTCTTATTGTAAGTATTATTGCGATGTAACTTTTAACAAAACCATTAGTTACAGATAAACCTTTTTACTGTTGAGTAGAGTCTAAATTACATATTGTACACCAAATCCTTTTCCATAAAGTTCAAAATATGTTGAGGTTTTATATCTAGTGGCATTTAAAAATACTCCTTAACACTTCTTTATAAAGTCAATTCTCACTTGCAGGGCTCACTGGACAGTCTGCACAGTCAAAAATATACCTTAAACTTGTTGAATAAGGTTCTTTCTTACAGGTTTCATCTTCTATGCAGGCCATGGTTGTCAGATATGCAATACAAAATGTATGCTAGGTATAGACTGCCCTAAGGAGGATATAGAATGGCAGCATTGTGTCACTGAGAACTTCGTGTTGAGAGAAGTGGAGAAATGCAAGCCTGAACTGTGTGTACTCATAATGGATATGTGTAGGATATACTTAGATAGGTGAGACATTGAAATCTAACCTTTACTTCTTGCAATTTAAGGTCCAAAACTGAAATTTGGTATTAAACAAAAATGTTACATAGCAATTAGGATTTTAGTTTATTATGGGGTAAGGTTCAAATTTCATTGCAGGTCATCAATGCAGCAAGTAAATTGCACACCGAATCTCATTTGTTGTTCAGGCTAGTGTTATATGAAGTCCTATTCCTTAATATTGTACTTTATTTATATCAAAATAAAATTCAATTTCCTTTTCAGATTACAGACCACCCTTCTCAGAATTCTTTTCATCTAAATACTCTCCGCTAATATTTAATAAAACTAAACCATATGAGTATGAATATAAAGTATAAATTCTTTTGCAGATCATCCAACCCGAAAATCTTCTATTCAATGCTGCAAGTTGAAGAATACGCTGTCCACAAGAACCTCATAATCAGTTATTCAGCCCAGTCCTCTCAGGCGGCTTACGAAGTCCTCCAGATACAGTGTTCCACTACTATCGGGGAGGATTGCACCTATGAACTGAAGACTGGAGACTCGGCCATGATACAGGGTGGTGCCAGTCAGTATGTGAATGCCTTGTGTACAAGATTGGGTGACGACTTGGACGTCAGCTCCCTATTGGATAAAGTGCATGAAGGTATAAATTTACCACAGACTATATACTTACCCAAAAACAGAAAAATATTTCAGATGTTTTATAAAGTTATTGATCCGCTCAATACTACTATATAATATGTCAAAAAGATGCCTAAAATTAAGTTGGACCAGAATTGGTCTCATCGGTCTTAATTCCCCCGCAGTCTAGTCTTGATTATATTCTTACTAAAAATAGAATAATATTTCAGATTCTATGTTCAAGTTACTGTTCCGCTCAATGGTGTTAGATAGTATAGATAACCTGCCTGAATGTTCTGCCTCAAATGACGTGGCAAAAAAATTGGTCTGATTGATGCCACCGCTGCTTAGACTTGGTATAGACAATCTCACGAAGACGTCAAAGCCACACAAAATGCTAAGATAAGGTCCCTCTTGGATATAATTTAAACTTTTTGGTTCGACTCCTTGTAATGTTCATATATGGCATAAGAGTAAAAATAATAAATAAATAAAAAAACATACGGGTCGAATTGAGAACCTCGACCTCCTTTTTGAAGTCGGTTAGAATCAGATAAGATAGAAATCCATTTTCAAATTGAATGAAAAGTGTTTCTCGACGAGAAGAGGCCATAAGAAAAAAAAGTATTTACTTTACCAAAGACAATATTTTTTTGAGCATAATTCATTCTTTATAGATGTTGAGAATTCACTGAAGAAGCAAAAACCCATAAAAGTTCAATGTGGCGCTGTGAAGAGATCCCTTTATGATATTGTAACAGGTAAATCATCATTACGCCTGTAATCCCCAAGGGGTAGGCAGAGGTGCACTGCAAACCAACCACACTTCGCCAATGTATTTTGGTCCCAATGTAATAGGGGGTCGAGCCTATTTCCATTATACCGGGCACACTCCCCCTCAATACGAGAAAGATTTGGGCCATAGTCCACCACGCTGCCTAGCGCGGGTTCATGAACTTTTAAGACTCACTTTTATAAAGGTGCAGGTTTCCTCACGATGTTTGTCTTCCTCGTTCAGCATGTGAAAATTACATTCACACATGAAATCCGTTAATCGCCGAGTAGCGAGCCCAGGTTTTGAATCTGCACTCCTTGAGTTCAAAACTGGGCTACCACTGCATTTAATTTGAATCAAACTGAGATTACAGCAAATAGAACATTACATTGCATTTTAAACTTTATCACTATCATTACATAAGATATATTTTCGTTTAAGTGCTTCGCACTGAGGTCATTTGCTTTAAGCGGAAATAATCTCTTTTGACATAGAAATATAGTTTGAAATGCTTCAATTGCCAGCTCTAGTGTACATTAAAGCTGATATTTTATTTTGCAGGAGACGTAGAAACGTTATTAGAATCATTGAAAGAGGCGATCAAGGATTACGCAAACAATTGTGTAGTATATTAAATATTGACAACACATACTCATTGTATGATCCCAAACTAAGCAAGGCTTGTACTATGGGTACCATACGATGGACTGGTGGCGATCACAGTTAAAAACAGACCTGGGGGTGAAGTCTGTAAACACTATCGTTGTGGTTTTGCTATGACTTCATATTTTAAGGCACCCAATGGGTAAAACGGCAACCCTATTACTAAGACTTCGCTGTCCGTCCGTCCGTCTGTCACCAGGCTGTATCTCATGAACCGTCTTATGTAGAGATGATGTATTTCTGTTGCCGCTATAACAACAAATACTAAAAAACTGAATAAAATAGGTAAATATTTAAGGGGGCTCCCATAGATCAAACGTGATTTTTTTGCCGTTTTTATAGATAATGGTACGCGGAACCCTTCGTGCGCGAGTCCGACTCGCACTTGGTCGGTTTTTATATTTTTATTGTAAGGATGAAATAAAACTATTTTCAAACAATATAACAGCATTATTATTTTACACTTCACTCGAGTCATCCCAAGTTTGTAGAAAACATCGTCAAATTACAATATTTTTTTTATAAAGTATTGTAACACAGTGCGTTGTAATATGGTTGAAAATTAAACATAATTCTCTACAAATGTTACGGCTAGATCTAAACTAAATTCTTACCCACAAATTTATAGAAAACCTAGTAAAGTGGGATCGTGAAACATTTCTGTACTAAAACTAAAATCTTTGTATGTAACGAATGAACTCAAAAACTAGGTACTGGACCGATTTCAAAAAATATTTTGTCGTTCGATTGCTACATTATCACCGAGTAACATAGGATAGCCTATGTTACTCTGTTCTCATTTATTTATATCTTATCTTATTTATTTATTTATAGTTCTCATTTATTTCTCCCAAAATATTTAAAAAATAATGTCCACCCGTGCGAAGCCGTGACTAGCCGGGCCGCTAGTATGTCTATAAATTTGTAGGATATCACTTAAATCGTATTCTATTGTCATTGCACTCATACGTCGGGACAAGGACAGCGATATATTTAGTAGCACAGTTACATATTTTACGATGCTTTGCGCCCGAGAGACTATAGGAAAATAACGTTACTGTGTATTTGTCAGTACAGATTTGTTTCCTATTAAATTTGGCCGTTTTTGTTACCTACTAATAACTTAGGCCCTAGCCTAAGTTATTAGTAGGTAACAAAAAAAAAGTTGCCGACCCCTAGGTCGGCAACTTTTTGAGACGGAAGAGTCACAATTTACAAAATTTCTAAATTTTTAAAGAGCCACACATTTTTTTCTTGCCAACAATAAATAAGTTTTAAGATAGAAAAACACAACATAATAGAAATGGTGCCCAATCCTTGTTAATCGATTCAGAACGATTTTTGAATGTTTTTTTTATTTTTATACAATAAATTATATTTGCGTATGGAACTAAAGAGCCACATATCCAAAGAGCCGCACGTGGCTCGCAGCCTCAGGTTGCCGACCCCTGACTTAGGCTAAGTTGTAGACCTTATGCGAACCACCTAAGGCTCGAGATAGTTTTGGCAATTTCTCATGACTCTTTCAAATTGAAATAATTAACTGACAAAATATATTTTCTTTGACGGACATTTTCCAGTAATGAGCGGCAAGCTTTATAATGTAAAAGGAAGTTCTCAATTTAAAAATATACTATATTTTTAAAATTATAAAGTTATTAAAGCATTTGAGCCTCGATGAGCCTCGAAGCCTTGAAAGTGTAATATAATAACCTCCCTTAGTGATATACCGATTTTGTCTCAGTCTCTCTTCTTCTTCACTTATAAAATAGAAAGAGATAAAATAACTGTTATTACTGTATTTCTAACCTAGATTCCATTGCAGAGTCGATACGGTGATGCTTAATAATGAACCGTATACCTTTAAATTACAGTACAAAATAGCCTGAAATCAGTTGCGAAAATAAATTGCGAATATTTCAGTCATGTTCATGCTATTTTGTACTGTACACAAGTTGATATATGGTCGAGATTTGTTCGCACGCACTTTACGTCAGTTCTTCCTGACGACCGTCTGCGGTTGAAAATGGTTGACAATGTTCACCCACCAGCTGTCTTCGACTCCTTTGGTGAATTCTCTTATGAATCTGTAGTTGAGTATAAATATCTTATCCTGGTACTCGGGTTGTACGCTGAAAAAACATAACTTTAATAGACAATTGATGCATAGAAACCTATGTGAAGGCTGACTAGAGGAGGCCTCACCACTTATAAGTACCACGTGACTCATATGGGTATTATTACCTTACCAAGTTACTTGACTGGTTCTCAGATATGTGAAATCAGAGATACTTTATTGTTTTAAAAAAAAAAAGGTGTATGTCCAATTTGGCAAAAAACAGCTCTTAAGTCATCTTTTAAACTCCCTTTAATCTAAAGATTGCCAGTGCAAACTATGCTCAAGCTCTTCAAAGAATAGAAGCAAAATGAAAACTTTAATCTTATGGGAGAAAAAAAAATTACATGGCTTTTACCAAATTCAATCTTTATGTACAAATAACAGAGTACATTTTCAGAGACGAGTCTTAGTTAATACTCGAACCAGTTATACGAGCCTAGTAGTTTTAGCGACACCATAGACATAAGTTTTATCTCTTTTAACTGTCAGATTCAAGACAAAAGACTGTCGACCCCGACGGAGTACTGGCCGCCGCCGTCGGGGTCGACCAAGAAGACGGTGGCGAGACGTCCTTGACACCTTTGTGGGAAAAACGTGGCCGGAGGTTGCCAAGGACAGAGAAGTGTGGAAGAGGAAAGGGGAGGCCTTTGCCCAGGAGTGGGACACTATTATAGGCTAGTTAAAAAAAAAAAACTGTCAAATTCGTCGAGAAACGTCACACTGAGTCACGCCCAATACAAAAAGCTCAAAGTGACGTCATTTTCTGGACTAATCTGTTATTGAAAGAGATAAGACTTATGACTGTATCCATAGGTATAGAACGGTCATGCTAACGGTCATGCTGGAGCCCGATTTTCGTTTGATAGACATATTACATATCTCTAATAGAGATAATGACGAAACGAAACGTCAAATTGGTAGTATTTTTTTCTTTTGTTTCGACATATCTCTGATAGAGATTGATGTCTATCGAACGAAAATCGGGCCCCTGGTCGTAAAAACTGTTTGCATAGTACATAGTAACATTACCCCAATGATATAGGTGGCAGGTCCCCAGACTCCTTCATGTGTTTAAGACCCCTCAACACATGGTAACACATTGTGATCTCCACCCATCTCTTGTCAGCATCATCAAACATTACTCCTACCTGACAACAATAATTTAACTGTATTTTAGTGAGTGTAGCGTGTGTTGCCTTACTAACGTATTATTTTAAACGTCGGGAAAATAAAAAAACCGGCCAAGTGCGAGTCGAACTCGCGCACGAAGGGTTCCGTACCATTATCTATTAAAACGGCAAAACCATCACGTTTGTTATGTGGGAGCCCCCTTAAATATTTATTTTATTCTGTTTTTTAGTATTTGTTGTTATAGCGGCAACCAAAATACATCATCTGTGAAAATTTCAGCTCTCTAACTATGACGGTTCATGAGATACAGCCTGGTGACAGACGGACGGACGGACGGACGGACAGCGAAGTCTCGGCAATAAGGTTCCCGTTTTACCCTTTGGGTACGGAACCCTAAAAAGTGAATAAACGCGATAGAATCCGTAAAATAGTTTTATGTAGTACTCGCGTAAATTTAAGAATACAATAACATATTATATATATATATCTTTATTATTAAATATATTATATATTATATATTTATTATATATTATATTATATATATTTATCTTTATTATTAAAAACAGCTCTAAATCAACACACTGGAGCTATATGTACCTTTGTATTTGTAATAAGTTTTAGCGATTTAAAAAAATGATCAGCCCACTGAGTTTCTTGCCGGATCTTCTCAGTTGAGGTGGTAGTATAGTAGTATAATAAGAAAAAGAAAGTAAATGATTTGACTTTGATATAATAATTACAAAATCATCTTAGTTCTCAAATGTGCCTCTTAAATCTATGGACTGTTTCTGGAATTGTTAGCTGTACAGCCAGTTGCTTAGGGTGTTTTTAAAATCGTCGCGGTTCATGCCAAAGCGATCCCATGGCGCCCCTATATAAGCGGAAGATGGTACACCGTCGGTTTTCAGAGGGTTTCAGAGGCCTTCTGCCGGGACTCCCACATAACCCTGCTACTTCCCTCAAGGTGGCAGGGTATATAAAGAGGTTTCCGAGGTTAAAAAAAATGTGTTTTCAAATATTGTATTTAGAACAATTGGATAGACTAGAATAATTGGACATAGTTAAACAAAAAGGATCAATCAACAAGCCACATCAAGTCAGTTTCAAGATATGGCATCTTGAAGTTTGATATTTTTAGTTTGGTAAAAATGCTACTTGCTTTTATTTTTCGATGGAATCTTTTTTGTCAATTGAACAGGCCTCCTTAAGGAACCATTTGGCATAGGAGTACTTTACTTTTTTTTGTCAATTATAGTATTCTTAAATACAACATACTTGGTAAGGGAAAGCATAAAATATATCATCCTTTTCAATGGAGAGTAGTTGTCGTTGTGTCACACTGAGTTGTGAAACGGCAGTCTTTAGTGATGAGATGGCATCTTTCTCGACAATGCCCTCAAGTGCTTTGAAGTCGCTCCTCTGTAAGGCATCTGAAACAACCTAACAGTGGATGTTAGGGTTTGTGAGCGCCATGGGCGAGACACAGTGAGGTATTATTTGCAAACTTTTTTTCAACATATTTAATTACTCACACTACTAAGCAGGACGGCCCGTCACTGTTTATAAGAGGCTTTTCATACCATCAAAATAACAAAACATACCTGAACAGCGTGTTTGGAAGCGTCTATGAACTCATGCAGGCTGAATTCTTGTTCAAAATATGGTCTGATGATGAAGTTAGAAAACATCCAGTTCTTAATAAATTTGACGAAAGAAGGCCACACGACGGGCGGGAACTCCATGAGCTGTGGCAATTTCCGTGTCTCTGTTTTGCCATCACAATAATTCCGAAATTGTATAACAGGACAAGTTGAGGTTATCGATATCTGTTTGGGTAAGCTTCTGTGCGCAAATTTATCACATAATCTAAAAGTTTGCCTCGTTAAGGCCTGCCTTATAACTAAATTCATATTTTCTCTGTTATTCTAATGAAATAAATGCTATTTTCTACACGAAAACATCAATGAAAATAGGAAATCAAATAAAATTTTGACAGAACCAAATTATATCAATTTGCTAGGGATGTGGTACGCCACTTTAAAACGATATGCAGATCACTACTGTAAGTAATATGTTATTGATGTACATTGTTCGACTTGTGATTATTTTTTGTTTATGGCGTCAAATAAATATGGATGTAATTTGTTATAGAAAATACAAGCGATTTTAATTGGAATAGTTGTTGGTTGTAAGGCTTATAAACACACGCTATTTTAACCTCTCGTCATGAAATTTTATCCAAAACGATTTACAAATCACTATTTCAAATCAAACGTTTTTTTTTTTTTTTTAACGAAATGAGCGAAATGATGATATTTAATGGAATAAGATGAGGAATGGCATCACCTGCGACTAGCGCGAGTATTTCGCCAATGTCAAGTATTAATTAATAGCAAGGACAAATTCAATAAATACACATATTAAATAAAAATGGATAATGACAGTGATAAAGATGGCGGATGACTCCCAATACGTTTTGTTTTTATTAGTGCGCAGTGACGGAAGCATGCTTCACTTAGGCTGTCACCTGACGCGTCAGTAATGTCAAAATAGCCAATTTGTCAAAAATTATGTAAAAACAACCTATTTATTTAGTTTGCTTTGCCGCACAGTATTGTTAATCGCGAGCAGACAATGTTTTAAATTTATTCCCGATTTCTACTGAAGCTTCGAATATATTTTTGAAATAATAATTATTGTAGAAATATGGACGACCAGGCTTGTCCCCGTTGCAAGACAACGAAATACAGAAATCCTTCCTTGAAGTTGATGGTAAATGTATGCGGCCATGCCTTGTGCGAGAGTTGTGTTGATTTACTGTTTCTCAAAGGTAAACTAGCCATGCATTACTATTATAATTAATCCATTAATCATTTTGTAAGTACACCACTAGGTAATCCGATTAGTAACATTAGCAAGCTGAAGATTACATGATAAAATTTTCTTTTAAAGTAATATTTAGTTTTAAAAGTAGTCTCAACTGGACTATGACAGATAAAGTAACCCCTTGTGGACTATAATGTTTCTTTTTTATAATGCTCTTAAAAAACCATGGTTAGCATATTGTTTTCTTATATTTACGCGAATACTATACATTGAAATTAAACTATTTTACGGATTTGGTTAGCATGAGGAGTACACAAAAAGTTCACATAAAATGAGGTAACAATCTTTATATTAAGAAAATGAGTTTCCAAACTTGTTATTTCAGGTTCTGGATCATGTCCCGACTGTAATGTGCCGCTTCGACGAAGCAATTTCCGAGTACAACTGTTTGAAGATCCCATGATTGAGAAAGAGATAGACATAAGGAAACGTGTTCTCAAAGATTACAACAAAAAGGAGGAGGATTTCTCAACGTTACGCGCATACAACGATTATTTAGAGGAAATTGAGACAATAGTGTACAATCTAACGAATAATATAGACATTGTAGGTACTAATAAAAGGATAGAACAGTATAAAAAGGATAATAAGGAATTGATTATGAAGAATAAGGTCAAAATTGGTAAGATTGTAATTTTTCAACGAAAGGCTTCAAATTGTGATTCAAGTGTAGACAACTTGGCAACAGGTATTTGCAGGTTCGATTCCATCAGCCTCAGTTTTTAGGATTCTGTATCCAAAGGGTAAAACAGGAACCCTCTTACTAAGATTTCTGTCTGTCCATCCATCCGTCTGTCACCAGGCTGTATCTCATGAAGCGTGATAGTTAGAGAGTTAAAAATTTCACAAATGATGTATTTCTGTTGCCGCTATAACAATAAATAGGTACTAAAAAAAAAGTGATACGATAAACGTGATTTTTTTGCCATTTATATAGATAGTGGTACAGAAACCTATGTGCGCGAGTTCGACTCGCACTTGGCAGGTTTTTAGAATTTGCCCTTGTGTGGTACCTATTGTACAAGCTTCCTTTAGTAGTAGTAATTTCATCATTTTATTCAATTCGAAAAGAAGTTTTTACGTAGTTTGAAATCCTCAGTTAAAAATATGGCTAGAATCATCAAGGATATCATCCATTTCAGGTAGAGAAGAAATAGAATTGGAAGAGATACTAGAACTAGAGAAACAAATGGAGGATTTGAGAAGAGTAGAGATTCTCCGGTTGGAGCAGGAAGCGAAGAAACAGAAGATTCGAGAGAAGGAAGCCCTTATTGATGAGCTGATGTTTGCAGATGGAGACGCCAAAGACATTTTGAATACGTTTGCACAGAATAAAGCTAACAGACCGGAGATCGAAGTATTACCACCAGTAGCAAAGGTATGCAATGCATGGTTAAACCTTTAGTACTTTCCAGATTGTCATCATCATCATCATGCCTATATCCCCCGGAGGGGTAGGCAGAGGTGCACTACAGTGGACTACAAGTAGTAATTACTACACTTCGCCGATGTATTTTGGTCCCAATGTAATAGGGAGTGAACCTATTTCCCTTTATATCTGGCACATTCTCCCTCAATAGGAGGGAGATTTAGGCCATAGTCCACAACTCTGGCGCAGTATGGGTTGGTAAACAGCACACGCCTTCTATAGACATGCAGGTTTCCTCATGATGATTTTTGGAAGTTACATTCGCACATGAAAATCGTCTCAGGGGTGTGGGCCCGGGATTTAAACTTGCACCCCTTACGTTCAAGACGGGTGTTCATGCCCACGTGGCTACCACTGCTTTTAGTGTGGAGGCTGGTATTATTATTACTCTAACCGTCATCTCAGGTAACACAATTCTCCACGGGTGTGAAGTTCACACGGGGCTGCACACAGCAAGCATTGCCTATCATAGAGGAGGGTCCACTATATAAATACGAGCCGCCAATCGTGCCCGACCGCTGCGGGCCGGATACACCCTCTATCGAAGAGATCGTTAGAAGCGGGTATCTGCAACACGTGAGGTGAGTTTTATAGTTTCAAGTCATTAGTTTTGTACTAATTACTACTTTTTAGGGTTCCATACCCAAAGGGTAAAACGGGAACCCTATTACCAAGACTTCGCTGTCAGTCTCTCCTCCGTCCGTCTGTCAGCAGGCTGTATCTCTTGAACCGTGATGGTTAGACAGTTGAAATTTTAAGTTTGTCGCTATAACAACAAATACTAAAAAACAGAAACAGAATAAAATAACTATTTAACAAACATACACGCCTGTATTCCCCAAAGGGGAGGGCAGAGGTGCACTGCAGTGCGCCCACACTTCGCCGATGTATTTTCGGTCCCAATGTAATAGGCGGCGAGCCTATTCCCATTATACCGGGCACATTCTCCCTCAATACGAGGGAGATTTTTGGACCATATTCCACCACGCTGGCCCAGTGCGGGTTAGTGAACTTCACACGCCTTTCCATAGACGTGCAGGTTACCTCACGATGTTTTCCTTCACCGTTCACCAAGTGGTAATCATTATTGAAAATGATATTCGCACATGAAAATTATCTCAGAGGTGCGGGCCCGGGATTTGAACTTCCACCCCTTACGTTCAAGGCGGGCGTTCTTGCCCACGAGGCTACCACTGCTTCTTTTATGAATAATAATATGAATATTTTCTTGTTTTATGCTTGCATGATTTGCCAATGAAATTTTATTTATATATGTTTACAGAGCAGAGAACGAAACAGAGAAGGCTGGTGGGTATACGGCAACGTTGCCGTGTCTACGAGCGTTGCAGGACGCGCTCGCCGGGCTGTACCACGCGAGCTGACAGCCCGAGCTTACAGCCGTCGACACTATTGTACTCGATTGAGGCGACTAAATGTAGATGGCGGTAGTGTGTTGTGGGTATTCACTTTAAAAAATATTTTTAACAAAAACTTGACTTCAAAAACCTAGGTGCACTAAAAGCTACAAATAATCTTATAATTCAATACATTTGGAGTCGGTGCCAATTCATATGTGTTCAATTATATAGTCTGACGTAGATTGGCACCTACTCCTAAATGTACTGAATTATAAGATTATTTGTAGCTTTTTAGTGCACCTAGGTTTTTGTATTCGGTTATTGTTTTTTTTTCACGATTTTTAATGTCGATAATCGTTGAATATATGCAAGTATGCTCACCTCTTAACAGCCCTAAAAATGTAAACATTTACAGCCAAAAAAAATGGTTCTTAGCAGCTGATGAAAACTTGTCGCTGCGTTTGTGGTCTTATTCCATTGATATAAAGGTTTTTTAACAAATCACATTTGTTATGAAAAAGTATCTTTAAAGCTTAAACCACAGGAGTTTAGTTTGTTGTTAGTTTATTTTGGCCTAAAGAATAATTTTAATATTAATGTTGCTTGAATCTCAAAACACACTAACACTATCGGCTTTCTAGTGAGAAATTGTATGAATGAGAACAACGGCTTAAATAAAACAGTACCTTAATCATCCTTATATTGTGAAGTCTCTTGTTAAAGTAATGATAATGAACTTAAGGTAGATTTTCGAGCATGAGAAATATACTATAGTCGTCGAGATCTAAGAGGTCAGTTATGAAAATAGAATTTAACTAAGCTCAAAATTAAGAAAACAATAACTCCTTGGGTTAAAAAAATACAGTTTTTTCTTGCGTTAAATAGTATGTGAAAACATATTTAAAGTATTTCAAGATCTCGACATCTCGACGGACTGTAGTATCCATTGTGCTGTCGTGTAGGCTGCTACGTCGACCAATGGGATTGCTTTAAAATCGCGTCATGTCGTCATTAAAACCGCTCCTATTGGTCGATTTTGAAAATGGAACCCGGCACCGGGAATTGTGATAATAATAGTAAATATGCCAATGTAAATAAGTTACTTGTTGGTACTTGTTAAAATAAAGACATTGTTGCTGATTTTTTCTGGCAGCAAGCTGAACTACGTGTATTCCCGTCCCTCTCATAACTGTATATACGTTACAGTTATGAGAGAGACGGCAATATATTTGTGTACAATTGGTTATTGTCAAGTTAATATTTTGTTTCTGGTGTGTTTGTTAATTGCTGTTGTTTTGTGATAATAAAGCGTGGTATGTGAGTTTTCTTTATGCATTTTCATTTGAAAAAGTTCGAATTTTCCGTCTGTCGTCGACGTCGAATTGAGATTCCATATGATAACGAATCTATAAAATAAATTGAGGTAAACGCCATCTAGGCGTAGAATCTTGGAAGCTTAAAATACGATCCTCAGCGCTACCTAGCGTATCACAATAAATATTAAGCTCTATACATCAGTAATAGATGTCGCTAGCTGCATGAAATAATCAACTATCATACCATGTTTGCCTAATGGAAAAGATAGTTTCAAGAGAGAACTACCTAAGTCACTTAGCCAGAGTTTTATTAAACTATACTAAAGTTTTAAACTCAGACTGGTTTCGACAGGTTAAATATTTTTAATCTGATAAAAATCAACTCGAATGAACACACCCTTTTTTTAATAAACGTAGATAGGTATATTTCTTTAATTATTTAAATTTTAAATAAGTAATGTATTTACTACTTTTTAATATACATGGCGTTTCAGAAGTCCGAAATAATTAAGTTTTTGCATCAGTATCGGGTATACAACTGAATGGTATAAAAATTTGGTCGCAATTCGACCATGTTTTTTCACCTTTTTTTTCGTCATCAATTTCTATAACTCGTAATACCCTATCTCGAGTCCTACCTTTATGTAAAATTTGCATGTTATGTTTTGTGAATATTGGTAGCGCCCCTCATAAGTGTAGTTTACATTGCTGACTATGGTTATAGATGTACCTACCCAAAGGCCAGAACTCGATACCTGTGACGAATATTCAAAGGTCTATAACTCAGAAACTAGGATAGTTGGGTATAAACATTCTTTACTAAGCATCTACATATGAGCTACCGTATATGTACCTACAACATTATTTCTGACTTCTGAAACACCCTGTATATATAATAATAATAATAATATATACAATGAAGGTAAAAAAAACAGTGGTAAAAATATACAAAGAAATTCCTCCACATATATTGTAATACTAGCTGTGCCCGCGGTTTCACCCGCGCTAATAGTTACTATGGCGTAGAGTGATGTTATAAAGTCTATGGTTATAAGTCTATAATACCCGATTCATGTTCGGGAATTTTCCCGTTTTTGCCACATTATTCGTTGCTGCTCCGCTCCTATTGGTCGTAGCGTGATGATATATAGCTTATAACCTTCCTCGATAAATGAACTATTTAACATAAAAAGAATTATTCAATTCGGACCAGTAGTTCCTGAGATTAGCGCGTTCAACCAAACTAACAAACAAACTCTTTAGCTTTATAATATTATTATATAAGTATAGATTAAGTAGAATAAATTAGCAGTCTTACTTACCCTACCTCCAAGTAAACAGCTTTTATTTCAGGAAAAGCCGTCAATGATTGCCATAATACTTTCCAATTATTGATACGAACGTTTGTTCAAACCTAATAAAACTATTTTGTACTGAACGCAGGTGTACTGAACCACTCGCCTTGTTACAACTAGGGTTGATAACATCCATTACGTTTTTCATGCTGTTTATTAGATAATAATAATACATCGTCACGCCTGTATTCCCCGAAGGGGTAAGTAGAGGTGCACTGCAGTACGTCGACACTTTGCCGATGTATTTTGGTCCCAATGTAATAGGGTGCGAGACTATTGCCATTATACCGGGGGCACCATAGATAAATAATTGGTCTATGCCGGGCACATTCTCCCTCAATACAACGGAGATATTTGGGCTATCCACCACGCTGGCCCAGTGCGGGTTGGTGAATTTCACACGCCTTGTTTGTCTTCGTCGTTCAGCAAGTGGTTATACTTATTGAAATTGAGAGTTCTTTCGATATGGGTGCTTTATGCCAAAAATCGATAAACAATTTTTTTTAAGGATTTTTATTTATTTCTAGAAATATCAACATAATTTCATACGACATAACGAATTATTTTCTCCGTGTGCTATCCGGCAGCCCTACGTACCGCAGACAAAAACAAATATTATTTTATAGATAAACGGGCAAAGGCGCCGACGCAGGCAGTAAAGTACGACAAATATAATGCACCATGAGCGAGTGCAGTTATGTACGCTGGTATAATATTGAAGTAATAAATAGGGGAACAGGTCGCAGTCGATGATGGCCGGTTGAGGAGGTATTTACTACAGCCCTTTTAACGTCTCATTGCTGGGCACGGGCCTCCCCTCAATACCTACGAGGGGGGTTCAAGCCATAGTCCACCATGCTGGCCTGGTGCGGGTTGGCAGACTTCACACATCTATGGAGATCTAGTCAAGTTCCCCCAGATGTGCGGGTTTCCTCACGATGTTTTCCTACACCGTTTCATAGCAAGTGATAATCTCGGATGAAAATGAGATTCGCACATAAATCCCAGAGGTGCGAGCCGGGGGTTGTACCTGCAAATTTTGATTTACAAGATGTGCGTTCGACGACTCGGCTACCACTGCTATGTAGAGTAGGTATTAGGTGCACTTAATATTAGCGGGACATCGAAAAATGAAACTCAACCTAATAGAATACAATAGTTGTAGCATGAGCGCCAAGACAAGACTTATGTCATAGATTATACTGATTATATACCTTTCTGTCGTATGAAATAAGACAGAGAGCGACAAAGCCAATCCGCGACAGAGGTTTTGTCTTGACATGTGTGATAATACCACTGGTATAGCCACGTCTTATCTAAATTACATAAGCAAACATTGTGATTTGGAATGAGTATAACTGCAACCCTTCATCACGTAGGTACAGTATATAAATACATCATCGCGCGCCTGTATTCCCCGAAGGGGCAGGCAGAGGTGCACTGCAGTGCACCGACATTTCGCCGATGTATTTTGATCCTAGCGTAATCGCGCATCAAATTTTTTGCCATACTAAAACAAACTGTATTGACTCAGCAAAAAGTTCATTCTTCAACTAAATGACACTGACAGCGCGTGCGAATTTTGACGCGAGGAGGCGTGACTTCTGACAAACAAATTCAAACTTTATGTATATTGACACAGAGTTCGTTTTGGTATAGGCAAACATTTTGACGTGCAAGCGTTGACGCCCCAGTGTGCGGGGGCTTGAAATTCACTCGAGCGACAGATGACACTTTGCTGTAAAGGCAAGTTCAAAAACCAAACGACTATTGAAAAATCAAAAGTGCAAAACAACAAAATAATCTCATTGTGATGTTCAGAGGATAGCTGTGGTCATAAGCCACTTTGCACTAAAGCTTTTGATCGCTTACCTACTGTTGGAAACTATTGCTTTGTTTTTAATATATATGCATTTATTCCTAGAGTTAATTGATTTATATTTTGTGGTGACAGGAAATTGCTCTTAAGTAGGCACATTCATATTGATAGATGGACAAAAGATATGAGTTTATAAACAACCCCTATTGCGTAGTGTCAAGCTCTACTCTATTACAATACAACTTTTTTTCTGCTTCTAAGGAGGAGAGTTAAAAGGTACCTCTCCGAGAGTCCACACCTTTATTTAGCCTTTACGTGTAAATAATAACATTCAGATTTAATTAACATCTGCCTAATCTGATGTAATTTTCGATTTAAACTCTATATACCTAATCAGTTCAAATAAACTTGAGCACAAATGTGCACTTTAAAATTACTAACTCTACGAAATCCATTCAAACTTCCCTATCTTAGCATCACAATATCTGATATTTGCTTTTCTGTATGTCCCAACACTAAACTCTATATTATATTACGGGTCCGTCCCTATCTCGGCCCGCCGCCGGGACGTTATCCGGGCGGGAACGACACGACACCGACGCGGTAACGACGCAACGGCGACGAGGTATAATAAGAAGTCAATATTAGTCGGGCGGGCGGATTTGTGCAGGGTATCATAGTATGGAGAGACGAATTATCTATATCTGTACAAATAAATACAAATAAAGTGTCTGTTTGTAATTTCATAGCAACAGCTTGCTACTTAATACATGTAAAAGTATATAGCTTCTACGGATTATTTAATATCGTTATAAATTATAGTTATTCTTATCCAGCCCCCTGTGTTTCAGCAATGTTTGTAATATTATTTTCCGTTTTTGACATAGCTGTCAGTACAACATCTGTCAAAATTGACAGTTACTATTGAAACAATACTTTCAGTGGTGGTGGTAAGGGCATTACCAATAATACTGTAAAGTTTCATCAAAATCCGTTCAGTAGTTGTTGCGTGAAAGAGTAACAAACGTCCATCCTTCCTCACAAATTTTCACATCTTTAATATTAGCGGGATATACGCTACATATAATTAAAACGCAATTTAACAATTTTTGTCTGTCCGTTTGTTTAAGGTAAACTCCTAAACGGCCAGACCAAATTTGACGGAACTTTCACATGCTGGTAGCTGATGTTCGCGAGGAAAGCTGCACGTCCCTAGAAAGGCGTGAGACGTTCACAAGCCTGCAATAAGCCAATGAATTCGACTATGGCCCAAATTTTCCTTGCATTGAAGGGGAATGTGCCCAGCATAGGCTTGCCCGCTTATATAGACCAAAATACTTCTGCAAACTTTTGTTTAAACCTTCAAGGAATATAGGTCATGATGATGATGAGATTTTTTTTAATATAAAGCCGTATCCACACATCTAATTCCCAACGAGAGCTCGAGGCGTCCCGATAACAGGGCGAGTTTACACAGGGCCAATTAGACGCCGCCCGCGGCCAAGGCACTGTTTTCACATGCTAATTGTGTACAGCCGCCGTGCGGTGTACACTGCGCCTTTGTTTGCAGGTATTCAGGTGTATCTATAGCCTTATAATAATTATAAGATTCTATTTAGTAAGTTTGTAATGAAGGGTTACGAGGGTTTGTTCCGGATTCGATTTGAAATATATCGACGCTTGAAAGGTATCTTTACTAAAGGACAAAAATCGTAAAATGAGTTCCATATAGGTACCACTCGAACGGCCAGATTATCAAGATATTTGATAAATTGATTAATTTTGTATTAAAAATGTTAAAATTCATGGTCTTCCTTTTATTTCTGACACTAAGTTATTTAGCAAAAAACAATCCTTATGATGAAGCCTTTCGATCGGTATGATAAAGCTACATTTGGTGAACTGAGTGTGAGTGTGAGGTGATTATTTTTCTCGTGTAACGGGTTCGATTCCCGGTTCAACCATGTAATTATTTAAATATCTTTGAATGCAGTTTAAATTGTTATTTAAATACAAATAATGTCTTCTTTCAGTAAAATGTTCCATCTACAATATTCAAGGTACTTTCCCTCCATGTGGCGTATCCGTGGGACGCTCTGTATATAGGTACCACTCGACCAGCCAGATTTTTCTGCGTCGTTTAGTATATATAGCTCATTTTAAGTTTTTTTGTTCGCTTGGTAAGGATTGCCTTTCAAGTGCCGATATACATTCTAATCTCCATAACAGAAAAAGTAAGAAGTAGGAAATAATGGTTTGGACATGTGATGAGAAGAGATGAGAATTATGTGACAAAAAGAGTGACGTGTACAGCGCGATAAAATCCAAGAAAAGGTGGATAGTCTGTATGAAGGGTGATTTAAATGAGATTGAAATGTCAGTATGAAAGTTATTAAATAATATTAAATCCTAAAATTTTATCTCCCCTTTCAAGCAGTAACGGCTCCGTCGGCCATATTGTTTTGACGTATGGTCCGCCATCTTGAATCGAGTTTCGGGTGAAACAAAAGCGCATCGAGCACAATAGGTTAGTAAGACGATATGCTGTAGTAAACCTATGTAAAGGAATCCATGATTTAATTTGACGTGCATCTAATGTGTGTTTGTCGATAAAAACTACGTAGGGTAACCATACCCACTGTTGGAATCCCCCCACTTATTGGCACTCATGACTTTAAGATAAAATAACAAAAACCATGACTTTAACCCCTGATTTTATGTCAAAAATGGAAAGATTGTACATTTTTTAATGTAAAACCCTTAATTTTAACCTCAAACTCAGACTTAATTTGTACAAACTTTAAGTTTGTTTGGGACATACACTAAAAAAGCCCTTTTTTACGCATTTTCTTAAGGACCGGTACCAGTAACCGGGTAATCGGAAAATTTTGGAACAAATGTAAAAATGTTATGAAAAACAAATGTAGTATCCGGTATACTGAATTACTATCTGGTATCCAGCCGGATACTGAATTACTATCTGGTATCCAGCCGGATACTGAATTACTATCTGGTATCCAGTCGGATACTGAATTACTATCTGGTATCCAGTCGGATACTGAATTACTATCTGGTATCCAGCCGGATACTGAATTACTATCTGGTATCCAGTCGGATACTGAATTACTATCTGGTATCCAGCCGGATACTGAATTACTATCTGGTATCCAGTCGGATACTGAATTACTATCTGGTATCCAGCCGGATACTGAATTACTATCTGGTATCCAGTCGGATACTGAATTACTATCTGGTATCCAGCCGGATACTGAATTACTATCTGGTATCCAGCCGGATACTGAATTACTATCCGGTATCCGGCTGGACAGTGAATTGGTATCCGGCCGGATAGTGAATAACTATCCGGTATCCGGCCGGATACTGAATTACTTTCTGATACCGGATATCCGTTTCATCTCTAGTTTCAACCCCTGTAAATTTCAACTTGATATCTTCACGCGTTTCTGCGAAAAAATGTCTTGACAAACAGAGAGACAAACAGACGGACAACAAAGTGATCATAT
This sequence comes from Ptilodon capucinus, assembly GCA_914767695.1. Lineage (NCBI taxonomy): Eukaryota > Metazoa > Arthropoda > Insecta > Lepidoptera > Notodontidae > Ptilodon > Ptilodon capucinus. The sequence continues at coordinate 4,260,334 of OU611830.1, read as the reverse complement.
GAGTTTTCCGTTTTTCCTTTTTAGGTACGGAACCCTAAAAACGGGCACACAAAAGTTAAAGCAATTTCAAAATCTTAGGACAACATGTGGAATCATGTCGTGCCGACCTCTCAGGGCAGAAGGAACATCGCATTCATATTCTACCTACGATACATATCATATCATATCAAGCCTTGGCTGTCCCACTGCAGGCCAAAGGCCTCCCCTCACTTTTTCCACTTTTTGCGGTCCATAGCCAACCGGGGCCACTCCGGTAAGTAAGAGTTATCCTGCCATCTCTTTTTGGGCCTGCCGCGTTGCCGTTTCCCGTGGTTGGGGAGCCATTGCGTGGTTGATTTTGGCAGACCCCGAGTGCGAACTTTTGACGGCCAGTCAATGACCATGTTTGCGCTCCGTAAGTTAGGTGGGTAGAATGCACATTTCCATAAGTTTCCTCTTCATTGAAAGTGAGAGAGTCCCCTTCAATAGGTCTTTCACGGAACAATAGCTCCTCCAGGCGTTTTCGGTGCGTCGAGCAACTTCTTTATCTTGTCTAGCCTGGAAGGAGACTATTTGGCCGAGGTATATGTATTCATGGACATATTCTATCGCCCTACCACCTAATATAATACTACTTTCTGCGCCGTTGGTCATTAACTGTGTCATCGTCATGTTTATTTGAAGTCCGATCTCGAGACTGGCATGGCTCAGTTGTTCGAGCATTAGGCCTAACTCAGCTGCAGAAGAGGCGAATAGGACAATATCGTCGGCAAAGCGAAGATTAGTCAATCTTCTCTCACCGACGATAATGCCTGAGTTTAGGTTTTGGAAAACTTCTTCTAGAGCGGCTGTAAATAGTTTCGGAGACAGCGGGTCGCCTTGCTTGACTCCTTTTTGTATGGGAAATAATGGCCCAGTTGAGTGTATGGATGCTGTACTTTTGTTGTAAATATTTTGAAGTAGGTGTATGTAAGTCTTTTCTATTTTTTGTTTGCCAAGTGATCTAAATATGGCTGTATGTGTAAGGCTGTCGAATGCTTTGGAGTAATCGACGAAAGCAACAAAAAATGGTAGGTTGAACTCTTGGTGTTTCTCTATAATCTGGTTCAGTGATTGTAAGTGATCGGTCGTAGAGAGCCCGCTGCGGAACCCAGCTTGTTCAGGTGGTTGGCATAGGTTTAACTGGTAGGCTATGCGGTTTTCAATAATCATGATAAAAAGTTTGTAAATATGAGATACGAGACTTATAGGGCGATAGTTTCCTAAATCGGTTTTATCCCCTTTTTTGTGTAACAAAATAATATTGGAGTGGCAAAATTGGTTTGGGAAAGTTCCTGTTTTAAGAATTGAGTTGTATAAGTTTTGCATGTATGGTAGTAACGGTTCTGCCCCTACTTTAAGTGATTCGGTGGTAACACCGTCCTCTCCTGGACTTCTATTAAACTTCATACCTCCGAGCGCGCGATGGATTTCCAAATCGGATATCATCGGAATATTGTCAGGGCACGAGTAGACTTCAGTCGGATGTTGGGGCTTTGCGTTATCAGCATATAAGGATCTGTAGAATTCTGTACATATTTGGGAAATTTTCGTCCTACGATACGTCTTCCCTTTTTTTCAATTAATTCTAGTTCACTTCAGGATAGGGGGGCCCACAGGGGAAGATTGCTTAGGGCATCAAGTTACTTTAATTCGGCACTGACTGCGTTCATGGTCGAGTTATCTCCGAAAAGCGGGACTGAGCCTGTCCCGCGCGGGACATATAATTTTGATTTAAAAATCGGGACATCCTGCCAAAATCGGGACGTCTGGCAACGCTGACAACGGCCCAAAAATCTCCCTCGTGATGAGGGAGAATGTGCCCGTTATAATAGCAATAGGCTCCCCCTATTATTATTTTAGGACCAAATTACATTGGCGAAGTGTGGGCGCACTGCAGTGCATCTCTGCTCACCCCTTCGAAGAATACAGGCGTGATGATGTATTTTTTTTAGTTTTTTTTGGTGTCCTCACAATGTTAACCTTGACCGTTCCGTAATACTATTATTATTCTTAATTAATATTCAGTAAAGTTAACAGTTATTAATAAGCCCATATCTATATAAACAAACACTCATTCAACCTGCTTCCACTGAGTATCAGTTTGTTTAGTCTGTTCTTGGAAACATTAGAATGTAAACAATTCAATCGTGCGACGGTTGGATAACATTTAGTGCATTATGAAACATAGTAACACCGAGCCATGGCCAGTACTTAAACGCTCGAAGTGACATTATTCTCTCGACAAATCTGACAGTTGAAAGAGATAAAACTTATGTCTACGCGGTCATGCTAAGCCTTCTGGACTCAGTGTGACGTCATTTTCTCGACAAAACTGTCAGTTGAAAGAGATATAACTTATGTCTACGCGGTCATGCTAAGCCTTCTGGACTCAGTGCGACGTTATTTTCTCGACAAATCTGACAGTTGAAAGAGATAAAACTTATGTCTACGCGGTCATGCTAAGCCTTCTGGACTCAGTGTGACGTCATTTTCTCGACAAAACTGTCAGTTGAAAGAGATAAAACTTATGTCTACGCGGTCATGCTAAGCCTTCTGGACTCAGTGCGACGTCATTTTCTCGACAAAACTGTCAGTTGAAAGAGATAAAACTAATGTCTACGCGGTCATGCTAAGCCTTCTGGACTCAGTGCGACGTCATTTTCTCGACAAAACTGTCAGTTGAAAGAGATAAAACTAATGTCTACGCGGTCATCCAAAGCTTTTTTTTTTACAAAATTAATGAAATGATGAAATTTTAATAGAATAAGATGAGGAATGACTATACCAGCGATTAGCTGTATTTATAGAAATGTCGAATAATTAATAGTGGGGACAAATTTGTTAAATACACATCTATACATACATACATACATACAAATAAATAAAATTGGAGTGTCTGTTTGTAATATCAAAATAACACTTTTTTACCAAATGCGTATGAAAGTATATACGATACCTATAACGAAAACGCAATCTTAAAAAAAAATGTCTGTCTGTTTGTTTGAGGTAAACTTCAAAACGGCTGAACAGATTTCGACGGGACTTTCATTAGAAGATAGCTAATATTCCAAGGCGTAACTTAGGCTACTTTATTTTTTTTAAAAGCATTAGGGTTCGCGGGAAAAACATAATACCCATATTTCCGGGTAATCTCCCTGAAGTCCACACGGGCGAAGTCGCGGGCACAGCTAGTAATAAATAAAAATGAATGATGACAGTGATAAAAATGGTGGATCCAGATCCAGTATTAACTGTAAATTTCCGACAGAATTTGGACTGCGTTAACTGTCTAAACTGCAAAGAAATATTAAAAAAATAATTAATAGTTAAAAAAAAAATGCTTATATTTACTTACCCTTAGTTTTCATGTTCTCCTCGGCAAGCCCTTTCATTTGATACCAATAGAATGACGTCACATAGCTAAGCAGACATTGTCATCCAAAATAAGCGTGTATACCAAATTTCAGCTCAATCGGATAAAGATAACTGATTTAAAATTCAGTTGCAAGATTCCACCCGGACATACATTGCAAGTTAATATAAAGCTTGTAATATCACTGCAAAAGAGGCGTTCGTAAGGGGGCACTCGTGAACGTCAAAGAAATAGTAATAAAATTCATAGGTGAACTGTGCCTGTAGCAGTGGTAGCCGAGTGGTCGAACGCACGCCTTGCAAATCAAAGTGTGCAGGTTCAAACCCCGGCTCGCACCTCTGGGTTTATGTGCGAATCTCATTTTCATCCGAGATTATCACTTGCTATGAAACGGTGAAGGAAAACATCGTGAGGAAACCTGCACGTCTGACGGAACTTGTCTAGTTCTCGATAGATGTGTGTAGTCTGCCAACCCGCACTGGGCCAGCGTGGTGGACTATGGCCTGAATCCCCCTCGCATTGAGGGGAGGCCCGTGCCCAGCAGTGGGACGTTAAAAGGGCTGTATTAGTAGAACTGTGCCTACCTCTACCTACTCCCGTTGAGAAGTACAATGATGATAAATGTATAACAATCGCTTCTGCCATTTAATAAAACCGGCCAAGTGCGAGTCAGACTCGCACACGAAGGGTTCCGTAACATTATCTATAAAAACGGCAAAAAAATTTTTTGCCGTTTTTATAGAAGCACGTTTTTTGTATGGGAGGCCCGTTCAATATTTATGTTATTCTATTTTTTAGTATTTGTTGTTATAACGGCAACAGTAATACATCATCTGTGAAAATTACAATTCTCTAACTATCACGGTTCATGAGATACAGCCTGGTGACAGACGGACGGACGGACGGACGGACGGACGGACGGACAGCGAAGTCTCAGTAATAGGGTTCCCGTTTTACCCTTTGGGAACCCTAAAAACTGATAGATAAAAAAAAATCGCCAGACAACACATACTCATCGTATGATCCCAAACTAAGCAAAGCTTGTACTATGGGATATACAACACAATGGACTGGAACCAAGTTCAATTGTACCCAGACCAGAGTAACTGACTGAAATCGAACCCGCAACTACCCGGTACAGTGAGCTGAGCGGCTTACGATCAAACCACTTTACTGAACTGTCTTTAATGCGTAGATACTTAAGCATATATAATTAGCCTTCCAATCTATTTTCACCTCAAAAACACATCCCAATTAACTCTACCTACGTGACTCGAGGCAAGGTTTACACAAATCAAACACTCCTGTAAAATAGACAACACTGAAATTCCGCAAAACACATCCACTTAGACATTTACAACGCACCATAAATTAACAACAGTTTTTATAGTTATAAACATTATAATTGGTTGTTAAACTTTTACAATATACAGTTTTTAGTTTACATACTGTTTACATTTGGTGGTTTTATAAAGACGGATGGGTCTGGTTTGGTGTACGGATTGATAGGAAAACAGGGCGATGATGGAATGCTGATATAAACCAGTATATTTTGATAAATAAATAGTCGGCTAGGGATGCGAACGACTAGTAAAGTTTTCATCGATAGAATATTATCGTACAAAGATTTTATTTTTTTCAATAGTTCGATATTTCTGTGTTCCTCACTTAATAACTTTAATTTTAATTTAACGTTATTTATCTTACTTTTTATGAAATCTGTATTTGTTCATAATTGGTTGTACGTTAGGCATAATATAACCATAAGTGTCATGTAAGAATTGAATGTATATAATAAATAATTTTCTACCAACCACTTACTAACTCAAATTATTTCTATTAACGTAATAATAAGATACTGCCTATTAGGTAAGTAACTAGCTCTTAAATATCATTGGCTTTGAAAATTAGCTAGATATAATGAGTTTTACAGCATCCAGCACTCTTAGCACACATAGACAAAGGTTTCATCTTATCCATCTGTCAGATTTGTCGAGCTACTGACGTCAGATCTAGCTTTGTGTACCTTCCGTACCTACCGACTTTCAATGACCACCACGCAATAAACGGCAAAACTCAACTAATGTCATTTAAAGACAAATTATCTACAGAATCGAATACGGTAGCCATGATTTCCATGACATTATTTTTTTCGACTATCGATAAAGCGGTTAAGCACATCACTATTTCAAAAAATCAGTTCACAGTAACCGTGGCGCGTTTACCTGTGCTGTGTTATTATTTGTGGCGTCCGACCGCCGCTGATGATGCCTGCCCCGGCCACGGATACAACGTATCCTTGCTCAAGAGTGGCAGTTCACGACGGGAATGATTGACTACTGAAATGTCTCTATAATATACAATTCCAAATTTGAATATTTATTTGACTGCGGAGGTGGCATTCATGTTGCATCTTCAATATGCAGTTCCAAATTTGAATATTTAATTGGCATTTATTGTCGCATCTTTAATAAAAATAAAAATATTTAATTAACTATGTAGGTGGTATTCATGTTGCATATGTAACACACAATTCTAAATTTGAATATCCAAGTTCAAATATTGAGCAAATGTGTATTTTATCGCTGTCACTAGTAGATAACTGATCTCGTATGTTGTACACCTAAACTATATATGATAGTACATACTATAGTAGGTTGTATTACAAGGGAGCAAAATAATATTTTTACGGCGAGGGCGCTTTTTTGAATCCAGAGCGAAGTGAGGGATTCTAGAGTAGAATCCCGAGCGTAGCGAGGGATTCTTTAGTAGAAACCTGAACGTAGCGAGGGATTCAAAGTACGTCGCCCGAGCCAAAAATATATTTTGCGCCCGAGAGATACACTATACTCTACTTTTCATCACCCACTATGAGAAAATGAAAGGCGCCTCATATTTTACCGTAATATTATTATTTAATAAGACATAGAGTAACAAATAAATTGAAATTATATAGTATCTAATAATAAACCAACCAAAAACTTATATTTACATTTGAGAGATTTTAAACAAAACCATGAATTTCTAACAATACATGAAAATTGACGAAAACGTGGGCGTAGTTCGCGCGTTGTTAATTTGATTTCTTTTTTTATTATTCGGCTGGCGCGGCGCGATTATGGGCCGTAGTACCAGCCAGTCTTTATTCAAACAATTTTTGCGTTCAATTTCTTTGGCGCTGAACACTAAGATGTTCCAAATTCAAAAAGTGCGCGGCAAAGTAAATTGCGGCCCACTTATAAAGAGGATTAAAAACTCATTACTGCCCGCTAAAAGTTTCTTATAGAAAACACCACCTTTGGGCGTACTTAAAGGCGAACCAAGTCGTCCTTTTAGAATAGATGGGATAAAAAAAATATTGCCGTCTCGTTCATATGTTACGGCCGTAAGAAGGAAGGCACTTAGTTGAGTGTAAACATAATCAAAATCACTGTTTGCATTCATTCGTGTTGATTAAATCAATTCCTTTCACCAAATGACCTTCAAATTCGCTGACACACGGTAGGTAACAAAACAAACAGATGGAATTGCTATTTCTCCATGTAGACAGGTCCCCCGTGGCAAGTAAACAAAAGAATAAAGAGAAATCTATGAATAAAATAAAAATAGCAGAGATGATATCGTACGAACGAGCTGAGTATGGCATACGCCGACTTATTATGTTCATAATAACAGGAACGTATTAAGTTTGGGTACAGATCTTGGTACGAATAGAAGTTCCACAGCGGTGATATTAGAAGTCTAAAAGACGTCAAAATATTATATCTTCTTCTGTGTAAATTCATGTATGTATCTGTCTAGTTTGTCGTTCATTGGCACCTACTCCAAATGTTATAAATTATAAGTTTATTTGTGTGTGTATGTGTGTGTACCTTTTTTAGTGCACCTAGAGATTTGAGGTCGGTTTTTTTTTGTTACGAAATGAATGAAATTTAATGGAATAAGATGAGGAATCCATAATCCAGTGATGGGAAACATCGTGATCGATTTCTAGACCTGCACGTCTAGAAAGGCGTGTGAAGTTCACCAACCCGCACTGGGCCAGTGTGTTAAGTGGGGGAATGTGCCTGGTATAATAGTAATAGTATCGCCCATTTTCACAATGGGACCAAATACATTGGCGAAGTGTGGGCGCACTGCACGGAACAATGAGACCAATTCCGGTCCAATTTTCAACGTCTTTTTGATACATTTATGATTTATGCTTTTATACTTTATGTCATTGGTATACTGATTATGAATTATAATAATTTGGCCGGATTCATCTGGCATCTTTATGACTGTTATCAGCCATTTTTATTTTTTATATAGCATATTTATAAAATTATTCCTTTCTATTAATTACTCGACATTGGCATACCTAAATACTGCTAATCGCAGGTGGAGCCATTCCTCATCTTGTTCCCTTAAATATTTCATCATTTCGTAAGAAAAGAGAAGAATAATTTAGCCACCTCTAGTTCATTCTCATCTCTACAAACCAATGTCTTAAAGACATTTATAGATTATTCATTTGTATCTCTACGTATCGATTCTTTTATGTTATTGTTCTGTCCTCCCGTCTGCGCTACACATATCAAACGTAATTGGTAGTTACTGTATTACAAACTTACGTTTGCCGCTAAAACCACCCTAACGCGGATTAGTTTCGTAGGATTAGGTGTTCCATCGACTGCATAATTAATTTTGTGTATATTTCAGTAAGTTTTTCATCTACTGAAATGTATTTGATGTATTTCTATGTATTTGGTCTTGGTATAAATTGTGGTTTAAATTACTTTTCAACTGGGCGATTAGGTAACATGAATCGCTTTCATTTAGCGTTAGAAACAAAAAAGCCACCGTCATAATGTTTGCCAATACCAAAACGAACTCTAAAACAATATGCATAAAGATCAAATAACTGTAATAAGTCACGTCCCACGCGTCAAAATTAACTTGCATTGTCAGTGTAATTTCGTTGAAGAATGAACTTTTTCTATGTGTCAATACAGTTTATTTTGGTATGGCAAAATATTAGACGCGCGATCGTCGATGCCCCACTGAACAGGGGGAGGATTTACAGCGTAATCTAGATACCTATCAGTGCTTCTATTGCTTTTAGTCATTCCTTTGTTAGTTAATTAAATAATTGAACTAAACAATACAAATAATGGTATTGGACACAATTGATAGAATTATATATAAGCAGTGGTAGCCTCGCGGGCAAGAACGCCCGCCTTGAACGTAAGGGGTGCAAGTTCAAATCCCGGGCCCGCACCTCTGAGATAATTTTCATGTGCGCATGTCATTTTCAACAATGATTACCACTTGCTGAACGGTGAAGGAAAACATCGTGAGGAAACCTGCACGTCTATAGAAAGGCGTGTGAAGTTCACCAACCCGTACTGGGCCAGCGTGGTGGACTATGGCCCAAATCTCCCTCGTATTGAGGGAGAATGTGCCCGGTATAATGGCAATAGGCTCGCCCCCTATTACATTGGGACCAAAATACATCGGCGAAGTGTGGGCGCACTACAGTGCACCTCTGCCTACCCCTTCGGGGAATACAGGCGTGATGATGTATTATGGTAGAATTATTTATTTAGTCAATTATACTTAAAAATCTGTCTTCACTTATAGTGTAGTCATTATTGTTAGTTATATTCAGCCGACGTATCATTATCATTTGCCTTACTTTATCCCATTATTTGGGTTCGGCGCAGTATGTCCTTTTCTTCCATTCGTCTCGCTTTTCCGTCATACCTACATCGACTCCGATCTCAATCATATCACTTTTTACACACTCCATCCATCTTTTCTTTGGTCTTCCTCTCGCTCTGTATCCATCCACATTCATACTCATCACTCTTTTAGTCACATGCTTCTCATCTCTTCTCATCACATGCCCAAACCATTCTAGTCTCTTACTTCTCACTTTTTCTGTTATGGGCGCTACTTTTATACTACCTCTAATATGTACATTCCTCACCTTATGCATTCGCGTCACTCCACACATCCATCTCAACATTCGCATCTCGGCAGAGTGGAGACGTTTCTCTTCACGCACTTTAGCCGCCGACATATATGCAGTAGATAATAGTGGTAGCCGAGTGGTCGAACGCACGCCTTGCAATTGAAGTGTGCAGGTTCAAACCCCAGCTCGCACCTCTGGGTTTATGTGCGAATCTCATTTTCATCCGAGATTGCCACTTGCTATGAAACGGTGAAGGAAAACATCGTGAGGAAACCTGCACGTCTGAGGGAACTTGTCTAGTTCTCGATAGATGTGTGAAGTCTGCCAACCCGCACTGGTTCTGCGTGGTGGACTATGGCCTGAATCCCACTCGCATTGAGGGGTGCCCGTGCCCAGCAGTGGGATGTTAAAAGGGCTGTAGTAGTAGTAGAAAGATTGCTGCAAAAGAAGTGGTGGTAAAGGGGCAGGATTAATTACGAAATTTGCCGCTGAGGGGAATCAAACCCGCAACTACCCGGGTAGTAAGCCGAGCAGCCTACTCTGAAACCACTGAACCAAGCCGTACTCAAACATGAATCTTTATAGCCTCCACAGGTTTGTAATGAAATAATAGTACGAAACAATCCTAGTTCGTAGATTGGGGGCAATCGGAGCAATTGAGAGCTATTCACTCGTTTTAAGTTTATTGTGCTCGAAGCCGTGTACACACTGACGCGAGCTAATATATATCAATATATTCTGTGCCAATATAACTAACTAGGATCATTAGGTATTCAATGTTTAATCACAAGGTGTTCGAAAAAAAGTAGAGATTTTAAATAATGATCCTCACTTGCTGAATGGTGAAGAATAACATCGTGCAGATTACAGCACTATGTCGGTATACACAAAGACGTGTGAATTTCACCAAGCCGCACTGAGACAGTGTGCTGGATTATTTCCCAAATCTCCCTCATATTGAGAGGGAATTTGCCCGGTATAATGGCAATAGGCTCGCCCTATATTACATTGGGACCAAAATACATCGACGAAGTGTAGGTGCATTGCAGAGGTGTGCCTACCCCTTTGGAGAATACAGGCGTGATGCTGTATTTATTTTAAAATGTAGAGATCACTTCGGCTCGCAAGGATCAATTCGTCGCTATTTATTTTATAGCAGCCAACGACGTACAATAAAATTGGGTACAATAAATTGAGCATGTCACTTCTTCTAGTGATGGATTTATGATAGCTTATTAACACGTTTCTATTGCCAGTTCTTAATACGTTCAGTGCGGAACGAGGTCTAATACGCCTCGTATGTGTCTTCCTTGCTGGCTACGAAAAAAATAGCCTTCTCTGCCGCGCGGAGGCCGTAAGTTACATTTGATTAAGTTTAGGAGAGATAAAAATATATCTAAGATGTCCTATTAAAACATAATGCAGTGGTGTATCTACTTTTATAAGCCCCATACTGCCGTAATGATAGTTTCCAAACGAGGTCTTGAACGCCCCGTACCATAGGAATGGAGTTGTTAATAAATATAGTATTATTTTTAAGCGGCGGGTTAGGGCGCAATTATGAAACTATAGGAGTTGAGATTTGAAATTTGTCAGATAAGGTCCCCGTATTAGGTTAGTTGAGGTCGTGGCACCTTAGGGGCGTCACGACCCATGCTGAAAGTATTTGCCAATATCAAAACACACTGTGTTGACTCATAGTTAAAGCTCATTCTTGAACGATATGTCATTGACGACGCGAGGCTTGTCGGTCTCGTGGCTTTCACCACACAAATTTAATCTTTATGTATATTAACACTAGAGTTCGTTTTAGTGTTGGCAAATATTTTGCTAAAATCTTGTCACTCCTTTGTGTCCTTGTCTTTGCGTGAAAGAACTAGTGAAGATAATATTAGGGATGAGTATGAAAATAATACTTGTATATCCCAAGAAAAAAGTTAAAAAGGTACAAGGTAAAATCGACTCTTTCTATTGTTGAAGTCGACTAAAATATAACCTGTTACCCGAATGATAATAACGAATCGATTGCCACCTTATTCATCAAAATCGAATGAATAGTTTATGCGCTACGGAGGAACATCTATACATACAAATAAATAAAATTGGAGTGTCTGTTTGTAATATCAAAATAACACTTTTTTATCAAATGCGTATGAAAGTATATACGATACCTATAACGAAAACGCAATTTTAAATTTTTTTGTCTGTCTGTCTGTCTGTTTGTTTGAGGTAAACTTCTAAAAAGCTGAACCGATTTCAATGGGACTTTCACTGACAGATAGCTGACGTTTCAAGGCGTAACTTAGGCTACTTTAATTTTAGAAAAAGCATTAGGGTTCCGCGGGAAAAACATAATACCCATATTTCCGGGTAATCTCCCTGAAGTCCACGCGGGCGAAGTCGCGGGCACAGCTCGTACGTAATACGTAAATACAAACATACACGTAGTCGTGTAAAAATAGTTTCCGCTGTTATATTTTAAAACGTTATTATTTGAAAGATACTTGCAAAAACCAATTTCATGTTACTTTAGGAAGCTCATAGCGAGAATACTTTTTGTATAACATCTTTTAAATAACATTACGCACAAAAAATGCCATTGTTAAATGCTTTGTAAATGCAAAAAGGTTCACGCACCGTGTCGACGCCTCCATAATCAACTCTGAATCATTTCCTGATGCATGTCCCACGTCCAACTTAATGTCTTTAAATACTTAAAATCGTTAAGAAAATCGAATCACATTCCTTTTAACTTATCTTCACCATCAATCACTTAACAAGCAACTTTATCACCATTCGAATAAGATAACAAATCGAAAGCTGATGTCGATCTAAATCTGCATTGACATCTTTGATTCGCGGTTATCATCTAGACTCTCTTATTGCGATCGTTTTAAAGTTTACATTTGAATGTAACTTTCCTTCGGTTGCATCAATGAAACCACGATTGCTTTTCACTTCATTAGCTGCACTATAATCCTTATCGATATTGTCGTTAGGTCAATTTTTGTTTATATCAACGGCAATATGGTAACTTTCTATATGTTGTACAGTTAAGTCAGTCTGTCGGTCCGTTTGATCCGCTGCAATTACTGTTTCACTGCCATCGTAAACACGATCTACAAAATGGCTGACAGGTAAACCCTATTATTATATTTTTTTTAACCCTCGACGGGGTGTTTTAGGCCGGGCCTCTCAAATTAGTTACGGATCTGGTAAAAGTAGTTAAAACATCTGCTTGGGATTTTTGTACGCTAAAAGGTGTTTGAAGATAAGATGTTTCTTTCAGAGATAAAGTTTGAGATATTTATTATGATGCAATTAAGCTCGAGGATTTTTTTTTTGGGAATAATATTGTATAATAATAATAATATTGTATTGTACCGATCGGCTAGACCCTCTGGCGTTGCGTAGAGATGTAGGCTCCCTCTGCATTTTCTACCGCTTCTATCATGGAGAGTGTTCCGAGGAATTGTTCGGTATTATACCTGCCGCTGAATTTCACCATCGCACGGCTCGCCACAGACTGCATTACCATCCTCACCATCTGGATGAATGGCGTTCCAGTACAGTGCGATTTACCAGGAATTTTCTCCCTCGCACCACCAAATTGTGGAATGAACTTCCTGCAGCGGTGTTCCCGGACCGATGCGACAAAGGTATCTTCAAGAAACGAGCATACTCATTCCTTAAAGGCCTGCAACGCACTTGCGATGCCCCTGGTGTTGCAGGTGTCCATGGGCGGCGTTGATCACTTACCATCAGGTGAAACGTCTGCTCGTTTGTTTCCCTATCTCATAAAAAAAAAAAAAAACTATTAACATATGTGTTTGGGTTTATTATTATGTTTATATATGTGCACATAGTACATAGTGAAATTCACATCTTATATCACGTGTTTAACGCGCGCGTCTAAATTTAGCAAATGCCAAAACGAACTATACTGACTCGAGCAAAAAGCGCATTTTCCAACGAAATGTCGTGAACAAATTTTGTCGCGTGGATTTCTTTACAGAAATTAAATCTTTGTACAGGATGTTTCACAAGTCCGAAATAATACTTGGCCGTTTGCATCAAAATAAAAATTTGTTCGAAATTCGACCATGTTTTTCCAACTATTTTTAGTCATATGTAAAATTTGCATATTATTTTATGAATATTGGTAGTCACACCTCATAAGTGTAGTTTGCTGAATAGAGATTACTCTAACCCAACGGCCAGAATACGATGCCTGTGACAAATATTCTTAAGTTTATAACTTACTAACTATGATAGTTAGGTACAAACTGTCTTCACTAAGCATCCACATATAAGCTACCGTATATGTACCCAAAGTATTATTTCGGACTTCTGATACACCCTGTATATACGTTCGAATTGAGAATCTCCTTCTTTTTAAAAGTCGGTAACAACTAAATTGCTCTTAACTTACTGTTAACAAGAGCTTGATCCAATTTTTAAAATGACATAATGTTCTGCAATACCTGATGAGGCTATAAACAGGGACTAATGGCACATCTTTGCGTAAAAGCTATTTATCGGGCAACTCATAAAACGCAAGTGCGCATATTATTAATTAAATTTAGTCTGGCTACACTCATTAAAAATTTATTGATACTAAAATCTAAATGATAGAATAATATTAAGTTTATTCCCGGAATAACTAGTGTATGATGATATCCAAAGCTTTGTATTTCTTTTGTGTCTAAAAATCTGATTCTGTTCGTTAGTCTCGCTAAAACTCAAAAACGGCTTGACAGATTTGAATGTTATTTTGTTTGTTCGCTGTAATACTGGTGGAGGGTCTTAGTATCTATTTGGATTCAGTGAGTTTTGACTTTCTCGAAGACAAATTGTCCTTCTTCATATTTTTTTAACGAAATGTATTAAATGATGAAATTTAATGGAATGAAATTTGGAATGGCTTCATTTGTGATTGGCAGGTATTTCAGCCAGCCTTAAGTAATTAATAGCACGAGCAAATTGAATAAATAAGCTCTTGGTGTAGTATCATTAAAAATACTTATTAGTGCACCTCTGTCTAGCCCTTCGGGGAATACAGGCGTGATGATGTATAATGCCATAAATAAGGATCCACACTTCAGTGGATGACATTTCGCTAATAAATATAAATCAGTTTGACGTTTACGTTCTTAAATCCCATCATTCGATCAGCAAATCAATTTCAAAAACGAAAAAATTACAATATATCAACGTATTAAGATCATGAGTTGTGGATAAGTCCACAATTGATGAGGTTTAAGGCGTTTTTAGGGTTCCGTACCTCAAAAGGAAAAAAATGAACCCATACAGGACCACTTCGTTGTCCGTCAAGATCCTTTTTCCCAGGAACGCGTGGAGTTATCAAGTTGAAATTAATTTCAAATACTTAGGTCTGAAATCCCTTGGAGTGCTACAAAAATCAAACTTCAAAAGATACTATCGTGTATGTCGCATATTTTAACACTTGCAAGCTAATCTAAACCCAATAGGGTACTTCCCGTTGACCTGGAATCATTAAATTTGGCTAAAAGCCATGTCTTATAGCACATGTAAAAGGGAAATTGCTAAAATTGCCAAAATTTTTTTTGTGACTACGTAAGTCACAAAAAAAAGCTGCGAGACCTAATTCCCAGGATGCACGAACTCTTTATACGCCTACAAGTGTGTACGGAACCCTCGGTGCATGAGTCCGACTTGGTCTTGCCCGGTTTTTTATTCTGATACAAAGTTACCATAAGTTTTCGCAACAGCGTTCGACTCGACGGCACGGTTTTGCGTTGACATTTTACTTGAAACCGGCATTCCGGTCTCTAAAGTTTACGCGTCTCGTGGTAAGGGCCCAAGGATTCGTGCACCGCGTTGCATCCACACGCCCTCCGATGCGACCCTTCCCCTTCCCAAGAATCCTATGGAATACTTACAAACGGCTTAAAGCAAGCCAGTCTGGTTTTGCGTTTCAATGCGCGCGGTAGCTGGACGCGTTCCGTCTAAGCGTATAACGAATGCACAACATCTTTTCGAATTTTGAATTTCAATCGAACACCGATTAATTGTATAGAGTAACAAGTTGCGAGTACCGATTTTAAAAAAACAAGTGCACCAAAAAGTTAACTTCGCAAAAAGTTTGTTTCAAAAGTTTTTTTTTCACTTTTTTTTGTAGTGATTACATTGTTATTTTGTTTTTTTGTGGTTTGTTTGTGGTTTATTTGCGTTCGACGGTTACAAATTAATGGATTTTTTTTCTTGTGTTTTAATGTGAAGTGCGTCAAACTCTAGGAGTGGAGTTCTAGATAGGATGTTTGTTGTGTTTATTTAAAGTTATTTAGCAATATGAGGCTTTTTTGGAAAGTTTTTTTTTCACTGCTACTCTTTGTTCAAGCTGTCTTTGGAAATTGGTGGTGAGTTAATGTCCATTATTATAAACAATAATTAATTAATTTTTAATCCACACTCTACCTATATCATCAATTTGAACCAAAGACTAACAACTTTTTTCTACCCATAGATAACTTCTTAGAATAGCTTCTGTCTGCATAGAGATGTGATCATTAATTATTGTCTTAAAAACTAAACTTGATTTCGTTATTAAAAATATCGATCAATTTTGCATTAAGTATTAACTATTTATCATAATCAACACACACGAATTTCTATTTTAAAATAGACATACGAACGAGGTTAAACTTCAGTTGTATCTAGCACAAGTATTATTAATTATTCAGTGGCTAAATTAATTAATATTAATTTGATTTATTGATCGGAAAAGGAAGATTAATTAAAATTTGCAATAAACATTAAAATCCTGTTCAACTTTCTACGCCTGCTGTCGTACAAATGGGTATTATGACTGTTGTAATATTTAAATACCTACTTGAGATTTTTTACTAAATTTTTTGTCAAAAACTCAAGGCAATACTTAAACAATATTACTTAAGAAGCCGTTAAATAGAGCAACAGTACAGTGTATTTGTGGGAACCGTTACTTCATATGAGGAATAGTTTGGAAGTGTGGAGAGAAGAGTTGTGATTAACAGGATGATGAGTATGAATGTAGATGGATACAGAGCGAGAGGAAGACCAAAGAAAAAATAGATGGAGTGTACTAAGAGTAATATTTAGGATATTAAAGTGAATACAGGTTTAAAATAAAAAGCAAAGAGAAGAAAGATGGAATAGAAAAGCAAGTCTGTACCATTATTAAGTCTTTAAACCTCCAATGGTTACAAAAAATATACTACTATAGCCCTCTTTGACGTCCCTCTGCTGGGCACTGGCCTCCCCTCAATGCGAGGGGGGTTCAGGCCATAGTCCACCACGCTGGCCTGGTGCGGGTTAGCAGACTTCACACATCTATGGAGATTGAATCAAGTTCCCTTAGATTTGCAGGTTTCCTCACGACGTATTCCTTCACAGTTTCTTAGCAAGTGATAATCTCAGATGAAAAAAATTAATGATAAATAAAACTTTTTAAAAACAAGCTTTTATATAATTGCCCGTAGTTTTCGTGTTTTCCTCAGCAAGCCCTTTCATTTGATACCCATACTGTTGTACTGCAGAAAAAATAACTATTCCGCCATCTTGGATGATCCGCCATATTGGAATTAGAATGACGTCACACAGCTAAGCATGCATTGTCATCCAAAATAAGCGTGTATACCAAATTTCAGCTCAGTCGGTTAAAGGTAACAGATTTAAAATTTAGTTGCAAGATTCCACCCGGACATACATTGCAAGTTAATATAAAGCTTGTAATGAGATTCGCACATGAAACCCAGAGGTGCGAGTCGGGGTTTGAACCTGCTTACTTTAATTGCAAAGCGTGCATTTGACCACTGCCATATACAAAAATATACTTCTAAAGTCAAAATCAAATCGTTTATAGGTTTAAAGAGGACACTTACGAATTGTCATTATAACTCTATCTTATACGCTACAACCGGATAGGAAGATGACCTCGACTGAGGATCCGGCCAGATCTTGATGCAATTTAATGAATATCTAGAAATCATCACCGGTTTGCATCGCTATTTTAAAAGCCTGCGAGAAACTCAGTAGTAAGCACTTGGTACACATTTTCAAGCACATCAAAGTAATTTTACAATAAGTTATATGGAAAAAATATATCTTCTATACATACACATACTACATACAAATAAATAAAATTGGAGTGTCTGTTTGTAATATCAAAATAACACCTTTTTACCAAATGCGTATGAAAGCATATACGATACCTATAACGAAAACGCAATTTTAAAAATTTTTGTCTGTCTGTCTGTTTGTTTGAGGTAAACTTCTAAACGGCTGACCCGATTTCAATGGGACTTTCACTGACAGATAGCTGACGTTCCAAGGCGTAACTTAGGCTACTTTAATTTTAGAAAAAGCATTAGGGTTCCGCGGGAAAAATATAATACCCATATTTCCGGGTAATCTCCCTAAAGTCCACGCGGGCGAAGTCGCGGGCACAGCTAGTGATAAATAAATACGTCAGCACCTGTATTCCCCGAAGGGGTTGGCAGAGGTGCACTGCAGTCCACCCACACTTCACCGTTGTAATTTTGTCAAAATGTACCTAATAGTGAGGCGAGCCTATTGCCATTATACTGGGAACGTTGAGGGAGACTTTGGGCCATAGACCACAACTTCACACGTCTTATTCCAAAGAAAAAAAAAAACTTAATATTCAGATAGTTTTCCTCGCTCTAAGTGTACCTGGAATCGTTGATAAGTTTGGGACCGCACGATGCACAAGTGTTGATTTTTTTCATATTTTTCTTATTTAACCATAAGTATTGCAATTTCTTTCGTTTTCTATAATGTTAGTTTTACGTAAATAGCAAGACCCATCGGTATATTAAGAATTACCTACTAATATCTGCAGTGAACGAAACTGGTTATGCTAATATTAAATACATTTAGTCATCAATGTGGTTATTGCATGTTGCGTTATAATGATACCTTACCGAGCTTATAAATACAAATTAACTATTTTAATAATAAATAATTTTAGGAACTGTGTATTGGAGGAAGGCAGTTAGTTTATATTACATAACTAGCTGTGCCCGCGACTTCGCCCGCGTGGACTTTAGGGAGATTACCCGGAAATATGGGTATTATGTTTTTCCCGCGGAACCATAATGCTTTTTCTAAAATTAAAGTAGCCTAAGTTACGCCCTGGAACGTCAGCTATCTGTCAGTGAAAGTCCCATTGAAATCGGTTCAGCCGTTTAGAAGTTTACCCCAAACAAACAGACAGACAGACAAAAAAATAATAATTGCGTTTTCGTTATAGGTATCGTATATACTTTCATATGCATTTGGTAAAAAAGTGTTATTTTGATATTACAAACAGACACTCCAATTTTATTTATTTGTATGTATAGATGTTATTTTTTAGTAGATTAAATGATTAAATATCTTACTAGCTAGACACCCGACTCCGCCCGCGTGGACATTAGAGAGATTATCTGAATTAATGGTTATTATGTTTTTTTCCCGCGAAACACTAATTCTTTTCCTTGAATAAAATTTGCTTAGTTATGCCTAGGAACATCAGCTATCTGCCAGTGAAAGTCCCGTTAAAATAGGTTGACCCGTTTGGAAATTTATCCGGAACGAACAGCCAGACGGACAAAAGTTCGAAAATTGGCATTTTCGATAAAGGTATCGTATTTCATATGCATATAAAGGTGTTATTTTGTACAAAGAGACACTCCTATTTTATTAGATCTATGGCCCTACAGTAAGATTGGTAATATAATTGGTAATAATGATAGTCCCTATGGGTAATCATTTCATGAAGACAGAATTACCCAACTCAAAGAATAGGTAATCTATGTTCTGCCAAAAAAAATAAAACATGAATTTATGCCTCCTGTCACTAGTACTTGAGTCGCTTGTACTTCCTAATGTGTTAACCTTTAAATCAAATTGAGCTTAGAAGCGACAGATGATAAGAGCTGTTTTGAGCTGAATTTAATAGAACATTTAACACTTCAAAAATCTTCTTAATAACGATAAAATAATTCTGAATGAGTGCACTCTGCAATGCGCCTCTGCACACCTTCGGCGAATACAGAGCAACTCCATTGCGTTCAATTTAAAAAAAAATACATTCCTTAAAAGCAAATAGTTTAAAAAACTGTACATCGGAAAACAATGTAGCATATGTTACCCGGGTCATAATAACGAATCGATGGTGACACTTTATTCATTAAAATCGGATGAATAGTTTAGGCGCTATGGAGGTATATACGTAAACACGTTAATACATGGAGTGCTAAAATCATAACCCTTCCTTTTGGCTTTGCTGTAATCGGATAAAAAATGGTGGCACCGCCGTTTCATTTTGCCGTCAAAATTTAAACCGCAGTTACATTGTTTTTGTTCTAAAAATATTCAAAACAACAATGTTTTAAATATAGAACATCCCTAACATAAACAATAAATTGTTTACGTTACGTATACTGCACACTGATTGTTTGACAGGCGGACTGGAAAACAAAACTGAATTTACGTAAAGCCCGCCTACTTTACCGAAATAAATTATATCATGATTTATAATTTAACAAATGCACTATGACAATATTAATAACTTCCTGACATAAATTGTACGGTTACTTATTTTGATTTATAACGAATTCATAATATGATTATGCCAAATTCATACTTTATTGCATTAGTTTTGATGTCAATCAATATTTTCTTGGATTTTTTTTTCGATGTTTCGGCGAAAGGTGCTTTTTTTTTATCTATGGAATAGTCTTAATATGCCACACTCGCCTAAACCCTTAGCTAGATTGAAATAGACAATGTCCTTAAACTGTTTTATAAAATAAAAATTGGAAATCTCTATTTATTTTAGTATCAAATTGAACGGTCCAGTTTTACAATATTTTAAAGATGAAGTATTTCATTAATTTGTAATGCATTTAATAAACTTGCCTTTTCCAGAGCACATCCGGATTCATATTTCCAATAATAAACGAACAGTCATTTGGGGACCTAATAAAATCATGTACATCACAGATAGCGTACACGTGGTGTGTACTGTCCTTTGATGTTCCAGAATGTGCGATTTCCTAAACAGTGGGTAGTAGCAGTTAAGTTATTTATGTCGCGGGTTACGGTGCAAAATAACTTGGGCTTGGCTATTTTGTTTTTACTATTTTCGGCTAAACGCTCTTCGGTGGGCTCTCCTCTAACTTAAACGACGCGCGACCAACCTAATGCCAATACCAAAACAGACTATATACACTTATAGAAAAAGCACATTTTTCAATGAAACGAATGAACTATAACTCGTGGTCGCGTGATTTTTACCACAAAAATTGAATCTTTATAAGTATCAACATAGAGTACGTTTTCAAAAAAAAGGTTTCTATGCCAACGAATTGCAGCAAGTTTAATCTCTGCGCTCAGACATCTGGGAATTTCTAATTCCTCATGTGCAATTCGGTGATGGAAAGCATTGTTAGGAAACCTGCATGTTGTATGAGGGAACTTAACTAGTTCTTGATAGTCGTGTGCAGTTCACCAACCCGCACTAGGCCAGCGTGGTGGACTATGGCCTGAAGTCCCCATCGCATTGTGGTGAGATCCGTACTCAGTAGGGGAAAGTTAAAAGAGTTTTTTATTAATAGTCATCGGATGCGTTACTCATAAAAATATTTTTTTGTGAAACAATTTTCACTAACTATTCGTTGCAAACTTTACGGTTAGTGAGCTGAACTAGGCGTTTTGATAAAAGTATTTAAAACATCTGATTACCTAAACGTGCTTACTGAAAGACGGAATAACCACGTAACAATCGAAACGTAGTTATTTATTTTTTGAAAGCAATTCATTTCTTAGATCTTCAATAAACTGTCAATTCACATCAATCGCTGTTTCTTAAACATTATTGTTCGCTGTTAAATAGTAAAATGGGCAGCAGATGTAATTCCTCTTGGAATAAATTATAAAAACTAATATAAAATAAACAATGTTGCATATTATGTGTGGTTATAAGAGGAGCGTGCGCAACAAAGTGTTATTTTGCGTCATTAACTAAAACACCAATGTCCCATTCAACATTCTAAACTTAAAAGAAACTCTTCTATTTTCTTTTTTTTTCAATCCAAAATGAGGTTATGATCCTAAGTATTTTTACTAGCCAGTTGCGGACTTTTTAAATTATTTTTCCCAAGATTATGAAAGAAACACTGCCTTAAAAAAAAAACAAGCCTTTTGAGTTTCTTGCCAGATCTTCTCAGTTGAAGTCGCGTTCTGATCCGTTAGTAGCATATAAGAAAATATATGTGACTTTCGCCCCCGTAGGCCTAAAAAAAAAATATTTGTCCATGACTTCAAAACCCTTTTTTAATATTTCATATTGTATTCATAAATGATTTTATAGAATCAAGTTTAAATCGGTTAAATATTACGTAGGTAATTGATAAAAAAAAATCGCGCAAAATTCGTTGGAACGATGACTTTATAAACTGTTTATATAGGATATATATACACATAATTTACGTAGAGCAAGTAGTTATGTCAAAACAAACAGTGGCAAGTAGAGACTAATCAGATTATGTAAATAGTATTTATACCCGTTACAATAGCTCTTATCAGAACAGTAAAATTATACAACTAATTGTATCTGTTTGCTGTATGCAAAGAAGTAACAGCGCAACATAATTGCGCCTTTATAAAACCAGGATAGAGGTAGGTAGAGATACTATATTGCAAATATCTTTGTGTAGTAAACTTTTGTAAAGTTACACTGAACGGTGAAGAAAATCGTTAAGTAACCTGCACGTCTACCGAAGGGCGTGTGAAGAGCAACAACCTGATCTGATCCAGCGTGGTGGACTATGGCCCAAAACTCCCTCGTATTGATGGAGAATGTGCCCGGTATAATGGCACTAGGCTCGCTATTACGTTGGGACCAAAATACATTAGCGAAGTGTGGGTGCACAGCAGTGCGCCTCTGCCTATCCCTTCGGGGAATACAGGCGTGATTATGATGTATAAGTGCCACTGAAAATGGGACTAGCGAATTAAATATCGCCAGACAACACACACTCATCGTAAGAATCCAAACTAAGCATAGCTTGTATTATGGGTACCATACAATGGACTGGGCTGATCCTGGTTTCACCCAGAACAGGGAAAATTCCGAAAATATCATATCAGACATTTTCCGCTGCAGGGAATCTAACCCGGTACAGTGAATCGAGCGGCCCAGCCGACGTCAAATTCACAAAGGTTTTTTTTTTTAAATGTACTCTATGGCAATATACATAAAGATTGGATGTCTGTGGCAAAAGCTAGGCGAGACCATGCGGATAATTAAACTTGCATCATCGATGACATGTCGTTGGAAAATGTGCTCTTTCTATGAGTTAATACAGTTTGTTTTGATATTGGCACAAAATAGGCGATCCAATTTTTACTCCCGTTATGTATGTTCGTAATTTAAACTTATATCCTTCTTTTACTAATCCAATCAAAATAAATTCGCGTAAAACCTTTCCAAAGCCACAAAAGGAAATTGATAGGTCAATTAGGTTCATTTTACATCCTACGCTACCTCTAAAACAATGCGTAGTTTATATTCAAATGGACCTTATTGACCATTTAACTTGGATTAAAGAACCTCAACTAGTTCTTTTTTCAAATTAACTACAAAATTAAAAAGTTACAAAGCAGTTTGAATATACATGAAGAGGTAAACAAAACGAAAACAATTTTAAGGTTCTGATGCACTGTGGTGTAACATTAATAATATTTAACATAAAGAAATCTAAATTTATTTATTTTTCCTATAATTAACCATAGTTCAAATGTTAATTTAATGACAAATAAATAAATTGAGATTTGTTTAACCCACTTCTTACTTTACTTTAATTTTAGAAAACGAATTAGGGTTCCGCGGGAAATACATAACACTCATTTTTCGGGTAATCTCCCTAAACTTCACGCGGGCTAAGTCGCGGGCATAGCTAGTTTTAAATATTAATTACCTGAATTTTTTGACAGTTAACTTAATAAGGAAACTGCTGCAAGGTTTGTCAGTGTATAGGATTGTCAGTGTATGTGGTATAATTTATGTTTTTAATAAAAAAAAGAAATAAAAAAAGTAAAGTAGTCATATTATAATACCATACTTCCGCCTGGTTTCCTTTAATCATTCCATTAATTTTTAAGCAACGTTTGTATTATGGTCAATCTATACATACATACATACAAATAAATAAAATTGGAGTGTCTGTTTGTAATATCAAAATAACACTTTTTTACCAAATGCGTATGAAAGTATATACGATACCTATAACGAAAACGCAATTATTATTTTTTGTCTGTCTGTTTGTTTGACGTAAACTTCTAAACGGCTGAATTGATTTCAATGGGACTTTCACTGACAGATAGCTGACGTTCCAAGGCGTAACTTAGGCTACTTTAATTTTAGAAAAAGCATTAGGGATCCGCAGGAAAAACATAATACCCATATTTCTGGGTATTCTCCCTAAAGTCCACGCGGGCGAAGTCGCGGGCACAGCTAGTATAATATAATAATATATAAGACTGCGCGTAATCCCAGTTGTAAGATCAGGGCAAATTCTGAAACAGCCATATCCAAAATTTGTCACAGACGGGATTAGCGAATACAACATTCGTGAGTTCTACTTCAGTGCTCCACTACCTTAAGCTATATCGCTCTAAATGCGATATAAAATTCTCGATATGGCGCTTTCCAATTTAGCGTTATAGGAGGATAAAACCATTCCGTTGATTGACCCTCACCAGTCGTGGGGACATAACTAGAATTTAGTTTTGGGTGACGCGGAGGCGTCTATTTAAGCACCTTAATAGTATTCAGGCTTACTACCACTTCTAATTGCAGTATAATATCACGCCTGTATTCCCCGAAGAGGTAGGGAGAGGTGCACTGCAGTTCACTCTACCTTTGCTGATGTATTTTGGTCCTAATGTAATAAGGGGTTGCCATTATACCGGGCACATTCCCCTTCTTTTACGAGGGAGAGTTAGTCCATAGTCGACCATGATGACCCTGTTCGGGTTGGTGGACTTTTTATCATCGTGCAGGTTTCCTCACGATGTTTCCCTTCACCGTTCAGGGAGTGCAAGTAATTCGAAAATTCCAGAATTGCTACCAGCTAGTCTAACACTGCTATAATGTTAAAGATAAAATACAATATTATGTTAAGTCTTGCGCAGATAGGCACGCCGAAAACACGCACGACCAATCTTCTGGCACACGGCTTGGTCTGGTTAAAGCGTAGATAGAGAACTATTTATTGTTCCACCTCTTAGAGAAATACAAACTATATGTGCGATAAAAAAAAAGTGCAACAATGGGCGGCCTTATCATTAAAAGTGATCTCTACCAGGCAACCATTGGATGCGTAGATCACTCGGCTTACTGTTCCAAGTGGTTCTAGGTTCGTTACTGGCATTTAATTTTTATTTAGCCACCATATAATGGACTGAGGCGATCCCAGTTACACCCAAACCAGGAAAAGTGCCGAAAAAACCGTTTCCGAAATTTGCCGCTCATGGGAATCGAACCCGCAATCACCCAATGCAGCGAGCCGAGCAGCCTACGTTCACACCACTAGATCAAACTGTTGTCAAATAACGATCCTGTTAGGGAGGAGGTCGCTAGTCGCAGTTGTACTAAACAAAGTCCCATTGCCATACTGAAATACGTATAACATCCTGTAAGCTCTAATAATAGTTACATACGGGAACATTTACGTATGGACATAAGGACAAAATGTGCGCACGCGCCGTTAACATCAAACGGACCGCGACACGTTTTACTCGGAACGTTTATAATTTATTTTTCTTAGTTATATAAGCAGTGGTAGCTGAGTGGACGAACGGACGCTTTGCAATCAATGTGTGCGGATTCAAACTCCGGCTCGCACCTCTGAGATATAACTAAAACTCTCATTTTCATCTGAAATAATCACTTGCTATGAAACGGTGAAGGAAAACATCGTGAGGAAACCTGCACGTCAATAGAAAGGCGTGTGATTTTTTTGCCGTTTTTATAGATAATGGTGCGGAACCCTTCGTGGGCGAGTCCGTCTCGCACTTGGCCGGTTTTATTAAAATTTTCCTATGTTCCACGCGAGTAGAGTCGCTGGCACAGCTTGTGCCTCTTAAAATACTGTCGAATGCTGATATTAAACGAGACCGGGGTGTTATTATTGTGTCAAATAATATAGTAAATTAACTGTGTCATTTAGTACGGAAGTAAGCAACGCCCGTAATCTCGAGCCCGACCTGCTTGTAGCGACAGATAATACTCCTTGTTTAAATAATTGATAGTTGTTGAATTAAATTAACCTTTATCCGTTGAGTCTTCGTCTTCGTAAACAAGGGCGTGCTAATTAACTTGATTTTTACGAAATTGTACGCTGTTTAAATCCTACAAATATGATAAATCCCAGATCCCAGTTACACCCACCTGGGCAAATTTGGAAAAGACCATTTCTGAAATTTGGAGTTGTAGCCAAGTGGTCGAACGCACGCCTTGCAATCAAAGTGTGCAGGTTAAAACCCGGCTCGCACCTCTGGGTTTCATGTGTGAATCTCATTTACATCCGAGATTACCACTTGCCATGAAGCGGTGAAGGAAAACATCTAAAAAAACCTGCACGGCAATAGAAAGGCGTGTGAAGTTCTCCAACCCGCACTGGGCCAGCGTGTAGGACTATAGCCCAAAAATTGAGGGCGATTGAGGGCGATTGTGCCCGGTATAATGGCAATAGGCTCGCCCCCTATTACATCGGGACTAAAATACATTGGCGAAGTGTGGGCGCACTGCAGGGCGCCTCTGTCTACCCCTTCGGGGAATACAGGCGTGATGATGTATTTTATATCGTCGGAAATCGAACCCGTTAACACCTACTACAGTGAACCGAGCTGCCTACACTCAAACCTATCTGCCAAGCCGTCGTTTAAAATGATTCTTTTGTAGTTGTCATTGAACTAATACTTTCCTGAAGCGTTCCCTGATAAGTATTGACGGAATAAATCACGAAAAGCAATTAAGTTCGTTTAAAGTGCTCTAAAACATATCGAATGCCGAACAGTGACCCATTATGACTGTAATATGACATGAAACACGTGCACGACGTTGGTAACATAAGCTGTTGTGACATAACAAAATGTGAGAGAGTGACTGAGTGTGACATAACGTCACGTTAGTCTTGTCTTGTCGCCCGCGCAATAGGCGCAGTCAATACAATGGCCGCTAACATTGTAGCGCATAATAACACTATATACATTATTGTTGGCGATACAACTTTGCTTTATATAATAAGATATCTATGAATGAAGTGTTGAAGATTTTAATATTTAACATTTTTTACAGTCAACTCAGCACAAAATCTGTTTTGTTCTGAGTTGACTGTAAATAAAATAATTCATTTAAAAAAAAACTTTTTAAAAACAAGCTTTTATTTAATTGCCCTTTGTTTTCGTGTTTCCCTCAGCAAGCCCTTTCATTTGATACCCATATTATGATAATGCAGAAAAAATAACTATTCCGCCATCTTGGATGATCCGCAATATTAGAATTAGAATAACGTCACATAACTAAGCAAGCATTGTCATCCAAAATAAGCGTGTATACCAAATTTCAGCTCAATCGGTTAAAGATAACTGATTTAAAATTTCAAGATTCCACCCGGACATACATTGCAAGTTAATATAAAGCTTGTAAAAATGTATAGTTCATATTAAAGTGCGAGTGGCTTAACTTCTCATTTTTTGAAAATAAAAAAATAAAATTTAAGTGTCAGTTTGTAACGTCAAAGTGACAACTTTTCCAAGACAAAAGTTATCAAAGTATAAACGCTAGTCTTATAAAGGAAACGCAAAAAGAATGCCTGTACGTATGTTTGTTTTGGGTAAATTCCCAAACGTCGGGACCGATTTTGGTGTCCCTTTCACCAGCAGATAGCTAATTAGATTATAAGGACTGCTACTTTTTATTTTATAAACTCCACGTAGCTTTTATAGCTGCAACTAAAAATAACATATAAAGTATTAGTGTAAAATAGTTAAGCTTAATTTCTGTATCTACGAAAGAAGACATCCTATGTGAGATATGTTGGTTGTATTTTACTGAACTAACCCCACTATATCAAATGGCAACAATAATCGTATTACACTGGGGATTTAAAGAGCACATGTGTGTCGTGCTCTCCGTTCAGATTGCGTCCAATTCAATTTACAAGCGTAATATATCAACAAAACACGCCAGATAAAATCATTTATAAAGGCGTCATGAAATATTTACATATTGTTTAGGGCTGTCACTTGCGATTTAGTTTATAAATAAAATATACATTTAACCAGAATCAGAATCAGGCTGTTTTTATTCATGTAAACCAATACAGACACTTATGAATCGTCAATAAATAATAATAATAGTATCTCTACCAACACAAAACGCCTGTATTTCGCGAATGGGTAGGCAGAGGTGCACTGCAGTGCACCCATTTTCGCCCCAATGTAATAGGGGCGAGCCTATTGCTACTATACCGGGCACAATCTTGCAATTTTCAATAATGATTATGACTTGCTGAACGATGAAGGCAAACACCGTGAGGAAACTTGCAGGTCTATAGAAAGGCGTGTGAAGTTCACCAACCCGCACTGGGCCAGCGTGGTGATCTATGGCCTAAATCTCCCTCGTATTGATAGGGAATGTGCCCGGTATAATGGCAACAGACTCACCCCCTATTACATTGGGACCAAAATACATCGGCGAATAGTGGATGCACTGCAGTGCACCTCTGCCTACCTTTTCGGAGAATACAGGCGTGATGATGTGTATAGAGGCTGTCAAAGTATTCTAACTTAAACTGAAAGAATACTGCTTAAGTAATGGTTGGCTATGATGCTATAAAACCTGTAAAATACATTTAAAGCGATGAAGGCGCTTTAAAATTCCCGTTATCTTGTGTTACACAATTTTTAACGGGTCGTTACGACATCTATTGTCTTCGCCGTATCCGATATTCAAGCGTCCCATATTGTGTTATCGTATAGATAAATTGTGCTTTAAAATTATTATGACAAACTCGAGATAACTAGATTACAACGTAAGTGCAAACGGGACAGGCTCTTAACACGGCAAAGTCGGCTGCCCAATAATTACGGGGATACCAGGCAGAACATTTTGTACGGTAGCGTGCAGGAGTCCCTTAAATGTCGATTTAAGGGACTCCTGCTCGCGCAGCCGGTTTAAGTGTGTGTGTTAAGCGTCAGTAGCATTTGAATGTCATCTTTTCTTAATTAATCGACTTCAAAACAATAGGAGTTAAAACAATAGGAATTCATAATATAATTTTATTAATATAGATAGTTCGCAAATATGTCAAAAAACATAAGACGACGTCTAGTGTTAAAATTAGAATTAATATTAAAAACATGGAGGTAAGGGGAAAATTTAACCTTTGAGTTTCGTACTGGCTCTTCTCAGTGGAAGCAGTATTCCTAACATTTTTGTATAAGTAAAATTAAATAGCAAAAATATCTTTGTATTAATGTGCCAACCCTAACTGTGCCTAAGGGCTATTGCACATCGCTTGGCTAATTTGGTAATGTTATACAAGTCGCCTCACTCTTTAGTCTACCTATTACGATATTGGACTGATCTAGTGTTGTCCATTTTTTCGTAACATCGATGTTTTTTTAAAAACATATCGTAATTTTTCTCATGTTAATATTTAATGTGATAAATCAATAAAAAATCAGTTAATAAAAACTTACTTATTGAAAGTTATTATTGACTTACAAGTACCTGAATATTTAAAACAAAAGTAAAGTATCCCATATAGACAATTGAAATTGTTTTGATTTTTCTTTAATATCCACACTAGGCTGAGCCTATTATGATGGAACCAAATGTTTTCTAAATTGTACTGTCAGTAAGTACACGATTATAAAGTACTCATTGATGACGAAAAGAAAGTTCAATCAAATCAAAAAATTTAATGATGTAAAAGTATCGATAGATTTTAAACGACGATCACGTTCCCATCACTGTCCCGTATGAATATTTAATTTCACCCCTTTCCGCGTGTTTATTTATTGGTCGTATATTTCATTGCCCCCGGGTCTATTTGCATGCGTTGCCCGCCACGTCAGTGTGCGATGGTCGAATGGGGCTGCCCCCAGTTGCAATGAACAAACTTAGATAAGCCGAGATGAGGATATGTAAAACTAGATGTGCCAGTGATAGTCTGCTTCAAATCTAATAATTTTTTTCTCGGTGCAAAAATAACTGTTATGTTCCTTCTATTCTTATTTTACCGTCCTAATTAATATTTGTGATTTTTTTTATAAATAATTTTGTTATTGTTTGGGTTCCGTATCTCAAAAGGAGAAAAAGGAACCCTTATAGGGGGATAGAGGGTACTCGTTGACCTAGGGTAATGAAATTTGGTAAAAAACCAATATCTTATAGCACAAATTAAGGGGAAACTCCGAAAACCGAAGTCACATCACTTGGTTTTTGTAAAAAAGTCTATGAAACTTGATTCTCGTGATACCTACAAGTTTGTACGGAACTCGCGTAGTGCGAGTCCGACTCGCACTTGCCTGTTTTTTTTACAATTAAATAATACTGATAATGTTTCGAAAAATGTATATAAATTCATTATTCTCAGTAAACTTTAAAATTGTTAATGAGAAGAAAATAAAACATGGCGTCGCGTATCCAATATGTCATTAAAAAAAAATTGTAAGTACTTCCATAACTAATTGATCAATGTTTCTTATCGACAATACCAGTGCAACCCTATTCAGTGAAACTAATTTGTCTAATCTCGCTACAGTCGATAGATCGATATTGTGTGCACGTCACTATTCCAACGGACTATCGTTACATGCCACATTGTTACCGGAAACATTGTATTGTTTGTATTTTGGTTACGGGATATTCAATATTTTGAATTGATGTGAAATTGCCTGTACCCACAGAATACTGACGGTATGGTATGTCTGATATCAAGTCATTATGACAAAATCATCTCCATCCAAAGGCTGTCTGGAAGAGATCGCAGCTTGCGATAAGACCGCCCAATGGACACTACTATTTGTTCCTTGTTTTGTCAATATATTTTGTGTAATATCCATGTAACTATTGGTGTACAATAAAGAGTTTTCTATCTATCTACTGACAGCTGGGTGATTTACATACTAGCTGAGACTGCGACGTCATTCGCGCGGAATTTAGGAAACCTATTTCCTTAAAGAATGACAGCTCAAGTCAGCTGTCTACCATTGAAAGACATCAAAATCGGTCCAGCCGTTTACGTGCTTACCCGGGACTAACAAACAGGTAGACAAAAATGCGTTTACGATATAAGTAGCGTAATTTCATAATATCACTCTTTTATAGCAGTGGTAGCCGAGTGGTCGAACGCACGCTTTGCAATCAAAGTGCGCAGGTTCTATCCCCGGCTCGCACCTCTGGGTTCCATGTGCGAATCTCATTTTCATCTGAGATTATCACTTGCTAAGAAACGGTGACGGAAAACATCGTGAGGAAACCTGTGTGCCCGGTATAATGGCAATAGGCTCGCCCCCTATTACATTGGGACCAAAATACATCGGCGAAGTGTGGGCGCACCGCAGTGCACCTCTGCCTACCCCTTCGGGGAATACAGGCGTGATGATGTATTATTATCACTCTTTTAGTAAACAGCTGTCATTTTGACATTACAAATAGACACTTTAATTTTATTTATCTATACTATATATATACTATATATCTATATACTTAATAATATAATATTATAAAGAGGAAAGATTTGTATTTTTGTATGTAAGAAATAAACTTAAAATCTATTGGACCAATTTCAAAAATTCTTTTACCGTTAGAAAGCTACATTATCACGATTATGTAACGTAGGCTATATTTATTTATCCCAAAATGATAAAAACGGGACGGGCCGCTAGTACCTATAATATATTTAATTTGACGTGATTCTATTTGATATTTTTCTTGCTAGTACTACTTTAAGCTGCGGACGGTATCCACACCCAATAAAATATACACTTTACTACAATTCCAATATTTATTAAAGAGATTCCAACATCAACCCTTTGAAAATATAAAGAAAACCCAATGAGTTCGCAACTCAGAAGAACTTCTTCAATAACTTGCACCACTTTGTTTGACTTTCAAACTCAAAGTGAAACGGAACGTTTTCAAAACAAAATGGCTGACAGTAAAGTATAACATTTTCATAAGTTAAATACGTGGATGTCGGTTGGGTTTGTTGGTTTTGGAATCGAGTTTCTACGGCATATACTTTGTAATGAGGGAAAGTTTATGTAAATATTTTTTAAGTTTTTACCTATATAATGTATCTACCAATGTTATAACAAAATGTTGAACTGTCAAATGTTATAAAAGTAAACGTTTTTTTTAAAATTAAATAATCAGAATATTTTTTATTCATGTAAAACCAATACAGGCACTTATGAATCGTCAATAAATAATAATAATAATATCTCTACCACCCATTCGGAATGCATTTCC
This sequence comes from Ptilodon capucinus, assembly GCA_914767695.1. Taxonomy (NCBI): domain Eukaryota; kingdom Metazoa; phylum Arthropoda; class Insecta; order Lepidoptera; family Notodontidae; genus Ptilodon; species Ptilodon capucinus. Next base: position 4,228,405 of record OU611830.1, on the reverse strand, counting down.
TATGGAGTAGAATGGGCAAGAAACTCCATGGTTGCTTTTTCCAATAAGGATTTACATTTAATGAGGCTATACATTCTAAAAAAAAAACAAAAAAAAAATAGGGACTGTAACTACAAGCATGAAGTTTTGCGACTTTCTAGAACTGCCACAGCTGTTGTGAATTTTGGTAAAAAATCTTTAATTTTACTATAAGGAAAATTGTAGTTCCCTATACACCTTGAATATAAAACTGATCAATTTTTTTTATAATCACGTCCTTCTCCAAAGTTTGAAACATTTTCCTTACAATTTTTAATTTTCTTGGAATCGCCGTGGGAAAGAATGGACGGTGTCTTATGATACTAACCAAAGAATTGTACGTTTTGATTTCTATGAACATTTTGTAATTTGATTTCATTGCTATCTATGATTAACGAAGCAATTTACCCTGTCTACGAATTCTCCGAAATAATGTTATGTATGCTTTGAGTGGAAATAAGTGTAATTCTATTACCATGGCTAGCATGTGTGCGGAGACTTAACTTATGTCACAGAATATTACGTCGATTTTATCTCTTTCTCTCGTATGAATTAAGACAGGCATTGGTGCTATTTCCCAGAAGACTTTACTCTCGCTTGTTGTAATATATGAGGAATATATCAATGTTATGTCTATTAAAAAACATACAAATATTTTTTTACATTATAACAGCTCTAGGCGATAATAATACATAAGGTAGAGTTCAGGGGTAGAGTATATAGATGGTATATGAACGTTACCTACTTTTATCAACTACAATAATAATAACAAAATTAAATAAATAAATAAAAGTTTGTCGTTCTCATTTCAACTTTCATTTGCTATTGGTTTGTGTGGTTTTCTTATTAACCCGTAATCCTACTGCGGTTGTAGCCGTTTATATCACCCGCAAAAGTAACCAATAACCTGTTGCTTTCTTATCAACTTTTACTTCTTATTTTAAATAAAAATTAATGGTAAAACAAGCTTTTATTTAATTGCCCTTAGTTTTCGTATTCCCCTCAGCAAGCCTTTTCATTTACCCACACTATAGTGCAGAAAAAATAACTATTCCGCCATCTTGTATGATCCGCCATATTGGAATTAGAATGACATCACATAGCTAAGCATGCATTGTCATCCAAAATAAGCGTGTATAACAAATTTCAGCTCAATCGGTTAAAGATAACTGATTTAAAATTCAGCAAGATTCCACCCGAACATACATAGATTGCAAGTTAATATAGAGCTTGTAAAATATTTCCATTTGCGTTTGAATTCAAACGTCTTGCATAAATCGTCCAATCAGATCGCTCTCATAACTCTTTTGTTTGAAGTAAGGATAAATAAGTACTATTGGTGAATATGGCATCACACTGTTCTTAGATCAACATAACTAGGTACGTGTGGCAACGTTCTTACGGTCTGATAAGACAAGATCTTGAAACAAAATTTAGTTTTAGTCGTAACCTCAAAAGCTGCTGTGCAACTGACTACAGTTTAATGGCGTGAAAACGGTAGAATTTATCAATGGCCAATAGCCATAAAAATATTTTAAAGCGTTTGTAGATCTCTACCAAAGCTACACATTAAAAAAACTTTTTCTTAATTGTATGAACATTCATTCAAGTAAAGTTTTTTTTCCACTAAAACGTGTAAAAGGTGGACCACCCCTGATTGGTAGCCTGAGTTAAGTACGACCGCAATTAATTTTAAATGATGTCAGGGCTTGTCAACAGTTTGGGGCCGATATCTTTTTTGTCGATAATAATTTTAAACGATTTATGTGTTTCGATTGTGTTCGGATTATATTAAATATTTTTTCCACGTTTCGTTTATGTTTTTTTGTTTTTATTGGAACGCCTTACCTACTTAACTCGAGATTCGTATTTTGTACCTTTTAAATTAAAATTGTAAACATAATTCATAGAATCTGGGAGGTAAATCTTTAATTAATTTCGTTTTGTTTTAGGTAAAAAACTGTATAAATGTAATATTATTTTTTAAATCTCGCGTAGAAATTAAAGTTCTTATTAAGATTACGTATTTGAATAATTATAACAACTGACTTTTTTAACTGATTCAAAAAAAGAGGGGGTTCTCAATTCGACTTAGTTGTGAAAAGTTTTTTTTTTGTTTCGGATGTTTTAATGGATGACACTTTATTTGTCTACCCAAATCCCACCCAGCTATCTCCAAAAAACGAGGATCATTCATACATCCATTAACACTTAACAAACATGAATAATGTTCAGAATCTCGGCTCCAACGTTAAGGAATTCGTTTGCCATCTTTTTTTTATTTATTTTTTTAAAACAAGCGCTACCAAAGAAGTTATTAAGCCGATAACATCGGTCGCCACAATTTACTGTGCATCCTCTATTAAAAGCTGGCCTCTTGTGAATTTTAATACTTAATTTAGCTGCCCGTTTAGCGTGTGTGGTACAAAATATAAGCCTCATGGCTTTTTGAACAAGATGAGGCTACGCAGAAAAAAATTAATATAAAAGGGTAAAAAAAAATAACGCGTTTAACTCTTTTGTTTGTTGTTGAAAGTATAATAATCATATTAAATAAAACTTTAAAATAATTTGATTTATAGTGGATTTTTTTAATACTTTTTGGTGTGTTAATAAATTGAAATGTTAATCGTTTCAATTTGCTGTTTTCAGGATTTTATACATTTATCTTTAAATTTTTTTTTTTTTTAATATTCAGGGAATGATACACTTATATCAAATGATGGTCCCAATTTTTCGCTGGTACTAACCTAACCACGCAAAACTATGCGTTTTACCGTACTTAATTGTAATGTAAGAAGGCAAGTACGGCCATTTATTTCAGCTTTTGAATTTTGTAAATACATCATCACGCCTGTATTCCTCGTAGGGGTAGGCCGAGGTGCAATGCAGTGCGCCAACACTTCGCCGATGTATTTTGATTCTAATGTAATACGGGGTGCTCCTATTGCCATTATACCGGGCACGTTCTCCCTCAATACGAGGGTGAGTTTTGTGCTATAGTCCACCACGCTGGCCCGCTGCGGATTGGTGAACATCACACGCCTTTATATACGTGCAGGTATACCATGTTTTCCTTCGCCGTTTCATAGCAAGTGGTAATCTCGGATGAATGAGATTCGCACATGAAACCCAGAGGTGCGAGCCGGGGTTTAAACCTGCAGACTTTCATTGCTAGACGTGCGTTCGACCATATTTTTTTTTGATAGGACTACGCTGTTAGCCGTTAGGTGGCCTTTACACCTTTACCGGAGGAGTGGCGAGTACTGAGTGCGAGTCCAATCAAGGCCTTAAGGGTGGAAAAGGGGTGGCAACTAGCTCAAGGGCGCCACAGAGGGCGAGGACGACCTTGGCTTGGGCAGTTACCGTGAGGGGAGAGGTAGTGACTACACTCCTAGGTGCAAAGATGCACCTACGAGTGCAAGAGGTGGTTCCTCGACCTCGCCGGCGAGGTCGGTGTCTGTTTGAGGCTGATGTCTGTGTGCTAGTGGCCCTCTCGACGACCTTTCAACCACTCGGCTACCACTGCTATAATGCTTATGAAAAGTTTTTTAATTTTGATACAATAAAAATAGGGTTGCTACTAATTTATTCTTATGTATTGTACCACACAAATAAGTAGGTTGTCGATCGCACTGTACGTTTCAATTATCAACGAGAAACATCTACTCGATGTGATTATTGAACAAAATTAACTGTAATATGTATGAACTTAAAGTAAATTATTTAATAGTGTAGGTCTTTCGCGCTTAGGGTTGCCAACGTAAAAAAAGTATTTGGTTATCTGAGTATACCAATTTTGGATAACACTGTATTCATACTGAACATGACGAAGAGATGTAGGCTTTTTAAAACCATTATGAACTAGATAAAGTCTTAGTCCCGTGGTTTGAGCTTAGGCCGTTTGGCTCACAAAACAAGGTGGTTTCATTTCCGCCAGCGGCAAATTTCGGCAATGGCGTTTACGAAATTTGACCTGGCCCCGTAGCATGACCGCGTAGACATAAGTTTTATCTATTTCAACTGTCGAGAAAATGACGTCACTTCGAGCAGTTTGTACTGAACATGGCTCGGTGACGTCATTTTCTCGACAGTTGAAATAGATATAACTTATGTCTACGCGGTCATGCTACGGGGCCTGGGCCCCGATCGTCGTGCGATTGAGATTCTCTATTCGAGATATCTCGAAACGAAACGTCAAATTGTATGCATTTTTTTGCATTTGTTTCGAGATATCTCGAATAGAGATGAATCTCGATCGCACGAAAATCGGGGCCCTGTTCTGTGTGTAACTAGGATCGCCATTGTATGATAGCCATAGTACAAGCTTTGCTTAGTTTGGGATCTTGCGGTGAGTATGTGTCGTCTGGCAATCTTGTACTCGTATATTTTAGTTTATTTTTGATGTGAAACATCTATAGGCGAGGGGTAAACCTGATTTTTGGCGTGGCGAGATTTGCTAACGCTTCGCCACAACAAAATTAAATCAACCTTATTACTTGATGCATAAAGTATAGTTTTAAATGCGGCCACGCTTCGTACTCCTCGGCTTCTCGGTTCTTTCCGCCGCTTACACTCCGCCCACCGACTGACACCGCTCACTCGCTCATTTGCCGCTACGACTACTATGTTTTATGTTTCAAATCTGCCAGGCGTCCCGCGACGACTCAGTTTTTTTGCATAATGTATCTTGTGACTTTACGAACACACGTCGGGACTTTTAACGAATTTTAATTATATTTATCATCGCATGTTAATTTAGCGTTTATTTTAAGTCAATAAAATACAGGTGTATTTAATACTAGGAACTGGACTTTTTGTCGTACAAAAAAAAAAACAATAAACAATTGAAAGAAGTCGCGGGTGAAGCTAATGTTGAAATAAACTCAGCACATCGAGCGATGCCCAGGTGGTCCTTACTTTTTTTTAAACCTATATAGAGTTTTAATAAGGCATTTATTATTCAGCATTCCGCTCGATACGTCGATAATATCGATTGAATTATCGATATTTTATAAAGAATCGATTACGGTTTATTTGTGGAATATTTTTTACTACGTAACATCATACTTTTGTTTCCATAATCTATACTAATATTATAAAGCTAAAGAGTTTATTTGTTTGTTTGTTTGGTTGAACGCGCTAATCTCAGGAACTACTGGTCCGCATTGAATAATTCTTTGAGTTAAGTAGTTCATTTATCGAGGAAGGTTATAAGCTATATATCATCACGCTACGACCAATAGGAGCGGAGCAGCAACGAATAATGTGGCAAAAACGGGAAAATTCCCGAACATGAATCGGGTATTATAGACTTATATTCATAGACTTTATAACATCACTCTACGCCAAAGTAACTATTAGCGCGGGTGAAACCGCGGGCACAGCTAGTCACATTATATACAGGAGAATTGTGTAACTATAGATATCATACACTGGCAGAAATATTTAGTTTCTATTGTGTTAATTCCTACAGGAGTCCTTTATGATATTTATATTAGGTTAGGAATTGGGATGAAATAGCCTGTCTTCTATGCTTTTCGCGTGCCCATATTTATGTGGATTTAGCGTTTTACCAAGGATAGAGCTGGGGCGGAGTAATCGTCTCAATATTGTTTCGATGGCAAATTACATTTTGATTATGCATAGAAACTTCTTACTCTTCGAACGCCTGTGTGCTAACTATTGCATTATTCTTTCAAAAAAATATTGGTTTTGGTTATTAGGGAAACCAAAACAAAAGGACTAGATAAAAATCGAATTTCAAAACATTTTCTTTTATCTGAAAATCGAATTAAAAAAAAAACTTTTTTACTGCTCCTTGTTTTTAACCGACTTCAAAAAGGAGGAGGTTCTCAATTCGAACCATTTTTTTTATGTATGTTACCGCATTTTTTTTGGCTGTAAATTTTTACTTTTTTAGGGCTGTTATAAGGTGATAATATTTGCAAATTTTCAACGATTATTGACACTAAAAATATTTTTAACAAAAACCAATAACCGACTTCAAAAACCTAGGTGCACTAAAAGCTACAAATAACCTTCCAATTCATTACATTTGGAGTAGGTGCCAATCAACGCCGGACAAGGCAAATACACACATGAATTGGCACCGACTCCAAATGTAATGAATTGTAAGGTTATTTGTAGCTTTTTTTTTGTTAAAAATATTTTTTGTTTAAATTGTGTCCACGCGATTTTCATACCGATGCTTTAGCTAAGTTCAATGCAATAATGTATCTTATTTATTGCAATTAATAAGGAATGTTTTCCATGTACCCGTGTGTCGGCGACAAGAATCTTTTTAACAGAACCAGTTATGCAATGGACAGCTCACTTAGGCTAATGCACATATTTGCTCAGCCTAACGGAAATGGCCAGAGAATTACGAACAGTGAACATCGACTTGTTTTATAATCGATTAGCACGGCGAATCGATTATCGATTCAAGATCGTTTTACCGAGTGCGTGATTTGATGCGGGTTGACAGCTGTTCGAGATATACTTTCAGGGTCCCGTGTTCATCAAATTATAGGTACCTTAGATTTATAGAAAGTTCCATATACATATATCCACATACAATGGCACACTCAGTAGCAGTGGTATCTTAGTTGGTAAAACGCCCATCTTGAACGTAAGGGGTGCAAGTTCAAACCTCGGGCCCGCACCTCCGTTATTTTCGGATACCGGTGCGGATGTCATTTTCAATCACGATTACCACTTGCGGAAGGGATGCCTTAGCCCAGCAGTCGGACGACACAGGCTGTTAAAAACCGGCCAAGTGCGAGTCGGACTCGCGCTCGAAGGGTTCCGTACCATAATCTATAAAAACGGCAAAAAAATACGTTTGTTGTTGTTGGGAGCCCCCAGAAATATTTATTATATTCTGTTTTTTAGTATTTGTTGTTATAGCGGCAACAGAAATACATCATCTGTGAAAATTTCAACTCTCTAGCTATCACGGTTTATGAGGTACAGCCTGGTAACAGACGGACGGACGGACGGACAGCGAAGTCTTAGTAATAGGGTTCCCGTTTTACCCTTTGGGTACGGAACCCTAAATAGGTACTTATTATGTAGCAAACTAGTGGTAGCCAAGTGGTCGAAGGCGTGCCTTGCAATCAAAGTGTGCAGGTTCAAACCCCGGCTCGCACCTCTGGAATTCATGTGCGAATCTCATTTTCATCCGAGATTATCACTTGTTATGAAACGGTGAAGGAAAACATCGTGAGGAAACCTGCTCGTCTGAGGGTCTTGAATTGACTAGTTTTCGATAGATGTGTGAAGTCTGCCAAACCGCACCGGGCCAGGGTGGTGGACAATGGCCTCAATCCCCCTAGCATTGAGGGGAGGCCCGTGACGAGCAGTGGGACGTTTAAAGGGCTGTAGTAGTAGTAGTATGTAACAAACTTATATATCTACAAGTAATCAGAATCTCGAGTTCATTTAGGAAATAACCCTCCAATTGCCAACGTCTAGAGGTAAACGTTTATTATGTTATTGTGCTGGGAATTTCAATTCGCGACAATGGAGTATAAATTTGGAGGCACAAAGAAACAGTTATAGAGGCGCGCCCGACGTTCGGATGTCACAACTGGTTAGGGTTACCACACTTAAATCATACCCCTACATAAAAAAACAAATGAAATAAATCATGAAGGTATTTCAAGCTTTTTAGTGCACCTCGGTTACTAAAGTAGGTTTTTGTTTTATCTATACTAATCTCTATCTATACTATAATATTATAAAGAGGAAAGATTTGTATATTTGTATGTAACGAATAAACTCAAAAACTACTCGACCGATTTCATAAATTCTTTTACCGTTAGAAAGCTACATTATCACTGAGTAACATAGGCTATATTAGAAACCCGTGCGAAGCTGGGACGCGCCGCTAGTTTAATATATCTCTGGTTCTTTTATTTTACAAAATCTGTGATCGATCATTATTGATGTGTTATATAATGTTAATGTCTATGTTACTTATTATTTCAATATTTTAGTTTATATGTATTTGATGTTGTGGTTCTGAATCCGGTGACATATAGACATACGGATGAAAGAGATTGTAAAACCGTACGGGTTTTAGTGTTTAGTTAAACCTTTTGGATTTCTTTAGTAAACGGTAATGAGTTTTGAAAATATATTTTGTTGGCAGTATCTAAACTACACTAAACTATGCGCAGTGCTGTTCATTTGACCGCCGTAGTATATAAGCGATATGTCAATACTTTTAGTGTGGCCAAAAATAGTTAATTAGAATCATCATTCATGACATTTAAATTAACTTTCAACTGCATAATGGCAACCCTATGCTCAAGAATAGTGCATTGCAGCGAGCGGCGGCAACGGGTTATCGCGCGTCAACAGCCTGTCGCGATGCCGTGCAGCAGTTCAAGTGTTAATTAAACGAATATATTATTAAAATACTATTGAATCATATACACTTATCAGAATTTTAATTATCTCCAACGTGTCTTTACCAATACGTTGGCATTGGCGGAATCATATTTTATCTACTACTACTACTACTACAGCCCTTTTGAACGTCCCACTGCTGGGCACGAGGCTCCCCTCAATACGAGGGGGATTGGGGCCATAGTCCACCACGCTGGCGCAGTGCGAGTTGGCAGACTTCATATCTATTGAAAACTAGTCAAGTTCCCTCAGACGTGCAGGTTTCCTCACGATGTTTTCCTTCACCGTTTCATAGCAAGTGATAGGTAATCTCGGATGAAAATGAGATTCGCATATAAATCCTAGAGGTGCGAGCCGGTGTTTGAACTTGCACAATTCGATTGCTAGACGTGCGTTCGCCCACTCGGCTACCACTGCTATGTATCTTGTATCTGACTCAATAGAAAGAAGTCTTAAAATGGCTTTAAATATCTCCTCGATGTGAAAAGGGAAACTACCACAATACCTGATCCCAAAGGAGCATAAAGACATGCGCTGCAAAATGTTAGCCGATACTAAATGGCTAAGATTTCAGGGTTGTATTATGAGATCGGAATAGTTAACATTTGGTTACATTTTGACGTCTGAAACATATAATTTGTCTGAAGCATTACATTTATGGAATGGCTATTTATGGAAAAAAAACATGCAACTTGTTAATTTCTGTATAAAAATGCATACCACTTTTTTTTCTTGTTAATACAACAATTTTGAAAGTTAATTATGGCAACCCAACATTTTTTTTGGAACAAAACTGATTGTCGCCTTAATTCGTCGTCATCAGTTTATTTATTTCTATACATGCATATTTATTTACCAAAAATGCAATGATAAACAAAAAACATATACATTAAATTTAGTTTAGTTAATCGTAGTTCGATGCCGACATAATTAGCGACAATATTTAGATCTGACGTCATTGGAAATCAGAACAAAGAACTTGAAAAGCTCTCAATTTAAATGTAGAAGCAGAAAGGACCGGTATCGGAGGCCGTCGGTTAACAACTTTAATTATAATTATCTGTTAAAATATAAGCCGGAGTTAACTGGGATCATCTCGAGGCGTTGTTTAATTCGCGACCGACCGGGAAGCTGTGTGATCTTAATTAAAATAAGATGCTTGGTTTATTTCTAGGAAGCTCATTGGTGCTGTAGTGAAAAGATTTGATGTAAATAAACGTTTAATTAATGTTCTTAGAATCATATTTCACAGGAAGTTGATGCGACGAATGACATATTTAGATAAAATTTATTAAAAAAAAAAAATTGGATTAAAATGTTAACGTTATTTTTTAATTAAATAGGTGGATATTAGTGCCCATAATTTTCCACTTAATTTATGATACCCTCAATCATATTTTATGGACTGTGGTTCAGTTAATTTTCTGATGAATCAAGAAGCGTACATTTCGCCAATTAATAAATCATCACAAAAAATATCCCAAAATGTTTAAGTGAACCAGGTAAGCATCAAGAGCCCGTAATTATAATGTGCTCGATGATTAAATGCTTACGAGACTCCTCCCACTGTGCGAGAGAGACAAAACTTTTTCCCATGCACAATGTGCGATAAAAATATATGGGGATGTGAGAAAACAAAAGGTTCATTGCAGTCTCTGTACAAAACATTTTGTGCGTTCTCTTATTGATGGACACATTCGCACACGCATTAGACTCATGTGTGCGTAGAATTAGTGTTCCATATTTAAAAATGTATTTTGAATTTGGAACTCAACTTTGGAGATTCGTGATTGGGTCTCAAACGTACCATTAGTCAAATACCGTACTATTTTTTTTTATTTTGTACCAATAACATTGTAATTGCAAGGAAAGTTGTGATAGATTGCAGTGGTAGCCTCGTGGGCAAGAACGCCCGCCTTGAACGTAAGGGGTGCAAGTTCAAATCCCAGGCCCGCACCTCTGAGATAATTTTCATGTGCGAATGTCATTTTCAACAATGATTACCACTTGCTGAACGGTGAAGAAAAACATCGTGAGGAAACCTGCACGTCTGTAGAAAGGCGTGTGAAGTTCACCAACCCGCTCTGGGCCAGCGTGGTGGACTATGGTCCAAATCTCCCTCGTATTGAGGGGGAATGTGCCCGGTATAATGGCAATAGGCTCGCCCCCTATTACATTGGGACCAAAATACATCGGCGAAGTGTGGGTGCACTACAGTTCACCTCTGCCTACCCCTTCGGGGAATATAGGCGTGATGATGATGTATTTTTTTTTGTTGTGATAAATTTTGTATGTTTTATGAAGCCAATCCAAGATTTCTATTTTGACGGAAGATATCAATTTGAGGTGAAACTATGCGGACTTACAACCGACCGCGATGGGATATAAATTAGAAACTTATAGGCGAGGTGTGAGAATCATGCTAAAATGTCATTACTTTACACCATTGCGTCCGTAGTCAGTCCACTGTGCGAGCGAACTGAACTGTTATTTTCTCAAAATATACTTTGTTTTCTAAGGCATAAAGATTGAATTTCAGTGGCAAAAGTCACGTCTCCACGTGTAGAAATTCGCTCGCGCCGTCAATATTCTATCGTTGAAGGATAAACTTTTTAAAGAGTTCATTCGGTCCGTTTTGGGATTTTCCTCGACTCCTTGACACCCTCGTGTGCGGGGGCTTAAGGACGGTTTCCACTAACCCTAACCGTAATACCTAAATATTAATTCAAAGCAACTGGCAATTGTGTTGTATTTAGGCATCTCCTAGTAGTAATAATAATAAATTAATGTTCAAACAAACTTTTTGAAAATAAGCTTTTATTTAATTGCCCTTAGTTTTCGTGTTCTCATCAGCAAGCCCTTTCATTTGATACCCATACTGTAGTAGTGCAGAAAAAATAACTATTCCGCCATCTTGGATGATCCGCCATATTGGAATTAGAATGACGTCACATAGCTAAGCATGCATTGTCATTCAAAGTAAGCGTGTATACCAAATTTCAGCTCAATCGGTTAAGGATAACTGATTTAAAATTCAGTTGCAAGATTCCACCCGGACATACGAGTACATACGTGGCAAGCTAATATACAGCTTGTAAAACATGAGTACTTTAACAGATCTTAGCGTTCTGGGCACCCTACCGCCCGACAGTGATGGGGGACTGTGGGGTATTTTTTTTTTTCCTCTTTCTTTTTTTGGTAAAAAGATACTCAGAACATAATATATACGTAAAAAAAAATCAGTATAACATTTAACTATTTTTTTAATTGCCGTTTTATTTAAAAGTGTTATTCGAAAATAAATATTAATTCATTCTAATAACCTTTAATTAAATTTTTGATTGACAAGACCCTCTTAAACCGGGTTACAAAAACTGGCTATACAATAACCGAATTCTAAGCAATCTTTTGTTATCAATACGTATGAACTCAAATACGTAATTATAAAGCAAGAAGGGTACACGGTCTATAAAGTAACTTTGTTGTAGAGTCGAAAGGGAGTTTATTTAACTATTGAGCTCTTTGTAAAGGGATTAGAGGATCGGTTACACAAAGGGTCTTGTAATAACTTTGAGTATTTTGTTATTTTTAGGCACGGACGTAGCAGTGGTAGCCGAGTGGTCGAACGCACGCCTTGCAATCGAAGTGTGCAGGTTCAACCCCCGGCTCGCACCTCTAGGATTTATGTGCCAATCTCACTTTCATCCGAGATTATCACTTGCTATGAAACGGTGCAGGAAAACATCGTGAGGAAACCTGCACGCCTGAGGGACTTTGAATAGTTTTCTATAGATGTGTGGAGCCTGCCAACCTGCACTGCGCCAGCGTGGTGGACTATGGCCTGAATCCCCCTCGCTTTGAGGGGAGGCCCGTGCCCAGCAGTGGGACGTTAAAAGGGATGTAGTAGTATAGGAAGCAGTGGTAGCCTAGTAGAACGCCCGCCTTTTTCAAGTCCCGGGTTCAAATCCTCTGAGCTTTTCATGTCTGAATGAAACATAGAGAGGAAATTGGCACGAGTATAGGAAGGCGTGTGAAGTTCACCAGCCCGCACTGAGCCAGCGTGACTATCGCCTAAATGTATCTCGTTTTGAGGGAGAATGTACCCATTATATTGACAATAGGCTCGTCCCCTATTACATTGGGACCAAAATACATCGGCGAAGGGTAGATGTACCTCTGCCTACCCTTCGGGCAATACAGACGTGATGATGTATTTGATATACGAGCATTGTTAATAATAATTAAGCATAACAATATAATATGACCTAAACAATATCGTGTGAATGATTTGTGATGAGCGCTGTGTTTTGGTAGCCACCTGTATACTGCTATATTTGTTATCAATCGTTAAGTTCGTAGGCCCTGGACATATTTGGGCGTCAAGTTACGCGTAAATATTTTTGCCAATACCCAAATGAACTCTGTGTCAATATACATAAAGATTGAATTACTGTGGTAAAAGCCACGCGTCCGCGCGTCAAAATATGTTCGCGCTGTTGTTTCGTTGTAGAGTAAACTTTTTCTATGTTACCTTTATATTAACTTGCAATGTATGTATGTCCGGGTGGAATCTTGCAACTGAATTTTAAATCAGTTATCTTTAACCGATTGAGCTCAAATTTGGTACACACGCTTATTTTGGATGACAATGCATGCTTAGCTATGTGACGTCATTCTAATTCCAATATGGCGGATCATGCAAGATGGTGGAATAGTTATTTTTTTCTGCAATACCACAGTATGGGTATCAAATGAAAATGCTTACTGAAGAGAACACGAAAACTAAGGGCATTCAAATAAAAGCTTGTTTTAAAAAATATATTTTTACCATTAATTTATTAATATTACTTTTACTTTTAGACAGTCAAAGCACAAAAAAAATATAAACTTTTTTTGTCGCTCTCTTAGGTAAAAGCCCCTGTCTTACTTCTCTACACAACTCGGTCCTGTAGGCTTAGCATGACTGTGTATACATAAGTTTTAATTCTTTCAACTGTCAGATTTGACAAGAAAATGACATTTGAGCTTTTTGTACTGTACATTCCTCGGTGTGACGTCATTTTCTCGACCAATCTGACAGTTGAAGGAGATAAAACTTTTGTCTACGCGGTCATGATAAAACTATAACCTGACACACTATCCAAAGTTGTTAAAATCATCCTAGAAAGCTAAGTTATATTAAAACAATACTGCTGTAGAGACAATGATTGAAAATCACAGGCGTGGACTCTACCATGAGAAGTAAGACTTAATATAGACAATTTTCATATGTTCCTTTTGGCAATCGATTGGCTATAAAACGATATGTGGCCCGTGCATGTTTTGGCTGCGTTTTGTTGCTCGCATTACCCGTCCGGTAATAACTCTTTGTGTCAATACAGACTGTTGTAAACGTTTTACAAAACAATCTATAGACTGTACACTCGTCGACCCTTATTTTTATAAAGTAACAGTTTAGAAGCTTGACCGTGTAAATCTAGCGAATGCACAAAACGTTGCTTGCTTTCTTTGCAGGACGTAGGGCCCCCCGCATACTGGCGCAAGCGAATTCAACCGATTGTTTTATTAAAATGTACTCTATGTCAAGATTGAAAGTCTGCAACAAAACAAACGCGTTATATTGAAATTAAACTATTTTAGGGATTTTATCGCGTTTATTTACTATTTTATTTTCCCGACGTTTCGGCTGCTTTACAGCAACCATGGTCACGGGGGGACTGAGGTGTAAGACGTCATAATTAATAACTGAGTACCCTCATATTTAGTTGTTGTTTGCGGTCCGATCCACGCAGAAAGTGCTTACGTTGTCTTGAGGTCTTGCATTGGTACACTTGGTTTTGGATTTAATCATATTAATTACTGGATCCCAAGTTGGTGGTAGCACCCAGCCATCTTCCCTATTGAAATTAGGATGTTTTTTAATTTCAATGGCCTCACGTATCATCCTTCGTCGGAGTCGGTGTTCTTTTGCGAGGATATGCGGTTTATCAAATCTGATATAATGGCGGGTGCGGTCCTGTACTAGTAAATAAACGCGATAAAATCCGTAAAATAGTTTAATTTCAATGTATAGTATTCGCGTAAATATAAGAAAACAATAAACGCGTTATACTTTAGTCGGGTACTAAATTATAACGCACGTCATCATTGAAATATGAGCTTTATCTTAAAGTCAACACAGCTCTTCTTTGTATTATCAAAAAAAATATGAAAACATGTATGGGCTGCTGTTCTCTTGTACGCACATCTACGGATGTTCCCAAATTAATCACTATGAACTTTCTTTAATTAAATACACAGTTAACTAAACTACTATCGCTGTTAGCAACAGGTTAATAGATATTCTGACGTGTAAAATGATTTTCCGTTGATGGTACGTAATTACAACCTTAATGATCTTATATGACTCGAGTGGAGGCTGGTAGATAATTACTTGGTAACAACAGACCAATGGATGAGGTATGCTCACACTATGTAACCACTGAGGCGAGCGAACTAACTTGATATTTGAAAAAAAAACTGACAAAAAAATGTAGGTGCATTAAAAAGGTAGAAATAACCTCACAATTTATTACATTTGGAGTTTTTTTTTATTATTTTCTTACGATTGTTAGTACAAATTGTAACGTATTGAAATCGTTGAAAAAAATGCAAGTAGACACCTCATTACAGCCTTAAATTAGTTAATAATTAAGCCAACAAAAAGTTTTTGATGTGGTAAGTTGTGTTTAAATATTAGCGCTAAAATCTGATGTCATTTAATACTAGCTTCGACAACTTCGTGTATTCAATATCGTTATAAATTATAGTCTATATGTTATTCTGATGTATAAACAATAATACTGTAAAGTTTCATTATAATCCGTTGAGTAGTTTTTGCGTGAAAGAGTAACAAACATCCATACCATCCTTCACAAACTTTTCTATTTATGGTATTAGTAGGATAGGATAGATTACTTTAAGAATAACCTAACCTACGTCCAAAAGAAAAAAATCAAAACATCAAGCGTATACCAGAATATTTAAAACATGTTACAAAGATGCTTTGAAGGAATTGAAAGCTGAACTATTCGCGACAAATACCATTCGCGTTATAATGTTGTTGTGAGACGCCGACAACAGGGTGGAACAACAGTGTCGTTAGGGCTATTCAAAATACACACTTATGTTAGTGGTAGCGGGTGGGTCGTGACGGTGCATACGTCAGTCGATGGTGGGAGACATGAACGATAGCGATTTTGCAAAACCTAACTTTTGACGGAATAAAATGAAATATTATGTTATGGAACTAGCTCATCGGGCGAACTTCGTACCGCCTACGAACGAAAGCAGCGCCATCTACCGCGTCCAATTGTAAATCTAAACCATCCAGGGCTCCACCCCAGAGTTCAGTGACATACACACGTACAGTAGAATTATAAAAATATATATAAAAGATAAGATGAGGTATGGCTACCCAACAAACCATCAAGTTATTAATAGCAAAATCAAATTTCATATATATTTTAGGTAGAAACCTTAGTTCCATAGGGACCGGGTGCCCACCAGATGTTTCAAGACATTGCAAAACGTCTGATCGGAATATCTGCTGATCAGAATGCTAGAAACTATTTTGCAAAACACATCAGCTAGCTTCCACCCGCGACTTAGTCTACGCAGACTTTGATTATCCAATATCGTTAAAGTTATAATTTATTGAACAATTATTTACAAAATATTTACAATGTAAAACAAAATAAGTTAAAACAAATAAGAAAATATATATTTATAAAATATGTAAAAAAATTGGCCCATGCGGAAGCGTACCCAAGACGCTGACTGTATTCCCTCGCTGAATGGCTAGAGCCACTCGTTGAGCGAGAAAATGGCATGCTCTTGGGTCGCCGGTTGTTTCGACCAATTTTTTGCCTAATATGTTCATTAAATATCCAATATCGTTATATTTTATAACCTATATGTTATTCTGATGTATAAACAAGAATAAGTTTTTGCGTGAAAGACTATCAAACATCCATCTATACATCCATCCTCACAAACTTTCACATTTATAATATTAGTAGTATTAATCTATTTATAAAAACGCTTGCTAAACCGCTCTCCTTGCTTCGTTTATACCACAAGTCTAGGGTGGGCCGTGAAATTGTGTATTACCATCATCGTGCTACGGCCTCGCTGGCAATATTAAGGGGACTATGACCCCATGTCATTACACACATCCAGGTGAAAGCTATGTCATCAACTGTCACATACCTTTCAGCTTGTTAATTTTAACACCTAATAACAAGTTATTTCTTGGATTCATCCGCCATCTTTATTCCATAATCTGCTCTTGCTATTAATTATTTGAAACTGGCCGAAATACCAGTCTTGGAGCCATTCCTCATTTTATTCCATAAAATTTAATGAATGAGTCATTTCTTAAACAAATTGAGTTATCGATTTAATCTAGTATTTGCAGTAGTTTTCCTATTTTGAATTGATTGAAAGTTTATCCAACACTAATTCATGGCTGAAACGAATATTTTTTTGACTTAGATAAACGGTAGTTTAAGTTAGAAGTTGGATTCATCCGCCATCTTTATCACTGTCATCATAAATTTTTATTTATAATGTGTATTTATTGAATTTGACCTTGCTATTAATTACTTGACACTGGCTGAAATACCCGCTAAGCGCAGGTGGAGCCATTCCTCATCTTATTCCATTAAATTATCACCATTTCACTCATTTCGTAAAACAGAAGAAGCTAGAAGTTTCTATGAATAATCAAAAACTTCAGTTATTGGGAAAATTGCTCTGACAGCCCCCTTACCAACACCTGTCTTGCAGCAATGATTTACTTTCAGTTTTTGTCAGTTAACTTAAAAATTACTATGGTTACTATGGAAACAGAAATGCTTTAAAAGTGATATGGCACCAGGGTTGACTTTAGTTATGTTATGGAACAAAATAATTAATGAAAAATAGAATTATCATTTTCTTTCCAACAGCGGAAACTTATATTATATGTGATCTGTGTCTGCATCTCATCCATAGAATCCCCAGTAATGCCTTACTAAGAATAAAATTGTCTGTCTTCTCTATACTTTTGTATCACAACATTTTACCCAGAAAGCTAGCGCAACTAGCACGTGCGCCAACATAAGACGTTGTGTTAAAAGTTATGTTGCAAATAGATACTATCTTACTTTCGAATTTCATAAGAGAGATAGAAACAAAATTGATAATATCTCACATTTTGTCTTGTCACTACGGGCCGTAACTGTTCATGCTAACCGTGCTAACAACATCATCATCACGCCTGTATTTCCCGAAGGGGTAGGCAGAGGCGCACTACAGTGCACACCACACTTGTATGTATTTTGGTCCCAATGTAATAGGGGGCGAGCCTATTGCCATTATACCGGACACGTTCTCCCTCAATACGAAGGAGATTTGGGCCATAGTCCACCACGCTGGCCCAGTGAGGGTTGGTGAACTTCACACGACCTTATATAGACGTGCAGGTACTTAACGATGTTCTTCACGTTCTGTGGCACTTTTCAATACAAAAGTTTAGTACACAAAAGTTTGCAATACTATAATGATGTCTCTACCTACCTCTATCGTGGTTTTATAAGGGCGTAATTATATTGCACTGTTACTTCTTTGCATATAGCAAACAAACATATACAACTTGTTAGTCAATGTAAATTAAGTTATCATCATCATCATCATCACGCCTGTATTCCCCGAAGGGGTAGGCAGAGGTGCACTGCAGTGCGCCCACACTTAGCCGATGTATTTTGGTCCCAATGTAATAGGGGGCGAGCCTATTGCCATTATACCGGGCACACAGGTTTCCTCACGATGTTTTCCGTCACCGTTTCTTAGCAAGTGATAATCTCAGATGAAAATGAGATTCGCACATGGAACCCAGAGGTGCGAGCCGGGTATAGAACCTGCGCACTTTGATTGCAAAGCGTGCGTTCGACCACTCGGCTACCACTGCTAATTAAGTTATCATATTTATCATTTTAAAATCGTGTTCAATTTAATCCGCTGAGACGTTAATAGGACTGGTATTGCGTTTGATTACAGGAAGTGATTATTTCCACGACTCTCTTACACAATGTAAGTCTAATTATTAAGTCTGAGTTTATTACTCTGTGCAATTATTCGATTTACAATTTAACATGGTACCTACTAGTCTTAAATTTGTTGGACATTCAAAGTAATAAAGGTTTGAAAGAACGTCTGAGATTTTTATATTAAATTTAAAATGTTATTTTACTAATTAATTGTTAAATTTGTTCAATTTGACATAAATTTTATCTAATTTAAAATTGAATATATTTCATTTTATGAACCTAATGAATATGATTCTGAGAAATAGCAACCATTAAGTTACTTGCCAATTTATTTCACTACTAGAGAAAAAAAAAGCTACCAATGGTAGTTTTTTTTTTATAAACTACATCCACAACAAATACATATTTTTTTAAACGTGTAAATGCCTAGACTTATGTTTCTTCTGTCAATGCAGTGAAGACTCAAGTTCAGTGGTATAATAAATTCCAATGTACAGGATGTTTCAGATTCCAAAATAATACATTGACGTTTGCATCTTTATCGGGTATACAACTGAATGGTATAAAACATTGATCAAAATACGATCATGTTCAACTTTTTTTAATTGTCAATTTCTATAACTCGTAATATTTCGAGTCCTATGCAAAATTTGCATGTTCAGTTTTTTGAATATTGGTAATTGTAGTTTACACTGCTGAATAGGTTAACGGATGTACCTAAAGGCTACACGATACCTGTGAGAAATATTCAAAGGTCTATAACTCAGAAACTTTGATAGTTAGTGTAGCGACATCTACCTCACCGGATGCGAACTAATCCTTCATCGCGATATTAAAGCGATCCGAGCGATTGCACATATATACAAGAACCTGACAATAACCGTCGGGCAGTAGCCCACCAGACATAACACCCGTCTGGTCGGAGAATCCTCCCTTTTCCGCCAGATTAGGAGTATAATGTCTTCACTAAGCATCCACATATGAGCTACTACAAAGTATGATTTCGGACTTCTGAAACACCCTGTATAATGTTACCAGGTAGGTATTCTACCAGCCACTAGTTGCATCAAACACCGTATCATAATAAAAATTGAATGCATAAGAAACCTGACTGCATGTATTGTTTTAATGTCACAGGATCGCGTGGAAATGTGTCATTGTGTAAAAAGAGTGTATCGCGAGTTTTGTTTCAATAATTCACTGGCACTGTTTAAAATACATATCCGATCGACAATGATGTACAAATATCACCTTTTTACAAGCTTTATATTAACTTGCAATGTATGTGAATCTTGCAACTGAATTTTAAATCAGTTGTCTTTAACCGATTGAGCTAAAATTTGGCATACACGGTTATTTTGGATGACAATGCATGCTTAGCTATGTGACGTCATTCTAATTCCAATATGGCGGATCATGCAAGATGGCGAAATAGTTATTTTATCTGCACTACCACAGTATGGCTATCAAATGAAAGGGCTTGCTGAGAACACGAAAATTAAGGGAAATTAAAAAAAAGCTTGTTTTTAAAAAGTTTTTTTATCATTAATTACCTTTTAAAATAAAGTTTACTTTTAGTATTTTTAACCTACTTTAAAGATGGAGGAGGTTCTCAATTTGATACGTATATTTTTTTGGCTTCCGTTTCATAAAAATTATAACTTCTTAAGACTTTATCTAGCGTCTACTGAGACTTAGCTTTTGAAAAAAAACATCATACCTGTTTATGGTATGATATTTTTTTTCAAATGTTAAAATGGTGTTATATATGAGTGTGTTAATTTAATTTCAGTCATTTATAAGATGATTCATGTCATCCATTTAGTTTCGAAGAAGAGCTACCCGACTTGTAAAAGTAACAAATCACATTTTTTTCAGTTCGGTCGCCTAGCAAAATCCCTATTCCCTCCAAGCCTGCCGTAAGGAACTTCATTCCAAAAAAACTATATTAATACGAGAAAGAACAAAAAATCCATCTATTAATTTAATAAAAAAAGCCGCCTAGATTGTTTATTTTTTACTTTCAATAATGACATAAAATGAAGACTTAATTTGATATACATTCTTAGTGACGGAAATTGTCTACTTAAGAAATTATTTCGACAATTACTATAGCAATTGTTGATATTTATTCAACTACTCATTTGTAGAGCAAGAACAATTTTCACAGAAACTCAAATACTTCATTTGCTTTTCAAGTAACTATATTTTTTTACGATTCATTTATACCATAATACATTTACAATCCACACAAAAACCCATTTCACATCTTGCGAAATAACCACGAGCACACACTAAGAACCTATTTTAAAAACACATAATATTCATATGTAAATACCGCAGAGTAAACATGAAGGGTAAACATTTTTACCGCATTCCGTCCACGTGTTAAATGGGAATGCATTACGAGGGGCTATTGTCGCGCGGTTATCGCTGGCGGCTTGTGAATTGGACCACGCGATGCGTTTTAGCGTCTAACAACTGCGAGGTGGTCGTGTTTGCACCGTTTTTTGCGACATAAGGTTTAAGCCACTGAGACATCAAGAGCCACGCATCGAGATTTATTCCAATACCAAAACGAACTTTATGTCAATAACAATAAAGATTATTTCTACTGTAAACGCTCGCTCGCACCATCAATAATAACATTTCATAGAAGAATGAGATTTTCCTATGAGTTAACAGAGTTGATTTTGGTATAGGAAACAATTCTTATGAGCGAATCTTGACCTATACTGGCAGTTCAAATCATTTTCGAAATAACTTCTCGGTATCATAAGAACACAAAGTATTTTTAAAATATTGTTAAAAATTTTGTGAAATTTATAAGTAGTGAGGATGACTTAGTATAATCGCTCGGTTCACTGCACCGGGTAGTAGCAGGTTCGATTCCCGTAAGCGGCAAATTTTGCGCACGTGTACATAGTGGGACGTTAATATACCTATTATATCATTAGGGATTTATTAGAATTAAACTAGCTTAGCATGTTGACTCATTAAGATAAGCCGTTAATGTTTACATCTCATTACCATCCAAATACGGAATGCAATAATAAATATTTGGAATTATTTAGAAAGACAGTAAGTCCAGTCTTGATATTTTATAATCACGCCCATCATCTTGTCTCTCAAGAGATGAGAAGCATGTGACTAAAAGAGTGTTAGTATGAATGTGGATAGGTACAGAGCGAGAGGAAGACAAAAGAAAATATAGGTGGAGTGTGAAAAATTCTCTCGCGCTGTCAGTATCTTCTCGTTGAATAATGAACTTTTTCCACGTGTCAATATAGTACATTTGGTATTGGCAAAAAAACCATTCTCCCGACACTATCCCTGCTCTCCTATCCTCCCGTCACTATCACTGCTCTCCTCGACCCGGGCAGACATCAGCCTCAAACAGACACCGACCTCGCCGGCGAGGTCGAAGAACCCCCTCTTCTGCTCGTAGGTGCATCTTTGCACCTAGGAGTGTAGTCACTACCTCTCCCCTCACGGTAACTGCCCAAGCCGAGGTCATGCCCTCTGTGGCGCCCTTGAGCTAGTTGCCACCCCTTTTCCGTCCTAAAGGTCTTGGTTGGAGTCGCACTCTGCACTCGCCACTCCTTCAGTGAAGCTGTAAAGGCCACCTAACGGCCAACAGAGTAGTCCTTTAAAAAACAAGGCAAAGAATTTGACGCGTGAGGGTGGACGCCTCAGTGTATGGCAGGTTTAAAAGGTTTAGAGGCCTTTATAAACATAAATAAATATCGCCAGACAACACACAGTACACACTCATCGTATTATTCCAAACCAAGCAAAGCTACCATACAATGGACTGGAGCGATCAGAACTACACCCAGACCAGCGCAAATTCCGAAAACGCCATTTTTAGGGGTCCGTACCCAAAGGGTAAAACGGGAACCGTATTACTAAGACTTCGCTGTCCGTCCGTCCGTCTGTCACCAGCCTGTATCTCATGAACCGTGATAGTTAGACAGTTGAAATCTTCACAGATTATGTATTTATGTTGTCGCTATAACAACTAAAAACCAGAATTAAATAAATATTTAAGGGGGAGCCCAACAAACGTGATTTTTTGCCGTTTTTATAGATAATGGTACGGAACCCTTCTTCGTGCGCGAGTCCGACTCGCACTTGGCCGGTTTTTGAAATTTGTCACTAGCGGGAAGCGAACCCTCAACCACCTGCTTCAGTGAGCCTAGCGGCCTACGCTCAATACTCACCAAGCCCTCGTCACGGTGTAGAGTCACATGCAAGAGTTAATTTCCTTTATAAGCGTTCGTTTGATTTATCCTCTGCACGTTGGGTACAGCTTTTATCTTTTTTTTTTATTCACAAAAACCCCAAATTAGCACATCACAAACATTTCGCACAATGCGTTAAAATCTCCAAAAGACCGTACAATAAAAAAAATCTTGAATAATATCGGACCATTGTATACTTTCGAACGTATTATTAACTGTTAATCGCGGCACAGTGGGCTACAATGTTGAAGGGTCTCGAAAGTTATGTGTTCGTCACTTTGTCGGCGGCCGGCGCGGTTTTGTCTGGCGTTTTTTGTCCGTACCATCGAATATTTGACCACTGGGTTGGTTACTGCGGTTTGTGTGAGTTGATGGTTGGTGTATGTTTAAAAATTACATTTATTTCAAGCGATGCTCCGTTTCGCTGACGGACTGTAAAATAATCAATGATACGTTAGTCAAAACTATTCCTTTAAAAAAATCTGTATTTCCGAGTGGGTAGGCAGAGATGCACTGCAGTACACTTTTTTTTTGTTGGACTTACACTGTTGGCCGTGAGGTGGCCTTTACAGCTTTACCGGAGAAGTGGCGAGCGCAGAGTGCACTCCAACCAAGGCTTTAAGGGCAGAAAAAATGGTGGCAACTAGCTTAAGGGCGCCGCAGAGGGCACGACCTCGGCTTGGGCAGTTATCGTGAGGGGAGAGGTAGTGACTGCGCTCCTAGGTGCAAAGATGCACCTAGGAGCGGAAGAGGGGGTTCCTCGACCTCGCCGGCGAGATCGGTGTCCGTTTGAGGCCCGGCAGTACACCTACACTACACTGATGTATGCTAGTCCCAATATAGTAGGGGACGAGACTACTGGCATTATACCGAACCAATTCCCACTCATTCTCTTCTAAGTAACTATATATTATTGATTACAAGTTTTGATGCGAGCGAATTTAAGATCTTCGGTTTAATTTGACCATTTTTTATTACAAGCTTTATATTAACTTGCAATGTATGTCCTGGTGGAACATTGCAACTAAATTTTAAATCAGTTATCTATAACCGATTCAGCTGAAATTTCGTATACACGCTTATTTTGGATGACAATGCATGCTTATCTATGTGACGTCATTCTAATTCCAATATGGCGGAACATCCAAGATGGCGGAATAGTTATTTGTTTCTGCACTTCCACAATATGGGTATCAAATGAAGAGGCTTCCTGAGGAGAACACGAAAACTAAGGGCAATTAAATAAAAACTTGGTTTTAAAAAGATTTTTTAACATAATTTTTTTTTTACAAAATGTGATTTAATTTATTATCACGAACGCAATAGGAGTAATGACTCACATAATTACTTAAGTTGGTTAAATTGAAATCCTCCTAATATTATATATGTGAAAGGTTGATATTGGATGTATGTGACTCTTTCACGCAAAAACTATACAACAGATTTTAATTATATTTTACAGTATTATTGTTATATATCAGAATAACATATTAAGATATAACTTATAACGATATTGAATAATCTAAGTCGCCGGTAGAAGCTAGTAAGGAATAAGTAAAAAAATATTCAAGTATCAAGACGGTGCGTAACTATGAAAACGGCGGCAAATACCGGTACAATGAAAGGGGTTTTAAAATCATTTTTTGTCTATAACAACATCAATGACACCACTGTGCCGTACCAAAGGAACACATTATAAATATTAATGTACCAAATTACACCTATTTATTAAAAAATAATTTAATTTTGTAAATTTAACACCGACAGATGGGTTTAGCTGACATTTTTTAAACTGAATTTAAATAGTGTTTTTTTTTTAAACCGGCCAAGTACGAGTCGGACTCGCGCACAAAGGGTTCCGTACCATTATCTATAAAAACGGCAAAAAAATCACGTTTGTTGTATGGGAGCCCCCTTAAATATTTATTTTATTCTGTATTTAGTATTTGTTGTTATAGCGGCAACAGAAATACATCATCTGTGAAAATTTCAAGTCTCTAGATAACACGGTTCATGAGATACAGCCTGGTGACAGACGGACGGACGGACGGGATGGACGGACGGACAGCGAAGTCTCAGTAATAGGGTTCCCGTTTTACCCTTTGAGTACGGAACCCTAAAAACGAAACAATATTTTTATTTTTGCTTTAGTTTCAGGGGTACATACATGCGAAGCCGGGACGGGCCGCTAGTTTTTACATAAATTATTATTTCAGACTTCTGATACATCCTATATACAGGGTTCTGTCATGGATTAATTCTCTTTGATTATCTACAGTTGGTTCATAATCTTAATGTCATCGGAGATCACTGTACTGCGAGTCAAAGGTCAAACCCATTCCTTTTCAATAAATTGGAAGGTGCCTATCCAGTCATAAGGATGTGAAAAAATAATCGATTTTTAATAATCGATTCTCTAAAAAATAAAAATAGTTTTTTTTTTATTTTAAAGTGAGAAAAATCAATTATTTTGTAATCGATTTTTTCCTGTCCAAGTCATATCTCAGATTACCATTGGGCGATTCACGGCGTACAGCAGTACAAAATAGGGATGTAAAAAAATAATCGATTTTTATATTAATCAATTATTTTTTTCTAAAAATCGATTCTCTAAAAATTAAAAATCGATTTTTTTTTAAATCGACTAATTTTAAAGAGAGAAAAGTCGATTATTTAATCATCGATTTTTCCCGTTCAAATCACATCCCTATCCAGTCTGTCCATAGAAATCGCTATGAGAACATAAACTACAAACAATTTGGTCTATGGTTCATAAGATATTGTCGACTTGGCATTTACCTATGTGATTCGAAATAAGTATACGAACTAACCTTTAAAACATAAGTTCAGTAGCTCATAGTATATGATTATGTGAAGTCAGAAATACATTTTTATAATACCGACTAATGGTGGACCACGGCACTTAAATCAGTTGTTACTCCTACCCATAGACTTGGGTAGGACTTTACCTATGGGTTATGGGTACAGTAGTGGTAGCCGAGTGGTCGAACGCACGCCTTGCAAATCAAAGTGTGCAAACCTGCTCGTCTGAGGGAACTTGTCTAGTTCTCCATAGATGTGTGAAGTCTGCCAACTCGCACTGGGCCAGAGTGGTGGACTATGGCCTGAATCCCCCTCGCATTGAGAGGAGGCCCGTGCCCAGCAGTGGGAGGTTAAAAGGGCTGTAGTTAGTATGGGAACTCTAGATACTCATCTAGATTACTCATAACGACTCCACTCTTCGTATAGCTGTACGGCAGTTTTTCCGACATTTTTGCTATCTCATGTACCTGTGGTATATGTGGGAAAACAACAATGGCGGAGTCAGATAAACCGGAAAAATGTAACGCAGCGGGCTCGAAATGCCATCTCCGTTATAATATCTCCATGCTCCTATCCCATACTACCATCTGTCTTGCGTAAATGTTCATAATATTACTTTCATTTTTTGATAGTAGACAAAAACTGTAAACAATTTACACTTGGTATTGAAACCAAAATGCTTTAAGAGTTGATAATACAAACAGATACTTCAAATACATATATTTATATTTAAATTAGCTGACCGGGCGAACTTCGTACCACCTTAGAATTAGTGACATACGAAAGCAGCGCCATCTACCGGGTCCAATTGTGAATCTAAACCATTCAGGAACCCATTGAAATACACACACAAAATTTCATCCAACACGGTCCAGCCGTTTAGGAGGAGTTCAGTGACATACACACGTACACTACTTCTTCTACTGTCTGCTACCGCTCTTTATAGGAGTATTAATGCTAACACTTATATTTTTGACAGATTTCCTACTGCCTAAAATTAAAGCAATATTAAAATAATACTGCTTAAGTGATAGCTGTAGGAATAAGCGACCTAACTGACCATGTGTAAGCTTGTCAATACATAGAAATAAATTAACCTTATAACAACGTCTAACTAAGAACATGAAGGCTTAAATTTGTGATGCAGTCATCCAATCTTACAGCAGTATTGTTTTAATATTACTTGGGTATCATTCAATACAATCATCGTGTTATTAAATCTTATTTACAACGCATTATCAAATCCAATTGAAAATAACACACAAATCACATCTCTATTAAAACAAGTTTAAACACATAAATCAAGTTTATCAATTAACCGTGTATCGTGCGTGCCCGCCGGTCCAATTAGTGCGTATCAAAACCTTACTAATTAGTTCACGTACACAAAGATTACATCTGAATGTTAATTCTATTCCATATGGCAGTGGTAGCAGTGGTAGCCTCGTGGGCAAGAACGTGGCCTTGGACGCAAGGGGTGCAAGTTCAAATCCCGGGCCCGCACCTTTGAGATAATTTTCATGTGCGAATGTCATTTTCAACAATGATTACCACTTGCTGAACGGTGAAGGAAAATATCGTGAGGAAACCTGCACGTCTATAGCAAGGCGTGTGAAGTTCACCAACCTGCACTGGGCCAGCGTGGTGGACTATGGCCCAAATCTCCCTCGTATTTGAGGGGGAATGTGCCCGGTATAATGGCAATAGGCTCGCCCCCTATTACATTGGACCAAAATACATCGGCGAAGTTTGGGTGCACTACAGTCACCTCTGCCTACCCCTTCGGGGAATACAGGCGTGATGATGTATGATGTATGGGTATCTTTGTATGGTTAAAACCCTGCCTAAATAGGCGTGTCAATCCGTGTGTTTAATCCGTCACTCGTGCGTCCAATTTTTGTCTATATCAAAATTATTTTTTAAGACATATAACATCTTAAATTTGTATGGACTTAATGAAATTGAATGGAAAACCTGTACTATGGGTGCTATACATAACAAAGCGGAAGTGCAGCCCTTAAAAATCTTCAATAAAGCCTTTATAAACCACAACCAACAAACCCGTGGTAGATTTATAAGTAAGCTACCTTTTAAATGGGTCTTGGAAATTTTTAGAGTCCATCAGCTTAATTTTCTTACGCTCTGTCAGATCAAGAATTTATCTTTGCTTTTGTTGTGAGAAGGCAAAGTGACGATAACGATGGCTTGGTAGAGTGGTCTGATCGTAGGCCGCTTGATTCACTGCACCTGGTGGTAGCGGGTTCGATTCCCGACTGTAGCAAGTTTCGGAAATGGTCTTTTCAAAATTGGGTCTGTTCTGGGTGTAACTGGGATCGTCCCAGTCCATTGTATAGTACGCATAGCACAAAGCTTTGCTTAGTTTGGCATCATACGATGAGTATGTGTTGTTTGGCGATATTTTTTTTATTTATTTAATTCTAAATTGTTGTTGTAATCAGATCTCTATGATCTTTGATTGTTTTTATATTAACTACATAGCTGTTACCTGCGACTTTGTTCGAGTGGAATGATAAATAAAAGTTCTCTATTTCACTGCTTATAGCATCAGCTAGTGCTAGAAAAACTCCCACCAAATCGGATCAGCTATTTCAGAGATAACCCCGAACAAATAGACAGAAAAATATACAGACAAAAACCTTAATTGCTTTAACATTTAAACACTTGATATGTGATACGAATGCTTGAAAATCCCTTCAAGTAAATGGGATGTAATTGCACGTTTCAGTGCAAACAGCTTGCAATAAAAACAAAAGCGATAATTACACTTAACCACGCCCCAGTACCAATGGGAGTTCCACACGAATCCGATAAAAAAAAAAATAACGCCATCTAGTATTCGAGTTTGGGATCACATATTATTGTTTCTGTGTTCAGTGACAACCGAGGCTGAATCGCGCAAGCAAAGTTATCCAAAAAGTATTTAAATACAATTATTTGAATAGATGCAATAATATAAGTCGGCTATTTAAACATTATTATTATATCATCATATTATTATTTCATCATAGCAGTGGTAGCCGAGTGGTCGAACGCACGCCTTGCAAATCAAAGTGTGCAGGTTCAAACCCCGGCTTGCACCTCTGGGTTTCATGTGCGAATCTCATTTACATCCGAGATTACCACCTGCTATGAAACGGTGAAGGAAAACATCGTGAGGAAACCTGCACGTCTGAGGGAACTTGACTAGTTCTCGATAGATGTGTGAAGTCTGAGAAACCCGCAGTGGGCCAGCGTGGTGGACTATGGCCCGAATCCCCCTCGCATTGAGGGGAGGCCCGTGCCCAGCAGTGGGACATTAAAAAAAGGGCTGTAGTTATATTATATCATCCGATTGTCTCGGTGCTTAAGTAAGTTTCAAAGCATTTAACCAAATCAAATTTAATTTCTTTCCCATGCGAAACCTTGACAACTTTAACACCGAATTGAAAAGGTAAAACGTATCCTATTATAGTGATGGTTAACTCGTTTATTTCATTTGAGGATGAGGCAGTAACTTATTTTACCTCGCGAGGTACTCATGAGGTCTACCTCATTTGAGGTGAGGCACGCTCGAGCACGTATTTACTTCGTTCATTTACTTAGCTTACTCACTATATCCTGATACGATTAAAACTCTTCTCAGCAACGATAAAATGGGACGTAAGGACGGAGTGAACGAGTGAGGCAGTTCAATGATGGAATTCGAGTAACTCATTCAATTTGTTAACATGAGGACATCAAATGAGTTGACTCATGAGTGACGGACATATCACTATAGTACTGAGAACCTTCTATTAAAGCTTTTAGTTGCAATAAATTTACTGAAAGGTTAAGCTTGTATCATAAATTGTAGGCTTCAATGCGTGGATTGAAAGTCAATCCATGTATTCAGATCCTTGACATTACTGCGGCGTTCATTAAGTATAAAGTTTAAAAGTAAACTTACATTTTCAAGCAGTGGTAGCCTAGTTGGTGAAAAGCCCGCCTTAAACGTTAGGGGCGTAAGTTCAAATCCCGGGCTCGCACTTTTGAGATTTTCATGTGCGAATGTCATTTTCAATAATGATTACCACTTGCTGAACGGTAAATGGAATATAGTGAGGAAACCTGCACGTCTATAGAAAGGCGTGTGAAGTTCACCAACCCGCATTGAGCCAGCTTTGTGGACTATGGCCCAAATCTCTATCGTTTTGATGGGAAAGTGCCCGGTATAATGGCATTAAGCTCGTTTCTCATTATCGACGCAAATAATTTAGCGAAATATGGGTGCACCGTAGTGCACCTCCACCCATCAACTAGAAGAGTACAGGCCTGTTGATGTTATTAGCTTTGACGAGATACTAGAAGATGTATCTATCTTGATTCGTCCCCTTATTGCGTAGAACTGTAAAAATGAAATTGATCGTAAAACAACCCCTAGATATATCACCCCCTATGAGACTTATGTTTCGTAGGCCCATCAACTGTTTATTAGTTGGGGGCGCTGTGATGATGATAACGCGACACCTTTTGGAGAAGTTTCGAAAATTCACTGGTGGTGTGGAAAAACAATACAATAGTGACAATAGTCAGACGGCCCGCCTGGTAAACGAGAGGTTTCTGGTCCCATTTCCTTACCGGGATGTTTTTTTATTACAAGCTTTAAAACTTGCAATGTATGTCCGGGTGCAATCTTGCAACTGAATTTTAAATCAGTTATCTTTAACCGATTGAGCTGAAATTTGGTATACACGCTTAGACAATGCATGCTTAGCTATGTGACGTCATTCTAATTCCAATATGGCGGATCATCCAAGATGGCGGAATAGATATTTCTGCACTACCACAGTATGGCTATCAAATGAAAGGGCTTGCCGAGGAGAACACGAAAACTAAGGGAAATTTTTTAAAAAAAATTACCATTAATTTTTAAATGACTTTAAAAATGAGGAGGTTCTCAATTAGACCCGTATGTTTTTTTTTGACAGTCAACTCAGAACAAAATCTGTCAAGAATTGACAGTTAGTGTAGAACAATAATACTTTTAGTGTGGTGGGTAGGGCCCCAGGTTTGAATGATCCATATTGAGGGGTGTAAGGCACTTTTGGGCGATATTGACTACTATACGCGTCGAATTGAGAACCTCCTCCTTTTTTTTTCCTCGGTTAAAAATGTCGCTTATGTCAAATAGGCAAGCCTTTCATCCCTCGATATGATTATACACGACAGTTATGAGGTCCACTTGTGTGGTAAATCTGAATGTATATTTAACTAGCTGAGGATGCGACAACGTACGCGCGTTATTTCATAACCCTAATTATATTCAATCTTCTTTTAAAAAATCCACAAGAACCTTCTACAAAGTAGTTATCCGAAAATTTAAAAAAGGAGAATGAATTCGGTAAAGTCGTTCTCAAGTTGTGGCGTGACCAAAGGAAATGGAGATACATACATTTAGCTGACCGGGCGAACTTCGTACCGCCTTAGAATGAGTGACATACGAAAGTAGCGCCACCTATCGGGTCCAATTGTGAATCTAAACCATTCAGGGTGCCACCCAAACGTATACTAAAAAAAAGTCATTCAAACCGGTCCAGCCGTTTAGGAGGAGTTAGCTTACAACGAAAAGTGGCATTTTTTTTTATATATTACATTGATAAATGATAAATAGTTTCATTTTTTTTCTCATAAATGTCAAATGAATAACTCAGACCGGAACTCGTTTATTTTTTATCTATGTAACAGGTGCAAATAATCATTATGTCACAAATCATACCAATCTTTATATCCGATTCGAAAAACACTAAATTTTTTATAACATGTCATCATAGTAGGGAGGCATCAGAGGTAATTTGGTGTCCCGATCCGTGAAGGGTGAGAGATGCGCGGTAAAAAACCAACCCAACCACCATGTCCAATTTAAAGTAGTGAAAAATGAACCTCTATTATCCTTCCTTACTAAATTATTGTGGACCCCTGTACTATGAAACTCTGTTTATAACGATATTTCAGACGCCACACCGGTTACTACCGCCACTTATTGTAACAATATTAACTGATTAGTTTTCATGGATTTTGAACAGAGTTAACTGTTAGAAACAGAAATTAATATTAAATCAATTATTATAAGACAACTAGTAATTAATTTTGGTATAGTTAAAAAGAAATACTAAGGGCTTATACAGGGTGTATCAGAAGTCCGAAATAATACTTGGTCGTTTGCACGTGTATCGGATATACAACCGAATGGTATAAAAAAATCATCGAAATTCATAATTCGATTTTTTTTTCGTGTCCAATAAAAAAAAAAATGTTAAGTATCTCGCGTCCTATGCAAAATTTTCATGTTCTGTTTTGTGAATATTAGTAGTTCACCCTCGTTGATGAATTTTGAACTGTTAAATAGGCCTACGCATGTACCCAAAGGCCACAACACGATACCTGTGACAAATACTCAAAGGTCTGTAACTCAGAAACTATGATAGTTAGGAAGAAACTGTCTTCACTAAGCATCCACATATGAGCTAGCGTATATATACCCCAAGTATTATTTCGGACTTCTGATACATCCTGTATATGAGGCAAATAAATGTGTTCATTACTAAACAAGGAATCTTTTCATAAAATGGGCGTATTGGGATATTTATTTAACTGCCTTTTTTTTTAAATGATTTATCTTTTTTTTCGTTGTCGTTGAATGTGGACAACTATTTTTTTACAATTACTGACAATTATTTCTTCGAGGAAACAATAGTGATAAAGATTCACGTATTAGTTACCTAAGCCATGCCAAGCCAGTCGTCTAACCCTCAAACACATCACATAGTAAGGGAACCGGGGGCCAGACGTCGTAACTTTACGATACCAAGTTTACTGCACCAGCCTGCAACGGGTGGGGAAAAAATAAATTGGAAACTGACGCCCTCTAGATAGTGCGAGGCGCGTTTTACGAGCCCGTGCGCTCGACGCGGATAATAGTACAGCTGAGCGCTCTTGTATGCGACTGTACTTGCGGTTAATGATTACATGATTTGTTTTTAGAGTACCTCAAAAGTAAAAAAACCGGCCAAATGCGAGTCCGACTCGCGCACGAAGGGTTCCGTACCATTATCTATAAAAACGGCAAAAAAACACGTTTGTTGTATGGGAGCCCCCTTAAATATTTATTTTATTCTGTTTTCTAGTATTTGTTGTTATAGCGGCAACAGAAATACATCATCTGTGAAAATTTCAACTCTCTTACTATCACAGTTTATGAGATACAGCTTGGTGACAGACGGACGGACGGACAGCGAAGTCTCAGTAATAGGGTTCCCGTTTTACCCTTTGGGTACGGAACCCTAAAAAGGAACTCTTAAAGGATCACTTTGTTATCTGTCGGTTAAAAACATTTTTTTCAGGAACGTGTGGAGGTATCAAGCTGAAATTGATATCAAACACTCAGGTCTGCAATCCCTTGGAATTGTGAAAAAATAAAGATCTAAGTCAACGTTATCATAAGTCTGTATTTGCCACATATTTTGAATTGTATGAGAACCCAGATCTATTGGGTAGTA
This sequence comes from Ptilodon capucinus, assembly GCA_914767695.1. Taxonomy (NCBI): domain Eukaryota; kingdom Metazoa; phylum Arthropoda; class Insecta; order Lepidoptera; family Notodontidae; genus Ptilodon; species Ptilodon capucinus. Next base: position 4,195,297 of record OU611830.1, on the reverse strand, counting down.
CCCGTGGACCTAGAATAATAAAATTTGGCAAGCAGTGTCTTATAACACAAGTAAAATGAAGTAGGTATTTAAAAACTGTAAATTTGTAGTTACTCAAAACAAAAATTGCTTGTTTTGTTGAAAAACAATTGAGATGACAGATTCCCATGATAGACGAACTATTTACATACTTACACGTTTGTACGGGACTCCCGGTACGGGTGGCCGACTCATTATTGACTTTTTTATTAATCCAGCAATGTCCAGGTAATCTGGCATGCTGCGCTTGACGATAGGTATTTCACAAACCTTTTACAGAGATTTTCATAATTGTAATGAAAATCTTTAAAACTACGATTATGACTGTACACATCAAATATTGACGAAGAAAGTCACGCACGACATAACGGATATATACGACACCTGCAAAAATCATAAAATACACATTATTATGATCTTGCATATTGCATGGAAACATGTGGTTGGCTCTTTATAGTATTGCACTATCCTCACGAGTACATATAATAATATGCCTTAATTTTACTGCAATAAAGTGTATATTTCATCGGTGTTGCATTAAAGAAAAAGTTTATGCAATAAATAACAAATTAACAACGAAATGTAAAATTAATTTTTCTTTAGTCTTTATTTAGTTCTTTGAGCATTTATAGGCGTTGCTTTTACTAGGAAATATAAAATGCTTTTCGATCTGCGGTTTGTTTATTTGGTTAATATACACCTATTTATGATATATGAGATATTAATTGTATTATGTAGTATTGAGCATTATACATATAATAATTAATTATTACAAAAGGAGAGGTGATCCTATCAAGTTAATAAATCAAAGAGAGAGCTTATCCGAATATTTGACAGTTACATACGACTAAATTTGTGTTTGAAATTGTCGCTTACATACGTCAGAGAAGTATAAGACTAGACAGCTGTGGCATCATTGAGACCAACAATGGCTAAAAAAGGAGCGTTTTTAAGCTATTGCATAGCTTCTATCGCGGGCCTTGAGCGTGGAGACCGAATCCAGAAATTCCGTAACGAAAATAACCTAACACCCCCCACTCCGACCGGCACAGCGGTTTTTAGTTTTGCCATTTATCGATGAATAGCAGAACTTTTAATGACTTTTTAACCGACTTCAAAAAGGAGGAGGTTCTCAATTCGACCCGTATGTTTTTTTTTTTTATTTTTTTTTTTTTTTTTTTATGTATGTTACCGCATATCTCCGGCGTCTGTCGACCGATTTCGAAATTTTTTTTTAGGTTTGCTAGGGAATTCTTCAAGGTTGGTCCCATTTCCAAAATATTATCAGAAATCTAACCCCTTGGGGGTGAAATGGGGGGTTGAAGGTCACATAATTTCAAAAATATTTTTTGAACGACTTGAAACTTTGTATATATATTTAACATACAAAATAAAAAAACACGTCTTTCAGGAATTTTGAAAGAAAAAATATGTAGGGGGTGAAATGGGGGTCCAATTCGGAATACAGCATATCTCCGGCGTTAGTGAACCGATTTCGAAAAATCTTTTTTTGTTTAATACGGATTGTTAACAAAGATCGAAACCCACCCCCAAAGGGGTGGAAAGGGGGGGTGAGGGGGGGTGATTTTTTTTTGGCTGTAAATTTTTACTTTTTTAGGGCTGTTATAAGGTGATAATATTTGCAAATTTTCAACGATTATTGACACTAAAAATCGTGAAAAAAAATTATTTTTAACAAAAAACAAAAACCGACTTCAAAAACCTAGGTGCACTAAAAAGCTACAAATAACCTTACAATTCATTACATTTGGAGTCGGTGCCAATTCATGTGTGTATTTGCCTTGTCCGACGTTGATTGGCACCTACTCCAAATGTAATGAATTGTAAGGTTATTTGTAGCTTTTTAGTGCACCTAGGTTTTTGAAGTCGGTTTTTGTTTTTTGTTAAAAATAATTGAAATATCACGCTTGTCTCTTTAGTTCAGCAACTCACCTCTAGGTGGCATTAGTTGTATCGGCGTTTCGCCTCTAGGTGGCATTAGTTGTATCGGCGTTACTGCGCATGCATATGAATAAACAAAGTGCATTTATTAACTGCATAAGTTGATAAAAATGCTATGCAATAGCTTTACCGCGGTAGTCTCCGAGTGCTACACGTCTTTTTTTTGTCACACTTAGGTATCCAATAATATAATATTATAATATTTTCCAATATCATTGGAAAATATTCACCTTTTGCAAGCAATTGGTGTATTATGTACAGTGTTTTTCGTGGTTTTAGTTGTCAAATTTGGACCAAACATTTTTTAAAAATTCATACTAAATTTTAATCAACAAGGAAACGTATGATACGTTCGTACTTATTTCGATATATTATCTAGGCATGATTCATCAATTAAAATTGTATACTGGATGTATTAGAAGTCCGAAAAAATATTTTGGTAACATATACGGTAGCTCATACGTGGATGCGTAGTGAAGACAGATTATACCTAACTATTATAGTTTCTGAGTTATGGACCTTTCAATATTTGTCACAGGTATCGTGTTGTGGCTATAAGGCACACCCATAATCCTATTTAACAGTGTAAACTGCATCTACGAAAGGCTACTCCTAATATTCACAAAACATAACTTGAAAATATCGCATGGGACTCCAGATATGACAATAGTCCATAAATGGCGATGAAAAAAAAAGTAGCCGTCGCGGGACGCCTGGCCGATATGAAACATTAAGTTATTTAGAGTAGAGAGAGAACCATGGTAGTGGCGCGTGAGCAGCGTCAGCCGGTGGGCGGAGTCTAAGCGGTGGAAACAACCGAGGAGCCACGGAGCTGCTCGAAGTTTTCGCATCACGGTATCGCGGCATCAACAGTTGCTCTCACTCGCAAAACGCGCCATTAGATGTTTCACATCAAAAATGGCAATGAAAAAATGTTGTGAATTTCAATGAAATTTCTATACCATTCGGTATATTAATACCCGATACTCATGCAAACGTCAATGTATTATTTAGGACTTCTGGAACACCCTGTATTAACGAAAACAATTTAAAGGATACAAAAATTGGTCCCACGGACTGCCACCTGCCTGGTGGCTTTCAACAAAACCAAATATTTGAATAAAAAACCAAATGATATCTAATGACGGCCGAGATTGATGACAATTGAGTACAGGCGAGGGAAAAAGTTATAAACAAATGAAAAAAAAACGTGAAAAAACTTTAAAAAGTAACGACTACGTTTGTAGCTCACTATTTTTATTACAAAAAAAAATGTTAATATGGCAATATTTTTTAAAGTAATCGACCAGCCAGAAAAGGGAATCCAAATTTAATTTAAATACTCACAACTTTTGTTTTAGTAATAGCTATAATAAAAAAAAAAAAAGGTTAGAAAGAAAACAAATTAATTATTTAAAAACACTTTTGTATCGGAGTGTACAAAGGTTGCTCTCGACCGCACCGTTTGTTGATCTCTGACATTTGAATGAGATTACGTAACCGCTTCCTTTCCACATCAAATAGCTTTGATTGATTCAGTTTATATTATAATCTGACACATTTATTCAGATTCGGTTACAAATTTTCTTTTTTTTCTGACAAATAGTGACAATGGTGAAACTAAATGGTGGAAGCCAGTTTACTAATTGGAACTCTTCATAACTTAAAGATTAACTCAATATTTATTGAAAGTAGTGCTAAAGTGGCTAAAAAAACTAAATTGGCATTTTAGAACAATTTTGCAATAATAAATTCCAATGTAAAAAAAGGTTTGTGGTTGTCAAAAAAAAAAAGAAAAAAGAAATAGTACTAAAAGTATAGATGGTAAGGCAAACTGCCAGATCTTACGAGTATCAACTGAATAACAAGAAAAAAATTGAAATTCCTTTTGTATATTGTCTCATTGTACTTGTAAATAAATAAAATATCCCTAGACAACATCTACACATCGTATGATTCCAAACTACGGAAAGCTTTTACTGTACCTCACAATGGACTGGGGGGAACAGTTAACCCAGTTACACCCAGACTAGGGGCCCGATTTTCGTTTGATGGACATCAATCTCTATTAGAGATATGTTGAAACAAAAGAAGAAAATACGACCAATTTGACGTTTCGTTTCGACATATCTCTTATCAGAGATTGATGTCTATCAAACGAAAATCGGGCTCCAGGGCGAATTTCAAATGAATAGTTGGCAAAAATTATCGCAGACGGAAATAGAACCTAACACGGTGCAGGGAGTCAAGCAGCCTATGCTCAAACTACTACATCAAGTGATCACACCAAATGAAATAAAAATAATCAGAATCAGATTTTTGATGTGAAACATCTAATAGCGAGTGAAAGCAACTGTTGATGCCGCGATGCCGTGATGCGAAAACTTCGAGCAGCTCCGTGGCTCCTTGGTTCTTTCCGCCGCTTAGACTCCGCCTACCGGCTGACTCCGCTCACTCACCGCTACGACGCTTCTCTCTCTACTCTAAATAACATAATGTTTCATATCTGCCAGGCGTCCCGCGACGGCTACATTTTTTTAATTCATAAACTAATACAGGCACTTATGAATCGTCAATAACCAAAAAATAATAATAGATGTTTACCTTACATAACCTACTTGATAGTATAACTTACTTAACTTTCGCCAAAGATCATACTTAAATGACATCTTAAGGCATCATAATAATGTTAACAGAATGCCTTCACAGCAATAAAATTCACCTTCTAGCGGTTTTGATAAGTCGGCAAAGATTTTATGGAGGCATTAAAACCGGCTGCGTTTTAATTTGGCTGTAAAATCCCAGGGCCATTGTATGTAGTTCGCCCTCGTGTGTGAAAGCCTTTTGATAGCATAGACGCTCATAAAATGTGTGATATTGTTGGTGTTGAATTTGACGAAGCATTAAAAATAGAGATAAAATCAAGACTATCGTGCAAAAATTAAAAAAATATAGATGTTTTAAAAACTTAAGTCATTATCAAATAAAAAAAAAAAAAATCCTGTAGGCCAAAAAGCACTTACGAATAGTCAGATTCTACCACTGGTTCGGAATGCTGCTTCCACTGAGAAGAGCCGGTAAGAAACTCAATGGTTACTCTTGTCAAAATGATAATTGCGAGTAATACATTCTCAGGAGCAGTAACGCCTTGAGAGCAGACAGCACCTTTGCCACAATACTAGAGAAGAATTTTACTTACGGCAGTCTAATATTAAATATAAATATTTTCTTTACGTTTAGGAAGCTAGTACAGTAAGGTGCATCTACTCCCATTTACAATGTAGGGATTATTCTAAACCACAGATGGTTATAGAAATTATTGCTTTGGTATTTCAACGCAATATGGGAGAATAGATGATTGATTGATTGATGATTAAGAGGAGAATGGAATATGGAAAATGGTTGGACCAGTCCTCGCAAGTAGCACCCGTACACGAGCATGACTTGAGGAGCAGCCATCACTCTCCTCAACCGTATTCTAGGGAAGAGGGTGAATATCAACGTCAAATGATGTCTAGTTATTTGATCTAGGAGGATCAAAAGTTACGATTGGTAATTTCTGATCTGCCCCCTTACCACCTGTCTTGTAGCAATGTTTTCAATATTCCTTTCCGTTTAGGACAGATTACTCAGTTAACAATAAATTCTGTACAAAATGACAGTATGGAAACAATACTTTAGGAGGTAAGGCCCCTATATTCTAAAACCAAATCGGAGTTCAAACTCTACAAATCGAACATGAAACAAGTTTTTTTTTTCAATTATACGCTTATTAAAAGAAGACGAACTATTTAATCGAGAAACACAATCGATATCAAATATGAATGGTCACAAAACAAACTATGTAACTCGATCCCTACAGTACAAGCGATCCATCAAAAAATTCTGACAGACCGAGAAAAAAGTTTTTATTTAAAAACCTTTTTGTACTTTTGTCGTTGAGTGTACACAGTGTAATGGAGGTATTTTGAGCGGTTTTTAAACTTGAAGTTTATTTTATTTGTTGTTATCTCGAGAACTGCTCAACCGATTTGAGTAAATTCATTTTTGTACAACTTGTACATGCAAATGGTATTTGCTAGGCGTTTTTTTTTACTTTATTTTTGTGACAATTGAATAGCTGTGGTAGCCGAGTGGTCAAAATCACGCCTTGCAATTAAAGTGTGCAGGTTCAAACCCCGACTCGCACCTCTGGGCTTTATGTGCGAATCTCATTTTCATCCGTGATAACTTGCTATGAAACGGTGACGGAAAACATCGTGAGGAAACCTGCACGTCTGAGGGAACTTGACTAGATCTCGATAGATGTGTGAAGTCTGCCAACCCGCACTGGGCCAGTATGGTGGACTATGACCAGAATCCCCCTCGCATTGGTGAGAGGGCCGTGCCCAGCAGTGGGACGTTAAAAGGACAATAAATGAAATAATGATAAAAAAACATTTTAAAACAAGCTTTTATTTAATTGCCCTTAGTTTTCGTGTTCTCCTCAGCAAGCTCTTTCATTTGATACCCATATTGTGGTAGTGCAGAAAAAAAATACTATTCCGTCATCTTGGATGATCCGCCATATTGGATTTAGAATGACCTCACATAGCTAAGCATGCGTTGTCATCTAAAATAAGCGTGTATGCCAAATTTCAGCTCAATCGGTTAAAGATAACTGATTTAAAATTCAGTTGCAAGATTCCACCCGGACATACATTGCAAGTTAATATAAAGCTTGTAATAATAAAATAAAAAGAGTTGAAGTAGTATGCATCGTTTACATTTTTTTTTATATCAATGGATTAAAAATCTTCAGTTATCTTTACTTATCCTTCAAAATCACTTTCAAAATCCATAAAAATGAAGTGACAGGCTCAAATTATAAGCCATACACGATACGTGTAATTTTCGCATACGAAAAGCGATAAATATCAATTTGTATGTGGATAACAGCTAAATTGTAGGTTAAGTGGGCGAGGAGAATGATTTAGTGGTTACCGAGTGTCTGAAATTTCGGCGCCATGTGTCGTAGATATTTTGTTTATGACTGTACCTTTCAGGCTATTATCACCATTATAATAACTGAGCTCGTGACTTCAGTCCCGCGCCGCGTAATTTAGAAACACTATTTTTTTTTTTTCGTAAGAAACTTCTACAAAGTTTTAGAAAAATCTTTAAACAAAAATACGAATGAAATCTGTATAGTCGTTCTCAAGTTATGGCGTGATCTATTGAAATAGCGAGTCATCCTGATATCCCTACTATTGTAAATGTGAAAGTTTGTGAGGATGGATAGATGTTTGTTACTCTTTCACGCAAAAACTACTGCATGGATTGAATAATTGAAGTCTGGGCGGACGAAGTCGCGGGTAGAAGCTAAGGAGTAATTAGTGTGCTAAAATAATAAAATATTTTTCAGAAGTACTGTCAAGAGGAAAAGTGTTACATTTTATAAATAATACAGTAACGTCTAACTAAAAAAAATAACTATGCTAAATCACGGTTATCATGTTCCGTGACGATATACAATCACGTCCAAAATACAAATACGTTCTTTATTTTAATAATATAATAAATGAACACAACTTTCAAAACAACATTTAACATAAATAGTCTAATAAATAACATAACACATAGCATTGTAACTGTGTTGTGTTTTAAAACCCACGCATGTGTTGTTCAAGTAATAAAATTAATATATTGCTGTTAATATTAGTTTATTAGTGTCATAACTATTAATAACGAACGGTTTACGCAAAATGTGCGTAACTGAGATACCGTTAGGAAATAATTAATTGCGGGACTCACATCTTTTAAATAATTATGTGATTTGTTAATTTTTAGAATTTTTTTTTATTTATGTTCAATCTTTTTTTTCCGATTAATAGGATTGCATCGGTTTATTTTAATAGCCTGTGAAAAAAAATCTTTTGAAAATTTTGAAAATATTTATCTTTTATCTAATTAAAAAAAATAAAATTGAAGTGTCTGTTCACAAATGTCAAACAACAGCGTTTTACTAAATGCATTTTAAAAGACATAACAGTACCTATAAAACATTTTTTTTGTCTGTTTGTTTATGTTGGATAAATTCCCAAACGGCTGGAGCAATTTTGACGGGACTCACTGGCAGATAGCAGATATCACAAGAAGTAACATATGCTACTTTTTATAAGAAAGAGAATCAGGTTTTTTATGGGTCCCAATTTTCGCAGGTACGCAACTGCGGGCATAGCCAGTTTTATAATATAAAATATCTTAATTACAAGTCAACTTAAACTGTAAATTACTTTGTAAATCATGAAATTGACGTGTTTACAGTCGCATATATTATAATAAGCCATTCGACTTAAAGTTTAATCGCTCAAGTAACAGTAGCCACATTAAAACAAGTCATCCACAATATCGCCTTTTATTAAATCGTAAACTTCGTTTTAATGACTATTTTTACTTTTTCCAATAAAGTGTTTATTGGTCGCGTTTATTACAAGTTGTAACGTTAGATTTTAAGTAACAGTAAAATAAGTGGTCGTTTAACGATTTACCGAATCGATATCTCGTTTTCGTAAGATATAGGATCGATTTCAGTTATACTGGTCGTATTTGTAATCATGAATTTGTTGCGTCTGAGGTCTGAGGTCTTTAAAAGCTAAAGGTCAGAATAGAAAGGAGAAGATAAAGGGGTTATGGATGGTAAAAATAATACACTTAATAGTCTTCTAGCCATTTTAAAAGTCTATTAAGAGAGTATTATCTTAAAAATACATTATCACGCATATCTTTCTCAAAAAGGTTGGCCCAAGTGCACTCACACTTAGCAAATGTAAGTGCGTTTCCCCAAGTAGGACAGCAAACAATTTGCTTTGCAAGCAAGCAATTTTTCAGTATTGTGCAAAATGAAACTCGTTTTAATTTGCAATTTCATTAATCGTAAACAGGACGTTATTATTAAATATATTTTATAACAAAAATTGGATAAAACATTAAATTTTAATCTTTACAATTTTTAACCGTTTTATTAAAAAACTAGCTGTGCCCGCGACTTCGCCCGCGTGGACTTTAGGGAGATTACCCGGAAATATAGGTATTATGTTTTTCCCGCGGAAACCTAATGCTTTTTCTAAAATTAAAGTAGCTTAAGTTACGCCTTGGAACGTCAGCTATCTGTAAGTGAAAGTCCCATTGAAATCGGTTCAGCCGTTTAGAAGTTTACCTCACACAAACGGACAGACAGACAAAAAAAAATAAAATTGCGTTTTCGTTATAGGTATCGTATATACTTTCTATATATTTGGTAAAAAAGTGTTATTTTGATATTACAAACAGACACTCCAATTTTATTTATTTGTATAGATGTATAGATATGAATAACTTTGTTTCATTGCGAGCTTACAGCGTTTATTGAATTCACAAATAGATACGACACTTTTTATAAACTTGCAGGCAATTATACCGATGTAGCGGAGATAATTGACGCAATGGGGGACCACCACCTGTGAGTCATTTACACGCAGATGACGAATGGTGAACGGGGAAATTTTGATGGTTAGCAATTTTGAACGTGATTGTACACCAAGGACTATCCTTACAAATATTATAAATGCGAAAGTAACTCTGTCTGTGTGTTACGCAATCACGCCTGAACTAATGAACCGATTTAAATGCAATTTGGTACAGAGATAGTCTAAAGCCAGAGAAAGGACATAGGCTACTTTTTAACCGACTTCCAAAAAGGAGGACGTAACAATAAGCGGGTTAGTAGCTTATGCCCCCAGTATCAGTTCCCCCCGTAACAGTTGCCCACAGTTTCAGTTGCCCACGATAAATTTTATTACATAGATTTAAACTTAGTACCGTCAACAACAAAAGTGTTTTGCATTTTACAATATTGGCAAACAATGAGATATACCACAGTAGTTCATTATGGGGTCATCATCAGGTGTTTTTCTTAGAAAACATAAACCAATAAATAATAAATATTATAGCATTAACCGAACAAAAAGGATATCATTGTTTCTTAGGAACAATTATAAGATTTGGTAGGTGACAGACGGACGGACGGACAGAGAAGTCACAGTAATAGGTTTCCCGTTTTACCCTTTTGTTACGGAGCCCTAAAAACAAAGCGTTATCAATGATAAGGTCATTTCAAAGCTAACGCAAACTTTTATAGAAGATACCATAACAAAGTTTTAAAAGAAATGAGCTCATTTATTTTAATACACCCATAAATGCAACTCAATTGTATTCTGACTTTCAAGTTATTTTTATTGTTGATTTTGCATGATTTTTTTTGTTTTAGGCTATTAGATGATTATTAAGTTGACTATATTTTATTTTGCTATGCTTAGTTGATTTTGTATGTATTTTTATTAACTTTGTTTTACTTAATTTAAGCTGATATTTTATTTTTTTGGTTTGATAAGTACATTTTTGTTGATTTTTAAACATAGATGTAAATTTTAATTTAACGGTTATCATTCTATATTAAAAGCGTTTGTTGTAGATAGAGGAGAAATATTGCGATACCTATTATTGGCGATACTTTGTTTGTTGATTTTGCATGTTTTTTTCTTCAGAATGTTACAATTTATGTTGTACTTAAGACTCTATTTACATCTCTATTGAAGAAATGCGCTTACGAGGAAATAAATATACTTTTTTTTATTAAGCCTTTTCTAGAACATAAATAAATATATCGGTACTTTAAATTAGTATTATAATTTGGCAATACCATTTTTATTTCCAACAGTACTTTCTAATAGGTATTTTATGTAATAAAATGTATCGTGGGCAACTGAAACTGTGGGCAACTGATACGGGGGGAACTGATACCGGGTGCATAAGCTACTAACCCCAATAAGCGGGGGTGAAACCACGGATTCAGCTAGTTATCAATACTTCATAATATATTGTATGCAAGTAAGACTTTTAGTCAGGTTAATTTATAAATATTATTTGGATTGGCGTAAATAGTGATTAATTATAATTATATCATGGAAATTATTCATATTTGTTGTTTAATTACTTGAATTGAAAAATTTAGGTAAAAAAAAAAACAAAAAAAAAATGCTTTATCATTTTTCTATGTTATATTTTTCAGTCTCCAGACAAGATGCTATGCTACCCAAATAATAAAGTTAATTGACTGTTTATTTATCTGTTAATTTAATTCATTTAGGTACTACTCAAGTAGACAAGTAATTGTATGTCCTGGTGGAATCTTGCAACTGAATTTAAATCAGTTATCTTTAACCGATTGAGCTGAAATTTGGTATACACACTTACTTTGGATGACAATGCAAGCTTAGCTATGGCGGATCATCCAAGATGGCGGAATAGTTATTTTTTCTGCACTACCACAGTATGGGTATCAAATGAAAGGCCTTGCTGATGAGAACACGAAAACTAAGAACAATTAAATAAAAGCTTGTTTTTTAAAAGTTATTTCACCATTAATTTATTTTTTGTTGTAGTCTATTTAACGAATAAACACTGTCTAATCATTTTATCTGATGAATTGAAATTCAGTTCGTAATATGGCAATTCTCTTGAAAATATTTGCGGATACCAAAACGAACTTTATATCTGTAAACATAAAGATTGAATTTCTGTAGTAAAAGTCACGCTGCAAATTAGCTCAGATCATCAATGGGTATTGTTGAAGAATGACCTTTTATTATGAGATAATACAGTTCCTTTTAGTGTGCCCTAGGTTTAATTATTAAAACAGACCAATTAAGACCTAATTTTTTTTTGCCATTCAAAAACAAACTGTACTAACTCATAGAAAAAGTTCATTCTTCAACTGCATGACACAGACAGCGCAAGCGAATTTTTCCGCGTGGGGACGTGGCTTATATCACAGAAATTCAATCTTTATGCTTATAGACACAGAGTTTATTTTTGTATTTGGAGGCTTTAGCATGGCTCTTCTTTCCAAATCCACTGCCTACAGATTTGTGTAGCTCTACACTTGTTTATTACTTAAACGTGTCAACACAGGTCAAATCAACTTAGCATTTGCGCCCGAACCACTGCAAAGTAAACTTTAGTAATACCCAAATAAGGTCGTGATGAGCTGCAATATATAAACAGCTATGAAACCGGACGTAGACACACAATTACCTTCCTGTAGTGATAACGGCCTGATCAAGCTGAGGCAAGCGAATTCACTTGTTTTTTTTTTAAATGTACTCTTTGCGGATAATGTATTGACGGAATTACTGTGACGACGGCTTGGTCAAGCGTAGGCCGGTCGGCTTACTGGCAGGTGGGTTGTGGCTTCGATTCCCGCTAGCGGCAAATTTAGAAAATGGCTTTTGCGGAATTTGTCCTGGACCCCAATTCTCGCATGATCGACATCATCTCTATTCGAAATACATCGAAAAATACGACCAATTTGACGTTTATTTTCGACATATCTCGAATAACAGGCCTATATGTCGAAACGAAACGTCGATTTGGTATTTTTTTTTGTTTCGACATATCTCTAATAAAGATTGATGTCAATCAAACGTAAATCGCGCCCCTGGTCTGTGTGTAACTGGTAATCGCCTCCAGTCAGCTTAAAGTCATACGATGAGTATGGTGTCGCCTGGCGATATTTATGTTATTTATTTAAAAGCCTCGCAATTCCGTCTTCGATGACATTTCGTTGAAATATCACATCTTTAAAAGTATAGAGACCTATTATTATTATTATTATGAGTCTATAACGTCCCACTGCTGGGCAAAGACCTCCCTCCCCTTCCTCCATTCATCTCTATTTTGAGCCAAAATAGGCCACTCCTTTCGATGGGAGTCTAGTTCATCCCGCCATCTCCTTTTGGGCCTGCAGCGATGTCTTCTTGCATTGCTGGGAATCCACTCTGTAGTTATTTTGGCCCATTGTTGTTCTGACATGCGGCAGATGTGTCCAGCCCAGTTCCATTTTAGCTTGGCAGCTTTTTGACCTACGTCACTAATTTGTGTCTTGGAGCGCAGTACAGTATTCCGGATTCGGTCAGTAATCTTGACTCCGAGGATACTGCGCTCCATTGCTCGCTGGCATACCGCGAGCGCAGACTTCTGGACTGCTGTCAAAGACCAAACCTGTGCGCTGTAGGTAAGGATAGGGAGAATGCACATGTACATGAGTTTTCATTTCAATGTGAGAGGGAGGCTTCCTTTCATAAGCTCTTTCATGGACCAGTAGCTCCTCCAGGCATTTTCTATGCGACGTGCTATCTCTTTGTCTTGCCTGGCCTGGAAGGAGACTAACTCAAAAATAATGTTGTTGCAAAATGGTCGTTAGAACGACCACTTAAGATTTATAGTCGAAATCCTACAATTTTAAAATGGGTCTCTATACTTTTAAAGATGCGATATGTGCTTTTTCTTTGAGTTAATACAGGGGCCGTATTCTCGAAAGAATGACATCATCCCTAATTCGACATTATGTCGAAACAAAACTAAAATATACGACCAATTTGACGTTCGAGATATGTCGAATTAGTGATGATGTTGATTATGCGAGAATTGGGTCCCAATTCTTACGGGTATTGTCAGAAAAATGGTCGCAAGGTTTGACGCGTCTATTTGTCCAGGGCTTTGCGGTATTTAGGCTAATTGCCGCGAAGTGTAACAGCCAACATCTAACTTTAGAGCGTGTTGTATCTCCGTTGTATGTTTAAGATGCATAAAAAACCGGCCAAGTGCGAGTCGGACTCGCGCACGTAGGGTTCTGTACCATTAACTATAAGAACGGCAAAAAAATCACGTTTGTTGTATGGGAGCCCCCTTAAATATTTATTTTATTCTATTTTTTAGTATTTGTTGTTATAGCGGCAACAGAAATACATCATCTGTAAAATTTTCAGCTCTCTAGCTATCACGGTTCATGAGATACAGGCTTGTGACAGACGGACGGACAGACGGACGGACTGCGAAGTCTCGGTTCCTAGGGGGCTTCAGTTCATAGGGTTCCCGTTTTACGCTTTGGGTACGGAACCCTAAAAATACCCGTGACTACTGGTCACATTCTTTTTACTGAACAAGTCTAGACTTATTCGATTTCTATTATATTATATCGTCTATATTACTATTTTACTAGTAATCTATACAAATAAATAAAATTGAAGTGTCTGTTTGTAATATCAAAATAGCACCTTTTTACGAATTGCATATGAAAGTATACACGATACCTATAACGAAAATGCAATTTAAAAAATTTTTGTCTGTCTGTCTGTCTGTCTGTTTGTTTGAGGTAAACTTCAAAACGGCTGAATAGATTTCGACGGGACTTTCACTAGAAGATAGCTAATATTCCAAGGCGTAACTTAGGCTACTTTATTTTTTGAAAAAGCATTAGGGTTCCGCGAAATGAACATAAAACCCATTTTTCCGGGTGATCCCCCAACCGGCTTAACCGATTTCGACAGGACTTTCACTGATAGATGGCTGATGTTACAAGGAGTAACTTAGAGTACTATATTTTTTTGTTTAAACATTAGGGTTCCGCTGAAATAACGTAAAACCCATTTATATATACATACATACATACTACATACAAATAAATAAAATTGAAGTGTCTGTTTGTAATATCAAAATAGCACCTTTTTACGAATTGCATATGAAAGTATACACGATACCTATAACGAAAATGCAATTTAAAAAATTTTTGTCTGTCTGTCTGTCTGTCTGTTTGTTTGAGGTAAACTTCCAAACGGCTGAACAGATTTCAACGGGACTTTCACTGGCAGATAGTTAATGTTCCAGGGCGTAACTTAGGCTACTTTATTTTTTGAAAAAGCATTAGGGTTCCGCGGAATGAACAAAAAACCCATTTTTACAGGGTGATCTTCCAAACGGCTGAACAGATTTCGACGGAACTTTCACTGGCAGATAGCTAATGTTCCAAGGCGTAAGTTAGGCTACTTTATGTCTTGAAAAAGCATTAGGGTTCCGCGGAATGAACACAAAACCCATTTTTCCGGACCATTTTCCAAACAGCTGAACAGATTTCGACGTGACTTTCACTGGCAGATAGCTGATGTTATAAGGAGTAACTTATAGTACTTTCATTTTTTTAAAACATGAGGGTTCGGCGGAAAGAGCATAAATCCCAATTAATTTGAATGATTTCCCAAACGGTTGAACCTATTTTGACGAGTCTTACACTGACAGATAGTTAATATCACAAGGTGTAACTTGGCGTACAATATATATTTTTTTATAAGAATTACGGTTCCGCAGGAAGAACATAACTACCATTTATTCTCAGTGATCTTCCAAACAGCTGTATCTATTTTGACAAGTCTTTCACGGGAAGATAGCTGATGTTACAAGTAGTAACTGAGGGTACTTTCATTATAGAAAAAGAATTAGGGTTCTGCGGAAAGATCATAACTCTCATGTATTCCGAGTGTTCTCCAAAACGGCTGTACCTATTTTGATGAGACTTTCACTGGCAGATAGCTGATGTTACAAGGTGTAACTTGGCATACTATCATTTTTTTTAAAGCATTACGGTTCTGCGGGAAGAACATAACTACCATTTATTCTGAGTGATCTTTCAAACAGCTGTACCTATTTTTATAAGACTTTCACTGGCAGATGGTTAATGTTACAATGAGTTTCTTAGGGTATTTTCATTTTTTTTTTAAAGTACGGTTCCGCGGAAAGAACATAAATCCCATTTATTCCGAGTGTTCTCCAAAACGGCTCTAGCTATTTTTTCGTGACTTTCACTGGCAGATAGCTAATATCACAAGGCGTGACTTGGCGTACTATAATTTTAAAAAAAGCATTACGGTTCCGCGGGATGAACATAACTACCATTTATTCTGAGCGATCTTCCAAACAGCTGTATCTATTTTGGCAAGTCTTTCACGGGAAGATAGCTGATGTTACAAGTAGTAACTGAGGGTATTTTCATTCTAGAAAAAGCATTAGGGTTCTGCGGAAAGATCATAACTCTCATGTATTCCGAGTGTTCTCCAAAACGGCTGTACCTATTTTTATGACACTTTCACTGGCAGATAGCTGATGTTACAAGGTGTAACTTGGCATACTATAATTTTTTTTAAAGCATTACGGTTCCGCGGGAAGAACATAACCACCATTTATTCTGAGTGATCTTTCAAACAGCTGTACCTATTTTTATAAGACTTTCACTGGCAGATGGTTAATGTTACAATGAGTTTCTTAGGGTACTTTAATTTTTTTTTAAACATTACGTTTCCGCGGGAAGAACATAAATCCCATTTATTCCGAGTGTTCTCCAAAACGGCTCTACCTATTTTGACGTGACTTTCACTGGCAGATAGCTAATATCACAAGGTGTGACTTGGCGTACTATAATTATTATTAAAACATTAGGCTACTTAGAAAAAATAATTGGGGTTGTTTAATTCCGCGCGTACGAAGTCGCGGGTACAGCTAGTATTAAATATAAATAAGAGCCATACATATTGACAGCAGATTATCGTCGGGTGACAGGAAAAACCGGCCAAGTGCGAGTCGGACTCGCGCACGAAGGGTTCCGTACCATTATCTGTAAAAACGGAAAAAAAATCACGTTTATTAATATTTATTTTATTCTATTTTGTAGTATTTCTTGTTATAGTGGCAACAGAAATACAGCATCTTTGAAAATTTCAACTCTCTAACTACCACGGTTCATGAGATACAGCCTGGTGACAGACGGACGGACGGATGAACGGACGGACAGCGAAGTCTTAGTAATAGGGTACCTATTTTACCCTTTGGGTACGGAACCCTAAAAACTCATTATGTACAAAAATGAGGAAATATGTTTTTTTTAAATTAAGTACTTAAAGTACTTAATGTAAAAAACATATTGCGTCCACAACTTTCCCATTACAGAATTTCAATAAAACTAAAATCATATTGTTTTCTTATATTTACGCGAATACTATACATTGAAATTAAACTATTTTACGGATTTTATCGCATTTACAAAACTAAAATCACTAAATCGATATTTATTCGATTTAATCGCTGTAAAAACTAATCGATTCCATTTTATATCGATGGTTAAACACATCGATATCGTATTACCGAGCCGAAATGCTGATAAGCTCGGCCCTTCACACGCCCGCGTCAATATTTACCGGTAAGATTTTTGAGTAATTGCCTTACCTTTAACGGGTATGTGTACCTCTTCACGCGGCCATTGTGCCCGCCGACTGTTTGCCCAGTCGTTATTTTATCTATCCTTTCAAATAGTTTAAGCCCGGCAAAGATACCGCTCATATACGAGTACAATATGAATCGAAATGGGTTATGTAGTGATGTGCCGGATATCCGTATCGCGGGAAAAGAAAGATCCGTATCCGTATCCGTTACTTTTTCGGCGGATCGTTAACGGATCTTTTACCTTATTAATTTTCAAGACACAGATGAAATTCTTATACTTCCAGGTGATTAGGTAGCCATGAAAAACTTAAACTCCATTCAGATTATTTTTTATTTTATAAAATCAACTATTTGGCACCTTTATATTGCAAACATTTATAGCAGTGAGTTAGCATACCAATGTTACATAACTCATAGGTACTAGATCAACTTTATAATGAGATCAATGGCAAATATTGATGATAAGCTTACGAAATATTTACTATAGGAAGTTTTTATAAAATTGTTAAGATACGTATCCGTATCCGGATCGGTATCTGGAACGGTATCCGTGGATATACATTTTTAACGATCCGGCACATCACTAGTCATAAGGTCTAATACAAAATCACGGATTAGTAATAGTTCAGCAGTGTTCTCAAACTAGTTTACCGTGCATTTAAAAGTAGTATATGGTTTGATGAGTTTAACTTATATATAAAAAAAAAAAAAACTTATAAAAAAAAAATCTTATGGCCGCTGCATTGTAGGTATCATACTTGCAACTATAAATAGGTCGTACTAAAACCACAGGAAGTAACATCGAAATGGTTGTAAAAACGGAAATGGATCGGGTGCTTAAGTTGGTAACACTATTAGTCAGTGTTGCCAACCTAATAGGATGTGAACACGCGATGCTTTTATATTTTTAACCGACAAAAAAAAAAGAGGAGGTTCTCAATTCGACGCGTATATTAATTTTTTTTTTTTTTATGTATGATCACGCATAACTCCGGCGTCATTAGACCGATTTCAAAAAAAATTATGACGATTGCTAGGGAATTCTTCGAGAGTAGTCCCATTTTCAAAATATTATCAGAAATCAACCCCCTTGGGGGTAAAAGGGGGGGTTGAAGGTCACACAATTTCAAAATTATTTTTTTATCAACCTAAAACTTTGTATATGTATTTTACAAACAAAATAAAGAAACAGGTGTTTTAAGAAATTTGAAAAAAAAAATATGTAGGGTTGCCCCCTACATATTTTTTTTTGGGTTGGTAAAGTATGCATTCTGGACTACAGCATATCTTCGGCGCTAGTTAGCCGATTTCGAAAAATCTTTTTTGTTTAATATGAATTGTTAACAAATATCAAAACGATGGGACGACTCAAAATGAGTTAGGTATACTTACATTCGTTTAAGAACTTTGTTATTTAAGGTTAAATAAAAAAAGGTATATTATTTTTTGCTTTTTATAATTTTCGGCGGTTTGATTTTTTGTTAAAAAAAATTCTAGTTTAGAAACCAATAGTTCATATAAGTGGAATTTATTAACATTAAATAATAGTAACAATGAAGATAAAAATACTGCGATAAAAATAAATTATAACGAGGAGTAAAATACTATTTGACTATACTACTACAGCCCTTTTAACGTCCCACTGCTGGGCATGGGCCTCCCTTTCAATGCGAGGGGGATTCAGGCCACAGTCCACCACGCTGGCCCAGTGCGGGTTGGCAGACTTCACACATCTTTCGAGAACTAGTCAAGTTCCCTCAGACGTGCAGGTTTCCTCACGATGTTTTCCTTCACCGTTTCATAGCAAGTGATAATCTCGGATGAAAATGAGATTCACACTTATATCTCAGAGGTGCGAGCCGGGGTTTGAACCTGCACACTTTGATTGCAAGGCGTGTGTTCGACCACTCGCCTACCACTGCTGCTACTTTTGACTATAAGCGGCTTTTTTTTTAACTTTACAGGAGAGCATGCTATGAAAAGTATCGTCATAATTAGTCCTCATTTGGTAGTTTATTTGGTACAGACATGCACTTAAATTTAACTTATTTGAGTAGAAAATGATAGAGCGTTCTAACTGTATAAACCCATACTGTTCATAATCCCTCGCATTTACATGAAAAACGTTAGCTTTATAGCATACAGTACTCGGCCTAATTAAAAACTCAAAAACCACTCCAACGTCTCTGTAACATTGCAGTCATGACTCGGAAATGGCGCCCTGAGCATCATTGACCCCACTCCCGTGAATACAAGGATTATTACGACACAAATCCCATCAGGGGTCTACCATGAGTTTATACGTTCACTCACTATCGACAGTCACTATCGCCAGCGTAAAAAAATTTACGAGTAGGCGACTCCGCTGTGGAATTACCGACACAGATATTTTACGTGAACGTTAGCGGATAACGAGCCCAATACTCGTGATAGAGCCACTGAAAACATGGATGACGTTCCCCCCTATTTAAGCGTTGAATGCGCTTCCCCGACCGAGCACGTGCAACACTCAAGGTCCCACAACCCTTTACACATCCTCTCGTGCTTGCAATTAAAACGAAAACCCGACAAGGACGGCGCGATGCGAGATCACCGCGCGGAAACGAGACGGTGCATCTCATTTACCCAAGCACTTTTATTTCCACTTGCACTCGAGAGGTAGTCGGCCAATCAACGTCCGTCCCGCGCGCGCTTCGCATTGGTCCATTTGAATAAAGAATTTTTTTAAACATAAAAACTAGAGGGTAGGTAATAGCGAGTTTTGTTTTATTCGAGTGGCATTCCTCAGTCGAGTGGGTGCCCCCGCCCGGGGCGGACGTCTCGACTCTTAATTACCTTATATTTTCGCTATTGTTATCTTTGAGAGAGCTCGCATGGCTTTTCTTTGAGACTCAACATTGTTATTTTATAACACGGAAGTCGCTTTAGTGCGCTTAGTATGAGAGAAGCGAATTAGCTATGTTTATTTCTTACTAACAACCGACCGTGTTTACAGTTTGTCAGGAACTGTCGTTGCTCGAGTGTTTGTGATGGGATATTCACCTCAGTTGTATACATAACAATTGTCATATAGGACAAAGTTGAATGAATGTTTGTGGTTTAGGTTAAGATTTTTTTTGAGGTTTGTACGTTTGACGCTCGCAGCTGGGTTACTCATCTTATACACCAGGAAGCTTTTAAACATTAAACAATTAAATAAATCTATCTACAATTTCTTTTTGTAACCTGAAGGATGACTAAGATTAAGAAGAGTATAATGAGGTGGTTTGGCCATCTAAAGACGATGAATGAAAGTAGACTTACGAAAGATACCAGTAGCCTGAGAATGACCGCATAGACTTAAGTATCACTTCTAAGAAAATGTCACTTCGAGCTTTTTCATTCTCGGCGTCATTTTCTCGATGCGAATCGAACTCGTAACCCATCTGGAACTGATAGACCAAGCCATCATCGTCTTCATCAATTTATTTCTTTCAGGAACCTGGCAGCTCCAACTCCTCAAGCTCAAGTGGGCAACACATCGCTGGAGACCTTCACTGCACTTCACAAGGAGAACTGCCACAGGCTGGAATACCTGGTCGAGCGGCAGAAGCAGCTGTGTATGCTCTCTGATACCATGATAAGGGTAAGTGAGTTAGTACCTACCTATCTACAAATTAAGGTTCGTTTTCTAATTGAAAATCTAAAACGGTTTCCAAAATTTTTGAAATGTTTTATATTTTTATTTTTGTTATGTTTTCGATATTGATCGAATGATTTTAAATACCGTCACGCTAATATCCTACAAATATTATAAACTAGCGGTCCGCCCCGGCTTCGCATGGGTTTATAATATAGCCTATGCTACTCAGTGATAATGTAGCTTTCCAACGGTAAAATAATTTTTGAAATTGGTCAAGTAGTTTTCAAGATAATTCGTTACATACAAAATCTTTCCTCTTTATAATATTAGTATGGATGTGAAAGTTTGTGAGGATGGACAAAGGGATGGATAGATGGATAGATGGATGTTTGTTACTCTTGCACGCAAAAACTATTGAACACATTATGATGAAACTTTACAGTATTTGTTTAAAGTTTACGTTTATTGTTTATACATCAAAATAACATTTAAGATATAATTTATAACTATATTGAATAATCGAAGTCGCGAGTAAAAGCTATTTAATACTAAATGAAGGATTTACTGCAATGTTGAGCATCGCATGTTTCTCCAATCAACATCTGGTACTCCCTAGTATCACTCAATGTACTACCAATTAAACAGTGATTAAGATAAAATCAGAGGTAAACTTGAAAAGCAATTGCGAAGGACTGTTTTAATGTCTTTGTAAAAGTATAGATAGATAAGTATTTATTGTTCCACCTCTTAGATAAATACAAACTATACATGTACGATAGAAAATAATAATAATGAAGTGCAGTAATGGGTGGCTTTATCACTAAAAGTGATCTCTACCAGGCAAACTTACTGAATTAAAGTTTTTTTTTATATGACTACGCTGTTGGCCGTGAGTTGGCCTTTACAGCTTCACCGGAGGACTTTACAGCTTCACCAGAGGTTCTGAATTCAAGTACTAGTAAGGATAACACATAAGGTGTACTAAACAAATTGAATTTAACACGTCAAAAATCTTTTTAAGATCTGTTAATTATATATTTGTAGCAGTGGTAGCCGAGTGGTCGAACGCACACTTTGCAAATCAAAGTGTGCAGGTTCAAACCCCAGCTCGCACCTCTGGGATTTATGTGCGAATCTCATTTTCATCGGAGATTATCACTTGCTATGAAACGGTGAAGGAAAACATCGTGAGGAAACCTGCACCTCTGAGGGAACTTGTCTAGTTCTCGATAGATGTGTCAAGTCTGCCAACCCGCACTGGGCTAGCGTGGTGGACTATGGCCTGAAATCCTCCTCAAATTGAGGGGAGACCCGTGCCCAGCAGTGGGACGTTAAAAGGGCTGTAGTAATTAAATATTTATATGTTCATAATTCGTTTATAATATGCTTGAAAATCTATGATGTAATACCTACATACACTTGTATGGGTTGGTTAATAAATAAAACATTTTAGCTTTATATTTAATGGCAATACTCAGCTGACTCCAAACCATAGAGTAACTAGAGTACCCATAACTCTACTCTCCGTATGGCTCTGCGGTATTTATTCCGCCATTGTTGTTTTCTCATGCACATGTAGTATACGGCAACTATATGGGAAAACAACAATGGCGGATAAACCAGAAAAAAATACCGCAGCGCGGGCTCGGTATGCTGTCTCCGTTATAATATCTCCATGATCCGAACCCTTTTTCAAATGAACGACATTTTTATCCCTGTCAATAAAAACATGCAATTACCGATCGCAATTCACTTTGATAACGTCGTAAAACTTAATCTTAACGACGCAGTACTTAATTGAGATCGCAATGTCGATAAAGATACGTCTTATTGAATTAATCTATCTGCAAATGAACGAGGCGGAATTTAATTAAGCCCTGCCTTTTTGCCAATATTAAAACGAACTGTGATGCCTCATAAATAAAGCAGATTTTTCAATGAAGTGGACGCGTGGTTGTTGCCACAAATCTTCATTTGTTATTTGTTACTCGCTGAGCTCGCGGCGTTTCCCGCGTTGTATTTAGGTAAAAAGTAGTTCAAGTTACTCCTTGTAATATTATCTATCTGCTAGTGAGTCTCGTTAAAATCGTTCCAGCTGTTTTAGAGTTTACCTCGAACAACCAGGCACTCATACAGACATTTAAAATAAATCGTTTTCGTTATACATAGCGTAAATAGTTTGATATGTGTTTAGTAAAAAGCTGTTAGTAAGATGTTGTAATGTTAAACACACAAACAGACGCTTCAGATTTATTTATTTGTAAAGATGGCACATTTTCACGAAAGGTCGAGTGAATTAGCTCGCGTGAAAGTTCAGGGACCCAATTCTAGCATAATCTCTATTAGAGAATTTTTGTTTAACCTAATTTGTCCCACTGCTGGGGAAAGGTCTCCCCCATTCTCCACCACGCATCTCTATCTCCTGCCAGATCAGTCCATCTCTCCAGATAATTGTCCAGGTCATCGCACCACCTTTTCCTAATCGAGATATGTCGAAAAAAACCCGGCCAAGTGCGAGTCGGACTCGCGCACGAAAGGTTCCGTACCATTATCTATAAAAACGGCAAAAAATCACGATTGTTGTATAGGAGCCCCCTTAAATATTTATTTTATTCTGTGTTTTATTGTTATAGCGGCAACAGAAATACATCATGTGTAAAAAAATCAGTTCTCTAGCTATCATGGTTCATGAGTTACAGCCTGGTGACAGACGGACGGACGGACGGACGGACGGACGGACGGACAGCGAAGTCTCAGTAATAGGGTTCCCGTTTTACCCTTTGGGTACGGAACCCTAAAAACTAAAGGAACGACCAATATGACGTTTTATTTCGACATAATGTCGACTTAGAGATTCTAAAGCAGGTTCTAAAGCTCTTGTTAAAATAGCCCTACCGTGTTTCGCTTTATGCATAACAACCCGACCACCCACACCGACCTACTTCACTAAATATTCGTTTACAATACACTATACATCCCTGGGGACACAGGGGCGTCAAGACGCACGCGTCATATTATATGCGACTTCTTAATGAAGTTTGTATTTATTTACATTAAAAACTAAATTCAAAGAAAATTATAATACAAGGAAAATACATCATCACGCCTGTATTCCCCGAAGGAGTAGGCAGAGGTGCACTGTAGTGCGCCCACACTTCGCCGATGTATTTTGGTCCCAATGTAATAGGGGGCGAGCCTATTGGCATTATACCGGGCACATTCCCCCTCAATACGAGGGAGATTTGGGCCATAGTCCACCACGCTGGCCCAGTGCGGGTTGGTGAACTTCACACGCCTTTCTATAGACGTGCAGGTTTCCTCACGATGTTTTCCTTCACCGTTCAGCAAGTGGTAATCATTGTTAAAAATGACATTCGCACATGAAAATTTTCTCAGAGGTGCGAGCCTGGGATTTGAACTTGCACCCCTTACGTTCAAGGCGGGCGTTCTTGCCCGCGAGGCTACCACTGCTAATACAAGGATAAAAAATAAATTATATACAAAGGAACGCCTCCACACCGCCGTCGATACTGAAAGTTCCCAGCAGCTGCGCGAAATAAAAGCCAGCCCGCCGGTCACGTGAAGCGGTGAACAGACACGCTGCTATTTCCTTATACAGGAGTCGCGCGTTTGGGCCCCACGAACCTAGAGTCTCAACCCCAAACGGCTCAAACAGGTAACCTCCTGAGAGGCCACTATATTTGCGCCGTTTGAGGTTCTCTGCTTCTGCAGCAGCA
Source organism: Ptilodon capucinus (assembly GCA_914767695.1). Lineage (NCBI taxonomy): Eukaryota > Metazoa > Arthropoda > Insecta > Lepidoptera > Notodontidae > Ptilodon > Ptilodon capucinus. Next base: position 4,170,832 of record OU611830.1, on the reverse strand, counting down.
GTACAGGCACAATACGTGCTTGGAAGATGCAACAGAGCCAGAATGTCAACACAAGTTGCGTCCCACACCAAGGGCCGACCCATCTTCCAAGGCAGCAGAGACATACCGTCAGGTTTCTTGCGACTTCTATAATGAACTCTGTGTCAATATACATAAAGATTTATTTTCTGTCGTAAAAACCACGCCCCAACGCGTCAAAATCGCCAGCGCTGTCGATGACATTTGGTTAAAGAATGAGCTTATGCTACAAGTCAATAGAGTTTGTTTTATGCTGCACACCGTATCTTAAAAACACATGTTAGTCAATGCCGAAACGAACCGTATTCTCTCATAGAAAAAGTGCATTCTGCAACGCGAGCGAATTTTCATGCGTATCATGTGGTGCATATTGACACAGAGCTAGATTTGGTATTGGGAAAAATTTAGACGCACGCGTCTTGACGCCTCAGTGTGTCCAGGGCTTTATACTTCTTTTATTCTCGTAAAAACTTGTACTTTACAAGATTAGTATTGGGTTCATAAACGGTCTAATTTAAAAAGAACTTTACGTATTATTCGGGTATAAAATGTCCTGTTATGAATTTTTATAGCATTTTTATGTTCGCAAGTATTTATATTAACCGTGGTTGAATTAGGAAGCCAATATTTTAAAAAAATTACACACTAAAGCCTCCTTTGCCAATATCAAAAATAAATCTATATCTTTATGAATAAAGATTGAATTTCAGCGGTAAAAGCCACGTGACCGCGCTGTAAAATTCGCTCGCGTCATCGATGACATGTCATTGAAGAATGAGCTTTTTCCACGAGGTAATACAGTCGATTTTGTAGTGGCAATAAATTTGTATTGTGCGTCTTGGCACGTCGCGGTGCATGCCAAAGCGATCCCGTGGCGCCCCGAAACGGAAGATGGTACACCGTCGGGTTTTAGTGGGTATACGGCCTTCTGCCGGGACTCCCATATAACCCTGTTACTTCCCCCGAGGTGATAGGGTATCAATAAAGGACATTCCGACGTTAAAAAAAGTGTGCGTCTTGGCACCTAGTACTTGTAGCATGTGCGCCAAGACTAGAATAATGTCTCGGCATTGTCTCTATCTCTCGTACGACATAAGACAGAGAGCGAGCGAGCGAATCCGTGACAGAACGAGCGAATCTTGACATGCTGACTCCACAGGTATCCGACATGGCTATCGAGAAATCATGCTATCACTTTCATTACTATTTTAAAATGTGTAGAGTGAGCGAGATGGCACACGCCTTAGTAGAGTAACGCATGTTAAAATGTCGTAATACCTAGTCAGTAGCAATTTACAGCATTATAATCAGTAAGTAAATTGGAGTTCTAATCTTTAAATACAAATAAAAGAAAATTGAAATGTCTTTCTGTAATGTCATTATGATAGCTTTTATGATGATATTCTATATAGTAAAATATCATTGCTTTGTACTAAATGCATATGAAAGTGAATACAATAACGAAAATGTTTTTTAAATTGTTTGTTCGTCTGTCTGTTTGTTCCGAGTAAATTCCCAAACAGCTGAACCGATTGTGACGCAAGTTACACTGGCAGATAGCTGAAGATACCAGAAGCAACATAGGCTACTCTAATATTGCGAAAATAATTAGACTTCTTAAATTCCGTGCGTGCGAAGTCGCGGGCTTGGCTGGTTACAAAATAAATCAACACACAGGAAATTGAAATTGATTAGATGATTACACATCCTTCAAAACTGGCATAATCTTAAAAATCACGAGAATAAAACCAAATCATGTTTTGTGAAGTGAAGAAGATTAATTAAAGTTCATTTGCCATAAATATCTCACACGCTGCGTTCACTTTAACCATAGAAAATAAGCCTAAAGTCAGAACGGCAGTAATGATAGTTATGTATGAAAACTAGCGTCATCAGTTGCACACATGTAAACAATAAACGATAATTATACCTACATCAACAGGAAAACATTCGCCGCATTTATTACTAGCATAAATGACATAAATGCCTTATAATATTTTAATTATAAACCATAATTATTTGACAATACGTATGGATTTCCCACGCGACCACCAACAATTAAAAACATGTGTCATTAGCAGGTCTGACATTAAAAAAAACTGTTGAGTGAATTGATTTGGGTAAAAGTTTAAGGTAAGGTGAGCCTCCTCACTTACCGTAAGAGTCAAAAGATAAGGATGAAGTGATAGATTTAACGTTTTGATACTAAAGTTCTTCTTTTTTATAAAATGACTAAAATCATGAAATTTTATGGAATAAGATAAGGAATGGTGGTTAATATAAGAAAATTAGGAATGGCTTCACCTGCAGTTAGCAGGTATTTCAGCCAGTATCAATTTATTAATAGCAACAGCAAATTGAATAAATGCTCATAGTGGTAGAGATAATATTATTATTATTTATTGACGATTCATAAGTGCCTGTATTTGCTTACATGAATAAAATAAATATCTAATTCTGATTCTATAAGTGATATGGTTGAGTAATATGATAAACCTGGCGTATGAATAGACACTAATATTATCCTATATTCCTGTCTGGTGGCTCACCGGAACCGCACACTTTACCATTCTAATGACATCTTGCACTCTATGATTTAAAGTGTTTTCAAGAAGCGCTCTATTTATAAACCGTCAATTATATAATGTGTGTTGCAATTTCTAAATATATGAAGCTGAGTGTTAGTAAAGATGTTTCGTGCATCTTAGTCATCATTTATTACTATTACTCTTCCGTAAGAAGCAAGATTTAAGACAAGTCAAGGCTAAAGCCACCTAAATACGTGTCTCTCTGTCACTCACTGTCAATAATATTTCGTTGAAGATTGAACTTTTTCTCTCAGTCAATACAGTTCGTTTTCAAATATGAGTTCTGAAGTCTCAGTGTCTACAAGGCTATATTGCTCTACAAATTTATTTTATCTTAATTACAGGTGCTACAGACAGGCGCATTGCAAGCGGTAGAGGAGTGCCAGCATCAGTTCCGGCACAGCCGATGGAATTGTAGCACGGTGGAGAACTCTACTGATATCTTTGGCGGAGTTCTCAAATTTAGTAAGTACTGTGCCCTTCACTTCGCCCGCCTTATTTACTACTAGTATACTTAATTTCGCCGTTAGTAAACTATTATCCCCATACATCGAAATAGGTCACAAATAAGTTAGTAATCAGTAAACATATTTTTTATGCGTTCTCACTACAAATTTACTGTAGTCGGATTTCTCTTTTACTTCTCCTATAGCACTGCGTATTGCCAATTTCTAGGTAAACGGGAAGTGCCATATAGATTTATGATTCATTTGTAAATGTACTAAATATGCAACATAACCGTCGTATCTTTTGAAAGCGTTAACTTAGGAGTTTGATTTATTTACAGTTCCAAGGAATTGGAGACTTGAGACTTTGTTATTAATTACAACTTGATGTTTCTACGCGTTCCAGAACAAAATGGTCTTGACAGATAGACAGACAGGCGGACCACATAGTTCTTTTTTAGGTACTATCTATCAGCCAGAGACGTCCACTGCTGAACATAGGCCTCCCCCATAGATCGCCACAAATTACGTTCTTGGGCTTTATGCGCCCATCGACTCCCGGCGACCCTGGTGAGGTCGTCCGTCCATCTGGTCGGGGGTCGTCCCACATTCCGCTTGCCTGTTCGTGGCCGCCACTCTCGGACTTTGATGCCCCAACGGCCATCCGTTCTCCGGGCAATGTGTCCGGCCCATTGCCACTTCAAACGTTCAACCCTTCGAGCTATGTCTGTAACCTTGGTCTTCTGCGGATGTCCTCATTTCTGATTCTTTCGCGCAGTGAAACTCCCAGCATAGCTCGCTCCATTGCACGTTGAGTAGGTACGGAACCCTAAAAATGAAAAGGAAGAAGAGTATTTGCCATAAAAAGGGAAATAAAATATATAGGCCACATATTTCGTGTTCCAACTGGTTCAAAATTATCACCGCGTTTCGTTGAAACTCACGGAAATTGTAAGTTCAAAAGGATGGCTAGCTGACACGTGCTTTGAAGTATCGTGCCGGCTGCGTACCTCGTCTGAGCTGTCGTGTCACTCGTCACCGCTGTTTATGTTACTCGCCGTCAAATCTGGAAGTAATTTTGGTTTAAGGGCTATAATCATAACAGCACACCAGTGGCGGCGCAACTAGTTGCGCCACTAACCATATGTATATAGCTATATTTATTGATTTGGGACTGCCAGTAAGTGTTATAAATAAAAATAAATATATACATCATCACGCCTGTATTCCCCGAAGGGGTAGGCAGAGGTGCACTGGAGTGCGCCCACACTTCGCCGATGTATTTTGGTCCCAATGTAATAGGGGGCGAGCCTATTGCCATTATACCGGGCACACCGGTTTCCTCACGATGTTTTCCGTCACCGTTTCTTAGCAAGTGATAATCTCAGATGAAAATAGTTATATTAATAACATTATGAAGATAACATACAAATAAAACAATACTAATTAATATAAATGGTGCCAAAACATGCACAGTAGGTAGCATAATATAAATTTAGTAAACATATAGTTTGATAATAATATAATACAGTGATACCACTTATGAAGGGTCGTATGGGACCTAACCACCACCACTTATAGTGAATTTCACTTATCATGGGTACGGTGACACATGTCAAATAAACTCTATAGTGAGGTGACCATGCACAATTAATTTATGTGATTCGATTATCGAGTACAATTGCGGTTAACCTTTAATCGATTATAAAAAAAATATATATATTTAATCATTTCGTAAAAAAGGAAGAAGATAACATTGCTGCAAGGTTTCCGTTTGGTTAAACAATCAATTCGGTGATAGCAATCACATCACCCATTGGTGGCTCAACCATTGATATGTATAGAGCTTTTAGGCACTACAGTCACTCGACAACAAGTTGCGCTACCAGAGACGTTCCTCCCGTACGTGGCAGACGACGCTGGTTTTTGGTCTGGTGTTTCTCGCTTGGTAGCTCAAGACATCACAGTCGCGCAACCAGTTGCGCCACCCCGGTGTCCTAGTGAGATATAACCCTAAGAATCCCGAATGTGACACCAATTTGTTACTACATGTGTTTTGATTTGGTGGGAAATTGTATTGTTGTATGTAGAAGTCTGGTAAATAGGTTAATTATGGTGATGATGGTATAGAGCAGACTTGAGAATTACTCTATTAACACTATCTTTTTAAAAGTATTAAAAATTTGGTTAAGTCGTTTTCCATATAGTTTATATGTGTTATCAATTTTTTTTGTCAGTTTATATATGACCTACCTTTTGGGGGCATCGTACAAATTAATAAAATTAAGACTTCCTAATAAGCTCTGTGAAGATTATTAATTGACCCTGGCAGATTTAGTAATAGGGTATTGAATGCAATGATCGTTTTTGAATTTAGAGCATATGTAATTTTTTTATTGACGTTCCATAAAGGTGAGGTTCTGTAGTTATTCAAATGTTTCGAACACTATGATTCGTCGATATGAAATGTCTATGATTAATGTTTCGTGGAATATTGTTTGAGTAATACTGTTAATTTTATAAATAGATCATGCATCTTACCGAATCAATGTATTTAGGATTATAATCATCCGTGTACCAAGTCCACTTCAAGACGTTTTTCATGGAACTTCATCGTGTTGGACGTACTATGTTTGTTTTGGTATGTCGACTTCTCGTATCACACGCGTTGACGGATAACCTCAGTATGTTTATTGAATACTGAATAGTGTGACCATTTTCCCTTGAACTCCCTTACTTCCTTCTTCATTTAGAATGTCGAATAGAATTAACGCTTGTGTAACGGATCAGGGGTCTAAATAAGTGGTTGTGTAAAGGATTCTGGTCATCGAACTATGTACGGATTTCAGTTTAGTTGTTGAGGTTTGAATAGGTTTTGCCGTTTGTAAGACTGCGTTATGAATTAAATAGAACCCGACTTAGTTAAATGCGCAAATGTCAAAATGAAGACAAAATCCACTACCTTCAAATGAATTGATAAACTGTAGATCTGAAAAAAATACTAAAAATCTAGGTGCACTAAAAAGCTATGAAACCTCATAATTTTTCCTCCTAAAGTGATTGAAAACGGGCAGTGAAGATACCGCAGTGGTAGCCGAGTGGTCGAACGCACGCCTTGCAATCGAAGTTGCTGGTTCAAACCCCGCCTCGCACCTCTGGGATTTATGTGCGAATCTCATTTTCGTCCGAGATTATCACTTGCTATGAAACGGTGAAGGAAAACATCGTGAGAAAACCTGCACGTTTGAGGGAACTTGACTCGATAGAGGTGTGAAGTCTACCAACCCACACTGGGCCAGCGTGGTGGTTTATGGACCGAATTCCCCTCGCATTGAGGGGAGGCCCGTGCCCAGCAGTGGGACGTTAAAAGGGCGAGTAGTGAAGATACCAATATTTTCGTTTTCCAGAATCCCGTGAATCAGCATTCGTCCACGCGCTGTCAGCGGCTGCACTGGCGCACGCAGTCGCTCGCGCATGCAGTCGTGGCGAGCTGAACGACTGCTCCTGTGACTCAAGGGTCAGGAAGCGCACTCCACGGCACTGGCAATGGGGAGGGTGTTCCGAGGTAAGACAATACACATAGATAATGATTGTGCTTAAGAAGCTAAGAATATGATAACCAGCATTGGCAGCACAACAGTAGAACCAGCATCGTTAGTAGGTATAACCATGTAGACATAAGTTTTATCTCTTACAACTGTCAGATTTGTCGAGAAAATGACGTCACTTCGAGCTTTTTGTACTGGACATGCCCCGGTGTGATGTCATTTTCTCAACGAATCTGACAGTTAAAAGAGATTAAACTTATGTCTACGCGGTCACGCTACAGGGCTAGGATGACCGCGAAGACAGAATTTTTAATTATTAGATTTGTCGATCAAATGTCTTCACATCGAGCTGTTTCATATAACAAGATGAATACGACGTTATTTGCGATTTAAATTTGATTTATGTCTATGTGGTCATTTTGAGTCCGCTAATTGTGACAAGACAAAATGTGAGATATGATTATGTCCCTTTCTCTGGCATGAATAATGAAAGGGAGAGAGCGTCTTGGTGAGACATAATCAGTCTAGTCTTGGCATACGTGATAGCTGTGTATGAACATTCTCGGTACGCGTAATTGTATCGTAATTAGTTCTTGGAAAGCACTGAGATATCGTTCTTTTATTCAAAGAACACAAATATAAATTAATGTATTCCCCGAAGGGGTAGGCACAGGTGCACTGTAGTGCGCCCACACTACGCCGATGTATTTTGGTCCCAATGTAATAGGGGGCGAGCTTATTGCCATTATACCGAGCACATTCTCTCTCAATTCGAGGGAGATTTTTTGGGCCACGTCTACCACATGGGCCCAGTGCGGTTTGGTGAACTTCACACGCCTTTCTATAGACATGCAGGTTTCCTCACGATTTTTACCTCCACCGTTCAGCAAGTGGTATTGATTGTTGAAAATGACAATCGAGTATAAAATTATCTCAGAGGTGCGGGCCTAGAATTTGAACTTGCACCCCTTACGTTCAAGGCAGGCGTTATTGCCCACGGGCTACCACTGAAAATAAAAGAATACATTTTTTTTTTTAAACTGGAATATTCACAAGCACTTTGTCTACAGAAGATACTACTACATCTTTTTGTTTCTTCATTTCAGGACATACGGTATGGAGAGATGTACAGCAAAGACTTTGTGGATTCCAAAGAAGACAAAAATTCTGATGAGGGCTTAGTCAACCTCCACAATAATGAGGCTGGACGAAGGGTAAATTGATTATTTTACATTAATTTTCAAACAATCAACAATGGACTCCAAAAGATCTATGAAATTAGCATTACAGTAATAGTCTTGCAGTAGTAAATTATAATCTTTTGGCTACGGTTTTCGCCTCGCCTTTTCATCGTACGATCTTATTCTTGCTTTTTAGTCATAGTCCCATTTACTTAAGTCATATCACCTTATACAACTCGAGCCCTACATAATGGAAATACCAGATTTTCATTTGTCATAGAACACTATACTATGTCCTATTCAGTGGTCCACCTATAAATGTATTATTTTAATTTCGCGGACCTGAAAATTGTCATAACAATCTTCTATTATCTACATATTTTAATGGTAGTGTCATTATTACTAACATTTATAACTCTTTCTGCACCTCCGTCTTAATCTATATCTTCATTAAGATTATTTGATATGTCTAGGAACTAATACAAATATCTACTTCTATCCAATGATATTGTAGTAAACAGATATGTTATGAGCGCGCACTAGTGAAGACTCGAATACATCCTAATTAGTAGGTACGTATATTTGATACCAACATGCGGATTGGTTGACAGATGAATGTTACATCACATAGAAGCGCAAGTGACCACTAGCTATCTCTTTTTTTCTCGTTGGTTTTATCAAGCCATCTCTTTTGCACATTTCTACGTGTTGTGAAAATGTAAAATGAATGGAAAGTGTGTATGTGTGTTGCCGCTGTTACGCAGAACACGTTTTGTGCGTGTTTACTGTCTGTTTACTATCTGTTTACTAGAATATCATTGCTTCTATCAATAAAGTCATCTATCAGCCTAATTTCAAAGGCTATCATTTATTAGTCTCTTCACATCTCGGTTTTCCATCAATTTCATCTAGTTTCTTTTTTTCTGATTTGATCTCCTTTGAGCCATCATCGACGTCAACTCATGGGCCATAGATCATTTTAGTTCCATCAACTATTGGCTGTACGCGTTATCAATCAACTCTACATAAAGGTTGTTTCTCCCAGGCTGTCCGTGGTCGCATGCAGCGCGTCTGTAAGTGTCATGGCATGTCAGGGTCATGCTCTGTGCGAGTGTGCTGGCGGCGGCTACCACAATTGAGGATAGTCGGCGATGCACTATCCACTCGGTACGAGGGAGCTTCCCACGTTAAGGTCGGTAGGCGAGAAGATATCGGCAAAAAGGTATGCAAGGAATTTGATGTTGTTTGCACGTTGGTTCAGGGTTGATTTTAGCATGCATGAATTTAAAACGAATCAATTGGTTTCTTGGAGTTTTTAAGTACTTTTCAACTAAACTTCATTGTCATTCGCTATACTATGAATTCGACCTGCCAGTTATGGATTTATCTCACGATATAATCTATGTTGGGTTCTGTTGCTTCAAAAGTATTGTATCCTTATATTCAGGTGGTAGAGCGAAAGAGAGTCAAGAACATAAGGAAGCTGAGGCCACTGCACCCGGACATGAAGAAGCCGAACAAAACTGATTTGGTGTATTTAGAAGACTCCCCAGATTACTGTGAACCGAATGATGAGTAAGTTGGATCAGTTGTAAAATGTATCCTATTTGTAAGTACATACAGTTCGTTTTGTTATTAAAAAAAACGTTTTGACCACGCGCCTTAAGACTGTGAGCAAATTTATTCGCTTGATCACGTGGTTTTTGGCAAAGGTATTCAAACTTTAATGTTTATTGGTACAGAGTAAATTTTCAAAAAAAGCTAAGTAAATTGACATGATATTTATTGAACAGGCTAGTAAATTGCAAAGGTCAACCTAACGGTAATTGTATTTGTTAATTCCAGGCTTGGTATTCTCGGTACGCGTGGTCGATCTTGCAATCGTACATCCGCTGGTCTGGACGGTTGCCGGCTGTTGTGTTGCGGACGAGGCTACCAGACTCGAGTCAGAGACCACGAGGAGAAGTGTCGGTGCCGTTTTGTATGGTGTTGTAAAGTCCACTGCGAGATATGTCGATTTAAACGCGACCACCATGTCTGTAATTAGATATCTATAAATATAAAACACAAAAATTGTTTCCACACATGTCCGTTATAGACTTTGGAACTATCCAAGCGATGTGCCCCAAACCAGTTTCAGCAGGAAGGCAATAATGCAAAGATAGTTTTAGACCACTAAAACAATGCATTAGGCACAGGTCCATTCATTGTGGTACCACACGCCGAGAATCCGCTAGTTGGATATATAAACCCATTGTTTTTTGTCACGCGCGAAGTCGGTTTTTGGGAATGGTTTCTGTCAAACTCTTCGCTTTCGTTTCGTCTCGTTTTTTCGCGTGAGTTACAAGGTACAGAGGAGAAATTAACATGGAGTGAATGTTGACAAATTTTCGCCAAAATGTATTTCATCTTTAGACCATTGAAGAGAAGCGTGATGCCCACATGATGTGGCGTAAAGGCGATTTCATTTGTGAACTTGAGATGAATCATGCTTCGGGCATATTCAGGGGTTAAAGCGCACGCGTATCAAAGTTTTTAACAGTACCAACTTTGTGTCGATATACATAAAGATCGAATTCCTGTTGTAAAAGGCAAGCGACCAAGCGTGTCACGCTTGCACTGTCAATGAAATTTCGTTGAAGAATAAGCTTTTTCGATGAGTAATACAGTTCTTTTTGGGATTAGCAAAACGTGCGCATCTCAACGCTCCAATTTGCACCGACCCTAATAGAGTCGTTTGTTTGGTGATTTGGTAGAGTTCGGTTCAGATATTGTCGAGGTATATAGCAACTCATGGTTAAATTGAGAAATGAAACTAACTTTTGATTTTAAAAAATGGTTTTCAGGCCTCCAATTAAGGGCATGGTAACATTGTATCAAAAAACGTGTTTTAAATGCATATAGGTGTAGTTAACTAACGTACCTATATTCTGAAAGTGTATAAGAACTGATTTTTTCAATAATTACTATTTATAATAACATAAATTAAAAGCTGATAGAAGCTATGAGTAACATTAGATTTAGATTTGGTAATTTAAAATTAATTAAAAAAATAATTAATCAGTAAACTTGTACGATGCCTATGATTTGAAAATAATGTCGTTTCTGTTGTACAAATACAAAAACGAAACTATGTGTATTGCAGCACCGAAAATATTGTTGTCTCGCTCACACATTACAGCTGCAAGAAGAACGGCAATACGCTTTAGCGTTGTTATATTAAACATTGTATATTCCCGTCCTTCCCACGGCTGTAACATTTGAGCGAGACAGCAATATTTTTAGTGCTGTCAAACGCGGTATAGTCCTGTCTCCGCGTCAACAGAATCGTTGAATCGTTCTTCTATTTTAAGTCTTATGTGATTAATTTCAAAGCTCCTTTTCCTTGATTCCGTATCTTAAATTATTAACAAACGAAACCACTGACTGATATAATTAATTGTAATTTGTATTTTATCTTCTCACGATAAGCTTTAAATTTTTTTACAGTATTACTAACTTATTTTACTTTTATAATGTGTAAAATTGTAAATAGATCATATGTTAATACATTTTAATAATTCAATTATTGTAAGGTCAAACTTATCTCTAAATGTAAATATGTTTTATTAATGTTATGAAGCCCCGCGTACACTAAGGCGTCAAGATGCGTGCATAATTTTTTTTTGTCGAAAAAAAACAACAAAATTGGTAGTTTTATTTAGTTTTTAGGTCGTTTTATAGTACTGACTAGGGGATGAAACGGATAGTGGATTGGCCGGATACCGGATATTCGGCATGCTACCAGGCCGGAGCGCCGGATATCCGGCTACCGGATATTCGGCCCTTTATCGCGTTACACGACGCTTCTTAAAGACATCTAGAATCGATCACAATCACGACGCAAACATATGGTGGTAGGTTAATTTGCATCAAATATTTTTGACGTGCGATTATAAAAATGAACGGTGTCCATAACCTATTCAGGTATGATTTACCTTGTGTAAAATAACGTGATTTTTTATATTTTACTATGCGGTATCCGGCCGGATACTGAATTACTATCCGGTATCCGGCCGGATACTGAATTACTATCTGGTATCCGGCCGGATACTGAATTACTATCCGGTATCCGGCCGGAAACCGGATAGTTACCGGATATCCGTCTCATCTCTAGTACTGACTCATAGGAAAATCACGTTCTGTGATGAAATATAATTGACAGCGCTAGCGAATTTAGACCCTTGGTAACGTGACTTTTACCAGAGAAATCTGATCTTTATGTTTGTAGACATAGAGTTCGTTTTGTAATAGACGAAAATGTTAACGCGCGCTTTTTGACGCCCCAGTGTGCTGGATTTAAACAAATTGATTTTCTACCTCATCAGGAAAATGATTTTGGTTGTCATTATCATATTTGCCATCATATCTTCATCATCAGAATAGGGATGTTTATAGTATTATTCTTCATTATAAATAGTATTTTTTATTATATCAAGGGGTGAAGGGCTATTTGACGTAAACGACACTTTGAGCGATATTGACTTATATACATATTTGGAATCAGAGAATTTTTCTGCGTCGAATGAATATACAGAAGTAAAGTTAATAAAATGTCGTTTAATGCAAACAGCTTTTCACCCGTCGATAATATTGTTGAAATTCTGCAACAATTTTCGTAAAATCACATCAAATTTGTAAATAATCTTCGCTAAGATAGTATTTAATAACTTATTTGTATTAGGAATGTGATAGCTTTATTTCGTATAGATTTCTCTTTCATCTCCTTACCTTATAACTATCGATTCTATTTGTATATAATTACATAACGTGTAAATAGTCAATTGTGTATGTGTCTTTTTAAAAATGTCTTGTTGAGAAGTTTATAACCTTTTTAAAATAACTATGCTGTTGGCCGTGAGTGGTCTTTACAGCTTTACCGGAGGGGTGGCGAGCGCAGAGTGCACTCCAACCATGGCCATAAGGGCGCAGGAAAGGGAGCTCAAGGGCGCCATAGAGTACGCGGCCCTCGGCTTGGGCAGTTGCCGTGGGAGAAGGTGTGACTACGCTCCTAGGTGCCATGCCAACACATAAGATAAGCAGTCTTGTTGTAATATTAGATAGATATCGATCTTCAATAAAAGCAGAAGTAGGCTACTTGGAACCTTGGAAACAAGGGGTTCATCCGCTTTGCTGGAAGATCCTTTTCGTCCAAAGGCTAATACAAAAAATAAAAAATATGTTTCACAGATATTGCCAAAAAGTTCAAAGTAATATTAAAACCATACTGCCTAAGAGCTGGTCGTCAAGTCCCTAGATTATTCTAATAGCTTCGTTGCCCAAAAAGCCATACACAAAGTAGATTAAGCCGAGATAAATGGCTGTAACTAACCTAAATGGTTGGTTACAGCCATTTTGATATAACCATAAAAGTGACAAGAGGTTTTATTGTAGACACAGCTTCATCAAGTACGACAGGTTTGATAACACCCTGTGCTCATTGGGGCTAGCGAAGTAACTTTTATGGTTATATTTGTTGTCATTTTAGTCTAGTGGTTTGAGGGTAGGCTTCTCGGCTCACTGCACCGGTTCAACTTTTTGTGCTGCACATAGCTCAGTGTGACGTCATTTTCTCGACAAATCTGACAGTTGAAAGATGAAACTTATGTCTACGCAGTCATGCTAAGGGTGCTGGTCTGGGTTTAACTGGGATCGCCTCCAGTTCATTGTATCCCGTACAAGTTTTGCTTGAGATCATACGATGAGTATGTGTTGTTTGATGATATTTATTTATTTATCTCAACAAGACAAATGAAAATGTTCACTTGCCATCATTAACTTAATGTATCCATATCGAGGGTTGAAAGGCAATTTGACTTAACCGACACTTTTGGGCGATATTGACTTATATTTCGGAGGAAGCTATGAGTCGTTGAATTTGTTTACTTAATTTAGTTTTATTTAATTTCTTACGTTTTTCTTTATCTTAAAAACCTTGCTAATGTAATAGAAGTTGTTAATTTTGTTATTTACGTAACGACCATTCAGAGCAGAGCACGTGTCTCGAGTGGGGTCGAGGCGCCATCTTTACTTTAGCGAGGCTAGTAGTATATGCGACACATTTGATTGCGAGCGAGCGACCGATCAAGTTGGATCATTGCGAGGAGGGTATTAAAGGGAGATCGGTGTCATGAAAGGGTATCTGGTGGTTAAAAGGAGATCGGTGCCTTGAACTCGCTGCTCGGTCTTAATTTCGTCGGTCGGTTTTCCTTTCGAAATTATTGTAAAGTAACGAAATATTGTTTAAATGCGAATTAAAATAATATGAAACTGTGATCTTTGTGTTTTCCCCGACATGTACATATTTGGAATCAGCAATTTTTTCTGCGTCGAATGAGTGTGCTCTCCTGTAACGTTGAAAAAATGTTGCTTAAGTCACATAGCCTTTCTACCCTTGATATATAAGTATTGAATATTGTAACTTAATGAATAAGGTATTCCTCTTATTGACTCAATATCGCCAATGATATTTATGTACTTAATCTTTATGTAGTTATTAACTTATGTAAAACCGGATATATTTACAATGAGATTGAAAAACACTTTTGTCCTGAAAATTGCCTTATACCAATTTCCAAAAAAAATGTCATCTTTCTAAAATGTCATAGTAGACGGTCAAGGGAGATTAACGTTTCTTAACACGTTCGCTGCGTTGTGAGGTCATATTAGCTCATGGCGAACTTTCATCTAGAGCGCGGCGCTTACAAAGATAACCTCTATGAGTCAATATAACCTCATGATGCACCAGCTAGAGTACACTAAGAACCTCTACGCAGTGAACATGTTACTGACCATTTCTTAAGTCTGAGGACCCAATTCTGGCACGACTACATCATCTCTAATTCGACATATGTCAAAACAAAACTAAAAAATACGACCACTAAGCGTTTTGCGAATTGCGCCCCTGTAAATCTCATAAAAACCCCTCGTAAGATCAACCATAGAGCATTCCATCTCAAGTTCTATCAAACGTCTATGATTAGGCTCTAGATAAAGGGCTTACGGACATAAGGGCTTACGGATTCATCCGCCATCTTTATCACTGTCATCACCCATTTTTATTTATACTGTGTATTTATTGAATTTGCCCTTGTTATTAATTACTTGACACTGGCTGAAATACCCGCTAAACGCAGGTGGAGCCATTCCTCATCTCATTCCATTAAATATCATCATTTCGTAAAAAAAAGAAGAAGATTAGGGCTTACTTCAATGTTTTACTTTTAAAAGTTTAAATTTTTTGATCGGATGTTATTTATTAGTCAACCTCTAACTCACGTATTTATAGAAACTAAGCTTTCATGACACTTCTCAAACAAAAGTGTTCTGCAATCCCATTGTAATTGGATAACAACTTAACAAACGCATGAGGGTAAGTTCGTACCGTCCCTCATCGTTATTGTGGTGACACTTAGAATTACCAATTTGGATATGAAATAGTTACTATTTGATGTAAATTGAAGTAAAGTAAATGTATTAGAACTCTTATTACTTATTTTTACCATCCTTTATCTCTAAAAAAGGTAGCCGTCGCGGGACGCCTGGCAGATGTGAAACATTATGTTATTTAAAGTAGACAGTGAGGAGCGTCGTAGCGGCTAGTGAGCGGAATCAGAAGGTGGGCGGAGTCTTAGTGGCGGAAAGAACCGAGGAACCACGGAGCTGCCTGAAGTTTTCGCATCACGGCATCGTGGCATCAACAGTTGCTCTCACTCGCCAAGCGCGCCATTAGATGTTTCACATCAAAACTTAACCCCTGTGTTAATTAGGGCAAGTTTATTCCACTTGACATTTTTGTAAATGTACTCTGTGTCAATATAGATAAAATTCGACTTAATGTGGGAAGCCTCGCGTAAAAACGACTAAGCAGCTCACCATCACGCTTGTATTCCCTGAAGGAGTTGGCATGCAGTACACCCACTCTATGCCGATTAATTATGGTACCAATGTAATAGGAGGCGAGCCTATTTCCACTTTTTTTTTGACAGGAAGATTTGGGTCATAGACATGAAACGCTGCATAAATAAAACTGTAGGCATAACTTTACATTAATAATTTAATTTACTTAAAAAACCTTAAAACTAACAAATGCGTTCTTTTATAAATACATATTTTCTTTAAGGTAGCGTTGTCATTGGTTCGGCGGTTGTTGTTTCTTCTGGCGGTGCCTGACCCAATGGGTTCCCGAGCCAGGGGTACACAGCGGGACACACATTGCAGATCTGCATCCAGTAATCCATCTACGAAAAAATACAAATTATCATGATGTCTGTATTCCCCGAAAGGGTAGGTAGAGGCGCACTGCAGTGCACCCACAGTTCGCCCATGTTTTTGTGCCTAATGTAAAAGGGGGCGAGCCTATTGCCATTATACCGGGCAAATTATCCCTCAATACGAAGGAGATTTGGGCTTATAGTCCACCACGCTGGCTCAGTGCGGGTTGGTGAACTACACACGCCTTTCTATAGACGTGCAGGTTTCCTCACGATGTTTTCCTTCACCGTTCAACAAGTGGTAATCATTATTGAAAATGACATTCGCACATGAAAATCATCTCAAAGGTGCGGGCCTGGAATTTGTGCAAAAAACACCTTTTCAAAGATTACTCGCAAAGTAATAATTGCAGAGTTCTACATTACTACAGAGTTCTGCAACTAAGCTTGCGCAAGAATTGTCTCTGGATCCAACCTGTAACCTCTCAGTTAGGAACCTCTCAGGCTGTGTAACTACTAGGCTATTGCCGTCTAATTGGCATAATCGTCATTTATTGTACTCACTCCATTATGCTCGGCAGGGAGAGGGCCGCAGCTGGAAGCCGGGCAGTTAGTCTCAATCCAAGTCCTGCAAGGTTTCCGAACGTACTCATTCACTGGGATTGGGTCCTTGATCCATTCGACTACCTCAGCGGAGTTCACCTGATGAAGTACAATCATGAAATAAATGTGCTATAAAAAAAAACCATATAGGTCCGATTCAGAACCAGTTTATTTAAATTCTCGGGAATGGGATATGGATATTCCAGGGTATTGGGAATTTTATGATGGACATTGGATTTTTCAACAATATAATTTTATTATAAACTTTTTGCTTTTGACGCATTTTGTAACATTTTTTTAGGGACCAAAGACATTCCAATTGATGCTTCGAAAGAATTCTAGCCTTTCCATAGCAGCTCTGAATTACTTGCTTTTTTGTCAGATTTTGCACTAAAAGAGTTGACAAAATTTTAAAGTACTTACAATATTGGTAAATCGATGGAGGTAAAAGGGCTGATCCAATAACGCCATGACCTTTATTTAGATTAGGACCAACAGAACTGGTTATGATCATAAGTATAATTTGAAAGATTGCAATGAAACTAACCATGAATGCATCGTTGAGGTTGTTCACGAGGTCCAAGAATCTGATGAGGGCCCTCTTGACAGCGGGGTTAGAAGACAAGTACCACTCGTGGACATAGAAGCCGAAGGGAGCGCGGTTGCTGAGATAGTGCCTCTCGAAGTTGGTCACAATGAAACGGAACCAACCCTCCTCGTCGTCCAACTCAGGTCTGTAAGTAGAAGAAAAAAATAATTGAAACTTCAATTCCTTGACAAACCCCCTCACCACATGTCTTGCAGCAATGTTTTTAATATTACTTTCAGTATTTGACAGTTAATGCAATACAATATCTGTCAAAAATGGACAATTAATATTGAAACAACAATACTTTATGAGGTGATGTTAGGAAACTGTTCCAAATTTTCAAAAAAATATTCCTGATCACATGGAGTGGTTTTTATAAATGTGTCAATATCCTGGTAACTAGACAAGCTGCTTTTAAAACGAAAAAGGTTCTCAGTGCTATCCTTAACCCAAACAATAAAAATTTGACTTGAGCTTACTATTAGCATAAGGATTTAGCTTAGTTGGATGAACTAAGGGGACTTTTCATTAATACTAACTACTGCGGCTCTTTTAACGTCCAACTGCTGGGCATGAGCCTCCCCTCAATGCGAGGGGGATTCGGGCCATAGTCCACCACGTTGGCCCAGTGCGGATTAGCAGACTTCACACATCTATCGAAAACTAGTCAAGTTGCCTCAAATGTGTAGGTTTCCTCACGATGTTTTCCTTCACCATTTCATAGCAAATGATAATCTGGGATGAAAATGAGATTCGCACATAAATCCCAGAGCTGCGAACCGGGGTTTGAACCTGCACACTTCGATTGCAAGGCGTGCGTTTGACCACTCGGCTATCACTGCTACTTTCATTTATACTGCAAAATAAATTAATTTAAGAAATGAGTAAAACAAAATGCCATAACTTACATGTGGAAGCAAGTGTCAGCCATAGCGCAAGGTACACCGTTCAAATCCAACCAGGTGACCATAGGTTGCACCCATGGACCGGGAATGGAGGCAGTAGGGCACGGTGGGATAACGCAGTCTTGGGTAGAAGCATAATTCAGGGTGTAGGGCCAGAGACCAGGGTTGTTGAAGGAGATAGTGGGCCAGGAACAGTCGTATTCGAGGCCGTAGTCAGCCATCACAAGGAAGCTAGAGTTTCCAGTCATCTGCAGGAAGGGGAGACGAACACCTGTAATATAATACATGATGGTTAAGTGTCTATGAGAATTAGTCACTGGTGCATAGCTTGCTGTGGTCAAAGAACCTTTAAACCGGTTCCGGATTGCAGGTGGCGTGGCCGCTGTAAGCTTTAGATCTCACAGTGGTAAATTAGGGATTATTCAGACGATGTAATACATTATGTTTAGTTATTTGTGTCTGAATGCTCGCACAAGGGGAGATCTATATGCTGCCAAGACCAATGCAACGGGGCCGTGGCCAAATTCCTTCTGAACAACGTTGACAAGTAAACACGAATAGCAAGAAAGGGAAGTATGACGTGTCCATCACGGGGCAAACGTTTACTTTGCATGACCCGAGTATTAAATATCTCATTTTTCTTGCTGTTGATTCAACTGTTCTAGATTGCCAGGGTTTTTCAAAGTACCTATTCTCATTCGTCACTTATCTTGAGAGATTTATTGATAGATACCTAATCCTCATTTGATTAGTAACAGGTGCCAATCATTTTAAAGATAATCCGAAGAAAGATTCTATCGAGTAGATTGTAATGATTGATTTCAGATCTGATGATGCTATCATCAATTAATTAAAATGTTTTGAATTTTTTGATAGTAACGTATACTTTGGTGCATCGCGCTAAGGGTGTCAACGATTTATTTAATTTCTCTTTGGTCTCGGTTGAAAAAAAAAAACATTATATCAAGGGGTGAAAATATTATAAGGTTATGCTTTTATTGGCAGCCTCGCAAGCCAACCTCATCACACTCAGTAATTACTTAGTTACCCCAAGGCAGTCTTTGCACTGTCTGGTTCAAGAGCCTTTTGCCTTTAAACTTGTCATCTGCGTGAATGTCCTATCTTGGGTGTTTCATTTCTAGGATCAAACTATGCCTTTTTAGGGTTCCGTACCCATAGGGTAAAACGGGATCCCTATTACTGACTTCGCTGCCCGTCTGTTCGTCCGTCCGTCCGTCCGTACGTCCGTCTGTCACCAGGCTGTATCTCATTAACCGTGATAGTTAGAGAGTTGAAATTTTCACAAATAATGTATTTCTGTTGCCGCTATAACAACAAATACTAAAAGACAGAATACAATAAATATTTAAAGGGGCTCCCATACAACAAACGTGATTTTTTTGCCGTTTTTATATTAATGGTACGAAACTCTTTGTGCGCGAGTCCGACTCGCACATGGCTGGTTTTTTATAACGGTTTTATTAACAATGTAGCGTACATTGGTAGCAATTCGGTTAAACTCTTCAACGAAGCTCCATGCTTGTGAAAGCAGTGTGCTCACAGTACGCAGGTGGCATCCGCATCACTTGACTTTTGAATTGTGAAGTATTATGTAGAAACATATTATCCCTATGTAATAATGTAGCAACAAACTTCCACCACTTATTAATAGATGACGCGACAACCAACACATCGCAATTACACGAATACAAAAATCTGAGTCGCCATACAAAGCTCTTCGGAAATTCTGAATCGCGCTAGAAGAGTTCTCGACGTTCCCCAGACAATAACGTGGGACCTTGCCAGGCATTAACCCGCCTGGCAGAAGCATCTTCTATTATCCGTCAAAATTGGGAATCGTCGAATGCCGAAAAGTAGTAATTTTTATACTCACCAAGAAGTCCTTCAAAAGGAATATTAGCAAAATGCGCCATCTGAGCCCTTTGGTCACCAATCTCTTTCCTCATATCTTCGTAAGTTGCAGCGGCCCAGTAGCTCTGAGGCGTTTGATGACTCATAGAGTGCAGAGCGATTTCATAGCCTCTGTTATACAGCTCATTTACCAGCTGGTAGTTTGTGTACTCGTGATTAACGTAGAAGGTGGCACCGGCTGAACAGCCGTTAGAGTTATTACGGTTGTATATAACCTCTCTATAGGTCAACATGTTCATGAAGTTTACTCCATCGTCGAAGGTTACTGTAACGAACTGAAATCAAAGGTTTTTAATTGGTTCTGAATTCCTGGTTTCAAAGATATGAAGGCGGCCCGATTGCGATCTAAATTGGGTGTTATCAGCTATCTTTTCTTCCTTTACTTCTATATGTGCATTCAAATTGTCATTTTTAGTGTTCCGTACCCAAAGGGTCAAACGGGAACCCTATTACTAAGACTTCGCTGTCCGTCCGTCCGTCTGTCACCAGGCTGTATCTCATGAACCGTGATAGTTAGAGAGTTGAAATTTTCACAGATGATGTATTTCTGTTGCCGCTATACAACAAATACTAAAAAAAACAGAATGAAATAAATATTTAAGGGGGCTCCCATACAACAAACGGTTTTTTTTTTGCTCGTTTTTATGGATAATGGTACGGAACTCGTCGTGCGTGAGTCCGACTCGCACTTGGCCGGTTTTTAAATTGTATTAATTAAATTTGTTTCTATGTTGTGGTTGTACTTGATTATTCCATGATAATTGATTACATACAAAAATAGATGAAGAAAGCATGGGCCAATTTGTTTTTCTTAGTCGTTTTATCCTCTTTTTATTTAGACTTTGATGTGTAAATGGCGGTGTGGTGTAGTTGTCTGAGCGTCGGCCGTTCAGCTCACTGCACCAGTAGGTTCGATGCTCACCAGAGGCAAATTTTAGAAATGGCCTTTTGATGAGAAGAAAGAAGAAATGAGAATTGCTCTAGTCTTGCTGTATCAGGGATCGCCCCCAGTCCTTGTATGATTGGGAGCATACGATGAGTAAGTATGTGTTGTCTGGCAATTTAATTTTTTTTTAATAGTTGTAATTTTAATACACGTCATGATAGCTAGATAGGAGAAAGCTCAACAATCAACTTTATACAGACCTGTGGTGTGTCTCTTGGCAACAGGCCCCCAGGGATTGAAGTGGATGAACACCTGCATTCTGGCAACTGGCACAACTCTTCATCGCACTCCTTTGCCAGTGGCAAATCATCAGCGAATGCCACAGCGACAAACAGCAACGACAAAACTAGTCCGGCCAACCTCATTTTGGCAATGATTTCCCCCAATGTGTGTCAGTTATCTTATTCTAACTAATATATAGACTTTTTATCATTAATTACGATCGTCCCAATATTTAATCGTATGTAACGATCTGCAGTTACTGATTTGGGAGTGGTAATGCGCTTTCATGTGCATCGTTATCTGGAAGTTAATAATCGGTGATTGGTAGGTACCCCACATTTAGAATTTGGATTTTCTTAAAAAGTATTATCTTTTGCTAAACTGTTAAAGGATATGTCTGAAGATACTGTGCTTGTCTAAAATATCCTTAAATTAGTTTGACTTTTGACAGCTTTGCTTGGACAAATTTTCCCAAAAATATTAAAGTAATATTAAAACAATACTGCTATAAGAAGTAGTGTGACTTCAGTTCCCGAAATATGCGAAAAATTCAACTTGTTGTCTCAGCATGATCGCATAGACATAAATTTTATCTCTTTCAACTGTCAGATTTATCGAAAATTACGTCACTTCGTGCTTTTTGTACTGGACATGGCTCGGTGTGACGTCATTTTCTCGACAAATCTGACAGTTGAAAGAGATAAAATTTATGTCTACGCAGTCAGTCTAAGCCAACTGCAGTGGGCTTACATGGCATAGACTATGGTGGTAAGCATGCCTATTGGCAAAATAATGATAGTTGGCTTATATTTCGGCACCAAAAAATATCTGCGTAGTGTTGGTACACTACAGTGCACCTTTGCCTACCCGTGTGAAATGCAGGCGTGGTTATTTACTATGTTGGTGATATCTTTTATATATATATATATATATATTTTAAGTGAGTGTGAGTTTGCAGAACAGCTCTCAGTATAAATAATTGTCGTAGTCGAAGTACCGCAAACTCGCAGTAAAGTGTGTTCCTCTACCCAACAGACACACTTTACTGCGAGTTTGCGGTACATCAAGAACGACAATTATTTATGCTTAGAGCTGTTCTGCAAACTCACACTCACTTAAAAAATAGACCTGACTATGATATTATTATTATGACGCACCGAAAACGCCTGGAGGAGCTATTGGCCCATGAAAGACCTATTGAAGGGGACTCTCCCACTTTCAATGAAGAGAAAACTTATGGACATGTGCATTCTACCCACCCTAACTTACGGAGCGCAAACATGGTCATTGACTGGCCGTCAAAAGTTCGCACTCGGGGTCTGCCAGAGGGCAATGGAGCGCAGTATTCTTGGAGTAAAGCTTACAAACCGTGTAAGAAACTCGATCCTGCGCTCCAAAACAAGAATTGCTGACGTAGGCCACTCAGCTGCTAAACTTAAGTGGAACTGGGCAGGTCACATCTGCCGCATGCCGGACACGCTTTGGGCAAAATCAACCACGCAATGGCTCCCCAAACACGGGAAACGGCAACGCGGCAGGCCCAAAAAGAGATGGCAGGATGAGCTAGACTCTTACTTACCGGAGTGGCCCCGGTTGGCTATGGACCGCAACAAGTGGAAAAAGGGAGGGGAGGCCTTTGCCCTGCAGTGGGACAGTCAAGGCTTGATATGATATGATGATATTATTTCCGCTAAACATATGTTCAGGATCCCTACCCCACGAACTCAATCTCTTTTAGCCAGGCGCTCACCCATTTTTATCCATCCATACATATAAAATAATATTAACACCACCTGTAATATTAAAGACCTAACCAAATTCTGATGTAAAAAAGCCGTAACAGATTTTCTTCTGAAACTATTATACACAGAAACATAAAGGTTACTCTACTCTTACCATTCACACAATGTTATCGCTGCAACGAACACACACACACAAACACACACACACACTCATTCACGCACACACTAAATACACCGGCTAGGTGTGGGTACATCTCTGCCAACATCTTCGGGGACTACACGCGTGACGATGTATTGTTATCTATACATATATATACAAATAAATAAAATTGGAGTGTCTGTTTGTAATATCAAAATAACACTTTTTTACCAAATGCGTATGAAAGTATATACGATACCTATAACGAAAACGCAATTTTAAATTTTTTTATCTGTCTGTCTGTCTGTCTGTCTGTTTGTTTGAGGTAAACTTCTAAACGGCTGAACCGATTTCAATCGGACAATCGGACTTTCACTGACAGATAGCTGACGTTCCAAGGCGTAACTTAGGCTACTTTAATTTTAGAAAAAAGCATTAGGGTTCCGCGGGAAAAACATAATACCCATTTTTCCGGGTAATCTCCCTAAAGTCCACGCGGGTGAAGTCGCGGGCACAGCTAGTTTATTATAAAATCATACTCTTTTAAACCGACTTCAAAAAGAAGGAGGTTCTCAATTCAACCCATATGTTTTTTTTTCTATCATTTTCATCTATACAAATAAATAAAATTGAAGTGTCTGTTTGTAATATCAAAATAGTACCTTTTTACGAATTGCATATGAAAGTATACACGATACCTATAACGAAAATGCAATTTAAAATTTTTTTGTCTGTCTGTCTGTTTGTTGGAGGTAAACTTCAAAACGGCTGAACAGATTTCGACGGGACTTTCACAAGAAGATAGCTAATATTCCAAGGCGTAACTTAGGCTACTTTATTTTTTGAAAAAGCATTAGGGTTCTGCGGAATGAACATAAAACCCAATTTTCCGGGTGATCCCCCAAACGGCTTAACCGATTTCGACAGGACTTTCACTGATAGTCTATACATATACATATACAAATAAATAAAATTGAAGTGTCTGTTTGTAATATCAAAATAGCACCTTTTTAAGAATTGCATACGAAAGTATACACGATACCTATAACGAAAATGCAATTTTAAAAATTTTTGTCTGTCTGTCTGTCTGTCTGTTTGTTTGAGGTAAACTTCAAAACGGCTGAACAGATTTCGACGGGACTTTCACAAGAAGATAGCTAATATTCCAAGGCGTAAATTAGGCTACTTTATTTTTTGAAAAAGCATTAGGGTTCCGCGAAATGAACATAAAACCCATTTTTCCGGGTGATCCCCCAACCGGCTTAACCGATTTCGACAGGACTTTCACTGATAGATGGCTGATGTTACAAGGAGTAACTTAGAGTACTATATTTTTTTGTTTAAACATTAGGGTTCCGCTGAAATAACGTAAAACCCATCTATCTATACAAATAAATAAAATTGAAGTGTCTGTTTGTAATATCAAAATAGCACCTTTTTACGAATTGCATATGAAAGTATACACGATACCTATAACGAAAATGCAATTTAAAAATTTTTTGTCTGTCTGTCTGTTTGTTTGAGGTAAACTTCAAAACGGCTGAATAGATTTCGACGGGACTTTCACTAGAAGATAGCTAATATTCCAAGGCGTAACTTAGGCTACTTTATTTTTTGAAAAAGCATTAGGGTTCCGCGAAATGAACATAAAACCCATTTTTCCGGGTGATCCCCCAACCGGCTTAACCGATTTCGACAGGACTTTCACTGATAGATGGCTGATGTTACAAGGAGTAACTTAGAGTACTATATTTTTTTGTTTAAACATTAGGGTTCCACTGAAATAACGTAAAACCCATTTATCTATACATACATACAAATAAATAAAATTGAAGTGTCTGTTTGTAATATCAAAATAGCACCTTTTTACGAATTGCATATGAAAGTATACACGATACCTATAACGAAAATGCAATTTAAAAAAAAATTGTCTGTCTGTCTGTTTGTTAGAGGTAAACTTCAAAACGGCTGAACAGATTTCGACGGGACTTTCACTAGAAGATAGCTAATATTCCAAGGCGTAACCTAGGTTACATTTATTTTAGAAAAAGCATTAGGGTTCCGCGGGATGAACATAAAACCACTATATCCGCGTAATCTCCCTAAAGCCCACGCGGGCGAAGTCGCGGGCACAGCTAGTTCATTCATAAATCTGAAATTAAGTAAGGGGCCAATTTCTTAGATCTTCGTCAGATTGTATATGGCAAACTTTTAAATCAGTTATTATCACAATAGTGCAGTGGTAGCCGAGTGGTCGAACGCACGCGTTGCAAATCAAAGTGTGCAGGTTCAAACCCCGGGTCGCACTTCTGGGATTTATGTGCGAATCTCATTTTCATCCGAGATTATCACTTGCTATGAAACGGTGAAGGAAAACATCGTAAGGAAACCAGCACGTCTGAGGGTACTTGTCTAGTTCTCTATAGACGTGTGGAGCCTGCCAACCCACACTGGGCCAGCGTGGTGGACTATGGCCTGAATCCCTGTCGCATTGAGGGGAGGCCCGTGCCCAGCAGTGGGACATTAAAAGGGCTGCAATAGTACTAGTAATATGTATAGCTCACTGAAAATCAGTTCCATTTTACGCCCCTAAACATACTGGAGCGAGCCTTATTAGGAAAATGTACTTTGTAATAATGTACATAAAGATTCAATTCCTATTGCAAAAGTCACGTTACTTAATTCGTTCGAGTTCTCAATCAGATTTTGTTTGAAAAATATACCTATTTTACAAGTTGATAAAGTTCATTTTGGTATTGGCAAAAGATCGGACGCTCGCGTTTTGACGCGCCTATGTAAACAGGGATTTAATTGATTAATTGCATTTGTTTTGATATAATATTAATAAAAAATAAGATAAGTTATCTCTTAATTGTTACATATTCGAAGAATTATTGCGTCAAATGCATTGATACATTGCCTTACTTTTAGAATATTTTATCGGCTTAATAGATAATAGAATATTACGAGGAATTAAAAGTAAGTAACTAACATTCTATTTATTTACATTAAAAACAAAATATTTACATAGTCAACAATTTACTAATAGTAATACTACTACTACTTCAGCTACTACTACTCAATGCGAGGGGGATTCCGGCCATAGTCCACCACGCCGGCCCAGTGCGGGTTGGCAGACTTCACACATCTATCGAAAACTAGTCAAGTTCCCTCAGACGTGCAGGTTTCCTCACGATAAAAAAAATAAAAATTATATACCCCACAGTCCCCCATCATTTTCGGGCGGTAGGGTGCCCAGAACGCTGGCAGCATTGCCACGTTGAATGGCAATGCTGATGTGCTGTGCAAAATAGTTTCCAGCGTTCTGATCACCGGATGTTTCGATCAGACGTTTCGCAATGAAACAATGGTAAGCAAATAGATCTCCTTTAGACAATCCTTTCTTTGCCAAAATACATTATAGTGCCGGTTTTTCCCGAAGTGCCAGGCAGTGTGAAGTGCAGTCAAACTTCGCTAAGGTATGTTTGGTCCCAAATAATAGGGGGCGAGCTTATTGCCATTACACCGGGCACGTACCCCTAAATATGAGAGAGATTTAGGCAATAGTCAACCACGCTGGCTCAGTGCGTGTTGGTGAAATTCACACACCTTTCTATAGATATGTAGGTTTCCTAATGTTTTCCTTCACCGTTGAGCAAGTAGTCCATGGACGTCCGTAACGGTTTTTGTATTATTTCCATAACTTTATTTTTCAATATTTTTTGTGAATTAATTATTTATTGGTACAACATTACTTTGTTTTTACGACAAAAAATAATAATAAATTTTAATGAATATTGGGTCTATTAATTTTATTTATTTAACTATATTTATTAATATTTTAATTAACCATAGGTCCATGGGGTCCAAGCACCCAAAATTTAATGAACTTACTCGGCAAAAAATTGGTCGACACAACCGGCGACCCAAGAGCAGGCTATTTTCTCGCTCAACGAGTGGCTCTAGCCATTCAGCGAGGGAATGCAGCCAGCGTCTTGGGTACGCTTCCGCATGGGCCAAATTTTTTACATATTTTATAAATATAATATTTTCTTATTAGTTTTAACTTATTTTATTTTGCATTGTAAATATTTTGTAAATAGTTGTCCTATTAATATTAATATAATTATATTACAGGTTCTGCTGATAGGTATTAAAATAATTATGGTTAGTAGTACATCTCGATTTAGTTTCAAATCTAAGTAGTCTAGTTATCGCAACCAAAAGTGTGTGATACACACAATATTATAAATAAGTAGGTTAGTCTCACTAGGCGATGCCAACTGAGTGGCCGCAATTATATCCGCTATGAAATATAATTTTCAGTGCAATAAACAGTGTTTTAATGCGAACGTAACAATGGTCCTTCGAGCCGGATAGACATGAAATTTTTGCCGACGTCATCACATAAAAACTTTCATCCCCCTTTTTTTTTACAAGGGAAAAACCATCATGGATGCCAGTCTGCCACGGGGGAGGCAGGCTGGCGATGTGAGACTCCTTCTCACTAAAACCCCTTGGTGTCCAGCACTCCGCTGGTTGTTAGGTCGCGGGAATGCGGTAGCATACTTCCGCAACCTAACGGCGGCTATCCGCTTATGCAGAACCAATCGTTTGCGGGTAGCCCCCACCCGGGCACTTCCGGGTACCATTTATCTTCTTGAGGGCCAGCTTGTCTGTGCGGGTGACAGGTAACCCCCGTTCCTGTCACCTGCAGGCCCTCCCTATCCCCTATTTCAACCCCTTACAACCCTGGTTCTAATTAAAAACTAGCCTATGTCTTTTCTCAGGCTCTAAAATATCTCTGTACCAAATTTCATTCAAATAGGTTCAGTAGTTTAGGCGTGATTGCGTAACACACAGACAGACTTTCGTATTTATAATTTTAGTAAGTATATAATTATATAGGCTTTGAAGTATTTAATTACTTACCTAATAAAGTATACTTAAGATAAAAATATGGATAATCATTAATTTCTACGTAATTATATAATCAATATAATCAAAATGACGGATAAGATATTGTTTATCGCAATATTTTTTAAATATTGTGGGATTTACGTAAATGTGTACTGATTGAAATTAAACTATTTTACGGATTTTATCGCGTTTATTTACTATTTTATTTTCCCGACGTTTCGGCTGCTTTACAGCAACCATGGTCACGGGGGGACTGAGGTGCTAGACGTCCTGATGTCATAGTTAACTATATAATAAACGCGATAAAATCCGTAAAATAGTTTAATTTCAATGTATAGTATTCGCGTAAATATAAGAAAACAATATGTGTACTGATTTCAACATCATCTTATCTTATTAACTCTGATTTATTACATCATCTTGAAACAATTTTAAAAACACAATACACATGATTACGCCTGTATTTTCCGAAGGTACAGGCAGAAGTACACTGCAGTGCACCCACGCTTCGCAGATATATTTTGTCATAGTCCACCATACTTGATAAAATACAGTTTTTTTTTTTTAAAGCCTATTTTGTGTCCCACTCGAGAGCAGTGGCCTCTCCTTTAATCCTCCACACACTGCGTTCTTGTGCTGTTTGTAAAGAATAGGTAATTAATAACTGATATTTCAGTTGTAAGCAAACTATATGAAACAGGACTACAAATGTTGGTATCTTTTTCATATACTACGAATATTATAATCCTTGACAGTTTTACTACTTATTGTAAATGTCCAAAAAATCGGCCAAGTGCGAGCTGGACTCGCGAACCGAGGCTTCCGTACCTAAACCATGAAAGCCCCGAACATGACTCTAACGAAAAGAAAAACTGGACACAGAGACAAACTTTGTAGTTGGTATACTGCTAAAACAAAATAAGATATAAGATTATATAATAAAAAAAAAACGTTTTCTAATAATAAATTTACAGTTTTCGGATATTTTCCTTTACTTGTGCTATAAGACCTTGCTTCTTGCCAAATTTCATTATTCTAGGTCAACGGGAAGTACCCTATAGGTTTTGATTCCCCTGCAAATGTACTGAAAATGAAACATAAACCGCCGTAACTTTTGATAACGTTAACCTAGAAGTTTGATTTTAGGGCACCAAGGGACTGCAGACATAAGTCTCTGTTATAAATTTAAAATTGATACCTTCACGCGTTTCTGAGAAAAAGGGTCTTGACACCCCGACAGACAGACAGACAACAAAGTCCTATAAGGGTTCCGGTTTTTCTCTTTTAGGTACGGAACCCTAAAAATAGACAAATATTTAATAATTTCTGCATACGCGTTCAATTCCTCTCAGTGGCTAATTTCGGAAATAATCTTTTCGGAATTTACCCCGGTTTGGGTATAACTGGGATAGTCTCTTAGTCCATTATACAAGTTTTGCTAAGTTTGGGATCATACGATGAGTATGTATAGTCTGGAAGTTTTGGTAATTACTGTGTTTATTAATATTAGCGGTGCCCTAAGTTCCCTAAAGTCACAACACGATATACGAGATACAAATCTGAAGTCTGTAATTTAGAAATAACGATAATTAGGCAAAGCCTGCCTTCACTGAGTATCTATATATATCAGCCACCGAAAATATTATTTCGGGCTTCTGATGCATCATGCATTGCCTTAAGACTGTGATTGTTCTATGGGCTGCTGTTTAAAATGAAAATCAATAGTAACTTATGTTATAAAATTTATTGGTATTGACTGAGATAAGATTATTGACCGAGAGGGTTGCCCAGCCAAGGATACACTCTTGGGCACACGTTGCAAATCTGCATCCAGTAATCCAGCTGTGAACAAACAGTAATGTTATAATACTGCCTCTTAATTAGGCTTTAGGCTGTATTATAATATAGTACAATCTCAATTGTCTCGCCTCTTAATAATAGGGGGCGATCATCTCGCGTCCTCGGGCTAGGGGGCGATCTATCCTCCTCGTAATAGGAGCAATCTCACCTCCTCGGTAACAGGAGCAATCTTGCCTCCTACGGATAGGGGAAAATCTCGCCTCCTGGTAAAAGAGGGCGGTGTTGCCTACTGGTGATAGGGGTCGCTCTCACCTTCTAGTGACATGGAGTGGACTCGCTTCCTAGTAAAAGGGGGCGGTGTCGCCTACTGGTGATAGGGGGCGCTATCGCCTTCTAGTGATATGAAGCGATCTCGCTCCCTAGATTAGGGCGGTCTTACCCGCTTGTGATAGGGGATAGCCTCACCTCCTTTTAGTAGGGGTGGGTCTTATTTTAAAATTAGTAATGCAGTCCCAATGTAAATAAAATTGTTTCGCCGATGTTTGATAAATAGCAATCATCCTGTGTCTTTGCCTCGTGTTGCCTGTTGAGTAATTTATTAATTTTATTTGACTAACCTCATTGTGTTCGGCAGTAAGGGGACCGCAGCTGGCCGCACTGCAGGTAGTGGGGATGAAGGTCTTGCAAGCCTTTTGGGTGTATTCAGGGATAGGAACAGGATCCTTGATCCAATCGATGACTTCGTTAGAGTTCACCTGTAAAAGATTGTGTAGATGTTCATTCACAAACATACGCTTGTTATTTCTTTACAAATATTAATATTTATAATGGTATTTTGAGTACAAAAGTGGTCTACAATGCCATAAAATCTTCTGTAATGTGGATGGAGAGTATTATACTGAGCTGCAGTTATGGAGAGTAAAATGGAAGTAGTGCAATCTCCTATGGGAAAAAATTAAAAAGTTGTCGGTCGAAATGCATAATTAGTAGTTAAAAAAAAACGAAACCGACTTCAAAAACCTAGGTGCACTAAAAAGCTAAAAATAATAACCTTATAATTCATTACATTTGGAGTAGATGCCAATCTACGTCAGACTAGGCAAATACACACATGAATTGGCACCTACTCCAAATGTATTGAATTATAAGGTAGGTTTAGGTTTTTGGAGTCGGTTTTGTTTTTTGTTATTTTTTTTTTTTCACGCATTTTAGTGTCAACAATCGTTGAAAATATGCAAGTATTATCACCTCATAACAGCCCTATAAAAGTAAAATTGTAGAGCCAAAAAAAAATCACGACCTAAATAATTTTTTTCAAAATTCCTTAAACACGTGTTTCTTTATTTTGTATGTAAAATATATACAAGTTTCAAGTCGATCAAAAAATATTTTTGGCATAGTGTGATCTTCAACCCCCCATTTCACTCCCAAGGGGGTTGATTTCTGATAATATTTTGAAAATGGGACCAAATGGAAACTTTTCTGCATCAAACAAAAAAATAATCAAGTGAATCGGATCATAAACCGCAGCGTAATCGGGGTACATACATAAAAAAAAACATACCGGTCGAATTGAGAACCTCCTCCTTTTTGGAAGTCGGTTAAAAACCTTCCACAATGGCGCTGGTGTCGTGGATGAACTGAAGTATGACGAGTATACAATACCTATATTCGTAACATACACTTTTTCGACACCAGCGCCATTGTTGAAGGTTTTTGAACTACTAATTATACATTTCGACTTTTTCAATACCTAGATGTCACTCCTTTCATACTACCCTCTCTATAGCTGCAGTGTTACTGGGTGCCAATTATCTCGCGGATGTTTTTGGAACTATTTTGTATTAGACTAGTTAAACCAGTAGCGCCACCGGTGAAGAGGTGTTTTAAGTTGGTAAAGTTGCCGGTGAATGCCGTTAAGCATTCAACATGATATTGGGCACGACTACTAGATGGCGCTACTGGTTTAAAAATAACAGGTGCGTTTTATGATTAATGGGTGAATCCCATTTTATAATTCAACATTTCCACTCGCTAAAAACGTTTAAGGAATACATCGTGGGGAAACCTGCAGTCTGGGAAATCTAACCAGATCCTGATGGATGTGTGAAGTCTGCCAATCCACACCTGGCCGGGGTAGTGGCCTTAACCTGAGGGAAGAGTGTGCCCAGGTCGTAACAAATATAAACTTACCATGAAGACGTCATTTAGGTTGTTAATCAGATCCATGAATCTAACCATGGCCCTCTTGACTGCGGGGTAGGCAGAGAGGTACCACTCGTGGATGTAGAAGCCGAATGGAGCG
Organism: Ptilodon capucinus; assembly: GCA_914767695.1. Lineage (NCBI taxonomy): Eukaryota > Metazoa > Arthropoda > Insecta > Lepidoptera > Notodontidae > Ptilodon > Ptilodon capucinus. Next base: position 4,138,696 of record OU611830.1, on the reverse strand, counting down.
CGGTTACCGAGGTAATGCCTCTCAAAGTTGGTCAGGATGAATTGAAGCCACGCGTCTTCGTCATTCCGGTCAGGGCTGAAAATATCATAATGTTTCATTAGACAAGCTAGAATTACCGATCTTTTTGGAAGCAGGAAGTACCGATGAAGTTGCTTGCATCTTCTTTTCCGTAGAAAATTAATTGTGATTTGGTATCCTCTGGGACCTCACCACCACCTCTTAAAGTATTGATGTTTCAATATTGTTACCAATTTTTGATAGATTCTGTACTGACATAGCTGTCAAAAGCTGAAAGTAGTGTTATAAATATTGCTGGAGTCATCCGCCATCTTTATCACTGTCATCATTCATTTTTATATATTACGTGTATTTATTGAATTTGTCCTTGCTATTAATTACTTGACATTGGCGAAATACCCGCGCTAGTCGCAGGTGAAGCCATTCCTCATCTTATTCCATTAAATTTCATCATTTCACTCATTTCGTAAAAAAAAAAAAAAAATTGCTGCAAGACAGGAAAGCGGCAAGAAATGTATTATCTTTAAAATCAGAATAAGTTTTTTTTTATTAATGTAAACCAATAAATAATAATAATAGTAATATTCGGAATGAATTTCCTATGGAGAAGAATGGGCAAGAAATTCCATGGTTGCTTTTTTCAATTCAGTTTCATTCCATCCAGTTTAGAAGAGTATTATCTCTAAACGTATTGATTTTTTAATTCATTTATACACCAAATGCAACGGCACCATGGCTTGGTTTACTGTTTCAAGGTTCCCCCACTTGATTCAGTACATCAGGAAGTTTCGGGTTTGATTTCAGTCAGCGGTAAATATCGGAAGTGGTCTTTGCGGAATTTACCTTAGTCTTAGTGTAATTGGGATCGCCCTTAGTCTATTGCATTCTACCCATATTACAAGCATCGCTTAATTTGGGATCATACAATGAATATCTTTTAAAATTTTTGGGAGAGTAAACTTATTTTGTTAAAGGAAAAAAATCTGATCCAAAAACCTTTGCTAAGTTATTGGGATTGATACGAAGTTATCAAGTGATTTGTTAAGTGTCATCACGGGTTCTTTAGTTTTTATCACATACAACATCCGTTAATTTTGTTGATAACAAACAAAGTCTATCATAATCATCTACGCAAGTACGTAGCTATTTTTAGATTTTGTGTAACACACCTCATTAGCGTATCGATAACATAATTCAATTGTACGCATTATCTATCTTAACAAAGCCGGGTCATTATATTTGCTTGCGATATGATTGGTCAGTTTCATTGAAATTAAACTATTTTACGGATTTTATCGCGTTTATTTACTATTTTATTTTCCCGACGTTTCGGCTGCTTTACAGCAACCATGGTCACGGGGGGACTGAGGTGTTAGACGTCCTGATGTCAGTTGTTGGTCAGTTTCAGTAAATATTTCCATGAAAATTTTATATTTTTTTTCCAATTCCAAAACGAACTGTATTGACTAATAGAAGAAGCACATTTCACAATAAAATATCCTTGACGATGTGAGCGTGCTTTGCAGTGGGATGGCGTGGCTCTTCATAGAAATTCAACCTTTATGTATATTTACATAGAGTGCGTTTAGGTAATGGCAAAAAAAAAATGCAGAGCGCGTCTTGATAACGCTTTAGATTTGTCGATAGATTGAAAAGTCAAGAAAGTAGTAAGGATTGTTGTTATAAAACTATTACTTACAAAGCGAAGCAAGCATCGACCATCGCACAAGGGAAACCCTGAAGATCAGTCCACGTCACCATAGGCTGCACCCAGACTCCGGGAATCGAGGCCGAAGGACACGGGGGCACTGTGCAACCCTGAGTAGACGCGTAGTCCAAGGTATAAGGCCAAAGTCCAGGATTGGTTTGCGTAAAAGTGGGCCAGGAGCAGTCGTATTGAAGACCGAAGTCAGCCATCACTTGGAAGCTCATGTTACCAGCCATCTGAAGGAAGGGGACGCGTACACCTGGAAAAGGTTAAGACAACATTGAAAAAATCTAGATATTATTGTTGTTTTCGTTGACGGCTTGGTCTAGTGGTCTGAGTGTAGGCCGCTCACTACTTGGCTCACTACACCAGCTAGTTCCAAGTTCGAATTTCGACAACGGCAAATTAAAAAAAAAATTGCTTTATTTTTTTCATTCTCCTTTGTCTAAATAACTATCCAAATTGTTTGACTGCATTATTATGTTGCAGAATAACAATAAACAAAGCAGTTCTTTCCAAAAGTTCATCAACACTGACCTTTAAGAGCATCATAAGGAACGTTAGCAAAGTGAGACATTTGAGCCCTCTGATCAGCGAATTCCAGCTTCATATCTTCATAAGTCGCCTCAGCCCAGTATGTCTGTGGAGTTTGATGGCTGATGGAGTGCAGAGCGATCTCAAACCCATGGTTGTACAGTTCGTTGACGAGCTGGTAGTTGGTGTACTCATGGTTAATGTAGAAGGTTGCACCAGCGGGGCAGCCATTCTTGTTGACACGGTCGTAGAGAATCTCACGGTAAGTCAAAATGTTGTTGATGTTGACACCATCATCGAAAGTAACGGTAACGAACTGAAAACAGGAAACAAAAGAATGAATAATGATCTTATTAAATAAAATGTGAATTATTTTGAAAAAGCTAGTACACTAGAGCTAGAAAGAAATAGCTTGGATAGTTATAGACGGTAGGGACGCAAGAGACCTATACTTGGTAATAGGTCGATATAATCCAAAATTATCATGTAACTTTTTGATAACAGTGGCTCCAAATTAGAATCTAGAAGTAGTGTTGGCTTGAAGGCGTTTAACTGGTTTTATTGAAGTTCAATTTTATTTAGCCCATGTCTTAGGATAGAGTGTTAAGTTTATAAGCACTTTAGATCTTGGGATAGGTATGCTATAGAGTTTTGTAATCATTGCAAACATATTTTAACAGCGGGGAAAGCCACGCCGTTCGGGTTTTAGCAAATTCAAAGATCTGCATAATCTATCAGAGAATACATAAAGAGGTTAGAGAATTTGAAACAAACCTGTGGAGTATCTCTAGCTGCTAATCCACCAGGAATAGTCGTTGATGAGCACCTGCAATCTGGTAGCACGCATGCCTCAGGATCACACACTTCAGCCAGAGGCAGCTCGTCAGCCTCTTCTTGAGCGTACACCGCTACAAACAACAAAGCAAGTAGACCAACGAACTTCATTTTGAAAACTGTTCCAAGCAATGGTACTCCTAAATCAATGCTCATCAAATAAATACTAGTATTATCTCTAATTACTTAATTTATCTTTGCTTATCTTATCGTGGAGTCGCTTCTGTTATAGGTTTTCCATTTGAAATCAATGTCACGGCTCTGATTTGGATTTCAAGATGTGCTTAATAAAATATAAAGTATATTATCGTATATGGATTTCTTTGGAAAACCCTTTCCTACCCAGGCAAGGGTGCACCTTACTTCGCCGATGTATTTATAGTTCCAATGTAGTAGAGGGCAAGTCTATTGCCATTCTATCGGGCACATCCCTACTCAATACGTGGATCATTTGGGCCGTAATCCAATACGCTGGCCCAGTGGGAGTTGGTGAAATAAACATGCCTTTTTTATTGTCGTGCAAGTATTCTCAAAATGATTTCCTTCACCGTTCAGCAAGTGGTAATAATTATTGAAAATGACGGGTTTCTGGATAATTGAATATGTATTTCTTTGGAAGGGGGCGTTGCAGCTCAGCTATTCTTCACTGTGTGTATTGTTCAGGTTGAGTCTAAGTACTATTGCTTAAGTTTTGGGCCGTGGCAAGCCAAGACTCATTTTCAAATGATTATAGACTTAATCTTGGATTAATATTACTAATTTCTTGTACAGAGGTTATTCCCCCATAACGATCTGTAAATGCTTTATCGATAAACGATAGTAGGTTATTGATAAATCGTTGAGACGGAAATAAAAAGGGGTGGTCTGATTTCATTATCTTATTGTTGTAATAAAAATTAAAACTTATTTGTATGTAGCAATAAACTCATTGCCGTCCTTGTTATACTTTGCCGTCCTTGTTATACATTGCCGTCCTTGTTATACTTTGCCGTCCTTGTTATACTTTGCCGTCCTTGTTATAAATATAGTCAGGATTAGATTTTTACAAATGTATAAAATCGAATTGCCTGTTTGTAATGTCAAAATAACAGTTTTTTTTCTGGATGCATATATCTATAGTCATAACTTATTATTTTTCTAAAATAAAAGTAGCATATGTTACTTCTTTTAAAATCAGCTATCGAGTAAAAGTCCTGTCAAAGTCGGTTCAGCTGTTTTGAAGTTAACCCGGAACAAACAGACAGACAGACAACATGGGTTTTCGTTATAAGTAGCGAACATACTGTCATATACATTAAGTAAAAAGCTATTATTATGATATTACAAGCAGACAATTCAATTACATTTAATAGCGTGGGTTTTGAAAGGGTGGGTTTTGAAAAGAAAAATGATGAAAATGCCAATAGGCTCGACTCTATTACATTGGGACGATAATACATCGGCGAAGTGTGGGCGAACTGCAGTGCACTTCTTGAAAAGAAAAATGATGAAAATGGCAATAGGCTCGACTCTATTACATTGGGACGATAATACATCGGGGAAGTGTGGGCGAACTGCAGTGCACTTCTTGAAAAGAAAAATGTTGAAAATGGCAATAGGCTCGACTCTATTACATTGGGACGATAATACATCGGGGAAGTGTGGGCGAACTGCAGTGCACTTCTTGAAAAGAAAAATGTTGAAAATGGCAATAGGCTCGACTCTATTACATTGGGACGATAATACATCGGGGAAGTGTGGGCGAACTGCAGTGCACTTCTTGAAAAGAAAAATGATGAAAATGGCAATAGGCTCGACTCTATTACATTGGGACGATAATACATCGGGGAAGTGTGGGCGAACTGCAGTGCACTTCTTGAAAAGAAAAATGTTGAAAATGGCAATAGGCTCGACTCTATTACATTGGGACGATAATACATCGGGGAAGTGTGGGCGAACTGCAGTGCACTTCTTGAAAAGAAAAATGATGAAAATGGCAATAGGCTCGACTCTATTACATTGGGACGATAATACATCGGGGAAGTGTGGGCGAACTGCAGTGCACTTCTTGAAAAGAAAAATGATGAAAATGGCAATAGGCTCGACTCTATTACATTGGGACGATAATACATCGGGGAAGTGTGGGCGAACTGCAGTGCACTTCTTGAAAAGAAAAATGATGAAAATGGCAATAGGCTCGACTCTATTACATTGGGACGATAATACATCGGGGAAGTGTGGGCGAACTGCAGTGCACTTCTTGAAAAGAAAAATGATGAAAATGGCAATAGGCTCGACTCTATTACATTGGGACGATAATACATCGGGGAAGTGTGGGCGAACTGCAGTGCACTTCTTGAAAAGAAAAATGATGAAAATGGCAATAGGCTCGACTCTATTACATTGGGACGATAATACATCGGGGAAGTGTGGGCGAACTGCAGTGCACTTCTTGAAAAGAAAAATGATGAAAATGGCAATAGGCTCGACTCTATTACATTGGGACGATAATACATCGGGGAAGTGTGGGCGAACTGCAGTGCACTTCTTGAAAAGAAAAATGTTGAAAATGGCAATAGGCTCGACTCTATTACATTGGGACGATAATACATCGGGGAAGTGTGGGCGAACTGCAGTGCACTTCTTGAAAAGAAAAATGATGAAAATGGCAATAGGCTTGACCCTATTACATTGGGACGATAATACATCGGCGAAGTGTGGGCGAACTGCAGTGCACTTCCACTACCCCTTCGTGGAACACAGGCGTGATAATGTATTACTATCTTTTTGAAGAAATAGGGGAATCGTTGTACTTATTTTAACGTGGTTATGGATGCAGCCCTTTCATGGGGGTAATTGGTAAGACTTGCACTGTCATACGGACGATGACTGACCTTCTTTAGCTTTATCTCCTTTGAGGTCATCATAATTATACTCTTGAAACTCTTCAAAGAAATCTTCGAAGCCATTAATCAATATACCTTGCATTCTGATTAATAATTTAAGATTAAATGGACTACATGCAATATAGGATTTAGATTATCGGTTTCCTTAGAAATAATGAGTAAGTATCGAGGGTATAATTTTAAAACCAAATAAGTGCCTAAAAATCAAAAATCGTTTTAATTAGTCATTATTTTCAGTGGTGTAATCCACTTTTACCTACCCTTCGTACGCGAGTCCGACTCACACTTGGCCGGTTTTTTATTTTATTGATATGAAATTTCTATAGGCGAGGGATAAACCTGATTTTTGGCGTGGCGAGATTTGCCGACGCTTCGCCACAACTAAATGAAATCAACCTTATTACTTAATGTATAAAGTATAGTTTTAAATGCGGCCACGCTTCGTACCTACTCCTCGGCTCCTCAGCTACTCAGTTCTTTCCGCCGCTTAGACTCCGTTCACTTGCTAACTCCGCTCACTCGCCGCTACGACGTTTATGTTTTATGTTTCACATCTACCAGGCGTCCCGCGACGGCTCAGTTTTTATTTGAACTATGATTGTTGACGACGGCTTGGTGGGGGGTTGAGCGTAAGCCACTCGGTTCACTGGACCAGGTAGTTGCGGGTTCGATTCCCGCTAGTGACGAAATTCGGAAAGGGGCTTTCAGAATTTGCGCTGGTATGTAACTGGGATCTCCCCCTGTCCATTGTATGGTATAGTACAAGCTTTATTTAGTTTGGCATCATACGAGCAATATGTCGTGTCTAACGATATTAAAATTTAATATGTTTTATATTTCATATGTTTTAAATCGACCACGCATCGAAATTCGCTCGCGTTGTCAATGAAATTCCGTTGGAGAATGAGCTTTTTCTGTAAGTCAATACAGTTCATTTTGGTATTGGCAAACATGAGTTTGGACGCTTCAGTTTTGGAGCGGGGCTTTATTTGTATGTTGCACCATAATAACAAGATAATTATCGTCGTTTCCTGTAATTTTGATTTACAGTGAAATTTTATTACTATATCTATATCCGGTGGGGAAATCCAATGCATTTAGATTTAATGATTACAAATTATCATAAGATTTAAGTAATTATGTTGATGTTAGTTTGTGAGTCATTGGTTTATTGGTACGAGGGTAGGTTCGGCTTACTGCACTTATTTCCGGTTCAATTCCGAAATTACCTTTTCAGACTTAGAATTGACCTTTACGGCAGTAGCCTACTACCTACTACTATAGCCCTTTTAACGTCTTACAGCTGAGCACGGGCCACTCTTCAATGCGAGGGGGATTCAGGCCATAGTCCACCACACTGGCCCGGTGCGCGTTGGCAGACTACACATATCTCTCGAGAACGAGTCAAGTTCCCTCAGTAGTAAAGGTTTCCTCACGACGTTTTCCTTCACCGTTTCATAGCATGAAAATTTCGGATTAAAAATTAGATTCGCACATAAAACCGAGAGGTGTGAGCTGGGGTTTGAACCTGCACACTTCGATTGCAAGGCGTACGTTCGACCACTCGGCTACCACTGCTATAGATACTATTATATTTTTTTGTTTATTGCCGATTCATAAGTACCGGTATTGCTTTATATATGAATAGAATTCTGTTTCTGATTTTGATTCTAGTCCACAGAGGAGTAATTCATGTTTGACGACAGCTTTCCGGTTTCGTCAAAGTCTGTTATCATTCCTACAGGGCCCCAAGTCCCCTTACACTATCCTTGTGAAGTTCCTATGACTTAATGTTTTTGATGCATAAAAACAACATATTTTATCAATGTGGATGTGTTGTCTAATATTACATTTAAAATTTTCCTTGCGTAAAATATATCGGTGGAGTTTGGTTCACTGCAGTACACCGCTGCTTACCCTATTTGGGGTCAACAGACGTGATGATGCATTATAGTTGTTTTTCTAATAGCAAGTCCATTAATATTGCAGCATTGTTTATAAGCCAAGTTGAACTAAAAATAAGCGTAGAAAGTAAGTCTTGAAAGTTGAATAAGATGTTCATAAAGTACATAATGATTATGTAGGTATAGCAACTGTTTATATTATATATCCTAGTGTTTAGTAAATGCAACCATATTATCAGACAGTTATCAGGTAATTAATCGATTCTTATATCGATATGATTGTATTTTTAATGCTAATTGTAAATGGTAGGAAGTAATAATTAACAATACTGATAAACTGTTTTTCAGTTGTTATCGACTTTTAGGAATCTACTTTTTTCATTAATGATAACCATTTGCTGGACGGTGAAGGCACACATAGTGAGGAAATACACCTACACGTCTATTAAAAGGCGTGTTAAATTCACCAATTCGCATTGGGCCAGCGCGGTGAACTATGGTTCAAACCTCCCTCGTATTGAGGGGGAATGTGCCTGGTATAATGGCAATAGGCTCATTAATAATAAATACATTGGCGTAGTGTGGATACACTGCAGTGCACCACCATCTCTGCCTACCTCATCGAGAAATGTGAGCGTGCATTTATACTCTGCAATTGAAAACTGGGTATAATAAATTAGGTATCATATTAAAGCACCGCGTACGGTAGGGTGACAGAATACGCGCTTCGACATTTATGCTATTACCTAAACGAGCTCTATTGACTCTTATATAAAGTTCATTCTTCAATAAAAATGGCATTGACAGCAATTTATGGCGCGTGAGGGCGTGGTTTTTACCACACAAATTAAATCTTTATATGTATTGATACAGAGTTTGTTTCGGAATTGGAACTAATACTGACTCGCGACGTTTGACGTCTTAGTGTGTAGGGGGTCTAATCATGGAGTAACTAGTGTACCCATAACGACTCTCCTCTTCGTATGGCTCTGCGGTAATTATTCCGCCATTGTTGTCTCATGTACCTGTAGTATACGGCAAATATGGGTAAACGGTATACGGGAAAATAACAATGGCGGAGTCAGATAAACCAGAAATAATTACCACGGCGCAGGCTCGATATGCCTCCGTTATAATATCTCCATGGGTCTAATGGGTATCTTAGTGATAGGCGGGTATTTCCGATGGGAAAAAAAAAGTGTCCGTCGAAATGCATGTAATAGTTCAAAAAACTTTCACAATGGCGCTGGTGATAATTGGTATATATCGACGCCCCCCTAGAACAGGTCGGAATCAGCGATTTTTCCGATTACCAGGTTATTACCGGGGGCGTCAATATGTCATTTATCGACACCAGCGCTGTGGAAGTTTTTTGAACTATTATTACATGCATTTCGAAGGACACTTTTTCAATACCTAGATGTCACTCCTATAATCTACCCTCCATAGTTTACCCACCTCTGTGGGAACTAATATACCCCATCTACGTGATCACAGCAAACTTAAACGCAATTACGGTGACCAAGCATCAATTTTACATACGGACAAATCCTGTAACCTCGGAGGATGCAATATTAATGCGAAAACGAAATAAGAGATGGCGTTGATACCCATTATAACTATCATAATAGTAGCTTGTGTTTCTGTCCTCTTAAAATTGCCTTTACGGCCCACGAGATGACGTTTTATGGAGAACGATTAACACTGAGGACTGGTCCAACCATTTTCCTCTTAATGACTTATCATCTACTCTCCCATACTGCGTTGAAGGCATCATACCAAAGCAATTATTTCTATAACCATCTGTGGTTTAGAATAATCCCTTCATTGTAAATGGAAGTAGACGCACCTTACTGTACTAGCTTCCTAAGCGTAAAGACTATAATTTGTATTTAATATTAGACTGCCGTGAGTATAATTCTTCTCTAGTATTGTGGCAAAGGTGCTGTCTGCTCTCATGGCGTTGCTGCTCCTGAGAATGTATTACTCGCAATGATCATTTTGAAAAGAGTAACCATTGAGTTTCTTACCGGCTCTTCTCAGTGGAAGCAGCATTCCGAACCGGTGGTAGAATCTGACTATTTGTAAGTGCTTGTTGGTCTACACGAATAAAAAAAAATGATTTTGATTTTGACTCGTCAAGTCGCTTAGAATTTTTTGCAATTACCAAACCGAACTGTATTAACTCATAGAAAAAGTTAATTCTTCAACGAAATGATATAGATAGCGCTTGCAAATTTTTACCCGTGAAGGAGTGGCTTTTACCACAGAAATCTAATCATCTATACATATACATACATACACACTACATACATACATACAAAGAAATAAAATTGGTGTGTCTGAGTGTAAATTCAAAATAACATTATTTCAAGAAATGCATATGAAATTATACACGATACCTATTACGAAAATATATTTTTTGTCTGTCTGTCTGTTTGTTCCGGGTAAACTTCTAAACGGCTGAACCGATTTGGACGGGACTTTCACTGACGGATAGCTGATGTTCCAAGGCGTAACTTAGGCTACTTTTATTTTAGAAAAAGCATTAGGGTTCCGCGGGATGAACATAAAACCACTATTTCCAGGTAATCTCCCTAAAGTCCACGCGGGCGAAGTCACGCACAGCTAGTTATTTATAAAGTTACAGAGTTCGTTATGGTATTTGCAAAAATGTTTTTTTTACAATTAACGTCTTCCAGTGAACATTCTTTATGTATAAAATGGCCATAGGTTTAACAACTGAATATAGACCCTTATTCCAATACCACAGATCAGATTTTCAGTCAACTAAACAACAATCCCCGCAAGCTTATTAAACCACGTATAGATAATTTCCCCATAACCAGCCACGCGAGCATATCCCGAAAATAGAACATCAATTATTTTCCCGGTTTATTTGGCACGATGGGAATTTAAGGTCTGACTTTGGGTAGCAAGGGTTTACACCTGGGACATCGTTACGGCGGCCAAAAGTCCGGGGATCCGGCCGGGATTTCCGAAATTCCGCGGCTCTGATGCGATACTAGGGGTGGCTTAGTGGGATTCTAGTTTTTTTTTTCGACGCGTTATGATCTTTCGCAACCCCGATCATGTGTTAAGATGGCGCTATAAAAATATAAAGGTTTTTTTTCGTGAAAAATATTAGTCCGGATTATATTTGGATGTAGTTAAACAAAAAGGGTTCAAGCCACAATCAACTCAGTATGAGATATGGCAGATTGAAGTTTGATAATGTATTACGTAGATGGTAACTGAGGTGGTAAAAATGCCTTTTTGCTTTTATTTTTTGATATATATTTTTGTTGATTTAAAAGACCTGCTTTAGGAACCGTTTGGTATACTCAACTCAGTTTTAATAATTTTGTGGATTGGATCCTTTTTGCTTATCTACGTCCATTTCATAAGATTTTGTTACATCATTACATCAGGCATTATGGGTCGTATGTTTGTTGTTAGGGTACATGAGCTGTGTTTCTTTAGAGTTTCGGGAAAGAAACATGTTTTAAGGAGGATAATGGCTATGTTTCCGTCGGAGTTACAGTTCTTTAGATTTTCCTGTTATGTCATTAATGTTGTGCACTAATGGGAATCCAGTGACCCGTGACCGAAGCTGCCATATATATTGTTTATAAAAGAAAATCAACTTGACAATAGATGAATCGGCACATTAGGGAACAATAGACAAATACTACATTGTGTAATCTATAAAAACCGACCAAGTGCGAGTCGGACTCACACACGAAGGGTTCCGTACCATTATCTATAAAAACGGCAAAACAACATGTCTGTTTTATGGGAGCCCCTCTTAAATATTAGTTTTATGTTAATTATTATTTTTTAAAGTGAATAATATAAATCAATATTCTGTTAATATTTCAAGCGGTACCTGTTGCCGTTATCAATATCGAGCAAAAACGAGCAAACAAATAACGTTCGTTGTATGGGAGACCTCTTTAATATTAATTTTATTCTGTTTTTTAGTATTCGTTGTTATAGCGGCAACAGAAATACGTCATCTGTGAAAATGTCTGCTGTCTAACTATCACGGTTCATTAGATACAGCCTGGTGACAGACGAACAGACAGACAGACAGAGGGACGGACAACGGAGTCTTAGTAATAGGGTCCCATTTTACCCCTTGGGTACGGAATCCTAAAAAAAATTACGTGGAAGTATTTTATTGTATGACATTTTATTTTACTTATGCTAGTGAATAAGATTTTGTTATAACTTAACCCAAAATTACTTGTCCATTAGTTTTAGTGTTTAAACAGAAATTATAGCATAAAAGCAGGAGTCTTAACTTCGCAAAGGGCAATGTGTCTTACGGGAAAAAAGTTCTTAATACACCACCTTTCTTAAAATTGTTTCCGATAAGGAAAAAAATTCCCAATAGATCCATAATGGATGTACATAACAAACATTTTGTTTTTTACATATTATTAATTTTCACGTAAGCTTTTTTTGTTATATTTCATATTTTGATTCGTTTTATTTGCGTCTGTAGGAATTTTTATAGTTATTACAAGTGTCTATGTATGATAATGTGATTTTTTTAAATTTTATTATTCTACTAGCTGTGCCCGCGACTTCGCCCGCTTGGACTTTAGGGAGATTACCCGGAAATATGGGTATTATGTTTTTCCCGCAGAACCCTAATGCTTTTTCTAAAATTAAAGTACCCTAAGTTACGCCTTGGAACGTCAGCTATCTGTCAGTGAAAGTCCCATTGAAATCGGTTCAGCCATTTAGAAGTTTACCTCAAACAAACAGACAGCCAGACAAAAAAATTTAAAATTGCGTTTTCGTTATAGGTATCGTATATACTTTCATACGCATTTGGTAAAAAAGTGTTATTTTGATATTATAAACAGACACTCCAATTTTATTAATTTGTATGTATGTATGTATGTATGTATAGTTATTCTATTTAATGAAGATAAACAATATAACTAAGTGCTTATCTAAGTATGTCATGTTTCCATCACACAACCCTATACCAAAACTTTTTATACAATCGTTTGTAAATGCTTGTCAGTGACTAAAATCAGTATTCATCAATTGTGAATTGTGGGCATACGACAAAGGCGACTCATCAATGTCACTTTTTGTCCTGCGGGAATCACCGCAAAGTTTGGCCACTGTTGTTATAGTTCTCAAGTTTACTGGAAGATAGCTTTTTGGAAAGCAATTACAATGGTTACATAATACTGTTTTTGAATACATAAAGCCTCCCACGCCACTCGCTCGTAACTTTTTTTGCCTATCCATAAACGAGCTGTATTGACACAAACAATAAGTTCATTCGACAATGACACTGATTGCTCGAGTGAATTGTGACGCGTAGAAGCGTGGCTTTTGCGGCAGAAATTCAATCTTTATGCATATTGACACTGAGTTCATTTTGATATTGGCAAATAATTTTATGCGCGAATTTTGACACCCAAGGGTTAATGATTGGGTTATATAAAATATTCAAAGGTAGAAAGTTTTTTTTCCTTGGCGGAGTCACTGCCGCGCCACGCACTGAGAGCCTACATCTTCTTCTCATTCGTTTCGCTCTTGACAGAGTGGTCGTGGTCACGTCGAGGCATCCACGTCGGTGGCAGGGACGGACACAGCTCTCCGAACGATCTCGCGCCATCGCTTTTTGTTAGCAGACTGTCTCGCGCAGTCAGGCACACAATTACCCACTACGGACTTCACTTGGTCAGTCCAGCGCATAGGTGACCTACCACGCGATCTGGTTCCTTCTACCTTTCCCTGTACTACCAGCCGCTTTATGGAGTCGCCATCTCGTCTAGAGACATGCCCAAATTATCTTCCTCCAGCTCCACATCTCCAGAGTATATATCTTCCGCTTTTCTGATTCCCGTACCGTCCACGTCTCCGCCGCGTAAAGAAAAATGGGGAATACCACTGTCCGCACAAACCTGATTTTAGTGGCTTTGGTAATAATTCTGTTGACTTTTTGGTTGGAAATGTATTCTTAGGAAATAATAATTTGGTTAGATATACGGTAGTTAATATCGAGGGGTGATATTGACTTGTATACATATTTCGAATCAGTGAATTTTTCTGCGTCGAATGAGTAGCTATGCTCTCCCGTAATGTTAAAAAAATGTCACTTAAGTTAAATAGCCTTTCACCCTCGATATGTAGATGCTTAGTGACTAAATATAACTATCATAGTTTCTGAGTTACAGAGCCTTGAGTATTAGCCACAAGCAGTGCCGTAAATAGCCTTTTCTGCGCCCTGTGCGAGCTTCTATAACTGCGCCCTTGTTTACATATTATATCTAAAAATATATATTAGGGGCGCAGCGGGAACTTATCAGGAGCAAACCGAAAAAATAAGAGTCCTGCCTGGTCTGGCCATTCTTGCGCCCCCAGAGTCTACGCCCTGTGCCTGGGCACCGGCGGCACCGGCCTATTTACGACACTGGCCACAAGTATTGCGTTGTGGCTAAAAGTACAAGTACATGTACAAAGGGCGACTATTAAGATTCACAAAATAGAAATCAAAATTTTCGCATCAGACTATAAAATTGCAATATTTTAAAGTTGGCAGCGAAAAACAATTGAAACGTTATATTCATAGATAAATTATTAGTCTCGCTTCGCTCGACTAGATACCGCATCTCTAAAAACAAAAGCTCCGTGAATGCGGCAACTCGTTATTGTAGTGTGTGTAAGACAATTTGTAAGGATGCTAGTGTGCGTGAAGAATTGTGCTGCCAGCTGCTCAGCTGTTACCGAAGTTAATGGAAAAAATATTTTGCGCGTATGGGAAGACGAATATTTTTTTTCATTTTTCGACCCATATTCTCTGGGGAAAGTTGTTCAGTTTCACGGGTAGAATCACCCCTTGAAATAGTGTCAGCTAACATTTTGACATTAAATAATATAGAACTGGATTAAGTATAACTAGGTTAGATAAATGAAATAGGTTGTAGTATACAGGGTGTTTCAGAAGTCCGAAATAATACTTTAGGTACATATACGGTACGTCATATGTAGATGCTTAGTGAAGACAGTTTGTGCCTAACTATCATAGTTTCTGAGTTTATATCATAAGTTATAGTATTTAAAATACAATAACAATAAATTCACATTATAAAAATCTCAACCACGGGGATCTTGATTCTTGTATAAGCGGCAACACTGAATAACGTTTAGGTTTCATGTTATTTTCTGTTGAAATTTCGAAATTATACGATATTCACTGATGGTATTTGATCCCAGTGCCCTTCTTATTTCTTGTAGTATTATTTTTACACAGTTTCACTACGCAAACTGGCATTTTACTTTGGATTATGCACGAAATTTAATAAAACATTCAAAACGTACACCTCGCACGCAGCTTGCAGTGTGACTGACTCGGGAACGCCGATTTCGGCGTAGTATTTGTTGCCGCATGAAGTACTATTTCGGACTTCTGATAAAGATTTAATTTGTATAGCGAGAAGTACTCGTCTCATACAACTAAATTCACATCGATATTTCGCTGAAATATGTGCTTATTTTTAAAGTAAATACAGTCAATTCTGCTATTGGCAAATTATTGTTTTTACTCGCTCATGCGCCTGTTTGCGCAGAGATTTATTATAAAATACCATAAGATAATAAACATTTCTGATGAAAAATTTTAAAAATATAATTTCAAACAAGTATCTACCTTTATACTTTATACGTTAAATTACACCGCTGCAGTAGTATCACGACTTCTAATACTGAATAATCATTTTCAAAATTCACCTTTTGTTATTTTAAAGCGGTCAAAACTGAGGCCGCTAAAATAATTTCAGTAAAAATAAATCTTTTCTCTTCAAATGTAAGTCAGAAAAATATCTGATTTAAATAAATTTAACATTTTTTAACGTTATAAAGAGTAAGGCCTATTCCACACGAGATGTACCTGTATTTTATTTGCGATAATAAATATTTAAATTGAACTAAATTTATTATGCAGTGGTAGCCGAGTGGTTGAACGCACGCCTTGCAATCAAAGTGTGCATGTTTAAACCTCGGCTCGCACCTCTGGGTTTATGCGAATCGCATTTTCATCCGAGATTATCACTTGCTATGAAACGGTGAAGGAAATCATCATGAGGTAACCTGCACGTCTGAGGGAACTTAGCTAGGCCGCAGCGGGCCAGCGTGGTGGACCATAGCCTGGATCCCCCTCGCATTGAAGGGAGGCTCGTGCCCAGCAGTGGAACGTTATAAAGGCTACAGCAGTAGTAAATATATTTCTAGCCTTGAACCAGTGGTTGCCTCGCCCTCCTTGAAAGCAAGGCGTGCGAGTTCAAATTCCGGGCGGGCACCTCTTGGATTTTCGGATTTGATGTGCGAATGACATTTTCAATCATGATTAGCACTCGCGGTTTAGTACGTAAATGTTCATGAAAATCCAGGAGCCTTAACTGTTGCATTTCTATTGTTTCAATAGTAGGTAACTGTCAATTTTTGACAGATCTTGAACTTAGATAACTGTCAAAACGACGTCAGCCCCAAATCATTGTAAGGTGTCCATAGCACAAGCTATGCTCATTATATTGCAAGTATTTGGTTGTCTGGCGATATTTATCTAATTATTCCTATTCCTCTATTAGTTGCCCGGCGCGGCTTGTAGATTGTATTGTATTATCTACGTTTGTATTGTATAGCTGCAAGACAGGCGGTGGTAAGGGGACTTTTGTTTTTTTTTTTCAATAGAAGGCTACCGAATAACAGAAGCGATATAGTATAAAGCTGATTCAATACCGAAAAGCGTTTCAACAACGTCAGATTATCTACGCAATTGAAGAATCGTTTTCTTTTTTTGTCTGTGTACAGCTAGCTTAAAATAAAGGCGCGCACAGGACCGCGAACAACAAAAATTCTCGGCATACAAACGGCTACCAAAGGGTGTTCTGACAAAAAGGCCGTGTGCACACTCACTGCGATTTTTTGTCTCGTCCGTCACGGATGACAAGGGTTCCGGATAAGCCTTCGCTTGTGTGAACAACCCTTTAATTATTCCAGGTTTTTGCGCGCGATTTCAAATATGGAATAAATGAACTATGAAGGTCATATTTGGACTTGTTTTTTTTTATGTAGGTTAATACTGAAAAAATGTCAAAAATTACATTTGACGTTCCAGTGTAGTGTACAATGAGGAATGCGAATTTAAATACTGCGGGGCAAATCTCGCATGAATGACATTATCTCTAATTCGACATAATGTCGAAACAAAATGCCAAATTAGTCGTATTTTTTAAGTATGATTCAATCAAAGTGCGCAGGTTCAAACTCCGGTTCGCATCTCTGGGGTTCATGTGCGAATCTCATTTTCATCCGAGATTATCACTTGCTAGGAAACCTGCACGTCTACCTACAGAAAGGCGTGTGAAGTTCACCAACCAGCACTGGGCCAGCATGGTGGACTATGGCCGAAAAATCTCCCTCGTATTGAGTAATAATGTGCCCGATATAATGGCAATAGGCTCGCTCCCTATTACATAGGGACCAAAATACATCGGCGAAGTGTTGGCGCACTGCAGTGCACCTCTGCCTACCCCTTCGAGGAATAATACAGGCGTGATAATGTATTTATTTTTTATTCGAAATTTCGAATTAGAGATAATGTCGATCGTTCAAGAATTGGGCCCCACAGCATACTGGAGCGTCTAGGCGCGCGTGTAGATTTTTTTTGCAAATATCAAAACGGACTGTATTTACTCAAGAAGTTCATTCTTCAACGAAATGACAAACAGAGTTAGTTTTTAACCGACTTCCAAAAGGAGGAGGTTCTCAATTCGATTGGTATGTATTTTTTTTACGTATGAGGTAAAGGTAAAGATGGAGAATGAATAGATTGTCTTATGAAAAAACAAAACTTACCATTCACAAACAGATACTCTTAAAAAACTGAATGGTGTCGTGGGACACCAGGTAGGAACGAAGTTCCTTCGGCTAATGTAGAATGAATGAAAAGAAAATTTAAAACTAATTTTAATTTCAAACAAAACAAAAAAGGTCCATAACGACCCGGAGTTCTATGTATTTTAATAGTTCAACGACTGTCCCACAGATGGCAGTATACTCAATGTATTTAATATGTGTTTATTATTATTAGTATATAAAAAAAAGGTCCATAACGACCCGGAGTTCTATGTATTTTAATAGTTCAACGACTGTCCCACAGATGGCAGTATACTCAATGTATTTAATATGTGTGTATTATTATTAGTATATAAAATAAAAACTATAGCAAAACCTAAAAAAAAAACAACAAAATATAAAAGTAATAAAATAAAAAAAGTAATAAAATAATAAAACATCGTAATTCAAATTATCAACTAAAGTCGTCTCATTTAACGGTTTGATTCCACGCACTTTTTCTTACGGTTTTACTATCACATTTTTTTCAGTTCGGTCGCGTAGCAAAATCCCTATCCCCTCCAAGCCTGCCGTAAGGAACTTCGTTCCAAAAACATGTGAATACGAATCTACAAATTTACTTTACTTTTACGGTAATAAAATAGTGATGTACCTCTTTATTAGTTTCACGGTAATGAAATAGTGATGGCCCTAAAAATCTCCGCGCACTTTCGGTACACCTGCGTAAAACTATTAAACATAAACATTTATTTTAAGTAGTTATTTGGACTACATTAACGCAATAGAAACCTCAATTTGTGAGTTCCCGAACTGTTTAAAACTACAGTGTGGCCCCAGGGCACACGCTGATGTTTTAAACAGTGTTTCAGAACACAGAAACGCGTGGAGTGGACAGTTCATTTAGTAATTTGAAATTTTGTTCTTCGTAATTGCTTATTATTGGAATAGAGAATGGGATTGAGACGATATAAGTTTATTAAATAAATATTTTTATTATTACAAGCTTAATATTAACTTGCAATATATGTCCGGGTGGAATCTTGCAACTGAATTTTAAATCAGTTATCCTTAACCGATTGAGCTAAAATTTGGTACACACGCTTAGTTTGAATGACAATGCATGCTTACCCATGTTACGTAAATCTAATTCCAATATGGCGGATCATCCAAGATGGCGGAATAGTTATTTTTTCTGCATTACCACAGTATGTGTATCCAATGAAAAGGCTTACTGAGGAGAACACGATAACTAAGGGCAATTAAATAAAAGCTTGTTTTTAAATAGTTTTTTTATTAAATATTTTTTTTTTTTTAATTTACCTGTGTCCTATGTTAAAAAGATAAAACTATGATTGTTTACAAGTACCTACATACAATATGATACAATTAATTAGTGTATTTCTATTGGTTAAAGAATGCATACATAATTTTCTTCATTCTTATTAGCATATAGGAAACATAGTGGAGTTATTTTAAATCTTGTGTCGAAATTAAGATACAATATTTTTTTTGAACAAAAATTATTAATTTTAAAAAATGCAAACCAGCTAATTTTGCTTATTTCAGCTGAGATCGGGTACCAATCTGGGGCCTTATAATCACCATTTATAATATTTATGTTTTAACATTAACTGAAAATAATATTTAAAGCATTGCTGCAAGATAGGTGTCGTTAAAGGGGCTTTAAGCACTATCACTAAGTACAGAAAATAGGAAATATGTTTTTACACTAAGTACCTTTAAATATCAACAACTTTCCCAGAAAAGAGTCATCATCTTACTTTACAGAATTACAAGAAGCAAAACACTATTAAAATTCAAATTACTGCGTTTTTTAGGGTTCCGTACCGAAAGGGTAAAACGGGAACCTTATTACTGGGACATCGCTGTCCATCCGTCCGTCCGTCCGTCTGTCACCAGGCTGTATCTCATGCACCGTGATAGTTAGAGAGTTGGCATTTTGACAGATGATGTATTTCTGTAGCCGCTATAACAAAAAATACTACAAAAATCGTGATTTTATTGCTCGTTTTTTTTTGGATAATGGTACGGAACCCTTCGTGCACGAGTGCGACTCGCACTTGGCTGGTTTTGTTTTTTTTACTTAATGAGTTTTTCCTGTCACACGATGAATTATAAAATCTGCGACAGAAAAATTAAGTACTAATGTTTTATGTCGCCTCCACCCCACTTTGTCCTCATCGGGATGTCTGACCACTTTTATGTTGCGACTGTTTTCAGCTGTATTAGATTACGGCGGAACTGTCTCGTCGCAACCAATATATATATATATTTATATACAATCCTGAAGCCTCAGGGGCGTTAAGACACGCGCGTAAAATTATCTGCCCATACCAAAACATACTCTATGCTGATATACATAAAGATTCAATTGCTTTTGTAAAAGCTAAACTTTATCATATTCATCACCTATTTTTGATGTGAAACATCTAATAGCGCGCTTGGCGAGTGACAGCGACTGTTGACGCCGCGAGGCCGTGATCCCAAAACTTTGAGCAGCTTCGTGGTTCCTCGGTTCTTTCCGCCGCTTAGACTCCACCCACCGGCTGACTCCACTCACTCGCTCACTCGCCGCTAAGACGTTTATGTTTCACATCTGTCAGGCGTCCCGCCACGGCTCAGTTTTTTTATGTGTATTTATTGGAATTATTCTTGCTATTAATTCCTTGACACTGCCTGTGATACCCGCTAGCCGCAGCTGGAGCCATACCTCATCTAATTTTATTAAATGAATTCTTGTCTTTTGCTACTGAAATTCAAACTATACGTATATTTGAAATAAAACTATTTTACGGATTTTATCGCGTTTATTTACTATTTTATTTTTCCGACGTTTCACGAAGTCTGCAATCTATGAACATGTACAGGACCGCACCCGCCATTATATCAGATTTGATAAACCGCATATCCTCGCAAAAGAACACCGACTCCGACCAAGGATGATACGTGAGGCCATTGAAATTAAAAAAAAAACTTCCAAATTTCAATAGGGAAGATGGCTGTGTGCTACCACCAACTTGGGATCCAGTAATTAATATGATTAAATCCAAAACCAAGCGTACCATTGCAAGACCTCAAGACACTGTGAGCACTTTCTGCGTGGATCGGACCGCAAACAACAACTAAATATGAGGGTACCCAGTTATTAACTATGACATCAGGACGTCTAACACCTCAGTCCCCTCGTGACCATGGTTGCTGTAAAGCAGCCGAAACGTCGGGAAAATAAAATAGTAAATAAACGCGATAAAATCCGTAAAATAGTTATATTTCAATGTATAGTATTCGCGTAAATATATGAAAACAATATTTACGTATATTAACACAGAGTACATATAAAAAAGCAAGTGATTTCGCTAATCCCAGTGTGTTCAGGGTAACTAATAAACTTTAACGATAGACCCGTGCGAAAACTCTTATCGAGGCCGTAAAGGACATAAAAATGGCAATCAATTGAATGTGTTTTTTTCCTATTTTTTTTTAAATATCACATATACTTCTATTCTGTTTAATCTGTGGATATACCAAGTATAAAATATATAATAAAATATATGTATACCATATACATACTAAGAATAAAATTACCTATTTTCTATATTTTTACTACAGATGAAACGGATAGTGGTTTGGCCGGATACCGGATATTCGGCAAGCTATCAGGTATCCGGCTGGAGCGGCGGATATCCGGCCACCGGATATCCGGCCCTTTATCGCGTTACATGACGCTTCTTAAAGACATCGCAATCACGACCCATACATATGGTGGTCAGTTAATTTGCATCAGTACCCGCAGTTGGTTTGCTAGAATTTATATTTCAGCAACTGGCGGTAGCATTTATAGCAAAAGGCTATTTTCAGAAGCTGGTCTGGTATACGAAGCGGAGTCGCCTCTTACCAACAAATGCGGAAAATATATTCATTCGCCACAAATTGCCAACTGTTAATTTGGAGTTCTAAACTAATTAATAAAACAAATATTTTTGACGTGCGATTTTAAAAATAAACGGTGTCAATAACCTATTGTGGTATTATTTGCCTTGTATAAGATAATGTAATTTTTTTTTTAAATTTGACTATCCGGTATCCGGCCGGATACTGAGTTACTATTCGGTATCCGGCCCGATACTGAGTTACTATCCGGTATCCAGCCGGATCCTGAGTTACTATCCGGTATCCAGCCGGATACTGAGTTCCTATCCGGTATCCAGCTGGATAGTGATAACAAGGCCGGATACCGGATAGTTACCGGATAGTTACCACTTTTCCAATAAGGATTTTCATTTTTGTGTGTGTTTTTACAGGCTTTCATTTTTAAAATCGTGTTTTTTAAGCATTATAAATTGAAGCCATTTTTGTTTTACAACGACTGTGATGGCAGATTTGAGGTTTGGTTTTGTAGAATGTCAATACCTCTACGAACCATTTAAATCAGCTCAAACAATAAAAATATGTCTTGTAATGTTAATTTAAAAGTTTCATACATTTGGGAGGTTTGGTTTTACCTAAATTGTTGTTTTAGTAACTATTACTTTGCGTAACATGAACAATTTCACGTCACGGCCTAAATACGTTTAGTTTGAAGTATGCAAAATTCCGAACTAAAGCTATCTAGGGTTAGAAATTTTGGGCCGAAATGATTTTAAACTCATTAGTTTTAGGGGCTTAATTTTTATGTTACTAGTGCGGGAGAACAATACACAGTGTAATTCTGTATTAATTTTGTTATATTTAGTCTAATTGGAGTAATAACAGCCAATAAACTCGTTCTAAAATGAACGCAAATGAGCAAAAAGGATCCAATCCACTAAATCGTCAAAAATGTGTTAAGTATACCAAACGGTTCATGAAGGAGGCCTTTGCAATAAAAAAAAAAACTTGAGAGGTGTCAAGGGACACCCGGATGGAACGAAGTTCCTTTTGAAATAAAACAAGCAAAAAAATTGTACATATACATACACACACACACACATCGAAATCAGAATCGAAACCGAAACTGGAACCGGAATCGGAATCGGAATCGGAATCGGAATCGGAATCGGAATCGGAATCGGAATCGAAATCGAAATCACACACACAATCGAAATCACACACACATTTACAAAAGTGTCGTTACAACTTTTACTCTCACACCCACATTTACAAAAGTGTCGGTCGACACTTTTAGTCTTATTTTTTTCCGTCTAGCCCCCTTTCGCAACGCGCCCTAAGGAACTACATGCCAAAAGATCTCATCTAGAAAATAAAATGTCATCAACGCAATATTGTTGTAACATTCGAAAACAGCCGTAATCATTTATTTGCATATTGATCTGAAATCCACCATTGCAGATGCCCTATGTAGTTGCGGGATCAAGTATGTACATAAGGTAACTACAATAGCGAATGTCAGATCAATGTCAAAAAAATTACCACAGAGCCATACGCAGGGCGGAGTCGTTATTTGTTCTCTAGTAACTCTATGGTAGTCTTTTACCCGAAAGGGGTCCAAACATGGAAAGTTTTAGAATTGATTGAGGACATTGATCAATGAAATGAGAAATAATGATAATCAAACGTTAAAATTGTGTACAACATATGTAAACTTGTGTAATTAGTGAAAGGTAATAAAAAAAAACCGGCCAAGTGTGAGTCGAACTCGCGCACAAATGGTTCCGTACCATTATCTATAAAAACGGTAAAAAAATCACGTTTGTTGTATGGGAGCCCCCTTAAATATTTATTTTATTCTGTATTTAAGTGTTTGCTGTTATAGCGGCAACAGTAATACATCATCTGTGAAAAAATCAACTCTCTAGCTATCACGGTTCATGAGATACAGCCTGGTGACAGACGGATGGACGAACGGACGGACAGCGAAGTCTCAGTAATAGGGTTCCCGTTTTACCCTTTGGGTACTGCCCCTAAAAAAATGAACGAATGAGCACGGTAATAGTGAATGTATGCATATAAATCAAATGAATATGTAAACTAATGTAACTACATTTAATAACCAATGATATATATATACATCATCACGCCTGTATTCCCCGAAGGGGTAGGCAGAGGTGCACTGCAGTGCGCCCACACTTCGCCGATGTATTTTGGTCCCAATGTAATAGGGGGCGAGCCTATTGCCATTATACCGGGCACACAGGTTTCCTCACGATGTTTTCCGTCACCGTTTCTTAGCAAGTGATAATCTCAGATGAAAATGAGATTCGCACATGGAACCCAGAGGTGCGAGCCGGGGATAGAACCTGCGCACTTTGATTGCAAAGCGTGCGTTCGACCACTCAGCTACAACTGCTTTTTATATTTAAACAACTTTTTATATTTAAACTTTTATATTTAAACAATTATATGTTAAGTAGTTCATTTGCCATTATCTTTTATTAACCGACTTCCAAATAGGAGGAGGCGCTCAATTCGGTCGGTATGTTTTCATTTTATGAACATTTTTATGTTTATTATGATCATTATTTACGTGGATGATGTAGTTGTATACGGCTTTTTGAGGAGTTTTCATTTAGGTTGATTATTAGTTTTGTTTTAATACCGATGGTTAACAAACATCGAAACTTACCCCCAAAGGAGTGGAAAGAAGGAGTGAGAGGGGGGGGGGGGTTGTCTGTAAATATTTACTTTTTTAGGGTTGTTATATGGTGGTAATAATTGCATATTTTCAACGATTATTCACACTAAAAAGCGTGAATTTTTTTTTTTTTAACAAAAACAAAAACCGACTTCAAAAACCTAGGTGCACTAGAAAGCTAGAAATAACCATAAAATTCATTACATTTGGATACGGTGCCAATCTACGTCTGACTAGGCAAATACACACATGTATTGGCAACGACTTCAAATGTAATGAATTATAAGGTTATTTCTAGCTTTTTAGTGCACCTAGGTTTTTGAAGTCGGTTTTTGGTTTTTGTTATATTTTTTTATTTTGTAATCTTGCATGTATGGAATAAAAGAAGCTAATATGATTATAACTCTATGGTTATAGTATTGGTAAGAATTGAAACGCCCACATCTTGACGCATCAGTGTGCCAGAGCTTAAGTATAAGAAACTTTTGCAGTTGCGTTCGAGTTTCTATTTAATACGACTTTGATTCCTTTGGTTTTCACACGCGAAACGTTAATCAATCAGCCTTATCTTCGGTACTATTTCTGTCTCAAAAGCCTCTATAATAATAAAAGAATCAGTTCTTTACATAATAAAGTCTTTTTTACCCGACTACGGTGAAGCCAAAGGGAAGGGTTATGATTTTAGCAGTCTATGTATGCTTGTAGTTAAGTATGTTCCTCCGTAGCGCCTAAACTATTAATCCGAATTCGATAAATAAGGTGTCAATCGATTCCTTATTATGGCCCGGGTAATATAGGCTACATTTTAACCGACTTCAAAAATAGGAGGGGTAAATTTTACCTTGTAACCTCCAATTTTAACCGATGTCATTGCTATTATCCGTAGTCGGGACAGTTCTTAAACATTTTTCCTGTTATGTTGTATGTTAAAGATTGAACTGAAAAGGCAACAAGAACATTTCAATAGAGCTATGACATCATTTTTAGGGTTCCGCACCCAAACGGTAAAACGGATCTAAGACAAAGACTCCGCTGTCCGTCCGTCCGTCTGTCACCAGGCTGCATCTCATGACCGAGTTGAAAATTTCACAGATGATGTATTTCTGTTACCGCTATAACAACAAATACAAAAAAACAGAATAAAATAAATATTAAAGGGGGGCTCCCATGCAACAAACGTGATTATTTGCTCGTTTTTGCTCCATATTGATAACGGCAACAGGTCGACGCTTGAAATATTCACAGAATATTTAGTTGCATATTCCCTTTAAAATAAATAGGGGGGTTCCCGTACAACAGACATGATTTCTATTGCCTTTTTTATAGATAATGGTACGGAACCCTTCGTGCACGAGTTCAACTCACACTTGGCCGGTTTTTGGTCATGAAAACGACATATTTTATCAGTGGTAGCCAGAATATTACTAGTCTCATGGCTTCAATGTGACATTGTCTAGAGACTACACTGGTCGTATTTTGGCTACCTATGTTGTTTTTTTTTCATGCCTTAAAAAATCATAGCAACTCCTCAACGATAGTTTTAGTGGACTTGGGGCCCAGGGGCCCGATTTTCGTGCGATCGACATTCATCTCGATTCGAGATGTGTCGAAACAAATGAAAAAAAAAAAAGTACGATTTGACGTTTCGTTTCGAGATATCTCGAATCGAGGTGAATGTCGATCGCACGAAAATCGGGCCCCTGGTCTAAGCAGATAATACAGTTCATTTTGGGATAGGTAAAATTTCCCGTGCGTGTGTTGACGCCTGTGTGGGTCTAGGACCTAATACCTAGTGAGTTATACCTCTGAATCGGACGGGCCACGTCCGTGGGGCCCGCTCATTTCTCATTTGCCCCCGAAGTGAACAAATTACGAGTAGTTACTGAGGCACTAACGTCCGAACAGAGGTCTACTAAGGGTGTGATAGAGGACCCTGCCATCAAAAAAGTATTTTTAAGGTCGTAGTTAATACCAGTTGACGTAGGTAACATTATTTTAATGAAAATTAAATCCAAATTTTAGTTAGTTTTTAGTTCATAATTATAAATATCAATTAGCGGATAACCATATTCGCTTAATTGGATTTCTAATGACACCAGTTTGGAGCACATCGGTTGGATGGTTTCTAAGAATATAACGGACATAGGTAGAAACATTGTGTGTTTTATAGATCAAACAAACACTTTCTAATAAAATATGAATTAATATTTCCATTTGAAAATAGTATAACCCACAGAGATCAAAATTGATAGCTTTTTTATTCTAAAATAAGTTTATCTCAGTAAATATTTGCTTACACATAATTTTAGTATAAAGTTCCCTTTAGACATGAAATGCACGGATGTAAAATCAATAAAAATAGTTTCAATCATCTTTACTGTAAAGTATAATACTGTAAATAAGTAATAATAGTTTTAAACATTTTTATCGTTTTGTAAATATTATGAAGTTTGTATAAATAAATCTGAAATTTAAATTATTAAAAATTAAATTTTGAAAATATTTACTTATTTATGGCTGTTACGAGGTGCTAATACTAGCATATTTTCAACGATTAATGACAAAAAAAATCGTGAATAAAAATTATTTTTAACATAAAACATAAACCGACTTCAAAAACCTAGGTGCTCTAGAAAGCTACAAATAACCTTATAACTCATGACGTTTGGAGTCAGTGCCAATTCACGTGTGTATTTGCCTAGTCTGACGTAGATTGGCACCTACTCCAAATGTAATGAGTTATAAGGTCATTCGTAGATTTTAAGTGCACCTAGATTTTTGGAGTCGGTTTTTGTTTTTTTATAACCATTAGGGAAAGCCGGTTGTACCAATTTTAACTAGACACTTCGAGTCGAGTTCGAATTGGCAATGCTAGTGAGAACTGGTAGTAGCCGCCATGACTGATGCTGTATACTACAAAGGGCTTCCGTCATTACGCACCAAAACGCGATTGTTTACGCGATGAATGTTGTTTGTATACTTTCTTCGTACTCTATGCTTATCTCCTGGGGCCCGATTTTCGTTTGATAGACATCATCTCTATTCGAGATAAGTCGAAACAAAAGAAAAATATACGACAAATTTGACGTTTCGTTTCGACATAATATCTCTAATAGAGATTGATGTCTATCAAACAAAAATCGGGCTCCTGGCTGTTTCTCGCGATTTGTTCAAATGGAATTTAGAAATAAAGAAGCTCAAGTTACTCCGTATAGTATCAGTGAAAGTCCTGTCAAAATCAGTCCAGCCGTTCCGAAGATTAGTCATCAACAAACGGACAACCTCACAGACAATAATATTAAAAAAATATCTAAAACTATAAACAGGGTGTATCAGAAGTCCGAAATAATTATTTGACGTTTGCATCAGCATCGGGTATACAACTGAATGTTATACATTTTTGATCGAAATTAGACCATGTTTTTCCAACTTTCTTTTTTCGTCGTCAATTTCTGTAACTCGTAATATTTCGAGACCTATGTAAATTTACATGTTCTGTTTTATGAATAGTTATAGTTGTCTCTCATAAGTGTATTCTACTTTGCCGAATACGGTTATGGACGTACCTAAAGGCCAGAACACGATACCTGTGACAAATATTCATTGTCTAACTCGGAAACTATGATAGTTTGGTACAAACTGTCTTCACTAAGCATCTACATATGAGCTACCATATATTTACTCAAAGTATTATTTCGGACTTCTGATACATTCTGCATAAAAAAAAATCATTTTGAATTATGATTTTTTATTGGGTAGTATCTAAAGCCAGGGTTAATTTCGAACTCAGAACCTCTGGGTTACAAAGGTGGTATGTCTAACAGTTCTACAATTCAAATGTAAGGGGCTCATAACTACGTATAAATTTAGGGGTACTTTTAAGCCTCTCACACCCTGGGGCCTCGAAGACCGCGCGTCAATTTTTTTGCCTTACCAAAACAATATTTAACGATTGATATATTTGTGACTGTCCCCTGAAATACTAACTCTTCTAGAAGTGCTACAACATGCAAGTATCTTTGTAAACACTACATCTCTACCGTAAAATTGAGTTCCGTCTCTACAATATGCGGCTAACATATGCGACCAGAATAAATATACTATCAAACACACTCTTATAACATAACAATAAAACGTGTTTTCCTTTGATAAAAATAGGAAATAACTTTGTCAAGCGCATGAGACGAGTAGACCGACCATTTTGTATTGAACTGTGCTAAGCTATACCTCGCTTCTACCCTGCACAAACATACGCGCCAGAACACATATCAGAAATTCCCAAAATTTGCCACCAGCGGCAACCGAACCCGTAACCATCGGTGTGCCAAGCGGCGTACGTTCTAACCACTGAACCAAACCGTCCTGGTAGCCCAGTTGCTACAACACTCGCCTAGAAATCAAATGGTGTAGGTTTGATTCCCAGGCTCGAACATCTAGGATTTTCTGATTTTATGTGCGAATCTCATTTTCAATAATGATTATTACTTGATTATCATCCAAAAAACCTTTGTTAAGTTATTTGTAAAATTATTGAAGCAGTGGTAACCTCGTGGGCATGAACACCCGCCTTGAATGTAAGGGGTTCAAGGTTAAATCCCTGGCCTGCACCTCTGAGATAATTTTCATGAGCAAATGTCATTTTCAGCAATGATTACCACTTGCTAAACGGTGATCGGAAACGTCGTGAGGAAACCTGCACGTCTATAGAAAGGCGTGTGAAGTTCACCAACCCGGATTGGGCCGGCGTGGTGGACTATGGCCCGAATCTCACTCGTATTGAGGGGGATTGTGCCCTATAATAGCAACAGGCTCGCCTCCTATTGGGATCATAATACATCGGCGAAGTGTAGATACTTGCAGTGCATCTGTGCCTACCCCTTCGGTGAAAACAGACGTGATGCTGGATTTATTTTTCGGACTTAACTTATTTAACTCATAAAAGAAGCACATTTTTCTACGAAATGTCAGTCACGTCGCTTTTGCTCTGCAGAAATTTAATTCTTATACACATTGTTACAGAGCGCATTTTTAAATAAAGCTTTTGAAATTCGCTTGTTCAGTATTTCTAGGGCGTGAGAACATTTTGCAGACAATTTTGAAGGTGTCGTAGAGTTCAGGTTATGTTGGCCTATGAACGGCGCAAAATGCTTTTGGTACACCAGTTTGACACCAGAGGAGAATGACAACGGATAATGCTATAGGTTATCTAGTGCTGGTTTGACGGTTCGAGTTTTGGTGTATTTTCCTTTGTGAGTTTTCAAGATTCGATATTTGTTGCGTTTCAAAGGAAAATAAATGAAATTTGAAATATATACAACAAGTTGAGCCTAAAACTTCATACGCGTGGAATTAAGGAACCCTAATTATCCAGAATATAGGATTTATATTTCTCCCGACAACTCTAAGTCTCTACAAAAATTATACGGTCGAACTTAGAACCTTTTTGAAGTCGATTAAAAATAAAACGAAAAGTGTATGCATGTCTGTCTATTTCAGGGTATCAGCCAGAGGGCTGAAGCGATGTTAACGGGACTTTAACTGGCAGATAGCTGATGTTATATGAAGTAACTTAAGCTTTTAATTTTGTGAAATATTAAGGGTTTCTAAATTCTTCGCGTACGAATTCACGGGCAAATTTTATTTAAAAAATATTAAACGCAAAGACTATTACTAATTTATTAAGACCGCTCTTTTAAAAAATTCAGCACCAACAAACATCAGTTGTATTCCGTAAGTGTAAGATTTATTGCCACCATGTACACACCAGGAACAGGGGATTTCAATATGAAACAAGGCGTTTAAGACACGCCACAATTTCAGTGAGCTAAACGTCTGTACGCATTATTTATACTGTACAAATACAATGGCGGCCACTTTCATTGGCACAAAATATTCTTGGTAGAAAATGAAAATATCGTTTTTTATCGGCCTGTGTAGTCCCACTGCTTTGCAAAGGCATTTATTGTACTCCATCATGAGAGAGTATGAAAAGGTGAATAATAATTAAAATATATTAAGAAATAAACAGACAAAACATACACATCTTATTGATCCCAGAGCTTGTACTATGGGTACCATACAATGGACTGGAATCCCAGTTACATCAAGACCAGTGCTTATTCCAAAAAGTTCATTTCTGAAATTTGCTGCTCACTGGAATCGAACCCACAATTGTGCAGTGAGCCGAGTGGCCTACGTTGAAACTACTAGTTCAGTGTTTCCCAAACATTGTTCTGTCATGGTCCAGTCATTTTCACACTACCCCTTCCTGACCCACTTAACACTTTTAAACCCAAGCTGTTTATATTAGGTAAAATAATACCCATTTATTAATAGCGAAAATGTTTTATTATTATTACATATTTTGGTATCGTCTATTTAGTCACTAAATTTTAGTGCGAAGTATGGATTATTTTTTCCAAGGAATCCAAGTTGACGGCCTGGTACCGGGTAGCAACCCAGCTAATGTGAAACGCTGCGCTAGACCGAGCCGCTTTTTAGGATGAGGATGAGGATTGAAACCATATTCTACCATGCTGACTAAGTGTCGGTACAAACATCATCATTCATCATCATAATACTACATCATAACGAATGCTTTCTCCAAAAGACGTAGGTGGATGAGCACTGCAGTGCAACAACAATTTTTGTGTGTTTGATGGTTCCGGGTAACCTCCGGAAACTGCTTGATAAATGTTAACCCTATTCAGGTAACTTTTGTTTTATTTACAAATATTATTGTTCCTTATTTTCACGCGAATGGAGTCGCGGGCTCTGCTAGTTGAATAATATAAAACTAACCATAACCGAAACATTACACTTCACAAACCCTTTTCCAGTTGATTTAAGGGTCGGTTGTATTCACGCTCCGCCATTGTACGGCGCCGCTCGCCGCTCAAGAATGAAGTTCACTGACAAATATGCGTGGAACTTGCGAAGCGCTGTAAATTCAGCTGAAATATCCGAACGGATGACAGACTGGATGCGCAATATTTTTAGTTTACCTGTCTTTTCTCCTACTCTAGTCCGACTAGTGCTACTAAATGTGAATGTTTGGGAGGATGGATGGATGTAAATACAGATGTAGTCTACTACTACGGCCCTTTTAACTTCCCACTGCTGGGCACGGGCCTCCCCTCAATGCGAGGGGGATTCGGGCCATAGTCCACCATGCTGGCCCAGTGCGGGTTGCCAGACTTCACACATCTATCGAAAACTAGTCAAGTTTCTTCAGACGTGCAGGTTACCTCATGATGTTTTCCTTCACCGTTTCATAGCAAGTGATAATCTCGGATGAAAATGAGATTCGCACATAAATCCCAGAGGTGCGAGCCGGGGTTTGAACCTGCCCACTTCGATTGCAAGGCGTGCGTTCTACCACTGCGTTTTTGAAGATGTAGTATAGGCAAACAATTTGACGTGTGCGGTTTGACGTGTCAGTGTGCCCGGAGCTTAATCCGAATCAAATAGAGATAGAATATCCGTCGGGATTTTATCCATTAACTATTAACATTCATTCCTTTTGGAGTCTGCGCTGTGAATATTTCAATCATATCACTAAATCCCTCGCGATCTCTCTGTGAGTGCAATACAAAATTATATTTGCACTTAACTCATTTTCATTTTCTCTATGTTCGCAAATTATAAACCTTTGAATTCAGACTTTAATGTAATGGGATTAGCGTTAGTTTTTGGGGTTACAGATAAAGTTTAGTGAACTTTATTCATAATTTTGTATTGCTTAGAAATACTTACTGTATTTGAGATTATTGATTAACAAAAGTTAATGACCTAAGGATACTTAGAATGTACTAGCTTCTACTTGCTACTTCGTCCTTGCAAATTATAGCATATATGTTATTCTGATGTATAAACAATAATACTGTAAAGTTTCATCAAAATCCGTGCAGTAGTTCTTGCGTGAAAGAACAACAAACATCCATCCATCCATCCTCACAAACTTTCACATTCTTAATATTAGATAGTATATTATGATGTGAAAGTCATGCTCGTATACGGGTGCTACTTGCGAGGACTGGTCCAACCATTTTCCTCTTAATGACTTACCATCTACTCTCCCATACTGCGTTGAAGGCATCATACCAAAGCAATTATTTCTATAACCATCTATGGTTTAGAATAATCCCTTCATTGTAAATGGGAGTAGACGCACCTTACTGTACTAGTTTCATAAGCGTAAAGACTACATTTGTATTTAATATTAGACTGCCGTGAGCATAATGCTTCTCTAGTATTGTGGCAAAGGTGCTGTCTGCTCTCATGGCGTAGCTGCTCCTGAGAATGTATTACTCGCAATTATCATTTTGACAAGAGTAACCATTGAGTTTCTTACCGGCTCTTCTCAGTGGAAGTAGCATTCCGAACCGGTGGTAGAATCTGACTATTTGTAGGTGCATTTTGGCCTACACGAATAAAAAAATTTTTGATTTTGATTTTTGAATGTGTCACGATTTAACTACTACACGGATGTTGATGAAACTTTACAGTATTATTGTTTATACATCAGAATAACATACAGGCTATAATTTATAACGATATTGAATAATCTAAGTCTGCACATACGAATTCGCGGAAAGCTGGGCTATATTATTAGTACTATTAGTAGGATAATACAAGCGCAACAAACATACATTCATGTAATATGCGTA
Source organism: Ptilodon capucinus (assembly GCA_914767695.1). Classification (NCBI taxonomy): domain Eukaryota; kingdom Metazoa; phylum Arthropoda; class Insecta; order Lepidoptera; family Notodontidae; genus Ptilodon; species Ptilodon capucinus. The sequence continues at coordinate 4,105,664 of OU611830.1, read as the reverse complement.
AACAAAGAGAGAGACAAATACATCATCATCATCACGCCTGTATTTCCCGAAGGGGTAGGCAGAGGTGCACTGTAGTGCGCCCACATTTCGCCGATGTATTTTGGTCCCAATGTAATAGGCTCGCCCCCTATTGACATTATACCGGGCACATTCCGCGTCAATACGAGAGAGATTTGGGCCATAGTCCTCCACGCTGGCCCAGTGCAGGTTGGTGAACTTCACACGCCTTTCTATAGACGTGCAGGTTTCCTCACGATGTTTTTCCTTCACCGTTCAGCAAGTGGTAATCATTGTTGAAAATGACATTCGCACATTAAAATTATCTCAGAGGTGCGGGCCCGGGATTTGAACTTGCACCCCTTACGTTCAAGGCGGGCTTTCTTGCCCACGAGGCTACCACTGCTTTTTCAAGAGATAGATAAATAAAAGGTACACAGAAAAATAAAGTAACCATAAGGATAACTACATAAAACGAAACAAACAGGATTCCGAGGCAATCCCGACCGCGGTAAGAATACTAATACCCCTTTCTCTGGGTCGTAAGAGGCTATAACTGCTATAGGATGGGGTATAGCGAAGATTTTGCATGGCTCACAGCGACTACGGCGCCATTACAGTGTTTGCGTATCGGTGTAAGTTGGCCTTTAACAAAGTCAGTTTGAATTTGCTTGTGAATTTTGTGTGGCACGACCTACTTACGTATATGTACAACTTTAAATAGAACAGTATTATATTTAAACTAGCTTGATACAAAATCTGTGGAAAATTCATCGCAATAATAAAATAATACTGATAAATAGGTGGTGTACTAGAATAATCTGAAAAAAAAATTTTTTTAGGGTTCCGTACCCAAAAAAAACCCTTATAGAATCACTTTGTTGGGCCATCTGTCTGTCAAGACCCTTTTGTTCAGGATCTCCTGGAGGTGGAGGTATGAAATTTAAATTAATAACAAAAACTCACCTCCGCAATCCTTTGGAGATGTAAAAAAATAAATCTTCTAACTAAACGCAATCACAAGATACGGCCGTTTAAATGTTCCATGTTTAGAACATTCGCAAAGGAGACAAAAAGATTCAAATTCGATAGGAAACTTCCCGTTCATCTTGTCAAATTTGACAAGAAGTAATGTCTTATAGACATTGCTTCTTGTCAATTTAAACCTATATGCAGTTGGTAAACTAACTGCGGCGTATTTAGATGTATGGGGACAACAGTTTTCCAACGGCAAAGTTAAGTTTGCCTCTCAATCTAGTTTATATTTTCGTTAGAGCAATGTTCGGTGCTTTCATAGTCTATGTGCGGAACTCTCGATGCGCGAGTCGTACTCGCACTGGGCTGGTTTTTAGGGTTCCGTACCCAAAGGGTAAATAAAACGGGAACCCTATTGCTAAGACTTCGCTGTCCATCCGTGAGTCCGTCCATCCGTCCGTCTGTCACCAAGTTGTATCTCATGAACCGTGATAGTTAGACAGTTGAAATTATCGCAGATGATGTATTTCTGTTGCCGCTATAACAACAAATACTAAAAAGCAGAATAGAATGACTATTCAAAGGTGCTCCCATACAAAAAACTTATTTTTTTTTACCTTTTTATAGATAATGGTACGGAACCCTTCGTGCGCGAGTCCCACTCGCACTGGGCTAGTTTTTTTTTACTAAATGTTATACGCCGAGGATACGCCTATGGAAGTCGGGTCCATTGGTTAATTTGTCCGAGACTATAGTTGATCTTGACATATAGCGGAATATTAGTCCAAGTTAACACTCGTTTAGTAGATTAGAACGGGCAGAGTCGAGCCTAGTGGAGTGTGGTGTGATTAATTGGCGCTAATGAACTGAGACGGACCGATGTTGAGTGAGGCATTCACACGGTAAAGCCGACAATGAAGCCTCCCACCCACTTGGGCGTCGACGCCCGCATCAAATGTTTTGCCATCACCAAAATGGACTCAGTGTCATATATGCTACATATATATGCATAGTGACTATATGCATAAAGATTGAATTTCTGTGGTAAAAGCTACGTCTCCACGCGTCAAAAATCGCTCGTGCTGTCAGTGTCATTTAGTTTAAGAATGAACTTTATATAGAAGTCAATACAGTTTGTTTTGGTGTACTAATATATTGATGTACGACTTTTGACAACTCAGGGGCCTGATTTTCGATAGACATCAATCTCTATTCGAGATATATCGAAACGAATCGTCACATTGGTCGTATTTATTTCTTTTGTTTTACATATCTCCAATAGAGATGGAAGTCTATGAAACGAAAATCGGGCCCCTTATAAATATTCATGCATATGTAGAGTAATTATTTTGAACTTCTGGAACAACCTATAAATATATAAATACATACATAATCACGCTTGTATTCCCAAAGGGGTAGGTAGAGATGCAATTCTGATCTATCGAAATTGGATTTAAAAATTTAAAAAACAACAAAACCCGACCCAAAAACCTAAGTGTACTAAAAAGCTACAAATAACCTCATAATTTATTAGGTACATTAGGAGTAGGTGCCACTACGTCAGACTTGGGCAGATACACACATGAATTGACACCGAAAAAAAAAGGTCGAATTGAGAATCTTCCTTTTTGAAGTTGGTTATAAAATACATAATAATTATACTTGTTTTTACATCAAAACCAAAGCGAACATCAAAGCAGTTCTATTTATAGTAACAAAAATAGGTTCAATACATTGGATTCCCCAATTAATTCGTTCGTACATAGAAAATATTCGATATGCTCGTTATAAGAACATAGCTCTTCACGTAATAGCAATTCCTCGCGTGGCTGAAGGGTGCTCGAAGATCTTAGCGATTTTTCCCCATTCCTCCTTGCGTTCGGAATTCTGCAATCTATAAGATGTTTCAGAAGACTGAAAAAATACTTAATGCACTACCTAGTATCAAAAGAAACAACTAGACAGTATACTTTTTATATCAGAAACTAAAACTTATCTTTGTATTCAGATTATGGCTGATTAAGTAATCGTTATAGCAGTGGTAGCCGAGTGGTCGAACGCACGTCTTGCAAATCAAAGTGTGCAGGTTCAAACCCCGGCTCGCACCTCTGGGTTCCATGTGCGAATCGCATTTTCATCCGAGATTATCACTTGCTATGAAACGGTGAAGGATAACATCGTGAGGAAACCTGCACGTCTGAGGGAATTTGTCTAGTTCTCGATAGATGTGTGAAGTCTGCCAACCCGCACTGGGCCAGCGTGGTGGACTATGGCCTGAATCCCCCTCGCATAGAGGGGAGGCCCGTGCCCAGCAGTGGGACGTTAAAAAAGGGCTGTAGTAGTAGTAAGGTACCACACACTGGGAGGCGATCTCAGTTACATCAAGACCATGGCCGAGCCGTCGTCAAATGTAACGATTAAATTTTAGTTTTGTTAAACGTACACACCCTTTTGTCAAATGTGTAGCTTTTGTAGCCGTTTGATGTTACCAAATTAAATTGGCCACCTCATTAGATACTCTGTTGCTATCTATCGCCTTTCAGCCAAACGTCTTCAAAAGTCTATATCACACAGTGACGACTTTACAACGCAGCGCAACATTTATGCGGGTTTCTGACTACGCTATAATATAAAGCATATAGTATATAGCTCATAGCACAACAATATCGCGCACCATACATTGTTATGGACACTTTCACACTGTACTGTACTATATATTATATGCTTACTATACGCTTTAAATTGGTGCGATGCGCTGAGTTCATGCTATGCTATATCGCGCGCCGCCATTTTCCTTCTCTCTCACCCCCGGCCGTCCCGTCAACTGAGCTTGCTATATACTATAAATGCTTGCGATAATATAGCGTAATGTGAACGCCATGCTATACTATATTGCATTCTTCTTTGCTATACTATATAGCACAATAGTATAGCGTAGTCTGAAACCCGCTTTAAGGTGATATCCGAATTATTTGGATTATGGCATGGTGACCTCGTTAATATAACCACAAATAGAACTACTACATATCGCTAACCAGCTTCTACCAGCGACCTCGTCCACGCAGACTAAGATTATTCAATATCGTTATAAATTATAGCCTATATGTTATTCTGATGTATAAACAATAATATTGTTAAATTTTATTAAGATCCGTTCAGTAGTTTTTGCGTGAAAGAGTAACAAACATTCCATGCATCCATCTGTGGCACCCCTATATCTTCCTACAAAACAGAACTTCCACCACTCACGAATAGATGGCGCGACTACTGACACATCGCAATACGCGTACTAAAAATCGGGCTGCCATACAACCGTCTATCAAAATCCTGAATCGCGTAAGAAGAGTTATCAATGATCTGAAACTATGAATACAACAATAACTGTTGAGGGGGCGTAGCGGACCTCGTCGGGCATACCTCTGGCCTGGCAATAAGATCATCCCTTTGCCGTCAAACATGTATCCTCACAAAATTTCACGTTTCTAATATTAATAGTAGGTAACTCAAAACTCAAATAAAAGATGTAGGACAAAAGACTGCGAGGCTGAAGTGGGAGTGGGCCAGCCATGTAGCCCGCATGGGCCCGCAAAGGTAGGCAAACATCTCTACCAATTGGATACCTGACGACCGAGGTCGACCGAGGTCTTCCTCGGTGGCGAGATGATTTGAACACCTTTCCTTTTTTTGAACATCGTGGCAGGAAATAGCCCCGGACCGAGATGTGTGGAGAAGTAAAGGGGAGGCTCTTGCCCAGGAGTGGGACATAAAAAGGCTTTAATTTTTTTTAATAGAATAAAAAATACAAAATACATCATCACGCCTGTATTCCCCGAAGGGGTAGGCAGAGGTGCACTGCAGTGCGCCCACACTTCGCCGATGTATTTTTGGTCCCAATGTAATAGGGGGCGAGCCTATTGCCATTATACCGGGCACATTCCCCCTCAATACGAGGGAGATTTGGGCCATAGTCCACCACGCTGGCCCAGTGCGGGTTGGTGAACTTCACACGCCTTTCTATAGACGTGCAGGTTTCCTCACGATGTTTTCCTTCACCGTTTCAAAGCAAGTGGTACTCTCGGATGAAAATGAGATTCGCACATAAACCCAGAGGTGCGAGCCGGGGTTTGAATCTGCACACTTTGATTTGCAAGGCGTGCTTTCGACCACTCGGCTACCACTGCTTTTAATAGAATCCCTTTATTAATGGTTACGGTTCAATGAGCGTAATCGATACACAAGCACCCCACACACCTGTTAGCACGCATGTCAAGGCAAGACCTTTCACGCAATTGCTCGCTCGTTCTCTGTCTAATTTCATACGAAAGAAAGAGACAACACCAAGATATACGTGACATACATCTAGGTTTGGCGCACATGCTACAACTACTGTAGGCTTAGCATGACCGTGTAGAAAGTTGTCTCTCTTTCAATTGTCAGATTTGTTGAGAAAATGACGTGACTTCGAGCTTTTTGTACTGGACATGGCTCGGTGTGACGTCATTTTCTCGACGAATCTGACAATTGAAAGAGATACAACTTATGTCTACGCGGTTTTCTTTTTGAAAGGACTACGCTGTTGGCCGTTAGGTAGCCTTTACAGCTTCACCGGAGGAGTGGCGAGTGCAGAGTGCGACTCCAACCAAGGCCTTAAGGGCGGAAAAGGGGTGGCAACTAGCCAAGGGTGCCACAGAAGGCACGACCTCAGTTTGGGCAGTTACCGTGAAGGGAGAGGAAGTGACTACACTCCTAGGTGCAAAAATGCACCTACGAGCGGAAGAGAGGGTTCCGGCGAGGTCGGTGTCTGTTTGAGGCTGATGTCTGTGTGTTAGTGGCCCTTTCGACGCCCGGGTCGAGGAGAGCAGTGATAGTGTCGGGAGGAGTCTACGCGGTCATGCTAAGCCTACTGCTTAGAAGATCTTTCCCTGTCCCGCCAAAATGGTAACGTGTGGTTCATACCGCAATTGTCGGAGTTTTTGTTTCTTGTTTTACGCCATTTATCATACCTGGAGGAACCCCTTTTACTGGTCGGGTTAGTACGTCTCACGCTTCCCCGCTTTATGAATGGCGTCGTTGTCTCAAATAAATAATAAAAGACACCGCGGCTGAAATGCTGCTGTTTCACGGAATTTTTGATGTTTTATCAAATTACTTACTTGAGGGGAAAGTGATCGACATTATTTCTGATCCTACTAATGTGAAAGTTTGTGAGGATGGGTGGACAGATGTTTGTTACTCTTTCAAGCAAAAACTACTGAACGGATTTTGATGAAACTTTACAGTATATTTGTTTGTATATCAGAGTAACATATGGGCTATACTTTTTAGTGATATTGAATCATCGAAGTCTGTTCAGACGAGGTCTCTGGTAGAGGCAATGTTATGTGGCTTAAACCCTTATTCCGTGTGTTTTATAAACCATAGCGATATTTGTTTGTCTTAATAAATTTCTTGTCTCTGTTTCTATATAGCGTGTATCAGAAGTCCGAAATAATACTTTGGGTACATATACGGTGGCTTACATATGGGTGCTCAGTGAAGACAGTTTATAACTTTCATAGTTTATGAGGTATAGACCTTTGAATATTTGTCACAGGGATCGTGTTCTGGCCTTTGGGTACATCCATAACCATATTCAGTAGTGTAAACTACACTTATTAGGGACGACTACCAATATTTACAAAACAAAACATGCAAATTTTACATAGGACTCGAGATATTACGAGTTATAGAAATCACATCAATTATTATTATTGTCCGCTATCACTAATACCTAGCCGCAACGCATTACATGTGTTGCGTCATGAGTACCTACCTGCTTGCGCGGGATGACGATGCGACATCAGCCGGGATGTAGATGTCTTGTCTTTATTATTTCGTATAGCCCTATTCTGTTCATTTATATAATTAGTCAAATATATTTAGTGTATTATGTATTTGTACTTATATTATTAAATCTATATTTTATATTGCTTCTATTTTTTCATCTTTGTTTTTGTTTGTATTTATTTAATTTTTATTTAATAGAGCCCGTAGAAGTATTTATTTATTATAATTAAGATTTAAGAGGGTTTGGCTGAAAATCAGCGCTGGGGGAAGCTACGCCCCTCCAGCATATGCTGAGCCACTACCCTTTCGGCATAGTTCACACTGAGCTCATTTCTTTTTTTTATGTATCTATTTTTAAGTTTTGTATTCTCTGTGTTCTTTGTGTCTGTGTTGAATAAATGTTTTTTCTTTCTTTTCTTTCTTTCAAATAGGTACACGACGAAAAAAAAGTTGGAAAAACATGGTCGAATTTCGATCAAATTTTTATACCATTCGGTTGTATACCCGATACTGATGCAAACGTTAAAGTACTATTTAGAACTTCTGAAACACCCTTTAAAAATAACAAAACTAAGTGGGATTCATTACCATCAGTCTCGCAAAAGTTGATACATTTTAGCAGAAATGAATTTTAGTGAAGAGGCCAAAATTATAATAGAAATTTTACTACTAAATTGAAAATCACAAATTATCGGTTTGGGATGTTAATTTTAAGCAAGCCATCTCTTTAGATAACCATCTTTTAAGTACCATTGGTTAAGCTGATGGAACCAATCTGCGCTAAACTATCTCCCCGATGGGCTCGGAGTTCTCACATTTTCTTATTACGACCCAGATACGAATAAAAACTGGGTCATATTATTCCTAGGTTAAAGAATTTAAAAGCAATTTTCGTCCTACGCCGAATCGAAAAGTTTTTCCCTTATTAATTTTAGATTTTTTGTCATCTCAGTCGTCGGCTTGGAATGATTAAAAACTTGTGTAAATCCTGACTCCAGAGTATTACCATTTTTGAGTTTTCAAGCCAATGAGTAGGTAAATATATATAACTAGCTGTGCCCGCGACTTCACCCGCGTGGACTTTAGGGAGATTACCCGGAAATATGGGTATTCCCGCGGAACCCTAATGCTTTTTCTAAAATTAAAGTAGCCTAAGTTACTTGTAACATTAGCTTTCTTCCAGTGGAAGTTCTGTCAAAATAGATTTAACTATTTGGGGGATCACTCGGAATAAGTGTGACTTATGTTCTTACCACAGAAACCTAATGCTCTTAAAACTGAAAGTACCTTTAAAATTTGATAGTATACCTTGTAACATTAGCTATCTGCTAGTGAAAGTCCCGTCGACATAGGTTTAGCCGTTTGGGAGATCACTCGGAATAAATAGGAGTTATGATCCTTCCGCGGAACTCTAATGCTCTTTCTAAAATGAAAATACACTCAGTTACTCCTTGTAACATCAGCTATCTTCCAGTGAAAGTTTCGTTTAAATAGATACCTAGAGCTGTTTGGAAAATCACTCAGAATAAATGGTAGTTATGTTATTCCCGCGGAAACATAATGCTTTTTTTTAATGATAGTACGCCAAGTTATACCTTGTAATATAAGCTGTCTGCCAGTGAAAGTCTCGTCAAAATAGGTACAGCCGTTTTAGAGAACAAATGGGATTTATATTCTTCCCGCGGAATGGTAATGCTTTTATTGAAAATGAAAGTACCCTAACTAACTCCTTTCAACATTAGCTATCGGCCAGTGAAAGTCTCGTCAAAATAGGTACATCCGTTCGGAAGAATAATTTACGTTATTTCAGCGAAACCCTAATTTTTAAACAAAAAAATATAGTACTCTTAGTTACTCCTTGTAACATCAGCCATCTATCAGTGAAAGTCCTGTCGAAATAGGTTAAGCCGTTTTGGGGATCACCCGGAAAAATGGGTTTTATGTTCATTCCGCGGAACACTAATGCTTTTTCAAAAAATCAAGTAGCCTAAGTTACGCCTTGGAATATTAGCTATCTTCTAGTGAAAGTCCCGTCGAAATCTGTTCAGCCGTTTTGAAGTTTACCTCAAACAAACAGACAGACAGACAAACAATTTTAAAATTGCATTTTCGTTATAGGTATCGTGTATACTGTATCGTGTATGCAATTCGTAAAAAGGTGCTATTTTGATATTACAAACAGACACTTCAATTTTATTTATTTGTATGTATAGATATCCCAGCTATTCACGAAGGAAATGCAGCCAGCGTTCTTGCCACCATCCCACGCGGATCAAGTCTTTTTTAAATTATCATTATTTATGTTTTCTCCTTTTTTTAGTTATTAATATTCTTATCCAAATAAATTATTTCATATCCCTATTACCTAAACATTTGTCAGTTTCACACTTTGAGTGTAACATAGAAATCTGTATTCGTCAGATTCTCTATGTCTTGACGTATAAGATGGCCATTTACCGTTGAGCATAGATAATTTTTTTTACAAGCTTTATATTAACTTGCAATGTATGTCCGGGTGGTATCTTGCAATTGAATTTTAAATCAGTTATCTTTAACCGATTGAGCTGAAACTTGGTACACACGCTGGTTTGGATTACAATGCATGCTTAGCTATGTGATGTCATTCTAATTCCAGAATGGCGGATCATCCAAGATGGCGGAATAGTAATTTTTTCTGCACTACCACAGTATGGGTATCAAATGGAAGGGCTCGCTGAGATTACGAAAACTAAGGGCAATTAAATAAAAGCTTGTTTTAAAAAAGTTTTTTTACCATTAATTTTTTACATTTATCTGACATCCGCCCTATTGTTACTAGTAGTATGCCTGTAGTATTCGACGATATATGACGCAACTACATAAGGTAACTGCAATGGCGGATGTCACATACACGTCAGAAAAAAAATGTCACAGGGTGGAGTCGATAGGGCATCTCCGTTTTACTCCCCCTCTCATTGAGGGGAGGCCTGTGCCCAGCAGCGGGACGTTAAAAGGGCTGTAGTAGTAGTAGTAGTTTTACTCTATGCCGCTGAGTCACTAAGATCAATTTCAGGCATATTTTATTCGTCGTGTATTTGAAACATTTAGTTAACTATGGTACCCAGACTCTAGTATGATGGCGTATACGGTGCCTACAGAATATATTATAATATTGTTTTGTCTATGGGCCTGTATAATCTGTGGATACGATTACCTGTGGGCGCTCGTCTGTTTGTTCCGAGTAATCTGCGGAATGGCTAGACTATCACGAGCAGATAACTGATGTTATAAAGATGGATGTCAATTGTTTTTACCTATCTTCCACACGGATGAACTTGACGGTTGCCCTACATAAATTAAATTGAAAACCCGAAGCATCCGTTTGTGTCACTACAAAATCCAAACCCAAAATACTCGGCGTTCATTCATCAAAATACGTCTCTACAAATTTCAAACCGGGCCGATTGAAGGCACAGGACCCGTGGTCAGTAGGCCGAGTTGGATCAAGTCCTGCACTCACAGGCACGACCAAATACGCATGATAAAACGCCTGACACTTTATTTCCCAATCACAAAAACTAGGTAACTGTTTTCATCGTCTTCTTATTTTACGAAATGAGTGAAATTGCCTTACTAACGTATTATCTTATCATTATTATTAAAAGCAGCTCTAAAGGCAACACACTGGAGATGTACTTACCTGTGTATTTGTGATAAGTGTTGGCGATTCAAAAAAAATGATCAGCCCACTGAGTTTCTTGCCGGATCTTCTCAGTTGAGGTCACGTTTCGATCCGGTAGTAGTATAGTAATATGTAAGAAAAAAAAATGTAAACTTGACAATTTGTAAGTGCCCCCATAGGCCTATACAGAATCAATTATTTGACTTTGACTTTGAAATGATGACTTTTAATGGAATACTATGAGAAATGGCTGCACATACAAATTAATACATATTAAAAATAGGAGCCGTCGCAGGACGCCTGGCAGATGTGAAACATAAAACATAAACGTCTTAGCGGCGAGTGAGCGAGTGAGCGGAGTCAGCCAGTGGGCGGAGTGTAAATTGCGGAAATAACCGAGGAGCCACGAGGCTGCTCGAAGTTTTAGGATCACGGCATTGCGGCATCAAAAGTCGCTGTCACTCGCCAAGCGCACCATTAGATGTGATGACAGTGATAAAAATGGTGGATTATCCTAACTATAAGAGTATTATCTCATACAAAAAACTTTTCAACGGAATGTCATCAACGACGCAAGATAGCTTTGATGCATGATTCCGTGGATATTACCACAGGAATTCAAACCTTGTATATAATGGTATAGAGACATTATTCAATTAATGCAGTGGTCACCCAGTTGGTAGAATACCCGCCATAAACGCAAGGGGTGTAAGTTCAAACCCCGGGTTCACACCTATCGGATCATCGCAATTCATGTGTGAATAACTTTCAACAATTATTGCTTGTGAAGAAACTTACACATCTATAAAAAGGTGTGTGAAGTTCACCCACCTGACGGAGCCAGTGTGGTGAACTATGGCTTAAATTTAACTTGTTTTGAAGGGGATTTTGGTATAACGGTAATAGGCTCGCCTCCTATTACATTGGGACCTAAATACATGGGCGATGTATAAGAGCACCTCTGCCTGGCTTCGAGAAATACAGGCGTGAAGATATATTTATTAGGGTTCCGTACCCAAAGGGTAAAACGGAAACCCTATTACTGAGACTTCGCTGTCCGTCCGTCCGTAAAATAAATATTTAAGGGGGCTCCCATACAACAAACATGATTTTTTTGCTCGTTTTCATAGATAATGGTACGGAACACTTGGTGCGCGAGTCCGACTCGTACTTGGCCGGTTTTTTGTATTCAATTCACTCGCCCCAGTGAAGGCAGGGCCTCACACTAAATGTGGTTAAGATCCGCTTACTCGGTCTGCCAGTTGGGTATGACATTTGATTTATAGTGTTTGACCTCTGTTTTGAGAGGCTTAAGGATGGAATTTCCACGAAGATTAACAATAAAATGACTCTATCGTGCATAAGTTTGAACTCTACCATGAACTCTACATGTATTTAACTTATACTTAGACTCTTAAATAACACATAACTAATAACACTTAAATAACATGCCATTTAATAATTTTGCAGCAGTGGTAGCCGAGTGTTCGAACGCACGCTTTGCAATCAAAGTGCACAGGTTCAAACCTCTGGGTTTCATGTGCGAATCTCATTTTCATCCCAGATTATAACTTGCTAAGAAACTGTGAAGGAAAACATCGTGAGGAAACCTGCACGTCTATAGAAAAGCGTGTGAAGTTCACCAACCCGCATGGGGCCAGTGTCGTGGCCTATAAATCTCCCTCGTATTGAGGGTGAATGTGTCCGATATAATGGCAATAGGCTCGCCCCCTATTATATTGGGACCAAAATACATCGGCGAAGTGTGGGCGCACTGCAGTGCACCTCTGCCTACCCCTTCGGGGAATACAGTCGTGTTGATGTATGATGTACATAACTAATAACATGCCTTTTAATAATTTTATGTAAACTGTATTACAGCGACTATGGACTCGTAGAGAATAAATTTACTAATGGTAGAGCTATTAAGATATACTAGAGCTAACATAATGTATGAACGGAAGACTGGAAAAGGAACTCTATTTCATTTTACTTTGCTTCTTGTGATAGGTCTTTGAGACTCAGACATGCGAGACTAGTGCAGGGATCAAAAGTACCAAATCCATTTGTAACTTTTTTGCCAATATTAAAACGTACTGTATTGACCTATAGATAAAGCTTGTTCTTCAACAATTCAATGTCGACAATACAATGTCGTCAACAGCGCAAGCCAATGTCGACGCATGGGCGCAGGACTTGTTACACAGAAAATCAATCTTTATGTATATAGACACAGAGTTCGTTTTGGTATTATTTGTGTGCCTTGATAAATGCTTTTGCAGTTTTCAAATTATATCAATTTTTAAATTAACTTTTTATTCTTTTACCATCTGTACCCGCGACTTCGCCCGCGTGGACTTTTGGGAGACTACCAGGGAAAACGGCTATTATGTTTTTTCAGCGGAACCCTAATTATATACCAAATATAAAAGTAAGTTACGCCTTGGAACAGCAGCTATCTGCCAATGAAAGTCCCGTCAAAATCAGTTTAGTCATTTGGACATTCATCACCAGTCATTTCACCCAGAACGATCAGAGAGGCAGACAAAAATGTTAAAAATTGCATTTTTGTTGTAGGTATCGTACATACGTATCGTACATATCGCATTTGGTAAAAAGTTGTTATTTTGATATTACAAACAGACACTTTAATTTTATATAGTATGTATGAATAGATTTTACCTCAGTTATTACTGATGTGAGTGAGTGATTCATCGTTTAATGGGGGTTTTAATTAAATGAGAGAATTAACTTAAAGTTATGTGTTACAAACAAATAATATGATGGAACAAAAGGTTGTGGAAATCTGTTCAGACATGGAGGTAGAACACAGTGTACTATTAATTCTGCTAATATTACTAGACTAGTGGCCCGTTCCGGCTTTGCACAGGTATATAATATAGCCTATGTTACTTAGTGATAATGTAGCTTTATAATGGTGAAATAATTTTTGAAATCGGTTCAGTAGTTTTAAGTTAATTCTTTACAAACAAAAATACAAATCTTTCCTCCTAATAATATTATTAGTATTATTAGTATAGAAGTATAAATACTGGTGCGCTGATATAGCGGATGAATCCCCAGCAATATTTTTAATATGGTGTAGTCTGACGATATTTATTTAAAGTAATGAACGATAAAAAATACCACTACAATTATCCTACTAATATTATAAATGTTAAAGTTTGTGAGGATGGATGGATGTTTGTTACTCTTTGAAGTAAAAAGTACAGAACGGATTTTAATGAAACTTTATAGTATTATTGTTTATACATCAGAAATATAGACATATAAGCTACAATTTATAATATAAATATCGAACAATTGAAGTCTGCGCGGACGAAGTCGCGGGCAGAAGTAGTTAAAGTATAAAGAAAACACACAAAAATAAAAGGTCAGTACTCATAAAGTTTCTACCCCATTGATGACTGTCGACAAACAACTCACTTTATATGTTTATCTGAGTTTTGACCCGAGTCTGCAGACTTGGCGGCGTCACCGCGGTGACGTCACGATGCCCGGCCGTCAACTGAGGGACAATCTCGTATGATCGACAGTATCTCTAATTCAACATAATGTCGAAACAAGACATCAAATTAGTCGCATTTGTTTCGACATTATGTCAAATTCCCTTGAATGTGTTCAGACTGCCTTTTAACCCTCCTGCATACTGGAGCGTCCACTCTCGCGCGTAAAATTTTTCGACAAATCAAACCCTAATGACTCATAAAAAATTTAAAAATTTGGGACTAAGCCCGCCACACATTCCCACCACTGTTACTCCTGTAAGCCAGGATAGATAGCGGTGTCCATTGAAGACACTGGGGTTTGACCCTCAGCAAGTCCCGAAAAGCTAAATGGTCTTAGAACCCGCACGTATTTAATCGAAAAAGGTGTAGGAAGAGTTGGATGGATTAAAAAAATACATTTTTGAACTAAATGCCACTGACAGCGCGAGCGAACTTTTTCGCATGCGTGGCTTTTACCACAGAAATTCAATCTTTATTTATATTGACACAGAGTTCGTTTTGGTATTAGCAAATATTTATACCGCTTTTGACGCCCCAGTGTGATAAACCATAAATCAAAATATCAAAATAGTTGTTCTATTTTTAAACTAAATTTTCCATTGCTGTTGAGTTTTTTTTCTAATTATTTCCTTTTTAATTAGTAGCCCAATGGCTACTGGCTAGGGACGCGTTTGAACAGCCTCGTTAATTTTTCACGGCAACTTACCTTCTTTTTTATTTAGCCCAAACGGGCTATGTCTAATTAAGGTTTTAATTAATTATATTTTTTTTACTTCGCTACGCGGTCAAGAAACTGAGATTTAGAGCAACGCAGTTAATGTTTATGTTTGTGGTTTACATTTTTTTTAAATGAAACTTTTTATTTTTTTGGCGTTTCGTAGAAGATTTAAAGGTTTTTTTTTTAAGAATCCCTTTCATTGAGCCAAACTGTATTTCTTTGTGAAAAGGTTTAAACTGAAAGGAGTTTTATCAGCTCTGTTAAGAATTCATTAACATCGAAGTAAAAAGTATACAGTTAGATATTAAAAAAAAATCTATCAAATTAGCTTTTGGTAGTGACTTGCAGTTTTATTTTTGCTATTAGGTACTTACTTATATAAAAATTTACTAGTATGTTACTTGGTATTAGTACATGACTAATTAAGTCCCTTGACACACTAAGGGCGTCGAGACCCACGCTGCAAATTACTTGCAAATACCAAAACTGACTCTGTGCTAATTCATAGATTGAATATCTATGGTAAAAGCCACGTGACTTCACTATGTCAATGGCATTATGGCTCTCATGACGTTTCACCGCCCTCCTCGACCCGGGCGTCGAAAGGGCTACCAACACACCTACACCAGCCTCAAACAGACACCGATCTCGCCGGCGAGATCGAGGAACCCCCTCTTCCGCTCGTAGGTGCATCTTTGCACCTAGGAGCGCAGTCACTACCTATCCCCTTACGGCAACTGCCCAAGCCGAGGTCGTGCCCTCTGTGGCGCCCTTGAGCTAGTTGCCACCCTTTGACCGCCCTTAATGCCTTGGTTGGAGTGCACTCTGCGCTCGCCACTCCTCCGGTAAAGCTGTAAAGGCGACCTCACTGCCAACAGCGTAAGTAAAAAAAAATCTCATGACGTTGCTGCTCCTGAGAATGTATTACTCGCAATCCGTACTATTTATCATTGTGAAAAGAGTAACCATTGAGTTTCTTACCGGCTCTTCTCAGTGGACGAATTCATTCGATTTCAGCATTCCGAACCGATGGTAGAATCTGACTATTTGTAAGTGCTGTTTGGCCTACACGAATAAAAAAAAATATATTTTGATTTTGGTGATTACTTTATGGAATCAAAACAGTTTCAGCATTGCGAAAAAAATATCGCATGCTTCTTGACGCACGTGTGTGTACAGGGATTTCTGTTAGTTTCCATTAACGGGTCTTATTAAAATGTAAATCCCTACTTTAACACCGCGGGTACGGAAATGTCCGTGTTTCCTGCAGATAGCACACTAAACATTTGCCGAAGGAAAATAATAATGAAATTAATAGTTATAACTTGAAGCCGTCACACTCGAGCGTCAATAAACACGCGTCAAATTTGTGTCACAAACATAATTAAAAGGGACCCAATTCTCGTTAAATTGACATCATATCTAATTCGACATTTGCAATGATATTCTAGTAAACAGATATGTTATACACGCATAAATCAACCGAAAAAAGTGTTCCGCGTAACAGCGGCAGCACACATACACACTTTTCATTCATTTTACATTTTACAACACGTAGAAATGTGCAAAAGCTTAATAAAACCAACGAGAAAAAAAGAGATAGCTAGTGTTGTCACTTGTTGTTCTATGTGATGAAACATTCATCTGTCAACCAATCCGCATGTTGGTATCAAATATACGTCCTAATTAGGATGTATTCGAGTCTTCACTAGCGCGTGCTCATAACATATGTATTTACTAGAATATCATTGGATTATATGAAACAAAACGTCGATTTTTTTCGTTTTGTTCCGACATTATGTCGAATTAGTGATGATGTCGATTTAGCGAGAATTGCCCCGCTGTATTGACTCATAGACAAAGTTATTATTTTTTTACGAAACGAAAGTTTGAAATTTTTATGTAATAATATCGGGAATGGCCGCACCTGCGATTAGCGCGTATTCATGGTAATGTCGAGTAATTTAATAGCAATGAATACACTAAATACACATCTATACTATCTATATCTATACTTAATATTATAAAAAGGGAAATATTTGTATTTTTGTCTGTAACGAATTAACTTAGAAACTACTGGACCGATTTCAAAAATTCTTTCACCGTTAGAAAGTTATCACTGAGTAACATATGCTATATTATAAAGCCGTACGAAGGCGGGACGGACCGCTAGTTAAAAATAAAAATAGATGATGACAGTGATAAAGATGGCGGATAAATATCTAGAAAAAGTTCATTCTTCAATGAACTGAAATTTACAGCGCGAGCGAATTTTGACGCGTGGTCGGGTGGGTTTTGCCACAGAAATTAATGTTGCATGTATGTTGACACAGAGTTCGTTTTGGTATTGACACAAACCGCATCTTTAAAAGTATAGAGACCTAAGTCAAAAATAATGTTGTCGAAAAATGGTCGTTAGAACGACCCTTTTAAATTTATATTCGAAAACCTAAAATTTCAAAATGGGTCTCTATACTTTTAAAAATGCGAAATGTTGACGAGCGTCTTTTGACGCCCCAGTGTGAGCGGGGCTTTACGTGTCTTCCGATCATTACAGAGAATTACTTTCTACTGGTTTTAACTCGGGACTCCGCGGAACTCGCGGGCTATATAGGTAGTAGTAGGTATTACACAAATTTTAGAGCACCAAGGGACCGCAGACGTAAGTCTCTGATATAAATTTCAACTTAATACCTGCACGCGTTTCTGAGAAAAAGGGTCTTGACATACAGACTGACAAAAAAGTGATCCTATAAGGGTTCCGTTTTTTCATTTTTAGGTACGGAACCCTAAAAATGGCGGATGAATCCAAGATATTGGTGCCATTTTGTTTCCGTCTCTGTGCGACGACATGTGATGATAAATAGAAATCGAACAAATACGCAGTTCCGGCATCACGTCTTCGTTCCGGTTCCTTCCTTCCTCATAGATTGAAAGCGATTAGTCGAGTCGTGGAAATAATCGACTAAACATAAATATATACTATACAGGATGTTGCAGAAGTCCGAAATAATACTTTGACGTTTGCACCTATATAAATAAATCAAACGCATGTTATTTGAAATGGGAAAATAACAGGGGCCTTGCGATACATATATTCTTCTTTTTTTTACGAAATGAATGAAATGATGAAAATTAATGGAATAGATGAGGCATGGCTCTTCCTGCGTTTAGCGGGTATTTCAGCCAGTGTCAAGTAATTAATAGCAAGGGCAAATTCAATAAATACAGATTATAAATAAAAATGGATGATGACAGTGATAAAGATGGCGGATTTAAATATTGGTTAGGACTTCTGATACACCTTGTATAGCGATAGTGTCAAAAGGAGAGTTCCGAGTGTTGTGTACAAATCGGCTGGTGTGCCCGTCCGGCCGCGGTAATGGCCGCGTTACTCATTCGATCCGCGCGCGTTCTACCATTGTAGAGCTATGAAAGTAGAGACGATTTGATACTATTTTTTGGAAATATTTAAGTAATTCATTTTTAATTACTTAAATATTTACAAAAAATAGTTGATAACTGTACAAAATAAATAAATTGAAGTGTCTATTTATTAAATCCCACTAATATTATAAGTTTGGGAGGATGGATGGATGTTTGTTACTCTTTCACGCAAAAACTACTGAACGGATTTTAATGAAACTTTGCAGTATTATTGTTTGTACATCAGAATAACATTAAGGCTATAATTGAAATTAAACTATTTTACGGATTTTATCGCGTTTATTTACTATTTTATTTTCCCGACGTTTCGGCTGCTTTACAGCAACCACCACCAGCAAATAAAATAGTAAATAAACGCGATAAAATCCGTAAAATAGTTTAATTTCAATGTATAGTATTCGCGTAAATATAAGAAAACAATATAAAGGCTATAATTTATAACGATATTGAATAAACGCAGTCTGCGCGGACGAAGTCGAACAAGGAACATAAACCGGCCAAGTGCGAGTCGGACTCGCTCCCGAAGGGTTCCGTACCATTATCTTTAAAAACGACCCAAAAAATTACGTTTCTGGTATGGGAGCACCCTTTAATATTGATTTTATTGTGTTGTTATTTATTTTGTTATGTTATGTTTTATATATTGTGTTGTAGCGGCAACAGAAATACATCATCTGTGAAAATTTAAACTCTCTAACTATCACGGTTCATGAGATACAGCCTGGTGACAGACAGACGGACGGACAGCGAAGTCTTAGTAATAGGGTTCCCGGTTTACCCTTTGGGTACGGAACCCTAATAACAATTGGCGATCAAGATGACAAAGATGGCG
This sequence comes from Ptilodon capucinus, assembly GCA_914767695.1. NCBI lineage: Eukaryota > Metazoa > Arthropoda > Insecta > Lepidoptera > Notodontidae > Ptilodon > Ptilodon capucinus. The sequence goes on along the minus strand of OU611830.1, from coordinate 4,086,678 downwards.
GCTGACATGTCACTGTTTTCTCCGCTAACTTTATTCCCCCACTATTAGGGATGCAAGCGTTAAAAAACCAGCAATATAAAAGCTACGGAACGCACGTGACTTGGCGGTCCAATTGCTTCTAATGACACTGTAATGGCTGCCTTACATACAACATTTGGTATTAATGTATATACGCCTTTGATTACATTTGGTGTTTAGTATACTGGCAATACTGTAATAGCAGTGGTAGCCGAGTGGTCGAACGCACGCCTTGCAATCAAAGTGTGCAGGTTCAAACCCTGGCTCGCACCTCTGGGTTTATGTGCGAATCTCATTTTCATCCGAAGTTATCACTCGCTATGTAACGGTGAAGGAAAACATCGTGAGGAAACCTGCACGTCTGAGGGAACATGACTAGTTTTCGATAGATGTGTGAAGTCTGCCAACCCGCACTGGGCCAGCGTGGTGGACAATGGCCTGAATCCCCCTAAACGTAACTAACGTACGTGTAGTAACTAAACGTATTGACAGATAATGTTGATTTGAGTACTCTGTGGTCATTGAAAATCTATGGTTTGATTTGGTTGTGTTAGATAATAAAAAGCTCTGAATGAATTAATTTCAGTGGCGTTTTAATCAGGATTGTAATCCTAACAGTACTGAATGACTAGCTTCTACTCGTGACTTAGTCTGCGTAGACTTCTATTAATCAATATCGGTACGAATTGGATCCTATATGTAATACATAAAAAAATACATCATCACGCCTGTATTCCTCGAAGGGGTAGGCAGAGGTACACTGTAGTGCGCCCACACTTCGCCGATGTATTTTGGTCCCAATGTAATAGGGGGCGAGTCTATTGCCATTATACCGGGCACATTCTCCGTCAATACGAGGGAGATTTTTGGGCTATAGTCCACCACGCTGGCCCAGTGCCTTCCTTCACCGTTTCTTAGCAAGTGATAATCTCGGATGAAAATGAGATTCGCACATGAAACCCAGAGGTGCGAGCCGGGGTTTGAACCTGCGCACTTTGATTGCAAAGCGTGCGTTCGACCACTCGGCTACCACTGCTGCTAATACTGAAACATTTCATGAATATCCGTAAAGTAGCTTTTGCGTGTAATAGCAACAAACATCCATCCATCCTCACAAACTTTCACATTTTTAATATTAGTAGGAAGTAAGATTAGTAGGAAGTCAGCGAATAATGACCATTCTGCACCACAACGACGGGTGTGGTTTTCAATTCAATCTTTATGCATATTGACACAGAGTTCATTTTGGTAATGGCAAATATCTCCATGCAGCACTGTAATTGCAACAGTAAGCTAAAATTTAAATGATATATAGTTAATTGCTTTTCAGAAATGCACATTTTTAGGGTTCCGTACCCAAAGGGTAAAACGGGAACCCTATTACTGAGACTTCGCTGTCCGTCCGTCCGTCTGTCACCAGGCTGTATCTCATGAACCGTGATAGCTAGAGAGTTGAAATGTTCACAGATGATGTATTTCTGTAGCCGCTATAACAACAAATACTAAAATACAGAATAAAATAAACATTTAAGGGGGCTCCTATACAACAAACGTGATTTTTTAGCCGTTTTTATGGATAATGGTACGGAACCCTTTGTGCGCGAGTCCGACTCGCACTTGGCCGGTTTTAATAAAAGTATGAAAAAACATGAATTATTCGAAATGAGTCCGCATATTCAGAGGGCAATTGAATAATGGAATCAAATAATTATGCCACGAGGTGACCATAATAAACATTGGTGGACAAATGCCCTGCGATTACAGGCGCGTTAAAATCCGCATGAAGCGACGTGAGGATCAGAATCGGAACTGGAATCAGAATCAGATTTTTTGATGTAAAACATCTGATGGCGCGCTTGGCAAGTGACAGCGACTGTTGATGCCGCGAAGCCGTGATCCCAAAACTTCGATCAGCTTTGTGGCTTCTCGGTTCTTTCCGCCACTTAGGCTCCGCCCACCTCACGCTCACTCGCTTACTCCACTACGACGTTTATGTTTTATGTTTAATATCTGCCATACGTCTCACGACGGCTCAGTTTTTTTTATTTACTGTATATGTACTTATGAATTGTCAATAAACAAACAAAAAATATAATTAAATCGTTAACACTCATTTAGAATGCATACCAAATTATATACAAATGAATGTACAATACTAAAACGAATAATATTAACTCAAAGAAAAAAAATCGAGTCGTCGCGGGACGCCTGGCAGATGTGAAACAAAACATAGTAGTCGTAGCGGCGAGTGCGCGAGTTAGCGGAGTCAGCCGGTGGGCGGAGTCTAAGCGGTGGAAAGAACCAAGGAGCCGAGGAGCCGAGGAGTACGAATATCATCGATGACGCGAGCTTTGTATGCGTGATTGCGTGACTTTGTCACCGAAATTTTGCCTTTATGTACATTCACACAGAGTACATTTCCGAAAAGAGTTCGATTGCATTCGCTCTCTTCAGTGGATGCAGGGCAAACAAAACAGAATACGTAATAATGCAAACTCTGAATGACTGTTACTGCAATGTAGAGAATCAGTTACTGAAGAAAATGACTACCCTTAACCATGCACGTATAGGTAAAATGGTCGGATGGAATCTCGTTAAACCCTAAGTGAAGCACCCATACTTAGTCGGCTCACTTGTATGTATACGACTAGGTATTTGGTACTTAGTTATATCATAGGTAGTCAAATTCATGATTCGATTCCCATAATGCATCAACTATAATATTATACTAGTTTCTACGCGCGACTTCGTCCACGCAAACTTGGATTGTTGAATATCGTTTTAAATCATAGCCTATATGTTATTTTGATATTTCATTAAAACCGTACAGTAGTTTTTGCGTTAAAGGATAACAAACATCCACCCAGCCTTTATAACATTAGTTGGATAGGATATACTTAGAAGTTTGTACGGAACCATCGGTGCGCGAGTCTGACTCGTACTTGGCAGGTGCTGTTTTATTACAATACTAGCTGTACCCGCGACTTCGTACGCGTGGATTTTATCAACCCTAATTGTATTTTTTTTCAAAATTAAAGTAGCCTAACTTACTTGTAACATTAGCTATTTGGGGGATCACTCGGAATAAGTGTGACTTATGTTCTTACCGCAGAAACCTAATGCTCTTAAAACTGAAAGTACCTTTAAAATTTGATAGTATACCTTGTAACATTAGCTATCTGCTAGTGAAAGTCCCGTCGACATAGGTTTAGCCGTTTGGGAGATCACTCTGAATAAATAGGAGTTATGATCCTTCCGCGGAACTCTAATGCTCTTTCTAAAATGAAAATACACTCAGTTACTCCTTGTAACATCAGCTATCTTCCAGTGAAAGTTTCGTTTAAATAGATACCTAGAGCTGTTTGGAAAATCACTCAGAATAAATGGTAGTTATGTTATTCCCGCGGAAACGTAATGCTTTTTTTCAATGATAGTACGCCAAGTTATACCTTGTAATATTAGCTGTCTGCCAGTGAAAGTCTCGTCAAAATAGGTACAGCCGCTTAAGAGAACACTTGGAATAAATAGCATTTATGTTCTTCCCGCGGAGTCGTAATGCTTTTTAAAAAATGAAAGTACCGTAAGTAACTCCTTGTAACATTGCCTATCTGCCAGTGAAAGTCCCGTCGACATAGGTTGAGCCGTTTGGGAGATCACTCGAAATAAATGGAAGTTATGATCTTTCCGTCGAACTCTAATGCTCTTTTAAAAAATGAAAATACACTCAGTTACTCCTTGTAACATCAGCTATCTTCCAGTGAAAGTTTCGTTAAAATAGATACGTACAGTTGTTTGGAAAATCACTCAGAATAAATGGTAGTTATGTTATTCCCGCGGAAACGTAAAGCTTTTTTAAAATGATAGTACGCCAAGTTATACCTTGTTATATTAGCTGTCTGCCAGTGAAAGTCTCGTCAAAATAGGTACAGCCGTTTTAGAGAACACTTGGAATAAATGGGATTTATATTCTTCCCGCGGAATGGTAATGCTTTTATTGAAAATGAAAGTACCCTAACTAACTCCTTTCAACATTAGCTATCGGCCAGTGAAAGTCTCGTCAAAATAGGTACATCCGTTTGGAAGAATAAATGGGATTTATGTTCTTTCCGCGGAACCCTAATGTTTAAAAAAAATTAAAGTACTCTAAGTTACTCCTTATAACATCAGCTATCTGCCAGTGCAAGTCCAGTCGAAATAGGTGAAGCCGTTTGAGGAATTGTCCGACAAAAATAATATATATGTTCTTTTCGCGGAACCCTAATGCTTTTTCAAAAATGAATGTACTCTAAGTTACTCTTTGTGACATCAGCTAGCTGCCAGTGAAAGTCCCGTTAATATAGGTTCAGCCGTTTGGGAGATCATTAGGAATAAATGGGTTTTACGTTATTTCAGTGAAACCCGAATGTTTAAACAAAAAATATAGTACTCTAAGTTACTCCTTGTAACATCAGCCATCTATCAGTGAAAGTCCTGTCGAAATCGGTTAAGCCGGTTGGGGGATCACCCGGAAAAATGGGTTTTATGTTCATTTCGCAGAACCCTAATGCTTTTTCAAAAAATAAAGTAGCCTAAGTTACGCCTTGGAATATTAGCTATCTTCTAGTGAAAGTCCCGTCGAAATCTATTCAGCCGTTTTGAAGTTTACTTCAAACAAACAGACAGACAGACAGACAAAATTTTTTTAAATTGCATTTTCGTTATAGGTATCGTGTATACTTTCATATGCAATTCGTAAAAAGGTGCTATTTTGATATTACAAACAGACACTTCAATTTTATTTATTTGTATGTATAGATAAATGGGTTTTACGTTATTTCAGCGGAACCCTAATGTTTAAACAAAAAAATATAGTACTCTAAGTTACTCCTTGTAACATCAGCCATCTATCAGTGAAAGTCCTGTCAAAATCGGTTAAGCCGGTTGGGGGATCACCCGGAAAAATGGGATTTATGTTCATTTCGCGGAACCCTAATGCTTTTTCAAAAAATAAAGTAGCCTAAGTTACGCCTTGGAATATTAGCTATCTTCTAGTGAAAGTCCCGTCGAAATCTATTCAGCCGTTTTGAAGTTTACCTCAAACAAACAGACAGACAGACAGACAGACAAAAATTTTTTAAATTGCATGTTCGTTATAGGTATCGTGTATACTTTCATATGCAATTCGTAAAAAGGTGCTATTTTGATATTACAAACAGACACTTCAATTTTATTTATTTGTATGTATATGTATTATTTCAGCGGAACCCTAATGTTTAAACAAAAAAATATAGTACTCTAAGTTACTCCTTGTAACATCAGCCATCTATCAGTGAAAGTCCTGTCAAAATCGGTTAAGCCGGTTGGGGGATCACCCGGAAAAATGGGATTTATGTTCATTTCGCGGAACCCTAATGCTTTTTCAAAAAATAAAGTAGCCTAAGTTACGCCTTGGAATATTAGCTATCTTCTAGTGAAAGTCCCGTCGAAATCTATTCAGCCGTTTTGAAGTTTACCTCAAACAAACAGACAGACAGACAGACAGACAAAAATTTTTTAAATTGCATTTTCGTTATAGGTATCGTGTATACTTTCATATGCAATTCGTAAAAAGGTGCTATTTTGATATTACAAACAGACACTTTAATTTTATTTATTTGTATGTATATGTATATAGATAGATAAATGGGTTTTACGTTATTTCAGCGGAACCCTAATGTTTAAACAAAAAAATATAGTACTCTAAGTTACTCCTTGTAACATCAGCCATCTATCAGTGAAAGTCCTGTCGAAATCGGTTAAGCCGGTTGGGGGATCACCCGGAAAAATGGGTTTTATGTTCATTTCGCGGAACACTAATGCTTTTTAAAAAAATAAAGTAGCCTAAGTTACGCCTTGGAATATTAGCTATCTTCTAGTGAAAGTCCCGTCGAAATCTATTCAGCCGTTTTGAAGTTTACCTCAAACAAACAGACAGACAGACAGACAGACAGACAAAAATTTTTTAAATTGCATTTTCGTTATAGGTATCGTGTATACTTTCATATGCAATTCATAAAAAGGTGCTATTTTGATATTACAAACAGACACTTCAATTTTATTTATTTGTATGTATAGATGTATAGATAAGAAACGAATATTGATGCCTGAAATAGATTAACTATACCTTATTAAGCTGCGGCGACTCGCCTCGAGCTTATCCACAACGTGCCTCGAGCAAACAGCCTCAGGCTGAGGCTGTTTGCTTCAAGTCGAGGCTGCTCGACCCGAGGTTGCCTCTAGTGGATACCCAGCTTTATACATCACCACGGCTGCATTCCCCGAAGGGGTAGTCAGAGGTACACTGTACCTATACCTAATTATCTGATATTAAAAAAGTGAGTTTTAATTATTCAAAATTAGGTCAACTCAAGCTAGGTGGGAGGGCCGGTAAACTCAATATTGAAACGTTTATACCGGGGCTCGGGATAAGGACCGCCAAAACAAATGTTGCTACAGGACACAATTTGCATAATTTGTCCTTCCGTGCATACCTAAAACACAAATGAGAAAAGGTGCCAAGTTCACTCAATATCAAGTAATCAAATTAAGAATAAATTCTGTTTACACATTTCAACCACAGTTAAATTACTTATTTTGGTATTGAGTTTGTTACCGGCTCTTTTCAGTGCAAGCAGCATTCTGAACCGGTGGTAGAATCTGACTATTTGTATGTGCTTTTTGGCGTACACGATAAAAAAAGATTTTGTTTTTATCCAATTCATAAAAAAATCTTTCATAAAAAAAAACTGTTGTCTAGTTGAACTTAACATAAAATAATTAAGATTATATCGACAATTCATAGCACAATGCGCATTGACTCAAGCGCGATTATGCAAAAAAGAAACCACTTGAGTAAAAAATCGAATTTCCGCTTCAGCCAATATGAGTCAAAGTTTTGACAGCAGCCGAAAGCATCGCTGAAACTGGATCCGAGGTTATAGTCAGACACTAATAATGTGTTTAATTATAAAGAAAACAACTAAACACTTTTTATTTTTATTTTTAGTACCTACGTTAAATTCACATTTCCATTGCAGTTAGGTTGCAGTACACCTAATTTGATTTTTATCCGCAACACAAGCTACACGGCGGACTTACTGGTACCCACATTCACAATTTAACTGCCCCCAAAGGAATATAAATTTCAATTTCAAAAATTTCCATACAGCCGTTTCGTGGAAATGTAGAAAAGAATTCATGTTTCAGACGCTAAGTGTAATTCTAAAATATTGTGCATTCTTGGAACTCAAATAAAAAATATTATTTTTATCTCCTTTATTTCTAGTCTTTCTTATAAATTACATTTTTAAATATATATATAAAAAATACATTTAAATATACAAAAAAACAGTTCCCCACCGGCATCTGGAACAGGGTCCTAGTTACCAGTGGTTAGAGCTCCAGAGAGAGGAACTTCCTCACAATGCGCGCCGTCTCCAGAAGTACCGCTTTCTGAATCTGTCCCTTGATCCAGCCGTCTAACGCGAGCCTCTTCAGATGTTTGTCGAGGCTCTTGGCTAGTAGGCCATGGGCGGAAACGACTATCGGTACAATTATTGCCGAGTCAATGTCCCACATATTGACAATCTCGTGAGCCAGATCAAGATATTTGCTTTATTTTTATTCTATCTATCTATCTATCTATCAGCCAGAGACGTCCACTGCTGAACATAGGCCTCCCCCATAGATCGCCACAAATTACGTTCTTGGGCTTTATGCGCCCATCGACTCCCGGCGACCCTGGTGAGGTCGTCCGTCCATCTGGTTATTTTTATTATTATTATTTAAATACATCGGCGAAGTGTGGGCGCAGTACAGTGCACCTCTGCCTACCCCTTCGGGGAATACAGGCGTGATGATGTATGTATGTATATTTTTATTTTACTGGTCTGTATTAATGGTCGAATGCTCTAGTCAGACAAAATCCTACTATCCTACTAATAAATGTTAGATTAATGTTAGTGAGGATGGATGGATGTTTGTTACTCTTTCACAAAAAAAAAAACTACTGAACGGATTTGATAAAACTTTTGTTAACCATATTAAAAGTAATGATTTTAACCGTTTGAGTAATTTAAAATATTATTTGAGTATTTTGCATTGACTATATAGTCGATTGAGTTCCGTCATATAATAACGGAAACTCAATTGACTATCCTAGGCTATAAAACATGGAATGACATCCAAGGACGGGCATTCGTGTACTCACGAGCAGTTAGTGTTGTCTAGAGGAAACTATAAACACCTGATGCTGAATAAATATTTAAGGAAAAAAAAAAGCAATTAAGAAGTTATGGGGCTTTTATTTTATTTTCTTTTCTTTTTAACTATCTGTACCTTTGGTCCATTGCGTAAGCTTACGCTATAATGTATTTTTCTCTTTTATTACGCATGCGGTGTTTACCTATAAGTTATTGTTGCATTTTGTTCCTATTGTTTGATTGTATATTGTGTGACGTATAAGTGTAAACAATTGCTGGTAAACCTAAAATAAATAAATAAATAAATTATTGTTAATATTATTATTAAATATTAAACTGCATTCATAGTGACTAGTAAATACAGTGTTATTATTTTACCTGTGAAAGTGTATGAACTAAGTCGTTTTATACTTGACACTATTATTGTTTATGCATCAGAAAAACATATAAACTTATAACGATACTTATAAAAAAAAACAGTGGTAGCCGAGTGGTCGAACGCACGCCTTGCAAATCACAGTGTGCAGGTTCAAACCCCGCCTCGCACCTCTGGGTTTATGTGTGAATCTCATTTTCATCCGAGATTACCACTTGCTATGAAACGGTGAAGGAAAACATCGTGAGGAAACCTGCACGTCTATAGAAAGGCGTGTGAAGTTCACCAACCCGCACTGGGCCAGCGTGGTGGACTATAGCCCAAAAATCTCCCTCGTATTGAGGGAGAATGTGCCCGGTATAATGGCAATAGGGTCGCCCCCTATTACATTGGGACCAGAAATACATCGGCGAAGTGTGGGCGCACTACAGTGCACCTCTGCCTACCCCTTCGGGGAATACAGGCGTGATGATGTATTAACGATATTTAATAATCGAAGTCAGCGCACGAAGTCGCCGATAAAAACTAACAAAGTTATCTGGCAGTTTACCTATCAATTAAATACATTTCAATGGAGTTATTCGCTTAATAAAGCCTATCTGATTCTTTTGTTTGTTCGTTTGTTATTTGTGGGATTTTCACTGTCTACATACACTAGAATAACGGCCTTTGCTTGTTCTTTGAGTTAAAGTACACAGGTACATCAAAATTCGCACGACTATTCTTGTGCCCATACTAAAACGAACTTTATTTACTTGTTGAAAAAGCTCATTTTTCAACGAAATTTTATTGATGACGTCAGTGAATTTTGACACCTGATCGCGTGGCTTTAACTACATAAATATAATCATTATGTACATTTATAGGCTCGGTTTGGTATTAGCAACAACTATGACGCGCACTTTTGCCGCACCTATTTGCGTAGGGTTTTAACAATGTCTAAAGAAAGAGGGTTTTACCGTGTACTTTCTTAACACCTTCACTGGCCGAAACTGCCTCAAGGTTGACTTTATGCTGGTGCGTACACACTGCCAAAGAGTTCGGGTTTGAGCTGATTGAAACCTCAACGTCACTAGCTGAAAGCTCTCTACAATTTGGCTGGTAGTGAAGGTAAGGGAGGTTAATCTACCTTTTTACATACAATTATTTTTATCATAAACAAGTCAATTCCAGGATTGACTTAATATCACAAATAGTCAATTTCAGCATATACTTAATACCGCAAATAGTCAAGTAGCATCAACCTCTGAATTACCCGATTCAGTCGTCCCAATAATCTTGATTTAGTGCAAATACCAATTCATGAATAAATTTCAGGGCAATGTTCTATTTTCTCACAATCTAGGGACGGGTTTGATTGCCTATCAATTGGCGAATAAATCAGGTTAGTGGGAATGTTTATTAGCCGGTTTATTATTAGTCCAGCAGTGATAGCTTAAATCGTGAGGAATCCTGCACGTCGATAGAAAGGCGTGTGAAAACCACCAACTAGCACTGGGCCAGCGTGGTAGATAATGGCCCAAATCAATGGCAATAGACTCGCCCCCTATAACATTCGGACCAAAATACATCGGCGAACTGTGGGTGCAGCAGTGCATCTCTGCCTACAGCAGGCTTGATGATGATAATAATGAATAAAGAACATTTAAAAAAATAGTATACTCAGTCGCGCGAGTATGTTAGAGCCTTCACTCTACATTTAATTATGCCGTCAGAGCACCGTTTAAAATGGAGTGACAGGTCGACCCGACCCCCACTACGGGGTTGAAATGACCTATGTTTAATATGCAGCGTTTGTCGTCTGAAAGTTTTGCTTTGTGAAATAATTATTGTGATGTTGACCACTAGTTCTTTAGCAGTATTGTTTTAACATTACTAACATGAAAATCTGACTGATTTTTAGTTAAATAAAAAATTTATCACTCCTGTATTTTTCTCCGAAGGGCAAGGTAGAGGTGTACTGAAGTTCACGCACACGTTGCCAATATATTTTGATCACAATGTAATAGGGAGCGAGCTTATTGCCATTATACTGGGCACATTTACCCTCAATACGAGGGAGGTTTCTTATAAACTTCACACACCTATAGATATACGTGCATGTCTCCTCTCGATGCTTGTAATCATTATTGAAAATGGCATTCGCACATGAAGTCCAAACATTCCAGAGGTGCGGGCCTGAGTTTTAAACTTTCACCCTCTGCGATCAAGGCAGACGTTCTACCAACTGAGCTCCGGGAGGCGTTCTACTCCTTTTTAAAGGAACTACATAAAATAATACGTCAAATGTCGACGACGTAACCCCATTAAAAAATATTGTTAGAGATATTGTAAGCCTGAACTTGAGAGTCTAACTTAATATACCCTTGTCAGCCGGCGTTACTTCGCTCAGATAAGTTCAAGGAAAGGTCTCTTGGTACACTGACAAGTGAAGTTCGTACTTATAGAACGATTAAGACCCTTTCTTGTATGTACTTGTTATCTATGTGTGCGTGTTGGATTTAACACGGTAGCTGCTATACTAGGTTTTAAAAGCCTTGTGAGTGTCTTACTGCCTATGTGGCCAAAATCGTGCTATTGCACTCGGTACGCGCCATAAAAATATATCCAGTGGGCCTTATCAACCTGGCACAGTTTAAAAGTACATAAAAACTGGCCTAGCAGCCAATGTGTTGTTAAGCACCAACACACTGGGGCGTCAAGACTCGCGCGTCTACACTATTGACAAACAAACTCTGTGTTGTATATTTAGAAGAAATTAAAGAAAGGAAAAAAAATCATTCGACACAGACGCAAACAAAGCACACAGAGAATATAAAACTTATACACAATACACAGAAAAGGAAAGAAAAAGAGCTCAGTGCGAACTGTGCCGAAAAGGTATTGGCTCAGCACGTGCTGGAGGGGAACTAATCTCCCCCAGCGCTGATTTTCAGCCAACCCTCTTCACTAGCTTGACATACTTTGGATACAGACTGGATTTCTGTGGTAAAACCCACGCCACAACGCGAAAAATTCATTCACGCAGTCAATGACATTATGTGAATGCGCTTAGACGCGTACGTCTTGACGCCCCAGTGTGCCCAGAGCTTTGAATCTCAGATGTTTGCGGGTTCAATGTACCTATGATTTCTATATGCTTATATAAAAATGTACCTTATGTTGCCTTACTAACAATGTCGATTCAGTTGTACAAAATCTTTAATTATATTTCGCATTAAAAATACTGCCATCTCGATCTTATATTTCGGCCGTGACAAGGACGGCATTATGTTTAGTTTGGTGCGAACAGAATAGAAAAAAAATATTCATACTTTTTAATATTCTTGAAATGTTATCAGTATTGAATTTTGGAAAAAGCAAGGTAGTTGGATTTTAAAGATGAATTTCATGAAAAAAGTTTGTTAATTCAAGTTATTTTATGGTTATACCTACTGCTCTGAGAGGTGAAGGCACCTTGGAACGTGGAACCTTGTGTGGAGTGACCTGATACCACAGTAGTCAAATACAGAGTTTATATCGAGTTAGATTTGAGCTTAATTGAGTCAGTGCCGAGTAAATAAATCATTGTTCAACAATTGGATTCAAATCTGACTTAATCCATCAAAATCCTTTAATAATATAACTTTGGTTTGAAGGATCTTAATGTAGTAGATATCTAAGTAGTGGGATAATAATGCTTATTTTTAGTAACTATAGAAGCCGGCTGTGATGCGTAAATATTAAACAGTTGCCAGTTGCATACCAAAACAAACTCTATTATCTCGTAGAAAAAGTTCATTCTACAACTACATTTAGTTCATTCTTCAACTCCACTGATAGGCTTTCACCAGAGAAATTCAATATTTAGGCATATTTGCACAGAGTACGTTTTGATATTGGTAAAAATTATGACACGTGAGGGTCGACGCTCCAGTTACGGGAAGCTTATTAGCAAGTCAAACACGCAAGGTATTTTCGCCAATACGAAAATGAACTGTATTAACTTATAACATACGCATATTTTTGCACACAACAGCAGGTGAATTTCGGCGCGAGCTCGCCTTGTTTTTACCACAGCAATTTAATGTTTATTTTAATAAAATAGATTACATTTTCAAAAAAAGTTATGATACGTTTGCCTTAGTAAATGCGTTAATGCTAGCTATTATTTTTACCGGTAAAAGGGACCTCTTACCGGTAAAACCATTGCTAGGCAAAAGACAGTTCGTTGATTCGTTTCATAAAAACATTAAAATTTTCTCTTTTCAGTTTTCATTTCGTTATTATACGGACACGAAACAAAACTCATTAGTGGAATTGTTTTGCATAGTATACCATCAAAGAATTGTAATTTACCACCAAGATTCCGGTTTCCGTTTCGTTATTAAATTTGAAATCATGAAAACAGGCAATTAGAGAATGCAGCACCTGAGGGGTTGCATTAAGGAAAATTAAAAATATATCAACTGAACAAACAACTGCATTGCAAACTGTAGGATAATTTACTATGTACATAAAGATAATGATATTCTGTCTGTATGTTCTAATTTTTTTTTATTTTTAATAGTAATAATAGCAGACAACACCTACTAATCATAAATCCCATACTAAGGAGCATAATGGATACCATACAATGGTTTGGAGAACAAATTCATTTAAATTTCAAATTACAAATTCCAAAAAGACCATTTCCGAGATTTGCTGCTGAAGATAATCGAACACGCTATCACAAAGTGTCGTGAACCAATCGGCGTACGCTCAAACTACTAGACAAATACATCATCAATGTAGACACTTATCGATCTTATGCATACTTTGAACCAACGATTACGAGTCATTGAGCATTTGGGCTTGAGTTATTTGAGCAAATATAGCTTAATTAACGTCACTGCTAATATTTTAAATGACCTAAGTGGATAAATGAGTCTAATCTCTAGCCTACGTAACCTATTAAAAACCCTAGCACAGTTCCCTAGTCATTGTCTTTGTCGGATTACCATCACGTGTTTCAAGATACTAAAATATTCAATAAACTAAAAGGATAACATTACCCTCGATTAGTTTTCCTCGTAGATGTATGTGTACTCTTAACACGAACCGGCAAATAAACGGAATAGTTCCATGAACATAATTGGGTTAATGTTTCGTAATTGGATTAGATGTTATTTCATTAAGTATTAGCTGTTTAGACACAATAGCACATATTAGATTGAGGAATTCGACATGTGATGGGAAAATTGTAAAGCATGTGATTTATTTTTCTCTTCAAAACGAGAATAGTATCGAAAGGTGAAGAGCCATTTGACTTAAGCGACACTTTTGGGCGTTATTGACATAAATACATATTTGGAATCAGCGAATTTTCCTGCGTCGCATGAGTATGCTCTCATGTAAAGTTAAAAAAATGTCACTTAAGTCAAATATCCTTTCACCCCTCGATATCTAAGTAGGAGATGAGGTATGGGTATAACTCCAACGAATATACAATGCCAGAAGATATTATATGAAATCTGTTAGATTACAATGGCCTTCCCACCACCTCTTAAAGTATTGGTGTTTCGATAATAACTGTCATTTTTATCAGATTTTTCACTGAGTTAACTGGCAAACACTGCAAGTTATTGCAAAAATATTGCTGCAAGACAGGTGAAGACTTACCATAAGAAGGCAGGTGTCCTGTAAACTAGTATCTCGTGAACGCTTTGGTTAGGTCTTGACAATCACTTTGGGTATATTACATATTTATGCAAATTTAAATTGGAAGCCAACCGAAGCCAACTATTATAAAGTTAGTATTGAATACCACACTTTTTCAACTTAAAACGTTGCTAAGCAAAATCTTGCTTCAAATATATTATAGCAAGTAAGCGAACCTCTCAAAGTGGCGGGTCAAATGTTATCTCCGAACAAACAAAGATCGATTAACCCGTTACCGAGGCCGCAAGCAACTGCGCCATTAGTGTGGGCAAACATTTATGTACTGGCCGAAATGATACCGACACCAGAGTACTGAGGGTGGAAAAAAACTATTTAAAAACATTACCTACTTAAGGCGGTGTTCTTTGTACATCTATCAGATGAAGAAGTAATTGTTGAAATACCTCTGTTATGACTACATACATACTATAAGAGCAGTTCGGACGCCACCAGAACGTGTGAACATGTGAATGCGACCTACAGTACTATTCTATCCCTTCTGTCATCTCGGAACGAGTACACGATCGGTCCTCTTATCATTTATATATTTAATCACTGTAATTAAGACTTTAAAAAACTGTAAAGGAGTTCATAATAATATAGCTGTCTACGTGAAGTGTTGATAATGAATAGAATTGTGAATATGTTATTTGTTTCTTTTCTGAATTGGTGAAAGCAGTGCCCTAGCACAAAATTAAAAAAGTTTTTTCAAAACCACTTAAAGCCTCCATAAGTACCAAAATGAACTCTGTGTCAATATACATAAACGTTGAATTACTGTGGTGCAAGCCACGCCTCTACGCGACGAAATTCGCTCGCGTGTCATTTAGTTGGAGAACTTTTTCTATGAGTCAATACAGCTTGTTTTGGCATAGCAAAACATCTGACGCGCAAGCATTGACGCACCAGTGTGCGGGAGGTGTTTACAAATTTTAATCGGATTTTAAAATATAAGAGGAAGTTATTGGAACGTAGATCCTTATCGCGCGTTGCGAAAGGGGTCTAGACGGAAAAAAATAAGACTGTAACGAAACTTTTACATATGGGTGAGTGATTTTTATTGTATACATTTATGTAACGATTTCGATTTGATGTGTGTGTGTGTGTGTGCATGTATATGTACAATTTTTTGGCTTTTTTTATTTCAAAAGGAACTTCGTTCCATCCGGGTGTCCCTTGACACCTCTCAAGTTTCAATTCGATCCAGATTTTTTTTATATTATCTGATCACGATTACTACTTAGATATTGTTAAATTTCATTGGCTTTCAGAAGTAACAGTAGTCACAAATTTGTCTATTGCCAACCTTACGAACATAACAAAATCAATATCAAATATAACTACATATAACTACAATATCAAATATAAAATTACAATCATTTAATTTACATAGATAAATCTTAATTGACTGAACGTCTTCTGTGCCCTTTCAAAGACCTGACCGTTTGAATGGTCAAAGTCAGTAATGAATCAAGGCGTTAGGCTCAAACACGGCATGTTTTCGATAGCGACAAACTTAAATAGTAAATAATGGTTGCAATCGGTTTGTGAGAAAATATATGAACAAGGTGATTAGAGGATTAGGGTGTTACTGCTTGTTAGCAGCACCCATGATAAAGGGGATATTGTATTGTTTGGTTAGCACAGAGTTAGTTATGTGTTGTCTGGCGATATATATTCATATTTATTTATTGAATTGCCCACGTGCAAGATAGCAGTGGTAGCCGAGTGGTCGAACGCACGCTTTGCAATCAAAGTGCGCAGGTTCTATCCCCGGCTCGCACCTCTGGGTTCCATGTGCGAATCTCATTTTCATCTGAGATTATCACTTGCTAAGAAACGGTGACGGAAAACATCGTGAGGAAACCTGTGTGCCCGGTATAATGGCAATAGGCTCGCCCCCTATTACATTGGGACCAAAATACATCGGCGAAGTGTGGGCGCACTGCAGTGCACCTCTGCCTACCCCTTCGGGGAATACAGGCGTGATGATGTATAATTGCCCACGTCGCCAATAAATTGGATGTCTGACTGAATTGAGTCGTTTGTAGAACACTTTAGTTTGACAAACGGTATCTGCAGCTAAATTATATATATTATATTATTATATATATATTTTGGTCTCAAATCAATAGGGGACGAGCCTATTGCTATTATATCGAGCACATTCCCCTTCAATACGAGGGAGATTTTTTCCTTCACCGTTCAGCAATTGCTAAAAATGGCATTCACTAATGAAAATCCCAGAGGGTCTGGGATTTGAACTTTCACCCCTTACGTACAAAACGGGCGGTCTACGAAATAGGCTACCACTGCATATATGTTATTTATTATTTTACACGTAGTCTGTAATTTGGAACAGCGCAATAAAATCGGTCAGACCAACGCTTGCGGCGTTAGAATTATTCAATACTACAAAGATGGACGGTTTTATTGTCTGGAACCCGAAGCAAGATGTATGCCGCTATCACCGTACTTTAGTGGCCTATTTGATCTAGCCGCTTGCGTGGGAATCGCCCTTTATTGGACTTTGTAAGTCTTTTATGTGCTTTACTCGTGAAATATTAAGTATCTCAACTGGTACGGGATTGAGGGTACAAGAAGTTATCGGCGATAACTCTTTTGAGAAAATTTTGTAAGGCGTGAGTAATGGTTAGATATATTCGCACTCATCTGTAGCTATAATTCGCAACATATTAAGATTTAAAATTGTTTTGGAACCGATAACGTACTTGGCAGCGGTAGCCGAGTGGACGAACGCACGCCTTGCAAATCAAAGTGTGCAGGTTCAAACCCCCGGCTCGCACTTCTGGGATTTATGTGCGAATCTCATTTTCATCCTAGATTATCACTTGCTATGAAACGGTGAAGGAAAACATCGTGAGGAAACCTGCACGTCTGAGGGAACTTGTCTAGTTCTCGATAGATGTGTGAAGTCTGCCAACACGCACTGGGCCAGCATGGTGGACTATGGCCTGAATTCCCCTCGCACTGAGGGGAGGCCCGTGCGCAGCAGTGGGACGTTAAAAGGGCTGTAGTATATAGTATATATATAACGTACTTTAGGATAATACAAAGTGTAGCGTGTGTTGCCTTACTAACGTATTATTATGCTTTTATTAAAAGTAACTCTAAAGGCAACACACTGGAGCTATATGTACCTGTGTATTTGAAATAAGTTTTGGCGATTTAAAAATGATCAGCCCACTGAATTTCTCGTTTTTTCTCGTTCCGATCCGGTAGTATGAAAAAAAATGTTAACATGACAATTTGTAAGTGCCCCCATGGGGCCTATACAGAATAAACGATATGAATTTGACTACATTCATGACTATACGACTTAGATTTATCCGCCATATATAACGTATTCATAACCCAATTTTAAGTGAATTCATTGAATTTGGTCTTGCTATTAGTTACTTGACACTGGCCGAAATACTAATCGCAGGTGGAGTCATTCCTCATCTTAATCCATAATATTTCATCATTTGATTCATTTCGTAAAAAGAATAAGATTCTGTTGACCACAGACAATAATAATGCAACCGTTTCCGTCTTCGAAAACAGTTTGCAGCATTACAAGACTCAACGGTGCATTTATACAAAAATTATGGTGAGTGCAAGTCAATAAACTTCACCAAATGTCTTTTACCGCCCAAATATCGGAACTGGAAGTGGGGCGGTGCACTAAATTTGAGATATAAAGTTTCGTATACTTTATATCGTTCCTTCTTCTGTAACTCGGTCAAATACAGTATTTGACTTGTCTATAGTGTCTTAGGAAAGTGTTTCTTTTGACTTTGTTCTAATAAATATCGCCAAACAACACGTACTTATTGTATGGTCCCAAACTAAGACATGGTTGCACTATGTATTTGAGTGATCCCAGATACAAGGTCTCTGGGACCAAGGTAATTCTAGGAATTTGTCGCTGAAGGTAATTCAACTCGCAACTGCCCAGTGCACGGCTAAGTGGTCTACAGTCAAACCTATAGATTAAGCTGTCACCGAGGTATTACGTAAAATCCTCTGAAGATATTAACCTCCCTTACCTACTAGTGTTCTTTCTTTAACCATATGACTTTAAACCTTTAAGAAAGCGCTTAAAAATGTATTAATCATCTATTGAATAAAAAAAATATACCTATATTAAGGGGGATTTTAATGGATGCTTTAAATTAGAAAAGTTATTTTCGATACTTCGATCCTTATTTTTTTGCTGTTTTGTTGAGTCTTCCTTCAATTTTTTGACTCGAGACATTTGCAAAGTATGTCTATTATAGTCTTCAAGACTCGAGTGGTTAGTTAAGACTTCGCCTGTTTAACAAAATTCCAGAAAAAGGTTTAAAATGTGACAATTCAGGTATCCACCAAGACATAAATATGAGAGAGGAATTTCTCCAACTAAATAATGTAGTTCTATATATTAGGTCTAGGTTCAGGTTGGCTTTTATTTACTGAATTCAAAGTTCATACTAGCAAAATAGCTTACTTCAGATTTTTCAAGGGTTTGAAATAATGAAGTAACCAATGTAAGGTGGACTCACTTTAATATATATTTAAAGTTCAAAGTCACCAAATTAAGATTTGGTGACACCATTGAGAAAAACCGGCCAAGTGCGAGTCGGACTCGTGCACTAAGGGTTCCGTACCATTATCTACAAAAACGGCAAAAAATCATGTTTGTTGTTTGGGAGCCCCCTTAAAAAAATATTTTATTCTGTTTTTAGTGTTTGTTGTTATAGCGGCATCAAAAATACATAATCTGTGAAAATTTCAACTCTCTAACAATAACGGTTCATGATATACAGCCTGGTGACAGACGGACGGACGGACGGACAGCGAAGTCTTAGTAATAGGGTTCTTGTTTTACCCTTTGGGTACGGAACCCTAAAAACGTGATCCCATTTAAAGTATTAATGAATACCTCCAACAGATCTAACTCGCTTTTAATTACTTCAAGGTTCAAGACCCTCCCAATGGAAATGACGTCAGTCCTTTCGACGTTGTCAACTAGTACACGTAATACCCGTCTTAAATAGCTTCTGAAAATCACTTGAATTTTGAACTCTAATCTTGATGATGCAAAGTTTGAATTCCATTAAAACTTGAGAGATCTTAGTGGTGTATTATAGTATAATTGAATATATTACCCCTATCAGATGTGTCGTGTTGGTGGCAGACATCGCAAACATTCGGACACAAGGCAAACACGTCTTGATTAATTAAAATACATGGACCGTGTTACTAAACGCTTAGTAAATGGTTATTAGCAGGCTTGTTTAGTCTTGTATAGGTTTGATGTCGGAGTTTGAGACTGGGTAAAGTAATTTTAAACCATGATTCATTTTTTTTTCTGAAAATGTATGCAAAAAAGTAATGAGTGGCCAGGGACCCAATTCTCATCTCTAATTCGACATACGAAAAAAATACGACCATTTGCGGTTTGGTTTCGACATTATGTCGAATTAGAGATAATGTCATTCATGCGAGATTTGCCCCGCTGGTGTTGGTAAATATTTTATTGCAATTTGGTCTTTAAGATGATGTAGTTAACGTTTGATTTTATTTAACCTCCAGAGGTTCAGTGATATGCTCTATTTGCTTTAGGTCTTAATGTTATGCTGATTAAGTCTTACATATGTTTTGGTCACTATGAATTTTGAAGCTGCTAATAAAAAAATTAAGCGTGTACCTTATAGTATTTGCAATCCCTGGAATAACGAGTTAGGTAATGAAAAACCTAAGACGAAACACTTAAAAGCAAAATTGTTTTTTTTTAATTTAATTTTTTTATTTTATTAAATTTGGGGAGCTTACGGCTAATTTTACAAAATGGAACTTGATGTAGTTAATTACATGCCAATTACAAGCTCCCGCACATGGAATTAAAACAATGAGAAATCGAACGAATAAGGCACATATTGGTAGTTACGACAATAGCGATGATTGTACAGATATTGTTTGTTTTATGTTTCGTGTACTACTAAAAAACAAATCAAATTGAGAGTTGTGGTTGAGTTTGTTAAATACACGTAAAACTCTGGGGAGGAAACTGTTGCTACGATAATTACTGTGGCAGAATGGAACGTGAAGTAGGTTACTTAGGCGCAAGCTTCGAGTAGGAATATTGAGCTTAATGTTACTGAGGAGATCCGGACAATCCAGATTATTTTGAGCTATATTAAGAAGAAAACAATGTTTTAACTAATGAAATATCTAACTAAATCTATAAACCCCATTGCAAATATTCGCAAATATCCGGATGAAGAATGAAAACGAACAATTTAAAGCTTTTAAAAGCAAACATGAAAAAAAAACAGCTAAATCCAGTTGAAACCGGTAATCCTTCCAATTGAAATATTTCACGCGAACTGGGCGGGAACGAACTATTTTTAGTGAAACAAAACTTTTTTCTCACTTTATTGGAAGTAGATAGGTTTAATCATAACGTATAAAAAAAGTCCGATCATCTCACTTCACAAAAACCGGCCAAGTGCGAGTCGGACTCGCGCATAAAGGGTTCCGTACCATTATCTATAAAAATGGCAAAAAAATCACGTTTGTTGTATGGGAGCCCCCTTAAATATTTATTTTATTCTGTATTTTAGCGTTATAGCGGCAACAGGAATACATCATCTGTGAAAATTTCAAGTTTTTAGCTGTCACGGTTCATGAGATACAGCCTGGTGACAGACGGACGTAAGGACAGCGAAGTCTCAGTAATAGGGTTCCCGTTTTACGGAACCCTAAAAAGTGAAGCACAGTAAGTCCTCTCGCTTGTAAAAGCTATCTCGTATCTAGTATCCCACAAACACTTTAACATCAACATTAATTCACGTTTATTAAACAACCATTAAATACAGGTCATAGAGATGTATTGGAATCAATTCCTCTAAGATTGGAATCATATACGTCTCGTGATCTATCGACAGCTTTAAGCCCCGGGTACAATGGGGCGTGAACACGCGAGCGATAACCTTTTGCGATACCAAAATGATCTCTGTGCTAATATAAATAAAGATTGAATTTCTGTCACAAAAGCCCACGCAACCATGGATAAAAATTCGCTCGTGCTGTCAATTACTTTTCATTGAAGAAAGAGCCTTTTCTATTAGGCAATACAGTTTATTTTGGTATTGGTAAACCTGAGTTTTGACGATAATTTATCTTTACTTGATTTTAGCGTAGCTTTGAGTAAAATTACTAGAAGGTCTTGTAAGAGGTCTGCAATGAGATTAAAAAAAAATAGCAGTGGTAGCCGAGTGGCCGAACGCACGCCTTGCAATCAAATTGTGCAGGTTCAAACCCCGGCTCGCACCTCTGGGATTTATGTGCGAATCTCATTTTCATCCGAGATTATCACTTGCTGTGAAACGGTGAAGGAAAACATCGTGAGGAAACCTGCACGTCTGAGGGAACTTGTCTAGTTCTCGATAGATGTGTGAAGTCTGCCAACCGGCACTGGGCCAGCGTTGTGGACTATGGCCTGAATCCCCCTTGCATTGAGGGGAGCCCCATGCACAGCAGTGGGACGTTAAAAGGGCTGTAGTAGAGGTTAAAAACCCCTAAAAATAACACAGATCTGTCTTAATGGACGCAAAATCCGACAAAAATGATAATTCATTCCGTACGCGAGGCACGAATGGCATTTATCATATCGTTACTTATCATTATGTAACGTATTTTTGAAACAAAGGAGCCTCATCAATCTCTGTCGGGGAAAAAAACGTGTTTGTATCGTTAGGAGGTTCGTTTAAGAGCTTTTCTTTGCTTCCCCGTAATGAATTAGATAAAAAATCTTTGGAATCAACCAAAAAGATGATATATGCGACTCTTATGACATGTTCTCAATAACATTTTTCCTTTTTAGGGTTCCATATCTAAACGCCCACAAGGGCGTCAAGACGCTTTGAATGTTCGCCAATACCAAATTACACTCTGCGTTAAAATTTCCATGGTGAAAGCCACACGCAACAAAATTAACTTTACTTCGTTGAAAAAATATATTTTTGTGTGAGTTACATACAGTTCATTTTGGTACGGGGAAAAATTGGTGGCGTGAATTTTGACGCGCTTGTAGGCACAGCACTTAATAAAGTAACAAATCATATTCCAACTCGGCCCATTGTTTTGTTCGATGCGAATCCAAATAAATGGGGCTCGAGAACTCTTAATTAATACGAATAAACTTTGCCTTTGAACGTCACCTAGTTATATTAATAACATTTATCAATCGTAAAACTCAAATGAAAACCTCCTGTTGTTTATTGTAACCTGGTATTTATAAAATTGAGTTCTAGTGACTATTTTTATTTTTAACCGACTTCGAACAAGGAGGAGGTTTTCAATTCAACCCGCATGTTTTTTTATGCTTGTTACCGCATATCTCCGACGTTTGAGTTACCAAAGGGGTTCAGGTTCAAATTCAATTTTCATGTGCAAATGTCAATGTCATTTTCAATAATGATTACCACTTGCTGCAAGTTTCACATCTGGAGAAAGACGTGTGAAGTTGACTAGCTTGCACTTTGCCAGTTTGGTGAAATATAGCCCAATTCTCCCTCGCGTTGAAGGGGAATGTGCTCGGTATAACGGCAATAGGCTCGCCCCCTATTACATTGGGAAAATACACCGAAGAAGTGTGGATGCAAGCAATGCATTTCTACCAACCCCTTCTGGGAATACAGGCGTCATGATGTATGGTTTGTGAAAGTATTACAACGTGTTTCTGATATAAGTAGACAGACTTACCTGCTTTCGTTAGAAATATATCAAATCAGGCAGTCCCTATTTGGTTCCTTGTCAATACATCGAAATTCGTTGTGATATCACGTGAGTGTTACGAAGGCGCCTTTTACCTACCGCATTGAAATATTCATATCCTATACATTTGGGTATCAGACATCTTGGAAACAACGAGCACGTCAAGGTTGGTTTATGTAAAAGGAGATTTCGGACGCTTTTTATCGGTTTGGCATAATATATAAATATCGCCCGACAAAACAGGACATTTCGGACTCCTGAAATACGCTGTCTAAGCCAGGTTTTGTCCTATTTTCTAACATTTATAGTTATTAAGATATATAGAAACAAATCTGTATCTTCATATTTGTAGGGAGATCAATTTTTCACTTATTTTGCTTGTACCTCAAAATTGAGTTAACCCACAAAACGGCATTTTATCCATCGGAAGGCTACGTCAATAATTTAAGAACCAGTGTGATGATCGACCCCGGAACACTTCGGTTACGAGAACGGTCCGTTTAACCACTATGCTATTGCTACACTGATCACATTACACCATTTACCCTTTCCCCACGAAAAAGACAACACCAAATAAACCCTTACTTAACGCCGCTCCCATCTATCTTGACTATATAAAAGTTGACAAGCGTGAAATTCAAAACCGCTTGGGGGCAAACATTTCACGCGAACCCACAAACATGTAAAGGCGATGTTTTCGGCTGGGGGCAAATGCAAACTAGCCAGGCAATGTTAGACGTGACATGACAGCTACTCTGCGAGGAAATTGCTTTTGGTTGGATACCATAAATGGGGGAAGTAATATTGTTTTATAATGGGTAATGCTGCTATTGTTTTTTAACCATTAACGTTCACCAACTCGCATTGGACCGGCGTGGTGAACAAATAGTCCAGACCCCCTTAACGATAAAACCCAGATGTGTGGAATTAAAGGGGGAGGCTTTTGCTCAGGAAGTGGGAAATTGAAAGGCTTCGCAAAATATGTTCCGCAGTTTGGCAAAGGTCTTCTTTTTTGAAAATGGTTAGTTACTAGACTTAAATTTCGAAAAGTTTTATAGAAACAAATAATAGGAAAGTTATTAGCATACTTTTACGCTATGTCTATAAAAAGATACTATTCATTGGCATACACATACACTGTTAAAACATTATTTGAATGTTGAACATGAATTTTTAGATTCGATTGTTCTGCGAAGGATTGCTTTTTTAGATTCGATTGTTCTGCGGAGGATTGCTTATAGTTAGGGCCCATGACTTACTGACTCTTGACTGACAGGGAGTTCGGTCTTGTTGGTTTCCTCTATTTTTCTTTTTGTGTCCCACTCCTGGGCAAAGGCCTCCCCTCTCTCCCTCCACCGATCCCGATCCTGAGCCATTTCCGGCCACGTCTTCCCCGCAAAGATGTCTAGATCATCGCGCCACCGTTTCCTTGGTCTTCCACGGCATCTTGTACCTGCGGGACTCCATTTGGTACTTATATTGGCCCACCTCTGTGGGTCCATACGAACGACGTGGCCTGCCCACTTCCATTTTAGTTTTGTAGACTTTTCCCCCACGTCCGTGAGTTTCCTCTATTATCGATCAAATTTATTTCATTTATAATTTGGGATTCTAAACAATTCCGCGGGTGAGTGGTGGGTCCCTTTCTCTACTATTGTGTTAGAACATTATTTTTTTTAACTTATCTTAACTTCAAATTAAAAATTTAATTTATCAATCCTGAACCTGATACTGCTGTTTCTTTTTAAACGCTAGTAAAGAAATAAGCTGAGAAGCGTGAGTTCGGGATAGTTATACAAGCTTTTAAATGGAATCTCTAGAAGTATACAACAGATGCATTTCCAAACTAAGTTTAATCCGAACAAAAACCGATTCCATTTGTTGAAGATGCACTACACTTCGCAAACAATGGTGTTTGCAAAAAATACTCGAGGCCGCAAACACTTACACCGAAATCACTTTGGAAAAATAATAAAGGGAGCCTTTGGAATTGATTTGTTTAACAATTTCGTCACTTTTGGAAGCGATGTAACATTTTTTATGGTTCCGTACTCAATGGGTAAACGGGAACCCTATTACTAAGATTTCGCTGACCGTCCGTCTGTCAACAGGCTGTATCTCATGAACCGTTAGTATTCCAATAGTTTGAGAGTTGAAATTTTCACAGATGATGTATTTCTGTTGCCGCTTTAACAACAAACACTACAAACCAAAATAAAATTAATAATTTAGGGAGCTCCCATACAACAAACGTGTTTTTTGCCATTTTTATAGTAATGGCACGGAACTCTTTGTGCGCGAGTCCGACTCGCACTTGGCCGGTTTTATTTATATTTTTTTCAATAATTACTATGAATCACTTTGTATACTTTTTGTTAAATAAATCATTTGATCTAATGTTGGATTTAAAAATTCATGTTTGATTTCTGTCAGCGACAAATTTCGGAAATCGTATTTTCGCAGTTTACCCTTGACTGGGTGTAATTGAGTTCGCCCCCAGCCTTTGTATGCAACCACCTGTAGTTGTAGCATGTGCCCCAAGACTAGAGTTATGTCACAGTATATCTTGATTTTGTCTCTTTCTCTCGCATGAAATTAGACAGAGAGCGAGCGAGCGAATCCTTGACAAGGTACAGTCTTGACAAGCGTTCTAACGTTACTGGTGCAGTGAGCTGGCCCACACTCAGACCGCTGGACCGACCAAGTTTACGATGAGTAGGCTTTATGGAATTATTTAACTATTCATGAAATAGGTAAATTTTTAGGTTGAGCTATGGTTTGTTTACAGAGTTTTATATTTGATTAAAACAAAATACAGACGGACTACATAAATTTGTTGTTGTTTGAAACTCCAGCAATTTCGTAAACATACAGACCAACATCCAAACACGGTTTATTTTATAGCGAGATAAAAAACAATAGTTATAAACTTAAAACTGTATTCAACTGAAATGAAACTATTTTACGGATTCTATCGCGTTTATTTACTTTTATTTATTATTTACTTTAAAGTAACCGCAGTGGTAGCCGAGTGGTCGAACGCACGCTTTGCAATCAAAGTGCGCAGGTTCTATCCCCGGCTCGCACCTCTGGGTTCCATGTGCGAATCTCATTTTCATCTGAGATTATCACTTGCTAAGAAACGGTGACGGAAAACATCGTGAGGAAACCTGTGTGCCCGGTATTATGGCAATAGGCTCGCCCCCTATTACATTGGGACCAAAATACATCGGCGAAGTGTGGGCGCACTGCAGTGCACCTCTGCCTACCCCTTCGGGAATACAGGCGTGATGATGTATTATTATTATTATGATGATGTATTAGAATCCGTAAAATATTTTTATTTCAATGTATAGTATTCGCGTAAATATAAGAAAACAATATGTATTCAACTGATTCAAACCTATCTCAAATTTGGTGGTAGTAATGTTAAACAACTGGTCAATTGTGAGTCAGCATCGAGTACCAAGGGTTCCGTTAAAAACTTGTAGGAATTTTAGTTGCTCCATCACGGGAATCGTGTCTCTATTTTATTAAACAATCGCAAATGAACGGTTTTGGATTTTTCCCTTTACTTGTTATAAGAAGCAGTGGTAGCCTCGTGGGCAAGAACGCCCGCCTTGAACGTAAGGGGTGCAAGTTCAAACCGCGGGACCTCTGAGATAATTTTCATGTGCGAATGTCATTTTTAACAGTGATTACCACTTGCTGAACGGTGAAAGAAAACATCGTGAGGAACCTGCACGTCTACAGAAAGGCGTGTGAAGTTCACCAACCTGCACTGGGCCAGCGTGGTGGACTATGTCCCAAATCTCCCTCGTATTGAGGGGGAATGTGCCCGGTATAATAGCAATAAGCTTACCCCCTATTACATTGGGACCAAAATACATCGGCGAAGTGTGGGTGCACTACAGTGCACCTCTACCTACCCCTTCGGGGAATACAGGCGTGATGATGTATTATTATTGTAATAAGACTCGCTACTTGCCAAATTTCATGATTCTAGGTCAGCAGGAAGTACTCTATGGGTTTTGATTCCTCAATGGGTTAAAATACGCAGTATAAACGGCCACACTTTGATTACATTACTGAGTATATGATATTATTTAACGCGATACCTTAATGCTTTCCTGAGAAAACGGGTCTTAACAGATAAACAGATGGACAACAAAGTGATCATATAAGGGTTAAGAACGGAACCCCAAAAATAAACTAGGTGATTTTGCTATATACAATCGACTAAATGAAAGTAACTTTTGGAATAACTCATGTTTGTATTGCAGAACAAAATAAATATGAAAACCCAAACCCTTAAATAACCAAACATTTACTATGTTTAATGATGTAGAATATTATATAAAATAATACTACACGCAATTGCGTGTAGAAATATCAAAAAACCGGCCAAGTGCGAGTCGGACTCGCGCACGATGAGTTCCGTACCATTATCTATAAAAACGGCAAAATAATCACGTAAGTTGTATGGGAGCCCCCTTATATATTTAATTTATTCTATTTTTTTTGTATTAGTTGTTATAGCGGCAACAGAAATACATCATCTGTGAAAATTTCAACTCTCTAAATATCACGGTTCATGAGATACAGTCTGGTGAAAGACAGATGGACGGACGGACGGACGGACGGACAGACGGACAGCGAAGTCTCAGTAATAGGGTTCCCGTTTTACCCTTTGGGTACGGAACCCTAAAAATATGCTTTTAAATGTAACGCAATTTATCTTTAAACTGCGTGTAAAACTTTCTAATACAGAAAAATATATAAAATGGCGACCATTTATCTGTGACAATATTAGAATACAGAATTTCGTTCATAAAATATGAATGTACAGTCAACCATAAAAGTGTTGATAAGAGAGTTCAAATGTGTAGTATTTTGCAGGTCACTAACTTTTTTTGCGAGATGAATGTCTTTTTTTGACACATTTTTTTAAATTAAATAATTATTTAGGTTCTTTACCCTTAATTTAGAGAATTATATCATCCACTAGCTGTGCCCGCGACTTCGCCCGCGTGGACTTTAGGGAGATAACCCAGAAGTAATGGTCTTATGTTCATCCCGCGGAACGCTAATGCTTTGTCTAAAACAAAAGTAGCCTAAGTTACGCCTTGCAACATCAGCTATCTGCCAGTGAAAGTCCCGTTCAAATCGGTTCAGCCGTTTGACACTTTACCCGGAACAAACAGACATACAGACAGACAAAAATTAAAAAAATGCATTTACGTTATTGGTATCGTGTATACTTTCATATATGCATTTGTTAAATTAGTGATATTTTGATATTTCAAACATACACTCTTACTTTGAAATAAAACTATTTTACGGATTTTATCGCGTTTATTTACTATTTAATTTTCCCGACGTACCAGTAACCAAGCGTACCATTGCAAGACCTCAAGTCACTGTGAGCACTTTCTGCGTGGATCGGACCGCAAACAACTAAATATAAGGGTACCCAGTTATTAACTATGACATCAGGACGTCTAACACATCAGTCCCCCCGTGACCATGGTTGCTGTAAAGCAGCCGAAACGTCGGGAAAATAAAATAGTAAATAAACGCGATAAAATCCGTAAAATAGTTTTATTTCAATGTATAGTATTCGCGAAAATATAAGAAAACAATTTATACACTCTTACTTCTAAATTTAAAGAATTATATCATCCATTTATTACAAGTTATTATTACAAGCTTTATATTAACTTGCAATGTATGTCCGGGTGGAATCTTGCAACTGAATTTTAAATTAGTTATCTTTAACCGATTGAGCTGAAATTTGGTATACACGCTTATTTTGGATGACAATGCATGCTTAACTATGTGACGTCATTCTAATTCCAATATGGCGGATCATCCAAGTTGGCGTAATAGTTCTTTTTCTGCACTACCACAGTATGGGTATCAAATGAAAGGGGCTGAGCGAAACACTAAAACTAAGGGCAGTAAACTTAAAGCTTGTTTTTAAAAAAGGTTTTTTTACCATTAATTATTAGTCACACATTGTAGAATCATTTTGTACTAGAATGATTATTGTAGGTTGTTTGTCGACACATTTAAATTTCTATACATTTCAGGGCTTAGTAATTCTAGTTGCTTTTGTGTAATAGCTCCGAATAAATACATTGTCTGTGTATATACATATTAATAGTGTTTGTATACAATACCAGTTTTGTTTTCACTTAAGCGTGTACCTATTTATTTAGGAGAGCCTGTATACCGCCGTACTGGATCTCATTTTTGTATACTTTTAAATATATTTTTAACCGACTTCCAAAAGGAATAGATCTCTCAATTCGACTGTATTTTTTTTTGGTGTAATTTTTTCCTTTTTTAAGTCTGTTATGGGGTGATAATACTTCCATGTTTTCAACGATTATTGACACTAAAAATCGCGAAAAAAATAATTTTTTTTTAAAACAATTCCAAATCTAATAGGCCAAGTCATTCGTATGGACCCGCAGAGGTGGGCCAACATAAGTACCAAATGGAGTCCCGCAGGTACAAGACGCCGTGGAAGACCAAGGAAACTTTGCGGGGAAGACGTGGCCGGAAATGGCTCAGGATCGGGATCGGTGGAGGGAGAGAGGTGAGGCCTTTGCCCAGGAGTGGGACACAAAATAGGCTAAAAAAATAAAAAATAGGTAGTAGTCTGGTACTTGTAGGTAGTATCTACCTACCACCTATTAGATTTGGCTGGTACCGATTTCAAATAGACGAGTGGGTAGCGCTTATAATAATTATATTAATTTATTTTTCGCTTCTTTTTGTGGTTTAGAAGTCGGTTTTTGTTTTTGTTAAAATATTTTTTTTTAAATTTTAATTAGAAATAAAATTTATAATAAAACTAGCTGTGCCCGCGGTTTCACCCGCGCTAATAGTTACTTTGGCGTAGAGTGATGTTATAAAGTCTATGATTATAAGTCTATAATACCCGATTCATGTTCGGGAATTTTCCCGTTTTTGCCACATTATTCGTTGCTGCTCCGCTCCTATTAGTCGTAGCGTGATGATATATAGCTTATAACCTTTCTCGATAAATGAACTATTTAACACAAAAATAATTATTCAATTCGGACTAGCAGTTCCTGAGATTAGCGCGTTCAACCAAACAAACAAACTCTTTAGCTTTATAATATTATAATATAATATATTAGTATAGATAATAAACCACCACGCCTGTATTCCCGCAAGGAGCTGACAGAGGTTCACTGCACTGCAGTTCACACAATGCCGATGTATTTAAGTACCAATGTAACAGGGGGCGAGCCTATTATTTACTCTTGGACACTTTTTACGCAATTTAATTTCAGAAGTTATGTACGACGTAAAATTTTATACCCCGTTATTCCACTGTATTGGGACACTGTTATCGTTATTATGTTGGGACCTCGCCGTTAAAAATTATGGCGAAATATTGACAGACCTTTCACATCCCGAAAGGTTTTTGGAAACGGTTTTTTATGTTTATATTTTAAAGGCATACCTATTTAAAGTTATGTCTACGAATATTTAAAGCCGGTGAAGAAAAACATCGTGAGGAAACCTGCACGTCTATAAAATGCGTGTGATGTTCTTCAACCCGCACTGGGACAGCGTGGTGGACTATGGCCCTAAATCTCCCGCGAACGTGCCCATATATTATAATGTCAATAGGCTCGCCCTATAACATTGGGACCAAAATACATCGGCAAAGTGCACCTCTGCCAACCCCTTCTGGGATTACAGGCGTGATGATGTAATATTATATATTTTATTCCCGTGATTAATCCCAACGAGCTTCTACCCATTTTTAACAAACTTAAAAAAGGTAGAGGTTCTAAATTAAACTCGTAGATTATTTTTAAAACTTAATATTATTCAAAAGTGCGTTCAAGACCGAATTCGCAGAATGTTATTTAATGGTTGGATTTTAAAACATAAAAATAGAACTTTACAATGAATATACAAACACATTGCAAAATGTTCCACAAGACCTTTAAAATAGGACGACATTTTTCAATCTTAAGACATAGCTTGCACAACTTTAAATATTTCTCCTCATGGACCTTCAATGCGTATAACAAAACTTATAAAGAATTCCTAGCATTGAGAACCTAACAGCTCTCTTGAGACGCAAACCAGACCTCGGATTGAATAAAAACCGGCCAAGTGCGAGTCAGACTCGCGCACCAAGGGTTCCGTAACATTATCTATAAAAACAAGCAAAAAATCATGTTTGTAGTATGGGGGCCCCCTTAAATATTTATTTTATTCTGTTTTTTAGTATTTTTTGTTATAGCGGCAACAGAAATACATAATCTGTGAAAATTTCAACTGGCTAACTATCACGGTTCATGAGATACAGCCTGGTGCCAGACGGACGGACGGACGGCCGGACAGCGAAGTCTTAGTAATACGGTTTCCATTTTACCCGTTGGGTACGGAACCCTAAAAACACAAGAATGAAAAAGTTATAATGTGCTCGTTAAAACAGCACGTGTCTCCACATTGTTGGACCGAAGCCTTAAGACGCTATGATCTTGAAGAGTCCTTATCCGATCAATATCTTAGATTCTGAGTTAGCTATAAAATCAAATGAGATGGTCGTCGCGTCCCTTGAAGTGCGTCGGACGTTCGATTAGAAATAATCTGCCTTAAGGTAACAGTTAGGTGGTTGGTCGATATCACTCTCACCTTTGCAGACTTTGCTTCGTAAGTATAAGTTGGGGGCTAACGCTGATGTTGGAGTTTTCAGGTTGACTGAAGGCTATCGACATGGTCTAATGATTATAGAAATAATCCCCACGGAAAATGTTTTTTTTAAATCGATTCAGTGCAGCCTCCGTCACTTCCACATACGACATGATCGACTTTATCTTGTATCTAGATCATATAGCATATTCGTGGTCTGTCTCTTCAACGCTTACCACCTAAATTTCCTTCTAAGATGTATCGTACGTGATGGCCTATCATCCTTTCTGTTCTGTTCATTTATATTTGATATAATAACTCCTTGAAATTTTCAATTAGAATTGAAATTTTATTGAGGACTAATGTATTCGCTTCAATATTTCCATATCCTACTAATATTGTAAATGTGAAAGTTTGTGAGTTTCCTATGTTTGCTACTCTTTCACGCAAAAACTACTGAACGGATTTTGATGAGACTTTACAGTACTATTGTTTGTACCTCAGAATAACATTTACTCTCAACCATATTGAATAATCGAAGTTTGCGCGGACCCAGTTGCGAGTAGAAGCTACTGCATGTATACAACCACAAGTATTAAAATTGAAATATTCTTGAGTTAATGCATTTTCTTCAATAATGTATATACCCACAGCTAACAGAATTGCCGCCACGCTGCAGGTACGGTGGGCAATCGAATTACGTGGAAAACAACGTGACGTAGCTTGGAAAACGTCACCGGTCGCATAATTGAGTTGTGGCGGTATCGGAACTTTGTGAACGAGTTTCCAATGTTTGGAATGGAATTTTTATTCACTCTCCCTATTATACCTTTTATCGTTTATTCATATGAGCTGCTGGTCATCTCTAGTATTGGTATTTGTAGGCTGTCTGAAAGCCTCTAAAAAGGCCACAAACCTAAAATTCGCTTGCTACGCACCCTTCCACATATTGAGGCGTTAACTAGTCTAATGGCTTCAAGGTGACAATGTCTAACGTCTACCTACATTGGTCATGTTTTAGATACCATTATCAATGGTATCACCATTATCATACCATTATCAGTGATGTTGTTTTCATTCCTTTAAAAATAACGTCATAACACTTCCGCTACGATAATGTGCGACTCGGGGCCCACTTTAGTTGACCTCTAAAGACACGAACATCCCCTATAAAATTCATTACATCACTATTACTACTATAGCTCTTTTAACGTCCCAATACTGGGCACGGGCCTCACTTCAATACAAGAGAGATTCAGGCTATAGTCCACTATACTGGCAGGTGCGGGTTGTTGAATTTCACACATCTATGAAGATCTGGTCAAGGTTCCTCTGACGGGAAGGTTTCCTCATGATGATTTCCGGTACCCTTTCCTAGCAAGTGATAATCTCGGATGAAAATTAGATTCACACATGAAACCCAGAGGTGCAAGCTGAGGTTTGAACCTGCATACTTTGATTGCAACGCGTGCGTTCGACCACTTACCTATCACTGCTACTACTCGTCTATCACATCACTATATTTCCTAAAATCAATTAAGCAAAGTATATAGGAACTCCTCATCGTTTTAAACTCTTTATCTCGTACCGGAGAATACTAACGCTGGAATTACGGTCGCGCGAACGTTTTCATTCTGGGCCATAAGTTACGCAAATTTACGTGATGTTTTAATCTAAAAAGCTGAGTGTGTTCGCGTGGAAAATCCTAAATTAAAGGCACCCTTGGGTAGGTGACTTGAGGAGGCGGCCTCGAGGAAAGCGGCAAAACGACTCTCGTGGGGTGTTGCTAAATGTCTTTATACATTTAAGAAGGTAAGTAGGTTCTCAGGTCTTCTGTATACAACTTCAGACTTCAGTAAACGACTAACAGAATAATTCTGTATTCTGTCTAAACTGTGGATTTGCCTTACTAGTTAATATTAGTAGAATAAATTGTCGCGGTATATGCAGAGGATGGTACACCGTCTGTTTTAGTGGGTATACGGCCTTTTGCCGGGACTCCCACATAACCCTGCTACTACCCCCGAGGTGGCAGGGTATCCATAAAGAAATGACCGACGCTAAAAAAAAAAGGGTAAATTAATAGGTATTTTAGGTGGAAGGTGATTAAAACGGCGGATGGCATTCCATTAAATTAAAACACCGGCCAAGTGCGAGTTGGACTCGCGCACGAATAGTTCCGTACCATTATATATAAAAACGGCAAAAAAATCACGTTGTATGGGAGCCCCCTTAAATATTTATTTTATTCTGTTTTTTAGTATTTGTTGTTATAGCGGCAACAGAAATACATAATCTGTGAAAATTTCAACTGTCTAACTACCACGGTTCATGAGATACAGCCTAGTGACTGACGGATGGACAGCGAAGTCTTAGTAATAGGGTTTCCGTTTTACCCTTTGGGTACGGAACCCTAAAAAGTGAAAAATCATTAATGATGAGAGCGGATCTTTTGCGACAGACATTAAATCTTTATGTATATGAGCGTAGAGTACATTTTCAAATAAAGTCGTCAATTCAGTCGCGTTTGTGGCTTCAAATCGTTAAGGTACAAAATCGCTTGACTAAAGGCCCACCAATAATGAGATGAATACACGCTAATCCTCGCTAACTGTGGGACACAAATTATTATTTTCAACTGGGACTCTGGAATTAGAAGATCGGGGCTTGTTACCGGCACGTGAGCTGGATATAATCACAGAGAATTTGTTATGATGGAATTTCAATCATATTTTATGTGGTAGAATGTATTTACGACTGCCAAAGCAGGTAGGGCAGACCAATCAGATGATGGCCAGACGATCAGTGGTGTCAGCACTCACGTCGTGACGAGACCTTTGTCACAGAATTACTCGCTCATCATCATCATCATCAGCCGGTGTCAGTCCACTGCTGGACGTAGGCCTCTCCCAAGATGCGCCACTGAGCCCGATCTTCAGCTCTTCTTTTCCAGTCACTGCCCACCGCTTTGCGTATGTCGTCGCTCCACCTGGTCACAGGAAGAGTGGAGACCGCGAATCGGCAAACGTAGTACACTACTTGCCGATTCGCGGTCTCCACTCTAGGAAAAGATCACTCGCTCGCTCTTTGTCTAATTTCATACGAGAGAAAGAGACAATATCAAGATATTCCGTGACATACGGTCTAGTCTTGGCGCACATGTTACAGTTACATCTACTGGTTACCTTGGCAGGCCCTCGCATACTGTGGCGTCAAGGCCCGCGCGTCGATTTTTTTGCTAAAACCAAATCGATCTGTATTAGCTCACAAAAAAAGTTCATTATTCAACTCAATTCAATAAATATACATTATCATCACGGCTGTATTTTATCGGAGGGGTAGGCAGAGGTACACTGCAGTACACTTACACTTCGCCGATGTATTCGGGTACCATTGTAATAGGAGGCCTGTCGATTGCCATTATATCGGGCACATTTCCCCTCAAATTAGGGAGATATGGGGCCATGGTCCACCACGATTTCCCAGTGCGGGGAACTTCAAAAGCCTTCTATAGACGTGCAGGTTTCCTCACGATGTTTTCCTTAACCGTTCAGCAAGTGGTAATTATTATTGAAAATGACATTCTCACAAGATAATCATCTCGAAGGTGCGAGGCTGGGATTTGAACTTGCACCCCTTACGTTCAATGCGGACGATCTACCCAGGAGGCTACTACAGGTTATGTGATTCCCATATAACAGGTTTTTTTGAAGGACTTACACTGTTGGCCGTGAGGTGGCCTTTACAGCTTTACCGGATTTGTTCCGATGAAGTACTGAACTTGGAAGGCTTTAACAAACATTAACGAATAACGTGTCAAAAATTGGATTTTCGTGTCATCCAAATGTTACTGAAAAAATCCAATACGACTGCAAATCCAATGAACGAATGTTAAACTGAAATAGTTTTTTCAGGAACGAGGCTAGCGAATTGCAAAAAAAAAATTCTATCTGAAAAATGAACTTTTTGTTTCTCGTAATAGATATGTGTTTTATATATCCTAGGTACTAGTTTTTATATTTATAATAAACACATCATCACGCCTGTATTCCCCGAAGGGGTAGGTAGAGGTGTAATGCAGTGCGCCCACACTTTGCCGATTTATTATGGTCCCAATGTAATAGGGTAAATATAATAGGCTCGCCAGCCTATTCAATCAAAATTCGCTCGCGCTGCCAATGTCATTTTGTTGAATGTTTCACTTTTATTTTGAGTCAATACAGTTAGTTTTGGTTTGGAAAAAAATAATGATAGAAGCGTTTTGACGCCACGGTTTTCCAGTTAACGTAAACTATAATGTACCAGGGTTGCATAAATTTGAAGAGCGATTAGTTTTGGTTTGAATAAAAAAATTATGATAGAAGCGTTTTGACGCCACGGTTTTCCAGTTAACGTAAACTATAATGTACCAGGGTTGCATAAATTTGAAGAGCGATTAGTTTTGGTTTGGATAAAAAATAATGATAGAAGCGTTTTGACGCCACGGTTTTCCAGTTCACGTAAACTATAATATACCAGGGTTGCATACATTTGAAGAGCGATTAGTTTTGGTTTGGATAAAAAATAATGATAGAAGCGTTTTGACGCCACGGTTTTCCAGTTAACGTAAACTATAATGTACCAGGGTTGCATAAATTTGAAGAGCGATTAGTTTTGGTTTGGATAAAAAATAATGATAGAAGCGTTTTGACGCCACGGTTTTCCAGTTCACGTAAACTATAATATACCAGGGTTGCATAAATTTGAAGAGCGATTAGTTTTGGTTTGGATAAAAAATAATGATAGAAGCGTTTTGACGCCACGGTTTTCCAGTTAACGTAAACTATAATGTACCAGGGTTGCATAAATTTGAAGAGCGATTAGTTTTGGTTTGGATAAAAAATAATGATAGAAGCGTTTTGACGCCACGGTTTTCCAGTTAACGTAAACTATAATGTACCAGGGTTGCATAAATTTGAAGAGCGATTAGTTTTGGTTTGGATAAAAAATAATGATAGAAGCGTTTTGACGCCACGGTTTTCCAGTTCACGTAAACTATAATATACCAGGGTTGCATAAATTTGAAGAGCGATTAGTTTTGGTTTGGATAAAAAATAATGATAGAAGCGTTTTGACGCCACGGTTTTCCAGTTAACGTAAACTATAATGTACCAGGGTTGCATAAGTTTGAAGAGCGATTAGTTTTGGTTTGGATAAAAAATAATGATAGAAGCGTTTTGACGCCACGGTTTTCCAGTTAACGTAAACTATAATATACCAGGGTTGCATAAATTTGAAGAGCGATTAGTTTTGGTTTGGATAAAAAATAATGATAGAAGCGTTTTGACGCCACGGTTTTCCAGTTAACGTAAACTATAATGTACCAGGGTTGCATACATTTGAAGAGCGATTAGTTTTGGTTTGGATAAAAAATAATGATAGAAGCGTTTTGACGCCACGGTTTTCCAGTTAACGTAAACTATAATATACCAGGGTTGCATAAATTTGAAGAGCGATTAGTTTTGGTTTGGATAAAAAATTATGATAGAAGCGTTTTGACACCACGGTTTTCCAGTTAAAGTAAACTATCATATACCAGGGTTGCATAAATTTGAAGAGCGATTAGTTTTGGTTTGGATAAAAAATTATGATAGAAGCGTTTTGACGCCACGGTTTTCCAGTTAAAGTAAACTATAATGTACCAGGGTTGCATAAATTTGAAGAGCGATTAGTTTTGGTTTGGATAAAAAATAATGATAGAAGCATTTTGACGCCACGGTTTTCCAGTTAACGTAAACCATAATGTACCAGGGTTGCATAAATTTGAAGAGCGAAATCAAACTCCATCGAACTAACTAAATATTCAGCATCTACTCAGGTAACTAGAGATTTTTACTCGTAAATCCATCAATATTATGTATTATTTATGAGACCCGAATAGATTTTGGAAGGAAAGAAGAGAAAGATTTACGTTACGTTACGTTTTACGTTACGTTTAAGTAGAAGTTTTTACGATGTAGGGATGCTTATTAGTATATTTTCCCAATATTAAAACATTAATAGGTTCGCCCCCTATTACAGTGAGACCCAAAATACATCGGCGAAGTGTGGGCGCACTGTAGTGCTCCTCTGCCTAGCCCTTCGGGGAATACAGGCTTGGTCATGTATATTGTACAATAAACGTATATAAATTCCTTTCAACGTTAAATATTCACCGGTTACCAATTCTCCATGTAGTACAAATAAAACTCGTGCTAATAATGTTTTAACGTTGTAAAACGTAAATTTATTTCGCGCGCGCCGCAGACCGAGCAAAAGTGACCCAATTTTCCATGAAAAAACGTTAATAATTCGATTTGGATGCGATTTTAACAAAAATATTTCATGACTCGGTACACTTTACCTTTGGTCGAAATGCCCCGATTACATAACGCCTCAAATCAGAACTTCAAAATAATATTTGGTACATTCACAGGGTGTTTCAGAACTCCGAAATAATACTTTCACATTTATATCAGTATCGGCTAAACAATACAACTGAAAGGTACAAACATTTAATTGAAATTCGAAAATATTTTTTTTTCAACTCTTTTTTTGTCGTTAATTTCTATAACAAGAAATATTACAATCTCGAGAACTATGCAAAATTTGCACGTTCTGTTTTATAAATATTGGTAGTCGCCCCTCATAAGTGTAGTTTACACTGCTGAATAGCGTTGTGAATGTACCCAAAGGCCAGAACACGATACCTGTGACAAATATTCAAAGGTCTTTAACTAACTATCAGAGTATCCAAGTTACATACTACTACTACTACAGCCCTTTTAACGTCCCACTGCTGGGCACGGGCCTCCCCTCAATGCAAGGGGGATTTCAGGCCATAGTCCACCACGCTGGCCCAGTGCGGGTTGGCAGACTACACACATCTATCGAGAACTAGACAAGTTCCCTCAGACGTGCAGGTTTCCTCACGATGTTATCCTTCACCGTTTCATAGCAAGTGATAATTTCGGATGAAAATGAGATTCGCACATGGATCCCAGAGGTGCGAGCCGGGGTTTGAACCTGCACACATTGATTTGCAAGACGTGCGTTCGACCACTCGGCTACCACTGCCACCACTGCCAAGTTACATAACTTTTGAATATTTGTCGCAGTATCGCCTTGTGTCCTTAGGGCACACCCACAACCCAATTTTTTTGCGCTGTCTAAAACCATAGAATGGACTGTAGGCGATCCCAGTTACACCTAGACCCTTAAAAAGACCGTGTAGACATGAGTTTTATTTCTTTCAAATGTCAGATTTGTCGAGACAATGACGTCACTTGGAGCTTTTGATGTGAAACATCTAATGACGCGCTTGGCGAATGAGAGCAACTGTTGATGCCGCGATACCGCGATGCGAAAACTTCGAGCAGCTCCGTGGCTCCTCGGTTCTTTCTGCCGCTTAGACTCCGCCCACCAGCTGACTCCTCTCACTCGCTGCTACGACGCTTCTCTCTCTCTACTTTAATTGACATAATTAACAACTTCCAGGCGTCCCGCGACGGCTACTTTTTTGTTCTGGTCATGCTACAGGGCCAGGACAATTTCCGAAATTTGCCACTGCCGGGAATCGAACCCGCAACCATTCGGTTTAGTGAGCCGAGTGACCTAACCACTATACCAAGCCGTTATCAAATACTCGCGTATGTCTAGCTATAATTGAAACTAGTTACTTTCAAAGTTCCTGTTATTCCTTGTTTAATTACTTCGTTAACAACGCAATACGGTTTTGTAATTGGTTCCCTACTGATTTACCAACCCCTACTGATTTACCAACATTAAGGTGATTATTGGTTATACTTGTGCACACCAAATCAAACATATTGCTTTCCTTCTCGATAAGGTAATGTAAGAGTAAGATGTAAATACTTTCAGATATATTAAAAACCAGCTTCTACTCGCGACTTCGACCGCGCAGACTTCAATTCTGCAATATCGTTTTAAAATAAATCCCATGTGTTATACTGGTGTATAAACAATAATACAGTAGTTTCATCAAAATCTGTTCAGTAGTTTTTGCGTGAAAGAGTAACAAACATCCATCCATCCTCACAAATTTTCACATTAATAATATTAGTAGGAAGTAGGTTAGCTAATTTCGTTATCAGAACAATATTTTCTCTTATTTGTATTAACCCTTTTAAAAACGTGTATCAAATTGATTAATACATAATACTAAGTAAACACTGTCGCGATTGAAACCACAGACAAAAGCTCAACTCAGAGCTCGTAAAAAGCACACACGTATCCTAAAAGCTTCTAAACTTGATCTGCCGAGCAATTAGAGATGAGTTCCGCGTGTAGGTACAGTCAGCCACGCAAGCATCGACCCAAAATGCTGGAATGGCTACATCAATCATCGTTAGTGTACTTAAGTCCTTTAAATCGCTCTAAAATGTCATATGATTAGAATGGAACCCATTTATCGTTACCTTTCTTCATCCCTACATGACCTACATGGTAGGGTCTTCTAATTAAAGGATCACCTTTAGGCTTAGGACCCTTGTCGGTAAAGTTAATTGAGTACTTCCCACCTGTCTTCATACTTTATGCGTTCTGGAGAAACAGGGTCTTGACAGTCAGACGGACAACAAAGTGATCTTAGAAGGGTTCCTTTTTACCCGACAACGACTAAGCCAAAATGATGTGTTATGATTTTAGCAGTCTATGTATGTATCTATGTTTTTATTTTACTCTGTAGCGCCCAATAATATTCTAGTAAACAGATATGTTATGAGCGCGCACTAGTGAAGACTCGAATATATCCTAATTAGGACGTATATTTGATACCAACATGCGGATTGGTTGACAGATGCATGTTACATCACATAGAAGCGCAAGTGACAACACTAGCTTGCTCTTTTTTTCTCGTTGGTTTGATCAAGCCATCTCTTTTGCACATTTTTCCATATTGTGAAATGTAAAATGAATGAAAAGTGTGTATGTGTGTTGCTGCTGTAACGCGGAACACTTTTTTCGGATGTTTTGTGCGTTGCACTGCATTTCCTATAGAAAATAGGTAATGGAAAAGTAACTCCTTGATCTTTTGATATAGAATTACTTAAGTATACATTTTTTGGTGTCGACTGTACATTAATTCGAACTTCATTGCCAGAACATCTCTCGTGCCATTTACAACTTTAGATTATGCATGTAACTTAGTTGTTTTGAAGTACGTACCTGAATGTTTGGTGTTTGGAATTCAACGTGTTTCGTACGAACATTCCAACCTCAACAGGTATCAACAATGAGATCTAAAATGTGTATATTAAACCGTTAAAATATAAATTATTTAGCGTAACAAATTAAAAGTACACTAAATAATTTATAACTATCTACTAACTAACTACAGCCCTTTTATAACGACCCACTGCTGGGCACGAGCCTCCCCTCAATGCGAGGGGGATTCAGGCCATAGTCCACCACGCTGGCCCGGTGCGGGTTGGCAGACTTCACTCATCTATCGAGAACTAGTCAAGTTTCCTCAGACGTGCAGGTTTCCTCACGATGTTTTCCTTCACCGTTTCATAGCAAGTGATAATTTCGGATGAAAATGAGATTCGCACATAAACCCAGAGGTGCGAGCCGGGGTTTGAACTTGCACACTTTGATTGCAAGGCGTGCGTTCGACTATTCGGCTACCACTGCTTAACAAAAAAAAAATATAAAAAATAATTTACATTAGTCAAAAATAAATTATATTTTTTCAAAAACTTATCTAAAACATGATATTCGTGCATATTTTGAACGATTATCGACACTAAAACTTGTTAAAAAATATTTTTAACACAAAACAAAAACCGACTTCAAAAGCCTAGGTGCACTAAAAAGCTACAAATAACCTTATAATTAATTACATTTGGAGTAGGTGCCAATCTACGTCAGGCTAAGCAGATACACTCATGAATTGGCATCTACTCCAGATGTCATCAATTAGAAGGTTATTTGTAGGTTTTAATTGCATCTAGGATTTTGAAGTCGGTATTTGTTTTTTATTAGAAAAAATATTTAAAATTTCTTTGACAATGATAAAATTTAAATGGGTTAAGATGAGGAATGGCTCCAGCTGGAGTTAGCAGGTAATTCATCCAATTTCAAGTAAATAATTTTAGGAAAAAAACAATAAATACACATCATAAATTAAAACCGGCCAAGTGCGAGTCGGACTCGCGCACGAAGGGTTCTGTACCATTATCTATAAAAATGGCAAAAAAATCACGTTTGTTGTATGGGAGCCCCCTTAAATAATTATTTTATTCTGATTGATTATTATTTATTATTATTTATGGCGTTGATCACTTACCATCAGGTGAAACGTCTGCTCGTTTGCCTCCCTATCTCATAAAAAAAAAAAAAAAATGTTCAGTATTTGTTGTTATAGCGGCAACATAAATACATCATCTGTGAAAATTTCAACTCTCTAACTATCACGGTTCATGAGATACAGCCTGGTGACAGACGGACGGACGGACGGACGGATGGACAGCGACAAGTCTCGGTAATAGGGTTCCCGTTTTACCCTTAGGGTACGGAACCCTAAAAAAGCAGAAGCTCCTTATCTTTTGGAGTTGGTTACAAACTGTCTTCTACTCTTGAATAAAAGTACAATCGATTTACAAAAGCATTAAGAACAGTTATATTCAGAAAAAGTTTTTGTAAATCTTTTATTTATCTACAGAACTGGGGTTAAGGATTTTCTTTTAAAGATTTCTCTAGACCTCAGTGTATTGTTTTGATAAGTGATATGTACTATGAATAAAACCTCATGAATTTTGGATCAGTCATGTATTTATAAGATACTAGTGTAATAAATCTCTAGCTGTTTAAAATTCATTGTGTTTGATTTTTTCCAGAATTTTATTTCGAATATCGTTTGACAGATCAACAAAGATGGCGGTGGCATATATGCACTTTAATCTTTAAAGCACTACAAATAATGCAGTACTGTTACAATTCATTTGCGTTTGCAAAACTCTTTTGTACTAATCAGTGACGTTATAAATGGTTTGTGGTAAGATTACAATTATAATAAATTGAGCTTGTAGGGGTACTGTTGAGTATCAGTTGGCAATTTAAACAAGTACTATTATTAAATAAAAGCATATATTAATTATCTAAAACTTATTCACGTACAAAACACATCTTATCCCAAAAATAATAATACCATAGACCCCTTTCATATTTTTATAAAACCAGAACGAATTGTCACCAAGAAGATTATAAAGAGACCACGGAGTGTTGCTCTTTCACACCTTTCATTTTTAAAAACGGAAATTATACAAAACGCTTACACAATACATATTTGTTTATTTGTCACAAAATAATACAAAATAATTGATTTCGAGGGCTGATAGGCTATTTCACTTAAA
This sequence comes from Ptilodon capucinus, assembly GCA_914767695.1. Lineage (NCBI taxonomy): Eukaryota > Metazoa > Arthropoda > Insecta > Lepidoptera > Notodontidae > Ptilodon > Ptilodon capucinus. Next base: position 4,043,539 of record OU611830.1, on the reverse strand, counting down.
CGACACTGAAAGATATTTACTTATACAGGAGGTATCAGAAGTCCGATACATAATTTGGGTACATATACGAAGACAGTTTATACCTAACTATTATAGTTTCTGAATTATAGACCTGTGAATATTTGTCACAGGTATAGTGTTCTGGCATTTGGGTAAATCCAAAACCCTATTCAGCAGTGTAAACAACGCTTACTTAGTTGCGAGTACCAATATGCACAAAACAGAACATGCAAATTTTACATACTGACTCGAGATATTATGAGTTATAGAAATTGACGACGATATTAAAAGTTGGATAAACATGGTCAAATTTCGATCTAATTTCCATACTATTCAGTTCTATCTGATACTGATGCAAACGTCAAAGTATTATTTTGGACTTCTGAAACACCCTCTATATATACACCTGTATATATAATATAACACCTATATGAAATCAGCGAGTATTTCTACGTCGAATGAGTATTCCGGAGTTCTGGTTGTAAATACTTACGTTTTTAGGGCTGGTAAGAGGTGCTAATACTTGCATAATTTTAGTGCACCTAGGTTTATGAAGTCGGTTTTTGTTTTTTGTTAAATACGTATTGTTTATTTAAATAAAACTATTTTACGGATTTTATCGCGTTTATTTATAATTGTATTTTCCCGACGTTTCGGCTGCTTTACAGCAACCATGGTCACGGGGGGACTGAGGTGTTAGACGTCCTGATGTCATAGTTAATAACTGGGTACCCTCATATTTAGTTGTTGTTTGCGGTCCGATCCACGAAGAAAGTGCTCACAGTGTCTTGAGGTCTTGCAATGGTACGCTTGGTTTGGTTTGGATTTAATCATATTAATTACTGGATCCCAATTATTGTTTGTTTTATTAATTCGCTCGCCCCAGTGAATGAAGGCCGCAAAACGCCTCAGAAATCCCATATTCTATAGCGACTTAAGCGTAATGTCAGATCAAAGTCATGTAACTCTTCATTTTACGACACTCAAGTTTCACATAAAATGGCTTTTTATGGGCGAACACACTTCGCCACCCGGGCACTGTATGTTTAACCTTAAATGTTTTTCGTTGTATACTTCATAAAATTTTATAAAAATACTAGCTGTGCCCGCGACTTCGCCCGCGTGGACTTCAGGGAGATTACACGGAAATATGGATATTATGTATTTCCTGCGAAACCCTAATGCTTTTTTCTAAAATTAAAGTAGCCTAAGTTACGCCTTGGAATATTAGCTATCTTCCAGTGAAAGTCCCGTCGAAATCTGTTCAGCCGTTTGGAAGTTTACCTCAAACAAACAGACAGACAGACAAAAAAAATTAAAATTGCATTTTCGTTATAGGTATCGTGTATACTTTCATATGCAATTCGTAAAAAGGTGCTATTTTGATATAACAAACAGATATTTCAATTTTATTTATTTGTTTAGACTAGCAGACCGGGCGAACTTCGTACCGCCTTAGAATTAGTGACATACGAAAGCAGCGCCACCTACCGGGTCCAATTATGAATCTAATCCATCCAGGAGCCCATTGAAATATACACACAAAATTAAATCCAAATCTGTCCAGCCGTTTAGGAGGAGTTCAGTGACATACACACGTACAGTAGGAGTGTATATATTAAGATGTGGGTACATAGGTATCTACTTGTTGATAAAGTGAAAAGCATAAAAGTTTCGATTTGCGGTATTCCAACTATTATTTCCTAGAAAATTAATACATCACCAGGCCTGTATTCCCCGAAGGAGTAGGCAGAGGTGCACTGCAGTGCGCCCACACTTCGCCGATGTATTTTGATCCCAGTGTAATGGGGGCCGAGCTTATTGCCTTTTTACCGGGCACATTCTCCCTCAATACCAGGGACATTTTTGGCCTATAGACCGGCGGTATATGGGCGGATTGGTGAACTTCACACGCCTTCCATAGATGTGCAGGTTTCCCCACGATATGTTCCTTCACCGTTACATAGCAAGTGGTAATCTCGGATGAAAATGAGATTCGCACATCACATAAACCCAGAGGTGCGAGCCAGGGTTTGGACCTGTACACTTTGATTGCAAGGCATGCGTTTGACCACTCGGCTTACTTAATAATTAACCGTCTTCCAAAACGTTTTTAACCAACCAAGTGTGAGTCAGACTGTGATATTGAGGGTTCCATACAAACTTAATTATATAAAATTATAATCCCATTTTTGGTATGGAACTAAACATTTCCGGTTTTTAGATTTTTCTATGTACTTGTGCAATAAGAGATTGGCACCTTGCCAAATTCCATGTTTCTAGGGCAACAGGAAGTTCCCTACAGGGTTTGATTGTCTTGCGACTCAAAATATGCGGCCATAAACTACTACTACTACTACTACTACAGCCCTTTTAACGTCCCACTGCTGGGCACGGGCCTCCCCTCAATGCGAGGGGGATTCGGGCCATAGTCCACCACGCTGTCCCAGTGGCAGGCTTCACACATCTATCGAAAACTAGTCAAGTTCCCTCAGACGTGCAGGTTTCCTCACGATGTTTTCCTTCACCGTTTCATAGCAAGTGATAATCTCGGATGAAAATGAGATTCGCACATAAATCACAGAGGTGCGAGCCGGGGTTTGAACCTGCACACTTTGATTTGCAAGGCGTGCGTTCTACCACTCGGCTACCACTGCCACATATGCGGCCATAAACAACTTCATTAAAATTATAATTTTTATAGCTCCATATGTTTGCAGAGCTGTCCATTTGTTATTAATTTCTAATTGATATCTCCTCGCGTTCGTCAGAAAAAGGGTATAAACAGACAGACAGACAACAAAGTGATACTATAAAGGTTCATTTTATACTTTTTTTATGTATGGAACCCTAAAAATAACAGAATCTCTTCAAAACAACTCATTCGAGATAAAGGTACAAACTCCCGACAAATTACATGAAAGCCGGCTCTGATATCCGACAAAGCCTTGTCACTCACTCATTTTACGTAGGCGTCTAGTATGTACCAAACTCTGAAACAATAATGAAGAAATGAACCAATCTTTCAGTCTTATATCTTATAGCTATTCGTAAATAAATAACTTCCTTTGTTTATGGAACGTGTAAAGTGATTGTTTGATTTTCAGTTTTAGAGTTCCACATCTCGAAAGGAAAATAGGAACCAAAACATATCTACTTATTGCATGATCCCAAACTAAGCAAAGCTTGTTTATATAGCATGTTTTTCCACTCGTAAGCGAGTTAATTCAGTCGCGGCACTCACGCGGCTTCTGCCATCGAAATTTAATCTTTAACTATTTTACATCAGAGTACATTTTCAATTTAAGTCAAGTTATTTAATAAAATGCCGTGAAACCCGTAAATTATCGGAGGGCCGGCTTTGCCGTGTGAGTGATGCCTCACATCTCAAATAAAATAAAATAAAATTTTATATTATATTACATTTTCATGTGCGAATGTCATTTTCAACAATGATTACCGCTTGCTGAACGGTGAAGGAAAACATCGTGAGGAAACCTGCACGTCTATAGAAAGGCGTGTGAAGTTCACCAACCCGCACTGGACCGGCTTGGTGGACTATGGCCCAAATCTCCCTCGTATTGAGGGGGAATGTGCCCGGTATAATGGCAATAGGCTCGCCCCCTATTACATTGGGACCAGAATACATCGGCGAAGTGTAGGCGCACTACAGTGCACCTCTGCCTACCCCTTCGGGGAATATAGGCGAGATGATGTATTAATTATTCAATTAAAGTCAAGTTATTTAATAAAATGCCGTAAATTATTGGGTGGCTTCGCCGTGTGAGTGATGCCTCACATCTTACCTAGCCCTTAATCGTACGCCGCCGCTCACTTTGCTAGTTTGGTATTCAAATTACTGTCTGAATAAATTAAAAGTTATCATCTAAAGGTCTGTGTGTTAGACACGGCGCGGCGATTAAATAAGAAACATGCCAGACAACACGTACTCATCGTAAAAATAAGCTTTTATTTAATGGCCCTTAGTTTTCGTGTTCTCTTCAGCAATCCCTTTCATTTGATACCCATACTGTGGTAGTGCAGAAAAAATAACTATTCCGCCATCTTGGATGACCCACAATATTGAAATTAAAATGACGTCACATAGCTAAGCATGCATTGTCATCCAAAATAAGGGTGTATACTAAATTTCAACTCAATCGGTTAAAGATAACTGATTTAAAATTCAGTTGCAAGATTCCACCCGAACGTAAATACTACTACTACTCTACAGCCCTTTTAACGTCCCACTGCAGGGCACGGGCCTCCCCGCAATGCGAGGGGGATTCGAGCCACCGTCCACCACGCTGGCCCAGTGCGGGTTGGCAGACTTCACACATCTATCGAAAACTCCTAAGACGTGCAGTTCCCTAAGACGTGCAGGTTTCCTCACGATGTTTTCCTTCACCGTTTTATAGCAAGTGATAATCTCGGATGAAAACATACATATATTGGAAGTTAATATAAAGCTTGTAAAAACATAGCTGCAAGATAGGACATTGGGTAGACCACGATAACAAGATTGTCTTTGTATTGATTACCTACATTTTTTTTATCCCTTGGTCCTTTTAAAATCTCACCGCTCCGTTCATGTCTAAGCACGCAGCGTAATTCTCTCACCTCACAAGTAATTTCTTTGTCAAAGTTAACGTTGCATAGAATTACTAAACAACTTTGGAATGGCTTGTTCTTAGCTGGTAAGCCCTGTATCCACTGGTGCGTCCAAAAGCGTGAATACAATTTTTTTGCCAATACTTAAATGAACCGTATTAATTCGTTGATAAAGCACATTTTTCAACCATATATCATCAAGGATCATTGTCACGTGGCTATTGCTACGGACATTCAGACTTATGTATTAAACGACACTTTTGGGCGAGATTGACTTATATTATAAATATTTGGAATCAGCCATTTTTTTGCGTCGAAAGAGTATGCTATCGTGTAAGTTAAAAAAAAAAGTTGCTTAAGTCAAACAGCCCTCGATATACATGTATAATATGTCTGTGTAAAAGTCAGTTTAAATGTTTATGTAAAAGACAGTTTAAATGTGTGTAACAGACTGTTTAAATGCTTGTGTAAAAGACTGTTTAAATATCCGTGTAAAAGTCAGTTTAAATGTTTTTTTGTAAAAAAGATAGTTTAAATGTCTGTATAAAAGACAATTGAAATGTCTGTGTAAAAAACTGTTTAAATATCCGTGTAAAAGTCAGTTTAAATGTTTTTGTAAAATACAGTTTGAATGACTGTGTAAAAGACAATTGAAATGTCTGTGTAAAAAACTGTTTATATATCCGTGTAAAAGTCAGTTTAAATGATTTCATAAAAGACAGTTTAAATGTCTGTCTAAATATCAAATAAAATCTGTGTAAAAAATATACGGTCGAATTGAGAAACCTCCTCCTTTTGGAAGTCGGTTAAAAAAGCCAAATGACTACCATACTGAAAAAGTACAATTTCAAAAGAAGCCAACCGAATTCGCTCTCACTAAACTAAAACTATTTGAATAATTAGTAAAAATGAAATAACCAGGTAACTAAAGCCTTGTTTATTGTTTAGCGGGAGGAAGTAATAAATTTCAATATCACGTCAAAGTTTGTGGGTAAATTGATTTCAGAGAGGATACGAACTGAAACACATTACAGGTAAATAAGCAGAAAGTGAAGTCGAATATTCGATGTTAGATTTGTACACCGAAGAAAAACATCGTGAGGAAATCTACATGTCTATAGAAAGATGTGTTAAGTTCACCCATCCGCACTGGGCTAGCGTGATGGACTAAAATCCGTATTTCTCTCATATTAAGGGTAAATTTACTCGGTATAATAATTATTGAGCCCAAAACACATCGGCGAAGGATGGCTGTACTGCAGTACTCCATTTACTGCAGGCGTGAAGGAATTATATTATTATATAGGAAGTAAATTTACATTTACATATAAATATTTATTTTTCTATTCTTTTTTTTTCTCAAATACTTTTATCTCTTTGCATTCACGTCTTTTATTTTTTGCACCCACTTAGTTTGATTTTTTTTCCTTTCTCTAAATCACTCTAAGGTTGGCTGGTAGAAAATGCTCACGGCATTAAGCTTACCTTTGTACATTTTTTTTTACTTACCTATGTAGAATTGTGCAAATAAATAAATGAAAATAAATAAATAAATGAGTATGAATTAATAATAATTGCCCAACTATGCCTAGTCATCGCATATCTAAAATTAAACAACGCTTGTCAAAGACAAATCATTTATTTTGTATAGGCCTATGGAGGGTACTTACAAGTTGTCAAGTGTACATTTTTTTTTCTTATATACTAGACTACCGGATCGAAACGCGACCTCAACTGAGAAGATCCGGCAAGAAACTCAGTGGGCCGATCACTTTTTGTTTATCATCAGTGCTATATATCTGTGCTATATAGTGGACCATATAGTGGACCAATAGTGGACTGGACTATGGGGCAATTTCAGTTACACTCAGACTTGGCCCAATTTAAGACGCCATTATCGATTTTTTTTTAACTGAAAGTTTTATTTATTTATACATATTATTTTATTTTATTTATTTATCGAAATTTGTCGCTAATAAGAATTGAACCCGCAACCTCACGCTGAAGTGAGCCAAGTTAATGATCAACCATTAGACCAAGCGGTCGTCAAATTGCTTTAATTATTCTAATTGATGTAACCTCATTTAAGTATTACAATATTTCCTATTGAAGACCTCATATTTTAAGACGTTGGATAGCTACTAACTACAATTATCGCCTTAAAACTGAAAAATTAAGATTTTTTATTTATTTTACACCTACACTAAGTGACACCTGAATAAAAAACCGGCCAAGTGCAAGTTGGATTCGCGCACGAAGGGTTCCGTACCATTATCTATAAAAACGGCAAAAAATCACGTTTTTTGTATGGGAGCCCCTTACATATTTATTCTATTTTTTTAGTATTTGTTGTTATAGCGGCAATAGAAATACACTCAACTCTCTAGCTATTACGGTTCATGAGATACAGCCTGGTGACAGACGGACGGATGGACGGACAGCGAAGTCTCAGTAATAGGGTTCCCGTTTTACCCTTAACCCTAAAAACTGCGTATTAACATTTAAGCGAAACGTTTAAGCATCTTTTAGTGTAAGTGAAATGGGCATAGAAGATTTGAGATTCCATACAGTCATTTATTGTTAGGAGTTTGACTTCTGTCTATTTGTTACATGGTAGAGCTTAGAGTTTTAATGAAAATAACAATTATAACACAAGTTAAAATTATGTGAAAAGTTTCGGAAAATACAACGCCATGAGTGATGATATCGACATCCTATATGGAAAAGTTTTGAGAGTGCTTTAGTCTCTGGCATTTGGTTTATAAATGTGCTGATATACTATACTATAACAATATCAGGTATGGTGACAGGTACAAGTGACAAAATGGGTAGCAGTAACAAGTGACAATAACAGGCTATATTATCAGTCAGCAACTGTCACTTGTATTTGTATGCAAGTGACAATAATCGGTAACAGTAACATGTGGTAATAACAGGTTACACTGACAGGCAACAGTATCAGTCAGCATCGGTTATAGGTGACAGATACAAGTGACTAAATAATGGGCAATAAAAAACAGGTGACGCTAACAGATAAGCCAATAATCAATAATCGCATATTAGATCTTTATTGTTGTATGTTCAAAGGTTTTTTGCAAGTGTAAACAAACGAGCTGGCAAATAATTTACATGAAACCATTGAAATTATGATTTCTCTTTTTGTTTACTGTCTTAAGTCAACTGAGGCAGCCAAAGTGGGCTGCTCGCTCGGTCAGAACGCATTTGTTCGTGGATAACATTTATACAAAACACTGGTATCTGTCCAAACTCCGTAATAACTATAATTCAACAATCTCAAACAATCGGGAAGTCAAAACTTACATAAACAAGTAATGAATCAACATTTAACTATCTTTGGCCTCAGGGCCGGTTGAATTACGTGGGATAGCCATTATTAACTGTTTACGGTTGGTTTCTAGTTATTGATATTTGGATTGGGTAGGCTAGTAAATAATTTTATGTCATTAATTACTATTGGAGCTACCTAAAAGTCATATACCATTTACACCCCGGGTCGAGAGAATTAACTTGACTGGTTTTGAAAATGTACTTGTGTAAAGCAAGATAGAAACTTAAAGTTTTTTTTTGGAAAAGTTATGCAACCACACTCTTGCCAAATTATTCTTCTACGTGTTTTATTGTTTTAAATAAATAATAATAACATATTTATTTAATTTCCAGAGACAAGTTACAGTTAGAGTAAGATAAGTTACATTTATAGTTAGTATGTTACAATTATGAAATTACAATAAATTAGCCTAAAAAGTGAAATTGTTGCAGAAGCTCCCAGACAGGATACAGCCTGTACTTTTGGAAACCAGCCTTTGGAAATGTAAAGCTATTATTAATTCTTATTTTGCGAAACAGTCTTCAAGTTGAAGACCTTCATCAATATTTCATTCAGCCAAGTCCCCGTGAACATCGCAAAATCAACTTGGAAATATACAGTTTGTTGAAAAGATTAGCTTATATCAAGAACAACCAAGCGCCCCTCAAGAATTTTTAAGGAACACTTCGGCAAAATTGTTCGAGAACGCGGGCCGTGTCGCGAAATTTACATTTTATTAATCTCCGAATGAGCCGGCGTCGAGTTTCTGAAAAAATGGAGGAAACAATATGAAAGTGTGGCTGATTAAAATTGGAGCGAGCTTTTTCTCAATGATGAAATTTCGCTCAGAACGCCCGGCTAGGGAAGTTTACAATAAAGAAATTTGTTGGGCTGCTTTTTATTAAATTCAATCCTTTTTTTGGTGTTTTATTTATGAAATATTAGGTATATGGTACTTAATTGTATAATTTAATTCTTCTCCGTTTTATATATAGGGGAGTAGAAAATAATATATTTTATTATCATCAGTCAAATTATTATATGCGATGTCTTTAAATTATGGTACTGCGAATGACTATACTGACCATAGATGTAAGTAACGAGATTATTTTAAAATTTAATCGCTTCGTCTTGGCGTATGCTTGTAGAAGCGTGACCTCATATCGTAAGTTTATACGCCAGGTTGAAAATGGAACCCGAAACTTCTCGACTTCTACTTGTAAGACGGTCTATCTAACCACTGGACTGTTGACGCTTTAATTTGTAATTATATTTTTGTTATAGCAAAGCTCTCATGAATTCATATTTTTAAAATGTATAGGAATTCAAAGGGTAAACGTAAGGGGTTCAATTACCATATATGAATTCAAGTCAACCTCACCTGCCTGTGGTACACCCTGCCGAATAACAAAAGAGGCTCTGTCAAAACGTGCACCAACCCACATTGGAACAGCGTGGTGGACAAATGGTCCAAACCTCATTAACTTTAAAAACTTCACACATCTATTGCAAGTCAAATAATAGCCCAGGATCGAGATGTGTGGAGAATTAAAGAGGAGGCTTTTGCCCAGGAGTGGGACATTATTATAAAGGCTACTTTCTCACTTCAGAACAAGGCATTTTTTTGTACAAAAGTATTTTACAGACCGCTATGATATTTTAAATGAAATAGCATTTTTCACCCTTATAACAGCTATTAAATTTTGGGTTACTACCGCAATCAAAACTAATTAATTACTAACGCATAAGTGATTAAACTTATGACGTTTTATTTCAGAAATGCTCAAAAAGGATAGGTCCCAGAGGCGTGATCTTCGCTTGGTTAAATATTTTTTGTTGTTAGCGATCCTACGGCATTAAATAAGGAAGGTTTTCCCTCGGCCGAATATCAAAATGTAAATTGGACCTTTTTGTATAAGGGATTAGAATGGGAGTTGAATGGAACAGTTATTATGGTGACATTGTATCGTGTGACCTGCCGCATTAGCACAACCTGTCTTGCAGAAATATTTTATATTACTTTCAGTTTTTGACAGTTATAGCAAAACAAAATCTGTCAAAAATTTACCGTTACTATAATATTAAAAAAACAATCAAAATCAAATTTTTTTTATTCGTGTAGGCCAAAAAGCACTTACAAATAGTCAGATTCTACCACCGGTTCGGAATGCTGCTTCCACTGAGAAGAGCCGGTAAGAAACTCAATGGTTACTCTTTTCAAAATGATAATTGCGAGTAATACATTCTCAGGAGCAGCAATGCCTTGAGAGCAGACAGCACCTTTGCGACAATACTAGAGAAGAATTATACTCACGGCATACTTTAAGAGGTGGGAGTAAAGCCCCAGTTTTGTTGTAACGATATTTATAGCTGCATTTTTTGTAAGAACTCTAGAGTCATAGCTTTAACTATATTATTTTAAACCCTTGTTGGAATAAAGTAACCATGGAGTTTCGTGTCAATTCTTCTCCATAGAAAATGCATTCCGAATGGGTGGTAGAGATAGTATTACTATTATTTATTGACGATTCATATGTGCCTGTATTGGATTACATGAATAAAAAAATTAATGGTAAAAATACTTTTTTCAAACTTTTTAAATTTACATGTGTAAAGAAAGAAAATATTTCCTATAAAATATGCAAATCTCGCGACAAGCTTTTATATAATTTAATAAATTGTGTAATATTTTCTTCTTTCTAGGGCAATTAAATGAAAGCTTGTTTTTAAATAGTTTTTTTTATCATTAATTTATTTTTTAGTTATTGGATTTAACGTGACGTTGTATTAGTTTTCGTGTTCTCCTCAGCAAGTTCTTTCATTTGATACCCATACTGTGCTAGTGCAGAAAAAATAACTATTCCGCCATCTTGGATGATCCGCCATATTGGAATTAGAATGACGTCACATAGCTAAGCATGCAAAATAAACGTCTATACCACATTTTAGCTCAATCGGGTAAAAATAACTGATTTAAAATTCCGTTGCAAGATTAAATACTTTGCAAGTTAATATAAAGCTTGTAATAAAAAAATATATATATGATTCTGATTCTGATATATTTTTACAGAAGTAAAGTCCTGACCACTCGGAAGCTTCAAGGCGCACGCGTCCAAAATGTGTGTCAATATCAAAACAAACTCTGTGTGAATATAAATAGAGGTTGAATTGTTGTGAACATTTGCTCACGCTGTCAATGACTTTCGTTGAAAGAAAGAAAGAAAGAAAGAAAACATTTATTCAGCACAGACACAAAGAACACAGAGAATACAAAACTTAAAAATAGATACAAAAAAAAAAAGGAAAAGAGCTCAGTGTGAGCTGTGCCGAAAAGGTAGTGGCTCAGCACATGCTGGAGGGGCATATAGCTTCCCCCAGCGCAAATTTTCAGCCAAACCCTCTTAATTATAGTAAATAAATACTAAATAACAGTCTATTAAGTAAAAAGAAAACAAAAACAAACATGGAAAAATAAACAAAAGCAATATAAAATATAGATTGAATAATATAAATACAAATACATAATACTTGAATCGTTGAAGAATTAACTTTTTCTGTAAGTTAATAGGTAAAGCTCATTTTGGTATTGGCAAAAAAAATGGTTTCGTAGCACGATTTAATTGTTTGATGCCTGATTCTTCCTTGATATTGTGGACTTAGTGTGGATGGAGATATGGATGAAAAATGCTGATTTGTACGTAATTTTATCATTTCTGAGTTTCAGTTACAAGGGCAATGCGCGGTCGGTCGTTAACATAATAAAAAACTCAAGCGTAGGCGCTTGCATTCGTCCGGCCCCCTCCCTCGAGGGGGTGAGGCCTGTGTTCCCCGCGGCGTAGTGAAGACAAAGACGTAACATGCTCCCGGGGTTAAAGCACTGGTTCAACATGTTGATGTAACGGGCAGAGGGCAAATGTTGTTGTACGCCCTCAGAATAAGACCCTTCTTAGTCTCAATTTCAGCAACTCTGCTGACTGTGTCTGGTCCCGGATGCAGCTTCGTGATTCTGCCCAGGAGCCAAAGCAGTGGGGGCTGGTTCTTCTCTCGCACCAAGACTAACGACCCCAATTTCAGGCCGTCGCTCGCAGACTGACAATCCTTGGTAAAATCTTGGCCATGTTTGACAGAAATCATTCGAGCGTTTCTGAGATGAGCTATTACGTGTCTGGGTTTTTGAAATATTTTTAGGGTTACGTACCCAAAGAGTAAAACGGGGACCCTATTACTAAGACTTCGCTGTCCGTCCGTCCGTCCGTCTGTCACCAGGCTGTATCTCATGAACCGTGATAGTTAGCCAGTTGAAATTTTCACAGATGATGTATTTCAGTTGTCGCTATAACAACAAATACTAGAAAACAAAATATAATGAATATTTAAGAGGGCTCCCATACAACAGACGTGATTTTTTTGCCGTTTTTATAGATAATGGTACGGAACCCTCAATGCGCGAGTCCGACTCGCACTTGGCCTGTTTTTTTTTGTTATCTTATGAAATCTATGAGGCAACTTTTAATCACAAAATTCGTGTTGCCCATCATAATAAATAATGAGTTTTCCTAAATCCTCCGTAAACGCCAAAGCGACGTTTGAGCTGCCGTAAACTTAGCTAATTAAACTTTGAGGCCCAGCTCACGTCCTTGTGGGAGGCCCACTGTATAACCACGGATATTGATCCAAGAACCAATATTTTAATAATATAATATAACCATATAACACATACTTATCATTTCGGTGGCAGAAAGCGGAAATGTCGTAACTCGGAATATCCAATTTTACACCAGAGACGAAAAATTAATTCAATTATTTTTATCAAAAAACAAAAACCGACTTCAAAACCACAAATAGGCAGTACGCAGACTCCACAGTCTTCAACCATAAACAAAAAACTGGGCATACTAAAAATAAACGAAAAAAAAAATTAAGAAACCTAGGTGCACCAAAAAGCTGCAAATAATCCCTTAGTAGCAATCTACGTCAGGCAGATATACACATAAATTGGATTTTGGACGTATTTATGACATATTTAGGTATCTATAATTTCTGATATTAATGGTAAGCATTTTCGATGCATTTACTTCATTAATAATAAATTTATAGCGACACGAATTAATTTCACGTTACCTGACCTATCTTTATGCGAACAAACGAACAATTTCGTTAGCATAAATCAAATGGCCTCCGTAATAGTTTCCGAATTCACATTTGAATGCCATTTGTAAACAAATGATGGCTGACTATTTATAGGAACGCAGCTCGTAAAGCCTCACTGGGGCGTTGACACTAGCGCGCCATAATGTTCGTCACTACCAAAACAAACTCTGTGTCTATATGCATAAAGATTGAATTTCTATCGTAAAAGTCACGTGACACGCGTAAAAATTCGCTCGCGCTGTCAGTGACATTTAGTTGAAGAATGAACTTTTTCTATGAATCAATACAGTTTGTTTTGGTATGGCAAAAAATACGCGCAACTGTTGGCAACTGTGCACAGAGTTTTATTGGTCTGCAGATTTCACGCGAGGTGAATGCAATGTATAAAAGTTTTACATTCACGATAAGATAAAAGTAATGTTTGTAAAACGGAGAAGAATGTCTTATTAGGTCCAAAATGCTATCTTTTCATTTCTGTTTCCTCTTTTTGGTACGAAATGATGGAATTTAATAGAATAAGATAAATAACGGGTCCATCTGAGTTTAGCGGGTATTTCAGTACATTTTGTAAATAAAATTGGGTGATAAATGAGATCAAGATGGCGGATGAATCTGCCATCTTATCATTTAAAACCCCGGGATGCCGTATTTTTTTTTAAACACGTGTGGCTTTTACCACAGAAATTATTTTTTTAAGGACTTGCACTGTTGGCCGTGAGGTGGCCTTTACAGCTTTACCGGAGGAGTGGCGAGCGCAGAGTGCACTCCAACCAAGGCCTTAAGGGCGGAAAGGGGTGGTAACTAGCTCAAGGGCGCCACAGAGGGCACGACCTCGGCTTGGGCAGTTACCGTGAAATGAGAGGTAGTGACTGGGCTCCTAGGTGCAAAGATGCACCTAAGAGCGGAAGAGGGGGTTCCTCGACCTCGCCGGCAAGATCGGTGTCTGTTGGAGGCTGGTGTAGGTGTGTTGGTGGCCCTCTCAACGCCCGGGTCGAGGAGGCCGGTGATCGTGTCGGACCACAGAAATTAAAACTTTATGTATATTGACACAGAGTTCGTTTTGGTATTGGCAAAACAAACTAACGCATACCTTTTGACAGCCCAGTGGGAGCCTAATATTTTCAGAATTCATATTTAACTATCTTATTGTTTATCTCATAATAGTTTTATTATATCACAAAAAAACTTGAGAGTTGTCAAGGGACACCCGGATGGAATGAAGTTCCTTTTGAAATGAAAAAAAGAAAAAATTGTGCATATACATACACACACACACACACACACACAAATATATATAACCGAAATCGAAATCACACACACATTTACAAAAGTGTCCTTACAACTATGACTCTCACACACACATTTACAAAAGTGCCGGTCGACACTCATAGTCTTAATTTTTTCCGTCTAGCCCCCTTTCGCAACGCGCCATAAGGAACTACGTTCCAAAAAGTATGTTATCCTATAGTATAATCATTGCCTCTGAATGTATAACATTAAATCAGGCGCCAGACAGTCATATAACAATGAAGCTATACTTCCATCCTTGTCTGATGTTATTTCAATACAACAAATAGATATTGGGGAGTCCGTAATGGTCTATACGTCAGGCCCACGCTAAACGATGGTACGGCCCGATTTTTCACCTTTAGTGGTATGAAAAAAAATAAAAGAAAAAACCGGCCAAGTGCGAGCTGGACTCGCGCACCATGGCTTCCGTACCTAAATAATGAAAGCCCCGAACATTGGTCTAACGATAAACTGGATAGAGATACAAACTTAACTTTGATGTCGGTATACTGGTGTCCCCAAACAAAGTAACTACCAATTAGCCTTTTCGAAATTTTCCCTAGTCTTGTTGTACCTGAGTTCGCCCTCAGCGAATACTTACGCGTGCTTCCGCGACTTTTGCAACCGAAATTTAATCTTTATCGATATTCACACAGATTTCAATTTTAAAAATTAATGTTAAAAAAACTTTTTTAAAACAAGCTTCTTTAATTGCCCTTACTTTTCGTGTTCTCGGCAAGCACTTTCATTTGATACCCATACTGTGGTAGTGCAGAAAAAATAAACAATTCCGCCATTTTGGATGATCCGCCATATTGGAATTAGAATGACGTCATATTGCTAAGCATGTATTGTCATCCAAAATAAGCGTTTATACCAAATTTTTTAATCGTTAAAGACAACTGATTTAAACATCCAGTTCCAAGATTCCACCCATACATTGCAATTTAATATAAAGCTTGTAATAATAATAAAAAAGTCAAGTCCATCGCGTTTGTTTCTCCAGGTTATAAAGATATACCTATAGGAACTAGTTGAAGGCCACCATGTTGTCTCGATGGATTTTGTGTCAGCCAAGCTATTACATTACATAAATATATAATGTATCCAACATGTTAGGGAAAGTCGTTTATCAACTCTTGATGTGGACTGAAATAATAGGCTTTTTATTCAGGGTTCCGCGCGTAAACACTTCTTAGGGAACAAGTAAATAGTCTGTAATTTTGGTGTCTTATAATTTTTTTTTTTTGCCATTAGCGAAATGAACTGTATTTACTCGTATATGAAGCACATTTTGCAGCAATAGTCATCAAAGACGCGAGCGAATATTGGTTCGTGGTGATACAATCCCCGAACACATTGAGGCGACAAGACAGAGGCAAATTTTTTGCTAATATCAAACAAACTCACACACAACCACGCCCCAAAATTTACTTGCGCTTTTCGTTGTAAGTTTGTTTTTTCTATGAGTCAATAGTTCCCATTTTAGAATTGGCTAACATTTATGAAGTGCGTCTTGACACCCCAGTGTGGCACATAGGTATGTCAAAGAAGGAGTATTGGACAAGTATTCAAAACTACTACGGTCCATAGCAGTGGTAGCCGAGTGGTCGAACGCACGCCTTGCAATCAAAGAGTGCAGGTTCAAACCGCGGCTCGCACCTCTGGGATTTATGTGCGAATCTCATTTTCATCCGAGATTATCTCTTGCTATGAAACGGTGAAGGAAAACATCGTGAGGAAACCTGCACGTCTGAGGGAACTTGACTAGTTCTCGATAGGTGTGTGAAGTCTGCCAACCCGCACTGGGCCAGCGTGGTGGACTATGGCCTGAATCCCCCTCGCATTGAGGGGAGGTCCGTGCCCAGCAGTGGGACGATAAAAGGGCTGTAGTAGTATTCAAAACTACGTAGCCGGCACGGAACTGAGAAGAGCCGGCACGAAACTCAATGGTTTTATGGTTGCTAGGGAAATCAATTTCAGAAATCAACCCCTTAAGGGGTGCAATTAGGGACTTAAAGTATCATAAAAAAAACCTGAAACTGAAACTCCGTAGTACGGAACACATATTTACGGAATATTTTTTTTTGTTACATTATCTATATCGTATAATGGTTGCGGATTTTCTGCTTCGTCTAATTTTAGATGTAGGTAACGGACCGATACTTCAGGCTCTATACATAGATAGCTTGATAGACAGGATATCTCTGCAAAGAAGGTTTGTGTCGATTTAAATTGCTTAAGTGGTGATTTTCCAAGTCTTAAACGGGACTTTATTTTACAAATAACTCGATTGAAATCGGATGTAGCAATTGACAGTCTTCGACATTTTGCCTAGGGTAAGAAAAAGAGAGGCAAGAAAGTTGGCAGAAAGAAGAGAAGTCTGAAATATCACCACCTATAAATGTTTAGCTCATAAGATTAAGATGAAATATTGGTTTTCGGGCATGCTTTATGCTGTCAAGGTTAATGTTAGGCTTTAGATATGATATATTTCTTTCAGTATGACAATGTGGTTCGGGAAATAATATAAGACATAAAATATAATAAGATGATAATTTTTAAGTGATGAATACGCCTAGTCATTTAACATTTTTATGTTGAAATAAAACTATTTTACGGATTTTATCGCGTTTATTTACTATTTTATTTTTCCGACGTTTCGGTTGCTTTACAGCGACCATGGTCACGGGGGCACTGAGGTGTTAGACGTCCCGATGTCATAGTTAATAACTGGGTTAATTTTTATGTTATTTAGTTTTTTTATAGAAAAGTTTAATCTATAAAAACAAAGTATTTTCTTTTTATTTGTAACAATAACATACCCCAATGCGTCTATTATTCTTGTTTTAAAGTTTGCTAAAAATCTCACAAGGAGTCAAGGTTTTGAAAAAATCAGTTATTTTGTTCCAAGTTTGAAACTTTGAACAGTCATCAATTAAATTTAAACATAATGCGATATGCTGAGGTCGCAAACACCCATATTACTAACGTTACTGGACTTTCTAGTCCCGTAACGTTAGTAACACTGTTTTCATCAATTTACACGAACAGAGTAATATGTTCTCCAGTATTCCAGTATCCCGCTATACGAGATGAAGCATGTAGGTATGTCTTGATTAATGTTGACAGACGAAGCATGCGAGGACAGAGTAATAACATCCAGTCTGAGGTACTCAATAGTATCAAATTTTCAGCGAATGTGCTAAGAATCTAGTCAATTTATTTTAAACTCACTGTTGAATGATTACGTTGAGAGACTTTTTTTCATGCCTAGCAAGGCTCATTTGGTTTCTAAGTTACAAGTCACTTAAAGTAGTATTGATTCAAGAATACTTTTAAAATTTTCGTAGTTTTTGTGCTATTGAATCCTTCATATTTGCTACCATACTATACGTTCCGTTTCCGTCGAACCCATTATTACCTACAGCCCGATTTTACTGTGCATAGATGACCTAAGACATGATCAATATACGTTTTCAAACCCACTTCAAACTTTTTCATCGAAACAATAAAAAATTAAATCATCACTAATAACTTTTTAACAAAAAAATAAAGCCGAAAATATTAAAAAGCAAAAAATAATATACTTTTGAAATAAAACTATTTTACGGATTTTATCGCGTTTATTTACTATTTTATTTTCCCGACGTTCAAACAACAACTAAATATGAGAGTACCCAGTTAATAACTATTACATCAGGATGTCTAACACCTCAGTCCCCCCGTGACCATGGTTGCTGCAAAGCAGCCGAAACGTCGGGAAAATAAAATAGTAAATAAACGCGATAAAATCCGTAAAATAGTTTTATTTCAATGTATAGTATTCGCGTAAATATAAGAAAACAATATAAAGTATACCTAGGTCATTTTGAGTCGGCGCCAAACAATCAATTAACAATAAATTCAAAGAAATAACCACGTACAGTAGTAGAATTATATATATAAAGATAAACAACAAAAAGTACCTATAAATAAACCGAAATGTACTTACTAAGCATATAATTCATCCACACACAAAATATATGTGTAAGTGTTATCATAAAACACAAGAAAAATAATGTATTGCAATCATAATTCCGGGTAAACAGAATATCAGGCATTATACCCATTTGTATATGGGCGACACGGGGATGATCAATCACGCATAATTTATGTACCATTACTCGTTGGAAGCGAACGGAGAACGACAAAAACCTTAGGGGAGAGATGTTTTACTGTAAACAACGCCGAGTATCTTTAAAGGTCACGGGATTTAGGTTACTTAACACGTTGCTGCTAGGCTAGTTTTTTACGGTTCCGAGAGATTTCAGACTTGAGTCCTTCTTACTAATTTCAAACCTGATATCTCCACTCGTTCCTGAGAAGAAGGGTCTTGACAGACAGACATCAAAGTGATCCTATAAGAATACATCATCATGCCTGTATTCCCGAAGGGGTACGCAGAGGTGCACTGCTGTAATAGGGGGTGAGCCTATTGCCATCACACCGGACACATTTCCCCACAATACGAGGAAGATTTGGGCCATAGTCCACCACGCTAGCCCAGTACAGGTTGGTGAACTGCACACGTCTTTCTATAGACGTGCAGGTTTCCTTACGATGTTTTCCTTCACCGGTCAGCAAGTGGTAATTATTGTTGAAAATGACATTCGCACATGAAAATTATCACAGAGGTGCAGGCCCCGGATTTGGACTTGTACCCCTTACGTTCAAGGTGGGCGTTCTTGCCTACGAGGCTACCACTAAGGTTTCCTTCTTTTTATTTCTGGTAGGTACGGACCCTAAAAAGAGATTAAAGATATGATTGCGAATAAAATATAAGCTCTTTGAATATTAAAAGATAATCAATGCTTGAAGGTAATAAATTAAAATTGCAAGAACATGCAGCAATAGTAATATTACAAACTTAATTAATTAAAAATGGTACGTATTCCAAAGTCTATATGGACGCATGTTCTTCTACTACTACTACTGTATCCCTTTTAACGTCCCACTGCTGGGCACGGGCCTCCCCTCAATGCGAGGGGGATTCGGGCCATAGTCCACCGTCCTGGCCCGGTGCGGGTTGGCAGACTTCTCACATATATCGAGAACTAGTCTAGTTCCCTCAGACGTGCAGGTTTCCACACGATGTTTTCCTTCACCGTTTCATAGCAAGTGATAATCTCGGGTGAAAATGAGATTCGCACATAAATCCCATAGGTGCGAGCTGGGGTTTGAACCTGCACACTTTGATTGCAAGGCGTGCGTTTGACCACTTGGCTACCACCGCTCTCTCAACTTGAAATATACTTTACAAAACAAATAAAACGTTCAAATGAAACTACGAGCATACAATCTCAGCATAACATAGTACAAAGTAAATGTTGCCACTATTTTCTGAAATTAGCGAAACTCCAACTTTACATTTTAAGTAGTCTCTTTGCGGAGTACGTAATGAAAGGAACAGTGAAATTTTGCTTCCGAAAATCTCGAGAGAAATATGTTAAAGTTATTCAGATGTGCAAATGCCTTTGTGTCATTAAAGAGCAGTTGAGGTCTTTGAACCTTGGTTACCGAAAGCTGTGCCGAAAGTTCGGAACGCATCGTGTTTTATTACACTTAAAACTGATACCTACGTCTAGCCCTCATGAACGTATAAAAAGATAACTCCATGCCGCTCAAACCCCGGCTCGCACCTCTGGGTTTAAGTGCGAATCTCATTTTCAACCGAGATTACTACTTGCTATGAAACGGTGAAGAAAAACCTCGTGTGGAAATCTGCACGTCTGTAGAAAGGCGTGTTCACCAACCCGCACTGGGCTAGCGTGGTGGACTAAAGCCCAAAAATCTCACTTGTATTCAGGGAGAATGCGCGCGAGAATTGCAATCGGCTCGCCCTCTATTACATTGGGACCAAAATACATCGGCGAAGTGTGGGCGCACTGCAGTGCACCTCTGCCTACCCTTGTGGGGAATACAGGCGTGATGATAAACACATCAACACCGTCTAGGGATATTTTGTATAAAGATCTTAAACTCCATAAATACTTGCCAGATTTAAATTCTTTTGAAGAAAGCTTATTTTGTAAACCTTTTTGAACGATTCTAAATTTGAATTTGAAAAAATAAATTAAAAACAAAAGATTTACGCCGCCTAATAATAGCGAAGTCCTAAGGTTTCATTTACCTACAGTAGCTTTTGGCTAATTTTTTGTGTCAAATTTAATTTTTATAACAAGTTATCGGTTAATTTCGAATTAATGTTATTGTGTGCATCATGCAGCGGCGATATTTAACGAGAGAGGAAATGTTAAGGGCAGTAGGCATGCTCCAAGCTGGGGCTACTCCACGGAGTATTGCTGAGGAGATTGGAACAAGACAAAACGTGATATCAAGGTTATGGTCACCTGATCGTGCTACTGGTGAAATGGCTGAAAGATACCCAGATGGGAAACGCATAACCACTCAACGACAAGACCGATTTTTGCAAGTTGCCGCGAGAAGACAACCAAATGTTACGGCCATGCATTTGGTTCAGAGGCTCCAGTCAGAGCACCAGTTGCTTGTGAGTGACCAAACTGTGAGGAGAAGGCTGCATGAAGCTAACCTTCATGCTAGCAGACCGCTTCGTACTCTAGCACTACGCCGAGGAAATCGTGGACGACGAGTAGAGTGGGCTCGTGAAGATTTGCTCTGGGAAGATAACCAGTGGTCTGTAGTGCTGTTTACCGATGAGTCCCGGTTCGGTTTCCATCCCGATACACGTAGAGTACGTGTTTGGCGAGTTCCTGGTCGTGAGAGTCGTCTGCAACATCCTCAGGAAGTCCATTCATATCACGGTGGGACAATTATGGTTTAGGCGAGAATTCGTGTTGGTGGAAGAACAGACCTCGTTTAGACCAGAAACACCATGACGGCTGAAAAATACCGTAACGGGGTGCTAGTACCAATAACCTATCCCCATCGATTACAAATGGGCCAAGAATTTACGCTCATGCACGATAACGCCCGTCCGCACACAGCGAGAGTGGTGACAAGCTGGTTGCAGGTGCACGACGTATCGGTCTTAGGCTGGCCCGCTCAATCGCCTGACCTTAACCCCATAGAAAACGCGTGGGAAATGCTCCAAAGAAGGGCTTTGAGGAATTTCCCTGCAAACATTGCGACGGAAGAGCATTTTTTTGCATCTTAGCCGGACCTGGGACAATATACCGCAGCCAAACTGGAATAACTTAATCCAAAGCATGAAAAACCGTTGCAGGACCGTTACTAACGTCTTGGATAGTTTTACCGACTACTGATTTTTTGCATAACTGTTAAAAACAGATTAATTTTTCCTTATTTTTCATTTTTTCTTGAGGCACACATTCGTTGTTAATTTTACCATAATTTCACGTTTTTTTCTTTATTTGAATAAAACATTTCAAAGTTTTCTTTTATTCTGGAGTGTAGTCTGATAAATGGGCTTTATAAAAATATATGCATTTTGTATGTTACTTTTAATAAATTTTGAGTAAATTGAGCAAATACAAAATATCCCTAGACAGTGTTGATGTGTATATTATTACATGCCGGTCACGGTAGAAATGTAGCAACGCATCCATTTATCTGTCCGTGAAATGAAACAAGCCAACAAATTTACAACAGCTTGGTCTAATGGTTGAAGCTTTTTTTTTTTTTTGGATGGGCTACGCTGTTGGCCGTGAGTTGGCCTTTACAGCTTCACCGGAGGAGGGTGGTTGAAGCGTTGGCCGCTTCACTGCACCAGGTAGCTTTGTGTTCGATTCCCACCAGCGTCAAATTTTGGAATTAGCCTTTTCAGAATTTTCCACAGGCTAAGTGTAACTGGGACTGCCCCCAGTCCATTGCATGATACCCATAGTACAAGCATTGCTTAGTATGGGATCATACGATGAGTATGCGTTGCCTGGCGATATTTATAAATGCTTGCCGCGTAAAGATAGCGATGTAAGGTTGCGTGAGATAAACGTATACGCACTAATACTCTGACTTAGTTGCGGTGCTTCACTTATTGTTGAGCAAGATTCCGTCCGAATATTTTTTATATTCTCTGTGCCGAAACACCTAAAGATAAAATATCAGTTGCGTTGCATAGGCCACGCGAACACGCCAAAAATGTCACCCGAGACATCGATGCAGTTTCGTTGGAAAATGTGCTTTATGCACAAGTTAATACAGTTGGTTTTGGTATGGTCCAAAAATGTGTCTCACGCGTCGCATCGCGCCCATTTACGCGAAGCCACGTCGGAAGATAAATTCGTCGCGCCAAACAAAATCAGGACCCAGACATTCAGATTCAATCCATCATTTGCAATTCTTTCAGATCTCACAAAGCGAAAGTATGTACATCCGGCGATCAGCGAAATCCCACCGACAGCCATGACAAATGGGTGTTGGAATCACACAATAAGGAAATGGACTAGGGTTTTTGGGTGCCTCGTTATCTGCAAATCTCTTTGTGTGGCGATCCCTTGTAAATTAATTTGGGTTTTTGTTTATCGGTCGGTATGGGGTTTGTAATAAACGGTGCTTTTGTTTTGAGGTGTGCATTCAATTTTGGATGATTTATTACTGGTATTAGAGTCGGTTATGTTGGGAAGATTCAGCGCATATCCAAGCTTACATTCCTAGATTATGAAGTAACAATCACGTTTGTTTTATTCTGTTTCAATACTTTTTTTTTTTTTGAGTGGACTACGCTGTTGGCCGTGAGTTGGCCTTTACATCTTCACCGGAGGAGTGGCGAGTGCAGAGTGCAACTCCAGCTAAAGCCTTAAGGGCGAAAGAGGAGGGCAACTAGCTCAAGGGCGCCACATGGGGCACGACCTCGGCTTGGGCAGTTGCCGTGAGGGGAGAGGTAATGACTACGCTCCTAGGTGCAAAGATGCACCTACGAGCAGAAGAGGGGGTTCCTCGACCTTGCCGGCGAGGTCGGTGTCTGTTTGAGGCTGGTGTAGGTGTGTTGGGGGCCCTCTCGACGCCCGGGTCGAGGAGGGCGGTGATCGTGTCAGGAGGATCTATCAACACATGCCGCGGACGGCGGCGTTGTGCTGTTGTGTGCGCGGGGTTTGGCTCATAATTGCCGGCGGCGACAATTAGAGAGTTTGAATGCGACGCGGCTTTTTTAAAATAGCGTTCGGACGCTATTTTGAAATGTTTTCGAATGGAGACGAGGCCAAGATCGGAATGTAAATCTACGTTACGAATGAACCACGGGGCTCCTACGGCTCTACGGAGAAACCGGGACTGCAGTACTTGCAGGCGGTTGACGTGGGTCTTCGCCGCGTAAGCGAAAAGCATACTGGCATAGGACATGTCTGTTTCAATACAATCCATCAAATACATTAGCGACGTTTCTACTAATACCAACCCTTTTTAACCGGTTTTTTTTTTAAGTATGTACACTGATTACGCTGAGATTTATGATACGATTTACGTGATTCTTCTTTAGTTTGATGCGGAATAGTTGCTATTTGATCCCATAAAAAATTATCATAGTTTGGCCCAGCAGTTTAATTTTTGACAAATCGTGAAAAAAAAAATATTTTTAGCAAAAAACTAAAACCGACTTCAAAAATCTAGGTGCCTAGATTAGCACTTACTCCCAATTTACTGAATTATAAGGTTATTTTTAGCTTTTTAGTGCACCTAGGTGCACCTTGAAATCGGTTTTTGTTTTTTGCTAAAAAAAAAAGTTCACGTTTTTTTCAGCTCTATTTAAATATTTTAGTAAAAAAAGTCTTTATGTCTGCATATTTTGTCAGTGCACTGAGAAGTTAGCGCTGGCGTTTAGATATTAAAGCCCCTCACATACTGGGGCATCAATAGGCTTGCCTCAAAGTTTTTGCCAAACCAATCAATACACAAACCACCCTCACAACCGTAAGGTTTCGGGTTCAATCACTACCCTGGCTATTAAACTATTGACATGAACCTGTTCTCAGCTCAAGTATTTAGAGTAACAAAAAGGTACAGGAAACTAACAAAAAATCTGAGTATTAAAAAAAATCTTTTTCTGCCGCAGTTATATGCAAGTCATGATTTCAATTCAGATCCAGTTTGAATCCTAAATGAATCCCGCCTCGTATACAATCGAGTCCACATAGCACATGGGATCTGACATAAAAAGCCGCCGCTACCTGCGTTCTTCGCAAAAAAACCCGCGTAATTTTTCCTCTGGCTTGTGTCAAAGGACAGCGCTCAATCACCTGGTTGTTGCGGTTGGGTCACGAGAGCAGCGATTAGAACCATCTTCTAATATCGTATAAACTTTGAGAAAAAACGTTGTCACTGTCACTCGTATTGTTAAGAGATGTGGTGTAAGCGAGATATGTATACGCTTATGAGTAATTTCTTAAAAAAATGTTGCGTTAAAGTTTATGAATATTACATTTAGTCGACGATAAGCAGATCACGTGACTAATGTATTTTTTATTATAGAATGTAACGTCGTAACGATTTGTTGAAATGATTTTTGATTTTTATCGTTCATAAGTTAAAGAATGTTAACGAAATTACATTGACAGCGTAAGAGTATTTTGAAAAAAAAAAAATTACGCAAGGCGGCGTGGATTATACCAATCAAATTCTATGTATCTTTCTTTATTTTATGTATGCACCCAGAATTCGTTTTGGTATTGCCAATTATTTTACGGGTGTCTTTTGACTTCTGCTATATGAAGCTTTCATCTATTCACCTATAGGATAACATGCACCTATAGGGTTAAGAACCCTGTACACCCACATAAATGACCTTACCATAAGTGCTGTCACTTTAAGACCATGACCAAAACCAAAAGTTTATAAACTAGCAGTGTTACATAAATACCTCTTCTAGAGTCTGGAATAACCGTCAATATTCTTAATTTAAAAAAAAACTAAAACGGTCGGAAATATGTTCGCTTATATTTCCTCCGCTGTTTTCATAGCCGCGTGCTTGATTCGACTGCATCTGCCGGTGACAAATGAACGCGGTTTTTTAAGCACGCTGAACATTTTCGCATTTTGCAAACACGCAAACTTTGTAAACATTCTTAAGTCAACGCTGATAAAGTTCAATTTTCCTCAACTGAGCCGTAGATTTAAGATAGTAGAGCACGGAGAGATAGAATGAAGAGGCATAATGTAGGGTGTTTAAGTTATGTAGCGCTAAGTAAAGGTCTTTTATAATATTTTCTTTTTTGGTTCTGAGATTTTTGTTCGTGAGTTGTATGAAAAATGTAGAGTTGGGTTTTGTGTAGAAACATATTTTGGTGAAGGGTTTAAAGACAGTTGTAAGTTACAATGTAGAGTGATATTTTAATTGAAATTTTTGGCACCTTTAATTACATCTTAAGAGTTCTAACATTATTTTGTCTTTTAAATCCGAGTTAAATAAATAAACTGAAGTAAGAAAATTAAAAGAGAATCTAAGATACAAAAATTAGAATACTTGTTTAAAAAAAAATACACACATTCTAGAAATACATTTTAAAAATACTTAACTAGTTACAAAGATATTTTTCAACACAAAGTGCTGCAACGCCTCTGTAAAAGGATTATTACATCAATAAATAAATTTGGAACTTGATATTTGCAGCAAACTAAAAATGAAATAATACCTGAATTCATACATCATCACGCCTGTATTCCCCGAAGGGGTAGGCAGAGGTGCACCGTAGTGCACCCACACTTCGCCGATGTATTTTGGTCCCAATGTAATAGGGGGCGAGCCTATTGCCATTATACCGGGCACATTCCCCCTCAATACGAGGGAGATTTGGGCCATAGTCCACCACGCTGGCCCAGTGCGGGTTGGTGAACTTCACACGCCCTTTTAAAGACGTGCAGGTTTCCTCACGATGTTTTCCTCACGAATTCAGTGTTCTAATTAATCAACAATGACGCCCTGAACACACTGACACGAGCGAATTTATTTGAATTTTATGAAAATGTGTTCTGTGACAATATGCACAAAGATTGCCGGAATCAGGCATTCGATTGTTCTGCGGAGGATTGCTCATAGTTAGGGCCCATGACTTATGACATACTGACTCTCGACTGACAGGGAGTTCGGTCTTGTTGGTTTCCTCTATTATCGATCAAATTTATTTGATTTATAATTTGGGATTCTAAACAATTCCGAGGGTGAGTGGACCCACCCTTTTAATATTACGCCTGATTCCATCAATTATAATTTATGTATATTGACAGAGAGTTCATTTTTGTATTGGCAAAAATTGGCCACGCGACATTTGAATTAATCCTTTATTACCCCTAATTTACCTACCCTACCCCTACCCCTAAATTACCCCTTTTTGTTTGTAATAAATACAATACAGAATACAATAATATTCATCGCTGATAGCCGAGACATACTTTATCAATATAAATTGGAACGTCTAGTTTGGCACTATTCGCACGGTAAAGCCGGCTACTCGATATTAATTGGTTCAATGGCAGAACATTCTGTACACGAACTGTCGAATTAGAAGACTCACGTTAGTCTGCCCCCTAACCACTTTCTAAATCTTGCAGCAATGTTCTTAATATTAATTTCAGTTTTACAGTTAATTCAGTATAAAATCTGTCAAAATTGTAGAGTTCATACGTCAGACTGAGGCGTCAAAAGCCGTTCGTCAAAATTGTTACCAAAATCTAAATGAACTCTGTGCCAATGTACATAAAGACTGAATTTCTGTGGTAAAATCCACTTCCCAATGCGTCAGTGTCATTTCGAACTCAACTTCAACTTTTCCTATGAGACAATATCATGGAGTTATTATAACGGAGATGGCATTTCGAGCTCGCGCTGCGGTAGTTTTTTCTGGTTTATCTGATAGCAATGGCGGCTGTATTCCCATATAGTTGCCGTATACTACACGGCATATCGCATGTTTCAAAGTATAGAGACCCATTTTGAAATTTTAAGATTTCGACTATAAATCTTAAATGGTCGTTCTTACGACCATTTTTCAACAACATTATTTTTGAGTTAGGTCAATATTCCGTTAAGCATGCGATATACTAACAACAATGGCGGATAAATCACCGCAGTGAGAGTGGAGTCGTTATGGGTACTCAAGTTACTCAATGGCCAATACAGTTAATTTCGGTAGTGGCAAAAATTTCGACGCGCGGCTTCGTTTCCGTCAAACCCGTAATTATCGGGCAGCCGGCGTTACCGTGTGTATAGAGCCTGTACTAACGACTGTTTATTTTCTAGACCAATGTCAGGCTCAGTATAGTCGAGACTTAATTAGGCTTTAGAAAACAAACTATTCCGACAATGGTTTAACATAGGCTTTGAGATGTTGATTAGAGTATATAGTTCAAGTAATTGCAAGTTTTCAAGTGATGACCGCGTTAATCTTACTAATATTGAAACTATTTACTGGTAATATCCATTATTAAGTACTCCCCCGCCTTAATCAATCAATTCCCTAGATCCACTCAATCCTAAGGTTGCCTGGTAGAGATCGCTTTTAGTGATAAGGCCGCCCATTGTGACACTGTGTGTAAACTGTGTGTAATATTAATACTTTTTGCGGTGCAAAATAAAAAAGTTATTTATAATAATAATAATAATACATCATCACGCCTATATTCCCCGAAGGGGTAGGCAGAGGTGCACTGCAGTGCGCCCACACTTCGCCGATGTATTTTGGTCCCAATGTAATAGGGGGCGAGCCTATTGCCATTATACCGGGCACACAGGTTTCCTCACGATGTTTTCCGTCACCGTTTCTTAGCAAGTGATAATCTCAGATGAAAATGAGATTCGCACATGGAACCCAGAGGTGCGAGCCGGGGATAGAACCTGCGCACTTTGATTGCAAAGCGTGCGTTCGACCACTCGGCTACCACGGCTAAAGTTATTTATCTATCTAATAATATAAATGTGAAAGATTGTGAGAATGGATGGATGTTTGTTATACTTATACGCAAAAACTATTGAACGGAATTTGATGAAACTTCACAGTATTATTGGTTTTACGTCAGAAAAACATAATTATAGGCTATACTCTATAGCGATATTGAATCAATCGAAGGATACGCGGTCGAAGTCGCGGGTAGAAACTAGTCTATACTAAATAAAATTGAATTGTCTGTTTGTAATGTTGAAATAACAGCTTTTTACTATATGTATATCGGAGTATATACGATACTTATAACAAAAACGCACTTTTAAAAATGATTGTCGTCGGTCTGTTTGTTTAAGGTAAGCGCCCAAACGGCAAGACTAATTTTGACTGGACTAACACTGGCAAATAGCTGATGGTACGAGGAGTAATTTAAGCTAATATTATTTTACAAAAGTGTTTTGGGAAGTAACTGGAGGTGGTTTATTTTGGTAAAATAGGGTTCCTAAGTTCCACTCGTACCAAGTCACGGTCTTAGCTATCTTCAAATAAAACAGAAAAGTTAAGCCCCCCACACACCGCCAATACCAAAACGGACTTTGCACTAATAAACATAAAGATTGAATTCCTGTGTTAAAAGCCACAACCTCACGCGTCAAAAATAACTCACGCTGTCATTACCATTCATTGTAAAAATAACTTTTTCTATGTGTCAATAGAGTTGGTTTTGCTATGGTATCTTTACGCGCGTGCATTGGGCTTACCCGTCACAATTGTGTTAGCTTACACCGGCCAATCCTGTCTGTATTCATCTGAGGCTATAAATAGAGGCACGTTTTCGCCGTCGCTATCGACAAATTGCCGACGTCAGCGGGCTAGGATATCAACATTGGATGGAGTGGATGACTTTAGCTACCTCTCTAGTCTGTTATCGGATGCGGAGGCAGTTAGAAAATTTCGAGCAGTGGATATTGGCAGTTTGGAAATGTTTTGTTCATCAGTTTAAGCTTTGTGTATTTCAGAATACAATCCCAAATGCATTTGTGTTGCGAGTTTATAACTGGCGTCCGATGGCTAAAATCCATAGAGTATCTAGAGTTCCCATAACGACTCTACTCTTCGTATGGCTATGCGGTAATTATTCCGTCATTGTTGTTATCTCATGTACCTGTAGTATACGGCAACTATATGGGAAAACAACAAAGACGGAGTCAAATAAACCAGAATAATGGTAAAAAAACTTTTTAAAAACAAGCTTTCGTTTTATTGCCCTTAGTTTTCGTGTTCGCCTCAGCAAGCCCTTTCATTTGATACCCATACTGTGGTAGTGCATGAAAAATAACTATTCCGCCATCTTGGATGATCCGCCATATTGGAATTAGAATGACGTCACATAGCTAAGCATCCATTGTCATCCAAAATAAGCGTGTATACCAAATTTCAGCTCAATCGGTTAAAGATAACTGATTTAAAATTCAGTTGCAAGATTCCACCCGGACATACATACATTGCAAGTTAATATAAAGCTTGTAAAAATTTACCGCAGCGCGGGCTCGATATGCCATCTCCGTTATAATATCTCCATGGTAAAATACCTTTAAGTGACATTATGGTTGATTTAAGTTATATACTATGTGAAAGCGAAACATTTTCTCTATAGGCCAGTCTTGGTTTTATTTTTCTAACATTTATAGTTATAAAGATACGTGGAGAGAACTATCTATGCTTTGACTATTTCTAAAGACATCACTTTCTTAATATTTGTTTGTATCTTAAAATTGGTTTTGTTCACATATAATACAGTAGTCGGAAAATAGAGCCTTTTATTTATAGGCCCGTCTTAGTCTCAGTTCTCTAACATTGAAAGCTATTATGTTACATAAAGCTTACCGATCGGCTAGACCCTCTGGCGTTGCGTAGAGATGTAGGCTCTCTCTGCATTTTCTACCGCCTCTATCATGGAGAGTGTTCCGAGGAATTGTTCGGTATTATACCGGCCGCTGAATTCCACCATCGCACGGCTCGCCACAGACTGCATTACCATCCTCACCATCTGGATGAATGGCGTTCCAGTACAGTGCGATTTACCAGGAATTTTCTTCCTCGCACCACCAAACTGTGGAATGAACTTCCTGCAGCGGTGTTCCCGGACCGATACGACAAAGGTACCTTCAAGAAACGAGCATACTCATTCCTTAAAGGCCGGCAACGCACTTGCGATGCCCCTGGTGTTGCACGTGTCCATGGGCGGCGTTGATCACTTACCATCAGGTGAAACGTCTGCTCGTTTGCCTCCCTATCACATAAAAAAAAAAAAAAAAAAAACATAGAAACAGCCTCAAACAGACACCGATCTCGCCGGCGAGGTCGAGGAACCCCCTCTTCCGCTCGTAGGTGCATCTTTGCATCTAGGAGCGCAGTCACTACCTCTCCCCTCACGGTAACTGCCCAAGCCGAGGTCGTGCCCTCTGTGGCGCCCTTGAGCTAGTTGCCACCCTTTTCCGCCCTTAAGGCCTTGGTTGGAGTGCACTCTGCGCTCGCCACTCCTCCGGTAAAGCTGTAAAGGCCACCTCACGGCCAACAGTGTAGACCCTTAAAAAAAAAAAGTTACATAGACACAATCTGTCTTCATAACTTCTGGGGAGATCTATTTTCGTTTCGCTGTTGTATTGGAGTCAAAATCATGATTCGACCGTTTTGGAGTCAGAACTCAATTGCTGAATTAAGTAGATGCAAAGTATACTACGTAAGTACCGAGGGCTTTGCCACCACCACTTAAAGTGCTAAAATGGTAAGGGGGCAATTCATAGAAAAGTTAGTATTAAGACATGTATAAATGTCTAATAGAGCTTCACGTTACGAATCCTTATCTCAAATGGAATTAACTCAGCAAAGAAACTTTTCGTAATTAAGGTCTGGCAGGTAACTATTACTATAGCAGTGGTAGCTGAGTGGTCGAACGCACGCCTTGTTATCAAAGTGTGCAGGTTCAAACCCCTGCTCGCACCTCTGGGATTAATGTGCGAATCTCATTTTCATCCGAGAATTTCACTTGCTATGAAACTAAACGAAAACATCATGATGAAACCTGCACGTCTGAGGGAACTTGACTAGTTCTCAATAGATGTGAGAAGTCTGCAAACCCGCATCGTGCCAGCGTGGTGGACTATGGCCTAAATCCCCCAAGCATTGAGGGGAGGCCCGTGCCCAGCAGTGGGACGTTAAAAGGGCTGTAGTAGGTAACTATTATTGAGATGTGTTACCTAATTGAAATCGGAGCCAAACCTTGTGATTTAAAAAATATACTGCCCTTAGCATTAAACGTCTACTTTACTAAAGACAAGGTGAGTACTGACCCACTGAGTAGACTCGCGGAGTAACTATGCCTCGCTTAGTTATAGACAGTCCTCGTTTGAAGTATTCGAAATTGGTTCGATATTTTAATTTCTGCCTCAATAATTTATATTATTTTCTGCCTGTTTGTTGATTTAAAAATAAATTACTGCAAATAGGCTGTAGACCATTTTTAACCGACGAAAAAAAAAAAAAGGAGGAGGTTCTCAATTCGACGCGTATATTTTTTTTTTTTTATTTTTTTTTATGTATGATCACGCATATCTCCGGCGTCACTAAACCGATTTCGAATTTTTTTATGACGTTTGCTAAGGAATTCTTTGAGGGTGGTCCCATTTTCAAAATATTATCAGAAACTAACCCCCTTGGGGGTGAAATGAGGGGTTGAAGGTCACATAATTTAAAAATTATTTTTTGATCGACTTGAAACTTTGTATATGTATTTTACATATAAAATAAAGAAATACGTGTTATAGGAATTTTGAAAAAAAAAATGTATAGGGTGTGAAATGGGGTGATAAAGTTTGCATTTTTTTTTATGTATGATCACGCATATCTCCGGCGTCACTGAACCGATTTCGATTTTTTCTATGACGTTTGCTAAGGAATTTTTTGAGAGTGGTCCCATTTTCAAAACATTATCAGTAATCAACCCCCTTAGGGGTGAAATGGGGGGTTGAAGGTCACGCAATTTCAAAAATATTTTTTGATCAACCTGAAACTTTGTATATGTATTTTACATACAAAATAAAGAAACACGTGTTTTAGGAAATTTGAAAAAAAAATATTTAGGGGGTGAAATGGGCTGATAAAGTTTGCATTCTGGACTATAGCATATCTTCGGCGTTAGTGAGCCGATTTCGAAAAATCTTTTTTTGTTTAATACGGATAGTTAACAAATATCGAAACGATGGGATGGAAAGGGTGGAGGGGGGTGAATTCCTTTTTTGGGCTGTTATGAGGTGCTAATACTTGCATCTTTTCACAAAATAGATACTAAATTCGCCTTCAAAAACCTAGGTACACTAAAAAGTTACAAATAACCTTATAATTCATTACATTTGTAGTCGGTGCCAATTCATGTGTGTATTTGCCTAGTCTGATATAGATTGGCACCTACACCATGATATACCTACGCCCACGTGGACTTTATTTGGAATTATACCCATTTTTAACCAACGAAGAAAACAGAAGAGGTTCACGTTTCGACACGTATTGGTTAGGGTATAACTTCGAAGTTGGTCCTATATAAATTAGGAACAAAAATCCTACCCGAAAGGTGGGAAAATAGGGAGATTATTTGTTAATTTATTTATTGTTAATTCTCAAATTTTAATGCTGAGTTGTGTATTACAAAAAAACAAACAGTAGATTCAGATTAAGTAGTAGATTTTAGCCACAAAAAAATATAAAATAAAAACTTTTTAACAAAAAATTAAACCGCCGAAAATTTTAAAAAGCAAAAAATAATATACCTTTTTTATTTAACCTTAATAACAAAGTTCTTAAACTAATGTAAGTATACCTAAGTCATTTTGAGTCGGCGCCAAACAATTAATGAACAATAAATTTAAAGAAATAACCAAATGAAATTAACAATGCAACGTGAAATCTTCAGCGACAAACATTAACATTCCAAAAAATGTGCTCTCCGTACGACCACTCGCACACATT
The DNA here is from genome assembly GCA_914767695.1 of Ptilodon capucinus. Taxonomy (NCBI): domain Eukaryota; kingdom Metazoa; phylum Arthropoda; class Insecta; order Lepidoptera; family Notodontidae; genus Ptilodon; species Ptilodon capucinus. The sequence continues at coordinate 4,010,284 of OU611830.1, read as the reverse complement.
GTGTATCGCTATCTCGCTGTGTATTGCTGTCTCGCTGACGTTAACTTCGTGAACGCTCGGCATTTTCCAGCGAAGGTGCGTGTCGCGCCGCGCCGCCGCCGCGCCGCCGCCGTACATCACACTTTACTAAATTAATTAATTTGCTTGTTTGGCGCCGACTCAAAATGACTAAGGTATACTTACATTAGTTTAAGAACTTTGTTATTAAGGTTAAATAAAAAAGGTATATTATTTTTTGCTTTTTAAAATTTTCGGCGGTTTAATTTTTTGTTAAAAAGTTTTTATAGCTTTATATAATAAGGTTGTTATCACTTCTAGGTCAATGCCAAATAATTTACTTCTGTATAGACCTAAGGCACTAACAAATTGTCAGATATTTATTTATTTACCTTATACGCTACTACTAGAGCGCGACACCGACTGAACGAACGGAATAAATATAGCTTAACTGCTGCCTCGTCCGGGCGCTATCATATTGAGATTACCGCACAAGGCTACTCAGTAGGTCAGGTAGGCAGTAGCCCAGTAGGTTGGGTAGTAGCCCACCAGACACAACACCCGTCTGGTCGGACTTTTCAATGGGGGATGAGGAACTTTACACCCTGTTCCTCACACTCCCCAAAAACTTAAAAACTACTGGACCCATTACATAAAATTTTTCAATTTTTCAGTACGCACCTAAAAACAATACTAAAGACAAAGAAGTCACAAGAAAATAAACGACATAATTCAAAGCGCTTTTGTACTCCGTGAAAACAGTATAAGTATTCTCCTTTCCGTAATTACTTCTATAAACATTATTTCAGAGTAGCATTTCTGCTGCCGTCTTCGGGTTTATTTCTTTTGTGTGAAACGATAAAAAAAGTTCGCTTTATTACTTTTCATTTTTGGCTATTAAGTGTGATGGTGCAGAAGCGATTTTATGGTTTAATCGCTATTTGCTCCCGTTTTCAGGGTTTGGTTAGGGTCCATAGATTTCGAATTTTATTCTAAAGTTTTGTATTTTAAGCTGGCAACCTTGACCGCACTCATTAAATTTCTTTACCTTACAATTATTTGGGGTCTACGCAGTATGTCCGTTTCTTAAATTCACCCCGCTTTTCCTCCATAATGACATCCACTCTGATCTCATTCATATCACTTTATACACACTCCATCCATCTTTTCGGTGGTATTCCTCTCGCTCTGTATCCGTCCACATTCATACTCATGACTCTTCTAGTCCCATGGCTTCTCATGTCTTCTCATCACATGCCGAAACCATTCTAATTTATTACTTTCTCTATTATGAGCGCTTCTTTATACTACCTCTAATATACCCATTTCTCACCTTATGCGTTTACTCCTTCTAACATCAGCTATCTGCTAATGAAAGTCCCGTGAAAATCGTTCAAACCATTTGCGAGTTTACCTCAAACATAAACATAGATAGACAACCAATATTTTGTGGTGGGTGTTTTTTTTTTTGGCTGTTAATTTTTACTTTTTTAGGGCTGCTATAAGGTGATAATATTTGCAAATTTTCAACGATTATTGACACAAAAAATCCTGAAAAAAAAATATTTTTAAGTAAAAAAAAAAACCGACTTCAAAAACCTAGGTGCACTAAAAAGCTACAAATAACCTTACAATTCATTACATTTGGAGTCGGTGCCCCTAGGTGCACCTAGGTTTTTGAAGTCGGTTTTTGTTTTTTGTTAATTGTACCCTTCAACTATACAATACCTTTCTACCCTCTTCAACATAATATAGCCATTTCATGGCCCAAAAAAACAATGTTTCTCGGGGTAACCGCACTTTCTTTTAATTCCACTAAGACTCGCAACGACTGGGACTAATGGTACGTAATAATCATTTGCCGTTAAACGCTCGCTTTAACGCAACTACCTTTTGGGTTTCAACTGAAATTTTAAGCAGTTTATTTGCAGTAGTAGCCGAGTGCTCGAACGCACGCCTTAGAATCAAAGTGTGCAGGTTCAAACCCCGGCTCGCACCTCTGGCTTTTATGCGCGAATCTCATTTTCATCCGAGATCATCACTTGCTATGAAACGGCGAAGGAGAACATCGTGAGGAAACCTGCACGTCTATAGAAAGACGTGTGAAGTTCACCAACTCGCACTGGGCCAGCGTGGTGGTCTATAGCTCCCTCGTATCGAGAGAGAATGTATAATGGCAATAGGCTCGCCCCCTATTACATTGGGACCAAAATATATCGGTGAAGTGTGAGGTGCACAGTGCACCTCTGCCTACTCCTTCGGCGAATACAGGCGAGATGATGTATTTTTTTTATTTGCTTGAATGTGAACAAAATTATATCAAACCGAAGCTTTTCCTAACACTTGACAGTTTCTTACATCCAATTTTGTGCATGATTTTGACCTTTTCTTACGACAGATAATTTATGTCAAGACTTTTAAGAATAGCCCCCTTACTACCACCTGGGGCCCGATTTTTGTTTGATAGACATCATATCTATTCGGGATATGTCGAACAAAAAACAAAAAAATACGACCAATTTGAAGTTTTGTGATGTTTGTCTGTCTGTCTGTTAGTTTGAGTTAAACCCCCAAACGGCTGGACTGATTTCGACTGACAAATAGCTGATGTTATAGAGAGTAACTATTTTAGGTAAAAATTAATGTTAAAAAAACTTTTTCCCTTTCATTTGATACCCATACTGGGGTAGTGCAGAAAAATAATTATTCCGCCATCTTGGCTGATCCGCCATATTGGAATTAGAATGACGTCACATAGCTAAGCATGCATTGTCATCCAAAGTAAGTGTGTGTACCAAATTTCAGCTCAATCGGTTAAAGATAATTTATTTAAAATTCAGTTGCAAGATTCCACCCGGACATACATTGCAAGTTTATATAAAGCTTGTAATAAAAATAGGCTTTCTAAATTTGCTAAGTAAAATTAAAACTTTTGCTACATCCACAATACATTCATGAAACACAATGTTATATAAAATTCCCTCGTTTCAAACAAACAGGAACTGTTTTGCTTTTTCGTAAAAGAAGCTTTATTTAATATCCACTCTGTTAATTAAAACGCTAACTTTTATATCACGAGCGTCTCATTTTTCCATCTAATTATAAAAAAGTTATGCAATGCAGTTATCTAAAAAAAATATACGCGTCGAATTGAGAACCTCCTCCTTTTTTTCGTCGGTTACAAAAAAAACGTTTGAAATCTGAATGGCAGTTGTGCGATTACGTAAGCACGTTTTGACAACTATGATTTCTGAAAGGTTGATTGAACTTTTTTCGAAAAATAACTTTATGCTGATTTAAATAAAGATTGAATTTATGTGACAACTGCAACGTCACCACGCGAATAAATTTATTGCGTCATTGATGATATTTTGCTGAAAAATGTGCTTCTTACATGAGTTATTACAGTTCGTATTGCTATTAGCAAGAAATTAATTGCGCACCTCTTTACAGGCCTATTTACGCGTGGCTTAAAGATAATAACCATTTATTCACTACAAGTGGATATATTTTTCTTCCAACTCCTCCTACACCTTTTTCGATTAAATTCGTGCGGGTTCCAAGACAATTTAGCTTGTCCCCGGGACTCGCCGAGGGTCAAACCTCGTTGTCTTCAATGGACACCGCTGTCGATCCTGGCGTACAGGAGTAACAGTAGTGGGAATGTGTGGCGGGCTTAGGTCTAAAAAAACAAGTGTTCTAATATTGCTCTTTAAAAAAAAATACATCATACTAAACATCTTACGTATTCATCATTTAGATTTTAATCCGTAAACTTTTATATTCATGTAAGTCATTTAGGTACTAACACTGCTGGTATTTTAGTAAAAATAAAAAATACAGGATAATAAAACTCGTAGTTTCTTCAGAAAAAATTAAACAGCACTCCATGGTTATGTTAATGTTAAATAATTAACATTTAAGAATCTTTGCTGTTTTTTTCGCGTAAGTCAAAGGACAAGTAATGGATGTTCTGAAAAAAGGGTGTCCCATAAAAGGGACAGATTAATGAGTCGAATGTCCAGTCATTAACTTCAGTTAACAGATTCACAGTGTCGCGCGCTCTCATTGTGTATTTAACAGAATAAATTTTCTTTGTCTTGATACCACCGGGCGATTATGTAACATGAATTGCCGTCATTTTGCGATGGAAACAAATAAGAACATGGCGGTTTGCCAATACATTTTGACAGTTTTTTTTAACGAAAAGCGATGGATTTGAATTCAAATTTTGATTTTATTTTACTTTTAACAAAACCCACAGGCCTTAAAGACATGATTCTTGTTCTCTTACAAAATGAATGCGATAGAATGAAGTAAGAAATGGCTCTACTTACAATCAGTGGGTTCAGCCAGTGTCAAGTAATTAATAGCATTAACAGATTCAATAAATACACGTTATAAATAGGAATCGTCGATGGACTTTGATAAAGATGGCGGATGACCTGTATATTTGTCTTAATTGTAGGTGTGACATTTATTATGATATTAAAATATAACGTAATTTGTATTACTTTAAGAGGTGGAATAATAAAGAGCTATATATCTACTGACAAATTAGAAAATAAAGTCTTTCTGTACAAAAAAAACGGCCAAGTGCGAGTCGGACTCGCGCACAAAGGGTTCCGTACCATTATCTATAAAAACGCCAAAAAATTCACGTTTGTTGTATGGAAGCCACCTTAAATATTTATGTTATTCTGTTTTTTAGTATTTGTTGTTATAGCGGCAACAGAAATACATCATCTGTGAATTTCAACTCTCTAACTATCACGGTTCATGAGATACAGCCTGGTGACAGACGGACGGACGGACGGACGGACAGCGAAGTCTCAGTAATAGGGTTCCCGTTTTAACCTTTGGGTACGGAACCCTAATTAGAACTAAACAAAGGTTGACAGCACTTGAATATTGTTACCTCTCTCATTTATTACGACCAGGAAAGGACGGAAAAGGATGGAAATAGGACAGCTTTCTCGTAGTTCATTGCCTACAAATTCGATGCCATTGCTCCCCAGACACATCTGTCGAGAATCACATGACTCTTATCAAAGCCATCTTAATATTCCCGAATGCGAGACTTCCGCGGGATTATCGTTCGCAATCTCCGTAAGAAATTATAGCAAAATGTTGACATAAAAATATTGTTCTACTTCTTAAAGTAATACAAACTTTGTATCCTACTAATTATTATAAGTGTGAAAGTTTGTGAGGATGGATGGATGGATGTTTGTTATTCGTTCACGCAAAAACTACTAATCGGATTTTGATGAAACTTTATACTCTAAAGTTTCATCAATAATACTTTATTGTCTATACATTAGAATAACATATAGGCTTTATTTATTTTTTTCCGGACCTCTATTGGCCCGGCCCGCGTGCTCACCTCTGATGTGAAGGTCAGAGTTCTTAAAATTGGCCTTAAGTTTAGTGTGTGTAAAATAATTTTTCCAGCCTGGATAATTTTATTGAAAATATAAACAAGTCATTTTTTTTAATTAAAAAATTGCAAAGGCAAAGTAAAATACATGCTAAAAAAGTAAACCCGTCTAAAATTAGGCTTTAATTTATAACGATATTGAATAATCTAAGTCTGCGCAGACGAAGTCGCGGGTAGAAGCTAGTTAACTATAAGCCTATGATACCTTGGTTAATAGCATCAAGTCTGTTCAAAGTATGTCTTGATTTTAATTTAGTTTAAAAAGTAATTAAAGTGTGATTGATGATTTGTTTATAAACTTGCCTGTTTATAAGTTTTGTGGTCCCAGGAAGATACATTTTATAAGTTTGAATAAGATGAATCATAAGGCCTCCTGCACACTGCGGCGTCAAGGCTCACGCGTCAAATTTTTGCTACAGCAAAACTAACTGTATTGACGCATAGAAAAAGTTCATTCTACACAAGGAGATATTATAACGGAGGAGGCATTTTGAGCCCGCGCTGCGGTAATTTTTTCTGGTTTATCTTACGGCTACCACTAGCCGAGTGGTCGAACGCACGCCTTGCAATCAAAGTGTGCAAGTTCAAACCCCGGCTCGAACCTCTGGGTTTATGTGCGAATCTCATTTTCATCCGAGATTATCACTTGCTGTGAAACGGTGAAGGAAAACATCGTTAGGAAACCTGCACGTCTGAGGGAACTTGACTAGTTTTCGATAGATGTTTGAAGTCTGCCAACTGCACTGAGCCAGCGTGATGGACTATAGCCTGACTCCCCTTTAGGGGAGGCCCGCGCCCAGCTGTGGGACGTTAAAAGGGCTGTAATTAGTATCTAAATGGGAAGGATAGGTACATGAATGGCGGAAAAATCGCCGCAGAGCTATACGAAGCGTGGAGTCGTTATGGGTATTCTAGACACTCCATGATTTTACAACGAAATGACACTGAGAGCGCGGGCAAATCATGACGCGTGGGGGCGTGGCTATTACCAAAGAAATGTTATATTTATGCATATTAACTTAGAAATCATTTTAGTATTGGCAAACATTTTGACGCACGAGGGTTGACGCCCCAGTGTGTCGGGGGCTCAAAAGTAATAAAGAGTTTCTTGTTAGTGACTGTATTGAATACTAAGTTTACGAAGACATTGTTATTATGATTGAACAAGACTTACTACTACAGCCCTTTTAACGTCCCACTGCTGGGCACGGGTCCCTCAATGCGAGGGGGATTCAGGCCATAGTCCACCACGCTGGCCCAGTGCGGGTTGGCAGACTTCACACATCTATCGAGAACTAGTCAAGTTCCCTCAGACGTGCAGGTTTCTTCACGATGTTTTCCTTCACCGTTTCATAGCAAGTGATAGCCTCGGATGAAAATGAGATTCGCACATAAATCCCAGAGGTGCGAGCCGGGGTTTGAACCTGTACACTTTGATTGCAAGGCGTGCGTTCGACCACTCGGCTACCACTACTCTAAGACAACAAGACTTAAGACAACATATACTCAACGTAATGCTATGGCTATGAAATGGTGAAGGAAAACATCGTGAGGAAACCTGCACGTCTGAGGGAACTTGACTAGTTTTCGATAGATGTGTGAAGTCTGCTAACCTGCACCGGGCCAGCGTGGTAGAATATGTCTTGAATCCCCCTCGCATTGAGAGGAGGCCCGTGCCCAGCAGTGGGACGTTAAAAGGGCTGTAGTAGTAGATACTCAACGTTAGGTCCCTTACTAAGCAACGCTTGTACTATAGGTACTACAATGAACTGAGGCGAACCCAGTTGAACTTACTCCAGGGCAAATTCTGAAAAGGTCATCTATTAAATTTGTCACTGAAGGGAATTTAACTCATAACTGTGGTGTTAGCACACATGTCAAGACCTCTGTCACGGATTGGCTCGGTCGCTCTCTGCCTTATTTCATACGAGAGAAAGAGATATAATGCACATATTCTGTCACATAAGTCTAGTCTTGGCGCTCATGCTACAACTTCTGGTGTTTGTTCGAATCACCAAGGCAATTCACGAGCCAATTCACTTGTCCTTGCTTACTCGACTAGATAATATCCATCTATCTAGTCCACCACTTACTCTTTATACGTCCGTACTCTTTATTGTACACCAAATAAAGAAAATAATACACCATTCTTAGGTCTAAATTCAGTAGCTATGTACAATTGGGTGGTCTTATCGCTCAAAGCAATTTCTTCCAGACAACCAGTTTGGAAGAGAAATCTATAAATAAGGCAGCTGTTGGTAGTTTAACGGATTGCGGCGAAGTCAAAAGGAAGGGTTATGATTTAAGTAGTTTATGTATGTATGTTTGTATTTACGTATGTTCGTCTGTAGCGTCTAAACTATTCATCCGATTTTGATGAATAAGTTTTCAGTCGATTCGTTACACATAGCTTACATTTTGACTGACTGCAACAATAGGAAGAGTCGATTTTATCTTGTTTCAGTAGTCGGGTTACATGTTTTGTACACTTTTTAACAATGTATTCGTGCCAATATACTTAAGGATGGAATTTCTGTAGCCACGCGACCATACGATAGAATTTGCTCGGGTCATTGATTACATTGAAAAATGTGCTTCTTCAGTGTGTTTACATGGTTCGTTTTGCTATTGGCAAAAAAATCTATTTTTTTATGGATTTAAGAATAATTTCTCGGTGTCTTGCGGTCTGTGACATTGCGTCCATCGTCCGTGTCATATAACAAAATGTTAATTAAAAAACTGTAGGCCTCTCAGAACTCATTTACTATGCTTTGTGGATTCGCGGTGCCATTTACAGTTCCGTGTGTTTCTTCTTGTTTTTCAATTCCATTACTTTGTTGCTTCTCTGATTGTTTTTTTTTCTTAATTAATCTTGTTCTGAAATGTTCAACTTTTATTTCTTAACTAGCTGTGCCCGAGACTTCGCCTACGTGGAATTTAGGAAGATTAGGTGGACAATCGATAAGCCCAATACCGTACCTAATTTGTGGCGATCTATGGGGGAGGCCTATGTCCAGCAGTGGATGTCCCTGGCTGATAGATAGATAGGTGGACAATATAGTAGCGTAAGTGACTCCTTGTAATATCAACTATCTACCAGTGAAAGTCCCGTCAAAATCGGTCTAGCCGTTTGGGAGTTTACCTCCAAAAGACAAATAGATGGACATAAACATTTTTAAAATTGCGTTTTCTTTCAGTGTGTGGTGGCGTATTCATAATATGTATCTAATAAAAAAAAAATTTTAACAAAAAACTAAAACCGACTTCAAAAACCTAAGTGCAATAAAAAGCTAGAAATAACCTCATAATTAATTATATTTGAAGTCGGTGCCAATCTACGTCAGACTATACAAATACACACATGGATTGGCGCCGACTTCAAATTGAGAAACTTCCTCCTTTTTGGAAGTCGGTTATTTTTTATTTATTTTGGCATTGCATATATACACTTCAATTTTAAAAAAATGTATAGATTATGCAGATTATACCTCATCATAATAAACAAAATAAGCAAGTTATAATCCCCATTACAGATTTAATTTTCAATTTAGACAACTTATTGAAATCATTGATACGAGTAAAATTCGCGCATAAATTAATTTGCATTTAATTGATTTCACCAATAACCACTTCATTAAGGTATTTCAATTCGTATTATGTATGTTCTTATACATTATATTTATACATCATCACACCTGTATTCCCCGAAAGGGTAGGCAGAGGTGCACTGTAGTGCGTCCACTCTTCGCCGATGTATTTTGCTCCCAATGTAATAGGCGGCTAGCCTCTTTGTTCCTCCTGTTATTATACCGGGCACATTCCCCCTCAACACGAGGGAGATTAGGGCCATAGTCCACCACGCTGGCCCAGTGCAGGTTGGTGAACTTCACACGCCTTTCTATAGACGTTGTTGATTACAATTAAAAACCTAATTACCTTTGGTATCGAACAATTCAGTACTTCAAAAATTAAACGTATATAAAACTCTGCTGAACTGGAATGTGTCAGTCCTAAGCCGACTGGATGACATTCGATGTACAAGTTTTTCTTTAAATTCTTTCTACCGCTTTTATCGATTTAATTCGCGCGGGTTCTAAGACTTTAGCTGAGGGTCAAAACTCGTCCTAATTTGACCCTGCTGACGATCCTATCTTACAGGAGTAACAGTGATAGGAATGTGAAGGTGTAGGCAGGGCTTATCTTGTTAAGCAAAAATATGTAAGAGATGGATACCAAGAGACGGCCTAAAGTAGTGCGATGACCTGGGCTGTTATCTGGAAACATTAAATCAGAATTGAGGATGAAGACTTTGTTCAGCATTAGGATACTACAGGGTACATCAAAGTCTAAAATAATACTTAACCGCATAATCAATCATTAATATATATAAAAATCAATGCCACTTTTCGTTGTAAGCTAACTCCTCCCAAACGGCTCGACCAATTTGAATAATTTTTCTTGTATGCGTTTGGGTGGCACCCTGGATGGTTAAGATTCACAATTGGACCCGGTAGGTGGCGCTGCTTTCGTATGTCACTCATTCTAAGGCGGTATGAAGTTCGCCCGGTCAGCTAGTTGGGTATAAAAATTAATGGTATGAAAATTTTATCGAAATTCGAACATTCAATTGTTATTTATTGTTATTTCGTCAACAATTTTACAAATGTGTAATATCTCGAGTTTCATGTGATTTTTTTAGTTTAGTTTTTTTAATATAAGTAGCTATCTCTTGTAGGTTACGATGTCAAATAGTGTTTTGGATGTGCCTCAGAATCAGAATCAGAATATTTATAATTCATATAAACCAATACAGGCACTTATGAATCGTCAATAAATAATAATAGTAGTATCTCTACCACCCATTCGGAATGCATTTCCTATGGAGAAGAATGGGCAAGAAACTCCATGGTTGCTTTTTTCAAATAAGGATTTACATTTTTGTGTTTTTCTTAATTAAGGACATAGCAAGTTATGTATGATACGTTTTCGTCTTAATGTAATAGGGGGCCAATTTAGTCAATACGAGGGAGACTTGAGTCGTAGTCAGCTCTAGCCCAGTACAGGTAGTGAACTTCACACGCTTTTCTATAGATGTAGGTCTATACGTAAGAATTTTAACAACATTGACCATTCGGGACACAGTATATAAGGCGTATTATACTGAGATAGAACTTCCCTAGCTAACTGTAGAGTAGGGTAAGTGTATTGCCTTCGAGTTATTTTGGTTCTTAAGAAAAAGTTTAGATAGCAAGTTTACACAAGTTGCAGCCGTTTCTGGAGCATTTCTTTTAGAATTTTTAAGTTCAAGAAAATTGGTAGACTGATGCAAGTTTGACGGATATTTTTTTTTTTTTATTATGAGCTAGAGAGGCAAACGAGCAGACGTTTCACCTGATGGAAAGTGATCAACGCCGCCCATGGACACCGGCAACACCAGGGGCATCGCAAGTGCGTTGCCGGCCTTTAAGGAATGAGTAGGCTCGTTTCTTGAAGATACCCTTGTCGCATCGGTCCGGGAACACCGCTGCAGGAAGTTCATTCCACAGTTTGGTGGTGCGAGGGAGAAAATTCCTGGTAAATAGATAAAAATAATGTTAGCTGCTTACGGTCCCTTTGTAGATGTCTTAAAGACAACGCAAGGTATTTATCGAAGAAACATCGTTATTCTAAGAGATTTATACTGATTTACATTTTTCAAAAAGTCCAAAGGATTTATGTTTTCGCTAGAACTACGAGAGCAAATGCGCTGCATTATTTTTTTTTACGTAATTAATTAAATGATGAAACGTAATGGAATAAGATGAGAAATGGCTCAGCCGGCTTAGCGGGTATATTTCAGCCAGTGTCAAGTAATTAATAGCAAGAGCTAATTCAATATAATATATACAACAGTGGTTGGTAAAACATAAGGGGTGCACGTTACAACCCCGAGCTCGCACCTCTGAGATTTTCATCTGTGAATGTCATTTTTATTACAAGCTTTATATTAACTTGCAATGTATGTCCGGGTGGAATCTTGCAATTGTAAATCAGTTATCCTTGACCGATTGAGCTGAAATTTGGTATACACGCTTATTTTGGATGACAATGCATGCTCAGCTATGTGACGTCATTCTAATTCCAATATGGCGGATCATCCAAGATGGCGGAATAGTTATTTTTTCTGCACTACCACAGTATGGGTATCCAATGAAAGGGCTTGCCGAGGAGAACACTCAAACTAAGTGCAATTAAATAAAAGCTCGTTTTTAAAAAGTTTTTTTTTTTAATTTTTAATAATGATTACCTCTTGCTGAACGGTGATGGAAAACATCGTGAGAAAACCTGCACGGCTATAAAAAGCGCGTCAAATTTAAGTTGCGGCCTCTACACGGCAGAGAAGGCTAAGCTTTTCTTAGCCGCGCCGAAAGGAAGACATACGGGGCGTATTAGACCTCGTTCCGCACTGAACGGGGCGAAAGGTACCAGTAAAGTTAATACCAGTACAGTGTCGCCATTCTCCACGTCGATCCCAAGTGGGTACAAAGTTTGTGAAGTGCCAACTCATTCTTAATTATTCAGATACCAATCCGTGATGCTGTGTGTAGCCGCGTTCTCGGTGACTTCACAAACTGTTCGCCTCTAAAGCCTCAAACATCCAAAATGTTCCAGAGCCCCAAGTCCCCTATTACTATTGTGGAGTTGCTATGACTTCATTTTTAGGGTTCCGTACCTAAAAAGGAACAAAGAACCCTTGTAGTAGCACTTTGTTGCGCGTCTGTTTGTTAAAGCATGTTTTGATGTGAAACATCTAATGGTGCGCTTAGCGAGTGAGAGCAACTGTTGATGCCGCGATGCCGTGATGCGAAAACTTCGAGCAGCTCCGTGGCTCCTGGTTTCTTTCCGCCGCTTGGACTCCGCTCACTCGCCGCTAGGACGCTTCTCTCTCTCTACTCTAAATAGCATAATGTTTCACATCTGCCAGGCGTCCCGCGCTTGAAGAGTATTCTAATGGCTTCAAGATGACAAAATGTAATATCTACACTGGTCATATTTGAGCTGCCATACATAAAAGATGTTGTTTTAATGCCTTAAATAAATAGGTACTCCAGCTACTCCATAACGATAGTGTTAAGGGACTTGGGCCCTGACCATATGTATAAATATGCAACCGAATTCAGATGACTTTTTTTTAAACAAACTCTGTGCCAATACTCGAAACGACTATGCTTATTCGGTCCGAATATATGCATTCTATATTATTTTAGTATAGTAGCTTTTAATAAGATTTCTAACGTGTAATTTTTTCCTCGAAAATCGCCACAAAAAGCTTCTTGAACTCCTTTTGATTTAAAAATTAACACGGCGGAAGGAATAACCTAATTGACCAATCCTAGCTTTGTATACAAACACACTTCGCCTATGTATTTTGGTCCCAATATAATAGGGGGCGAGCCTATTGCCATTATACCGGGCACATTCCCTCTCAATATGAGGGAGATTTCGGCCAAAGTCCACCACGTTGGTCCAGTACGGGTTGGTGAACTTCACACGCCCTTCTATATTATACGTGCAAGTTTCCTCGCGATGTTTTCTTTCACCGTTCAGCAAATGGTAATTATTATTGAACATGATATTTGCACATGAAAATAATCTCAGAGGTGCGAGCCCGGGATTTGAACTTGCACCCCTTGCGTTCAAGGCAGGCGTTCTACTGACGAGGCTGCCGAAAATAATGGAATTCCTATAGCCAAAGCTACTTAAATAACTCGCTTCATAGATGACGTTTCAATGTAAAGTGTTGCAAAGGTCGTTTTAGTATTATCATAAAATTTGCTCGCAAGCATCTTAACGCGCCTGTTTGCGTAAAACCTTACGTTTGTTTACAGAATAATTTCCCTGTTGTGTACGAGACGCTTTTGTGGTATGATACCGTTGAGATGAGAGCCGTATATCAGAATTGTATGTCAACTTCAGTTTTGTTTAATTTTGGAGTTAGACAACTTTGGTTTTAGGGGTGTGCGTAGGGTGTGTCTTCTATGACTTACGTACTTGTTATAGTAAGTTGAAATAAACGTGGGGTAACGACAATTATTTTACCAGATATTTCGGTGTACGTAGGGTGTATCAGAATACCAAAATATTATGTCAGCTGCATATACTATAGCTCATGTTTAGATACATAGTGAAGACAAACTTTAAATAAATATCATAGTTTCTGAGTTACAGACTTTTTTTTATATGGACTACGCTGTTGGCCGTGAGGTGGTCTTTACAGCTTTACCGGAGTAGAGGCGAGTGCAGAGTGCACTCTAACCAAGGCCTTAAGGGCGGAAAAGGGTGGCAACTAGCTCTAGATTCTTTCGAAAAATCATGTTTGAATTTCGAAAAAATAATTATACCATTTATTCTATTGCATTTACGATCTATATAATATATATAACTACAGCCCTTTTAACGTCGGGATTCAGGCCATAGTCCACCACGCTGGCCTAGTGCGGGTTGGCAGACTTCACACATCTATCGAGAACTAGTCAAGTTCCCTCAGACGCGCAGGTTTCCTCACGACGTTTTCCTTCAACGTTTCATAGTAAGTGATAATCTCGGATGAAAATGAGATTCGCACATAAACCCAGAGGTGCGAGCTGGGGTTTGAACTTGCACACTTGATTGCAAGGCATGCGTTCGGCCACTCGGCTACCACTGCTATATTTAATTCAATTTAATTATTTCGAAACTCTGATATGCTCTGCATAGAGTGCTTTGTAAGTTTATGGCGACTTTAAATTGCATAACACTCAACATTTCTAATATTTACCTCACCCAAAGTCTGTAAAAGTAATCTAAACTAAGAATCCTCCTTTCCTCTAGATAGCGTCAGCACGTTTTATCGGAAGTGGAATACGCCCCGCGATTTAATACCGTAAAAGCTGGGAGTAAACAATCTTAGGAGGAAAAGGAAATTCCTGAGCAGACTTTCTTCGCGGAAAAAAACGAAGAATCTGAGATAATTCCTGATGGTAGTTACTGCTTTAGTTTATTTATAGGAGTGAATGTTGATTAAGTGCGGTGATGTTTTAATGTATTTTCCGAAACAATGTACAAATCACTCTCCAAGATTTTCCAATTTATTTGTATTTTCAAAAATCGTACGCAGAATTGTGCACTATGGTCTCGTGTATTTTTCAAAGTGGTGGGCAACTGTGCACTTTGTTCTGGTGTATTTTTCAAAATGATAGGCTAATACGCACTTCGTTCTCGTATATTTTTCAATAAGGTGAGCAAAAGTGCACTTTGTTCTCCGATATTTATCAAAAACTGAGCAAATATGCGTAATTTTCCAAGGTTTTTCGAAGATATAGGAAAATGCCCTTTTACTTACTTTAAGCGCGTCAAAACGCGCGAGTCCTCAGTTTTGCTATACTAAAACGAACTGTATGAACCTGTAGATGAAGCACACTTTTCAACAAATCGTCAACAAATTTTGGGGCGTGGTCTCGTACCACACAAATTCAATCTTATTGTTATTTATACAGAGTACATTTTCCATAACACTGAAGATATTTCGCTAACCCCAGTGAGTGTGAGGCGTAAGAAAGTCCACTGCAGTAGACAAACTTGTCTCTTGGACTCGCACGAACTTTTAAGGCACTTTATTCTTGCACTAAGCTTCCAATGCATACTTCATACTTTGATTTCTTACAAAGAGTATTGCATAAAACATTTAAGATAACTTAGGCAGCTCTTAAATGTCTGAGACAGGTGTTTGGTTACTTAGTCTTGAAACTGGATTTTCTTCGAATACATTGAGATCTAGGTAGCCGAGTTGTTGGAACGCCCGTTTTGAACTCAAGGGTGCAGGTTCAAATCCCGGTCACATAGCTTTTTGTAAAAATTACAAAGTTTATAGGTTATCTATACTTTATATTATAAAGCTGAAGAGTTTGATTGTTTAGTTGAACGCATTAAGCTCTGGAACTCCAAGTCCGATTAAAAATAATATTTTTGCAATGTATAATCTATTTATTGAGGAAGGTTATAGACTTTATAACATCAGAGCTACAACACAGTAACCATAAACACGGGTTTAAAATAATATTGCGATATGAGGTAGTTAAAAATAGTAGCAGTGGTTGCCTCGTGGGCAAGAACGCCCGCCTTGAACGTAAGGGGTGCAAGTTCAAATCCCGGGCCCTGAGATAATTTTCATGTGCGAATGTCATTTTCAACAATGATTACCACTTGCTGAACGGTGAAGGAAAACATCGTGAGTAAAACTGCACGTCTATAGAAAGGCGTGTGAAGTTGACCAACCCGTACTGGGCCAGCGTGGTGGACTATGGCCCAAATCTCTCTCGTATTGAGGGGGAATGTGCCCAGTATAATGGCAATAGGCTCGCCCCTATTACATTGGGACCAAAAATACATCGGCGAAGTGTGGGCGCACGGCAGTGCACCCCTGCCTAACCCCTATTAATATTTAAAAATAGTATGGCCACAGTATACTCAAATATACACTTCTAAAGCAGATATTTCATAGCTCCTGTTACGCTCCACAAAAGATATCTCAGCCGCTCTTTGTCAAGAAACAAATCGTCCCTCAAACGACCAATAAAGCAACTTCAGAAGAAAAATCAACAAGCCTCAATCAACTGTCAAACGAGTGTTTGACTTTTTCTTGACCTTGATATAAATCTATCTACGTATATTTAAGCTGAAACTGAGGTATGTACGTTATTTTAAAATACATGGTACTCTATACAAAAAAAAGTGTGTCTATTTGAAATGTTGAAATAACATCTTTTTACTAAGATAGATAGGTAGATAGATAACTCTGTATTGTTCCAGCTCCTAGAGTAATGCAAACTATACATGTACCAAAAAAAAAAGTGCAACAATGGGCGGCCTTATCACTAAAAGTGATCTCTACCAGGCAACCTTTGGATGGAGAGGAATTAAATATATATAATGTCATATATGGTACTTAACTATAGAAAGAAATAGTTTTATTATATTTATCTGTCTGTCTGTCTATCTGCCTGTCTATTTTTCTCCGAAACTGCTGAACCCGTATTGAATGTACTTTCACAGACTCGTAGATAACTTAGGCATTTTTTTATGTCATAAAATAATTAGAGATCTACGCCCATATAGCAATATGCGCTTTGATTCTTTTAGTACAAAACTAAATTACACTAAACTAAAAGTTTTAGTTAAAACATATATTTAGAGCTGTCAAATATAATTTTCTTATTGTTTGTGTACTTCAAAATCGACGTTACTGTCTTTTTTTAATATTTCTCAGATTTTTATCACGACCTAAATCTAAAGAGACGCTGTGGGCGAAAGTAGGTAAGCAGTAAGATATTTGCAGTTCAGAGCAAAATGGATTAGACCACAAATAGCTATATGTCATTTTGATGGAAGCATTTGTATCTTTCACGAGCGCGATTCTCGCTGGCACGGTCAACAATCTTTGAGAAAGTGAAGATTTTGCGAAAATCTTAACCTGATAGATACGACTAACAATTTTTCGACGTTATAAATGGCACCTAATGTGTTAACCTTAATTTATACCTTTTTATCTACTGTAATGAAATGAATGAATATAGCAAATAATCTGGCTTAGATTACTATCAACAAGCGTTTTACAAAAAAACTCTATAATTATTAAATTAATTATAAATAAATTTTTATTTTTTTTATTATAATTTAAAATGTTATATTTGTACGTAATCGTAAATAGTTTATATAAATAAATATATAATTAAATTAATTAATAAGTGAAAGCGAATAAATTTAAAAAAAAAAATTCAACCCATAATATCAATTCCTACAAATCGTCTTATGTTTTGACCAGACATATAGCTGATAATACCTTGTAGATCACATGGCTTATGAGTTATGCCATTCATCTGGATATTAGGATTTGAAGAAATGCCTGACTGTTGAAGTTTTGGCTAAACAATGTTTGTTAATGGAGACTGAACCCTGGATTATGTTCTTATAATTCCTTTTGAGTTGTACATAAAACAGTAAACTTACCTTATTTATTGACATAAGTTATTCACCAGAGCACAGTTGGCCGTACAACTACTTCTTAAAGCACATCCATACATTTATATATTTACGCATTTCTCCCTCGGGGGTAGGTAGAAAATACTGTTTGCACATTCATACATCTTTGCATAGACTGAGACCCGTCGGTTTAGGGTACTACGGAATTTTTAAAGCGGTATTACCAAAAGTACTGTCACTAACTCATAACAATACTGCTAAAGAGTGAGCGATAGGGCGTACTAGGGAGACAGGATTTAGATTCAATATTTTGTGTTCCAAACATAATTCTTTACAAGGATTGACAAGTTTTATTAAGGGTTATGTGTTATATAGTGAAAAGTGAAAACTCCTCCAAAATACTCGTTAAAATTAATCCGCTAAGTCATTATGATTTAAAGGCAGTACAAGAAGGTGCTCGTAACCAGGTGAGATAAGTAATTTCGCGTAGAACCACTGAATATGAGACCTGGGACCAACCCAAACCGTCCCCCTCATAAATATTTTGCGATATTACCCCTTATGTGTTGGCTGAGAGAAATTGGTGCAACTTCAACTTTAACACCTAGAGCTAAGGTTGGGGATCGTATAAAGGTTTTTGGATAACAAATGAACGTTGGATCTTAAGTAATATGTTAGCACATATTTCTCGGTTGCGGTTCGCTTGTAAATTAATATTTTTTCGAGTTAACTTTTTGAGTAACGAGCGCCATCTTTGTGTAAGCCGGTGACGGGAAAAGTTGTTGAGAAAATGGTTTATTAAATGAGGATGATGGGTATTAAGCCCAACATACTTTTCCAGTTTTCCTTGGCTTGTTAAAGCGCATAGTATGGTTTTGTTGATGAGTACATAAACTCTGATAGTACATTAGTTGTCAAAAAGTAAAAGGACCAATCAAAATAATAGTCTTTGAGTCGGAGGAGTCATCCGCCATCTTTAAACCAGGTACAGGTATTATCTTATTCCATTATGTTCCATCATTTCGCAAAAAAAATCACACCCGTAAGTGCAGTGCACCTCTGCCTACCCCTTCGGGGAATACAGGCGTGATGATGTATTTCGTAAAAGAAGAAATTGAGTCCTGAGCGAGATACTATTAACCCATAACAAAAGAAAATGAATTTGTATTCTAAAATAAAATGTATTTTTCAGAAAACTATTATTATTCGACGACGGCTTGGTCGAGTGGTGTGAGCGGACCTGGTTGTTGCGGGTCCGATTCACGTCTGTGGCAAATTTCAGAATTTTCACTAATGTAGATGTAACTGGGATCGCCCTAAGTCCTACAAGCTTTGTTATTTTGGTCATATGATGAGTCATAATGTTGTCCGGCCAATTTTTTTTTTCTAACTTTTTGTGTCTTACTGCTGGGCAAAAGTCTCCCCTGCATCCTCCCATTCATCCAATCCAATCATTGATTTAATTACATAAAAAAATAGACTTATGTCTTCAGCTCAAAAGTGTATGTGTATGTTTAATTAATAGGACAGAACACACCCGAAAGTGTTATCTCTAGTTTAAATAAATCATGTTTAAAAAAATATCCCGATGCTTCCAACTGACTTGCTTTAAATCGTCCGTTCACCTCAGCCGTTCAATGAACTGACGCTATCTGAGCTATGTCATTGTGAGCGAATGAATGAAAAATACATGGAGAATTTTGCGCGAAATTTCATTTCGTTTATTTTCATGCTTCGATTTTCATAGGAATGGATTGGTATATTTGGTTGCTGAGATTTATGATCTGATTATTGGTTTTATTCAAAATATTGAAAATGGTTGAATGTATGAAACACTTATTCGAATGCATCGCAACGTTTACATTCGAATAAGAATCAAGAATGCTTGCTGTCTTTGTTGTTCTTATATAAAACCGGTGTCTGAGCGAGACGAAATATCGTTGTTGGAGGTAATAGTATTAATATTAAGAAGGCCTTTACTAGCGGTGGTCATGTAGCATAAAATTGGAACAGTATTTTGGGTACATACGAGGAAAATATCAATAGCAGTGTCTTTGGCTCCTCCAACTTAGCTAAATGCATGAGCTAGGAGTGGCCTTACGTCAATAGTTTAATAGCCAGGATTTAATCCGGACCTTACAGTTACGAGGGCTACCCCTCTGACCTGTAGAGCTAGGTTTTCCTAACCATTTTGGGCAAGAGACCCCTTCCCAAATGAACTAATACCTCAAAGCTCCAAATTACTTTAAAACTCCTATCTCTAGTTTTTTTTCTTATTGATACAAAATACTGTAAGTATTCAAAACTTTGCGGTAGGTTAAGGGACCAACCACAAAGTGGTTGATATCAACCCTTTTGGGAATCGCAGCTCTAGAGTATTGATGCTATAAAACGCTAGACTGCTCCAAGAGGTGAAAAGAAGGCAGGTACAGAATTTACTCATAAAATAATTCCAGAAATAAAGTTTAGTTTAACTCACGCCTCGTTTGTGTAATGCACAAAAGACAGTGCCTACGCCATGGCTCTGAATAATTCAGTGTCTCAATAACTAGTTGGTTTAAAGGTAAAATTTTAAATTTACTCGCAAAGCTTGTCGCAATTGCTTAGAGCAGACAGGTTCCTCACATGCGAGGAGTGTTGGATGGTGGGCGCTATAGAAGGAGAGCGGATACAATACCAGACATTAAACAGAGTGTATCAGAAGTCTGGAATAATACATTAACCATTGATATAAGACATTATCTACATAAGTAAAAAAGAATAAGTGTCTGTATTTGTAATATCAAAAT
The DNA here is from genome assembly GCA_914767695.1 of Ptilodon capucinus. NCBI lineage: Eukaryota > Metazoa > Arthropoda > Insecta > Lepidoptera > Notodontidae > Ptilodon > Ptilodon capucinus. The sequence continues at coordinate 3,990,061 of OU611830.1, read as the reverse complement.
TACATCATAATAATAATAATACATCATCACGCCTGTATTCCCCGAAGGGGTAGGCAGAGGTGCACTGCAGTGCGCCCACACTTCGCCGATGTATTTTTGGTCCCAATGTAATAGGGGGCGAGCCTATTGCCATTATACCGGGCACATTCTCCCTCATTACGAGGGAGATTTTTGGGCTATAGTCCACCACGCTGGCCCAGTGCGGGTTGGTGAACTTCACACGCCTTTCTATAGACGTGCAGGTTTCCTCACGATGTTTTCCTTCACCGTTTCAAAGCAAGTGGTAATCTCGGATGAAAATGAGATTCGCACATAAACCCAGAGGTGCGAGCCGGGGTTTGAACCTGCACACTTTGATTTGCAAGACGTGCGTTCGACCACTCGGCTACCACTAACAAAATTACACCTTTTACTTAATGCAATTATATACGATACCGATACTGAACGTGTAATTTTTAAATGTATGTCTGTGTGTTCTGGGTAAACTACCAAAAGGGTGAATCGATATTAACGGAATATTCCCCGGCAGATGCAACAAGCAGTAACTTAGGCTATTTTTATTTTAGAAATAAATAATTAGGGATCTGTGGGGAGTAAATAAAACTCATTCTTTCCGGGTAATTCGGGTTCCTAGATATTTAGCGCGTATGAAGTCGGTGGCAGCTTGTTGTATATAAATTTATTCTGATAGCATAAATATTTTTTGTATCCCCCTCGCATTAAAAGAGGCCCGTGCCCAACAGTGGGACGTTTAAATGGCTATAGTAGTATTTTTTTAAGTTTTCAAGTTCTGTTTTGGGAACAGTAGCAGCCAGCCCTTGAATATTATACCCATTAACGAATTTGCTGGATAACGCACTTAAAAAGGCATCTTTTATATTATGATATAAGATATAGTTTAGCTTGTACATTAAGGCACACGACCAAACGCCGTCACTTTCTTGGAACATCTCATTTAAGCTCAACCGAGCGCGATGTCTCCAGGATGTTCCCCTATTTTCTCTTCAATAACTTTTAAAATGTCAGATATTACTGACAATACGATTGAGACTTTGTTGGTTTGTTTTACACAAGTACCCAGGGGCCCGATTTTTGTTTGATAGACATCATCTCTATCGACATGTCGAAAAAAAAACGAAGAAATTCAACATATGTCTAATAGAGATTGATGTCTACTACTACTACAGTCCTTTTAACGTCCCACTGCTGGAAACGGGCCTCCTCTCAATGTGAGGGGGGTTCGGGCCATAGTCCACCACGCTGGCCCAGTGCGGGTTGGCAGCATTCACACATCTGTCGAAAACTAGTTAAGTTCCCTTAGACGTGCAGGTTACCTCACGATGTTTTCCTTCACCGATACATAGCGAGTGATAATCTCGGATGAAAATGAGATTCGCACATAAATTCCAGAGGTGCTAGCCGGGGTTTGAACCTGTATACTTCGACCACTCGGCTACCACTGCTTTTTCATCAAACGAAAATTGGGCCCCTGGGACTCACTAGCGTCCGAACTCTACAATCCCTTTTAGTGATATTTTGGCTATGAGTTGTGAATACTGCATGAAAGCCAAACATTTTCTCCATCAGCCAGTCTTGGTCTTATTTTTCTAACATTTATAGTTATCAAGATATCTCTATGCCTTCACAATTTTAAATGACATCACTTTCTGCATATTTGCTTGTATCTTAAAATTAGGTATTATTCGCTTTATAGTAGACGGAAAACAAAACGTTTTATCTATAAGCCAGTCTTGGTCTCATTGTCCACGAAGAGATTTTCTACAATACGATAAAAGATGGCGCGCAATATCCACTGCATACAAAAACACGATTCCATATACAATCCTGAATCGCGATGTAAGAGTTTTAACAAACTTAAATATTTAATAAGCATTTTAATATACCAGAAGCCCATCTGGCTAGAAGATCTTCCGATTACCGTTAAAATCTTGACCAAAAGGTACTCAAGTGGGTTTCTTAAGATGTATTGTCAAAAGCTTAGTAATAACAAAAAATAAAAACACCTAGTTCTGTATAATACTCCTTTAAATTGCAGTAATTTCATGAACCTTCGAAATCTATCTACAAATCGTTACGCAGATATTTACCGAAACATTTTCCCTAAACATTAGTGTTGGATTTATTTTTCCTTCCCTTTTTGCAAAGGAAATGACTTATACGTGGGTCGTTGTACAATGCAAGGGACGTAATTGACAAACAGATAGTCTTTTGACCAATTTTAATCGGAATATGTTTCAGTCCCATTTATAAGGTTTACTTTTGTAGATCAGTGAAAGTACCTACTGCTTCTTATTTTCTTACGTTCGAGAAATATTGGTGCCACCTTAAATGTATAGGAAGTAAAATAAAAAATATGTACAAATCTGTTTACCGGAGGTATAATATCCTAAGTCATTTTTTTCTAAATTAGTTTTATGATGTCATTGGAACAATCTCTTATTAACCTACTTTTAAACAAATAAAAATTTACTTGAAATTTCACACAATTGTGTTATCATGTGATATACGTGAATAGTGTTCCAATTAAGACTTAAAATATGTGCCCATGTGAAAAATTTGCTTAATGTGACTTAAGATTGTTTGCCTCCGGTGTACAGATATTATTCACCAATTTTTTTATAAAGCGAGTTACTATGAAACTCAAACTGGGCGTTGCCTGTATTTTGGATTCATGTGTTCAAAACTATTTGAGCAGTGAATAAGATAAATGTAAAATAGTGAGTGCATGTATTGTGTGGTAATGAAGTGTGTGAAGTGAAAGATTGATCGATCATCAAAAGTGAAGCAACTTACCTATGTGTAATAATTGCTGCGATCGACTTACTATAACGGGTTGGCTTAGTGGGCCTGAGTGTAGGCCGCTCGGCTAACTGCACTGGGTGGCTACGGGTTCGATTCCCGCCAGAGGCAAAATTCTAAATTTGTCCTGGACTGAGTGTAACTAGGACGGTACCCATAATGCAAGCTATGCTTAGTTTCGGATCATGTAATAAGTATGTGTTAGAAATTTAAATGTCCGAAATAGAAGGGAGTGAACTTGGTGCTTCATTTATTGTTAAGCAAGATTCTATCTGATCTTTTTATACGTTAATCATATATATTATTTCCAACTAGGTTTAAAAGGGGTGTCTACATCAGGCCCACATATGCCTCCGAGTCAAGTAATTGCCACTTTGAATGCAAAAACGGTATCCTCACTTGAATTTTAAGCGATGGGTAAGTGTGAACTAATACCAGTTTTTACGAGACTCACATGAACTGAATACGTAATAGGGTAGTGTAGTCATCGGAGAGGTCATTTAGTCAATAATTTAATCGATTTATTGACTAAATATATATAGCAAGATAATCGATATATTTTCTGATAAATGCATACAAATCAATAAATTATGTGTAATCTCGCTGGTTTATGGAGGGATTAGGAGAAACTTTTCTTTGATTTTTGTAGTCGATTTAATCGAGTATAATAACTCTAGGTATATGAACACTATGGGTTAAAATGGATTACGAAGATTCATTAAAATACTAATAGTGTAAAATTCTAACAAAATTTATGATTTCATTTCAAGAATAAATAACCAAAATAATTCAATAACTATAAAAGTTTAGATAATATATTTGTGTCTTGAAATTTCTGTAAATAGAACCACAGGTAAAATAAACAAAAGATATTTTAATGAAAAAAATCACAAGAAAGATTGCATTTCCAAGATGAACTTACAACTTTTCTCAAAGGAAATGAACTTCTAAATCGAGAAAAGTGAACGGCATAATAAATACCACGTCTCGATTCAATTCCAACTTTACTCGTATCCCTACACTATAACGCGCCCAAAAAGAGTTAAGTTTTATTACACTTTGTTTATTTCGTTATAAACCACTCTCTTAACTTGGTAGATTAATACTTTCGGGCACATTTTTCAGATATTACTACATTAATTGGCGATTTTATATACGGGATTAATTTATTACTTTATTACGAAGGTGGCAAGTTAAAAAATCGTTTGGCTTATTGGATTTGGGTGCAATACCTTTTATTTAATAGCCTCTCGGCTCTGGCCACAACCGTTTAATTAAAACAAAGTAGGTTGAATATATACGAATGTATATCCTATCCTATTAATATTATAAATTTGAAAGTATGTGAGGATGGATGGATGGATGGATGGTTGGATGGATGGATGGAGGGATGGATGTTTGTTACTCTTTCACGCAAAAACTACTGAACGGATTTTGTTGAAACTTTGCAGTTATATTGCTTATACATCAGAATAACATACTACTACTACTACAGCCCTTTTAAAGTCCCACTGCTGGGCACGGGCCTCCCCTCAATGCGCGGGGGATTCGGGCCATAGTCCACCACGCTGGCCCAGTGCGGGTTGGCAGACTTCACACATCTATTGAAAACTAGTCAAGTTCCCTCAGACGTGCAGGTTTCCTCACGATGTTTACCTTCAACATTTCATAGCAAGTGATAATCTCGGATGAAAATGAGATTCGCACATAAATCACAGAGGTGCGAGCCGGGGTTTGAACCTGCACACTTTGATTTGCAAGGCGTGCGTTCGACCACTCGGCTACCACTGCTTCGAATGAGTATGATTTCCTGTAAAGCTCAAAATATTACGCTTAATTCAATTAGAATTTCACCCCTCGATACACATCCGTTTGCATGCGTTGTCAACAAACAAACACAACAATTTTATTTATTTGTACACATTACGTGCTATTTTGTAGGTATGGGCCTCCACTCAGCGCAAGTGGGATCGTTTAATTCAGTCACGTCGTATACTAAAATCGAAGACTGACTCCACAGATACAATTTACGCTCTAAGTTTGTATCTGGGTTGATCGGGAGATTCGGAAGTTCGAAACTGGGTTACTCCGTCTGACCTGCAGGGTCGGGGAATAGCTCCCAATATTAAAAGATTTAAAATCGGAGCTCAATGCCCTTGGGGTCAGTACTACATCTGTGGTTAATTATGAAAAAGTTTGTTATTAGGTCTACCGAACAATTGGGGTCACACATTTTGCTAATACCAAAACTAAATCTATGTAAGCCCATTAAGTTGAAGAATTAACTTTTTCTATGACAGAATACAGTTCGATTTGATATCGGCAAAATATTTAACGAGCGGCTTTTGACTATTTAGAATTTTTTCGAGAGGCTGGCAACATTATTTCCTGCTTACTAAATGCTTGGGTAAAGACAAAAATGGGAACCACTCCCGCTTCGAACGCATATGCTGCATGTTCGAACCTCTAAAACCTTTAGATTTCGTGCGCGAATTCCATTTTCAATACTAATTATCACTTGCTGAACGATGAAGGCAAAACTTGTAGAAACCTGCACGTCTATAAAATGGAGTGTGAAGTTCACCAACGCGCACTGGGCTAGCGTAGTACTGAGAGTGAATAAACCCGATATAATGGCAATAGTTCCGCCCTCTATTACATTGCTATCAAGATACGAGTACATCGATAAAGTGTGGAAGCACTGCAGCACATCTCTGCCTACCCCTTCGGGGAATACAGGAGTAATGATGTACATATAAATTCTGTAGATATATGCATTGTATATGATTGCAAGGCGATTATGTAACTCTTACTGGTATCAATGTTTGTCAGAAACTATGTACAACATGGCGGAATTTCAATATTTTTTTAAAGTTGCTTTTATTTATTTATTTGGATCACAAAACATGTTACAATCAAATTTTTATAACATAAACATACTAATAAATAGGCCCAGATTGCAACTCTAAATATGTGTGCACATAATACGCCATGTACAGAAGTTGTGCATTACCTATACAATAACTTAGAATCTAAATCCTGAACGTAAGTGATAAGTGAAGTGTAAAATCTAAATCCTAAAGGTAAGTGTTAATTCTAGGTTGGACTAAATCTGTTGGGACATAACTTTGACAGGTGATTGAAACTAGTTTGAAATGTAATCATGTAATCACGTAATCACCTCGCAGTTTGACTCAATAGCTTTGGTGTAATCAATACAATCAAATTACGTGCAATTTGAGCGAACTCCAAATTAGCATGACGTAATGATATCCCGTTTTCCCGAATATGTTAATACCGGATTTACAGTCGATTTTATTGTAATCGTATTGCTATTACATACCGTTTTTCGACAAAATTGAAAAGGAAGAATAAGCAGATTTAAAACAAATTTACCAAGTGCGAGGCGGACTTGCGCACAGAGGGTTCCTTACCAACTTGTGTGTATCATAACGTTTTCATATTTTTTTTCTCGTTTTCATATTCAAGATTTCATTTTCATATTTTTTTCATAACGTTTGGGATCCGGCGATGCATAGTGTTTTCTGGCGTTATTTATTTAACAAGACAACAGAATCATTATTATATAGTAGATCGAATAGCCTCCTTACCAATACCCGCTTGCAGCAAGTTTTTTTAATATTCAAGCAGTGGTAGCCTCGTGGGCAAGAACGCCCGCCTTGAACGTAAGGGGTGCAAGTTCAAATCCCAGGAACGCACCTCTGAGATAATTTTCAAGTGCGAATGTCATTTTCAACAATGATTACCACTTGCTGAACGGTGAAGGAAAACATCGTGAGGAAACCTGCACGTCTATAGAAAGGCGTGTGAAGTTCACCAACGCGCACTGGGCCAGCGTGGTGGACTATGGCCTAAATCTCCCTCGTATGGAGGGGGAATGTGCCCGGTATAATGGCAATAGGCTCGCCCCGTATTACATTGGGACCAAAATACATCGGCGAAGTGTGGGCGCACTACAGTGCACCTCTACCTACCCCTTCGGGGAATACAAGCGTGATGATGGTGTACTTTCAGTTTTTGACAGTGAACATAAAATATGCCAAAAATTTATAGTTTTTCCACCTATTAGAAACAAAACAACAAACAAACGAAAATATTACATTCTTAGGTCTAAGTAAGGTCTAAATAGCTATGTCTGAAAATAATATTAAAATAATACAGCTAAATCTAGCCCATCAATATTATTTGGTAAAGTTCAGTCTATATGCAAAGTTTTTCCATTTACAGTACGGTTAACATTTTCTCTTTATGCAGATGAAATAATTTAGTAAACCTCCCCACATCCGCAGCAGACGTGGCTTACTGTTACGCGTCTTAATACTTGTGAGGGTAGGGTGACCATGAACTTTGAATGTATCAGGATAATCCTGAAAATACCTCTTGTTTTACGTACTTAGATATTATATAGAGATAGAAAACTCTTTATTATACACCAATAGTTATTGGGAAATTACTCAAAATAGGAACAAATAATAGTGTGTGTACATTAGGCGGTTTTATCACAAACTGCGATCTCTTCCAAACAACCTTACGTCATGAATGAAATGATGAAAATTTAAAGGAATAAGATGAGGAATGGCTGCACTTGCGGTCGACGGGTATTTATGCCAATTTCAAGTAATTAATAGCAAGGACAAATTCAATAAAAACACATTATTATTAAAACGGGTAATGAACGTTATAAAGATGGCGGTTGGATGCTGTCCTGAAAAGTTGTTGTTAAAGAAATAATAATTATATACAATAAAATGTAAAGCTGTGTTGCAATTTAAAATAAAAAATATTTATATTTTTTGTGAAATTTACTTATCATACAATATGAAGTTGTCTATGCAAATAAATAAAATTGGAGTGTCTGTTTGTAATATCAAAATAACATTATTTTAACAAATGCATCTGAAGGTATACACGATACCTATAACGAAAATGCATTTAAAATAATGTTTGTCTTGTCTTTTCTGTTTGTTCCGGGTAAACTTCTAAACGACTGAACAGATTTCGACGGCGTAAAGGCTCGAAGGCGTAACTTATGTTACTTTTATTTTAGAGAAAGCATTAGGGTTCCGCGGGATGAACATGAAACTATTATTTCCGGGTAATCTTCCTAAAGTCCACGCGGGCGAAGTCGCGGGCACAGCTAGTTATTAATAAAGCTGGGGCATACATACCATACCTGGGCATGGAATGTGGGCCCCTAATATGTGCGAATGATTTACAATCATAAACACATTAAAACACATTGGGGCGTCAAAAGCCACGCACCAAAATGTTTGCCAATAACAAAATGAAAACTATATTGACTAATATAAAGTTCATTTTTCAACAAAATAACATTCTCAGCGCGAGTGAATTTTGACGCGTGGGGGCGTGGCTTTTACCAAAGAAACTCAATCTTTATGTATATTAACTCCGAGTTTGTTTTGGTATTGACAACAATTTTGTCTTTTTAGAAAATCAAAGTAGGTAAATGTCGCCTTCAAACGAGCCGTCAGATTACAGGACTTCCGTAAACTAACAGCTCGTCTGAACGCTTTCATACATCTTATTCTGCTACTGCATACTTTATCGGGACACAAGATTTACCGCGGTAAGACTTTTAAACACCTATCAAAAGTAAAGTCATTTCCTTACCAACAAAACGTTAATTCTCAATTAATGTTAACACCACAGCTCAGCCGCCATAAGCCAACAAAAGCCGGTAAAAATCTCATAATAAAAAATAATGTTAATCATAATCTCAAATCTATTTGAGAGCTCTTGTTTTCCCCTCAAAACGTCCCATTGAGAACGAAAATGTCTCCCATTCACGCGAAATCTGGGTCACCTTATCGCTCGAGATAATAATTTACCATTCAAAAACACTTTTATTCATGAAAGTGAAGAAAGAATGCTCGCGTAGACGAGATACGCGTCGCGGCGCGACCTTGGACGAAGTTCGTCGTGACAAGACCCAAGACACGATGTACCTTTTATGTGTGGGAGATGTGTGTCACATTCCAGTTTCACGTTAGTATGTGACTACGCGAAATAACATAGATTTTTTAAAAATGCACTCTTTATCAACAATCATAAGGATTGAATTTCTGTGGTAAAAGCCGAGTGATCACATATCAAAATACGCTCGCGTCTTCGATGTTATTTAGTTGAAAAATTAGCTTTTTCTATGAATTAATACAGTTGGTTTTGATATTGGTAAAGAATTTGTCGTGCATTTTGCCGCACTTTCGGCGGCAGGGTTTTAAGCCATATGATTTTTAAAAACGCTTGTAGATTGTCATATTAGCTAGAAAATCTGGATTATAATAGATCGCCAATTGACTAAGCCAGGGGCTTTGCGAGGCTGCTTATGAGAGCAATATTTTGAGACCCTCAAACATATGGGGCATCAAAAGACGCGCATTTTTTTTGCCAATACTAAAGTGAACTCTATGTCCAATACACATAAAGATTTTCTGTCGAAAAGCTACACCCCACCCGTCAAAATTCGCTCGCGCTTTCGACGTCATTACATTGAAGTATGAACTTTTTTAAAAGTCAATACAGTTCCTTTTGCTATTGGCAAAATGAACGCGTGAGTCTTAATATCCCAGTGTCCGGGGGTCATTTTAACATACATACATACATATACTCACGCTTGTATCCCATGGGGGTAGGCAGAGACTACCGTTTGCCACACGCTACGATCCCGACAAACCTCTTTCGCTTCATCCACAGTCATACATCTTTTCATGCACTTCCGTCGGTTTAGAGTGCTACGGAATTGACCTTTCTGGAAGAGACCGTTAATCTGGTCGTGAAAGGTCCTCCTGGGGCGCCCTCTTCCGACATTTCCACTCACGTTTGCCTGGTATATTTCTTTCGTCAGTCTACTTTCATTCATCCTCTCTACATGGCCAAACCACCTCAACATACTTTTCTCAATCTTGGTCACCACATCATTTTTCAGCTTACATTCATCTCGTATCTTGCTATTCCTCAACCGGTCAGCAATGGTGACACCACACATACTCCGTAATTTCATTTTAAAGGCATGAATAATCATGCTTTTAAAATTGGTTTGACATGAGTGAGAAGACAAAACTGGCCTTTAGCCAGCAGTTGGATTATAATCATAAAATAACAAATAAATGAAGCACGACTAATATATCAAAATAGTCCTAACGTAATTAAACACTCACAAAGGAAATATTACATATAACTGAAAAATCGTAAAGCTCGTTCCCCAAACACAAAAAGGTTTCTGTATAAGGTTGTACAACAAAGGAATTTGTGGGGTACACACCCTTTGTGCCATATGACCTTTTCTAAATGTATTATTTTACCTCACCGACCTGATTAGCACTACGTAAAGCATTCCGACCCTAGGTCACAAACGCAGTCACCTTTTACACAATACGCCCTCAATACATTAACGTAATAAGGGGCAAGTTTTGAATGGAGAACAAGGTCCAGGATCCGATCCTGTCGATGCGAACGGCGGGGAAACTTGCCCGGTTGACCGCCCCGGCCAATTTTTCGCACTATTTCACCTGTCTCGAGCAACACTCGACCGTTTTTACCCGTAGCTATGGCAGGGTTGAGCTGGATATGACACGGATGTGCTTTCAAAGTCAAAGTCAAATTATTTATTTTGTTCGCCTACGGAGCCACTTACACTTGTCAAATATTTTTTTATTGCCTATATGCTACTACCGAATCGAAGCACGACCTCGACTGAGAAAATCCATCAAAAAATGACTTAAATTATAGTTTCAAAAATTATATAAATTATAGTTTCAAAAATGATAGTCTCACGGACGTTTCCCTTTTTTAATCGCCCAAACTTACTCGTAACTCAACCTGAGTTACGTTCTTGGTTACTATTAAAACTTTTATAAGTAAAACTAATCAATTAAGGCAAGTAGCAAATAAAATACGTAATTACTTTAAAACATGGCAATTTCTAGTTACAAAGCAATCTATGATTAGATCGACTGACCGATCAGCCTCGTGAGGCTTTTTTGCCTCAGCAATGAGTTGGCTCATACCAGGCCATAGTACATACTGCCTCGCCATGAGTGCCAATATCAAAAAGAAGTCTGTGTAGCACTTAAGAAAATTTTTACAATTTCTAAGAACCTCCATAGGTCTATAAATAAAATATAAATGATTTGTCTGTGACTAAAAGTACATAAAGTTTGAATTTATGTCGTAAAAACCATGCGGTCACGGCGCAAGATTCGCTCGCGCTGTCAATGACAGGTCGTTGGAGAATGACCTTTTTCAATAAGTCAATACAGTTCATTTTGGTATTGAAAAAAAATTTGCAGCTCGCGTCTTGACCTTTGTCACAGATTCGCTCGCTCGCTCTGTCTTATATACATACGAGAGAAAGAGACCACATCAAGATATTCCGTGAAATAAGTGTAGTCTTGGCGTACATGCTACAATTATAGGAAATTTCACCATTCAAGTCTGTTCCAGTTAGCCATAAAATCTTAGACTTCACTGTAAGGGGTTGGAATATATTCGCGATTTGGGTCACTTACTCCTTCCTGAGTGCTGATTGGGTAACCTCAAGTTGTTTATTTTGGGATCAACATTGATGATGACATTACGGGAACTTTCACACCATTCACAAGTTATATTTATATGACCAGTCTGTTCAGAAAAAAATATTGAAATATCCACTCAGTGGCTTGGACAATCGGCATCAATGCTGCTTCCATTTTGAAATGTAATGAAATTCTGTAAAACATCTGGCTATGTACCTATGGGCTAATTTGCAAACATCCAAAAGGTTCATTACAATTTCCTCAATTCATAAGTAACTTCCTTTGTTTTAACCAAATACCAATTTGATTGGTAGTATAATAGTTGTCACAATTCTCCCAATATCTAGATATGTCCCTCTGCTACCTTATTAGTAGTATTACTTAAACTGATGATAATATAAAAACTGTTCTGCTAGAACTGGTGATCGTAAGATCCTTAAGAAAATCCCATTTTAAAATCCAATCGAACTGCTGGCGTGGCAAATTCGACTCTAAATCTTATCCCCAAGAAAGCTCTTATTAAAATACCCACAGAAAACAAACGTCCGTATTCGGTACGTCCAATTCCAATGTTATTTCTAAAAGCTCAAACCCCCGTAAAAATATTTGCTCACTTCCTTCAGTACGTAAGAATGGGGACGGTTTTTGCGGAATAAAATAACGTATTAGGTCCTTGAGGAATTTTCTATTGTGTGTGATTATTGGATTTGCGGAGCGTACTAAGCTGATGTAAGGGAAATGGCAAGCGTATCGATCATTGTGGAGAGACCCTTTGTTCCTTAAAACTTCAATTGAGTGAATTTAGGTGCAGACATAATTGATTATAGCTCATTAAAATATGAGCCTCCCATCCAATACGGGGGATATTCAGGAGATAGTCTACTGGCCCAGTGCAGGTTAGCAGACTTGACACGTCTATCGAGACCCGGTTAAGTTCATGCAGACATAAAAATTCCCTCACGATATTTCCTCTTACCGTTTTTACCTAAAACAAACGGACAGATAGACAGAATTGTTTTTTTTTTATAATTGCGTTTTCTTTTAAGGTAGAGTATAAACTTTGATATGCATTCAGTAAAAGCTATTATTTTGAAAATACAAATAGACACCTCAATTTCATTTTATAAGTACCTGGAGTATATAATTTGATATGCATTCAGTAAAAGCTATTATTTTGAAAATACAAATAGACACCTCAATTTCATTTATTTGTATAGATGATCTATTTAAAGAGGCATTGCAGAACACATGAGTCATTATTGAGTGGTTGTAATTTTTATAAATTTGCGTGTAACTTTCTTAGTAAAAGAATCATAAGCAGCAGTTTTTAATCTTTTAATATCCACCAGACAATAGCATCCGTTTCGTTATTTTGAGCACAAAACATGGCCAAACAAAAAGCAATGTCTCATCTAATTAATCTCCGCATTCACCATCTGCGTAAAAGTTTTAACTCTAACACCTTGTAGTCCAAAGACCTTCAGCTAACTATTTTAATTAAAAATCTCGGGACATGCACAGACAAAGAACAATTTATGGATAAATCTTCGGGAAATTTGTTTTGTAAACTCACGGTGAGTTGGAAGTGTATTGTTTGCGGGATTTATGGGGGCTCCAAGTTCAGGAAGTTAAAGGGAATCTTCATTGGAACTGAACATGAGGCCAATTTTGTGGGTCACATAAAGAAACGTATAAACAAACATATTTCGAAACAATTTCAACATTAAATGGGTGAAGTAATTTGTGACCATCAAAAACATAAATGTGAAATGAGAGCCAAAGTTCAATATTATCAGTATGCCTTGGTTGTTGACTTGAGCGACAAACGAAGTGAAATCTAAATGGGTGCCAAGTTCAGTGGTCAGTCCTGAAATTTATTTATAACAACTTATACTATTTCATTACAACTTAAAATATCATTTCTTCTTTTAACTTAGGATAATATATTGAAGCCTAAGGTCTGACTTGGCTAGTTCTTGTAGCTTTTTAGTGCTCCTAGGTTTTCAAAGTCGGTTTTTGTTTTATGTTAAAAATAATTTTAATGAAAATAAACGAATCAATAATCTTACCAAAAAAACCATAGTAAAACATTTATAATATCTCATATTCGCTTAGAATTTGCGATATTTTAAGAGTTCAATAAACGAATTTTGAATCGCATTGTATTTAGTACACCTACAAATTTTAGTGGTCGCACAAATTCATTAGTTGGTATCCATTTATCATGACTATCCGAATGCGCAGGGCTACATCCATTAATGTTCGGTTAACCATCTCATTAGCGCTAGTTAGATTTGGAATTATGCGTGTTGCAGCGATAGGTGTCCCAGAGCTTGTATTCTAGAACCGCTAAACATAACTAGAATTATTTTTAAACTGGAACTCCGAGGAATTACGAGAGGCTTTAGTCATTCAGCGAAAAAATACAGTCATACGCTGCACGGGCCATTTTTTTTTTAAATTAGGAATGTGCCTTAGAAACCTATAACATACCAAGTAACCATGGGGTTTAATAAACTCATTACCAATTCCCCTGATACTTGGTGTGTTATTTATGATACCAAATATGAATTGGCTGATGATATGAGTCTGTATGTAAATTGCACAAACGATTGACCATTTTAAGAAAAATAGCATTCAGGAAATGAATTCGTTTAGGAGGAACTTATCTTTTTTAATTTACTTTAAAAATGGAGTAGGTTCTCTTTTCGAAAACTACTTCTGTTAAAAAAATCTCTAGCAAATAGTTTTGTAACTGTTTCCATAAAACTTACGGCAACGTGGAGCTCAATGATAGTGGAATGCTATTACGCAGGCTTCTCGCAGTTACAAGACATAATAATCTGTTTAAGCCATGATTAATTGACGTCAACGTGCCGTGGACACCTGCCCTCTGAGATTTGATTATGGAATGACCTGCAAGATAAGCAATTCGTGCGGCCGTTAAAAGCGATTTCGACTTTTTGGGAGTGACTTAAAATAAAATTTGCTGTGTTTCATGTGATTCTTTCGTTCTCAACAAATTGTCGTATATTAAATTGTGTTAGTTTTGCTTGAAGTTTATGAGGATAATAATTGCATGAATATAAAAAAAAATTGCTAAGATTGAAATAAAAATTGTTATAAAACTACTCACCTATATTTTAATTTTCTAATATTTTTTAGTAATTCATTTTTGTTGGTAATAATATAATCCACAGGTCGTAGTTGATAGGTTAAAATTATCAAACAATAGCTTGATTGTTTCAGAAAATTATCACATTTTTAATAATTTAATTACTCTCTCGACATTGTTTAATTTAAACTGTCTGCCGGATGCTGATAAAAATTTAATTTAACATTACCAGCAAGTGGTCATAAAGTGTGGTTGTTTGCCTGCTACCGTATATTGCACTCGCCGACGAACTCTCTCATTACTATACTTAATTAGTAATCTAGACTTAACACCGGATTCCACTGTGGTAACTTAATCAATTTTTACTAATAATGCTGGATTATCATATAAAAGTAGCGCCCATAACAGAGGAAGAAAGAGATTAGAATCGTTTGGGCATGTGATGATAAGCACGTGAATAAAAGAGTGATGAGTATGAATGTGGATGGATACAGAGCGAGAGGAAGACCCAAGAAAATATGGATGGAGTGTGCAAAAAGTGATACGAATGAGATCGGAGTGGATGTCAGCATGACGGAAAAGCGAGATGAATGGATGAAAAGGACATACTGCGCTGACCACAAATAATGGGAAAAGTTAATTTGCCTTACCATAATGCATGCTGGAACGAACGAAATCTAGTTCCTATGAAATTCTCATTATACAGGTAACAATACCATTTAAGCTGATGATACAAGCAATAATGTAGGTCACTTCAACTTTGGGGAAATGATTTGGGTTATAAATCCCGAGGGTACAAAGTCACAGGCTCACCTAGTAACAAACATGCGAGCATACTAACAGGTAAATCTCAACAAAAATCAAGTTCGGTTATTCATCTCCACCGTATCTTCTCTACTACTTTGACTTTGGTAGAATCACATTAGGCCCGACTCAGTTGAAAGAGGCCATTTAAAAAACCGACAGATAGACAATGAAGTGATCCTTAAGGGTTCTATTTTTCCTTTTGAGGTACGTATCATAAAATGCGAGATTAAAACTAAAAACTCAGATAAGACTAATAGTTAATTTTGATGAAACTAAAAGCTTGCAGACACCACTAGTTAGTACAGATAGCGACAAAATGAACAATATAACCCACGATCTCTAAAAAGACTATAAAATGGATGTTTTACCACGCCAACAGACAGACGACTGAATATTTTAATTTAAACCCTAAGTAACGGCTCCCAAGAAGAATGTTTATTTCTTTATACAAGGTGTATCAGAAGTCCAAAATATACCACTTGCAAAGGAATCGGGTTTACAACTGAATTCTATAATTTTTTTGCCGAAATTCAAAGCTGATTGTTAATTATTTTTATCACTGTCAATTTTATAATTTTGTTATATCTCATTCCTATTCGAAGTTTTCAAGTTCTGTTTTATGATTATTCATAATCACTCTTCATGGATCTTCGTCTCTTTAGTTGGATTTTGGGTGTGCCCTAAGTCAACAGCACGTTTCTTGTGACAAATATTCAGAGGGATCTCAGAAACTATGCTAGTCAGGTATACTCTGCATTCTCTGTATATTATTTCGGACTTCTGAAACACCCTGTATACGGAGCTTAGGTACCGACATTTTGCGTCGGAAAATTGTGGGGATATTAGCTTTTTTAAGACTTTATACAAAGTATAAACGGAATCTTATTACCGGGGTACAATGTTATGAATTTCATGTTGCACATTTTTTTTTGTCCAGGCGCTATACTGTCCTCTGACATTATCTAAGACTTTACTTAACTAATAGAAAGCGAAGCATGTTGCACATTAGGAGAGTGTGGGAGCATTAACAGATTTAAAAGGGTCACTGGCCTCGTACGGACCGACTGAGCTGCCTCGCGAGGCTGTATTTATTGCGCTATGTCAGAAAATGCCTCGCCCAAGGCATATGCTCACGGTCCCTGCCCGCCTTATATTTCAGAACTTTCTGCTCAGCTGAGGCGTAACCGTGCGATCAATGGGTACGTGGATAATCTATGGGCAGATAAAGCAGTGGTAGCCAAGTGATCGAACGCACGCCTTGCAATCAAGTGTGCAGGTTCAAACCCCGGCTCGCACCTCACCTCTGGGTTTTATGTACGAATCTCATTTTCAACCAGTATACTAACGGCAAAGTTAAGTTTGTCTCTCTATCCAGTTTATCTTTTTGTTAGAGTAATGTTCGGTGCTTTTCCTGTTTAGGTATGGAAGCCTCGGTGCGCTTTTTTTTCAAATTATTATAACCAAAATGAACAATAATTTAACAGATTTCAAATAAGATGAGCTACTCTTCCTAAACGCTGTTAAAATATTCATAAAGCGAGATAGGATTATATACTTACACGGATATCCAACGCGATTTCATATTTATAGGATAATGTACTTTAACACAATGTAATTAAAACCTAAACGGTGAATCAAACACGTTTAGCTGAGTTATTATGTGACTTTGCATAAATGTGGAGTTGTTTTAGGATATCTTATAAGTATTGTAATGAAGGTCAGGCACTCTCTGGCGTCAAGATGCAAAATATTTCCAATTCCAAAATAAACTCTGTGTGAATATACATAATGATTAAATTACTGTAGTAGAATCCACTGGACCTAACTACAGCCAATGCGAGGCGGATTCAGGCCATAGTCCACCACGCTGGCCCAGTGCAGCTTAGCAGACTTCACACATCTATCGAGAACTAGTCAAGTTCCCTCGGACGTGCAGGTTTCCTCATGATGTTTTCCTTCACCGTTTCATAGCAAGTGATAATCTC
Source organism: Ptilodon capucinus (assembly GCA_914767695.1). Lineage (NCBI taxonomy): Eukaryota > Metazoa > Arthropoda > Insecta > Lepidoptera > Notodontidae > Ptilodon > Ptilodon capucinus. The sequence goes on along the minus strand of OU611830.1, from coordinate 3,972,779 downwards.
GGATGTAAATGGGATTCGCACATGAATCCCAGAGGTGCGAGCCGGAGTTTGAACCTGCACACTTCGTTGCAAGGCGTGCGTTCGACCATTCGGCTACCACTGCTATTAGAATCCACGGGACCATGCTGCTAAATTCATTCGCGTCGTCGATGGCATATCTCTGAAGAATGACATTTCGTAGTTAAAACCTGGGGGGCAATACTCGCAAGAACGACATGATCTCAGATTCTACGTATGTCAAAACAAAACGAAATAAATTAATGTAAAAAAAACTTTTTAAAAACAAGCTTTTATTTTTAATTGCCCCTAGTTTTCGTGTTCTCTTCAGCAAGCCCTTTCATTTGATACCCATACTGTGGTAGTGCAGAAAAAATAACTATTCCGCCATCTTGGATGATCCACCATATTGGAATTAGAATGACGTCACATAGCTAAGCATGCATTGTCATCCAAAGTAAGCGTGTATACCAAATGTCAGCTCAATCGGTTAAAGATAACTGATTTAAAATTCAGTTGCAAGAGTCCACCCGGACATACATTGCAAGTTTATATAAAGCTTGTAAAAAACACGACCAATTTGACATTTTGTGCTATCTTTAACGAATTGATAATGACGGCGAAAGCAGATTTTGATGCGTAGTCGCTTACCTTATACAACAGAAATTCAATTATCATGTATACTAAAACAGATTTTTAATCTTCTTTTTTTTACGAAATGAATGAATCGATGATATTTAATGGAGTAAGATTAGGAATAGCTCCACCTGCGTTTAGCGGGTATTTCGGCCTGTGTCAAGTAATTAATAGCAATGGTAAATTTAATAACTAATCATTATAAATAAAAAAAATGGATGATGACAGTGATAAAGATGGCGGATGAATCAGATTTTGTTTTGGTATTGCCATAAATTTTGACGCCTGCATTTTGACGCCCCAGTGTGCGGTTACATCATCGAGGTATATATCGACTCAACCATGCGGATTTTTTTTTTGGCGTTTATCTGACATCCGCCATCGCAGTTGGCACAAGTAGTTGCTACAGGTAACTACAATGGCGGATGTTAGATAAACGTCAAAAAATTAATTGCCGCAGTGCCATACGTAGGGCGGAGTCAGGGTTCTTTAGTTACTCTATGGATTACATGAAAGGAAGATTAGGACAATCGTTTGACAATAACTAGAGCGTCAGAAGAATAAGAGCAAATATCCTGTGACCTTGATTTTGTTCCCTCTAATATTGGCGCCGGCCAAATATCTAACAAAGCCCCAGAATTTTATATTGGCTAAAGGACCAATATTCGGAAAAAAGATCCTAAATCAACAGCTCGTACACATAACTTCTATATAACGAAAAATTAATATGAGTTCCTATTTTTAGATTATTAGCAGAGCCCTTGACGTCGACTGCGTGGAATTTAGGAATTGGAATTAACCGAAAATAAAAATTGTTTTATTTTTTTGCTGGGAAACCTGATTCTTTCTGTGTAAATAAAAATTACTCCTGATATAGCTGACGTTTTCAGCTATATGCCCGTGAACATCTTGTTAAAATCGGTCCAGTCGTTTGGGACTCAACAGACAGACAAAAGTGTAAAAGTTTCTAGTAAAAAGTAAAAGTTATAGGTAGCATTAAAGTAGGTAGTACGTCTAAAAGGCGAATTGACTCAGGCGCCATTATGATAACTAATTCAGCTCAAAAATTGGAGAAAAGTTATTTTTTTTTTATTACGCGTTCCAAATTCAAATTTATAAAACTGGACACCCAACAAGCGTAATGGGGTAAAAAAATCCCAACTTCTTGTTCCCAACAATATATAATTGTATATCGCCCAAAATGGCACTTGAGGCACTTCCGCTTTTTACCCACTGATAAACTTTCATATCAACGCTCGAAAGGCAATACTTACTAAGCGACAAAAAACCGAATTCCTTAAACCACGTGACCACTCTAGAATCGCTAGATTATTTAATCCGCAACCTATTGTTTATGTAGATCTTTTAACCGAATGGCAATCTAGATGGGATTCAACAATTAAGGGGCGCCACCTCCACCAATTCTTCCCAAGCGTTCGCAAGCGTTTGGAGAGGACTTGGCTGGAGGTGGACCATTGTGTGGCTCAATTTCTAACGGGACATGGTAACTTCAGGAGCAAATTACTTTTCTTCACTTTAGTGCCCTCGCCGCTGTGCCAATGTTCGTCACCGTATGTCGAATCCGAACAATCAGCTCATCACATCCTATGGGAGTGCAGCCTCTGGCAAAACGAACGTAACAAAATGTTAAACAGTTTGCATGTAACATCGGGAGTGGTGTATTACACAGACCTTGTTGAGACCAGATAAAATTTCCGTGCGTTCAAACGGTTCTGCCATACCTATTACTGGAATCAAGTATAATGCAGCTCACATTGTTAGGTCCAACAAATGTCAAATAGCATCCGTGGTGCCTTCTTTATTTCTGAGGCAATTCAGCCAATACAGTTATTTTTGTCTCCCGCTTTGCAATGGAGGGAAGTGGATACATTTTTGGCGGGCTTAGTCCCATAGAAAAGCGACAAAAAATCGTAATATGAGTTATAGGTAGACACCAAACGACGCTGAAAAATCTGACCGTTCGAATTCGGTATATTATAACTAATTTTAGGATTTTTTGTCGCTTAGTCGTCGATATGCATTTAGTAAAAAGCTGTTATGTTAACATTATAAGCAAATACTTTAATTTTATTTGTTTGCATCGAAACATTTTTGTATGTACATATTGAAAAACGAAAGCCGAATGCTTTTTATTACAAGTTTTATATTAACTTGCAATGTATGTCCAGGTGGAATCTTGCAGCTGTATTTTAAATCAGTTATCTCTAACCGATTGAGCTGAAATTTGGTATACATGCTTATTTTGGATGACAATGCATGCTTAGAGCTAACTATGTGACGTCATTTAAATTCCAATATGGCGGATCATCCAAGATGGCGGAATAGTTATTTTTTCTGCACCTCCACAGTATAGGTTACTGAGGAGAACAGTTATGTAGTTTTCGACTACTACAGCCCTTTTAACGTCCCACTGCTGGGCACGGGCTTCCCCTCAATGCGAGGGGGATTCAGGCCATAGTCCACCACGCTGGCCCAGTGCGGGTTGGCGGACTTCACACATCTATCAAGAACTAGACAAGTTCCCTCAGACATGCAGGTTTCCTCACGATGTTTTCCTTCACCGTTTAATAGCAAGTGATAATCTCGGATGAAAATGAGATTCGCACATAAATCCCAGAGGTGCGAGTCGGGGTTTGAACCCGCACACTTTGATTTGCAAGACGTGCGTTCGACCACTCGGCTACCACAGCTACACAGTTTTCGACTAAGGGCAATTAAATAAAAGCTTGTTTATAGTTATTTTTTTTACCATTATTATTTTTTCAATAAGCACGTACAAGTTTACAAAGTAATTATTATTTAAGCAATGAAATATTCTTATTGTTTTTAATTAAATAAACTGTCCCTCGTCAACTCTTGGGAGACATTAACGATGTTTACGCAAAAAACTCGCTAGACAAACTGACACTGCAATTAGGGAGGCTTGGGGAATTAAAAATGTTCATGCCTCTCGCTTATAGTTGGCACTTATGAGGTAAAAGATCTAATTTATATCAATTCTGCTAGTAATGGCTTCAATGTGACTATACCTATCTACACTGGTCATATTGTAGCTATCGTATCTACTAATATTATAAAGAGAAAAGATTTGTATTTTTGTATGTACCGAATAACCTAAAACTACTTGACCGATTTCAAAAATACATCACTGAGTAACATTAGCTATATTAATATATCCCAAAATGTTTAAAAAAACATTGTCCAACCGTGCAAAGCCGGGACGGGCCGCTAGTAATTGATAAAAATATTTATTTACGTGTGTGACGTGTGCGCGGTGTATTTGTGGTGCTGTGCCTGGTGTATGCTGGCTCCTTCGATGGCTTGCTGTCTTGCGCATGCGTGGTAGCGGCGGCCGTCATCGCGCCAGCGAGGGACGCCGAGGCGCGGACCCCCCGCAGAGGTTTTCCGGGAGTTTTTCCGTGCGCGTCGTATTTTGTGATTTATTGTCGATTGATTCTGATTTCTGTGTAACTCACGTTAATTATTGTAGTTCTTGTATTTTGGTGGTTAAACGCCGTGTGTGTACTTTACGGTGTTTTATTTCATTGTACAACGCAATGCAAAACTACACTGTAATAGTTTCTGCGATCATTTTGAACAAAAAAAAACAATATTGTAATTTGTTCGCTCGCTCGAATGCTATCATTTAACAGAAAATTATAAAAAAATACCTTCATCATTGCATCAGTGACTAACAAAAATGTTTTCTCTCATGCCTATGATTCTCTTTTGACAAGTTAACATGAAATTAAAAAAAAATCCAAACCCTCTGCCGCGTTGCCAACTAATTGTAGTTCGTATTTACATAGTCCGTTTGTCAACATTCCCCGGCTGCGGAAGTTTCTTTACAATCAATCAACGAGATTTGTAACTAGTAGTGTGAATTTGAGAGCGAACTCTTTTGATGTTAGATAGATAACTCTTTATAACTCTTTATTGTTCCACTTCCTAATGTAATACAAACTATATACAAACGATAAAAAAAATAAGTGTAACAATGGACGGCTTTGTCACTAAAAGTGATCTCTGCCAGACAACCTTTGCAAAGAGAAGAATTAAAGTAAATGTTATTTAATTTTAAATATCATTTGTATATCGTATCTATTTATAAAAATAATGTTATTTGTTAGTCTGGCAGTGGTAGCCGAGTGGTCGAACGAACGCTTTGCAATCAAAGTGCGCCGGTTCAAACCCCGGCTAGCATCTCTGGGTTTCATGTGCGAATCTCATTTTCATCCGAGATTATCACTTGCTAAGAAACGATGAAGGAAAACATCGTGAGAAAACCTGCACGTCTATAGAAATTGCGTGTGAAGCTCACCGAATCCCGAATCCCCCTCGCATTGAGGGGAGGCCCGTGTCTAGCAGTGGGACGTTAAAAAGGGCTGTAGTAGTCGTTAGTCTCGCTAAACCTCAAAAGCGATTCTTAAATATTATTCTTATTTTGTTGGCTCAAATACAGGTGTGGTTTAAATGAAATACAAATTGTGAATGGAAAAAAAAATGAGGTACAAAGTTTGACGGGTTTTCTTGTTATTTTTTTAAATATTTTATTAACTTTCGTTATGCAGCTTTTATAATATTGAATTTATTTTGGTATATGGTTGGTTCCCTCTTTTAGGTTTCGTTGTGAAAAAATGCCCGCACATTTTTTTACCTGTAGCTAATTCAATGTCCTCACCAAAACAGTCATAACTTTATCTAGCTTATCATAATCGTTTTGTCCTAATCTTTATTTCGCTAATCTGACATTGATGGACATTGCAAAAAAAAACTCGAGTATATTTTTTTATTTACAAGACTATTCAAATTTAAAAACGTTAAACTAAAGTCTGTTTTAAATTAGATAAGCGAATAAAGAAAGTTTTTAATTACTATCCTGTCATAGTTTTTTATGATTAAATAAAACAAGCCAATTTTTTTTTGAGCTTTGTATAATTAACCCTTTGAAGGTAAATACATCATCATCATCACGCCTGTATTCCCCGAAGGGGTAGGCAGAGGTGCACTGTAGTGCACCCACACTTCGCCTATGTATTTTGGTCCCAATGTTATAGGGGGCGAGCCTATTGCCATCATACCGGGCACATTCCCCCTCAATACGAGGGAGATTTGGGCCATAGTCCACCACGCTGGCCCAGAGCGGGTTGGTGAACTTCACACGCCTTTCTACAGACGTGCAGGTTTCCTCACGATGTTTTCCTTCACCCTTTGAAGGTATTAGTATAAATACTATCAACTAACCCCCTCTCCCTCCTCCCTGGGGCGTTAAGAACTGTTCCATACTAAAATGAACTCTGTTTCAAAATACATAAAGATTGAATTTCTGTGTTACGTCCCCTATTGTTAAAATTCGCTTTCGCTGTCAATGATATATTGTTGAAGAACTAACTTTTCCTATGAACTATTCCAACAGTTTTATATATTTGCAATTAAGATATTGACATTGTTTTCTTATATTTACGCGAATACTACACATTGAAATTAAACTATTTTACGGATTCTATCGCGTTTATTATTTTTTTGTGTTCCACCGTTATGTACTAAGTATGAGGGTACCCAGTTATTAACTATGACATCAGGACGTCTAACACCTCAGTCCGCCCGTGATCATGGTTGCTGTAAAGCAGCCGAAAAGTAATACACGCGATAGAATCCGTAAAATAGTTTAATTTCAATAAGATATTGATATTAAATTATCACAATCTAAAATGTTCCCGAAAACTTTTGAACTTCAAAATAGCCCACATTATTATTACCATTATTCAAATTAAAAGATTATGATTATCATTTATTCTAGGTATAAGATTAACATGCTTCAATAATGTTTTATACGATTCGAAAGCGCGTTTTATTGTAAACTTTAATACTAAATATATACGGTTTCATTTACAGAAGCACAACGAAATGGTTGGCACATAATTGAATTATTATTTTTGATAGCTGCGATCATTAATCTCGGGTCTTTGATTGAGACGGAATTAAATTACCGTGAAGAGATAATTAGAAATAATTTGCTCGGGTATCATCGGGTACATTGTCAGACTAAAATAATAAATGATGGAACTCAAGGACTAGTTCATTGTTTCCCAAACTTGTATATTGCCCACTTTGAAAATAAATTATTTTTAGCGCCCCCATTTTTTCACCTACTACACACTAATACAATAGTAGAGAAAGGGACCCACCACTCACCCTCGGAATGTTTAGAATCCCAAATTATAAATCAAATAAATTTGATCGATAATAGAGGAAACCAACAGGCGAGTGGTAGGTCCCTTTCTCTACTATTGTAGGTGAGTGGTGAGTCCCTTTCTCTACTATTGTATGGTGAGTGGTGGTTTCCTTTCTCTACTATTGTATTAACAACTCTTTAATTTGGTCTTCGCATGAAATCAAATACAAACTAATGATAGAAAGGATTCAGAACAAATTTGTTAGATTTTTGTATTTAAAGCAGTATGGCATTTATCCGGGATATTCACTATTATATCCAACTTTATTTATTCTGGGTATGGTTGGTTATGACAAGCTGGAGGTAAGAAGGGAAGTAGCCTTAGCTACTTACCTATTCAAAGTTATGCGTGATTTAGTTCATAACACCCCGTACTGAGGGAGATTAAGCTTTGTGTTCCGGACGGCTACATGGGCCGGCGGCGGCGGCCACCATTGCTGGAGGTGCCGCGCGCGCGCACTAACCTGCTGCAGCATACGCCTATGACGCGGGCGCTGCGTGTGCTCAACGAGGTCCATAAACGTATCTTTTCGTGCTCGATGAACCAATTCACAGAGGCTACCTATTTTATTATAAGTAGAATAAGTGTTTAGTTATTAAAGATATTTATGTTATGTTGTGATACACTATTGAATTAGGTTTACCCTGTAAAAATAGTTGTATGTATTACAATAATAAATAAATAAAAATAAAACAATGGATTTCCGCAATATTACGCCTGATTCCATCAATTACTACACACCACCATAACGTCAAATTAAATTAATAGATTATTGTGAGGTATATTAGTGGAGATTAAACATTCATTCTAAACAAGACTTTTACTATAGCCCGCAAGAGTTAACTTGAGATCAAAGCGCAGTAGGTAGTACACAACGGCGCTGAGGTCTCCCGTCTCCTCCCAAGCCTCTACACTACGCCCCCATTTTTTTCTGGGTCTCTTACCGCCCCCCTTTAGACCTGCAGCGCCCACAAGGGGGCGTTATCGCCCACTTTGGGAAAGGATGGACTAGTTGAATGATTTTTCAAATAAAAAAATATCACTTTCATGATTCATTCATTGTTATAAGCTACCATTACGTCAAGATTAGTTTTGAATCGGTGGTTATGTGGTGGTATTTGTAAGTGCTTTTTGGCATACACAAATAAAAAAAAAATATTATAACACCTTTTTATAAACTTCTTTAATTCCACGAAGATCTTTCGAATCGCCGAATGGGGAAGTGGCAAGCAAAAAAATAATTAATATTGACAAATCCGTCTTTTATATGCCTCCAATTTGAAGAAGCATTTTTTTTCCTTTTGACGAAGACCCTTCTTTGTGCCTCTTCCATTGTTATATTAGTCTTCACGAATTTATTTCCCTCTTATTATTTATTGCACAAGTGGTAATGAGGGATAGATATATTTTTAATAATACATCATCGTCACGCCTGTATATCCCGAAGGGGTAGGCAGAGGTATACTGAATTGTACCCACACTTCGCCGACATTTTTTCATTATTATGTTATTAGCATTATACAGAGCACATTCCCCTCAATACGAGGCAGATTTGGGCTATAGTCTGCGCCACGTTGGCCCAGTGCGGGTTGGTGTACTTCACACGCCTTCCTATAGACGTGCAGGTTTCCTCACGATGTTTGCCTTCACCGTTTAGTAAGTAGCAGTCATCACTGAATATGACCTAGATAGACTTTGTAGTTTTTAAGAGGCCGTAGCTAGCCTATTTGGTAGAACGTTCGCCTTGAAAGTGAGGGGTGCCAGTTCAAACTCTGGACTCACACTTCTGGCATTTTGTGATTGCAATATACTTCTGCTTAGCCTTCGGGGAATACAGGCGTGATGATGGTTTTTATACATGTTTTATAAAAAACATTAAGTAGCTTCACGAAATACTTCGTAGGGTACATTTCTTTGCCTTTTTTTTTTTTTAATATGGGAAAATCCTTTATGGATACCCGCCTGACATATAGTTTACCCGTAGTTCAATCAATAAAACGATGTTATGCAGAATAGAACCAGAATACAATAATTACATTTTGTCGATATTACAAAATGCATGAGATGAAAGCAATAACCGAAATTGGTGACGGCATACGCTGTCCGCTTAGAATAATCATCAATGGAGTTGTTAGCGGCTAAGAATTTATTTTTTAGTGTCAATACTTTGAAAAGAGGCACAAGTACAGCGGCCGTATTACCTCTGAGTAGTATTGTTTTAATATTGCTGAGAAATATGCATAGTATATTAACCGTAAAATAATCTGATAGAAGAGTTGATATTGAAGAAGGAATTGCGATTCCATAAGCAATGAAAATTATATTAATATTTTTGAAAGTTCAATCATAATCGAATCAGCCGTTTGTGTTTTTCAAAAATGAAAATAGCATTTTGGTTATAAGTAGTGTATATATATACTTTATTATGCGTGTAGGAAAAAAGCTGTCATTTCGAAATTACAAACAGAAACTTCCATTTTATTAACTTGTATAGATATAGATAAAAATATAATTCGACGGGAGAAAGCGGTAATGGCATATCTCGAAATAACCAATTTTACACGAGAGCCGAAAATCTATTTAAAAGATTCATAACTCTTAATAAAAAATAGGTCAAAATCAATTTTCATCATAGCTAAACGAGACATAGACCATTCGACGCGGTTTTTTTTGTCAATTCTTTATCAATAAGTAATTTAGGATAATTTTCGAGATACAACATTTCCGTTTTCTGCCGCAATATACACGTAAGGTACACACAGGTATAGCCTTTGCATACGTTTACTCTACGCAAGTCAAGTCCGGGCCATTTTGTCTGAGGCGGTACGTCACTCGTCGTGTATAACATTTTGTTTATTTAATTCGCTTCATAGCTCACTGTTGCATAACTCTCGCCATTTGAACACTCTTCCGCCGGTAGATAAATTAAATTGAAATAATGTCATATTTCACATGAATATAACATTTTGCAGGGTGTTCCCAACGTGTAATAACTTAATTCTTAATGTAATTTGAATGTAAAACCCATTTTCCGTGTTGTAAATAAATAATGCGGGAAGTTGATGTAAATTGGGACAATCCGTGACTAATATCAGTCCGCACTTGTGCGAGGTAAGTTTGCCTCGTCATAGGCCGGGAGCGTCAGAAGAAGCACGTCAAAAATGTTATTTTTCTATAAAATGAATGAAAGGATAATATTTTAATGGAATAAGATGAAGAATGTCTGCGATTAGCGGGTATTTATGGCAATGTCGAGTAATTAATAGCAAGGTAAAATTCAAATAAAATTAATAGTAAAAAAACTTTTTTAAAACAAGCTTTTAACACTTAGTTTTTGTGTTCTTCTCAGAAAGCCCTTTCATTTGATACCCATACTGTGGTAGTGCAGAAAAAATAACTATTCCGCCATCTTGGATGATCCACCATATTGGAATTAGAACGACGTCACATAGCTAAGCATGCATTGTCATCCAAAGTAAGCGTGTATACCAAATTTCAGCTCAATCGGTTAAAGATAACTGATTTAAAATTCAGTTGTAAGATTCCACCCGGACATACATTGCAAGTTAATATAAAGCTTGTAATAATAAAATAAAATGGATGATCATCAAACATTTTTGAAATACCAAAACGAACTGTATTGCCACGAAGCAAAAGTTCATTCTTCAATAATAGTACACTGATAGCGCGAGTGAATTTTGATGTGTGAGGGCGTGGCTTTTAGCACACCATTTCAATCTTTATGTATTGTGACACAGAGTTCGTTTTGGTATTGGCAAATATTCTCACGCGTCTGTTTCGACACCCTAGTGTGCGGAATGTATGGTTAGAACTTAATGCATTTAATAAAAGTGCGGCCAAGTGCGAGTCGGACTCGCGCACGAAGGGTTCATTGCATGCACCATTATCTATCAAAACGGCAAAAAAAATAACGTTTGTTGTATGGCAGCCCCCTTAAATATTTATTTTATTCTGTTTTTTAGTATTTGTTGTTATAACAACAGAAATACATCATTTGTGAAAATTTCAATTTTAACTATCACGGTTCATGAAATACAGCCTGAAAGACGGACGGACGGACATCAAAGTCTTAGTAATAGGATTCTCGTTTTACCCTTTGGGTACGGAACCCTAAAAATACTAGCAATGTTTTTCGATCTAATTATTCGATGAATTATATGGTGGTAATAAAACAATATCGACTGGGTACTTACCTGACGCTCCCCGCCAAAATACGTCCTAGAAAACAAATAAAAATATAGTAAAAATGACGAAGAACTTTTGATGGACTGTTACATAAATATGAGGAGTATTCAGTAAAGAATGAGGTAATAAAAGTAGATATAAAAATCGCATTTATTGCGTTCTACTAGGGACTACTTTACTGTGGCAGGTACTTCCTTAGGTTTATACGAGGTAAGTATCGTGGAGGAGATTTTTCAAAGGATTTTATTAGGGCAATAGTCATGAGGGCCTCAAGGCTTTATGCGAATGTGCTCGCTAAAGACTTAAAAGTAAGCTCGAAATTCCTTTGAAAGGGGCCGTGATTTTAGAATTACATTTCTAAACGCTATTCGGTGGTTTACCTGAGGCCTTAGGAACTGGGAAAATGTATATATTAATATTTAAAATTGAAAACAAACCTGGTGGCGATGCGTAGAACTATAATTTGAATTTGGCACAGATACAGAATCATAACACTATCACAACTATCACAGGATCTATCATAACTATCACAAACACTGTTATAACTATCACGGACATTACCAATATGCTCATAAGAACCTACTTGATTTATTTTTTTCTTACATTTACGCGAATACTATACATTGAAATAAAACTATTTTACGGATTCTATCGCGTTTATTTACCATTTTATTTTCCCGACGTTTCGGCTGCTTTACAGCAACCATGGTCACGGGGGGACTGAGGTGTTAGACGTCCTGATGTCATAGTTAATAACTGGGTACCCTCATATTTAGTTGTTGTTTGCGGTCCGATCCACGCAGAAAGTGCTCACAGTGTCTTGAGGTCTTGGTTTTGGATTTAATCATATTAATGGAAATGGAATTAATATGATCATCAGGACGTCTAACACCTCAGTCTCCCCGTGATCACGGTTGCTGTAAAGCAGCCGAAACGTCGGGAAAATAAAATAGTAAATAAACGCGATAGAATCCGTAAAATAGTTTTATTTCAACCTACTTGATTTTTTGCTTCATTTTTATTTATTTTTTCAACACACTTACGAAACTTATCGTTATTATCTCACTATGAAATGTGAACATGGCGTCTTCTTTAAAGTCATTTAGTTTGAAGAACTTAATCACTCCGCGAGGTTATAAGGAAAATAATAAGTACGTTTTACGACAAATCGGTTTAGTGGTTTTATAGTGTAGGCCGCTCTCACAGGGTGGATAGATGAAGTTTTATGTAGGGTAGGCGAAAAATAATATAAATTCGGTTTCTACCCTCAAAATATGTGTCGCAGCGGGTAAGATTTATTTCTTAATATATTTTAGAATTTTTGATAATAGTGATTTTTTAACCGACGAAAATAGGAGGAGGTTCTCAATTCCACGCGTATATATTTTTTTTATGAACAAAAATCACCATAATGTTACAGAAATCTGATTCATTTTTATTGGTTTCTTTAAGATAATGTCAATAAAAATAAAATGATTTATTGTAAATTAGAATCACTAGATATAGTTTTTTTTCCTTTAAATATTAAGGGGTTTTCTCTACGTTAGATTTTAGTACCTATGTGCTTCAATGATAATTTTATGTAAATTATTGAATTAAAATGTTTCATGTTTACTAAACAATTTATTAATTATTTTAATGGACTAGAGAGAAAAGATGACAATTTGATATTATTTATTTTTAGTAACAAAGTTTTTTTTTTTTTTTTACGAAATGAGTGAAATGATGAAATTTAATGGAATAAGATGAGGAATGGCTTCACCTGCGACTAGCGCGGGTATTTCGCCAATGTCAATTAATTAATAGCAAGGACAAATTCAATAAATACACATCATAAATAAAAATTGATAATGACCTACAAAGTTTAAATAAGGTAGTAATTAAAATAAAAACGACTTATGTACCAGAGTTACTATTCTTTATTTGTCAAATTTTGCCTTACAATTAATTACCTAATCGTTTTGAATCCATTTCTACCAACTGTATGATTTTAATTTATGTAAATCAAACCCGACATTTACCAACCATATATTTTCGTTACAAGAAATTTCCTATTATTGCAAGGTTCACATAAAATGTACAATATTAAATAACTGTTTAACTTATAAACTAAAAGTATTATAACTATTTACATGAATTTATTTACATTTAAAATTTAACAAGAAAATCAACTACTATATTTAATAAATAAATATTTCAGTGCTAATCAATTTTGAGTTGTGTGTAAAAGTTATTCGAATTTAAATTCATTTACATTAAAACATTCTATCGATTGGGCAAATTTAACAATGATTACATAAAATCAATTTTACAAAGTATTATGTACAATTTAATTTACATAACAAGGTATTCAGAGGCTGTATACCACCTCTTTGGCAGTCCCATCTTAATATTAGTTTGATTTTATAATAGTCTAGCTGACCGGGCGAACTTCGTACCGCCTCAGAATGAGTGACATATGAAAGTAGCGCCACCTACCGGGTCCAATTGTGAATCTGAACCATCCAGGGTGCCACCCAAACGCATACAAAAAAAATCATTCAAATCGGTCCAGCCGTTTAGGAGGAGTTAGCTTACAACGAAAAGTGGCATTGATTTATATATATATTGATTGTATAAAATAAAACTGACAATAGGCTAGGCTGGACTGACATCTCCATAGACACTAAAACTTCTGTTATAATTATTTTAGGGAATAAATCTTCTTTCATTTATATATTCTTCTTTTTATTTTCAAAGTAATCATAAAGTAATCCTGTTGAAATATATATAAATATAATATTATAAATCGCTCAATCCATTAATAATTAAATAAACATTATTTACAGACAGAAGTCGATAGAGCATTGCAGCAGTGTACCTACATTTTAGTTATGCATTCTGGAAAACGAATAACTTTTTTAGCTACGCTATAAGACTACTGAAAGGGCAAAGTCCAACATTTCCCATCGTTAAACTCTTTGACACAATTCCATAGAACCAGCTGTAAAATAATTTTACTTCGTCACCAAATTTAAAGTAATTAATTTACTTTTTTATTATTAAAACCCTCGCAATTATGTGGGATTGAATTGAAATTGCTATATAATCCCTTAAACTCAAATTAAATTGTGAAAAAGATTTCACAAAGAGAAGTGGAGAAAATGTGACATAATAGGTATCCTTGAGTTACAAGTGACAGCCGTCCGTGATTTATTCTCACTATGAAAAATAAATCTGGGTCTTAACGAAACTAAATTTGAATTTATTTTTTTATAACCATAGATAAATTAATGATTTTGCAACGTAATCAAGGCTCATTTTGGTATCTGACATGGCGTTAAATTACTTCTTTTTTTCACGAAATGAATGCAATGATGATATTTAATGGAATCATATGAGGACTGGCTCCACGTGCGTTCAGCAGGTATTACAGCCAGTGTCAAGTAATTAATAGAAAGGGCAAATTCAATAAATACACATTATAAATGAAAATGGATGATGACAATGATAAAGATGGCGGATGAAACCAGCGTTAAATTAGATTTGGAATTCACTCAGAAATAATGTTATGTCATATTTTATATGTCTATTTTTTTGTTCAATCATTCAATAATCATTTGTTTATGGTCTCGTTGACAAATACTCTACGAGACCATTAACAAATACAAAACCATAAACAAAAGTAAGAACTTTACGGTCAAAGTGGGCCTCTTCCATTAAGACTTGTATTGATGGGCATTTATCAAATAATCTTTAACATATCTTCAAAAACTATTAAAAAAAACATTGTTAACCGTGACTGTAGTTGACATAAAATCTGACAAAATATTTTAACGCAATATTAAAATAATACTGCTAAGGAGGTGGTAGTTATCAGGAATGTGAGGAGGATACCTTAATAATATTAACAATATATTTAAAACAATTAGTATATAAATAATACATAGCTAATAATGTACACAGATAAAAAGGATTGTAAAAGTATTATGTACACGCTAATATTTAAATTTATTCGCGTATTGCTTGTAAATTACACCGTTCCATTTTACAATAGTAATACCTAACATTTAATTAAGTATATTTACATTCCGTTTTGCCGAAATTAGAAGGCCATTTTAACATAGGTACAGTTTGTATAAATTTCTCAGAATTTACAAAGCAGAGGAAAGGTATCAACAATAAATTATAATATAATAAGGGATTCAATTGGAAAATAAATGTGTTTCCAGTAAATTGGAAAGCAGTGGTAGCCTCGTGGGCAAGAACGCCCGCCTTGAACGTAAGGGGTGCAAGTTCAAATCCCGGGCCCGCACCTCTGAGATAATTTTCATGTGCGAATGTCATTTTCAACAATGATTACCACTTGCTGAACGGTGAAGGAAAACATCGTGAGGAAACCTGCACGTCTATAGAAAGGCGTGTGAAGTTCACCAACCCGCACTGGGCCAGCGTGGTGGACTATGGCCCAAATCTCCCTCGTATTGAGGGGCAATGTGCGCGGTATAATGGCAATAGGCTCGCCCCCTATTATTTGGGACCAAAATACATCGGCGAAGTGTGGGCGCACTACAGTACCTCTGCCTACCCCTTCGGGAAATATAGGCGTGATGAAGTATTGTATTATATTGGAAAGCAGTGTGGCTCAGCGAAAGATTTAAATAAGATTTAAAAGTAGAACTTTAAGACGTCTTTTTATAAAATTGTCTGATTGGCCTTTTAGTTTTTTAAAGTTTTAAATTACAGAAAAATTTACTATATTTTCTTCTAGAAACAT
Organism: Ptilodon capucinus; assembly: GCA_914767695.1. Taxonomy (NCBI): domain Eukaryota; kingdom Metazoa; phylum Arthropoda; class Insecta; order Lepidoptera; family Notodontidae; genus Ptilodon; species Ptilodon capucinus. The sequence continues at coordinate 3,956,927 of OU611830.1, read as the reverse complement.
ATTGCTTCGTGTTATGGATCTCCATGCTTTAAATATTGGTAATAGATGTTGTCATTTTTGTTCAGAAACTGTACCTACATATTTAACATCTCGGCAATACATTAAAACAGATAATCATTATTTCCTACATATTAAATATTTAAAAGTAAGTTACTTTTAATTACTACGAATCTATTCTATACACTGTTCAATGAAAAAAAATATTTGAATAATAATTACGGATGTAATAAATTAAACTTTTTTTTCCAGATAAAAGTTATATTTAAAACATTAGAAAAACTAAAAAAAAAAAACCATGTAACCGTTTTATAAATAATCTTATTCATAGCGACTTTAAAGCTATCATAGATTTCACATTTCAGTTGTTAAAACGCATGTTTCGCATGAACTATTTGCGAAACAACATCATAATTGCTATGAAAAACTATGGTATTTTTAGCTTGTCACCGGTCGTTTTTTCGAGGGCTCATGGTACCAAATCGCAAGATATTATATTAATTATTTTGTTAAAAGTACCCATGGCCCCTGAAAAATGTCTCATAATTTTATGTTATTTTTTAAAACGCCAGACAACACATACTCATCGTATGACACCAAATAAGCAAAGCGTGTATGTACCATGCAATGGACTGGGGGCGCTCCCAGTTACAATTTAGATTAAAAGAACGAATATAATATGACGTAAAATCTTCATAACCTTACTATATGAAGAAAATTTAAAATTCTAACACCTTTCAAAATAAAAAATAATTATGTACACGTAAAACAAATTTTATATTTTAACTAGCTGACCCGGCGAACTTCGTACCGCCTTAGAATTAATAAATAATTGCCTCACCTACCGGGTAACCAGTGAAATATACACAAAATTTCATCCAAATCGGTCCAGCCGTTTAGAAGGAGTTAGATAGAAGTTGTCGCGGTGCATGCCAAAGCGATCCCGTGGCGCTCCGATGTAAGCGAGAGATGGTACACCGCCGGTTTTTAGTGGGTATGCGGCCTTCTGCCGGGACTCCCACATAACCCTGCTACTACCCCCGAGGTGGCATCCATTAAAGATTTTCCGACGTTAAAAAAAAGGAGTTAGGTAGAAGTAAGGTAACAACATAAAAATAAAATGCCAACGCAAATAAAGACGGTTCCTAATTTAAATTATACAGAGATGCAGAGATGTAAAACGAAACGGCGATTGATGAAATTAGAATTAACGGATCGAAATCAAAGAGCGCCGGGAACGATCTTGTCACGTGAATATTTAATCGTTCAGCACGATTCGACCGTTAAGCACCGCGCACACTGGTGCGTCTAAAGTCGCGCGGCAACATTTCCGTCAATACCAAAACGAACTCTGTGTCAATCTGTGTCTTTTTTTTTTTTTTTTTGAATGGACTACGCTGTTGGCCGTGAGTTGGCCTTTACAGCTTCACCGGAGGAGTGGCGAGTGCAGAGTGCGACTCCAGCCAAAGCCTTAAGGGCGGAAGAGGAGGGCAACTAGCTCAAGGGCGCCACATGGGGCACGACCTCGGCTTGGGCAGTTGCCGTGAGGGGAGAGGTAATGACTACGCTCCTAGGTGCAAAGATGCACCTACGAGCAGAAGAGGGGGTTCCTCGACCTCGCCGGCGAGGTCGGTGTCTGTTTGAGGCTGGTGTAGGTGTGTTGGGGGCCCTCTCGACGCCCGGGTCGAGGAGGGCGGTGATCGTGTCAGGAGGATCTATCAACACATGCCGCGGACGGCGACGTTGTGCTGTTGTGTGCGCGGGGTTTGGCTCATAATTGCCGGCGGCGACAATTAGAGAGTTTGAGTGCGACGCGGCTTTTTTAAAATAGCGTTCGGACGCTATTTTGAAATGTTTTCGAATGGAGACAAGGCCAAGATCGGAATGTGTCAATCTGTGTCTATTTGTAATATCAAAATGACATTCTTTTACCAAATGCGTATGAAAGTATATATGATACCTAAAACGAGAAACGCAATTTAATTTTTTTTGTTCCGGGTAAACTTCCAAACGGCTCAATCAATTTCAACGGGACTTTCACTGGCAGATAGCTGACGTTCCAAGACATAACTTAGGCTACTTTATTTTTTGAAAAAGCATAAGGGTTCCGTGGGAAAAACATAATAACGATATTTCCGGGTTAACTCCCTAAAGTCCACGCGGGCGAAGTCGCGGGCACAGCTAATTGTTCACGCTAAAATTGTTCGCGCTATCAGTGTAATGTCGTTGAAGAATAAGCCTTTTCTAAATGTCAATACAGTTCGTTTTGGTATTGGCAAACAATTTGACGCTCGCGTCTTGACGCCTTAGTGTGTGGGATGACGCTCTGCAGTTACCAGTGCGAGGGAATTCTCTTGTAATTTTTTGTAATTTTACTCTGTACCAATATGAATTTATATTAAATTTCTGTGGTAAAAGTCCAGCGACCATACTTTTAAATTAGCTCCAGTCACCAATGGCATTTCGTTGAAAACTGTCCTATATCTATGAGTTGATACAGTTCGTTTTTGAGTTCTTCCGAGTTGTTCGCCGGCGCTCCTGTGAGTACAGGGCTTCAAACCCTTTCATTTGAAACCCAATCGACCGTCACACACGTATAAGATGGCCTTTGGAATTGGGTTTAATTATTTTGTTCGCATAAGGCCCGCTATTTTCGTCTGGCTGGTGATTAAAAATATCTGGAACCATTTCTCTTTGATGTTAACACTCTGACACAACTGGATTCTTTTAATTTTGTGTCTATGGATTTAGTTTTCCTCAAACAATTCGATGATTACCACAGAAATAACTTTTTATTTACCAAAATGAATGAAATGATAATAGTAGCCGAGTGGTCGAACGCGCGCCTTGCAAATCAAAGTGTCCAGGTTCAAACCCCGGCTCGCACCTCTGGGTTTCATGTGCGAATCTCATTTACATCCGAGATTACCACTTGCTATGAAACGGTGAAGGAAAACATCGTGAGGAAACCTGCACGTCTGATGGAACTTGACTAGTTCTCGATAGATGTGTGAAGTCTACCAACCCGCACCGGGCCAGCGTGGTGGACTATGGCCTGAATCCCCCTCGCATTGAGTGGAGGCCCGTGCCCAGCAGTGGGACGTTAAAAAGAGCTGTAGATAGAATGAAATGATAAAATTTAATGGAATAAGATGAGGAAGGGCTCCGTCTGCATATAGCGGGTATTTATGCCAATGTCAAGTAATTAATAGCAAGAGCAAAATCAATAAACACACATCATAAATAACCACCATTAAACTATCACCTACTATCATATAAAGTTGTGCCTCATAGTAAAAACATTACTGTGTGACGTCCACTTTTCAAGATGCCATTATTGGCTGAAAGGAGATTACCTAATGCAAATATATTGATAAAATCAAAATGCTACAAATGCTACATTTTTAACCGACGGTCATGTAGAAGGTAAATTTTTCATTTGAGGTTTATTACATTAATCATTCAATTTTACTGCCTTGCGGCCTTGCAATGGAGGGAAGTGGATATTTTTTTCTTCCAACTCCTACCATTTTTTTCGATTAAATTCGTCCGGGTTCCAACACAATTTAGTTTTTCCTCGGGACTATTCGACGGTCAAACCCTTATACCCCTGCAAATCTCTACAGGAGTAATAGTGCTGTGATGTTTTGGCGGGCTTGGTAAAAAATTAATCACATCCGTAATTATCAACCTTAAACTATTACCATTAAGACCTGTTTTTACATAATTTAATTACTAGGTGAACGAGTGTTATGTAATTTTCACCTGAACCCCTCCACAGTGCTGGTGTATAGGGTGGCTATGGTGCAATATAGCGAGATGAGAAGATTGACCGAGAGCGCGCAGGGTGATGCTGTGTTTGCGTTTCCGTGTTGCATTGCTGCTGGATGCTCTCCTGTAACAAGATTAACTTTTTTATAAGAAGCCAGCCAAGGGTGAGTCGTATAAACTTGTTTTTTTTTACTACAAATTGATGGTTTTCTGATTGTTCCCTTTAAGCTATAATACATTGCAAAATTCATGATTTTAAGTCAACAGGCAGTACTGGGCTTTAATTCCCTTCTGAGTTCAAATATGCAGCATAAACATAAACAAGTTCAATTTTTTTACAGCTTAAGGCTCTACAGCTCTACAGTCGTATGCCGTCTTTGACATGCGACTGCCCTCATAAAACAGTTATTTATATCCATGCTTCTTAAATTTTGCAATTGCCGCCTTAATATGAGGCTAACTATATGATGCCGAAACATTAAGCAGGTGTCTAGCTCAAAACCATAAAATAGTAAATGACCAATGATACAATTTGGATGCAAGTGGAACTGCAAGCCACGTATGCCATAGTCTATACAGGAAGTTAGGTGTGATTTGTTTCTTACCGTTAATAACATGTACGTTCACAGAAGCTGCTTCTGCCATCGTAGGCACGCAGCTATAATTTCCACTATCCCCCGGCATCAGCTTCTCAATCGTCAGCCGAGACGTTAACTGCTCCGTCCACTCCGTCCTCAACCTCACTCTTGGTTCCTCAATCACCTCATTCTCTTCTAACTCTTTATATTCTATTATGTTTGATCCTGAAAAATACTCTCTGTTAGCCTAAAGAAAATCAAGACTACGCATCGTATTTTTGCCAAAACCAAAACGAACTGTATTGTCTTATAGAAAACATATATTCTCCAACAATCGAGCATAGCGGTGCCAGTTTGTTTGCTGTGTGAGGACTGCTAACCCAAATGCCTCCTCCAATAGGAATCCTACATTATCAATGCCTCACAGTGGCTATAAGATTAACTTAGGAAGTTAAGGTATACTCTCAGAAGTGCAAGTATATAAGTTAGCAGATACGAAGACAAAACTTACCTTTATACCAAAAGATGGTGCCTAGATCGTGAGGACCTTGGCTGAGTATGCAGGTCAGTGATAGAGAGCTGCCAGTCTTCACATACAGATCCACAGGACCGAGAATGTGGGCTTTTGCTTCTGTTGGACAAAATGGTAAAAAACATTAGTAGAAAAAATGAAGCAGTGGTAGCCTAGTGCCACTAACACCTGAAGTGATGATGATAACCACTCTGTCAAGAGTGATATCGACAAAGAAGAAGAAGCCTAGGTGGCAGAACGCTCTCTTTGAACTTGGAAGGAGTCCAAGTTCAAATCCCGGGCGCGCACCCTGAGATTTTCATGAGTGAACGTCATTCTTAATAATGATTACCACTTGCTGAATGGTGAAGACAAACATCATGATAAAACCTGCACGTCTCTAGAAAGGCGTGTGAAGTTCACCAAACTGCAACAAGCCAGCGTGGTCGCTTCTATTGAGGGGGAGCGTGCCTCTTATATTGGCAGTAAGCTCACACCTTTTACCAAGATACATCATTGTAGTATGTGAGCAATGCAGTGTCCTTCTTCTTACTCCTTCAGGGAATACAGGCAAGGTGATATACATTATACAGGTATTTCAGAAGTCCAAAAAAAATACTTTGACGTTTTCATCAGTATCGGGTATACAATTTAATGGTATAATTTTTTTATCGAAATTCGACCATGTTTTTTCAACTTGATTTTCGTTGTCAATTTCTATAACTCGTAATATCTCAAGTCGGAAAAATTGCATGTTCTGTTTTGTGAATATTGGTAGTCGCCACTCATAAGTGTAGTTTACACTGCTGAATAGGGTGATGAATGTTCCCAAAGGCCAGAACACTACACCTGTGACAAATATTCAAAGGTCTATAACTCTGTAACTATGATAGTTAGGTAAAAACTGTCTTCACTAAGCATCCACATATGGGCTACCGTATATGTACCCAAAGTATTGTTTTATTTATTTATTTATTATACAATGCTACATGAGTAAAAAAATGCAAACATGTATGCTTAATGCCTCAGGCATTTTCTACCATTTTCTACCTGGTAGAAAATGAGGTACCTTAAAGTAATGTAGAGAGAGGAAAAAAAACAAACTAAGTGGTTGCAAGAAATTAAAGACGTAAATGCAAGGAGAGAAAAGGAGTCGAGAAAAAAAAAAGAAAAAAATTAAAATATATGATAGTATTATTTCGGAATTCTGAAACATTGGACTAATACAAACGAAATTTTGGATTATGTATGCACCGTGGTAGTTAATTCATTTAGTCTATTTTGTGATGAAGTGATGAAAGTTAAAATATTAAGAAGCCTCAAGTACAACGATCAGACTGAACAATGAATTTTGCTTCCACAAATTAGGTAAATAAGGATAATTTCTCTGTAATATTTATTTAAAAACACATCGGTGTCTAGACAAAAATTAATTTACTTTTTGTTACGAAAGAATTATGCTCGTAATTTCGTCTTTTTAATACTAAATTGCGAATTTATTTTCATGAAAACGAATACAGAATACATTTACGGAAATTATCATCGAAAGAACACATGTGAGATTTCGAATACGTCGTCTCTTTAGACATTCACGAATACCAAGAAAAAGCACTGGTAGCCGAGTGGGCCTAAGCACGCCTTGTAATTAAAGTGTGCACGTTCAAACCCCGGCTCGAACCTCTGGGTTTTATTTTCAAATCTCATTTTCATCCGAGATTATCACTTGCTATGAAACGGTGAAGAAAAACATCGTGAGGAAACCTGCACGTCTGAGGGAACTTGACTATTTCCCGATAGATGTGTGAAATCTGCCAATCCGCACCGGACCAGCGTAGTGGACTTTGGCTTGATTCCCCCTAGCATTAAGTGGAGGCCCATGCCCAGTAGTAGGACGTTAAGAGGGCTATAGTAGTAGATAATAGTACTATGATAGTTCCCTAGTAAATAAATACCCATTGTCATATAACAAATACATAAACTTAACAATTTATAACTCTCCCAATAGGCCAGTAGGTAGAAATAAATTATTGACTTTAACTTGATGTAAAGTAAATAAGGGAAAATTGATCACAAATTATAAAAATGCTAAGAAGGAAGAAAAACCTATGAAATTAAATAAAAATACATCAACACGCGTGTATTGCCCGAAGGGGTAGGCAGAGATGCATTACAGTGCACCTACACTTCACCGATTTATTTTGGTCCCAATGTGATAGGGGGCGAGCCTATTGCCGTTATACCGGGCACATTGCTCCTCAATGCGAGGGAGATTTGGGCCATAGCATGGTAATGCTGGCCAAGTGCGGGTTGGTGAAGTTCACACGCCTATAGACGTGCAGTTTTCGTCACGATGTTTTCCGTCACCGTTCAGCAATTAGTAATCATTATTGAAAATGACCATCTCTGAGGTTTGAACTTGGACCCTTTTCGTTTAAACCAACTAGACCACCAGTGCTACCACTGCTCTCAATCTATATCTATATCTTCTATGCATACATACATACATACATATATACATACATACATACATACATACTACAAATAAATAAAATTGGAGTGTCTGTTTGTAATATCAAAATAACACTTTTTTACCAAATGCGTATGAAAGTATATACGATACCTATAACGAAAACGCAATTTTAAATTTTTTTGTCTATCTGTCTGTCTGTCTGTTTGTTTGAGGTAAACTTCTAAACGGCTGAACCGATTTCAATGGGACTTTCACTGACAGATAGCTGACGTTCCAAGGCGTAATTTAGGCTACCTTAATTTTAAAAAAAGCATTAGGGTTCCGCGGGATAAACATAATACCCATATTTCCGGGTAATCTCCCTAAAGTCCACGCGGGCGAAGTCGCGGGCACAGCTAGTGACCAATAAAATTCTTTCGATAAATATCAATATTACATCATTTAAGAGGATACATTGGACAATCAAAAATAATTTTGCCTTATCAATTTGTCTAGACAAATTTGTAAATAGATTGGCATCAGTAATAACCCAAGCTACATAATACAAACAGCAAAAGGAGCAAGTAAAATATCCTAATTTGATAGTCAAGTACATATTAAAAAGTACCCTACAAGCACGTGTATAGAATCTAAATTTGTAATTCTAATTAGCCGTATAACTTTAATCCAAAATCTCGCCTATTTAGAGGCTGAATTTCGTAACATATTATTATTTATTCAGAGTCTGTAGCATCTAACATTCAAATTACAGTACTTATTATGAAAAAATTATGCGGAGAATTCGCGTGACTGAAATCCTAAAACCCTGAGATTTTTTCAAACATAACAATAATAATTTCTTTGTATAGTCAAGTGCGTTAAGGAACGTTACTCCGGCAGTAAAATCGAATGGTACTGTTTTTTGGCAACTTAACATATAAATGTATTTTCGTCCTTTTCAAGGACGTAACGTGTGAGAAAGATAACTATATTCTTAACGCTTACAGGCCCTGTAGCATGATTGCGTTGACATAAGTTTTATCCCTATCAACTGTCATATTCGTCGAAAAAATGACGTCACACCGAGCCATGTCCAGTACAAAACGCTCTAAGTGACGTAATTTTCTCGACATATCTGACAGTTGAAAGAGATAAACTTATGTCTACACGGTCATGTTAAGGGTGTATATGTGTTAAACAAAGATGACTATTTAATCTAAGTTTATACTGAGCTGTCGTTTTTGTTAAGTTTGCCGCTAACAAACCATTGTATCTCATTTATAAAGTCCAACAGAGGTTATACTATGTTATAGATCATAGATGTGTGATAATGGTGCCTACCACTGATATTTATAAGGTCGAGTGCCAGTGGTCGCGCCTATTACTTGTGTCGCTTGTGTCATGTCGTCTAATGCTGTGCTCCGTATTATAATTAAAGAAAAACTGTTTAACTTTTAACTGTTTTATATAGAAAATCGTATGAAGTTCACTAACCCGCACTGGGCCAGCGTGGTAGACTATAGCCCAAAAATCTCTCTCGTATTGAGGGAGAATGTGCCCGGTATACTGGCAATAGGCTCGCCTCCTACATTACATTGGCACCAAAATACATCGGCGAAGTGCGGGCGCACTCCAGTGCACCTCTGCCTACCCCTTCGGGTAATACAAGCGTGATGATGTTTTTATTTATTACTGTCTATTAGTGTCTAAAATCTTGTATTATTATTTCGCCCCATCATAATAGTTAGTTTGTCAACGTTTAAAGTATAGCTCCGCACGTTCTGGGGCATCAAAACACATAGTCTGCTAAAATCATAATCCTTCCTGTTAGTGACAACGAGACAACAAAGACAAATCAATTTTTAATAATCGATTCTCTAAATATTAAAAATCATTTTTTTACAAATCGATTTATTTTAAAGAGAGAAAATCGATTATTTAGTAGTCGATATTTTCCCCCTCCAAGTCACATCCCTAATCGAATTTTGCAAATAGCTCCATCTGTCAGGGATGTTAAAAAAATTAATTGATTATTTTTTCCTTATGAACGATTTTCAATAATCGATTCTCTTAATATTAAAAATCGATTTATTTTAAAGAGAGATATATCGATTATTTATTAACCGATTAGATTTTTTCCCCTCCAAGTCACATCCCTACAACAAACTGACATAACCTTTTACCCAATTAGTGCATTTAATCCTGGTTATGTGACCGAATTAATTTCGAGCGCAGTTCAATTAAATTTGTTGTGACAGGTACGTAGACACAATGTAGCCATCTTTATGACGAAGAGTATTACGGCTATCAGCGTGAACTTTGTAACCATTCCACAGCTGGGCCATATTAGGTTGATGTTATACACAGAACACAGAGTAGCAGGGGCCTTACTACCATCTATGGAGGGTAGAGTAAAGGAGTGTAATCTAGGTATTGATAGTGTCCGTCGAAATGCATAATTAGTAGTTCAAAAATATTCCACAATGGCGCTGGCTTTTTAATTTTTTTTCCATAGGAGATTGCCCTCCTTTAATTCAACCCTATCTATTAAAGTATTTTTGTTTCCATACTTACTGTCAATTTTTGACAGATTTTGTACTACATTAAAATAATTGCTGTCGTGTCATCCGCCATCTATCACGTTCGTCACCGATTTGGATTTATAATGTGAGTTTAATTAATTCAATCTTGCTTTTAAACTGGCAAAAATACCCGCTAACCGCAGGTGGAGCCATTCCTCATCTTATTCAATTAATTCACTATGACTTAGGATTACAAGAGAAAACTAATTTTCTTTTTAGCACCCCAATTCCGAGCGGTATGCTTTAAGATATTTGAGATAGAAGCACCCATCAAGTTCCTGCAAAACGTGATACAACACGTATTCCTGGAGTGTGAAAGCACCCTTAATACCGTTCAAGAAAAAAATTAGGGCGAGATTAAATCTGTGGAAGCATTTCACATTGTTATCAGGGATTTTGCAAAGTTCAAGTGGTTTGGGGATGAGTTTTGTTAAGTCACTGATGATAGGCTCGAGCAGGGAGGGTGGGGTTGGAGGAAGGAAGATATTGGAAAATGGTTACAACCATCCTTCGTGCTTAAATAAAAAAAATGGTAGGCACTATTGGAACAATCTTCAACAATCGAGTGATCCATTACCGAAAATGAAATTCGTACATGAAAAAATCTTAAGACAAGCAATCGGGAAATCGACCTTCCTTCGGTTACCAAGGAAAGTATTATTTAAATCCTGTTATTTAATTTTCTCAGTATTCATTAATTTATATATTTTATAAGGAGTCTCGTAGGTACATGACGAGAAAATGGTAGCGTGACGATCTGGACATATACGCATGAATGACGTACCCAGAATTGGCCCAGGATCGAGACCAGTTGTGGGAGAGAGGGAAGGCCATTGCCTAGGAGTGGGATATAAAATAAGCAATTAGACAAAGGACAAGAAAAAATGTGAGAATGTTGCACACACCGACAATGCTAAGATTGCTAAGGTTACAGCCAAATTAACGATGTAACTCATACAAGCATAGCACTACAATATGACCAATTACAAACTGTAGTTACCAAGTACAAAACACCAAGTGTTCGTAAATGTCTTAGTACATACTTGTGAAGGTAAACTATCTTGGAGACTGCAATTTTGCTCGCAAAATAACGATCTAAGAGTATTTAAATCGTCCTCAAAGGCTCATCGTGGAACGATGTTATGAATGATAAAAATATTTCAAATGCCAGAATAAAGGAAGAATAATGACACTATTGGCAAGATTTTATGCGAAAATAAACTGGTAATGTGTAAAATTACGAGGTAACTGGTAATGTGTGAGAAATGGTAGTCAAAATTGTATGGTGGTTTTAGCCTTGACGCTCAAGATAATCGACACCCAGTAACCAGATTTTATGAGCCATAAACCAACGCCAACGAAAATGTGGTGCTCTAAAATATTTCATCTTGGTAAGCCAAATATATGTTGAACTTATCCTAGCACACTTGAAAATATTTCACAGAACCGGTCGACGTACAAAGTAAACGTTTAAAATTCTTAAAAAAAAAAACATTCAAAACAAATTCCAGTAATAAATCACGGAGGTTCTAGAGCTACAAAAACAAAGCCAAAACGCCCAAACATCTTACCAATTTGACCCAATTACTGGGGTAAATATTCAAGTTTAGGAGCAGCATGTTTTGCTACGTCATTAGAGCGGCTCGGTGGAGGCAAGTGGCAAGACAAGCAAGCATTAAGTGCTCAGGAAGCTCGGAAAATTGCAATGTCAAGTGACGCCCGTTTTAGCCTTTGTATTGTGGTCGGAAAGTTTGCAGCGGGCAACTTAGACAACCGCGTTAATGAACGCCCCCGTTTCGCTAAGTTTATACTTTATTGAAATTATTTGCTCAAGGCCTGCTAAGCAGGCTTTAATAGTTCCGGATTTGCACGGTCTTCGAGGAAGATGTTATGTTTTATCACCGGAAAAGGAAAACTTGGATTAAGAAATTTGCATACCAGCCCTAATTGGTCCATTAACTCGCGAAATGGGAGTGGATTTCGTGTAACATTATTAGCTTGAAACGCTTATTATTCTACATTTCAAAAAGGAGTGTTGGATTAAAACATTTGCATAAAAAGTCTACCTGGATTTTTATTCGTTGGGCAAATTAATTTGCCCGGCTCTCTAAATATTTGTCTGCAATGCGGATTGCGGACGCTATGAGGTCACTTTAGACAAAGACCGGCTTAGAATAACGAAAAAGTTTGAAAAATATTGTGTCGTTTGGTAGGTGTCATTGTTTTTAGGGTTCCGTGCCTAAAAAAAACGAAACCCTTATAGGATCACTTTGTTGTCCGTCCGTTTGTCTGTCTGTCAAGACATCAAGGTCTCAAGATAAGTTGCATTTTTATACATTAGTACGGCAATCAAAAACTTCTAGGGTACTTTTCCCGTTGACCTAGAATCATGAAATTTGGCAAGAAGCAAGGTATTATAAAACAAATAAAGGAAAAAATCCGAAAACTGTAAATTTATTGTAACAAAATGTTTTTTTGCAATTACTAACTTATTTTGTAGTTACTTTGTATGAATACACCAGTATAACAACGGCAAAATTAAGTTTGTCTCTATACAGTTTATCTTTTCGTTAGAGTATTGCTCGGTGCTTTCACAGTTCACAGTTTAGGTACGTAAGCCTCGGTGCGCGAGTCCAGCTCGCACTTGGCCAGTTTTTTTATTGCTTTCCCAACTAGTTTTTTTATTCCTTTCCCAACTACGTCCCAATATTTGCTTCACTTACAGACACAACTGATTTACTTTAAATTTTACCTTCGTCGATAGGCACTTAACCGTTTTCTTTCTATGGTAACTTACATTTGATAATGACTTGATCTAGTGATCTGAGTGTTGATCGCTCGGCTCATTGCACCATGTGGTGTGGGTTCAATTCCAGCAATCGGCAAATTTCGTAACTAGCTTTATCGAAATTTGCACTGGTCTGGTCTCGGCAAATTTCGTAACTAGCTTTATCGGAATTTGCACTGGTCTGGTCTGGAATCGCTCCCCAGTCCATTGTATTATACTCATAGTACATACAAGCTTTGCTTAGTTTTGGATCATACCGAAGAGTGAAAGGCTATTTGTCTCAAGCGACACTTTTGGGCGATATTGCTTGAAAAAATAGCTGACTCCAAAAATGCATATAAGTCACATGCATTTTTGGAATCAGCAATTTTTTCTGCGTCGAATGAGTATGCTCTCGTGTAAAGTTAGAAAAATGTCACTTAAGTCAAATAGCCTTTCACCCCTCGATATGATGAGTATGTGTTATCCGACAATATTTACATTTTTACTACCTATATCTATACAAATAGATAAAAATTAAGTGTCTGTTTGTACTATCAAAATATCACCTTTTTACCAATTGCACATGAAAGTATACACGATACCTATAACGAAAGTGCAATTTAAAAAAATGTCTGTCTGTCTGTCTTCCAAATGGCTGAACAGATTTCGACGAGTTTTTCACTGGAAATTTTTTCACTAATATTCCAAGGCGTAACTTAGGCTACTTTATTTTTTGAAAAAGCATTAGTGTTCTGCGGAATGAACATAAAACCATTATTTCCGGGTAATCTCCCTAAAGTCCAGGCACAGCTAGTCTTATAATAAAACGTTGACATTAGTAATTTCAAATTAGTAAGTTTATGATAGTTTCATAAACTTACTAATTTGAAATTCAATCCTTAACTCTTTAAGTTCGGTATCCTTATAAATGAGTACGCGACGATTTAAAAGAAAAATCCCAGCTCTCAATTTCCCCAGTTCTAAATGACACGTACTTTTATGAATAGGAGTTGGAAACTGTGATTGCCATCGTTACGAACTTACCAACGACGTTGAGGTGGAACGCCAGAGACATCTTCGGCTCTGTATTGACTTGGCACTCGTAGATACCTGCGTCCCTCTCCTGCGGGAACTTTATCTGTAGCGTCCAGTTTTCCGACTTCTCAGGTCTGATGACCTGTCACAAAAATATATATTGTTTATTTAGTCTTAAACTTCGCAGATCCAAGTAATATGATAAGTATTAATTATAGCCATAATATGCCTATAATATACAGAGTGTTTCAGAAGTCCGAAATAATACTTTGACGTTTGCATGGCAACTGAATGGTATAAAAAAAATATCGAAATTTGACCATATTTTTCCAACTTTTTTTTCATCGACAATTTCTATAACTTCTCGAGTCCTATTTGAAATTTGCATGTTCTGTTTTGTGAATATTGATAGTTGCCCCTTATAAGTGTAGTTTACACTGCTGAATAGGGTAATGGATGTACCCAAAGGCCAGAACACGATACACGTGACAAATATTCAAAGGTCTATAACTCAGAAACTATGATTGTTAGGTATAAGCTGTCTTCACTAAGCATCCACATATTATGAGCTACCGTATATACCCAAAGTATTATTTCGGACTTCTGATACACCCTGTATAGGTATATTAAGCCTCCACGCATACTGCGGCGTCGATACCCGCGCGTCAATTTTTTGCCATTCCAAAACAAAATTTATTGACTCATAGAAAAAAATGATTCTTCAACAAATTTACACTGACAGCACAGCGAATTTCGACGAGTGGGCGCGTGGCTTTAATTCAATCTTTATGCATATTGACACAGAGTTTGATTTGGTATTCGCAAAAATGTAACGCACCAGTGTGCTTTGACCAACTTGTCTCACTGCTAAGCAAATGATCTGTCTTTTTTTATTTGTCCAGGTCTTAATTCCTACTTTTAAAGTCTGCTTCTAAACCTAGCTAGAGGGTATTAACATTACATAAATTATGGCTGAATATTTTACCAAAATCGTGACCGAAATTTCTAGGATCAATAGCTTGTAATACCTCTTCTAAAGCTACGTAGTGACTGTCTGAGGTCTTAACTAACATCTTAAGACTTAAGTCCTCAAGCCTCTACCCATCCACCTCTTAAAACAGTAATATTACTATAATGTTTTGACAGCTGATGTAGTACAAAGACAGCCAAGATATTAAAATTATACCAAAACAATCCTGCTTCAGAGCTGATGGTACCCTTACCATCCAGGCAACCAGGCAGTTAGCCCCCTGGCTAAAGTAACCCATACACATTGAAAGTGTTACTACAATGGGCAGCTTAATCACTCAAAGTAATCTCTTCTAGCCCAACTTTGGATGAAGAGAAATTATAGTACTAAGTCCTTGAAGAAAAGTTATTATGCGTATTGAAGCTCATTCAAATGTAAGTACAGGCCCCGAGGGTACAGAGGGGTTAAGACGTTGCAAAATTATGTCGATACCAAAACATACCCTGGGCTAATATACATAAAGATTGAATTTCTGTGGTTAAAGTCACGCGACCATGCTGGAAAATTTGCTTTCGTTATCGAAAGCATTTCGTTGGAGAATGAACCTTTTGTGTTAGTTAATACAGTTCGTTTTGGTAATTTTTTTGCAGCTCGCTTCTTAACGCCTCCTTGGGATACTCTCATCTATCTCAGCACAAAACTAGGCCATTAGAAAATCATAGCTCGTTGAATATTGAATATGAAGAACTTTGTTTAATACCTGGAACCTCTGATCGGACGTGTATGTCAGTATCCCCGCGGTTAATATGTGGAGATCCCGTTTCCGTATCCAAGAGACCTGGAACAAATGAAAAGTTAACAACTTTCTCCATTCCCCGTTTTACCTTGACCCAATTCCGATTGTACGTTAACGGACCTTTCGTTAAGTCCTTTAATAATTCAACGATCCAAATATATTCAGATGCTTTCGGATTCTTTGTACGGGAATGTCATGTTTTAAAAACATATTCGAATCTCGGTAACTATTGAGTTTTCTTTATGATTTCACTCTGTCTTAGGTTTTGAAGGTAATAGAACAGCCTAATCTATTTGACCTAGTCAAAAAATATTTTCGCAATCGTTGAAAGCATTTGGACTTATAAACTTTTTTGAATCAGAATCATTTTTTTTATTCATGTAAACCAATACAGGCACCAATACCATTCGGAATGCATTTCCTATGGAGAAGAATGAGCAAGAAACTCCATGGTTGGTCTTTTCCAATAATATTATATATTTCAAGTCATGTCTTGCGATAAGCAATAATTTTCGGTAGAGTATTCTTGAAGAAATGAATTAAGTAGGCTCTTAATGAAATAAATAATGATGTAATTTCTAGGTTTTTAGTAGACCTAGATTTTTTTTTACAATACGTTATTTTCACCAACATTCTGTGTAACGATAACCTCAATGCTAAATTTAAAAAAAAAACATATATACGGTCTAATTGAGAAACCTCCTTTTCTACTTATTTTTTTACGAAATGAATGTAATGATGATATTAAATGAAATAAGATGAGGAATGGCTCCACCTGCATTTAGCCAGTGTCAAGTAATTATAAGCAAGGGCAAATTCAATAAATACACATTATAAACAAAAATGGATGATGACAGAAATAAAGATGGCGGATTAATTAAACCTCCTTTTGGAAATCAGTTAAAAATCCAGTAAAATCATAAAACATCATTGTCTGATATCTCAAAATATGTACAAAAATGACTCTTAATAGATCAGCTATATAAAGTCGAGATTACCTTACACTAAATATAGCAACTGATCAATACTTGATGCTTTGTCACCCGCAAAGGTATTGTTGGCAAAGTGGGGCAGATAGAAACGTGTACCATTAGCTGTTTTATTTTTAGAAGAAAATGTACAGGGATGAAGGAGAAAATCCTGAAAAAGTAGAAACAAGATTGATGGACTGTCAATAAATCTAAGGACTTATTTTTTTATTAAATTCCAGGTACCTTTTGTGGATAACTTCAATAGTTAATATTATTCATAATTCAGAAACACATTTAATCTATATATTGTTTTCTTATATTTACGCGAATACTATACATTGAAATAAAACAATTTTACGGATTTTATCGCGTTTATTTACTATTTTATTTTCCCGACGTTTCGGCTGCTTTACAGCAACCATGGTCACGGGGGGACTGAGGTGTTAGACGTCCTGATGTCATAGTTAATAACTGGGTACCCTCATATTTAGTTACTAACTACCCAGTAAAGCAGCCGAAACGTCGGGAAAATAAAATAGTAAATATACGCAATAAATCCCTAAAATAGTTTTATTTCAATATTTAATCTATTAACATGAGCTTTACAGTAAACTTATGACCTGAAAGTGCGTTATAATGCTATCTAAATCAATAGCAAATTTATGTAAATGAAAGGTAGAATGACACAATTTCATTCTATCTGCAAACTATCTACAACCGCATTATCAATGTAATTGAACCATTACTTTATATAAATATTTATTTATTTATTTAACAGGACATCCAAAAACTGTAGCATTAATAATACATTGATATAAAATACAAATAAGGGAAAACTAAATGCACAGTTAACAACGGTACCACAACATGCATAAGTAAGAGGAATAACATAAAAGGAACATTGGTAATAAATGAAAAATAAGAATGTAATAAAAATTAAATTAAATTAAATGTGATGAGTGACGCACCAACGATGACAAGATCACTTTGCGAAAGTTGTAGAGTGTATCATTAAACAAATCCACTTCATGACCGATTGAGTTGAAGGTAGTTGACAGTCTTGATAATAAGAAGTACTGTTTTAGGTTCGTTCTGTTCGTTCGTTCTAATATGAGGACCATGGTGTTCTTTTAAAAAACTAGCGGCCCATCTCGGCTTCGCACGGGCTGACATTGTTTTTAAACATTTTGGCATAAATAAATATAGCCTATGTTAGTTACTCAGTGATGTATACTACAGCCCTTTTTGACGTCCCACTGCTGTGCACGGGCCTTCCCTCAATGCGAGGCTGATTCAGGCCATAGTCCACCACGCTAGCCCGGTGCGGGTTGGCAGACTTCACACATCTATTGAGAACTAGTCAAGCTCCCTCAGACGTGCAAGTTTCCTCGCGATGTTTTCCTTCACCGTTTCTTAGCAAGTGATAATCTCGGATGAAAACTCACTCTCACTGAGTTAATCAGTGATAATGTAGCTTTATAACAGAACAAGAATTTGTGAAATCGGTCCAGTTGGTTTTATGTTTATTCGGTACATACAAAAAAACAAATCTTTCCTCTTTATAATATTAGTATCGATAAATATCCCAAGGATGTTAACAATAACTTAAAGAACTGAAATTGCAAACAAAATCATTCATTAGTTTGGATTGGGACTATTTGGAGCTCGAAATGTTAATACAAAATCCACTCAATCAACATGAAAATAAAGTGCAGAATACTTACAGCCTTGTCCCCTAACTGTTCAACCCTGCAATGAAGGAACGCCGTCTGTCCGACCACTGTGGTAACGTTCCGTGGCACGTTGTACTCGAAGTACGGGAACGAGCCCACGCTGTCCTCGCCATAATGCGCGGTGCCTGCCAATGAAAGGAACAGGTAATTATCTTGTACCTGGATTTGAAAAGGTTTTTGTTTTTCTATGTGGCGTTGCAGTGTGCTTTGCGGGTGCTAGTTTTGTCCGCGCAGACTTTTATTATTCAATATCGTTATAAATTATTGCATATATGGTATTCTTGTATATAAACAATGATGCCGTAAAGTTTCATCAAAATCCGTTCAGTAGTTTTTGCGTGAAAGAGTAACAAACATCCATCCGTCCATCCTCACAAACTTTCACATTTATAATATTAGGAGGATAGGATTATTAGGATTCATATATTATCTTGTCTTGTCCTCGTAATGTGAAAAATGTTAAGTTCTTTTAAATGTCACTAAAATTATTTTTTCGCATAAGTTTTAGCCAATACGAACTTTATTAACTCATAGGAGAAGCACATTTTTCATCGAAATGACATTTGAATTTTACCACGAAACAATTTTTATTTATATTTAAACAGAGTTCATTTACAAATGAAATGATTTACATCAGCTTCTCCCAGTATGTTCAGAGCCTTTAGGTTTTTTAGGCTTAAAGTGAAATTGAAAACCTTCTTCAAATCATTAGTCTTCAGTGAAAAATAAAAACCGTTGAAACCTTTCAGTCCCTGTTTATTTTCAACAACGCCAGACAAAAATACTGAAAAAAAATATATAATTGAACATTATTGAAATGAGATCTTATTCTGTCGACCATTTTATTTCAGCGTCGAACCCTACCTGAAACAGAATAGAAAATAAACAGCTTAGTACGAGTTGAACTCGCGCACCGAGCGTTCCGTATTGATTTATAGGTCCTCCATCACGAGAATCAAGTTTCAAAACATGCCGTTTAAACGGGAGTATCTTTTGTATGCGTTGACTAAGAAGCTTGATTTTTTTTATAGCTGCAAGGGATTGCAGACCTGAGAATACTCTTTTTTTTTAAATTTAATTAATTAATTGTAACTTGATATCTCCACACGTTCCTAAGGAAAAGGTACATGATAGACACATATATAAAAACCAGAACCAAAACAAACACCAGATGTAGTACATCTGCACTAAATTCCAACTTATTAGGATCAAGTGTAGAAAGACAGACGGTCAACGAAGTGATCCTATGAGTCCTTTTGAGGTACGGAACCCTAAAAAAGTAAATTTTTATACCATTGAACGTAATGTGCCTCATTATATTGCCTTTTCTAGCGATTCCGTTTGTCGCGAAAGGTCCAAATGGAATACGGAATGACACAATTAGCGTAAACAAAGGTTGTGTTGATTAAGATATTATTCAGGGTAGCGGACATCTGAGGTGTGATGTTTTTACTGAGATGGACTTAATTTTTGTGGCAGCTAAGACCCCTTTTTACGAACGCGCGAGTGGAATTTTTGGTTGCGCAACTTTTAGGGTTAAGAATATTTTATTTGCTAGCTTTACCATTTGCCTCTTAATGACTTACCATCGGAGACGATGGTAAGTCATTAAGTAAGTCATGCCTTCAACGCAGTATGGGAGAGATCCCATACTGCGTTGAAGGCATCACACCAAAGCAATTATTTCTATAACCATCTGTGGTTTAGAATAATCCCTTCATTGTAAATGGGAGTAGACGCACCTTACTGTACTAGCTTCCTAAGCGTAAAGACTATATTTGTATTTAATATTAGACTGCCGTGAGTATATTTCTTCTCTAGTATTGTGGCAAAGGTGCTGTCTGCTCTCAAGGCATTGCTGTTCCTGAGAATGTATTACTAGCAATTATCATTTTGAAAATAGTAACCCTTGAGTTTCTTACCGGCTCTTCTCAGTAGAAGCAGTATTCCGAACCAGTGGTAGAATCTGACTATTTGTAAGTGCTTTTTGGCCTACACGAATATATTTTTTTTGATTTTGATTTTATCCGACAGTTCGTGTGAATGCTTTCACCTATACAAATACATACACGCAAAAAGTTTAACACACTTTAAACCGACTACGGAACTAAAATATAGCCTATGTTAAGGTTTCAAACAATATAAATAAGCTGCGAATTTATTAAAGTACACATGTTTTATAGCGTTTTAATACCATTTTTACAAAAAAAATACGCAGCTTGTTTAAATAGTTTGATCCGGCAACTACAATGGCGAATGTCAGATAAACGTCATAAAAAATTGCAGCAGGGTGGAGTCGATAGGGCTTCTCCTGTTACTCTATGGTACACGTAAACGTCACTTCCGTCGCACCTACCGTCATTTAACAAAATTCTTGGACTTTAATAGCTTTGTTCGCATCTCATTTCTCTTTCAGCATTTCACGGCATGTTTTTTTAAAGATTATCACTGGAAATGAGGTTCTATTTTCAGTTTAATTTGGGTTTATTTTTCTCTGAACGCAATATCAGGTGGACAATGGTAATAATACTGGTTGGAAATTGTTGTTCTCTTAATTAAAGTAATATAGTTTTGGGGTAGAATTTCCAGTTGTACCCGGCCGTCAAAAGATATGAGGTCGAATGAATAAATTAATTATCTCTAGTATTACTTTGTTCGGACTTAATATAATTGTGTGAAAGTAATTTCGTCTGTGCAATTTTATATTTTAAATTAGCTGTGTCCGTGGAATTAAGGCCTTTATTACTTCTTGTAATATCAGCTATCTGTTAGTGAAGTCCCGTCATAATATGTCAAGCCGTTTGGGAGTTCACTTCAAATAAACAGATAGAGAGGAATACACAATCGCTTTTAAATGAGTTATACTCGTAAGTAGCGTATATACTTTCGTATGCAGTAAGTTTATCATGATCAGCCGGTGTCAATCCACTGCTGGACGTAAGCCTCTCCCAAGATGGGACACTGAGCCCGATCTTCGACTCTTCTTTTCCAGTCATTGGGGAATGCCCACCGCTTTGCGTATGTCGTCGATCCACCTAGTCACAGGACGTCCTACACTACGTTTGCCGATTCACGGTCTCCACTCTAGGACGAGTCTACCCCAACGGTTGTCAGTCCTGCGGCAGATATGACCGGCCCACTGCTACTTCAGTTTGCTAATCCGTTGAGCTATGTCGATAATTTTAGTTATCTGGCGAATGACTTCGTTCCGGATTCGATGCCGCAGAGAAACACCGAGCATAGCTCTCTCCATAGCTCGCTGGGTGACTTTAAATTGGTGGACCAGTCTAACTGTGAGTGTCCACGTCTCGGCTCCGTGTGTCATCACGGGTAGGGCGCACTGGTTAAAGACTTTTATCTTTAGACACTGCGGTATAGGCGATGAGAAGACTCGACGGAGTTTTCCGAATGCTGCCCAACCTAGCTGAATTCTTCTCTGGAAATAAGTTAACAACTGCTATTTTAAGAGTAAAAACACACTTCAATTTTATTTATAAGTATAGATTTTCTTGTTCCCTTTATTATTTTTGTTAAAATGGATGAATGAAGTTCTTCATGCTGATACGTCTGATAACTCCAATTCTTTTTTACTCTATGAATGAACAGAATTTGACTGCACTAAATGGTGTTCTATCAGCCCAATACATCCATGAGTTGGACGGTAACATAATTTAGTACAGCTTAGTTTAGTGCTAACAAAATTAGCACTAATGTTTGTAAGGGCCAATTTTTTAAACACTTTTTATTCTACCAATAGCATAACATACAATATATCAATCGCCCGATAGGTTTATTTGACGAATAATTCATCTGCCATGTACTTGACAGATAAACAACCACATAACTTTATTCATCCGGTAGTTACCTTCCACGACCCGATTAACCGTCTCTTTCAGAAAGTTCAAGTCCGTACCACCCTCAACCGACGGAAGTGCATGAAAAGATGTATGACTGTGGATGAAGCGAAAGGGGTATGTCAGGATCGTAGCATGTGACAAGCGGTAGTCTCTGCCTACTCCCGTGGGATACAGGCGTGAGTATATGTATGTATGGCACAATGGCGTGACAACGCTTGCGTGTCAAATGTTTTGCCATACCAAAACAAACTGTATTAACTCACTGAAAAAGTTCATTCTTCAACTAAATGACGCTGACAGCGCGACCGAATTTGACACGCAGCTTATACCACGAAAATTCAATCTTTATGCATATTGACACAGAGTTCGTTTTGGTATTGGTAAAAATTTTGGGCGAAAACAAATTATTACCACAAACAAAACTATAGTACTAGAATGTGTATAGATTAAAATAAAACCCTACGAGTTTTATCGAAACTATTCAGTACGACAATATGTTTTGTGGTAGACTCACTATACTGCGGTTGCTATCTGAGAATCGGTAAGCATTACATTGGCCTTAATGTGATTATACAAACGTGAACACGATAAGCCTGTTAATGGAGGAGACTACAATCAGACGTTTACGTTAGAATTACGTTTGATTTAATGATGTGATTATGTTATTGTTTGTATGGAAAACTATGTATGAAATGTGATACAAAATAGAGTCACATAGAAGAGAAATTATCCACTCGATGTTACTTCCTTACTCGAAGTTTAGGTAAATGTCCACCTATTCCGATCTCTGCTTATTACAGAGCCTGACCAATTTTGTTCGTCGCGTCGTAAAAACGTCTGGTAAAGTATTTGTACATTCTGTGTAATTTACAATACATTGTTAGCTACACACTGCGGATGCAGTTGCTGCCAAACCGCACTTTGGTTGATGCTTATCGGAAACCACCAGCGCATTAAACAATATCGAGCTAAGCTAACTTACGTTGAAAACAGCTTTTCAATCAGAATCAGATTTTTTTTATTCATGTTTACCAATACAGACCCTTACTACTACTACTACAGCCCTTTTATCGTCCCACTGCTGGGGACGGGCTTCCCCTCAATGCAAGAGGGATTCAGGCTATAGTCCACCACGCTGGCCCAGTGCGGGTTGGCAGACTTCACACATCTATCGAGAACTAGACAAGTTCCCTCAGACGTGCAGGTTACTTATGAATCAGGTTAGACACTTATGAATGGTAAAGAAATAATAGTAATAATAGTATCTGTATCTGAGTATCTTAGAGTACATACTGACATTTTTATTGTCACATTCTTATTTTTCATTTATTATCAATGTTCCTGTTATGTTATGTTATTCCTCTTACTTATGCATGTTGTGGCACCTTTGTTAACTGTGCATTTAGTTTTCCCTTATTTGTATTTTATATTAATGTATTATTAATGCTACAGTTTTTGGATGTCCTATTAAATAAATAAATAAATAAATAAATGGCCAAAATGTAGTCGGGTAAATAGGGAATTCTCTACCTATCATCTTAATTATCCATTTTTAGGGTTCCAAAAGGAAAAAGGAACCCTTATGAAATCATCGCGTTGTCCGTCTGTCTCACTGTCAAGATCCTATTTCTCAGGAACGTGTGGAGGTATCAACTTGAAAATAGTAACAAACACTCAAGGCTGCAATCCCTAGAAGCTGTAAAACAAAAAAAAACTTCTAAGTTAACGCAATCAAAAGATACCGTTGTTTTTGTTGCTTAATTAGATTCCCAAGAGAATCAAAAACCTAGAGGGTACTTCCCGTAGCACAAGGCAAGGGACAAATCCAAAAACAGTAAATTTAAATGAAAACTTAAAATACAATTAAAATTAGAGCCAGAATACGTTTTACGTAATAACAAGGCGAAAAAACTCTAAACCTCTGTAGTTATATTCCTTTGAGAAAAAAAAATGCAAAGAGGAAAAAATAAAAAGGTGGCAAGCAAAATCTTTTTCACATTTGCATCAAGAAACGTGTTAAGATAGACATTAACACTCCCCTTTTAAGTCTAAGAGGCTTAGTATGAGTATCAGGTCAAGTGGCGAAGCGTGTGGGCTTCGCAGCGGTAAGCCAGTTACATTAATAAGAATCCTGCAAGGATTTAGTTCGCTACGTGCAAACTAAAGTGGCGAGAATTAGTTCCAAGATGCAGGTGTTTTGGGTGCATAATCCCAAAGCAAAATTATTCTCACTATACCATTTTGCAAGAAATATCGCTCGTCTTAAAATTTACTCAGATTTGTCTTTGGTTTAGAGTTATGCTAGAGAAGTCCTTTGTCTTATGATTTACGGAGACCTGCCTGTTATGTTTGGAAGTGAAGCGTTATTAAGAATAGGGTTTTATTGCCAATTAAGTTTGTAGTGCACAGCTCTCGTTATATTTCCCTTGAAAATGCTTTAAAACCGAAATTATATTTGTTAAGAGATTTAAAATCTGTCAATAGAACTGCTATTTCATCCCAGAGACCTTGAATTTCTGCGTTTTCACCAACTTGTGCTAATATTTGCATAATTAACAAGAACAGTGCTCTAAAAGTTAGAACAGTTTTCTTTTAACTTTCATAAATTTATGTACAAAATAATTGTTTTATTCAAATCGAAAAAGAAAGTGATTCGGTACTGTGGATGAAATACATTATTCAAAGCGAAATGAGGCCAAATATGTGCATATTTAAAAATACATCTTCATAGCATAGAGCTTGCAAATTACCTACGAATTTTCTATCAAAAACATTTTTGTAGCATTGTAGCATCACTTCAACCACCTCCGTCCAAGGAATTTGAATATCAAATGTTAGTTTCACCTGAGCTTAGTTAGTTATCAGTAACCCTAATCGGTCGAACGACCACCTTGATCGCGAATGCACAAGTTCAAACCGCAACTCTAAGACTTTCACTTTCTAATGTAATTTTCAATGTGCTGAACTGTGAAGGATTACATCGTGAGGAAACCTGCGTCTATAGAAAGGTGTGTGAAGTCCAGCAACCCGAACTGGGCCAGGATGGTTGACTATGGCCCAAATTTCCCTCATATTGACGGGAAATGTGCCCGGTACAATGGCAATAGGCTCACCTCCTATTGGGACTTAAATAAATTGGCGAAGTGCTGGTGCACCTATGCCTACCCCCTTCGGAGAATTCAGGCATGATGTATATTTCAGCCGAGCTGAAAACTTGGCAGACATAGCCAAGGTCACGGTTCATGCAAATGACTTGCTATCAACTGAAGCGGTAACCATTTTATTCGGTCAAGTGAAAGGGCGACAGGCCCGCGAAACACAGTTTGAATACAGATTACCTTTTTTCTCGAGTGCCCTCACAAAGTTTTCTGGGCAATGATAGCCATGCCAAGGTCGGAGTAAAGGCGATTCGCGAGTAACTCCCTGAGCATACATAAGTGAGCGAATTCGTCTCTTTTTGAAAGTTAACTCTTTTCTAATATTCATAGAGATTACATTTCTGTTGTTACCACGCGTAGTAATTTCACTTGAGACTTCGATGAAAATTGAGCTTCTTGTATGAGTTAATAGAGTTCGTTTTGGTATTAAGAAAAATAATGGTTAGACGCGTATTTACACAGGGCTTTAGTAAATACAAACTGAAAGACAAAAGAAAAACAGAATTATAAATAAGTAATGACAAGAAAGATATATATATACATACATCATCACGCCTGTATTCCCCGAAGGAGTAGGCAGAGGTGCACTGCAGTGCGCCCACACTTCGCCGATGTATTTTGGTCCCAATGTAATAGGTGGCGAGCCTATTGCCATTATACCGGGCACACAGGTTTCCTCACGATGTTTTCCGTCAACGTTTCTTAGCAAGTGATAATCTCAGATGAAAATGAGATTCGCACATGGAACCCAGAGGTGCGAGCCGGGGATAGAACCTGCGCACTTTGATTGCAAAGCGTGCGTTCGACCACTCGGCTACCACTGCTTGCTGACAAGAAAGATGACTTGAGAACAACTTCGATGTCTCAAAAATAATTGTTAATGACATAATTGCTGAGATATTCTTGTTCATTCTTGGCTCTGGTTAAATAAATATACACACCGAATTGTGTGGTTCTTTAGTTTAGTTAAACAAGCATACCCAACAATGAATTAAAAATATTGGATGATTTGCAAATAACTCATTTCCATTGCATGTGATTCTATGAAAACAATTTATACTGTTTCAATGTTATGAAATCCTGGTATTATCGATTTTTCATATTTCACAAAAAATAGTAATTTGTGAATAAATGGTAGAAAATATCTTCAAAATTAGTTTATGTAGTCTAGAATGGAATAAAAAACCGGCCAAGTGCGAGTCGGACTCGCGCACAAAGGGTTCCGTACCATTAACTATAAAAACGGCAGAAAAATCACGTTTGTTGTATGGGAGCCCCCTTAAATATTAATTTTATTCTGTATTTTAGTATTTGTTGTTATAGCGGCAACAGAAATACATCATCTGTGAAAATTTCAACTGTCTAACTATCACGGTTCATGAGATACAGCCTGGTGACAGACGGACGGACGGACGGACGGACAGCGAAGTCTCAGTAATAGGGTTCCCATTTTACCCTTTGGGTACGGAACCCTAAAAATGAGTATTAGTTGCAACTCTGATTAGTGTTAGTGAAAAAAAACCTTATCTCATTGCCACCCGTCTTTAGGTTTCGGTTATCTGATATTAAAATTGTTCGCACAAAGTAATCCTTCGGAAAAATATTGTAATTGCTGAAAAACATAAAATTTACCAAACTTTATTAGCTGTCAATGCATGGGTTCATTTTTTGATGTTGTTTATAAATTATCTGCATAATAAACCGTATTAAAAACGAACCATGCTATCCGAACAAGGCATTCGGATGCAAATTGCAAACGTAACTCACTGTTGTGCCCTCAAGGTCTCAGTTCCCTTGACAGTCATGCGACTATAAATCAAGCTCTTTCTTATCAAGATGCATAAGACGACATCCCTTTGCAAGGTATTATACATTCAAATGAATTGCCAAACAGAACGGAAGGTACATAAATTGCTTCCGTGTATAACATTGTCTAATAAGGTTTGTTAAATTTTCTGCCGTTGGAGGTACGTTATTTTACGTAGCGTTACGTGGAAGTGTGCCGAACTTACCACACGGCAGGCTTTATAAAGAAGAATGACAGTGACATATTAAAATTATGTGCTACAGGTAATTTTCTCGAGGTGGAACGTGACTCACATAGTAAGTGGTTTGGAAGAAAAATTAAACATGGCCTCCAAATATCAAATAACAATGTCCAACTGGGAAAAAATATTCTATCATTAGTCGTGAAATTATTGCAATTAGCATTCTTGGGAGTTGAAAGACATCAATTCAGCTTGCGTTGAACCCAATATATAAATTAAATGATTCCCATTTCTTGGATTAAGAAATAAAAACAACGTAAGAATATTATATCTCCAAAAACATCTGCTTCAAATTTTATGACTTCATCTACGTGACAAAAGCTTATGGTCACAAATATCAGTGATAGTGAAATGTCTGGCACATCGCCCGATTTGAATGCAGTTATTGAAACTTTAATTCAGCACGAAAACTTTATTCCGTCTGTTGGATTTGAAGACAGTGGCACCTTTCACATAGTCAACACATGTTGGCATCGAACCCGTCTTTATACTTAGAAATTGTAAAGTAACCAGATATTGTTTTAGAGCTAGTTAATAGGTGGTGCGATGATCGTGCTATTTGTGAGAATGGAGACCTGTGGCGATAAAGAGGGGAGGGGGGATTTGCGTAGGAGTAGGACACGAAATAGGCTATAGAAAAAAAAATGTGATTGGTAATTTATATTTTTTAATAACGTAACTTAATTTATGAAAAAATATATTTACGTAAAATTATTTTTTTCTCTCGTGGGGCCATTCAGCGAGGGAATGCAGCCAGCGTCTTAGGTACGCTAACTCATGTACCATTTATTGACATATTTTATTTGTTATTAGTAATTATCAATAGTGCTTTTTTATTTACATTAAAAAAAAAAATTGAATTAGTACTAAGTGATTCAATCCGTTTTGAGTCCACCATTTTTTCTTTCATCTCTACAAAGCTTATGAATTTTTTTTTTCAGACAACAGGAGTCTGAAATACCCGCTATCAAGGCAACCACGACCTTACCAGGCTCATAAAGGCTGTATATTACACCGACGTGTAATGCACGCTGTTCGTTGAACGGGCAAAACTTTTATAATAAAGACAGTTAAGTGGATGACGGCCTACATGACGGTAAGTGGAGTGGATCCCTGTGGAGGTCTCGTGGTGTACTTGGGTACTTCGTATGGTATGGAAAATGGGCATCTGGTAGAAGCTCTTTTGTGGTGTCCTGTGTCACCTACCCCTTCGTGCCGTCCGCTGGCTAAAAAAACCGTTCTTTTTTTCAAGTGAAAATACCAAATTTTGACTTACAAGCAAAAATGCAGAAACTGTGTCAACTGTCGAAAATGAAAGTAATTTGAATAATGGTAAAACACTTTTTAAAAACAAGCTTTTATTTAATATCCCTAAGTTTTCGTGTTCTCCTCAGCAAGCCCTTTCATTTGATACCCATACTGTGGTAGTGCAGAAAAAATACTATTCCACAATCTTGGATGATCCGCCATATTGGAATTAGAATGACGTCCATAGAATGAATCCATAGTAAGCGTGTATACCAAATTTAAGCTCAATCGGTTAAAGATAACTGATTTAAAATTCAGTTGCAGGATTCCACCCGGACATACATACGTTGAAACCTAATAAAAAGCTTGTAAAAACATTCCTGGGGTACCCCCTGGGTAGGGGGCTTGTTAAGATGTTAATATTCAATTTGTATGCCAAAATGGTCAAGACATAACTGCATAGTCTTTCATACATAACATGAAATCTTTACTAAATTTAATTAGGAGGTTTTTAAAAGCGAATGGAGGTGATCTTTGTCTAGCTGTGGAACAATAAAAAAAGTAAATCCTTCAACTCTTAATATTATCAAAGGAACTTTTTTTTTAATACCAACTCACATCAAATATACGAGTGTCTTGTATACAAGTTTATGACACCCTCAAAATGCCGTCGCACCACGAAACCTCGAATGCCTACAAAGATAACCTTTTATATGGATTCACAGCACACCTTTGGGAGTGCGATCGTAATGTTACCCTCCACCCGTGATGTACAGGGTTTTTCCGAAGTCCGAAATAATACTTCGACGTTTGCATCAGTATCGGGTATACAACTGAATGGTATACAAATTTGATCAATATTCGACCATGATTTGCCAACTCTTTTTGCGTCGACAATTTCTATAACTCGTATTACGAGTCCTATGTAAAATTTACATGTTCTGTTTACTGAATATTAATAGCCGTCTCTTGTTGAGCTATAATTGACATTCTTAAATAGGGTTACTTATGTGCCCGAAGGCCGGAACACGATACCTGCGACAAATATTCAAAGGTCTATAACTCAGAAACTATGATAGTTATCTAGGTATAAACTGTCATCACTAAGCATCCACATATGAGTTACCGTATATGTACCCAAAGTATTTTGTCGGACTTCTGATACACCCTGTATAAATGCCCGAATTTCTATGATTATGACTGTTTTTATAGCCGGTACCTTTTTCTCTGAAGCGGTCTCGTGGTTTATTTGTTGATGCTTCCGTTTGATAGATTGGTACGGTTTTTTTGGGTTATGTTTTACAAACTCTGTTTTCTTGTTCAGACTAAGCCCGCCACACATTCCAACAATTGTTACTCAAACTACAAACTCAGATAATATTAAGTACTAACTTCTACCCGTGACTTCGTCCGCAGACTTGGATGATTCAATATCGTTATAAATTATAGCTTATATGTTATTCTGATGTACAAACAATAATACTGTAAAGTGTCATTAAAATCTGTTCAATAGTTTTTGCGTGCATGAGTAACAAACATCCATACATCTTCATAAACTTTTACATTTATAATATTAGTAGGACTCATGGGTTTTTTGTTTTTGAATGGACTACGCTGTTGGCCGTGAGGTGGCCTTTACAGCTTTACCTGAGGAGTGGCGAGCGCAGAGTGCACTCCAACCAAGGCCTTAAGGGTGGAAAGGGGTGGCAACTAGCTCAAGGGCGCCACAGAGGGCACGACCTTGGCTTGGGCAGTTACCGTGAGGGGAGAGGTAGTGACTGTGCACCTAGGTGCAAAGATGCACTTACGGGTGGAAGAGGGGGTTCCTCGACCTCGCCGGCGAGATCGGTGTCTGTTTAAGGCTGGTGTAGGTGTATTGGTGGCCCTCTCGACGCCCGGGTCGAGGAGGGCGGTGATCGTGTTGGGAGGATCAATCAACACGTGCCGCAGACGGCGGCGACGAGTTGATGATGTGTGCGCGGGGTCTGGCTCGTAATTGCCGGCGGTGACAATTAGAGGATTTAAATGCGACGCGGCTTTCTTAAAATAGCGTTCGGACGCTATTTTGAAGTGTTTTCGAATTGAGAAGAGGCTAAGGTCGGAATGAAGAGGGACTCATGGGTACCAAATGTATCGACTTAAACAACATCACAGGAGGCCCAAAAAATATGGGGCTTCAAGGAGCCGAGAGCGCGTGTAAATGGGCTTATTCTGGCGTGTAGCTCGACCCGGTGGTGGCGAGTGTCAGTAGCGATATGGATTCCAACGAAGAAACAATTGAAACATCGCGACTTGCGCTTATACGAGTTTATAAGCGCGTCAACGCTTGTACGAGTTGCACGTGTAGCTGAAACGCGCCTGTGCGTACTTCGAAAAACGAGGTTATAAGCTTGAATAAATCGCTAGTTAGAATAAGGCTCTGTATGTAATGTAAAGGTGTTTCTGTATATTTCGTTTCACGACCAAGAGATGTCGTTAATAATTTATATCTCTCAGATCCCTTTGAAGATGAAAAAGTACAGTCATTTGTTCATTCCGGATTGCGGCGAGCGAAATTTATCTATAACCACGTACGCATAGAAGCTTTATTCCTTTGAATTCTCTCGAGACTCGCTTTCTAGATCATGAGATCAATACGGAAGTGTGTTTCTGGATTATAATAAAATTAAAAAATACAGTTAAGATATTAGTAGTGGATTCTCGTCATTATTCGTTTGGGTATTAGGTTGGATTCACTTCAAAGCTGCAACATTAAGTTGTGACAAATATACAGACGTCTTTATCTTCAAAAATTTATAATAGTTAGTTACATAGACTTCCTTAACTAATTTAACATTTCTAATGATCAGTTATTTATCTTGTTAATAAAATCAAAAGTTTCATTATATTGCCTTTTTAGGTGTTAAACCAGGCATATATAGAGCACCTAGAAAGGCCAAGTAATCATTAAATTGTGAGTAGCATTAGCATCTTTTTAGCATCATTTGCCTAGGCTAGCCTTATGCCATTATTTGGGGTCGGCGTAGTATGTCCTATCAGCTAAAGCTTGGTAAATTAAATGAAAGGAAAACTATGAAATCTTTAATTATTTTAAATATTAACAAAAAATTGTAGATATTTTTTTTTGTCGGTATTTAAAAAATCTAATTTACATGAAATCTTATGCAAGTGTAAACGAGTTGAGAGTTGAAGTTCAGAATACGATTTATAATTATCACCACAACACGTTATTAAAAATTACTAGAAATGAATTCGTTAGAAGAATAAATATGTGTATCCAAGAAAATGGAAGCCATTACCATTTTTTGTAAATAATTTAAGATTTCATAGTTTTCTTTTCATTAAATTTACCAAGTTTGTTAGAGAGATTTCATTCTTATAATTGACCCTAACGATCGATGCAATAAAATTACTGGATGTAATTTTTATACATTTTAGTCGGTTCGATTCCCGGGTGTGGCAAGCGAATTTTCGAAAATCATGGAATGCAGTTTTCTTTCTTTTCAAAAATAAAGGAATGTTTTCTTTGAGTACTATTTTCTATCTACAGTGTTAAGAGTACTTTCCCTTCAGGTGGCATTACAAAATTCCACCCTGTATATACTCGATACCGATGCAAACACATAAATATTTCAGCTTTCTGATGCACCCTGTATTATGTGAAAACAAAATAATTATTTCGAACTACTAATACACATTTCAAAACAATGTAGGTAAGCAAACACTTGTATAATTAACACAACAGACACCAATTACTCTTCCGAAACGTTTCAAAATAGCAGCAATTTATCAACTTTCTATTCTTGAAAATACCAAAGTATTCTCTCGACGGTTAGCAGTACAACTCCAAGTAATCTAATCTAATCTTGGATACTAGGCTTTTAAGTGTGAAGCCATTTGTCCCTAATGACCTCAGTATTCAAATAGATATAGCGATCCCTAAACAAAATATAAATTCTTTAAAGAAAAAAATGTACATCTTCACGCTCGTAATCCCCGAAGGGGTAGGCAGAGGTGCACTGCAGTGCGTCCACACTTCGCCGATGTATTTTGGTCCCAATAAAAGCGTAGGGAAAGCCTATTGCCATTATACCGGGCACATTCTCCCTCAATACGAGGTAGATTTGGGCCATAGTTCACCACGATGGCCCAGTGAGAGTTGGTGAACTTCAAACGTGTCTTCAATGTGTCCGGTATAATGGCAATAGGCCCGCCACCAATTACATTGGGATCAAAATACATCGACGAAGTGTTGTTCACTGCAGTGTACCTCTGCCTACCCTTCCCAGTAATGCGTGATGATGTTTTTATATTTTGTAAGCTGACGTTTTTGATGTGAAACATCTAATGGCGCGCTTGGCGAGTGTTGATGCCGCGATGCCGTGATGCGAAAACTTCGAGCAGCTCCGTGGCTCCTCGGTTCTTTCCGCCGCTTAGATTCCGGCTGACTCCGCTCCCTCGCTGCTACGACGCTTCTCTCTCTCTACTCTAAATAAAATAATGTTTCACATCTGCCAGGCGTCTCGCGTAGGCTACTTTTTTTTCTTAATTTTAAGTCCACAACAAACCCCGACTTGTTACAATAAATCCAGCAATTAGTAGAGTTCTTTTCGACTTTATACGTTTTCCTTTCATTTTCACAATTATTGCTGCACCATAGATTGTATTGCATCTAGATGTGATATAATACGAGCTATAATCGGCCCTAAGCACATTGAGGCGTCAAGAGACGCGCGTATTTTTTTACCTGTACCAAAACTGATTGAATCAACGAGTTGACAAAATGTTCAATCTTCAACGACTTGAAATTAACAGCGCAATTATGATTACCACTTGCTGAACGGTGAAGGCAAACATCGTGAGTAAACCTGCACGTCTATAGAAAGGCGTGTGAAGTTCACCAACCTGCACTGAGCCAGCGTGGTGGTCTATGGCCGATATCTCTATCGTAATGATAATATGCCCGGTATAATAGTAATAGGCTCGCCATCTTACATACATCGGCAAAGTATAGGTGCACTACAGCACACCCCTGCCTACCCCTTCGCGGTGAACAAGCGTGATGATGATGATGAAATTAACATACACAATTTTATGTCTCACATAGTAACAAGCGAGACTAGTTTGACGAATACCATTGTATTATAATTAAAATAGAATTTATATACAATTTGACTAACAATTTGCATTTATTAGAGACTCTAAATAATTGGCCGAATTGAAGGTTGATTTAAGCTCTGTAATTATTTCTAGAATTTGATGGAAAATGTAGACGAATTACGAATTTAGTAAATTACATAATTATATTATCAGAATATAAAAACATTCCTTCGTATTTTAAAAATGTTCGTTGTAAATTATTCATTTTAAGTTAATTAAATTAACAAAACTGCTTGCTATGATTATATATTTCTGTAAACTATATGTATTTAAATAAAAAAGTGTGTGTTTGTAATGTTAAAACAAAATAAAGGTTTTTTACTAAATGCATAATATGAAAGTATGTATGGTAGCCTCGTGGGCAAGAACGCCCGCCTTGAACGTAAGGGGTGCAAGTTCGAATCCCAGGCCCGCACCTCAGAGATAATTTTCATGTGCGAATGTCATTTTCAACAATGATTACCACTTGCTGAACGGTGAAGGAAAACATCGTGAAAAAACCTGCACGTCTATAGAAAGGCGTGTGAAGTTCACCAACCTGCACTGGGCCAGCGTGGTAGACTATAGCCCAAATCACCCTAGTATTGCCCGGTATAATGGCAATAGGCTCGCGCCATATTACATAGGAACCAAAATACATCGGCGAAGTGTGGGCGCACTAGAGGCGTGATGATGTATTATTATAAAGTATGTAAATTGTGGCATGTCTGTATGCCTTTCTGTTGACAGGTTTGACAGGACCTTCCAAGTCAAAC
Source organism: Ptilodon capucinus (assembly GCA_914767695.1). Taxonomy (NCBI): domain Eukaryota; kingdom Metazoa; phylum Arthropoda; class Insecta; order Lepidoptera; family Notodontidae; genus Ptilodon; species Ptilodon capucinus. Next base: position 3,922,538 of record OU611830.1, on the reverse strand, counting down.
AGCTAATGTTAGAAGGAGTATCTAACGCTACTATCTTCGTTTTATCTTTCCTAAATCTCACGCGGACAATATCTCAATTCAAAGATAGTAAATAATTATTTATTTTGGAAATTTCGTTCTACGCTCGCGCCCCACCTGTAACCACGCTCATATCGCTTCTATTTAACTCTATCTGCGTATGTTTTCACTAATGAAAAGCATTAATAACATCTGCGCTCACTAAAATGTCTTTTGTTTCTTGTGCGATTTCGGAAATACCACCGTCTTTTGTTTCGTTCAGTTATTAACTTGTTGCCAATATATTGTACAGTTTATGGTTAAGTAGGATCTAATTGGCTATTGCTAATAGGATTAAAAACTGGACCAATTCTTTACTAAATTGAACTGTATGAACTCATAGAAAAAACACTTTTTTTAATGGAATTGCAGCGATGGTGACATCTAAACCAAAGACAGAAAGTGGGTGCACTGTTGTGTACCTCCTATATTTATATATGGTATGTATAGTTTGTATTATTTTAAGTGATGGAACAATAAATAGTTATCTATCTATCTATATACTATGTAGATAATTATCAGTATTGGGCAAAATGTAATCTAACTATTGATGACTAACTACGACTACATAAAGTAATTAGTAATCATAACTACAAACTACATAAAAAAATCGAAAAATGTAGTTAACATTTTGACTACTAACTACTAATTGTAGTTGCAATCACGATTACTTGATAACTTTTTATAACTACAGATTTAAAATGATTTTGCGTCATTAAAAAAGGAAACACGCGCGATAGTCGTTCATGTAAGTACATGAACGACTATTGTATATTAAATTGCAAAATATAGCTCATAAAACTTACATAATCAGTAATTATAATTACTAGATTGCAGCAATCAAATTAACAACTACTTAATGTAGTTTGATTACTGTAGTTAAGTTACATTTAATCATAACTACACGTAGTTAACTACATGTAGTTAACCCCATGTAGTTAACTACTTTTAATCGTAATTAGTAACCAGATTACAACATTGTAGTTAACTACGCACTACACTGCTATATACTTCAGAAGATTTATTTAAAAGCCAAACTCAATTCACAATTTCGCTAAATCTAAACCATTAAAATAATAATCCGTCTAAATTAACGCACAGATAATAAATTCGCTCAATTTTCAGGTGAGAAGGAAGTGTCTCATTAACAGATATCATCTTTAGACTGGCCTCAATTAGAATGTTCTCGAAACAAAGATGGCGAATCAGAATTGATTAGTGGGAGTGTTGACACTTCGGTACGAATGAATCGATTATTCCGATTCAAATCGATTCAAGTAATTCTGTTAACAAACTTTAGTTTCTTCAACCTTTGGGGCGAATAGAAATTGATTCTGTATTGATAGAGGGTATAAGTTTTAAATACCGGCCAAATGCGAGTCGGACTCGCGCACGAAGGGTTCCATACCATTATCAAATCACGGTTCTTGTATGGGAGCCCCCTTGAATATTTATTTTATTCTGATTTTTTGTTATAGCGGCAACAGAAATATACAATTTGTGAAAGTTTCAACTGTCTAACTATCACGGTTCATGAGATACAGCCTCGTGACAGACGGACAGACGGATGGACAGCGAAGTCTTAGGAATAGGGTTCCCGTTTTACCCTTTGGGTACGTAACCCTAAAAAGGCAAGAGAATTCAGCAGTATGCTCAGGGCGCAGGGCACGCATAACTACACGGTACATTATGCCAGAACATTCTCTGTATATCATCCCAACAATAGGAATCCAAGTTGAACCACGCAAATAAACGTGACAAACAATACCCGACAACGAGCGCCATCACGTTGGCCGACACGACACCGACACGACACCGACACCGACATGAAACCGACATGACGACATCTGTACCGACACCGATATGTCGGCGATCTCAGCGCTTCGGTGGATAATGTAATCTTTGTCAGTAGTTCTTTTTCTAAAGAAACTAACTATGAAATTTATGAAGATTGTTTATGCATTTATTATTGAGACATTACAAAAATCTACACAAAAAAATAAATTTAAGTCTCTGTTTGAAATGTCAAAAATAACAACTTTATACTAAATGAATATTGAGAATGATACTTATAAAAATATTTTTTATTATACGTCAGACTAGGTAAATACACACATGAATTGGCACCGACTCCAAATGTAATGAATTATATGGTTATTTTTAACTTTTTAGTGCACCAAGGTTTTTGAAGTCGGTTTTTGTTTTTTGTTAATTTTTTTTTTCTATAATCGTTGAAAATATGCTATTCTTATCACCTCATAACAACCCTAAAAAAGGAAATATTTACACCAAAAAAAATCACCCCCCCCCCCCCACACGCCCCCTTTCCACTCCTGTGGGGTATGTTTCGATTTTTGTTAACAATCCATATTAAACAAAAACTAAAGCCGTACACAAACTATACAATTACATCATCCACGTAAACAAAAATGTTAATAATAAATATTAAAATGTTTACAAAATTAATACTGCTTGGTCATACAATTTTAAATTTTTATGGGACCAAATGGCATCAATTCCAAATCAAACAAAAAAGAATCACGTAAATCGGATCATATATCGCAGCGTAATCGGTGTACATACATAAAAAAACCATAAAGAACCTCCTCCTTTTTGAAGTCGGTTAACAAAAACACAATTTTAAATATTTTATTGGAACGAGATAGGCGACCGAACTGAAAAAAATGTGATAGTAAAACCGTAAGAAAAAATGCGTGGGAACAAAACCGTTAAATGAGACGTCTCTTTATTTGTGTCGTTTGATGGATGGATGGATGGATGGATGGATGGATGGATGGATGGATGGATGGATGGACGGACGGACGGACGGACGGACGGACGGACGGACGGACGGACGGACGGACGGACGGAAGGACGGACGGACGGACGGATGGATGGATGGATGGATGGATGGATGGATGGATGGATAGATTGATGGATGGATGGAACGAAGTCTGCGTGGACGAAGTCGCGGGTAGAAGCTGGTATTTTAAATGTCCTATCATATATGTCTACTTCGAAGGAACTTCGTTCCTACCTGGTGTCCCACGACACCATTTAGTTTTTTTGTTTTAAAGAATCAAAAACTGTTAATAAATATGCGCCCAGAACTGATTTACCATCTTATGTTGGGTAATACCATTATTTGTACACGGTTTTTTTAATTAGTAAGCAGTGGTAGCCTCGTGGGCAAGAACGCCCGCCTTGAACGTAAGGGGTGCAAGTTCAAATCCCAGGCCCGCACCTCTGAGATAATTTTCATGTGCGAATGTCATTTTCAACAATGATTACCACTTGCTGAACGGTGAAGGAAAACATTGTGAGGAAACCTGCACGACTATAGAAAGGCGTGTGAAGTTCACCAACCCGCACTGGGCCAGCGTGGTGGACTATGGCCCATATCTCCCTCGTATTGAGGGGGAATGTGCCCGGTATAATGGCAATAGGCTCGCCCCCTATCACATTGGGACCAAAATACATGGGCGAAGTGTGGGCGCACTAGAGTACACCTCTGCCTACCCCGTCGGGGAATACAGGCGTGGTGATGTTGATGTATTTTTTTTAATTATTATATTTTCTCAGTCGCAAAGGTAAAGTTCAGAAAATCTTTGAAAATTAAATTCTTTAAATCTAGTAACTATTTACCTTTTTAGTAACTATAACAACTATAGTATATACTATAACATAGTAACTATATGAAATTTAAATTCAGGTATTCTACTCTTCCATTTCGTACGATAATTTCTCGAAAGCAATAAAGCTACGATGTCACTTTTTTGGGTAAAAAACTGTGAGATGGGTCGAACCTACTACCTCCCGGACTCTTGGGAGTCTCTAGCTACTACTACGCTATTGTTGGGTATCATAATTATTTATCCACCGATATCGGGTCCGTATCGTCGTCGGTAACACTAAAAGCACTTATTAGCAGTTAAAATATTCTACACGCCCAGCCCCGGAGTTGCGAGAGAAATCTATTTGTACCAAATAATCACATTAGTCGTTCAAACATCGGTTGTTGTTCAGACAAATATTGCAGCCCTCGACTGGGGCAAGCGAAAAAATACATCATCACGCGTGTATGCTCCGAAGGAGTAAGCAGAGGTGTATTGCAGTAGTGCACCTATCCTACTTCGCCGGTAGGGGTCGAGCGTATTGACATTATACCGGGCAAGTTCGCTCTCAATACGAGGAAGATTTGGGCAATAGTCCATCACGATAGCCCAGTGCGGGTTGGTGAACCTCACACGCCTTTCTAAAGACATGCTTTTCTATAAGTTAATACATTAATTTGGGTATTGTCAAAATATTTTGACGCGAGTATCGACCCAGGGCACAGAAGGGCGCATTTCATATTTATAATGCTGTTATTTGAACACTTTACAACATTTTAACGTGTAAATAGTCCGGTCTAGTAGAGATTTGGACATATACGATATAATGTAATTTCAAAACGGTAAATAAATAATTCGACCAATGAACAAAGAAAAACACCAAGAGACGCCTTAATATCATGCCTAAATATTAAATAGTAGCCTAGTACATAAACACATTTCATAAACTGTTACGAGCTGCCTAAAGTTACGACACCTAAGATTCACAAAAAAATTTGACGAGCAAGGGTCGACGCTTCAGTGTGGCTTTATTCGGCGAAGACAGAACCATTAGAGCTGAATTCCATCTAGCTAAGATGAATTACCTCAAATTGTTTTCATAGGAACTTAGATACCACACAACTTGGACAGAAGTTGAAGATAACTACGAAGTTGTGTGGGGCTGAACTGGTCAAGCTTGGTTCATGGAACTCGTAACTAATTTGGCACCTCACAAATTTAGTTCGTAACTTAATATTGAGATACATGTAGACCAACGATGCAGTGGTTACCGTTCATGATACCTTAGTATAAGACGTGATACCCTACTAGGCTATTGCGTGGAGGTGGCGACCAGAGTCATTGATAGAAATAAGACAATACAATACAATACAATACAATATTTTTATTTGCACAAAACACGGGTAGGTTCAAATATACAATAGCTTGCACATTGATGTTATTAAAATTAGTGTCAGATCCATCATGTTTTACCATATCATATGGTGTACAAAGATTTTCTAAGATAAATGGAGTAAAATTATTATAATTATTTTAGTTTAAATAATAATATTAACCTAGCTAGAGTTTATCTTGTAAGAAGTTATTGATACTGTAGTAACATTTTTGTATCAGTAACCTCCTAAACCGTAGTCTAAATACATTTATATTTAGGTCCCTATAACACTTCGGAATTTTATTAAAGATTTTAGGCGCCATACATACTACACTTTTATGGAGAAGTGCCGTCTTTGAGGGATGCAAACAGAGTCTATCATTGTCTCGTCGATTTCTTTTGAGAATATCAGACTCTTTTGGAAACTGCTCAGGATTAGTTTTGACGAATAAAGCAATTTCTAATATGTATAAGGACGGAAATGTCAAAATTCCATATCTAGTGAAGTATGATTTGCAACAGTCTGTCGTCTGTAGATTAAACATAGCCCTAATACAGCGTTTTTGCATTTTAAAAACAGATTCTTTTTCAGTCGAATTACCCCAGAAGATAATTCCATATCTGAGAGAGGACTCGATCAGCCCATAGTATGCCGAAAGTAATGCATTAGTATTGATTGTAGTCGAAAGTTTATGTAAAGCGTAGGCCAGACTACAGATTTTTTTACAAACAGCTTCTACGTGTTTCTTCCAATTTAGCTTCTTGTCTATGAATAGTCCAAGAAATTTTGCAAGGTCAACTTCGTTTATTGTATTATTGTCGTATTTTAAAGTAAAGTCAGATTTGTTTTGCATTCTTTGGCTAAAATGAACAATATTTGTTTTATTTAAATTTATTTTTAGATTATTATTATCAAGCCATGATATAATATCCCTCAGAGAATTATTTATATCATTATTATAGGAATTATTTTTCATATCGGGTATAGTTATCGTACTATCGTCGGCGAATAGTGACATTGATTGTGCTGTTGCCTTGGGTAAATCGTTAATATAGATAATAAATAGTAGTGGACCTAAAACACTGCCCTGAGGGACTCCATATAACACCTTTCGCTCTGCAGATGTATATGTTTCCTCAAATTTTGTTTTAACATTAATTTTAGTAATTTCTGTTACTTGATTTCGGTCTGATAAGTATGAATGGATCAAATCCAAAATATTTCCCCTAATTCCATAAGCTTCCAGCTTTTTAATTAAGATGTTATGATCTACATAATCGAACGCTTGCGTCATATCGCATAGTATAGCACATATTGGAGAAACTTTGTCAACATGTAGAAGGTGGGTCTTCAAAAAACTAAAAATCGCCATGTTTATGGTTTTATGTCTTCGGAATCCCCTCTGCTCATTACAGAACAATTTCTGAGTTTCAAAGTAACTGCTTATTTCTTTATATATATATTTTTCAAATATCTTAGAGATAATTGATAACAGTGCAATAGGTCTATAATATTCCATTAATTCTCTATTAACTTTCTTAAATATAGGTTTGACAATTGTGATTTTAAGTAATTTTGGGAATGTTCCAGTCGCAATACTTAAATTTATTATATGGCTTAATTGAGGGCTTATGCTTTTAAATATCGATTTTATCACTCTCGTTGAGATACCGTCAAATCCAACACTATTGGTATTTTTTAAGCTTTTTATGATTTGCTCAATATCTTGGGGAATGCTAGGAGCCATGAAAATAGAGTCTTTACGGTGTGGAATATGCGATGTCACGTTTTTCCCAGCACCTGCAATTGGTTTGACTTTGTCTATGAAATAACTATTAAAAGCATCTGCAATTTGGAGTGGATTAGTAATTTCCTCATTTCCTTGTTTGATTTTAGAAATGGGTTCTTTAGGTAAGTTTAATCTAGTTTTATTAATAATTTGCCATGCTGTTTTTGTTTTATTAGATGAAGTAGTTATTTTATGATTATTTTGTGCCCTCTTTGTTAAATTTATAATCTTTTTAAATTGTTTTGAGTATTTCACGAATTGGTCTTTTGTTGATGGTGAAGGTTTTATTCTGTATTTCCATAGAAATTCTCTTTTTTTCTTACTGCATATCTTAATACCGCGTGACACCCATTTTGGTTTTTTACAAACTCTAAAAGTAACTAACTTATATGGAAAACATAGATCATAAAAAAGTTTAAAATTGTTAGCAAAAATTTCGTATGCAATATTAGGGTCTGTAGTAATATATAATTCATTTAAGGTTACATTACTTAGACATTTTTTAAACTTATCTATGTTTTCTACGGAGTAATCACGTTGTTTTTTGCGCCAGGAATCAAGAAGTAATTGCTTTTGAACGGGAAATTTTATTAGTTGAGCGGTGTGATCGGATAATGCGAAATCTATCACCTGAGTTTTACATGTTTTTTTATTGTTGTGTGCAAAATTATCAATGCACGTTTGACTGACTAGCCTTGTTGGTTGCTTCAGTGCTAGTTTTAAGTTATAATTTAATAGTAGGCATTCAAAATTCAAGGTGACATTATTCGTTTTTAATACATCTATATTAAAATCACCGGCCACAACAACATGTTCAAAATTCCTGTTACAGAGTAGTTTTAAGGTTTTTTCTAATTTACTAAAAAATACATTTATTATATTTAAGTTTGGTACTCTGTATATGCAAACAATCACCAATCTATATTTAGTCAGTTCAACTGCACAGCATTCGAAGACATTCGGCAATGAGAGTTTGCTGATCTCTGGCAGTTCTTTCCATTGATGCCCGTTTTTCACCAGGATGCAGGCTCCGCCTCTTTTACTGTTTATTCGGCTAAAGTATGCAGTCAAAGAGTAATTTGGCAGGTCAAGGTTTGTTTCGCTTCCAGCTATCATAAAGTGCTCAGTTATGCACAGTATATCCACATTAATACTTCTATCAGCAAGTTCATCCAAACCAATCGTAAGTGCATCAGCCTTATTAATTAATCCCGCGATATTTTGGTGCAGTATATGTAGATGTTGACTCACGAAAAAATTCGGATTCAGATATTATTTTCTCGTCTGCATGGCGTTCATCTACGTTTAATGCCTTCGTGTTAACTTTTTGATGGTTATTGTAATATTGTAAATCCATTATATAGTTTTGTAAATCTTTAAATATAACTGACATTCCGTTATCATTAATAGTGTTAAAGTATTTATGGAACATGGTATGATCATATTTCAGGTTTTTATTCGAGTCATATGTGTATGCATATTCATGTGTAAGAACGTCCAGATACAATAGGTTATTAAAGTGTTCCACTCTACGGTTGAACATGTTTGTCTTATTGCTATATTTGAAAGTTGGAAGACAAAGTATTATATTGGTATTTTTTATATTCCGTAGTTGCTCTCGAATTTCTGATATCAATTTGATATAGTCTTTTGTGGATTTAAAATCTTCTTGTCCTATAAGTATTATGCAATAATCATCCATTGTAAACTCTGTTAATCTATTGTCTATTCCTCTGATCAATTCCCTTATATTACCATTTGTTGTGAGATAATGACATAATTCTGTGTAGCCTTTTAGGGTATTTTCAGCGATAGATAGTATATTATTATGTTTATTACAGCTTAAAATGCATATCTTTTTGGATGGTTTTACCGCAGCTTTTTTGACATTTGGACTCAAATTATGCTCATTTCGTTTTGGTTCATAGACTAATGTCTCGCCGATCTCACTAGGTGAAACTATCGGTATTGAATCTCTCGTTTGCGATACCGATATGATCTCTGCTTTATGTATCGAGGACCTTTTCCTTGGTGTTGGGGTATGCGCAATTTTTTTAAGGATCTCATTTTGTTTTAGTAGGTCTTCATTCGTATTTTTTAAGACAGTGTTTTCCAAACATAATGTTTCAATCTCAGTATGTGCATTTTGTAGTTGAAGTTCTAGTATTACAATTCTATCTTTTACTTTTTTAACTTGGTCCAGATCCATATCCTCACCAGATATATCCGGTAAGCTTGTGGTCGTGCCATCTAGAGTATCTGAAAAGTTCTCGCTGTTAATAGTTTGGCTACTCGAGTCAGATTTTGTTCGCTTACGTCGAAAAGTGATGGTATCGAGGAAACTCATTTTTATTTCCGGTAAAGCAGGAATGGAAAGTATACAAACATGAAAAATCACTGCCGCAGCGAACGTGTTAAGCGGCAATATTTTTACAAACGTCAGACGACACTTTTAGATAGTGTTTTATGATGGAATCACTAGGTATTTTCCGTGGATAATGATATCCCACACTATACACTTGTTTATATTCACAATGATATTGTTTTTATGTGCGAATTAACTGATTAACAAATTTTTTAGCTTTTCTTTCAGCAGCACTTTTATACGTGTTGACATTTGTCATTTTTTTTTTTATTTATTTACCTAAGCAGAAAGAGGCCAGCTGCCAACTTATTTGGTAATAAGCGACCAACAGCCGCCTACACCACACTGCGCATCAATGGCTCTGGTTGCCGGATCCGCGCAATGGATAGTAGGGAAACTCTGTCATTTTAATCTTTATCATGTTTTATATGCTGTATATTATCCTTGTCCATAGCCTTTTGCTATTTTATTGTCTTTTTTTTACATTGTTATTTTTAGACGGGTTTCCTTTTTTTTTATTATCATGTATTTTCTTGACATTTACTGACTTTCATTTTTAATAAAACAAACCAGGCTGGAAAAATTATTTTACACACACTAAACTTAAGGCTAATTTTAAGTACTCTGACCCCCACATCAGAGGTGAGCACGCGGGCCGGGTCGATAGAGGCCCGGTATAAAATTTTATACCTTAGTATATACAAAGTTAATTAAAATGTATACATCATCACGCCTGTATTCTTTGAAGGGGTAGGCAAAGGTGCACCAACACTTCACCGATGTATTTGGTCCCAATGTAATAGGGCGCGAGCCTATTGCTATTATACCGGGAACATTCCCCCCAATACGAGGAAGGGTTGGGCCATAGTCCACCACCCTCGCCCAGTGCAAGTTCACACGCCTTTCTATAAGCGTGCATGTTTCCTCAAGATGTTTTTTCTTCACCGTTCAGCAAGTAGTAATCATTATTGAAAATTACATTCGCATATAAAACTCTCAGAGGTGCGAGCCCGAGGTTTGAACTTGCAACCGTTACGTTTAAGGCGGGTGTATTACTAACTAGGTTACCAGTTCTATATAAGAATAAGTTTTTTTTATATATCAATACAGTTTTAGTAGTAGTAAAAATTTTGATGCGTCTTATCATTTAGACACTTGGTTTCCAAAGTAGTGCTCTACGGACCCCCGTAGGTCCACGGGAGACTCGATGGGGTCTACGTTGCCGTGACAATAAAATGGGGGTTCACAATTCGTAAGCGGGGGTCAACGAAAATTCCTAGATATAGCCCTATAGGGAGTTTTCTAAATAAAATAAGTGAAAATTGATTGGTTCCTTGTGCTTTGAGAAGATGTCAAAAAGTAAAGTTGGATGGAATCACTTTTATGATTGGGCAACTTTACTTTTTGGACATGCACACCAATCGATTCTCACTTTTTTCACGAAAACTATGAATTCATGATTGCAACAAAGCCGCAACGCAAATTTTCATAGATAGATCTAATCTTCAATTTTTTGTCGAGTTTTGGGAATTTGGTAGAAATTTAGCTGCAGGGGGTCCACCGGAAACAGCTACATTTTGAAAATGGTCAATGGGAAAAAAAGTCTGGGAACCTCTGATTATAGACGAAGCACTCACCCTGGCTCTCGTTGAAGAAGCCGAGTACCATAATGACGATGACGATGACGCCAATCTTGAGTCGATAGCTGAAGCTCATGGCATGCATATCACCTCTCCAACGCTCCATGACTCAGCCGCGTCTCATCCATTCATTGTAATATTGCGTCTGGCGGGCTTGCTCACGGTTGGTTGAACGCATCGTCTAGGGACAAGGAAAATACAATTGATATTTTCGTGAAAGTATTTACAAGGATCTCTTAAACATCGATACCCATATATGTTTCAGTAGGCTTAGCATGACAGTGTAGACATAAGTTTTGTCTATTTCAACTGTCAGATTTGTCGAGAAAATGACGTCACACCGAGCCATGTCCAGTATAAAAAGCCCGAAGAGATGAAGAAGTTTTCTCAACAAATCTGACAGTTGAAAGAGATAAAAGTTAAGTCCACACGGTCATGCTAAGCCTACTGATGTCTGAAATAATATTTATGGTACTTAAACGGTAGTGCGAAGTGTAGATACATCGTGAAGACTTGTTCACTACTGTATTCTTTGATGCGACGATAAAAACAGCAGAAGAGAGAAGCGATCTAATTGACCATGACTTAGCTTGTCAAAACATAGAAAAAAGGTTTTTGTTTTGTAATTTTGTTGGAGAAAAAAAAACTTCTCGATGTTCTGTCTTCTTTGTTACAGTGAGTTATAGTTTCTGAGTTGCATGCCTTAGGATATTTTCTAAAGCTTTAGTAATAAACCCTTAAATTTACACATTCATATTTAAAAAAAAACAAAAACCGACTTCAAAAACCTAGGTGCACTAAACAGTTACAAATAACCTTATAACTCATTGCATTTACAGTCTTTTGGAGGTTCTACATTTGAAGTTTTTTGTAGTCGGTTTTTGTTTTTTTTTTAATGCAGACAATCATTTTAATTCTAAAAATAATGTTTAAATTTCAATAGACTTCTGATACCACTCAGACTAAACTCGAGGCTCCTGAAACACCTTGCATAAAACTGAAATATATTTTAATCCGAAAAAGCGTATCCCAAATAAAATTATATGTAGATTGAATAAGTATCTAATATTGGGTTACTATACGGCGGATATTGGAAATTTCATTACTCACATCGATATAGTTCAAAAAGAAAAGATAAAAGCGACAGGTATTTGTACCTATTTCATATCGACGGCGTTGAAAACACTCGTTTAGAAACGATAGTTATTTCCTTTGTATTTTGATTTATTGGTAACTATTATATATATTCAATAAGATACAGAATGGATGTAACAAGCCTACAACCCTCCGTCTATACTAATATTATAACGAGGAAAGATTTGTATTTTAACCGACTTCCAAAAGGAGGAGGTTCTCAATTCGCTTGGTATTTTTTAATGTACGATTACGCTGAGATTTATTATCCGATTAACGTGATTCTTCTTTAATAAGGTTTGGTGCCAATTCATGTATGTATTTGCCTAGTCTGACGTAGATTGACACCTACTCCAAATGTAATGAATTATAAGCCTTTTTTAGCTTTTTAGTGCACCTACGTTTTTGAAGTCGATTTTTGTTTTTTGTTATTTTTTTTGTATGTAACGAATAAACTTAAATATTACAGGACCGATTTAAAAAAATATTTTGCCGTTAGAAAGCTACATTATTATTGAGTAATTTGCTATATTTATTTATCCCAAAATCATCATAATATGGTATTTTCTTTTATTAAGCATTTTAAAACTTGCAATTCCCGCCTAACGTCTTCGAATCTCTTATGGCTCTCCCTTCCTCCTTCTCTCACTCGCACACTTCACTCTCTCATTCATCTACCGCTTCGTTTAGAAATCTTAACTTTAATAACCTAAAACTCGTTCAAAAATAATAAACCAAGAATATTAAAATCCTACATATATAATATGTAAAATCATATGATGAAGGCAGAATATCGACAAGAAACCAACCTTTCACGACTTTTATTGCATACTTAATTTTGTCTAATTAGTTATTTTGTGTTTTAAAATAAATTATGGATTTTAGTAATCATTTTTTTTATTTATTTACGTTAATCGATGACTTATATTGTCCGTGACTTGTATTATTGACTTGTATTAACACATAATTTGTGTTTTGGGCCTTGTTAAATTGTCATTTTGAAATTCATCTCATATACAAATAAATTTTATTATTTCTTAGCAACTCCAATATGTTTTGTAAAATGGATAATTGAAATTATTGTATCATCAATACAACTGTTAAAAAAATCAGAAAAGAATCCCTTTGAGAAGAATTGGTCAAAGTGACTATTGTAGATTCCTTGGAGGTTGTTAAGGGAACAGAAGCTAATTAAATCGAACAAGCAAAAACAAAGCTCTCATAGATAAATGAAGACAATACCCGCCGCTATTTGCAGTGACGGTAAAGCAAAGGAGACATTATGTTTGCAGTATATATTTGGTTGAATCTCATTCAGATGCTGCAATAGAATATATATTCGTATGACAATTAAAGTTAATTAAATTAACACAGAACAGAGTCCAGTATTAAGTTTATATCACAAAACTTATAATGAAGTACCGAACTCAGCTGAATTATTATTATTGAGCGAAGTTTCTGGACTCTCTAAAGATTACGAAGTTACAAATTAATGTTCAAGCTTAGTTTGATCAAATATCAACGGGCAAGGTAATGTTGAATCCTGAGGTACTTTTAGTTCAAAATTACTATTGACCCCGACTTTGCTGAACGAAATCTATGACTAAACTGAATCTGACACGCTATATACATAAGTATTGCTATCTTGCTAGTCCACCAGTGCGGGTTGGTGAACTTCACGCGCCATTCTATAGACGATGTTTTCCTTTACCGTTCAGCAAGTGGTAATCATTGTTGATACTGACATTCGCACATGAAAATTATCTCAGAGGTGCGGGCCTGATAATTTAGATAATTTTATGTACTGATATTTTTTGACAAAATGTAAAAGATGTTTCTTCTTCAACTTATATTGATTACTATACAAGACTCAATATTAAGTTTTTCATACGTTCAGTATAATATGAAGGTATCAGACTAGTGTTAATGTGTCTAATGAAGATTGCATATCGACCCCAATGCAAAATAACAGCTATTGGTTTGAGAATTCAACGAAATTGGTTACTCAAACCAGCATTTAACCAACTCCTCAACCCGAACAACATCAAAGTGTTTAATACACGAACCACTAAACTGGCCTCTATAAACTTTTCAATTAATAACTTTACCTGCTTACAAGAAAACTTGATAAGAGCGCCTACTCGCCATTAAAACCGTCTTTTGGAGTCCAACGTGCAAGTTTTAATGTCTTCCACGGACTCTCTTTGTGCTGGCTAGCATAGTTAGAGGTACGAATAAAAAACATCCAACTTCAAGTTGCATTGAAAAAGTATTTTCTTCAAAAAGTTCTTACCTCGATGACTCTTCAAAGATTTTCTACGGTTTATAATACCCTAGTACTTGTAATGAAAGTGCAAAACATTCTTTGGTTTAATCATTTACAAGAAAAATCTGATAGGTGTAAATATTAAGCATATTATACTGGCTTTTAAGTATATTGACATAAGACATCTAAAAGGTGTAAAAAAGGTTATTTTTAATAACATAACTGTGATACTATTCAACTTACTTCACCAATATAAAACGAAACACAATTTTTGTTACTTCGATCAGAGCTTAAATAATGATCAAGTGAAGTTTATACTACTTCAGTATCAAGTATCAAAACATCACAAAATGGCATAAAAGAGAACGGTCTCACGCGATATTGTTCGGAATCCTAACAATGTTAGATCGCGCGGACATCCAGTGGAAACGGCAGAAATTCCCACTGGGAATGCTGCTATGTACTTTCCTTGTGAGAATGGCTTTATTTGCGGACGGCTGGTTAGATTCGGTGAAGTTTATCCTGCGGTAAATATTTTCGGTAAACATTTGCGAGGTCGATAGATTGAAAAGGAATCGTCTTGAGTTACAGATAATATATACTTTCGTATACCAAGGTAAAGATTTACAACAATAATTCTTGACTAGAGCATTACGAGAAGAAATAGCGACATTTTTAACGTTTTTAGGTGTTCTAGACGAGGATAAAATCGATAAACCCGTAACGAAGGGGCGTCTGCATTAATTCATCATGAAACTCACGCCTATATTCCCCGAAAGGGTAGGCAGAGGTGTACTGCAGTGCACACACTTCGGTGATGTATTTTGTTACCAATAGAATAGAGTGCGAACCTATTGCCATTATATCGGGCACATTCTCCCTCAATACGAGGGAGATTTTTGGGCCATAGTCCATCACGCTGACCCAGTGCGGGTTGGTGATCTTAACACGCCTTTCTATAGACGTGCAGGTTTCCTTACGATTTTTTCCTTCACCATTTCTTTGCAAGTGATAATCTCGGATGAAAATGAGATTCGCATATGAAACCCAGAAGTGCAAGCCGGGGTTTGAACCTGATTATTTTAAATGCAAAGCGTGCATTCGACCACTCGGCTACCACTGCTATATCAACACGAAATTAAATTGCCTTTTAAACGCTTGTTAAAAAAATATAACATGGAACCCGGGTGCACCCGGCTCGCGAAGGGAATTCATTCTCGCTTGAAACAAAAAAAATATCCCAGCTTCCCCCGTTATGAGAATTTTTTGTTATACATTTTCGCACCCCAAGACAAGGGTGAGGTGTCATGGATTATGTAGGGCATAAGAACACTAACCTTTTAATAATATAGTACTAGGCGAACCATAAAAAAAAAAATCTACTGTGTGGTAAGAAATGGTTTTAGGGCCCTCGCCCACGGCGACTTTTCGTAGCGACGCTACAGCATGGCTTCTAACGCAGGTTAGTCGCATTTGCAACTCGCTACAGTAGCAATGCCAACGCGCTACTGCATCGCGACTGTATCGATACAAACGCGTGACCGAGTCGGACGCCATCGGGGAGAGAACGGAGAGGGTACACAGCTAGCGACCGCTTCGCGTCCGTATCGTGGGCGAGGGCCCTAAGTTTGAAATGTTTGTTGGTAACTAATTTTATTCCACTCCATTACCTGTCATGAATAGAGCTAAAGTAACAAACGAGTCATGAATAGAGCTATAGTAACTGGTAACTTTGTATAAAATATGTAATAACTGATGTGAAATTTATCTAACTTCTCGAACCTCCCACAACTTCGAAATGTGATTGTGGGTTTTACCTCTTCATACACTAGAAGCGCGCCACGTCTGACTACCAGCCAGCTACAAGCATGACTGCCAGCTATTGGTACCGAACACTATGTGTTACGATTAATAATCTTGCCTTTAGGGAGTCAGGTCACCTTCATGTATTTTCTCAATGGCTATAGGTTCTGCGCGATCCTGCGGGAAGTTTATCACGTAGAAATATCAGAAGCATACCTCTTCTCTTTGCATTTATCTTTGAGTTGTCTGGAATTATATTAAGTGCAGCTACGTTTAAACGTCGTATGTAATCAATCTTAGGAACCGCTTGGTTTTGTAGCGTGAAGGTAGGAGTCAATTCTGACCAGGTCAAATTCGATCTAGTCCCAACTAGATCGAGTCTGGCATGATCTAGATTTCTGGAGTCTGAAGTACTAGTGGAACTGAGTTAGAATCTGATAGTTTTATTCATATAAACCAACAGGTAAAACCATGTCAATAAAAAAAAATTCTCTACCACCCTTGAATAATGTATTTTTTTGCAGAAATAAATGGGCAAGAAAATCTTGGTGGTTGTTTCTCCATGGTTACTCTTTTTCAAAAAGTAATATTAGTATTAAAACAATTAGTACGTTCGTTCGAAAAACTGAACGCTAGAGAGGACGCGAGAATATTTTTTTCATATGTAAACATAGATAGTCTACCCGAGAGTAAAAGCGGGAGTACAAAGAGTCTAGAACATCGGAGTACACTGTAGTAATTTGCGAACACGTAACCCTTTGTGAGCGTTGACTACGCGCCGTATCTTTCCCACTTGACCACTTTTGACTCGGCATTATAGTACGTACACAAAGGCCAGTAGAGGTGTTATTGCCATTTGTGTTTTTATAACTTTGATGGATTTTTACTTTAAGTTGTTATTACGATTAACTTCGTCAGTAGCGGATACTCGGCGTGTGCTACAACGATGAATGAACGGAATTGGGGAAACTGGTTTGGGGCATATCGTTGGTTTCAAAGTCTATAACTTTCAAAGGCAGAGACATTTATTTATACCCTAATTTGGTTAGGGAAACCTTTAGTGGGTTACCCCACTAATACCCCCTTAATAATAATACCCGGGTAATATTTAAACAAAACGAAGATCCAATTCCTAGGGTAATTTTATGATCAGAAGCAACATTGAAACCATTGAACATTTGGGATCTATCTTATTGTTGAAAAGATTTTGATTCCTATAAAATAGTCTAAATAATGTTTGTGATTTAATAATCAAAACACATTGCTAGTTGATAATAATGCAAATAGGAACCGTAAGCGTACCAACCTAACATGTTGTTGATGGGTTTCCAGCTCGTCACTCGAAACCAACCCTTTTCTGTCATTCGTGTATCACGAATTACAGGGGACGATAAACATTTTGACATATTGCATGTTCCCGACACGGCCGTATCACCATAATTTATTGTTACTTGATATTTGAAAGGGAAACCATATTTCCTTATACGGATTGGGTTTTTTTGTAAAAATATTCAAATGTATATTACATAACACATATTATTTTTGCTTTTTAAATAACGGATGTATTTTTTACTGTTGAATTAGCTTAGATTTAATATTTGTTTTGTGTTTTCGACTTTCTTATAAACTGATTTGACTCTTGACAGTAAATTCCGTCAATAATTTCTGAAACTTTGTCTTTGTGTCGAACTGTAGTATACGGCGAATTCTTAGGGCAACTGCAATGGCGGAAGTCAGATAAACGTCAGTAAAATTGCCGCAGGGTGGAGTCGATAAGGCTCTTCGTTATATATCTCGATGGCCTTAATACAAAATAAATGACTAATAATTAAAAGCATAAATAATTGTTACCAATTTGGGCCATCTATAAAATAACAGACGAAAATAAACGGACCCTAACATCCCAAATCAGCGAGAAAACCAGAAACCATTTTATTGAATTAATACACGAACAACACTGGGCCGAAACCACACATAAATTTTCCCCACAAATCGATGCGAGCGTCTCACGGTCTGAAATACATGGGGAACGTTATTGGAAAGGACCGAATAACGTTCTAAACATACTGGAGCGAGGGAATCCCCTTGACATTCTTCGAAAATATACTCTGTACGAAAAAACATAAAGATTGAATTGCTATGTTTAAAATCACGCGACTAATTTCACACACGTTTTGGTCAAAGAATTTGGATGATACAATAGAAATAGCGATACATAGTGAAATCATTATGATGTACAATTTTCAAGACGTAATTGTCAGCTGAAATACGTAACTAATGTTATCTATATAGGTTATTGTTTTTTTTTTTTTAACGAAATGAGCGAAATGATGATATTTAATGGAATAAGATGAGGAATGGCATCACCTGCGACTAGCGCGAGTATTTCGCCAATGTCAAGTAATTAATAGCAAGGACAAATTCAATAAATACACATTATAAATAAAAATGGATAATGACAGTGATAAAGATGGCCAAGTTATTGTTATTGTTTGTGTTATTGTTTGACACCTTAATGTGTCAAACAATCTTAAAAAAAAAACTGAAATTGGTCTCATTGTTGCCACAATCGTCGAGTGTTTGGGTCGACATAGACAATATTTTATGACGTGCGTAGACTTCAAAGTCACACATAAAATTGGACGAGTGAAGCTGTCAAATGTTAAAAAATGCTCTCTCTTTGATATAGTACCTTGTACGTAACCAATGGGGTGGGCAAATTAATTAGTTACCATAAAAAAGGCTACAAACGCTACACTTTTAAAATTAAACCGTGTACGATAACTGAGACATTACGATTGCTGAGACACTATCTATTTCAAGGCTCCGTTCATCTAAGGTTATGGTGTAGGAAAAAAAATATCGCCCGTGTTTAAACGCGCCTAATTGGGCAGGGTTGAAGACGCTCCCGTGGATTTTCGAGAATTTATTCATGATGCACGAAACAAAGGGAGGGTAGAATGTTTTTTTTCATAGCATGACGGACAGCGGATAAAAGTGTTGCGATGTTTGCATTGACCTTGGCCCCAATATTGGTCGAGATTAGTTAGTGTTTGCCCAACAAATTATGCCGGGTTATGGTGTCCTTTGATAGTCAAATAAGGGCTCTGAGTGGATTGCATTGAGATAGTTATTGCAGTGATTAGGTTATAAATATGGCCAGATAATACATACTGCAAAATAGGTGCTGTATTATATCCATTGTTTGAAATACACAATACAATAAAGAGTGCTTTTTTAATTTTGCTTTTAATTTTGCTTTGACATATCTCTAATAGAGATTGATGTCTATCAAACGAAAATCGGGCCCTGGGCTATTTCCAAAATTTTCCACTTGCAGGCATTGAACCCGTGACCACTCGGTTCAGTGAGGCAATCGGCCTACCCACAAACCAAGCCAAGATTTATGAATGTGATTTTGAACCTAATGCACATAGTTTTTAAGTCTAAAATTCAGAAAAGCCGCGCTTTACAACAGACTCTACCATATAAAAATTCACACCACCCACCGGCTTAGTGTTTAGTATAGTGGGTACAATATTTATACATATTTGGCCGCATTCCAAATGGGTTCCTACCGTAGCGTTTTATTTACGACTCTACATATATTAGACTTTCATGATATCGAGGGGTGAAATGCTATTTGACTGTAAGCGATTTTTTTTTAACTCTTCGGAAAAGCATAATCATTCGACGCAGAAAAAGTCGCTGATTCCAAATATGTCTTCTTCTTGGTCGATGTACTCTTGGCAGAGCAGTCGTGGTCATGTGCAATCGACGATAAATTTGATGGTTCTCCTCCACCGATCCTGAACCGATGTCTGGCGCCGCATTCATTAAGAGGGGTCTTAGTCAGCGCTTTAATTTGGTCAGTCCATCGCATGGGGCTGCGTCCGCGAGGTCTGTTACCAAATTACACATATTTAAGTCGGCTATTTGGCCGTGTGATCAGTGCGTCCACTGATCCGTATCGTACGGATCGTACTTGTATGACTTCCTATACAAAGAATACTACGATCCGTTTGATGCGCTGCGTCCAATACTTACGTTGCGAACAATCGGACGCCTACACATTATTCTTTTTTTTACGGTTACGTACCCAAAGGGTAAAACGGGAACCCTATTGCTGAGACTTCGCTGTCCGTCCATCGGTCCGTCCGTCCGTCTGTCACCAGGCTGTATCTCATGAACCGTGATAGTTAGAGAGTTGAAATTTTCACAGATGATGTATTTCGGTTGCCGCTATAACAACAAATACTAAAAAACAGAATAAAATAATTATTTAAGAGGGCTCCCATACAACAAACGTGATTTTTTTGCCGTTTTTATAGATAATGGTATGGAACCCTTCGTGCGCGAGTCCGACTCGCACTTGGCCGTTTTTTTTAGCCTATTTTCGTTTCCCACTTCTGAGCAAAGGCCTCTCCTTTAATCCTCCACACAAGTGTGCGGATTTTTTAAGGAGGTTTGGACCATAATCCACCACGCTATCATTATTCTTGACCGACTTCAAAAACGAGGAGGTTCTCAATTCGAGCCGCATTTTTTTTTTGTTCTTGTTGCCTTTAAAATGAAATATTATTTAAAATTAATAATTTAGCGACAGTGGTAGCCTAGTTGTTAAAACCTTAAATTTAAGGGGTGCAAGTTCAATTCCCAGGCCCGCACCTCTGATTATTTCAAGCCTGAATGTAATTTTCAATAATGATTACACCTAACCTAACGCTTGCTGAACGTCTGTAGAAAAGCGTGTGAAGTTCACCAACCCGCATTGGGCCAGCGAGGTGGACTATGGTCCAAATTTCCCTTATTGAGAGGTTCATTCTGTATCATTTTAAACTTTAAAGCGACATTGCTTAAAGCGAGGGATTTTAAGAAGTTTACAGTTGAAAATCGCTTGTTAAACATCATGTAAATGTCTGTTTAAGATGATTTAAATTTCATAGAATAAGCGACCTTAACGCACTCGAGCTCTCAATCTCATAGGTATCAATCTCCCATGAAATTTACTCATTCGGAAGATCGTTCAATCTCGACGTATCAGTAGTTTAGTGACTCCATGCTAAATTGCAATATCATACACCTATGAGGTGGTACTACGGGTTCGTTTCTCACTGCGTTATCACTTTCCATAACGATTTAAATTTCTTACCCAAATATAATTTTAAACAGTTATTGCATTCTAGAACCCATAACTACTTATATCTTAATTAGAGAATTATTTGAAATGTATTGATATAAAATTTTGAAGATGTAGGTCAGAATATGAATTCTCCAGTGAGATTATGACCAATACATGAATCTGTTTGACTCATGAATGTCAGGTAAAGTGAAAGAGAGAGCACTTAGCATTGAATAATATAAATGACATGTGTTCCTCAAACATTTAAAACTTACATGCGACGATTCGTGTTCGTATATTTTTCGTGTAGTTACCTGTCTTTGGGTCTTCTAAATAATTATTAAAAATATACTTATATGAGAAATACCCGTGATCGTTTTTTTTTCTGTGAAATAGATTTCTATTAACATTTTTTAACATGTAATAATAATTTGACTGACATCAATCATTTCTCGATCTTCGATAACATAGATAGGTAGATAGATAACTCTTTATTATTAAATCTCTTAAAGCAATACAAACTACGTATACAGCATACATTTAAAGTGTTATAATGAGCGGCCTTATCACTAAATATGATCTCTACCAAGCAACCTTTGTATGGGGATGAATTATAGTATACTAGTGGCCCGTCCCGGCTTCGCACGGGTTTATAATATATACTCTATGTTGCTTAGTGATAATATAGCTTTGTATTGTCCATTCGTTTTTAAGTTAATTCGTTACATACAAAAATACAAAATCTCTTTATAATATTATAGTATAAATAGTGACTTTTAAAGTGATAACCGAATGACTTTAAAACAATGGTGGTTCCACAGTACTACATTCTCGTCAGGCTCAATCCATCAAGCGTCGCTACCGACATCTGACGGCCTGACGACAGTGAAATTAAGCATCCGAATCGTTTTTTAAACGTACCAGGCGTACCCATCAATCATTCTATCCTTTGTAATTTTTCACTGTCCGTTTAAAATAAAACGGGCCCACTGTAGCCTTAGAACTGAATGAGTGTAGTGTGATGTGCGAATTTAAGGGCAATACTAAAAAAAATTGGTTAAAAATAGTTCCAGTGCATATTTCATTTTCAATAATGATTACCTTGCTGGACGGTGAAGGAAAACATCGCGAGGAAACCTGCACGTTTATAGAAAGGCGTGTGGAGTTCACCAACACGCACTGGGCCAGTGTGGTGGACTACGGCTTGAATCACCCTCATAGGAGAATGTGCCCGGTATTAATAGTTTTTTTTTAATGGACTACGCTGTTGGCTGTGGCGTGGCCGTTACAGCTTTACCGGAGGAGTGGCGAGCGCAGAGTGCACTCCAACCAAGGCCTTAAGGGCAGAAAAGGGTGGCAACTAGCTCAAGGGCGCCATAGAGGGCACGACCTCGGCTTGGGCAGTTACCGTGAGGGGAGAGGTAGTGACTGCGCTCCTAGGTGCAAAGATGCACCTACGAGCCGAAGAGGAGGTTCCTAGACCTCGCCGGTAAGATCGGTGTCTGTTTGGGTATTAATAGGCTCGCCGCCTACTACATATTGGGACCAAAGTACATCGGCAAAGTGTGAATGCACAGCAGAGCACCTCTGCCTACCCCTTCGGGGAATACAGGCGTGATGATGTATGTACTATTTAACCTTATTTCACTCACAAACTGTGACGAACTTAATTTGACAGTAAGTACCAAAATAATTAATGTTATCACTCCTACATTAACGATCATGTAAAGGACAGCTATACTTAGGACTGCACCTACGGGTGCTTTACATTTTTTTCCAATATTAAAACAAACTTTATTATCTCGTAGAAAAAGCACATTTTTCAACAAAATTTAATCGATTACGTTGGCGAATTTCGACATTTGTTTACCACAGAAATTCCATCTCTGCGTATATTGACACAGAGTACATTTTTAAAAATAAGTCGGGTTTCATACTGCTGTACAGTATGTTCCATTTAATTTGATCTCTTGTGTAAACATCTGCCGTCAATTTTTATCGTGAACCGTTGTGTGACATGGGAAAAGGTTGGAAGGGCTTAAAACGGCCTTAAACAATGCTTTGAACCCTTTGAACCGACCGAGCGGTTAAAATATACACAGGAGGATATTATTTTTGGTCTACGTTAATTATTATTTGAATGTGAATTACTGAAACCGGAATCAACCTGTATAAAATTGAGAGTTTTCTTAACGAACTTCAAAAAAAATGGAGATTTATATTTCTGCGGTCTTAAGTCCGATAATACTATCTATGTGGAGTTGCTATGACTTATTTCTTTTAAAGAATAATAACGACATTTTATCCATAGTAGCATGAATATGAATAGTCTAATGGCTTCAAGGTGACAAGTTTAATGGGCTAAACTGGTCATATTTTAGTTAACATTGATAGAAGATGTGGTTTTAATTCCTTAAAAACTGTAGTCCATTACGATAATGTTAGAGGACTTGTGTCCCAGCGGTCGTTCCAACGTGTCAGCTATATATTTTACATTACTGTGATTTGACCAAAAATCTACGTATTATTAAAACAATACTAGTAAATCGCATGGCAACACTTATTAATTATACATGTTAAACATCTCTACAAGAACGTCCCATTCCAAAAGCTCCATTAAAACAAACATTAAAAGGTTAAAGCATTTATACTTGAGAATCGTCGATAAAACCTTTGTTACAGCAGTATAAAACTCAACAGTTCATTCGCTCATTCAGTTCATTCGTTCATAAACGTTCTCGAGTGAACTCTCATTCAATATATTCGTTTTATATTTCACTTTGAAGCGAGTAAAGTTAACATCACCTCTTCCGAATAAAGGTTACTTTATGACGCAAAATATGTTTGTTCAATTCCAGTTAAGAGAATATATTAATGTTGAAACATTAATAATGTAAGCTTTTGTAGACAAGGGACGTGTAAAAATTTTCGATTTTAAAATTTATTGTATTTTTTTCTAATAATCGAAAGACTTAGGTTTGACAACGGTTTGGTCTAGCCACTGAACCAGGTGGCTTCAGTTCGATTCCCAATAGCGGCAAATTTTGGAAATGGCCTTTTAGAAATTTGCTCGGGTAACTGGGTGCACCCCCAGTCCATTGTATGGTCCCTTACTACAAGCTTTGATTAGTTTGGGATCATATGAGTTATCTGGCGATAACTGGTTGTTCTTGTTGCTTTAAATAGCAGTGGTAGCCGAGTGGTCGAACGCACGCCTTGCAATCGAAGTGTGCAGGTTCAAACCCCAGCTCGCACCTCTGGGATTTATGTGCGAATCTAAATTTCATCCGAGATTATCACTTGCTATGAAACGGTGATGGAAAACATCGTGAGGAAACCTGCACGTCTGCGGGAACTTGACTAGTTTTCTATAGATGTGTGAAGTCTGCCAACCCGCACTGGGCTAGCGTGGGGGACTATGGCCTGAATCCCCCTCTCATTGAGGGGAGCCCCATGTCCAGCAGTGGGACGTAAAAAAAGGGCTGTAGTAGTAGTAGTAGTAGTAGTAACTGCTTGTGAAGAGGCGTACCTGGTACGTAACGTCGTTCTTATATTCAGCCATCAGCCCTATCAAAACAGTTTGTGGTCCCTTTATAATCCTAATTAGCTAGTAACTTATAAAGTCTTGCTCATTAGAGACCTATACATCCTTTGCCAAATAAATTCTTGGCAATGTACTTTGGGGACTAAACTTGGCTCTTCCTCGACGCAAGACACGAAAACAGCATTAGCTTGTTTAGGTAAGATTCCCAAAGGATTTGTTCTGATGGTCAACTTGTGATAATAGAGGAAATGCTAGTAGAGTTAAGTTTCTTTATAAAAGTAACTTTACAGGTTTGTTTAATATATTTAAGAAGAAAATTCATTAATATTAAATACAGTAGGAATTTTAAAGCCCGGTGTAAACAACCCGAGCTTAGAAAAAATCGTAAAATTATGGATATTACTAGCTTTTTTTTATGAGATAGGGAGGCAAACGAGCAGACGTTTCACCTGATGGTAAGTGATCAACGCCGCCCATGGACACCTGCAACACCAGGGGCATCGCAAGTGCGTTGCCGGCCTTTAAGGAATGAGTAGGCTCGTTTCTTGAAGATACCTTTGTCGCATCGGTCCGGGAACACAGCTGCAGGAAGTTCATTCCACAGTTTGGTGGTGCAAGGGAGAAAATTCCTGGAAAATCGCACTGTACTGGACCGCCATTCATGGATGGAGAGTTACTCTAATTTCGATGAATCTTTATGCGGTTTACTTTGTTTTTGTACTGTATTTTACTGTAAATACAAAAAATCTGAAAATTTTGACACAAAAAATGGAAATGGAGATGTTTTGTTAGGAATTACTCGTTTTAACTATGTATTTCTTTTTCATAACCAAGTTGATAGAGTTTTAGGAAATTTCAAACTATCTAAATACCATTTAGGTGATTTTCGGAACAAAATTGTGTGGTAATGCCATTGTAAAATTGAAAATGTGTAAACACAATAAAAGTCTCTGCAATCAAATAAAATCACATCAGGTAAGCTTCATTTCTAAAAACTCACACCAACTTTCATATACTACTACAGCCCTTTTAACGTCCCACTGCTGGACACGGGCCTCCCCTCAATGCGAGGGGGATTCAGGCCGTAGTCCACCACGCTGGCCCAGTGCGTGTTGGCAGACTTCACACATCTATCGAGAACTAGTCAAGTTCCCTCAGACGTGCAGGTTTCCTCACCATGTTTTCCTTCACCGTTTCATAGCAATTGATAATCTCGGATGAAAATGAGATTCGCACATAAACGCAGAGGTGCGAGCCGGGGTTTGAACCTGCACACTTTGATTTGCAAGGCGTGCGTTCGACCACTCGGCTACCACTGCTATACTATACTTTCATATAATCACCTCCCATTTTGTGGTGTCATGCGCACTTCTACACAATGCTTAATGTAGTCTTTCAGCCTAAACTCTAATTAACATTAGGTAGCTCAAATTAAAGGGCACCTTTTGTGGGCAGGTTAGAGAAGGGTGAAAGCCATCTAGCTACCGCAAATGCTAATGTAACCTGTCCTACTTACGGTACTTAGGGAAATGCGTGATAATAGCTATACTTTGTGTATCTGGAGGCCCATTTGCATGAAACACCATCAGGGATGTATTTACAGAAAGAGTAGGCAGATGTGTTCTGAAGACTACAAAGATTTCTTAGTATTTCGGCCATAACATGATTAAACTTGCAGGTTTCCTCATGTTACTTATCTCTGTTTAGCAATTGATTATCTTTTCAATGGAGATTTGTACATGAAACTTCTTAATGTAAGCCGAGGTCAAACCTGTAACACTTTGATTCTTAATTGTGCGTCCAACCACGGAGCGATCGTTGTCTAAATATTTTCCCCTTTTGACCGTATGTATATTTTTGTATAAGAATTGACTATGAGCTGGCTCCAACTTTACTAAGGAATTAATTATAGTTTAACCATGAATTAATTTTAAGGCATGAAATCAACATCTTTTATCAATGGTAGCGAAAATAAGACTGGTATATCGGCTTCAAACATGGAGGTAGTATAGTAATAAGGATCCAGCATAAGGAACCCGCGCTGCGGTAAATTAACCGCCATATTAGTTTTGATTGTTTATATTGTTTGACACTTAAGGGGGTGATCCATTTGCGAGTAAGACCGCCGGTTCGCCAACGAACTCGCGATCCAAACGTCTAAACCGCCAATGGAGCACTTAAAAGTCTATGGACTTAAAAACCGGCAGACTTGCTCGCTGGCTCGTTGTGCATGCTTGAAAATCTAAGTTCGCGGCACAAAAACCCGCTATGACTTCGCCAATGAAGAGAGATGACTGTTTGGTACGCTAATGGATCACCAACGTGATTCGACGAGCCAACGAGCCAACGATTTAGACCGTAGCTCGCTTTGCAAAACATTTTGTTCTGAGAAATGTTTTTTGTAGCTAAACATGATATTTATGTCGTTTTTGTTTGACGCCAAGTAAACTATATAAGAAAGTACTAAAAGTATTACTGTCTCCCTGCTGTGTAAAGGATGATAATACTTATTTTAATTTAGTGCGGTCGACACCATTTAGACGTATTTAAGTCAAAAAGATCCAATCCACAATTGTTAAGTATACCAAACGGTTCCTAAAGGAGGCCATTTCAATCAACAAAAAATAAGGGGATTATCCAAGATGGCGGAATAGTTA
This sequence comes from Ptilodon capucinus, assembly GCA_914767695.1. Taxonomy (NCBI): domain Eukaryota; kingdom Metazoa; phylum Arthropoda; class Insecta; order Lepidoptera; family Notodontidae; genus Ptilodon; species Ptilodon capucinus. The sequence continues at coordinate 3,895,171 of OU611830.1, read as the reverse complement.
TTTTATCTGCACGACCACAGTATAGGTATCCAATGAAAGGGCTTGCTGAGGAGAACACTAAAACTAAGGGCAATCAATAAAAGCTTGTTTTTAAATAGTTTTTTTACCATTAATTTACCACCTAGGTTACAGTCCCACATGTTCCACATGTAATACATTATTAAACTTCAAGCTGTCATATCTCAAAACTGTTTTGATGTGGATAGGATCGTTTTTGTTAACTGCGTAAATTTTTGGCAAATGTAATTTTTGAAACTAAATAAAGTCCAAAATCCAAAGAGCGTTTTAATCCTTATTGGATTAGAACATTGGCATTGAACATTAGATTTATAATTATTTTTTTTTTCTGAAAAATGGCACAGTAGACGGTTTTTAAAGTGATTGAATGAATAAAATTGGGAGTAAATGTATTGTAGTCCTTCTCACGGCCATAATATAAGAGCAAGATAGAAATATTATTTTGTGGTGCCACTTATAAAGCCACAATGAGACGTCGACCATCGTGCGTCAAAACTTTTGTTAATACCAAAACAAACCATGTATCAACAAGTATAAAGATTGAATTTCCGTGTCACGTGTCAAAATTCACTCGCGATGTCAGTGTCATTTAGTTGAAGAATGAACTTTTACCGTGAGTCAATACAGTTTGTTTTGGTATGGCAAAAAAAAATACGCGCGAGGGACGGCTTTTTTTTTTGAATGGACTACGCTGTTGGCCGTGAACTGGCCTTTACAGCTTTACCGGAAGAGTGGCGAGCGCAGAGTGCACTCCAACCAAGGCCTTAAGGGCGGAAAAGGGTGGCAACTAGCTCAAGGGCGCCACAGAGGGCACGACCTCGGCTTGGGCAGTTACCGTGAGGGGAGAGGTAGTGACTGTGCTTCTAGGCGCAAAGATGCACTTACGAGCGGAAGAGGGGGTTCCTCGACCTCGCCGGCGAGATCGGTGTCTGTTTAAGGCTGGTGTAGGTGTGTTGGTGGCCCTCTCGACTCCCGGGTCGAGGAGGGCGGTGATCGTGTCGGGAGGATCAATCAACACGCACCGCGGACGGCGGCGACGAGTTGATGATGTGTGCGCGGGGTCTGGCTCGTAATTGCTGGCGGCGACAATTAGAGGATTTAAATGCGACGCAGCTTTTTTAAAATAGCGTTCGGACGCTATTTTGAAGTGTTTTCGAATTGAGAGGAGGCCAAGGTCGGAGCAAGCGTCGGCGCCTCTATGCGAAAAGCTTGAGACTGAAAATCGAGAGTCTGTAGTTAAAGGCTTACAACTGTATAATCCTCCAAATCCCCGCCTACGTGTCTAATAACGCTTGGTCTTGTGTTATTAATTCGGAATGATTAACGTAGATCCCGTAATCCAATGTATTAAGTTCATCGTTAACAGACGTAACGAGGTACAGTCAGAATAATCCTTACTCCTTACTAATATTATAAATGCGAAAGTAACTCTCTCTGTCTGTGTGTTACGCGATCACGCCTAAACTACTGAACCGATTTAAATTAAATTTGGTACAGAGGTAGTCTAGAGCCTGAAAAAGGACATAAGATACTTGTTATTTGGTTGTAAGGGGGTATAAAAAGGGTTGTAAGGGGTTGAAATAGGGGATGAAAGTTTTTGTGTGATGACGTCGGCAATAATTTAATGACTACTTTTGGTCACGATAACTGACAGCCACATGGGTAAGGCCGCGCGCATCAGCTAGTAATATTATAAATGCGAAAGTAGCTCTGTCTGTCTGTGTGTTACGCAATCACGCCATATCTACTGAACCGATTTGAATTAAATTTGGTACAAATATAGTCTAGAGCCTGAGAAAGGACAAAGGCCACTTTTTAATTCGAAAAAGGGTTGAAATAGGGGATGAAAGTTTGCATGGAAATTACGTCGTTTTTAAAGCTAAAAGCTTGAAACTTATTTTTGAGGCTGGTAATGTATACAAATAAATAAAACCGGCCAAGTGCGAGTCGGACTCGCGCACAAAGGGTTCCGTATCATTATTTATAAAAACGGCAAAAAAATCACGTTTGTTGTATGGGAGCCCCCTTAAATAATTATTTTATTCTGTTATTTAGTATTTGTTGTTATAGCAGAAACCAAAATACACCATCTGTGAAAATTTCAACTCTCTAACTATCACGGTTCATGAGATACAGCCTGGTGACACACAGACGGACGGACGGACGAACAGCGAAGTCTCAGCAATAGGGTTCCCGTTTTACCCTTTGGGTACGGAACCCTAAAAATTGAAATGTCTATTTATTAGGTCAGTATAATGGCTTTTAAGCATATTCATTTTAAAGTATATATATATACGGTATATAGTATTGAAATGTTTATCTGGCTCTTTATTTGTTACGGCTAATTTCCAAAACGATTGGACCGATTTTGATGGGAGTTTCACTGGCAGGTAGCTTATAAATAATAACTATATATATATAAAGAATAACTTAAACTTTTTTTCTATATTTGTCGGGGATGAAGTTGCCTGTAACTAGTAATAACATTATAATTATTCAGGGGCCTCATCTACACTTTTTTTTATGAGATAGGGAGGCAAACGAACAGACGTGTCACCTGATGGTAAGTGATCAACGCAGCCCATGGACACCTGCAACACCAGGGGCATCGCAAGTGCGTTGCCGGCCTTTAAGGAATGAGTGGGCTCGTTTCTTGAAGATACTTTTTGTCGCATCGGGCCGGGAATACCGCTGCAGGAAGTTCATTCCACAATTTGGTGGTGCGAGGGAGAAACTTCTAAAGATATTGTTGTTGGTAACTGTAAAATTTTGTCAGATCTGGTACATAGTTAACGGTCAGAAAATGAGAGGTAAATTTAAAACATTGCTTCAAGATGCTGAAAACGGGTGTAGTTGTAGCATGTGTTCCAAGAGACTCGACGTATGTCACGGAATGTCTTGATGTTTTCTCTTTCTCTCGTATGAAACGAGCCTGAGAGCGAGCGAGAAAATCAGTGACAAAGGTCTGGTCTTTTTTTTTTTTTTTTACTTGTGGAAAATGCATTTACGCATCCCCGCTCGCTAAGGGGAACGAACGGGATATGTCAGGCTCAGCAACAAGAGTTGCCACTACCGACTAAAAACCACATGATACTCCACCTTCCTCGGCTAGTGATGGGGGGCGCGGGACCGCTCGCGCATTCTCCGCAACCCCCACCGACGCCGGCGCTTGCCGTTGGCTGGCTCGCCTCACGGCCTTTGCCGTCTGTGAGATGCCCCGGAGTATTTGGGGCATCGCACATCACCACGCCTACCTCTGGCTTAGAGCGCCGATTGCCCCCGCAACCGACGATCCAGGCCATCTAAGCGGAGACGGAGTACGGGCTCGATTAGCCCGTCTCCGTGTTCGCACTCTCCGGAGCGGGTCAGCGAGGGGATCTCGTTCCCTCTCCCGCTCCTCCGCCTCCCTCTGCAAAATAATAGTTTCGCAGAAGGAGGCCATTGCCTCCCACGACCTCTCGTCATTGAAAAGGTCTGGTCTTGACATAACCTAACCTAACCCCACTGGTATATCTTGACCCTTACATAAGGTCCATAGTATATATCTTTACTTGGTTTGGGAACATAAAATGAGTATGTATTGAAAAAAATATTTTTTAAGACTACGAGAAAATAGACGCCAAATATCCACTATCTGATTTTTTGCTATCCCATTGGGGATTAGTGGTTGCGCACAAAAGGAAAGTACCTCCGTCAAAGGATATTGGGTTCGGATTTCACTTCCCAAAGGAAAACTTAAAATTACAGCATGTTTTAGGAATATAGGTACCTGAAGAGATTTGGGAGGATGTTAAAATTTGGAATGGTCTGAGCATGTGCGATATAAAGAGAGATGAGTCTAATCAGCTTCTACATACGACATTTCATTTATCCAGGAAAATGGATGAAAACGTAGATCTTGGTAATTTTTAAATTTTTATATTTTTATCCTGTTCTAACATTCAATATTTTGTACTATTGAATTAAAACTATTTTACGGATTCTATCGCGTTTATTTACTATTTCATTTTCCCGACGTTTGTTTTGATGGTCACGGGGGGACTGAGGTGTTAGACGACCTGATGTCATAGTTAATAACTGTACTAGTCTAAAATCATTGTTTATTTATAATCTAATCATTACTTAGTCACTCACTCATGTTCTTCATTCACTCATCACTACTTTTGTTATAAAAAAATAATTCAAGATGCGTTCATAGATCAACAAAAGCTTTCACGAATCTTAAGTGTGTAAATTAACGGCTGCTAAACGGCTTAAACAAACACGAGATCTTTAATCAAAACCTCACCCTAAATCACTTGATAAGGGCTGGTTTAATGTGCAGCACTCGTGAGATTACATAAATGAAGGATTAACGAATAACCAAACGAAACTCTATGCTACTCCACCTTTGATCAGACTTAAAAGGATTTGGAGTATTATGAGAAATAGGGACTTATCTCTAAGGAAAAAAAGTTTAAATTGGAAAAGCTTACTTGCAAGATTGCTTTGAGAACTGCTAATCAGAGCGCTTACATTACCTAATAATAAGTAGCACTTTTAACGTTTTCCTTCACCCTGGCCAAGTACGAGCTGGCAGACTCTTAAACAGGTTACAGACTACGATATAATATTATAGCATAGCATATCGTATATAGCTCATAGCACAACAATATCGCGCACCATACATTGTTCTGGACACACTATACTGTACTATTTATTATTGGCTTTGTATGGTGCGCGATATTGTTGTGCTATATACAGGGTGTTTCAGAAGTTCGAAATAATACTTTGACTTTTGCTTCAGTATCGGGTATACAACTGAATGGTATCAAAATTTGATCGAAATTCAACCATGTTTTTTCAACTTTTTTTCGCCGTTAATTTCTATAACTCGTAATATCTCAAGTCCTATGTAAAATTTGCATGTTCTGTTTTGAGAATATTGGTAGTCGCCCCTCATAAGTGTAGTTTACACTTTGAATGGGGTCCTGGATGTACCCAAAGGCCAGAAAACGATACCTATGACAAATATTCAAAGGTCCATAACTCACAAACAAGGATAGTTTGGTATAATCGGTCTTCACTAATTATCACATACGAGCTACCGTATGTGTACCCGAAGTACTATTTCGGAGTTCTGATACACTCTGTATAATAGCGTAGTCTGAAAGCCGCTTTAGGTTTAAGTTCGCTAGAACATGCAGGTTTCCTCAAGATCTTTTCCTTCACCATCTTAGTGAGTGATAATCTTGCAAGAAAATCAGAAAAGCACATGAAATTTGAATATCCTGAAGTGCGAACTCGGGATTGGAACTTGCACCCTTTGTCTCCAGGGTGAGTATTCTACCAACTAAATTATCAATGCTTCTGTTACTACTATAGCACTATTAAATAGGATTACCCAATGTACATAGCTTGTTTTATCAAACAGTGGTAATTATCGAATTGAGCATTTATATCTATTAGTTGAAATTAAGCAGCAAAAAAGTATAAGAAAGCCTTGAAGCATTGTCTTGTAAGTGTAAACGCGGTCTTGTACTTATAAGTAAACCTAGCACACATAATCCATCATATTTCTCTGACATGTAAGTTCATAAAACTTGAAAACTGTCGCCAACAGAATTTGAGATATGGAACTTTTCCACGCAGGGAGAAAAAAAAAACTCACGTGTCGTTCGATTTCTGCCCCAATTTCTAAACATCTCAATTTATCATTTGTACCTAAGACACGTTGTCGCCAGCAAAACGGTGGGTACATGTCGCGCTAGAAACGTCACGTTATTCGGCACGCAAATCGCAAGGACTGTTTATGCGTATGACACAACACAGGTAAATAAAAGTAGGTAAAAAGTAGGTACTATGTAGTTGTCTTTACAGCCAGTAAAACCAGCTACGTTCCTTACACTAACATCTCATGTGAACACTTTCATACATAATGTCCTGCCCTGCCACTGCTGATCCGTTTATAAAGCATGAAAATATCGGTTACTATGTGAATAGTATATCTCATCTCATAGAATATCTCATTTTCATCCGAGATTATCACTTGCTATGAGATGGTGAAGGAAAACATCGTGAGGAAACCTTCACGTCTGAGGGAACTTGACTAGTTTTCGATAGATATGTGAAGTCTACCAAGCCTAGCTGGGCCAGCGTGGTGGACTACGGCCTGAATCCCCCTCGCATTGAGGGGAGGCCCGTGTCTAGCAGTGGGACGTTGAAAAAGGCTGTAGTAGTATGTGAATAGTACCTTAAGAGACAATGTTTATGTTCATCAAGACCTTTTTACCGGACTACGGCGACGCCAAAAGGAACGGTTATGATTTAAGCAGTCTATGTATGTATATTGTATTTAAGTATGTTCTTCCTTAGCGCCTGAACTATTTTTATGATTTAGATTACAGATTTCTAAACTATTTTCTTGTTTCATCATACATTCCAGCACTGTCATTAAACAAGTTGACCTGAATTGAAACGTATTTTACAAATTATATCTCTATTTATTATGAAGATTCCAGTTCCTATAGCTTGGAAATATAAACGCAGCTAACACAGCAGCTACGGATCACGGAGCTTGAACATTTCCATTCATACATCTTACATTATGTATGAACGTGGAATACTGTCGTCTACCTGTCTATCGTCTCGGTTGGTTTGTCAAAAGCATTCTCGAGTAATATTTCACCAGTTCACCTTCATCAAATATCTGTTTCCATCGTTGTGACGTTCCATTAGCTAGGCTCGTGTGTGATGCGAGAGTATTTTTTAGCGTTTAAGTACTTGACAGCGTGGGGGCCTAACGATCCGTGTACCTGCTATGATTTGTTAACGATACCAGATTCTTTATTATCATTATTTAGTTACGTTTAATATTATACTAGACTTACAAATTTAGAAAGTTACATTCTATAACTATTTATCATCAGTTCTCCTGGAGTTTTACCATCACCTTTAATAATACTATTGTTTACATATTACCTGTATTTTTTTATGATTTTGTCCTTTGAGAATCTCTCGCTGGTTAGCTTTAAATATTTACTTTTTAGAGTTGTTACGAAAAATCGTGAAAAAAATATATTTTTAACAAAAAACAAAAACCGACTTCAAAAACCTAGGTGCACTAAAAAGCTAGAAATAACCTCATAATTCATTATATTTGAAGTCGGCGCCAAGCCATGTGTGTATTTGTATAGTCAGACGTAGATTGGCACCGACTTCAAATGTAATGAATTATGGGGTTATTTCTAGCTTTTTAGTGCAACTATGTTTTTGAAGTCAGTTTTTGTTTTTTTATTATAACTGCATAAAAACGTAGAAAATATTATTTTCCATCCAATATTTTGAGTCCCGAAACGACCATAAATTCTCTCATTTTGAGATATTATGGAAATATATCATCTATATAATATACACCAATGACAGGGTTAGAAATTAAAAGAGGGTTGAAGAAACCTTACTAATATTTTGGGGGCTTTCATTAGCCGTTTGGCATCTAGTTTCAATAAACAAGCAATGATTTTATGATCGTTGTGTAAAAGAGTAAAAAAATCTAAGTTAATGAAAGATGCACGAAAGCGTTCTTTTTCAACGCTCAAACGAGTGTATTCGAAATTGCAATTCCGAAAAGCGATTTGATATTTTTGAATGCAATAAAACACTTGACGTCTTTTTCGCCCACGCTATAGAAAATTTCAATCAAAATTGAACTCTATTGGAGAGAGTGGAAAATATACAATTGTATATTTCAATGCCGTTATCAAATTCCGAACACGACTGCTGTGGTTTTTTTCATCGTTTCGTACGTTTGCGGTGTCCGAAAGCCGGATTATATCGCGGTTCAACAATACGCGTGCGATATTGTATTCTTTATTTCATTTTTTTTTTTTTCAACTAAGTACAAAGCTCGATGTTTATTCCATTTGTTTATTTGCGAACATCAAAGCGAAAAATCATATCTCTTTACGTTCATAAAAACTTGACGTTTTTAGTATGTCAAAATTAACTAAGTAGGTAGATTATATTTGTTTGAAGAACCTTTGTAATAAGGTTTATGCTGTCTGTCAATATCATTTGATAGAATGAAATTAGACACTCTTTTTAGGGTTCCGTACCCAAAGGGTAAAACGGGAACCCTATTACTAAGACTTCGCTGTCCGTCCGTCCGTCCGTCCGTCTGTCACCAGGCTGTATCTCAACAACCGTGATAGTTAGAGAGCCGAAATTTTCACAGATGATGTATTTCTGTTGCCGCTATAACAATCAACGCTATAAAATACAGAATAAAATAAATATTTAAGGAGTCTCCCATACAAAAAACGTGATGTTTTTGCCGTTTTTATAGATAATGGTACGGAACCCTTCGTGCGCGAGTCCGACTCGCACTTGGCCGGTTTTTATAGATAATGGTACGGAACCCTTCGTGCGGGAGCCCGACTCGCACTTGGCCGGTTTTTTAACATAACTAGACCTAATTAGGATTAAGTATCTCCAAAAAAAACTTCAGACGCGAAATCTCTGAATTATTTTCTCCGTTATCCTTTTTTATTCGAACTCGCACTATTTAATTGGGTCTCGCCTACAACATTTTCGATCTGACATTCTGAATGTCAGACGACATTATTAGATCGAGAAAACGGTCGTCTAAAATCAGATTTCTTTATATACCAGACAGTTCAAATATTAAACAACTCAGTAATAGAAGTCGAAAGCCATCTTAATAAGCCCATCGTAGAAAAAGATTTCAAGATTTTCGATACGAAATTTGCTAAGAATCCAACATTACGTACAATTTTTTTGTACCAATGTAGTGCGTCATTTGCCTTTAATTTGAAGAAAGGTATACTGGTTGGATTATTTACGGTTGATTATAAAAATAATTAATTCTAATTCCAAATTAATTAATAATTAATTTATTGTTGCAAGATCTAGTTAGGATCTTTATGGCTGCTGATATGAAATCGAAGGCATTATCTTGGTATAGAAGGCAAATTTTATTATATAAGTGCTTAAAAGCAGCTCTAAAGGCAACATACTGGGTCTATATGTACCTGTGTACTTGTAATAAGTTTCGGCGATTTAAAAAATGATCAGCCCGCTGGTTTCTTGCCAGATCTTCTCAGTTACCGGTCCGGTCCGATCCGGCAGTATAGACTACCGGATCGAAACGCGACCTCATCGCGTTACTACTATTAGTATATAAGAAAAAAATAAATGTAAACAGAATAAATGATTTAACTAATCTGCTCTCTAACCTCAATGAAAGCTAACCACTTTTAAACTATTATGCTTTACTTTATAGCTATCACTATTGATACCCAATTATCGTAACTTTTCATTTTTGGGCAACATTTCATTATTCATGCAACTCTGCTTCCATTTTCTAATATTTTTATAGAGATTTTATATAATAAAACTAGATATACAGTTCGAATGGTACGGTGATACAACTAAGTTCGACGGTAAATGGTTCCCACAAGACTGTAACGATGGATGGCATGTTGCGGAGCCTGTACTCAGCAGTGGCTACGAGCAAGCTGATTGATGATAATGAATGGATGTATCTACATGGAACGAGAAAATGTTACGGTCAATATACCTATTTAAGATTCTACAGATATAAGAGTCGGAGAGGACCGAGTAATAGAAGATGATAAGTAACATAAAAGGGAAACAAAATTACTAGAACAAGTTAAAGGCATTTTTGAGAATGTTAAATTTCATAGCAGAATAGCATATCTTGGAAGTGCATAAAATTTATGAATATAGAAGAAACGTAACAGCCCCCTTATTACTTTCAGTTTTTTTACAGTTAACACAGTAGAAAATCTATCAGTAATGGACAATCACTATTAAAATAACAATGCTTTAAGGGCCCTCAATATCAACTCCTCCCGGATATCAACTCCTGCAACTTATTGTGATGGGCAAGGTCATCGGCAAGAGGCGAGTTGGTCGCAGGAAGAAATCATGGCTCCGCAACATACGGGAGTGGACTGGAATCTCCAACGCAGCCCAGTTATGTCGCCTTGCACAGGACAGGACGAACTTCAGAAGTTGATAGCCAACCTTCACTAGTTGGAGAAGCACTCGAAGAAGAAGAAGGGCCCTCGCCCACGGCGACTTTTTGTAGCGATACAAACGCGAAGCGGTCGCTAGCTGTGTGCCCTCGTCCACGGGCCCAGATTCAGTCGCAATGCAAACGCGATTCTGTCGATGTCTGATGTTTAGTTCCCACTCACGCGCCACCCCCCTCTCCGTTCTCTTCCCGATGTTGTCCGCGACACGGTCACGTGTTTGTATCGATACAGTCGCGATGCAGTAGCGCGTTGGCATGGCTACTGTAGCGCGTTGCAAATGCGACTAACACGCGTTGGAAGCCATGCTACAAAAAGTCGCCGTGGGTGAGGGCCCTAAGAGGCCACAGAGGCCACAGATGTAATGTCAGAAACATAAGACAAAGAGTTGCTTATAAATAGAGGTATTAGAAGTTTGCAATGACGGATTAATTGTGTAGTAATCAACATTTTCACAAGTCAGACAATAAAATATAAATAAGGTCATATAGGCTCAGTATGACTGCGTATATGTAAATATTATCTCTACTAGCTGGATTTGTTGGGTGAATGACGTCACATCGAACTATGTCTAGTAGATAAATTTCGATTTGACGTCATTTGCTCGACAAATCTGACAGTTGTAATAAATAAAATATTCTGAGCCTAGGACCCAACTCCCGCATTTTCACCGTCATCTCTATTTCGACATAAGGCGGAACAGAATAAATTGGTTAATTTGGTCGTATTTTTCGTTTTATTTCAACATAAATATGTCGAAATAGAGATAATAGCGATTTTGCGAGAATTGACCCCTACTGTTATGTTCTTAACGACTTCAATTAGTTGCAAGATATAATACCATAGATTTAAGGAAGCTAAGATATTAGAAACGTAATAGTATACAAACAAAAATGTTATCATTTTCATACCGACATTACTTTATATTCTATCTCCATCTTTTAAATTAGATATCACACCTAAATTCCCCGAAAATGTTGGATACATTTTCGCGGAAAAACCAGAACATTATTTGCTTTACTTACACCAAGAGAATTATAATAATTAGGTTATGAATCTTTCCTGAGAAATATTCTTAAGCGGGTTTCAGACTACGCTATACTATTGTGCTATATAGTATAGCTGTTTCGTACGTGAAACATATATATATGTGCAGGTGTCGTGGCTGATGATTCCAATATAAAACATACAACACTTTTGAGCACTTGGATTCGTTTTATTTTCCAAATTTTATAAATTATATTAAAGTAGTAACCGACCCGTTCGGCGGACGCAGCGAGAGAGAGAGTTGCCAGCACAATAATTATAAATATTAAAACTATAAACTAAATGTTGTGTTGACAACAATAGCAAAGAAGGATCCTATATAGTATAGCATAGCATGGCGTTTACACTACGCGATATTATCGCAAGCATTTATAGTCTAAAGCAAGCTGAGTTGACAGGACGGCCGGGGGTGAGAGGGAAGGAAAATGGCGACGCGCGATATAGCATAGCAGGAACTCAGCGCATCGCACTAATTTATAGCGTATAGTAAGGTAATAATATATAGTACAGTACAGTGTGAACGTGTCCATAACAATGTATGTTTCGCGATATTGTTGTGCTATAATCTATATACTATATGCTATAATATTATAGCTTAGTCTGAAACCCGCTTTAGACGCAGTTTTAACGTATGTAAATGTATGAAGAGTGGATTAAAGTAATAATATCACACAAAACTACCATAAAAAGACTGAGAGTGATTCCGGTTATACCTAGACCAGAAAAACATGTGAAAAGGCCATTTAAGAAATCTGCTGTAGCGGGACCGTTACACTACTCGATCGTTTTAATTTATAGAACAACATCTAATGATAACTGTATAATTTAAACCTAAACTCTATAACGTAAAACAACATAACTTAAACCTAAAATAATATTATCTAATTAAAATTACAAATTAAACCTAAAAATAATTAAATAAGAGACGGCGTCGCGCGACATCGTATGTTTTACTAATGCACGAGTAAATGGCTCGGCTATCATCGGGCTTGCGGAATGCGCGCGCGCGGCCGCCGGCACAGCTGACCACTGTGGTGCGAGACGTCTTACTAAAGAGACCGAACTGCCCGGTTTTTAACCGACTTCAAAAAGGAGGAGGTTCTCAATTCGACCCGTATGTTTTTTTTTTTTTTTTTTTTATGTATGTTACCGCATATCTCCGGCGTCTGTCGACCGCTTTCGAAATTTTTTATTAGGTTTGCTAGGGAATTCTTCAAGGTTGGTCCCATTTCCAAAATATTATCAGAAATCTAACCCCTTGGGGGTGAAATGGGGGGTTGAAGGTCACATAATTTCAAAAATATTTTTTGAACGACTTGAAACTTTGTATATATATTTAACATACAAAATAAAAAAACACGTCTTTCAGGAGTTTTGAAAGAAAAAATATGTAGGGGGTGAAATGGGGGTCCAATCCGGAATACAGCATATCTCCGGCGTTAGTGAACCGATTTCGAAAAATCTTTTTTTGTTTAATACGGATTGTTAACAAAGATCGAAACCCACCCCCAAAGGGGTGGAAAGGGGGGGGTGAGGGGGGGTGATTTTTTTTTTTGGCTGTAAATTTTTACTTTTTTAGGGCTGTTATAAGGTGATAATATTTGCAAATTTTCAACGATTATTGACACTAAAAATCGTGAAAAAAAATTATTTTTAACAAAAAACAAAAACCGACTTCAAAAACCTAGGTGCACTAAAAAGCTACAAATAACCTTACAATTCATTACATTTGGAGTCGGTGCCAATTCATGTGTGTATTTGCCTTGTCCGACGTTGATTGGCACCTACTCCAAATGTAATGAATTGTAAGGTTATTTGTAGCTTTTTAGTGCACCAAGGTTTTTGAAGTCGGTTTTTGTTTTTGAAATAATAAATTGACGGCTAAGTGGCCATATCTACGTGCTGCAATTCGGCCTGTGGGATCCTGTCCCTGCTTTCAGCGTAATATTTAAGGGCTAGTGCCTAGTGCTAGTTGGATAACCCCAAATTGGGTGAGTGTCGCAAGTAATTCCTTACATTTAGATATTAGACTTGTGTATCGAAATGCTGTGTCATTTAATGGCGTCGTGCCGTATTGGTATTTATGTCCTATGTAGTAAGTACATGCTGATTTTACTTTATACGCCAAGTTCTGCTTGTTTAGTAATCCTCATACATTAAAATAGTATTGTTTGATGTACTTAGATAATTGTACGAGCATTTATATTTACTTTTTCATTTTTCATTTCATTTCATTGGATAGCTACCTACTTATGTTAATTATATTTTGTTTTATCTGGCGGCCTCATCATTGATCACTACTTTATGCTAATCACTGCCATCCGTGCTTTCCGACTACTTCACGCTGCCGCGCCGTTGATGTTGCAGTCAAATTAGTAACCAGGCAATTGACACAATGTCTGGTTGACATCCTTCCAGGGTTCCAACTCCCGGGTACGGCAACGTGCGCAGATCGGGTAGTTCGGCGCCGTCGGGCCCAGACCTGAGGCTGAACGTGTTTCCGGGTATCCTACTGCGTCTACACCTACGAGCGCTACGACGTCTACACCTACGAGCAACTGTCTGCGGGTCGGCGAATGCAGGATAGTGGTGGTTCCAGCTTAATTATAATTCGGTCGGATGATAGGAACCTACGCCCTGATATTTTTCATATATAATATACGCCTTTTAATATATAAGGTTGTATTATTGAATCTCCAAAGTACTAAACGTTACACTGCCAATGCCGGGAATCGAACCGGCAACCACGAGGTGTAGTGAACCGAGCTGCCCTCGCTCAAACCACTAAACCAAGCCATTGCCAACGTACGCAAATATATCAGACAGAAAATAGGTTCTGGAGGACGGGAGACCTATCCGGTTTGTAACAAGGTAGGATATGGAAAATAAATTGTGTGGAAATAGACGAATGCTATTTTCAAATGAGTTGGACGTGACCGTCCGATGTGTGGACTGTGAATTTAAACGATTTTGTATCTTATTGTTTTCTTATATTTACGCGAATACTATACATTGAAATTAAACTATTTTACGGATTTTATTATTATTTATTATTCACCCGCCATTATATCAGATTTGATAAACCGCATATCCTCGCAAAAGAACACCGACTCCGACCAAGGATGATCGTGAGGCCATTAAAATTAAAAAACATCCTAATTTCAATAGGGAAGATGGCTGGGTGCTACCACCAACTTAGGATCCAGTAATCAATATGATTAAATCCAGAACCAAGTGTACCATTGCAAGACCTCAGGACACCGTAAGCACTTTCTGCGTGGATCGGACCGCAAACAACAACTAAATATGAGGGTACCCAGTTATTAACTATGACATCAGGACGTCTAACACCTCAGTCCCCCCGTGACCATGGTTGCTGTAAAGCAGCCGAAACGTCGGGAAAATAAAATAGTAAATAAACGCGATAAAATCCGTAAAATAGTTTAATTTCGATTTTGTATCTTTTTCGCTCCTGTTACAGTTCAATTTCATTGCGATTATTCTAAAACAGCAAAGTTATTATCTATTAAACCATTCTATCCTACATTTCTTCTTCCACTATATACAAAACACTTAGGTTCAGATTTTTTAGGAGTATTTTTTGTCTTACTGCTAGACAAAGGCCATTCTGCTTTCTCTCTAGTCCTCCGAGGATTAGTGGCTGGCTAGGATGGGCAAAATAGAAACTCTCTACGCAGCTACTCTTTCTCATGACATACGTATTACGTATAAATATTATCTCTCGGTACAAGACACAGTCACAAAAATATTTCCATTTATTCCTTCACGAACTACAATTCCTAGCAAAAAGAGAAACCTCTGTCCATTTATATATTTTTTTCGCTACCCATACCCACATAAAATTAATACATTCACTTAAATTTGAATGTCCAGTGTTTTCGACGTATATATTTGCAAAACCCATCTGACCCTTCTAATTTGTCCGCGAGGACCGAATGCATAACTTTGTATAGGCATGTTAGAAGCTAGTTTCCCAGTTTCAACACGTAATTCTATAAACAGACTGTGGAATTTAGGCTACTGTGTATTTCAGGATATTGCTTCTATTTCAGTGAGGTTCTAGTTATGCCACAGATGTGAAGTAGCAGAACATTTTCATGAAACAGAAGTGTTCGCACGAGTTGGTTCCCAATTCGACTAACACTATCGTTGTGTAAGTTCTTTTAACTTAATTTTTCAAGGCAATAAGCAGTGGTAGCCGAGTGGTCGAACGCACGCCTTGCAATCAACGTGTGCAGGTTCAAACCCCGGCTCGCACCTCTGGGATTTATGTGCGAATCTCATTTTCATCCGGGATTATCACTTACTATAAAACGATGAAGGAAAACATCGTGAGGAAACCTGCACGTCTGAGGGAACTTGACTAGTTTTCTATAGATGCTAGAAGTCTGCCAACCCGCACTAGGCCAGCGTGCTGGACTATGGACCGAATCCCCCTAGCATTGAGGGGAGGCCCGTGCCCAGCAGTGGGATGTTAAAAGGGCTGTAGTAATGTAGTAATGGTAAAACGTTTTATTATACTATCTAAGTTATTACTTTTGAAATGAGGCAATTTCTATAAATTCGACTATTAAAATTAATTTTAAAGTTTTTGAGAATGAATGGATGGATGGATGTTTGTTATGCTTTTACGCAGAATCCACTGAACAGTTTTTGATGATACTTTACCCTATTACTGTTTATACACCAGAATAACATATAGGCTACAATTTATTACGATATTGAAAAATCCAAGTATGTGTGGACGAAGCTGAGGATAGAAGCTAGATGATATCAAAGTAAAAACTTAGTTTTTAGGGCATAATGAATCACTACGAGATCGTTTCTGCTCAACGTTTTGTCGAAAACTTGAAGCATTATGTCCAAATGAATGTAATTTAGGGCAAACTTTGCCCACTATGTTATCGACCAAGAAAATAGGACTGGTAGCAATCATACTAATATTTCAGCGGGTAAAAGAGGCGTTTGTAACAAAAGGAAATCTTGTTTGTTTGTCGGCATCGCGATGGAGAAAGTTTTATAACCGTTACAGAGATATGGACATTATTCTTAAGAGGATAGAGATATAAATTACTTTGATTTTGACTATGAGATATACAACATTTTGGGTTGATTTTATTTTTATTGACTTATTTAAGGACCGGTAATGGTAGCTAAATGGCCTGATCTAAGATTTACAGTCCAAATATCCACGTTCAAATCCCGACTCGCGCCTCTTAGCTTTCCTAAGCAAATCTTTAATTTTTCCAAGATTACCATTTGGCAAAATGGTAACGAAAAAAACGGCAAAAAAATCACGTTTGTTGTATGGGAGCCCCCTTAAATATTTATTTTATTCTGTTTTTTAGTATTTGTTGTTATAGCGGCAACCGAAATACATCATCTGTGAAAATTTCAACTCTCTAACTATCACGGTTCATGAGATACAGCCTGGTGACAGACGGACGGACGGACGGTTGGACGGATGGACGGACGGACAGCGAAGTCTCAGCAATAGGGTTCCCGTTTTACCCTTTGGGTACGGAACCCTAAAAAACGACAGAGAATCAATCTATGTACGTTATAAAATCTACGTATAGGGTATGGATGAAGACTCTTATATAGTACTAGCTGTGCCCGCGACTTCGCCCGCGTGGACTTTAGAGAGATTACCCGGAAATATGGGTATTATGTTTTTCCCGCGGAACCCGAATGCTTTTTCTAAAATTAAAGTAGCCTAAGTTACGCCTTGGAACGTCAGTTATCTGTCAGTGAAAGTCCCATTGAAATCGGTTCAGCCGTTTAGAAGTTTACCTCAAACAAACAGACAGACAGACAGACAAAAAAAAATAAAATTGCGTTTTCGTTATAGGTATCGTATATACTTTAATACGCATTTGGTAAAAAAGTGTTATTTTGATATTACAGCAGACACTCCAATTTTATTTATTTGTATAGATTTTTATTTATCGCTTTACTAGCTGTGCCTGTGACTTTATACGCAAGGAATTTAGGAACCCTAATTATATTCCCAAAAGTAGACTAAGTCACTCCAGCCAGTGAAAGTCCTGTTAAAATTGTTCTAGCCGTTTTGGAGATAACCTTGCCGTAGAGAGTCGACTGTTTATCACTGTCTCGGTCATTACGCCGTCTTACAGCGATTTGCTCGTAATAAATATCTTACGGCAACAAAACAAACACATCCAACAAACTGAAAATGTATTTCAGAGGAAAATAACATTCTTGTTTTTTTGTTACGGTCGTCGTCTTCTGCTCAAATTATGCTGAAACACTGTTAGCTCAGTACAAACAAGTTCCAATAGGCGTTGGATTTTGTTATTAGATTAACGCCTAATTAGCTGAGTTAATTGAAAGACGTAAGTAATTTATAAATAATCTTTTTGCACGAATTCATGAATAAATAATGTTATTTTTTATCAGATTAACGTGGTCTCAACTAAAATGTTTTTTTAATCACAAATTTATTGAAGTTCAAACCGCAAAGAATAACAAATAACACAAATTATATTAGAAAGTATGCGTACATAAATGTGCCAAAGAGACGTCCAAAAAATAGACCAAAGTTGGTCTCATTGATGCTACTATCGTTTAGTCTAATACATCTTAATACAGACTATCTGAGGTTCTTAGAAGTTGACGTCACACGAAATTGGATGTGTGAAAAATGTTTGCAATTAAGTTGACAGAAAATTTTCGACCTGACAAACATACCAACACAATTACTTCAATAATCCCAAACCCAGAAATGCTCAAATCCCGAAATCATTCAAAATTAATCTTACCTTATCGCGCCTCACTCATGTTTACTTTGAAACAGATCCTCATGTCATTAAAATGACAATACCAGGGGTGGGAGTTACGAACTAACAACTAGGGATGTAGTTAATATTTACAAATATAATAACGATATTGGATATCTAAAATGTATATCAGATTTCTAAACTAAATCATGTGCAAGCAAGTTCGTGCATCAAATGTTTTACAAGAAAATCAACTACTATTAAATTTATATTCTTACATCTCTTAATTTTGTGAGCAAATTTTTTTTTTTTTGCTCACGCAAGCTTGAAATTTTATTTATTACAATTTGAATACATTTTCCATGTATACAAAGCACGTAGTTTTAATATTGTTTCCCAAATATATAGAAACTTCAAACCATTAACAAACTACCTACCAAATCCCTAGCATTTCTAAAATAGATTATAACTCACTACGGAATTTGATGCCAAACAAAATTGTTGGTCTTTTTAGGATTCCGTACCCAAAGGTTAAAACGGGAACCCTATTACTAAGACTTCGCTGTCCGTCCGTCTGTCACTAGGCTGTATCTCATGAACCATGATAGTTAGAGAGTTGAAATTTTCACATATGATGTATTTCTGTGGGCTTATAATCACTCTGAGGGCCGAACGGTTGGAGTCCCGCCACAGGGTGAATTTTAATTCTTTTTTGGTGAGAGTGCCGACCAAACAGCTGCCGGCCTTCATGAAAGAAGAGTTTGCCGAAGGGTGTGGTGTTCCGGCGATACAGAAGCCGGCTCCCGAGCACCAAGAGTGACACGTCACTGACTCTACGTGTCAAATAAGTAATTCCGTGTAACTATAAATATGTATGCTAGTCTCTAAGGTATTTATTATAACAGTATTTGTGACGTCAGACCCAAATCATTGTATGGTATCCATAGTACAAGCTTTGCTTAGTTTGGTATCATACAAAAACTATTTGGTTTTCTGGCGATATTCATTTATTTATTCCTATATTAGTTGCCCGGCGTATGTTGTACATAAGTTATTTATTAAATAAATTGAATTGAAATTGATTGATTGATTTCTGTAAAATACTAAAAAATAGAATAAAATAAATATTTAAGAGGGCTCCCATACAACAAACGTGATTTTTTGCCGTTTTTATAGATAATGGTACGAAACCCTTGTGCGAGTCCGACTCGCATTTGGCCGGTTTTTGTCGATATCGTCACGATATCCAGGTATTCAAATAATATTTTTGTAAAGTAACGACCCAACTCTAGTAGCAAGACTTGTTACAATGATCCTCGTTCGCAGGCCATGTTATCTCCCCCATGTTAAACATTAATCCTTTACAAGTTAAATTGTGCTGGCATATCTCAAATACAACCTCTCGAGGCTCGCTGAATAATTGTACAAGTTTTGATATCACTGTTTTGTTTAAGTGAAACAAGTTGTGAAACTATTGCAATCCCAACGTCTGCGTATAATGTGTGATAAAGTTGCCTGCTTACTGTGGCTTTGATAACTATATTTTGTAGTACAACTGAATATTATGTTTTAATTATTTCATATAATAATATTTTTATAATTGAAAATGGGTGAGACCTTTGCCTAAAAGTGAGACAAGATAGGTTAATAAAATAAAATTGAATTAATAATATTTGCGACTATTTCGAAGTTTTGTTTGTATATTTAAATTCATCAAACTTGAATTTACGTAACGCAATTGAAATACATAAAATTCTTTTGAAAATTATCGGGACATTTGTATAGATCGATATTATAAAAATAAATTACTGATATCAGTTGTTATTTTAATTCCAGAAAAATAACATAGCCGTTAAAAATAACTGTTTTTTCTTACTTTTCGTGTTTGAGAAGCTTACTGTGTTTATTCTTTTGACAATGAATAAATCCATGTATTATTATGAAACATTTTTCTTGTTAAAACTTAACATAAAACACAGTGACTCATATTTGTACAAAGAATCTCATACAACAATATTTATTATCGTATCTCGAGACAGATGAAAACATATTTTTCGTCCCAGGTAACCTAACGAAAGTTTACATATAAATTCACGTCAAGGTACAAGATAAACGCTATATAAGAAAAAGGTTTTCATGAAATATTCAAACAGGATTTATAGTTCAGATAAAAATATATTAGGGAGTTATGAAACTTGTCTTTAGAGTACATATTACGTTCTAAATAAAAATATAATATATTTTGATTAAATCTTAAAATATTATTAAAATATATATACAAATAAAAATCAAGCAGTGGTAGCCTCGCGGGCAAGAACGCCCGCCTTGAACGTAAAGGGTGCAAGTTCAAATCCCAGGCCCGCACCTCTGAGATAATTTTCATGTGCGAATGTCATTTTCAACAATGATTACCACTTGCTGAACGGTGAAGGAAAACATCGTGAGGAAACCTGCACGTCTATAGAAAGGCGTGTGAAGTTCACCAACCCGCACTGGGCCAGCGTGGTGGACTATGGCCCAAATCTCCCTGGTATTGAGGGGGCATGTACCCGGTATAATGGCAATAGGCTCACCCCCTATTACATTGGGACCAAAATACATCGGCGAAGTGTGGGCGCACTACAGTGCACCTCTGCCTACCCCTTCGGGGAATACAGGCGTGATGATGTATTTATTAAAAATCAATTGCGAGACCGATTTGAATATCTGTTTCCTATTATTTACTCTCCGATATAGATGTGATTAAAAGAAAGTGATACGAAGTTCGCCGGGCTATAGTCTTAATTGTATTATTTTAATATAAGCGTTTCATCGAAGCTTACTGTCATAAGGGGTGTTCTCAGAATCATGTCAATAAATATACGCAAAATGATGAAGTGTATAAACAGACAGAAGATTGAGAAACTACAGCGCAGTACTCAGGCGGACGTATGCATTGAGGCACATTATTAAAAACGAGGGAAAGAAAACTTTTTTATTTTTTTATTATTTAATATGTATTACCAACGTTTGTTACATTGTTACATGTATTTTACTTATACTATACTAACATTTTTTTAACTAAATGCACAAACACTTACAGGTGACCTCAGCATGCAAATCTTATATTAGTGGGTTATATAAAAAAAGAACTTATTACTAACCGTAAAACAAAACTAAACTAATATAGCTAATTAAGCTAGTATGGTGAGAGATGATGCGTGTTTTAAAGAGCGTGTGTGTGTGGTGTATGTTAGTTATGTGATATGTATGTGTATGCAAGATATTTGTGTGATTATTTGATGTGTCTATGTTAATCGGGAAGATATTGAATTAATCAGAACTACTTAGTACATTTTTATTAAATGTGCCTAACGTATCAAAATTTATATCGACAATGTTACTGTATTAAAAAATAAAACTCAACAGAAAACACAGTTGTTTGAAGCTACTTGGTCTCGATCAGAGATAAGATGACTCCACCGAGGCAACTGTGTCTGGTAGTGAAGGTTTGCCAAAATCATACAGTCATTATTCTGATCTATAATTTAGTGTTTATTACCTACTATGACAGAAGTTTAACACAAAAGAAACATCTCAGTGTCATTACAAGAAAATTAAGCCATTAAAAAACATTGGCTTGAGTCTGCACTTGGCTACGTCGTTTTCATACGAGCGACTGTCGGCTTTAAGTAGAATTATACGAAATTAAATTTAGTTCCAAGCACGGTTAGGAGGGGAACCCTAAACAAACTTACTAATGGCGTGTGGTACAATGTATAAGAAAAAGATATCATGTCTATATGATGTATAAATTTAGTTTTATGCTTTCGAGTTATTCTGAGAGTTTAAATAAATGTTCCAATTATGATTTCTGAATTCAGGCTATTGAAACCCTATAAAGTCATCTAGGTAGTCTAAGATCTTTATCTTTTAACGATATTTTGTAGGCAATAGTTAATCCATGATAGCATTATTCACAAGTAGTATCTATTTACCAATACGATTTTCAAAAGAGATTAATTAACTAGTGTACATCGAAATAATCTGAATTTAACCTTTTAAAGTGTATTAGGTAAACCGTGCTCAAACCGGTAGGAAAATCATTTCAATATTTTATTATGCAAAGTCAAATATTGTTGATTCGTTCAACTTTTCGTTTTTTTCGTATGCTAACTTCACAACTCTAGAGTTTCTCGGTACTTGTTTTGAATTGACATACTTTCAAGACATAAAAAATGAGGACACATAATAAATTTATTTCTAGTCCCCAAGGTATCTTGTTTAGCTTTCGAACAAACTTCAACATTTACTAAGTTTACGTGTCTTCAATATATCGTCACATTAACCTTAATGTTCTTCGGCATTATTATGACAGTAATTAGCACACGCATATTACCCTAAACAAACTCGGTTGGTTAATTGGTTTGCTTGAGCTCAGCTTTAAACTTTGGAAAGTTTATGATAACCAATTTCTGCTGTCCGTTGTTATTTTAACTTTTACAAGTAGTTTCAAGTAATAATGTGATGAAGAGGCATAAGGATCCGTTTCATGCTAATTTGCCTTAAAGGAACTACTAATAAGTAGGTGACATTGAATTTTTAGTAAGTCCTCAGATTAGTAAAATCATCCACGTCAACATGTTCTAGGAAATTTATCAATAGCTACGACTGGCCAAACATTAGGCTCGTGAGGCTCAAATTGTACGTGAATCGGATTAGGCAAACACTCACTTGGCCTTACCTGAGTCATTAACCATGCCTCGACCCTACAGTCAACGGCTACTTTGCCAAACTCAACGCCTAGCCGTCTTAATTTTGCTTTCTGTGAATTATTTCAAATTTAGAGCTATAAGAATAATGCTTAGCCGCATGAGCTCCGAACGGTGGGCAAAAGTTTGTACCGAATGGGCCCCAGAACGTGGAAGTCGTCGCCGTGGTAGGCCTAAGAAGCGGTGGCACGATAGCCTTGACGCTTATTTGGACCGAAAGACCGGGATGAATGGGACACAAATGGCTAGAGAAAAAAAAAACTCAAGCTAAGATGAAATTTGTCCGAGGCAGGCAGCCCTGCAAGACTGTCATTACGTAGCCTCGCTCGCGCTTATGCCTCAAATCGTTTACACAACCCGTGTACGTAACCCAACTTTATTAAATTACCCCCGTCTTGGAAGTGTATAAATTGTCGAATTTATCGCTCTGGTATTAGGCGACCGGCGTGTTGGGTACGCTACTGGTGAAGTGGTCATCGTTTGATGTACGTAATGGACTGTGTTTGCTTCTACTAACTATATTACTTAAGTAGTGCCTACACTTTTACAAAAATCACCTTATAAAAAAATCCTAATTACTCGTAATTCCTAAATTATACGACAGCATCATTATTGCAATGTTGCTTTGTTCTTTTGTGTTTATGTGTAGATAAATCAATATAAAATTATGAAACAATACTGTTCTAATAGCCCAAGTTGGTCCCTGAAAATGTATATGTGGAGAATGTAATCAGAGTTAAAATATTAGATCAAACATGAGCAACAATTTTTTTTAGACTTCATATAGTGGAACTGTTGAACAATTTTCATCAAAGTTTCATAAAATTCTGTTCAGTTTGCGTGAAAGAGTAACAAACATCCAACTATCCACACAATCCATCCTCACAAACTTTCACATTTATAATATTAGTAGGATTTACGTGAAATCAGCGTTGATTAGTTGGTAAAAGACATTATTCTGCATACCTACACTGAAATGATGATGGATGTACCCATTATTTTTTTATCACAGCAGCATACTGGTAACAACAAGGCGGCAGGTTATATCGCTGTAAATATAAAATGGGAAACACGAGTCGCCAACCGTTGCCAAGTAGAGCAAGCCGCCAGCCAAGTTTCGTGAACAGATGACATTAGCTTGGTATATTTTCCTACCACTTTTGCCTATTAATCCTATCCACTGGTAGTATTAAGAGCTGATCTTGAAGTTTCTGAATGATATACGTTAAGTTTAAAGCCTGTCTCCCTCCTAGATGTTTGCCAACACCAAAACGAACTCTGTTATAGTATGCATAAAGATTGAATTTCTTAAGTAAAAGCCAAGCATCAATGCATCATAATTCGTTTGCAATGTCAGTGTCATTAAGTTGAATAATGAACTTTTTCTTTAAGTCAAGACAGTAGGTTATGGCATAGCAAAAAATGTGTGCTCTAGCATTGACTCTTTGGTGAGGATTAACTCTTCGGATACGTAAGACTCTACTCGTATCATATTTCTTATTTCATTCATGATGACGGCTTGGTTTAGTTGTTTGAGGGTAGTCCGCTCGGCTCACTCGAATCAGTGGTGTTAGCAGGCATGTCAAGACAAAACCTCTGTCACGGATTGGCTCGGTCACTCTCTGTTTTATTTCATACGAGAGAAAGAGACAACATCAAGATATTCCGTGACATACGTTAAGTCTTGGCACTCATGCTACAACTACAGGTGGTTGTGGGTTCGATTTCCACTTGTGGCCAATTTCAGAATTGGCCTATTCAGAATTTTCCCGCGTCTGGGTGTAACTGGGATCACTCCCAGTCTATTGCATGGTGATCCAGATCGCGCGGCAGGTCACCTATGCGCTGGAACTGACCAAGTGAAGCCCGCTGTGGGTAACCGCGCGAGACAGTCTACTAACAAACCGCGATGGCGCGAGATCGTTCGGAGAGCTGTATCCGCCCCTGCCACCGACATGGATGCATCGAGGTGACCACGACCGCTCTGTCAAGAGCGAAACGAATGAGAAGAAGAATCGCATGGTACTCATAGTACCAGCTTTACTTAGTATGGGATCATACGATGGGTGTTGTCGGGTAACTTTATTTTATTCGTTCCCGTAACCCATAATTATCAAACTGCAGTATCAATCATGTCAATAAACCCCTATACTATTACTACTATTACAGCCCTTATTAATGTCTTTGCCTGGGACGGGCCTGCCCTCAATGCGAAGGGGGATTCAGGCCATAGTCCACCACACTGGCCCGGTGCGGGTTGGCAGACTTCACACATCTATCGAGAACTATTCAAGTTCCCTCAGACGTGCAGGTTTCCTCACGATGTTTTCCTACACCGTTTCATAGCAAGTGATAATCTCGGATGAAAATGAGATTCGCACATACTCCCAGAGGTGCGAGCCGGGGTTTGAACCTGCATACTTTGATTGCAAGGCGTGCGTTCACCAGTTAATTTAAAGGTGATTATAACTGGAAATAGGCCTGTAGCTAATATTAAAAAAAAAAAAAAACATACGGGTCGAATTGAGAACCTCCTCCTTTTTGAAGTCGGTTAATGAAGATAAAAGATGAATTTATTAAAGGTAAATAATACGTCTTAAACACGCCCTGCGTAATTACTTTTCCAACTTTCACAAACTATAATGACGGGAGGACCTTGTAAACAACTGAAAGGTGTCATGCCTACAAAGCAGTAAGAAGATAGGCCTAGATGAATAATTGCTTAGACGTTATAGCTAAAAATAATGAAAAGAACTGTCTATCAATTTTCAGCAATTAAGTGTCTCGCAAAAATGATAAGTTTGCAGGACAGAAAGCGTATGCTTGCTATTGGATAGCTTTATCTAATTGCTGTTACCACTATACGTAAAAGCTCCTAGATTATAAACTTATTCAATGAATTGAATTGAATATTTAAGAAATAACACATTCTCCAGAAGTTCATACGTCGTTTATGTAACTGCAGGAGAAGCGAAAACTGAATCAACTTTACGATCTTCCAAAACTTTGAAGTCCAAAAGGAAACTTGTGAGCATTCGCAATATAAACTGATATAAACGTTCCATTTGAAACTTTGATACGAATACCGAAAGTAGTAAATGGAGTAACAGTGGCACATATCTCAGGCACTGTTAAAACTTTGGTTTGCAAATGTAAGATAACTTAATAAAGTGTAGTTGAAATTGTTCGTTTTACAGGAAATGTTATTCCGACACCATTATCATGCGATAACTTTGGAGTTCAAAATTTAATTACTGTATTTTTCCTTATGCAATAAAAACTACATCTTTATACAAATAAATAAAATTGAAGTGTGTGATTGTAATGTCAAAACAGCATTTTTACTAAATGCCAATGAAAGTATGCATTGATCAAAACATGACCAACTCAATTTTTTTTGACTCCATAATATTATATAGTGGAACTGTTGAACACTTTTATCCTCAAGTAATCAAAGCAGGTGGTTTATGAATATATGAAATCACTAGCTTTACCTAAAAGGAAAACCGTCCGTTCTTCTGTCTATTTGTTTGTGGTAAACTCCCAAACGGCTGGACTGATATTGACGGGACTTTCACTGGTACATAGCTGATGTTACTAGTATGGAAAATGGCCATAAAACTTGGTGGTTACCACCAAAATGACGATAGCTTTGACGTATTGGATCACTAAACCAAATGGTTGCTGGTTCGATTCCTGCTAGTGAATAATTTTGCAAATGGCCTTTGTAGTATTTGCTCTGGCCTTGGTGTAACTGAGATCGTCCCAGTCCATTGTATGGTACCCATAATACGAGCTATGCTTAGTTTGGGATCATACGATGAGTATATGTTATCTGGCGATATATATTTATTTATAAGATACCCAACAAATATGATTACCTTGTCAAATACCCTAGTATATGGTTCGCAATAATCGCAAAATACCAGCCTCCGCCTTTTGTTGGAGCAGCAAAAACTAATTTACTGGGTATCGCGATATTGATGTGGGTTTCAACCGTCCCATTGTTATAATTGATATTGTACATGTATGAATATGTGGCTTATTGTTTTCTAATGGTACCTACTCAGCGACTAGACCCAATTGCATGAAAAAGTGATTCTAAGAGTCATATCAAGGAATTGTTGCCACATAAAGCAAAAGTGATACATATTAAAGAAGAAGTGCTACATACACCTACAGTATTAAAAACCTTATTGAAAGGAATGAAATTGGTTAAAATCGGGGTTTAAAAAGTAAAATCGCCTCCTCCTATTGTTGAAGTCAGTTAAAATGTAGCCTATGTTACCCGGGCCATGATAACGAATCGATTGACACCTTATTCATCTAAATCGGATGAATAGTTTAGGCGCTATGGAGGAACATATGTAAATACAAACATATATATATAGACTGCTAATTATAACCCTTCCTTTCGGATTCGCTGTAGTCGGGTAAACAGCATTAAGAAACTAGTGTACCTAATGAAGCCGGCAATATAATTTGGTACCATTAAAAGGCTACAAACGCTACACTTTTGATATAAGACTGTGTACGCTCTATCGATGATCCATGAATCCAAAAATCCAATCCAAGAACCCATGTACTTAAAGGATTTTTATATCAAAGTGTCAAACGATTCGCGGTTATACCCACTTCAACCATAAAAACACAAGACAGAATAAAGCCTGAAAAATGGTCACTATTCAAAAGAGAGCCATTCATAATCAATTTCGTTTTCAACAGCTGAAAAAGCCCGACTAGTGGCAAAGCTTTGTGAAGCTACACCCATTACTCAAAGTGAAAAACTACTTGCCATAATAAATCATAAAACAACGGAGGAAGGCCGTGAAAAATATAAATCTTTGCCACCTTACAGAGGCTTTGGAGTAATTAAAAGACATTCTTCAACGGAAATTTATTAACGTTAGCGTTAGATTCGTTAAAAAATAACTGGGTTACGATATTTTTGAGTAAATAAATAAAGTGTTGAATGAATGAACCAGAATGAACCAGGCAACCTGTCCAACCACTAGGGTGGTTGGACGGGTTGCCTGGTAACCGAGAGTTTCCAGCTTTGATCGCTACCCTGGACATTAGTCAATTGATGTATTTTCCTAATTTGTTAATTTGGGAAATCCTAAGACGCGTGGTTTAGCTTAGCACTAGTAATAACCCTAATTGGAGTTGCTAAACGAAATAATAGTGATGCCATAGTCTCATATTGCTAATATAAAAAAAACGAGCAAAAAATCACGTTTGTTGTACGGGAGCCCCCTTAAATATTTATTTTATTCTGTTTTTAGTATTTTTTGTTATAGCGGCAACAGAGATACATCATATGTGAGAATTTCAACTGTCTAACTATCACGGTTCCTATGATACCTAGTCTGGTGACAGACGGGCAGATAGACAGATGGACGGACGGACCGCGGAGTCTTAGTAGTAAGGTATATACCATACCCTATGGGTATACCCCGAAAAAGGCAACTAAACTGTTTGTGGAACAAATAAATGCCATTTCGTACGGTGCTTAAATACGCAGTACTGACGTTACTATTGATATCAATAATCTAATTTAACTACGACCTAGTGCCCTAGTGGTTTGAGCATAGACCGCTCAGCTCATTGAACCGGATGGTTGTGAGTTCGAATCCCGTAAAATTTCTAAATTTTCCCGGGTCTGGATGTAACTGGAACCGCTCCCAGTCCATTTCCGGGTACCCATAGTAAGAGTATGCTTAGTTTGGGGCCATACGATAAGTATGTGTTGTCTGGCCATATCTATGTAGACATTAAGATCTATTTGAGATTCAATTATTTTTTATTCAGTACCTCAACAAAGCTCCAACAAAAAAACAATTGAATCTATACTTTCACTTCCAAATCAGAAGCAATCGAATTACCTTCGCATAATACTTTATCGGAATGTTTTAACGCCCTTTACTTACAGGGGCGAGCGACTTAACTTTTTTTATGAGATAGGGAGGCAAACGAGCAGACGTTTCACCTAATCGTAAGTGATCAACGCCGCCCGTGGACACCTGCAACACCAGGGGCATCGCAAGTGCGTTGCCGGACTTGAAAACTTGGCTTTTTTGAAAATGTACTCTGTATTAATATGCATAAAGATCGAATTTCTGTAATATAGGCCAAGCTTATATCGATGGCACTTCGTTGAAAAATATGCTTCTTCTATAAGTAAATACAGTTTGTTTTGGTATTGACAAGAACTTGGTCGCGCGCTTTTTGAAGCATCTGTGGACTCAGGGTTTTAAATGGAACCCGATGCCGGGAATCCGTACACTCGTCTATTCTCATCCGAAATCTATTTCCAAATTAGATTAGAATAGGACTGGGGTAGGGGTTATTTTACCTGCCTTTTGTAAGAAAACTACGATTCTGAGAAAAGGTGATTGGGGGTTGAGAAAGCAATTGGATGTTAGTCCGGCTTCTTCGTATTAATCCTGATTCTTCGGATATTTTAAAGTAATCAGAATTGTTCAGATTTCGACGTAATTTCAAGTCCCTTACATGGAGCAGTGGTAGCCGAGTAGCCGGTTCAAATCCCGGCTCGCACCTCTGGGTTTCATGAGCGAATTTCATTTCCATCCGAGATGATAACTTGCTAAGAATCGGTGAAGGAAAACATTGTGAGGAAACCTACACGTCTGAGGGAACTTAACTTGTTCCCAATAGATGTGTGAAGTCTCCCAACCCATACCGGGTCAGTGTGGTGGACTACGGACTGAATCCCCATTACATTGAAAGGCCCGTGCCTAGCAGTGGGACGTTAAAAGGGCTATAGTAGAAAGTACATTAACTAATATCCAAGTTGACTAACATAATTGCTGATGTTTACCACTTAATTTTTTAAGGCCTGAAAACAAAATATTTTATAAAAGGTAGGAAAAATGTGACTGTTCTAATCCCTTCAAGCTGCTGATGTTTTTTCTGATTTATCTGACTCCGCCTTCTTTGTTTTCCCATATAGTTGCCGAATACTACAGGTACATGAGATAACAATAATGGTGGTCAAAACGCCGCAGAGTTATACGAAGAGTGGAGTCGTTATGGGTACTCTATGCTTCAAGATGATAATTTCTAATGTTTAAACTTCATTATGCTATTCGACCAGTAAGATGAGTATGTTGACAGCTTTATCTAGTGGTTTGATTGCAGGCTGCTCAGCTGACTGCTCCGAGTGGTAGCGGGTTTGACTCCCGTCATCGGAAAATTACTGATCGCTGGTTTTAATGTTACTGGGACCACCCTAAATCCACTGCACACCATACAATTGCCTAATTTGGGATTGTAAGAAAAGTAGGTGCAGACTAAAGTAACGCCCTGCGACCGATTTCCTGCGAATACAAAACGAACTATATTAACTCATAGCAGAAGCATAGTTTTCAACGTAGTATAATTGATAATGCAGGGTCAGAATATTACCACACGGATTCAATCTTTATCTAAATTGACTCAGAATACATTTTCAAATAAAATTAAGTTGATTTCCTTGGCCGAGTAGATGCAGGATATATAGGAGTAGTAATAGCATGATTACTTTGGATGTTTCCGATTAATTGAACAATCTAAGGTTTCGATACTAACGAATCGATACGAGCTATAAAGTGTTGCAAAGAGTGTAGTTTATAATAAAGACGACAAGACCAAAGTCTGTACGTAGCAGAGGTTTGGGTGGTTGCCAAATGATTTCGCTACTGTTTCGCTGCGTTGCGAACGTATGGTTCACATAACAGGCGAGCACGGGTAGCAACTTTGAATTGCTGAGATTAGGAATATCACGGTAGCGCTCGTTGTGGAGTCAAAAGATTGGAACCTAGTACCGAGCCTTGGGTGATGCCTTAGTTTAGACAAACTATTGATTAAGGTATACAAGTTTAAAGCGATTTAGACACAAATTAATCTAGTGATTAAGGTTCAAGCTCCAGGCATACTAGGGCCTCAACACGCGCGCTGAAATATATTTTACAATACCAAATACGTCAAAAATATGTCAATAAAAAAGGTTTGATATCTATTTCAGTAAAATAATAGTTAAAATAAATATTGATGTTAAACATCTAATGGCGCGCTTAACGAGTGCCAGCGACTGTTGATGCCGCGATGCCATGATCCCAAAACTTCGAGCAGCTTCGTGGCTCCTCGGTTCTTTCCGCCGCTTAGACTCCGTCCACCGACTGACTCCACTCACTCGCTCACTCGCCGCTACGACGTTTATGTTTTATGTTTCACATCTGCCAGGCGTCCCGCGACGGCGCAGATTTTTTAAATATCACAAGATATCACGTACTCATTCTATGATCCTAAACCAAGCAATGTACTTTCGGTACCATACAATGGACTGGAGGCGATTCTACTTGCAACCAGACTAGGGCAAATTCCGAAAAGATAATTCCAGAAATTTGCCGCAGACGGAAATCGAACACACCCACCTGTGGTGATAGCACCCATGTCAAGACAAGACCTATGTCACGGATTGGCTCGGTCGCTCTTTGTCTTATTTCATACGAGAGAAAGAGATATAATCAACATATTCTGTGACATAAGTTTAGTCTTGGCGTTCATGGTACAACTAATGGTTCTGTGAGCGGAGCCACCTACGCTCTGAACACTAGAACAAGCCATTGTCACGTAAGTTAATCTATGGATTGGGACTACCCGCCAGCCACACATACCCACCACTGTTACTCCTGTAAGCCAGGATCGACAGCGGTGTCCATTGAAGACACCGAAGGTTAGACCCTCGGCGAGTCACGGGGAAAAGCTAACTTGTCTTGGAACTCGCACGAATTTGATAGATAAAGGTGACACTAAACATTAGATTCTTATCGTTTGAACCAAACGATGAAAGAAATTATGTGAGAGTTGAACTGGAATTAGAAACTTTAACAACCAAAACTTTAATTGAGTACTAAATGTTTTTGATAGCCCGTAAAATTTAACCTTGTAATCCCTTGAGCTGGTGGTTCTTATTAACATAAACAAAAGCCAATCTTAAAGCAGTGGTAGCTGAGCGGTCGACGGCATGCCTTGAAATCAAAGTATGCAAGTTCAAACTTCGGCTGGCACCTCTGAGTAACATGTGCGAATCTAATTTTCATCCGAGATCATTACTTGCTATGAAACGATGAAGGAAAACATCGTGAGGAAACCTGCACTTCTGAGACAATTTGACTAGTTCTCGATAGATGTGCGAAGTCTGCCAACCCGCAACGGGCCAGCGTTGTGGACTATGGCCTAAATCCCCCTCGCATTCAGGACAGCAGTGGGACGTTAAAAGCGCTATAATAGTAATCTTTATTAATATTACTGTATGCAATATCTTAGATTTAACTTGCAACCTAATTGATAATTAATATTACATTCCTCAGGAACGTAGTCTTACATAAATACATCTGCGTTCGCAAATACTGCGCGATCAATAATGACACAACCTTATTATCGGCCGTAGAACAAAGGCCACCGACGTAAGAACAACATGCTACCTATAGATTGCTGTTTATCGATTCCAAGGGACCGTCTTTTGTCAGTACAGCTTCCATTGAAACACAAATTCTCATGAGCCGGGATATATTCACAGACTCCAGCACACTGGGGCGACAAAGCGCGTCAAAATATTTTCCAATACCAAAATGAATACATCATCACGCCTGTATTCCCCGAAGGGGTAGACAGAGGTGCACTGTAGTGCGCCCACACTTCGCTGATGTATTTTGGTCCCAATGTAATAGGGGGCGAGCCTATTGCCATTATACCGGACACATTCCCCCTCATTACGAGGGAGATTTGGTGGCCCCACGTAGTCCACCACGCTGGCCCAGTGCGGGTTGGTGAACTGCACACGCCTTTCTATGACGTGCAGGTTTCCTCACGATGTTTTCCTTCACCGTTCAGCAAGTGGTAATCATTGTTGAAAATGACATTCGCACATGAAAATTATCTCAGAGGTGCGGGCCTGGGATTTGAACTTGCACCTCTTACGTTCAAGGCAGGCGTTCTTGCCCGCGAGGCTACCACTGCCAAAATGAACTCTGTGTAAATATGCATAAAGATCGAATTTCTGTGTTAGAAGCCACGCCCCCACGCGTCGAAATTCGCTCGCGCTGTCAGTGTCATTTAGTTGAAGAATGAACTTTTTCTAGGAGTCAATACTGTTTATTTTGGTATGGCAAAAAGCCGATAGCCCGATTATTATGAGAAAACCGGAACGTCAAAACGCGTTACATTTTTTTGCCTATACGAAATTGAACTTTACGTAAATACATATAAATATTGAATTACCTTGGTAAAAGCCACGCGTCCACGCGTTATAACTCCCTAGCGCCATTAAATATATTTCGTTGAAGAATAAGTTATTTCTATGTGTCAATACAGTTCAAAATCAATTGTGGAGAGAGTGACTTACTCACCCTCGGAATTGTAAATTACCCAAATTATACACCAAATAAGTTGATAGTTAGAGGAATCATGAGGAAAATGTAGCAATGGTAGCCTAGTTACGCCAGCCTTGAACGTAAGGAGTGCAAGTTCAAATCCCGGACCTCTGAGATTTTCATGTGCAAAGTCATTTTCAATAATCATTGCCACTTGCTGAACGGTAAAGAAAAATATCGTGAGGAAACCAGCACGTCTATGGAAAAGCATTTTAAGTTCACCAACTCGCAGCGGGCCAGCGTGGTAGATTATAGCTCACATTTTCCTCGTATTGAGGGTGAATGTGCTAGGTATAATGGCAATAGGCTACCTCGCCTACCCCTTCGGGAACTACAGGCGTAATGAGATGCAAATAGAAATGAAAATCCTACTAATCCTACTAATATAATTAATGTGAAAGTTTGTGAAGACGGATGGATTGATGGGTGTTTGTTATTCATTCCCGCAAAAACTGCTGAATGGATTTTTATAAAAAAAATCAGTATTATTGTTTGTACACCAGAATAACATAAAGGCTAAATTTATAATACTCGAGGGTGATATGAAAGAAATCGGAGTGAATGTCAGTAAGACGGAAAAGCGAGATGAATGGAAGAAAAGGACATACTGCGCCGACCACAAATGGGGACAAGGTAAGGCAAGTGATGATGATACTGAATACACTAAGTCTGCGCGGACGAAGTCGCGGGAAGCTAGTAAGAAATAGTATAGTCTGAATAGATATCCAAATAATGTTTAGTACAAAAACTGACCCAATTGGATCGGGGAATGATTAAACGAAGTAGGTCATATCTGACAAGAAAAGAATTCGTAAAGATGTTTGACCAACAACGAACAGAGCAAACAAATCTCGATGTCTTACGGGATTGTATATTGAACACACTGTGGCGTCAATACCAAAGTAAACTCTATTGACTCATACAAAAAGTTCATTCTTCAACTAAATGACACTGACAGCGAGAGTGAATTCTGACGCGTGGAGGCGTGACTATTACCACATAAATTCAATCTTTATGCATACTGACACAGAGTCCGTTTTCGTATTGGTAAAATGTTTGACGCGCGACTGTAGGAGGTTTTTGTATATCTAACACGGTTATAGTTATCTAGGTTAAGAGTATCCTCTTCTAAATATATTCAATATTTCTTATACAAAAGTAGCTGCTGTAAGCAGTAGTAGCCTCGTCGGTAAATCGCCCGCCATGAACGTAAGGGGTGCAAGTTCAAATCCTGGGCCCGCACCACTGAGATAGTTTTCATGTGCGAATGTAATATACATTAAAAAAAACAAATACAAACAATATATATATACCCGTCAAATTGAGAACCTCATCCTTTTTACAAGCTTTATATTAACTTGCAATGTATGTCCGGGTGGAATCTTGCAACTGAATTTTAAATCAGTTATTTTGAACCGATTGAGCTGAAATTTGGTATACACGCTTATGTTGGATGACAATGCATGCTTAGCTAAGTAACGTCATTCTAATTCCAATATGGCGGATCATCCAAGATGGCGGAACAGTTATTTTTTCTGCACTACCGCAGTATGGGTATCAAATGAAAGGGCTTGCTGAGGAGAACACGAAAACTAAGGGTAATTAAATGAAAGCTTGTATTTAAAAAGTTTTTTTACATTTTTTGTCTTTTCTCCGGTTAAGAATACCAACAGTTTACCGTTTTGTATCGACATATATCGAATTAGAGATGATGTTGATTTTGCGAGAATTGGGTCCCCGGGGATTCATTCGCCATTTCTATCCCTTTGATCACCCATTTTTATTACAATGTGTATTTATTGAATTTGTTCTTGCTATTAATTACTTGATACTGGCTGGAATATCCGCTAACCGCAGGTGGAGCCATTCCTCATCTAATTCCATTAAATTTCGTTGTTCCGTAGAAGAGTAAGAAAAATACTGTCTGGATTATAGCAAAACACCACTTTTTGCGTCTATCTCAGCTTACTTAGAACTCTCTCCTGCGAAACATTAATATGTTTTTATTACGAGTCTTCACCATCAAGAGCGTCACAGATTAAATTGGTTACGTGCAGACTAGCATGTTTATAGGCCTATAAACTGGATACTGGAGGGATATTTTATTAGGAACAAATATTAAGTAATAAACGAAGATTAGTTTCACTGTCTTGGATAACGGGTTGGTTCCGTGGTTTGAGCGTAGGCGTAAAAAATGTGTAAAGTCAAAGTCAAATCAATTAATTTCTGTAAGCCTGCAGGGGCACCTAGAAATTATCAAGTTTAATTTTTCTTCTTATATGCTACTACCAAATCGAAACACAACCTCAACTGTAAAGATCCGGCAATAAACTCAGTGGGCTAATGATTTTTTTACACACTACACCAAAGGTGAGAATCGAACTCGAAACACGGCAATCACGACTTTAAGTGCTTCCCTTTAAGAAAACCTTGGAAGCTAACACTTAATAAAGCTGCAAGTCTAAATTTATTTAAAAGTAATTTGTACGAGCAAAATTATAATTTGGTTGCTTTCGCGTAAATATCACCGCGGCTCCTTTGACAAAAGCCTCGCTTTCATGTCTTTCACTAAGATTATTAGCTTTTTGAGGTACGAAGTAATAAATGAGCTCCATAATACCTCCAACCCACTGCCTTGGTTGGTTATTTGTTAAGTCATTATATTGTAAATGTCAGGGAATTGCTTGGAACAATTATTGTGTTGATGTTTCAGAACAAAGATGTCTGAACATGAAAGGAAATTAGGTGTGAATATGTTTTATAGTGTATTTTTGGTTTACTAAAACAAGTCAATAAGTTATGGTACCCTACGCTCCATTACTCGTATTACTGACGTGGGTGGGAAGACTACTACTACAGCCCTTTTAACGTCCCACTGCTGGGCACGGGCCTCACCTCGTTGCGAGGGGGATTCAGGCCATAGTCCACCACACTGGCCCAGTGCGGGTTGGCAGACTTCACACAGCTATCGAGAACTAGTCAAGTTCCCTCAGATGTACAGGTTTCCTCACCATGTTTTCCTTCACCGTTTCATAGCAAGTGATAATCTCGGATGAAAATGAGATTCGCACATAAATCCCAGGATAAGGAAATGTGGAGACGAGAAAAACTCTGGGGTCTCTTCTCTGGGATTTTTAGATTTCATGTGGGAATGTCATTTTCAATCATTATTATACTTGCTGCATCATGGAACCTACACGTCTATGGAAAGGAGTGTGAAGGTCACCAAGTGTACTGGGACATCGTAGTGCACTATGGCCTTAATCTTCCTTGTATTGAGGGAAGGGTGTATTTCCTATCACTAAACAGTTCTACACGTACAATTTTGTGTGTGGCAGACTAGACTTAAAAGACTAGATGGCTAAAAGGTCATTACGTTAATGAGACTAATTCTATTCGATGTTTTCTTGATGGATTTCGGTATCTACACTTTCTGATATCATTGGTATCTGAGAGGTCTGTGGCAGAACCCAGATGTGATATAATGAGTTCCGTTTTTCCTTTTAACATCTGTTCCGCGCACAACAGAGCGATAAGTCAACATTGTTAATTTATAACCACATAATTGCCCTTATAATCCCAAGATCCTAGCCATCAAATAGTCACAAGTCAAAAGTTTCCCAAACATTCAACTTTGGCCTTATCTGTGTGCGTCCTTTCAACAAAGTTAGGGCTACAACTTATGACATGTTATGACATGTCATAATCCCTGTTGTCATTATCTTAGATTATATGTAATTAGTAAGTTTTGTTATAAATAAGCAGTGGTAGCCTAGTTGGTAGAACTTCCAACTTATAAGCAAGAGACGCAGGTTCAAATGTTGCACATGAAAATCAGAAGTTGGAGTCCAACTTCTGATTTTCATGTGCAAATGTAATTTTCCATAACAATTACCCCTTGCTGGACGCTAAAGGAAAACATTGAGAGGAAACCAGACGACGAG
Source organism: Ptilodon capucinus (assembly GCA_914767695.1). NCBI lineage: Eukaryota > Metazoa > Arthropoda > Insecta > Lepidoptera > Notodontidae > Ptilodon > Ptilodon capucinus. The sequence goes on along the minus strand of OU611830.1, from coordinate 3,858,159 downwards.
CAGGTTTGCTCACGACGTTTTCCTTTACCATTGGTGAATTTCACACGCATTTCTCAACTTGCACTGAGCCTAAAAAAATACTCATTCCCCAGTCCCCCTTGGGTCTTAATTCGCTTGCGCTGACAAGTCAATGTCGTTTCGTTGAAGTATGTACTTTTGATATGAACCAATACCATAGAGTATCTTGAGTACCCATAACGACTCCACTCTTCGAATACCTCTGCGGCGATTTTTCCGCCATTGTTGTTATCTCATGTACCTGAATACGGCAACTATATGGGAAAACAAAAATGGCAGTCAGATAAACCAGAAAAATTTACCGCAGCGCGGGCTCGAAATGCCATCTTCGTTATAATATCTCCATGGTCAATACGGATTGATATGTCTTTGGTAAAATTATTTTTAACAAAAAACAAAAACTGACTTCAAAAACCTAGGTGCACTAAAAAGCTACAAATAACCTTACAATTAATTACATTTAGCGTAGGTGCCAATCAACGTCGGACAAGGCAAATACACACATGAATTGTCACCGACTCCAAATGTAATGAATTGTAAGGTTATTTGTAGCTGTTTATTGCACTTTTTAGTTTTTTTTTTCACGATTTTTAGTGTCAATAATCGTTGAAAATTTGCAAATATTATCACCTTATAACAGCCCTAAAAAAGTAAACACAGTTACAGCCAAAAACCCCCATTTCACCCCCTTCATATTTTTTCTTTCAAAATTCCTGAAAGGCGTGTTTCTTTATTTTGTATGTAAAATATATATACAAAGTTTCAAATCGAACAAAATATATTTTATAAATTATGTGACCCATATGGGTTGAACCCCCCATTTCACCCCCAAGGGGTTAGATTTCTGATCATATTTTGGAAATAGGACCAACCTTGAAGAATACCCTAGCAAACCTCAAAAATAAATTCGAAATCGGTCGACAGAAACCGGAGATATGCGGTAACATACATTTAAAAAAAAAACATACGGGTCGAATTGAGAACCTCCTCCTTTTTGAAGTCGGTCAAAAACAAATACGCTCGAGTTTTGACGCACCTATGGCCACAGTGCTTAATTCCAAGCAATTGAACCAGCGAGAACGGTCTGTTACAAATAAATCATTTTATTGCGTCTGCCTTTCAGCCGATTGGTTTTTTTCATAGAGGCTATAAACTTTAAAAAATTCGGCCTATTTCAGCACTGATTTTACAAAGGTAGACATTTTTTTTTGCTGCGTTGGCAGCCTTTACAATGAGTGTAAGTGCCTATTTTTAGGGATATGTACCTAAAAAGGAACCTTTATACACTTTGTTGTCGTCTGTCCAGACCCATTGTCAGGAAAACCGAGAGGTATCAAGTTGAAGTTAATACTACATACTCAAGTCTGTAATAGACTAAGACGTTTAATTCTGTATAAGTAACGTATTTTGAACGTATTTAAAAGATACAACTGTTTATGTTCCATATTCAGAAAATTCGCATGGGAATCAAAACCTATAGGGTACTTCCCGTTAACAGAGAATCATGAAATTTGGCAAGAAGCAATTACAAGTAAAAGAAACAATCTGAAAGTGGCCTCGTAAACTTGGAGATAAGTATATTGCCGTTCTTCTCACGCTCGTGATACATAAGCGAGACAAAAGATTGTGAAGAACAAAACTGATAGCAATTTTGTTTAGCATTCAAAATTATGTCACACAAAGATAATTAAGTCTAAAGGAAGTGAACCTTCCTTCAATGTAGTTAAGGGACCTTTTTACGCGAGTTCCCTTAGCAATTGAGACTAATTTGTCTTCTCATTGCTCTAGGGACTGGTGTCGCGAGTGACAGAGGGCCCAAGGGAGCGTGATCAGTTCCAGTAACACAGTTATTTGCTATTGGATCGATTGAAGGAAAATGTCACGAACCAACTTTGTTACCTCAAAGCCCGCGAATTCGTACGCGCGGAAAATAGTTACCCGAAATATTTACCAAAATAAAAGTCGCCTAAGTTACTCCTTGTAGTATTAGCTATCTGTCAGTAAAAGTCCCGTCGAAATCGGTTTAGCTGTTTAGGAGTTTATCTCGAATAAACAGACTGAGAAAACATTTTAAATGCGTTTTTATTATAAGTAGCGTAAAGACATTTCATATGCATTTACTAAAAATATTTTGTCTTGACATAACAAACAGACACTAATTTTATATTTACTCGTATAGAGAAGATTGTTCTACAGAATACGTAAAGTCTCACGGACGAAGTCAACAAACTGTTAACATTACAAATAAGACTTTATTGTTAGTAAACCCAAGAGTCATATTTGCTAACTGTTATCGTTGTAGATACAACTTCGTTCTCCATATACAAAAACTAGAAAAGCTACTATTATTAACAATACAATTGTATTCATTGAGGAGCCCATACAAGGCGTACATCCTATTTTTCCGGATATACTGCTGGGTATTCCCTTATTTACACTTTATTCTATTCATTTTCCCCATTAATCCCTGCGTAAACAAGCGCGTCTAATCACGTATATACATATACGTCAATACCACCCAATAGTGTCGCTTGAGTCAAATAGCCTTTCACCCCTAGACATATTGTCAGAGAGTACATTTTAATATAAAGTCAAGTAAATTCGCTCGCCCCTGTGTGTCCAGGGACCCGGGCGTTACAATGAACACTCAAAGTGGTGTTATAAGAAATATGATACATAACTCATTGTTGTGCAACATATCGGAGTTAAAGATACGGATACGTAGAAAGGATTGACGTAATTGTGCATGAGAAACACTCGCTATCCTTGTCATGACGTAAAGATATAGTTAGCTGTTAGAGAAAGGTGACCATAGTTTTAGCTTGCAGAAATACATATATTTAGAATCCCTCTCGAATTGCGGGGCATTTAACTGGCAAAAGAATCGTTTCCTATTAAATTGGGACTTAAATACATGAGTAAAATGTGGGTGCACTACAAATAACTATGAGGTAGTTCATCAGTAGAACATCTGGGCCCGCGGCTGCGTACGCACAGAATGTAGGAACACTAATCTGGGGGCACGGCAGTGCCCCCGACAAGTCGAGCAAAAAAGCGGCACGGCCGTACCATCCTTGTATCGAAATTATCTTTACAAAATTAAAGTATCATAATTTGCCCCTTAAAACATCTTCTGCCACTTAAAGTCTCGTCAAAATTAGGAGTTTACCTAATGTTATAAACAGATGGACAGACATTTTTTTATAATTGATTTTTCGCTATATTTAGCAAATATTACAGTTTCATACGCATTCAGTAACAAGTTGCTATTTGGACATAACAAATAGACAATGGAATTATACTTATTTGTATAAATCAGTGAATTATTATACCTAAAATAAATCAAAGTCTCTCCAAGTCTCAAAGGAAGTCTGTGCCTAGATGCTTAAATACTAGAATAACTAAGATAATTTCATTGCAGACAGTCATAAAATCTTAGAGATATACGGAATATAGTCGTAAATCCGGTTTAACGGTTTTATGTCACGTTTATATTGCGGCTCAAACGGAAACCGACAAGTCTTCTTAGAAGGGCGGGCGGGCGGCAACGGATTTGGTAGGAATTCCCTGAATCAAACAAATCAAGTCGAGATTTGCCTGAAGATAAATAATTTCATGAAACTTTCATGTCTGCTCAGTGTGGTATGTGATTCGAATCCGTTGGTTTTATTTGGAATTTACATAAAACGTGTTCGACTATGATTGCTTTCGTTCAGATAAGGGATGCATTAAACAATTTACTGGTTTTTTTAAACTGCACATACTCATCGTATGATCCCAAACTAAGCAACCCTTTTACTATAGGTACCATACAACCGACTGGGAGCAATCTCAGTTACACCCGACATTGTCAAAGTCTAGTGACAATGTCGATCATGCAACAATTGCCCCCCTGGTCGTCGTCAATTAAGTAAAATGCACCCATCGAGTCTCTCAACTTTTTCACTCTCATCATAATTCATAGTCTTAACAGAATGCGTCGTTTAATAAATTGGCTACATCATCCCATTGGACGCGCTGACAAGCTGTCTGGAGTGATTGAGGGGGCAAATATTATGGAAAAACGTGCTGTTTGTACTGGGATTTCTTTTTCATTAATCTCGCTGAAGTCATTTTAATATTATTCTACTATGTAAATAAATAAATAAATCATCGCGCCTGTATTCCCGAAGGGGTAGGCAGAGGTGCACTGCAGTTCGCCCTCAATTCGCCGTTGTATTTTGGTCCCAATGTAATAGGCGGCGAGCCTATTGCCATTATACCGGGCACATTCCCCCTCCATACGAGGGAGATTTGGGCCATAGTCCACCACGCTGGCCCAGTGCGGGTTGATGAACTTCACACGCCTTTCTATAGACGTGCAAGTTTCCTCACGATGTTTTCCTTCACCGTTTCTGAGCAAGTGATAATCTCGGATGAAAATGAGATTTGCACATGAAACCCAGAGGTGCGAGCCGTATGTTCAGAAAACAATATTCAAATCTAAAATCCCTCGGGTCTCGTGTACAAAGAATTGGAAACATTTATATTTCAAACGTGCCTATTTGAACTGCCTGCTCACGTGCGTATGTCAAAACTTTTACACATTTTTTAAGTTCATAAACTTTTATTCTCTATACATTTTATGAAACTTTTCTATTCAAAGTATTGAAACAAAGCATCAAACGTGCGGTGTATAACTTCTATAGCCCTTTTAACGTCCCACTGCTGGGCACGGGCCTCCCCTCAATGCGAGGGGGATGCAGGCCATAGTCTACCACGCGGGCGCAGGTTGGCAGACTTCACACATCTATCGAGAACTAGTCAAGTTCCCTCAGACGTGCAGGTTTACTCACGATGTTTTCCTTCACCGTTTCATAGCAAGTAATAATCTCGGATGAAAATGGGATTCGCACATAAACCCAGAGGTGCGAGCCGGGGTTTGAACGTGCACACTTTGATTGCAAGGCGTGCGTTCGAACACTCGGCTACCACTGCTAGATTGAACTTAATTATTAACATTGAACGTGCGGTGTATAGATTGAACTTTAATATAAAGCGATTTCGGTTTGGTACGGGCAAAAATTTGTACTCATGATTTTTGACGCGCTGGAGCATCTCAACTTGAGAAGCAGAATCTTTACCAATACCAAAACGAACTATGTGGTAATATACATAAAGATTGAATTTCTTTGATAAAAGCCACGCTTCCACACGTCAAAATTCACTTGCGCTGTGAATACAATGTCGTTGAAGAAATAACTATTTCTATGACACAATGCAGATTGTTGGTACTCGGTATAAGCATACTTTTTTTTGAATGGACTACGCTGTTGGCCGTGAGTTGGCCTTTACAGCTTCACCGGAGGAGTGGCGAGTACAGAGTGCGACTCCAACCAAAGCCTTAAGGGTGGAAGAGGAGGGCAACTAGCTCAAGGGCGCCACATGGGACCTGACCTCGGGTTGGGCAGTTGCCGTGAGGGGAGAGGTAATGACTGCGCTCCTAGGTGCAAAGATGTACCTACGAGCAGGAGAGGGGGTTCCTCAACCTCGCCGGCGAGGTCGGTGTCTGTTTGAGGCTGGTGTAGGTGTGTTGGGGGCCCTCTCGACGCCCGGGTCGAGGAGAGCGGTGATCGTGTCAGGAGGATCTATCAACACATGACGCGGACGGCGGCGTTGTGCTGTTGTGTGCGCGGGGTTTGGCTCATAATTGCCGGCGGCGATAATTAGTAAGTTTGAATGCGACGCGGCTTTTTTAAAATAGCGTTTGGACGCTATTTTGAAGTGTTTTCGAATGGAGACGAGGCCAAGATCGGAATGTAAATCTACGTTACGAATGAACCATGTGGCTCCTACGGCTCTGCGGAGAAACCGGGACTGGGTATAAGCAAACATGATTTTTTTACACCCCGGTGTGCGAGGGGCAAAAGTCGGAATTGTTAATCTATTTTTAAAACAATGCATTCTTTTAAAAGCATTTTATTACAAGCTTTATATTAACTTGCAATGTATGTCCAGGTGGAATCTTGCAACTCAATTTTAAATCAGTTATCTTTAAGCGATTGAGCTGAAATTTAGAATACACGCTTATTTTGGATGACAATGCATGCTTAGCTATGTGACGTCATTCGAATGCCAATATGGCGGATCCAATAGGGCTTGCTGAGGAAAACACGAAAACTAAGGGCAATTAAATAAAAGCTTGTTTTTAAAAAGTTTTTTTTACCATTAATTTATATAAGAACAATATAAGAATTTTGTATGTTTCTTTTCTAATTTCCTTTTTCCTATTTAATTCGGTAATTAACAGAGTTTTCCTCATAATGTTTGGAAATGAAACACGAAGCTGAAAATGGAGGAAGGAATGAATCACTCCAAGTTATTTTCGTTTGTTATGTACTTAATATTTCTCTTATTAAGATAGATTTCAGCGTCAAGGGCATGGTTAGGCGGTCGTCTCGTAACCGAGCGGTACCTTAACATTAAACTTAGCTAAGGAGGCCTACGAATGATTTGAAAAAAAAAAACTTTTTAAAAACAAGCTTTTATTTAATTGCACTTAGTTTTCGTGTTCTCCTCAGCAAGCCCTTTCATTTGATACCCATACTGTGGTAGTGCAGAAAAAATAACTATTCCGCCATCTTGGATGATCTTGGACCATCTTGGAATTAGAATGACGTCACATAGCTAAGCGTGCATTGTCATCCAAAATAAGCGTGTATACCAAATTTCTGCTCAATCGGTTAAAGATAACTGATTTAAAATTCAGTTGCAAGATTCCACCCGGACATACATTGCAAGTTAATATAAAGCTTGTATAAAAAATTGTATTACTTAAAAAGCCATACCTACTAATAGGTTTATTATTTCCTACCAACCAATGAATCCCAAACATTTTGTTTTTTTGGAACGTAGTTCCTTATGGCGCGTTGCGAAAGGGGGCTAGACGGAAAAAATTAAGACTAAAAGTGTCGACCGACACTTTTACATATGTGTGTGATTTTTATTGTACGACACTTTTACATATGTGTGTGATTTAAGTCAAAGTCAAACTCAAAGTCAAGGTTTCACCAAAGTCGTTTCGATTTCGATGTCTGTGTGTGTATGTATATGTTCAATTATTTTACTTTTATTTATTTCAAAAGGAACTTTGTTCCATCCGGGTGTCCCTTGACACTTCTCAAGTTTTTTTGTCTACTGTGCTCCTTAAAAGATTATAGTTTAGGAGCTTAGGAGTTGTTTAGGATTAAAGTTTCTACAAGTCACAACGCAAAAGTAATTATAAGAAGTTATTTTATGTTGAAATTATGTTGGTAGAAATACTATTAATATTATTTATTTTTTACTGACGATTCATAAGTGCCTGTATTGGTTTACATGAATTAAAAAAATCTAATTCTGAAAATGTTAATAGATCATCATCTTGTCTACTTCTATTGTCTAATCTGTGTATGAATACTGATATTATTAAAGTTGTAGCAATTACAGATTGCTTAATCGTGATCGTTAAAAATGTGCAAACAGTTGAGCAAGATTGCTAACTCAATTACTTTATTAATAAATCATAATAATACATCATCACGCCTGTATTCCCCGAAGGGGTAGGCAGAGGTGCACTGCAGTGCGCCCACACTTCGCCGATGTATTTTGGTCCCAATGTAATAGGGGGCGAGCCTATTGCCATTATACCGGGCACACAGGTTTCCTCACGATGTTTTCCGTCACCGTTTCTTAGCAAGTGATAATCTCAGATGAAAATGAGATTCGCACATGGAACCCAGAGGTGCGAGCCGGGGATAGAACCTGCGCACTTTGATTGCAAAGCGTGCGTTCGACCACTCGGCTACCACTGCTATTAATGTAGGCACTAATAATTTATTAAACTTAGTAGGCTAAACGTTATTAATTCCAACTGGCAATAATTACACAGTAATAGTGTATTGCAAAATTAATTATAACATAAATTAAATTTCCAATCTAATTCAATTAGTATTTTGAGAATCCGAATTCCATTAGGTATCGAGAGTTATTAGTTATTATTTTTTATAGAAATAGTTTGGTAATTTAATATTTATGATATTGCAAAATCACTTACAATTTATTTCATAATATAATATTCAGACTGTCTTTGTTCGTGCAAAATTAAGTCGATAAATTTTAGTTTTTTTTTTTTCAATATTCGTTGATACTTATTTGTAACCCAACTGCATTCCATTCAAAATAGAATTTATTAGTGTTATGGTACGCTCGTGTCCCGTGGTGTAGCCGCCTCGCCGATGGTAGTGGTATTGGGATTGGAAAAACTATTTCTTCGCAAAATGTGTATTATAAAGTTTTTTTTTTTTTTTAACGAAATGAGCGAAATAATGATATTTAATGGAATAAGATGAGGAATGGCATCACCTGCGACTAGCGCGAGTATTTCGCCAATGTCAAGTAATTAATAGCAAGGACAAATTCAATAAATACACATTTTAATAAAAATGGATTATGACAGTGATAAAGATGGCGGATGAACCACTAAAAAAAAAAATCATTATAAAGTTTAACAAGTTGTACAACATGTGTGCCGTCGTTGATGGCAAGCAAGCAAGAGACACTATCATAGAGTATAGATGATGACAATGACATTTGCTGTTGTCTATGACAGCGTAGCTTGTGTCTATGGTAGTGTAGCCTGTGTCTATGGTAGGCTGTCATTAATAGACGGTGTGCTGTAGTGGCGCCATCCAGTGACAAGTGGCTAACTTAGGCCCTTCGTTTTGATCACTAGATGGCACCGTAACAGTTATATAATGTGTAGTTAGATTACAACTTTGTACAAATTTGGTAGAATACTTGTATTTTATTCTATCGAATAATAAGATTATTTTGCAACAACAAATCCCCAACACGAATAACTTTTATCTCCCCTCAAAAAGTTTCAACAAAACATATTTCTTGGATTACACTCTTCCGTTGTTCATTTGTGTTTGAAATGAATGTAGAAACAGACAATAGCTAACTAGTTCTCTTTGAGAACATTTTCTTGTTCGTTATATTCATGGTTTAATATAAAAAATATATCAATTTTAATCTCGGACCAAAACCATATCCTCGGGAGACACCAATCCTTTTAAAAGCTCTTTATGTAAATTACATACAATAATATACTGTTTGAATTCTAAGCCTTTCCCTTCTAGTCGTGTCTTTAGTAGTATTATTTTAATATAACTTGGAAAATTGACAATTTATATAGTTGAAAACTGTCAAAAAATGTATGAAATTTCAAATTTCTGCTGTTATATGAAAGCCCATGGAGCAGATGCAACTGGAATAGTAAAATAAATATCCCCACGTAACACCTACTCATCGTATGAACTCAACTATACATCTCTTGTGCAATGGGTACCGTAGAATAGACTGGAGGCGGTCCCCTGTCATACGCAGATCAAGGCAAATTCTGAAATAGCATTTTTTTTCGAAATTGTGCCCTTATGGGAACCGAACCCACAACTGCCCTTTGCAATGAACCCAGTGTATATGCTCGCCTCACCAGACCAAGTCGTCATCAAATAAGTTAAAAATATTAGTCCAAATATTTCTAGAAAATCCAGCTATATCAAAATAGTCTTTTGTCCAAATTCGAATGAATTTCTGAAATCACAAGCAATAAGAGTCGAGACGTGAAAAGGACATGATCCAAGAGGTCAATTCAATTATTGAAGTGGAATAAATATTTCGTAGTCCAAAATATTTCGCTGAGATCCTTTGAATTCCTTAAAATCTCCAAATTGATCTAAATCATTGTGACGGCTGCAATTTAGGAGTGGGCACTCGAAAATGTTTTTTGCTGAGTTAATTCCAATCTGAGCGATTTATTCGCTGAGCTCAATAAACTAATTTGTCTTTCAACTGTTGATTGGGTCTACCCATGCAGAAGCTTTACATTTTCGAAAGAATTACTTTAATAATGAATAGGCACTTAAAAGAATAACGATTGACATCTGGATGGGACATATCAATGTCCCATCCAGGCCAGAGGGGTTAAATGTCACAATATAACTAAAACAGCCCTTTTAACGTCCCACTGCTGGGCACGGGCCTCCCCTCAATGCGAGGGGATTCAGGCCATAGTCCACCACGCTGACCCAGTGCGGGTTGGCAGACTTCACACATCTATCAAGCTAGTCAAGTTCCCTCAGACGTGTAGGTTTCCTCACGATGTTTTCCTTCACCGTTTCATAGCAAGTGATAATCTCGGACGAAAATGAGATTCGCACATAAACCCAGAGGTGCGAGCCGGGGTTTGAACTTGCACACTTTGATTGCAAGGCGTGCGTTCGACCACTCGGCTACCACTGCTATCACTGGTAGCAGTGGTTTAATTAAAAGTTTGGGATCAATTTAGTTTTGGTGAAATAATATTTTAGTAGTTTTTTTTCATAGAGATATTATAAAAAACGTGAGTCTAGTAATTTTCCGTATTTATAGCTTTATTTTTGAGCTACCTTCTACCCGCGACTTTGTCCGCACAGAATTTGATTAATTAATATCGTTATAAATTATAGCCGTTATGTTATTCCGATTTAAAAACAATAATACTATAAAGTTTTATCAAAATCTGTTAACTAGTTTTTGCGTGAAATTCTCTTTCAAACAACCGTCCATCCATCCATCCTTACAAATTTTCACATTTTTAATATTAGTATAATCTTCACAATTTAGTCACATAACAGTCATCCCTATTAAGCAGCCTTTCTTATCTCAGTAATTAAGTTACCATGTTTTTAGTAAAAAGGTAAAATCACAAGCGTACCAAGATTTAACTTAGAACAACTTAATTTACTTATCTTGATGTATTTTATATATTAATTCGTTAGCCCACGCATAGAAGTTTGAACAAGTTGTAAAGTGGCGATGACTTGCTTTCATTTTATGCATTGTCTTGTAACTTAGCTTTCATGTTAAGTAGCGAATAAAAATAAAGTGAATGTTAAGTGAGATTACAGCTCTTCTGGCCTATATAAAACTCTTCAAGCGTTTTTACAAAACGTAACGTGAAATCGTTCCAATTCCTTTTAATATAAAGTACATTTTTAATCATTTTTGGGAAGCTTTGAAATTTTGTCGGTAACTGCCTAAGGCTATGAGGTATCTACACAAGGCTATCTTCAAAGACCGATTTGATGAACGGAAAATATAACAGAGACGAAGTCATTGATTTTTTAAAAAAAGATATTACCAATTAGTCAGAGAATTTTTTGGAAAAAAATCTCTGATGCTCCGTGACATCAATGCAATTGAATAGATCCCAATTAAACTGCACAAAGCAATCGATTGTAGTTATTTGTGAACATGAAACAGTGTGAAAAATAAATGATACCCTACTGCCTATCTCTTTGGCATTACAAGCATGATCATAATAAGGTTCTCAACGAAGATAAAAAACTTCTTGCGATGACATGCCAATTGTAACTCAGACTTCCTTTAAGGACTCTGAGCACAGCTAAAATCAAGTAAAAAGACTATAAATATCTTTTATTTTATACGTAGAGTAAAAATACCTAGTTTCAAGTAAAACAGAGAAATTAAATTACCGCACAAACAATTGATTTCAGATTTTGTAATGAGACCAATCTGGATGAATTTAAAACATGAAATAAAAATATAGAACTATTGTAGGCGTATCACTAAATATGTAGTAAAATACATTGACAACCACCTCTTTTTGTGAAGTAGATATAAACTGAAGAATTGTACAATTATGAATTACCAAATGGGTACTACGTTGTTCAAGGTACGTTTACCTAAGTTAATTGATTGGTAAGTAGAATATTTACTAAAATCGAGGGAAAATGATGAAGCAGGTCAGGTTATTGTTGAGGAATATTAGCCTAATGACCGAACAGTAACCGACTCCCTAGAGCAGAATAAACTAGTGATTAATATTAATAAGCCAAGAGACGCTGATACTCCGGTTGCAAGGTAGAAAAGCGAGGCAATAATTAAAATCTCATTACGGTACCTTGGTATCGGTGGCTAACTTTGAAAGTAGTTTCTTGTTGATTGTGGAGATTTCAGTATCAACAAGACCAAGATCATTTTTACAAGCTTTATATTAACTTGCAATGTATGTCCAGGTGGAATCTTGCAACTGAATTTTAAATCAGTTATCTTTAACCGATTGAGCTGAAATTTGGTATACACGCTTACTTTGGATGACAATGCATGCTGATCACGGATCATCCAAGATGGCGGAATAGTTATTCATTCTGCACTACCACAGTACAATGCTACTACAGTATTCTGCACTATCAAATGAAAGGGCTTGCTGATGAGAACACGAAAACTAAGGATAATTAAAAAAAAGTTTTTTTAAAACATTAATTTTACCCTAAGATACCCTAAAGTAAGAATGGTCTAGAACTAGACGAATAGGAGAATATTTTTACAAATCGTTACGCTACCTATTGGAATGATTATCGAATCGATTTTCTTCTTTTTTACGAAATGAGTGAAATTATAAAATTTAATGGAATAAGATGAGCTTCACCTACCTTTAGCGGGTTCCAGCCAGTGTGAAGTAATTAATATTAAGGGCAAATTCAATAAATACACATTACAGTGGTAGCCGAGTGGTCAAACGCACGCTTTCCAGGTTCAAACCCCGGCTCGCACCTCTGAGTTTCATGTGCGAATCTCATTTTCATCCGAGATTATCACTTGCTAAGAAACGGTGAAGGAAAACATCATGAGGAAACCTGCACGTCCATAGAAAGGCGTGTGAAGTTCACGAACCCACACTGGGCCAGCGTGGTGGACCATTTAGACTAGCGAAACGGGGAGGTATAAAAACCTTTTTAGTAAGTAGTGGTGGTAAGGGAACAGCTCACATTTTGCAACACAAAGCGAAGTAAGATGGAGTTTAGGCAGTATTCCAAGATTTTATGTCAAAATATTAAGCAGTACAGTGCCAGAAACGTCTTGTGGATCCCAGACGTGTATTTATTACATCTTTTGGCTTACTATACAACTGATAGCAATGTTTCTATGAGACAGTGAGGACAATAAACTCATAGATTTCGTAGTGAAAATAAAATACTTTGCAAGGCTATAAGAAGAAGTATTTCAGCCCAGTTACCATGAACTCTCTTGCAGGTTTGTTATAATACTACTTTCATGTTTTGACAGTTAAATTAGTAGAGAAACTGACAAAAAATTTAAAGTCTTATTGAAGCAATACTACTTAAAAGAGGTGTAAATGATAGTAATACTGTTGGGAATTCACCCACATATACGCGCGGGGCGCGGACTCAGCATCGTCATCAGCAGCGTCCAATCACGATGCAGCGCACACGTCATTGCCGATGCAGCCGAGCGACCCGAGGCGACAGACGGGCGACCCGAAGCCCGCACCACCACTTACTGACTGGACCCCACCGGCACCGGTCGACGCTTATTACGAATCCTCCCAATAATTGTAATTAGTATACAGTAGATTTGGATGGCATTACAGCTCTATAATACAGTCCACGCCTTTTATTTACGTACCCAATAGGATCCTTAACAAATACCCCGGCATTTATAAAATTTAAAATTTAATCATAACAGCACTGCAGACAACATTTTCTCTCAGTGCCTGTAATGTTATGTTAGCTATATGTTTTTAAATTTACCCAAATTTTGCGCTAACGAAGCCTCAGATATATTTTTTTATAGTCTTTTTATGTCCCACTCCTGGGCAAAAGCCTCCTTTACTTCTCCAGAAGATATTTGTCTCAGATATTTCTTAGCGAAAAATAAATTTAGATAACAAACAACAACTAAATATGAGGGAACCCAGTTATTAACTATGACATCAGGACGTCGAACACCTCAGTCCTCCCGTGACTATGGTTGCTGTAAAGCAGCCGAAACGTCGGGAAAATAAAATAGTAAATAAACGCGATAGAATCCGTAAAATAGATTTATTTCAATGTATAGTCGCGTATATATAAGAAAACAATATAAATTTAGTTGCTGGTGTAACGTAGAAGAGATCGGATTCGTTGAGGAAGCCATCAAATCCAGGCGTAGAACCCACTACAGGCTGAGGGCGTTATGCCAAAATCTGGTATCTGTACATCTTGTCTAGTGACATGTTATCGGTACAATTCGTGTTAATGGCGACGAGGGTTCCAGTTGAACTAGAAACCCTTACAACCCTGCAACCACTGCGGCGAACGAAATATTGACATTTTAATTATAGGTGTAGAAGTAAAGGAGAATCATCTCCTATGGGATAAAATTTGAAAAAGTGTCCAGTTGTATGCTATAAATAACAGTTCAAAAACCTCCCACAATGGCGCTGGTGTCGACAAAGGGTATGATTATAGCAATAGTAGTTAAAAAATATATAATCATTGTCAAAATTGTCAAAATAATGCCACCTGATTCGAATGTGGTGCCACCCTTATTTAATGCATTTCGACGGACACTTTTTCAATACACAGATGACTCCCCTTAACTTCTACCCTCCATAATTTAAATGACGTATCAATACAGGATGTTTTAAAAGTCCAAAATAATACTTTAACGTTCGCATAAGTATCGGATTAACAAAGGTATGGTATGAATGAATGTGTTGTCTAAATTTGCTAAGTAGGTCTCTTTTAACTACTTTATTTTACCTCTCTCTTGATGTAGACTGTAAGTCATTTCAAAATCGTTTTAAACCTCAGTCAAAATCGTTTTGTATGTCATGAAATATTTTGAATAATGTAATACCCATCTATTTAAATGATAATATAATAAAAAAAAAAAAAAAAAAAAATGGGGGAAGCCCGTTCCGAGTAGTGGGATGTTAAAACGGCTATACCTAATAATAATAATCAATATACATAGAGCTACAATTTCTGTAGTAAAAGCCACGCGACATAATTTAAATTGAATTGAAAAATGTGCTTCATCTAATAGAGAATACGGTTCGTTTTAATATTGACAAAAAGTCGGTTTTAACACGCTTATGGGCAAAAGGTTTGATAGTTATATCATGACTGATGAGAATATCTACATGGCTAGCGCGCATGTAGACAAGTTTCAAGTCACAGATTCTATCGTATCGTGTCGCTTCTCACTCTCAAGTATCTTAGGAGAGAAAAAGAAATAATTAATCTAATTATCTCACAATTTGTATTGTTACAGGCGACTGTGCTGAATATAACAACCTTTTATTTAGGCACTATTACGACTAAACGACTTGAATTATAATAAAATTGGTATCTTCTGCTTTGCGATAGTAGTAAAATACGCCTACCCACAAAAAAAAAAAACAATCTATCGACATAATATCGAGCGGTGGTGGCGTAGCATGGTTTGGGCATGCGATGAGAAGCGTGTGACTAAAAGACTGATGAGTATGAATGTGGATGGATACAGAGCGAGAGGAAGACGAAAGAAAAGATGGATGAAGTGAAATAAAACTATTTTACGGATTTTATCGCGTTTATTTACTATTTTATTTTCCCGACGTTTCGGCTGCTTTACAGCAACCATGGTCACGGGGGGACTGAGGTGTTAGACGTCCTGATGTCATAGTTAATAACTGGGTACCCTCATATTTAGTTGTTGTTTGCAGTCCGATCTACGCAGAAAAACTAATCCGTAAAATAGTTTTATTTCAATGTATAGTATTCGCGTAAATATAAGAAAACAATATGGATGAAGTGTTTAAAAAGTGATATGATTGAGATTGAGTCGATGTCGGTATGACGGAAAAGCGAGACGAATGGAAGAAAAGGACATACTGCGCCGAACCCAAATAATGGGATAAGGTAAGGCAAATGATGATGACAGGACAGCATACTGATTCGACGCAGAAAAAATCGCTGGTTCCAAATATGTACCTACCTATATAAGTAAATATCGCCCAAAAGTGTCGTTTAAGTGAAATAGCCTCGATATTATCATTCTTGACAGCATTATTCATAACTGAAGTCGTTTTAGAATAGATTGTAAAAAATATGTTGTGTTATTATTTTACTGTGCTTATGTATTTTTCAAATTTAGTTTTTTCATGTGTTTATAAAAAGATTAGCGCTTCTTCGAGTGGGTAACGGGTATTTTAAATGAAAAAAAAAAACATGATTGTTACCCTCTGTTATTAAAACATTATAATTAAGCAGTATTAATTAATCATTTATAATTACCCTAATGCGTATTGTAAACCCGTTCAATGCGGGATGTTACAAAAAGACAATTAAATGACAATCAATGCCAATTTTTTTTTTTACAAGCTTTTACTTTCGTTGATTTTGAAAAAAGAAACATGGTCTTGTATTTTTTTTTATTTTTTCTAAATAATTTATTTTATGCCGTTCATTTTATTTTTAATAAATTGTGGCATACATCCAAATTTCAGTTTTTCTAAAATGTCCTATAATTCACGTTTAAACGAGTGTTACAGTTATAAATAAAATTCAATTTTGATATTTAATTACTGTAAGTCAACTATGATAACCTTACCTGATATATCCAGAAAAAAAGTAATAAACTTCACGTCACCAAATACCAATAAATTCCCCTCTTTATAAATAATCACATCAATAGTAATCACTCACACTCATCACAAATGGCCCGTAAAGTTTTTAAAGTACACAAAGTTCACACGAATCTAATACCTGACGATGTCCTCATAAATATCACTTTTGAATATACCGCGTTTTACGACCACATTTTACAATTCAAACGACGATACGTCCGTTCGAAACGACACCTTTAGGGTAACTAACTGGCGAACAGCATCGCCAGGGTTGGGATATCATTGTGTGCGTGTAACCGTACGAATGCAGTGTACATATACAAAGATTTATGTGTGTGAACCAAGTCTCGTATCTGTGATTTGAGTTTCGGTAGGCGTTTACGCGCGTGTGCGTCCCCGATCACCTAAGCAGTGCAGCTGTGTGCCAGCCCGGTACAGCTGGAAAACGCAAACTGCGCATGCTTAAGGACCACTGAAAAATAAAATTGCGTTACTGGTTATTCTAATACTCGGAAACAGATTATAAAGCCACCACGCAGTCTACAATGTCATTTCAAAATTAAGGAATTATCATACTTAGCTCTAAATTATCTAAGGACCAACAAAAATATAGTGCCAACGCTTAATACCTACGTGCACTGAGGCGAGCTAATTAGGTTGACTTTTTACAAGCTTTATATTAACTTGCAATGTATGTATGTCCGGGCGGAATCTTGCAACTGAATTTTAAATCAGTCATCTTTAACCGATTGAGCTGAAATTTGGTATACACGCTTTTTTTGGATGACAATGCATGCTTAGCTATGTGACGTCATTCTAATTTCAATATGGCAGATCATCCAAGATGGCGGAATAGTTATTTTTTCTGCACAACCACAGTATGGGTATCCAATGAAAGGGCTTGCTGAGGAGAACACGAAAATAAAGGGAAATTAAATAAAAGCTTGTATTTAAAAAGTTTTTTACCATTAATGTTTTATTTAATGTACTCTATATCAATACACATAAAGATTGAAATTGGCTGATAACTACGTAACTACGCAACAATATTGTTTATTTCGATGGAAAATGTGCTTTTCTTATCGGTTATAGAGTTCATTTTGGTATTGTCAAAAAACACGTTATAATTCTGTGTTTTTTTTCAACTGTTAAATATAAATTCTGACTGCATAACATCATTTTGGATACAGCATAACAAAGTCTTGTAGACTTAGGCTAGGCGCGCACTAGTCAGCCATGGCTGCGCAGCCAGGCAAATATTTCCAGCTTTCTAACGGCAAAATATTTTTTGAAATCGGTCCAGTGATTTTTAAGTTTATTTGTTACATACAAACATACTAATCATTCCTCTTTATAATATTATTATAATATAGATTAGTATAGGGCGTGACTTTGTTTCACGTTGATGAAAACGAGCATACCTACTCGTACGCACAAACTTTATATCGTACAAAGTAAATCAAAATCCAACTCTTACGTATATTATAGCTATGGAAGAATTTATGGGTCCCCCGTAGCGACGTTCGCCTTTTTGGTTCACGGGTCACATCTCATAGTAATGAACAAAGGTTTTCCTGTAATTCAATTAGAACTTTCGTTACTATAAGAACTTTAGTATAACTGAATGGCGAAGTAAATAACAATAAGATACTATATATTGTACTATTTTTTATTGTTATACTATTCTAGAATACTGCCCACTTAACAACACATATCTTGCAGCAATATTGTTAATATTGCTTTCAGTTCATGGACAGTTAACTACATAAAAAGCAGTGATAGCCTCGCGGGCAAGAACGCCCGCCTTGAACGTAAGGGGTGCACGTTCAAATCCCAGGCCCGCACCTCTGAGATAATTTTCATGCACGAATGTCATGTTCAACAATGATTACCACTTGTTGAACGGTGAAGGAAAACATCGTGAGTAAACCTACACGTCTATATAAAGGCGTGTGAAGTTCACCAACCCGCACTGGGCCAGCGTGGTGGACTATAGCCCAAATCTCAAGGGTTCAAACCCCGGCTCGCACCTCTAGGATTTATGTGCGAATCTCATTTTCATCCGAGATTATCACTTGCTATGTAACGGTGAAGGAAAACATCGTGAGGAAACTTGAACGTCTGAGGGAACTTGACTAGTTTTCAATAGATGTGTGAAGTCTGCCAACCCGCACTGGGCCAGCGTGGTGGACTATAACCCGAATCTCTCTCGCATTGAGGGGAGGCCCGTGCCCAGCAGTGGGACGTTAAAAGGGCTGTAGTAGTGCTAGTAACCTAAAGCTACGCATGATGTGACAACGTCATTTCGGACTTCTGAAAAATACTGTACATGCGAACAATTCTTAATAAAGCAATCAATGGGGTACCATAAAACTGCTATTTAAGTTAGAATGCTTTTATAATTCAGATTTAGATGGAGGGGTTGCCAAACCTTGAGTGGCGTTCAAGAGAAAAAGCCCTCGAAAGTTTGGAGTATAATTATTTGGACAAAGGCATGAGAGGAAGCGAGGGAACAAGATGTGTGAAGACACATAAGAATACTTTAGCTACTACTACTACTACACCCCTTTTAACGTCCTACTGCTGGGCACGGGCCTCCCCTCAATGCGAGGGGGATTCAGGCCATAGTCCACCACGCCGGCCCGCTGAAGGTCGGCAGACTTCACACATCTATCGAGAACTAGACAAGTTCCCTCAGACGTGCAGGTTTCCTCACGATGTTTTCCTTCACCGTTTCATAGCAAGTGATGATTTTGGATAAAAATAAGATTCGCGCATAAATCCCAGAGATGCGAGCCAGGGTTTGAACCTGCACACTTTGATTGCAAGGCGTACGTTTGACCACTCGGCTACCACTGCTGGGCAGTCCATAGCACAGCTATTTTATTCATAAATTAAATTCCGCTATCTCTCATACTCTGCACCCTACCCAGACAATGCCAATCTGAAATCTCGAAGCCTCCAAGAGGTAAGCTTCAATCCCCGATAGCTATTGCTTAACACAAGTGCACCCATTCAAATTTCAAAATAACCATACTTTATTCGTAAACACGTAGAAATTTTTAATATCTATACAAATAAATAAAATTGGAGTGTCTGTTTGTAATACCAAAATAACAATATTTTAACTAATGTATATAAAATATTGTTTTCTTATATTTACGCGAATACTATACATTGAAATAAAACTATTTTACGGATTCTGTCGCGTTTATTTACTTTTTTATGTTCCCGACGCTTCGGCTGCTTTACAGCAACCATGGTCACGGGGGGACTGAGGTGTTAGACGTCCTGAAGCATAGTTAATAACTGGGTACCCTCATATTTAGTTGTAAATAAACGCGATGGGATCCGTAAAATAGTTTTATTTCAATAATGCATATGAAAGTTTATGTGATACGAAAAAGCAACTTTTTAAATTTTTGTCTGTCGATTTCGACGGGACTATCACTGGCAGATAGCTGATGTGTCAAGGCGTAACTTATGCTACTTTTACTTTAAAAAGCATTAGGGTTCCGCAGGATGAACATAAAACCATTATTTCTGGGTAATCACTCTAAACTCAACGCGGGCGAAGTCGCGGGCACAGCTAGTTTCTTATAAAGCACACAATTTTCTTCCAATACCAAAAATAACTGTGTGTTAATATAAACAAAGATTGAATTTCTGTGGTAAAAGTCACGCCACACGCGTCAAAATTCGCTCGTGCTGTCAGTGAAAGTGTCATTTAGTTAAAGAATAAACTTTTTCTATGAGTCAATAATTCGTTTTGATATTGAGGGGTTGAGCCTCGTATGTCATTTTTTTTGCCAATGATTATAGAAAGTGGTCGAAAGCACGCCTTGCAATCAATGTGTGCAGGTTCAAACCCCAGCTCGCACCTTTGGGATTTATGTGCGAATCTCATTTTCATCCGAGATTATCACTTGCTATGAAACGGTAAAGGAAAACATCGTGAGGAAACCTGCACGTCTAAGGGAACTTGACTAGTTCTCGATAGATGTGTGAAGTCTGCCAACCCGCACCGGGCTAGCGTGGTGGACTATGGCCTGAATCCCCCTCGTATTGAGTGGAGGCCCGTGCCCAGCAGTGGGACGTTAAAAAAGGTCTATTATTTGTTTTTATTTTTTAAAGGTACAGGTTCGGGATTCGAACTTGCACCCCTCACGATCAAGGTGGGCCTTCAGCCAACTAGACTACCACTGCTTTACGATATGTTATGAAATAAGAAGGGGATAGAACGGACTATAATAAGCGGGTACTTAAACAGGAATAATTTATTTACCACCGTAAAAGTAATTAAGGAACCCTGCTTTGATGTTAAATAGCCATAAAATCACTATACGTGTACATTACTTATAATAAAAGAATGATTTGATGATAAAACCCGCATATGGGAATATATATGAAATTATGACGAGACATTCAGAAAACTTTGTCAGTTAGTTCTAATGGAATTTGAAAAATAAGTTTAAAACTGTAATAAACAGTATTTTTACGTTGAAATATCAGATATTACCTTTCTATTACTATAAATTAATTTGGAGGTTGGAGTTAAAATACTATTTTTTAGACTCTTATAAGGTATTTTCAAAGAAATTATGTTTCAACTTGAAAATAAATTGAATTGGGGTCCAATACTATACCGAGTGTTTCAGAAGTCCGAAATAATACTTGGACGTTTGCATACAAATACACAAATTTGATCGATTTTCGACCATGCTTTTCCAAGTTTTTTTTCGTCGTCAATTTCCATAAGTCGTAATATCTCGAGAACTATGTAAAATTTGCATGTTCTGATTTCTGAATATTGGTAGTCGCACCTCATAAGTGTAGTTTACACTGCTGAATAGCTTTATGGATGTACCCAAAGGCCAGAACACGATACCTATGACAATTATTCGTCCGTGTGTAACTTAGAAACTATGATATTTAGGTATGAACTGTCTTCACTAAGCATCCACTATATATATGAGCTACCGTATATGTACCCAAAGTATTATTTCGGACTTCTGATACACCCTGTATAATACATCGTCACGCCTGTATTCCCCGAAGGGTCATGTGCACCCACATTTCACCTAAGTATTATGGTCCCAAAATAATAGTAGCCTCTTGCACGTGATACTGGACATGCTGCCGTTATTTTATAAGAGAGATTTGGGCCATAGTCCACCATGCTGGCCCAGTGCAATTTAATGAACATTTTAGTATAGAGAAGAAGAAAAAAAATGCAAACTTGACAATTTGTAAGTGCCCCCATTGGCATATAGAAACTAATTTATTTGACTTTGAAATTAACTTCACACGCCATTCTATAGAAGTGCAAGTTTCCCCACGAAGTTATCCTTTACCATTCAGCTGGTGATCATGATTTTCAGACATTACAAACGGACACTTGAATTTTATTTATTTCTATAGATAGAAAATTGTAGTTGTCAAAAAATCTAGACATTCATAAATATTTTACTGTCCAACTTTACGATAAAATACTTAATGCACTCCAGCGGCTTCAGTACGCCTGCCAAGATAAGACATTTTCTCACGCATCGTGACGTCATTTTTGTGGCAAAATCGTTACGTCTTATTTGCTAGCATGGCGTAAATATAAAATGGGTTTGACAGTTAAATAAAACGTGTTTGACGTATGGATAAGATGTTATATCTTAAGTGCTAGCATGGGTTACCAAAATGTACCATAGAGACACGAATTTGACAGGTCAACGTAAAGAAATTTCTCACGGTCAAAGGCCGGTGATGAGAAAATAATTAGGCTGTAAGAAGTACATAAATATAGCATTTTATACACTATTATAACAAATAATACTTATTTTACTCTATCCTTCGCCAATATCAAGCGGACTACATGCAAAATTCTTCCGAAAACGAACACGTAAATTTATTTTCGTGTTCGACAAACAACAACAAAAAAGTGTAGAGACATTTCTATCTGTTTTATTTTCTTCCGAAAATCCACATAATCCTATTCCACGTGATTTAAAATCCATATTTTACAAAAAATCTGTAGGTTTGAGGTTAGATTTTGTTTGGCATCATACTTTGCGTGCTTTTTGCCGTTTTACAATGTAAAGTTATTTAAATTGGCAAATAAAAATAGTATAGTGCCCAAGAAATAAATTATAAGCATAATACCACCGACCAAATGATAATACGTAAAGCTTCCGGCATAATAAAAAAGAATCTATGCCCAAAGATATTTTTAATCTGTGCATAAATAATCTAATATATTCTATGATGTGTATGCAGCATCTTTTTTCTTTGTAAAGCTCCGTCTCGCTCTATTTGTCATTTCAATGAACGAATGAACGAAATATCGTAAACTGTGAGAAAATTTTAGCAGGCTGTCTAATTTTAAACATCTTGGAAGCCATGTTAGCAAATAAGATACGGGAACGCAAGTTGACAAGATGTTTTTGGGACTTGTGAGAAAACATCTTGGCAGGCGTACTGAGGCCGCAGACGCCTGTCAATTTTATTACAAGATCTTATTAAAAATAATTTCGTGAGAACAGTTTATTTTGTTTTCAAAATATAAAAAAGGATACTATTTGCTTTAATCTAAAAATATACATTTTTATGATTAAATAAAACATTGACAGTTAGTAGTTGATCTCAACAAACTTGACGATAAAAACATCTTTCTAAATCCTTTTTTAGAGTTCCATACCCAAAGGGTAAAACGGGAAGCCCAATACTAAGACTTCGCTGTCCGTCCGTCCGTCTGTCACCAGGCTATATCTCATGAACCGTGATAGTTAGACAGTTGAATTTTTCACAGATGATGTATTTCTGTTGCCGCTATAAAAACAATTACTTAAAAATAGAATAAAATAAATATTTAAGGGGGCTCCCGTACAATAAACGTGATTTTTACCGCCCTAAGTACATTGTACGATATCCATAGTACAAGCTTAGTTTGAGATCAGACGATGATTATGTGTTGTCTGGTGACATATATATAATGACTAGCTTCTACCCGCGACACATTGGAACGACTAATGATACAAGGAAGAGTAGAGGGTCAACGCTTCCGCGGCACATCACCAACAAGATGGACAGACCTCATCTAGTCCTCAACGAAGTGTACCCTTAATGAACGTGCACGTAATGCTACTGACAGAGAGAGATGGGGAAGTCTCACAAAAACCGCAACCAACCTACTAGACAATCCATGACCTCGATCACTCTGCCAGGAGTGTTCGACTAAGAAGAAGACCCGCGACTTAGTCCGCACATATGTCGATGACTCAATATAGATAAAAAGTATAACGTATATTATTCTGATGTACAAACAATATAACTGTAAAATTTCATAAAATTCCGTTCAGTACTTTTTTTGGTGAAAGAGTAACAAACATCCACCCATTCTCACAAACTTTCGCATTTATAATATTAGTAGGAAGTAGGATTAGTAGGAAGATACGCACTTCACCTAGTCCTAATTGATTAATAATATTAAGTAGGAAGTAGTTCTCTGCATCACCCTAAGGTTGACTGGTAGAGAATGCTTTTGGCATTAAGTCCGCCTTTGTAAAATTTTGTGCTAAAGTCTTAATAATGAAATAATTAGTAGGAAGTAGGAAGATACGCAGTTCACATAGTTGAATGTTGTTTTTTGTATATTATTTTCAAGAATATACCATCATGAGGTTGTAAACAAGTATAAAACCACCCAACAATCGGACAATCCCAACAATACCTGCCAACGAATCACGTAACAGTGCTATTTGTAAATAATCAACACATTTCTATTCGGGCCGGCCTAGCCCAGGGGATTGTTGGTGGAACCACGAAGGAAAACACTACAGATGTGGCATTTATACAAATAAATAAAATTGAAGTATATAGACATATGGTCATACAGACATATATACATAGACATATAGATGTATGAAAATGTATACGCTACATATAACGAAAAGTACATATTCAAAGGCTTTTGTCTGTCTGTCGGTCTCTTTCTTTGAGGTAAACTGCCAAAACGAAGACTGTTTTTGACAGGACTTTCACTGGCAGATAACTGATATTACAAGGAGTAACTTTAACTTCTTGTATTTTAGGAGAAGATTTAGGGTTCAGCGTTAAAAAATAACTAATTTTTCGAGTAATTCGCGTTCATAAATTCGTACGAAGTTTCGGGCTCATCAATATATATAAAAATCAATGCCACTTTTCGTTGTAAGCTAACTCCACCTAAATGGCTGGACCGATTAGAATGTTTTTTTTGTATGCGTTTGGGTGGCACCCTGGATAGTTTAGATTCTCAAATGGACCCGGTAGGTGGCGTTGTTGTCGTATGTCACTCATTCTAAGGCGGTACGAAGTTCGCCCGGTCAGCTAGTAGTGTATATTTCGAAATGGATATACTAACCCTTAAAATATATGTTCTCAAGCAATTTTTTTTGTGCGTACTTTTTGGCACATTGGCGAAAAGTGGATGCACTGTAGTGCACCTCTGGCTAGTCTTCAAGCGTGTTGCATTATTATTCCTGGCCCTGTTGCATAACCGCGCAGACATACGTTTTATCTCTTTCAGCTGTCAGATTCGTCGAGAAAATTACGTCACACCGAGCCATGTACCTTACAAAAATCTCGAAGTGACGTAATTTTCTCGACAAATCTGACAGCTGTGGAGTTAGCATGCATATCAAGGCTAGACCTCTGTCACTGATTTGCTCGCTCGCTCTGTGTCTTAGTCCAAACGAGGAAAAGAGACAGCATCAACATATTTCACGACACAAATCTAGTCTTGGCACTCATGTTACAACTGCTGATACTGATAAAAGTTATGTCAACACGGTAATGCTAAGGATGCTGACGATACCCTATCCTCAAAATTCTTATTCCATGCTGCCTCAGTACGTATCAATACCAAGCACGGGCAGGTAGCGTGATAACAGCCAGTTATATGCGCAATTATACCAACACTACGCTTTCAACGGCACGCCTAATAGCATGGCTAGGGTCGCAGTCACACGTCATTAAATGTTATTTAGGGGTATGGAGGGTAGATTAGAAGGAGTGACATCTACGTAATGAAAAAGTGTCCGTTGAAATGCAAGAAGTATGCCGAGCCAATTGTATAAATTGCTATATTCATACCATACACCCTGTCGACACCAGCGCCATTGTAGAAGTTTTTCGACGGACACTTTTTCAAATTTTTCCCATAGGAGATTGCACTCCTTCCAATGTACCCTCCATATTTAGGGGAGAGTCGCTTTCGAAAAGGTTTATTATCAAACCTGAATCGCGCAAGAAAAAAATACACGCAGCGTTATATAAGTTCCTTACATCCACAATCCAACCTAACCATAGAGTGAAATACTTAAACTAATGATACGGGCAAAATGATTAAATTGACTTTCATAGTGTTTATAATTTGTTTTATGATTGATAATTTACGAAAGAATTTATGTAAATCCGGAACTAATAAATAAAATACGTTAACTGAGCAATAATCTTTTGTAATGTACGTTTAACACAGAGAGTACGGAGTAATATAGCAATATGTCAAACGTCAATCAAAGTGACAAGTGTGAGACGTTTCATAGTTCACATGATTAGAGAGAGATGACGTATTGATTTCAGTGTTGCAATTAATTCATTTCAACAATGATGACTTGATAAACAACGTGAGGAAACCTACCCATCTATAGAAAGGCGTGTAAAGTTTACCAACCCGCACTAGCCAGGGTGGTGCACAGTGGCCTAAATTTCCCTTGTATTGAGGAGAACGTGCCCGGTAGAATGGCAATAAGCTCACCCTCTACTTCATAGGGACTAAAATACATCGGCAAAGTGTGGGTGTATACACGTACACCTCTGCCTACGCCTTCGGGGAATACAGGCATGATGATGTATTGGATAATTATTTTAGGTTGAATTATTAAGGTTTATTATTTATTAAGGTTTCATCCAAGTTTATCACGTGCTAAGAAACGGTGAAGGAAAACATCGTGAGGAAACCTGCACGTCTGAGGCAATTTTTATAGTTCTCGATAGATGTGTGAAGTCAGCCAACCCGCACTGGACCAGCGTGGTGGACTATGGCATGAATCCCGCTCGCATTGAGGGGAGGCCCGTGCCCAGCAGTGGGACGTTAAAAGGGCTGTAGTAGTAGTAGTTATTAAGGTTTATTATGCAAACGCGTTATTAATCACTTTCGAAATCAAACGAATCGTGACTAATTAGGCCTAGTTTGAGTCACCTTCATGCCTCAAAAGATCTAATCGTTGTAATTGAGGCAATTACACTGTACAAAAACTAAAATTGAACTTTAATTTATATTCTGTTCGATTAGCCTAAAACACGAAACTATAACTTAAAAAAAAAACTCGTATTGTTTCAAAGTCATTAGTAGAGGCTAAAAGATGTCAGCCTAGAAGTGCAGTGGCCCCTTGGGGTCGTGAGCGTCTGGGGTGTGGGCCCCGGACGCTCTTAAGCAGACGACGACCCTGAGGAGGACGGCGGCGATAGGTTGTCTCTCGCCGCCATTTGCACTGCGAGGGTGCAGGGGGAGCGAACATCAGCTCCCCCCGAGACGAGCTCCTGGGCACAAAGCTCGGGAGTGAGGCACAGAGGGACACCGGTGCGTTCCGGTACGAGATCCCGGAGTCCCTCTAACGTGTCGAAAACGGCCACCGGGGAGGTTTTAGTGAGTAAGAATCCTACATATCCCAGTCTTCTCCCACACATGAGACTGGGAATCTTTCTGAAGATTTCCTCCCCGTCAACAAAAAAAGAAGTGCAATGGTACCCTGAGGAGGACGATGGTGAGGGGTGGTTTCTTGTCGCCGTATGCACTACGAGGGTGCAGGGGGGAGCGACATGTGCTCCCCCCGAAACGAGCTCCTGAGCTCCAAAGGTCGGGATCGAGGCACATGAGGGACACCGGTGCGTTCCAGTAGGAGATCATGGAATCCCTTTGACGTATCGAAGACGGCCACTGGAAAGTTTTAGTGGGTAAAATCTCACATATCGCAGTCTTCTCCTACAAAGAAGACTGGGAAGAAGGTTTCCTCCTCGTCAACAAAGGGAAGTGTCATGATAGCCTAGTTGGTAGAAAGCCTGCTTTGAACGCAAGGGGTACAGGTTCAAATCACGGGCACGCACCTCTGGAATTTCCTGATTTCATGTGGGAATATAATTTTCAATAAAGATTACCAGTTGTTGAACGTTGAAGGCAAAATAAAAATCACCTTTTTTATATTCGTGTAAGCCAAGAAGCAATTAAAATAGTCAGAGTCTACTGGTTCGGAATGGTGCTTCCACTGAGAAGAGCCGGTAAGAAACTCAAAGGTTACTCTTTTCGAAATTTTGTTTTCAAAACTTTTCAGGAGTGCGACATAAGAGCGGCAGAATATAGAAATGCGTGTGAAGAAGACAGCATGGTGGACCTTATCCTTTACGCAAAAGGTACTGTGGCGATCCCTCTATCTCGCCACAAAGCAGAACTTCCGCCAGCCGCCAATAGATGGCGTGAAGCCGAGCCGCCATACAAAGTACTACGAAAATCCTGGCTCACGCAAGAAAAGTTCTCTACGATCTGAACTATATATACAAAATACCCATCAATTAAAGTGGGGCGTGGCGGACCCCGCCAGGCCTGGTAGAAAGATTTTTCATTTACCGCCAAAGTACCAAGCTTACTATCGTTAATTTAAAATAGGTAAGTACGTATGAAAAAGGTCTGTTATTCATATTCAAAGTAAACATATATACCTACTTATTCTGGTTAGTTAAACTCGATTAAAACTAAAACATCAAGGTTGAAAGTTTGATTTTATTACTGCGTAATAATACAATTCGACGACTTTTTGATGGTTGTTGAAATGAGTTTATCATATTAAGGTATAATGTTATAATTATTAGTTAATAGTTGAAGTGGTCCGAAAGCCTCCCGTGATAGGTATATTTTCCCTGAAGAAGACGCCTGGTCGCGTGAATTTTGCCACAGAAATTTAGTCTTAATGCATATTGACTCAGAGTACCTTTAATTAAACACAATAGTCAAGCCAAACTCGCCCTTATGCGTAATGTAATACAAACAATAACGCACTGTGCGTCGTCGATACACGCACTTTGAAATTTTAGCCAATACAAAAACGAACTTTGTGTTATCAGGTACAAAAGTTAAATTTCCATGGTGAACGCCACGCTCCCATGGGTCAAAATTCTTTCGCGCTGTCAATGTAATTTCGTTGAAGAAGGAACTGGCAAAAATATCGCTAACCACAGGTGGAGCAATAGCGCCGTCTGTTTGTTTCGGGTAAACTTCTAAACGGCTGAACCGATTTCAATGGGACTTTCACTAACAGATAGCTGACGTTTCAAGGCGTAACTTAGGCTACTTTAATTTTAGGCTGCCGACTCACACTTATAATTAATTATTCCATAGGAATAGCCTCATCTTATTCATTAATATGCATAACATTAATTTCTGGTTTAGACTTGGATTAGGCTCAGAATTAAATTCTCAATAAACTTAGTTTGATTTAGACTCAGTATTAAAACATTCTTAACTATTCCCATCTACCAAACAATATTGAAGTCTACCATTCAAATAAAATAGTTGCCAGACTGACCTTGGTCGTAACTTGATGGAATTTCAATTTTGCTAATGACCGTATTTTGGGTCATAGTGTGAAACATTTTGGATACTTATTGTGATACTATGATGTAACCAGTTTATTTTGACCTGATTCTTGTCTTGCAACTTTTTTTAGGGTTCTGTACCCAAAGGGTAAAACGGGAACCCTATTACTGAGACTTCGCTGTCCGTCCGTCCGTCTGTCACCAGGCTGTATCTCATAAACCATAAACCTTGATAGTTAGAGAGTTGAAATTTTCACAGATGATGTATTTCTGATGCCGCTATAACAACAAATACTAAAAAACAGAAAAAAAAATAATTTAAGAGGGCTCCCATACAACCAACGTTATTTTTTTTGCCGTTTTTATAGATAATGGTATGGAACCCTTCGTGCGCGAGTCCGACTCGCACTTGGCCGGTTTTTAAATATTACTTTAAGTTTTCGACAGATTCAAAATCTGTCTAAAAATACAGTTACTATTGAAACGATAATACTTTAAGAGGTAGTGGTGGGGCCCCAGAACGGTATCGCTCCGTTAGGTGCCGTCACACGCAGCGATGCGCGTCAAAGTCATAAAGTAAAATTGACGACTCACATTACACGCGGTCGTAAAACGCCAGTTTCGGGGATGCACCTGGCCTTGTTATAAACCACGACGGTAAATGAATGAGTTCCAATTTTGGGTCATATTTTTTATCATTAACCTGGCTTTCCGTTAATAGAGACGTTTAACGTCCTGGGCCGAGCGGACTTAACTATCGTTTGAAAATGGGCTCTGTATGTATGTCTATAAAGATTGAATTTCTATGGCAAATTTCACGCGACATCGATGTCATTTTGTTCAAGAATGAACTTTTTCTATGAGTCAATACAGATTGTTTTGGTGTGGGCAAAACCTTTAACGCGCAAGTGCCGATGACTCAGTATGGAGGCCCTAAACCCTGCACCCACTTAATTGCCCTTTTAAAGTCCCACTGCTATGCACAGGCCTCCTTCAATGCGAGGGGAGTCAGACCATAGTCCACCACCCTGGCTCCGTGCAGGGTGGCAGACTTCACACACCTATCGAGAACTAGTCAAGTTCCCTCAGACATGCAGGTTTCCTCACGATGTTTTCCTTCACCGTTGCTCTCACTAGGCCAAGCGAATTTACAACTATTTTTTGAAAATGTACTTTATCAATACACATAAAGATTGAATTTCAGTCGTAAAAGTCACGCGAACGTCAATATTCGTTCGCATCGTTGATGATATTTTGTTGAAAAATGAACCTTTTGAATAAGATAATACAGTTCGTTTTGGTATTGGTTGGATTGATCGCATTTGTAAGCGCCGTTTAGCAAGTAGTAATCATTATTAAAAATGTCTGCACATGAAAATCTTAGGGATTTGAACTTGCACCCCTTACGTTTAAGGAGGGCGTTCTACAGACTGGTCACATCTATATATGTTTCAAATTCATCGTAAATGATTTACTTTAAAACCTTTTTTCGGTAACCTCCGTTATTGTTTTTCATCCAGGATCGTTTAAAATATAATAAAGTTGTAACAACATGGGCGCTTGATTGAAAAATAATTCAAATTACCCATCTTTAGCGCGTCGAAAATCGAACCCTATTTTCGGTAACCCGTCCAAACTGCGGGCTACACGCAAAGTTACTTTATACTCGTGAAAAACACCAGCAACAACAATTTTAAGCTCTATTCCCTTGACATACGAATAAGGTTGTAAAGGATTTGAGTTTGAGGACAGCATAAACTTTTTCCTCCTAAAATGATGAAGCAAAAGTTTGATGGAGGTTTATCTATCACACTACAAAAGTTGGTAGTTAGGAACGCGTCCCAAATAAGTATTAAGTATGTATATAATAATACGGGGTTTCAAATTTAGAACCCGAAAAAACAAAGGGACGTGGAAATGTAAATGTTTGGATTGGCTCCGACGGTTTTGTCGCGATGCTAACAATTGAGGCATAAAAAAAACGAAACCGTATTTAAGTATTATATCCCGTATATTAGTATTGTCTCTAATTTTTTTTAATGCTTATACAGGATGTTTCAGAAGTCTATACAAATAAATAAAATTGGAGTGTCTGTTTGTAATATCAAAATAACACTTTTTTACCAAATGCGTATGAAAGTATATACGATACCTATAACGAAAACGCAATTTTAAATTTTTTTGTCTGTCTGTCTGTCTGTTTGTTTGAGGTAAACTTCTAAACGGCTGACCGATTTCAATGGGACTTTCACTGACAGATAGCTGACGTTCCAAGGCGTAACTTAGGCTACTTTAATTTTAGAAAAAGCATTAGGGTTCCGCGGGAATACCCATATTTCCGGGTAATCTCCCTAAAGTCCACGCGGGCGAAGTCGCGGGCACAGCTAGTCTGAAATAATACTTTGACGTTTGCGTCAGTATCGGGTATACAACTTAATGGTAAAAATAGATCAAAATTCGACCATGTTTATACAACTTTTTTTTCTTTGTAATTTCTATAACTCATAATATCTCGAGTCGTATGTAAAATTTGCAAGTTCTGTTTTGTGAATATTGGTTTAATAGCCACCTTTCATACGTGTAGTTTACACTAAATAGGGTCATTGATGTACCCAAAGGCCAGAACACGATATCTGTGACAAATATTCAAAGGTCTATAACTCAGAAACTATGATAGTTAGGTATAAACTGTCTTCACTAAGCATCCACATATGAGCTACGGCATATTTACCCAAAGTATTATTTCGGACTTCTGATACACCCTGTATGTATGTTAAATAACGTAAATGGGGCTTAAGATATTTTTTTTTTGTTAAATAAGCGCCCGTAAAACTTTTTAAAGGGCGCTTGTTTAACAAAAAATCGATTTGCACTGGCGGATACTGATGTTATTATGAAGTAACTTAGGATACTTTAATTTAAGAATAATAATAAGGGTTCCTGAATTCCATATGAAGTCACTGGCTCAGCTAGTCTATAGAAATAAATAAAATTGGAGTGTCTGTTTGTAATATCAAAATAATACTTTTTAACCAAATGCGTATGAAAGTATATACGATACCTATAACGAAAACGCAATTTTATTTTTTTTGTCTGTCCGTCTGTCTGTCTGTTTGTTTGGGGTAAACTTCTAAACGGCTGAACCGATTTCTAATTCATAATACTTTAATTTTAGAAAAGCATTAGGTTTCCGCGGGAAAAACATAATACCCATATTTCCGGGTAATCTCCCTAAAGTCCACGCGGGCGAAGTCGCGGGCACAGCTAGTCTTAAATAAATAAGAAAACAAACAAATTATCTTGTAGACTCTATGTTACCAGAGCAAATAGCGTCAGAGGGGAAATTTTCTCAGCTAAATGTATTCAATTGTCTTCCTTTAGTAATTGTAATGGACGGTATTGCAGCCAATTGCCGATGTCTGCTTACCAAGCGAAGGGTTCCGGGTGGACCCTTAGTAATAGTTGTTTATTTTTTGTCTGAGGAACCCTATAATTTACCTTTGTTAGGGCACAACGAATCTTGTGGGAGAGAAAATGTTTTCGAGTTGTTTGAACGTTTATTCTTTTGTTTGGGTGGGATACATAATAAGTAGATAAGTGGGATACATTTTAAATACTTGATGTAATATTGATGTAAAATAGCAGAGGGGTCGAACGCATATCTGGGATTTATGTGCGAATCTCATTTTCATCCGAGATGATCTCTTGCTATGCAACAAATACTAAAAATCAGTTTAAATAAATATATAACGGGGCTCCCACACAACAACTGTGATTTTTTTGCCGTTTTTATTGATAATGGTTCGGAACCCTTAGTGCGCGAGTCCGACTCGCACTTGGTCGGTTTTTAGTTGGTTATTAATATCGTGAATGCAGTATTCTTGTTTGATAACTGATCTTTAACAGACGCAATTATTTCTGCTCTAAGTTCTACTGCATTAGATCTAAACTGTCTTATTTTAGTTTGGATTGGGTCCAAGTTTGAGTCAGTATATACTGTAGTTGTGGGGAATTAGTGACAAATTTAAGCCTATTAGGGATGGATTGGATACTTACATTGTTCAATCAAGTGGTATAAATACAAGTATAACATCACGCCTGTATTCGCCGAAGGGGTAGGCAGAGGCGCATTACAGTGCACCAACACTTCACCGATGTATTTAAGTCCCAATCTATACAAATAAATAAAATTGAAGTGTCTGTTTGTAACATCAAAATAGCACCTTTTTACGAATTACATATGAAAGTATACACGATACCTATAACGAAAATGCAATTTAAAAAAATTTTTGTCTGTCTGTCTGTCTGTCTGTTTGTTTGAGGTAAACTTCAAAACGGCTGAATAGATTTCGACGGGACTTTCACTAGAAGATAGCTAATATTCCAAGGCGTAACTTAGGCTACTTTATTTTTTGAAAAAGCATTAGGGTTCCGCGAAATGAACATAAAACCCATTTTTCCGGGTGATCCCCCAACCAGCTTAACCGATTTCGACGGGACTTTCACTGATAGACGGCTGATGTTACAAGGAGTAACTTAGAGTACTATATTTTTTTGTTTAAACATTAGGGTTCCACTGAAATAACGTAAAACCCATTTATCTATACAAATAAATAAAATTGAAGTGTCTGTTTGTAATCTATACAAATAAATAAAATTGAAGTGTCTGTTTGTAATATCAAAATAGCACCTTTTTACGAATTGCATATGAAAGTATACACGATACCTATAACGAAAATGCAATTTAAAAAATTTTTGTCTGTCTGTCTGTCTGTCTGTTTGTTTGAGGTAAACTTCAAAACGGCTGAATAGATTTCGACAGGACTTTCACTAGAAGATAGCTAATATTCCAAGGCGTAACTTAGGCTACTTTATTTTTTGAAAAAGCATTAGGGTTCCGCGAAATGAACATAAAACCCATTTTTCCGGGTGATCCCCCAACCGGCTTAACCGATTTCGACAGGACTTTCACTGATAGATGGCTGATGTTACAAGGAGTAACTTAGAGTACTATATTTTTTAGTTTAAACATTAGGGTTCCAATGAAATAACGTAAAACCCATTTATCTATACATACAAATAAATAAAATTGAAGTGTCTGTTTGTAACATCAAAATAGCACCTTTTTACGAATTGCATATGAAAGTATACACGATACCTATAACGAAAATGCAATTTAAAAAAATTTTGTCTGTCTGTCTGTCTGTCTGTTTGTTTGAGGTAAACTTCAAAACGGCTGAATAGATTTCGACAGGACTTTCACTAGAAGATAGCTAATATTCCAAGGCGTAACTTAGGCTACTTTATTTTTTGAAAAAGCATTAGGGTTCCGCGAAATGAACATAAAACCCATTTTTCCGGGTGATCCTCCAACCGGCTTAACCGATTTCGACAGGACTTTCACTGATAGATGGCTGATGTTACAAGGAGTAACTTAGAGTACTATATTTTTTAGTTTAAACATTAGGGTTCCAATGAAATAACGTAAAACCCATTTATCTATACAAATAAATAAAATTGAAGTGTCTGTTTGTAACATCAAAATAGCACCTTTTTACGAATTGCATATGAAAGTATACACGATACCTATAACGAAAATGCAATTTAAAAAAATTTTTGTCTGTCTGTCTGTCTGTCTGTTTGTTTGAGGTAAACTTCAAAACGGCTGAATAGATTTCGACGGGACTTTCACTAGAAGATAGCTAATATTCCAAGGCGTAACTTAGGCTACTTTATTTTTTGAAAAAGCATTAGGGTTCCGCGAAATGAACATAAAACCCATTTTTCCGGGTGATCCCCCAACCGGCTTAACCGATTTCGACGGGACTTTCACTGATAGACGGCTGATGTTACAAGGAGTAACTTAGAGTACTATATTTTTTTGTTTAAACATTAGGGTTCCACTGAAATAACGTAAAACCCATTTATCTATACATACAAATAAATAAAATTGAAGTGTCTGTTTGTAATATCAAAATAGCACCTTTTTACGAATTGCATATGAAAGTATACACGATACCTATAACGAAAATATTTTAAAAAAAAATGTCTGTCTGTCTGTCTGTCTGTTTGTTTGAGGTAAACTTCAAAACGGCTGAATAGATTTCGACGGGACTTTCACTAGAAGATAGCTAATATTCCAAGGCGTAACTTAGGCTACTTTATTTTTTGAAAAAGCATTAGTGTTCCGCGAAATGAACATAAAACCCATTTTTCCGGGTGATCCCCCAACCGGCTTAACCGATTTCGACAGGACTTTCACTGATAGATGGCTGATGTTACAAGGAGTAACTTACAGTACTATATTTTTTTGTTTTAACATTAGGGTTCCACTGAAATAACGTAAAACCCGTACTTTATTTTTTGAAAAAGCATTAGGGTTCCCGCTATTTCCGCGTAATCTCCCTAAAGTCCACGCGGGCGAAGTCGCGGGCACAGCTAGTGTAATATATAGGGGGCGAGCCAGGTACGTTCCCCCTCAATACGTAGAAGATTTGCGCCATAGTCCACCATGCTGGCCCAGTGCGGGTTGGTGAACTTCACACGCCCTTCTATAGACGTGTAGGTTTCCTACACCGTTCAGCAAGTGTGGGCGCACTGCTGTGCACCTCTGCCTGTGATGATCATGATGTATTTATTTTAATTTACCTTCTGTCATAATGGACAGAATCCATTCAATTAACTATAATCATCAAGAGAATAAGTATAATAAGCAGTGGTAGCCTCGTGGGCAAGAACGCCCGCCTTGAACGTAAGGGGTGCAAGTTCAAATCCCGAGCCCGCACCTCTGAGATCATTTTCATGTGCGACTGTCATTTTCAACAATGATTACCACTTGCTGAATGGTGAAGGAAAACATCGTGAGGAAACCTGCACGTCTGTAGAAAGGCGTGTGTAGTTCAACAACCCGCACTGGGCCAGCGTGGTGGACTATGGCCCAAATCTTCTACGTATTGAGGGGGAACGTACCCGGTTTAATGGCAATAGGATCGGCCCCTATTACATTGGGACCAAAATACATCGGCGAAGTGTGGGCGCACTACAGTGCACCTCTGCCTACCCCTTCGGGGAATACAGGCGTGATGATGATGTATGATGTAGAATAAATAATAGATTACGTGCATTTAATCCGTCAAATAATCAACAGAGTCCCTAATGAATTATTTATAACATTTAACCAACTTAATCAATATGAAATCACTTCTCGGCAGCAGCCAGAAAAAGCCTATCTACAATCTAGTTCCCCAGATTAATGTGAGAGCCAGAATTCCGTACAAACTGTAATCCGTTTAACACCTCAAGTTTCGCCCCAAATTTATCGCAAAGTTGGACCTATCGCGTCGAATAAATTCCCAACTGATGATAGGCTATTTAGAAACGTTGATAAGGATAGGGCTGGCTTCTGTAGGGTGTTTGCGCGCTAATGAAATGTAAAGCTTTGTAAGCAATTGATTGGTTGGCTGATTATGCTCGCCTAGTTACAGCGGGAATCTCAATAGTTCTGGATAGATGTGTGAAGTCTGCCTACCTGCACTGGGCCAGCGTTGTGGACTATGGCCTGGATCTTCCTCGCTGAACAATATTGTTCTTGGTTATAATCTATAAAATGGTCTATGGTAAAAACTATATGTTCTTCCGTTTTTTGTTATCTATGTTTCTCTCTCTTCTTGTTGGTTGACTTTGTTAAATACACGCAATTTTATCTAAAGCCGAGTTTAACACCCCAGGGCCCAAAATACGACACCAACCGGGCCCGTGCCTGGCAGTGTGACGTTATTAGTAATCCATAGTAAACTCGTTACCAATATTATACAAGCTTTATATTAACTTGCAATGTATGTATTGTAGTGTATCTTTATATTAACTTGCAATGTATGTATGTCCGGGTGGAATCTTGCAACTGAATTTTAAATCAGTTACCTTTAACCGATTGAGCTGAAATTTGGTATGCACGCTTATTTTGGATAACAATGCATGCTTAGATGTGACGTCATTATAATTCCAATATGGCGGATCATCCAAGATGGCGGAATCATTATTTTTTCTGCACTACCACAGTATGGGTATCAAATGAAAGGGATTGCTGAGGAGAACACGAAAACTTAGGGCAATTAAATAAAAGCTTGTGTTTAAAATGTTTTTTTTACTATTTTTTTTTCCAAACAAAAGTTTTTGACAGATTCTTTGTACAGAATATGTCAAAAATTCTTCTTTGAGTCTTACGGCCGTATATGATCAAGATTGCAATATTTTTAGTGCCGCTTAGATTAGGTACTTAATAATTTTGCTTACCTATAACTAACTACTACTATAGCCCTTTTAACGACCCACTGCTGGGCACGGGCCTCCCCTCAATGCGAGGGGGATTCAGGCCATAGTCCACCACGCTGGCCCAATGCGGGTTGGCAGACTCCACACATCTATCGAGAACTAGACAAGTTCCCTCAGACGTGCAGGTTTCCTCACGATGTTTTCCTTCACCGTACCGTATCGCTTACGTAGGTAAGCGTAGGTAAGACAGAAACTAAATTATTTGTTCAGTTTTATTTTTAAAATAAGACTAACCAAAATAAAATTCAAATCCTCAACCTTAAAAAACTAACCTCGAAAGATATAAATATTAAAATTTTTCCACAAACCACTCACAGTATAAAAGCCTTTTCTAAAACCACTGTAAATAGAATAAAACTCGTTTAATACGAGGGTTTAATTATTAAGTCATAATAATATAAAACAAGGTGCTTAATATTAATTATTACATCTTAAATAAGTGCTTTCATAAACACTGCGCTCGGAGTTTTAATGGAGATTTTTTTTCGTTTAACTGACGAAGAAATTGTGAAGTTTTTTGGGGATTAAGACGCTTGCGTATTTCTTTTGCCAGTAACAAAACGGTCTCTGTGTGGTAATGTTAATAAAGATTGAATTTCTATGGCAAAAGCCACGCGATCACGCGTGAATAGTCAAAGTAATTATATTAACAAAAAGAGTCTAAGACAGTGTTTCAATTGTGTCAAATAAAAACAGCGACAACATATTTTAAGGGTTCCGTATCTCAAAACAAAAAATTATTACTTTACTTTGTTGTCCGTCTGTCTGTCTGCTGAGACCCTTCTTCTAAGGAAAGCGTGGAAGTAACAAGCCAATATTAAAAATCTAATACTCAGGACTGCAATCCCTTGGAACTGTAAAAACTATCTAACTTGTCGAAGCAATAAAAGAAATACGTCCGATTATGCCGCAAATTTTGTAACACGAAGGAGCAAAACTAATACCACTTCCCGTTGATCTAGAATTATGAAATTTCGCAAGAAGCATTGTCTTATAGCACGAGTTGAGGGGAAAATCCGAAATCCGTAAATTATTAGTTAAATTACCAAAAAAAAATTTAAGTAATCCAACCTTGATTTTCGTGAGGGATGAACTATTTTCATATCTAAAAGTTTTACGGACCCCTCGTTGCATGAGTCCGACTCGCACTTGGCTAGTTTTTTAAGCCAATCATCACAAAGATGAATGCTATGAGGATAACGCTGGCATTATCCTCTAAACATAAGATAACAAACAATGATGTAACTATAACATCTATCATCATGTCAATAATTAAACTCCTAAACCGGAAACGGGTAGCGGCGATGTTTGCAGCGTGACCCACACTTCCGTCGGCCATCTTGGATTGAAACATCCGAGGGAAGTTTGTTTTGTACGCAAACATATTGTTCACATGCCCTTATAAGTGGCATTTAGCCAAGTTAAAGTTCCGTTTTTGCTTGAGATAATTTGCTGAAGTATTAACAAAAGCCGCGCAGATTATATTCGCTTTGGTAGGATTTGTTGTTAGGTTTTAAGGACCAAACATACTAGCTTGAGCAAATTCGCTTAACTTTTTTTATGGAATGTACTCCAGCCCCTTATCGCCACCGGTCTAGTAGCGATGTTTTTAAAATTAATTTAAATGAAATGAAATTTAAATGGTGAAAGGCCATTTGACTTTAGCGACACTTTTGGGAAACACAAAGATCACAGTTTTACATTATTTTAATTCGCATTTTAACAATATTTCGTTACTACTTTACAATAATTTCGAAAGGAAAATGATCAATTAAGACCGAGCAGCGACTTCAAGGCACCGATCTCCCTTTAACCACCAGATACCCTCTCAAGACACCAATCTCCCTTTAACCACCAGATACCGTCCTCGCAATGATCCAACTTGATCGGTCGCTCGCTCGCAATCAAATGTGTCACATATACTCCTAGCCTCGCTAAAGTAAAGATGGCGCCTCGACCCTACTCGAGACACGTGCTCTGCTCTGATTGGTCGTTACGTAAATAACAAAATTAACAACTTCTATTACATTAGCAAGGTTTTTAAGATAAAGAAAAATGTAAGAAATTAAATAAAACTTAATTAGGAATTTCTAAACGTAAACCAATTCAACTCGACTCATAGCTTCCTCTGACATACATATCTGGAATCAGCGAATTTTCTGCGTCCAATGAGTATGCTCTCCTGTAAAATTAAAAAAATGTCGCTTATATCAATTAGCCTTTCATCCCAATATGATCTTTTATTTCCTTTTTTCCTACCCGTATCTTTCACTGTAACACAGACGTGTAAAAAAGCATTAGCCTATTTCTAGCCTCATGTGGAATAGTTAATCATATTCGGAAATCTGCTATCTAGCTTAACGGGTCACGGAGCTAATGCCCAACCAACTCGTATATCACAATTTAGGACATTCCCGGTTATCTAGGTCTGTCTTGGTTTCTAATTAGCTGAATTAATGTTAGAAATACACGGGTCGGCTACTGAAGACTACACATCAACGGAAGCAATAACCTAACTAGTAGAATATTTAATTATGTCCTAGAGATTAGTCACTTTATTTAGAATGCAAAATAAAATAAGTTCAAACTAATAAGAAAATATTATATTTATAAAATATGTAAAAAATTTGGCCCATGCGGAAGGCTCGCTGAATGGCTAGAGCCACTCGTGGAGCGAGAAAATGGCCTGCTCTTGGGTCGCCGGTTGTGTCGACCAATTTTGTAAATAGTTGTCCAATTATATAATAAATTTAGAATTATTAATTGGTATATTCAAGTATATTATAGACTATAAAATATATCAATATTTCATGTTGGCAACACCAATCGATGAGAGGATATAAAATTACATGTAAAGTCCATCTGTTGTTCGGAGCCGACAAGTAAAGTCAATACACAAGACACGTCGTTATTATTGCTCAACCTACGCCCAGCTTCAACGGAACCCCTTGCCACGGTCGCATTCTTTCTGTTCCTTCGTAACATTAATTGATTTCTCTCTTAAGCCTTATTTACATTGAGACACTAGTGGCGTGAAAGTAGTGTCGTGACATTAGTTTCAACAACAGTTTGTCTGGCTAATAACGTAACTAATGTCACGACACTACTTTCACGCCACTAGTGTCGCAATGTAAATTAGACTTTATGTTAAGTTAGGTTAAAGCGGGCAGCGCGCAGCTTATTACACCCCACTGGGGTGTAATAAGCTGCGCGTCATATATTTTGTCAATACCAAACCGAACTCAATAAGAATACACATAAAGAGTATATTTCTGTGATAAATGCCACGCATCCGCGTGTCCAAATTCGCTTGCACAGTAATGTCATTTCGTTGAAGAATTAACTTTTTCTATTAGTCTATACAGTTCGTTTTTATACATCATCATCATCACGCCTGTATTCCCCGAAGGGGTACCTAGGCAGAGGTGCACTGGAGTACGCCCACACTTCGCCGATGTATTTTGTTCCCAATAATGTAATAGGAGGCGAGCCTATTGCCATTGTACCGGGCACATTCCCTTCAATACGAGGTAGATTTTTGGGCTAAAGTCACCACGCTGGCCCAGTGCGGGTTGGTGAACTTTACACGCCTTTCTATAGACGTGCAGGTTTCCTCACGATGTTTTCCTTCACCGTTTCATAGCAAGTGTTAATCTTGAATGAAAATGAGATTCGCACATGAAACCCAGAGGTGCGAGCCGGGGTTGAACCTGCACACTTTGACTGCAAGGCGTGCGTTCGACTACTCGGCTACCACTGCTGCATCTTAAACATTATGCGATTTAAATTAACTGCCTTAATGGAAAACAGCCAAACATTTCACCTCGGTTCTCGGAACCGACATCGTTTTAGCCCAACCTTTTGCGAACTCCCGAAAACTTCCGTTCACGAAATTCAGCGTAAAATTTGAAACTCGAGACACCTTGACAACAGATTTATTAAATGGAATCGAAATAATGGAAGTGCTTCTTAAATTAAATTAAATTTTGTTGGGGCTCAATGAACTAAGAGAATAATGACAACATCAAAATAAGTGTGGACTCAAACTATAAACATGAAAAAAGTTAAAAAACTGTAACCCAAATACGTAATGAAATCGGTTCAAAGCGGGGTTTACAAGGTAAAATCGCCTCCACCTATTGTTGAAGTCGGTTAAAATGTAGCCTATGTTACTCGGGCTATAATAACAAATCGATATATACCTTATGCGATTCGGAGAAAGATACATACAGCATTATGTTAAAAGCATAACCATTCCTTTTGCATTCGCCGTAGTCAGGTAAAAAAAACATATCCTCCTGAGTCGATTGAAACTGCAGAAACATGACAGAATAATATAAAAATGAGATGATTGGCTTACTCTATTAAAACATTTTTCCATACCGCAAATAGATGGCGTTTAATAGTATGCAGTTCGTAATGCGCGACTCCATATGAAGGGTACAGGAACATAACAGGGAATGTCACAATTAATGAATTTTGAGGAAAGCAATTTGAAAGTTCAACAATTCTAACAATTCTATAGTGTGGCCATAAACAAACCTGCATTTTTGGCGCCATCTGTTAACTTTTTTTTTAATAGATACTAATGATTAGAATTCAAAATACTATACAGAAAATATGATTCTATAAAATAAAAACAAAATAAAAAAATGTTATGTTCCTGTACCCTTCATATACAAATCAAGATCGCCCCAAAAACTTACATTCAATTTTCAGATGTTTGTCCAAATAAAAATAAAACTGTGATCCGTTAAAAATGGCATTGTGGAGAACTCTTTTATCCCCAAAATAAGAACTATCTATCTATTGTGTACTCCGTTTACTCTTATCAATATCGACATAAAGTTCAAATTGGCAGAACACAGAAAACATGGTGCCAATCGCAAAAAAACTCTTCGAAAATGTTCGGAAGGTATCCAATCTGACAGCAAAACGGTTCTGTATCAAAGGCTAGATAGGTTTTTAAGCCAGACCGAAACTGAATGAAGTGGTTTCTGGAAAAAAAGTAAATAACGATTGTACCGTTGTGGTAGCTTTTTGTTTTAAGCACGTCGTGCAATGAAAAACTTCGGCACACTGGGGCACCAAAATTTTTGCCAATGTCAAAATGAACTCTGTTCCAATACGTATAAACATTAAATTTCTCCGCTGAAAGGTGATTTTGACGAAACTTTCACTGACAGGTAGCCGATGTTGTAGGGAGTAAATTTATGATAATTTGACGCGGAAGAAGTCACAGTCAAGTTGGTATGTTAATAAAAAATGTATTACTACTAAAAAGTTATGGTACAACCATAGAAACAGTGGTAGCCTAGATATTAGAACATCCGGTTTGAACTTAACAGTTACTAGTTCAAATCTCAGGCCCGCACCTCTGAGCTTTTCATGTGTGAACGTCCTTTTTAGGGTTCCGTACCCAAAGGGTAAAATGGGAACCCTAATATTAAGGTTCCGTACCCAAAGGGTAAAATGGGAACCCTATTACTAAGACTTCGCTGTCCGTCCGTCTGTCACCAGGCTGTATCTCATGAACCGTGATAGAGAGGTGAAGTTTTCACAGATGATGTATTTTTGTTGGCGCTATATTAACAAATACTAAAAAACAGAATAAAATAAATATTTAAGGGGACTCCCATACACAAATTTGCCGTTTTTATAGATAATGGTATGGAACCCTTCATGCGCGAGTCTGACTCGCACTTGGCCGGTTTTTAATAATAATTACCATTTGCTGAACGGTGAAGGTAAACATCGTGACGAAACTTGAAGGAAGGCATGTAAATTTCACTAACTTGCACTACCAGGGTGGTGGAATTTAGCCCCACGTGCCCGGTATTATGGCAATAGGCTCGCCCCCTATTGCATTGGGACCAAAATACATCAGCGAAGTGTGGGCGCACTAAAGTACACCTCTGCCTACTTCTTCGGGGCATACGGGAGTGATGATGTGTTAAGTTATGGTAACAGGGCTGATTACAGATATGTACGTACTTCCTTAAACTTCGTTTCCCGAAGGAATTCGCATTAAACCTACATGACACGTTCACCGAAAAATAAGTTAACGAATTCGGAACCCGGGTACGAATGGCGGGAAACTTTTAACAGCTTTATTTAATACGAGTTCGATTATTGTTCGGCGCAAAAGCGAAAACTGGTCATTATCCGAAAAGTCCGTTACGCATTTCGGCTATACACACTGCTTTACAAGCTAGCCAACATTACAAAAGTACTAATTAAATCACGCAATATTAGAATACCTACCCACTACAAACACCTATTTATCGGCATTGTTTTTTTTTATTACATTTTACAAGCTTTATATTAACTTGCAATGTATGTCCGGGTGGAATCTTGCAACTTTATTTTAAATCAGTTATCTTTAACTGATTGAGCTGAAATTTGGTATACACACTTATTTTGGATGACAATGCATGTTTAGGCTGTGTGATGTCATTCTAATTCCAATATGGCGGATCATCCAAGATGGCGGAATAGTATTTTTTATATTAGTTTTAAGCTGCCAATACACTGCTCGCGAAGTTACTTTGACGAAGTACTGGTCGAAGTTGACCGTAGTCCAAAGTTTGTGACTATATACTTATGCCACTCAGTTGTTCGGCACCCGCACTCATTGTAACATGGTAACATTCAAATACACCAATGCACGAGGAAGGCGGCCATCAGAGAGGAGTGGCGGCGTGTTGTGAAGCTTGCCACCAACACCTGAAGTGATGACCACGACCACTCTGACAATAGTGATACCGAAAAAGAAGAAGAACATTCAAGTGACAGCTGCCGTAGCCTCAAACAGACACCGAACTCGCCGACGAGGTCGAGGAACCCCCTCTTCCGCTCGTAGGTGTATCTTTGCACCTAGGAGTGTAGTCACTACCTCTCCCCTCACGGTAACTGCCCAAGCCGAGGTCATGCCCTCTGTGGCGCCCTCGAGGTAGTTGCCACCCCTTTTCCGCCCTTAAGGCCTTGGTTGGAGTCGCACTCTGCACTCGCCACTCCTCCGGTGAAGCTGTAAATGCCACCTAACGCCCAACGTAGTCCTTTCAAAAAAAAACAAAAAACAGCTGCCGTAGCAATATGCACTCTCGCTTATTATGATTATGTGCGTATTTATCACTGATAACAATCTATAGTAAGACACTTCGTGTAAACACTTTGGGACGCTTCGAGTACTTTGACTAGGGTGCAAAGACTGAAATCGGTCCGAAGTAGCTTATTTTTAATTTTTTTTTAATGACTTACACTGTTGGCCGTGTGGTGGCCTTTACAGCTTTACCGAAGGAGTGGCGAGCGCTCCTAGGTGCATCTTTGTACCTAGGAGCGCAGTCACTACCTCTCCCCTCACGGTAACTGCCCAAGCTGAGGTCGTGCCCTCAGGCGCCCTTGAGCTAGTTGCCACCCCTTTCCGCCGAAGTAGCAAGAAGCGAGCCAAGGTAAGGTTAGGTACGAAGTAGGCCGAAGG
This sequence comes from Ptilodon capucinus, assembly GCA_914767695.1. Lineage (NCBI taxonomy): Eukaryota > Metazoa > Arthropoda > Insecta > Lepidoptera > Notodontidae > Ptilodon > Ptilodon capucinus. The sequence continues at coordinate 3,813,232 of OU611830.1, read as the reverse complement.
GAACCAAAGTAGACTACACTATTGTATTCACTTAACTTCGATCAACTTTGCAAATAGTATAGTGCTTCGGGACGCTTCGTGGCCTTTGACTCGGGCGCACATCGAAGTCGCACGAAGCGAGCTTAGATTACAATTGTATTCGCTTAACTTCGATCAACTTTGCAAATAGTATAGTGCTTCGGGACGCTTCGTGGCCTTTGACTCGGGCGCACATCGAAGTCGCACGAAGCGAGCTTAGATTACAATTGTATTCGCTTAACTTCGATCAACTTCGCGAGTAATGAAGTAAAAACGATTAATTCGTTTTGTGTGAACTGTCGACATCCTTATTATTCCGTATTACCTAACAACACAGAAGGGATTAACGAAAGGCGTGTGGCGCGAACCCATTATATTTCACATCACAATTAACTGAATCGATTTATCGAATAAGTTTAGACGGGAGTAGTCCCCGCGGCCCCGTATTCATATTTTGTTTATTAATAACGAATTTCGTTTAATTTAGCGCGAAATGGATATTATCGTTGTTTTTTATTCGGAAGGAGGTTTTATTTTTATAGACGCGATAAATGACATCAGTCGCACTGAATCGCTCTCTATCTTCATTTATAATGCGAAAATTATTTTTAACAAAAAACAAAAACCGACTTCATAATTAATGTGTGTATTTGTCTAGTCTGACATAGATTGGCACTTAATCCAAATGTAATGAACTATAAGGTTATTTGTAGCTTTTTAGTGCACCTAATATTTTAAGGTCGGTTTTTGTTTAAAATATTTTTGTTTCACGATTTTAGTGTCAATAATCGTTGGAAAAATGCAAGTTTCATCACCTCATAACAGCCCTAAAGAATCTATTATCGATTATATAAATGAATACATATAGCTTAAACAAGAAACCGCTGTATCACAGGACATAATTTAACAGAAAGGGCTCCAACCAGGCAATTGCGTCATCGGCCCTTTATACAAGGGCGGGCCGCTGCGTTAAATCAGTATCAAGGCCATTGAGGGCTTTAATCAGAGAAGAATTAACCCGTGATGTGTGCTTATACATAATGTGGTGTTTTAAGGTCCTTTTTTGACGTCCCACTGCTAGGCACGGGCCTCCCCTCAACGCGAGGGGGATTTAAACCACAGTCCACCACGCTAGCCTGGTGCGGGTTGGCAGACTTCACATATTAATCGAGCACTAGTCAAGTTCCCTCAGACGTGCAGGTTTCGTCACGATATTTCCCTACACCGTTTCTAAGTGATAATCTCTGATGACAATGAGATTAGCACATAGAACCCTGAGGTGCGAGCCGGGGTTTGAACCTGCGCACTTTGATTTGTGCTCGACCACTCAGCTACCATTGCTTTGAAAAGAAAATTTAATTTAATAACAAAAAAGTGGGAAGAAAACCTGAGAGCTGAAGCAGCGATCAGGATGAGTGCAAATGACATGGAAAGCAATCGCCACGAGGGCAGATAGGATGGAGGCCATTGAGACCGGTGCAATCGACATCGAGTGCAAACGGCACGGACTGGAAAAATTACACAATTATTATCTCAAATGCAGTGTTAGCCTTGAATGCTAGAGGTTCAGGTTCAAACCCCAGGCTCGCACCTCTGGGATTCTCGGATTTCATGTGTGAATGTCTTTCTCGATAATGATTACCACTTGCTGAACACTGAAGGAAAAAATCGCGAGGAAACCTGCACTTCTATATAAAGGCGTGTCCCTATGCCTACCTTTGCGGGAATTGCAGGCGTGATGATGATTTTTTATAATCTAAATTTCAAAAGTAGATAAAACTTTAGTTCTAGTCCACATATATAAATAAATTCGCTCGCCCCAGTGAGTGCAGAGCGTAATGAAAGACTGTTCATATCCGCGATGAGTGCACGGGAACTGTTGAAACGATTTGCGAGCGCAGCACAATCCGACGCCGAGTTTCGGAGCTGACTGATTTTAATTTCGAATTAATTCTTTTCTATTCTCTTGCGGATTTTTTATTAACACGTTGACAGCGGCACTCATTTCTGTATTCTTTCAAATTCTGCGGTACGGGGCGTTAGATACCTCTTTTGAAAACTATCATTATGGCGGTAAGAAGCTCACTAAAGTAGATACACCACTGCATCCTGATTTAGATATATATTCATCTCTTTCCTAAACTAAATCAAATGTAAGTTACGGCCTCCACACGGCAGAGAAGGCTACGTTTCGCTTAGTCGCACCGCAAGGAAGACACATACGACGCGTATTAGACCTCGTTCCGTATTGAACGTGTTAAACTTCAAAAGAGAAGCAGCGGTAGCCTAGTTGGTAGAACGTCCCCCTTGAATGTATGAGGTGCAAGTTCAAATCTCGAGCTCGCACCTGTGAAATTTTCATGTGCGAAACATTCTCAATAATGATTACCACTTGCTGAAAAGTGTCAATTTCTATGAGGGATCAAAATCATATTGTTTTCTTATATTTACGCGAATACTATACATTGAAATTAAACTATTTTACGGATTTTATCGCGTTTATTTACTATTTTATTTTCCCGACGTTTCGGCTGCTTTACAGCAACCATGGTCACGGGGGGACTGAGGTGTTAGACGTCCTGATGTCATAGTTAATAACTGGGTACCCTCATATTTAGTTGTTGTTTGCGGTCCGATCCACGCAGAAAGTGCTTACGGTGTCCTGAGGTCTTGCAATGGTACACTTGGTTTTGGATTTAATCATATTAATTACTGGATCCCAAGTTGGTGGTAGCACCCAGCCATCTTCCCTATTGAAATTAGAATGTTTTTTAATTTCAATGGCCTCACGTATCATCCTTGATCGGAGTCGGTGTTCTTTTGCGAGGATATGCGCTTTATCAAATCTGCCATTATATCAGATTCCTGCGAAACGTCGGGAAAATAAAATAGTAAATAAACGCGATAAAATCCGTAAAATAGTTTAATTTCAATGGATCAAAATCAATTAACGAATTATTTATTTCACATTTTTTTTAATAATTGTATATAAATGCAGATTTTGTAAATCACTGTAAATGGTGGTAATGTAAATTAAAAAAAATAATATAAAAAAAACAACGGATTTGTTCGACAGTTTCAAAAGTACTTAAAAAAATTAAGTATCTCAATTCGACCAGTATGTTTTATTTTTTTTATTTTTGTTATGTTTGCTAAGTAATTCTACAAAGTTGGGATCATTTTAAAAATATTAATAGCAATCAATCCCTTTAGTGTTGGAATTGGGGGTTGAAGGTCGCAAGTCTTCAAAAACCTTTCTTGTTTCTTATGAGGTTTTAATCATGGAGATATTACAACGGAGATGGCATTGCGAGCCCGCGCTGCGGTAAACTTTTCTAGTTTATCTGACGCCACCATTGTTGTTTCCCCATATAGTTGCCGTATACTAGGTACAAGTACATGAGATAACAACAATGGCGGAAAACACGCCGCACAGCTATACGAAGAGTGGCGTCGTTACGGGTACTCTAGATAGTCTATGGTTTTAATCCATCGATAGTCTGTAATCACGGTAGCCAGAATCAACGGGCTGATTAAAGCACTCAATCACCTGAAACCTAAACAGGGTCCACCACAAAGAGCTGACGAGGCTTTTATAGGATTACATCGAACCCGCTTTTGGCGTACGTGCGTTCTGTGTGGCATAGGTTTTATTTTGTTTTTTTTTTTCATTTCGGCGTCACACGTTTGCTAATATGCCAGTGTCAATATTTGGTAAGATCAATACTAACTTCAATGGCTTGGTCTCGCAGAAATAGTTCAGTTTTCAACGAAATGACAGTGACCGTGACAGCCAGGTGACGTTTCCACAGAAATAAAATCTTAATGCACAGTAAAAAAATATATTTTTAACAAAAAACAAAAACCGACTTCAAAAACCTAGGTGCACTAAAAAGCTACAAATAACCTTACAATTAATTATATTTGGGGTAGGTGCCAATCTACATCAGACTAAGAAAATACACACATGAATTTTGTATGTAGGTATAAACTTTAATTTGGACGTAAAATACATATACAAAGTTTCAAGTCGACCAAAAAATATTTTTGAAATTATGTGGCCTACAACCCCCCATTTCACCCCCAAGGGGGTATACATAAATGTATACAATCAAAATCACACACACACATATGTAAGAGTGTCGGGCGACACTTTTAGTCTTAATTTTTTCCGTCTAGCCCCTTTCGCAGCGCGCCTTAAGGAAATACGTTCCAAAAAATACTTAATCAACAACGAATCGATAAAAACCTAATTCGTCGAAATTGGATGTGTACAGGTTGTTTCAGAAGTCGGTAATAATAGTTTGGGTACAATATACTGTAGCTCATATGTGGATGCTTAGTGAAGACAGTTTATACCTAAATAACATAGTTTCTGAGTTATAGACCTTTGAATATTTGTCACAGGTATCGTGTTCTATCTATTCTGTTCTGGCCTTTGGGTCCATGATCCTATCAAGCAGTGTAAATTACATTTACGAAGGGCGACTACCAATATTCAGAACATGAAAATTTTACATAGATCTCGAGATATTACAAGTTATAGATATCGACTACGAAAATAATGTTGAAAAAAAATGTATCAAATTTCAAAAAAAAAAATTATACCATTCGGTTGTATACCCAATCCATATGCAATCTGCCAAGTATTATTTCGGACTTCTGAAACATCCTGTAGATTAGACGCTACGGAAATATAAGTAAATAAAAACAAACATACATTGACTGCTAAAATCATAACCTTTTCTTTTGGCTTCGCCGTAGTCTAGTGAATATGTTCGACAAAACAGTTACAGCAATAGTTACATATAAAATTGTAACACTACAGCCAATTCAGTTCCGGAATGTTGGTATCGCGAGAACGAAATTTGAAATTCGATACCAATCGTCCGCCGGACGCGTTGCAGACGTGTCCGGTAGTTGTCCGGCTCGCGTCCGGACCGGACGGACAGTTCCAACTAATCATTGGCAATTTGATAGGACATAATTTGTTTGTTTTGGACCGTTTTATTGGTGTGGGAATATCACGCCGGTATTTCCCGAAGACGAAGGTGATGGTTCACTACAGTGCACCCATACGATATATTTTTGTCCCAATGTAAAAAGGGGGCGAACCAATTGCCATTCCGGGCACATTCCCGCTCAATACGAGGGAGATTTCGGCCATCACGCGGGCCCAGTACGGGTTGGTGAACTTCACACAACTTTCCATAGACGTGCAGGTTTCCTCACGATGATTGCCTTTAGCGTTCAGCAAGTGGTGATTTATTATTGAAAATTGTATTCGCACATAAAAATTCGAAAATCTCTGAGGGGCTCAGGATTTGAACTTGCACCCCTTACGATCAAGTTGGGCGTTCTACCAACTGGGCTAGATTACCTTAAATATGGGTTCACCTCAGTGTACTTGTTAAACTTGTTGGAGGAATACACACGTGATTATTTGCTGCATAATTATCTTAACCTTAGTCGAGTTGCAAAAAGTTTAAAATTAATTGATGATGGCTACATAAGGCATTATGTCGTCTTTTTATTTTCCTTAATATTGCCAAGCCTAAGTTCTATCAGCGAGGGACACGGCTGACGTCACTTGGGACGGCATTATGCAGGAAGTTCTCAAAACGATTATATAATCAAGATAAATCGCATAACAAAGCCATTATTTGAATCGGTCAAACCGAACGGAAGAATCATAAAAACTTTTATGGCTTTTATGACTATGAGCGATAGTAGATTATTATCCATAAAATATTTATATGAGCTAATCGATGATCCTATGATTATTCAATTAGTTTGTACTTACATTATACGGGGTGTATCAGAAGTTCGAAATAAAGTTTCAGCAGCTTATAGTTACAGGCTTACTTACGGTTAAAGGCTTACCCAATTGTCCTAATTCCTGAGTAATAGGTCTTTGAAAGCAGAAATTAGAAAAGTTTCTTTATTCATATAAAAAAATACGTTCAGAAAATATTTACTATTTCAAAAAAAAAAACAGATTTTTTACTTAGTTAACTATTAAAATCTGAAAGTTATATTAAAAACATTACTGTGAGACTGTCCGAGATGACGGATGACAGATGACGGAATCTTATAAAAGATGTCGTGGACATAAACACTTTATCATGAAACCGTTTTTATACGTTCCCAATAACGTACGTACGTCTACGGACAGTCGATATTGGCGTGAGCCCATACTTATCGTGATATACCTTTTATCCCGTCGTCTCGTGCTAACCATACAAAATGCTCAGTCATCAGGATAAGGCTCCTTTGGGAGCGGGGATGGCGAGTAATTTTGTATGATACTAGGGACCCGTCCCGGCTTCGCACGGGTTTATAATATAGCCATGTTACTCAGTGATAATGTAGCTTTCTAACGGCAAAAGATTTTTTGAAATCGGTCCAGTAGTTTTTAAGTTAATCCGTTACATACAAAAATACAAATCTTTCCTCTTTATAACATAAGTGTAGAAGTGTAGATATAGATAGTATGGGTACAGATATAGAAGTATAGATTGAAAAAATAATCTATCTTTAATAACATAGGTGCACGAAAAAGTTAGCAACGACATCATAATGTATTTTATTTAGTGTAGGTGTCAATGAACCAATTTTTGCTACCTTAAATTACCCAACTTCCCAATTAGGCTGATTGCTGAAATGTTTTAAATAATTCGCAAGTAAACATAAAATAAAATCGTAATTGTTTTACAAACTTCGCAAATATGCGATTTAAAATATTATTAAGATGTGATCTAATTGATAACTCGTTTTTGAAGTCGGTTGAAAAATATATCAATAAAAAACTATCGCAATTTACCTAAAAAAACATAATTTTGCTTTGAAATAAAACTATTTTTCGGATTTTATCGCGTGTATTTACTATTTTATAACAAACAACAACTAAATATAACAAACAACAACTAAATAAGAGGGTACCCAGTTATTAACTATGACATCAGGACGTCTTACACCTCAGTCCCCCCGTGACCATGGTTGCTGTAAAGCAGCCGAAACGTCGGGAAAATCAAATAGTAAATACACGCGATAAAATCCGTAAAATAGTTTAATTTCAATGTATAGTATTCGCGTAAATATAAGAAAACAATTTATGCATATTGTCACAGAGTTCGTTTTGGTATTTGGAAGTTTGAGATTTTTTCTGTTTGCAATATTTTTTTCTGTTATGAAAAATAATTTATTAGTACTTTGTGTACAAAAAGAATTATATATAATTTTGTATTTAGCTAACAATGGCACCTCACCCTTATCACGTCAGCCCTCAATCTCTGAAAGGGTCGCGTCAGTTACTTGATTACTTCCCGTGTTGACGCCCTTTAATTCATTGCTTCTGTTGCGTGCTGGCCCTTCAGCGAAAAAACTGGATTATACTCGTGTATGCTGGGAAAAGATTGAGATTGTTTCCTTTTTAACCGACTTCAAAAAGGAGGAGGTTCTCAATTTGACTCGTATGTTTTTTTGTATAGTAAAATGTTTCACTGCTAGGCAAAAGCATCCCCCTCTCGTCTCCATTTTCAGTTTTAGACAGTCATCTCAGTACAAAATCTGACAAAAACAAATTACTGTTAGTATCTAAACAACAATACTTTAAGATTTGCTGTGGCCGTACCAACACCTATCTTGCAGTACTGTTCTTAATATAACTTTTGGTTTTAGTTAACTTAGAACAAAATCTGTCAAAAATTTACAGTAGGTAGCTATTGAAACAACAATGCATTAAGAGGTTGGTGGTAAGGGCCCAGACCAGATGATCATAGTTATGATAGTTTGGTTAAGTCGAATAAGACCTTTTTTTTATCGTGGGAAAATGCATTACGCATCCCCCGCCGACTCGGGGGAGTCGACAAGGATATGTGGGACTCCCCGGCAGCGTGCCGGTATACCCACTAAAAACCCACGGTGTACCACCCGCCTCTATGGAGGGATGCCACGGGATCGCCAAGGCATTCACCGCGACTGGGAGTCAAATAAGACCTAACATTAAAGCTTCTTAACATTTTTACCAATACCAAAACGGACTCTGTGCCAATATGCTTAAAGATTGAATTGGTAAAATCCACGCGTCAAAATTCACTTGCGCTGTTAGTTACTTTAATAAATATAATGACAGTTAGTTTAATAATGAACTTTTTCCATGAGTCAATACAGTTTGTTTTGGCATGCAGGAGGCTACATAGCTGAATATCGTGGTCTTAACTTAAGTTTTTCATCAAATTAGCACATCACTGTCACCATTCATCGCTGAGTCATTCCACAAAGACTAAAAAAAAACAAGTATGAAGTAAGATAGACAGTTCCCATTTTAACCCCTTCGTAATGTCGAGTCAGCATTTAGATCACTGACCCTAAATCCGTAGGGTCAGCTACCGTTTGATTACTTCCCGTGTCGGTCGCAGACAGGGCGACGACACCAATTGTCGTCATGCAATTGGAGTATTGTCAATTCACACGAGCCCAGTTCGATCGAAAGTGGAGTGGATTTGCAAAAGTGTAATATTTCCTTGAAGTACCTAATTTGATTTAGAGATTTTAAAGATCTCACCAACTCTTTTTCTAAGACATTACATTTCGAATGGGTGATAAAGTATTATAACGTGGTAGCCGAGTGGTCGAGCGTGCGCCTTCGAATCGAAGAGTGCAGGTTCAAACCCCGGCTCGCACCTCTGGGATTTATGTGCGAATCTCATTTACATCCGAGATTATCACTTGCTATGTAACGGTGAAGGAAAACATCGTGAGGAAAACTGCACGTCTGTGGGAACTTGACTAGTTTTCGATAGATGTGTGAAGTCTGCCAACCCGCACTGGGCCACCGTGGTGGACTACGGCCCGAATTCCCCTCGGGTTGAGGGGAGGCCCGTGCCCAACAGTGGGACGTTAAAAAGGGCTGTAGTAGTAGTAGTTCTTTTATACGAATACAACAATTTTTTTTCAATTTGAGAAAAATATCGAAAAATACTTGCTGCTTTAATAAGAACGAAGTGTAGTACATATTTTAATTTAATTAGCAAAAAATTTAAAAAAATCGTCACAGTTGGAGTCGAATAGATTCTGCTTGTTTTTAGAAGCTGAATCAGAAACAGAATATTTTTTATTCATTTAAACCAATAACGGCAACTTAATGATCGTCAATAAATAATAATAATATCTACCTGTTAGTCATATGAAACCATACAAATTTTAATTATCAATTTTTTTGGGTTTCCGTACCCAAAGGGTAAAACAGGAACCCTATTTCTGAGACTTCACTGTCCGTCCGTCCGTCCGTCCGTCCGTCTGTCACCAGGCTGTATCTCATGAATCGTGATAGTTAGAGAGTTGAAATTTTCATAGATGATGTATTTATATTGCCGCTATAACAACAAATACTAAAAGACAAAATAAAATAATTATTTAAGGGGGCTCCCATACAAGAAACGTTATTTTTTTGCCGTTTTTATATATAATGGTACGGAACCCTTCGTGCGCGAGTCCAACTCGCACTTGGCCGGTTTTTTTCTTATTATTATTTTGCTAACGAATCAGAACGCTAACTCATGTGCAAAAGTTCGGCAAGTAACTTGTAGGGATTCACTTTTCTTTTTAAGTATGCCAAATTTTTATGCAGTAGTAATACGTTTGTTCGAAAGTTAATAAAAAAAAAAAAAATTTTCGATCATGTAGTCCAAAAGCATTTTCAAATAGTGAGGTTCCACCAAATATTCAGATTAAACAATTCTTCTTAGATTCTTTTACGACAAGGAGTCATGCAGCTCGTTCAAGCAGGTTCTAAGTGGACCCATTATTTCTCGTTGCCAGTTCCCACGTTCCCTCATCCAACTCACTCACAACTCACTACACGTTGAGTACAAAATTAAACCGGGTCACTACCATAACGCCTTCAAAGTGAGTGTGCAAATGTGTTAATTAAAAATAAAATTGCTTTTTAAACTCGTCACTCGTACTTTTTTTTTAAATAAATTGAATGTTTTCAGCTTTATAAAGGTTTTTGAGGTACTTTGTAAAACAGAGAGTATTCGGTACGACTAATGTCTATCATGACAATTTTTTTTTTAGGAAATGATGAAATTTTTGATGGAATAAGACGAGAAATGGACCGCACCCACGCACGATTAGCGCGTACTCTGGCAATGTAGTACTGGGTCATGAATGTGATAAAGATATGGCGGATGAGTCCGTCAAAATTGTATTGATCGATTTTGGGTGTTGACGCCTTGCATCGCTATCGTCAAACTGTATTTGACACACGCCTTTGAAAGCACAATATGGTATATCTATTTGCAACAAAAGATGGGTCTTTGAATTTAAAACACTCATCAACGTAACATTGAATAGCAAAACAACTTTATTTAATTGCCCTTAGTTTTCATGTTGTCCTCAGCAAGCCCTTTCATTTGATACCCATACTGTGGTAGTGTAGAAAAAATAACTATTCCGCCATCTTGGATGATCCGTCATATTGGAATGACGTCACATAGTCAAGCATGCATTGTCATCCAAAATAAGCTTGTATACCAAATTTCAGCTCAATTAGTTAAAGATAACTGATTTAAAATTCAGTTACAAGATTCCACTTGTACATACATACATTGCAAGTTAATATAAAGCTTGTAAAAAACAAGGTCTCAAAAAAAACAACGATATCAGCCACAATCATCACAAAAAGAAGCGAATTACCGCAATTTTAGTCGAACTACAGTTTCAATTACGCAGAACTGACATAACGAACTTCTTGAGTCATAAAACACGGTGGAAAGGACAATTTTTCCGGAACGTCCCGCGTAGCCCATTCAACAGTCGGACCATTCGTATCTCAGAACTGAGATTCAGGCTACGACATCCCCACTAGGGCTGTGAATTAATTTACTTTGATACTCGTATGCACTCAGTACTGCTCCTTAACCTCCACCGAGCAGTATTATTTAACTTTTTAACAGCTGAAGTCGTCAAAAAGAAATGAAATCCTGCTAATATTAAAAATGTGAAAGTTTGTGAAGATGGATGGATGTTTGTTATACTATTATTATTATTTATTGAGGATTCAGAGGTGCCTGTATGAATAAAAAAATCTGATTCTGATTCTGTTACTCTTTCACGCAAAAACTACTAAACGAATTTTGATGAAAGTTACAGTATTTTTGTGTATACATCAGAATAACATATAGGCTATAGTTTATAACGGTATTGAATAATCGAAGTCGAAGCTAGTACCAAAATAATGCTACAATAAAACGAAAATGACTATTTTAGTGAAAAAATCTTAAAGGCAAAGTCAAATCATTTATTTTGTATAGGCCTATGGGGGCACTTACAAATTGTCAAGTTTACATTTTTTTCTTATATACTACTATACTACCACCGGATCGAAACGCGACCTCAACTGAGAAGATCCGGCAAGAAACTCAGTGGGCTGATAATTTTTTTAAATCGCCATTAACCTAATACATGTCGGGCACGCACCATGTAATTTCTGTGCTGAACACTATTTTGACACACTGACGTATTCAATTCATAGTTTTTTTTTAATTAGGTTTAGGCATACTTAAATAAACAAACTATACATAATTAATTAACTAAAAATAAGTTGTTAGTTATTTCAATGATACCCTTTTTTGCGAAATAATGAAATTATATTATGTAGAATGGATGCACCCACAACTTGCAGATATTTTGACACTTAATTAATAAAAATAGGTGTTAAAGGCCCGTAATAAATAGGAAAACATTGTCTCATCATGCGCCATACGCAACGTAATATTTTTTTTGTGCTTATTAAATACTAATATATTTATAAATTCCCATTTCCAGCGAAAGATAACGCACTGATACAGTATTTCATACCTGTTACGGTACTCTACTGAGTATCTGATACCGATACTGTGTTACAGCCCTGTCAAAAATTACTAAGGCTTTGTTATCTGAAGGGGTAGTAAGGAATCTTGTGAAATTTTTGTGACATCCCTTTTTGAATCGGCGCTCTAAAAACCTAGAGATTGCACGGAAGGGGGAACTAATTATTTTCTTTCTTCACGCCACCTATTGTTAGTATTGTAAGGATGTCAGGAGATTTATTGGACACTGAATTTTACAGGCAACTAGCGTTCCAAAGATTGTGGAAAATATTACTCACTTTTCAACCGCCTTCAAACAAAGAGATTTTCAATTCGGCCAGTATTTTTAAGTGTGGCAACATCTATGTCGCCACATACGAACTAAATCCTGCATCGCGATATCAAAGTTATCTGAGCGATTGAACATTTATACAAGAACCCGACAACAACCGTCGGGCAGTAGCCCACCAGACACAACACTCGTCTGGTCGGAGGATGAAGAACTTTACACCCTGTTCCTCACTTCCCCAAATTAAGTATATTCATTTATAGCTCCTTCATCTGTGAAGCGATTTAGATAATTTTTTTTTGTTTGATACGGATTTTTCAAGGGTAGTGCTATTAGAAAATAAAAAACCAGCCAAGTGCGAGTTGAACTAGCGCACCGAAGGTTCCAAAAAACTTGTAGATATGTAAATAGTTTGACGAACTATTACATTCCCGAATCGAATCTCGATTTAAAAAAACAAACACTGTTTTCGGTTTTTGTTCAGTTAGGTACTTCTGCTACAAAACATTACTTCTTGCCAAATATCATTTTTTGTTTTATCTATCTTTTGGTTTTTTTTTTCAACAACTGCCCACTTCACCAATCTCAGTACTCATTAAAAAAAAATTTTTTTAACAAAAAACAAAAACCAACTTCAAAAACCTAGGTGCCCTAAAAAGCTAGAAATAACCTTATAATTCATTACATTTGGAGTAGGTGCCAATCTACGTCAGACTAGTCAAATACACACATGAATTGGCACCGACTTTAAATGAACCGATTGAATTGAGAACCTCCTCCTTTTTGGAAGTCGGTTAAAAATAAAGTAGCGGTCATTTGCAAAAATACTTTTCAAATAAAAAGAAATGGGACAACAGAAAAATGCATTATAAAAACAAAATAAACTTTTATTAGCATTGAAAAGGTATTGTTCAGAAATATGTTAAAGTTGACGTTTATTGAATCTAAGCGCAGGAAAATTAATAGGAAACAATAAATCGATAGAGTCGCTTTTAGCTTGAAAACAAATATATAACATAAAATATCAAGTTAGAGGATTATGATGCTAACAACAGTTAGAACTTTTGCAAATTTGTGCCTTAGTTACTGTGTATTAAGAGTTTGTTTATTGATCATACAAATATTTTGATTGAAAATGTGCTTTTAGACAAGATCTCTGTCACTCGCTCCCTGTCTTACTTCATACGAGAGATAGGGACAAAATCAACATATTTCGTGCCGTAAATCTAGCTTTTGAACAACTACAACTGTTTCTACAAGCACTCGTCGGCGAAATAAACCAAGTTGGACCTTGTACGCAAGGTGTGCTGGGCCCTGGTTGGGAGTGTAAATTAAAGGGGGGGAAATCCGCAATTAGGTTACTAGTAACAGGGGGTATCAAAAGGGCAAGGGTCAAGGGTACGGTACCTTTGAGTTGGCGTAGGCGCCGTCCTCCGGGGGTGGCTGGGTCGTTAGGCTGGCTGGTACTAACAGAATAGGGAGAAGGCTTCCAGGGTCTCTTAGTATCACACACACTCAGGATCACACACGATTATATGAAATTTCCGCAGATTAAGTTCAGGAGCGCAAACGAGAGGCATCCGATCCGCACGACGGTCAGTGTGAACTGACGTCAGGGGGGAAAGAGACAGGGCAACAAAATATCAGGGTACTCGGGGGTAGGTAGATAATAATTTAAGGAAGAGTTGTGGCAATCTACCTACTAAGTAAATTCTAAACTAAACAGATCTACTATGCATTTCAAATGAGAATAGGATCGACTTTGCGCCATATTGTGACGTCATAGTTGTCAATTTAACCAGTTAGGTAGGGTGGGCAAAACAAGATATTTTGTAAAAAAAAATGATTTGCAAAGGTTAAGTGAAAAATGCACTCAGTTGCACGACGAAGCACACTAACAACGACAAAATGGCGACTGACGTCCTTATTTTCTTTTCTTTAGTATTTTGGAATGGCTTCTGGGCCTTTGCGCCAAAAATAAAGATAAAAAAGGTATGTAGTAAGGTATGGTTTTAAAAAACGAATTCTGACTTTAGATAATAATATTATATTAAGACAATTTACAACTGATTTAACCTTTTTATTTAAATTTGATGTAAGACTATTATTATTATTGATATGCAAATAAGTTTTTTGCAAACCATACTTATCAAGTGACATATGACAGATAGAGGTTATTGACAATCCTATTCTTATTTGGATCGCTTATTATAGAGTATTCTCTTCGATTTTGTAAATTGTATCTACTTGAATGTATTTCCTTCATTTCGCATTTATCTCGATTTCCCTTTCTTTCGCTTTAATTTAAAAAGTTGGATTGATGTGCTCCCGGCAACAGGAATACTCTGATTTTATGGGTAACATTTTTATGGTAACCCACAGGGGTTTTTTTTAACCAACTGTCCCAAAAGGAAACATAACCCCTGTTTTGCGAGTTTTTATATTTGCGATTTTGCGGTTAGTACGTAGTATTTTTCCGTCCGTCCGCCCGTCCGTCACCAGGCTGTATCTCTTGAACCGTGATAGTTAGACAGTTGAAATTTTCACAGATTATGTATTTTGGTTGCCGCTATAACAACAAATACTAAAAAATACAATAAAATAAATATTTAAGGGGGCTCATACAACAAACGTGATTTTTTGCCGTTTTTATAGATAATGGTGCGGAACCCTTCGTGCGCGAGTCCGACTCGCACTTGGCCGGTTTATTTTTCAATTTTATGACAAAATGTTACAGCAGTGGTAATCTAGTTGATAGAACGCCCATCTTGAACGCAAGGGGTGCAAGTTCAAATACCGGGCTTGCACTTCTGGGATTTTTCAATTCCATCTGCGAATGTTATTTTCAATTAAGATTACAACTTGCTGAACGTTGAAGGCAAACATCGTGAGTAAACCTGCACGTCTACAAGAAAGGCGTGTGAAGTTCACTACTACAACCGCACTGGGATAGTGTGGTTGACTATGGCCCAAATTTTCCTCGCGTTGAAGGAATGTGCCAAATTTAACAAATTAGTGAATTATGGGCGCAATGCAGCGCACCTCTGACGATTAATGTGCTAACTGCACAATGCAGTTGGAGGTTCGATTTCCGTCAAGTGATTTTCACAATCTACCCTTGTTTTAATCCAATCATCCGCAGCCTATTTTATACCAATTGTATACCTTATGTATTTTTCGTCTTAAACATAAAAATAGTTATATTTGTTAATTTACAAAACTGGCCACATCATCCGAATGAAATGAAAAAAAAAAAAAAAAAACTCTGCTAATTATCTCAAATTCAAATATCTACTCTAACAAACTTTCTCCCAACAAATAAAGGAAGGAAACGCGAATCTAATTAACAAACAAAACCGTTTCGGAGGATTTCCTCCGCCGTAAAACAGTTAGAACAAATAGCGTGAAATCCAAACGTGCAGATTGGGCCCAGGGCGAGGGTGCAGAATTGAAAGGCATATTTTCGCTTACTCACCCTCGCTCCACGTAATATCGGCTACGTCCCCAACTAAAATGAGAGCGCTGGAAAATCACGTTCACTTGAAACTGGTATCTACGTATGTAGCTAAGCGGAGTAAAATTGCAGAGTTTTAGAGTTCCCTACCTCTAAAGGAAAACAAGAACCCAGGTTCACTTCATTGTCCGTCTTTGAAGATTCTTTTTTCAGGAACGCGTGGAGGTATCTTAATGAAATTAATATCTAACAATAAGGTCTGCAATCAGTTAGAGCTGTACATAAGTAAAATTTCTAAGTATACGCAAAGAAAAGATACAGCCCTTTAATGCACATATTTTGACACTCGCGAGTAAATCAAAACTTATATGGCAGTTGCAGTTGATCTTGAATTACAAGAAACTATGTTTTACAGCGCAATTAAAGGGTAAGAACCCGTAGATTTGAAGCTACATAACAAAAACTAAGTTTTTGTTAAATGATCTTAGAGACTCGATTCCCGTGATGGACGAAGTATTTAAGTACCTACAAGTTTGAACGGAACTCTTAGAGCGTGAGTTAGACTCGCACTTGACAGGTTTTTTAAAAGGCTGAAGTGAATGCCGTGACGAAATTGAGATTTAAACGTAAAACGGCAATAGTCTAGGACGTCCCTCATAACCGAAAGGTTCCGCGTTCGATGCTCATCCTAGCTATTAAAGTATGGATTTCAGCTCACTTCTAGCACAAACGTTTAGCCTAGCTCAAAGATTTAACAGAACTTCTACACCTGTTATAAATTACATTTATACATACTCTTCAACTACAACTCAAAATGTCATAGACAGTTATGTCTTCGATTTACACGTCAACGTTGCGACAGCGACGAAATAATTTCAAATTACGTCGTAGTTCGTCGCTGTGGCGAAGTTGACGGCTATTGCTATGTTTGTGTTGAGTATTCCAGTCTGAGACATCTTAAAACATTCCAACAGATCCCTTAAGTTGACCCTTGAAGGTTTATGGAACATAAGCACACCCCATAAAGGGTTGCAATACCTTTTTTATTGCATGCTTTGACAACACATGTCTTGGGGTATTGCGTTCTTCTCTGTCGTCAGCATTTTCAGAACATTCAGTTGGACAAACATTCCATTGGAATTAAAATTAAATATATGAATTGCAAATATTACTGAAAGCAACTTCATTAACAATTTGGTTTTAAAAGTGTTGCCACGTTGGGTAGTTTTCTACTTTCATAGTAGTTTTAGGACCATGTCCGATTCCTATAATCAAACATCCGTCCGGTTTCGCTAACACATCGAATTTCTTAATTTTACGTAAGGTACAACATTTTATATAAAAACCTGTCACGTCCTTCACGTCTTGTTTCTTATATAACGAATCGTTAATCGTGTAAACAGTTCTTCGGTCAGCGTCAACGTTGCGAAAAACAAATGATAATTTCAAATTACGGTGTATTCCGTCGCTGTCACGACGTTGACGGCTTTTAAACTTTTCATTGAGATATTTGGAAATCCTTATCCGGACCTATTCGTGTTTAGGAGGTGTCCTTAAGTCCCAGAAAGTCGTTGAATATTTGGTAATTACTATGGTAACCTTAAGAGGTGTCTGAAGGCTCTATTGTTTCAATACTGTAAATTTTTGACGTTTGACGTTTAAAAACATTTCTGAAATACAGGTGGTGATAGAAAGGCTGGTGAGGAATAGAAAAAAGATGATGTTATGATTGTACTCTGTGACTATTATATACGAATATCGATACGGGAAAGTGAAAAAAAATGCAATCGACTTAACGAAGAGATTGGGTCCGTTCACCGTGACACGGTGATTTTCATTTTATGAAACCGATTCGGTGACCACATCGTACGAGTCAGTTAACACATTCGCTGCGTAACGATTTTTAGTGTACTTTCAGCTGGTGCGCCATGAGTTTATTGTAAGGAAACCTGCACGTCTATAGAAAGCCGTATGAAGTTTCCCATCTCGCACTGTGGCCCAAATCTCCCGAATATTGAAACCTCGCTTTCTGTTACATTAAGACCAAAATTCAGAGATACTACTATTATTATTTATTGACGATTCATAAGTGCCTGTATTGGTTTATATGAATAAAAAATATTCTGATTCTGATTCTGATTCTACACCTCTGTCTATCCATCGGGGAATACAAGAGTGATAATGAAAATGTAAATTTAAGTTTCGTTCAAATTAGGAACGTGTAGCGACATCTATATCGCCATATACGTACTAAAAACTGACGTACCCTACATCGCGATGTTAAAGTTATCTGAGCGATTGAACATATATACAAGAACCCGACAACAACCGTCGGGCAGTAGCCCACCAGACACACCCGTCTGGTCCCCTTTCAATGGTGGATGAGGAACTTTACACCCTGTACCTCACACTCCCCAAAAACGTAATAAAAATCTAAATAATAACTGTTAAAATTTTTTGAGCAAAAGGGTAGCTCATGCCCACATGAGGCATACTCCAAACTAAGGCATACTCAGACTAAGTTCCAAACTAAGACTGAAGCATTATAAATCTATACATCTTCTATACATACATACATACATACATACAATACATATACATACATACATATACATACATACATACATACATACATATACATACATACATACATACATACAAATAAATAAAATTGGAGTGTCTGTTTGTAATATCAAAATAACACTTTTTTACCAAATGCGTATGAAAGTATATACGATACCTATAACGAAAACGCAATTTTAAATTTTTTTGTCTGTCTGTCTGTCTGTCTGTTTGTTTGAGGTAAACTTCTAAACGACTGAACCGATTTCAATCGGACTTTCACTGACAGATAGCTGACGTTCCAGGGCGTAACTGAGGCTACTTTAATTTTAGAAAAGGCATTAGGGTTCCGCGGGAAAAACATAATACCCATATTTCCGGGTAATCTCCCTAAAGTCCACGCGGGCGAAGTCGCGGGCACAGCTAGTTATTAATATGATGTTATGATTTTAAGTGACTGCAAAAATACGCAATCAACTCGAAGAGATTGGGTCCGTACCTTTATGAAAATAAAAACATTTTCTGTATTAGTGCTGACTTGGACAAGAGAAAGCATCACACATAACGGTGAAGGAAAACATCGTGAGGAAACCTGCACGTCTGAGGGAACTTGTCTAGTTCTCGATAGATGTGTGAAGTCTGCCAACCCGCACTGGGCCATCGTGGTGGACTATGGCCTGAATCCCCCTCGCATTGAGGGGAGGCCCGTGCCCAGCAGTGGGATGTTAAAAGGGCTGTAGTAGCTATAGAATGAGTTGATATAAATTGCTCCCCCCCCCCCACTTATCGACATATCCCGGTTTTTAATTGATATTTAATAGTCACCCTAACCCAGTCTGCGGATGTGTGGGCAGCCTTTATTATTTCCCGTTTCTGGGGGTCAGTAATAAATCATCTCGAGCGATAAAATGGTATGCGATACAACGGGCCTGTATAGCTTGTATACACCTTTTATACAACATTCCAATACATTTGCTGTGCACGACATTTCTATTAAGCGAATTAACTTTTCCTTTTCAATATTGCTTCGACGGTTTGATGGAGGGAATATAATACGTTGTATTCTGTGTATTTTATTTTCGATCTGTATATAAGCATTGCTAGCCTAATTCTATTTATTCCAAAATAGCTAAGCCCGTGACTTCGCCCGCGTGTAATTTAGGGAGATTACCCAGAAGAAATGGGTTTTATATTTTTCACTCGGAACTCTAATTATTTTTAAACGACTTCAAAAAGGAAAAGGTTCTCAATTCGACTAGTATGATTTTTTTATTTTATTAATTGTTTTGTTAAATAAATGTAACTTCAGCTATCTGCCAGTGAAAGCCTCGTTGAAATCTATCACGCTGTTTGGGAGTTTACCCTTAACAAACAGACAGATAGACAAACATTTAAATAATTGTGTTTTCGTTATAGTTCTCGTGTATACTTTTATATGCATTTGGTCAAAAACGGTTATATTGATATTACAAACAGACACTCGAACCTTATTTGTATAGAATAATAATTTGGGTTCCTAAATAACTCGCGAACGGAGTAGCAGACTCAGTTAGTACCTTAAAGGTGGTCTTGGCTATTATTGCGACTTAAAACTCTTTTACCGCAGCATCACGAATCTTGGCTTATTTTGACAGTAAAATATTTTACACGGATAATTATTTACAGCGTTCAAAACCCACTTTCCCCTTATATAACGTGTGTCGTCTTTAGAATTTCATTTGATTGCTAAAATAGGATTTACATAAAGAGCGTAGGCATTGCCAGTTATGCCTCCTACATACTAGGGCGACGATCGCGTGTCAATATTTGATGTGAAACATCTAATGGCGCGCTTGGCGAGTGAAAGCAACTGTTGATGCCGCGATACCGTGATGCGAAAACTTCGAGCAGCTTCGTGGCTCCTCCGTTCTTTCCGACGCTTAGACTCCATCCACCAGCTGACTCCACTCACTCGCCGCTACTACGCTTCTCTCTCTACTCTAAATAACATAATGTTTCACATCTGCCAAGCGTCCCGCGACGTCTACTTTTTTTTTTCTAAAATCAAAACGTAAGCTGTGTCAATATCATAGAGTAACTAGAGAACCCATATCGACTTCACCCTGCGTATTACTCTGCGGCAATTATGTTGACATTTATCTGACATACGCCATTGTTGTAGTTACCTGTAGTATATTGTTTGACACCGTAGGTACTTACTTGATCCGGCATCTGCCATCTTCAAAGCCGACACTTCTGAAAATTTTGCAGCAATGTACAGTCGATAGGGCATATCCGTTTTCTACTACAGCCCTTTGAACGTCCCACTACTGGGCACGGGCCTCCCCTCAATGCGAGTATTCGGGCCACCACACTGGCCCAGTGCGGGTTGGCAGACTTCACACATCTAACAAAAACTAGTCAAGTTCCCACAGACGTTCATGTTACCCCACGTTGTTTTCGTTCATCGTTCCATAGCAAATGATAATCTCGGATGAAAATGAGATTCGCACATAAATCGCAGAGGTGCGAGCCGGGGTTTGAACCTGCACACTTCGATTGCAAGGCGTGCGTTCGACCACTCGGCTACCACTGCTGCTTCTATCTCCGTTTTAATGTATGGTCAATATGCTTATATATTGAATTTCTGAGGTGCAAGCCTCGCCCCACGCGCCAAAGTTCTCTCCCGCTGTCAGTGTCGTTTAGTTGAAGAATGAACTTTTTCTTTGAGTCAATACAGTTCGTTTTGGTATGGCAAAAAATTTGACACGCGAACGTTGACGTCAGAGTGTGCGGAAGGCTGTAGAATATAAATCACCTGGCTAATGAGTTTCTATGGCAATAAATCTTCGTAGCACTCATTAGGTAACGCTAGTAAAGTTTACGTGAAATCCTATGAATTTGTGTACTGACGTATGTATAAATACTAGCTTCAATATCGTTATAAATTATAGCCTATACTAGCTGTGCCCGCGACTTCGCCCGCGTGGACTTCAGGGAGAAATATGGATATTATGTATTTCGTGCGGAACCCTAATGCTTTTTTCTAAAATTAAAGTAGCCTAAGTTACGCCTTGGAATATTAGCTATCTTCCAGTGAAAGTCCCGTCGAAATCTGTTCAGCCGTTTGGAAGTTTACCTCAAACAAACAGACAGACAGACAGACAAAAATTTTTAAAATTGCATTTTCGTTATAGGTATCGTGTATACTTTCATATGCAATTCGTAAAAAGGTGTTATTTTGATATTACAAACAGACACTTCAATTTTATTTATTTGTATAGATGTTATTCTGATGTATAAACAATAATACTGTAAAGTTTCATCCAAATCCGTTCAGTAGTTTTTGTGTGAAAGAGTAACAATCGATCCATCCTAACAAACTTTCGCATTTATTAAGCAGTGGTAGCAGAGTGGTCGAACGCACGCCTTGCAATCAAAGTGTGCAAATTCAAACCCCGGCTCACACCTCTGGGTTTTTGTGCGAATCACATTTTCATCCGAGATTATCACTTGCTATGAAACGGTGAAGGAAAACATCGTGAGGAAACCTGCACGACCGAGGGAACTTGACTAGTTCTCGATATATGTGTGAAGTCTGCCAACCCGCACTGGGCCAGCGTGGTGGACTGTGGCCTGAATCCCCCTCGCATTGAGGGGAGGCCCGTGCCCAGCAGTGGGACGTTAAAAGGGCTGTAGTTACGTACTAAGTCGCGGGCTCAGCAAACGAACGCAATATGATGTCAGTAGTAAAGCATATTTAAGTGCTTCAAATACATAAGGTTCTATGTAATCCTTCAAACCAATATGTCCCCTTAACCTGCTTAAACTTTGACCAAACAATTACTTAGCAATACCACATTTAAGCGGTCAGGCGGCATATTGTAGCGTCAAAAGGCTGGCGTCAAATGTTTGCCAATATGAAAACAAACTCAGTATCAGTATACATAAAGATTGTATTTGTATAATAAATGTTACGTCCTCAAAAGTATTCACTCGCGCTGACAATGTCATTACGCTGAAGAATTAACATTACTATGGAATAAGACTTCGCTGTCCGTCCGTCCGTCTGTCACCAGGCTGTATCTTATAAACCGTGATAGTTAGAGATTTGAAATTTTCACTGATGATGTATTTCTGTTGCCGCTATAACAACAAATACTAAAAAACAGAATAAAATTAATATTTAAGGGGGCTCCCTTACAACAAACGTGATTTTTTTGTCATTTTTATAGATGCTGTACGAAACCCTTCGTGCGCGAGTCCGACTCGCAATTGTCCGGTTTTTGTTTATAATATTTATTCAATTTGTCCTTGCTATTAATTACTTGAAATTGCCATAAATACCGCTAATCGCTGAGTATCCATAAAGGATTTTCCGACGTCAAAAAAAAAAAGGTGCAGCGATTCCTTATCTTATTCCATTAAAATGTCATAATTTCATTCATTTCGTAAAAAAAAGAAGAACATTTCTATGAGTTAATACAGTTCATTTTGGTGTATACGAAAAATTCCACGCGCGTCTTGAAGCCCCAGTGTACGAGGGTTTTACTCTTCGTTTTAAAGAGCTTAACTTAATCAGGTCTTAGTTCAAATTTAAATTGAAATTATTTTGACAATTATTTAAATTCACGGATAATCCTTACTGAGGATTTTGATGGAATGATAGCGAAAATAAAAACAAAAGTGGATTAAGGGAGCTTACAAAAGAATATAAACTCCTGCCTTTTGTCCCCCCAAACGTCGTACCTATAAACGTTGCCACGGCGACGAAAGTTGCATAGGTATTTCAATGTAATTTGTATAAAATACGTGAAGCGAAAACTCTGTTACACTTTTGAAGAAAATTACGTGGACCGGATACAGATAAAGTTTATGAAGGAGGAGTGTAGAAAACTAATATTTTTGTGAAATTTGTGAAATTAAAACACATTTAATAAAAAAAAAAAAACTTGAGAGGTGTCAAGGGACACTCGGAATGGAACGAAGTTCCTTTTGAAATAAAAAAAGCAAAAATATGTACATAGACATACACACACACACACACACACACATGTACAAATACATAAATAAACCGAAATCACACACACATTTACAGAAGTGTCGGTCGACACTTTTAGTCTTAATTTTTTCCGTCTAGCCCCCTTTCGCAACGCGCCATAAGGAACTACGTTCCAAAAAGAACCTTACACACACTATGACATATGACATTTTAATGTCAACATTTTAATGACAACTCTTTTAATATTGAAATTGGTCACCGTCGGGAATTGAACCGGCAACCACCCAGAGCAGTGAGCCGAGCCGGCCAACGTTCAGATCACACGATAAACCCGTCATTGTGGATTATAACTATCAATAAAATTGGGGATAAGTCAATAAACCAGTTTGCCGATGGATAGGCTGACCACAAATGCCCTGGGGAGTCAGATTGGGGTCACCAACTCGGGTTAACCGACACGCTAGTGTTAACCCACTAGCTTCTACCCGCGACTTCATCTGACTAGCGTTGCGGACTAAGGCGGACATCTCCCTCGTATTTGTGTAATGGCAATAAGCTCGCTCTCTATTACATTGGGAAGAAGCTTGGGTGCAGTGAAGTGCACTTCTATCTAAATCTTCGGGGAATAAGGCTTGTTGATGATGACGTATTAAAAGAAAAGTGCCTATTACTCGCAATTGAATTATTCGCTCATAAGGCATTCTCCCCAATAACAGCTCGCTAAGTCCGTACACGGCTATTAAAGATTTTTTTTTTACTCAATGTGTTTTTCTTCCTCGCGTGTAATTATGTTTATAAGACCTTTGTTTTGCGATCCTTCACAAGAGAAAATCTCATTATTAGGAAAACATTTTTCTGTCAAAAGTTGTCAAGCAATATATTAAAAAAACCTTAATTTAAAGAAATCTTTCTTTGCAGAGAAAATAATATCTACTCGTGACGCCCTGAATATACTATTGATAGCGAATTAACTGGCCTTTTAATCAAAATGAGACCTGTGCTAATATACATAAAGATTAATTATCTGCGGCATATACAACTTACCCACGCCGCTAAAGTTACACGCGCGATCACATTTCATTAAAAAAATGCTTTGTGTACGAGTAAATACAGTTCATTTTAATATTGACAAAAAAAGTAAGTAGCATTTTGAAGCGTCTGGTTTCACAGTTCTTTAAACCCCTCACACACTGGGGCGTCAAACGGCGCGAGTCGAATTTTCGCCAATACTAAAAAGAATGCGTCTCATCTCTTTTCATCACATGCCCAAACCATTCTAGTCTCTTAGTGAGAAGTAAGAGACTAGAATGCTTGGGCATGTGATGTGAAGAGATGAGAAGCATGTGACTAAAAAAGTAATGAATATGAATGTGGATGGATACAGAGCGAAAGGAAGACCAAAGAAAAGATGGATGGAGTCTGTAAATAGTGATATGAATGAGATCGGAGTGAATGTCAGTATGACGGAAAAGCTATATGAATGGAAGAAAAGGACATACTGCGCCAAACCCAAATAATGGGATAAGGTAAGGGAAATGACTAAAACGCACTATATTGTCGTATAGAATAAGTTCATTCTTCAACAAAACGACATAATAAGCGCGAGCGAATAATCACGCGTGGAGACGTTTCTTCTACCACAGAAATTCAATCTTTATGTATATTGACACAGAGTTAGTTATGCTATTGGCATTTACAGAGTATTTTATTATATAAACTTAAACTATACAATTTCTCTGAGCACAAAGACCACTTATTTGAACTAAGAAGTTCTAACAGAGCCGTAACTAATTGGTATCAAAGAGAAATGTAAATTGCCGAGTACTTGGAGCTATTTAGCTGTGCAAAGCCTTACAAATACATATATAGCAATCCATTCGTTTGTTAGTACTATAGACCAGATCTGGTTAGTACACCTTCGAATATGCTTTTGGGACCAAATATTGCCAATATCATATTATATTGTCTAATTTTTATCAAATAACTCACATTCTCTCACTGTCTGAAGGGGTAGGCAGGGGTGTACTGCAGTGTACTCACACTTCACCGATGAATTTTGGTCGTTATGTAATAGGGGACGAAGCTATTGCCATTATACCGGGCACATTATCCCTCAATTCGGGAGATTTTGAGAAATAGTTCCACCACGCAGGCCAAGTGCGGGTTGGTGAACTTCACATGCCTTTCTATGGACGTGCAGGTTTCCTCACGATTTGTTCATGTGAGAATCACAGGTATTGATTCCATCTTTATGCATACAGAGTACATTTTCAAAATGCATCTTAAGGAAAATTCGCGCGGTATTTTTTTGTAATACCAAAACGAACTCTGTGTCAACAAGGGTAAAGATTAAATTTCTGTGATAAAAGCCACGTCTCCCACGCATCTAAATTCGCTCGCACCGTCAGTGCCGTAACGTTGAAGAACGTACTTTTTCTGTTATTATAAAATTTTGCTTTCCCATGAATCTCATCCACCGACCAAGTGTTTTTAACCAACTTCCAAAAGGTTCTCAATTTGATTGGTATTTATTTTTTGCTATAGGTACTCTCTTGTTGGCAAAATCATCAACTAAATGATCTTTTCATGTGTCAATACAGTTCGTTTTGCTATGACAAAAAAAATGCCGCGCAAGGGTAGACATTCCAGTTTGCCCTTAATTGAATCGGCAACACAAATGACAGATATCGCCTCACAAGTAACTAAACAAATCGATAAACTAGTTCCCCAATTAGTCGAATGTATTCGCGGCTTTGTATCGAAGCAACAACATAAGCGTTTGCACACAGGGACCTTTAATTAGCGTACCAGCTCCCCAAATCTGTATGTAACTCATAAATTGCTAGGAATATACGGAAAATCGGCCACATTTGCGAAATTCCGTGCGTAGATCGGTACAGCTGTGTCAATAGATAATAAACTCTAACTTTCTTGTGATAGAGCCGTCGGAGAATGCATGTATAAGTTGGTAAATATAATCAGGGTATGTTAAGGTAATATGAAACAGTATAGATGTGTGTGTGATGTGTTTATGGGGAAGATATTCTTATTAGATTTGAATATTCAGAGAAAGAAAAATAGCAGTGGTGGTCTGGTTATTATAACACTCGCCTTAGAAGCCGGAAATGCAGGTTCGAACCTCTGAGTTGCAGATTTGCAATTATCAATAATGATATTAAATAAACGCATCCAAACGAATGACAATAAATTGCTATTTTATTGAAAATACACACACAAAATATAACAAAAGTCTGAATGCTTATTGAAAAAATATTTTTTTCAAAAAAGTTCCAGAACAATCTGCTCTGCTCACGAACTAAACAACTAAAAACATTTATCGAGGTCTGCGCCAATAAGCGCGTCTAAACATATGCGATTTTTTTTATATACAATGATATTTACTTACCCAAACTCATTATCATACAAGCTTATGTGATACCAGCGACTTCAAGTGGAATTTAGGAAAATTAAATAATTTAGCCTACTTTACAACATCAGCTAGCTGCCAGCGAGAGACCCGTCAACTTGGATTGAGCCGTTTTGAAGATTACCCGGAACAAAGAAACAGAGAGATAAAAAAATTAATTGTGTTATTGATATAAGTATCGTATATACCTACTTTCATTATTTATTTGTGTAGGTACATATATTCATAGATATAAAAAAAAATTCAACGTAAACTCATAGACGCCAGGAATGAGTTTTGTCGCTTATATTTGCCAATCAAACTTTATTCATATAGACACAGAGTACATTTTCAGTAAAACCACGTCTATTCGCTTTCTTCACTGTATTCAGAGCATCACGTGTAAAACTTAAATACAAAACTCAGACGTGTTCCATGGGAAATAAAGTTATTTTTTCTGTAGCAATAATGTCTAGTTGTTAAGCAAATATTTAAGTGCGGATCAAACAGGCTTTCATATCTAAATGTTCGAGCATTGTTTTCCTTATTGTAAACAGTTTGGTAAATTGTGCTTTGTTATTAAGTAAATAGGTGTCAAACTATTATATTGTTCACCAACTGTAATCAAATCGTGTTTGTTCCTGTAATTGGAGGTTTATTTGACAAATTGGGTCGTTGCAGCGGTGGCCTAATTGGTAAAACGCCCGCCATGAACGTAGGGGTTGCAAGT
The DNA here is from genome assembly GCA_914767695.1 of Ptilodon capucinus. Lineage (NCBI taxonomy): Eukaryota > Metazoa > Arthropoda > Insecta > Lepidoptera > Notodontidae > Ptilodon > Ptilodon capucinus. The sequence continues at coordinate 3,785,937 of OU611830.1, read as the reverse complement.
TCAAATCCCAGCACCTCTGAGATTGTCATGTACTAGTGTAACTTTATTTTTTTATTTTTTTGTGGGAAAAGGTGTTCCGACGCGAGAAAGTCTAAAGGGACATGTAGGACTTCCGGCAGAACAGGTTACCCTTTTACATTAAAGATACTAAATACTTGCGATTGATGGGTGCACCGTAGTGCACCTCTATCTATCTTATAGAGAATATTAGTCAGCGTTATCTTCCATACATATTATTTACAGGCATTTCAGTTTTGGTATACAAAAAGCCGCCGTACTGCTTATAATACAGAGTGTATTAGTAGTCCGAAATAATATTTAGGCACATTTACGGTAGCTCATACGTAGATGCTTTGTGAAGACAGTTTACACGTTTTTACGTTTAAAGGTATCTTCAAGGAACGAGCATACTCATTCCTTAAAGGCCGGCAACGCACTTGCGATGCCCCTGGTGTTGCAGGTGTCCATGGGCGGCGTTGATCACTTACCATCAGGTGAAACGTCTGCTCGTTTGTCTCCCTATCTCATAAAAAAAAACACCTAACTATGATAGTTTCCTAGTTATAGACATTTCAATATTTGTCACAAGACGCATCGCGTTGTGGCCTTTGACTACATCCGTAACCCTATCAAGCATTGTAAACTCCATTCAAGGGTAGCTACCAGTATAAATAAAACAGAATAAGATTTATTTTACACAGGAATCGACATATACGGTGAAGGATAACATCGGGAGGAAACCTGCACGTCTGTAGTAAGGCGTGTGAAGTTCACCAACCCGCACTGGGCCAGCGTGGTCGACTATGGCCCAAATCTCCCTCGTATTGAGAGGGAATGTGCCCAATATAATGGCAATAGACCAAAATACATCGGCGAAGTGTGGGTGCACTACAGTGCATCTCTGCCTATCCCTTCAGGGAATACAGGCGTGATGATGTATTAGGAATCGACTTATTACAAGTTTTATAAACAGCGACAGAACGTTGAAATTTTTTTGTTCCAAATTCGGTAAAAAATATAATTCAATTGTACACCCGTTGCATAAGCAAACGTTGACGTATTATTTCGGACTTCTAAACAGCCTGTATAAGCTATGATTTGCAAAACGCACATTAGCATACATAGATTGTAAGTTTGAAAGCGTACCCTAGATTCGGCCACAATACATCATTGTCTGACATACAAGGTAACTACATAAACCCATTCGTGTCAGCGCAAACGTCTACTAATGTGTTGAGCATTCACTATCTTCAAGGCAATAGGGATGGGGCAATAATAATCCCGGACTATAAACCAATATCACCAACTTTATTTAAATTTAATTCATATTAAATATATCTAGTTGAGTACATAGCTCAACTCTTGTAATGATAAATATAAGGTTAACCTACTTTTATGCGACGTAGTAGTATTAAAAAAAAAAAAATGTAAAAAAAAAAAAAAACAAACAAAAAAAAAACAATTTATTAGTACTTATTTTTTTTTATTTTAATAAGGGAAGTGAGATGTAGTAGTATAAATAAGAGCATGTAAGAGTAAATAAAGTTAGTATACAAGCGGCTTTGGTTGATATTACTTGCCCCCTATACACACCACCTTACAACAACAAAATACTAGATACACAGATAGATAGCTATTTATTGTTCCACCTCTTAATGTGATAAAAACTATACACATCGACCCTTGAAAGGCAATCCGTATTAGTACGGATTGCCTTTCAAGCGCAATGTAGGACTATATAACTCATTTTACGATTTTTTGTCGATTAGTTATTTTCATCCTAGATTACCACATGCTATGAAACGGTGAAGGAAAACATCGTGAGGAAACCTGCACGTCTGTAGAAAGGCGTGTGAAGTTCACCAACCCGCTCTGGGGCAGCGTGGTGGACTATAGCCCAAAAATCTCCCTCGTATTGAGGGAGAATGTGCCTGGTATAATGGCAATAGGCTCGCCCTCTATTACATTGGGACCAAATATACATCGGCGAAGTGTGGGCGCACTACGGTGCACCTCAGCCTACCCCTTCGGGGAATACAGGCGTGATGATGTATTATTATTGATGATGATGTATTATTATTAGTCGACAAAAATGAGTAAAATGAGTTATATACGAGTATACCCTTCGAACGGCCAGATTTTTCTGCGTCGTTTGGTATATACAACTTTTTTTAAGATTTTTTGTCGCTTAGTAAGGATTACCTTTCAAGCGTCGATATACGTTTAAAATTTTAAGTGTTACGATATCATTAAAATTACATTACCTCAATACTTGATTTTCAAAATCTGAAAACATTACTATTGTCTGGAACATATCGCAACTTTAGTAAAGAAGTAAGTATACTATTGTTCATGCTTCAAATGTGTAATCTAATGAAATATATTATTAAGGTACAATAAAAAAAAAAAAAAAACATGTTAAGATTTCATTATCCATCCATCCTCTTCACTGAAATATGCTTTTTAGGGTTCCGTACCCAAAGGGTAAAACGGGAACCCTATTACTGAGACTTCGCTGTCCGTCTGTCACCAGGGTGTATCTCATGAACCGTGATAGTTAGACAGTTGAAATTTTCACAGATTATGTATTTCCGTTGGCGCTATAACAACAAATACTAACAGAATAAAATAAATATTTAATGGGGCTCCGATACAACAAAAATGATTTTTTTGCTCGTTTTTATAGATATTGGTACGGAACCCTTAGTGCGCGAGTCCGACTCGCACTTGGCCGGTTTTTTATTTTTCATCCTTATGTAAATTTCCCAACTCCCATTTATAGTTTCTCGATCAATATTTAGTATTTATCGTCTTATTAAATTATACCAGTTAAGAGATGTTTGATTTATCTATATAATTTTATTACTTACTACTAATTTTAATACAAGGGCGGCCGCCTCTCTAATTACTATGCTATTGATATGAAATACTAGTTATTACAGATTTAGATACTAACATTAGTATAATCATAGTATCATTAGTATCACACCCCAGGAATATCCCCAGATATCCCGCGCAGCGCACAGCACTAGTATCTAGGCTGATTTCGCCTCGAAGCCTGGCAGTATTTAGGTTACCCCTAAACCTTAGTATTACATTCACCAGCCACTGAGAGTTGTATTGAAAAGCTTATTATTTACAAAGTGTTTTATGTGCCGCGTTGGGTTTGGTTCCTCCCTAAATAAAACAAATATACCTATCGCCAGACAAAACATACGCATCGTATGAACCCAAACTATGCTATGCTATGCTTATGCTATGCTATGCTATGCTATCCTATGCTCTGCTATGCTACGCTATGCTATGCTATGCTATGCTATGCTATGCTATGCTATGCTATGCTATGCTATCGTATGCTCTGCTATGCTACGCTATGCTATGCTATGCTATGCTATGCTATGCTATGCTATGCTATGCTATGCTATGCTATGCTATGCTATGCTATGCTATGCTATGCTATGCTATGCTATGCTATGCTATGCTATGCTATGCTATGCTATGCTATGCTATGCTATGCTATGCTATGCTATGCTATGCTATGCTATGCTATGCTATGCTATGCTATGCTATGCTATGCTATGCTATGCTATGCTATGCTATGCTATGCTATGATATGCTATGCTATGCTATGCTATGCTATGTTATGCTATGTCATGCCATGCTATGCTATGCTTTGCTATGCTATGCTTAGGCCTTTTTGGAATTTGCCCTGGTCTGGTGTAACTGGGATGGCGATCTCGAGGGGCTACTAGGGGTGCCTATTGTATGGTTCCCATAGTACGATCTTTACTTAGTTTAAAATCATACGATGATTATGTGCTGTCTGTCAATATTTATTATTTATCCCCCTCGCACAGAGGGAGGCCCGTGCCCAGCAGTGGGACGTTAAAAGGGCTGTAGTAGTAGTAGTATGAATGTTATGCGGTCATTGATTAATATTTGCTACTGGTTTGTGGTAAAAGTTACTAGATTTAATCTCTGCAGATACAATACTTGTAGCAGTAAACATATTAGATTAAATATTGCATTGTTTGACTTTGTTTTATTGCTATTGTCATTGCGGTCTGTTTGCTCGTTCACTGGTATTAACATAGTATCGGTATTTATAAGAAGTATGAATTAAAAGTCTACCTCCTTGACTATTCACTCTTTAGCAATAGAATATTGAGTTAAAATCAGAATAACTAGAGAACCTATATCGACTGCCCTTCGTATTCTATAACCATCTGTGGTTTAGAATAATCCCTTCATTGTAAATGGGAGTAGACGCACCTTACTGTACTAGCTTCCTAAGCGTAAAGACTATATTTGTATTTAATATTGGACTGCCGTGAGTATAATTCTTCGCTAGTATTGTTGCAAATGTGCTGTCTGCTCTCAAGGCATTGCTGCTCCTGAGAATGTATTACTCGCAATTATCATTTTGAAAAGAGTAACCATTGAGTTTCTTACCGGCTCTTCTCAGTGGAAGCAGCATTCCGAACCGGTGGTAGAATCTGACTATTTGTAATAAAAAAAAATTGATTTAGATTTTTTGATTTATGGCTCTGCGGCAATTGTTTTGACGTTTATCTTACATCCGCCATTGTAGTTACCTGTAGTATAAGGCAACTACATAGGGCAACTGCAATGGCGGATGTAAGATAAATGTAAAAAAATCCCCCAGGGCGGAGTCGCACGAGCATCTCCGTTATATACCTCGATGGTTAAGTTATTATTATCAAGACTGTCAACTACCTTCAACTCAATCGGTCATGAAGTGGATTTGTTTAATGATACACTCTACAAATTTCGCAAACTGATCTTGTCATCGTTGGTGCGTCAATGATAGCCTTCTAGTCACTCATCACATTTAATTTAATTTAATTTTTATTGTCACATTCTTATTTTTCATTTATTACCAATGTTCCTTTTATGTTATTCCTCTTACTTATGCATGTTGTGGCACCTTTGTTAACTGTGCATTTAGTTTTCCCTTATTTGTATTTTATATTAATGTATTATTAATGCTACAGTTTTTGGATGTCCTATTAAATAAATAAATAAATGGTTAAAATTTTTGGAAAAAAAAATCTGTGAAAAAACAAGGTTTTTTATCTGCTAAGAAAGCGGTGATTTGGAGTTTGGAGATAAATATTACTAAGTTGCATAACATAATATAAAGTTAAGATTATTTGTTATAATAAAGTTTATCAATTCTAAAACAGCAAATAGGTTACAACACAGATTTAAAAATGGTGTACAAACTATCTTTACGACGGCTAATCACAGTTTTGTAAGACATATAAATAAATATTGCCAGACAAGACATACTTATCGTATGTTTCCAAACTAAGCAAAGTTTGTACTACGGGTACAATGGATTAAGGCGATACCAGTGACATCCAGACCAGGGAAAATTCCGCAAATTTTCCCAGCGCGAATCGACCCCGTAACCAGCTAGTGCAGTGAGCCAAACCGTCACTAGACCAAACTGTCGTACAACACAGTTTAAAACTTGTCTTAAGTGATATGGAAACAACAAAAAACAAAAACCGACTTCAAAAACCTAGGTGCACTAAAAAGCTAAAAATAACCTTTTAATTAAACCAATCGAATTGAAAACTTCCTTCTCAAGTCGATTAGTATAACCTTTTATTTCAGCACATTTGGAGTCGGTGCCAATTCATGTGAGTATTTGCCTAGTCTGACTTAATTTGGCACCTCCTCCTTTTGGAAGTCGGTTTTAAATATCACATTTTAAATACAATAATTTTGGAAATGAACTTCTAAAATGTTTTATGGGAGTCCTAACGTTTCACTGACACTAGATATTGCGGAAAGTTGAAGTGCTGGCAGGAGATACTAAACACTGTTAGTAATATATACGTCTATTTGACGCACTGAACATACTGGGATGAGCGGGATCGGGATCGGGATCGAGTTCGCGATCGCAATCGCAATCAAAATCGAATTTTATTGTATACAATAAAAATTACACACACATATGTAAAAGTGTCGTACAATAAAAATCACACACACGTATGTAAAAGTGTCGTTACAAAATTTCGTTACAGTCTTAATTTTTTCCGTCTAGCCCCCTTTCGCAACGCGTTTTATGGAACTACGTTCCAAAAAACTTTTTAAAAACAAGCTTATATTTAATTGCCCTTAGTTTTCGTGGTCTCCTCAGGAAGCCCTTTCATTTGATACTCATACTGTGATAGTGCAGAAAAAAAGACTATTCCGCCATCTTGGATAATCCGCCATATTGGAATTAGAATGTCGTCACATAGATAAGCATGCATTGTCTCCAAAGTAAGCGTGTATACCAAATTCAGCTCAAGCGGTTAAAGATAACTAATTTAAAATTCAGTTGCACGATTCCACCCGGACATACATACGTTGCAAGCTAATATAAAGCTTGTAAAATAAAACAAAACTGTTACGAAGAAAATTATGATACGTAAAAAAATTACCCATGCCGAAGCGAGCCCAAGACGCTGACTGCATTCCCTCGTTGAACAGCTACTCGCCGAGTGAGGAAATGGTCTGCTTTTGGGTCGCCGGTCGTGTAAACTAATTTTTGAGCCAATACTTATTATAACAACAATAACAACGATTGAAAGTCTGCGGCAAAAGGAACCACGTGACAAAATCCGCTATCGTCATGGATCACGTTTCATAGAAAAATGTGCTTCTTTTTTGAATGAATACTGTTCATTTTGGTATTGGCAGAGCACTGGGAAAATCAGCGCGGTTAGACGCGATTCTTAGCAATTGGAGTCGCACGGATTTTGCCACAGAAAATTAAACCTTTATATTTATTGACACAGAGTACATATTCTAAAGAAGTAGAGTTAATTTGCTCGCCCCAGTGTGTTCGAGTCACCAGTGATAAAGTTAACAAACCGAAAGCAGTATGGGATTAGACCCGCCGGTCGTTACAAGGGTATGAACTAGGGGATGGTCCGAATGTTTTATTGACACAGGTAAACTAACGGGCAGGTGGTTAAATTGTCTCAAAATCGTCAGAGTTCGTGTTTCATCTGTCTGGACAAGAGAATCAGTCTTACCGCCACTCCTTCAGCAGTTTCAAACAAAGTGTAGTTAAACAGTTACATATATAAAGAATACTCTTTATTGTACACCAGACAGAGAGAGAGAGAGAGAGAGTAAAGAAACAATGAAACAAAATAACACACTAACAAAAATATAACATTCAGGGTACATGATTATTACGAAATATATTAATAGTTTTCATTTACTGGCAACCCCAGCAGCTTTCAATCCATTGTAAAGTACAATAGGATTCTTATAATTGTGTTAAAAAAAATAATTAAAAAACTTTTTTAAATAACAAGCTTTTATTTAATTGCCCTTAGTTTTCGTATTCTCCTCAGCAAGCCCTTTCGTTTGATACCCGTACTGTAGTAGTGTAGAAAAAGTAACTAATCCGCCATCTTAGATGATCCGCCATATTGGAATTAGAATGACGTTTCATAGCAAAGAATGCATTGTCATTCAAAATAAGCGTGTATACCAAATTTCAACTCAATCGGTTAAAGATAACTGGCTTAAAATTCAGTTGCAAGATTCCACCCGGACATACATTGCAAGTTAATATAAAGCTTGTAAAAAATAATAAAATAAGTTTAATTATTTTACGTTTGCTTCGAGTAAGCCACGCATCTTACTTAACAGGCGAAGCAGCGTTACATTGCATATCCTAATAATCCTACTAATAATAAATGTGATAGTTTGTGAGGATCGATGGATTTTTGTCACTCTATCACGCAAAAACGACTGAACCGATTTTGACGAAACTTTGCAGTATTATTGTTTAGACATCAGAATAACATATAAGCTATAATGTACAATGATAGTGAATAATCAAAGGCTGCGCAGGCGAATAGAAGCTTGTAATTAATTAAATTAATAATTTCTAGGCTTGGAATAAATCACAGTTCTTAGGATAATAATGTTGCCGATCCAGGAGCCCGATTTTCGTGCGATCGACATTTCGATTCGAGGTATCTCGAAACGACACGACAAATCGTACGGATTTCGACATATCTCGAATCGAGATTAATGTAGATCACACGAAAATCGGGCCCCAGTTTGGGCTAAACAAACTAAAGGTATTGCTGTCCTTTTGACAGCCATAAAGTAAGAGCAAAGTGGCAATATTTTTAGTGCTATCAAATATAGACATACTGTGTAGTTTGTGTTGGACAAAATCGACATCAATACGTATATAAAATTATGCGAATACCTTAAAATCAAGAGCTAAGTGAGGGTGTTTAATTGGAACGGTAATTTAATTAAAATTTGACAAATTAATTAACGGCCAATAAAACCGAAAGTGTATAGACGGTCCGGTTTATTTGGAATAACATCAAAATTGGGACGACTTATATATCCAATTAAGTCCCAGAGTAAAACAATATATATTATCTCAATTGGTAGTAAACTAAAACTTAGTTTCTATGGTAACCATATATTATGCTGAGAACCTCGATCGAGGGTTAGTTATTTCACTCTACTACTACAGCCCTTTTAACGTCCCACTGCTGGGCACGAGCCTCCCCACAATGCGAGGGGGATTCGGGCCATAGTCCACCACGCTGGCCCAGTGCGGGTTGGCAGACTTCACACATCTATCAAAAACTAGTCAAGTTCCCTCAGACGTGCAGGTTCCCTCACGATGTTTTCCTTCACCGTTTCATAGCAAGTGATAATCTCGGATGAAAATGAGATTCGCACATAAATCCCAGAGGTGCGAGCCGGGGTTTGAACCTGCACACTTTGATTTGCAAGGCGTGCATTCTACCACTCGGCTACCACTGCTATCGGCTACCACTGCTAAGGGAGAAGTAGGAGCCTAGTTGGTAGAAGGCGCGTCTTCAACGCAAGGTGTGCAAGTTCAAACCCCAGGCCCACACCTCTGTGATTGGATTTCATGCGCAAATATCGTTTTCAATAATATTTACCGCTTGCTGAACGGTGAAGTAAAACATCGTGAGGAAACCGGCACATCAATGGAAAGGCTTGTGAAGTTCAATAACTCACACTGGGTCAACGTCGTGGACTGTAACCCAAACCTCTTTTGTTTTGAAGGGGAATGTGCCCGGTATAATGACAGTAGGCTTGCCCCTATGCCATTGGGACCAAAATACATTCTTGAAGAGTAGGTGCACTGCAGTGCACCACTGCCTAGCCCTTCAGGAAATACAGGCGTGAAATTTTCCTCTTAGATCTGGCTGCAAAATTAATCCGAATACTGCAAACAATGCCATATTAAGCTCACATGTTTTCAGTATTTCAAGTTTTTTTTTTTTGCTAATTTTATTTCAGTAGCTTCATATTTTGAAAATGACTATAAAAATAAATACTATACATCAATGACACAAAATAAAACTGCCTTTGGATTCTCAAAGAGAGAAGCACGAACGCAAAACACCGCATATAATACTCGTACCATCAATAGAAAATATCTCAGTTAGAGAAAAATCTTCGCACGTACCCCGCTATTCGATTCTTATTCGATTCCTATTCGATGCATAATAATAATCGGTATGCGTTTATACGAATTCCATGGTTGCTGGCGATTTCGATTCGATTCCTCGGCTTGTGTCTGCGACCTTTTTTCGAACGTGAGACGCATTATGAATGAGGGAATTAGTGCTCATTTTATATAGATGTAGTAACGTTGTAGGAAACATGAGCATATGGATTAAGTATTAAGGCTTACGGTATTTTTCACCAGCAAAGTGAGACGCCTTAATAAGGTAGCTAGAAATTAAGCAGTCACCTAGCAAAATAAATCCTTTCACCAATCGTTAGTATACGATTTACTATAGCCCATCCAACGTCCCACTGCTGGGCACGGGCCTCCTCCCCTCAATGCGAGGGGGATTCAGGCTATAGTCCACCACGCTGGCCTAGTCCGCACTAGACTAAACTACTTGGCAGACTTCACACATCAAACGAGAACTAGTTAAGTTCTCTCAGACGTGCAGGTTTCCTCTCGATGTTTTCGTTAACCATTTCTTAGCAAGTGATAATCTCGGATGAAAATGAGATTTGCACATGAAACCCAGAGGTGCGAGTCGAAGTTTGAACCTGCACACTTTGCAAAGCATGCGTTCGACCACTCAGTTACCACTGCTAGTATATGCCTTGCGTTCTGGTAATTATTTTTGCCATATAAAATAAAATATTATTTTCCTTTTTTTATGAAATGAGTGAAGTGATGATATTTAATAGAATAAGATGTGGAATGGCTCCACCTGCGTTTAGCGGGTATTTCAAGTAACTATTAGCAAGAGCCAATAAATACACATTATGAATAAAAATGGGTAATGACGGTTTTAAAGATGGCGGACGAATCCATAGAAAACGTTAACTCTTCAACTAAATGCCACTGACACCGAGAACGTTTTTTGGTTAGGTTAGTTGTATGCTTTGCGTTCCCGTGGCTCTTCCGAAAAGGCGGGTGTTTGGACCACCGTGGGTTTTTAGTTGGTATACGGCAATCTGCTGGGAGTCCATACCCCTTTCGTCTCTCCCGTGTCGGAAGGGGATGCGTAAAGCATTTTCCCACAAAAAAAAGGTTAGTTTGCAGTTTTTTAGCTCCACTTTGCTTGTACTAAATAAAAATAAGTACAATTGTTTATTATTAACGTCTAACTTCACAGCTGTCCGCTTCATCCACTTTAAAGTGATAAAATATTAATAAGACTAAAAAATACAACGGGCTACACAGCAAATACGTAGTAAGCCGGGTTTAACAGGCAATTTGGTGGGGATTAATAGAGCAAGAGTGCCGACGCATAGCGGCGGAAACAAAGGGGCGCCGACAAAGCAACCAAGATTTGATTTTTTTAATATTTTTTTTTGGGGTTTCTTGGTATAAAATATTACCTATAACAAGTCAAGCTACGTAAATGCATACTGCCTTGCGTGACTTACGAGAGCAAATGTGGTATTCTCGTTAAGTTTTGGACGGACGAAGCTGAGAGGAAATTTGAAGGTTCCAACGATAGAACAGCCAACCCAAACGTTTGCCTCGAACGAACCAAACTGATGAACGAGGTATAACAGCCTTGTAAGGCAGCTCGCTAGGTCAGGACGTGACGTATTTTGTTAGGAGACTTCAAAATGGAGGAAGTCATACGCCATATTTATTATCTTTGTTAGCCATGTTTGTTTATTAAATTAGTTGTTGCTATTAATTAATTAGCAGTGGTAGCCGCGTGGTAGAACGCACGCCTTGCAAATCAAAGTGTGCAGGTTCAAACCTCGGATCGCACCTCTGGGATTTATGTGCGAATCTCATTTTCATCCGAGATTATCACTTGCTATGAAACGGTGAAGGAAAACATCGTGAGGAAACCTGCACGTCTGAGTGAACTTGACTAGTTTTCGATAGATGTGTGAAGTCTGCCAACCCGCACTGGGCCAGCGTGGTGGACTATAGCCTGAATCCCCCTCGCATTGTGGGGAGGCCCGTGCCCAGCAGTGGGGCGTTAAAAGGACTGTAGTAGTAGTACGTTTTTATATCTCTAAGAGGTGGAACAATAAAGAGTTATCTATCTAAGGGCTATGGCCCGGGTAACATAGGCTACATTTTAACCGACTTCAACAATAGGAGGAGTCGACTTTACATTGTAAACCCCGATTTGAACCGATTACATTCCTTTTTACCGTAGTTGGGTTACAGTTTTTTCTTAATTTTTTTCTTATTATTCAATCAACAGAGAGCATGACCTCTCTCTCAACAAAATAATAGCAAACGTCCCCTAACATTCCAATATAAATTGAATTACATGGAATTTCTTTCAAAAGCCACGCTCTATACAAAACACTACACCAATGTGTTTTCGGCAATAAATATCAATGAGGGAGAACTCCCCTAAAAACGATGTAAAATTGACCGAACCTTATCCGGAACTAATGCAGTTTTTGTTACCGCTCCAGCGGTAAAAACGTGCTTCGCCTAGAAAAATGGTAAAAAATGCAACATAAGACAGAAGGGAGCGAAATAAAAAAACTTTTTGAATGGACAGCAAAAAAAGAATGACCAAATTTTTTTTTTTTACTAAATGCCTTTCAAAATTGTACGTTACTTATATTATACCATAAAACATATTATCGCCTATCTGTTGGTTTTGGGTAATCTCCAAAATAGCTGCACCAATACTGACGGTGCTTTCGTAGGCAGCTGGTGTTAAAAGTAGCTTAGGATATGTTTCCTGAATTTTATGCGAACGAAGTCCCAGCCCGTGCCCAGCAGTGGGACGTTAAAAGGGCTGTAGTAGTAGTAGTAGTAGTAGTAGTAGTAGAAGTCGCGTGTAACACTATCCTCACATTTCTTTGAAGCTTGGTTGGCACCGAATACTCCAGTAACACACAAGTATTTATTAATTAAAACTAATATGAAAAAAAAAATGGAAAAAAATTAGCTCCTGCGGAAGCGTACCCAAGACGCTGATTGAATGGGTTGAACCACCCATTGTAGGAAATGGCCTGCTCTTGGGTCGCCGGTTGTATTGACCAAGTTTGTTTGCGAAATAAATTAAATAGTTATAACATAAGTAATAAAACTAAAAAGTAAAAAAGCAGTGGTAGCCGAGTGGTCGAACGCACGCCTTGCAAACAAAGTGTGCAGGTTCGAACCCCGGCTCACACCTCTGGAATTTATGTGCGAATCTCATTTTCATCCGAGATTATCACTTGCTATGAAACGGTGAAGGAAAACATCGTGAGGAAACCTACACGTCTGAACGAACTTGACTAGTTCTCGATGTGTGAAGTCTGCTAACCCGCACTGGGCCAGCGTGGTGGACTATGGCCCGAATCCCCCTCTCATTGAGGGGAGGCCCGTACCCAGCAGTGGGACGTTAAAAGGGCTGTAGTAGTAAACATAAGTAATGTATAAAAAGTCGCGACGTTCATAATGTTTTATTCTTGTTTTCTTTTTTAAGAGTTTACTTACAGTGGGGATTTGTTTCTGAATAACTTAGAGTATTAAACTAAAATTAAACTCCATCTTAAAGGAATTAAAAATCAAAGATAGACTATCGTCGATTGTGCAGCTGCGAATACTAAAGTTCTTTGGCCACATCTCCAGAAACGAAAACTCGATGGAGAGACTTGTAGTTCAAGGTCAGGTAGCGGGAAAGAGAGCACGCGGCCGATCTCCCACACGCTGGATAGATTCAATTAAGACGGCAACTCAATCTACCATAGCGCAGTGTTCTCGCAATGCTACCAACCGCCAGAAGTGGAGAAGCATTGCCAGAGCGGTAACCAAGGAGAACGACGACACGGAGGATCTACCATGCACACCATCTCAACAACCACGACCACTCTGACAAGAGTGCCCGACTGAGAAGAAGAACTTAGAGTATGAAAAGGAAATATTTATTTTTTCGTGTACTAACAAATGTATTGAAGGATGAAAATATATTTCTCTTAAGCAACACTTCTGAGTGATATTTATTTATATACATATTTGGAATCAGCGATTTTTTTCTGCGTCGAATGAGTATGCTCTCATGTACTGTTACAAAAATCGCTTAAGTCAAACTCGTCAGGCTTTCACCCCTCTATCTGTACGAGAAGACTGCTGTATATAGTCTTTTTTTAAATACTTGCAGAATTGCTTTAACTCTTTCAATAAGTTTATTTATTTTAATTATCTCCTTTTGAAGCAGTGGTTCAGCCTGGTTAGTAAAACGCCCGCCTTAATCGTAACCCCGTGCAAGTTCAAACCCTGGGCTCGTACTTCTGAGATCTTCATGTGCGAACGGAATTTTCAATAATGCACTTGCTGAACGCGCATATTAGCCTATTGCCATTATACCGGGCACAACCCCGATTTGTGGCCCAAATCTCCCCCGGGGTTTCATACTGGGCCAGTGTGGGTTGGTAAACTTCACACGCCTATCTAAAGACACATCTATTGTACAGGTTTCCTCATTGCCTTGCCTTTATCATTCAGCTAATAATCATAAATGAAAATGAATTTCGCACATGAAATCCTAAGATCCCAGATGTGCACGTCCAGGGTTTGAACCTTGTGTTCAAGGTGGGCGTTCGACCAACTGGGCTACCAGTGCTTATGCTGCTTTAGAATAATAATATGTGAAAAATCGTAATTAACGTCGAATTACTATCATACTCCGTCCGTTACTATCATTTAAAATAACATAAGCTAATAATGGAGATAAAATATCCGGAGGCTATCCGACTGGTAGTTCATTTAAAATAACTCAGAAACTAACGTTAGTTAAATAAATAAAAACAACGTACGCGAATCAGTTGTAACATTTATTTAAAAAGCGAGAGGTGTTTCCCACTTAATCTATACTTCTATACTAATATTATAAAGCTAAAGAGTTTGTTTGTTTGTTTGGTTGAACGCGCTAATCTCAGGAACTACTGGTCCGAATTGAATAATTCTTTTTGTGTTAAATAGTTCATTTATCGAGGAAGGTTATAAGCTATATATCATCACGCTACGACCAATAGGAGCGGAGCAGCAACGAATAATGTGGCAAAAACGGGAAAATTCCCGAACATGAATCGGGTATTATAGACTTATATATAATCACATAGACTTTATAACATCACTCTACGCCAAAGTAACTATTAGCGCGGGTGAAACCGCGGGCACAGCTAGTTAATAATATACAGATCAGACTTACAAAATATTAATGTCTTAGGTCTCATAGAAAAGTATAGTTAGTAGTAAAGTTATAAGAAATGTATGTAAATATATTTTATTGAATCCTACCAATTCTACTAATATAATAAATGTGAAAGTCTGTGAGGATGAATGGATGTTTGTTGCTCTTTCACGCCAAAACTGCTCAACGGATTTTGATGAAACTTACAGTATTATTGTTTACTAGCTTCTATCTCTTCAAAATCGTTATAAATTATAGACTACTAGTTGTGCCCGCGGTTTCACCCGCGCTTAATGTTACTGTGTAGTAGCAGCGTGATGTTTTATAACCTATAAACTTCCCCGGTTAATGGACTATTCAACGCAAAAATAATTTTTCAATTCGACCCAGTAGTTCCTAAGATTAGCGCGTTCAACCAAACAAACAAACTCTTCAGCTTTATAATATTATAAGTATAGATATTAGTATAGATATGTTAAAAGTCTGATACAAATCCACAGTAATGTTATTAATGTGTAGAAATAATGACCTTTTAAAATGCTGGGATTTCTGAATAGAATTTCTTAAACGAGAATTAATTAATTAATTTTTACTGTTTTATAGGCCTAAAGGCCTGAGTGTTGTTTTTTATGAAATCGTACAAAAATTTGACATTAAAAAAACTGAGCCGTCGCGGGACGCCTGGCAGATGTGAAACATAAAAGATTTAAAAGTCGTAGCGGCGAGTGAGCGAGTGAGCGGAGTCTACGCGGCTGAAAGAACCGAGGAGCCACGAAGCTGCTCGAAGTTTTGGGATCACGGCATCGTGGCATCAACAGTCGCTGTCACTCACCAAGCGCGCCATTAGATGTTTCACATCAAAAATGCAACGCACCAATTCTAAATTTGAAATATACAATTGTATTGTAATGGATCGCGTTCATTCACTCGCAGCACATTAGCAAAGCATTAAAAAAACAATTACCGAATCGTTTAAAAGCATTTAGATACTTGTAGGTATCATTCCATTTTTAAATTTCGAATTTTAAAAGCGCAATGTAATTAACGACCGTTGCGAATGGTTTTGACATTTCAAAATGAATGAACAATTAAATAAAATGGATGCAAATAAATAAATGTAATTTAATCATATTTATTTGTATTAAGTAAGCAGTGGTAGCCGAGTGGTCGAACGCACGCCTTGCAAATCAAAGTGTGCAGGTTCAAACCCCGGCTCGCACCTCTGGGTTTATGTGCGAATCTCATTTTCATCCGAGATTACCACTAGCTATGAAACGGTGAAGGAAAACATCGTGAGGAAACCTGCACGTCTATAGAAAGGCGTGTGAAGTTTACCAACCCGCACTGGGCCAGCGTGGTGATCTATAGCCCAAAAATCTCCCTCGTATTGAGGGAGAATGTGCCTGGTATAATGGCAATAGGCTCGCCCCCTATTACATTGGGACCAAAAATACATCGGCGAAGTGTGGGCGTACTACAGTGCACCTCTGCCTACCCCTTCGGGGAATACAGGCGTGATGATGTATTATTATTATTATTTATTTGTATAGATACGTTTCAATCCAAGGATGTAACCATCAATACTGATTCAACTGGATTTGTCGCTTAGACAAGATTAATGTTTTTCGGTAAGCCGTAGTCTGGGTAAGAGTACGTCCACAAAAAGTCTCAAGGAGTAGTTACATACTTAAATACTTTCATGAAGACATCTTTCAAGATGTAGTAATAATTATTGTTAATAAGCGTAAAAAATACTTTTTTAAAACAAGCTTTCATTTTATTGCCCTTAGTTTTCGTGTTCTCCTCAGCAAGCCCTTTCATTTGATACGCATACTGTGGTAGTGCAGAAAAAAATAACTATTCCGCCATTTTGGATGATCCACCATATTGGAATTAGAATGACTTAACATAGCCAAGCATGCATTGTCATCCAAAATATGCGTCTATACCAAATTTTAGCTCAATCGGTTAAAGATAACTGATTTAAAATTCAGTTGCAAAATTCCACCCGGACATACATTGCAAGTTAATATAAAGCTTGTAATAAAAATAATCTATACAAATAAATTAAGGCCGCACCCTGGGATCATCGCACGCGTGTCCATTTTGTTGCCTAAATGAACTATATTGACACATAGATAAAGTTCATTCTACAACAAAGTGACACTGACAGCGCGAGCGAATTTGAACGCGTCGATTTTAAGACAGAAATTTAAACAGTATGCATATTGACACAGAGTTCGTTTTTGTATTGGCAAACATTTAGACGCGTGAGAGTGTGCCTGGAGCTTTCACCGAAGTGTGTCCTATAACAGCTTTACTAAATGCATATGAGAGTAAATAGCTGTTATAGATAGATAGATAGAGTACTCTTTATTATACACACCAAACAAATAAAATAATACAACATTCTTATTTATATATACAGTAGCTGGAGCGTTCGCACAATGCCGAACTAAATTGTGGCTTAACACTCCACTTAGGACAGGCTGAAGGCCTGGACGATGAACACGATAATACGATAGGTTCACGATGTTTGGATTAGGCTGGGCAAGCACAATACTAGGACACGTACCTGCCTTTAGCGCCTTCGATGACCTTCGCCGTTCTGTTCCCGATGCGATGCTGGTGATGGTGGTTTGCAGACGTTCACCGGTGTTTGTTAGCTTGAGAGACACTTAAGCACGGGATTTAACGCGAAACCGGGTGCGATTCGCTTTGGCAGCGGTTAAAAGGTGGAGGAGTGGACGGCACGCGCCAGTATCGACAGTTTAAGCGTAACTACCATCTTACCACAGACAAAATATCATAGTCGTGAACGTTTCGTCTCGTTCAAAAGTAACGAAACAGTAGCTATGTACAATTGGGCGGTCTTATCGTTAAAATTTCTTCCAGACAACCAGTATAGACGCTACTTATAACGAAAATGCAATTTTATTAATATATATCTGGCTGTTTTTTTATACAAACTCCCAAACGGCTGGACCGATATTGTCGTTACTGGAAGCTGTTAATGTTATAAAGAGAAACTGAAGCTTTTTTAATTTTAGAAAAATACGCGTACAATTTTCCGGGTTCAGCTGATCAAACATGAAAACCTTTAAATAATCAACATCAATCAAATATCACACTACTTAATGCATAAGATAATGTATCTAGTTTAAATCTATTATGTATAGCTATAATTTATTTAGCCTCTCCTTTGTTTTTATACATTATATCCGGACACTCAGAAAAGAGTGGTACTTCCCTAACACAGGTATTATTACTTATCAGGGCAGGACCATACTTTGTCATACTTCACATGTCTTACAAATAAAGAGTTTTGAATTGCCGTAAAATCTTGACCATATGTCGTCGTGGCAACGTTAACGGCTATGCCATTTGCATAAAGAATTACACACTTATACCAAGAAATACCAACTTACTTCAAACTTGAAGTTACCCCTAACGGGGTGTGAAAACATCTTTACCTTGAACAATACAGGCTAGAAAGTTCTAACGAGATAGGAAAGAAAAACTAAGTTGATAGTTTGCCCGTTTATTTGGCGCACTATACTGTAATTTAAGTTAGGTACTGGGCTGCCCTGATTGTAATTAACAACCTATATACTAAAGCATAGATTTGAGATGTATACAAAAGCAGTGGTAGCCGAGTGGTCGAACGCACGCCTTGCAAATCAAAGTGTGCAGGTTCAAACCCTCTCACCTCTGGGATTTATGAGCGAATCTCATTTTCATCCGAGATTGTCACTTGCTATGGAACGGTGAAGGAAAACATCGTGAGGAAACCTGCACGTCGAAGGGAACTTGTCTAGTTCTCCATAGATGTGTGAAGTCTGCCAACCCGCACTGGGCCAGCGTGGTGGACTCTATAGCCTGAATCCCCCTCGCACAGAGAGGAGGCCCGTGCCCAGCAGTGGGACGTTAAAAGGGCTGTAGTAGTAGTAGTATACATCTTTACAAATAAATATATTTGAAGTTACTATTTGCAATGACAAAATTACAATATTTCACTAAATTTATATAAAAGTAGTATCTTCTACCCACAACTTCGTCCGCGCAGACTTAGCTTATATATTATTCTGATGTATAAACAATTATATTGTAAAGTTACATCAAAATCCGTTCAGTAGTTTTATCGTGAAAGAGTAACAAACATCCATCTATCCTCACAATTATATGATTAGTAGGATGTTCTTTTTAGGGTTCCTTACCCAAAGGTTAAAACGGGAACCCTATTACTGAGACTTCGCTGTCCGTCCGTCCGTCCGTCCGTCTGTCAACAGGCTGTATCTCATGAACCGTGATAGTTAGAAAGTAGAAAATTTCACATATGATGTATTTCTGTTGCCGCTATAACAACAAATACTAAAATACAGAATAAAATAAATATTTAAGGGGGCTCCCATACAACAAACGCGATTATTTTGCCGTTTTTATAGATAATGGTACGGAACCCTTCGTGCGCGAGTCCGACTCGCACTTGGCCGGTTTTTATAATGAGTTTTGAATTGTGCAAAATAATTTTTTTTTTTATGAACCTTAAATTACTTCAACTACGGTGTTCCCACTTATAAATAAAAATAAACAAACTTAACATAAAATAAAGCCGTGTGAAATACACAAACAGTAATCGCTGCACAAAAGTACCTCAAACTCTACATTAACACCTCTACACACTGTGAGCGGAGGTGAATAGTTAAATTAATTATAGAGTACGCAAGCCGTCAGGTACCCTTTTGTTACACGTGTTAGAAATGGTTTATTTAGTGCATTGAATGCATAAACTGGACTTGCCTCTTACGGGCTATCCCTCTGTTAAATCTCAGTAGTTTCAAATAACATTTGCCTATTGCGATTTTCTGTGATTAAGTTGCAAGTATGTAGTGTATAATAAATTAATGTTATTGTTGTTTTAATACTTACTGTCAATATTTTATTTTATATATTGTGTACTGAGTTAACTGGCAGAAAATAAAAGTATATAACGAACACTAGAGTATGTTTACGGCGTTTAATAATCCATCGCAAACAAAAAACTAAATCAAAACAATGAGTTATACAGAATCAGATAACTATGGAATAATCAAAACACGATGTGCACGGAAAACTCTCGGAAAACCTCGGCGGGGAATCCGCGCTTCGGCGCCCCTCGTTGGCGTGATGACGACATTATCACGCATGGGCAAAACGGTAAGCCATGTACTAGTCTCAGCACCATAAATACACCGCGCACACGACACAAGTATTATTAAAAATATTGCTTCAAGAGAGGTGGTGGTAAGGGGGCAGGAGCCTTTTATAGAAGTATTGTATGAACAGCAGTGGTAGCCTCGTGGGCAAGAACGCCCGCCTTGAATGTAAGGGGTGCAAGTTAAAATCCCAGGCCCGCACCTCTGAGATAATTTTCATGTGCAAATGTCATTTTCAACAATGATTACCACTTGCTGAACGTTGAAGGAAAACATCGTGACGAAACCTGCACGCACGTCTATAGAAAAGCGTGTGAAGTTCACCAACCCGCACTGGGCCAGCGTGGTGGACTATGGCCCAAGTCTCCCTCGCATTGAGGGGGAATGTGCCCGGTATAATGGCAATAGGCTCGCCCCCTATTACATTGGGACCAAAATACATCGGCGAAGTGTGGGCGCACTACAGTTCACCTCTGCCTACCCCTTCGGGGAATACAGGCGTGATGATGTATTTATTTATTTATTTATGTATGAACAGTTATTTTCACTTATTTTGTATTATATTAACGATAAAAAACTGTAATATTAAAAAATAATACTGCAAGCGAGGTAGGGGGGCAGGATTTGTTTGTGTTTATAATTGAACAGTGCGTGTTTTTAGGTAGATGGCATAAAAAATATTGACGGATTGTTCGCGTTACCAACTCCATTCTATACATTCCAAGGTTTACCGGTCAGTATTTAGGGTTCCTGAATTAAGCTTAAAAACTTAATTTTTATTTAAATAAAACACCACTCTACATCTTTATCTTATACTAGCTGTACCCGCGACTTTGCCCGCGTTGACTTTAGGGAGATTACCCGGAAATATGGGTATTATTTTTTTCCCGCGGAACCCTAATGCTTTTTCTAAAATTAAAGCCTAAGTTACGCCTTGGAACGTCAGCTAGCTGTCAGTGAAAGTCCCATTGAAATCGGTTCAGCCGTTTAGAAGTTTACCTCAAACAAACAGACAGACAGACAAAAAAAATTAAAATTGCGTTTTCGTTATAGGTATCGTATATACTTTCATCCGCATTTGGTAAAAAAGTGTTATTTTGATATTACAAACAGACACTCCAATTTTATTTATTTGTATGTATGTATGTATGTATATGTATATATTACTTCATATTAGTTATCTTTACTTTTTCTGTATTAAACTATCTGAAGGAGGCAGTCATATGACGAAAATTTACGAGTAATTTTAGATTTTAAACTCTTAAATTAGATTAATAATTTAAAGATTCTATGCTTATTGGCTGACACGCCTGTAGTGTATTGAAACAACCGACTGTCGGCGCGTACGTAGCTAACAAAAACTGACAGTCACCTTCATAGAGTCGTGAAAGTATTTCTACAAAAAAGAAAAAAAATCAATCCCATTCACATTTAAAATACATTCTCGAATTTCCATTTAAATTCGACTTCTCATAATGAACTCTGCTCAAAGAAATGCCTGTACAGCCCTGCATTTACAGGAGCGACAAAACGCGCGATATTTTTTTTGCGAATACGAAAACGAACTGTATTAACTTCTACAAAAAGCACATTTTTTAATTATACGTCATCGGTGACGCAAGCGAATTTCCACGAACGGTCGCAGGGCCTTTACCACGGAAATTAATTCTTAATGCATATTGACACAGACAACGAGTTATTAAATCAAAGAATAATATTTTTTTTACAGTTGACATTTTCACACGTCCAATATTGTGTCTGACTTTGACATTTACGTACATCAAATTTTCTATGATCATATAAGATTAGACGGCTGGTCTAGTTTCTCCCGTTACATTATGCGCACGAGATCTTCGTCCCATTGCTAAAACAAGAATGGAAAATTCATGGAACAGATTATGGCAGCTATCTCGACAAACCAAAGGGAAATTTTACGGTAATTTACAACCGGACTTACCAGCTAAACCATGGTTCAATAAGTTTAAAGGTAATAAGTGGGTTACTTCCGTGATTATTCGCCTCCGTCTCGGTCATGTTTGTACACCCGTGTTTTTGGCTAAATTAAGAATACGTGATCACTCTTTGTGTGAATGTGGCCTGGGAGAAGGTACTTTGGAACACATTTTCTTTAATTGCCCAAATTTAATCATATCCCTGTACGATTTACTTCCTAATGATATCCCTCGTCCTGTTAACATTGCTTACTTACTAACTCTGTCCCAGTATTCGTCCATTAAAACATTATTTAAATTTATCTATACAAATAAATAAAATTGAAGTGTCTGTTTGTAATATCAAAATAGCACCTTTTTACGAATTGCATACGAAAGTATACACGATACCTATAACGAAAATGCAATTTTAAAAATTTTTGTCTGTCTGTCTGTCTGTCTGTTTGTTTGAGGTAAACTTCAAAACGGCTGAACAGATTTCGACGGGACTTTCACAAGAAGATAGCTAATATTCCAAGGCGTAACTTAGGCTACTTTATTTTTTGAAAAAGCATTAGGGTTCCGCGGAATGAACATAAAACCCATTTTTCCGGGTGATCCCCCAAACGGCTTAACCGATTTCGACAGGGCTTTCACTGATAGATGGCTCATGTTACAAGGAGTAACTTAGAGTACTATATTTTTTTGTTCAAACATTAGGGTTCCGCGGGAAGAACATAAAACCCATTTATTCTTCCAAACGGATGTACCTATTTTGACGAGACTTTCACTGGCCGATAGCTAATGTTGAAAGGAGTTAGTTAGGGTACTTTCATTTTCAATAAAAGCATTACCATTCCGCGGGAAGAATATAAATCCCATTTATTCCAAGTGTTCTCTAAAACGGCTGTACCTATTTTGACGAGACTTTCACTGGCAGATAGCTGATGTTATAAGGAGTAACTTAGAGTACTTTAATTTTTTTTTAAACATTAGGGTTCCGTGGAAAGAACATAAATTCCATTTATTTTTCCAAACGGATGTACCTATTTTGACGAGACTTTCACTGGCAGATAGCTAATGTTACAGGGTGAAACTAGGCATACCATCATTTTTTAAAAAGCATTACAACCCCGCGGGAGAACATAAATTCCATTTATTCCAAGTGTTATCTAAAACGGCTGTACCTATGTTAACGAGACTTTCACTGGCAGATAGGCAATGTTACAAGGAGTTACTTAGGGTACTTTCATTTTTTTAAAAGCATTACGACTCCGCGGGAAGAACATAAATGCTATTTATTCCAAGTGTTCTCTAAAGCGGCTGTACCTATTTTGACGAGACTTTCACTGGCAGACAGCTAATATAACAAGGTATAACTTGGCGTACTATCATTAAAAAAAAGCATTAAGTTTCCGCGGGAATAACATAAGTACCATTTATTCTGAGTGATTTTCCAAACAGCTCTAGGTATCTATTTAAACGAAACTTTCACTGGAAGATAGCTGATGTTACGGACGGACAGAAAAGACTTAGTAATAGGGTTCCCGTTTTACCCTTTGGGTACGGAACCCTAAAAAATTGAAGTGTCAGTTTGTAACATCACAATAACACCTTTTTACCAATTGTATATGAAAGTATACAGGATACCTATAACGAAAATGCAGTTAAAAAAAAATTGTTTGTCTGTCTGTTTGTTTGGGGTAAACTTCCAAATGGCTGAACCGATTTCAATGGGACTTTCACTGACAGATAGCTGACGTTCCAAGGCGTAACTTAGGCTACTTTTTTAGAAAAAGCATTAGGGTTCCGCGGGAAAACCATAATACCCATATTTCCGTGTAATCTCCCTAAAGTCCACGCGGGCGAAGTCGCGGGCACAGCTAGTCTCCATAAATAATATCAAACTTTGAATTAAACTGGCAGGTAGTTTTGTAATTTATAATACCTACCTAATGATTCCCGGTTTCCCCTCTAGATCAGCGAAGTTGACAGGTTTATCATTTATATTTTTTTTTTTTTTTATTCATGTACATTTTACGTTCCATTTGACGTAATAATAATCAAACGTTGTATTCTGTCTGTCTCATTTGCTCCTTTACTAATATGCCTATCTATATTTCCCACCGAAATTCTGTTTGCTCAACCGTACCATATCTCAAAATCGTTAGTCCTCTTTTTATTATACTTTTATAAGTCTCACCGTCCAAGTCTCTGGCAAACTCAGTTGTTGGCAAAATCATCGACAAATTGACGATGGAAGCCAAACACTTTTAAAAAAAGAAGAAGAAGATTAGACGGCCTTAGCATCAATGAGCCGCATTTCGGTGCAATTTGTTTTTGGGACGTCTTTTTGGCACATAAGTATCTATACTTTTAAATATCATTGGACATAGAGTATATTAAAAAACCGGCCAAGTGCGAGTTGGACTCACGCACGAACGTACCATTATCTATAAAAACGGCAAAATAATCACGTTTGTTGTATGGGAGCCCCCTTAAATATTTATTTTATTCTGTGTTTTAGTATTTGTTGTTATAGCGGCAACAGAAATACATCATCTGTGAAAATTTTAACTCTCTAACTATCACGGTTCATGAGATACAGCCTGGTGACAGACGGACGGACGGATGGATGGACGGACGGACGGACAGATGGACAGCGAAGTCTCAGTAATAGGGTTCCCGATTTACCCTTTGGGTGCGGAACCCTAAAAAGCAAGTTAATTCGTTCGCGTCAGTAAATATAAGTCGTATAGCACTAAATGTATGATACAGAATGTTTTACAAAGCAAATATAAAGGTTACAAAGCGTTTCGAAAAGGAACGTTCGCCCTATTTCCGTGGTAATGAAGTATTCATCACTTGCCACTGCCGGCGAAAGCGTGCGGTCTAAACTACAGGCGAACATTTTTAAACAAGACCTAACCTTTTTTTTTTTTTTTTTTTCGTGGGAAAATGCATTACGCATCCCCTTCCGACACGGGGGACAAGACCTAACCTAACCCAACTACGACATAAAAATTGATTAAATCAGTTAAAATCGGAGTTTTCACGGTAAAATTGACTCTTCCTATTTTTAAAGTTGTTTTTAATGTAGAGTATGTTTTCGGGGCCATAATAACGAATCGATTGGCACCTCATTCATCAAAATCGGATGGATGGTTTATGTGTTACGGAGGAACATACGTAAATGCTACATAGACTACTAAAATCGCAACCTTTCGTTTTGGCTACGCCGTAGTCGGCTACAAATAAATACGTAACCCCTTGTGTACTGCACCATACTCTCCCAAAGCATTTTGAGCCGTTAATGAAACGCCATTCGTCGCTTTTGATAGTGCTAATTACACAGTTACATTGACGCCGGTATTGAGACACTTGACTCCTATGGCATGATTAACAGTTCATTGATCTTAAGTTCATTGATCTTTATAATGCTTTTGATGAGGTTATGCACTAGTTTATGATTTTTTTAATGTTACCAAGATGAGTGAGCAACCGATAAAGAAGCCAGATAAATACAGACTAAGCAAAGCATTTATAATCAGTACGGTACAATATACTGGAGCGAACCCAGTTTCAGCCAGACCAAGAAAAAAATCTGGAAAGGCAATTTCGTCGTCTATGATACCAATGTGCCAGTAACTACGATGGTTTGGTTTAGTGGGTCGAGTGTGGGCCACTCGGCTGATTGTACCGAGTGGTTGCGCATTCGATTCCCGTCAACGGCAAATTTTGGGATTTTTTCTGGTCTTATCGAAATTTGTTTTGGTCTGTATGGTATGGTACATAATATGGTACAAGCGGTGCTTAGTTTGGAATCATGATATAATGAGTAAAATTAGGTCTGACGAAAAAAAAGTAAGAGATGGCAAAAAGTCCATGAATGTAGAGTAGTATCAACCTTAGCATGACAAAGATAAGGTCGAACTTGGTATTGCTTAGCATGGGGTCGTGAGCGTCTGGGGTGTTGGCCCCGGACGCTCTTAAGTAGACGACGATCCTGAGGAGGACGGCGATGAGGGGTGGCTCTCGCCGCCGTATGCACTGCGAGGGTGCAGGGGGGAGCGAACATCTGCTCCCCCCGGGACGAGCTCCTGGGCACTTAAGCTCGGCACAGAAGGACACCGATGCGTTCCGGTAGGACATCCCAGAGTCCCTCTAACGTGTCGAAGACGGCCACCGGGGAGGTTTTAGTGGGTAAGAATCCCACATATCCCAGTCTTCTCCCACACAGAAGACTGGGAATCTTTCTGGAGATTTCCTCCCCGTCAACAAAAAAATAAAATGGTATTGCTTAGCTCGCAGCAGGCTCGTCGTTGATGTATGTATGTTGATGTAATGTAACACTACAGCGAAAGTATAGAAATAAAAAAACCTCTTTGGATTAAACTGTATAACGCACTAGGATTTTTATATCTCCAGCATCTATATATTTTTTCTTTCGTCGCCGGATATAAAAGGTGTTTGCAAAAATGTGTGAAAATCCCCCTGAAAAACCTTTTTCAGACTCGCTTTGTGAATAATTTGATCTTTTGTGACGGGCGGCCGTGATCTGAAATATAGTATGGTTGTGAGTTGTCGCAGTGGCTGGAAGGATAATTTATGAGCCTAATATTAATATGGATAACTTTGTGTCTGCGAGTTCTTAGGTAACATTCCGAATTTGAAGAAAAAAGTCACATTGAATATTATCGACACTTCTTTCTAATACTATTCTTGAGTTCTATGTTCAAAATAAATAAATTGTAAAAAAATATTATTAAAAACAAGCTTTTATTTCATTGCCCTTAGTTTTCGTGTTCTCCTCAGAAAGCCCTTTCATTTGATATCCATACTATGGTAGTGCAGAAAAAAATAGTATTCCGCCATCTTGGATGATCCGCCATATTGGAATAAGAATGACGTCCTATAGCTAAGCATGCATGGTCATCCAAAATAAGCGTGTAGGTATACGAAATTTCACTTCAATCGGTTAAAGATGATTGATTTAAAATTCAGTTGCAAGATTCCACCCGGACATATATTGCAAGTTAATATAAAGCTTATAATATAAAAAAGGCACAAAAATACGGTATTTTTATGGGACTAAGGCCGTCACACATTCCCATCACTGTGACTCCTGGATCGACAGTGGTATCCGATGTAGACATCGAGGTTTGACCCTTGGCGAATCCCGGGGAAAAAGATAATTTGTCTTGGAACCCGCACGAATTTTATAAAAAAAAAGTTTTAGGAGAAAAAAAATTTGGAAGAAATAAATATGGTATAATTAAATCAAGAGAAAGATACGAAGTAACAAAGCAGTGTATTAAATCTGCATTCTCTCACTATGAGAGACGTGGCAAATTCGAAGTAGACGTTTTTGCTGCCTGCCTTTCATAATTCCCACGCTGCCTTTTTATGTCTATTTACCAGGCTTGCAATGCTATGTGACAGACAGTACGCATCCATTAAATTTCTAGCAATAATCAAATAAACACATATTTATACTTACAGGGTTTAACAGGCAGACAAAAATCTTCCAAAGAATTTTAGCATAGCATTAGTACCTGCATTTTATTTTATTTATCTTCCTGTGCTTACAATTGTGCCAGAACACAGAAGAAACTAATTTTGTACAATTTTGTACTTTTATTTCCAAAAAGCTTCATGCAATTTTGCTCCTTCAATACGTGAATTTTCATGCAATTCTTAAAATTTTCCATAACATTGCCCCCTGTGTGTCGCGCGCATTTCCAGCCGTTTACAGCGCTGAAAACCCGCTGGAAACAATTCAGGGTAACGGGTTTGCGAGGTCTCCGCTCTCCTACGAGGTGCGGACTCAGGCACGCCGTGTGATTTGCAAATATGAAACTGCTAACTGTGCAGGATATTTCGTAGATTAATTTGCAGAGACACAAAATATTGTGTTTTAATTGCATTGAAGATACGTGGTGGGTATTCTATTCATGAGTTTTGGAGAATCAAACATGTTTTAAAATATGTAGTTCATTGCTTAAGCACAAAACATAAAATAATACCGTAAAAATAATTTCCGTGCCTTTCGTCCCGCATTCGTAGCACGTGTGACCGGGGGTTTATGGTTAATACTGTTTGCCCAGTGGTTTAAAAGATTTAACACTATTGACGATCCGATTTCATCATCTTCTAGTGCAATTTATATTATAGACGGCTAAAAATCATTTGTTTAAAGTGAAATTTAGTTGATTATTTTGATTTACACCTAACTTTCTCCATCTCCCCTTCTACATTCCCCCATTACAGCTAAAACTCTTCTTGCGCAAGCCAGGATTTCCATAGTACTTTGTATGACGGCTCGGTTTCTTGTACGCGTAGAATTGCGATGTGTTGGTAGTCCCGCCATCTATTGGCGAATGGTGGAAGTTCTGCTTTGTGCAAGATATAAAGATCGTCACACGTTCATTTCGTAAAAAAGAAGATGAACTAGAAATTTATACATCATACATCACCAAGCCTGTATTCCCCAAAGGGGTAGGCAGAGGTGCACTGCAGTGCGCCCACGCTTCGCCGATGTATTTTTGTCCCAATGTAATAGGGGGCGAGCCCTGTGTCATCATATCGGGCAAATTCTCCCTAAATACGAGGAAGATTTTTGGGCCATAGTCTCACGATGTTTCCCTACAACTATTAATTTGTACTGAGATTTTGGAACTTCAGAATCGGATCGGAAGCTACAAACTGCATTTATTTCGAAACAAATGCTAAGCGGAATCCACTAAGACTTGGCAGAGCTGAGCTGCTTGCGGGTGGCACATTTAGCTCTTTTATTTCCAAGTGCATCTGTTAGAATTAGCTAATTCCAAGCTGGAATTAACAGTAACTAGTTCCAAGATTCTAGTGCTCTTTGGTGTCTACGTACATGCTTGGTATTAAGAGAAGCTACTATTATCAGAGCAGCAAAACTTTCTAGTACCATAATAATACTACCTTATAAATAGGGGAGGATTTTTTTTCTATGACTTTCATTCGTTTGACAACATATTATTTTCTGCATAGTACCAAAATATAATATGGAAATATCGAAACAAATTTAACTTTGTTTTTTATTTTACAAGTAGCAGTGGTAGCCGACAGGTCGAACGCACGCCTTGCAATCGAAGTGTGCAGGTTTGAACCCCAGCTCGCACCTCTGGGATTTATGTGCGTATCTCATTTTCATCCGAGATTATCACTTGCTATAAAACGGTGAAGGAAAACATCGTGAGGAAACCTGCACGTCTGAGGGAACTTAACTAGTTATCGATAGATGTGTGAAGTCTACCAAACCGCATTGGGCCAGCGTGGTGGACTATGGCTCGAATCCCCCTCGCATTGAGGGGAGGCCCGTGCCCAGCAGTGGGACGTTATAAAGGGCTGTAATAAAAAAAAAATATTTACAAGACAAAATATTTACATAGGGAACAATTATATACAAAGACTGTGGGAGAAAAAAAAAACAATAAAATTTATCAAAAAAAAAAACTAGAAATAAAAGAACACGCATTTATGGATATACAGACAGATAAAACTTTAAACATTGTGTTTTCTTCATAGATAGTAGAAAGTACGCTCCAACTTCCATAAGCATTTAGTAAAAAGCTGCTTTTTTGTCATTACAATCAGATACTTGAATTTTATTCATTTCTATAGATTGCAAAAGCG
Source organism: Ptilodon capucinus (assembly GCA_914767695.1). Taxonomy (NCBI): domain Eukaryota; kingdom Metazoa; phylum Arthropoda; class Insecta; order Lepidoptera; family Notodontidae; genus Ptilodon; species Ptilodon capucinus. The sequence goes on along the minus strand of OU611830.1, from coordinate 3,756,468 downwards.
ATACAAAAGTCACCCGGGGCTGGTAAGCGCGAAATCGAAAAAGGCGAGCCTCCGGAGACGGTCCACAAACAGTGGCAAGGGTTCCTTTAATAATTGCGCCCGCCGGCGGCGTGGGCCTTTGAACGGACGAGACGGCTTAAGTGTTTTCGCAACACTATATTCGAGCAGTTATAAGATTCAGTGTAACACTTTGAGGCTTATAAAAACCTTAAATTTTTGTCATTGCAATATTTTAAATACAAATTAATAAAGTAACCAAAATAAATGTAGGTTTTAAAAGTTATTTCATTGCGTTTTTTGTTACCCCTGATTTCGATTTAAGCGGAATAGAAAAGTTAATGTATATGCATAGGATATTTTGCGTGACGCACGATAGGTGACGCACGATAGGAATGGGTGCCATAACGCCAGCTGCAAGATAATGTCAGTGATAAGGCGTCATGACGCCGCTTATAAGGGCTGTTTTGACTTGATACAAGAAAGTTAAGAGAGTGTTACGGTCCCGTTCATTAGGGTGTCGTGACGCCGATTGTAAGAGCGTCGCGACGCCCGTTAAGATTAAGTCGTGACGTTACAAAATCAGCTTTAAATACGGGGAAGTACCAATATTTAACACGACGAAGGCCAAAAATTTTGGAAATATTTTTTGTTTATGTAATTTTTAAATTAATCCATGCAGTGATAACTTCTTATCTGGGCGAGAAATGCAGTGAAAACATTAAACATTAGTTACAATAAGTATTTTGAACCAACACAAGACATAGGATACTTGCGATTCGACTTTACAACGTCATTATGTAGGGATTTCCAACAAAATAGCAAAACTGGGTCTTACCGCTTGTTAAGTCCATAACAGGACGCCGTCTGCGGAGTAGACTATTTTATTAAAGCTATCGTTTTACCAATTATTGTGAAAGCTGTATCATCTTACTGAATTATTGGGAAAACTGGATAAGGAAGATAATTTAAGATTTTTGGGGCAAAATCGGGCATTGTTAATAATGGCATCTGTTTTAATGATCAGTAATAACGTGGCTCATCTCAAGAAAACGTAACAAAAACGCAAGTCAAATTTGTTAGTTTGTCTGTTCATTTGTTAGGAGTAATCTCACCAACGGCTTTACTGATTTTGGAGAGACTTTCACTAACAGAGAGCTGATGTTACAAGGAGTATCGAAAGCTGCTTTTATTTTAGATAAAACCGTTTGAAAGTTTACCCGGAACAAATAGACGGACAGACATTTTTTTTTTATCGTAAAAACGTGTCGTATATACTTTCAAATGCATTTGGTACAAGGTGTTATTTTGATATTACATACAGACACTCTATCTTTCTATAGACATAAATTTTAACCCGGTTAAAATATCAAATATGGCCTTGAAATAAAACAATTTTACGGATTCCATCGCGTTTATTTACTATTTGATTTTCCCGACGTTTCGGCTGCTTTACAGCAACCATGGTTTCGGAGGACTGAGGTGTTAGACGTCCTGATGTCATAGTTAATAACTGGGTACCCTCATATTTAGTTGTTGTTTGCGGTCCGATCCACGCAGAAAGTGCTCACAGTGTCTTGAAGTCTTGCAATGGTACGCTTGGTTTTGTATCCGTCGAATAGTTTTATTTCAATGTATAGTATGTTATAAATATAATATATAAATATGGCCTTTAATTTAAATCCCCGAAATGTATGTTGATGTTTCGGAGCCACCGACATAAAGACTAACCGTTATCTTTGAACTCATTACCTACTAATAACGTTAATTAGTTCATAATCACGTCTCGCGTGCCATGTAATTGATCATACGTGGCTTAATTAACTCTTGTAGATGAGCCTTTATAAATCTTATCAAGGAATTTTCGTCTCTGTTACTGAAGTATAAAGTTGATTGTGTGCAAACGAGACATTCTGCAAATCTGGTTTTTATTATAAAACCGACCAAGTGCGAGTCGGACTCGCGCACGAAGGGTTCCGTACCATTATCTATAAAAACGGCAGAAAAATCACGTTTGTTGTATGGGAACTGCCTAAAATATTTATTTTATTCTGTTTTTTTTTAGTATTTGTTGTTATAGCGGCAACAGAAATACATCATCTATGAAGATTTCAACTCTCTAACTATCACGGTTCATGAGATACAGCCTGGTGACAGACGGACGGAAAGACGGAGGAACGGACGGACAGCGAAGTCTTAGTAATAGGGTTCCTGTTTTACCCTTTGGGTACGGAACCCTAAAAATCATAATCTTTTATTGAACAACACCTGTATGAATTTATTTCTAAATTATAATTATAAATAAAAGCTTTAAATACTAGCTTCTACACACAACTTCGTCCGCACAGACTTCAAATAACCAATATAGTTATAAATCATTACCTATATGTTATTCTGATGTACAAAAATAAGTTTCGTCAAAATCTGCTCAGTAGTTTTTGCGTGAAAGAGTAACAACCATCCATCCTCATTTACTAATATGTAATATTGATGCCTCGTAACTGAAAGTCATCATTTAAGCATCCTTTTTTTCTCTACCCATCGATTTTTTTTATTGGACAGTTGGCAACACTGAGGCTAATAAATTCCGTAAGTCACAGGTGGCGGGCGGCTTGGAGAACGTTTTATTTCGATTCATTAGATAAATGCCGGCCATCTGTTCGCGCGAATAATTGGGTTAAATAAAATTTCTTAAGCTCCTCTGTTATAAGAATCAATTTCGTGAATTAAGTAATCTATTAGTTAAAGTAGGTATATTGATCTTAACTACTACTACTACAGCCCTTTTAACGTCCCACTGCTGGGCACGGGCCACCCCTCAATGCGAGAGGGATTCGGGCCATAGTCCACCACGCTGGCCCAGTGCGGGTTGGCAGACTTCACACATCTATCGAGAACTAGTCAAATTCCCTCAGACGTGCAGATTTCCTCACGATGTTTTCCTTCACCGTTTCATAGCAAGTGATAATCTCGGATGAAAACACACTTTGATTTTGCAAAGCGTGCGTTCGACCACTCGGCTACCACTGCTTGATCTTAACAAGTAAATAAAATCGAGGAGTTTGATTGTAATGTCAAAAAATAGCTTTTTATTTATTTATTTATTTAATGGAAGACCAACAGCTATGGTAACAGGTATAAATAGCAGAAGAAAAATAACTGAGAGCCAATTAGAGGTCTCCACGTATAGCAATAGAACATAGAAATTTAAAACTAAGGTATGAACATAATTAATAATATAAAACTAAAACATAGTAAGGCTCGGCGAGCACAGCAGAGTAACGAACAGAGTATGTCTATTAGGTCCTAATTAAAGAAGTCAAGGCTTAGGCACCGCCTAACCGAGTTGGCACTACAAGTGAAAATATCCAGATCATGCTGCTGACACTTTTCATTAATAAATCTACTTGCTCGCACAATGTATGTGTGTGTGTGTGTGTGTTACTAAATGCATATACAGAAAATGTATTTTTTTTTGTCATTCTATTTCAGGTAAGCTCCCGACTGGACCGATTTTGAAAGCACTTTCATTGGCAGATAGCTGGTGTTCGAATAGTAATACTACTTAACACATCAATCGAGAACTATTCAAATTCCCTCAGACATGCAGGTTTCCTCACGATGTTTTCCCCCGTTTCTTAGCAAGTGATAATGTCGGATGAAAATGAGATTCGCTCATAAAACGCAGAGGTGCGAGTCGGGTTTGAACCTGCAAAGCGTGCGTTCGACCACTCGGCTACTACAGTTACTGCTTATTACTATCCTTTGTCTAATCTTCTTTTTTGTATTATCAGCAACCAAACAAAGCGAACAATCGTAAAGATAAAGTTATACAGGGTGTTTCACAATACCATTTTATTGGTGTCATCAAAAGAATGTAAAACGACAAACAATATAGGGGGGGGACAACAAAATATTTTTTTTCGTTGTTATTTTGCAAATAACTAGATGGAGGCGTATACAAAAGTTGTTTGTTAGTCTATACAATAAAATAATTATGACAATGTGTTTGATGTGGTGAACAGGGGTAAAAAAATCTCTCCATACAAAAAAAATGGAATGCGTTTGTGAGTTCAAAACGCAATGAAGGCTGATTAGAAATAAGTATTTACGTTTTTTTTAAGTGTTACATACATCAACATCACGCTTGTATGCCCCGAAGGGGTAGGCTGAAGTTCACCGCGGTGCACTTTATTTTGCTCCCGATGTAATAAGAGGCGAGTCTATTGCCATTACACTGGGCACGTTACCCATCAATACGAGGATTTCAGCCATAGTCCACCACGCTGGCCCAGTGCGGGTTGGTGAACTTCACCTTTCTGGAGACGTGCAGATTTCCTTACGATGTTTTCTTCACCGTTTCGTTATTGGTATCGTATATACTTTTTAGTACTCATATTCATACATATACATACTTATATATCATGTTTTTAAATCTTATGTAATGAATAGCTATTTGCTAAGTATGACAGACTCACCTCACTTACTATAGCAATACGACACGGATTTTTAGCATTTTCCTGATTCACGTGAATTTATTGCTGAAACTTTACCAATAAGACTTCCCGGCTGAAATTTTATTTCCTAACTCCAAAATTATGATATGAAAACGTAATTACGATTTTTTTTTCATCATCGCCTTATGAAATGGCTATTCATCATGTTTCAGTTTCTTTCAAGCATATTTCTAATTCAGAGTGTCAAGGTTGCTGTCAAATTAATAATTTCGTACTAGCTGAGCCCACGATTTTGTGCACGCGATTTAGGAACCCTAATTATTTTCCAAAAATGTAATTAGCCTTACTTATTGCTTACAAGATCTGCCAGTGAAAATCCCGTCAAAATCGGTCTATTTGTCTGTGAGTTTATCTCAAACAACACACACGAACATACAAAAAAAGTGTGTTTGTGTTATAGGTATTTGAAATTACAAACAAGTACTTCAATTTTATTTATTTGTATAAACAATAGCTTGACTCTGGTTGAACACCCTCTAATCACGGGCACAGCCTTTTTACAAGCTTTATATTAGCTTGCAACGTATGTATGTCCGGGTGGAATCTTGCAACTCAATTTTAAATCAGTTATCTTTAACCGATTGAGCTGAAATGTGGTATTATTTTGGATGACAATGCATGGTTAGCTAAGTGACATCATTCTAATTCCAATATTGCGGATCATCCAAGATGGCGTAATAGTTATTTTTCCTGCACTACCACAGTGTGGGTATCAAATGAAAGGGCTTGCAGAGGAGAACACGAAAACTAAGGGCAATTAAATAAAAGCTTGTATTTAAAAAGTTTTTTAACCATTATTTATTTAATTTTAACGTACTTCAAAAAGGAGGAGGTTCTCAAATTCGAACTGTTTCTTTTTTATTCTATTAAATCCATGACAAAATCTCGTAACAAGAAACGAGGAGTACAACGCAAACTGCTTGTTAAATGTCGTTTAAAAATACGCTAATTATAACACATTTTTGCTGTTGTAAATCTAAGGAAGCAACGACTTGTCAAAAATAGTAACAAGAAAAAAAGAGTTCCAAAGCGTCGCGTTTCTTGTCAACAAAAAAATCACAACTGCCTTCAGTAGGTGTGGTACAAAGAGCGAAAAATCCACTGCAGGTAAGCGTGGAGGGGTAATTAAATGTAAAGGTTCCGTACATTTTTACGTATGCCTTTCTACCACATAACTGGTGTCTGCCTGGAGCGTGTCACACAAATTCGAGACTTGGGATTGACCTTAGATACAGAACTTACGTTTAATCAGCATGTTGTGGATATCTGTAATAGAGCCTCTAAATCACTTGGTTTCGTCATGAGACAGACAGTTAGATTCCATGACAAAAACGCTATTATGGCTTTGTACTTTGCATTTGTGCGGAGTAAATTAGAATATAATGCGCTAGTCTGGGATCCACATGAACCAAAATATAAATTGTTGCTAGAACGCATTCTATACCATAAGTTTTATGGATATTATCCATATTTATATCCGTCTCTGTTCGTCGCCGGAATGGTAGGCGTCAACGCCCTAGAATTATGACGCAAATGTGCATTGTTGATGCACTATTACCAACTGCTCAACAACGGGATTGACAACCCGACCGCTTTGGCCCGCTGCTCCTTGTTCGTGCCGGACGGGATGCGGACGCGCGCAGGCGCCGCCTGCGCTAACGCAGACCGCTCGGTACGCTCCTAACACCCAGGCCATCAATATTCTGAACGCCTTGATTGCTCAGCAACCAGATGTCGACATATTTTTTTCAAATTATAATTTAGTTATTAAGTCGTGTATTAGATTTCTAAGTTAATATATAATGTGTACAAAATATAGTGGCTCGCTGCACGCGTTGGTTCAAACTGTAAGTGCAGCTAGCATTGGAATGATAAATAAATAAATAACTGTACACATGTCTTGCTGGCATGAGAATTAAGTTGTAGCCCTAGAAAAGAATAAAACAATTACGAGACCGCTGAGTTTCTTGCCGGATCTTCTCAGTAGAGGTCGCGTTCCAATTGTAGCATACAATAGAGATTTAAAAAAGATAATATCGAGGGGTGAAGGGCTTTTTGTATTAAGCGCCACTTTTGGGTGATATTGATTTATATACATATTTGGAATCAGCTAATTTTTCTGCGTCGAGTGAGTATGCCCTCCTGCAAATTAAACTCCTGAAACAAAAAGGCAGGCGTGGCCACAACAAGCCCAGGATAGGGACATGTGGAGACGAGAGGGGGAAGCCTTTGCCCAGCAGTGGGACATACAATAGGCTATATAAAAAAAAAACACTTAAGTCATTTGACTTATCGTGATTACGAATCCTTATCCAAGTAATTAACTTTATTATTATGAGGCTACTTAGCCTTTCACCCCTCGACATGCAATTGGCTTAAATACCATAAATAATTTTACTTTGACATAATTATGTCAAAATAAAATTATGGGCTTAATTATGTCAAAGTAAAATTGGCGCGCATTGACGCTTCAGCTTTTTTTTTTGAATGGACTACGCTGTTGGCCGTGAGGTGGCCTTTACAGATTTACCGGAGAAGTCGTGACGTATACCACAGAAATTAAATCCTTATTAACATTGACACAGAGTTTGTTTCAGAATCGTCAAACCTTTTGACGCGCGCGTAATGACTGCCAAGTGTGCATGGATCAATTGGAACCTGATTGCTATAATAATTCATCATTTTTTTATAAGTTTCATTTTTGCTTAAAGATGATAGATATGAATACTATTTACTATCTAAATGGTAAAGAAAAATGTGAGGGAACGAATTTATTTCTTACCAAAAAAATAATTGACATTTCATGCACGAACGGAACCCTAAAATACTTATAACCATCCCGAGGCTTGCTAACTGTAATTGCAGCCTCAGGTTAAAAAGGAGTCTGGATAAAAGGACACTACTCTTCAAGGCACTAAGGACTCGTGAATAGCACCCGACAAAATTAACTCTGCGTACATATACTGCCTTAATCTCAACGGATCAAGGTTGAAATTTGAGTAACATGTAAAGTTTATGCCAGAACGTCTAGTTTTCTGTCTGGGTAGACGAGGAAAAGGTTAAGCCGTTGTAACTGAAACGGTAGCAGTCAATGAGATGAAAAGCGTCACCTGCACCCACTGGAGAGAGCTATTAACTTGACTTTTTTTGCAAAATGTACTCTGTACCAATATACGTAAAGATTGAATTACTTTGGTAAATGTCACGCGACCACGCTAGAATCTTCGATGACCTCTTGTTGGAAAATGTGCTTCTGCTATAAGTTAATAAGGTTGGTATTGGCAAAACATTGGTCTCGAGAGTTTTGACGCCCGTGTGTGCGCAGGGCTTTTAGTTAAATACTGTTGACCGGTTTAGTATCTTGTGATGTGCATTTATGGATGGAGGGATTTCGTTTATTATACTATCTACAAGATATAGGTAACAAAGTCTGCTCAGTCTAGTTGTTTGAGCGTAGGTCACTTGGCTCATTGCATTACGGGTTCGATTCCCATGAGCGGCATATTTTGGAAATGACGTGGTGGTGATAGAGATACTATTTCTATTATTTATTGACGATTCATAAGTGCCTGTATTGGATTACATGAATAAAAAAAAACTGATTTTGATTCTGACGTTTAAATTTGCTCTGATCTGGTTGTAACTGGAATCACCCCAGTCCTTTTTAGGGTTCCGTACCTAAAAATGAAAAAATGGAACCCTTATAGGATCACTTTGTTGTCTGTCTGTCTGTGAAGACCCTTTTTCTCAGAAACGCGTGAAGGTTTAATTTTATAACGGCGACTTATGTCTGCGGTCCCTTGGTGCCCTAAAAAAATCAAACTTCTAGGTTAACGCAATCGAAATATACGGCGATTTATGTTGAATTTTCAGTATATTGCACGGGAATCGAAAACCAATAGGGCACTTCCCGTTGACCTAGAATCATGAATTTTGGCAAGCAGCAAGAGTTTATAGCACAAGTAAAGGAAAAAAACCGAAAACCTATAAATGTATTGTTACAAAATGTTTTTTTTTGCAATTACAAACTTATTTTGTAGTTAATTGGTATGGGTACACCAGTATACCAACCACAAAGTTTAGTTTGTCTCTCTATCCAGTTCATCTTATCGTTAGAGTAATGCTCGGTCCAGCTCGCGCTTGGCCTGATTTTTTTTTGAGATGACTCCGCTGTTGGCCGAGAGTGGCGCTTACAGCTTTACCGGAGGGGATACCCCCAGTCCATTGGATGCCTGTATATGACAAGCGTTGCTTATTCTGTGATCATGCTATGAGTATGTGTTGACTGGTCCATACTAAAATCAACTCTATGTCAATATGCATGAAGTTTAAATTTGAGTTGTAAAAGCAACGCCCGAACGTGTCAAGGAATCGTTGAAGAATTACCTTTTTCTATGAGTCAATAAAGTTCAATTTCCATTCTGGCTCGCAGTTTTACTATACAAATAAATAAAATTAAAGTGCCATGTCAAAATGTATATCGAGGGGGAAAGGCTACTTGTCTCAAGCGACATTTTGGGCAATGTATTTACGCTGCTTGTAACGAAAACACAATTTAAAAAAAACTGTCTCCTGGGTAAACTCCCAAATGGTTAGACCGATTTTGAAGGGACTTTCACTGGCAGATAGCTGATATTATGAGGAGTAACTAGGGCTACTTTAATTTTGAAAAAATATTAGTGTTCCTATAATCAGCGCGTACAAATGCGCGGGTTCAGCAAGTAGCATAAACATTTATCTCGGCTGGCCTACTTCTAATGACGAAGAATACATCTCAACTCATCATAGAAATTTCGCTTGCCGCAGTATGTATACTATATATCGACAGACTACACATACTTGTCATATGATCCCAAACTAAGCAATGCTTGTAATATAGGTACCATACAATAGAGTGGGGTAGATGTCATTTACACCCAAACCAGGACATTTTCGAAATTTTCCGCTGACGAGAATCGAACTCGAGACTACCTGCACCGTTAGCATGACCCTGTAGACAAAAGTTTTGTCGCTTAACTGTCAGATTTGTCGAGAAAATGACGTCACTTCAAGCTTTTTGTACTGAACATAGCTCGGTGTGACGTCATTTTATCGACGAATCTGTCAGTTGAAAGAGATAAAACTTATGTCTACCCGGTCATGCTACATGATCTAGTGCAGTGAATCAAGCGGTCTAAACTTGAATCACTAGACCAAGCTGTCTTGTTTGCCAATTTACACAGTTTAGACTGAATGGGTGTCAGTAAAGGGCTGTAGTAGTATCAGTACATATAGAAATGTGAGTAGAAAGAAGAGGGCTCCCGAGAAGGACTTTTCACGACCAGATTAACGGTATCTTCCAGAAAGATCAAGTCCGTAGTACCCTCAACCGACGGAAGTGCATGAAAAGATGTATGAATGTGGATGAAGCGAAAGACGTATGTCAGGATCCTAGCATGTGTCATACGCTCTCCCGCTTTGAAAAGGAGGAAAGTGAGCACCCTCAACCGACGGAAGTGCATGAAAAGCTGTATGGCTGAGGATGAAGCGAAAGAGGTATGTCAGGATCCTAGCATGTGGCATACGCTCTCCCGCCTTGAAAAGGAGGAAAGTGAGCACCCTCAACCGACGGAAGTGCATGAAAAGATGTATGGCTGTGGATGAAGCGAAAGAGGTATGTCAGGATCCTAGCATGTGGCAAACGCTCTCCTGCTTTGCAATGGAGGGAAGTGGAGACATTTTTCTGCCAACTCCTCCTACACCGTATTCGATTAAAGTCGTGCGGGTGCCAAGACAATTTAGCTTTTTCCCCGGGACTCGCTGAGGGTCAAACTACGCTGTCTTCAATGGACACCGCTGTCGATCCTGGCTTACAGGAGTAACAGCGGTGGGAATGTGTGGCAGGCTTATTCCCAAAAAAGGTAGTCTCTGCCTACCCCATGGGAGGCGTGAGTATGTAATTTGTACAGATTAGTTAGTAGGTCAATTGTCGGTTTCAAGGGTCATAAAAAGGTATCTGAAGCTTATGTTTAACGCGTATTTTAATACATATTTATGGAGCGCAGCGTACCAACTGCTTGGATAATCAAAGCGAAACAAATTTACTTTGAAATTATTATGAGCACGAATGTTCTTTGTTCGTGTCAAAGGAAGAGAGGGAATAAAATATATGAAATGTTAACGTTAACCTAATGTTTAGGTATTTACCTAACCTTGCATACACTGCGGACTTATGATACACCTTACGTAGGTACATAGGGTGTATCAGAAGTCCGAAATATTACTTTGGGTACATATACGGTAGCTCATATGTGGATGCTTAGTGAAGGCAGATCATAATATGTAACTATCATTGTTTCTGAGTTATAGACCTTTGAATATTTGTCACCGTTATCGTGCTCAGGCGTTTGGTAACCCTATTCAGCAGTGTAAACAAAAAAAAACTTTTTCTGAGTGATTGAGAAAAAAAACACTAAAAAAAACCGGCCAAGTGCGAGTCGGACTCGCGCACGAAGGGTTTCGTACCATTATCTATAAAAACGGCAAAAAAATCACGTTTGTTGTATGGAAGCCTCCTTAAATGTTTATTTTATTCTGCGTTTTAGTATTTGTTGTTATAGCGGCAACAGAAATACATCATCTGTAAAAATTTCAACTTTCTAACTATGACGGTTCATGAGATACAGCCTGGTTACAGACGGACGGACGGACGGATGGAGGGACGGATGGACGGACGGACAGCGAAGTCTCAGTAATAGGGTTCCCGTTTTACCCTTTGTGTACGGAACCCTTAAAAAAACTACACTTATGAGGGGCGACTACCACTATTCACATCAAATAATAAAGCTAAATTATAAGTACTTTTTCACGACTGTTCAATCGAAACCAACCTTTGTAAACGTCTCTCTCGTTATTTGTATTGTTTAGTTCATTTGAGGTGAGAGGTGAAAAACTTTAAATGCACTTTAACGCTAAGGTGAACCTTTGAGACAGGTTTAAACATACGACGTGAAAAAATATTGCCAGACAACACATCAAGGGGTGAAAGGCTATTCGATTGAAACAACATTTTTAGGGTTCCGTACCCAAATGGTAAAACGGGAACCCTATTCCTGAGACTTCGCTGTCCGTCCGTCCGTCTGTCACCAGGCTGTATCTCATAAACCGTGATAGTTAGAGCGTAGAAATTTTTACAGATTATGTATTTCTGTTGCCACTATAACAACAAATACTAAAAAATAGAATAATATAAATATTTAAGGTGGCTCCCATACAACAAACGTGATTTTTTTGCCGTTTTTATAGATAATGGTACGGAACCCTTCGTGCGGGAGTCCGACTCGCACTTGGCCGTTTTTTTTAACTTTACAGGAGAGCATACACATTCAACGCAGAAAAACATCCAAATATGCATATACGTCAATATAGCCCAATAGTGTCGCTTAAGTGAAATAGCCTATCATTCCTCGACATACTCGTCCATCCCAAACTAAGCGATCCCAGTTACACTCGGACCAGGGCATATTCCCAAAAGACCATTTCCAAAATTTGCCACGGACGGGATTCGAACCTTAAACTAAGCGGTGCAGTGAATCAAGCAGCTTACGCTTGAGCCATTAGACCAAGCCGTCGACATAAAGAGACAGCCAGAGAACTTAAGTTATCGACATAGCTCAACGGATTAGCAAACTGAAGTGGCAGTAAGCCGGTCATATCTGCCGCAGGACTGATAACCGTTGGGGTAAACTTGTCCTAGAGTGGAGACCGCAAATCGGCAAACGTAGCGTAGGACGTCCTGTTACCAGGTGAAGCGACGACATACGCAAAGCGGTGGGCAGTGGTTGGAGAAGAAGAGCCGAAGATCGGGCTCAGTGGCGCATCTTGGGAGAGGCCTACGTCCAGCAGTGGACTGACACCGGCTGATGGTGATGTCGACATAGCAAGTATTCGGAGTATTTTCTTTTTTTTTAATGCGACTAAACCCACCACACAATCCCACCACTGTTATTCCTGGAAGCCAGGATAAAAAGCGGTATCCATTGAGGTTAGGTTATGTTAGATGATTGAGATTAGACTGAGCGCTGCTATTCCTCATTTTTCGCTGACATCTCTCTTGTGCATGTTTGTGCATGCATCAAGTTCTTCTTTTTTAACGAAATGAATGAAATGATGATATTCAATGGAATCAGATGTGGAATGCCTGCACCTGCGATTAGCGGTATTTATGGCAATGTCGACTAATTATAGCAAGGGCAAATTCAATAAATACACATTATAAATAAAAACCGGCCAAGTGCGAGTCGGACTCGCGCACAAAAGGTGCCATACCATTAAAAACGGCATTATCTATAAAAACGGCAAAAAAATCACGTTTGTTGTATGGGAGCCCCCTTAAATATTTATTTTATTCAATATTTTAGTATTTTTTGTTATAGCGGCAACAGAAATACATAATCTGTGAAAATTTCAACTCTCTAGCTATCACGGTTCATGAGATACAGCCTGGTGACAGACGGACGGACGAACGGACGGACAGCGATGTCTCAGTAATAGGGTTCCCGTTTTACCCTTTGGGTACGGAACCCTAAAAATGGATGATGACAGTGATAAAGATGGCGGATGAATCCTAATATCATGCTGATCGCTATTGTAAATTTTTTGGCGGTCAATACGGATAATAATATCATGTTATGTATGTAGTAATGGGCCAAAAAATATTGAACAAACGTTCGGTAGGATCTGACTATTTCTTAGTGTATTGTTTTCTTATATTTACGCGAATACTATACATTGAAATAAAACTATTTTACGGATCGCAAAAGAACACCGACTCCGACCAAGGATGATACGTGAGGCCATTGAAATTAAAAAACATCCTAATTTCAATAGGGAACATGGCTGGGTGCTACCACCAACTTGGGATCCAGTAATTAATATGATTAAATCCAAAACCAAGTGTACCATTGCAAGGCCTCGAGACACCGTAAGCACTTTCTGCGTGGATCGGACCGCAAACAACAACTAAATATGAGGGTACCCAGTTATTAACTATGACATCAGGACGTCTAACACCTCAGTCCCCCCGTGACCATGGTTGCTGTAAAGCAGCCGAAACGTCGGGAAAATAAAATAGTAAATAAACGCGATAAAATCCGTAAAATAGTTTTATTTCAATGTATAGTATTCGCATAAATATAAGAAAACAATATCATATGACCTGTGTTTAATAAGAATTATGCTTACATCTGAATAGACCTCGGAACCCTTTGGAGAAAACCGAAAGAAACTCAGGTCATTAGAGGGATTGCCTCATTTATTTCGACTTGAAGAATTGAGCATTAAAGATAACATTTCAATTCGTAAAGCTTAACCGTGGACCGCGTAAACTTTTTCTGAATAAAATATCAAAGTTTTCCATCGTTTGGGAATAATTTTGAGGGAAAAATGTGAGTGTGGTTCGCGTAAAATATGTTTGAGGTTTTATGTATAAAATTGTATATGCATTCATATTGCCTATTCAAAGACATTAGAGCTAGAGTACTTTAAGGTTCTTTTTTTTTGCGAAGCGTGCATTAAGGCGGACAACAGTTAATGACCTTTCAAATTTCGATGTTTTGTTCACGTTCACTTTGACGCCAAAGACTGGGAAGCAAGATGACCATGCTGACTTATTAAAAAAGCAATACAAAACATAAAAATATTAATTATTTTGAAATAAGTTTAGTAATTAAATAAAACCGGCCAAGTGCGAGTCGGGCTCGCGCACGAAGGGTTCCGTACCATTACCTATAAAAAACGGCAAAAAAATCTCGTTTGTTGTATGGGAGCCCCCTTAAATAATTATGTTATTCTGTTTTTTAATATTTGTTGTTATAGCGGCAACAGAAAAACATAATCTGTGAAAATTTCAACTCTCTAACTATTACGGTTCATGAGATACAGCCTATCGACAGACGGACAACAAAACAACATAAATACAACATAGTTCTGTATGAGTACATATGATACGATATTGATATTAATTTTACCAACGTACGTTTATGAATAATGCCCATTTCTATGGTTTGAAGCTAAATTGAAGTGAGATTATCATTATTTTGCTTTGAGATTTTTTTTCAAAATCGTGTTTTGGACACAAGTATGTTCTTGTTCAAGATATATTTTTCCCACTGCCACAAACTGTACAGATTTGGATAAAACATTGTGTGAAAGAAGATTATTTGGCTGTTGTCAGTCTCTTAAGTGGAACAAGAGCCTCGACAAACACCTAAAGAGGCTCGCGTTAGGCAGCTGGATCAAGGGACAGATTCAGAAGGCGGTATTTCTGGAGATGGCGCGCATTGTCAGGAAGTTCCTCTCTCTGGAGCCCTAACGACTGGAAACTATGACCATGTTCCAGTTGACGGTGGAGAACTATGTTTTAAAGTATTTTTAGGGTTCCGTACCCAAAGGGTAAAACGGGAACCCTATTTCTGAGACTTCGCTGTCCGTCCGTCCGTCCGTCTGTCACCAGGCTGTATCTCATGAACCGTGATAGCTAGAGAGTTGAAATTTTCACAGATGATGTACTTTTGTTGCCGCTATAACAACAAATACTAAAAAATAAAATACAATGAATATTTAAGGTGGCTCCCATACAACAGACGTGATTTTTTTGCCGTTTTTATAGACAATGGTACGGAAGCCTCCGTGCGCGAGTCCGACTCGCACTTGGCCGGTTTTTTTAATACTTATATTTAAAAATGTGATCTATAAGATAAATGGAAAGTAAACGAAATATTAAAAGTAAACTGTCAAGTGGTCTCTCTAATAATGTCCCAACTTTACGCAATTAAACTCGATGGCGGCTGAATGTTTCCAATTTATTAAACAACAGTTACATTCCCTCGAATGAAACCGCGAACGATCATTCAATTGTTCGAGTAATTATCTGAAACAATGTTCGGTATCTATCTATAAGCCCTGAACATACTGGGGCGTCAAAACGCGTTGAGCAAAATGTTTACCAATTTTAAAACAAACTGAGTGTCAATATAATACTACTACTACAGCCCTTTTAATGTCCCACTGCTGGGCACGGGCCTCCCATCACTGCGAGGGATTTCAGGTCATAGTCCATCATGCTGGCCTGTTGCGGCTTGGCAGACTTCACACATCTATCGGGAACTAGTCGAGTTCCCTCAAATGTGCAGGTTTCCTCACGATGTTGTCCTCCACCGTCTCATAGCAAGTAATAATCTCGGATGAAAATGAGATTCGCACATAAATCCTAGAGGTGCGAGCCGGGGATTGTACCTGCACACTTCGATTGCAAGGCGTACGTTTGGCCACTCAGCTACCACTGCTACTAATATATTTACATAAATAATATTTTTGTGGTAATATCGTTGCCCCACGAATCAAAATTTTCTCGCACTGTCAATGTAATTTCGTTGAAAAATGAACGTCTTCTCTCAGTCAATACAGTTCGTTTTGTCATTGGCAAGCATGCGTCCCCGTGTGCCCGGTGTAATAATTATGATTGGGAGAGGTTCCTGATAGTTTTGTTATGGACATGATATGTCCTAACAGCATGCAAGCAAATAAAAACTTATTCAATCAGCCGAGCGTGGATATGGTAATCGATAACCTAAGTTTATTGAACGTAAATCGTACTTCTATATTCTAGGCCGAGAGCCGGCGGAG
Source organism: Ptilodon capucinus (assembly GCA_914767695.1). Lineage (NCBI taxonomy): Eukaryota > Metazoa > Arthropoda > Insecta > Lepidoptera > Notodontidae > Ptilodon > Ptilodon capucinus. The sequence continues at coordinate 3,740,290 of OU611830.1, read as the reverse complement.
AAATTAATAAACTTTTATTAAACTGTATTCATTTATTTTGTGTTGTTATAATGATATCTAAAATATAAGGTCTATGTTGTCTATGTATAAAATATAGTTTATGGAATTACACGTTGTCAGTCTTTTTTATGCAAGTGACGTTTTATTTTAGGTTATGGGCCCAGCACGCTTCCACTGCGCCACTTCAGCAGCAGTTGCAACAGTTGCAAGCAGTTGTGACATCAAGATGGGTTGTATTCATACCTAGTTGTACTGACAATGCAAAAAGTAACCTCAAAGTTGTATGTCTCACCACAGGGGAAAAGGTTTCTGTAAAGTCCACACCTTCAACTTGTGAAAAACCTTTAGCTACTAGACGTGCACGAAAGTTAACCATAAATCCAGCATATCATAAACGCACTAAGCATATTGATATAAAATATCATTTTTGTAGACAATGTGTAGAAAATAAAGTTGTGAGTGTTAGGTATTTGTCAACAGCTGAAATGCCTGCAGATTTGTTCACTAAGAGCTTATGTTCCATTAAACATTATAATTTTTTAGATAAATTAGGTGTGCAAATTGTATAGTATTTAAGTGTCTTTATATTGTTAGATATAGTGGGGTTGTTATAATGATATCTAAAATATAAGGTCTATGTTGTCTATGTATAAAATATGGTTTATGGAATTACGCGTTGTCAGTCTTTTTTATGCAAGTGACGTTGTTTTATTTTATGTGTTATCAATAGATATGACAAATTATAAATAATGTAAAATAAATGGAAAATACGATTATAGGTAAGAAGAAAACTATAAAACAAGTAATAATAGATAAATAGCAGAATACTATTAATTCACCTTGAAAAAAATAAAAAAATACTAAAACATTTCAAAATTAAAGTGACGGTTTTCGTTGAAGTATCAATATAACCGCTGAAGATCTAAATAGTTCTTAACAGATTTAGAACCATTACTGAGAAATATACAACTTTCTTACAAATATATTACGTGAAACGCGAATTTATAAAATAAAATACCTACAGTAGTATTTTACGTAAAACAGTGTTCTACAACGCAAATGTAAAGGGATTGTAACTTTTTAAATAAAAAAAATAGTTTTCAATTGTTCTGCCGACAGCTCTCGGCCTATTCGTCCATCTAACTGTACCGGAGGCCATAAATGCAATAACTTGGATTAGATTCGCACCCAACATAAGTTAGGGGTCCGTTGCTAATAAATTTATACGCGGAACCCCTGGATTGTACGCGCTATAACCTATGATTTATGTGCATCTCCTGTTAATATTAAAGACCAAAGTAGCTTGGACGTAATTTATTGTCGTGTACATATTTGTTGGAAAGGTTCGATTAATAGCCACGGAATATTTCGCCTTAGTGTATTTTGTAAGATTCAGGAGTATGAGCATTATAATGCAATATCATATTAGCTCCTATTCTATTTATTTATGTGTACAGAAGGTCAAATCGCCGCCTACGCGCTCTCGCCTGGAATACACGACGGCTTGGTCAAGCGGTTTGAACGGAGGCCGCTCTACACAAAGTAGTGATTACGGGTCCTATCCCCGTTAGCAGCAAATTTCCGGACAACGCTTTGGCTGGTCAAAGTATAGAAATTAATAAATGAATAAAACATACAAAAAGTTTTCAACATTCTGTCAGTACTAAATGAGCTCTTAAACTATAAATGTTCTTAACTGTAAATGACTAAGGATTGTAGGTTTGTGATACCCAATCTGAATAACTAAGTAATAATCGAACAGAGGCGTGCTTAGGCGAGAATTACGTAAATAATATAAATACATTAAATAACGAAACGCGATCTATGTGCAGCGGCAGATCCCCTCCCTTTCGCACTCGTGCGTACTTTCCATTTACCTCTCGCTTCCTCTTTTCCCGAAAATGCACAACGACAGCGCGTACAGCTGAAGAAGATGGAACGAATTGGCTCGTGCGCGTTTTTGATTTGTGCGTGAAAAATATTGAATAAATAAAGACGAACTATTTACTTATTAATAGTATCCAAACTTTAATAGTTTATGTTGTGAAGAAAGTGGCAAGCGAATAGTAATATAGGGAGGCTTCCCGGAGCGTCGGAACGGCGCAGGAGTTTTGGTGAGTCCTTTCGAATTCCGTTCCCATTTCTCTGTTGTTATGCATAGCATTGTATATTAAATTGTGGGCTACGTACTTGCACACATATATATATACACACATTTACACATTTATAAACGTAAATAATATTTATATGGCGATCATATTTTAACATATACTTACATACACACACGGAAACACAATACGACAATATATTATAATATACAACATTACATAGATTGATGTAATTATTTAAATGACACCAGCGTGCACGGCTTTACCGTCGTACACGGCTTCGCCGTCGGAATTAGTGCACCACACCGTCGCCCGTCGCTTATCGCTGCAGCAAGTACATCGCCGCGCGGCCCGGCCGGCCGCATTCCAATGCACTGAGGCGACGTCAGTCGATTGCAAGCTCGCCCGAGAGTTCGGTTGCTAATCTCGCGCACCTCCATTTGTTATTGTTGAGACAAACTACCGCTTGACGCGTATATCTTGTTATTCCGCTCTGTACACCTTCTGTGCTATTGTTTATATTGTACTGTGTATGCCTGTCCTAACTATCTGTGTTTAGTGTTCTTCTGTGTGTGACAATAAATAATATTCGTGTACCTACTACTGGTGTATTAGTTTATTGACCAGGACTATCGTAGCCGCGAGTACCGAGTGCACAGAGAACCCAACACACGTGCGCCACGCACCTCTACATATATACCCATAACTGGTGACCCCGTTTTGCACACGAAATGAGCGAAGGCAGCGCTAGTGACGCAGCCGAAACCGCGGCTTCAAGGAGCGGTAGTGACGCAGCTAAAACCGAGGCTTCACGCAGTAACTCTAGGGTTACCACCCGGCGAAAAATGGTGCGCGTGTCCAGAACACCATCGGTGAGTCGAAGAAGAAACCCAAAGGTTCCACCGTTTGCTCCCGAAGAGCCCGAGATCTGGTTCGCACTCTTGGAAGCCCAGTTCGAGTTCTTGGAAATCACGAGCGACTCCGAAAAATTCACATGCGTGATTACCAATTTGGACATGCACCACGCCAAGGCCGTTAAAGACATTATTGTCAAGCCTCCGACCAAGGACAAGTATCAGCGCATTAAGACCGAACTAATACGGCGACTCTCCGCTTCCCATGAGAAGAAGGTGAAGCAACTGCTTACTCATGAAGAGTTAGGCGACCGCAAGCCGTCGGAATTTCTGCGCCACCTTCAGGACTTAGCTGGACCTGCCGTCCCCGAGGACTTCATCCGATCCATATGGAGCAACCGTTTGCCTAGTAATATTCAGGCAGTGCTGGCGTCGCAACCGTCTCAAACCCTGGAGCCGCTCGCGGAACTCGCTGACCGTATTAACGAGATCTTCATTACCTCAACCCGCGACGTCGCCTCCACGTCTACTGCAGCAGCGCCCAGCAATAGTGCATCCAGCGAGATCGCAGAGCTAAGGCAGATGGTAGAACACCTCGCTCATAAACTCGATGCGTACCACCGCGACTCTTATCGCCCCAGCGACCGCTCGCGACCGCAGCAGCGCCAGCCCAGCACTCGCCAAAGGACAAGATCGGACTCCAACTACCGCAAGTTCCCTACCTGTTGGTACCATGCCAAGTTTGGGCCCAAGGCGAAGCACTGCATCAAGCCATGCGACTTCAAAAAGGCGGGAAACTCCACGGGCAGTCGCTAATGGCGGCTGACGATTGCCCACCTTCAACTGGTCGCCTCTTTGTCTCCGACCGCAGGACGAATACTCAGTTCCTTGTGGACACGGGCAGTGACCTGTGCGTCTACCCTCGTTCTGCGCTTCGTGAGCGACGTGCCAGGACAGAGTTTCAACTGTGTGCAGCAAATGGAACCGCGATAGACACTTACGGTTACATCGAATTTAATTTAAACTTAGGTCTAAGGCGCGATTTTCCTTGGCGTTTCACTGTAGCCAATGTAACCAAGGCTATCATAGGCGTTGACTTTTTAAGTTTTTATAATTTAATAGTGGATTGTCGCAACCAACTGCTTATCGACAATACCACAACCCTGTCATCAACCGCGTCTACTGCGCACACCAATGTATTTTCTGTCAAGGTGTCGACGGGCGACACGCGGTATCACGAACTTCTGGGCAAGTTCCCTGAAATCACACGTCCTTCAGGCACACCGTGGGCTCCAAAACACGACACCGTTCACCACATCCGAACCATCCCCGGACCTCCCGTTTTCTGTACACCCCGCAGACTTGCGCCCGACAAACTTAAGATAGCTAGGAGGGAATTCGAACTCATGCTCAGTAATGGGACAGCTCGTCCTTCTGAGAGCTCTTGGGCTTCACCACTACACCTAGCTCCTAAGAAAGACAACGGTTGGCGTCCTTGCGGGGACTACAGGATGCTGAACGCGAGGACTATACCAGATCGATACCCCATACGGCACATCCACGACTTTGCCCATAGCATCGCTGGTTGCAGGGTATTCTCCACAATAGACCTGGTGAAGGCATACAATCAAATTCCGGTCTACGAGGAGGATATTAAGAAAACGGCCATCAGCACACCATTTGGTTTGTATGAATTCCCTTTTATGACCTTTGGATTAAGGAATGCAGGCCAAACATTCCAGAGATTTGTTGACGAGATGACGAGAGGCCTGGATTTCACCTACTGTTACTTGGACGATTTCCTGGTCTTCTCTAAGGATGAGCAGCAGCACGAGCTTCACCTGCAACAGCTATTCAGCCGCATGAAGGATTTTGGCATCCTTGTAAATACGGCCAAATGCGTCCTTGGAGCAAAGGAAGTGACCTTTTTAGGCTACCAAATCTCCGAATCCGGCACCAAACCTCTGGAGTCAAAGGTCCAGGCCATTAGAGAGTTCCCAACCCCAAAAACTATCAAGCAATTAAGACGCTTCTTGGGGATGGCTAACTTTTACAGGCGATTCTTGCCCAATGCCGCGAAGATCCAAGCCCCTCTAAACGCCTTACTTGCTGGTAACCACAAGGCTTCCCACCCCGTCGAGTTAACTGGCGACGCACTTCTTGCCTTCGACCAGTGCAAAGACAGCCTGTCTAATGCTGCATTGCTCGCGCATCCGAACTGCCACGCTCAACTCGCTTTGGTAACGGACGCGTCAGATTTGGCGATGGGCTCAGTTTTGCAGCAATTTCAGGATGGCCAATGGCAACCACTCGCGTTCTTCTCGCGAAAGCTTTGCCCCGCGCAGCAAAGGTATTCACCCTATGACCGGGAACTTTTGGCTATATACGAAAGTATTAAATATTTCCGGCATATGTTAGAGGCCCGACACTTCGTCGTGTATACGGACCACAAGCCCATAACCTTCGCATTCCGTGAACGTAAAGATAGTTGCTCACCCCGCCAACACCGACACCTGAACTTTATTTCACAGTTCACGACCGACATCCGACATATTGCAGGCAAAGACAACGTTGTTGCCGATACATTGTCCCGTGTCGACGAACTGCAAAAGGCCATAGACTTGGAACGCCTTGCCGAGTCCCAAGCCACTGATCAGGAGATTCTACAATTTCTCGGGGGCAACAAATTTTCACTTCGTCTTGAGAGGACCAAACTTCCGGACAGCGACAAACACATTTTCTGCGACGTGAGTACGCCGTCGCCGAGGCCTTTCGTGACGAAACCATTCCGGAAGCCGCTCTTTGATAGCCTGCACAGCTTCAGCCATCCAGGGCCTAAGGCCACCACCCACTTAGTGGCGGAACGGTTCGTTTGGCCAGGCATGCGTAGGGATTGTCGAGAGTGGGCCCAGAAGTGCGTGGCTTGTCAGCGCGCCAAAGTAAATCGGCACGTATCATCTCCACTGGGCAACTTTGATTTACCTCGTGCTAGATTTGCATTTATTCACGTGGACATTGTCGGTCCCCTCCCACCTTCCCAAGGCTACCGCTACTGTCTTACAGTAGTCGACCGATTTACCCGATGGCCCGAGGTCACGCCAATGATCGACATGACTGCCGAAGCTGTGGGGAAAGCCCTGATATCTTGGATATCCAGATTTGGATGTCCAATGCATATCGTAACTGATCGCGGTCGGCAGTTCGAATCCACGCTTTTCCAATACCTTGGAAAAATGGTAGGATTCAAACATCGCCGCACGACCGCGTATCACCCCGCATGCAACGGAATGGTAGAACGTTTCCACCGTCAACTTAAAGCCGCCATCATGTGCCATGCCGACTACGATTGGGTAAACACCCTACCCCTAGTGCTTCTGGGTTTAAGATCAGCTTTAAAGGACGATTTGCACGCGTCATCGGCCGAGTTAGTTTATGGCGAACCACTAAGGTTACCCGGAGAATTCTTCCAACCGTTGACCCCGGACTCCACCGACTTGTCCGATTTCACCACTCGTCTCCGGAATTTTGCCGCTAAGCTTCGCCCATCACCTGCTGCTCGCCACACAAAAAGTAAGATCTTTGTGCACAAGGACCTGGCATCCTCGAGCCACATATTTTTAAGGGACGACACAGTGAGAGGTTCCTTGCAACCCCCCTACACCGGCCCTTATGAAGTACTCGAGCGGGGAGACAAGACTTTTAAAATACTGGTCAAAGGCAAGAGCGTCACAGTATCTATAGACCGCCTTAAGCCGGCCTACGTACTCAGAGACCCACAGCCTTCCATCGGTCAGGACATACCTCCTGCTCCTAGTTATGCGCACAATCCCACAAACACCCCTACACCAGCACCGAATCCGGTCGCACCCTGTCAGGATATTCCGCCTCAGGCAAATTATAAGACCCGATCTGGCCGCAGTGTTCGAGTTCCCAATTACTATCGACCGTAGTGACGGCCTCTGGGGGGGAGTGATGTGGGCTACGTACTTGCACACATATATATATACACACATTTACACATTTATAAACGTAAATAATATTTATATGGCGATCATATTTTAACATATACTTACATACACACACGGAAACACAATACGACAATATATTATAATATACAACATTACATAGATTGATGTAATTATTTAAATGACACCAGCGTGCACGGCTTTACCGTCGTACACGGCTTCGCCGTCGGAATTAGTGCACCACACCGTCGCCCGTCGCTTATCGCTGCAGCAAGTACATCGCCGCGCGGCCCGGCCGGCCGCATTCCAATGCACTGAGGCGACGTCAGTCGATTGCAAGCTCGCCCGAGAGTTCGGTTGCTAATCTCGCGCACCTCCATTTGTTATTGTTGAGACAAACTACCGCTTGACGCGTATATCTTGTTATTCCGCTCTGTACACCTTCTGTGCTATTGTTTATATTGTACTGTGTATGCCTGTCCTAACTATCTGTGTTTAGTGTTCTTCTGTGTGTGACAATAAATAATATTCGTGTACCTACTACTGGTGTATTAGTTTATTGACCAGGACTATCGTAGCCGCGAGTACCGAGTGCACAGAGAACCCAACACACGTGCGCCACGCACCTCTACATATATACCCATAAAATAATCTCTCGATAATTAACTACCTTTTAATCTACTACTACAGCCCTTTTAACGTCCCACTGCTGGGCACGTGCCTCCCCTCAATGCGAGAGGGATTCGGGCCATAGTCCACCACGCTGGCCCAGTGCGGGTTGGCAGACTTCACACATCTATCGAAAACTAGTCAAGTTCCCTCAAACGTGCAGGTTTCCTCGCAATGGAATAAGATTCGCACATAAATCCCAAAGGAGCGAGCCGGGGTTTGAACCTACACACTTCGATTGCAAGGCGTGCGGTCGACCAAAAATAATCAGCGCAACCAGAGTACGTTTTTAAAATAAGTCAAGTGTATTCCGTCAGCCCAGTTCAAGAATTCACATCGCTACTAAAATACATCAGCGCAGTATGTGTGGTCAGCAACGCAACCCAACGTTACCAAGGTATTACCCTAATTCATCAAATAACGTACCTATTCTCTACAAAAAGAACTATATAGTTCATTCGACCTCAACTTACCCGTGCTTATCTTGAGCTCTTATTGAAACTTAAACGGTCCCGTGGGTCGAAAGGGGAATGAAAAATGTTCCCACTTCACCCGCACCGCGCACCGAGCAGATTATCGTACTGAGGATAACGGCCCGTTTCCTCAATCGGCATGTTTGTGGGAGAAAGGGGTGAATTGGGAAAACTTTGGGAGTACAATGCTGAAATGGATGTGAGGCGTAGTTTAGAAAATGCATACCTTACAGCCCAATACAAAAATGAACTGTATTTACTTATAAAAGAGTCAATTCTTCAACTACATGTAATTGAAGACGCGAGTGAATTATGCAGCGTGGGCACGTGGGTTTTGCCACAGAAATTCAATCTTTATTCATACAGACACAGAGTTAGTTTTGGTTATTTTCCAATAACCTTAACATATTTTAACACCGAAGACCTTAAATTGGCTACGAATATGGTTGAAACACGTATGTTCTCACATCACACAAACAATACATATAGGCTGGCTTATTTTATTTCCGAATCTTTACCAAGAGCTAACGGTGGTGTGACAAAACCTCGGCAAGCATCAGTAAACTTGTTTACAAAATCAGTTGTTTACCCTCCTCTATATTCATTTTGTAAAGAAAATATTTGCAACGAACGAGGACTCTACATTGATTGTTAGATAAAGTAGAGTCAATATTCTTAGTATATTATTAACTAGCTTCTATCCGCGACTTCGTTCGCGCAGACTGATTATTCAATATCGTTATAATTATACATACATCATTACGCCTGTATTCCCCGAAGGGGTAGGCAGAGGTGCACTGTAGTGCGCCCACACTTCGCCGATGTATTTTGGTCTCAATGTAATCCCCTATTACAGCGAGCCTATTGCCATTATACCGGGCACATTTTCTTTCAATACGAGGGAGATTTGGGCCATAGTCCACCACGCTGGCCCAGTTCAGGTTGGTGAACTTTACACGCCTTTCTATAGACGTGCTGATTTCCTCACGATGTTATATTATTTTGATGTGATGTGATGTTATTATTAATTATAGCATTTATGTTTTTCTCGGATATTCTGATGTATAAAAAATAATACTGGAAAGTTTCATCAAAATCCGTTCAGTAGTTTTTGCGTGAAAGAGCAATGAACATCCATCCTCAGAAATTTTCAAAAATTATAATCTATACATCTTCTATATCTATACATCTATACTCTATACATACATACATACATACAATACATATACATACATACATACATACATACATACAAATAAATAAAATTGGAGTGTCTGTTTGTAATATCAAAATAACACTTTTTTACCAAATGCGTATGAAAGTATATACGATACCTATAACGAAAACGCAATTTTGATTTTTTTTGTCTGTCTGTCTGTCTGTCTGTCTGTCTGTTTGTTTGAGGTAAACTTCTAAACGGCTGAATCGATTTCAATGGGACTTTCACTGACAGATAGCTGACGTTCCAGGGCGTAACTTAGGCTACTTTAATTTTAGAAAAAGCATTAGGGTTCCGCGGGAAAAACATAATACCCATATTTCCGGGTAATCTCCCTAAAGTCCACGCGGGCGAAGTCGCGGGCACAGCTAGTATTATAATATAATATTAGTATGAGCTATAAATTATTTAGGTATTGTTTGTTGTTGACTGTTTGTTTTTCAGATAGAAGAGTTGTATTATATCTACATTAGGCTAATTTTATTGTAACGCGTATAAACCTCGCTGTCTTTTCATAAATCGCAACGGATTCTAATGCAGCGCTTACCGAACGTTAAAAGTGATTAGCTGAATGACTCTGCTTGGTGATTCACAGGTCTTGAGTTCAAATCCCTGTTGTACACGATTAAGATTTGAATTTAAAACAAACCGGCCAAGTGCGAGTCGGACTCGCGCACAAAGGGTTCCGTACCATTATCTATAAAAACGGCAAAAAAAACACGTTTTTTGTATGCCCCCTTAAATAATTATTTTATTCTGTTTTCAGTATTTGTTGTTATAGCGTCAACAGAAATAGATCATCTGTGAAAATTTCAACTCTCTAACTATCACGGTTCATGAGATACAGCCTGGTGACAGACGGAAGGACGGACGGACGGACGGACAGCAAAGTCTCAGTAATAGGGTTCCCGTTTTACCCTTTGGGTACGGAACCCTAAAAAAATGCTGTAACTAGTTTGATAGTCACATTTTTTTTGCTATTATAATGATTTCTCTAAGAGTAAACTTTTTAGAGTAGATGCCAGATTATTGTCCATTTTAAGAAAATTTTATCATAAAAATATAACGTGTGCGTTGTCTTAAATGGTGTGTTTTCATGTAGTTTATTTCTTTACTATCTATCAACTATTTCATGTTAACTGCGGTGTTTATGAATCGTCATAGTGGTACCATTCCAAACACAGATCCTTATGGAAAGAATAGGTGACAAACTCCACGGTTTCATAATAAATAATTCCAAAATATAGCAATAACAGGAAACGCACTTCATACTGAAGCACCTATAAAACTCAGCGCCATATTCTATAATGTTTCACACTACATTGGTGGACGATATTCCGAATTTTATTCTCAACAGAAAACTGTGTAAGCGTGTTTATATTCGTATTCGTATTGTACAGAGTAAGGTGACACCGGAAGGTGACAATACTCTAACTGCGACAGTTGAAAAATTTCGCCAAAAATATTATATTGGTGTCGATTTTGCTGTAGGTACACAAACTAGTAACTCCTCCCTCCTCGCGTCGTGCTCCTCATTACTGAGGGTCGTGTTTCCCCCATGGAATTATTTTCTCCTTGACTGTCTTGCGCCACCTGTGCCTGTCTTTGGCGACGTGGAGAGCTTCGTGGAGATTAGTGTCCAGAGATTTGCTTGGATCTGGTCAGACCATCGAATGGGACTTCTACCTCTGGAACGTTTTCCGTCGATTTTTCCGGTGACCATAAGTTGCTCGAGGTTGTGACCATCTTTCCTGGCGACGTGACCGAAAAACTCAAGTATTCTACGGAGACAGATGGTAGATAGTCTGGTCTTGACATTTAGCTCCTGTCTTTACATTTACTAACTAATTTAAACTAGTAACAGCTTAACTAAATTTGACACTATTGAAAATATTTCCATCAATACTATAATTGAAAAAAGAATTGCTTACACTTTCGTAAGCAGATTATAATTTATTTTTTTACAAGGGTGTAAGCGGTTCTAACAACATCTAAGAACTCAAGTCAACCTCACCTGCTCGTGGTACACCCTGCCGAACAACAAACGAGGCTCTGACGAACCGTCCACCAACCCGCATTGGACCAGCGTGGTGAACTATCGTCCAAATACCCTTAAAAAACCGCACAACATATTTTTACAATAAAAATAAAATAAATATTTAATGTACAATCTGATATCAATAATTTATTTATTAGAGTTCCGTACCCAAAGGGTAAAACGGGAACCCTATTACTAAGACTTCGCTGTCCGTCCGTCCGTCCGTCCGTCTGTCACCAGGCTGTATCTCATGAACCGTGATAGTTAGAGAGTTGAAATTTTCACAGATGATGTATTTCTGTTGCCGCTATAACAACTAATACTAAAAAACAGAATTAAATAAATATTTAAGGGGCTCCCATACAACAAACGTGATTTTTTGCCTTTTTCATAGATAACGGTAACGGTCAACGGTCCAACTCGCACTTGATCGGTTTTACTACATAATACGTAGACCAATATCTAAGAGTGAAAACTAATCAAATGTTAATTACCTTGATGATCAATAAGGTAATGAGATCACAAGATATTTTTAAAATGTTGTTCTCAATATCTACACAAAAAGAAAAAAAATCTTAAGAAAATATTTAATAATACATCATCACACCTGTATTCCCCGAAGGGGTAGGCAGAGGTGCACTGCAGTGCGCCCACACTACGCCGATGTATTTTGGTCCCAATGTAATAGGGGGCGAGCCTATTGCCATTATACCGGGCACACAGGTTTCCTCATGATGTTTTCCGTCACCGTTTCTTAGCAAGTGATAATCTCAGATGAAAATGAGATTCGCACATGGAACCCAGAGGTGCGAGCCGGGGATAGAACCTGCGCACTTTGATTGCAAAGCGTGCGTTTGACCATTCGGCTACCACTGCTAAGAAAATATTTATTATTACATAGTATCAAAGGTTAATGTGGGAGCACCCATTACTATTATTACCCAGTCCACTTGGTCTGTACAGCTGAAATATAGTAAAAAAATTCTCCAAAAACTTCGGACGCATGACCCGTAAATAAAATGTGGTCTCGCCACTTAGCCGGTTGTTCCACGCTATTAGGCAACATTTTTGCGGCAAATATCCGATTTTGGAGCCTTTCAGATACCTTTTTAGGATGTTATTATTGACTTTGGTACGGCTAAAAGGCGTTTTAGTAGTCTAGATATAGAACATTACTGCTCTATATAACTCATTACTTCGTTGGGGCAAGACTTAAGCCAAAATCAGACATTTTTGCTTATTTTTGCATTCTTGGTTTTAAGAAGTTGCTGTTACCATTAATTTATTATTTGTCATGTGTATTTATTGCACTTTTCCTTGCTATTATTTACTTGATATTGGCATATATACCGCCTAATCGCAGTTGCAGCCATTTCTCATCTTATTCTATTAAATTTCATAATTACGTAAGAAAAGAAGTAGAAATGAGACTATGATTTTTTCCTTATTCCATATAGACACAAGTAACAGCTGATTCACAATTGTTTTCTAGCAAAATAACTCTTATTCCTTCACATATAGCGTCCAATATCGACCAAGTTCCACATTCTAGGGATCCTTCCGGCGACAGTGGCTTTACACAGCTCTATTTGCCGTAGCTAGACAAATGCGTCTAGCTATTAAGTTAACTGTTCTAAATGTGTGGCCTAGTCTCGGCTTCAAGTTCCACTGGTTTTATATTTATGATGATATCACTAGCTTCTACCCGCGACTTCGGCTGCGTAGACTTCGATAATTCAATATCGTTATAAATTATAACCTATATGCTATTCCGATGTATAAACAATAATACTGTAAAGTTTCATCACAATCCGTTCAGTAGTTTTTGCGTGAAAGAGTAACAAACATCCGACTTCAAATAGATGAGTGGGTAACGCTTATTCTAATTATATTAATTTATTTTTCGCTGTTGAGTGCTTATTTGTGGTTTTGAAGTCGGTTTTTGCTTTTTGTTCAAATTTTTTTTTTGTTTTTATATAAATGTTAATTTTGTTCAAATCTCAGAGATCACACCAAAATATCATCTCACAGTCATAAGGACCGAGAAGATTTATTTGATTCTCGCAGAAAACTAAGCTATATTGGAATATACCACCCAGCACCAGTTGGATTTTAAATCTAAATTCAGTTCCTAAATCGCGATATTAGTCCGGCCAGCCTCGCGGCCTTATAAATCATTCTACGGACATTATGGGCCCCGGTTCTGCGGCGCACGCAATTCCATGGCATTCAAAAATGGATACACGGAATGGTGTGTCTGGGTGGACATTGCAACATTTATTATTTCCGTGATATCATATAACATAAATAAAATTTAAGTGTCTCATTATAATATTAAATGAACACCTTTTTATTGGTAAAAAAAACTTTTTAACAAAATAATTAAACCGCCGAAAAACTACAAAACATAAAATAATAAACCTTTTTTATTTAACCTTAATAACTATTTTTTTAAACTATGTAAGTATACCTAAGTCATTTTGGGTCGGCGCCAAACAATCAATGATCAATAAATTTAAAGAAATAACTAAATTAAATTTAAAAAAATGCAACGTGAACTCTTCAGCGACAAACAATAAAATCAAAATTAAACGTATGATGTAAGGTAGGTATCGAACCCGTACACTTTTGATTGAAAAATGACACAATGGTACTTAGAGTACCAAGTCCGAAAAGAGTAATCGTGGAGTTTCTTGCCCATTCTTCCCCTTAGGAAATGCAGTCCGAATGGGTGGTAGAGATACTAGTTTTTTTTTTTACGATTCATACGTGCCTGTATTGATTTACATGAATAAAAAAATCCATTTCTGATTCGGATTCATTGAAGCTAAAAATGCAGAAAGTAGACACAACCGCTAGAGGGGCACTTATAAATCACAGCGCCTGAATCGCGAGGGCTGCACGCAATTACGCGGGTGCTATTGGAAAAGATGTAGGCGTTCTTGAATTTTCACTATAAAGGAATGTGTACTGGCTATAAGAAAAATGTTACGAATTAATAAACAAATTATTATTTTTATTTATTTATTATTTATTAAGACTTTAGCACAAAGATGTACAAAGGCGGACTTAATGCCAAAGGCATTCTCTACCAGTCAACCTTAGGGTGATGCAGAGAAAACAAGGTAGGTGCACTATAAAATATGTTGGAAATAATTTCAGACATTGACATATAATTTACATACAATACGATACACAAATACTTATATATAATAGACTAATATATATGTTATATATAAATAAATATGTATATATATATGTTAGATAAATACATACTATACTAATGAGATGATTCTGCTAACATGTTTTTAGTTATATGTTCGCGAGTTCCCTTTTTGAAGGCGAAACGATTCTTTGCCATCCTAATTTCAGAATCTGTTTTTTTTTTCAAATAAACCCATACAAGCACTTATGAACCGTCAATATATAATTTTTTGTTTAATTTATATGTTACCGCTCCGCTGTCCGTCCGTCTGTTTATCTGTCTATTCGTCTGTCACCAGGCTATATCTCATGAACCGTGATAGTTAGATAGTTGAATCTTTCACAGATTATGTATTTCTGTTGCCGCTTTAACAACAAATACTAATATACAGAATAAAATAAATATTTAATGGGAGCTTCCATAGAACAAACGTAATTTTATGCCGTTTTTATAGATAATGGTACCTACGGAACCCTTCGTGCGCGAGTACGACTCGCACTTGGCTGGTTTTTTAAATCATATTGATCGAAATCTGTAATTCTCAAGTCAACAAAACTTTGTTGAGAACACGGGAAAAGATAGTACATATAATATTTTTCTGAACGACTGTACTGTTCGAATGTGATTGCATTTTGTGAGAATGCAATCTTTTGAAGAATTTTCCATCATACCAGAAACACGGAAGGAATTTTTAAAATCTGTTCAGCGTTATTGTTGTTACTTTGGCAAAATGGATCATATTTTTAACCGACGAAAAAAAAAAAAAAGGAGGAGGTTCTCAATTCGACGCGTATATTTTTTTTTTTTTTTTTTTTTTATGTATGATCACGCATATCTCCGGCGTCACTAAACCGATTTCGAATTTTTTTATGACGTTTGCTAAGGAATTCTTCGAGGGTGGTCCCATTTTCAAAATATTATCAGAAATTAACCCCCTTGGGGGTGAAATGAGGGGTTGAATGTCACATAATTTAAAAATTATTTTTTGATCGACTTGAAACTTTGTATATGTATTTTACATATAAAATAAAGAAATACGTGTTTTAGGAATTTTGAAAAAAAAAATGTATAGGGTGTGAAATGGGGTGATAAAGTTTGCATTATTTTTTATGTATATCTCCGGCGTCACTAAACCGATTTCGATTTTTTCTATGACGTTTGCTAAGGAATTCTTCGAGGGTGGTCCCATTTTCAAAACATTATCAGAAATCAACCCCCTTAGGGGTGAAATGGGGGGTTGAAGGTCACGCAATTTCAAAAATATTTTTTGATCAACCTGAAACTTTGTATATGTATTTTACATACAAAATAAAGAAACACGTGTTTTAGGAAATTTGAAAAAAAAATATTTAGGGGGTGAAATGGGCTGATAAAGTTTGCATTCTGGACTATAGCATATCTTCGGCGTTAGTGAGCCGATTTCGAAAAATCTTTTTTTGTTTAATACGGATAGTTAACAAATATCGAAACGATGGGATGGAAAGGGTGGAGGGGGGTGAATTCCTTTTTTGGGCTGTTATGAGGTGCTAATACTTGCATCTTTTCACAAAATAGATACTAAATTCGCCTTCAAAAACCTAGGTACACTAAAAAGTTAACCTTAACTACCTTATAATTCATTACACTTGTAGTCGGTGCCAATTCATGTGTGTATTTGCCTAGTCTGATATAGATTGGCACCTACACCATGATATACCTACGCCCACGTGGACTTTATTTGGAATTATACCCATTTTTAACCAACGAAGAAAACGGAAGAGATTCACGTTTCGACACGTATTGGTTAGGGTATAACTTCGAAGTTGGCCCTATATAAATTAGGAACAAAAATCCTACCCGAAAGGTGGGAAAATAGGGAGAGATTTATTGTTAATTCTCAAATTTTAATGCTGAGTTGTGTATTACAAAAAAACAAACAGTAGATTCAGATTAAGTAGTAGATTTTAGCCACAAAAAAATATAAAATAAAAACTTTTTAACAAAAAATTAAACCGCCGAAAATTTTAAAAAGCAAAAAATAATATACCTGTTTTATTTAACCTTAATAACAAAGTTCTTAAACTAATGTAAGTATACCTAAGTCATTTTGAGTCGACGCCAAACAATTAATGAACAATAAATTTAAAGAAATAACCAAATGAAATTAACAATGCAACGTGAAATCTTCAGCGACAAACATTAACATTCCAAAAAATGTGCTCTCCGTACGACCACTCGCACACATTGTGTATCGCTATCTCGCTGTGTATTGCTGTCTCGCTGACGTTAACTTCGTGAACGCTCGGCATTTTCCAGCGAAGGTGCGTGTCGCGCCGCGCCGCCGCCGCGCCGCCGCCGTACATCACACTTTACTAAATTAATTAATTTGCTTGTTTGGCGCCGACTCAAAATGACTTAGGTATACTTACATTAGTTTAAGAACTTTGTTATTAAGGTTAAATAAAAAAGGTATATTATTTTTTGCTTTTTAAAATTTTCGGCGGTTTAATTTTTTGTTAAAAAGTTTTTATATATTTTTTATTTATGTTTACTTGCCAAGTTTCGCAAAACTAAAAAAAACATGACCAATGCGTGTTTAAAAAACTTGTTTAAAAACTTAAATTTATTGTTATAATTTTGAATATAATGTTTATTGAAATTATAATAAAATTGAAACCGTGGAGTTTCTTGTCCATTCTTCTGAATACGAATGAAACGGGTGGTAGAGATACTATTACTAGTATTTATTGACGATTCATAAGTGCCTGTATTGGTTTACGAATAAAAAGTTTCTGATCCTGATAAATGAAATAAAGTAATACTGAAACAATATTGCTAAAACAAGCAGTGGTAAGGCTCCTGACATCTAAATCATTGACTTTCAAGAAAAATAATGACAAAAGTTCGAGATGCCTATAGCAGTGGAAAATGATAATTAACATTTTGAAGAAAACTCCATAATTTTCATCCGACAGCGACCTTTTGAGGAAGCTATGATGGTTTCCCGGAAGGACATTTCAAGGATATCTCAAAACTTTGAGCATTTTAATGTGCATTGAAAATGTTAATACGTTTGCTGCGGTATGAGGTCATATTGGCTCAAGGCGAACTTTAATATTTATGAGGTCATATTGGGTCATGGCGAACTTTCATCCAGTGCACAGCGCTCACAAAGTAAGTACCTCTATGAGTCAATATGACCTCATGATGCATCAGCTGAAAGTAAACTAAAAATCCTTACGGAGCGAACGTGTTAGAATTGAGCATAAGATATATATAAATAGATGAACCTCGTATCACATACATTATTGTTTCACTATCACTCAGTATTTTTCAACAACTCCTATAATATTAGAGGGAACAAAACAAAAAAATCGGTCAAGTGCGAGTTGGCGCATACAAACTTGTATGTATGTAAATAGTTGGTACATCACTAGGATCAGGATATTAACAAACATGTTTTTGATTATGTAACTACAAATTTAAGGTGTTCGGATTTTCCACTTTACTTGTTAATCTCATTCAACTGGAGGTACGGTTTTGATTCCTTTGCGAGTCAAAATAGGCGATAATGTGGTCAATAATAAAATAAATTAACACAGATATTAAAACAATTTGGTAAATAGTAAGTGGGATTCCTAAATTATCTGCTAGTACAAAATGAAAACATTCTGAGAACAATTTATTAATATCCCAGCATCCTGCAGCCGTCTTGGAAACGCGTGCCCTGTAATTTAAACATCAAAGGTACGAGATCTTGGCGAACGCACAAAGACGGGTATTAAGTGAAACTTGATAAATAAGCTCACATCTTAATGGTTCCTTGAATTACGGCGTTGTTGATTAGAAAAGAGTAATTGTAGCGACCATTAAGGAATTGTAAGAAGTGTTTTAAGCTATACAATGTAACTTAACAATATCAAGGAACACATTTTAAAATATTGAAATGGATTTTTTGAGCAGATTTTTTTTCTACCCATGTCCGTTATAGACTTCAAAACCATCCAAGCGGTTTCATTAGATAGGCAATAATGCGATGATGGTTTTAGACCACTAAAGCAATGTATTAGGCACATTCAGTTCATTCATCATAGTAGCACACTCCCGGTATGCGCTAGTATTAAATAAACTAGCAAATACCTATGCCAACTTGTGGATAAAAAATGTTTAACAAGGTTTTAATGATACAATCCTAAAAATTACATTTGTTCTGCAAGAGCTTTGTTGCATTGGAATGAAGAAGTATTTAACTTCTAAATTTCTAACCATCTCTAAATCACTTGGAAAAGCAGTAATAAAACTTTCGCCAGACAACACACACTCATCGTATGGACCTAAACTAAGTTATGTTTCCACTATTGGAACTAGCAGTGGTAGCCTCGTGGGCAAGAACGCCCGCCTTGAACGTAAGGGGTGCAAGTTCAAATCCCAGGCCCGCACCTCTGAGATAATTTTCATGTGCGAATGTCATTTTCAACAATGAATACCACTTGCTGAACGGTGAAGGAAAACATCGTGAAGAAACCTGCACGCACGTGTATAGAAAAGCGTGTGAAGTTCACCAACCCGCACTGGGCCAGCGTGGTGGACTATGACCCAAGTCTCCCTCGTATTGAGGGGGAATGTGGCCGGTATAATGGCAATAGGCTCGCCCCCTATTACATTGGGACCAAAATACATCGGCGAAGTGTGGGCGCACTACAGTGCACCTCTGCCTACCCCTTCGGGGAATACAGGCGTGATGATGTATTTGATGTATTTATCGGAACTATTCAGTACATCTCTGCCTACCTATTCGGGGAATACAGGCGTGATTTATTTATGGTATACTTATATATATCAATGATAATCTAAATTGAACAGCACCCGATAAATCGGAGGGCCTTTGAAAATAAACAATACCAAAATCTCTTCGATACTTTACGAAAACACATCGGAAGTTCCTTCGCTGACGTTTCGGTCCAATTATTGAGATAAATCACACCTGAGGGAGGCTGGCTGCTGGAGCGGAACTCGCCTGTCCATTTGCTTGAACTCCGTTAAATTTATTGTTCCACGGACTTAGCCTCTTCCTACTTCTGCTATCCTAGTACTTTGTAGCAAAGAAAAAGTATTTTTATTCCACAAGCTTTACAAAGCATTTTATTGTTATGAACACTGAATGACACTTTCAATAATAATTATCAATTCAGTAGCTTAAGGAAACCTGCACGTCTATCGAAAATCGTGTGAAGTTCGCCAACCTGCACAAGACAGTACCTAAGCCTCATATTAAGGGGCAATGTATCCCAGAAGCAGTGGTAGCCGAGTGGTCTAACGCACGCTTTGCAAATCAAAGTGTGCAGGTTCAAACCCCGGCTCGCACCTCTGGGATTTATGTGCGAATCTCATTTTTACCCCAGATTATCATTTGCTATGAAACGGTGAAGGAAAAGATCGTGAGGAAACCTGCACGTCTGAGGGGAACTTGTCTAGTCTCGATAGATGTGTGAAGTCTGCCAACCCGCACCGGGCCAACGTGGTGGACTATGGCCTGAATCCTCCTCACATTGAGGGGAGGCCCGTGCCCAGCAGTGGGACGTTAAAAGGGCTGTAGTAGTATTCCAGATGTACAGTTACTATGATTTTTACAAGTATTTTGGGCAACCTAGTCGCTGGTGTCAGGTATACATTTGAATCTTTATGTAAAAGTCTAAATATGTATCTAAATTACAATACTGAATCTTGTTAATGTGAAAATACAGCGGCTACAGACTCTTTATTATGATCAGACAATTTTCTACTCACAAAACATCCAAGAAACAAAGTTCCGCTGGTTCCCCCAGCTCAATCATCAAATAGATCCATCAGCCGACATTATTCATTCTGTTACATCAATAATTTGCGATGTTCGACCCGAGGCGATGTCGGTCCGAAAATATTTTATTCCCAAGCAATGTCTGGGTGTGGAACTCAATTTTCTGTATCGAACTGGGCCGTGACTGGAGTTTGTGATGCTTGTATACGAGTAGGTACGTCTGTTACGAGCGATAGACGGATGTACCATGAGATAATCAAGCAAGTTACGAATTGCATTTTCTGAGAAGGATATCATGGATCGTTTAAAAAAAATATTTTTCTTTTTGAAATGTTTTCAACAGTTCCTTAAATAGGTTTGTTAGTTTTAAGGATTAAACCATGATCTAAATAGGTATTTTTAATGTTAAATCTATCATCATTTGCTTACCTATTCCCTTTATTAGGGGTTGGCGCAGTATGTCTTTTTTTCCATTTATGTCGGGTTTCCATCATACTGACATCCACTCTGATCTCATTCATATCACTTTTTACATACTCCGTTCATCTTTCCTTGGGTCGTTCTCTCGCTCTGCTGTATTCTTCATTCATACTCATCACACTTTTTGTCACATGCCCGAGGTCCCATGGCTTTCACCACAGAAATTCAATCTTTGATATATTGACACGGAGTTCGTTTTGGTATTGAGAAAAAAATTGTCGCGAACGCTTTGACGCCCCACACTTGCACACGTGCACTTTATCTCGTATATGTTTTACAACCTTTATATTGCTTGCAACGTATGTATGTCCGGGTGGAATCTTGCAATTGAATTTTGAATCAGTTATCTTTAACCGATTGAGCTGAAATTTGGTTTAAACGCTTATTTTGGATGACAATGCATGCTTAGCTATGTGACGTCATTCTAATTCCAATATGGCGGATCATCCAAGATGGCGGAATAGTTATTTTTTTCTGCACTACCACAGTATGTCAAATGAAAGGGCTTGCTGAGGAGAACACGAAAACTAAGAGCAATTATAATAAAACCTTGTTTTTAAAAAGTTTTTTTTTACCATTTTATTTACAGTAGAACGTTAGAAGTTCATAAATTGTGCCAACCACGGGTAACGTTGCATCGAAGCATTGCTCGATACAAAATATTTCACGTGATATTTCTTGGTCTAATAACGTACCATTATTTGCGTCCTATGGGACGGTTGCGTGGACCGCTGAAAGAATTTTAGGATACAGTATATTTTCTGCAATCCTTTGTATAAATTTAAGTCTATAAAAATACGTGCGAAGATCACCAACCTGCACTGGGCTAGCGTGGTGGATTATGGCCCAAATCTCCCTCGTATTGAAGAGGAATGTGCTCGCTATTATGATAATAGGCTTTATATTGGGCCCCAAAACACCATCAGTGAAAAACCATGCTCTTTGGCCTACCACCACTTCTTAAAGTAATGCTATTTTTTTTATTTGAAACATCTAATGGTGCGCTTGGCGAGTGAGAGCAACTGTCAATGCCGCGATGCTGTGATGCGAAAACTTCGAGTAGCTCCGTGGCTCCTCGGTTCTTTCCGCCGCTTAGACCCATCCACCGGCTGAATCCGCTCACTTGCCGATACCGCGCTTCACTCTCTCTACACTAAATAAAATAATGTTTCACATCTGCCAGGCGTCCCGCGACGGCTACTTTTTTTTACAAATTATGTACATGAATTAACTGTCAAAAATCGAGAGTAAGATCACAAATATTGGTGCAAGACACGTGGTGGTAAGAAGCCTTATGTTACCTGTACAATAAATTGAACAGAGCTTGAGTTAAAAAGAGATAGAAGGTCTAGAAAGGCAAAAATCAATGCTTATCAAGTCGATTTCACCGGCAGAAGCAGTTAAAACCGACCGCCGCCGTCCGATTCTCGTACATTTATCTTAATAATGGGTTTTTAGTGGTACTTAACTTTTATATTTGAAGATAGCGTGTTTTTTTCAGGAGTTAAATAATGATTGACTTAACAAAAATTTTAAAGTGTTATCACTTAAAGAGAAATGTACCTAAACTATGAAAGCACCGAACATTGCTCTCACGAAAAGGTAAACTTGACAGAGATACAAACTTAACTTTGCAGTTGGTTTACTGGTGTCCCCATACAAACTAACTAAAAAATTAGTTTATCGCAAAAAAACATTTACTGAAAATAAATTTACAATTTTCAAATTTTTTCTTTTACATAAAAGGCCCTGCTTCTTGCTAAATTTCAACCTCAAATTTGATTTTCTTTAGAGCACCAAAAGACTGCAGATATAAGTCTCTGTTATAAATTTCAACTTGATACCTTAAGGCGTTTCTGAGAAAAAGGGCCTTGACAGACAGGCGGACAACAAATTGATGCTATATGGGTTCCTTTCATTTTTTGGGTACGGAACCCTAAAAACATTGCTGTAAGTCAGGTGGTGGTAAGGGGGCTGTATTAACTCGTAGAAAAAGGGAATTCAACAATAAAATAACATTAACAGCGCGAGAAAACTTTGACGTTTTACCACAGAAATTCAATCTTTATGTATATTGACACAGAGTCCATATTGGTATTGACAAACATTTTGACCAGTGTAACTTTAGCATTGTATATTATACAGGAAGATAAAATTTCTACTCAATTAGTCTCAGCTGCTATAAACCTATAAAAGCGGTAACGACATAAAATGTGTTGTAAGAAGATAACCGACTTTCAGTTTTATAAGCTCTAATTTAAAGCTGGAAATCGGATGTAGTGATAGTGATGACGGCTAGGTCTAGTGAGTGTAGGCCACCTGGCTCACTGCACCAGATAGTTGCGGGTTCGGTTTGGCAAATTTCGGAATTTGTCATGGTCTGGGTGTAACTGCCACACCCAGTCCATTGTATGGGACTAATAGTACAATCTTTGCTTAGTCTGAAATCATACGATGAGTATGTGTTGTCTGGCGATATTTATCAGTATACTAGCTGAGCTCGGAACTGCGTACGCGCAAAATTACAAACTCATTTTTTTTTGTAAGAACCTTTTACGAAGTAATTAGAGATCTTTAAAAAAAATGAATAAAATTGATCAAAAGAAAAAATTGCAAAAACATCTTTTTAAAAATAAGCTTTTATAAAGTTTTTATTAACATTATGTTATTTTTTAGTTATTTGGATTTAATGTGACGTTGTATTAGTTTTCGTGTTCTCCTCAGTAAGCCCTTTGATTGGATACCCATATCGTGGTAGTGCAGAAATAATAACTAGTCCGCCATCTTGGATGATCCACCATATTGGAATTAGAATGATGTCACATAGCTAAGCATCTAGAATAAGCATCTAATCGTCTAATCCATTGTCATCCAAAATAATCGTGTATACCAAATTTTAGCTCAATCGGCTAAAGATAACTGATTTAATATTCAGTTGCAAGATTCCACCCGGACATACATACGTTGCAAGCTAATATAAAGCTTGTAAAAAAGCCGCGTCGAATTGTCCGCCTACGAGGAAAAAAAAAGTATACAGCATTAATGTTTTTCTAGTTTTATTATGGAGTCATGAATTTCAGAAATAGGTTTTCAGCTCTGGTGTGTCTTTCGAGATACGACATTTTTTTCTACCGTCGATAAAAGGATTACCAAAATTATTATTTCGGACTTCTGGTACAGCCTATATAGTGGCACTGTGTACTGCGTTTGATGTGAAATTTGGCGACAATCCGTCGCATTGGAATCTCTCATTGCCGTTTATCTCACTTGATTTTACGATTCCATGAAGTGTTCGTCTAGTTAGGGTTGGATTCTTGACGCCCTGCACACACTGGAGCGAGCGAATTACATTGAACATGTTCTCTGTGTCAATATGCATAGAGATCTTTTCTTCTAGCAGTGGTAGCCGCGTAATCGAACGCTCACCTTACAATCTAAGTGTGCTCGAACCTCTTGGTTTCACGTGCGAAACTCATTTTAATCCGAGATTTAACACTCACTTGCTATGAAAGAGTGAAGGAAAACATCGTGAAAAAACCTGCACGTCTATAGAAAGGCGTGTGAAGTGCACCAACCCGCACTGGGCCAGCGTTGTGGACTATAGCCTTAAAATCTCCCTCGTGTTGACGGAGAATGTGCCCGGGATAATGGCAATAGGCTTGCCCCCTATTACATTGGGACCAAAATACATCGGCGAAGAGTGGGTGCACTGCAATGCACCTCTGCCTACTTCTTCAGGGAATACAGGCGTGATGATGTATTATCTTTTCTTCTTTTTCGAAATTAATATTGATGAAATTTAATGGAATTAGATCAGAAATTGCTGCACCAGCGATTAGCTGTTCTGTCAATGTTAAGAAATGAATAGCAAGTAATTTAGTAAATACACATTTTAAATAAAAATGTGAAGGATATAAAGAAGGCTAATGTAGGATTGCTTCTACTTCTGTCTTGACGAAACGAATTAAATTTAATGGAACGAGATGAGGAATGGCTCCACCTGCGGTTAGCGGGTAAGACAGCCAGTGTCAAGTAATTAATAGCAAAAACAAATAGGTAATGGGTGTTATACAGGTGGCAGATGAATCACATCAATATATGTTCTATTACCGTGGTAAAATCCACGCGACAACGCGTCTTCGATGACATTAAGTTGAAAAATGTTTTGCGAGTTAATACAGCTAGTTTTGGTACTCACATATACTCACGCCTGAATTCCATGGGGGTAGGCAGAGACTACCGTTTGCCACATGCTACGATCCTGACATACCTCTTTTGCTTCATCCACAGTCATACATCTTTTCATGCACTTCCTTCGGTTGAGGGTTCTACGGACTTCACCTTTCTGAAAGATACCGTTAATCTAGTCAAGAAAGGTCCTTCCCGGATACCCCTTTCCTAAACTTCCACTCACGTTAGTTTTGGTGTTAGCAAATAATTGGTCCCACGCGTTTTAACGTCTGTGGTTGCAGAGTTTCATGTTTTAATACTGATTGGATGACTCTCATTGTTCGTGTGGTTTGAATCGTAAAATTAACACGTGGTTTAGCAAACGAAAACTTGATGGAAAATAAATTCCTAGTATCGTAAGTAGTTAGGTTAAGGACGTTAGTTTGAAGTAAAACAACAATCACACAAATTTCACGTACCCATCACACACTATTATGTCCTCAGACTCGTATCGCACTCATAAAACACATTAACATTACATAGGTGAAGTTTTCGTAAGCGTTTTTAGTTCTAAACGTTAATGTCAAAGCTTCTGTTCAAGTTATATTCAAGTTTTCTCAGACTTATGTAAGAAAAAACAAAAAAAAAACATTGCTACTGAATTGAGAACATCACCCTTTTGATAAGAAAATAATGTTAAAAAACCTGTCACTCGACTACGGAAACAAGATAATCGACTCCTCCTATTGTTGAAGTAAAATTGTAGCCTATGTTCCATAATAAGAAATCGATTAACACCATATTCATAAAAAAAAAACATACGTAACATACATACGATTGCTAAAACATAACCCTTTCTTTTGGCTTCGCAGTAGTCGGGTAAAGAAATATACGAAGGCATAACTCGCTACTATTTTTGGAACGTAGTTCCTTATGGCGCGTTGCGAAAGGGGGCTAGTCGGAAAAAATTAAGACTAAAAGTGTCGACCGACACTTCTGTAAATGTGTGTGTGAGAGTAAAAGTTGTAACGATACTTTTGCAAATGTGTGTGTGATTTCGATTTCGATTTCGGTTTCGGTTCCGGTTCCGATTTCAATTTCGATGTGTTGTGTATTGTGTGTATGTATGTGTACATTTTTTTGCTTTTTTATTTATTTCAAAAGGCACTTCGTTCCATCCGGGTGTCCCTTGACACCTCTCAAGTTTTTTTTTTACCAGGAAGAAAAACTAAAATCTAAAATAAAAAAAATTAAATCTAATAAAATCAGAAGCTAAAAATCCAATGGAATTCCCAGACAGCACTCATTCAGTATAAATTGGAGTCAATACAGTGACATCTCATAAATAAACATGTATGGTAAGACGGGTGTGTGCCCGACCTTATCGAGTGGGTACTTAGCTGAATTAACTTTTTGAGAGGAACGGCCTCTATTCATTTTTTTCCTGAGGTATTGGGTTTTCTAGGGTTGTACTAACATACTTATTATTATTTTTTAAATTAGATGACACGACCAATCCTTATAACCCTACAAATATTATAAATTTGCAAGTTTGTGAGGATGGATGGATCAATGGATGGATGTTTGCTACTCTGTCACGGCTAAACTACTGAACGGAATTTTGATGAAACTTTACAGTATTATTGTTTATGCATCAGGATAACATACTCGTATAGGCTATAATTTATAAAGATGTTTAATAATCTAAGTATGTACGGACGAAGTCGCGGGTACAAGCTAGTAATCTATAATTTTTTTAATTTTTTTTTTAAACACACCTGTCATAGAGAGAACAAAATAAAAATAATGGCATGGCATAGATTAAATTTAGTTGAATAATCTGACATTTCTTTAAGTTAATACAGTTAATTTTTATAATGACAACGCCGATATCAATATTAAAACTTATTTTTTTCTTAAAAAGACTTGCATTTAACAAATCGACTTCATTTAAAATCGTTCGCTTTGACAACCCTATCGACTCCTAATGAGATTCAATAAAACAGGAGCGAGCGAGTGATAATACCATAGAGAATAAAATACATCGTCACCACGCCTATATTCCCGGAGGGGGTAAACAGAGGTACACTGCGGTGCACCCACACTTCGCCGATGTATTATGTACATGTCGGTCCCAGCCAAAAGAGTCGTTAGGCCATGCCTAAGATCTTGGTGGAGTCTAAATAAAAACGAGCAAAAAATAACGATTTTTGTAAGGGAGGCCCCTTAAATATTTAATTTATTCTGTTTTTTAGTATTTGTTGTTATAGCGGCAACAGAAATACATAATCTGTGAAAATGTCAACTGTGTAACTGTAACGGTTCATGAGATACAGCCTGGTGACAGACGGATGGACGGACGGACGGACGGATGGATGGACGGACGGACGGACGGACAGCGAAGTCTGAGTAATAGGGTTCCCGTTTTACCCTGTGGGTACGGAACCCTAAAAATAACCAATAAGGCCTCCCGCACACTGGGGCGTCAATTTTTTTGTCATACCAAAACAAACTGTATTGACTCACAGAAAAATGACACTGACACTGACACTGACAGCCCGAGAGAATTTTGACGCGAGGTTGCGTGGCTTCTACCACAGAAATTCAAACTTTATGCATATGGACACAGAGTTTGTTTTAGTATGGTGACGGGGGCTTAATTACACTCCTGTATACACGACGGCTTAGTGCAGCCAGTGTTCCAATCCCCTCAGCAACAAATTTTGGAAATGGCATTTCCGAAATTTGTTCGCGTCTGGGTGTAACTGGGATCGGCCCCAGTCCACTATATGGTACCCATAGTACGAGCTTCGCTTAGTCTGGGATCATACGACGAGTATGTGCTGGAGATATTTATTAAACTAATCCAATACAATCATCCGCGAAAATGTTCCTATAAGAAAGCACAATGAAGACGTGATAAGAATAATGAGCGAATTTATATCACGCTTTTGGGTTCCGCACTGTATAAGTTTTTTACAACTACTAGTTCTTGAAATGCAATGGCAGTCTAGTTAATAAAAACTCCGTCCTGAACCCAAGGAATCCTCTGGAATTTTTGGATTTCATGTGCGAAAATTGAGCGAAAGACCGGGATGAATAGAAAAAGGTGGGGAAGACCTTTGCCCAGCAGTGGGACACAAATGATTAGAAAAAAAGTGTGAATGTAATTTTCAATAGTGATCACCACTTGCTGAACGGTGAACGCAAACATTTACACGTCTATAAAATGGATTACGAAGTTTACCAATCTGCACTAGGCTAGCGTAATGGATTATGACCCAAATCTCTTTCGCATTGAGTGGGAATTCGCCCGGTATAATAAAAATATCCTCGCTTCCTATTACATTGGGACCAAAATACATCTGTGAAGTGTATGTGCACTGCAGTACACCTCTGCCTATCCCTTCGGGAAATACGCCTGATTGTCAAGACATCTTTACGATCTAATAAACCAGTAACGAGATCCAACCAATAATAAATAACTTTTTTAACAGGAATAATATAAATTAATTTCGTGATGTAGCCTCATTTCGAAGGTCATTCAACTTAAGGTTAACGTTTCGTGGTAATTTGCGGAACCCTAAAAATATAGAATCTTGCAAGGTAATCCTTCGGTTGCGTGCTCAACTTGTAATGGAAAAACTAGACGAGCGCTGATTTGGTTCAACTGCAGCTATACGTTTCGCGGGGATCATTTTCCTGTTTGCGAATAGATTTTCTCCTTTTGTTTATAAACCGACGACTTTCATTTTGTTATCAATTACTTGTACAGTTACTTTAAGAACTAGCTTTTATCTGTGCTTTGTCCTCGTGAAATTTAGAAAAGTAGCCTTACTGCTTATAAAATCAGTGCCAGTGAAAGTCCCGTCAAAATCTGTACAGCCGTTGCGGAGATTATTCGGAACAAATGGATATTATTTATTTTGCATGGAAATCTTATACTTTTTTTAAAATAAAAGTAGCCCAGGTTACTTCTTGTAAATTTAGCTATCTGCTGCTGAAAGTTTAGTTAAAATTGGTGGAGCTGTATGGGAGTTTACCTAAAATAAACAGACAGTAAAAACTATGCGTTTTCATTGTATGCATTTAATAAAAAGCTGTTATTTTGAATTTACAAACAGTCACTTCATACATACATATACTCACGCCTGTATCCCATGGGGGTAGGCAGAGACTACCCTTTGCCACACACTACGATCCTGACATATCTCTTTCGCTTCACCTACAGTCATACATCTTTTCATGCACTTCCGTCGGTTAAGGGTGCTACGGACTTGACCTTTCTGGAAGAGACCGTTAATCTAACAGTCAGTCACTTCAATTTTATCTAATTGTTAGTAGTATGTATGTGGGTAGATATATAGTATAGATTTAAGTGGATTGTAATGTACAGAAGTGACAGTCTTTGACATTATTTAAGGAGATTGAAAAATCATCTTATAAAGATATTAAAAAGGTGGCACTGAATTGATGACAAAAAGTAATACGAATATGGATTTCACTTTCGATTTCAGATCTATTCTATGAAATCTGTGAAATCTATGAAATCTATGAAATCTATGAAATCTATGAAATCTATGAAATCTATGAAATCTATGAAATCTATGAAATCTATGAAATCTATGAAATCTATGAAATCTATGAAATCTATGAAATCTATGAAATCTATGAAATCTATGAAATCTATGAAATCTATGAAATCTATGAAATCTATGAAATCTATGAAATCTATGAAATCTATGAAATCTATGAAATCTATGAAATCTATGAAATCTATGAAATCTATGAAATCTATGAAATCTATGAAATCTATGAAATCTATGAAATCTATGAAATCTATGAAATCTATGAAATCTATGAAATCTATGAAATCTATGAAATCTATGAAATCTATGAAATCTATGAAATCTATGAAATCTATGAAATCTATGAAATCTATGAAATCTATGAAATCTATGAAATCTATGAAATCTATGAAATCTATGAAATCTATGAAATCTATGAAATCTATGAAATCTATGAAATCTATGAAATCTATGAAATCTATGAAATCTATGAAATCTATGAAATCTATGAAATCTATGAAATCTATGAAATCTATGAAATCTATGAAATCTATGAAATCTATGAAATCTATGAAATCTATGAAATCTATGAAATCTATGAAATCTATGAAATCTATGAAATCTATGAAATCTATGAAATCTATGAAATCTATGAAATCTATGAAATCTATGAAATCTATGAAATCTATGAAATCTATGAAATCTATGAAATCTATGAAATCTATGAAATCTATGAAATCTATGAAATCTATGAAATCTATGAAATCTATGAAATCTATGAAATCTATGAAATCTGTGAAATCTATGAAATCTATCTAACAGTGAAAGAGATTGAACGTGTTTATTGAAAAAATTATGGTAAGATTCAAATGTCTAGCAAAAGCTTGTAAGACATTTTTAGTCTGATTATTAGTTCATGCTATTCAACACAAGGTGAAACTAAAAACAAAATGTATTTAGCTCGGGATGAATCAACTTTTTGTTTCAAACAATGAACAATTATTATTCATAACTAGCTGTGCCAGCGACTTCGCCCGCGTGAACTTTAGGGAGATTACCCAGAAATATGGGTATTATGTTTTTCCCGCGGAACCCTAATGCTTTTTCTAAAATTAAAGTAGCCCAAGTTACGCCTTGAAACGTCAGCTATCTGTCAGTGAAAGTCCCATTGAAATCGGTTCAGCCGTTTAGAAGTTTACCTCAAACAAACAGACAAAAAAAAAAAATGCGTTTTCGTTATAGGTATCGTATATACTTTCATACGCATTTGGTAAAAAAAGTGTTATTTTGATATTACAAACAGACACTACAATTTTATTTATTTGTATTCTATAGATGTATAGATTTAAATCAAAAGTAACAGTCATTCGTTTTGCCTGGCCAATTTCTTCACCGAACATCTTAGTATTAAAAGTTATATAAATGACTTGCTCATTACAAAAATTAAGCGCTATTCGGGCACTTAACAAAAACTTCAACAACCCAAAAGCCTGAAAAGATCTGTAAATTCTAGAAAGTTAGTACATTTATGTGAAAAGTTTATTATATTGTGGTCTGGTTTCTGAGCGACGACGGTAGCATATGGCTACGGTCAGATTAAATACACAATATCATTTGCAGTCATACGTGGATTTTTATAATATTCGTAGGCAACATCCGTAGCAGACATAGCACTATGAAACATTTGCAGCAAAAGTCAAACGCATTCGTAGTACTACGAAATCTTCGTAGCCGTACGCAAATGCAGCACTACGAAATATACGTAGCCGTACGCATTTGTAGACACTTCGAAATATTCGTAGCTGAATGCACAAGTAGCACTATAGAACATACGCAGCCAAAATCATACGGATTCGTAGCGCTACGTAACATTTGTAGCTATACGCATATGTAGCACTATGCCTAATCTGTAGCCGAACGTATACGTAGCACTACTAATACTCCTTAACACTTCCGCTTCCATAAATGGTAGATATTTTATGCTACAATCAATAAATAGTCTCAATTATGACCTGGTCAATCAGAGTGTGAATAACAAAGTCATCAAGAAAGCGGTCATTATCACACCCTGCAACGACTGAGGCGAAATTAGTTGATATTTTTAAAAGTGTACTCTGGAACAATTGCTGTAAATGGGTGAATTTCAACAAGTGATTTTTTTTTGTCATTTCGGTGGATTTTTTTTATAGCCATGCTTTCTACATATATTTAGTAACAAATAAGACTTTAACCTTATTTATAACGTATGCGTGAATGGACATCAATTAACATGAAAACTTACTGAAATATTTAAGGTTTAAGTTTTGGGAGTTCACTGAAATGAAAAGTGTCCAGCGAAATGATAAAATGATCACTGAAATGACTATACTGTGCACCGGAATGAAATTAGCACACTGAAATGATACAGCCAAGAACATCTAGTATTTTTCTAAGGATTCCGTACGTTGTCTCAAACGAATAGATAAATTTCCATGGTGATATGAGGACTGTATTTTTGTGATATTTAGTAAACATAAGATATATTATCTTAGAGAAAATTATTAGTTAAATTGTTAGCGAGAAGAGAATATAATAGTGGTCTTACAGATAAATGTAAATAAAACTTCAAAATTTTCCAAATCAAATCTTATATTTTTACAACACATTTTTTTATGGTTTAAAAATAATCATTATAAAAATATCTACGTATGTATATCAAAAAAGCTAAGCAATTTTAATCTTTTTAGATATACGTATGCAAAATAACAAATAAAAACTAAAATTGAGATCACGTTATCGTTAAATAACGCAAAAAAAGAGTAACCAACAATTTTGCTTTATAACCTGATTAGGTGCTTAAGTAAAGGGAATGAAAATTGCGGTCATTCTATTGTTGTTTTATTTGCCTCGCGCTCAAATACTAGTGATTGAGGGAGAGGTGAGCAGGCATGTCGGCTGCAAATTTCCATGCCCTTCCTATAAGTAATTGGGTTATACCTACTCATATAATTTTACAAACGTTACAATTTCTGAGTTCGTACTTACGTTACTTACTTGCTTGTTGATTACTCATTCCAACAGGAGATTGCGATGTTGATGGCTTAATAACTGATATCTCATTGATTCGGATTGAGAGTCTATTTGGTTCATTTGTGACATTATTTCGTAGTAAATCTTTTGTAAGTTTCTTTTCTTTGGAAGCTTTGAGAGGTAGTACCAACTTTTCTGATAATTGGATTGGACGCAGTTGTGCGGTCTTTTTATTATTAACAATAGTCAATAATTGAGTTCCAGTGAAGTCATAAAAACCTAAATGTTTACCGTGAGGGCACCTTATAGTTTCATTTAGGCCTACTCTTTCAATACAGGACAGATGAAAAAGTGCTAAACGGTTTCCTGACTCTTTAGACCAAACAACTTGGTGAACCTTCACAGTTCCAGCAAAAGTCTTTAAGTCTTTGGGCAAAAGCCAGTCTTTTTCTGTCACCTGATAATCTTCAACTATTTCAATTTTCACACCTTTAACAAAAGACTTTAGGTTTTGGACCGGTGATTCAATATTGGTGATATCATGTCCATATGAGACCTGTTTATCCAGAATTCTCTTTAATACTCCACCCACTCCATCTGCGACACTTTTTCCATGACCACACTCACAATAATTCCAAACTATGTGGGTCAGCATTGGACAATAGGTACACAGCTGTGTTATTATAAATAATATCTTTTTATTCCTGTACTGCGCAGATAGCGAGTCAGAACTAATGTAAAGATTACGAACCAGAGGCGCAGTTATCTCAATTTCTCGCAAAACTGGAATGAGATGTGCCCATACTGCAGCAGCATCATGTCTTAAAGAGGTACTAACAGTACAAAAAGACTGAGTTTTGCAAGTTTCGTTGTTCAGTTTGAAATATATAACGACTGTATGTAAAGTAGGTGTTTTAAAATAATATTTTTTAATTTCAATTGGACCCTAGAATATTTTATATCTACAAATTCACTCTATAAAATAACGTAAAATCATCGAAATTTTCTATACTATATTTTTTATACAAAAGAAACATATAGTAATTATGCGTATAAAGATAAAGGAGCTGTCTTATAATGAAGGAAAACTCTTGAAACAATTATACAGTTGATATTTAGTAGGTATAATAATCTACGGGCTCAATGTAAAGAGAATAAACATTGCTAAAGCTGTTGATTGGTTCAATAAGAACAACCTGCTTTTGAACGAGCAAAAAACTAAATGCATAAAGTTCTCGACACCAAACGTGCGAGAAATAGGGACCAGTCTTCAACTAAATGGAACGGGGTTGGACCCTGTGGAGTCAACTGTCTTTTTAGGTATCACAATAGATTCCAAATTACAATGGGGTCCCCACATTAAAAAATTGTCGGGTAGGCTCAGTTCGGCGGCTTTTGCTGTTAAAAGAATTAGATTCTTAACTGATGTGGAAACAGCTAGAATAGTTTATTTCAGTTATTTCCATAGCGTTATGTCTTATGGCATATTGCTCTGGGGATGCTCTGTTGACCTTAATTCTATTTTCGTACTACAGAAGAGGGCCATACGAGCCATTTACAACCTGGCTCCGAGAGATTCCCTTAGAGAAAAGTTTAAGGAGATAAATATTCTAACTGTCATATCCCAATTCATATTTGAAAATTTAATGTATGTTAAGAAAAATCTATGCAATTTTGAAAAAAGAAGCGATGTTCACTCATTAAATACACGGAATAAGCATATGCTATCCGTACACGTTACTCGTCTCCACAGAATAAATAACTCTTTCATGGGGCAAAGTATACGCTTTTTCAATAAACTTCCAAAAGAAATCAGAGATTTGCCCATTAATAAATTTAAAACTGCAATAAAATGGAAATTGTATCAAAAGGGCTATTACAAAATCTCGGATTATTTGGAAGATAAATCAGCTTAGGATTGTACAGCTCAGGTTCAAATCAAAAATAAAAATATTGCCCGTCATGTCAAAGTGTAGCGTGTGTTGCCTTACTAACGTATTATTATCTTATCTTTATTATTAAAAACAGCTCTAAGGCAACACACTGGAGCTATATGTACCTATGTATTTGTAATAAGTTTTGGCGATTTAAAAAATGATCAGCCCACTGAGTTTCTTGCCGGATCTTCTCAGTTGAGGTCGCGTTCCGATCCGGTGGTAGCATAGTAGAATATAAGAAAAAAAATGTAAACTTGACAATTTGTAAGTGCCCCCATAGGCCTATACAGAATAAATGATTTGACTTTGACTTTGACTTTGACATTACGAAGAGCTGACTGTCTAGCTTATCCATCATATTATCGTTGAGCGGAACAAATGTGCATCTAGAAGTACATTTATTATATATTTTCTAACTAGATATTTTAAACAGAAATATATAGCATCTAGGCAAAAGTACATCACAAAAAAAATTTACAAAAATCAAAAACCTAGGTGCACTAAAATGCTAAACATAACCTTATAATTCATTTGGAATAGGTGCCAATCTACGTCAGACTAGGCAAATACACACACAAATTGGCACCGGCTCCCAAGTGTAATGAATTATAAGGTTATTTTTAGCTTTTTAGTGCACCTATGGTTATGAAGTCAGTTTTTGATAAAAAAAAAATCACGCTTTTTAGTATCAATAATCATTGAAAATATGCAAGTATTATCACCTCATAACCACCCTTAAAAACTTAAAATGTACAGCCAAAATAAAATCACCCCCCCACCCCCTCTTTACACCCCTTTGGGCACCCCCGGTTTCGATCTTTGTTAACAATCCATAGTAAACAAAAGATTTTTTTTGAAATCGGTTCACTAACGTCGGTGATATGCCGTAGTCCTGATTTGACCCCCATTTCAGCCTCAAGGGGATTGATTTCTGATAATATTTTGAAAATGGGACCAAGTGGCAACTATTCCGCATCAAACAAAAGAAGAATCACGTAAATTAGATCATAAATCGCAGCGTAATCGGTGTACATACACAAAAAATAAAAAAATACCATTCGAATTGAGAACGTCCTCCTTTTGGAAGTCGGTTAAAACTAAAATGATTAAATATTTGACTCAAGGATCTCTAAAAACTTATGGATTTATCATTTCGAAGTTACATTTCATTCCCATGGACTGTTATCGGTATTACAATCCACCGAATCCACTGAAATGATAACGCCGAGATGATAAAAAGAGGTAACTTTACATTTTACTCCTGAATAAAAATCATTATCAAAATTTCAATACTGCTCAAATAAAGCAGTACTTACGGCGAATCTAAAACACAATTTTGAAATAATTTAAATTAATCTAGCACGAGTTATAACGGCCACCGGAATTAAAATATTTTTGTCCCCATATCACTGAAATGATATACTTCCTATTTGGCGGGAATCCCCTATGACGTTATTACCGGTGCGTGTGCTCCGATGACCTGAGGCGGACTCTTTCAAAGTGAGGAATGGCAAGGGGGGCACAACAACGCAATGTTGACGAAGTTATTTTACTAAAACTTACTGTCCACTAAAATGATAACTTTTTTCAGGACAAAATTTGAATGCTTGTCAAATGTATAAAAAAGAAGATAAACAAACAATAATAGTTTTTGTTGATAGGCCTTATTATAATTTAATGAAACAAAAGTCGATTTTAATCCAAATAATAAATGTATCTACAGGGGAAGATATTTTACGAGCGGAAATAGGTCCAGGACAGGTCACCGTGATGATAAAATGCCACTTTGCAATTTAAAAAAAAAATGTAAATAAAGTCTTAACTAAATAATTTTTTTTGCCAAGGTAGAGAAGTACCTACTTTACTAAGAAAAAAATTCAAAATCATAAAACCAGCACATTGCACTACCGTTCTCAGCATTGCCATGTATTTTTTATGCTTTTGCAATTCACCCAAATGCTGCGCGATCACGTGTCAATTTTTATACTCAGTATTTCGCTTCAGGCCGTCTCTCATCGTTCCCGCCACTCTGAATATCAAAGGTATTTCCAATAGACATGAAACATTGCTAGTCCTTCACTCCGTGCAGTGAGCCGATAATACCCTGTCACCGACCTATTGTGGCGACGGCAAAAGGGTTTTTATATACGGGCCTTGAAACTTCGATACCAAGAATATTGAAATTCGATATTTTCGCCTTTTTCTTTTAAGTTAGCTAAAGCTTGCCAGTATACTTAAAAAGAAAACAAAAATAAACTGCAAAAGCCTATTTCTAGGGACACCTTTTTTTTTCCATGTGGAAAATGCATTAACGCTTCCCTGCTCCCTAAGGGGAACGAACGTGATATGTCGGGCTCAGCAACAAGAGTTGCCACTACCGACTAAAAACCACATGATACTCTGCCTTCCTCGGCTAGTAATGGGGGGCGCGGGACCGCTCGCGCATTCTCCGCAGCCCCCACCGACGCCGGTGCCAGCCGTTGGCTGGCTCGCCTCACGGCCTTTGCCGTCTTTGCGATGCCCCGGAGTATTTGGGCATCGCGCACCACCACGTGAGACGTCTAGGGACACCTAAGTTATGTATAAATTAAACTATGTGAGCGATATAATGTAAGCGTCCGACTGGCCAGTATATTACGCCAGTCGTCGCCCACCATCTGCGTTCTACAGTCCAAATACAATGGTACCAGTACCACAGTGAAACTTAAGTAATTTTATTATACCAACAACAATTAGTAATTAACCGTAAACAATTGCTCTTTTTTGGGTGATACATACTTATTGTATGATCCCAAACTAAGATTGGGATTGGGATTGCACCCTGTCCATTGTATTGTATGGGTACCATACAATGGACAGGGGGCGAACCCAGTTACACCCAGGCCAGGGCAAATTCCGAAGAGGTCATTTCCGATATTTGCTGTTAACGGGAATTGAACCTGAAACTACTTAGTGCAGTGAATCAAGCAGCCGACGCTCCAACCACAAGACCAAGCCATCGTTAAGTATCAAGTGAATATTCGTCATCATTTGCCCTACCTTTTCCCATTATTTGGGGTCGGCGCATGTCCTGTTTTTCCATTCATCTCGCTCTTCCCTTATACTGACATCCACTCCGATCTCATTCATATCACTTTTTACACACTCCATCCATCTTTTCTTTGGGCTTCCTCTCGCTCTTCACATTCATACTCATCACTCTTTTAGTCAGATGCTTCTCATCTTTTCTCATCACATGCCCAAACGATTCTAGTCTCATACTTCTCATAAGTGAATTTTTGTATTTCTGAATTTCTGCTAAGGTCGTCCTCCCATCGTTTTCCTTGCCTTCCCCTTTTCCTTTTGATTTCGCGTGGTAGCCATTCTGTTACTTTTCTGACCCTGTTTTCTTTCATGATGTGTCCCGCCCACTTCCACTTAAGTATTTTGCTGGAAGTAACTGCGTCTGAACTTGATCTCACTTTTGACTTAACCTCATATGCGATACCTATAACGAGAACATTTTTTTTTTAATTTTTTGTCAGTCTGTCTGGATCGTCTGTTTGTTCCGGGCAAACTCCCAAATTTTGACAGGACTTTCACTGGCAGATAGCTTTTGTTACAAGGGTTAACTGAGAACAAACTTTAACTTTTGGAAAAATTATAAGGGTTTCCGGGAAAAAATAAAACCCATTCAGTCTACGTGGGCGAAGTCTCAACCTCGAGTACTTTCATTAAAAACATTTGCTTAATACTCCTAAATCAATAATACCTTTACATACCTGCTTTTTATATAGTAGAAACACGACGTTGCCTTAATTACCGCTAAATCCCTGCCGTCACAAGCGCGTCAGAAACGCGCGCGACTAGTACTACAGCTGATATCAATACGACCTACTACTACAGCCCTTTTAATGTTCCACTGCTGGGCACGGGCCTCCCCTCATTGCGAGGAGGATTTCAGGCCATAGTCCACCACGCTGGTCTAGTGTGGGTTGGCAGACTTTACACATCTATCGAGAACTAGACAAGTTCCCTCAGACGTGCAGGTTTCCTCACGATTTTTCCTTCACCGTTTCACTTGAAAAATGAGATACGACCTATCAACTCAAAATTGGGTTTACTTCGTCTTTTAGCCATCGGACACCAGAGCACCCTTCTGCCTACCCCATCAAGGAGTACGGGTGTCATGGTGATGTATGTGTCATAGTCAAGTCAGTTCGCTAGCTCCAGTGGGTGCACCTTTCGTGTATTGATGACGTCACACGCTGCGGGTGTTAGGCAGAGACATTGATTGCCAAACCCGCACAGTTTCACCAATTAGCGCTTTTCAATCAGCTCGTGTTGCAAAAACAGGCTATTTAAGCTTGTTTTTCGATATACAACTCTATGAACTTGCTCGTTAGTGGAAGAATTTTGTGTTAGACTTGTGAAATATAGAGTCGTATTTAGGATGCATCCGCCATCTTTATCAACTTCGTCACTCATTTTTATTATTGAAGGCTATTTAAGCTTGTTTTACGATATACAACTCTATGAACTTGCTCGTTAGTGGAAGAATTTTGTGTTAGACTTGTGAAATATAGAGTCGTATTTAGGATGCATCCGCCATCTTTATCAACTTCGTCACTCATTTTTATTATTGAAGGCTATTTAAGCTTGTTTTTCGATATACAACTCTATGAACTTGCTCGTTAGTGGAAGAATTTTGAGTTAGACTTGTGAAATATAGAGTCGTATTTAGGATGCATCCGCCATCTTTATCAACTTCGTCACTCATTTTTATTATTGAAGGCTATTTAAGCTTGTTTTTCGATATACAACTCTATGAACTTGCTCGTTAGTGGAAGAATTTTGAGTTAGACTTGTGAAATATAGAGTCGTATTTAGGATGCATCCGCCATCTTTATCAACTTCATCACTCATTTTTGTTTATAACTGGGTGAATTTCAACAAGTGATTTTTATTTGTCATTTCGGTGGGATTTTTTTATAACAATGCTATCTAAATATATTTCGTAACAAAACAAACTTTAACATTACTTGTAACATATGCGTGAGTGGATGTCAAATAACATCAAAACTTACTGAAATATTTAAGGTTGAATTTTTTGGGAGTCCATTAAAATGAAAACTGTCCACCGAAATTATAAATTATGCCACTGAAATGACTATACTGTGCACTGGAATGAAATTAACCCACTGAAATGATACAGCCAAGAACATCTAGGTGAGGCTGTGACTTTGTACGCGTGGAATTTAGGAGCCCAAATAATTTTCCCAAAATTAAAGTAGGTAGCTTCAACATCACCTATCTGCTAGTGAAAGTGCCGTCAAAATCGTTTTCCTCATAAGTAGCGCAAATAGTTTCTAAATTATTCATTTAGAAAAAAAAAATCTGTTATTTTGACAAAAATAGTACACTTTCAATTTATCTATTTGTATGGATAATGACAAAAACGCAAGTCAACAACTGAGTAAAGAAAAACTATCAATAAGAGTCGCCTAGCAGCAAAAAACATCAATATAAGCAGTGGTAGCCTCGTTGTCCAAGAACGTAAGGGGTGCAAGTTCAAATCCCGGGCCCGCACCTCTGAAATAATGTTCATGTGCGAATGTCATTTTCAACAATGATTATCACTTGCTGAATGGTGAAAGAAAACATCGTAAGGAAACCAGCACGACTATAAAAAGGCGTGTGACGTTCACCAACTTGCGTGGTGGACTATAGCCCAAATCTCCCTCGTATTGAGGGGGAATGTGCCCGGTATAATGGCAATAGGCTCGCTCGTAATAGGGGTATTAATACATTGAGACCAAAATATATCGGTGAAGTGTGAGCGCACTGTAGTGCACCTCTGCCTACCCCTTCGGGTCATATAGGCGTAATGATGTATAATACTAAAGAGTCGCCTAGTAAATAACCAATGGTGAAACGAAAGTTGTTGCTCAGGCGTCGCCTTAAAATATATATATTAATTAATTAGGCGTTGCTTTGCTTATCGTTTGCGAAAACGGACATAAGTAGGCCTAAGCTTAAAATCCAAGCTACACTGCCTGATTTGGCTACTAAACCAAAACATGCGCTTAATTAATTCACTTATCACAAAGATGTCATGTCAATCAGCTCCTAACGACATTATGCCCGGTACACACTGAGGCGAGTGAATTCCTTAGTCTTTTTAACCGCCTTCGAAAAGGAGGAGGTTCTCTATTTGACTCTTATATTTTTACAAGTTATTATTAACTTGCAATGTATGTCCGGGTGGAATCTTGCAACTGAATTCAGTTATCTTTAACCGATTTAGCTGAAATTTGGTATACACGCTTATTTTGGATGACAATGCATGCTTAGCTATGTGACGTCATTCTAATTCCATTATGGCGGATCATCCAAGATGGCGGAAAAGTTATTTTTTCTGCACTACCACAGTATGGGTATCAAATGAAAGGGCTTGCTGAGGACAACACGAAAACTAAGGGCAATTAAATAAAATCTTGTTTTAAAAATGTTTTTTTTAACATTATTTTAAATGTACTCTGGGTTGAATTTCTGCGGCAAAAGTTCACTCGCTTAATATCTCTCGCGTCATCTCTCGCGTCGTCTCGTTTCGTTGAAAAATGTGCCACTTCTATGAGTTGATACAGATATTATTGAAACAATAATACTTTAAGAGGTAGTGATAAGGTAACTATTAGTAATGGTATTGACAAAAAATCGTCGAGTGTTTCTTGACGCGACTATGTGCGCAGGGCTTGGATCGGGGCGCGTCATTCGCGGACTGAAGGCGTAATTCAATCAGCGTCAGTCAGGTGAGCGTTAGTTAAAATATGGCAACGTGTGTTGCTTCATTTATGTCGTAATTAGATTCAGCTCGTGGCTTCACTTTTGAACAGCCAAAATTTATTGAAAAATTCTGTAAAGTGGAACGATGTTTGAAAGGATTTTTTATATTAAATGTATTTCGATATTTTAAAAATGATTGGTTGTATGAATCTAAGGTATTTTTGTTTAATTAATTTCTATGCTAGCTGTTACCCACAACTTCATCCACATGTAACCCTAAATTACTCCTTAGGACATCGGCTATCTACTATTGAAAGTCGTGTCAAAATCGGCCTTGTCATTTTGGAAAGTATCTGACAAAAACCAACAGACAAAATTAAAGGTAAAAAACTTTTTAAAAATAAGATTTTATTTAATTGCCCTTAGTTTTCGTGTTCTCCTCAGCAAGCCCTTTCATTTGATACCCATACTGTGGTAGTGCAGAAAAAATAACTATTCCGCCATCTTGGATGATCCGCCATATTGGAATAATGACGACACATAGCTATTTAAGCATGCATTGTCATCCAAAATAAGTGTGTATACCATATTTAAGCTCGATCGGTTAAAGATAACTGATTTAAAATTCAGTTGCAAGATTCCACGCGGACATACATTGCAAGTTAATATAAAGCTTGTAATAAAAAATTATAAAAAGTGTGTTTTTGTCTTAAGTACCGTGTAAACTTTTGTATGCATTTAGTAAAAAGCTGTTTGAGAATACAAACAGACACTGAAATTTTATTAATTTGTATACATATAAAAATGTATTACCTATCCACTTATGGACACTACTTTGGCTATATTACTTTAAATACAAAACGTGTTTCAAGTTCGATTTTGAGAGGATTTCATAAGTTATAGAATGATC
Organism: Ptilodon capucinus; assembly: GCA_914767695.1. Taxonomy (NCBI): domain Eukaryota; kingdom Metazoa; phylum Arthropoda; class Insecta; order Lepidoptera; family Notodontidae; genus Ptilodon; species Ptilodon capucinus. Next base: position 3,698,144 of record OU611830.1, on the reverse strand, counting down.
AGGGGCTAGAAGAAATAGTCGCACTATACTCCGTCCAAGCCTCTGTCAATTGTCTGGAATAATTTATTTTTTTCCTGTAAAACTAACATGTTTTTCTATAAAGCCTCATGTTTCAGAGTACCCCAAACTAACTCAATTCAGTAAAGTGTTTCAAGTTACTTCAGACACAGTATAAATTTTCTTACTCAACCACACCCCTAAAAAAGTATTCTTTCTTTTAAAATAATTCACTTTAAAAACATAGCGGGAACCTTTTCGAACTAACCATCTACACAACACGGAAAGATCTTAAGGCACAAACGTCCCAAATTGAAATTCGACTGTATGTTTGAACTGAAAGGATCTAAAATCGATTGATGATATCCCGTCAAGTTTGCTAAGGTCGCAGATGGGTGCTGGTAATGAAAGAAAGACCGCACGTGGTGAAGCAAATTGCTTTCAGACGACACATTGCATTAGGCGAGTGTACTCTTATGTATCTAACGCGATTATAATATATGTACAAAGATAATGATGTTTTAGTTAGCACTGCAAGAGGCGGAAGCATGTATTTTTATGAATGAGAGATATTATGATTTTTTTTTTATTTGTTAAGCCTTTTGTACCAGACTACGGTAAAAACAGTTATGATTTTAACAGTCTCTGTATGTTTATTACGTATGTTCCGATATTGATGAATAAGGTATCATTTTTTTGGACTAAGCCCGCCACACATTCCTACCACTGTTACTCCTGTAAGCCAGGATCGACAGGCTTACAGGAGTAACAGACAGAATAAGGTGTCAGTAAACATTTTTCAGTGTTTTTTTTTTTATATTTTACGTTTTATCGTTGAACTTTTTGAGTTTGGATAGATAGATAACTCTTTGTTGTTTCACCTTTAAAAGTATAATTGTAAGAAAAAGAAAGCAAACTATGAAACAGAAATATCTTGAACCCATGCTACGTAATCCGTAAGCAAACAGTTTTCCTAAATCACTGAGATAATAAATATGTCGTTAAAGTGAGCAAGAGTTAATTATATGCAATAAAATCTCTGATAATTATATCAACATCTCCTAACAAAATATTCAACTCTAACCCAAAACAAACTTTGCTTTCGGATTTATTTACATTGGCAGATAAAGAACTCGCAGTGGTAGCCTCGCGGGCAAGAACGCCCGCCTTGAACGTAAGGGGTGCAAGTTCAAATCCCAGGCCCGCACCTCTGAGATAATTTTCATGTGCGAATGTAATTTTCAACAATGATTACCACTTGCTGAACGGTGAAGGTAAACTTCGTGGGGAACCTGCACGTCTATAGCTTTCTATAGCGTGTGAAGTTCACCACCCCGCACTGGGCCAGCGTGGTGGACTATGGCCCAAATCTCCCTCGTATTGAGGGGGAATGTGCCCGGTATAATGGCAATAGGTTCGCCCCCTAATACATTGGGACCAAAATACATCGGCGAAGTGTGGGCGCACTACAGTGCACCTCTGCCTACCCTTTCGGGGAATACAGGCGTGATGATGATGATGAGTTAAAGAACTTTTGTAATGAAAAAGTCATAGTTTATAGTATAAAGAGTGATTACAATTCTTCCATAATTTATAAATAATACTAAAAATCTTTTTAGATAACATACGGCTCTAAATAACTTATGTAATTATTTCCAACCAAGCCTTTGGCATCGAAACAAAGAATTTTAAATTTCGACACATTCTTTTTTGAAACTAAAAATAAATCCGGTTTCATAGACCAGTGAATCGATATCAAAAACGTCACGGCTCTCAGTGGCGTTGTATGTCACCGGTCGCCACGTCCATCGAATGAACCGGGTATATGTAGACGAGCGGCATCAGGCCCCTTACCATCTGTCTTGCAGGTAGTTTGTGTTTTGTTGTTTGTTTGTTTATATTACACTAGCTGTGCCCGCGGTTTCACCCACGCTAATAATAACTTTGGCGTAGAATGGTGTTATAAAGTCTATGACCTTCCTCAATGAGTGCAGACTTTAACCGTTTAGGCAGCATACGCAACGGAAGCTTTCAAATGGAATATTTTTTCCCGTTTTTGCCACATTATTCGTTGCTGCTCCGCTCCTATTGGTCGTAGCGTGATGATATATAGCTTATAACCTTCCTCGACAAATGAACTATTTAACACAAAAATAATTATTCAATTCGGACCAGTAGTTCCTAAGATTAGCGCGTTCAACCAAACAAACGAACAAACAAACAAACTCTTTAGCTTTTTAATATTAGTATAGATTCAGTTTTCGACAGTTAACTCAATGCAAAATCTGTCAAAAACTTACAGTTACAGTTAGTTATTAAAACATAAAAAAAAGGCATTTATTTCCAGTAAGTTTACATTCCTTGAAGTCTATGTGTTAGTTTTATTAAGTTTATTCTATGTTATTTTATTTATATCTTACTTAAAATTACTTTATGTGTATCCTATGTATTATATTATATACACTTCTCATCAAAAAAATCGAAACACTTTCGTTTTTATTGTTTTTGTCCTAATTTTTAAAATTACTCATCATACAAAATACGAAACCTATGAAGACTTAATTTGAATTTAGAACATTAACATTAGGATTTATAAACCTCATACTACTCACTATTAAATGACATTTTACATTTATTCCTAAATATACACATTTTTCTGATAATCCTTATCAAATCATAAACTGCGAGGTGTTTCGATTTTTTTGATGAGAAGTGTAGTATTTATAGATACTTAAGTTTTATTTATCTACCGGAACCCCAGAATGGGTGAAGGCCTCCTCCAGTGATGCCCATTTGACTCTGTCTTCAGCTACTTGTCTCCAGTTTGGGCCGGCTATTGCTTTAATATCATCTTCCCATCTTGTTATAGGTCTACCTTTTGTTATTTTGCCTAGTGGACCGTTCCAGAATGTTACTTTTTCGGTCCATCTATGATCAGTTAGCCGCGCAACATGTCCTGCCCACTTCCATTTCAATTTTTGTGCGTGACTCAAAGCGTTTTAAAACAACAATACTTTAGGAGGTGGTGGAAAGCCTCAAGGTCCAGTGATATGAGTAGAATACGCTCAAAACACAGTGGTTTGAGCTTTGTCTAGACCAAGCCGTCAAACAACGTCAAGGTCTAAATCGACAAGTGTCGAAATAAAACTACTTAGTTGGTCGTCTTCTTTCGACGTTGATGTTTTATCTACAGAAATTCCTAGCTTATACTACTACAGCCCTTTTAACGTCCCACTGCTGGGCACGGGCCTCCCCTCAATGCGAGGGGGATTCAGGCCATCGTCCTCCACGCTGGCCCAGTGCGGGTTGGTGAACTCCACACGCCTTTCTATAGACGTGCAGGTTTACTCACGATGTTTTAATTCACCGTTTCTTAGCAAGTGATAATCTCGGATGAAAATGAGATTCGCACATGAAACCCAGAGGAGCGAGCCGGGGTTTGAACCTGCACACTTTGATTGCAAAGCGTGCGTTCGACCACTCGGCTACCACTGCCTTTAGCTTATACTAACGGTTTGTTGTCGCTTATCTAAGTTGAAAACAAAATTGGTTTCGGTTAAATTTAAAACTAAATCATAATGACATTTTTGTCTTCTATAACATGCATGTGAAATATTTTTTGGTCGTACGTGTATTATCCCTGAATATTTAACATGTTGGACACGAAGCGGAGATATGTACGGTCGATAATCCAGAACAATACGCTTTTTGTGTCCAAGCTCACCAGGTGGACTATCCGCTGCATTATCGGAGAACGTGATGGATAGAGGACCGGAAGAGACTGACAATCTAAATCTAGTCTTTATCCGCTTTTGTTTGGAAGACCAAGAATATTTTGAGTTTCAGAAAATATTTACAGTGGTAACGCTGGTCAAGTGCGGGTGGGTGTACTTCATACGCTTATCTATAGACATGCAGGTTTTCTCACAATGTTTTTCGTCACCGTTCAGCAAGCGTTCATTATTGGTAATCAAAATTACATTCGGAATGAAATTCTCAGAGCGGGCCCGGGATTTGAACCTGCACCCTTTACGTTCGAGGCGGGCGTTTTACTAACTAGACTAACCTTGGGTTGCAGGTAATAAAATTTAACGGAAATCTAAAAAATCTTTCCCCTATAACCAAACGACATTGTACATGCATGCCTGACTGCTAATGCCCTATCTATACAAATTATTTATTTATTTGGTAAATGTCTATAGTTTGTCAACTTGTCTACATGACTAGGTGAAGCCTGGCTGCTACCAATACTGGGGATTTGTTAATGTAAAAAGAAAAGGTACCCAGCTCAAATCTCAGAAATAAAACGAATAAATTCATAGCAAATGTGTTTAATTTAATTATGCAAAAATATTTTCTAGACTTATTCTTGGAATTCTCAAACGAGGACTTAAGACAGTTTTCATTTTAATTCCGCTGTCAGATTACGAGCAACGTTTGAGCAACAGCTTCCATTATGCAACGGCCGCCGAGCTAGGGATTTGTTTTAAGAAATAACTGAATGCTTTTAACAACTTGCGTATTGCAGTTTTTTTAAGTTCAAATTTACAAGGAATAAAATTTACAAGGAATTAATTACTTGTAAGTTTGCAAAATCGTAACTAATAACGCAAGAAACTAATAACTATCAAACTACCAGTTGGTTTAACCCTCTTTGGCAGCGTGGAAGAAAAAAATCCAAGATCAAAATTCGAGATATAACTAAGTCATCTACATAAATCTTCTTCTGGATTGATGTACTCTTGGCAGAGCAGTTAATGTGAAATCGACCAAAGATTTGATGGTCCTCTTCCACTGATCTCAATCTGATGCCTGGCGGACGCATTTATGAGGCAACACGTTCTCGAGGTCTGATACCATTACCTACATAAATAATTGTGTCCAAAAGTACCTAAAAATACAAAAATTACAGTGCACCAAACAAACGAACTTACAAAATCTCTTCAAATTCGGTGATAAATACTTGAAAATTCGAAGTTTACGACAAGTTTAAGACAAGCTTGCACAAAAGATTTTTAATAAAAAAGATAAAGAGTCAATTCATAATCCTAATTCATAAAATAAACATTATTACTATACTTATAATATATATGATACAGCTGAATATAATTGAAATATGAATATTCAAAGTATATTGTGAGTTAGTATTTTCTCTTTAGATTGATACATATTTGACAAAAGCCCGTCGCGAGATCCAGTCTCAAGAATTTCAATAGAAATGCAAATCAGTTGAATTATAGATACAACACACCACAGTGCATGCATGAATTGATAAATGAACGCAGACAGAACATAAAGGATTTATCAAAACAATTTCGTATCGTCTAAGCTGCTTGTATTTTAGGGATTTTAATTATTAGTGACGAGCAGAACTGGATTATAGAACTAAAGATGATTGTGGTTTATATATATTACTATTTGTTAATTATGTTTTCACCAATCCTTGAGAAAGTTATAAAAAAACCGGCCAAGTGCGAGTCGCACTCGCGCACGAAGGGTTCCGAACCATTATCTATAAAAACGGCAAAAAATAACCTTTTTTGTATGGGAGCCCGCTTAAATATTATTTTTATTCTGTTTGTTAGTATTTGTGGTTATAGCGGCAACAGAAATGCATCATCTGTGAAAATTTCAACTGTCTAACTATCACGGTTCATGAGATACAGCCTGGTGACAGACGGACGGACGGACGGACGGACGGACGGACAGCAAAGTCATATTAATAGGGTTCCCGTTTTGCCCTTTGTGTACGGAACCCTAAAAACTATCTTAATTTGGTCGTAGAAAATTATTTTTTCATACAAAAATCTCGCAGGTATCAATATCTAATCTAATGAAAAAAGCTTTAAAACTTATAAGAAAATTATAACAAAATCTCGACAGATTTTCAGTAATTAAAATAGAAATACCACCATAATAACTCCAACTAATTTTATCTGACAACATTGTAACCCCATTACAGCCTACGGCGACACTTTGAAGTTTCGACGGCCGAATATAGTAGGAACTTTATCTTGTTTTGTCCCTCCATCGTTTTCCTATGCCAGCATCCCCTGGTTATCAAATATTAGAGACGAGCGTAATATCAATTTTGCAATTTCGCCACGAGTTGCTAATCTGCATAGTATGTCTGTGAATTGTTACTTCGCTGGATGATAATATTTTGAGTGATTAAAAGGCATATTTTCGAGTTTAAAACCGAATCATTGTGGAAGTGCGCACTATCTAAATATATATAATTCTTCTGTATGTGTGTTTGTAACCGAACTCCTCCCAAACGGCTGGCCCGATTCGGATGAAATTACAATTGGATCCGGTATGTGGCGCAGACATAATAATAGTGAGGAAAATTACTTATTTTAATCTTTGTGAGGAAATCTGCAGGTCTATAGACATTGAGGATTGTGCACCATGTTTTTATTCACCGTTCAGCTAGTTGACTATAATACATCATCATCACGCCTGTATCCCCCGAAGGGGTAGGCAGAGTTGCACTGCAGTACGCCCACACTTCACTGATGTATTTTGGTCCCAATGTAATAGGGTCGAGCCTATTGCCATTATACCGGGCACATTCCCTCTCAATGCGAGGGATATTTGTGCCATAGTCCACCACACTGGCCCAGTGCGGGTTGGTGAACTTCACACGAATATCTGTAAACGTGCAGGTTTCCTCACGATGTTTTCCTTCACCGTTCAGACATTTGCACATGAAAATTGTGCCAGAGATGCGTGCCCGGGATTTGAACTTGCACCTCTTACGTTCAAGGCGGGCGTTCTTGCCCACGAGGCTACCACTGCTTTTTGTTGACCAAGTTGACCATGATTATAAAAATTGTCATACGCATATGAAAATCTAAAATGTATACAAGATTTTAGGTAAGTCTGTAGCAGCCTAGATACAAGAATTATTTATAATAATAAAGAATGGTAGCCGAGTGGTCAAACGCACGCCTTGCAATCGAAGTGTGCAGTTTCAAACCCCGGCTCGCACCTCTGGGATTTATGTGCGAATCTGATTTTCATCCGGGATTATCACATGCTATGAAACGGTGAAGGAAAACATCGTGAGGAAACCTGCACGTCTGAGGGAACTTGACTAGTTTTCTATAGATGTGTGAAGTCTGCCAACCCGCAACGGGCCAGCGTGGTGGACTATGGCCTGAATCCCCCCCGCATTGAGGGGAGGCCCGTGCTCAGCAGTGGGATATTAAAAGGGCTGTAGTAGTAGTAGTAGTAGTAGTAATAAAGAATTATGGAAATAATCAGAAACATTCACACTTTATCAAAATATATCAATTTGAAAAATAAACTAGATACTGTAACATTGAATAAGATATTATTGCGAAAAATTTCTCGGGGATTATTTTATTGGCAACGTTTACTCAAACTTAAACGAGCTCTTTACATATCATCGGCTCCGTCAATCAGTTGCAATCAAAGCAAAAATCAAAATCCAACAATTTACAAATGTAAAGACTGATTTGGGTGTCTGCCAGAAAATATCACTGTTAAAAAATCCTAGTGATATGATAAACCTACTGTTTGGTCACTGTTAAAGTTATATTTAAGGTTCAATGATTTTGAACCTTATAGCCTTGCGCAAATTGGGGCGTCAAAATGTACGCGTTTTTTTTTTTCAATAGTAAAACGAACTCTGTTTCGATACGCATAAAGATTGAATTTCTATGGTAAAAGACACGCGACCACGCATCAAAATTCGCTTGCACTCTCAATGATATTGCGTTGAAGAATGAGCTTTTTCTATGAGTCGATACAGTTCATTTTAGTACTGGCCAATGTTTTTTCATCCCATCTATTCGAAAAGGACGACTTGGTTCGCCTTTAAGTGCGCCCAAAGGTGTTGTTTTCTATATGAAACTTTTAGCGGGCAGTAATGAGTTTTTAATCCTCTTTATAAGTGCGCCGCAATTTACTTTGCCGAGCACTTTTTGAATTTGGAACATCTTAGTGTTCAGCACCAAAGAAATCGAACGCAAATATTGTTTGAATAAAGACTGGCTGGTACGACGGCCCATAGTCGCGCCGGCAGTGGAATAATAAAAAAAGAAATCAAATTAAAACGCGCGAACTACAGCCCACGTTTTCGTCAATTTTCACGGATTGTTAGAAATTCATAGTTTTGTTAGATACTATTTCTACTTATTTTCTACTAGTTTCATGTAATTTTTAGATACTATTTAATTTCAATTTAGTTGCTACTCTATGTCTTATTAAATAATAATGTTACAATATAACAAAAATATGAGGCGCGTTATCTCTCGGGAGCAAAATATATTTTTGGCTCGGGCGATGTACTTTGAATCCCTCGCTACGTTCAGGATACTACTAAAGAATCCCTCGCTACCCTCGGCATTCTACTCTAGAATCCCTCGCTACCCTCGGCATTCTACTCTAGAATCCCTCACTTCGCTCTGGATTCAAAAAGCACCCTCACCGTAAAAATGTTATTTTGCTCCCTTATGATACAATCTACTATTTTGATATTCCTGGGGCTTACAGACTTACGCATTCGCCCATTCGTACATAAGCGTCAAATCGCGCGCAACTTTTTTAGCTTCAAAGTACATACATTCAATCAATAAACTGATAACTAACATCAATCTTAAAGTTCTCTGTGCAAGTTACAGTATTCTGCTCGATACCCCTTGCATTTACTCTCTGGAGTATCATACACTTAACATAATCGACGGATAGTTTATGAGTGAAGAGCGAACCGGGACCGGCGTTCGTAACTAGACGCTTTGGGATCATCTCTACATTATAATCTTAGTTGAATTTAATATGATTGATTAGTTCGATATGAGCGGTATTTTGCTACGATAAAAGCCTGTACTAACAGGCGCGACAGGACACACGTAATCAATTTTTTTCCTAACACCAAAATGAACTCTATTAACTCATAGTTATGGCCTCCCGTAGTCTGGAACGTCGAAACTCGCGCGACAAAGTTCATGCCAAAACGAACTTTATTAACAGAGAAAAAATGTTAATTCTACAACGAAATGACGAAGCGTGGGCTTTGTCACAGAAATTCAATCCTTGTGCATATTAACACAGAATTCGTTTTGGTATCGGCAAACATTTTGACGCGGAAGTTTGCACATCATTATATGGTGCCCCAGAGTAGGTAATTGATGAGTTGAGATGGTGCCCAGATGAATTCTTGTGTGCCTGGCGTATTTCGTGGCACCTATATTTTGTTTTGTATTCAAAGAGAAGAAGCAGTGGTAGCCTCGCGGGCAAGAACGCCCGCCTTGAACGTAAGGGGTGCAAGTTCAAATCCCAGGCCCGCACCTCTGAGATAATTTTCATGTGCGAATGTCATTTTCAACAATGATTACCACTTGCTCAACGGTGAAGGTAAACATCGTGAGGAAACCTGCACGTCTATAGCTTTCTATAGTGTGTGAAGTCCTCCAACCCGCACTGGGCCAGCGTGGTGGACTATAGCCCAAATCTCCCTCGTATTGAGGGGGAATGTGCCCGGTATAATATAATAGGCTCGCCCCCTATTACATAGGGACCAAAATACATCGGCGAAGTGTGGGCGCACTACAGTGCACCTCTGCCTAACCTTTCGGCGAATACAGGCGTGAATATGATCTATGTATATATATATATATATATATATATATTCGAAGAGGTCAAGCTGGTTTTGGGTTATCGTGTGACTAACGCACAGCGATTTATTTTGCAGTTATATGTAATTTAAGGCATGGGGTCCACTTGCCAAAGGGTTTGTAGGGCAGATAGGTGTATATAATCTGAAAAAAATCAAAACATTACCATCCCATCGTTAATAATAAACTTTATTACGATCAAGAAACTCTCAAACTCGTAAAATTGTCGGACGAAACATTAAGTTCGCCGATAAAACCGTTTCAGTTGTAAAAACTTTGTTTATTTGCATTTTTTAAATCAACTTCATCGAAATGCTGTAATAAATTTAAATATCGCATCTTTCGGTTTTTTGGTAGGTATTTTTTTTAATTTGGTCCTACCTGCGCGTCTATAGAAAGGCGTGTGAAGTTCACCAACCCATACTGGGCCAGCGTGGTGGACTATGGCCCAAATCTCCCTCCTATTGAGGGTGAATGTGCCCGTTATAATGGCAATAGGCTCGCCCCCTATTACATTGGGACCAAATACATCGGCAAAGTGTGGGCGCACTGCAGTGCACCTCTGCCTACCCCTTCGGGGAATACAGGCGAGATTATGATGATGTATTATGTTTTGATTTAACTGTCAAACACTGAACTTTTATTTAAATGCCCTTAGTTTTCGTGTTCTCCTTAGCAAGCCCTTTCATTTGATACCCATACTGTGGTAGTGCAGAAAAAAAAACCTATTTCGCCATCTTGGATGATCCGCCATATTGGAATTAGACGTCATATAGCTAAGCATGCATTGTCATCCAAAGTAAGCGTGTATACCAAATTTCAGCTCAATCTGTTAAAGATAACTGATTTAAAATTCAGTTGCAAGATTCCATCCGGACATACATACGTTGCAAGCTAATATAAAGCTTGTAAAAACATTGCTACCAGTCATTTGGTGATAACGGGGAAGATTAACTGGTACCCAAGTCTCAATTTATAATCCCAAACAGCGTAAACATACAATTTTTACCCGAAAATATAAGTGCCATTACCCTGATTAAAGCAGGTAAAAGGAACATACCACCATGCAGGTAAAAAACTCAATAGATATTCCGCACACGTGCCGATTCGAGCGTCTGCATTGGCGTACCGAATTAAGTGAATTAGAGGCCAAAGTAGTGAAATAAAAGGCAGGAGAAAGACCGCATTTGTAGTTGTGAATTTTTAAATTTGTTGTTGCGTCTTTTCAGTCTGTTATTGTGCCAATTCGAGGAACAACTGGGGTTTTACCAACACATCTTAAAGTATTGTTGGTTCAATAGTAACAGTAACTGAGAATTTTTGACAGATTTGCACTTCGACATATTCTCCACCTGGGACCCAATTTTCGCAAGATCGACATCATCTATTTCGACATATGTCGCAACAAAACGTCAAATTGGTCGTATTTTTAGGGTTCCGTACCCAAAGGATAAAACGGGAACCCTATTACTAAGACTTCTCTGTCCGTCCGTCTGTCACCAGACTGTATCTCATGAACCGTGATAGTTAGAGAGTTGAAATTTTCACAGATTATGTATTTCTGTTGCCGCTATAACAACAAATACTAAATACTAAAAAACAGAATAAAATAAGTATTTAAGGGGGCTTTTTGCCGTTTTTATAGATAATGGTACGGAACCCTTCATGCGCGAGTCCGACTCGCACTTGGCCGGTTTTTTCGTTTTGTTCCGACATACTTTAGTCACCCCCATGTATCTTTACGAAATGATATTATACTCGTAAGATGAAAATGGCTGCACGCTTAAGCAGGTATTTTGTCAAGTAATTATTTTGATGAACGTGAATTCTATGGCGGGTGAAATTAAAAATCTTTCTTGACTATTTAAAATCGTCCGAATTTTTATAAGGGTTGCGTGATATATTAGGTACCCTGATGCAAGTATTGGAAATCAAGAGTCAAGTGGGTCCAAGAGCAAATTCGTATCATAAGAGTAGGTAATTTTTGAACGGAAAAAGTGAGAAGTAAGAGACTAGAATGGTTTGGGTATGTGAAGAGAAGAGATGAGAAACATGTGACTAAAAGAGTGATGAGTATGAATGTGGATGGATACAGAGCGAGAGGAAGACCAAATAAAAGATGGATGGATTATGTAAAAATATGAATGAGATTGGAGTGGATGTCTGTATGACGGAAAAGTGAGATGAATAGAAGAAAAGGACATACTGCGCCGACCCCAAATAATGGGATAAGGTAAGGCAAATAATGAAGAGTAGATAATTTTTATTTTTTACTATCTCATTCAAACACTTGTAGCTACTATCTTTTAATATAATATTATGTATTCATTACTGTTACTCTTTGAGCCAATATTTAAATGTTTTTCTAGTCTCCTAAAATCAATGCAATTTCCGTTAAAAATCAAACCTTACCTTAAGACTAATTTAGTACTAAAATCTATTGTATTAGGCTCGTTTAGCCAGACTTGAATAAGTTATGGGGCCATCAAATTTTATTGTTTATTACATTGTCGCCTCTCCGGCCCTGATTTTGGGTCACACAGTGTTTGAAATGGTATGGTCATCGATTTGGTACTGACATCACACTACTGAGTTTATCAGACTGCTTATAAGTAGGGAATCAACTTGTTTAACTAACTAGGAACTTGTCAAAGTAAACAGACCATAAAGGTAACAACCTCAAAGAAACAAAAACTCATTGGTCAGAAATGCAAAACTTTTCTACCACAAAAATCATACGACAATAAAAAAAAGATCGGAACGAATTCAAATTTAAAATTCGAACTCCCATATGTCATAAGCAATCGTTAATCAATTACGATGTACGGACATATAAAATTTCGAGTTCACGCGAATGCAAATGTCGGGCCCGTCGCGATGAATAAACAAGACTACAAATCGATTATCGCACAATGAATGGGTGGCTTTAAAAGGAACATGATTGACGTTTTCGATTCGATATTAAATTATCGTTATTGGCCTTTTGATATGACAGCACAGCTCTCGATTCAGATAAATCGATAATCGTTTTGATTCGATTCTCATAATGGCGGCGGGAAGTTGGGGACATAATAATATTTCAGAAGGTTTTATGTGTTCACCAAAGTTATATGGGGCATTCCGGGAAGAAGGATTTTGTTATAGAAAATGATTTTATCTCCAGCAGCAGTGGTAGCCTAGTTGGAAAGCAAAGGTTGCAAGGTTCAAACTGACACTGATGTCTATATGTACCGCTACTTCTACGGTGAATCCTATTTTTTTTATATAAAAACATTAAACCTTCTGCACACTCTGAATGACACTGACACTGACACTTTCAACTAAATGACACTGACAGCGCGAGCGAATTTTGACAAGTGGGTCCGTGGTTCTTACCACAGAAATTCAATTGTCAAAAATATGACGCGCGAGGCTTTAAGTAGCTGTCAAATGAAAACAAGCAATTGTTTTAAAAAGAAAACAAAACCTTTTTACTCGAGCTCCAAACGGAACTTTTTAATTCTGAACAAACTATTTGCAGCGCTTCTAAAGAGGAATATTGTGTTAATTCGGTGGAGAAACTATTACAACTTAATTAACATAGACTAAAGAACTAATTATACTTGCTTTGAATGGTTTTAAATGTCCTTGTATTTGAATATTGTGTTTGTGAAGTGTTTAGAAACGTCTCAGAAGCGATGAAAGGTGTAAGATTGAAAAGTTTTATCGTAAAGTTGATAATATAAAATACTATTTGTGTAAGTACACACTTTAGAAAGGGTGAAAATAAAGACATATATGTAGTATATAAAACCTTAATTAGCCAAAATGTCACTTAGCGGTCTTTTAGCCATCAGACAGCTAAAATTACATTCTTCTAGGTCAACGGGGAGTACCCTATAGGTTTTGATTCCCTAGCGAGTCAAAATATGCAGTATAATCGTCGGTATCTTTTGATCGCGTTGACTTTGAAGTTAGAGTTTTTTACAGCTTCAAGGGATTATAGACCTAATTGTTTGATGTTAATTTCCACTTGATAACCTCCACGTGTTTTTTATAAAAACGATCTTGATAGACAGACAGACAGGCAGGCGAACAACAAACTGATCCTTTAGGATAATCTTTTTTTTCTTTCCAGATACGGTAAAGAACCCTAAATATTTTAACGCATTATAAAGTGATGCCACAACGATAATTTTAGTATACTTGAGGACCTGATCTTCCGGATAATAACGACACACATTCAATACGAATTTCCACCACCGTTAATCATAATCCCCGCTGTCGTCGTCCCATGGCCCCCGTTAACGCCAACGATCAAACTGTAGCCGTCGTTAACTTCAATTGGAAGGGGCTTTTGCGATTAACACATGCAAATTTCCCTTCGGTCGGCTACCACCTGTGCCTTCTAAGGTGCTAATAGCTCCACCAAATTTGTGGGTAAAGTTAAATTATTTTCTATACAATTACGCACCCACTGGTGCGAGCGAATAAAGTTGACCTTTTATTTTTGATAATGTACTTTGTGTTAGTATACTTATAGATGGAATTTGTGTTATAGAAACCACGCGACCGAGCGTCAAAATTCACTTGCAATAATAATACATCATCACGCCTGTATTCCCCGAAGGGGTAGGCAGAGGTGCACTGTAGTGCGCCCACACTTCGCCGATGTATTTTTGGTCCCAATGTAATAGGGGGCGAGCCTATTGCCATTATACTGGGCACATTCTCCCTCAATACGAGGGAGATTTTTGGGCTATAGTCCACCACGCTGGCCCAGTGCGGGTTGGTGAACTTCACACGCCTTTCTATAGACGTGCAGGTTTCCTCACGATGTTATCCTTCACCGTTTCATAGCAAGTGGTAATCTCGGATGAAAATGAGATTCGCACATAAACCCAGAGGTGCGAGCCGGGGTTTGAACCTGCACACTTTGATTTGCAAGGCGTGCGTTCGACCACTCGGCTACCACTGCTTGCAATATCAATGTAATTTCGTTGAGAAATGAACTTTTTATATGATACAATACAGTTCATTTTGGTAATTAAAATAAAATCGACGCTTGCGTCAAGACGCCTCAGTGTAGGCAGGAGGTTATAAGTGAAGAAGTTGTCTAATCTTGACACATCTTTTTCCGTTAGACAGATGGAAATGGTTTTAATATTAAATTTGACAAATGGTTTTTAACCGACGAAAAGAATTCGACGCGTATTTTTTTTTCCTTTATTCAAAACTAGCTGAGCCTGTGACTTCGTAAATAAAGTAATTTATGTAACGAACGGAAAAAGTATTCAATTTAGTTTTAGCTGCAGTAGTCTAGCTGTTGGACGAGCCACCTTTGTAACCGAGAGGTTCCACGTTCGATACTCATCGTAAACATTAAAATATTTCCCTATGGACACTCCTAGGTCATACATTTGGTTTAGTGGTAGAGATACTAATATATTTTTTTGTTTATTGACGATTCTTTTGTGCTTTTATTGGTTTATATGACCAAAAAATTCTGATTCTGATTCTGATTCTGATTCTGATTCTGATTCTGATTCTGATTCTGATTCTGATTCTGATTCTGATTCTGATTCTGATTCTGATTCTGATTCTGATTCTGATTCTGATTCTGATTCTGATTCTGATTCTGATTCTGATTCTGATTCTGATTCTGATTCTGATTCTGATTCTGATTCTGATTCTGATTCTGATTCTGATTCTGATTCTGATTCTGATTCTGATTCTGATTCTGATTCTGATTCTGATTCTGATTCTGATTCTGATTCTGATTCTGATTCTGATTCTGATTCTGATTCTGATTCTGATTCTGATTCTGATTCTGATTCTGATTCTGATTCTGATTCTGATTCTGATTCTGATTCTGATTCTGATTCTGATTCTGATTCTGATTCTGATTCTGATTCTGATTCTGATTCTGAATCCGACTCCGATTCTGATTCTAATTTAGTTGGAGAGGCTAAATGGACTACTAGTAATTAATCTTTTTTATTTAAAAAATCGTTTTACGCGTATAAAAATCTATTTAACAGCTTTGTAAATTGGGCACATGAAGTAATTTGTCAGCACCGGTCGCCAACCACTGAATAGGGTGACCAAACGTCCGGAGCATACGGAGACTTATGACTCCATATACTTTGATCTGGGTCCTTTCCTCCACTACTTAAAGTATTGTTATTTCAATAGTAACTGATAATTTTTGAGACATTTTGTGCTGAGTTAACTGTTAAAAACTTAAATTAAGAACATTGCTGATGGACAGGTAAAGAGGCTGTTCGGTGTACAATTACAGGAACCCAATTTCCTAAATTCTACGTGAACGAATTTTGACGAACGTAAATTATTGTAAAGATTTTCTAAAATAAAATAAAAATGACTCGCATTACTGACGTGGGTGAAAAGTCCGCTCTGCTGAAGTGGGGATGGGCGGGTAATCTAAAAAGAACAGATGACACCCGGTGGGCCAAAATTTGTACCGACTGGATCCCAGATAACGAACACCACCGCCGTGGTCGACCCAGGAAAAGGTGGTGCGATGATCTAGACCGTTATCTGGAGGGATGGAGTGATCTGCCAGGAGATAGAGATGTGTGGAGGAGAATGAGGGAGACCTTTGCCCAGCAGTGGGACAATATAGGTTGAAAAAAATAATCATTAAAAAAAAATATCGCCAGACAACACATTCTTTGTATGATCCCAAACTAAGCAAAGCTTGTACTATGGACAGGGGGTGATCCCAGTTACACCCAGCCCATTCCAGATCAGACCCGCTGAAACCGCTTAAACTAGAGCAAGCCTTCGTTATCCTATTTCCCTTTCAAAATATGTAGCGTCTCTACCGTCAACCATAACGTGAATTGGTTAATTCGTATCATTGTCACATACGGGAGAGGCGTTTCGATAAATTTTGTCAATATGTTAATCGCGTGTGAACAACTCTGTAATATGTATTACCATCTGTTTGATTGCAGGGACATTATTTATTATTAACAACATCTTGCCTGGAATGGTTCCTTTCAATGCTACTTGCTACTAATATTAAAAATGTGAAAGTTTGTGAGGATGGATGGATGGATGTTTGTTACTCTTTCACGAAAAAACCACTGAACGGATTTTGATGAAACTTTACAGTATTATTGTTTACTAGCTGTGCCCGCGACTTCGCCCGCGTAGACTTTAGGGAGATTACCCGGAAATATGGGTATTATGTTTTTCCCGCGGAACCCTAATGCTTTTTCTAAAATTAAAGTAGCCTAAGTTACGCCTTGGAACGTCAGCTATCTGTCAGTGAAAGTCCCATTGAAAACGGTTCAGCCGTTTAGAATTTTACCTCAAACAAACAGACAGACAGACAAAAAATTTTAATATTGCGTTTTCGTTATAGGTATCGTATATACTTTCATACGCATTTGGTAAAATTTTGTGTTTGTTTTTAATTTTAGTGTTATTTTGATATTACAAACAGACACTCCAATTTTATTTATATGTATGTATGTATGTATGTATATGTATAGATGTATAGATAAATCAGAATAACATAAAGGCTATAATTTATAAAGATATAGAATGATCGAAGTCTGCGCAGACCCAGTCGCGGTTTACAGCTAGTAAAAAATAAACCGACAAAGTGTGAGACAGAATTGCATAATAAGGGTTCCATACAAACTTAGAAGTGTCTAAATAGTTCATCCATCACGGGATAAACTCTCGAAATTACTGTAACAGACATTAAAAATGTACCATTTTGGAATGTAACCACAAATTTATGATTTTTGGATTGGCTATAGGTCACTGCTTCTTGCACAATTTCGTGATTTCTAGGTCAATGGAAAATACCCAATTTTTTGCAAACCTGAAGTATTATTAATTTCAACTTTTCAACATAAAAGGTCTTGACAGACAGACGAACAAAGAAGTCATACTATAAGGATTCCTTATTTCTTTTTGAGGTACGGAACTCTCAAAAAGGAGTGCTCTTAAATCTGCTAAGTTTCATTACAATATCTTGCAAAATCACTAAGTGTGAACTTAAAAAAAAAGGCACAAGATAAATAAATAAAAAGTTTACGACTTTTAAACCACCATAGATCACTTTCTTCTAAGTGCTCTCACATGCGCCGTACATCACAAACGCGAATATTTAAAGAGGAAATAAGAACTCTCTTCATAGGGAGATTTAAGAGGTAATAAATTTCTAAGGAACGAGACACGTGGGGCTTAACACAAACAGGCTTTGAACTGCGGAAGTAAATATGGGATTCATTAGATGCAATCAGAACCGTATGAACGGAGATAGGAGAGACAGAATTTGAAAGCGATTACGAAAAAATATATACATATACTCACGCCTGTATCCCATGGGGAATAGGCAGAGACTACCGTTTGCCACATGCTACGATCCTGACATCCCTCTTTCGCTTCGGCCACAGTCATATATCTTTTCATGCACTTCGTCGACTTGACCTTTCTGGAAGAGACCATTAATGTGGTATTGAAAGGTCCTTCTCGTGCGCCTCCTGCCTACACTTGCACTCACGTTTGCCTATAGTATATTTATTTTGTCAGTCTACTTTCACTCATCTTCTCCACATAGCCAAACCATCTAAACATACTTTTCTCAACTTTACGAAAAAATACATCATCACGCCTGTATTCCCCGAAGGGGTAGGCAGAGGTGCATTGCAGTGCGCCCACGCATCGCCGATGTATTTTGGTCCCAATGTAATAGGGGGCGAGCCTATTCCCATTATACCGGGCCCATTCGCCCTCAATACGAGGGAGATTTGGGCCATAGTCCACCACGCTGGCCCAGTGCGGGTTGGTGAACTTCACACGCCTTTCTATAGACGTGCAGGTTTCCTCACGATGTTTTCCTTCACCGTTCAGCAAGTGGTAATCATTGTTGAAAATGACATTCGCATATGAAAATTATCACAGAGGTGCGGGCCTGGGATTTGAACTTGCACCCCCTTTCGTTCAAGGCGAGCGTTCTTGCCCGCGAGGCTACCACTGCTTAAAAATCTTTGAAATAAAGATTTATTATACACTTAGTAATAATATCGAGGCTAATAATAGATATCTATTTAATTCCTCAAGACATTATCTATAATATATTTTTTTTTAAAGCATCCCCCACTCCGCGACTTTTTGTCATAGCAAAAAAAACTGTATTGACTCATAGAAACATTTTTTTTTAACGAAATGCACGAAATGGTGATATCTAATGGAATAAGATGAGGAATGGCATCACCTGCGACTAGCGCGAGTATTTCGCCAATGTCAAGTAATTAATAGCAAGGACAAATTCAATAAATACACATTATAAATAAAAATGGATAATGACAGTGATAAAGATGGCGGATGACCCCCCATAGAAACATTTCATTGTTCAACTAAATGACATTGACAGCGCCACGAAGTGACGCGTGAGGGCGTGACTTTTACCCATGGAGATATTATAACGAAGATGGCATTTCGAGCCCGCGCTGCGGTCAATTTTTATTACAAGTTACAAGCTTTATATTAACTTGAAATTTATGTCCGGGTGGAATCTTGCAATTGTATTTTAAATCAGTTATCTTTAACCAATTGAGCTGAAATTTGGTGTACACGCTTATTTTTGATGACAATGCATGCTTAGCTATGTGACGTCATTCTAATTCCAAGATGGCGGATCATTCAAGAGTGCGGAATAGTTTTTTTTTCTGCACTACCACAGTATGGGTATCAAATGAAAGGGCTCGCTGAGGAGATTACGAAAACTAAGGGCAATTAAATAAAAGCTTGTTTTTAAAAAGTTTTTTTACCATTAATTTGTTTATTCTGGTTTAACTGACGCCGCCATTTTTGTTTTCCCATATACTACAGGTATAACAAAAATCGCCGCAGAGCTATACGAAGAGTGGAGTAGTTATGTGTACTCTAGATACTCTATTCTTTCACCAGAGAAATTCAATTTTTATTTGTATAGAAACAGTGTTCATTTTGGTATTAACAACAATTTTGACGCGCGTTTTGACGCCCCAGTGTGCGTCGGACTTAAATTCATGTTCTTGATGTGTCTAACGTACAAATCACGTGGGTCACCCCTTTTGTTTGTGGAAACAAATCTATTTATATTCAGTGATCAATCTACGTGCAATGAAAACAAAGATTAAAATCGTTTGACATGCCTGTTTGGTTTGGCCACGAAATTTTAAATGGATTAAATTAAAACAGTGCTTTTGTGCTATCGAAAATAGTTATTGCCAATATCAAAATGAACTGTATTCATTCATAGATAAAGTACGTTTTGTAGTTGACACGAGTAATTTAAGCAGCGTATTAATTCAGTCTATGTGTATATGGGTACAGAGTACATTATTGCAAAAAAAGTGTAGTTAATACGCTCGCCTCAGTGCGTGCACGGTTTTAAGGTTAATCAGTTGAAATGAAAGATTAGTAGATGGCCCGCTATTCTACAAGGTGTATCAGGTAGGTAAAGCACTGCTTATTAAGCCCCTCCGCACACTTGGTGTCGACATTCACGTAACAAATATTTTTGAAACGTAGTTCCTTATCGCCCGTTGCGAAAGGGGGCTAGACGGAAAACATTAAGATGAAACTTTTACATATGTGTGTGTGATTTTTATTGTACGAGACTTGTACATATGTGTGTGTGATTTTTATTGTACGAGACTTTTACATATGTGTGTGTGATTTTATTGTATACATTTACGTAACGATTTCGATTTCAATTCCGATTCCGATTCCGATTCCGATTCCGATTCCGATTCCGATTCCGATTCCGATTCCGATTCCGATTCCGATTCCGATTCCGATTCCGATTCCGATTTTGATTTCGATTTCTATTTCGATGTGTGTGTGTGTGTGTGTGTGTGTGTGTGTGTGTGTGTGTGAATGTATATGTACATTTTTTTTGCTTTTTTTATTTCAAAAGGAACTTCGTTCCATCCGGGTGTCCCTTGACACCTCTCAAGTTTTTTTTTTCCAATAATATATCCATTCTTCATAGCAGTGACAATGACAACACGAGCGAACTGTGACGCGCTGGGGCGTGGCTTTGACCACAGGAATTCAATCTTTAAGCATATTGACACAAAGTGTGTTTTTGTATTTGCAAAAAATTAGACGCGCGAATTTCTACGCCCCAGTGTGAGGGCTATGCTAATCTGAAGTAAATAGAAGAGGAAGAACATAAATGGTTAGAAACATTGGTGATGGTTACGAATTTATAGGGAGTTCAATGAGAATATTATAGGAGATTAGTGGACTGTATAGGAATAAAGGAACTCACCGGCAACGTTGTTAATCTTGTTTTATTGTTTTCACCCACACATCCATCACACACGGACACAATTGATGAAAATGTCTTGTAATTGTCGGCCGGCAAAATGCTGTTAATATCATGCGCGTGCGTAGACTTGAACTTCGGCTAGTTCGAGCGTCAGACACTTTGTTCACTGAGACGCCCTTACTCGAAGCTTGCATTAGTGTAAGGAAAAGGAACGGACTAGGGATACGAATTAATTTATTGATTGAAAATGAAACTTTAACAAATATTGTTAAAACGCTAATCAGATGTCGAAATGACTACCTCGTGGCCTCCACGTGAAAATCTCCCCGCGTTATAAAATATTTAACAACCACGTACGGCCGGTGTAAACGTTTTACATCACCTGCGCCGCATTGCGGACGCAATTCAATATTAAGATGAGATTACTGCCCCCTTACCAGTTTCAGAATCGGAATCAGAATCAGAATTAGTTTTTTATTTTATTCATATAAACCAATACAGGCACTTATGAATCGTCAATAAAATAAAAAAACTGAGCCGTCGCGGGACGCCTGGCAGATGTGAAACATAAAACATGAACGTCGTAGCGACGAGTGAGTGAGTGAGCGGAGTCAGCCTGTGGGCGGAGTCTAAGCGGCGGAAAGAACCGAGGAGCCACGAAGCTGCTCGAAGATCACGACATCGCGGCATCAACCGTGTAATGGCAATGGGCTCACTCAATATACGACAAGTGATTATAATATATTTCTTACCGTCACTGAAGTCTTGATCTAGGTCTACATAAAACAATTTTATAAAAATAGTGTTAAAAATCTTATTTTGAAAATGTGTGACCCATTTTATCCCTAAGGGGTAGATTTCAGATAATATTTTTAAAATGGGACCAATCTTGAGGAATTCCCTAGCGAACACCATAAAAAATCTCAAAATCGGTCTACAAGCGCCGGATATATGCGGTAACGTACATAAAAAAAATACGGGGCGAATTGATTGGACTGACCTTTTTGAAGTCGGTTAAAAACAAAGTCCAATTACAGCTACAAAATCGAATAAATCATGGTTAATAACTTTCCCCAGACTTATTTTTGTTTAATATCAAAACTTGCGAACCTATTTGATAAACCCTGTCAATAACTCATCAACCCGAACTATTAACTCAATAAGACTATAAACTTAGTAACAATCAGTTTAAGCGGTCCCAATTGGCATTCTGGCAATATTAAAATTGAATTAGCACTCGCCGAGAAGTTTCGGCCTCTAAGTTCTTATAATAAATCAACGCGCGAATGAGATCGTCTAAGTTTCGATTTATTTAACGCGAGTGCCTCTCTACTTTAGTTTCAGCATAGAGGTAAGATAACAAATAGAATGGGTATCGAATAAAATTAGAATGAGAGGTGTCAAGGGACACCCGGATGGAACGAAGTTCCTATTGAAATAAAAAAAGTTAAAAAATTGTACATATACATACACACACACATATATATATATATATATATTTTTGGAACGTAGTTCCTTATGGCGCGTTGCGAAAGGGGGCTAGACGGAAAAAATTAAGAGTAAAGATGTCGACCGACACTTTTGTAAATGTGTGTGTGAGAGTAAAAGTTGTAACGACACTTTTGTAAATGTGTGTGTGATTTCGGTTACGGTTTCGCTTTATATATGTATATAACAAAAACATTTACAAAATTTCGGTCGACACCTTTAGTCTTAATTTTTTCCGTCTAGCCCCCTTTCGCAACGCGCCATAACGAACTACGTTCCAAAAATATAGTACATATACCACGTGATCAAAGATGAAAGCGCTCTTGATGATCAATACTTGCATTTATGATCCGTTCCTTCCCTTTAATTTACGAAATGAGTGAAATTATAATGTTCAACGCATTAAGCTCCCCCCCCCGGCACACAGGGGCGTCAAAAGCAGAAGTCAAAATCTTTGCGAATACCAAAATGAACTCTGAGTTAATGTGCATACATATAGAATTTCTGTGCCTGCCAATCTGCACTGGGTGAGCGTGGTGGACTATGGCCTGAATCCCCCTCGCATTGAGCGGAGGCCCGTGCCCAACAGTGGGACGTTAAAAGGGCTGTAGTAGTAGTAGTAGTAGTAGTAGTTGTAGTAGTAGTAGTAGTAGTGCCATCCAAGCGTCAAAAACAAACTGGATTCTTGTTCAAACTTAATGTCCATAAGAGATATGGTAATAGCTGTTTAGGGCTGATACCTACCACTTTCTTAACTCTGTACCACGTACACTGTGCACTCTGAGTTATCGCTCAGGACTTTCAACACAATTTCTTACATAATTCTTTTCGCAAGCACCCTATTATCGGCGTTAGTTCTTTGTTTATAGAGGCGAAACTCCCCTGTAGCATCTTGAAGGTTTGGAGTGTTATCGTCCCCGGTCGTATGTTCGTCTCCAACGAAGTTCATAAGCCGATAATGTTAAATATCTGTTGCGTGTAATGCAGTTCGGTTTTATATTGAGCCTTCTTAACTTGGTTGAGTAGTATTTATGTGATTTGATGTTCAGTAAGCAATATAAAACTACGTATTACGCTGTGAACATACAGGGACGAGCGAAACAATTTACCTTTTTCTGAAATTGTTCTCTAGGTTAATTTATAAACATGAATTTCTGTGATAAAAGCCACGCATCTCATAGATTTTGATGTGCGAATGTCGTTTTCATTAATGATTACCACTTGCTGAACGGTGAAGGCATACATCGTGAGGAAACCTACTAGTCGATAAAAAGGCGTGTGAACTTCATCAACACCCACTGGGCCAACAGCGTGGTGACCAAAATATCCCTTGGTCATAATGTATTTATTATCATATATGGATATTTGTATTGCAGTGGTAGCCGAGTGGTCAAACGCACGCCTTGCAATCAAAGTGTGCAGGTTCAAATCCCGGCTCGCACCTCTAGGATTTATGTGCGAATCTCATTTTCCGGGATTATCACTTGTTATGAAACGGTGAAGGAAAACATCGTGAGGAAACCTGCATGTCTGAGGGACCTTGACTAATTCTCGTTAGATGTGTGAAGTCTTCCAACCCGCATTGGGCTAGCGTGGTGGACTATGGCCTGAATCCCCCTCGCATTGAGGAGAGGCCCGTGCCCGGCAGTGGGACGTTAAAAGGGCTGTAGTAGTAGTAATAGTATCATGTATGATTATTGCTTACGACCACGCGTCAAAACTCACTCGCGTCATCGATGACATTTTGTTGAAAAATAACCTTTGTGTATCAGTTAATACAGTTCGTTTTGGTATAAGTTTATCGAAAGAATGAAGCGTAAATGTCTCGATACTGTTAGTGACTGAGCTTCTTATAGTTTCCGAGCGCCTTCGAGTTTGCGCTGGTGAAAATCTCTCGTTGAAGTTATTGCTCTTCAGATTTATAATAGCCTGGTACTTAGTTCAATACTTTAACACCTGATCAGTAACAAAGCTACGGATATTAATGCTTATTGATTAGATAGATAATGGTGTTTTATAGCTCCAAGGGACTACTTACATAAGTCTTTGTTATTATTACAAGCTTTATATTAACTTGCAATGTATGTCCGGGTGGATTCTTGCAACTGAATTTTAAATCAGTTATCTTTAACCCATTGAGCTGAAATTTGGTATACACGCTTATTTTGGATGACAACTCATGCTTAGCTATGTGACATCATTCTAATTCCAATATGGCGGATCATCCAAGATGGCAGAATAGTTATTTTTTCTACCACAGTATGGGTATCAAATGAAAGGGCTTGCTGAGGAGAACACGAAAACTAAGGGCAATAAAATAAAAGCTTGTTTTTAAAAAGGTTTTTTACCATTAATTTATAAATTTTGATTTGATACCTCTACGCGTTTCCAGAGAAAAACAGGCAGTAAAACAGACAGACAGACAAACAGATAGACAGACAGACGGACAAAAAAGTGATCCTATAAGGGTTCTGTTGTTCCTTTTGAGGTACGGATCGCTAAAAACGAACACAATTCCCATTTGACTGATCCATTCGATGCAGAAATAATGCGCGAACCATTTCTATGTTCAATTTTCCGCTACAATAAATATGAAGGAGCAAAATGTAGGTGCCGCGGGCTGCGATACTGCACTTGTGTGTTTACAAGCTGGAAAGGCGAGTATACACTGTACATTAAGTGCAGACAAACTTTAAGTGTAATAATATTATGTTAATCTGTTTATTTTCCATTTATCTTGAGAAATACATTTAAAAATATAAAAAACAGTTCCCCACCGGCATCTAGAACAGGGTCCTAGTTACCAGTGGTTAGGGCTCCAGAGAGAGGAACGTCCTCACAATGCGCACCATCTTCAGAAGTACCGCCTTTTGCATCTGTCCCTTGATCCAGCTGCCTAACGCGAGCCTCTTTAGGAGTTTTTCGAGGCTCATAGGTAATAAGTCATGGGCGGAAACGACTATAAATACAATTATTGCCGTTTCAACGTCCCACATGTCGACAACCTCGTGAGCCAGATCAAGATACTTGCTTACTTTCTCTTTCTCTGCCTTCACGAGATTCTCATCATGGGAGACAGTAACATTGACAATCACTGCACGACGCTCTTGGCGATCTATAAACACAATATCAGGCTTATTGGCTACGATAGTTCCGTTTGTAATGATAGATTGGTCCCAATAAAATGTGATATGACCCTATTTGAGAACTGGTTGTGGCTCATACCTGCAGCACGGTACCTCGGATGTCACAAGGCGATATTTAAGGGGAAGTTACGGGTGAATAATCCTGGCTACTTGGTTGACTCTGTGAAAATTATATTAATTATTAATTTTAATTACTTAACACTAGCTGAAATACCCGCTAACCGCAGGGGCAACCATTTCTCACCATTAAATTTGTAATTTCATTCATTTCATAAATAAAGGAGTACAATGTCAAAACGTATAAGGCAGCCGTGGCATCAATATTAGTCCAATTTCAGTATTTTTTTAGGGTTCTGTACCCAAAGGGTAAAACGGGAACCCTATTACTGAGACTTCGCAGTCCGTCCGTTCGTCCCACTCATCATGAACCGTGATAGCTAGAGAGCTGAAATTTTTACAGATGATGTATTTCTGTTGCCGCTATAACAACAATATAATAAAATAAATATTTAAGGGGGCTCCCATACAACAAACGTAATTTTTTTGACGTTTTTATAGATAATGGTACGGAACCCTTCGTGCGCGAGTCCGACTCGCACTTGGCCTGTTTTTTTTAAGAAACGTTTTTCCTCCGGTGAGTTCTCACCTTAACTCTAGGACTGTATGTCTTCGCTATGCTTACGTATTTCACGATAAGCATTGCATACTGCCTTCAATTCGATTTACGAATAACTGAAACGGTTTCCCATTTTATTTGTACTGTTTTGTTTTTAAATTTTATTTTTAACTATTACCTACCTAAAGGGGCGTTACTAACACCTCATAAAGAAATAAATGTCAATTATTGACAGGTTTTTTACTGAGTTATCTGTCAAAAACTGAAATTAGTATTAAAAACATTGCTGCCTGACAGGTGTCCGTAAGAGGGTAGGATAAAACAAGTTTTTTTATTATTATTAAACTAGCCATGCTAGTCTTTCTAAAATATACTAAAAGTTGCCTTAATTACAACTTATAACATCAGCTATCTGTCAATCAAAGTCAAGTCAAAATCGGTCTAGCCATCCTGGAGATATATCCATGATACAAACTGACATACAGCAGATAGACAGATAAAATTCTTTATTTTTTTGTTAAAAATAACGAACTTACTTTCTCGTGGTATTCAGTTAAAAGCTTTTAGCCTTTTAGCTTTAGCCATAGTCCGCTGGCCCAGTGCGGGTTGGCAGACTTCACACATCTATCGAAAACTAGGCAAGTTCCCTCAGTCGTGCAGGTTTCCTCAAGATGTTTTCCTTCACCGTTGCATAGCAAGTGATAATCGCGGATGAAAATGAGATACGCACATAATCCCAGAGGTGCGAGCCGGGGTTTGAAATTGCACACTTTGATTGCAAGGCGTGCGTTCGACCACTTGGCTACCACTGCTAATTTTTCCTTGCCATTGATTACTTAATATTGGCATTAATACCACTAGCCGCATGTGTATCCGTATCTCATCTTATTCCATTCATTTCGTAAACAAAAAAGAAGAAAGAAGTTCGTATGTGGTGAGGTAGATGTCGCTACATATACATCTATTCAATACAAATAAATGTTTCTGTTGTAATAGCAAGATAACATTATTTTAACAAATGCATATGGAAGTATACATGATACCTATGACGAATATGCAATTTTTAAAATTTTGTCTGTCAGTCTGTTTGACTATTTGTTCCGGGTAAACTTTCAAACGGCCGAACAGATTTTGACAAGACTTTCACTGGCACATAGCTGATGTTCCAAGGTGTAACTTAGGCTACTTTTATTGTAGAAAAAGCATTAGGGTTCCGCGGGATGAACATAAAACCATTATTTCCGGGTAATCTCCCTAAAGTCCACGCGGGCAAAGTTGCGGGCACAGCTAGTAGGTGAAATATACGACGATTGCCATCACAAAGACTCCCGTACAAGCACTCTAGTTAATACTACTCTGTAATCGATGTAAGAACTCGTTCGAGTTACGTAACGAACAATCGGTATGACAAAACAGTATGCAATCGAGAATGCATCGATTACGCAACTTAACCATCGATACGGCTGAACGACGACGTCGCTTGCATCCGACAGCGGCTCGACTCATAAACGGAAGCGTAATAAATACTTAAAAAATACTTCAGTTATTTTTATTTATTTACTACCTGACCGAACAGACGTCCTGTCTTTCAAACAACTAACAGTTATGTCAAACAAATGACAGCTAAGTGAAAATAATATTGTCGATAAGTTTTCTTAAATTTTATAATTTCCGCTCAACGTCCTTATTTTTTTCTTTCATAAGAACATTCTCCTGACAATAATAAACACTACAAAAAATAATTAGCGAAATGGTCCCATCCGTTGACGCGTGATGCGATGTCCAAGCCAATGGAAATAGAGATTCATTTTTATATATTTATAATCTATCTATACATACATACATACAAATAAATAAAATTGGAGTGTCTGTTTGTAATATCAAAATAACACTTTTTTACCAAATGCGTATGAAAGTATATACGATACCAATAACGAAAACGCAATTTTAAAATTTTTTGTCTGTCTGTCTGTTTGTTTGAGGTAAACTTCTAAACGGCTGAACCGATTTCAATCGGACTTTCACTGACAGATAGCTGACGTTCCAAGGCGTAACTTAGGCTACTTTAAATTTAGAAAAAGCATTAGGGTTCCGCGGGAAAAACATAATACCCATATTTCCGGGTAATCTCCCTAAAGTCCACGCGGGCGAAGTCGCGGGCACAGCTAGTATATTTATAAAATAATATATATAGATAAGCTTGGCTCGCGTTCTGTCATATAAATAGAAAAAAACTGGATAGGGACACTAATCACCCAGCGGTAAGAAATATACTTTACATTTAATTTTATTTAATATTTTATTTAATAAAATAAATAGGCAAAAATGAAAAAAGGTAAGCTTAATGCCTCAGGCATTTTCTACCAGCCAACCTTAGAGTGATGTGGAGAGAGGAAAAAAACTCAAACTATATATGTGGCATTTTTTTTTGTCATGTATAATCTGTCTTCACTAAGCATCCACACATAAGCTACCATACCATAAATAATACTCTGTATAATCTTGTTATACCCTGTATGTGTTATCTGGCGATACGTGTTTGTCATATCATACCCGCCAGCCGCTCATGTTTCATACCATGACTTTTAACCCCACTTTTACCGCTCGTGGTATGAAGAGCGAATCGGCTTAATTGCAGCACTTCCGATTTCATACGCCGATATAGTCCCATTTCAACCCACATATTAGCTGCTCTACACTCATTACTGGCATTTAGTAGTAAAATATTTGGAACGCGAGCATAGAGTTAATATTCTTAAATTATAATTCCAGGTAATAGTTCATTCAAACAAATTCTAATTAAAATAAAAACCAAGTGCGAGTTGGACTCGCACACCGAGGATTCCGTACATAAACAATGATGAAGGACGGTGGGGTTATATATATATATTTTTGTTATTTTGTAAATTGTTAACTAAACTTAAAACTAACTAATTACAGCCCTTTTAACGTCCCACTGCTGAGTACGGGCCTCCGCTCAATGCGAGGGGGATTTAGGCCATAGTCCACCACGCTGGCCCCGTGTGGGTTGGCAGACTTCACACATCTATCGAGAACTAGTCAAGTTCCCTCAGTCGTGCAGGTTTCCTCACGATGTTTTCCGTCACCGTTTCATAGCATTCATAGTGATAATCTCGGATGAAAATGAGATTCGCACATAAACCCAGAGGTGCGAGCCGGGGTTTGAACTTGCACACTTTGATTGAAAAATAAAATTGTTAACTATGTAAATATTTTGTTTTTAGCTCATTGAAAAAATAAATAAATATCGTTAGACAACACATACTCATCGTATGATCCCAAATTAAGCAAAGCTTGTACTATACCCTTACACTGGACTGGAGGCGATCCCAGTTACATCCAGACTAGTAAGAATTTCAAAAAGGCTATCTCCAAAATTTGCCACTGGCGGGAATCGAACCCGTAACCAGCCGGTTTAGTGAATCAAGCAGCCTACGCTTGAACCACTACACCAAGCTGACATTGGTGAAATGAAAGCACCAAGCAATTAACGAAAAGATGAACTGGATTGTGGGACAAACATAACTTTGCAGTTGGAAAACTCTTGTCCCTATTGGAATCCTTCTTGCCCATTCTTCTCCATAGGAAATGCATTCCGAATTGGTGGTAGAGATACTATTATTATTATTTATTGACGATTCATAAGTGCCTGTATTGGTTTGCATGAAAAAAAAATCTGATTCTGATTCTCCCCATACATCTAGACGGGTCGCAGCCAGTGTATCAACTGCTAATAAGTTTTAAATCGCGAATACGTCAGACAAAGTGATGTTATAAGGGTTTATTTTACCTTTTGAGGTACGGAACCCTAAAAATTATTGATGTAATAGATTCTACTAATATTAATTAAACGATGTCCAATCTTGGATCCAAAATCCAAACGTGGACAAAACGAACTGTATTAACTCATAAAAGAAACACATTTTTCAAGGAAATGTCATCAATGTCATGAGAGAAATTAGTTACCTGATCACGTAGGCTATTCCACAAAAAATCTATCTTAATTTATATCAAAACAGAGTTTATTTTTCAACGAAATATCATCGATGACGTGAGAGAAATTAGTCACATGTTCGCGTGGATTATGCTACAGAATTTTGATATTTATATATATTTCAACAGAGTACATTTTAAATCAAAGTCAGGCATATTTCCTCGCTCTAGTCAGTCCAAGGTGTGACTTCTACTATTTCACATCGATTACCTGCACGAAAGCAACAATTTTCCCACTAGTTAAAGTTTTTTTGTTTGGAAAACTTCACAGGAAAACTATTGAATGGCGTTGCAAACGTGAGATGCAGTCCGCTATTGTGTACTTTATGTAATTGTTTAGAAAACTGTATTGTTCTAATCATTGAAAGTATAAATCATCGAGTTTTACCATGCGATACATGCAGGGTTATTGGTAATTCGACGTATTTCCGTTAGGAGGTGATACCGGTGACTATTTGCGGTAATTTTAAACCCCAAGTTTTTTTTTAATTCGTTTAATTCGTTTTTCTAATTTTAAGAACTCTAAGTAATTCTAATTTTAAGAACTCTGACCCCCACATCAGAGGTGAGCACGCGGACCAGGCCGATAGAGTACCGGATAAAAAAAAAAGTTTCATAAGGTTTTTTTGATTTTCGTAATGTCTCAAATTTTTAAATTTGGACCGATGATTGTTGTTTTAATATTGATAAATAACCAAATAATTATTTTTATAAATTTGAAGAAAATATGAAATTTAAATTGATATTTTAAAAAAATATATGTGTTGCATTTTTGACTTATTTTAAAATAGTTTTAAAAGAATAAAGCTACAAGACATGATAACTCAAAAATGGTTCACTTTTGCATAATGGATGTGTGGGTTAAAATTACCACAAATAGTCACCCCTATCACCTCCTAACGGGAATACGTCGAATTACCAATAACCCTGTATACTATTCGCTTGCGCTGTCAATGTCATTTCGTTGAAAATTGAACTTTATCTATGAGTCAATACAGTCCATTATGGTATTGGTAAAAGATTTGACGGGCGGCTTTTGACACCCCAGCGTGCAAACACTAGTAGACTAGTGCCATGAGGAGTTAATAAGTAATTATTTTAATTATATATATACATCATATATATATATATATATATATATATATATATATACATCATCACGCCTATATTCCCTGAAGGGGTAGACAGAGGTGCACTGTAGTGCGCCCACGCTTCGCCGATGTATTTTGGTCCTAATGTAATAGGGGGCAAGCCTATTGCCATTATACCGGGCACATACCCCCTGCTTACGAGGGAGATTTTGGGCCATAGTCCACCACGCTGGCCCAGTGCAGGTTGGTGAACTTCACACGCCTTTCTATAGACGTGCAGGTTTCCTCACGATGTTTTCCTTTACCGTTCAGAAAGTGGTAATCATTGTTGAAAATTACATTCGCACATGAAAATTATCTCAGAGGTGCGGGCCCGGGATTATAACTTGCACTCCTTACGTTCATGGCGGGCGTTCTTGCCCGCGAGGCTACGCTATTTTAATTATAATAACTTCCATAAACAACCACGGAAATATATAAGATTTGCAAAGCAACTTTACTGAAAAAAACCTTTGTGACCTCCCGTAAATGTATTCATAAAACTACTGCACAGTTTTCAGCTTTATTACCGTGCCGTTAAGCACCAAAATAGCACTAATTAATCGTAATTAAGTTTATGTGCCGTCTATTACTGCATTTACTACGCTAGGCTAGTGGCAGTACCGCCGAGTTGATTAAAATTAAAAACTTCATTTTATTTAACAATGTACCTACCTACTGTTTTTGTTGATGCGAAAACATTACTGCGGGTTACTTTCAACCCTCGATATGTATCGTAAACTCCATCTTATGATCCCTCACAGAAGGATCTTCTACTACTTGAAGTCATCTGGATCCTGCAATAATCCTTTTCACCACGTCTTCCAACTTGCAGTCACCATTCAAGAAATTTTGTGCAGTCGTCGTTTCTGCAGACGAACTCACTACCAAATTCCAACTTAAACTTTAGTAAAATAAAGCTGATAATTGAATGAAGTCTGATCGGGAAACAACACTATTTTATACTATTGGCTCACAGTACGGGGAATAGGTTAAATTCAACGTATACAAAGCAATAATAGGGAACGACGTCCACAATTGTAAATAGTTAACAATAAATACACAAACAGAAGGTACAGTCGAAGAAAACAGTAATTTAGTAGCATTTATCAAGCTCTAGAATAAAGTACAGCACAGAACAGAACAGGCCCTGTAGCATGACCGCGTAGACATAAGTTTTATCCGTTTCAACTTCCAGATTTGTCGAGAAAATGACGTAACATAGAGCCATGTCCAGTACGAAACGCTCGTAGTGACGTCATTTATTCGACAAATCTGACAGTTGAAAGAGATAAAACTTATGTCTACACGGTCATGCTAAGCATGCAGTACAGCACTAGAATAAACCTACTAAAATTATAGGTTTAGTAAGTCAAGTCAAGCGTCGTCGTAGAATGTCAGAAGTCTTACAACCAAAAAGCCTAAAGACTAATCTATTAACAGTAACTTAACATCTTAGTAGGGGGTATAGCCACGCAAGAACTAAGACAATAAAACTGATGTTTGTCACAACCAAAAACGAACTGTATTGGCTCAGGGAATAAGTTAATTCTTCAACGAAGTTATACATTGACAGCGCAACTGAAATTTAACACGTTGGTTATACCACAGAAATGTCCATTTTAAAACATTGATTGAAATACCACCCATTCGCCATCTTTATCACTGTCATCATCGATTTTTATTCTATTTATATTGTGTTTTTATTGAATTTGTTTTTGTTATTAATTACTTGACATTGGCATAGATATTATTAGACATATTGATTTCGTAAAAGATTGAAATATCGGTCAATTTGGAACAATTTCAAGTTTTATATCACTATTAGCTTCTTCCGCGCAAACTTCGATTAGGTATTCAATATAGTTATAAAATATAGCCTGTATGTTATTCCAATGTATAAACAATAATATTGTAAAGTTTTATGCAAATCAGTTGAGTAGTTTTAGCGTGAATTAGTTACAAACATCCATACTCATGGTATGATTCTAAGCAATATTAAGGTTGGTATTGCTGCAGTTCATCTGCGCTACGACCTAGCTTTACCAGCAGACATGCAATCTCATTCCGTTTGCGATTACATAAACACGTAATATCGTACATTGTAAGGGAAAATGGAGTCAGTACGGCTGGGACGGAAATACGTGGGAATGCACCGATGGTGTATGTACTAGTTCATAGTCGATTATGGCTTCGATAAGTTTATAAATCATCATCACGCTTGTATTCCCCGAAGGGATAGGCAGAGGGACACTACAGTGCACCCACACTTCGCCGATGTATTTTAGTCCTAATTTAATATGAGGCGAGGGTGATGCCATTATACCGGGCACTTCACCCTCAATATAAGGGCGATTTGAGCCATCGTCCAGTGACGTTTGGTGAACTTTACCCGCCTTTCTATAGACGAGCAGGTTCCCTTACGATGTTTTCCTTCAACGTTCAGCAAGTGGTAAATATTATTGAAAATTAAATTCGTACATGAAAATCTCAGAGGTGCGAGCCCGGGGTTTGAACTTGCACCCCTTATGTTTAAGACTTATCTACACATAATTTACGATGCAAAATTGGTCCATATTGAAGCATACCCAGGAAATGTATGACTCCTCAAACATAATACTTATTCTTGAATATAGAGATCAAACATTAGGCACAAAAATAAATTTAATTAACAGTGTCGCGTCTGTCCAGATTAATCTTTGCACTATTCAGAGCTCACGCTACAAAGCTTGAAAAAAGAAATGAACAAAATGAAGACACAAATAGGTAAGTGGTAATTACTCGTATGTCCGGTCCCAAGGTAAAAGTGCTTGGTACAAAGGCGAGAGTAGCCAGCTCGAATTGCAGATCAAAATGCAGCTCAGGTCCACACTGCCGTCTGTTGCATATGTATGGCGTAAGTCACAAGAACTGGAAGACATTTAACGACCATAAATTTAATCGCCAGACAACACATACTCATCGTATGATCCCAAACCAAACAAAGATTGTATTATCGGTACGCAGACATTCCCGAAATTTGCTCTTAGCGGGAATCGAACCCGCAAGGTCTAGTCAGCCGAGCGACCTACGCTTAAACCACTAGACCAAGCCGTCAAACATGATGTCAAATTCAATTCAGGCTCAGTGCACTTGCCAATTGTTAAATATCCAAAATCCGGTGAGAAACCCAACGCCGTATCTTTTGATTGCTTTAAAGTTGAAGTATGATCTTCTTCTCAGCTCTAAGGCATTGCAGACTTGAGGTGAAGGAACCTGCACGTCTATAGAAAGGCGTGTGAAGTTCACCAACCCGCACTGGGCCAGCGTGGTGGACTATGTCCTAAAAAGCTCGCTCGTATGAAGGGCGAATGTGCCCGATATAATGGCAATAGGCTCGCCCGCTATTACATTGGGATCAAAATATATCGGCAAAGCGTGGGCGCACTGCAGAGCACCTCTGCCTACCTCTTCGGGGAATACAGGCGTGATGATGTATGATGTATTAAGTTTATACAGTCTTTAGCTGTACAGTAGTAAAGACAGTGTTCTGTTCATACGAGTGGAATAACGACTAGCCAACGTTTAATTTAACTCACAGCAAGTTTCCGTCGTGAGTATGTGTGGAGCAAGGCACGATAATTCAGCGATATTATTTTGAACCACCAGTAACAAAATGTGCAATATGCAAATTTAAAAAAAAAACAAGTTTCTCTTAAGCTGCCAGTGAAGGACCCGTTAAATTCACATCAGCCATTTGTCGGCTTACCGCAAACTAACAGATATACGAAAATGTGTTTAATATAGGCACCGTATATACTTTTATATTCTTTTTACAAGCAGACATTTCAATTTTATTTGTTTGTACAGATATATTGAGTTTGTCTTTGCTTATGAATTACTTAACATTGGCATAACTCGCTAATTGCAAGTGCAGCCATGTCTCACCTGTTCTCATTTCATAAAAGAGGAAAAAAAACTCATAGAAGCACATATTTCAAGAAAATGTCATTGATGGCGTGAGCTGACTTTGGCTCAGTCGCGTGAATTTTACCACAGAAATTCAATATTTGACACAGTCAAGTCAAGTTAATCAAACATTGAAACAGCATGAGGCAACCTGCACGTCTATAAAGGCATGTGGAGTTCACCAACCTGCACTGGGCCAGCGTGGTGTACTAAGGCCTTAATCTCCTACGCATTGACAGGGAATATGTCGCACCTTTAAAAGTATAGAGACCCATTTTGAAATTTTAGGATTTCGACTATGAATCTTAAAAGTGTCGTTCTAACGATAATTTTTCAACAACATTATTTTTGAGTTAGGTCTCTATACTTTCAAAGATGCGATGTGCCCGGTATAATGTCAATAGGCTCACTCCATATAACATTGGGACCGAAATACATCGACAAAGTGGCACGGCAGTGCACCTTTGCCTTCACCTTTGGGGAATACAGGCGTGGTAAGTATTGTATTTATGACTCAAGTAATTTTGATTGCCTCTCTAATAACACATAACTTGTTCCATCGTACAGTCCACCCTCAGTTCTGTGTCCATTAGTAGAATGCACAGTATTGTTCACAGCAATAACAAGTTTGCATTGAGCGAACTCTATTGTTATGATACACGGCGCACTGTGTGGAAAAATGACAATTAATCAACAGGAATAACGGGAAGGGGATACAACGTACACGAAGGAAATGAGCAATGGAAATAGAATACTCAGTTTTACGATACTTTTTTGTCCCCTGTACAGCTATACTAGCACTATTCTCCCAAATGACAGCACGGATTTTGATGGGACTTTCACTGGAAGATAGCTAAAGTGATATGGAATGATTAGGTTTTTATAATTTTGGGAAATTAATTGGCAGTGGTAGCCGAGTGGTCGAACGCACGCTTTACAATCAAAGAACGCAGGTTCAAACCCCGGCTCGCACCTCTGGGTTTCATGTGCGAATCTCATTTTCATCCGAGATTAACACTTGCTACGAAACGGTGAAGGAAAACATCGTGAGGAAACCTGCACGTCTATAGAAAGGCGTGTGAAGTTCACCAACCCGCAATGGGCCAGCGTGGTGGACTATGGCCCAAAAATCTCCCTGGTATTGATGGAGAATGTGCCCGGTATAATAGCAATAGGCTCGCCCCCTATTACATTGGGACCAAAATACATCGGGGAAGTGTGGGCGCACTTCAGTGCACCTCTGCCTACCCCCTCGGGGAACACAGGCGTGATGATGATGATAATGTAAATTAATAATGGTTTCCAAATTTCTCGCGTATGAAGTCAAGGGGTCAACTTTTAAATAAATCAATAGTGTCAGGCAGCACATACTTATCATATGATCCAAGACGAAGAAAAGCTTGGACTTGGAAAATTAATGGACTCGGGTCGATTCTAGATACACAGGTGACAAATTCTGAAAAGGCTATTTCCAAAATTTGCCGCCGACGGGATTCGTATCCACGGTGCATTCGGCCGAGTGGTCTACCCTCGAACCTACTACTACTTCTCAGCCCTTTTAACGTCCCACTGCTGGGCACGGGCCTCCCCTCAATGCGAGGGGGATTGGGTCCATAGTTCACCACGCCGGCCCGGTGCGGGTTGGCAGACTTCACACATCTATCGAAAACTAGTCAACTTCCCTCAGACGTGCAGGTTCCCTCACGATGTTTTCCTTCACCGTTTCATAGCAAGTGATAATCTCGGATGAAAATGAGACCCTCGGAGCACTAAATCAAAAAATTATTGCAGGCAATTTTAACACCTTCTGAGTGTTAGTGAGTCGTTAATGAAAGGCGTATTAGCGTATTCCGTAGCCTCCAATTATTGTCTTTTATTAGGATGGAGTGAAATTTTTGACTTAAGTGACATTTTGATGTGAAACATCTAATGGCGCGAGTGACAGCGACTGTTGATGCCGCGATGCCGTAATCCCAAAACATCGAGCAGCTTCGTGGCTCCTCGGTTCTTTCCGCCGCTTAGACTCCGCCCACCGTTTGACTCCGCTCACTCGCTCACTCGCCGCTCGACGTTTATGTTTCACATCTGCCAGCGTCCCGCGACGGCTCAGTTTTTTTTATCTTTACGGGAGAGCATACTCATTGGACGCAGCACAATGCACTGATTGCAAATATGTATATGTCGGCGTAAATACAACAATTGGCCTGTTATAAAAACAAGAATAACTTAGTTTGATAATCTGATTATGCTAAAATCGTCAATCGATTAATTTGAGTTTGTAAAGATGTGAAATTAACGTTAAACAGCATGGCATTACTTTACTTAAGGTAATTCTAACACAACCTAAAAACTGAAGAACACGTGCACGTGCGCCGAGCCTTATAAATACGGCCGCACTGTCGGCTCTAAAGCATTCGTGTTCGAGCTGTCGTGCAGTACGGACCTCCTTGAGACGTCGTTACGCTGCCTGTCGACTATAAGCTTACCAGATATGCGTGATATTGTCTTTCA
The DNA here is from genome assembly GCA_914767695.1 of Ptilodon capucinus. NCBI lineage: Eukaryota > Metazoa > Arthropoda > Insecta > Lepidoptera > Notodontidae > Ptilodon > Ptilodon capucinus. Next base: position 3,660,366 of record OU611830.1, on the reverse strand, counting down.
AAGACTCAAAACATGAGTCATCATCAGGAATCCAACAATGGTGACGTCAGCGGTGCTAACGTCACACTCTTTAAAAACACTAAAGACGTTCCTACTCCGTCATATCAATATCGCCCAAAATTGTCGCTTAAGTCAAATTTATTCAATAATAATCGTAACTACCTTACAATACTAATACCTAACCACCACTGTAATAATCACTAAACGTCACAGTCTCGAGTCCTACGCGCATTGTTTAACACAATTTCTTTTATTCCACAAATATTTACTGCTTATCCAAGCAACAGTGTGTTTATTATTCAAAGAATATATTTTATAAATTTCTATACGAACCAAGTTACGGCCGACGAAAATTGTTTGGAAGTGAAGAGGGGGGGGGGAGGGGCTGATTTAATCAGAGGTTTTTGTTTATATTTAATTTTACCTGAAATTGTTTGGACTAGCTAACCAGAAGCAGGAAGTTTGTACACCCTATACTAGCTTTAATATTAAAAATATTGTGGGGTTGACCCCCAGTCAATTGTTCGTTATGGTACCCATAAAATATTTTTTTTTGGAACAAAATAATATACAAAGAAGTCATAAAAACATTGACATTTGTGAAAGTTCAGAACTGTGTAGCAATATCAGCGCCCATTTCCCTAAAATGCGTAATTTACATATTGCTCCTTAAAGATCATCCTTTCCCAAAGTGGGCGATAACGCCCCTTTGTGGGCGCTGCAGATCTAAATGGGGGCGGTAAGAGACCCAGAAAATAAATGGGGGCGTTGTGTAGAGGCTTGGGTGGAGACCTTAGCGCCGTTGTGTACTTCCTACTGCGCTTAGGTCTCAAGTTAACTCTAGCGGGCTATAGTAAAAGTCTTGTTTAGAATGAATGTTTAACCTCCACTATATATTTACTCACAATAATCAATTAATTTAATTTGACGTTATAGTGGTTTTTAAGTAGGTGAAAAACCGGCCAAATGCGAGTCGGACTCGTGCACGGAGGGTTCCGTACCATTATCTATATAAACGGCAAAAAAATCACGTCTGTTGTATGGGAGCCCCCTTAAATATTCATTGTATTCTGTATTTATTGTTATAGCGGCAACAGAAATACATCATCTGTGAAAATTTCAACTCTCTAGCTATCACGGTTCATGAGATACAGCCTGGTGACAGACGGACGGGTGGACGGATAGACAGCAAAGTCTCAGTAATAGAGTTCCCGTTTTACCCTTTGGTTACGGAACCCTAAAAATGGGGACGCAAAAAAATAATTTATTCTCAAAGTGGGCAGTATACAAAATAAGTTTGGGAACCACTGTTATAGACAGATAGATAGAGAACTCTTTATTGTACACCACTAAATACAGACTCAATTCACCTGGGCGCTGGTAGACGCTCGAAATGATAAATTCACAAAATCTATGCACAAATCCGAGTAATTTAACGCAAAAACAACACACAGCGGTCACATGTGGTGCGCGCGGTAATGCGAGAGCATTTGTCATTTTTACGATCCCCCCCACCCCCCACTACATTCGCTCTCATTTATAAGTAAAGCAAGTACACATACTGGGGCGAACGAATTTGATTGGCGTTTTTTAGGCTTCCGTACCCAAAGGGTAAAACGGGAACCCTATTACTGAGACTTCACTGTCCGTCCGTCCGTCTGTCACCAGGCTGTATCTCATGAACCGTGATAGCTAGAGACTTGAAATTTTCACAGATTATGTATTTCTGTTGTTGCTATAATAACAAATACTAAAAAACAGAATAAAATAAATATTTAAGGGGGCTCCCATACAATAAACGTGTTTTTTTTGCCGTTTTTATAGGTAATGGTACGGAACCCTTCGTGCGCGAGTCCGACCCGTACTTGGCCGGTTTTGAAAATTTGCTCACTGTGTATAATATAAATAAAGATTGAATTTGATTGACCATAATTTTTAATACCAACACCTACCAACAACTGTATTTCAGCAATGTTTTTGACAGTTAACTCACTACATAATCTGTCAAAAATTGACAGTTACTATTCAAACCACAATACGTTAGGTGTTGATAAGGCACCTTTATTTGACTCATAGAAGAAGCTTATACTTCAACGAAAGGGCGAGCAAATTTTGACGCTAGGTCACGTGGCTTTTACCACAGAAATTCAATCTTTATGTATATTGATACAGAGTTCATTTTGGTATTGACAAAAATGATGACCCATGTCTTTTGTCGCCTCAGTGTGTTAAATGAAGTCGTATTTTAAATAAGTATCGTTCATCAATGTATTGGAAGGTCTACAAATCAGTGGTTACGCAGAAGCTACGAAGATGCTACGCATTTTTTCGTAGTAACCGGTTACATCTTTTGCGCTACGCAAGTATCATATAAATTTCAAACAATAGGCGCGTCCTGACTAACAGAGCATCCTTGCGAGGCATCGTTGCCTCTCTCACATGCCTTTTAAAAATTTGAGCCTTAATATACGCTGTTTGCGTTAATGAAAACACAACCTTAACTATACGTCCTTACGTTATAAGTTCCCAGTGTCACCTTGTTTTGAGTGGGTTGTTTTTGTGCTGTTGTTTATAGTTCCATCAAGGACTAGGCGACTAGATTTATTGGTGTTGTTTTACCCGCAAAACATAGAATTTGGAACGAAGAGGATAATACAGAATCTTTTACTTCAACAATGAATTCTATTTTAAGGAATACTGTTTGAGCTATATTAGGTGATAATATAATAAAAAGGTTCTATTTTTACCATTTTACTTTAACTTGTTTTCTGAATATTAGTAGGTCCCTCTCTTTGATGCAGTTGTCACTGTTAAATAGGGTAATGGATGTGCCCTAAGACCACAGCCACGTGGTCGCTCACAATGGGTCTCTTAAGACGGCACTCAACGTGCAATGGAGCGAGCTATGCTGCGAGTTTCACTGCGCGATAGAATCAGAAATGAGGACATCCGCAGAAGAACCAAGGTTACAGACATAGCTCGAAGGGTTGCACGTTTGAAGTGGCAATGGGCCGGACACATTGCCCGGAGAACGGATGGCCGTTGGGGCATCAAAGACCTAGAGTGGCGGCCACGGACAGGTAAGCGGAATGTGGGACGACCCCCGACCAGATGGACGGACGAGCTCACCAGGGTCGCCGGGAGTCGATGGGCGCATAAAGCCCAACGTAATTTGTGGCGATCTATGGGGGAGGCCTATGTCCAGCAGTGGACGTCTCTGGCTGATAGATAGATAGATAGATAGAAGGCCACAGCACTGTCTGTAACTCAAAAACTATGACAGTTAAGTCTAATCTTCCTTCACTATGTATTTAAATATTACACCGTATATGCACCTAAAATATTATTTCGGACTTATGATACATCCTAGCAGTTATGGTCGAACGCACGCCTTGCAATCAAAAGTATGCAGGTTCAAACCCCGGCTCGCAAGTCTGAAAACATCGTGAGGAAACCTTCACGTCTATAGAAAGCCGTGTGAAGTTCACCAACCCGCACGCTCGCCCCTATTACATTGGGACATACATCGAAGAAGTGTGGGAGCACTCAAGTGCACCTCTGCCTACCCTTTCGGGGTATACAGGCGTGATGATGACGACGATAATACATCCTGTATACAATCAAAGCACATGGTCATGAATAGTTCACACTAATCCAGTAATATGCCATGAATATGCACAATGTGTTCCAGACCACTGTGCGGGAGTATTGACTGATGTTGTAACTAACAAATGTATAGAATAGCCAATATGATCAGCACACTGGGGCGTTGACCCTCGAGCGTATTTTTTTTCGAACTTTCGGCCTACGTTCCGAAACACCTACGTCTAATTAATTAAAAATAACAACCGACTTCAAAAACCTAGGTGCACTAAAAAGCTAAAAATAACCATACTATTCATTCAAGGGGTGAGTTTCAATTTTTGTTATCAATCCGTATTAAACAAAAAAAGATTTTTTGAAATAGGTTCACTAACGCCGGAGATATGCTGTAGTCCGGATTGGACCCCATTTCACCCCTACATTTTTTTTTCCCAAATTCCTTAAAGACGTGTTTGTTTATTTAGTATGTGAATTACATATACAAAGATTCAAGTCGATCAAAAAATATTTTTGAAATTATGTGACTTTCAACCCCCCATTTCACCACCAAGGGGTTTGATTTCTGATAATATTTTGGAAATGGGACCAACCTTGACGAATTTCCTAGCAAACCTCAAAAAAATATTTTCGAAATCGGTCGACAGAATTATGCGGTAACATACATAAAAAAAAAAAACATACGGGTCGAATTGAGAACCTCCTCCTTTTTGAAGTCGGTTAAAAACACTGGTCGTTTCGGAACGTGTTCCGTAAGAGCACATACAAAAATAACCCTTAGGTTATCGTTATGTATAGGTTATTCGGAACGTGGTGCGAACAGCTTGTGGGGCGAAACGCCCCAATACCCATTTTTTTGTGATATACAAAACAATCTGTATCGACATTGAGAAAAGCTCTTCTTGTTTTTTTATATAATTGTAATGGAATCAGCTATGGAATGTTGCTCCTGCGATTAGCGGTATTTATGGTAATGTCCTTGCCAAGGACATAATCAATAAATATCTATACATTATAAATAAAAAACTTGACAGGTGTCAAGGGACACCCGGATGGAACGAAGTTCCTTTTGAAATAAAAAAAGCAAACAAATCGGAATCGGAATCGAAATCGAAACGACTTTGACTTTGACTGCATCGCAGTCGCAATCGCCGTCGCAGTCGAAATCGAAATCGAATTTTATTGTATACATAAATGTATACAATAAAAACACACATATGTAAAAGTATCGTATAATAAAAATCACACACACATACGTAAAAGTGTCGGTCGACACTTTTAGTCTTATTTTTTCCGTCTAGCCCCCTTTCGCAACGCGCCATAAGGAACTACGAACCAAAACATACCAATCGAATTGAGAACTTCCTCCTTTTGGACGTCGGTTAAAAATGGATGATGACATTGATAAAGATGGCAGATGACTCCATGAGAAAAGTTAATTCTTCAACATTCTTCTTCTTCATTCTTCTAGTTTAATTAGTGGGAGTGCCTTGTACCACAGTTATTTAATCTTTATGTTTATTGACACAAAGTTCGTTTTAATATTGTCAAGCTCCAGTATGCGAGGGCCTTTAGGTAAGTATAATCGTGAAACCACTACTCAAAAGTAATTAATCGGCTATTGTTTTCATATCATCACATTTTGTTTATCGCTACCTGACCCCGCGACTTCTTTCGCGCGGAATTTAGGAACAATATTTATTTTTCCTAAACTAAAGTATTTACTCCTTAAATCATTCACCTACTTACATCAGCTACTGCCTCCTCCCGACACGATCACCGCCCTCTTCGATCCGGGCTTCGAGAGAACCACCAACACACCTACACCAGCCTCAAACAGACACCGATCTCGCCGGCGAGGTAGAGGAACCCCCTCTTCCGCTCCTAGGTGCATCTTTGCACCTAGGAGCACAGTCACTACACCTCACGGTAACTGCCCAAGCCGAGTTCGTGCCCTCTGTGGCGCTATTGAGCTAGTTGCCACACCTTTCCGCCCTTAAGGCCTTGGTTGGAGTGCATTCTGCGCTCGCCACTCCTCCGGTAAAGCTATAAATGGTACCTCACGGCCAACAGCATAGTCCATTCAAGAAAAAATAAAAATAAAACAGCCAAACTGCCAGTAAAAATCTGTAAAAAAGGTTTCGAGATACCTGAAAAAAAATGTTTTATATTTTTCCGCGGAACTCACATTTTTCTAAAGTTACTTCTTGCAACAACAGTGCCAGTGAAAATACCAACTAAATTGGTTTAGCCGTTTGGGACTTAACCTCAAACAAACAGACGGACATAAACTTCTTGTCGCGCCTGTGAGCACAGAGATTGATTGTACTAATTAGATCGCCGCAAACTGATAATTATTATAATGCATGTATTAATCACTAAACCGTAATATTTTACGGTTGATATCTGATATGATATTGCAGTGGCCATGCATTATTGTACTGCTATATCGTTTTATTTGACTGTTATTGTAATTTCACAAGTTATATCCATAATTCAACTGTTTTAAAAAGTCTATTAAACTGTTACTTGACTACGGAAAAAATGAAGAAATGAAATGGGTTAAAGTCAGGGTTTAGAAGGTAAAATTAACTCCTTCTATTGATAAAGTCAGTTAGAATGTAGCCTTTGCTACTTGAGCCATAATATCGAATCGGTTGACACCATATTCATCGAAATAGGATGAATAATAATTGTGGAGAAAGGGGCCCACCACTCACCCTCGGAATTGCCAGTCGGATAAAACTATGGAGGAACATACGTAAAAACGAACATGCATACATAGACTGCTAAAATCACAACCCTTCTTTTTGGCTTTACCGTACTCGTACAGTCATACCTATTTACTAACGAGTAAGCCAGACCGGCTTGACATACTTATTATAAGTAATTCTATGAAGTAAAATGTTTCCTGTAGAATATGCAAATCTCGCGAAAAGCTATTATATCTACTACTACTACAGCCCTTTTAACGTCCCACTGGGCACAGGCCTCCCCTCAATGAGAGGGGGATTTGGGACATAGTCCACCACGCTGGCCCAGTGCGGGTTGGCAGACTTCACACATCTATCGAAAACTAATCAAGTTCCCTCAGACGTGCAGGTTTCCTCACGATGTTTCCTTCACCGTTTCTTAGCAAGTGATAATCTCGGATGAAAATGAGATTCGCACATGAAACCCAGAGGTGCGAGCCGGGGTTTGAACCTGCGCACTTTGATTGCAAAGCGTGCGTTCGACCACTCGGCTACCAAGCTATTGTATCATTTAATAAATAATGTAATGCATGTACCTACTAAATTGATTGGTTTGACTTAATTTAAAGTTTATTTTTTTCTTTTTAGGACAATTAAATAAAACCTTGTTTTTACAAAGATGTTTTTTTTTACCATTAATTCATTTATTTATAATGTGTCTATTTAATTTTCCCTTGCTATTCATTACTTGACACTGGCTGTAATACTCGCTAAACGCAGGTGGAGCCATTCCTTGTTCCATTAAATATCATAATTTCATTCATTTCGTAAAAAAAAAATTGTTAGAGCTGTAAGTTTTCCGCTCTGATACATTATATAGATGAACCTTTATTAAACTAGGCGTTTTAAGTAGAGCGTTGTTCAAGTTCGTGTCAAGCACATAAAAGATGCCACAAGACATTGACCAACTGAACTAAATAAATTATGAAGGGCGTAAGAAAAACAAAATTTATTATTTTGTCGACAATACTATATTGGATTACTCGTAGAATAGAAGATGAGGTTGAGAACGGCAATAACGATAGTTTTGCATGAAAACTTACTAACCGACAAAAAATCCTAAAATTGATTATATATATACCAATCGTACGGCCAGTTTTTTTTGCGTCGTTTGGTATAACTCATTTAACGACTTTTTGTCGTTTAATAAGGATTGCAAGCAGTGGTAGCCGAGTGGTCGAACGCACGCTTTGCAATCAAAGTGCGCAGGTTCTATCCCCGGCTCGCACCTCTGGGTTCCATGTGCGAATCTCATTTTCATCTGAGATTATCACTTGCTAAGAAACGGTGACGGAAAACATCGTGAGGAAACCTGTGTGCCCGGTATAATGGCAATAGGCTCGCCCCCTATTACATTGGGACCAAAAATACATTTTGAGTCAAATTGTAGTACATACATTATTACCCCACTGCATGGCAATAATTACGTAAAAAGTAAAATAGACACAATTATAATTATCAGATTGCGTAATGTATTTTACAATTAAAAACTACTGATTTTGGAACAGTTACTTACGAACCAAACCTGCATTACTAGTTCAACATTCAGTGTAACCTGATTTTTTTATAACCCAATTATTAAATGATGAAGGTCACAACGTATCATTCAAGTTTTGATAAATAAAAAAACCTGCAAGTGCGAGCTGGACTCGCGCACCGAGGGTTCCGTATCTAAACTATAAAAGCACCGAGCGTTACTCTATCGAAAAGATAAACTGGATAGAGAGACGAACTTGACCTTGCTTTACTTGTGCTATAAGACCTTGCTTCTAGCTAAATTTCATGATTCTAGGTCAACGGGAAGTACCCTATAGGTTTTTGATTCCCGTGCAAATGTACTGAAAATTTAACATAAACCGCCGTATCTCTTAATTTTGTTAACCTAGAAGTTTTTTTTTTAGAGCACCAAGGAATCGCAGACAGACATATTTGTTATAAATTTCAACCTAATACCTTCACGCCTTTCTGAGAAAAATGGTCTTGGCAGACAGACAGACGGACAACAAAGTGATCCTATAAGGGTCCTTTTTCCTTTTTAGGTACGGAACCCTAAAAAATAAATACTTTCTTCATCTTGATACATACTCGTACATGCCCGTTTTCAGTAAGGCCTTTTAGCCAATGCGCAATCGAACTCTATTAACAAATAGAAGAAACACATTTTTCAACAACACGTCATCGATGACGCGAATGAATTGAGTCATAATGTCGCGTGCCTTGGTCACAGATATTCAATCATTATTTTATTAAGCAGTGGTAGCCGAGTGGTCGAACGCACGCCTTGCAAATCAAAGTGTGCAGGTTCAAACCCCGGCTTGCACCTCTGGGTTTCATGTGCGAATATTATTTACATCCGAGATTACCACTTGCTATGAAACGGTGAAGGTAAACATCGCGAGTAAACCTGCACGTCTGAGGGAACTTGACTAGTTCTCGATAGATGTGTGAAGTCTGCCAAACCGCACTGGGCCAGCGTGGTGGACTATGGCCTGAATTCCCCTCGCATTGAGGGGAGGCCCGTGCCCAGCAGTGGGACGTTAAAAGGGCTGTAGTTAGTTAGTTAGTATGTATATTGGCATAGAGTACATTCTTAAGAGTTAAATGAATTTGCTCATCTTAAAGCGTAAAATTATGACCTACAAACTATAGGTACGTCTTTTTACCCGACTGTGGCGAAGCCAAAAGGAAGGGTTATGACATTAGCAGTCTATGTTTGTATTTACGTATGTGCCTCCGTAGCACCTAAACTATTAATCTGATTTTGATGAATAAGGTGTCTATCGATTTGTTATTATAGCCCGGATAACATAGGCTACAGTTTGACCGACTTCAACAACAGGACGAGTAGATTTTACCCTATAAACCCCAAGTTTAACCGATTTCATTTCCTTCTTTTTTGTTTAATTATTAATTCCGTAGTCGAGTTACGATCTTTTAAACTTATAAAAAAGGTGAAAACATCGAATTTACTTGTTCAGTCTACTTATCATTAAAATACATTACAGTTCCGTTCCTCCCAGAGTTACATCGTTACCTTAACGACTGAAGTATCCGAACCATTTAACATTAGAGTCGTTTGCGCCATGCATTTTTCTACTCCATTACAGTGTACGGCAATTTAAAAGGTACACTTTGAGATCGGGTAAGATCGAATATGTTTGTTTTTTAAACGCTCTTAGCCCTAATAGCTCGGGAATATAGGTCACTCGAGAAATGTCCGCTTATAATGTTGAAATAACAGCTTTTTACTAAATGCATATAGACGGTACTTATAACAAAAAACCGGCCAAGTGCGAGCTGGTCTTGCGCAACGAGGCGTCTTGCGTACCTAAACTATGAAAGCACCGAACATTACTCTAACGAAAAGATAAACTGGATACAGAGAAACACCGGCAAACCTTATTATTCGACATAAAATCGTAAAATGATTTATATATACCAAACGACGCAGAAAAATTTGGCCGTTCGAATCTATACTTCTATACTATATTAATATTATAAAGCTAAAGAGTTTGTTTGTTTGTTTGTTTGGTAGAACGCGCTAATCTCAGGAACTACTGGTCCGAATTGAATAATTCTTTTTTTTGTGTTAAATAGTTCATTTATCGAGGAAGGTTATAAGCTATATATCATCACGCTACGACCAATAGGAGCGGAGCAGCAACGAATAATGTGGCAAAAACGGGAAATAAATATTCCTTTTGAAAGCTTCCGTTGCGTATGCTGCCTAAACGGTTAAAGTTTGCACTTATTGAGGAAGGTCATAGATTTTATAACATCACTCTACGCCAAAGTAACTATTAGCGCGGGTGAAACCGCGGGCACAGCTAGTGGTATATATAACTAATTTCATAATTTTTGTAAGGATTACCTTTCTAGCGTCGATATAGATAGAGGCGTTGTTTTATGTAATTATGTGTCATTTTCATTGGCGTACACTGCACTGTTTCTCATTTCGTGTCCTGCTCAAAAACTTAGATTACGCGTCAACATACGCCGCGACCGGGTTCCGTGAAAAACACCACATTGTTCTCGCGAATGTCCACGTTACGAACTATTGTGGAGTACATTTTAAATTTTTGATGTTTAATATCGTACGTGAGGCATTTTTTGTTCGGAAATAAAACTGTTCCCATTGTTTGTACAAACCAAGTGTGCGTCGGACTCGCGCACGAAGGGTTCCGTACCATTATATATAAAAACGGCAAAAAAGTTTGTTGTATGGTAGCCACCTTTAATATTTTATGGTATTCTGTTTTTAGTATTTGTTGTTATAGCGGCAACAGAAATACACGGTTCATGAGATACAGCCTGGTGGTGACAGACGGACGGACGGACGGACGCACAGCAAAGTCTCTGTAATAGGGTTCTCGTTTTACCTTTTGGGTACGGAACCCTAAAAAATATATATTGTGGAAATGAAACGGGGAATTGTAATTTTAACGTCACATCTTTCAGCAATGTTGTTATAATAAACTTCATCTTCATGCCTTTATTCCCCAAAGGGCTAGGCAGACACCACTGCAGTGCACCGACTCTTCGCCGATGTATTTTGGTCCCAATGTAATAGGGGGCGAGCCTATTGCCATTAAACCGGGAACATTCTCCCTAAATACGAGGGAGATTTTTGGGCTACAGTACCCCACGCTAACTCAGTGCCTTTATATAGACGTGCAGGTTTTCTCACGATGTTTTCCTTCACTGTTTCATAGGAAGTGATAATCCTGGATGAAAATGAAATTCGCATATACACCCAGAGGTGCTTGCCGGGGTTTGAACCTACACACTTTGTTTACAAGGCGTGCATTGAACCACTCGGCTACCACAGGGGCCCTTTTTTCGTTTTTCTATTGGTGATATGTAAAAATGTGGAAACGAAACGTCAAGTTGGTCTATTTTTTTCATTTTTTTTCGACATACATGTATAGATAGACGATTTGCTTTTATTTGCTGTATGAAACTGTTGTTATGGAAATAACAGTTAGGAGAACGTATTTTAAGTACAGACAATGCAAAGTGGCTTCTCGACGACACTCCTAAATCACCTACCATTTGCCAATATAAAATTCACAAATTTCTCAAAAAATATTTTAATTTCATTTTAATTTAATATTTTGATGTGAATAACAACAAAACCTATCGAGAGATCCCATAAAAGCATGGCTGTACTATCTATACATACATAGAAATAAAATTGGAGTGTCTGTTTGTAATATCAAAATGACATCTTTTTAACCTACTTCCAAAAGGAGGAGGTTCTCAATTCGATTGGTATGTCTTTTTTTATGTATGTACACCGATTACGCCGAGATTTATGATCCGATTTACGTGATTCTTCTTTATTTTACGATGACTATAACGAAAATTCATTTTTTATATTTATTGACTGTCTGTATGTATGTTTATTATTTTGTATAGGCCTACGGGGGCACTTACAAATTTTCAATTATTTTTTTTATATGCTACCACCGGATCGAAACGCGTACTCTACCGAGGAATTCCAGCAAGAAACTCAGTAGGCTATTAATTTTAAATTTACTTTGTTTTTTTAAATCGCCGGATGAGAATCAGCACAAGTTATTTGAATTGTTATTGATAAACTTTTAAAATGAATTCGAAAACACGTGGTACTCGCTAGTGGAGTCCCCAATGGGTCCAATGCATTCGTTGATACGACTCGAGAACCACATTCGCATACAATTGTGTCCAGACTCCAGTCGCTTTGTTTGTCGCCCCTACTTAAACGGACACGCTTTTGGGACTTTGAGCGTTTGTGGTGACAGTAGACGGGTAAACAGCAACAATACGAACCTAGTGAGCGCTAATATACCATCTATTTTACAAAAAATAACATTTAAATATTTTTTTAAATACAATACAATATTTTTGTTTGCACAAAACACGGGTAGGTTACAAATATACAATAGCTAAAGGGTAATAATTTCGATTTAAATACTTGTGCATTCGCCGTATGATATGGCAGGGGTGCACCGCAGTTCTAAAGGTTCTAAAGTTGGTAAACTTTAGACCACCAGGTGTTCCTATTGCCTTTATACCGAAGACTTTCCTCGTCAGTGATACAATGATTGAAGCTTATCTGGCTAAGTGTGTAGGCATTATTTTGGATATTCATGGCTATAGTTTCAGAACGAGATAGCTTTTATTGGTCAAGAACTGTTCAACTGTTCTCACCATAGTACCAACTTCTTCCTTTTGACCGCCTGCAACGAAGGGCAGTTCGAATTGGCGATGACCACCAGCTTACCGATCTGGCGTTGCGTAGAGATGTAGGCTCTCTCTGCATTTTCTACCGCTTCTATCATGGAGAGTATTCCGAGGAATTGTTCGGTATTATACCTGCCGCTGAATTCCACCATCGCACGGCTCGCCACGGACTGCATTACCATCCTCACCATCTGGATGAATGGCGTTCCAGTACAGTGCGATTTACCAGGAATTTTCTCCCTCGCACCACCAAATTGTGGAATGAACTTCCTGCAGCGGTGTTCCCGGACCGATGCGACAAAGGTATTTTCAAGAAACGAGCCTACTCATTCCTTAAAGGCAGGCTACACACTTGCGATGCCCCTGGTGTTGCAGGTGTCCATGGGCGGCGTTGATCACTTACCATCAGGTGAAACGTCTGCTCGTTTGCCTTTCTATATCATAAAAAAAAAGTTTCAAGAAATATTGAGTTAGGTTCTTGCGGTCAAAGGATATTTAAGATTCAAGAACTCATGTGGCTTATAAATATTGGAAATCTATTCAAGATTTGTTGAGGCTATTGTATGGTCAGAATCAAATTCCAGATTAAAAACGTAATCAAGGTAATTATTATCCAAACCGTATTTAAGAAAATGTTAAAAATCTTATTCTATCTTATCTGGCTCTGTCACTTACCACTTCAATAAAACAATACATACGTCGCAGGTTTTTCATAAAATTAGATTTTTGATAAAAAAAACCGGAAGATGACACATTTTAAACTCAATTTCACCATAAACCTGTAACAATCCAGATTTTTGATCAAAAACCCAAACTAGTTCAGGTTTATGGTGAAATTGAGTTTAAAATGTGTCATCTTCCGGTTTTTGATCAAACACCTAAGTTAAGATACCTATAACAAAAGCAATTCTGTTTCCAGCTATCTACTATACTGATAAAGACTATTTTACTATATACCTATACATCTCCCAGCTCGGGCGGCGACTATTGTTCTCCATACTGATTGTACGCTTCAAGGCTTCAGGACACGCATTGTGTCTGACTCGTCATATTACATACATTTCAGTGCTAATTTTACCCGACGACGGAAGAAAGTTTTTATTTTGTCCGGTAAATATAAACTACCTTCTACCCGCGACTTCGTCCGCACAGACTTCGGCTACCCAATATCGTTATAAATGATATCCTATATGCTATTTTAGCGTATAAACAATTATATTGTAAAGTTTCATCATAATCTGTTCAGTAGTTTTTGGGTGAAAGAGTAACAAATATCCATCCTTACAAACTTTCACTATTATAGATAACTAGCTGTGCCCGCGACTTCGCCCGCGTGGACTTTAGGGAGATTACCCGGAAATATGGGTATTATGTTTTTCCCGCGGAAACCTAATGCTTTTTCTAAAATAAAAGTAGCCTAAGTTACGCCTTGGAACGTCAGCTATCTGTCAGTGGAAGTCCCATTGAAATCGGTTCAGCCGTTTAGAAGTTTACCTCAAACAAACAGACAGACAGACAGACAAAAAAAATTTAAATTGCGTTTTCGTTATAGGTATCGTATATACTTTCATACGCGGTAAAAAAGTGTTATTTTGATATTACAAACAGACACTCCAATTTTATTTATTTGTATGTATAGATATTAGCATCATATTTTATTTACTAGTTGACCGGGCAAACTTCGTATCGCCTTAGAATGAGTGACATACGAAAGCAGCGCCACCTACCGGGTCCAATTGTGAATCAAAACCATCCATGGCGCCACCCAAACGCATACAAAAAAAAACATTCAAATCGGTCCAGCCGTTTAGGAGGAGTTCAGTGACATACACACGTACAGAAGAAATATATATATATTAAGATTATATCATTTATAGCAATAGGTATTAAATGATGTAGCAGTGGTAGCCGAGTGGTCAAACGCACTCCTTGCAATTCAAAGTGTACAAGTTCAAACCCCGGCTCGCACCTCTGGGATTTATGTGCGAATCTCATTTTCATCCGAGATTATCACTTGCTATGAAACAGTGAAGGAAAACATCGTGAGGAAACCTGCACGTCTGAGGGAACTGGTCTAGTTCTCGTTAGATGTGTGAAGTCTGCCAACCCGCACGGGGCCAGCGTGGTGGACTATGGCCTGAACTCAACTCGCATTGAGGAGAGGCCCGTGCCCAGCAGTGGGACGTTAAAAAGGGGGTACAAACTAGTCCAATTATTCAATAAAACCCACACACAAAATAAAAACTTCACGCCGTGAGATACTTACATTGATGTCTTCATATTCGACGCCGAAATGGAAAAATATTACGCAACGAAGTTTCCAAGCACACTTCTTCTATACATCTATCTATCTATACATACATACAAATAAATAAAATTGAAGTGTCTGTTTGTAACTTCACAATAACACCTTTTTACCAATTGTATATGAAAGTAAACATGATACCTATAACGAAAATGCAGTTTAAAAAAAAATTGTTTGTCTGTCTGTCTGTTTGTTTGGGGTAAACTTCCAAACGGCTGAACAGATTTCGATGGGACTTTCACTGACAGATAGCTGATATTCCAAGGCGTAACCTAGGTTACATTTATTTTAGAAAAAGCATTAGGGTTCCGCGGGATGAACATAAAACCACTATTTCCGCGTAATCTCCCTAAAGTCCACGCGGGCGAAGTCGCGGGCACAGCTAGTTTAACTATAAAAATAGAATGTTGCATTCAAATTCATGCATAGATCGGAAGTAACTGATATTGAGAATATTGTTAGAGGTATCATAAACTCAGTGGCGTAGCGACATGATATCAACATGAGTGGGTTAAGCACTGCATTCATAGGTGCGTTAAATCGCGCGATCTTCGCCCTCCTCGACCCGGGCGTCGAGAGGGCCACCAACACACCTAAACCAGCCTCAAACAGACACCGACCTCGCCGGCGAGGTCGAGGAACCCCCTCTTCTGCTCGTAGGTGCATCTTTGCACCTAGGAGCGCAGTCATTACCTCTCCCCTCACGGCAACTGCCCAAGCCGAGGTCGTGCCCCATGTGGCGCCTTTGAGCTAGTTGCCCTCCTGCGGTGAAGCTGTAAAGGCCAACTCACGGCCTACAGCGTAGTCCATTCAAAAAAAATAAAAAAATCGCGCGACCAATTTTTCTTCTAATACCCAAAACTGTATTAACTCGTACATATCACATCATCACGCCTGTATTCCCCGAAAGGGTAGGCAGAGGTGCACTGCAGTGCGCCCACACTTCGCCGGTGTATTTTGGTCCCAATGTAATAGGGGGCGAGCCTATTGCCATTATACCGGGCACATTCCCCCTCAATACGAGGGAGATTTGGGCCATAGTCCCACCACGTTGGCCCAGTGCGGGTTGGTGAACTTCACACGCCTAGACGTGGAAGTTTCCTCACGATGTTTTCCTTACCGTTCAGCAAGTGGTAATCATTGTTGAAAATTACATTCGCACATAAAAAATATCCCAGAGGCGCGGGCTTGGGATTTGAACTTGCACCCCTTACGTTCGTACGTATAAATAAATATCGCGAGACAACACAGACTCATCGTATCGAGGGATTAACAGGCTGGGCCCTATTTTTGTTAGATAGACATCAATCTCTATTAGAGATATGTCGACACGAAACGTCAAATTGGTCGTATTTTTTTTCTTTTGTTTCTACATATCTCTAATAGACATTGATGTCTATCCAACGAAAATCGGGCCCAAGGAGAGCATACTCATTCGATGCAGAAATAATATTATATCCCGGTCTACATCTCCGTACAGAATACGTTTTCAAACAATGTCAAGTAATAAGCTCGCTTCAGTGAGTGCAGTTTATTCTGAGAACGTATGCACTCGCGGTAATGCATGGGAATTAGGACCATAATGTATTCATTACATTGTTATAAATCAACTATTGAATTAAATTGCTTACTGTAAAAAAAAAAAACAGTTTTCGTAAGAAGGATATTACATAATCATTTACTTAGAATGATTATTGACTAATGCTGGGTTACTTTAAAAAATAATTTGTGTTTGTAAGAGCAACGATTAGTTTTTTTTTTTATGAACAGGTTATTTATGTCATGGCAACTTTTTTTTATAAGCAATTTATGATGGTAAGTTTTTTATAAATAAGCAACGGTAGCCGAGTAGGTAGAACATCCGCCTGGAAGGCAATGGGTGCATGTTCAAATCCCGCACCTCTGGGATTTTCAGTTTTCATGTGTGAATATCATTTTCTATAATAATTACTACTAGCCGAACGGTAAAGATAAACATCGTGAAGAAAACTGCATGTATACGTAGAAATACGTGTGAAGTTTCCCAAACCGCACTGGGCCAGCGTGGTGGACTATGGCCCAAATTTTCAACAATGATTACCACTTGCAGAACGGTGAAGGTTAACATCGGGAACCAGCACGTCTTTATGTAGAAAGGTGTGTGAAGTTCCCAAATCCGCACTGGGCCAGTGTGGTGGACTAAGGCCCAAATTTCAATCGTTAAGATAGGTGTGGAAAACCTTATTGTAAAACATTACTGTAAATGAATTGTAATTAAACTGTATATTTATTGTTACAAAATGTTTTTTTGCGATTACAAACTTACTTTGTAGTTAGTTTGTATGGGGACACCAGTATACCAACGGCAAAGATAAGTTTGTCTCCCAGTCCAGTATATAATTTCGTTTGAGCAATGTTCGGTGCTTCATAGTTTAAGTACGGAACCTCGGTGCGCGAGTGCAGCTCGCACTTGGCCGGTTTTTTTGGTCTGTAACTCAAAATGACAGTCGGTTACATAATGGACCGGTCAGTGTGCATTCGGAAGACATTTTTTCGCTTACATAACTTAAATCACATGACCGAATTTAAGTAAGACCCGGGCACACTGGAGCGTCCAAAGTTACGTGTCAAAACTTTTGCTAATACCAAAATGAACTCTGTGTTAAAATACATAAAGATTGAATTTCTGTGGTAAAAGTATGGAGGGTAGAACAAAGGAGTGTAATTAGGTACCACCAAATTGTGGAATGAACTTCCTTCAGCGGTGTTCCCGGACCGATGCCACAAAGGTATCTTCAAGAAACGAGCATACTCATTCCTTAAAGGCCGGCAACGCACTTGCGATGCCCCTGGTGTTGCAGGTGTCCATGGGCGGCGTTGATCACTTACCATCAGGTGAAACGTCTGCTCGTTTGCCTCCCTATCTCATAAAAAAAAGGTATTGAAAAGAGTGTCTGTCGAAATGCATAATTGGTAGTTCAAAAACCTTCCACAATGGCGCTGGTGTCGATAATTGGTATACATACGCGTCATATATAGGAAGGTTTTTGAACTACTAATTATACATTTCGACGGACACTTTTTCAAAAAGTTTCCCATAGGAGATTGCCCTCCTTTTAATGGTCAAAAACCACACTTCCATGCGTCAAAATTCGCTCGCTATGTCATTTCGTTGTAGAATGAACGGTTTCTATCAGTCAATACAGTTGATTCATCCGCACTCTTTATCATTGTCATCATCCATTTTTATTATTACAAGCTTTATATTAACTTGCAATGTATGTCCGGGTGGAATCTTGCAACTTGAACTTTAAATCAGTTAACCTTAACCGATTGAGCTTAAATTTGGTATACATGATTCCATTGAATGGTCCAGTGACGTCATTCTAATTCCAATATGGCGGATCATCCAAGATGGTGGAATAGTTATTTTTTTCTGCACTACCACAGTATGGGTATTAAATGAAAGGGCTGGCTGAGGAGAACACGAAAACTGAGGGGAATTAAATAAAAGCTTGTTTTTAAAAAGATTTTTTACCATTAATTTTTATTTATAATGTGTATTTATTGAATTTTCCCTTGCTGTTAATTACTTGACGCTGGCTGAAATACCCGCTAAACGCAGGTGGAGCCATTCCTTATCTTATTCCATTAAATATCATCATTTCATACATTTCGTTAAAAAATAAGAAGAAGAGTGTGGAACATTCCCTCTGTCCAGTCCGTACTCCTTGCTGCTCGCTACTAGAATGCATAGATCACTAGCTAGAATGCCCCGCCATCGCGCCAGCCCCTCTTTGTTCGACGTTACCATCTTTGCCACTTGTGTTGCTACATAAGTTATAACGTTCTACCACCGTTTAATAATGACAAGTGTTGCCATCTTAATTTATAAGATTCTACTTTCTCCTACCAAAATCATGACAAGTGACACTACAGTTAGTTTCGGTATGGGCAAGTAATTCGACGCGCGTTTATTAACGCTCAAGTGTGGGGGCGCTTAAACTTTTGTTGCATCAATTTAACTTGCAATCAGATTGTGCATTTTTAAACCAAAAAGATTTACCTAAGTTATATAATTTTTGCGATTAAATGATCCAATGTGTTGACAGCCACTAAATAATCCCAAACCTAATAGATTATTTAATAAAAAAAAACTTTGTTTTCTTATATTTACGCGAATACTATACATTGAAATTAAACTATTTTACGGATTTTATCGCGTTTATTTACTATTTTATTTTCCCGACGTTTCGGCTGCTTTACAGCAACCATGGTCACGGGGGGACTGAGGTGTTAGACGTCCTGATGTCATAGTTAATAACTGGGTACCCTCATATTTAGTTGTTGTTTGCGGTCCGATCCACGCAGAAAGTGCTTACGGTGTCCTGAGGTCTTGCAATGGTACACTTGGTTTTGGATTTAATCATATTGATTACTGGATCCCAAGTTGGTGGTAGCACCCAGCCATCTTCCCTATTGAAATTAGGATGTTTTTTAATTTCAATGGCCTCACGTATCATCCTTGGTCGGAGTCGGTGTTCTTTAGCGAGGATATGCGGTTTATCAAATCTGATATAATGGCGGGTGCGGTCCTGTACATGTTCACAGATTGCAGACTTCGTGGAGCGTCGGTGTTTCACGTCAGCTATGTGTTCTTTTACGCGGGTTTTAATTGATCTTTTAGTTTGTCCTATGTAAGAGAGCCCACATTCACAATCGAGTTTGTATACCCCTGCATCTTGTAGAGGAATGTGACACTTGACAGGTGGTAAAAACTGACTAATCTTCTTCGGTGGCTTGAAGTAAGTTTTAATTGAAGCCCGTTTCAAGATGTAGCCAATCTTGTCTGTGACACCTCTTATGTATGGTAGTACAGCAGGTAGACGCTCAACTGTGGCTGGTTTCACTCGGTCACTGTGATGGCGGCGTGGGACCCGAAGCTTGTTGTCATGCAATACTTGCTTGACGTGGTGGATCTCGGCAGCCAGGTGTTGCTCATCACAGATCCCTTGTGCTCTCTGAAACAAAGATTTACCCACGGTAGCTAACTGTGTTGGATGGTGGTGAGATTCACCGTTTAAGTACCTATCGGTATGGGTCTTTTTCCTATACACGGTGTGGCCTAAGGTGTTATCAGGATTACGGATCACTAAAACATCTAAGAAAGCTAGAGTATTGTTGGCCTCTAACTCCATTGTAAATTTGATTTTAGAGTGTATGGAGTTAAGATGGTTTAGAAATGCTGTTATTTTGTCAGATGGTAATATTGTGAAAGTATCGTCTACGTACCGCTTGTAGAATCTTGGGGTCACAGGTGAAGTGCGAAGGGCTGTCTCCTCGAAGTCTTCCATGAATATATCGGCGACAACGGGAGAAACAGGAGAGCCCATCGCTACACCATCTACTTGCTTGTAGAACTGTTCATTCCACAACAGATACCCGGATGTGAGGCAATGTCTTAAGAGTTCAGCATATTCCTCAGGCATGTTATTCTCTGCTAGCTTCTTTGATACTATTTCGATGCAGTCTACTACAGGTAGACAGGTAAACAAGGACTGAACATCAAAACTGACCATAGTTTCATTGTCCGCAAGATGTAGATGTTTAATCTCACTGACAAAATGGTATGAATCCTTTGTATGTGCTCTTGTGTGTCCTCTTAGTAGTGAGAGCACCTTCGCTACGTGCTGAGCCAGACTGTATGTTGGTGTGTCAATCTGGCTTACAATGGGGCTTACAATCTGGCTTACAATGTATAGGAAAAAGACCCATACCGATAGGTACTTAAACGGTGAATCTCACCACCATCCAACACAGTTAGCTACCGTGGGTAAATCTTTGTTTCAGAGAGCACAAGGGATCTGTGATGAGCAACACCTGGCTGCCGAGATCCACCACGTCAAGCAAGTATTGCATGACAACAAGCTTCGGGTCCCACGCCGCCATCACAGTGACCGAGTGAAACCAGCCACAGTTGAGCGTCTACCTGCTGTACTACCATACATAAGAGGTGTCACAGACAAGATTGGCTACATCTTGAAACGGGCTTCAATCAAAACCTACTTCAAGCCACCGAAGAAGATTAGTCAGTTTTTACCACCTGTCAAGTGTCACATTCCTCTACAAGATGCAGGGGTATACAAACTCGATTGTGAATGTGGGCTCTCTTACATAGGACAAACTAAAAGATCAATTAAAACCCGCGTAAAAGAACATATAGCTGACGTGAAACACCGACGCTCCACGAAGTCTGCAATCTGTGAACATGTACAGGACCGCACCCGCCATTATATCAGATTTGATAAACCGCATATCCTCGCTAAAGAACACCGACTCCGACCAAGGATGATACGTGAGGCCATTGAAATTAAAAAACATCCTAATTTCAATAGGGAAGATGGCTGGGTGCTACCACCAACTTGGGATCCAGTAATCAATATGATTAAATCCAAAACCAAGTGTACCATTGCAAGACCTCAGGACACCGTAAGCACTTTCTGCGTGGATCGGACCGCAAACAACAACTAAATATGAGGGTACCCAGTTATTAACTATGACATCAGGACGTCTAATACCTCAGTCCCCCCGTGACCATGGTTGCTGTAAAGCAGCCGAAACGTCGGGAAAATAAAATAGTAAATAAACGCGATAAAATCCGTAAAATAGTTTAATTTCAAAAAAAACTTTGATAAATTACATTATGAAATCCAATGAAATAATACCCGTGCCTTCGTCCGGTCTTACTTATGACTAGTTTCTACCCGCGACTTCGTCCGCGCAGACTTCGATTACCTATTCAATATCTTGAATAATTAAAAAACTTTTTAAAAACAAGCTTTTATTTAATTGCCCTTAGTTTTTTTGTTCTCCTCAGGAAGCCCTTTCATTTAATACCCATACTGTGGTAGTGCAGAAAAAATAACTATTCCGCCATCTTGGATGATCCGCCATATTGGAATAAGAATGACGTCACATAGCCAAGCATGCATTGTTATCCAAAATAAGCGTGTATACCAAATTACAACTCAATCTGTTAAAGATAACGAACTTAAAATTCAGTTGCAAGATTCCACCCGGACATACATTACAAGTTAATATAAAGCTTGTAATAAAAAAAAGACTGATAAATTATATTATGAAACCTATTGAAACATAATTACCCGTGCCTTCATCCGGTCTTACTTATAACTAGTTTCTACCCGCGACTTCGTCCGCGCAGACTACCAGATTACGCAGATTACCTATTCGATTTCTTGAATAATTATAGCATACAATGTTATTCTGATGTATAAACAATAATACTGTAAAGTTTCATCAAAATTCGTTCTATAATTTTTGCGTGAAAACATGCGTCCATCCTCACATACCTTTTACATTTATAATATTAGTAAGATGTTTGTTTGTTTTCAAGAATAAGATTAATATTCATAATATTGTCTGAAACGAACTGTTCATCGTATTGGTTTGAACAATAATTTGGTCGACGAGACTATTTGCGCTAGGCTATCATAACAGTTTTGGTTTTAAAAGATAAACCTCTTCATCTTTATGTTGTCCTAGTACCTGTTTATACAATAATTATTAAAATATGTCTACAGTATAGTTTAATTTACTTCTAAACTTTCATAGTGAGTTTATTACACGCATTTGGTGGCCATGCACATGTTTTTTTTTTTTTTAATATAGTTTCACGCTCGACTGACATTGCGAAACTGAATCTAATTTTCAGCTCAATATGCCACAATTTAGTGTGGCATTGTGAAAAATTTAGGTCGCAGCAGCATTGTGGAAGTGTTGACATAGTTCATTTTCTAGGCGTTCTAAGCCTTTTATATATACACAATGAGTATTGTACGGATCAATAGGATTTGAAAATTGGAACTGCGGCCGAAATTGGTCAAGTTTGCACAATATAAAATAGCTTTAAAAAAAAAACTGCCTAAATTTTTCTTAAAATAATACAAAATCCGGTCAAGTGCGAGGTGGACTTGCGCACCGAGGCTTCCATACCTAAACTATGAAAGCACCGAACATTGCTCGAGCGAAACGATAAACTGGATGACGAAACAAACATAACTTTACCTTTAGTATACTGTTGTCCCGATACAAACTAACTGCAAATAGGTTTGTTTGTGAGCGGCACATTTCGAAATTGCCTTTTCTGAAATTTGAACCAATCTGGATGTAGCTTTGCATAGTATGGGATCATAGGATAAGTATGCCTTGTCTGAAAATATATTTAAAGGACTAGGTACTAACTAAAATAAAGTAAAACCTCGTGAGGAAACCAGCACGTTTATAGAAAGGCGAGTCAAGTTCACCAACCCGCACTAGGCCGGCGTAGTGGACCAAATATCCTTCGTATTGAGAAGTGTGCCCGGTATAATGGCAATAGGCTCGTTTGCAACTACTACTACTACAGCCCTTTTTAACGTCCCACTGCTGGGCACGGGCCTCCCCTCAATGCGACGGGGATTCAAGCCATTGTCCACCACGCTGGCCTGGTGCGGGTTGGCAGACTTCACACATCTATCGAGAACTAATCAAGCTCCCTCAGACGTGCAGGTTTCCTCACGATGTTTTCCTTCACCGTTTCTTAGCAAGTGATAATCTCGGATGAAAATGAGATTCGCACATGGAACCCAGAGGTGAGAGCCGGGGTTTGAACCTGCGCACTTTGATTGCAAAGCGTGCGTTCGACCACTTGGCTACCACTGCCTATTCGTTTGCAAATTGTGCCCGAAATACATCGGCGAAGTGTGGGTACACCGCAGTCCACCTCAGTCTACCCCTTCAAGGGATACAGTCGTGATAGTAGGTGTTTATGTAACATCACTAAATGGTTGCCCAACGTAGTCCTTATTAATGCAGTTAAAATATTTGCGACGACGACATTTTGTTATGTAAGCGTCAGTGAACTTGATAAATCTGTTTCATAATAAAAGGTTATATGATCTTTGTAAACCGTATTTAACAAGCTTTATAACCTACACAATATTGTTTTCTTATATGCGAATACTATACATTGAAATAATAATATATTACGGATTCTATCGCGTTTATTTACTACTAGCTGTGCCCGCGACTTCGCCCGCGTGGACTTTAGGGAGATTACCCGGAAATATGGGTATTATGTTTTTCCCGCGGAACCCTAATGCTTTTTCTAAAATTAAAGTAGCCCAAGTTACGCCTTGGAACGTCAGCTATCTGTCAGTGAAAGTCCCATTGTAATCGGTTCAGCCGTTTAGAAGTTTACCTAATTGCGTTTTCGTTATAGGTATCGTATATACTTTCATACGCATTTGGTAAAATAGTGTTATTTTGATATTACAAACCGACACTCCAATTTTATTTATTTGTAAGATTTTCCCGACGTTTCGGCTGCTTTACAGTAACCATGGCCATGGCGCGGCGGGACTGAGGTGTTACACGTCCCAATGTCATAGTTAATAACTGGGTACCCTCATATTTAGTTCGTGGATCGGAGCGCAAACAACAACTAAATATGAGGGTACCCAGTTATTAACTATGACATCAGGACGTCTTACACCGTAAAATAGTTTTATTTCAATCTATACAATAATATTCAGTATGGGTATACAAGGCTGCAACCCTTCGTCATGTACAATTTATCGAGGGGTGAAAGACCATTTGACCTAAGCGACATTTTTTTAAACTTTATAGGAGAGCATAATAATTCGACGCGGAAAAATTAGCTGGTGCCAAATATGTATTTATGTCAATATCGCTCAGAAGTGTCCTCTCACCCTTCGATAGAATATCATTTTATGAAGACAGAATTATGTTTTTTTTTATTCCATAAAACTTAAATATTTAATAAAAATAAAAAATAATATATATATATATATAAGTAAATATATATATATATAAGTAACGTAAGTATAAGTATAAGTAACTAGGCTTTGACAAGCCTAGTTATGATCAGTTAGATCGCTGTTAATCTTTAGATCAAAGGGAGTTTAAATCAACAGCTGAACACTTAACAAGGCATAAATGTTAGGAATAAAAACTCATAATTTTTTTTTTTTATATATATATTTTTAAAATGTAATAATTAAGAATGGCAAATAAACGACTTTAATAAAATATTATTATAGTCGTTTATAATATAGGTTACAAGACTCCGTGGAAGACCAAAAAAACGGTGGCGCGACTCTCTGGAAATCTTTGCGGGACAGACGTAGCTGGAAATGGCTCAGTATAGGGACCGATGGTGGGAGAGAGGGGAGAGAGCCCTTTGCCCAGGAGTAGGACACAAAATAGGCTAAGAAAAAAAAAAGATTTCACATTGTCTGTTTGACGCATAGGTATCAAAACTTTCTAATTTCGCTGTTTAAACAATCAACTGTCATATCCGTATGATGAGGGTCGATTTTTAAATTCTCATACAAAATATCTCATATATAAATACCTAACGAACAAATGTATTAAGTTATTTAGCTATTTATCAGTTCAATACATGGCAATCAACTAATTGCTTACATAAACTCTAATTACACGATGATAAATATTTCGCTATTTGTGAAATAAACACGGATCTCACGGACTTTATCTGTCGATTAGAAAATCGGCTTTAACATAGCTCATCATAAGACTAAATATTAACCTCTACCAAAGATTAAATATTATCTTAATACAATTTAAGTAATGCACACAATGTCACAATGCCAGGCACAACCTTACTCTCAAAAAAGACTTGTCGCCGCGTGAACAATGGGGAAGGACAACAGTACTCCCACTTTCAAACTCTGCGGCGTGCGACCTACCATTTTGCCACCGTCTGCAACAACGGTCGGACGGGCATCTAGTATGTTAAGTCGTGACAAGTGAAGTGACAATGAATTGGACTCCTGCTAACATCGCATCCATCTGCCCGGAGCAGCAAACACATCTAACCCAATGCTCCGCTACGGGTTATATGTTCTTAGCATTAGTAACCCAATTATACGGGTCATCCAGAACTCCAAATTCGGATTATGACACCTCGTACTACGGCAGTGACTTCTCTGGAACATCTGGTCCATCGCAAGTCCCGTTAGGACCCATTCCGTTTAAAACACCAGGAGGATCTTCAAGGCAGAGTTTAGGACCAGTACTGCATGATGATTTCCTACCACACTTCGGCACGGAAGTCCGAAGTCACGGACCTGGGGGCAGCGTAGGCTACTCAAGAACCTCCTCGTTTTTCCCGGAATTTGATTACGATAAAGATTTTGTTAAGAATGACAAGTTTAGCAAGAATTATGTGAGTTCATTTACGAAATTCGATCCGATTTTCAATTATGATTTTGGGAAGAGGAGTTTTGATACGGACTCCGCTGGTTCGGAGAAGGTGGAAGTGAAAGAGAAGAAGCGAAGAAAGAGTAGGAAGAAGAGACAAGCGGTCGAAGAGTATGACTTCATTGTGGTTGGTGCCGGTTCCGCGGGGTGCGTAGTCGCCAATCGTCTATCGGAAGTAAAAAAATGGAAGGTTAGTTTATCCATAATTGCCTTATATTTCATTTGACGTTGGCTTGGTCTAGTGTTTTAGGAGCTTCAATCACTGAACTAGGTGGATGCGGGTTCGATTCCCGCCCGTGGCAAGTCTTGGAAATGACCTTTTAGAACTTTGCCCTGGTCTGGGTGTAACTGGGGTTGCAGTCAATCCATTGTATGGTACACATAGTACAAGCTTTGCTTAGTTTGGGATCATACGATGAGTATGTGTTGTCTGATGATGTTTGTATATGTATTCCTAATACATCATTACGCCTATTTTGCCCGCAGACGTAGGCAGAGGTACATTTTCATTAAAAAAAAAACTTGAGAGGTGTCAAGGGACACCCGAATGGAACAAAGTTCCTTTTGAAATAAATAAAAAAGCAAAAAAATTTTACATATACATACACACACACACACATCGAAATCGGTCTAGCCCCTTTTCGCAACGCGCCATAAGGAACTACGTTCCAATTAGGTTATCACAACACTAGCAAATAGAAATTACACCTAAATGACAGACAGTACCTAACTACTTTAATTGTTACATGGATAATTGATTATGTTAGTATACAACCAGTGGCGGAATATAAATAGTATGATAGCTTATGTATAACCAAAAACCGGTCAAGTGCGAGCCGGACTCGCGCTCGAAGGGTTCCGTACCATTATTTATAAAAACGGCAAAATAATTATGCTTGTTATATGGGAGCCCATATAATGTATTTTATTCTGTTTTTTTAGTATTTCTTGTAATAGCGGCAACAAGAAATACATCATCTGTGAAAATTTCAACTGTCTAACTATCACGGTACATGAAATACAGGCTGATGACAGACAGACAGACGGACGAAAGTCTTAGTAATAAGGTCTCGTATTACTCTTTGGGTACGGAACCCTAAAAACGTCTGGAAACGGACCCATATATTATGTAAAACAAGTCAAAAATTATTTTTTTGTAAAATAATTTGTTTATTGAATTATTCAACGTTTTTAGTTATTTCATTCACAAATGAATGCTGGTTTCGTAATCAAAATGCAAAAATATACTTGTTACTGCTTAAGTATAATTATTTTCTGGTATTGAGTCATAAGTGCTGCCTACTCGCATTGCGTTAATACTCCAACACGGGTAGCGCACGCGCCAATACAATAACTATGCCACAGGCTATCTCGCTCTGAGTCACTCTCTCTCTTTCGTAATAAATGCGAGTAAAAGAGACAATATACATTATTGTCTTGTCACGTGCTGTGATACTAGTGCTGAGAATTTGTATTACTCATAAACTTTTTTTAAGGTTCTGTACCTAACAAGGAAAAAGCGGTACCCTTATAGGATCACTTTGTTGTCCGTCTGTCTGTCTGTCAAGACCCTTTTTCTCAGAAACGCGTGAAGGTATCAAGTTGAAATTTATAACTTTTTTGTTACCATTGAGTTTCTTACCTGTCCTTCTCATTGCCAGCATTCCGAACTTGTGGTAGATTATGACTATTTGCAAGTCCTTTACAGGGCTTCACAAATAATAAAAGGGTTTAATGGTTCTCGCAAAACCATTTAAGTGAAGTCTAAATTTTTTTAACAGAGACGAATTTGGCACAGCTAATCGCGCAAAAAGTTTAATAATCGCCTAATGATACGGTTAGCCCTTTTTCTAGGCAAGCTGATTCACAAGTAGGCTAGACGTTTCTCAATTGACCTTGTGCCCTTTTGATATGTTTTTCCTTTACGCCTCACGCACACTGGGATATCAAAAAAGTGCGTCAATTTTTTTTGTCAGTACCAAAACGAACACTGTGCCAATACATAAATAAAGAATTTCTACGGTATTGCGTTTAAGAATGAATCTTTGCTATGTGTCAATACAGTTATGGTATTAGCAAAGAATTTACGCCTTTATTAGGTATGTGTGCTTGCCTATTTACCATTATAGTACTCGGCCAACACAAATATTATTTAACTTTTATTTTTTTTACAAATATGTAGAGCAGTATCTAAAATATAAGTTATATCCACCAAATAGGTTCCGTTAACGGAGGCTCATTATTATCTCTGAAAAGCTCATGTCTAAATGGCTGTGAATTAATAGTATTAAATAAGTAACTAAATAAATAATTTCTGTAAAGTTTTTTTTTTTTTGGTATGTCGCTTTCAAATATTTTTATTAGTAAAATAAGCGCGTATAGCCTATTACACTTCTATTAATGTTATTATGTTTGATTTAACTGTCAATTTTGTGTCAAAAACTGAAAGGAATATTAAAACATTACTGTTACATCCGTGGTAATAAGGGGACTGAGTCCCGACTAGCAAGTAATCTTTTTTTTTTTCTTTTGTTGGAACAACAAACAATTACACTCTGCTATTAATTATGATACGATTAAAATTAGATACATCAATGTTTAAGTGTAATCAGCCCCGTTGCCCACAGATATTAATTATAATTAATTACAAAATAATGTAACAGTGTGCACAAAGACAAATATCAAGAAAGGGTATATTAGTAACGGTTAAATGAGTAGGTGTTATAGATGGAATGGGACGGGATTAGAAGTTATTTGTTCGTAGATACCTTTCCTAAACGACGCTGGTGAGATTGCAAAAAAATCAATATTAGTGAAGTTATGGTTAAATTGGTTCATAACTCTACGTAATGGTGCGCGCTCCTAAGCAGAAAGAGGCCAGCTGCCAAATTATTTGTCAATAAGCGACCAAAAGCCGACTACACTACACTGCGCATCAATGGCTCTGGTTGCCGGATCCGCGCAATGGATAGTAGGAAAACTCTGTTATTTTATTTTTATCATGTTTTATATGCTGTTTATTATCCTTGTCCATAGCCTTTTGCTATTTTATTGTCTTTTTATATTGTTAATTTTAAGACGAGTTTACTTGTTTTTTTTTTTTGTCATCATGTATTTTAACTGACTTTTTAAATAAATTTTGTTGACTTTTTATTTATTTTCAATAAAAATAATCCAGGCTGGAGAAATTATTTTACACACATTAAACTTAAGGCTAATTTTAAGAACTCTGACCCCCACATCAGAGGTGAGCACGCGGGCCGAGCCGATAGAGGTCCGGTTTAAAAAAAAAAAAAAAAAAAATGGTGCGCGCTCTCCAGCGTTCGTCTTGAGCGGTGCAAATAAATAGTGATTGCGAGTTTCTCTTAAAGGTCGGGATCGGTAATGGTACATGTTTAAAAATTTATTTCGTAAGCTTATTACAGTCGAATTTATCATGACAGATGTTATACAAAAGCATTTGGTCTAAAAGCAGTCTTCTCATTGTAAGGGTAGGCAAAGAGTATTTTTTTAAAATTGCGTCATATGAGGACATCGAACAAAAGCACCGGTAGTTCATTGCATGCAGAAATTTACGTTGAACTCGTTCTAACCTGTTATCATATTTTGCGTAGAAATGGTTCCAAACAGAAGTGGCATACTATAAATCTAGCGAGCATAACTTTGCCTCTCTCTAAAAGAAGCACGTCTGAGGCAAAAGATTGCACTGCCTCGAGCGCTTCCTTACTTTTGCCTTAACTGTGAACTAACTAATATGGCATGACCTACCGACCAGGCTTGAAAGGCCTGTTTAGTCATGGTCATTGTATTGGACAGCCAGAGCTCACGAAATTTTTGCCTGTACAAGTCATTGCCCGAGGAAAAGGATCAATTGGCCTCGTTTGAGCACTGTAATTGCTTATTTTCCTTATAGCCGTCTCGTGAACTGTTTGCTAGGGTCAAGACTGAGGTTGTTACGTGTGGCATGTGTGACGATTGTCACAAGAGTCAGAGTGCGGTAGTTTTCCTAAATAAGTGCGTACTGACCAACCAGTAGGCACCTATTTAGGAAAACTACCGCATTATGTCTAAAAAAATTAAGATAATAAATAAAATTGTATCTGTTTGTAATACATCATCACGCCTGTATTCCCCAAAGGGGTAGGCAGAGGTGCACTGCAGTGCGCCCACACTTCGCCGATGTATTTTTGGTCCCAATGTAATAGGGGGCGAGCCTATTGCCATTATACCGGGCACATTCTCCCTCATTACGAGGGAGATTTTTGGGCTATAGTCCACCACGCTGGCCCAGTGCGGGTTGGTGAACTTCACACGCATTTCTTTGGACGTGCAGGTTTCCTCACGATGTTTTCCTTCACCGTTTCAAAGCAAGTGGTAATCTCGGATGAAAATGAGATTCGCACATAAACCCAGAGGTGCGAGCCGGGGTTTGAACTTGCACACTTTGATTTGCAAGACGTGCGTTCGACCACTCGGCTACCACTGCTTTTTTTTTCTGTTTGTATTTTAAAAATAACATGTTGTTACCCAAATTACATATTATGTAAGTATTTACTTTAAGTCCTCTCCATCCAAAGGTTGCCTGGTAGAGATCACTTTTAGTGATAAGGCCACCCATTGTAACACTTTTTTTTTTATCGTATATGTATAGTTTGTATTTCTCTAAGAGGTGGAACAATAAAAAGTTATTTATCTATACGCTACCTATAATATATGTGGAGTAATATAACTAAACGTTTATTTAATATGCTGTAACGATGAATATTTTTATAACTAAACGCTTTATTGAGACGTAACTAAACGCAAAATTGATTTGTATAAATGATTAATATTGTTTTTAACTAAACGTGTGATTGATTTAATATGATGAAGAATAAACGGTAAACAAAACGCAACAACAAAACGCAACGAATGAAAGGGAGGAACAAAAGTGTGAAAAAGACAGAGAATGTAAAAAGCTGTAAAATACGGAAGACGATAAAATGAAAAGTAAAAATAAAAACCAATTGTAAACGTGTGAAAGTGTAAAATAAAAGAAGAATACTATTAATTTGATTTTATTTACGACGCCAGCCCACATATATTTATTTATTTCATTTAATATAATTAGAACGGCCCATAAGAAAGTACCAATTACACTAATTATAATAACTTTATACACACACAAATTATTATTATGCATCATAAATTTGACAAAATAATAGAAAAACACACATATGTCATTTCTCACAATACCTCACACATGCTGATAAAAAATTCTTCCAGCCACCCGCAAACACGTCAACATTTGGATCAGAATCCAGGAGACCAATAATGAAAACGCAATAAACAAATGTCTATCTGTCTCCACTGATTTGATGGAACTTTAACTGGCAGATAGCTGATGTTACAAGGAGTAACTCAGGCTACTTTTGTTGTCGAAAAAAAATTAGGAAAAAAAAAAAATTGGGAAAATTCCACGCCGGCACAGCTAGTTGTAATAAATAAAAGCTACATAAATCATGTAAAAACTATGTACATAATATAAATACGTATTTCCATTGTGTCTTCAGTTAATAAAACTCATAATATGAAAGACAGTACTTTTTGCCCGCCTGAGTTTTTGTTGAACAAGTTATATTAGGTATCTTTTGACACTTAATTACGTTGCTGGGTAATAACAGTTATGTAAACGGACTTTAACGAATTATCTATACAAATAAATAAAATTTAAATGTCTGTTTGTAATATTAAAATATTTGACTCAATGCATATTATGAAAGTATATACAATACATATAAAGGAAATGCTATTTCATTTTTTTTTCTCTGTCTGTCTGTTGGTTTGTTTAATGTAAACTTCCAAACGGTTGAAGCTATTTGAACATAAATTACACGGGCAGATAGCTGATGTTACAAAGAGTAAATTAGGCTACTTTTATTTTATAAAAATGTAAGCGTATCTACCGCGGGATAATCATTATAACCATTGTTCCGGGTAATCTCCATAAAGTCCGGGCGAAGTCGCGGGCACAGCTAGTGTACAATAAATTTGACAGCCAGGGTCCCAAATAACAATATCGTATTGGACTCGCCTTAACTTCGTTCTTTGAGGCATTAAAACAATATATATTATCAATGGTAGCTACAGTATGACTCGTCTTATGGCTTTGTGGTGACGTTTTACTCAAATAACCTTTTAAAAGCTATTTGACTATTACTCTTTATTGTCCAATGATCAACGACATAGAAAGACAAAAAAAAAAATTTAAACAAAATAACAAACAAACTAAAATATAACATGTATGGCGGATGACATTATGGTTTAAGACATTTTTTTTATTTCTCATAAACAGAATACAATAATTCACTTAGAATGAGAAACACTGGTTGCTTACATTAAACGTTCATTTGAACGAGTATCGGAACGGTATGTTTTAAGATAGACAGGTACTTAAAATATTGTTAGTCAATAACTTATCAATAAATTAGTAAAATAAAATAGATAAAATAGACTATGCTAAAAGAGATTGAAATTTGAAGGTATTTTTGTTTTTTTTTCCTAATGTAGGTGATCTGCAAAAATATTGAGGCTTAGTCCATATTACGTATCGAAACACAGATTCTATTATGGTTGCTATTGGAACTATATTAGTTATTTTTTAAAGTTAATTTTTTGGTTTAGTTTTTTGTTTACGTACGTTTTATTGTGTTTGTTGTGTATATATAAAAAGTTATTACTATTGATATTAAAGTTTTTGTAGTTATTCCGTGTGAGATACTTACACTAAAATATTTGAAAAGTTTTCATTATGTGAAATTTTAAATTCTTTTTAAATAGGGGAAAAGATTTTATTTCCTTAATATCTTTTGGCAATTCGTTATACATTTTGGCACCCTCATACTTAATGTTTCTAGTACCGTACTTGGTCCGTGGTCTACTATACAAGCAAATATTCCATATAGCAAATAGCAAATATATACATTCGAATATATACATATAAACTCTTTTGTTTATGGTTAAAAAGCTGATTATCGCGACCAAAAGTAATCATGAAATTTTGATCCCGTTCCTGTAACCCATGAGAACCTATTCCAGGGATAGCTTTATAATAGCTTTCCAATGACCGCTTTATAATTTGCCCATTTTTTAAAGTATTAAAATGTGTATAGTTAGTATGTTATCCTTAAGAGATAGACGTATGCCATGATGGACTTTTCTGAAGACCTATATAAGATATACAATTCCACCATACATAAGTTTGTTATGTCGTCAAAGGGTTTAGGCAGCGTTTTCGTTAAAAGCTCCCAGACGGCTTATATTTTTCCGACTCCTCCAACCGCATCAAAATCCGTTGCGAAGTTTTAAAGATCTAAGCATAGGGACAGACAGACAGCGGGAAGAAACTTTGTTTTATATTATAGTTGAAGTCTGCGAAGGAGGTATAGTCTTTGACAATAGAACCTTCATAACGTTCAAAGATAATGGTCGAATCTCGACAAATAGCCGACTGACACGAAATAACCTAGTATAACCGCAATTATAAGAATGACCTTACAAATATGTGCACGTGCGTATAATAAGGCGAGAAAGTCGTATAAAATAAGAGCAATTAATGATATCGGTCACACTTTACCAGGTATACTGAAAGCGTCGACCTTGGAGTATCATAGGCGCGTGACAATTACTCCTTGCATGGTTATATGTCGCAACGACCGATTGCATTCACAATATGTACGAAACACGTGTTTTTCGAGCAGCTGAGTGTTTGACACGTTCAGTGCTGAACGAGGTCTAATACGCCTCGTATATGTCTTCAACAACACCTGAGCCTCGTCCGACGAGTCCGTCGACGTCCTTGTGTCGAGTCGGTTCCAATTTAGTGTCGGCGGGTACGATGTCGGTGTAGGCTATATTGATTGTTTTATTGATGTCTTCAGCAGCAGTGGTAGCCGAGTGGTCGAACGCACGCTTTGCAATCAAAGTGCGAAGGTTCAAACCCCGGCTCGCACCTCTCGGTTTTCATGTGCTAATCTAATTTTCATCCGAGATTACCACTAGCTATGACACGGTGAAGGAAAACATCGTGAGGAAACCAGCATGCCTATAGAAAGGCGTGTGAAGTTCACCAACCCGCACTGGGCCAGCGTGGTAGATTATGGCCCAAAAATCCCCCTCGTATTGAGGGAGAATGTGCCCGGTAGAATGGCAATACGCTCGCCCCCTATTACATTGGCAACAAAATACATTAGCGAAGTGTGGGTGCACTGCAGTGCACTTCTGCCTACACCTTCGGGGAATACAGGCATGATACAGCTTCCAACATTTTTATTAGCATTTTTAGTCTGTGGTCATTAGTGTGGCAACATTGTCTTTTCTGCGTAACCGAGTATGTAATTGAATGTGGCGCAATAAACACGAGTCTTACATAGCAGCTTAGTGGTTTCCTTTTTTACAAGCTTTATATTAACTTGCAATGTATGTCCGGGTGGAATCTTGCAACAAAATTTTAAATCAGTTATCTTTAAGCGATTGAGCTGAAATTTGGTATACACGCTTACTTTGGATGACAATGCATGCTTAGCTATGAGACGTCATTCTAATTCCAATATGGCGGATCATCCAAGATGGCGGAATAGTTATTTTTTCTGCACTACCACAGTATGGGTATCAAATGAAAGGGCTTGCTAAGGAGAACACGAAAACGAAGGGCAATTAAATAAAAGCTTGTTTTTAAAAATCTAGTTTTACCATTATTTTTCAATTGAATTTATTTCTTAAATCGGCTATTATTATTATCCAGCTCTATGGAAAAATAAACAGGGTATTTCAGAAGTCCGAAATAATTTGACGTTTGCTCCAGTATCGAGTATACAACTGAATGGTATAAAAATTTGATTGGGATTCGACCATGTTTTTGCACTACTTTTTTTCGTCGCCGATTTCTAAAATGCGTAATATCTCGAGTTCTATGTTTAATTATCATGAACTGTGATGTGAATATTGATAGCTAGCCTTTGTAAATTCGCAAGAGAGAAATGGCAGAGGTGCACTACACTCCACCCACTCTTCGCCTATGTATTGTGGTCCCAATGTGATAGGGGGCGAGTCTATTGCCATTATACCGGGCACATTACCCTAAACCGAGGGAGATTTGGGCCATAGTCCACCACCCTCGCCCAGTGTGAGTAGGTGAACTTCACATGCCTTTCTATAAGCGTGCATGTTTCCTCACGATGTTTTTCCATTACCGTTCAGCAAGTGGTTATTAATAATTATTGAAAATTACATTAATTACCCGCACGCTGGCTCAGTGCGGGTTGCTGAACTTCACATTAAAAGGCTATTATAATAAACTAATTAAATAGATACTATCAAAATAAAACATCTTGTAAGAACAATACCTAAAGTACCTACAACAGAGGGCGCAGAAAAAGAGGGCGCAAATAAGTATCAGTGGGATCTTCTTAAAATTAGTATGTCCTTATAAAAAGTTGGAAAAACGGACTCTGTATAGCAATACAGTTTCTAGATGGGACATTTAATTTATGTTATCGTATATATTAGTCTATTTTGTTTGTTTAGTACACCTTGTCCTTGGTAGTACTTTAATTCCTCTCCATCCAAAGGTTGCCTGGTAGAGATTACTTTTAGTGATAAGGCCGCCCATTGTTGAACTTAATTATGTTTTTGATCGTATATACAGTTTTTATTTTTAAATCAATTAGTCCCAATATACAGGATGTAAAAGAAGTCCGAAATAATAGTTTGGTGTTTGTATCAGTATCGGGAATACAACTGCATGGTTTAAAAAATTGATTGAAAATCGACCATGTTTTTCCAACTTTATTTTCGTCGTCAATTTCTATTACTTAATATCTCGAGTCCTATGTAAAATTAACATGTTCTGTTTTGAGAATATTGGTAGCCACTCCTCCACTTGCCGTTGACCTAGAATCATGAAATTTGGCAAGGTCTTATAGCACAAGTAAGGAAAAAATTTGAAAACTATAAATTTATAGTAACAACGAATCAAAAATGTTGTTTTGCAATTACAATCTTATTACGGTTAGTTTGTATGGGAACAACAGTATACTAACGGCAAAATTAAGTTTGTCTTTCTATCCAGGTTATCTTTTCGTTAGAAGGTACGGAAGCCTCGGTGCGCGAGTCCAACTTAGCTGGTATTTTTTTAATAGAAAATAAATTGTTGTGGAACTCGACAAGATAAAAAATAAAACACTTATGATATTTAACAAACTCTTAAATGGTTAAACGTTATATAAACAGTGTAATGGCTGCTAATAGCTCGATCAAGGTCTGTCGACTTTAGTGAGTTAAATCCATTTTTGTTAAGTATTTTAACCGAGGAGAAGATGGTGCGACGATTTGGTCACTTTTGCGGGAGAAACGTGGCCACAACAATACAGAACAGGGACATGTTGAGACGGGTGGGGGAGGCCTTTAAAAATAAGGCTATTAAAAAAAGTTAACCACGTTTTTTGTAGTCTTAAATATAGTTAGGAAGTTGGATTATTTTTAGTGTAATTTTTGTCCCATTTAAATGTATTTTGTAGACTAGGTTAATTTGACTGTAAACACCGTACAACCATACGAATAATTAAAATTGAAGAGTCTGTTTGGAATGGCAATATGACAGCTATTTACTAAATGCATATGAAAGTACATAATATGTGCTATGATACTTATAACAAACCAACACATATGAAAGTATATACGACACTCATAAGAATGTTTTTTTTTTCTATCTCTTTTTAACCGACTTCAAAAAGGAGGAGGTTCTCAATTCGACCCGTATGTTTTTTTTTTTTATTTTTTTTTTTTTTTTTTTTTTATGTATGTTACCGCATATCTCCGGCGTCTGTCGACCGATTTCGAAATTTTTTTTTAGGTTTGCTAGGGAATTCTTCAAGGTTGGTCCCATTTCCAAAATATTATCAGAAATCTAACCCCTTGGGGGTGAAATGGGGGGTTGAAGGTCACATAATTTCAAAAATATTTTTTGAACGACTTGAAACTTTGTATATATATTTAACATACAAAATAAAAAAACACGTCTTTCAGGAATTTTGAAAGAAAAAATATGTAGGGGGTGAAATGGGGGTCCAATCCGGAATACAGCATATCTCCGGCGTTAGTGAACCGATTTCGAAAAATCTTTTTTTGTTTAATACGGATTGTTAACAAAGATCGAAACCCACCCCCAAAAGGGTGAAAAGGGGGGATGAGGGAGGGGTGATTTGTTTTTGGCTGTAAATTTTTACTTTTTTAGGGCTGTTATAAGGTGATAATATTTGCAAATTTTCAACGATTATTGACACTAAAAATCGTGAAAAAAAATTATTTTTAACAAAAAACAAAAACCGACTTCAAAAACCTAGGTGCACTAAAAAGCTACAAATAACCTTACAATTCATTACATTTGGAGTCGGTGCCAATTCATGTGTGTATTTGCCTTGTCCGACGTTGATTGGCACCTACTCCAAATGTAATGAATTGTAAGGTTATTTGTAGCTTTTTAGTGCACCTAGGTTTTTGAAGTCGGTTTTTTGTTTTTTGTTAAAAATAATTTCCGGGTAATCTTCGTAACGTCTTGACCGATTTTGGTGGGACTTTCACTGGCAGAGAGCTTATTTTATAAAGAGTAATTCAGACTACGTTAATTTCTTTGTCAATTTTCCTAAACTCCGCACGGACGAAGTAGCAACTAATAAATTTTTAACAAAAAACACATGAATTGGCACCGACTTCAAATGTGATGAATTATTAGGTTATTTATAGCTTTTTAGTGTACCTAGGTTTTTGAAGTCGGTTTTTGTTTTTTGTTATTTTTTTCTTTTTAACGCTTTTTAGTGTCAATAATCGTTGAAAATATGCAATTATTACCACCTCATAACAACCCTAAAAAAGTAAATATTTGTAAATATTTTATCGTCCCCCCCCCCCCCCTTTTCCACCCCTTTGGGGGTGGGTTTCGATTTTTGTTAACAATCCGTATTAAACAAAAAAAGATTTTTCGGAATCGGTTCACTAACGCCGGAGATATGCTGTAGTCCGGATTAGACCCCCATTGTCAGAGTGGAAAGGGGGGGATAAAATGAAAACTGCTTGGCCGTACAATTTTAAATTTTTATGGGACCAAATGGCATCTATTCCGCATCAAACAAAAAAAGAATCACGTAAATCGGATCATAATCGCAGCGTTATCGGTGTTCATACATAAAAAAAAAAAAAACATACTGGCCGAATTCAGAACCTCCTCCTTTTTGGAAGTCGGTTAAAAATACAGTTTACGGTACAATTTTTTTTCATAATACCACTTTAAATGCTAACTGTTAATGAATTTGGAGGTCATGTTTTTTGTTTGTAACTAATCATATTTAACACTAGCTGTGCCCGCGACTTCGCCCGCGTGGACTTTAGGGAGATTACCCGGAAATATGGGTATTATGTTTTTCCCGCGGAACCCAAATGCTTTTTCTAAAATTAAAGTAGCCTAAGTTACGCCTTGGAACGTCAGCTATCTGTCAGTGAAAGTCCCATTGAAATCGGTTCAGCCGTTTAGAAGTTTACCTCAAACAAACAGACAGACAAAAAAATAAAATTGCGTTTTCGTTATAGGTATTGTACATACTTTCATACGCATTTGGTAAAAAAGTGTTATTTTGATATTACAAACAGACACTCCAATTTTATTTATTTGTATAGATGTATAGATTAAAATAACATGTTAGCTAATTCAAGTTAGTTAATCAATTTTCGCGTTAAATTGTATCAAAACCTTTCACATTCCTTTTAAACAAATGTTCACATCCGTATAGTAATTAATTTCACACCTTACAAATTGACCTTTATCTAATAAAAAATATGTACCTATTTGACCTTCTAATGCATTTTTATCTTAAACAATAATAATAATAATACATCATCACGCCTGTATTCCCCGAAGGGGTAGGCAGAGGTGCACATCAGTGCGCCCACACTTCGCCGATGTATTTTGGTCCCAATGTAATAGGGGGCGAGCCTATTGCCATTATACCGGGCACACAGGTTTCCTCACGATGTTTTCCGTCACCGTTTCTTAGCAAGTGATAATCTCAGATGAAAATGAGATTCGCACATGGAACCCAGAGGTGCGAGCCGGGGATAGAACCTGCGCACTTTGATTGCAAAGCGTGCGTTCGACCACTCGGCTACCACTGCTTTTTTCTTAAACAATGATTAAGGAAAATAAAACCGGAAACTTACATTGTATCTAAGCAATGAGTTTATGCACTACACTCAGTAAATATTTATTGTAAAGTTTGTGAGTATTTACAAATTAACAAAAAAAAAATCTGAAATAGCTGCCCGAGACTTCGCCCGCGTGAAATTTCGGGAGTTTACCCGAAGAATGGGTTTTATGTTTTTTTCCGCGGAACCCTAACTGTTTTTTCTAAAATTAAAGTTGCCTTAGTTACTTCTTAAAACGTCAGCTAACTGCCAGTGAAAGTCCCGTCGAAAATCTGTTCAGCAGTTTCGAAGTTTACCCGGAACAAACAGACGGACAATTTTTTTAAAAATTGCATTTTTGTTTATAGGTATCTTGTATACTTATATGCATGTGGTAAAAAGGTGTTATTTTGATATTACAAAGAGACACTGCAATTTTATTTATTTGTAAATGATAATAATAGTGTCGATTTTTTTTTCTTCATTGTCAAAGAAAGGCAGTTTTTTTACAAGTTACCTTAAATAATTGGTGTATCCAGAAATAATTTTACATCCACAAGATCGTAAAACTAAAACAATGAGTCCCACGCTCCCGGAGTGAAAAACTTTCACAATCCCACTGTAGACAGTTAGTTGTTCCGTAGACAGAGGTAAACAAGATAGCTCATTACTATTCCATAAGATGTGGTGACTTTCGATCGACGTTAATGCCATTCATAATAAAAGAAGATCAAATATACGAGATATCGTTACTTAAACCAACGAATAAGTATTACCAAATTATTTGGCGAGGTTCAATATATTTTATCCAATATTCCAGTAAACAAATACATTATGAGCGCGCACTAGTGAAGACTCGAATACATCCTAATTAGGACGTATATTTGATACCAACATGCGGATTGGTTGGCAGATGAATGTTACATCAAAGAAGCGCAAGTGACAACACTAGCTATCGCTTTTTTTCTCGTTGGTTTTATCAAGCCATCTCTTTTGCACATTTCTACGTAAAATGATTGACAAGTGTGTATGTGTGCTGCCGCTGTTACGCGGATCACTTTTTTCGGTTTTTTTGTGCGTGTATACCATATCTGTTTACTAGAATATCATTGATTATAACCCTTATTTTATCGTACATACTTTGCCTAAATTAAGTTTGACAGCACTCATGATATTGCTGTCTCGCTCATATATTAAAATATGAAAAGGACAGCTATACACTTAACACGTTTAGTTTTATGCACTCAGGCTCAAGCTACTACAGCCCTCTTAACGTCCCACTGCTGGGCACGGGCCTCCCCTCAATGCGAGGGGGATTTCAGGCCATAGTCCACCACGCTGGCCCAG
The DNA here is from genome assembly GCA_914767695.1 of Ptilodon capucinus. NCBI lineage: Eukaryota > Metazoa > Arthropoda > Insecta > Lepidoptera > Notodontidae > Ptilodon > Ptilodon capucinus. The sequence goes on along the minus strand of OU611830.1, from coordinate 3,619,641 downwards.
TGCGGGTTGGCAGACTTCACACATCTATCGAGAACTAGACAAGTTCCCTCAGACGTGCAGGTTTCCTCACGATGTTATCCTTCACCGTTTCATAGCAAGTGATAATCTCGGATGAAAATGAGATTCGCACATGGATCCCAGAGGTGCGAGCCGGGGTTTGCACACTTTGATTTGCAAGACGTGCGTTCGACCACTCAGCTACCACTGCTATACTCAGCTGCAGGCTCAAGCATTCATTTGTAAAGTTTATATTTTTGAGAGAAAATTCTTGTTATAGGTATCAAAATAACAGCCTTTTACTAGCATTTATTTTAATTGTCTGTCTGTCTGTTTGTTTTAGGTAAGCACCCAAATGACTGGACCGATTTTGACGGGACGTAGACGTAGACTGCATTTGTTTTAGGAAAATAGTTGAGGTTCCGAGGAGAAAAATATAAAATAGAATCCATTGGTTCCCATAACGTTAAATGCAAAGTAACATTGTGATTTTTTTTATTTTTTTTTTATTTATTTATTGCACAATTCTACATGAGTAAAAAAAAATGTACAAAGGTAAGCTTAATGCCTCAGGCATTTTCTACCAGCCAACCTTAGAGTAATGTAGAGAGAGGAAAATACAAACAAACTAAGTGGGTGCAAGAAATTAAAGACGTAAATGCAAAGATCGAGGAGTCAAGAAAAAAAAAATGAAAAAAAAAAAAAATAATAATATATATATGATGGTAAAATACAAACTTTAACGAATAAAATTATAATTAAAGCCAACATTTAGCATATTTTGTATACCTTGATTTAGTGATCACCCAGTGACCGTCCAGTCTTCAATTGGATTAGACGCTTTAAACAGTGCAGTAATATTCAGTCCCGTTGTTATTCGTCTACGGTTTCACTTAATACATACATTTTTTTAGTCCGCATAGTAAAATAAGCGTTATTATTTCGAAATCAAAACTAAAAAAAAAACGTTTTAGTTCAAACAAAACATTTCAATTGAACTAACGTCAAATCACGTCCGTTCCAATTTCTTAATACAGAACACAATAAAAAAATATCTTAATACTTTCAATGTAATATTTCAAAACCAATTTTAATTGTAAATGAATAAAGTTCAGTTTGCAATGGAAGGTTCTGCATGTTGGAACCTGTTATTGCGTAACGCTATTCAACGCATTTTTAATTAGTTTCTCTTCAAGGCTTTTTGTATTTACGTGTTTGACACGCTCGGTCCATTTTTTTGTCGGAAATGTCGTTTAAATTCACGGAACTTTAGACACTATTCCATTGAAAATAAAGACTGTAGTTGTGTGAACCAATTGGCCGTGATTACTTGTAAAGTAAGCGCCTACTTGCTTTTGAAATGGGTTTTAACATTAATTTGATATTTAATTAAAAGGGGTCGGTTTACTTTATCAATTAATTGATATAGAACTTATTAAATTACTTTAAGCACACTAAGGCGTCAAAAATCGCGCGTAATTTTTTTCCTAATACCCAAACTATTAATATATTACTAGCTGTGCCCGTCACTTCGCCCGCGTGGACTTTAGGGAGATTACCCGGAAATAATAGTATTATGTTCATCCCGCGGAACCCTAATGTTTTTTCTAAAATAAAAGTAGCCTAAGTTACGCTTTGGAACATCAGCTATCTGCCAGTTCTGTCAAAATCTGTTCAGCCGTTTGGAAGCCGGAACAAACAGACAGACAAATTTAAAAATTTCATTTTCTTAAGAGGTATCGTGAATACTTTACGTGTATACGTGAAAATTACGTCACACCAAGCCATGTCCAGTACAAAAAGGTCCGTCTGACGTCATTTTCTCGACAAATCTGACAGTTGAAAGAGATAAAATTTATTTCTACTGGTTCAACAAACGATAAATAAACAGGTGAACTAATTTCGGAAATGACCTTTTTTTTAGAAATTTTATCCGGGCCTCTATCGACCCGGCCCGCGTGCTCACCTCTGATGTGGGGGTCAGAGTACTTAAAATTAGCCTTAAGTTTACTACTACTACTACTACTACAGCCCTTTTTAACGTCCCACTGCTGGGCACGGGCCTCCCTTCAATGCGAGGGGGATTCAGGCCATAGTCCACCACGCTGGCCCGGTGCGGGTTGGCAGACTTCACACATCTATCGAGAACTAGTCAAACTCCCTCAGACGTGCAGGTTTCCTCACGATGTTTTCCTTCACCGTTTCTTAGCAAGTGATAATCTCGGATGAAAATGAGATTCGCACATGGAACCCAGAGGTGCGAGCCGGGGTTTGAACCTGCGCACTTTGATTGCAAAGCGTGCGTTCGACCACTCGGCTACCACTGCTTGCCTTAAGTTTAATGTGTGTAAATGAAAATGACCTTTTCAAAGTAACCCTGGGCTGGGTGTAACTGGGTTCGTCCCCAGTCTGTACGGCACCCATAGTACAAGCTTCACTTGGTTTGAGAACATACGATAAATATGTGTCATCTGACGATATTCATTTATTTATGATCAACTGCCGTTGGCGGCGGTAGCGTCCATTAATTAAATTTTAATAGTTTAGATCCAATCAAACTTTTCAGCGACATAGATGGGTTACGTTTTTATTCAACAGGAAAACTTGTTTAGAGCAGTTCGAGGGGTAAAAAACTATTTGACTCAAGCGACACTTTTGGGCGATTTTGACCTATATACATATTCGGAATCAGCTATTTTTTCTGCGTCGAATGAGTATGCTCTCCTGTAATGTTAAGTCAAATTGCCTTTGACCCCTCTATTTTATTTTTCATAGTTTCAGCTTCGAATGGGCTGGTTTTGGCTTTCATTTGAATAGTGGATAAACATTTTTACCTCTGTTTTGATTTAAAGCAAACAAAATAAATTAATTGTTAAAATAATTAATGGAATTGGGCGTAATATTGCGGAAATCCATTGTCAATACAATAGTAGTACCCTTTCTCTACTATTGTATTAATAATGGTAAAAAAAAAACTTTTTTAAAACATGCTTTTATTTAATTACCCTTAGTTTTCGTGTTCTCTTCAGCAAGCCCTTTCATTTGATACCCATAATGTGGTAATGCAGAAAAAATAACTATTCCGCCATCTTGGATGATCCGCCATATTGGAATTAGAATGACGTCACATAGCTAAGAATGCATTGTCAGTGTAAGTATATTGCAGTGTAAATTTCAGCTCAAGAGCTGATTTAAAATTCAGTTGCAAGATTCCACCCGGACATACATTGCAAGTTAATATAAAGCTTGTAACTTGTAATACATTGCAAGTTAATATAAAGCTTGTAACTTGTAATACATTGCAAGTTAATATAAAGCTGGTAACTTGTAATACATTGCAAGTTAATATAAAGCTTGTAACTTGTAATACATTGCAAGTTAATATAAAGCTTGTAACTTGTAATACATTGCAAGTTAATATAAAGCTGGTAACTTGTAATACATTGCAAGTTAATATAAAGCTTGTAACTTGTAATACATTGCAAGTTAATATAAAGCTTGTAACTTGTAATACATTGCAAGTTAATATAAAGCTTGTAACTTGTAATACATTGCAAGTTAATATAAAGCTTGTAACTTGTAATACATTGCAAGTTAATATAAAGCTTGTAACTTGTAACACATTGCAAGTTAATATAAAGCTTGTAACTTGTAATACATTGCAAGTTAATATAAAGCTTGTTACTTGTAATACATTGCAAGTTAATATAAAGCTTGTAACTTGTAATACATTGCAAGTTAATATAGAGCTTGTAACTTGTAATACATTGCAAGATAATATAAAGCTTGTAACTTGTAATACATTGCAAGTTAATATAAAGTTTGTAACTTGTAATACATTGCAAGTTAATATAAAGCTTGTAACTTGTAATACATTGCAAGGTAATATAAAGCTTGTAACTTGTAACACATTGCAAGTTAATATAAAGCTTGCAACTTGTAATACATTGCAAGTTAATATAAAGCTTGTAACTTGTAATACATTGCAAGTTAATATAAAGCTTGTAACTTGTAATACATTGCAAGTTAATATAAAGTTTGTAACTTGTAATACATTGCAAGATAATATAAAGCTTGTAACTTGTAATACATTGCAAGTTAATATAAAGCTTGTAACTTGTAATACATTGCAAGTTAATATAAAGCTTGTAACTTGTAATACATTGCAAGGTAATATAAAGCTTGTAACTTGTAACACATTGCAAGTTAATATAAAGCTTGTAACTTGTAATACATTGCAAGTTAATATAAAGCTTGTAACTTGTAATACATTGCAAGTTAATATAAAGCTTGTAACTTGTAATACATTGCAAGTTAATATAAAGCTTGTAACTTGTAATACATTGCAAGTTAATATAAAGCTTGTAACTTGTAATACATTGCAAGTTAATATAAAGCTTGTAACTTGTAATACATTGCAAGTTAATATAAAGCTTGTAACAGTGGTAGCCGAGTGGTCGAACGCACGCTTTGCAATCAAAGTGCGCAGGTTCTATCCCCGGCTCGCACCTCTGGGTTCCATGTGCGAATCTCATTTTCATCTGAGATTATCACTTGCTAAGAAACGGTGACGGAAAACATCGTGAGGAAACCTGTGTGCCCGGTATAATGGCAATAGGCTCGCCCCCTATTACATTGGGACCAAAATACATCGGCGAAGTGTGGGCGCACTGCAGTGCACCTCTGCCTACCCCTTCGGGGAATAAAGGCGTGATGATGTATGTATTATTATTAACTTGTAATACATTGCATGTTAATATAAAGCTTGTAACTTGTAACACATTGCAAGTTAATATAAAGCTTGTAACTTGTAATACATTGCAAGTTAATATAAAGCTTGTAACTTGTAATACATTGCAAGTTAATATAAAGCTTGTAATAATAATAAAAATATCAGAGTAAAATTCTAATGAAAGCTAATTACAGTGAATGAAAAAACGTATTTATTGTTTTTCCATTAACCATGTAATATGTCAAGGGGTGAAAGGCTATTTGTCATAAGGGACATTTTTTTTCACTTTACAGGAGAGCATACTCATTCGACTCATGTATTTTAACCGACTTTATACAAAATACAAGGTTCACAAATCGAAACTTATTTGTTTATATTAATTTAGGCATATCTCCGACATTTGTGAACCGAGTTCTTTTTAACCGACAAAAAAAACGGAGGATGGGCTCAATTCGACGCGTATATATTTTTTTTTTAACTGACGAAAAAAAAAGGAGGAGGTTCTCAAGTCGACGCGTATATTTTATTTTTATTTTTTTTATTTTTATTTTTTTTTATGTATGATCACGCATATCTCCGGCGTCACTAAACCGATTTCGATTTTTTTTATGACGTTTGCTAAGGAATTCTTCGAGGGTGGTCCCATTTTCAAAATATTATCAGAAATTAACCCCCTTGGGGGTGAAATGAGGGGTTTAAGGTCACATAATTTAAAAACTATTTTTTGATCGACTTGAAACTTTGTATATGTATTTTACATATAAAATAAAGAAATACGTATTTAAGGAATTTTGAAAAAAAATATGTAAAGGGTGTGAAATGGGGTGATAAAGTTTGCATTCTTTTTTATGTATGATCACGCATATCTCCGGCGTCACTAAACCGATTTCGATTTTTTCTATGACGTTTGCTAAGGAATTCTTCGAGGGTGGTCCCATTTTCAAAACATTATCAGAAATCAACCCCCTTAGGGGTGAAATGGGGGGTTGAAGGTCACACAATTTCAAAAATATTTTTTGATCAACCTGAAACTTTGTATATGTATTTTACATACAAAATAAAGAAACACGTGTTTTAGGAAATTTGAAAAAAAAAAATATTTAGGGTTGAAATGGGCTGATAAAGTTTGCATTCTGGACTATAGCATATCTTCGGCGTTAGTGAGCCGATTTCGAAAAATCTTTTTTTGTTTAATACGGATAGTTAACAAATATCGAAACGATGGGATGGAAAGGGTGAAGGGGGGTGAATTCCTTTTTTGGGCTGTTATGAGGTGCTAATACTTGCATCTTTTCACAAAATAGATACTAAATTCGCCTTCAAAAACTTACACACTAAAAACACTAAAAAGTTACAAATAACCTTATAATTCATTACATTTGTAGTCGGTGCCAATTCATGTGTGTATTTGCCTAGTCTGATATAGATTGGCACCTACACAATGATATACCTACGCCCACGTGGACTTTATTTGGAATTATACCCATTTTTAACCAACGAAGAAAACAGAAGAGGTTCACGTTTCGACACGTATTGGTTAGGGTATAACTTCGAAGTTGGTCCTATATAAATTAGGAACAAAAATCCTACCCGAAAGGTGGGAAAATAGGGAGAGATTTATTGTTAATTCTCAAATTTTAATGCTGAGTTGTGTATTACAAAAAAACAAACAGTAGATTCAGATTAAGTAGTAGATTTTAGCCACAAAAAAATATAAAATAAAAACTTTTTAACAAAAAATTAAACCGCCGAAAATTTTAAAAAGCAAAAAATAATATACCCTTTTTATTTAACCTTAATAACAAAGTTCTTAAACTAATGTAAGTTTACCTAAGTCATTTTGAGTCGGCGCCAAACAATTAATGAACAATAAATTTAAAGAAATAACCAAATGAAATTAACAATGCAACGTGAAATCTTCAGCGACAAACATTAACATTCCAAAAAATGTACTCTCCGTACGACCACTCGCACACATTGTGTATCGCTATCTCGCTGTGTATTGCTATCTCGCTGACTTAACTTCGTGAACGCTCGGCATTTTCCAGCGAAGGTGCGTGTCGCGCCGCGCCGCCGCCGCGCCGCCGCCGTACATCACACTTTACTAAATTAATTAATTTGCTTGTTTGGCGCCGACTCAAAATGACTTAGGTATACTTACATTAGTTTAAGAACTTTGTTATTAAGGTTAAATAAAAAAGGTATATTATTTTTTGCTTTTTAAAATTTTCGGCGGTTTAATTTTTTTTTTTTAAGTTTTTTTATTATTTTACAATCTTTTTATTAACTTGCAATGTATGTGCGGGTGGAATCTTGCAACTGAATTTTAAATCAGTTATCTTTAACCGATTGAGCTGAAATTTGGTATACACGCTTATTTTGGATGACAATGCAAGCTCAGCTATGTGACGTCATTCTTATTTCAATATGGCGGATCATCGAAGATGGTGGAATAGTTATCTTTTCTTCACTACCACAGTATGGGTATCAAATAAAAGGGCTTGCTGCGGAGAACACGAAAACTAAGAGCAACTAAATAAAAGCTTGTTTTTAAAAAGTTTTTTTCCCATAGATTTATTAAGTATTACTTCGTCCTTCCAAACAACTTGTACTATATCTTATGTCTCTTCTTTTAAGGTACTACTTCTAGAAGCGGGTCCCGAAGAGCCGGACGTCACCAGCGTGCCTGCCTTCGCTCCAACCCTCGGCAGATCCAGCATCGACTGGATGTACCGAACACAGCCAGAAGAAATGTCTTGCAGAGCGCAAAGAGGCCAGACATGTGCGTGGTTGAGGTGAGACAAGCTGACAAAAGACCTGTCGTCTCTTTTCATTCCAGGGTAAAAAGAGTGAGGCAGATATAAATGAAACTAGTGGACTTGCCGCCGGATGCAATAAAATGTCGGGTTAGCACGCATGTCAATATTAGACCTCTGTCTTTCGCTTGCTCGCTCCCTGTCTAATTTTATACGAGAGAAAGAGACATAATTATCATATGCCGTGACATAAGTCTAATCTTGGCGCTCATGCTGATGAACTAATTTTTTTTCAGAACTCCTTTTTCTTATAGTACATTGCATCACTTTCTTTTTACCACAACGAACTGTATTAACTTATGGAACAAGGAAATATGACTAATAATACTATGGAGATATGATGACGCGACCGAATTTAGTCGCGTGATCGCGTGGCGTTGACAACCTTTATGTCTATTGATACAGAGTTCATTTTCACTGAGTCAAGGGAATTCGATCGCACCCGTTTAAAAAAAGATATTGACACCAACTACAGTCATTAGTTAACGGTATATAAATAGCTACCATTTTATTTTAACGATCACAAAACGAGGACATCATCATAAAATGGAATGATTCCGATCTTCGGACCATTTTCTTTCATCATCATAACGACTGGTTGCCCAAAAAACTATTTGGCCTGAGACATAATATCTGTCTATACATATGAAATGCTTTGTCCTGAATGACTGACTGACGAATCAACGCATCGATCTGATCGTAGAGACCTGAAACTTGGAGGGTGTGTTCTTTGTATGATGTAGGCATCTGATAAGTAAGGCTTTTCCGAAATTCTATCCCTACTACTACTACTACAGCCCTTTTAACGTCCCACTGCTGGGCACGGGCCTCCCCTCTATGCGATGGGGATCCAGGCCATAGTCCACCACGCTGGCCCAGTGCGGGTTGGCAGACTTCACACATCTATCGAGAACTAAACAAGTTCCCTCAGACGTGCAGGTTTCCTCACGATGTTTTCCTTCACCGTTTCATAGCAAGTGATAATCTCGGATGAAAATGAGATTCGCACATAAATCCCAGAGGTGCGAGCCGGGGTTTGAACCTGCACACTTTGATTTGCAAGGCGTGCATTCGACCACTCGGCTAACACTGCTAAGGGGGTAAAAAGAGGGGCATGGTTTGTATGGGGTAGCATGATTCCTTGGTCCAATCTACTTTAAATTTTTCGTAAACCTTATTAGAACCATTTTTGACTTCTACGCGGACGAAGTTGCGGGCAAAAGCTAGTATAGCATAAATACCTTAAGGATCCCGAAAATTCTTTTTAGACCTATAATGGACTCATCCACTCAGCTACTTCTTCGTATTTTTCTATAAAATAAGATGAGAAATGTCTGCACCTACGGTTTATGTGTTAGTTTGGATAAACGTCAATATCCTAATGGTTAGATGGACTGGTTCCATAACTGAAAGGTATAGACTATTTAGCTTAGCTGATGCGGCTAACAAAACTAACAAAACTACTAAAACTAAAAGTAGGATTAAATGAGTAGTTACTCATTTAATCCTACTAAGATTATAAATGTCAAAGTTGGGTATTTGTTACTCTTACACGCAAAAACTACTGAACGGATTTTGATGGAATTTTACAGTATTATTGTTTGTACATCAGAATAACATAAAGGCTATAATTTATAGCGATATTGAATTATCGAAGTCTGCGCAGACGAAGTCGTGCGTAGAAGCTAGTTACCTGATAACTTAGAAGAAATACTACTCAGAGTTAATGTTAAATATCATTAGGTGCTCTGAGTGAGCGAGCAGCCTTGACAGCTGCGTGTGGTAGTAGGGATGTGAATAAATAATCCATTTTTATATTAATTGATTATGTTTTTCTAATAATCGATTCGCTAAAAAATTAAAATCTATTTATTTTATAGTGAGAAATATCGATTATTTTGTAATCGATGTTTTTCCTGTCCGAGTCATATCCCTAACTGTCATTGGGCGATCCACGGCGTACAACAGTACAAAATAGAGATGTGAAAATAATCAATTTTTAAATTAATCGATTATATTTTTCTAATAATTAATTCTCTAAAAAATTTAAATCGGCTAATTTTAAAGTAAGAAAAATCGATTAATTAATAATCGTTTTTTTCCCGTCGATGTCACGTCCTTATGTGGTAGCCTCAGTCCTCACCCGAACAAGTTTGAACGAAGTTAACTCAAATGTGCTGATGGCGCGAATGAGTGATGCCTCGGAAGAGCAAGGTCATACTGAACCATCCGGTCTGAACCTACCCTATTTGTGTATTTATAAATTTCTAAGCTTACAATAAATTGCATATGTAGCGACATCTATCTCGCCACATACGAACTAAATCCTGCATCGCGATATTAAAGCGATCCGAGCGATTGCACATATATACAAGAACCCGACAACAACCGTTGGGCAGTAGCCCGCCAGACACAACACCTGTCTGGTCGGAGGATCCTCCTTTTACCTTCCAAACTGGTGACCTCGAGCATGAACGTCAGAACAGCCTTCGCAAAGCTACCTCATCGCGACGTCATCATAACTTCTTCAAGCTTCCGAGCAGCGAGTCATACAGCCAGCCAGCATCCACGGCTAGGGTATCCTGACCACCAGCATGCAGTGGACGCGCATTCCTGGTCATCACCCACAGCCATCTCAGCGACCTTGGCACAGCACACTGCACTTCGGCCGGTCAGCGAGCAGACACACACTCCTCTCCTGGTCGACGCAGCAGCCAGCCACTACGCAGCACTGCACCACTCCGACTCACTGGAGCATATGCAGCATCACCCCGACTCACTGGGGCATCACCGCAGACAGTTCCGACTCACCGTGAACTATGCGGCATCTGGTTCCGACTCACTGGAACATTACACTGGCCCGGCAAGCATCACAAGATGTACGACTCAACCTGCTAGCGACCTCTGGTCTCGGAAGGGAGTGATGTAGCGACATCTATCTCGCCACATACGAACTAAATCCTGCATCGCGATATTAAAGCGATCCGAGTGATTGCACATATATACAAGAACCCGACAACAACCGTTGGGCAGTAGCCCGCCAGACACCACACCTGTCTGGTCGGAGGATCCTCCCTTTTCCGCCAAACATATATTTCATATATGCAGAAGCCTACTTTCTGAGCTTTAATTTATAAAACTGCATTTTTATTTTGCTACGTAATTATTATTATGCATAAATTATTCTTGGCTTAATGCATTATATACCTTACCTACTACCAAATACGTTCTATTTCCATAACTACATAACAAAATCAATAATTAGGTCTACAATTTTGTATAAAGCTAAACAGAAAACTGTCGCTAAAGCGCTTCTTTCATACTTGCGACTGACGCAGCGTCAGACACACTTCGCTTTCTATTAAAAAAATATGATGGCGCATTGCATGCATTGAAAAGAGGTTACAATTATTTCTTGCATTTTTTTTAAATATTGGTTTGAAATTTGCAATAAATAAACTAAACATAGCATGATCGCTATTTGCTTAAACAAATGTTGTTATAATGAAGATATTAATAATGTTTTTGTAATAATTACAGTGGCCGTGTGATGGGGGGATCCAGTTCTATAAATTACATGGTATACATGAGAGGTAATAAAAGGGATTACGATGATTGGGCAGCTCTGGGTAACGAGGGTTGGAGTTATGATGATGTAAGTATTGCGATAAATGTGTGTATAATACTAGTTAACCCGGTAAATATCATTTTTTTAACTTTTACCTGTAATAGAGCAAAAAAACAGATATGTCACACCGTTTTGAGCTTCAGCGAGATAAACGAAAAGCTATAGATGTATAAATTAAATTAAGGCATTTTAAGTCAATTTATTGAAAGAAAAAAATCGACCCTATTGATTTTTCTATTGATTCTCACACTAGACTGAGCCTGTTCTGTGAGAACCGAAAAAACTGTTTTTTTTTTATAAAAACTTTAATTACATAAACATTGTGTAAAGTTACTAAGAATAACAGCTTAACATCGCCAGCGCTTTGCAAAAACAAACTTTATTTTTTTATAGGTACTTCCATATTTCAAGAAGTCAGAAGACAATCAAGACCTTTACCTAGATAAATATTACCATAGTACTGAAGGTCCTCTTAACGTAGAAAGATTACAATACGCAGACAAAAACGTTCCAATGCTCCTAGGAGGATTTCTCGAGAAAGGATTTCCGCTAGTTGACTTCAATGGAGAAAGTCAAATTGGCACAATGACTACTCAAACTACAACTATAGACGGAAGTAGAGTATCTACTAATGTAGCCTTCATAGAACCAATTAAATCTGAAAGACCCAATTTAACTGTAAGAACCAATTGTGAAGTAACTAAAATTCTTATTAAACATAGAAAAGCATACGGTGTGAAATATATAACGAATGGAGTATGGCATGAAGTACACGCAAAAAAAGAAGTAATTTTAAGTACAGGCGCACTGAATAGTCCAAGAATACTTATGCTTTCTGGAGTCGGTCCTAGAGAGCACTTGAGGGAGTTAAAAATACCAGTTATAAAGGATTTGAAAGTTGGATATAATTTGCAGGATCACGCAACTACTGAGGCAATGTTGATACAATTGACTAATAAAACTTCTACTCTTATAGGAGGTAAGCAAATGTTAAATGCAATTAAGGAATACGCGAAATCTGATCTCAAACAAGGGCCTCTATCATCTATTGGTCCATTACATATAACAGCGTTTCACAGAACAGAATATGCAGATGAAGATGAAACCGTACCGGATATTCAATTCCATTTTGATGGGAGGAATCGTAGAGATTTTTACTCGGACCCTACAACGTATTTAGCAACGAGTATATTTCCATTGTCCTACTATGACAGCATCAATGTTAGACCTATACTTCTGACACCTAATAGCAGAGGATACCTTACTCTGAATCACACAAATCCGGAATTTGGTCAGCCTCTAATTTATCCAAGATTCTTCACAGTTAGAAAGGACTTGGACACTTTAGTATCAGCGCTAAAGTTTGCAGTTAAATTAGAAGACACGAAAGCTTTTAAGGAAAACGGGGCGAAGTTTATAAGGAAGCCAGTACAGGCTTGCTCTAAATATACATGGGGAACTTATGGGTACTTTGCCTGCATTCTAACGAGATACACCGGTACTATTTACCATCCCGCCGGCACATGCAAAATGGGACCTTATTACGATGAGGATGCGGTGGTTGATCCCACGTTAAAGGTGTATGGGATTAGGAATCTTAGGGTCGCCGATGCGTCGATAATGCCTAATATTGTTAGGGGGAATACAAACGCCCCTTGCATAATGATTGGGGAGAAAGTTTCTGATATGATCAAAAATGAATGGGAGGATTTATGAAAGACTGTTTTAGACAACACCAAAATGAACTGTAAGCACATTTTTCAACGTAATGTCGGTCGATGATGCGAGCAAATTTTGAAGCGTGGTTGCGTGGCACAGAAATTCAATATTTATTTTTATTTACATAAAGTACATTTTCAAGAAATAAGTCAAGTGAATTCGCGAGCCCCGTGGTTAAATTGTGTTTACAGAAAATGTACAATGAGTGAAATGCTCGTAATTATTTTTAAGAATTATTCTTCTTTGTTAAATCTTCCTACACTTTAGTTTCTTCAAACTTCGCCTTATATTTGTTGAAGTGATTTTTGATGGCCATATCGACCCAAGTTCCTTATTGGCAAGAACAGAGTGCTACCAATTTAGCTATCAAGGCTGTTTGTAAATATTTTATGTAGAATATAGCAGTGGTAGCACAGTGGTCGAACGTACTCTTTGCAATCAAAGTGCACAGGTTCAAACCCCGGCTCGCACCTCTGTTTTTTCATGTGTGTATCCCATTTTCATCCGAGATTATTACTTGCTAAGAAACGGTGAAGGAAAACATCGTGAGGAAACCTGCACGTCTATAGAAAGGCGTGTGAAGTTTACCAACCCACACTGGGACAGCGTGGTGGACTATGGCCCAATAATCTCCCTCGTATTGAGGGAGAATGTGCCTGGTATAATGGCAATAGGCTCGCCCCCTATTACATTGAGACCAAAATACATTGGCGAAGTGTTGGCGCACTGCAGTGCACCTCTGCTTACCCCTTCGGGGAATACAGGCGTGATGATGATGATGTATTATAATATACGAGTATTTTTTACTATCTGACTGATGGACTTAAAGGCATGCTTGTGTAAAATATTTCAGTTTGAAGGCTTTCTAGGACCAGACTCCAGTCCCCCGCACACTGGCGCGTTAAAACCCGCGCGTTTTTATTTTTTGCTAATATAAAACAAACTGTGTTGAGTCATAGAAAAAAATCTTCAATGAAATGACACTGGCGTGGCTTTCAACCAAGGAGATATTATAACGGAGATGGCATTTCGAGCCCGCGTTGCGGTAATTTTTTCTGGTTTATCTGACTCCGCCATTGTTGTTTCCCCGTATAGTTTCCCATTTAGCATACGGATACTACAGGTACATAAAATAACAACAATGGGCCAGCCATACGAAGAGTAGAGTCTTTATGGGTACACTAGTTACTCTATGCTATTAACACAGAAATTAAATTATGTAATGCTTTTATTCATTTCGCAGTGTTCGTTTCGATATTGGTGAACATTTAGACGCGCGACTTTAACGCCCTTGTATGCAGAGGGCTTACTAGCTTTCTAGGGTCATTTTATTGATTCAGAAGGCTTAGCAACTTGAAACTAACTTCTACCAACGTAGTAGATATCTGAACAAGGCATTTTTTTATATACTTTTTTAATTATTTCTAGTGATGTGTAAATAAACTATTTAAGGAATTAAAACTGGTCTTATTATTGTATTGATTACTATTACGAGGACGTTAGGTACAAGTTGGGCTTCGTTTTGGTAAGTTGAACCTTAAACTTTGTCACTTAAAATGTGTTTTACACCTACCACAACCAATTCACGCATTACGCCGGGTTCCGATAAAAAAACGGTCTGTATCGCTTTACGACTAACTGCGGACTATGGCCTGATCCCCTCGCATTGAAGGGAGGCCCGTGCCCAGCAGTGGGACGTTAAAAGAGCTATCTATTAAAAAAGTTCATTTAAGAACAGTAATATCAACGAGGCGATCACCAAATATGCGATTTGCTGTTAATATGTTTTTAATATTAGGTACTTTCAGTTGATACAGTAACTATTTAAACAACAATACTTCAAGAGGGGATGGTATGCCCCCAGATCGTTACTTGTTCTATAAAAGCGATAGGAATTTGTTTTTTAAAGGAACCCAGCATTAAGTGTACCATTATAGCACTCAAATCATGTATTTAACATTTTATTAATGTACACAGCACTACGAAATATACATTATTTATACATCTTCAGTACACAAAGTTGTCTAACAAAACTTATTCGTGAACAATTTTTTTATGTAACCAAAAGTTTACGCAGTCACAGTTAGTATGAGGCAGAAGTTTAGTTCCGTACAAAAACATAATTTTAAATTCTCATCGCGATTAATACAAGTTCGTTATTGAATTTAAATATTGACATGAAGTCGATATATTAAAATCAAAGGTAATTTAACATGTTTTAAAATTTTGCATTTGAATTCTTCTCTGGCAACTTGATGCAATGACAAGAAATGTAAACTTATTTATGATGTCTTCTTTGTTTTATCGATTCAAAAACTAGAGACAACAATATATATCAATGCAAGTGATGCCTTACGTTCTATTCACACGATAAGGCCGAGTACACAAAAATATAAAGTTTTATAGGAACAGATTTACAGTGGCCATTATGTTCTTTGAAACCCGCATTTATCACGCTTTACCGTAAAAATAAAGCAAAGCAGTATCGTATCATACAAAAAAATGCAAGTTAAATTTTTATCCTAATTTACTTGAATTAAAAAGTATTGTAACAGTTATCTTACTGTTTTAACTGCATTATGACAAAGTTTTTACATCGGATTTCTTCTGTTACTGACAGTTTTTAAATTGAAAAAAAAGCCACTTTGGAGCATGTCGTGACGAGGGCAGATTTTTGGAGCCCACGCCTCCCTCACACACAGATATTATGCTTAAAACCCTGCCCCCACAGATGCGTCGAAACGCTCGCGACATTTTGCCAATATAAAAATGAACTCTATTAACTTACAGAAAAAGTAAATTTTTCAACGAAATTGACACGTGGTCGCATGGTCTATAGAAAGTTAATCTTTATCGTTATGAGCACAGAATACATTTTCAAATAAAGGTTTATTATGGCTCCGTCTAGCGGCCTACGCTCAGGCCACCAACAACCTACCGGTTGCAAATTTCAGAAATGGCTTTGTCAGAATTAGCTGTGGCCTGGGTGTAACTGGGATCGCCCCCAGTCTATAGTACGGTACCAATAGTACAAGGGTTGCTTAGTTTGGGATCGTACGATGAGTATGTTGTCTGGCGATTACATATTTTTTTATTCGCTCGCTTCATTGGATACAGGGCGTTATAATGCACTCGTTACATCATTTTTGTGTTTATTTAGATATTTGCAGTGGTAGTCTCGTGGGCAAGAACGCCCGCCTTGAACGTAAGGGGTGCAAGTTCAAATCCCGGGCCCGCACCTCTGAGTTAATTCTCATGTGCGAATGTCATTTTCAACAATGATTACCACTTGCTGAACGGTGAAGGAAAACATCGTGAGGAAACCTGCACGTCTAGGCGTGTGAAGTTCATCAACCCGCACTGGGCCAGCGTGGTGGACTTTGGCCCAAATCTCCCTCGTATTGAGGGGGAATGTGCCCGGTATAATGGCAATAGGCTCGCCCCCTATTACATTGGGACCAAAATACATCGGCGAAGAGTGGGCGCACTACAGTGCACCTCTGCCTACCCCTTCGGGAAATACAGGCGTGATGATGTATATTAAATTTATGTATATTTAGATATTTTTTGTATTTAATAACATTTATGGTTCAATGTTGGTTTTTGTTACAATTGGACGTAGTTAAAAGATACGGATCCTGTGGCTTGGTCAAGTCAGTTTTGAGATATGGCAGCTTGAAGTGTGATAATGTTTTATATGTGGGACTTCTGGGATGGTAACCTAGGTGGTAAAAATGCTATTTGCTTTTATTTTTTGATGGGATCCTTTTTGTAGATTGATAAGGCCTCCTGTAGAAACCGTTTGGTATACTTAACTCATTTTGGACCATTTCGCGGATTGAAACCATAGAGTAACTAGAGTGCCCTTAACGACTCTACACTTTGTATAGCTCTGCGGTAATTATTCCGCCATTGCTGTTATCTCATGTACCTGTAGGTATACGGTAACTATATGGGAAAACAACAATGGCGAAGTCAGATAAGCCAGAAAAACTTACCGCAGCTCGTAATATAAGCCATTATAATTATGTCCATAATTGGAACCGTATTTGCTTAACTATGTCAAATTGTATGTTCACTGTGTGTTTTATGTCGGAATTTTATGTTCACTATGTTTTTGTGTCATAACTTTATGTTCATTGTGTGTTTATGTCACAATTTTTTGTTCAGTATTGTCAATATAGATGTTCCTACTGTATCTAGGAGCTGTATCTTAATTGCAAGTATTCAAATTATGAATTCACGCCTTACAAAATTAATTCAGTGTCCCCAAAAGTCCCAGATCAATATTGGTACTTCATTGACATAATCTACTTTAAGGTCAAAGTTCTCGCCGTCTTACACAATAATAATTCATCATCACGTCTGTATTCCCCGAAGGGGTATGCAGAGGTGCACTGCTGTGCGCCCACACTTCGCCGATTTTTTTTGGTCCCAATGTAATAGGGGGCAAGTCTATTGCCATTATACCGGGCACATTATCTCTCAAAACGATCTCTCGTTGGCTATGACTATGACTATGGCCCAAATCTCCCGATTTGGGCCATAGTCCACCACGTTGGCCCAGTGCGGGTTGGTGAACGTCACACGCCTTTCTCTAGACGTGCAGGTTTCCTTATGAACGGTGAAGGCAAACAGCGTGAAGAAACTTGCATGTCTATTAAAAGACGTTGAATGAAGTTTACCCGCACTGAGCTAGTATTGAGGGACAATGTGCCCGGTATAATGGCAATAGGCTCGCCCCCTACTATATCGGGACCAAATACATCAGCAAATAGTGGATGCACTGCAGTGCACCTCTGCCTACTTCTACAAGGAATATAGGGGTGGTGATGACGTATTTTAAATCATTTTATAAAAGGAGAGTTTGTAGAGACGCTGTTTGTATGTCTTCTTGGCTAGGAAGCGGTTTACGGTTTGGTGAGAATTCGTAATTTGAACGCAGATTACTTGAAGCAAGTCGTTAATGTAGAGTTTATGTTACAGAGGCAAGACCATGGGAGGATCTAGTGCCATCAACTACATGGTGTACATAAGAGGAAATAGAAAAGACTACGATGGGTGGGCGCAGCTTGGCAACCCTGGATGGAGTTACAGTGAGGTAGGTACCATCAAAACTATCAGAATCAGTTTTTTTTTATTCATATAAACCAATACAGGCACTTATGGATTGTCGATAATCAAAAAATAATACTAATATCTGTACCATCTGTATCTGTGTTCTGACGGAGAAGAATGGGCAAGAAACTCCATGGTTACTCTTTTCCAATAAGGATTTACATTCAATCATTCATATCCAAATAGTTTTAGTAAAAACACAAAATCCCATGGTGAGTAATACCGCTGAGTAGACCATGGTAAGTAATAATAATACTGCTGAAGAGTACTGTCAGTGTTGATAGTACTCTTAAGCAGTATTATTACTTACCATGGTCATATGCTATCCGTACACGTTACTCGTCTCCACAGAATAAATAACTCTTTCATGGGGCAAAGTATACGCTTTTTCAATAAACTTCCAAAAGAAATCAGAGATTTGCCCATTAATAAATTTAAAACTGCAATAAAATGGAAATTGTATCAAAAGGGCTATTACAAAATCTCGGATTATTTGGAAGATAAATCAGCTTGGGATTGTACAGCTCAGGTTCAAATCAAAAATAAAAATATTGCCAGTCATGTTAAAGTGTAGCGTGTGTTGCCTTACACATTGCCTTAATTATTATCTTATCTTTATTATTAAAAACAGCTCTAAGGCAACACACTGGAGCTATATGTACCTATGTATTTGTAATAAGTTTTGGCGATTTAAAAAATGATCAGCCCACTGAGTTTCTTGCCGGATCTTCTCAGTTGAGGTCGCGTTTCGATCCGGTGGTAGCATAGTAGAATATAAGAAAAAAAATGTAAACTTGACAATTTGTAAGTGCCCCCATAGGCTTATACAGAATAAATGATTTGACTTTGACTTTGACTTTGATCATTACCTGAATTGATTATTTTCATGATAAAACAAGTTTATAATGTTTTTTTTTAATTCGCATTTTTTTTATTGAACAACTTACAGCGCATTTGAATAAAGTAAATGTAACGACTTTCCATTAATAAAAATAATTAAAGCACTTTTCATATGCCACTATCTCACATTAATCGTTTAAATTATTTCCAGGTGTTACCGTACTTCAAGAAAGCAGAAAACAATCAAGACGTCGAGGCTCATGATAAACATTACCACGCTACGAACGGACCAATCAACGTAGAGAGATACTCGTTCACAGACCCCAACACAATGATGCTCGTCCAAGCCTATAAGGAGAAAGGATTACCTATTATTGACCTTAACGGTGAAAGGCAATTAGGAGCAGATATTGCCCAATCTACCACTAGAAATGGCCAGAGATATTCCACCAACACTGCCTATATAACACCTATAAGAAACAAAAGACATAATCTACATGTTATTACTGATGCCTACGCAACTAGAGTACTGATTGACCCTATAACCAAGTCAGCTTATGGTGTTGAATACGTTAAAAACGGTGTTATAACCGCTGCGCACGCTAACAAAGAAGTTATAGTTAGCAGTGGCGCGATCAATTCTCCAAAACTGCTTATGCTGTCAGGCATAGGCCCTAAATTCCATTTGCAGAGTTTGAACATCCCTGTACTGTCTGATCTGAATGTAGGACATAATCTCCAAGATCACGTCACAACGGACGGTTTGGTATTAGGGCTGTCAAACAAAACATCAATGGCCATTCCCGGTGAACAATTGCTTCAAGAAATACGCAATTTTCATTCTCAAAATCAGTACAAAAACGGTCCTTTGGCTGGCACTGGTACACTTAGTGGTACGGCTTTTATGAGCACAAAATTTGACTACGAAATCCCTGATATACAGTTCCATTTCGATGGAAGAAATGTGAAGGATTTCTATGGCGACCCAACTACTTATCTTGCTACTAACATATTCCCATTAGCATACTACGATGGGTTAGCTGCAAGACCTTTGTTATTGACACCTAAAAGTCGAGGATTTATTCTGTTAAATAATACCGATCCAGTATTCGGTCCTCCTTTGATTCACCCCAGATTTTTCACTGACAAAGAAGACATCGATGTACTGATAAATGGTATTAAGTTTGTTCTTAGCTTGGAAGAGACGGAAGCTTTCAAGGCAAGTGGGGCCTGTTATGTCAAGATACCTGTCGAGGCTTGTTCGCAATATGTTTGGGGTACTGACGAGTATTTTACTTGTCTGTTAATCCAGTATACTACTACGATATATCATCCGGTTGGGACTTGTAAGATGGGACCCAAATGGGACAGTGATGCGGTTGTTGATCCCAGATTACGAGTATACGGTATACAAAATTTAAGAGTTATTGACGCCTCAATTATGCCTCTTATAGTAAGAGGTAATACGAACGCACCAACCATCATGATCGCTGAGAAAGCATCGGATATGATCAAGGAGGAATGGTTGAATTAATTTTAATTAGTTTTAATGTACATAGAATTTAAAATAAGGCTTAGTTAGCATACCAATATGTGTTCGCAGTGTGAATGAAATAAGGGTTTATTTGAAAGCAAAACTTTGGACAAAAATAGATTTTGTATTTTTGTAATAAATTCTACTTTTGTTTTATTTTGTTCATCAGTGACGTGGCAAGATTCAAAGTTATGGCTATAATTTTGGTCTGGTTCTGATAGAAAGACAATAGGTTTTAAGTATGCTTGAAGTCCTTAGCTACCCAACAAGATTGTAACCTTACAATACGCAGAGTCTAGCAACTAGCGGCTCTTTGTAGAGTTATATATTAATAGCTTACTCTTCTCTCCGTTAATCTTATAAATAAGGTTTATATTGCATGGTTCGATAAATTGGTACTGCAAAACCAAAGCTTTTGTAATTTTTGTCAACAATAGCCTATCAGTATAAGTAACTACTAGTCAAATTGGCATACTGTTCCAAAAATACAAGTAGATAAGAGTCAAAATGGCATACTATTTATATATTTTATGCCTACATAAATAGCGTCCCACAAAAGTCGAGCGACGAGATCTTAGATCCATTGTAGGAGGAATGAAACAAGAAAGTTTGAGACAAAGAGCAACAGAATAATATGGTGCGCTGACTCATCTGCGAGGAACACGACGCGCTTGGGGCCACGGAACTGGAGTGATACGAGTGTCCATTGCTATACTATAACTGTTACTGTAACCCCACCATAAGTTTGCACACTAGCTACGAGTTGCAAAGCAATTACGAGACATTATTTGTCACAAATATACATGGAACTAATAATGAACAAATAATTAATACGTTCGCTGCGTTGTGAGGTCATGGCGAATTTTCATCCAGTGCGCAGCGCTCTCAAAGTTAGTACCTGACTCAATATAACCTCATGACGCACCAGCTGGAAGTACACTGAAATCCTTAGTGAATGTGTTAAACTATCTTTCTCTGTGACTATCTGTCGTCTGTGTTCTATCTTTTGGTGACTATGTGTATTTTGTGACAAAGATGCTACCGTTGCTATTCGTTAAACCCATAAGTGGAAATGTTATTCATAAATATTCTTGAAATCAATGACTATTTAAATGATTTCTTTCTGTGACAAAATTTGCCTTTGTGACAAAAATGTTGCCACTACTCGCAAAGCCCATATCTGACATCTTTTCCACAAATATTCTTGGATCCGAACACAATTTAAAAGATTTGTTTCCTTGACAAAATTGTCTTTTGTGGAAATTTTTGTGTCATTCCTAGTCGCAATGCACTTACGTAGCATAAGCTTTCACAAACATTATGGAAATAATAAAATTATGAAGACACGTTTACTGGCTTGCTGAAAATCATGGAACTAACTAAAAAAAAACAATAAAATCTCAATAAAACCCAGCGAATTTCATGGCCTATTAGGAGGCCCATCTGCTTTTCCTACGCTCCCATTATCCGCTCCCATAAACCGCTGAGACACAAACAATCTGTACCAAGACTCTGTCCTCACTTCTGGTAGGTGACCAAACCCCGCTGATCCCCCACCCCTCCCCAATTCCTTAGAAACACCGAACTATGAAGGTGAAAGACTAAGTTCGCGGAGGTCTTCCAAGAGCGGTCACGTTCTAAATTTTACAGCGCTATAGACTTAAAAGTTTATCAAAGCGATATAAATAAACAAGAATGTGTCCAAATTGGTGATGTTTTACGATATAAAAGGTTGTCACTTAAGGGCTTAATGTTTTAATACGTGAACTTGAATAATATGGTTATTAAACGGTGAGTCTGTCATGAGTTGGATGTGCGTTTAACTTTCGATAGTCGATAACGACTGCGTAATTCATCCGACGTATTGTACAGCCCCCATTAAGGTGACTTTTACCTCATACGGAGAACCAGCAATAAGCAAACAGTGTGAGTGAATTTAGACGTAACCCGGGGCTTTATAGAAACAAGTTGGTATCTTTTTAAAAGTTTGACTATTAAAAGATGTTTAGTATTTCTTTAAGGACGATGTTTATAAAAGAGATATAGATTGCATTCGTCTGCAAAGTTGGACGTTCACTTTGATAGTGGCTTATAAATGACCCATACGTATAGACATGTAGAAAGTAGAAATGTTTTGCGAAATGTTCCTACCTATCTTAAATGGGGTTGGAGACAGACTTGCGATTAGAGTATTTTGCGACAAAAAAACAGCGCATCTACTAAATAAATGTTGTCAGACAACATATGCTTATCATATCGAGGGGTGAAAGGCTATTTGAGTTAAGCGACATTTTTATTATTATTACAAGCTCGCCCCCTATTACATTGGGACCAAAATACATCGGCGAAGTGTGGGCGCACTACAGTGCACCTCTGCCTACACCTTCGGGGAATACAGACGTGATGATGATGATGTATTTTTACAAGCTTTATATTAACTTGCAATGTATGTCCGGGTGGAATCTTGCAACTCAATTTTGAATCAGTTATCTTTAACAGATTGAGCTGAAATTTGGTATACACGGTTATTTTGGATGACAATGCATGCTTAGCTATGAGATGCCATTCTAATTCCAATATGGCGGATCATCCAAGATGGCGGAATAGTTATTTTTTCTGCACTACCACAGTATGGGTACCAAATGAAACACGATAACTAAGGGTAATTAAATAAAAGCTTGTTTTTATAAAGTTTTTTAGCATTTATTTTTTTGACATGACATGACATGACATGATTTTTTTGACGGATTTCATTCGACGCAGAAAAAATCGTTGATTCCAAATATGTATACAAGTCAATATCGCCCAAAAATGGCGCTTAAGTCAAATAGCCATTCACCCTTAGATATGATCCCAAGCTAAGCAAAGCTTGTACTATGGGTACCATATAATGTACTGGGGGCGGTCCCAGTTACACCCATATCAGGGCAAATCCTTAAAAGACATTTCTGATATTCTGATATGTGATTTTTACCTCTGTCGGGAATTGAACTCGCAAGGTTCAGTGAACCAAGCGGCCGACGTTCAAACCAAGCTTGCTCTAGGC
Source organism: Ptilodon capucinus (assembly GCA_914767695.1). Classification (NCBI taxonomy): domain Eukaryota; kingdom Metazoa; phylum Arthropoda; class Insecta; order Lepidoptera; family Notodontidae; genus Ptilodon; species Ptilodon capucinus. The sequence goes on along the minus strand of OU611830.1, from coordinate 3,596,211 downwards.
AAGCTGTCTTCAAATCTTTAATCGATACATCGAGACTTACGTACATCATCATTATCACGTCTGTACACCTCGAAGGGGAAGACGGAGGCGCAGTCCAGTGCTCTCACACTTCGCTGATTTTTCATTGGTTCCAATTTCATAGGGTGTGGGTCTACTGCCATTATAACGGGCACAGGGAATGTGCCCGTTATATGTTTTTTTTATGAGATAGGGAGGCAAACGAGCAGACGTTTCACCTGATGGTAAGTGATCAACGCCGCCCATGGACACCTGCAACACCAGGGGCATCGCAAGTGCGTTGCCGGCCTTATACCGGGCACTTTCTCCCTCAATGCGAGGGAGGTTGAGGCCATAGTACACCACACTGCACCAGGCAGATTGTTTGTTGCAAAATGTTTGCCAAGATCAAAACGAACTGTATTGATTCATTGAAAGCTCAATTTTCGTCGAAATGTTATTGGCAGCGATCTCACTACACAATGCTGTGTAGTGAGATCGCGTGGCATCAGAAATTCAAACTTTATACATATTTACACAGAGTTCGTTTTAGTATTGACAACAGTTATGCTGCGCGTCTTGTCTAGTCGCATGTCTCCTACTCTGATGACTATCTTGTAAAGTTAAAAGTGAACTATAAAATGGTTTGTACGAACGAATGCAAGGTAATATTATGTCTCATGGGAGTCGAGACTTGCAAGTTCTACGTTGTTCGGTGATAAAATACAGGACACAGGAGGCTACCACAGCAGTGGTAGCCTCGGCGGCGGTAAAACGCCCATCTTGAACGCAAGCGGTGCTAGTCCTCCTCCTCCTGCTCGCACCTCTGAGATGATTTTCATGTACGAATGTCATTTTCAATCATGATTACCACTTGCTGAACGGTGACGGAAAACATCGTGAGGAAACCTGCACGTCTATAGACGGGTGTGTGAAGTTCACCAACCCGCACTGGGCCAGCGTGGTGGACTATGGCCCAAGTCTCCCTCGTATTGAGGGGGAATGTACCCGGTATAATGGCAATAGGCTCGCCCCCTATTACATTGGGACCTAAATACATCGGCGAAGCACTTGGTGCACTATGCGCCCCTGCCTAGCCCTTTGGAGAATACAGGCGTGATGATGTATTTATTCCTATTATCGTTAATAATCATCCACATTGTTTAACTATCTTAAAAAACTTAAAATAGAGTTAATTAACCGTTAAGAGTCTACAAAGCAATTTATTTTTAGTTTATTCACAGTTAATCCCTTTAGGACTCAACTAAATCCTACTTAGATTTAGTACTGAATGGTAATTATGAAAATTAAATCTCGAATAACGGTTCCAAAAATTGGGTTCAAAGTAATTATAACTTTATAAAGATTTCAATTAATATCTTTTTGTTTTGAAATGAGATTTGAATGTTTTAATTAGATTTTAATAAATACCGTCTTAACCGGCGCCATCTTGGTAGAGTTAGGTTCTGTTTACACGGTAATGCGGGCTTCGGGCATTACGGGTTAAACCGAAATACATGAGCAGAGGTTAGAAAAACATTATGTATGAAAACGTCCACAAGAGCCGTCGTCAGATTACTACCTGAACACAGTAAAGCATGCAATTTGCTTGTTTCCTTTGATTATATACACTTTGTGCTATATGCTGTTCTGTATTTATATATACTTTGTGCTGGTATACACAAAGATTCAATTTCTGTGGCAAAAGTTACGCGACTAAATTCGCTACCGTTGTCGATGAAGTTTCGTAGAAAAATCTGCTTCTGCTATGAGTTCAAGACGTGTGCGTGGAACAAAAATGTACTGTATTCACTCATGCAAAAAGTTCATTCTTCAACCAAATTACATCATAATACGAGTGAATTTGGCTTTTAAAAAATTGGCTTGGTTTTACCACAGAAATGTAATCTTTGTGGATATTGGCACAGAGTTTGTTTTAGCATTTGCAAACATTTGCCGCGTGACTTTTTAAGCCCCAGCGTACCCGACACTTTATACTCCTTCTACCCTAATTGTTTCCAGGGGAACGATTTGCGCTTGATAGACATCATTCTCTATTAGAGATATGTCGAAACAAAAGAAAAAAATACGACCAATTTGACGTTTCGTTTCGACATATCTCTAATTGAGATTGATGTCTATCTAACGAAAATCGAGACCCAGATTGGTCCATGAGCAGGCACAAGGCTAGCAGTCGTCAAGTGAAACAAGACGTGTAATCCATTAAGCTGTGAGTTCAGAAGTTCTGTGGGGCGAACTTCAGAACAATTAAGCCGCAGAATGCGTGTGTACGTGTCGCCGTAAGATGTGGTGTGATTCACAAGAACTGAAACCCAATTCTTGCGAAAATCTCTAATTTGACACATGTCGTTAAGCAAAATTAATGGTAAAAAAACTTAAAAAAAAACAAGCTTTTATTTAATTGCCCTCCGTTTTCGTGTTCTCCTCAGCAAGCCCTTTCATTTCATACCCATACTGTGGTAGTGCTGAAAAAATAACTATTTCGCCATCTTGGATGGTCCGCCATATTGGAATGAGAATGACGTCACATAACTAAGCATGCATTATCATCCAAAATAAGTGTCTACACCAAATTTCAGATCGGTTAAAGATAACTGATTTAAAATTCAGTTGCAAGATTCCACCCGGACTTACATTGCAAGTTAATATAAAGCTTGTAATAATAATAGAGAAGATAGGCAATTTTATCCCTAGTAAGGCAAGTCCAGAGATCAGACAGAATACTAGCCCATTTGACCAGAAAAAAATGCATTAGGTATTGTCACGTAAATTTGCCATTAAATTAAATCTTGTACCAATCTCCCCAGCAACTAGTAGATAAGTTAATATTTGACCCAACTCACAGTGAGGGTCTGCTAACGGAACGTCATTGCCAGAAATGTAAGCTGATGCCGTAACGATAAAACGTTTCCTGTTAATTGGTAGATCTTTAAATCTATGAAATGTTCAAAGCTAAGTCTGTATTTCCTGACAGGTTAAGTACGAGTAGAATTCCATTGCAGTGCACCCACACAGGGCCGTCTTAAACTAGGCTGGGGCCCTTGGGTACACAAGAATTTGGGGCCCTTTTGGAAAGTTAAAAAAGTAGATAAAGTTAATAAAAGTAAACTAATTATAAAAAAAAAAAATACCTTCTGATAAGATTACTGATTTGTGAAAAAAGTGTAATGTACCCGACAAAAATGTTTTGAGAATAAATGTGTGAGAGAAATTGTCGGTCCTTGGGGACCCCCTGAGAATGGGGGCCCTGGGCACGGGTGTGCCTTTATGGTAAAGACGGTATTGTCCACATTTAGCCGATGTATATCCCAATGCAACAGGAGCGAGCTTATTGTCATTACACCGGTCATATTCCCCCTCAATACGATAAGGATTTGGGCCATTGTTCACCATGCTGACCTAGTGTGGATTGGTGAACTTCACATACCTTTCTATAGACGTGCAGGGTTCCTCAGTTTCTGTTTCTGTTTGCCTTCACCGTTCAGCAAGTGGTAATGATTAATGAAAATGAAATCCGAAAATCCCAGAGATGCGGGGCCGGGATTTGGACCTGTACGCCTTGGGTTCAAGATGGGCGTTCTACCCACAAGGCAAGGCAGGCTTGCAAGGCAGGCTTGCAAGGCTAAGCAGTCAGTCAGTACAAGGCTATTAAGTTTATTCTCAATGATCTAATTCGTCGACTAACCTAATAAAAGTGACTGCAAATACATACAATCCGACCATTTTAAAAATACATAATTCAGACACAAATTAATTCTGACTACGAAAGGAATTTGAATACAGTTGCAGTTAAATGTCGGCAAAAATTAGGCTTGAACACACTGGGGCGTCAAGAAACCCGCGTCAAAATGTTTCCACTACCAAAACGCAATTTTTGACGCCCTTATGTATGAGGGGCTTTAGGCCTCCCCCACACTGGGGCGTCCACGCTCGCGCGTAATTTTTTTTCCCATACCAAAACAAACTGTATTGACTCATATAAAAACATCTGAGCCGTCACGGGATGCCTGGAAGATGTGAAACATAAAACATTGTAGTCGTAGCGGCGAGTGAGCGAGTGAGCGGAATCAGCCGGTGGGCGGAGTCTAAGCGGCGCCGGAAAGAATTAAGGAGCCGAGGAGCCGAGGAGCCGAGGAGCCGAGGAGTACGAAGCGTGGCCACATTTAAAACTATACTTTATGAATTAAGTAATAAGGTTGATTTTATTTTGTTGTAGCGAAGCACTCGCCACGCCAAAAATCAGGTTTACCCTTCGCCTATAGATGGTACACATCAAAAGTTCATTCTTCAACGAAATGACACTGACAGCGAGCGAATTTCGACGCGTGGCGGCGTGCATATTGACACGGAGTCCGTTTTAGTATTGGAAAATATTTGACGCGCGGGCATTGACGCTCAAGTGTGCCGAGGGCTTTAAAGTACCTGAACAAGGTCTCATTTAAATTTCATATTGAAGTTGCATCCTTTATGCTAACCCTGAAGTTTCTTGGAGTTTGCCTTACGAACGAATTTTCTTTTCTACCAATCCCTTTGCATAATTGGCTTAATACTTTAAGTCGTGGATTTATTCTGTACTTTAAATGCTTTGACGTAGTTCTGAATACATTCTTAAACATATCTTGAATCACAATTTTAACGTCTATGCCTACTTATCTTGTTCTGTAAGGGCTTATCCAAATAAAAAAACCGGCCAAGTGCGAGTCGGACTCGCGCACGAAGGGTTCCCTACCATTATCTATAAAAACGGCAAAAAAAAACACGTTTGTTGTATGGGAGCCCCCTTAAATATTTATTTTATTCTGATTTTTAGTATTTGTTGTTATAGCGGCAATAGAAATACATCATCTGTGAAAATTTTAACTCTCTCACTATCACGGTTCAAGAGATACAGCCTGATGACAGACGGACGGAAGGATGGACAGCGAAGTCTTCGTAATAGGGTTCCCGTTTTACCCTTTGGGTACGGAACCCTAAAAACGTTGGTAGTGCATACATATAAATAAATAAAATTGGAGTTTCAGTTTGTTATGACAAAATAACAGCTTTTGAATAAATCCATATATGAAAATATATTATCACTGTCATCGACCATTTTTATTTAATTTCAGTGTTCATTGAATTTGCCTTTGCTATTAATTACTTGACACTGGCTGAAATACCCGCTAAACGCAGGCGGAGCTATTCCTCATCTTATTTCAATTCTTCTTCTTGGTCGATGTACTCTTGGCAGAGCAGTCGTGGTAATTTGCAATCGACGACAGATTTGATGGTCCTCCTCCACCGATCCCGAACCGATGTCTGGCGGACGCATTCATTAAGAGGGGTCTTTGTCAGCGCTTTAATTTGGTCAGTCCATCGCATGGGGCTACTTATTTCAATAAATATCATCATTTCGTAAAAAAAGAAAGAAAGAAGAAAGTATACACGCTACCTATAACGAGAACGTATTTTTTTTGTCTGTCTGTACATCGTGTTTGTTTCGGATAAATTCCCAAACGGCTGCACTGATTTGGATAGGACTTTCACCGGAAGATAGCTGTTTCTATACGAAGTAACTAAGGTTAGATTCATTTTAGAAAAATAAAATTAGGGTGCCTAAATTCCGCCCGTATGAAATCGTTTGATTAGCTACTTTACATACATGGAACTTTACTAGTCAATTATGGGTTAACACCCTTATGTTAAGCCTGCCTGTTCGAGACAAAAGTCTTCGAACAGTGTGTGTTGCCAGTGATGACGTACGGATCCGAGACGTGGTCGCTCACAATGGGACTCATAAGACGGCTCAGAGTAACTCAACGTGCAATGGAGCGAGCTATGCTGGGAGTTTCACTGCGCGATAGAACCAGAAATGAGGACATCCGCAGAAGAACCAAGATAACAGACATAGCTCGCAGGGTTTCACGTTTGAAGTGGCAATAGGCCGGACACATTGCCTGGAGAACGAATGGCCGGTGGGGCATCAAAGTCCTAGAGTGGCGGCCACGAACAGGGAAGCTGAATGTAGGACGACCCCCGACTAGGTGGACAGACGACCTCATCAGGGTCGTCGGGAGTCGGTAGCCACATAAAACCCAAGACCGTATTTTTTGGCGATCCATGGGGGAGGCCTATGTCCAGCAGTGGACGTCCCTGGCTGGTAGATAGATAGAAAGACCGAATATGTTTTACGAACTCAAACACATACGCACATTTAAAACACCGTTTATGTAATCTCAAACTCCAGTAGGCTTAACATGACGGTGTAGACATAACTTTTATATTTTACTAATCAGATTTATCGAGAAAATGCCGTCACTTTGAGCTTTTTGTACTGGACATGGCTCGGTGTGACAGTCAATTTTTCAGCAGTTAAAAGAGACAAAACGTATGTCTACGCGGTCATTCTAAGTCTACTGATACACTTTGTATAGATACAAGAATCTCTGTACAAAATAGTTATTGTTTGTTACTATGTAAAATACAGCAAAGTAACATTCACATATTTGAGTTACGAAACACTTAAGCCCTGCATACATAGTTGCGTGAAAATGGGCGCGAACGATTTTTTCTAATACCAAGAAGCAAGAACAAGAACTCCCGCCTTGAACGTAAGGGATGCAAGTTCAAATCCCGAGCCCGCACCTCTGAGATAATTTTCATGTGCGAATGTCATTTTCAACAATGATTACCACTTGCTGAACGGTGTAGGACAACATTGTGAGGAAACCTGCACGTCTATAGAAAGGCGTGTGAAGTTCACCAACCAGCACCGGGCCAGCGTGGTGGACTATAGCCCAAAAATCTCCCTCGTATTGAGGGAGAATGTGTATAGGCTCGCCCCCTATTACATTGGAACCAAAATACATTGGCGAAGTGTGGGCGCACTGCAGCGCACCTGCCTACCCCTTCAGGGAATACAGGCGTGATGATAATGATGATGTACACATACCAAAAACAACTGTATTAACTCAAAGAAGCAGCACATTTTTCAACGAAATGTCATCGACGAGGCGAACAAGTTTGGATGGATTTAATTACAGAAATTCAATCTTTATGCACATTGATATATAGTACTTTTTATACAAACGTCCAGTTTGTGGAACGACGGTTTTGTGTGGTGGTTTGAGCGTAGGCCACTCGGCTAACTAAACCATGTGGTTACGGGTTCGATTCCTGAAACTGGAAAATTTTGGAAATGACCGCTTTGGAATGTACCCTGGTCTGTGTGTAACAAAGATTACCCCCAGTCCATAGTGCAAGCTTTGCTTAGTTTGGGATCATACGATGAGTATGTGTTGTCTGGCAGTATTTATTTATACGCTCGCCCCAGTGTAGGCAACGCTTTAATTTTAAAAACAAACATCCAATTTGTAAACTACTAGTCTAAACACAAACATATTCTGCTTTGTGAAAGTTCCGCAAAGTTACCAAAGAAAGGTAGGACAAATTGCGGGCGAGGTTCTATATAAGTTTTGGTACCGCTCGACCCATAATTCCTGAACCTCTGCGAAGTTGTCAAGATTTCGTTTCTACACAAATTCTACCAACGAATTCTAGTCTATGGTCATTAAAAACTTTTTATCTATTTTATAAAAATCAATGCCACTTTTCGTTGTAAGCTAACTCCTCCTAAACGGCTGGACTGATTTGAATGATTTTTTTGTATGCGTTTTTTGATATGAACTCTTAAATGACTGGACCAATTTTGACGGGGCTTTCACTGGCTCGATAACTGATGTTATAAGGAGTAAGTAAGGCTAATTTTTCCTACATTCTACGCGCGCGATCTCGCGGACAAAGCTACATTAAGGAGAAAAGTGAAGCAGTCTCTATTATTGTTGTTATTAATTGTATATATAACAATAACAAAAGATTATGCAATATCGATTTTTGTTTCAAATGGATCCTCTATTCGGTAATTCTAAAAATGATACTTACAAACAACGAACACATTTGAAAACTAAAATAAAATAAAGGTAGAGAATAAAGCCACAACGGTTTGTAGAGCGCTTGACACTATGATAAAATAACGCGGGCACAGTGGAAAATGAGCGAAGTGGCGGACCATTAAGGTGTCTGCGAGCACGCGAGCTGCGGCTGCAATAGTCATGGGCCGCTATATATCGATAAAATTGTATTGATAGTTCACCAATAATACAAAATCACATTTGAAAAAAAGATACGACAATTTGGTTTAGTGATTTGAGCATAGCGACTTAGCTCACTGAACCAGATGGTTGCGGGTTTGATTCCTACTAGTGACAAATTTTGGAAATGGCCTCTTCGGAATTTGTCCTGTTCTGAGTGTAACTGATAGTATCCACTGTATGGTAAAGCTTTGCTTGGTTTGGGATTAAACGATGAGCTTTAAAGCGATTAAGCTCAATATTCCACATAAAACATATTTATATTACCAGACAGACAATAGAAGAAAATTGTTTTTCTCTTTAAGTAAAAAAGCTGTTGTTTTCTCATCACAAACAGTCCTCTTACCACCGCCAGTTTTGGAGCAATATTTTTGATATGTATTACTTGCAGTTTTTGTCAGTTTACACAGTACAAAATCTGTCAAAAATGTATATTTACTTTTGAAAAAACTATACTTTACCAGGTGGTAAGGCCCCAGAAACTTTAATTTTATTTATTTGTATATGTTTCTTTTTTAATGATATTATCGATATCTGCATCGTCAAAGCCACAACACTAACGACACTCCAATGCAGTCGACCGTAGGACAATGGTTCTAGCCGGGTTAGACGCAAATTGGTGACTGGAACTAAGACGAGAACGAAATAGGGAGTGTGTCCGACATTCTCTTGGGATTATCTGAGTCAAAGCGGGTCACTATTTAATATAAAGAGAGTCGAAGCTACGAATGCTTATCTCTTTCCTATCTACATCATCTCGCCTGTATTCCCAAAGGGGATGGCAGAGGTGTACTGCAGTGCACCCACACTTCGCCGATGTATTTTGGTTCCAATGTAATACACAGGATGTATCAGAAGTCTGAAATAATATTTTGGATACATAAACGGTAGCTGGTATTGCCATTTTCAAATTTCAATGAAATTTATATGCCATTCAGTTGTATACCCGATACTGATGCAAACGATCGAGTATTATTTCGGACTAGTGAAACACCTGTGAACACACAACTTTGCAAAAAACGGACACTTTCCCTCTCCTTTGAAGGAAGCTTTTGGCTGTAGTCCACTACCCTGGCTCAGTGCGCATTGGTGAATATCACACGTCATTCTATAGATGTCCACGTTTCCTCACTGTGTTTGCCTTTGCCGTACGGCAAGTAGTAATCATTTTTGAAAATTACATTGAGGTGCGAGCTCGGGGTTTGAACTTGCACCTTGCGTTACCTACAAGGCTATAATCTTACAGCATCCTTTCTCAAAGTGGGCGATAACGCCCCCTTGTGGGCGCTGCAGGCCTAAAGGGGGGCGGTAATTAATCCAGAAAAAAAATGGGGGCGTTGTGTAGCGGTTTAGGGGGCGATTTGTAATTTCATCTAGCTAGGAGGACTCTTAGACTAATAATTTATTCTCAAAGTGGGCAGTATACAAAAAAAGTTTGGGAACCACTGGCCTAGAGGTACAAGCCCAAGGTTTGAATTTGCATCCCTCAGGATACTGACTAGGTTATCACTCATTTATTTATCTCTTTCTAACCCAGTGCGAACAGTTGTTTCCTCTATAAGATATTCCGCCAGGCTTACGGATTAATTTTGCAAATGAGGCCCATCTTTGCTTCTTCATGAATATGCAAACATTTTTGTTATACCGCCTTCGACTATACCAGCTCATAGTCGTTATTTAAGCGCAATTAACTTCTGAGGGTAGACGGGGAATCGGAACCTCAAATTGCCTGAGAGGCTACAATAGCCTTGATTTTACAGACTTGATAATTAAAAGCAGTGGTAACCTTGTTGGTAGAATGATCGCCTTGAACGCAATTGGTGCAAGTTCAAACCCCAGCCCCGAATACTCAAAGGGTAAAACAGGACACTATTACTAAGTCTCCGCTGTCCGTCTGTCACCAGGCTGTATCTCAGGAACCGTGATAGTTAGACAGTTGTTTCACAGATGATGTATTTCTGTTGCTGCTATAACAATAAATACTAAAAAACAGATTAAAATAAATATTTAAGGGGGCTCCCATACAACAAACGTGTTTTTTCGCGTTTTTATAGATTTTTTTATAGATATTGGCAAGCAATGCTTTGTGCGAGAGCCCGACTTGCACTTGGCCGGTTTTTTAGATTTCATTGTCATTTGCAATAATGATTTCTGAAAAGTAAATAAATATATTTCAAACCGAAACATATTTTGCTCTGAAACACAAAATACTAGGACAAACAGTAGATGTCGCCATGTTGCGAAAGACAGGATTGGAATTCCATTAAAATGTCTACGCTACTATTTCTTTTTTTCTATTTGCACTACTAGTGATGTGACTTAATTATCGATTATTCAATATCGTTATAAATGAAAGCTTGTGTGTTATTTTGATGTATAAACAATAATGTGTGTAAAGTCCGCCAACCCGCACCCGGCCAGCATGGTGGACTATGGCCTGAATCCCCTCGCATTGGAGGGAGGCCCGTGCCCAGCATTGGGGCGTTAAAAGGGGCTAGTAGTTGTTGTAAACTGTAAGGTTTCATCAATATCCGTTCAGTAGTTTTTGACTGAAAGAGTAAAAAACATCCATCCATCCTCACAAACTTTCACATTTATAATATTAGTAGGATACTATCCGTATTTTGGTATCAATTAGCAACCACGTCAGCTACTATCTGATACTTTCTAATTTGCCACCGATACGAACATTGGACAGCCCCCTTACCTGTCTTGCAGCGATGCTTTTTACAAGCTTTATATAACCTTGCAACGTATGTATGTCCGGGTGGAATCTTGCAACTGAATTTTAAATCAGTTATCTTTAACCGATTGAGCTGAAATTTGGTATACACGCTTATTTTGGATGACAATGCATGCGATGTCACTCAATTATGATATGGCGGATCATCCAAGATGGCGGAATAGTTATTCTTTCTGCACAACCACAGTATGGGTATCAAATGCGAGGGCTTTCTGCGGAAAATACTAAAAAACTTAGTGCAATAAATAAAAGATTGTTTTTATAAACTTTTTATTACCATTAATTTATTAACAGTTAACTCAGTACAAAATCGGAAAACAAATTGACGGATACTATTGAAACAACAATCCTTTAAAAGGCGATGGTAAGACCCTAGGATTTATATCGATATAAATACTGACATCACTATTATTCGCCTGGGCCAAGTTAAAGTTGTTTTAAACTCATTCCGATACCTTGTAGAGCATTGAAAGGTGTTCCTTGAAGCCTTTCACACACTGGGGCGTCTAAACGTGTGCGTCAAACTCTTTGCCCATACTAAAACAAACTGTATGGACTCATAGAAGTTCTTCTTCTTTTTTACGAAATGAGAGAAATGATGATATTTTGATGGAATAAGATGAGGAATGGTTCCACCTGCGATTAGCGGGTATTTCAGCCAGTGTCAAGTAATTAATAGCAAGGACAGATTTAATAAATACACAACTAAATAAAATTAGAGTGTCCGAATATCAAAATAACATTATTTCAACAAATGCATATGAAAGTATACAATATACCTATTACGAAAATGCCTGTCTGTTGTTTCCGGGTAAACTTCCAGACGGCTGAACAGATTTCGACGAGACCTTTACTGGCAGATAGCTGATGTTCCAAGGCGTAACTTAGGCTACTTTTATTTTAGAAAAAGCGTTAGGTTTCCGCGGGATGAACATAAAACCATCATTTCCGGGTAATCTCCCTAAAGTCCACGCGGGTGAAGTCGCGGGCACAGCTAGTTATAAATAAAAATGGATGATGACAATGATAAAGATGGTGGATGAATCCAATAGAAGAAGTTATTTCTGCAACGAAATACCACATAAAGTCAATCTTTATTTATATTGACACAGAGTTCATTTCAGCGCGTCTTAACGCCCCAGTATATTTGGTGTTTAATGCTATTTGCACAACAAAACAGTTCACCAGTCGACTTTACAAGGATATTTAAAATAGGAAAGTTAGATAAAACCGGGCAAACGGGAGAATCAAACCACGTGCTACAAATTTTTCCAATACCAAAACGGACTGTATTAACTCAAAGATAAAGCACATTTTTCAACGAAATGTCATCGCTGAGCGAGCGAATGTTCTCGAGTATCTATGCAATTAAACATAGGACTCAGATATGGCTTGATGCCATTAATAATAAGTACATCATCACGCTTGTATTCGCCGAAGCGTTAGGTAGAGGTGTACTGCAGTGCACTCACACATCGCCGATGTATTTTGGTCCCAATTTAATAGGGGACGAGCCTATTGCCGTTATAGCGGGCACATTTCCCTCAATACAAGGGAGATTTTGGGCCGTAATCCACCGCACTGGCCCAGTGCGGGTTGGAGAACTTCACACGCCTTGCTATAGACGTGCAGGTTTCCCTTGGGATCGTGAGCGTCTGGGGTGAGAGCCCCCGGCGCTCTTAAGTAGACGACGACCCTGAGGAGGACGGCGACGAGGGGTGGCTCTCGCCGCCGTATACACTGCGAGGGTGCAGGGGGAGCGAACATCTGTTCCCCCCGAGACGAGCTCCTGGGCACTTAAGCTCGGGAGCGAGGCACAGAGGGACACCGGTGCGTTCCGGTAGGAGATCCCTCTAACGTGTCGAAGACGGCCACCGGGGAGGTTTTAGTGGGTAAGAATCCCACATATCCCAGTCTTCTCCCACACAGAAGACTGGGAATCTTTCTGAAGATTTCTTCCCCGTCAACAAAAAAAAAAAACATGCAGGTTTCCTCACGATTTTTATCTTCACCGTTCAGCAAGTGGTAATGATTGTTGAAAATTACAGTATCAGTGTAGTTTTATATAAATGAATAATATAGCAAAGAGAAAAGAACCTTATCTTTATTCATTCAAGTTGACAAATTGACAGCTCCAGCTGTTGAGGAGTCTTGAAAACCTTTTAAGCTTTCAAAAGAAAAATCTCATTAAATTTAATGTATCCTATTAAGTATTTTAAGTGAATCTCGGATCTTATTGCTCGCTTTATATTATTCTAATTTATACCCTTTTTAAATACAGTTAGAGTTGTGTCAAGTTTAAGCGGCGGCGGTTGCTTGATACTCAGTATATTTATATTTAATGACTGCTTTTTTATTCATAATTAGCTGTGCCCGCGACTTTGCCCGCGTGGACGTTTTAGAGATTACCTGGAGAAATAGGTTTTATGTTTGTCCCGCGGAAACCTAATGCTTTTTCTAAAATAAAAGTAGCCTTCGTTACGTCTTGGAACATTAGCTATCTGTCAGTGAAAGTCCCGTCAAAATCGGTTCAGCCGTTTGAAAGTTTACCCGGAACAAACAGACAGTCAAACATTTTCAAAATTGCCTTTTCGTTATATGTATCGTGTATACTTTCATATGGATTTGTTAAAATAATGTTATTTTGATATTACAAACAGACACTCCAATTTTATTTATTTGTTTGTATAGATTTGTATAGATAAATGGGATGTCTAATCTACTAGTCTTCTTCTTCTTCTCATTCGTTTCGCTCTTGACAGAGCGGTCGTGGTCACGTCGAGGCATCCACGTCGGTGGCAGGGGCGGACACAGCTCTCCGAACGATCTCACGCCATCGCTGTTTGTTAGCAGACTGCCTCGCGCAGTCAGACACACGGTTGCCCACTGCGAACTTCACTTGGTCAGTCCAGCGCATAGGTGACCTGCCGCGCGATCTGGTTCCTTCTACCTTTCCCTGTACTACCAGCCGCTCTATGGAGTCGCCATCTCGTCTAGAGACATGCCCAAAGTATCGTAGCATGCGCCATTGTACTACAGCCGACAAACGGTGCGTGATGCCGAGCTCTCGGAGTATGGACACGTTGGTGCGGAATTCTAGTCTACTAGAAGACAAATAAGCCTCCAATAGCATTCTCATTATAAAATTACTTTAAAGTATAAGACCGTTTTTATACTTGTAGCTAACATTTTTATTTCCCAATGCAAATCGAACTTTATTATCTCTGGCAAGAAGACCATATTTCAACGATATGCCACCAACTTTGATTATTGACGCGTTTACACGTTACTATTACAACAGAAATTAAATCTTTATTTATACTATCACAGAGTACATTTTTAAAATAAGTCAAATTAATTTACTTGCCTCAGAGGCTGCATGTCGTACCGGTATAAAATCAAAGTAATTTTAAAACAACAGTGGTAGCTTAGTAGGTAAAAAAGAAAATCAGACTTCAAAAACCTAGGTGCCCTAAAAAGCTAAAAATCTACGTAATTTTTGAAGTCGGTTTTTCTTTTTTTTATTTTCTTTTTTACGCTTTTTAGTGTGAATAGTCGTTTAAAATATGCAAGTTTTATCATCTAATAACAACCCTTAAAAAGTGAATGTTTACAGCCAAAAAACAAAAAAAAACACAAGTCGGCTAAAAACGCCCGCCTTGAACCCAAGACGTGCAAGTTCAAATCCCGCGCCTTTGAGATTTTCTTATTTCATGTGCGAATATCACACTCAATAATAGTTATCACCGGTTGAACGGTTCAGGCAAACGTAATGAAACATCCACGTCTATATAAAGGCGTGTGAACTTCACCAATCCGCACTGGGCCAGCGTGGTAGACTACCGCTTCAATCTAGGTAGAATGTGCCCGGTATAATAGCAATAGGCTCGCCCCCTATTACATTGGGACCAAAATATATCGGCGAAGTGTGGATACACTGCAGTCCACCTCTGCCTACACCTGCGAGGAATACGGGCGTGATGTTAATTAAGACAATATTGCTAAAGAAGTGACCAACTCGAAACGACTCTCTCCAAACTCAAAGAAGTAATAAAATCCTAATTAAACACTTTAACTTATCAGCTTACAAATTCTAAAACCGCAATATTCTTTAACTCGAAACACATTTAAGTATTTAACTATCCTGAATATTTATGTTTCAGTGAGTGGCCCTGAGATTTTCATTACGGTTTTAGGCAAACTTTTTGGGTATTACTCTCATAAAGCTACTTTAAAGACTACCTATATAGAGTACCTTTAACTAAGCTATAGTACTAATAACTAATATATAGTGATTTGACTATCTATAAAAATAAATAAAATGGGAGTTTTTGTTTGTAACATCAAAATAATATCTTTTTACAAATGCATATGAAACCTAGAACGAAAATGCAATTCTTATTTTTTTTTGTCTGTCTGTTTGTTCCGAATAAACTTCCAAACGGCTTAACAGATTTCATTAGGACTTTCACTGGCAGATAGCTCATTTTTTCATTCTTCAACGAAAAGTTCAATCTTCAACGAAATGAAACTGACAGTGAATTTTGCCACTTGGGGGCGTGGCATTTACCACAGAAATTCATTTTTTATACATATGGACACAGAGTTCATTTTGCTATTGACGCACATATTGACGCGCGACGGCCGACGCTCCAGTGTACCGCAGATCTTAGCGAAACCAAACCATTTTTTTCACATTAATATTATTTCCTTGAACTCTCCCCGTGCGAGAGACAGTTCAATTTAGCGTTTCAAGACCTCAATAACAGATTCCGATCGCGTAATAAATTATATATTGACATCAAACTCTTAGAAACGATTGATATGTTTAGCCTATCAAAGCAGAGATTATTCCACGAATCAGCTTAAATACAATGTTATAATATCCGTTTTGGTAGGTGAGCAAGTTATTGCATGCGAAAGCGATCCCGTGGCGCCCCGATATAAGCGGAAGATGGTACACCGTCGGTTTTTAGTGGGTATACGGACTTCTGCCGGGACTCCCACATAACCCTGTTACTTCCCCCGAGGTGGCAGGGTATCCATAAAGGATTTTCCGACGTTAAAAAAAAAAGTAGACCAAGTTATTGGCTGTTTATTTTTATTATTACAAGCTTTATATTAACTTGCAATGTATGTCCGGGTGGAATCTTGCAACTGAATTTTAAATGTGCCCGTTATCTTTAACGGATTGAGCTGAAATTTGGTATACACGCTTATTTTGGATGACAATGCATGCTTAGCTATGTGACGTCATTCTAATTCCAATATGGCGGTACATCCAAGATGGCGGAATAGTTATTTTTCTGCACTACCACAGTATGGGCATCAAATGAAAGGGCTTGCCGAGGAGAACACGAAAACTAAGGGTAATTTAATAAAAGCTTGTTCTTAAAAAGTTTTTTACCATTTATTTAAATTATATTATAATTTCATACCGGGCTGATTTATTGAAGTCATAATGTAATAGGGGGCGAGCCTATTACCATTATGCCGGGCACATTCTCCCTCAATGCCACAGAGATTTGGCTCATAGTCCACCATCCGAGCCCAGTGCAATTTCGACTTCACACACCGTTTTCTTAGGCTTCCGTACCAAAAGGGTAAAACGGGAACCCTACTAAGACTTCGCTGTCCGTCCGTCCATCCGTCCGCGCATCTGCCACCAGGCTGTATTTCAAGAACCGTGATAGTTAGAGAGTTGAAATGTTCACAGGTGATGTATTTCTTTTGCCGCTATAACAGCAAATACCAATAAACAGAATAAAATTAATATTTAAGGGGGCTCCCATATATATTGTTCTCGTAGTAATAATAAAAACATGTAGTATGGTAATTACTTCGTTTATTATTAATTCTTATACAGGTTTCTTCTTATATTTTAATTTAAACTTTTTACTTTTTCTTAGTGCAAGCTCTCCTTCACGAGATCCCACAGACTAAACGTCACCATAGACAAGTAACGTTCCGTTACTACACCATACATCAAATGTGATTTTTTTGCCGTTTTTATAGATAATGTTACGGAACCCTTCGTGCGCGAGTCGGACTCGCACTTGGCGGGTTTTATACAGCAAGCAGTGGTAGTCTAGTTGGTAAACGCCCACCTTGAACGCAAGGGGTGCAGCTACAAATCCCGGCTCGCACCTCGATTTGTGGATATCACGTGTGAATGTAATTTTCAACAATATTTACTACTTGCTGAGGAAACCCGCGCGTACTATATGGCCCAAATCTTCCTCATATTGAGGGGTTATTATCCCGGTCAATGGTAATAGGCTCATCTTCAATTACATCTATACAAATAAATAAAAATGGAGTGTCTGTTTGTAATACATACATACATACACACATACAAATAAATAAAATTGGAGTGTCTCTTTGTAATATCAAAATAACACTTTCTTACCAAATGCGTCTGAAAGTATATACGATACCTATAACAAAAACGCAATTTTAAAATTTTTGTCTGTCTGTCTGTTTGTTTGAGGTAAACTTCTAAACGGCTGAACCGATTTCAATGGGACTTTCAATGACAGATAGCTGACGTTCCAAGGCGTAACTTAGGCTACTTTAATTTTAGAAAAAGCATTAGGGTTCCGCGGGAAAACCATAATACCCATATTTCCGGGTAATCTCCCTAAAGTCCACGCGGGCGAAGTCGCGGGCACAGCTAGTAAATACTAAAATACATCGGAGAAGTGTAATTGCACTGCAGTGCACCTCTATCTATCCCTAGAGGGATCCACAGGGATCTGGCTTCTCGATTGACTTGTGAAGACATGGCTCTGGTGGGTTTGCGCGTTTACGTGGTGGACTATGACCTGACGCTCGCATTAGAGGAAGCCCACGACCATCAGTGGGGTCTGATTTCGTGCGGGTTCCTAGACAATTTAACTTTTTCCTCTGGACTCCCCGAGGGTCAAAGCTCGGTGTCTTCAATGGATACCGCTGCCCTTGCTTGCTTGCCCTTGCTTCTAAGGGGTGGGTTGGACGGTTGACCAAATCTATCAATGAATTTTTGACTTATAATGATTTGAATATGACAAGTATTTTCACTTGAAAACTGAATATATTATTCAAGCAGTGTCTGTAGGAATTAATTTGGGGGAACGTCGTTCCGTGGGTCAAAATTTTCCGAATTAAATCGTCTCGAACAATGGGAACTTTTTTAATAAAAAGCCGCGAACGACAGGTGGGACTCGGCTGATTTATTGACATTCCAAAAATTTACTATGAAAACGTCCCCTGTTTATTAAAGCTTTATGTATTAAAGTTTGATGGAACTGAATCATTTTTCTCCCGAAATGTATGAATGTTTTCACTGATGCAATCCTCCTTGGTTTTGTGTCCAATTCGATAAATAGGTAGACTTTTGGGCGATATATATATATATATATAATATGTATTGTATTACATGAGTTATTTATTAAATAAATTTAAATTGAAATACATATTTGGATTCGACAATTTTTTCTGCGTCGAATGAGTATGCTCGACTGTAAAGTTAAAATTGTCGCTTGAGTCAAATAGCCTTCACTCCTCGATACACATTTAATAAAAAGCTGTTATTTTGACATTACAAGCAGACACTTCAATTTTATTAAATGTATACAATGCGTTATCCATTCATGTAACAACATGTTGTTACATAAACTTCAATACAATTTTATCAAAATGAAATTTCAAAGAATAGACAATTCTTTACCGAAATAAATAATAGTTTTCAATGAATAGGCTTCTCTTTATACATTGTACGTCCCATTGAACACCACAATGGAAGTTTTACAATCATGATTAACCACAAACTGCTTACAATACAAAAATAGAGAAAGTTCGGGGCACACTTAGCATTTTGTTTCAAACAAGAACATTTGGGCTAGTTCAAAACATTTACATGAGATTATTTTTGCTTTAAATATTTTATACATCATCCTAATCACGCTTGTATTCTCCGAAGAGGTAAGCAGAGGTGCTCTACAATGCACCCACTCTTCACTAATGTAGTTTGGTCCCTATTAAATAGGAGGCGAGCCTATTTCTACTATACCGGGCACATTCCCCCTCAATACGGGATAGATTTGAACCATAGTTTACCACGATGACCACGATCTGAGTTTGTGAACTTCACACACCTTTTATATAGACATGCAGGCTGCATCACGATGTTTTCTTTCACCGTTCCGCAAGTTGTTTTCAGTATAGAAAATTACATTCGCACATGAAAATCTCATATATGCGGGCTGAGAATTTGATATTGCACCTGCTACCACCTCTGCTAGGTTTTACGGTTAGTTGAAAACAATTACATTGGTATCATCATCATCAGCTAGTGCTGGACGTAGGCCTCTCCCAAGATGCGCTACTGAGCCCGATCTTCGGCTCTTCTTTTCCAAACCCTGCCCACCGCTTTGCGTATGTCGTCGTTCCACCTGGTCACACCAATTTGGTCACAATTGATTTTGTGGAGCATGTATATTGTTCTGTGTCTTGTTTCAAATAAATACTTTTCTTACTTACTTACTTACTTACCCTTCCAAACATGAAAAGTCCTACATCGGTATAATAACTACAGCCCTTTTTAATGTCCCACTGCTGGGCACGGGCCTCCCCTCAATGCGAGGGGGATTCAGGCCATAGTCCACCACGCTGGCCCGGTGCGGGTTGGCAGACTTCACACATCTATCGAGAACTAGTCAAGTTCCCTCGGACGTGCAGGTTTCCTCACGATGTTTTCCTTCACCGTTTCATAGCAAGTGGTAATCTCGGATGTAAATGAGATTCGAACATGAAACCCAGAGGTGCGAGCCGGGGTTTGAACCTGCACACTTTGATTTGCAAGGCGTGCGTTCGACCACTCGGCTACCACTTACCTCGGTATTACATCGGTATGTTTTTGCTTAAAAGTGTTTTTGTAAACCAGGTAATTTCCAAAAGTCTATGCCCGATTGGTATAAGTATGTTAGGCAACTCGCTACAAATAGGCTTGTTCATCAACTATGATACCGTTATGGTAAAATACGAGTGTTTTATAACTTACTACTAATTTCAAAATTCCTGTCCATTAATAAAAACAGTTGCTTTCCAAGAGAATAAGTTGAATAAAAACCTGCAAGTGAAACTGTCCACATTTCCAACGTCTAAAGTATTAAAGTCCTTCACAAAGAGACGCGTCAAAACACGCGCGATAAATTATATGTCAATACCAAAACGAACTGTATTAACGTAAAGATGAAGCACATTTTTCAATAAATCATCATCGATGATGCGAGTAAATCTATCCACATCCTCTCTTGGATTTTGTCATAGTAATTTAATCCTTATATCTTGGGGTGAACACCTTTGGGTGATATTGACTTATATACATATTTGTACCGTGGTAGCCGAGTGGTCGGACGCACGCTTTGCAATCAAAGTGCGCAGGTTCAAACCCCGGCTCGCTTCTCTGGGTTTTCACGAGTGAATCTCATTTTCATCCGAGATTATATCTTGCTACGAAACGGTGAAGGAAAACATCGTGAGGAAACCTGTACGTCTATAGAAAGGCGTGTGAGGTTCACCAACCCGCACTAGGCCTGCACTAGGCTAGGTGGTGGACTATAGCCCAAAAATCTCCCTCGTATTGAGGGAGAATGTGCCCGGTATAATGGCAATAGGCTCGCCCCCAATTACATTGGGAACAAAATACATCGGCAAAGTGTGGGCGCACTGCAGTGCATCTCTGCCTACCCTTTTGGGGAATACAGACGTGATTATGTATTATTATTGTAATCAGCGATTTTTTCTGCGTCGAATGAGCATGTTCTTAATAGCTTTTCACCCTTCGATATGAGATTCGCTCTTCTCACTACGATCAGGTTGAAAAGTTGCATGAAAGCTGAACGAAGTTTCGAAAGCTTCAAACATTAAATCCAACGTTACGTACCCAGTTCGACTGAAACTTGTTGCTACTATTTTAATTGTATTAATAAAATATTCTATGTAGCCTAGTTGGTAGTTCTACCGGCGTTCGCCCGCTTTGAATGTACCTAAGGGGTGCAAGATCAAATCCTGGACCACACCTCTGTGATTTTCGTTTGCGAATGTCGTTTTCGAAAATGTTTACTACTTGCTGAATGGTGAAGGGAAACTTCGTGAGGAAACCTGCACTTCTACAGAAAGGAAGTTCACGAAACCGACCCACTGTGGTGGACTATGGCCCAAATCTCCCACGTATGGTGGTTTATCCGGTACGCTCTTGACAGAGCGGTCGTGTTCGTTGAGTATCAGTATTAGAAGGGAATGTGGAATGTTCCCGTTATATTGTTACTATGACCATTATACTGGGCAAACTCTCCGTCAATACGAGGGAGATTTGGGCCGTAGTCTACCACGCTGGCCCAGTGCGAGTTGATGAACATCACACGACTTTTTACAAACATATATCTACATACTAGGTACCTTATGTTTGACTAGAATATTACTTTTGATACACCCTGTAGAGTAGCCATTTAATATGTGTAAAATGTACAGATCTCATTAAGAATCTCTTCCTATTTTGAAGTCGGTTAAAAATACTGCTGAAAAACTGTGGCCTCGCTGTATTACCGACCTATGACTTAGCTGGAAACTTTAATTTCTGTGCGCTCATGGAATGACTTGCTCGCCTCGCGGCTCGATAGCATTAAGCCTCTATACATTGGAACGTAAAAATTCGCTTGTGAAATTGTATTCCAATACCAAAACGAACTCTGTATGAGTGTTGATAAAGTTTAAATTTCTTTGTGACAAAATGTTGGCAAACAGGTGTTTTGGAGCCCCAAAGTGCGTCGCGCTGAGTCAATGCACTTGGGTCAAAACTTTTGCCAATACTAAAATATACTGTATCGACTCAAAGATAAAGTTCATTTTTCGAAGAAATGTCATTGATGACGCGTGTGAATTTTGACGGGAGACGCTTTACCATAGAAATCCAATCAAATTCCAATCTGCAGGGCGTATCAGAAGTCCGAAATAATACTTAAGGTACGGTAACTCATATGTGGATACCTACTTAGTAAAGACAGTTTATACCTAACTAACATAGTTTCTGAGTTAAAGACCTATGAATATTTGTCACAGGTATCGTGATCTGGCCTTTAGGTACAACCATAACTCTATTCAACAGTGTGAATGAGGGGCAAGGACAAATATTCACAAATAAGAACATGAAAATTTTACATATAGGGCTCGAGATTACGATTATAGAAATTGACGACGGAAAAAAGTTGCAAACACATGGCCGAATTTCGATCAAATTTTTATACCATTCATATCAGTTGTATACCCGATACTGATGCAAACTTCACAGTATTATTTTGGACTGAAACACCCTGTATGTTAACAATAGAAATGAAACGGATAGTGGTTTGGCCGGATACCAGATAACGGATATTCGGCACGCTACCAGGCCGGAGCGCCGGATATCCGGGTACCGGATATTCGACTCTTTATCGCGTTACATGACGCTTCTTAAAGACATCTCGAATCGATCGCAATCACGGTTCAAACATATGGTGGTCAGTTAATTTTCATCAGTACCTGTAGTTGTCAAGGTTTGCTAGAATTTATCTTTCAGCACCTGTAGTCGTACCATGTGCGCCAAGACCTAGACGTATCTCACAGAATATCTCTCTTTCTATCGTATGAAATTAGACAGAGAGCGAGCAAGCGAAACCGTGACAAAGGTCTTGTCTTGACATACGTGCTAACCTCACTGGCAGTAGCGTTTACAGCGAAAGGCTATTTTCAGAAGCTGGTCTGGATACGAAACCAAGCGGAGTCGCCTCTTAACAACAAATGTGGAAAATTTGGTATTCATTCACCACAATATGCATATTGTTAATTTTGAGTACTAAACTGATAAATATATAATATTTAGGTATCCATGACCTATTGTGATATGATTTGCCTTGTGTAATTTAATAAATTCTCATTATTAATTCTCATAATTAAATAATGAGAATTTATTGAATTTTACTATCCGGTATCCGGCCGGATACTGAATTACTATTCGGTATCCGGCCAGATACTGAATTACTATCCGGTATCCGGCCGGATACTGAATTGCTATCTGGTATCCGGCCGGATACTGAAGTATTATCCGGCTGGATACTGAATTACTATCCGGTATCCGGCCGGATACTGAATCACTATCCGGCCGGATACTGAATTACTATCCGGTATCCGGCCGGATACTGAATTACTATCCGGTACCCGGCCGGATGTTGAAAACAAGGCCAGATAGGCTGGATACCGGATAGTGACCGGATATCCGTTTCATCTCTAATTAACATAGAGTCCTTTTTGGTATTGGGAGAAACTTTTGACACCCCTGTGAACCCCGGGCTTTGTATATGTATTCATTGTCAGTAATTCAGTATCCAGCCGGATACTGAAATACTATCCGGCCGGATACTGAATCACTATCCGGCCACTATCACTATTATCACTATCACACGGGCGTCAAAATTTCTCCCAATACCAAAAAGGTAGTGTTAAGTAGATATGAAACGGATATCCGGTATGGTATTCAGCCTATCCGGCCCTGTTTTCACTATCCTGCCGGATACCGGATAGCAATTCAGTATCCGGCCGGATACTGTAATACTATCCGGCCGGATACTGAATTACTATCCGGTAGCCGGCCGGACACTGAATTACTATCCGGCCGGATAATGAATTACTATCCAGTATCTGGCGGGATACTGAATTACTATCCGGTATCCGGCCGGATACTGAATCACTGTCCGGCCGGATACTGAATCACTATCCGGCCGGATACTGAAAAGCCACGCTCCCACACGTAAAAATTCGCTCGCTCTGTCAGTGGCATTTCGTTGTGGAATGAACTGTTTTAATGTGTCAATACAGTTCGTTTTGCTATGGCAAAAAAAAAATACACGCAAGGAGTCCTAACAGGACCAATTTTATGGTAGATAGCCAACTGATATTGTAAGAAGTAACTTAGGTTACGTTAATATCGCGAAAAAAATAGATTTCTTAAATTTTGCGCATACGAAATCGCGGGCTCAGCTAGATCTAATTAAAAATGAGTAATATAGATGGCGGATGACTATCCGATATGATTCTGTTATTCAAATTTTCATCGTATTTTCAGCAATAAAAATATTATTTGACGTACAGATTGAGTCATAAATATTAATGTGCTCACATACCTATAAATCTCTCACACACGTATGTAGGCCAAAACTTATATCAGTCAGATTCACGAACGATGCCGAATAGTGACGTGTGTAAAATACTATACGAGTATTCAAAATGATATTTTAAATTTAATTTATTTATAGCAGTGGTGGCCTCGTGGGCAAGAACGCCCGCCTTGAACGTAAGGGGTGTAAGTTCAAATCCCAGGCCCGCATCTCTGAGATAATTTTCATGTGCGAATGTCATTTTCAACAACCCGCACTGGGCCAGCGTGGTGGACTATGGCCCAAATTTACCTCTTATTGAGGGGGAATGTGCCCGGTATAATGGCAATAGGCTCGCCCCCTATTACATTGGGACCAAAATAAATCGGCGAAGTGTGGGTGCACACAGCACCTCTGCCTACCCCTTCGGGGAATACAGGCGTGATGATGTATTTTTTTTTAATTTAAAATTTACGGTTTTTGATGCCGTCATGAAACACAATCATTAAATCTGGCAAAAAAGATAAACTTTTTGAAGGGTTAACACTATGGAGATAATATAACGTAGATGGGATTTCGAGCCCGCGCTGCGGTAATTTTTTCTGGATTATCTGACTCCGCCATCTTTGTTTTCCCATATAATCGCTGTATACTACAGCTACATGAGATAACAAAAATGGTGGAAAAATCGCCGCAGAGCTATACGAAGAGTGGAGTCGTTATGGATACTCTAGATACTCTATGGTCATTTCTTTTGGAATTGGTTTAAACCTGGTCTATACTCGAGTACATATTATTGTACTCGAGTTTATGAGACCAGGTATATGAGTCACATCACTACGAATACCAGGATACCAAGTTTTTCCCAACTCCTATGTAATTCAGAAATCCAATAGGCTATAATATTATTTGAGCGTATTACAGTATATTATATCCACCACATTCGAATCACATTTGGTCCGAGTTTTATTAATCCCAATGGGAACGGAAACGCTTCGAGAATTAAGCCCTTCTCACACTGAGGCGTCAAGAGCCGCGCATCAGAATTTTCGCCTATACTAAAACTAACTCTGTGTTGATAATCATAAAGATTTAATTTCTGTGGCAGAAGTCAGGCTATCACGCGTCAAAATTCGATTTCACTATCACATTTAGTTGAAGAATGAACTCTTTCTTTGAGTCAATACAACAAGGGAGGCTTTAATTGGCATTGAACGCATAAGCGCAAAAAAATTCACGTGACGTTTATTTTTCAAAAAAAACTAACTACAGCCCTTTCAACGTCCCACTACTGGGCACGCGCCTCCCCTCAATGCGAGGAGGTTTCAGGCCATAGTCCACCACGCTGGCCCAGTGCGGGTTGGCAGACTTCACACATCTATCGAGAACTATGGAAGAATATTAATAGAAGCATATTCGAATACCAACAGTGGAAACAAAACAAAATCAAAATCTGGGATCGCCTGCAATCCATTCTACAGTACCCATACCATCCCAAACTAAGGAGAGCTTCTCCTTAGTTTGGGATCATACGATCATAGCAAAATATTTTTTTAGGGTTCCGTACCCAAAGGCTAAAACGGAACCCTATTACTGAGACTTCGCTGTCCGTCCGTCCGACTGTCACCAGGCTGTATCTCGTGAACCGTGATAGCTAAAGAGTTGAAATTTTCACAGATGATGTATTTCTGTTGCCGCTATAACAACAAATACAGAATACAATGAATATTTCGGGGGGCTCCCATACAACAGACGTGATTTTTTTGCCGTTTTTATAGATAATGGTACGGAACCCTCCGTGCGCGAATCCGACTCGCACTTGGCCGGTTTTTTTAAATAAAAGAGTTGCTTATAGAGAATTTTGAAAAGATCGAAGTGATTTCATTCTTCTGATGATACCTATGCCTACCTATGCCTTAGTTACTCAAGCAATAGTAGGTATACTTAGGTACCTTATTCTTGAAGATATTTATCGCTATAGCAAAGTATCGGGAGTACCCACCTAAGTTTTCCTAAGTCAGCGATGTATAAGTCCTGTGAGAGGCTTGCCGGAACTTGTCTAAATCTACGCAAACAGGCGCGTCTAAATTTCTGTATTGCAAAACGAAATATATTGAATCATAGGACGAGCATATTTGTCGCAGTGCATGCTAAAGCGGAGGATGGTAGACCGTCGGTTTTTAGTGGGTGTACGGCTTTCTGCTGGGACTCCCACATAACCCTGCTATTTCCCAAGATATGGCAGGGTATCCAATGTCCGGGTTGAATCTTGCAACTGAATTTTAAATCAGTTACCTGCAACCGATTGAGCTGAAATTTAGTATACACGCTTATTATGGATGACAATGCATGCTTGCCTATGTGACGTCATTCTAATTCCAACATGGCGGATCATCCAAGATGGCGGAATAGTTATTTTTTTTTTGCACTACCACAGTATGGGTATCAAATGAAAGGGCTTGCTGAGGAGAACACGAACACTAAGAGCAATTAATTAAAAGCTTGTCTTTAATTTTTGATAGTTAACTCAGTACAAAAACTGTCAAAAGATGACTGTTGCTATTGAAATAACAATACTTAAAGTGTTAAGGTCCAGGGCTAATGCCGAAAAGGCAATTTCCGATACTTGCCTTTGACAGAGACTCGATCAAATAGACGTTTTGTTTCGACATATTAATATGTCAAATTACAGATAATGTCGATCCTGCAAGAATTAGGTCCCTGACTACTAGACCAAGCTGTCGTCGAAAGAAATAAATTAATGGTAAATAAACTTTTTAAGAACAAGCTATTATTTATTTGCCCGTAGTTTTCGTGTTCTCCTCGGCAAGCCCTTCTATATTTAATACCCATACTGCGGTAGTGCAGAAAAAATAACTATTCCGCCATCTTGGATGATGCGCCATATTGGAATTAGAATGACGTCACAAGCATGCATTGTCATCCAAAATAAGCGTGTATACCAAATTTCAGCTCAATCGGCTAAAGATAACTGATTTAAAATTCAGTTGCAAGAATTCACCCGGACATACAGAAGAATGTAAAGAAGACATTATCAATAACATCAAGTTTGATAACATCAAGTGAATTCACTCGTGTCAGTGTGTTCAGGGTTCAGAGCGTTAGTCAGCGAACAAGTTAAGTTAGAATAAAATCGATCGCCGCATAATATCGTCCTACTTTGTCTGTTTATCTACTTTGTATCCTCTTTCTGAAGTTAGGTACTTATCTTGTATTGTACCTAACTAGGTCAGGGACTATGTACCTATGTTTAACTTACGGAGGCTTAAAACCCTACGCACACAGGCGCTTTAAAATGCACGACCAATTTATTGCCATTACAAAAATGAACTTTATTAACTCATAGGAAAAACACATTTTACAACGAGATATTATTGATAACGCGTGGTCGCGTGGCTTTATCCATCGGAATTCAATCTTTATGTATATTGACACAGAGTACTTTTTCTAAAATAGTCAAGGTAATTTAGTGGCTTCAATGGGTGCAAAAATACAAAATGTTTGCGTCCTCGAGGACCTTACTCACGCCCAGTAGGTTTAGCATGACCGTGGTTTTATCTCTTTCAACTGTCAGATTCGTCGAGAAAATGACGCCACACCGAGACGTGTCCAGTACAAAAAGCTTGAAGTGACGTCATTTTCTCGACGAATCTGACAGTTGAAAGAGATAAAACTAATGTCTACGCGGTCATGCTAAGAGTGCATAAATCTGTCATGAAGACAGCTTGGTCTAGTGGACTGAGCGTTGACCGCTAGGCTCACTGCAGCAGGTTCGATTCCCGTCAGTGGCAAATATCCTCAAGAGCCTTTTCAAAATTGCCCTGGTTCAAATGTAACTGGGATCGCCCCCAGTCCATTGTATGGAATACATAGTAGGTACAAGAATTGATTAGTTTGGGATCATATTATAAGTATGTCGCATCTTTAAAAGTATAGAGACCCCTTTTTACATTACAAGCTTTATATTTTAACTTGCAATGTATGTCCGGGTGAAATCTTGCAACTGAAGATTAAATCAGTTAGCTTTAACCGATTGAGCTGAAATTTGGTATACACACTTATTTTGGATGACAATGCATGCTTAGCTATGTGACGTCATTCTGAATCCAATATGGCGGATCATCCAAGATGGCGCAATAGTTATTTTTTCTACACTACCACAACACAGTATGGGTATCAAATGAAATGGCTTGCTGAGGAGAACACGAAAACTAAGGGCAAAAGCTTGTTTTAAAAAAGTTTTTTTTACCATTAATTTATGAAATTTTTGGATTTCGACTATAAATCTTAAAGGGTCGTTCTAACGACCATTTTTCAACAACATTATTTTTGAGTTAGGTCTCTATACTTTTAAAGATGCGATGTGTTGTCTGGCCATATTAATTTATTTTTTCCCATGAAAAGGATATGAAAAACATTTTTAACCATCATTCCCAGGGATTGAACTGTAAAACCTTTAGGCTGCTGAAATGATGTACTTTCATTTGGGCTAAACACACATGAGCATAAAATTTCTCGTTTATGTCCATACCGTTTACTTTTATACCTCATAATACATAATAAGAAGCATTTTATATCGAGGCTATTCGACTTAAGCTACATTTTTTTAACTCTACAAGCAAGCTCTCTCTGCATTTTCTACCGCTTCTATCATGGAGAGTGTTCCGAGGATTTGTTCGGTATTATACCTGCCGCTGAACTACACCATCACACGGATCGCCACAGACTGCATTACCATCCTCACCATCTGGATGAATGGCGTTCCAGTACAGTGCGGTTTACCAGGAATTTTCTCCCTCGCACCACCAAATTGTGGAATGAACTTCCTGCAGCGGTGTTCCCGGACCGATGCGACAAAGGATCTTCTAGAAACAAGTCTACTCATTCCTTAAAGGCCGGCAACGCACTTGCGATGCCCCTGGTGTTGCAGGTGTCCATGGGTGGCGTTGTTCACTTACCATCAGGTGAAACGTCTGCTCGTTAGCCTCCAAATATCATAAAAAAAAGAAAAAAAAAGAGAGCGTACTCATTCGACGCAGAAAAATTCAACTCTAGATATAATACCTATTTTGCTGGATGGTTTAAGCACAGGGTGTATCAGAAGTCCAAAATAATATTTTTGGTACATATACGATAGCTAATATGTATTTGCATAGTGAAGGCAGACTATGCTGGGGTGCAATTCTCGCATTTCGACATTTGTCGATAGAGATGACGTCGATTATTCGAGAATTGGACCCCTGAGCCTTCAAATATGGCTGATAAATATAAATTGCTTTTCATATACAGGCTGTTTAGTTATCAGTGTAATATTATGTATTATTCAAGATATTACGTCATCGAAACAAACCTACCTAATATATTTTCTTAGACCATAAATATTAGTATAGGGGGCTTGATTTATTGGAATTGCGCCTTTTAGAAATCAAGCGGCAGTATTACTACTACTACTACAGCCCCTTTAACGTCCCACTGCTGGGCACGGGCCTCCCCTCAATGGGAGGGGGATTCAGGCCATAGTCCACCACGCTGGCCCAGTGCGGGTTGGCAGACTTCACACATCTATCGAGAACTAGTCAAGTTCCCTCAAACGTGCAGGTTTCCTCACGATGTTTTCCTTTACCGTTTCATAGCAAGTGATAATCTCGGATGTAAATGAGATTTGCACATAAATCCAGAGGTGCGAGCCGGGGTTTGAACCTGCACACATTGATTTGCAAGGCGTGCGTTCGACCACTGCTATTTATAAGTTAGGGTTAAGTGTAGAAGTAGTATTTCTGGTTTTGGGTAGATACAGATATTTTAGTTTTTAGTATAGCTCAACAATATATACATACATACATATACTCACGCCTGAATCCCATTGGGGTAGGCAGAGACTACCGTTTGCCACTACGATCCTGACATACCTCTTTTGCTTCATCCACAGTCATACATCTTTTCATGCACTTCCGTCGGTTGAGGGTGCTACGGACTTGACCTTTCTGGGAGAGACCGTTAATCTGATCATGAAAGGTCCTTCTCGGACGCCCTCTTCCTACGTTCCACTCACGTTCGTCTCGTATATTTCTTTTGTCAGTCTAATTTTACTTAACCGCTCTACATGGCCAAACCAACTCAACATACTTTTAATGTATACGTTTGTTTATTAGTAATGGAACTATTTTGTTCTATTTGTGTATGATATGTTTGTTATTACATCAACACGCCTGTGTTACCCGAAAGGGTAGGTAGTGGTGCACTGCAGTGCGCCCACACTTCGCCGATATATTTTGGTTCAAGTGTAATAGGGGGCGAGCCTATTGCCATTATACCGGACACATTCTCCTTCAATACGAGGGAGATTTTTGGGCTATATTCCAACACGCTGGCCCAGTGCGGGTTAGTGAACTTCACACGCCTTTCTATAGACGTGCAGGTTTCCTCACGATGTTTTCCGCCGTTTCAGAGCAAGTGGTAATCTCGGATGAAAATGAGATTCGCACATGAAAACCAGAGGTGCGAGCCGGGGTTCAAACTTGCACACTTTGATTACAAGGTGTACGTTCGACCACTCGGCTACCAATGCTTATGAATAAATAAATAAAATCTAAAATAGGTACCAACTCGACCAAGTAGGTATGTCGTTATCCTTTGAAATGACCCAGCAAATTAAACTTTACCATGACACGTTTACCTAATAGCTTCATGTTACGAATATTTTCATAAATTTTTACTTTACGTTATATGATACACATTTTTCATGGCAATAATATTTCTGTGTGTGACTAAGTTGATAATGTTTGTTATACACCATCACGCCTGTATTCCCGCAGAGGTAGGCAGAGGTGCACTGCCGATCCACACCGATGTATATTTGTCCCAATCAATGTAATAGGGCGCAAGCCTATTGCCATTATACAGGGGGCATTCAATACGAAGGAGATTTAGGCCATAGTCCACCACGCTGGCCCAGTGCGAGTTGGTGAACCAGCAGTGGTAGCCGAGTGGTCGAACGCACGCCTTGCAATCAAAGTGTGCAGGTTCAAACCCCGGCTCGCACTTCTACGATTTATGTGCGAATCTAATTTTCATCCGAGATTATCACTTGCTATGAAACGATGAAGGAAAACATCGTGAGGAAACCTGCATGTCCGAGGGAACTTGACTAGTTTTCGATAGATGTGTGAAGTCTGCCAACCCGCACTGGACCAGCGTGGTAGATTAAGGTCTGAATCCCCCTCGAATTGAGGGGAGGCCCGTGCCCAGCAGTGGGACGTTAAAAGGGCTGTAGTATAATATTCATTATAGAGTTTAATAAGTCTGACATACGACTCAATTGAACACAATAGTCCACATGCTTAAAGTCGATGGATCTTCAAAGTCTTATACAATGTCATTTTCCCCAACAACCTTAGCCCCAATCCAAAACGCTAGTTAAATTAATTAAGACATCCCAACCAGTTTTCTCTTTTAATAGCCGTAAAGCTTTCAGAAATTGTGCCCCGAAGGGTTGGATAAAGCTTTGATAGATTTATCCATAGCTAGTCGAATAAAAAAAACTTTTCTTTTTTTCATAAATGAATGAAATGGCGAAATTTAATGGATAAGATGAGGAATGGCTCTACCTGCGATTAGAGGGTATTCCAGCCAAGTCAAGTAATTAATAGAAAATTCAATCAATACACATTATAAAAAGAATGGGTGATGAATGTAATTATGATGGCGGATGAACTCATGACAAAAATAAGTCATATATTTAAGTTTTTTTTAGGGTTCCGTACCCAAAGGGTAAAACGGTAACCCTATTTCTAAGACTTCGCTGTCCGTCCGTCCGTCCGTCCGTCCGTCCGTCCATCCGTCTGTCACCAGGCTGTATCTCATGAACCGTGATAGTGAGACAGTTGAAATTTTCACAGATGATGTATTTCTGTTGCCGCTATAACAACAAATACTAATAAACAGAATAAAATAAATATTTAAGGGGGCTCCCATACAACAAACGTGATTTCTTTGCCGTTTTTATAGATAATGGTACGGAACCCTTCGTGCGCGAGTCCAACTCGCACTTGGCCGGTTTTTTTCACTAAACAACTAAAAACTTAAAGATACTTCTTATTATTTGACTAAACAACTTATTTGAAAACCTTCCGTGTGTCTTTAAATTAAAACGGTCTCTAGGAGAATTTCGTAGCAGAGGTGTACTGCCGTGCACTCACTTTACGCAGATGAATTTTGGTCCCAATGCCATAGGAGGAAACCTTCTTCTTCCTTCGGAGCCTTCTTCTTACTACTACTACTACAGCCCTTTATACGTCCCACTGCTGGGCACGGGCCTCCCCCCAATGGCAGGGGGATACAGGCCATAGTCCACCACGCTGGCCCAGTGCGGGTTGGCAGACTTCACACATATATCAGGAACTAGTGAAGTTTCCTCAGACGTGCAGGTTTCCTCACGATGTTATAAATTCCAGTCGCACATAAATCCCAGAGGTGCAAGCCGAGGTTTGAACCTGCACACTCCGATTGCAAGGCGTGCGTTCGACCATTCGGCTACCACTGCTGCTGCCTTTTTCTTAATGCGAAGTAAATCCGAACCATACTCAAGACAGGTGGTGTGAAGGGGCATCCGCCCTTACCATTTGCAGTTATGTTTTTATTTAATACTAGCGGCCCATCCCGGCTTCGCACCGATGGTCATTTTTTTTTAACATTATGGGATAAATAAATATAGCCTATGTTACTCAGTGTGTAGCTATCTAACTGCAAAATAATTTTTGAAATCGATCCAGTAGTTTTGAAGTTTATTCCTTACATACAACAATACAAATCTTTCCTCTTTATTATTACACAAGCTTTATATTAACTTCAATGTATGTATGTCAGGTGGAATCTTGTAACTGAATTTTAAATCAGTTATCTTTAACCGATTGAGCTGACATTGTGTATACACACTTATTTTGGATGACAATGCAAGCTTAGCTATGTGACGTCATTCTAAGTCCAATACGGCGGATCATCCAAGATGGCGGAATAGTTATTTTTTCTGCACTACCACAGTATGGGTATCAAATGAAAGGGCTTGCTGAGGAGAACACGAAAACTAAGGGCAATTAAATAAAAGCCATCTTGAATGATCCGCCATATTGGAATTAGAATGACGTCACATAGCTAAGCAGACATTGTCATCCAAAGTAAGCGTGTATACGAAACTTCAGCTCAATCGGATAAAGATAACTGATTTAAAATTCAGTTGCATGATTCCACCCGGACATACATACATACGTTGCAAGCTAATATAAAGCTTGTAAAAATTTACTATTCCAGTAAAGATGTTGTTAATAATAAATAATGTCCCTGCATTATTTTAGTATAATATGAGATTGCTTTCAGTTTTTGAGAGCTAACGCAGTACAAAATCTGTCAAAATATCACAGTATTAAAACAACAATGCTTCAAGAAGCGGCGACAAGGCCCTACTACGCTAAATACGATCATCGACAATCAAGTCCTTAAATCACATTCACAAGATATTCAATAAGAGAATTCATGATTGAAATTTAAATTAATCACAAAACGAGTAAAACCACCTTCCTCGTCTAACTATCGTCGCAATATGAAGGATTTTCATTGAACATAGAGATAATGGGATTCCGTTTTAACGATTCTTTCCCTCTTTGATCTATTTATTAAAAGTAATGAATTCCTTAGTGTCTTCGTAAAGTTTGCAATGCACGGATTGATGCTTTTGAATTGATAATCACGAAGCAATGTTATTTTTATGTAACCGTACATAGACTAATTGTATGGTCACTACCTGATATTTAGGAACCCTTATTACCCGAGAAAATTGCTTTTATTTTAGTCCCACGGAACACTTTTTATCATCAATATATATTAAAATCAATACCACTTTTCGTTGTAAGCTAACTCCTCCTAAACGGCTGGACTGATTTGAATATTTTTTTTGTATGGGTTTGGGTGGCACCCTGGATAGTTTATATTCACAATTGGACCCGGTAGGTGGCGCTGCTTTCGTATGTCACTCATTCTAAGGCGGTACAAAGTTCGCCTGGTCAGCTAGTTTTTATAAAACATAAGTAGCCTAACTTACTCCTTCCTACTTCAGCTATTTGTCAGTGGAGGCCCTGTCTAAATCGGTCCGTCCAATCGTTTGGGAGTTCACATCAAACAAACACACGGGAACAAATACAAAAAAAAACCGTCTTCGTTATAGTTAGCAAATGCACTATTAAGTTGTATATATCGTGGGAATAAGCGATCTTTTTTCCGTCTATTAAACTAGGTTTCGTTACCAAAATGGCGCTTGAGTCATTCGCCTTTTAACCATCGCATCGATAAGTATTTAGTAAACAAACTGACCAAGGGCGAGTTGCACTCACGCACGAAGGGTACCGTACCATTCTCTATAATAATGGCAAAACAAATAAGTTTGTTGTATTTGAGCCCCCTTAAATATTTATTTTATTGTGTTTTTTAATATTAGTTGTTATAGCGGCAACAGAAATACCTACATCATCTGTGAAAATTTCAACTCTCTAACTATCACGGTTCATGAGATACAGCCTGGTGACAGACGGACGGACGGTCAGCGAAGTCTTAGTAATATGGTTCCCGTTTTACCATTTGGGTGCGGAACCCTAAAAAGCTGTTATTAGCGGATATTCCAGCCAAGTCAAGTGATTAATAGCAAGAGTAAGGCAATACAGACACTTGAATTTTACTTATTTGCGTAGTTGTATAGACACCAACTATCAGCATGCATAATGCTCATTGCATTGCAGCAGATAATTGGTTAAACGAAGTAGTTATGTCGCAGTTCAACTACTTGTTACTTAAAACAGAACATCCAAATAACGTTAACTTCGACTGTTGCAGAAAATAATGGTGTTTCCAGCCTACCTTATGCGAACTTAATTATAATTTTTGTAAACTCATCCACATCATCACGCCTGTATCTACGGGGTAGGTGGACGTGCACCCACACTTCGCCGATTCCTTTTGGTCTCAATGTAATAGGTGGCGAGCCTATTGCCATTATACCGGGCACATTCCCCCTCAATACGAGCGAGATTTGGGCCATAGTCTACCATGCTGGCTTAGTATTGTTTGGTGAACTTCACACGCCGTTCTATAGACAGGATTCCTCACGATGTTTTTCTTTATCCTCAATCCTTACGATGTTGTAAACTGGATTAATGAAATTGTTTTTTTTTTTCTATTTTTAACACCTAAAACAAGAACGAAAAAAACGGAAAAAAATTCTAACCCTCAAGCAGTTTTTGAGTTTAAGCGGTATAAAGGAACAAAATTAATTTTAATAGACTCATAATAGCTTACTGCACACTTTGATTGCAAGCAATCAAAGTGTGCAAGTTCAAGCCCCGGCTCGCACCTCTGGGTTTATGTGCGAATATCATTTTCATCCGAGATTATCACTTGCTATGAAACGGTGAACGAAAACATCGTGAGGAAACCTGCACGACTGAGGGAACTTGACTAGTTCTCGATAGATGTGTGAAGTCTGCCAACCCGCACTGGGCCAGCGTGGCGGACTATGGCTTGAATCCCCCTCGCATTGAGCGGAGGCCCGTGCCCAGCATTGGGACGTTAAAAGGGCTGTAGTTAAGTGTAGTTATAAAGAAGAAGCTGCTTTATCTTATATAGTATGCTATGACGAAATCGTTGCTAATCTCCTAGATTCCAAGTTCCTGTCGTTTTCTGAACCCAACCTTAGTTATTCAGCACACATTGTTGACAATACAATAGAACTTGAATATGCAAAGGTACGTGAATAGATTTATGTTGGTTGCATACAGTTAGCCTCCAAGCTTTGATGACAGGTAACTTATGTTTGTGATCGTATCAGTGGCTTATTCCTTTATAGGTTACTAATACTTCATACACATCATCACGCCTGTATTCCCCGAAGGGGTAGGCAGAGGTGCACTGCAGTGCCCCCACACTTCGCCGGTGTATTTTGGTCCCAATGTAATAAGGGGCGAACCTATTGCCATTATACCGGGCACATTCTCCCTCACTACGAGGGAGATTTTTGGATCATAGTCCACCACGCTGGCCCAGTGCAGTTTGGTGAACTTCAAACGCCTTTCTATAGATGTGCAAGCTTCCTCACGATGTTTACCTGCACCGTTCAGCAAATGGGAATCGTTATTGAAAATTACATTCGCACATGAAAATTATCTTAGAGGTGCGGGCCCGGGATTTGAACTTGCACCCCTTACGTTCAAGGCGTGTATTCTACCGACGAGGCTATCACTGATATAAGTTACTCTAGTACTTTTAATCTGGAGGGATGGAGTGATATGACAGGAGATAGAGATGTGTGGAGGAGAATGGGGGAGACCTTTGCCCAGCAGTGGGACAATATAGGTTAAAAAAAAAAAAACTTTTAAAAAGGAATCTAGTTTGTAGATCGACCTTGAATTCAAAAGATGCAGGTTCAAACCCCGGGGTTGCACCTCTTGGATTTTCGGATTTCACGTCCAAATGTCATTTTAAATTTAATGATTAAATAATCACTTGCTGAACGGCGAATGTGCTCGGTATAATGGCAATAGACTCGCCCCCTATTACATTTGACCAATACTCTTTGGCAAAGTGTCGATGTACTGCAGAGCACCCCGGCATACCCCTTCGGGGACTACAAGCGCACAGATGATATATAGAACATAGAAAGGCTATTAAAAAAATGATGTATTCCAGATCTTACCAAATTTTCAGATCAAACGCTAAATCCAGTTAGTCTCGACCTTATATAAAAGGTGATATGTGTCAAGATACTCTAATACCGTAGATATTGCCTCCCTGTATCGGGTATTTCATTCGTCGCCGTTTCAAAGCGTCGCCGAAATCGTATTTAAATCAAAAGGCCGAGGACAATTCGATTTATAAGTACGCCTATGAGCTACACAGTGATGTGTCGGATGTCGAACACAACTATGGTACTACCATAATGATTAAAAAACAAAAACCGGCCAAGTGCGAGTCAGACTCGCGCACGAAGGGTTCCATACCATAGTCTACAAAAACGGCAAAGAAATCACGTTTGTTGTATGGGAGCCCCCTTAAATATTTATTTTATTCTGTTTTTTAGTATTTGTTGTTATATCGGCAACAGAAATACATCATCTGTGAAAATTTCAACTCTCTAACTATCACGGTTCATGAGATACAGCCTGGTAACAGACGGACGGACGGACGGACGGACAGCGAAGTCTCAGTAATAGGGTTCCCGTTTTACCCTATGGGTACGGAACCCTAAAAATCTCCTTGAAAGAATTATTTATTTAAGTTTATGTACCCAAAGTATTATTTCGGACTTCTGATACACCCGGTACATATTTGGAATCAGCAGTTTTTTCTGCGTAACACGAGTATGCTCTTCTGTAAAGTTAAGATAATGTCGCTAAATCAAATAGCATTTCACCCGTCTATATTGGCAGATTGTGTACTAAGTGATTAAGTGTCAAAAAACTGGAAGTAATATTAAAAAAAAAACCTTTTTAAAAACAAGCTTTTGTATAATTACCATTACCATTAATTTATTTTTAGTTATTTGGATTTAATGTGATGTTGTATTAGTTTTCGTGTTCTCCTCAGCAAGCACTTTCATTTGATACCCATATCGTAGTGCAGAAAAAAATAACTAGTCCGCCATCTTGGATGATCCGCCATATTGGAATTAGAATGACGTCACATAGCTAAGCATGCATTGTCATCCAAAATAAGCGTGTATACCAAATTTCAGCTCAATCGGTTAAAGATACCTGATCTAAAATTCAGTCTCAAGATTCCACCCGGACATACATATAAGCTTGTAAAATATTACTGCAAAGGAGCCGGTGGTAATGGGGTTGGTCATCCTATTAGTAGTCTCTGTGTAACATGGTTTATTGAAAAGCCATTGTGTGAAGGTATTATTCAGATATCTCTGGTATGAAAGGCCTCGGTTCCATAATGCCAGATTTGTGGAATTTTCGCAACGGTTGTATTGAGCCTTGAGCACACTGGGACGTCAATCGCGAGCGTCAAATTCCTTGCTAATCCCAAACCGAACTCTTTGGCCGTATAAATAAAGATTCGATTTGTGTGGGAACAGCCACGCGATCACGCATCAAAACTCGCTCGCGTTGTCAATGGCATTTCAAAATCAAATATTTTTTTTATTATTCGTGTAGGCCAAAAAGCACTTACAAATAGTCAGATTCTACCACCGGTTCGGAATGCTGCTTCCACTGAGAAGAGCCGGTAAGAAACTTAATGGTTACTCTTTTCAAAATGACAATTGCGAGTAATACATTCTCAGGAGCAGCAATGCCTTGAGAGCAGACAGCACCTTTGCCACAATACTAGAGAAGAATTATACTCACGGCAGTCTAATATTAAATACAAATATAGTCTTTACGCTTAGGAAGCTAGTACAGTAAGGTGCGTCTACTCCCATTTACAATGAAGGGATTATTCTAAACCACAGGTGGTTATAGAAATAATTGCTTTGATATGATGCCTTCAACGCAGTGTGGAAGAGAAGATGGTAAGTCATCAAGAGGAAAATGTTTGGACCAGTTCCGTTAAAGAATGAGCGTTTTGTATAAGTCAATACAGTTTGTTTTAGTATTGGCAAACATTTGACGCGTGCGTTTGACGCTCCAGTGTGCCTGAGCCTTATCGTACGAAACCCTGAGACATATTTCGGTTTGGTATTTCTAAAGTTTTGTGGTATTCATAGTACGTACTATAAATAGTCACATCATCTTCATCATCTCGCTTGTATACCTTGAAAAGGTCGGCAGAGATACACTGCAGTGCACCCACACTTCGCCGCTGTATATTTGGGTCTATTATAATAGAGCGAGATTATCTATATACCAAGCTCATTCTGCTTTAGAAAACTACAAAGATGATATAAAAGTACCAGGATTACATAAAGGTTAAGTAGTTTACTTTCAAATCAATCCACTTAAAACACACTGAAATTACAACTCTATTTCAAAGCGCATAAAGTTTTATATTCCATGTGTGCTAGCTACTTCACGCGTGGGACACGATGCGATCTATCATTGTTAAGTGCCCCACTATCCGACGTGGCAGTCCTGTGTATTGACGTTCGGTGTTCCGATGATAGATGGCGCTATGTTTTCCTGCATCGCGGTATCAGTATTGGTTTCATCCACAATACGCTTGTTTGACTTGATACTACGATATTAGATGACTACTAGATTGAGTTTTGAAACATTGATTTTAAATTAAATTTTTCATTCACATAATTAACAAAAGCAGTCGTAGCCTAGTCGGTAAAACGCCCACCATAAGCGTAAGGGGTGCAAGTTCAAACCCCAGGCTCGCACCTCTGAGATTTTCAAGTGGATACATTCCCATTTACAATAATGATTACCACTTGCTGAACGGTGAAGGAAAACATCGTGAGGAAATCTGCATGTCTCAAGAAAGACGCCTACTGGTTCACCAACTCGCACTGCCCAGGGTGGTGGACTATGGCCCAAATCTCCCTCATATTGAGATATAATGGCAATGGGCTCGCTTATTAGAACATTGGGATCGAAAATACATCAGTGAAATGTGCGTGCACTGCAGTGCACCTCTGTAGGTATAGAGGCATGATGATGTATGTTTATTTAGACGTCTATCTCGCATCTCTTCATATCGACACTGGAAGGCATAAACGTCGTAACTGACATAAATGTCACATGTCTTAGTTACATTTATACGTCCTTAACGTTTCTTCTCTCGTATACCAATTGGTAAGCTTTGTATTTGATACCCGCAGGATTTTACCGTGAAAAGTTTAAATGAGATAGCAGTTTATGTTGGCGATATTTCGCAGTTTCCGCGCAGTTCCATAGAGTTTTTAGCTTCGGCAATTTTACCGGGAAACTTTACCAGAAGGGTTCGGGTATGCGTTCTGGGAATAAAATATACTTGCCCTATTTTTACTTTGTAAATTTACTTTTACGTTTGAAAAGGTAAATAAAGGCGCATTGTCGTAGTCCGAAATTCGTCTCACACAAAGAGTATAAGAAGACATCAGAGTGCTGATCAGTCCTGGATTAGCCTATAAGATATTTAAGCAAGCAATTGCTAATTGCTATTGCCCTAAGCAATTAGGGCACCCCGTCTAGGGGGCACCAGAGACGACCGAGAAAAAAAAATGAGCACACGAAAGTTATAGCAATTTCAAAATCTTTGGACAACATGTGGAATCATGTTGTGCCGATCGCACTTAGCATGGGATAAGGTCAGAAGGAACAATACATATTCTACTTACGATACGTATTCACATAATTATAAAAAATTTACTAAAAAACTGAAAGTAGGTAATATTAAATACATTGCGTAGGAAAACCATACGCGTTGCAATATTGAATGTAACGAAATACTAATAATAAATGCGTCGAAGGGATACCTGACATTTTATGTAGATGAAATAATAAATTATTGTCTACTTGTGTGCATACAACACTTTCGTTATTGCCATTCTAACCTTCTGTTTCTATCCCTTTAAGAGAATAGTACTAACTAAAGCTCAACGAACTCTGGCGTTTGCTTCATTAGTTGTTTCTAACCATTATAAGTTTGAGCCCTAGAGACGACATTATTGATGGTCTTGTTCAACCCACAGAGACGGTGTCTTAGGCCAAACATTTAGTTCAGCTTTCAGTGTTAATTAGTTTGAAGGATTAGACTTTATAAACTTAATCCTCCAAATATTGTCGATAACCCTTAATTTAATCCGCTAAT
Organism: Ptilodon capucinus; assembly: GCA_914767695.1. NCBI lineage: Eukaryota > Metazoa > Arthropoda > Insecta > Lepidoptera > Notodontidae > Ptilodon > Ptilodon capucinus. Next base: position 3,555,349 of record OU611830.1, on the reverse strand, counting down.
CGCAGCAACCCATTCCTCATTTTTAACCTACGAAAAAAACGGAGGTATCATCACTCATATCTCCGGCGTTAGTCGACCGATTTCAATTTTTTTTACGACGTTTGCTAGGGAATTCTTCAAAGGTGGCCCCAATTTTAAAATATTATCAGAAATCAACCGCCTTGGGCGTGAAATAGGGGGTTGAAGTTCACACAATTTCAAAATTATTTTTTGATCAACTTAAAACTTTGTATATCTATTTTACATACAAAATAAATAAACACGTATTTTAGGAATTTTTGAGAGAGACCCAAATAGTTCATAGATTAACATCCAAGTCATATAACTTATTGGATAGATACATTTGTACCTTCATTGGTCTCTACATCAGATAGGACTGATTGGGTCAAGTTTGGACGGTCTCTACTTTCAATTTCCGCCGCCTATCCGATGGGAGACGAGTTACATTCGAATGATGGTAAATTATAGAGTATAAATCATAAGAGAGTAGCAGTGGTAGCCGAGTGGTTGAACGCACGCCTGCAATCAAAGTGTGCAGGTTTAAAACCCAGATCGCACCTCTGGGTTTATGTGCGAATCTCATTTTCATCCGAGATTACCACTTGCTATGAAACGGTGAAGGAAAAACAATGAAAATCCTATAAGGGTTCCTTTTTAGGGTTCCGTACTCAAAGAGTAAAACGGGAACCCTATTACTGAGACTTCGCTGTCCGTCCGTCCGTCCATCCGTCCGACCGTCCGGCTGTCACCAGGCTGTATCTCATGAACAGTGATAGCTAGAGAGTTGAAATTTTCACAGATGATGTATTTCTGTTGCCGCTATAACAACAAATACTATAAAACAAAATACAATGAATATTTAAGGGGGCTCCCATACAACTGACGTGATTTTTTTGCCGTTTTAATAGATAATGGTACGGAACCCTCCGTGCGCGAGTCCGACTCGCACTTGGCCGGTTTTTTCTTTTTTGGTACGGAACCCTAAAAAACAAGATGATTTAATAGATGGATAAAGCAAAAACTTTGTATCACAGGAAGCTATTATTTTTATATAATATGCATTAAAAATACATAGAATATCTCAATGATGTGGCATCTCACTTATGACTTGGCACGCGGTCGAAATGCCCCATGAGTTTATCTTAACCGTGCGAGTCGCACCCTACAGCGGAACTTTGTTTATAAGCACTAAGGTTTATAGCCGGCAAACGTTTTATGTGGTAATAAGATTAAACTGTTTCATTTGTAGGTTATAGAGTTAATTCGACCAACTTTTTAGGGTTCCGTACCCAAAGGGTAAAACGGGAACCCTATTACTGAGACTTCGCTGTCCGTCCGTCCGTCCATCCGTCTGTCACCAAGCTGTATCTCATGAACCGTGATAGTAAGAGATTTGAAATTTTCACAGATGATGTATTTCTGTTGCCGCTATAACAACAAATACTAGAAAACAGAATAAAATAAATATTTAAGGGGGCTTCCATACAACAAACGTGATTTATTTGCCGTTTTTATAGATAATGGTACGGAACCCTTCGTGCGCGAGTCGGACTCGCACTTGGCCGGTGTTTGTTTATACCAACTATAAGCCATTCTAATATTATACCTATTTTATGACAGATATCTTTGTTCTATTGTAATACAAAACTATGTAATACTTAAATATCGATATAGTATAGATACCTCGAAAAGCGTCAAAAATTGGACCAATAATGGACTAATTGTAGCCGCGGCTGCTTGTTCTCATAAACAATATGCTGTTCGTGAACGTCAAAGTAATGAATGTAATCCATCTTAAAATTAGACGTAGTTATTACTATGAAAATCTCTATCTGTTCTTATATGGTTATAGGCTAGGAGGTGGTCATAGGTTCACGAAGGTCACGTCATAGGTCACGTCATAGGTCAAAGGTCACGTCATAGGTTGAAGTTGAAAAGTGGATCTGACGTTGTTTTACGTACATTATTAGACTTCAAGATTTTATCGTTGAAATATAAACTTTATATCGAGTGACGTACGCTAGATATTGATAAAAAAATTGCGCATAGGCAACTATCAAATATATAACGTAGACTGTTGTTAAACACACTGGAACTCATAATAGAGCTTCTAAATGGTTTGTTAAATTCAACTCTATCGCATAATAATTGAAGAACAATATCCTATGAAATCCTTTTTTGGGTAGCAGAGGTGCGCCCCATGTGCCAGCTCAGTCTGCACGGGAAATTGAATAACAAATCTTTCGTTCCCGATGCGAATAAGTGTGTGTATCCTTTGCATTTTTGATTTATTTCGGCCCTGGGCTTTTAAATTTGATTTTCGGGGCGCGTTTGAATTTCGAATTTGCTTTTGTTTCTATGGAACAGAAACAAATCTGGAACTGAGACATACCAACCACATAAAACCTTGGTACATTGAGGCGTCAAGACACTTCAGATACTAAAACCAATTATATCAGAAATTATAAGTGTCAAAAAACCTCAACCGTCTAGTCCATAGAGTATCTAGAGTACCCGTAAGGTACTCTTCATATAGCTTTGCGGATATTTTTCCGGCATTTTTGTTATCTCATGTACCTGTAGTATACGGCAACTATATGGGAAAACAAAAATGGCGGAGTCAGATAAACGCGCGCGCGGGCTCGAAATGCCATCTCCGTTATAATATCTCCATGGTCGTCGACTTGATATAGCAATATGACGTCCGTAGATGTCAAAGTAACACAAAGTTAGACATGTGAAACTGTCAAATATTAGTAAATGCTCTCTCTTTGATACAATAACTCATTGACAAAAAATACTGTATTGACTCATAGAAAAAGTTTATTCGTCAACGTTATGTCATTGACAACGCGGGCTATACAAACTCAATCTTTATGTATATTGACACAGAGTACATTTTGGTATTGGCATAAAGTCTAAATAATAATACATCATCATCATCATCACGCCTGTATTCCCCGAAGGGGTAGGCAGAGGTGCACCGTAGAGCGCCCACACTTCGCCGATGTATTTTTGGTCCCAATGTAATAGGGGGCGAGCCTATTGCCATTATACCGGGCACATTCTCCCTCAATACGAGGGATTTTTGGGCTATAATTCACCACGCTGGCCCAGTGCGGGTTGGTGAACTTCACACGCCTTTCTATAGACGTGCAGGTTTCCTCACGATGTTTTCCTTCACCGTTTCATAGCATGTGGTAATCTCGGATGAAAATGAGATTCGCACATAAAACCCAGAGGTGCGAGCCGGGGTTTGAACCTGCACACTTTGATTTGCAAGGCGTGCGTTCGACCACTATAGGCAAAAATTTCGTTCAAACTTTGACGCGTCCGTTTGTGCAGAGCTTAAACCAAACTTGGCTCCATAAACCACAATAAGTATCTACACAAAACTCATAAACTCAACACATAATCCTCAAGGATTTGGAAATTCATTACTCCAGATAAAAGTTTCCACTGAATTAAAATGGAGATTATGAAGTTTGAAGGCGGCGTGAAGTTAGATCGGCCATTTTTTATGCACTCATTTACGATGGAGAAGTTTTGACGTTTTATTAATAAGCAGTTTCCTTTGAATAATAAACAGTATCGCCATTTAATGTGCGGTGTACATACATAAGTATATTGCTTTTTTTGGAACGTAGTTCCAGGCGCGTTGCGAAAGGGGGCTAGACGGAAAAAATTAAGACTAAAAGTGTCGACCGACACTTGTGTAAATGTGGGTGTGAGTGTAAAAGTTGTAACGTCACTTTTGTAAATGTGTGTGTGATTTCGATTGTGAGAGTGATTTCGATTTTCGATTCCGATTTCGATGTGTGTGTGTGTGTATATCTACAATTATTTTGCTTTTTTAATTCAAAAGGAACTTCGTTCCATCCGGGTGTCCCATGACACCTCTCAAGTTTTTTTTATTGATTTATTGGGGTAAACAAACAGTAACAAATGTAAATATGCAACTTAATAGGTTAGATGTTGTTGATCATTAAAGGCGATTTTTGATTGAAGATCACATTACTATAAGAGCTAGTTTTGTGAGTTAGCTTCTACTCGCTACTTTGTTTGCGACTTTGATTATTCAATATCTTCATAAAAATTATAGCTTATCTGTTTTTATATTCTACTAGCTGTGCCCGCGACTTCGCCCGCGTGGACTTTAGGGAGATTACCCGGAAATATGGGTATTATGTTTTTCCCGCGGAACCCTAAAGCTTTTTCAAAAAATAAAGTAGCCTAAGTTACGCCGTGGAATATTAGCTATCTTCTAGTGAAAATCCCGTCGAAATCTGTTCAGCCGTTTTGAAGTTTACCTCAAACAAACAGACAGACAATTTTTTTTAAAATTGCATATTCGTTATAGGTATACTTTCATATGCAATTCGTAAAAAGGTGCTATTTTGATATTACAAACAGACACTTCAATTTTATTTATTTGTATAAATTAGATAGATTCAGCCGTTTGGGAGAACATTAGGAATAAATGGGTTTTACGTTATTCCAGCGGAACCCTAATGTTTAAACAAAAAAATATAGTACTCTTAATTACTCCTTGTAACATCAGCCATCTATCAGTGAAAGTCCTGTCGAAATCGGTTAAGCCGTTTGGGGGATCACCCGGAAAAATGGGTTTTATGTTCATTCCGCGGAACCCTAATGCTTTTTCAAAAAATAAAGTAGCCTAAGTTACGCCTTGGAATATTAGCTATCTTCTAGTGAAAGTCCCGTCGAAATCTGTTCAGCCGTTTTGAAGTTTACCCCAAACAAACAGACAGACAGACAAAAATTTTTAAAATTGCATTTTCGTTATAGGTATCGTGTATACTTTCATATGCAATTCGTAAAAAGGTGCTATTTTTATATTACAAACAGACACTTCAATTTTATTTATTTGTATAGATTGTATAGATGTATAGATAAATGGGTTTTACGTTATTTCAGCGGAACCCTAATGTTTAAACAAAAAAATATAGTACTCTAAGTTACTCCTTGTAACATCAGCCATCTATCAGTGAAAGTCCTGTCGAAATCGGTTAAGCCGGTTGGGGGATCACCCGGAAAAATGGGTTTTATGTTCATTTCGCGGAACCCTAATGCTTTTTCAAAAAATAAAGTAGCCTAAGTTACGCCTTGGAATATTAGCTATCTTCTAGTGAAAGTCCCGTCGAAATCTATTCAGCCGTTTTGAAGTTTACCTCAAACAAACAGACAGACAGACAGACAAAATTTTTTTAAATTGCATTTTCGTTATAGGTATCGTGTATACTTTCATATGCAATTCGTAAAAAGGTGCTATTTTGATATTACAAACAGACACTTCAATTTTATTTATTTGTATAGATGTATAGATAAATGGGTTTTACGTTATTTCAGCGGAACCCTAATGTTTAAACAAAAAAATATAGTACTCTAAGTTACTCCTTGTAACATCAGCCATCTATCAGTGAAAGTCCTGTCGAAATCGGTTAAGCCGGTTGGGGGATCACCCGGAAAAATGGGTTTTATGTTCATTTCGCGGAACCCTAATGCTTTTTCAAAAAATAAAGTAGCCTAAGTTACGCCTTGGAATATTAGCTATCTTCTAGTGAAAGTCCCGTCGAAATCTATTCAGCCGTTTTGAAGTTTACCTCAAACAAACAGACAGACAGACAGACAGACAAAAATTTTTTAAATTGCATTTTCGTTATAGGTATCGTGTATACTTTCATATGCAATTCGTAAAAAGGTGCTATTTTGATATTACAAACAGACACTTCAATTTTATTTATTTGTATGTATAGATATAGATAAACAATAATGCTGTAAAGTTTCAAAATCCGTTCAGTAGCTTTGGCGTGCAAGAAACACAAACATCCATCCATCCTCACAAACCTTTACATATATATTAGCTTCTATCCGCGCCTTCGTTCGCGCAGAATTCTATGATTCAATATCACAGAGTATTATATTATATGGGGGATTCATATACATCATCACGCCTGTATTGCCCGAAGGGGTAGGCAGAGGTGCACTGTAGTGCGCCCACACTTCGCCGATGTATTTTGGTCCCAATGTAATAGGTGGCGAGCCACTGTGTTACAATGTATCACATATTTACATAAAACCAATATACCTTTACCTAAATCTTGTAAAATCGTAGGAATACGTCTCCCGATAGGGTATCAATGACATAGACGAAATATGGGACAAATTAGACTCAGTTTCTTATTATCTATAGAAATAAATGAAATAAAATTGGATTGTCTGATTGTAATGTCGAAATAACAGTTTTTTACTAAATGCATATGAAAATTATTACGCTACTAAAAACTAAACGCAATTTTATTTTATTTTTGTCTATCTGCCTGTTTGTTTTAAGTAAACTCCTAAACGCATGGACCGATTTTGACAGAAGTTTCATTGAAAAATAGCTGATGTTACAACGAATAACTTAGGCCTTAATTCCAAGTGGCTGAAGTCACAAGTACAGCTAGTTTATAATACTATCGAAAGACCACGCGACTCAATTCGCTTGCGTCATCCGCCATCTTTATCACTGTCATCATCAATTTTTATTTATAAATGTGTGTTTATTGAATTTGCATTTGCTATTAATTACTTGATACTGGCTGAAATACCCGCTAAACGCAGGTGGAGCCATTCCTCATCTTATTCCATTTAATATCATTATTTCATTCATTTCGTAAAAAAAGAAGAAGATGAATTTGCTTGCGCTGTCAATGTCATTTCTTGAAGAATGAACTTTTTCTATGAGTGCATACTGCTGTTTCGTCTTGTTTTTTTTTATATAACTACGCTGCCGTGAGGGGAGAGGTAATGACTGCGCTCCTAGGTGCAAAGATGCACCTACGAGCAGAAGAGGGGGTTCCTCGACCTCGCCGGCGAGATCGGTGTCTGTTTGAGACTCGTTTTGGTATTGGTGAAATATTTGACGCAATTGTGTATTTAACGCCCCAGTGTACTGGCTCTATTGAAAAAACTAGACATATTCCGCTAACAAGCAACACATGTGAAACCTACTCTTCGCGAATTCTCCATCTTTCTGTCTGCGAGGTTTTTATTGAGAAGTCTTTTGACATTTTATTACGTACTATTCCTTCGAGATTCTGATTGATCTATCTGCTGTTACTAATTTGGGTACTTCGGTGTTTGGCCCCTCGAGCTATTCGCACCACGTTCCGAATCTCTAAAGTGTTTGTGTGAGCTGTTTCGTATCATGGGGCAAAAGACCCCAGGGATAAAATTTAATATGTACCCGCGACTTCATCCACGCAGTTTTCGATTACTCAATATCGTTATGAATTATGGCCTATATGCTATTTTTATACATAAACAATAATACTGGAAAGTTTCATCAAAATCCGTTTAGTAGTTTTTGCGTGAAAAGGTAACAAACATCCATCCATCCATCCTTGCCAATTTTCACATTTATAATATTAGTAGGATAAAATATAGTAAAAACTAATAAATGTCTATGATTTTCAACCGGTCACTGGTCTCCACGGAAACAATATGATGGTAAAACCCACAGCCAGCCCGCGGAGCGAGCTAAGCTGGGCTCAGATCCACTGCCGTGTACAAGTAATACCGCCCGGAAGTCTCCTGAAAAATCAGCGCGATTCCACAGGTATAGATTATCTAACATACAGCACAATAGAATTGGCAACAATTTGAATATTTTAATGAAACAATTTTTAGATGATCTTCTTTTTCGAAATGATGACATATAATGTAATAAGATAAGGAATGTCTGCACCTGCGATCAGAGGGTATTTGTGTAAGCACACATACTAAATACCTACACAGTTGGGTCGTGTGCTTGGTGTAGTGGCACGAGCGTAGACCACACATCTCACTGCACCGCGTGGTTGTTGATTCGATTCTCGTCTGTGCCAAATTTCAAATTTACCTAGGCTCTGTTGCATGACCGCGTAGACATAAGTTTTACATGTTTCAACTGTCAGATTCGTCGAGAAAATTATGTCACACCAAGTCATGTCCAGTACATAGCTCGAAGTGACGTCATTTTCTCGACAAATCTGACAGTTGAAAGAGATAAAACTTATGTCTACACGGTCATATAAGGTCTGTGTGTAACTGGGATCACCATCAGTCCATCGTATGGTACCCATAGTACAAGCTTTGCTTCGGTTGGGATCATACGATGAGTATGTATTGTCTGGCGATAGGAATTATTAACGGATATTAACACATCTAAGGGTTGGTGATAGTATCTGTCCGTATGTCCGCACTGCATGGGATTCAGTAAGGGATAACCGCCGCCCCCGCTCGATAGACGCTCCGTTTATAATGATTTATTGCTATACCTTTCCTCCCTCCTGATAGATTACTACTGCACGAATTCACTTTATCAATATCATAGAAAGGTGATGGATTTATTAACTGTTAGTGGATATTTATGCAACGGAGATGGCTGCACGCTGTAAGGTGCCGTATCTCAAAGCTGTGTTGATGTGAATTGGATCCTTATTATTTAACAACGTCCAATTGTATTTTAAAAATCCAATGACTTACTTCTTCTTTTATTCGAAATGAGGGAAATCATGAAATTTCAATGGAATTAGATGAGGAAAGCCTGCACCTACGATTAGCAGTATTTATCGCAATGTCGGGTAATTAATAGCAAGGACAAATTCAATAAATACGCATTATAAATAAAAATGGGTGATGACCATGGGGATATATATAATGGAGATGGCATTTCGAGCCCGCGCTGTGGTAAATTTTTCTGATTTATCAGACTCCGCCATTCTTGTTTTCCCATGTAGGACATAAGATTACAACAATGGCGAAAAAATCGCCGCAGAACTATACGAAGACGTTATAGGGACTCTAGATACTCTATGGTGATGACAGTGATAGAAAGATACGATACATCGTCTAACTTTCTTGAACACAAATTAAGACTAAACATAATTTGGCAGTTGTGAGGAGGGTAGCAATACACTTTCAGTACAGTTCAGTTTTTCTTTTCTTGACCGGTCAACTTGGCACTGTCCATTAAGACTGTTGAACACGAATATCAAAATAGAAAGTAGTAACAAAATGAGAATACATCCCACACGCGAAATAGCTCCATTTCCTCTCTGAAACTGGAATATGCCATTCTGCACGTGAACTGGAAAGTGGGAAACGTTATTTTCTCTGAAGCTTTCGTGCTCAAAAGTGAATTCAAACAAACAACACTTGGTGTAAAAACATTCTTATAAAAGCTCCCGCGAAATGCACCTTTTACTGTTGGAAATATACTGTTGTATCTACGAACGAGATTTGAATTGTTGCGAAAATGAACTCTATGTTAATATATATAAAGATATAGGCGTCTGGAGCTTATTCGCCGATAGCAAAATGAACTCTGTGTCAATATTGTATAAAGAGTAAATTTCTGTGGCCACGCTGCAAAATTTGCTATCGCCGTCAATGTCATGTCGTTGAAGAATGAGCTTTTTTAACCGACTTCTAAAAAGGAGGAGGTTCTCAATTCAGCCGGTATGTTTTTTTTTTTATGTATGTACACCGATTACGCTGCGAGTTATGATCCGATTTACGTGATTCTTTTTTTGTTTGATGTGGAATAGATGCCATTTGGTCCCTTTTTTTTTTGCTGTAAATATTTACTTTTTTAGGGTTGTAATAATGGTAATAATTGCATATTTTGAACGATTATTGACACTAAAAAGCGTGAAAAAAAAATTAACAAAAAACAAAAACCAACTTCAAAAACCTAGGTGCACTAAAAAGCTAGAAATAACCTTATAATTCATTACATTTGGAGTCGGTGCCAATTCATGTGTGTATTTGCCTAGTCTGACGTAGATTGGCACCTACTCCAAATGTAATGAATTTCTAGCGTTTTCGTGCACCTAGGTTTTTGAAGTCGGTTTTTGTTTTTTGTTATAAATATATCTATGAATCAATACAGCTTATTTTGGTATTGGCAAAAAACTTGAATCGCGTCTCTTGACGCCCCAGTGTACCCGGGGCTTATTGCGACATAAATAACATATCTAGGGACTATTTGACTTAAACGACACTTTTGGGCGACATTGACTTAAATACATATTTGGAATCAGCGATTTTTTCTACGTCTAATGAGTATGCTCTCCTGTAAAGTTAACATAATGTCGCTCAAGTTAAATGTCCTTTCAACTCTCGATCGAGCCTAGTTGGTAGAACGCAAGTTCAAATCCTGGGCCCGCACCTCTGGGATGTTCTGATTTCATGTGCTAATGTATTTTTCAACAATAATTACCACCTGATGAACGATGAAGGCAAACATCGTGAGGAAACCTGCACGTCTATAGAAAGGCGTGTGAAGTTCACCAACCTGCATTGGGCCTAAATCTCCGTCGTATTGATGAAGGAATGTGCCCGGTATAATGGTAATAGGTTCACCAACTAACATTGGGACCGAAGTACATCGGCGAATTGTGAATGCACTGCAGTGCATCTCTGTCTACCCCTTCGGGAATACAGGCGTTGTTATATATAAGTAACATTAAAATAATGCAGTTACCGTGTTATTCAAACAGCCACGGAACGAGGCGCGTCACGGCATTGCGTGTGGACCTACAATAGCCGCGAACAACATTAGCTTTTTATTAATCACCTCGTTGACGAAAATGCGTCAAAAGCAAGCTGAAAGAGGTTAGTAATCGGGATAAGCTGAGCGAGTAGTACTAAATTTTACTAATATTATAAATGTGCAAGTTTGTGGGGATGGATGGATGGATGTTTGTTACTCTTTCACGCAAAAACTATTGAAAGTAATTTGATGAAACTTTGCAGTATTTTTTTTTATGAAGTTGGTTATAGGGAGTGGACTGGAGCCTAAACTAGGGCAACCCTGTATTTAAGGACTCCAGGACTCTCCCCGCGGTGAGTGAGTTACAGCAGATGTGAGATCAAAAGTTTGTGTGTCTGTTTTCATGTTGTGGGGTGTGTGGGTGTGTGACGTGTATAGTGTCTCAGGTGTGTAGATTGTGTTTGATTGTGTAATTTGGTGTTTTGTATGTTAGTAGTATGTAAGGTTTAAAGAGAAAATACTGTCTAAATATAAATCATTGTTTGTACATCAGTGGCACGTATGTCAAGGCAAGACCTTTGTATCGAATTCGCTCGTATGCTCTCTGTCTAATTTCATACGAGGGAAGGGGACAAAATCAAGATGTACTGTGACATAAGAGTAGTCTTGGCGCTCACGCTATAAGTACAGAATAACACATAGGCTATAACGTATAACGATATTGAATGATTGAAGTCGACGAAGGCGGACGAAGTCGCGGGTGGAAGCTAGTCAAATATACATAATCACGCTTTTCTTTTTTTTTTGAAGGACCTACACTGTTGGCCGTGAGGTGGCCTTTACAGCTTTACCGGAGGAGTGGCGAGCGCAGAGTGCACTCCAACCAAATCATAATCACGCCTGTATTCTCCGAAGGGGTAGGCAGAGGTGCACTGCAGTAGGCTGACGCTTCGCCGTTGTTATAAATAGATTTTTTTTTATTAATAGAACATACGATGCGGATATAGACGGAACAAATTGGTTTTAATTATTTTGCGCGGAACCCTAATTATTTTTCTAAAATAAAAGTAACATTGATTGCGCGTAACATCAATTATTTGCCAATAAAAGTCCTGTCAATATCGGTCCATCCGTTTCGCAGGTTAACCAAATAGACAGACAAAAATTAAATAAAAAATGTGTTTTCGTTGTAGATACCATATACAATGCCTTATACATTTATTAAATTGTTATTTTGACATTACAAGCAGAAAATCCAATTTTATTTGTTTCTAGAGATGTGTATAATTAGTTATTGCTATTAATTAATAACTTGGCACTGGCATTCATCTTCTAACTTTATAATTTCCTTTTTCAAATAATAAGGAGAACGTATTCCTCTTTTGCAATATTTACACAAATAAAATACCTATAAACGCGAATACTATACATTGAAATAAAACTATATTACGGATTTTATCGCGTCGGGAAAACGTTTTAAACGTCGGGAGAAATAAAATAGTAAATAAACGCGATAAAATTCGTAAAATAGTTTTATTTCAAAATACCTATAAACTTAAGCTGTCAATAGCAAAGCGCAAGTAGTAATCTAAACACCATAACCGCTTCCTAAATGTTATAAATAGCTCTAATAATTCATTTTCGTCGTCAATTTACAAACAAATCACATTTTTACCCCATCAAATGGTAATTTGATGATATCAAGGGCTGTTAGCGAAAATAGTTCAATTTATAACAGTTAATATGATTTTATCAACGTCTTATCAAGGTGTTTTGAGTGGCTTTAAAGGTGTTAATAGAATTAATATTAAAAACCGGCCAAGTGCGAGTCGGACTCGCGCACGAAGGGTACCGTACGATTATCTATAAAAACAGCAAAAAAAAACACGTTTGTCGTATGGGAGCCCTCTTAAATATTATTTTTTTAGTATTTGCTGTTATAGCGGCAACAGAAATACATCATCTGTGAAAATTTCAACTCTCTAACTATCACGGTTTATGGTGACAGACGGACGGACGGACGGACAGCGAAGTCTTAGTAATAGGGTTCCGATTTTACCCTTTGGGTACGGAACCCTAAAAATTAGAGGGATATGAATATGCGATATAAAAATGGATCAGGTGAGGAATGTATACATAGAGGTGCCTTGTATAAAAGTAGCGCCCATAACAGAAAAAGTGAGAAGTAAGAGACTAGAATGGTTTGGGCATGTGATGAGAAGAGATGAGAAGCATGTGACTAAAAGGGTGATGAGTATGAATGTGGATGGATACAGAGCGAGAGGAAGACCAAAGAAAAGATGGATGGAGTGTGTAAAAAGTGATATGAATGAGATCGAATTGGATGTCGGTATGACGGAAAAGCGAGATGAATGGAAGAAAAGGACATACTGCGCCGACCACAAATAATGGGATAAGGTAACGCAATTGATGATGAGGGATATGAATCTATATTCGTTATCGAAAGACAAGTAGGGCTAGCACGCAAGACACGACGGAGCGCTTCGTAAATCGTGGCACAATCTTTATCCTTACGAATAAAGTGTTTGTTTATCACGTCTTAAATTAATGGCAATAGGCTTGCCCCCTATTACATTGGGACTAAAATACATCGGCGAAGTATGGGCGCACTGCAGTGCACCTCTGCCTACCCCTTCGGGAAATACAGGTGTGATGATGTATTTATTTATATGTTATGTCTACATATCAGTTTTTCACTATTTACTATTTTATTTAAGTAGTGGTAGCCCCTTCCGCCGTCTTGAACCTAAGGGTTGCAAGTTCAAATCCCGAGCCCACACCTCGGAGATTTTCATGTGCGAATGTCATTTTCAATAATTATTACCACGTGCTGTACGGCGAAGGAAAATTTCGTGAGGAAACCTGCACGTCTATAGAAAGGCGTGTAAGGTTCACCAACACGCACTGGGCCAGCGTGGAGGACTATAGCCCAAAATCGCTCTCGCATTGAGGGAGAATGTGCCCGGTATAATGGCAATAATCTCGCCCACTATCACATTGGGACCAAAATACATCGGTGAAGTGTGTACGCACTACATTGCACGTCTGCCTACCCCTTTGGGGAATACAGGCGTGGCGATTAATTTATTTATATTTATAACTAGCTGTGCCCGCGACTTCGCCCGCGTGGACTTTAGGGAGATTACCCGGAAATATGGGTATTATGTTTTTCCCGCGGAACCCTAATGCTTTTTCTAAAATTAAAGTAGCCTAAGTTACGCCTTGGAACGTCAGCTATCTGTCAGTGAAAGTCCCATGGAAATCGGTTCAGCCGCTCAGAAGTTTACGTCAAACAAACAGACAGACAGACAGACAGACAGACAAAAAAAATTAAAATTGCGTTTTCGTTATAGGTATCGTATATACTTTCATACGCATTTGGTAAAAAAGTGTTATTTTGATATTACAAACAGACACTCCAATTTTATTTGTATGCATGTATGTATGTATGCATGTATGTATGTATGTATGTATATGTATGTATGTGTGTATGTATGTATGTATGTATGTATGTATGTATTGTATGTATAGATTTGTATGAATTAGTTTGTAAATTTATTGAAATCCCTCTAACTTTTATGGTTGACCTGTATTAAAAATACGATGACCTTCGCTATATTTTAACGGAAAATCCACACGTACCGGCACCACAATACCGTGTCAACATAAAGGTGTTATTTATAACGCTTCGCGACATTGTTATTACGCAGTAAATAACAGTTATATAACGCGTTACACCATTAAACACCCTTTCTCGTTGTTATCGATGTTATTTTTTTCTCTGAGCAATTCTTCGAGACGAAAACATTACTACGCTATAATCAACAAAAAATCTGGATTAAATTTACACTCGTGGCAAATTTTGGAAATGCCCTTTAACTGTGTAACTGGAATCGCCCCCAGACCATGTTATGGCACCCATAGCACAAGCTTTGCTTAGTTTGGGATCATACTATGTGCATCTGTTGTCTGGTGATAATTATTATTTAAATTTAAGACTTAACATAAGGGCTTAAGGACCACTTAGCCTTATCGATTGGTCAGTAGACCTAGACAAATAAGATTGCCTACTCTCGTAGCGTTGGAAATATTTACAGCATAGAGCTCGTAGTAATATTCGTAGCCGATATCGGTTACGCCACTACGCCGTAGCCTAACCATACATTATTTATAACCTGTTCAACGTATTCCAGTGTTTGATCCAACGTTTGTAGAATGGTACCTACGGGAAAAATGAATTTATGGATCTTTGTCTGGGACCTGTTTACATGATAATGTTTTTCATGTGAAAAATAATAAATAAAATAAAACCCATGTCACTTATATATTGGTTCCAACATTGGGCACATGATTCCACAGATATGTTGTACGTTATGACCTCCTAATTAACTACAAATAATATTGGAGTGATAGCAGACTGGTCGGACGCATGCATTGCAATTAAATCGTGCAGGTTCAAACCCCAGATCGTATAAAATGTATTTGTTATTTCTACAAAATTCATTTTCAAGTGAGATTATCCTGAGGATACCTACACGTCTAAAGAAATCTAACTAATTTTCGGTATGCGTGTGAAGTCTGCCAACCTGCACTTGGCCAGCGTGTAGGACCAGGGACTAAATCCCGCTCGTGTTGAGGGGGAGGCCCTTGCCAAGTAGAGGGCTATAATTATGGAGTGTCCATAAAGAAAATTATACGCGTACCATTATTGCATATTACCATATCGTATTCGTAACTATCGAGTTCCGTATCTAATGAATAATAATCGAATTGAAGTTAATCGTTAATGCCACCACTTGTCGAAGAGTGAAGGCAAACAGCGTAAGGAAACCTGTCCATCTAAAGAAAGGTGTGTAAAGCTTACCAATCAGCACTGGGCCAGCGTGGTGGACTATGTGCCAAATCTCCGTCTTATTGAGGGGGAATGTGACCGGTATAATGGCAATAGGCTCGCCCCCTATTAACATTGTGACCAAAATACATTGTCGAAGTGTGGGTACGCTGCAGTGTCCCTCTACCTACCCATTCGGGTAATGCAAGCGTGATGATGTTATTTGTTTCAAGTACAGTCAATCGGTTATTGGCGACCGAAGGCTTTGTTCACGGGTTCGATTGCCGCTTGAATTTGGGAACTCTTTTAGAAATTTGCCTTAGTCTGGGATCGCCCCCTGTCCATTCTATGGTACCTGTAGTACAAGCTTTGCTTAGTTTGGGATCACACGATGAGTATGTGTTGTCTGGGTCATTAGTTGGCCGATAGAGACTATGTAGAGCGTAAACTCAAAGTAGAGCTACTAAACTGATACTTAATGAATGAGCATATTCAAAGCACAATCTGTTTAGTTCAAATGCAGGTGATTTGGGAGTCGCGTGCACTGGACCGCGAGAACGATAAGGTTATCTCGCCTGATTGAAGCAATGCAATTTGCACTCTACCCCGCTTTCATTATTGCGCAAAATCGTTTGGGAGCCGGTTGCTTAAATGTAATAATAATGCATGTCATTCCTGCCTCAATGAGAGAGGGATTCAGGCCGTATTTCTGTATCCTAGCCGAGTGTGAATTGGAGACCTTCAAAAATTTGTAGAGAATTAGTTAAATTTACATATACATGCATGTTTCCTCATACTATTATGGCGGAAAAGTAGATCTTTCAGCCAAATGGATGGTGTGCCTGACTGGGTCCGGAACGCCTCGATCAATGTCACAATGTCATATATATCGAGGAGTCAAAGGCAATTTGACTTCAGCGACATTTTTTTAACTCTACAGGAGAGCACATAAATGCGACGCAGAAATAGTAGCTGATTCCAAATATGTATATAAGTCAATATCGCCCAAAAGTGTCGCTTAAGTCAAATAGCTCTCAATATATAGAATAGATGGTTCAAAACACTTCTACCGCGATTCAGGATTGTATGTGGAATCGTAGTTTGTATACTGCGTAGTGTTCAGCGCCATCTATCTGCTCGTTATGGTTGTTCAGCATGCGATGAGGTTATAGAGGTCGCCAGTGTTAACATTTTCATAATTTAACGAATAATCAAGTAGGTAATGTTAAATGAAGATTTGAACATGGAATTCAAAAATCCTAATGGTTCACATATTGTTTTCTTATATTTACGCGAATACTATACATTGAAATTAAACTATTTTACGGATTTTATCGCGTTTATTTACTATTTTATTTTCCCGACGTTTCGGCTGCTTTACAGCAACCATGGTCACGGGGGGACTGAGGTGTTAGACGTCCTGATGTCATAGTTAATAACTGGGTACCCTCATATTTAGTTGTTGTTCGATCGGACCGCAAACAACAACTAAATATGAGGGTACCCAGTTAAAATAAAATAGTAAATAAACGCGATAAAATCCGTAAAATAGTTTAATTTCAATCTTAATGGTACTTATCTACAAGCAATTGTTTCTTCAAATCACAAAATGTTTGCCATTTAAAAATATATTTTTTTATTTCAGCGTTTAAATGTCAGACTATTTATTAAAGTCTGAATGATTCTCGCTGAAATAAAAGTTGAAATCGTAAACGAAGCTATCAAAACGATACACTATATCGATTTAACTCCATCAGGCGTTAGTTTGAATCGAATGGTTAACAATAAATAAAATAGAATTGAATCGTTTGCGTGTGATTGATAGAGGAATAAATATAATGATTGTTTCTCGAGACAAATGGTGCTGAATTATCCTCGTAGTTTGACGAAACATGATTCGTAAACAGTTTTAGTTCACTACATTTTAGTTTTTGGTTATTTCAAATGTCGCTTAGGTAATAATGAATACATAAATATCAGCAGCAATTTTCAGGAATAATCTTTTCGGTATTTCCCTGGTCTGGATGCAACTGCGATCGCCACCAGTCCATTGTATGGTATCCATAGTACAAGCTTTGCTTGGGTTGGAATCATATCGAGGGGTGAATGGTTTTGGCTTAAGCGCCACTTTTGGGCGATATTGACATATTTGGAATCAGCATTTTTTTCTGCATTGAATACGTATGCTCTCCTGTTAAGTTGAAAAAATATCCATGAGTTACCTATAGTATACGGCAACTACATAGGGCAACTGCAATGGCGGATGTCAGATAAACGTAAAAAAACGGTCAAGTGCGAGTCGGACTCGCGCGCGATGAGTTCCGTACCATAATCTATACGGCAAAAATTACTTTTGTTGTATGGCAGCCCCCTTTAATATTTATTTTATTCTGTTTTTTAGTATTTGTTGTTATAGCGGCAAAAGAAATACATCATCTGTGAAAATTTCAAGTGTCTAACTATCACGGTTCATGAGATACAGCCTGGTGACCGACGGACGGACGGACGGACGGACAGAGAAGTCTTAGTAATAGGGTTCCCGTTTTATCCTTTGGGTACGGAACCCTAAAAATTGACGCAGGGTGGAGTCGATAGGGCATCTCCGTTATATATCTCGATGGGGTCAACCCATTTCATTCATTTCGTAAAAAAAAATAGTTCTGTCAAATTGACAGTTATTGTAAACAAAACTCTGCGACACTTTATTGTCTATACCCGACTCCAGTGATTTAAATCATCCCAACGGTTTACGAAAGGTCGAATTGAATAATATCCGTAATAATGACAGACATTTACGAGCGAAACGAAACTCGATTAGTATACATAAATTGAGAAATTAATTTTCCTATTTTAACAATGTATTTTTGGATGCGGCAGAAGTATTCGGACCTCCGTCACGTAGATATAAGTTGTATGTCTTCCAACTGTCAGATTTATCGAGCAAATGGACATCATATAATGAATTATGTCTGGTAGAGATCCACCTTTTTACTAAATGCCAAAAAGGTATACACGGTACCTTTATCAAAAAAAATAATTGGGTGGTCTTATTATTCCATATATCTTCAGAACTGCCAAAACGGTTTTGACGGAACTGTCACTGGCATCTGCCAGCTATCTAGCTGATGTTACAATTAGTAACTTGGGAGTCATCCGCCATCTTTATCACTGTCATTATCCATTTTTATTTAAAATGTGTATTTATTGAATTTGTCGTTGCTATTAATTACTTGACATTGGCGAAATACTCGCGCTAGTCGCAGGTGATGCCATTCCTCATCTTATTCCATTAAATATCATCATTTCGCTCATTTCGTTAAAAAAAAAAAAAAAAAAGTAACTTAAGCGACTTCAATTTTGGGATTTCTAAATAAGGCGAGTATGAAGTCGCGGGCTCAGTTACACATAAATTAAATACCACATCCAAACGTTTCTCCTTCGCCGATCAGGAAAGCTCGCGACGTTAATTAATAATATTGAAATGGATTGTTTTTGATTAAACTTTCGATCTTTCATTCCTTTCTAGCCAGTCATAGAACGTATATCTGACCCTTTCTACAACCTCAAAGACCGTTTGACGCCGCCCGCTTAAATACACAAACACAATGAAGCGTCAAAAGATTTGCCCATACTAAAACACACTCTGTGACAATATGCATAAAGATTGAATTTCCATGGTAAAAGGCACTCCCCTCGTGTCAGCATTATCTCCCGTTGCCGGTATCATTTCGTTGTAGAATGAGCTTTTTCTATGCCTCAATACAGTTCGTTTTGGTATGGCAAAAAATGCCGCGCGAGAGTTGACGCTCCTTTGTACGGGAAGCCTCTAACTGAGAATATTTACTTAATAAATTAAATGTTTCGGATCCCTTCGATTTGTTCTACTTTCCAATTTCCGTTGTTTTGATTTAGTTTGAGAGTTTATAGGTATTTATAATTTCTGATTGGACTACCTGTTTCCAAGAATTTTAATAGCGAAAGGTACATTTAATTTATATACAGGGTGTATCAGAAGTCAAATATAATACTTTGGGTACATATATGGTAGCTCATATGTGGATGCTTAGTGAAGACGTAACTACCTATCATTGTTTCTGAGTTATAGACTTTTGAATATTTGTGACAGGTATCGCGTGCTGGCCTTTAGGCACATCCATAACCCTATTCAGCAGGGTAAACTACACTTGTCAGGGGCGACTACCAATATTCACAAAACAGAACATGCAAATTTTACATATAACTCGAGATATCACAAGTTATAGAAATTGACGATGAAAGAAAAGTTGGAAAAACATGTTCGAATTTCAATCAAATTTTTATACCATTCAGTTGCATACCTACCCAAAACTCATGCAGACGGCCAAGTATTATTTCGGACTTCTGAAACACCCATATAATCTAGTTTGGGACGCCACGTGTATTGATACCTTAGCTCCGTCCCATCTACGGTCTACGGAGTCCAGCGGTGTGGCCGATAGGGTCGCAGCTTCGCAGAATACCTCAATCGGCGCAAGTATAGCAGCCTCGATCAGGGCTACATATTTGAGCTGTTTGGGGTAGAGATTTTGGGACCATGGGGCCCAGGTGCTCATCACATCATAAAAGATGTGACAAAAAGGCTGGTGGATGCAACCGTTGACCAGAGGGCTGGTGCATATCTCGCCCAGAGAATCAGCATTGCCATCAAACGTGGCATGAGTATGATTTGTTTGGCGCTACTTGTACTGGGTATGGTAGACTATGGCCCGAATATCACTTCCATCAAGAGGGAAATACGTTTGCTTAATGTAACTTTAGAACGAAAGTCCAGTGAGTCAACAGAAGATACCTGCTGATGCCTATAGAAAATACAAGCGTGATGTTAGTCTTTTGTTCGCGTCAGTCACTTTGAGATTATAATCGAGACTGTCGCAACATTCTGTTTCTTGTAATAGCCAATTTTAATGAGATAGAGATGATTATCGCAGCTTCGCCCCAACTTTGATTGGACAAGTTATTTTTCTGTGTGAATTCGGAGATGTCGCCGTTTCATTCAACTTTTATGGACAAAGCGAACGTTTAAAGATACAGTTTGGTTTTAATTATGTTTTATACCAGCTGATTCTGCGACTTCGTATGCGCAGAATTTAGGGACCGAAACAAATTGGTTTTATTTTTTCCAGCGGAACCCTAATATACTATCTAAAACAAAACTAGCTTAAATTACTCATACTAACATCAGCTATCTGTCAGTGTTAGTTCCGTCACAATCGGTCCATCCGTTTGGGAGTTAAACTCAAACAAAACGAGCCTATTGCCATTATACCCGGCACTTTTCCCTTCAATACGAGGAAGATTTGGACCAAAGTCCACCACGATGGTCCAGTGCGGGTTGGTGAACTTCAAACTATAAACGTGCAGGTTTCTTCACAATGTTTGCCTTCACCGTTCAGCAAGTGGTAATCATTGTTGAAAATGACATTCACGCATAAAAATTATCTCACGAGGTGCGGGCCCGAGATTTTAACTTTCATCCTTTACGTTCAAGTCGGGCGTTCTTGCCGAGGCTACCACTGCTTTAAACAGAGACAAGAGTTCTTTGAACAGAGTACATTAACGAAAAACTGTGTAGTTATTTCACTATTCCTGTGGATGTAAAGTAAGAGTCCAACCATGACCGCTCAGACATAAGTATTATCTCTTTCAACAGTCAGATTTGTCGAGAAAATGACGTCACTTCGAGCTTTTTGTACTGTTGGCTTAGCAATACTTAACATGACCGCGTAGACATAAGTATTATCTCTTTCAACTGTCAGATTTGTCGAGAAAATGACGTCACACAAAGCCATGTTCAGTACAAAAAGCTCGAAGTGACGTCATTTTCTTGACAAATCTGACAGTTGGAAAAGATATAACTTATGTTTACACGGCCATGCTAAGGGTGCTGGCTGGACATGGCTCAGTGTGACGTCATTTTCTCGACGAATCTGACAGTTGGAAAAGATAAAACTTATGTCTACACGGTCATGCTAAGGGTGCTGGACACGGCTCAGTGTGACGTCATTTTCTCGACGAATCGGACAGTTGGAAAAGATAAAACTACATCTATGACCATACTAAGCCTACAGCCACCACCTGTAGCCTAAAAATGTCCGAACCGAATTGCGTCCATTTCGGACGGCACGGCGATTACCAGTTTTATGTGTCGCTCGTAAAACTGCAAGGTACACGTCCACTTGTCTCGTAAACGTGTCGTAGCTAGTAATAAAACGTGTAATTCCCCGATAAATAATACTCCTTTGATGTTTTTCGCTGTGATACGATAGAAATAATACCATTGTTTAATGTATTTCAATTGGTAGGAAGTTTGGTCTACGATTGTTTTAACGTAATACCCCCAAATTTAAACACATTTTAATGCACAAATAAATAAATACGTTGTTTTAAACATTTTTGTTTTATAATACCAATCCATCAAAACTCTTTGTGAGTTTGCTCAATATATATATATATATATATACTAGGTGTGCCCGCGACTTCGCCCGCGTGGACTTTAGGGAGATTACCCGGAAATATGGGTATTATGTTTTTCCCGCGGAACCCTAATGCTTTTTCTAAAATTAAAGTAGCTTAAGTTACGCCTTGGAACGTCTCTGTCAGTGAAAGTCCCATTGAAATCGGTTCAGCCGTTTAGAAGTTTATCTCAAACAAACAGACAGACAGACAGAAAAAAATAATTAAATTGCGTTTTCGTTACAGGTATCGTATATACTTTCATACGCATTTGGTAAAAAGGTGTTATTTTGATATTACAAACAGACACTCCAATTTTATTTACTTGTATAGATATAGATGTATAGATTATATAATTAAAATGTTGGATTCATCCGCCATCTTTATCACGTCCATTACCTACTCATTTTTGTTTATAGTGTGTATTTACTGAATTTGTCCTCGCTATTAATTACTTGACTACTACTTGAAATATCCGCTCTAGTCGCAGGTGGAGCCATTCCTCATCTTATTCTATTAAATTTCATCATTTCACTAATTTCGTAAAATAATAAAAGAGATAAATTTCCATTTTATGAGTATTTATTGTTCGACTACTGTCGATGTCGGCTCCGCGTCTTCTTCCTCGTCAACTATTGGCTGGATGTTGAATCGCGAAGAATGCTGCACTTGAAGTTCCTTTGGCTCCTCGACATTAGGGATCCTAAACGCCATAAGCGATGTTCCGTAGTTACCGAGGCCGGTGTCCCAAAACACAATCTTCAAAAGAAAATTAATAGTATTTTTTTTTAAATAAGCTTTTATTGAATTGCCCTTAGTTTTCGTGTACTCCTCAGCAAGCCCTTTCATTTGATGCCCATGCTGTGGTAGTGCGGAAAAAATAACGATTCCGCCATCTTTGATGATCCGCGATATTGGAATTAGAATGACGTCATATAGCTAAGCATGCATTGTCATTCAAAATAAGCGTGTATACCAAATTATAACTCAATCGATTAAAGATAACTGATCGTGTAGGTCCAAAATCACTTACAAATAGTCAGATTCTACCACCGGTTCGAAATGATGTCTCCACTGACATGAGCCGGTGAGAAACTCAATGGTTACTCTATCTATAGCAATAGGTTTGCCCCCCATTACATTAGGACCGACATATATCGTCGAAGTGTGAGTGCACTGCAATGCACCCACCCCTTCGAGGATTGTTAAAGAGTATTTTAAACAATTGGTAGCCTCGCGGGCAAGAACGCCCGCCTTGAACGTAAGGGTTGCAAGTTCAAATCCCAGGCCCGCACCTCTGAGATAGTTTTCATGTGCGAATGGTGAAGGAAAACTTCGTGAGGAAACCTGCACGTCTATAGAAAGGCCTGTTAAGTTCACCAACCCGCACTGGACCAGCGTGGTGGACTATGGCCCAAATCTCCCTCGTATTGAGGGGGGATGTGCCCGGTATAATGGCAATAGGCTCGCTCCCTATTACATTGGGACCAAAATACATCGGCGAAGTGTGGGCGCATTACAGTGCACCTCTGCCTACCCCTTCGGGGAATACAGGCGTGATGATGTGATGATGTATAAACAATTATTGTTGTCCAACAAACCTGCCCATCAATTAAGTATCTGACGTAGTAAATCTCATTGTATTTGACGAAGCCTAACTCTTCTGCCAACTGCTGTAATCTACTGGTCGTGAATAAACCAGACATGGCCGGCACACATGCGTTGGAGCTTAGAGCTATGGCCGCCTTCAGCATTTCTTTCGCTATACCTGGCAGAAGTAATGACAGATCATTTTTATGAAGTCCAAAATGAAGTAAAAATGGAATACTTCAAAGAATTCGAATATAAAATTAGAAGTAGCGTTACATAGTACAAATAAATTAATGGTAAAAAAACTTTTTAAAAACAAGCTTTTATTTTAATTGCCCTTGGTTTTCGTGTTCTTTTTAATTTGGCAATTTCGGCAAGTTGTTTTTAATTTGATACCCATACTGTGGTAGTGCAGAAATAAATAACTATTCCGCCATCTTGAATGATCCGCCATATTGGAATTAGAATGACGTCACATAGCTAAGCATGCATTGTCATCCAAAATAAGCGTGTATACCAAATTTCAGCTCAATCGGTTAAAGATAACTGATTTAAAATGCAGTTGCATTATTTACCGGGTAGTTTTACCCAATTTCTGATAATTGTAGGCTTCAAACGGGTAATTGGCGGGTAAGGATGACAAAATCTTAAATAAAGATGAACACTGATGTTTGACGAAAAATCGTCTCCGGCAGATTATTTTTAACCTTCAAAAGTTACATACAAAATGGGAAATTTCCGACTCCGAACTATTTCTGGTATGACTGCCGGCAACAAAGGAATGGTGATAAAACCAGAGTACCTATTTGGGCGGGCAAGTTTATTACTATTAATTAACTAAAATATTAATTATCAAACTTGGATTTATCCGCCATCTTTATCACTGTCATTATCCATTTTTATTTATAATGTGTATTTATTGAATTTGTCCTTGCTATTAATTACTTGACATTGGCGAAATACTCGCGCTAGTCGCAGGTGATGCCATTCCTCATCTTATTCCATTAAATATCATCATTTCGCTCATTTCGTTAAAAAAAAAAAAAAAAAATTATCAAACTTACCCCGGTGTCGGTACCTGTTTTTCAATGCTAAAACGTACACCTTGAAATATCTTCTAACGCCCAAATTCTCGAAAGTATTGACCGGCTTCTCAATTTCGTTGTAAAATGTCATCACGGCGCTATAGTTAGGATTGTGTGTGATTTTAACGCGACTAAATGTTCTGGAGAATGCATCTGGAACATTAAAGAGTTTTGTATCAGAAGTCCGAAACATACAAGTCCGTACCCAAGGACGGTAGATCCTACGTAGATGCTTAGTGTAGACAGATTATACCTAACTATCATGGTTTCCGAGTTATAGACCTTTGAATATTTGTCACAAGTATCGTGTTCTGGGCTTTGGGTACATCCATGATCCCTATTAAGCACTGTCCTAATGTTATTTACATTTATGATGGCCGGCTACGAATATTCACAAAACAGAACATGAAAATTTTACGTAGAACTCGAGATATTACAAGTTATAGAAATCGCCAACAAAAAAGAAGTTGTAAAAACATGTCGAATTTCAAACAAATATTTATACCATTCAGTTGTATATCTAATAGCCATGCAAACTTCAAAGTATTATTTCGAATTTCTGAAACATCTACACTAATATTATAAACTTAAAAACTACAGGAACGATTTCAAAAAATATTTTCACTTTATAAAGCTACATTATCATTAAGTAACTTTTTAATGAACAAATTTACAATATAAAGTCGAAGTCAAATCATTTATTCTGTATAGGCCTATGGGGGCACTTACAAATTGTCAAGTTTAAATTTTTTTTCTTATATGCTACTACCACCGGATCGAAACGCGACCACAACTGAGAAGATCCGGCAAGAAACTCAGTGGGCTGATCATTTTTCTAAATCGCCAAAACTTATTACAAATACTAAGGTACATATAGCTCCAGTGTAAAATTTATTTAAAATTAATGAGGCTATATCTATACTAATATTATCTTCTATCTTCTATACTATATAATTTTAATTTTAATAATATTATAAAGCTAAAGAGTTTGTTTGTTTGTTTGGTTGAACGCGCTAATCTCAAGAACTGCTGATCCGAATTGAATAATTATTTTTGTGTTAAATAGTTCATTTATCGAGGAAGGTTATAAGCTATATATCATCACGCTACGACCAATAGGAGCGGAGCAGCAACGAATAATGTGGCAAAAACGGGAAAATTCCCGAACATGAATCAGGTATTATAGACTTATATAATCATAGACTTTATAACATCACTCTACGCCAAAGTAACTATTAGCGCGGGTGAAACCGCGGGCACAGCTAGTATATTTCATATCATGCAAATTAACTTAAAACACTTAATAAGTATTTTTACCTCGCGTTTTGTATGCAAATATGTAGTCCTGTTTAAATACAGTACAATGCTAAGTGAACGCACCTATAACTTTGTAGAGTGAATCGATAGCACCCTGCGCCTAATACAGACCTACCCTATCGACTACTTCGAATCCAATTTACGTACAAGAAAACTGACGTAATTTGGAAGCAAAAGCGATTTTGATAAAAAAAAAAGAAAAATGTTTGTATTATATACATCATCACGCCTGTATTCCCCGAAGGGGTACGCAGAGGTGCACTGCAGTGCGCCCACACTTGGCCGATGTACTTTGGTCCCAATGTAATAGGGGGCTATTCTATTGCGATAATTTTAGTATAAATCAACAACCGTTGGAGCGTAGGACGTTTGGATTGAGTGATAAGGGTTTCTGTAATGTTACGTAGGCAAGCATTTGAGAAGATAATAAAAATGGAATTATTTGGAAAACAGAATAATTTCGATGATTTCACCTTTTTTAAAAGTGTACAAAACTGCAACCCGACTACAGAATTGATAATGAAACAATCATAAAGGAAATAAATTAATTAAAGTCGGTAAAAATGTGGGCCATAATAATGAATCGATTGACACATCATTTATCAAAATCGGATGAATAGTTTAGACGCTACGGAGGACCATACGTAAATACAAACATACATACATAGACTGCTATAATCATAACCGTTCCTTTCGCCTTCGCCGTGATCGGTCAAGACCAAGTCATTATCGTCGCTTCGTTATCATATTTGTAATATAATGTGATACAAGTTATGCATAGCAGTGGTAGCTGAGTGGTAGAACGCACGCCTT
This sequence comes from Ptilodon capucinus, assembly GCA_914767695.1. Taxonomy (NCBI): domain Eukaryota; kingdom Metazoa; phylum Arthropoda; class Insecta; order Lepidoptera; family Notodontidae; genus Ptilodon; species Ptilodon capucinus. The sequence goes on along the minus strand of OU611830.1, from coordinate 3,528,657 downwards.
GCAAATCAAAGTGTGCAGGTTCAAACCCCGGCTCGCACTTCAGGGATTTATGTGCGAATCTCATTTTCATCCGAGATTAACACTTGCTATGAAACGGTGACGGACAACATCGTGAGGAAACCTGCACGTCTGAGGGAATTTGTCTCGTTCTCGATAGATGTGTGAAGTCTGCCAACCTGCCCTGGGCCAGCGTGGTGGACTATGGCCCGAATTCCCCTCGCATTAAGGGGAGGCCCGTGCCCAGCAGTGGGACGTTAAAAAGGGCCGTAGTAGTGATACAAGCATTGCTTAGTTATAAATTGTGCTCGAATCTAAGTTTTTCTTCTTTTCTCTGTATCACTTGTGGCACACAAAATCTCCAACGGGTGAATCGCAATTCTTTTTACGGGTGCAGTAAAAATTTAGGCTCAGAGGCATTCAAGGAATCTGCCCCTTAATGTTACGGCGATCGGTACAGAACGAAACCAGTTTCATTTGGCTCGATTGACACGCAAATAGATTTGGTATAGTAACGGGGGGGACTCTATTGGCTTCTGGGATCTATATCTTCGACAATAGTTTGCAATTTGGGAGTACGTGAAATTTGAAACTTTAAGATGCAAGGTACAAAATAAGTTTGTAATCGCAAAAAAAATTACAGTTTTCTGATTTTTTTCATTACTTGTGCTATAAGACCTTGCTTCTTGCCAAATTTCGTGATTCTAGGTCAACGGAAAGTGCCCTATAGGTTCATGATTCCCGTGCAAATGTACTGAAAATGCAACATAAACCGCCGTATCTTTTGATTGCGTTAATATAGAAGTTTGATGGTTTTAGAGCTCCAAGGGACCGCAGATTTGAGTCTCTGTTATAAATTTCAACTTGATACCTCCACCCATTTCTGAGAAAAAGGGTCTTGACAGACAGACAGATGGACAATAAAACGATCCTATAAGGGTTCCTTTCTTCGCTGTCCGTCCGTCCGTCCGTCCGTCCGTCCGTCCGTCCATCCGTCCATCCGTCCATCCGTCCGTTCGTCCGTCCGTCTGTCACCAGGCTGTATCTAATGAACCGTGATAGTTAGACAGTTGAAATTTTCACAGATGATGTATTTCTGTTGCCGCTATAACAACAAAAAGTATAAAACAGAATAAAATAAGTATTTAGGGGGGCTCGCATACAACAAACGTGATTTTTTTGCCGTTTTTATAGATAATGTTCCGGAACCCTTCGTGCGCGAGTCCGACTCGCACTTGGCCGGTTTTCTTTTTTAGGTACGGAAATCTAAAAATTAAGTCATAGAAACTCCACAACTTAGGGCCCTGGTGGTACTTTTCATTATTATCATATCGACATAGACTTTCACCCCTTGATATTATGAATGAGGTACACGCCTGCTAGTATCAGACATTCCCATTATTGTTACTCGATCATGTGAATTCACTTAGACGTAATGTATGATTAATGTATGAAAGGGTTCCGAGAATTTCTTTCGGCTTCCATTACTTTCTTGATGGTATAAAGGAAGATATATAATAGGAAATTACTTTTTGGCGTCAAACATGTTTGGGAGCTCATGATTCATGTTGTAATTATACCTACGTGTGGATACCATCATACATCATCACGCCTGTATTCTCGGAAGGGGTAGGTAGTGGTACACTACAGTGTACCGACACTTCGCCGATGTATTAAGGTCCAATGTGGGTGCGCCACTATAGGTGGCGCGACGCTCACTATAAGGCGTCGCGACCATCATTATAAGGCGTTGCAACGCTATAAACGGCGTCGCGACGCTCATTATAAGGCGTCGCAACGCTCACTATAAGGCGTCGTGACGCTCACTATAAGGCGTCGCGACGCTCATTATAAGGCGCCGCGACGCTTACTATAAGACTTCGCGACGCTACCAATTCCTCAATACGAAGGAGATTTTTGGGGCATAGTCCACCACCCTGACCCAGTGCGGCTTAATGAACTTCACACGCCTTTGTATAGACGTGCAGGTTTCCTCAAGATGTTTTCCTTCATCGTTCAGCAAGTGGTAATCATTATTGAAAATGACAGCCTACCCCTCTGCCTACCCCTTCGGGGAATATAGGCGTGATAATGTATTGTGATTGTATACCAATGATCACATAATATACATAGTATAAACTAGCGGCCAATTCCGGCTTCGCACGGGTTTATATAATATAGCCTATGTTACTCAGTGATAATGTAGCTTTCTAAAACGATCTGGGGTGTGGGCCCCGGACGCTCTCAAGTAGACGACGACCCTGAGGAGGATGGCGGCGAGGGGTGGCTCTCGCCACCGTATGCACTGCGAGGGTGCAGGGGGAGCGAACATCTGCTCCCCCCGAGACGAGCTCCTGGGCACTCAAGCTCGGGAGCGAGGCACAGAGGGACACCGGTGCGTTCCGTTAGGAGATCCCGGAGTCCCTCTAACGTGTCGAAGACGGCCACCGGGGAGGTTTTAGTGGGTAAGAATCCCACATATCCCAGTCTTCTCCCACACAGAAGACTGGGAATCTTTTTGAAGATTTCCTCGCCGTCAAAAAAAAAAAGCTTTCTAAAACGAAATAATTTTTGAAATCGGTCCAGCAATTTTAAGGGTTCCGTACCCAAAGGGTAAAACGGGACCGGTATTACTAAGACTTCGCTGTCCGTCCGTCCGTCTATCACCGGGCTGTATCTCATGAACCGTGATGGTTAGAGAGTTGAAATTTTCACAGATTATGTATTTCTGTTGCCGCTATAATAACAAATACTAAAAAATAGAATAAAATAAATATTTAAGGGGCCTCCCATAACACAAACGTGATATTTTTGCTCCTTTTTATAGATAATGGTATGGAACCCTTCGTGCGCAAGTCCGACTCGCACTTGACCGGTTTTTAAGTTTATTCGTTACATTCAAAGATACAAATCTTTCCTCTTAATAATATTACACATAGTATTGTGGCGCACCCTATATCTCGCCACGAAACACAACTACCGCCAGGCGCTACTAGATGGCGCGACTGTAGACACATCGCAAATCTACGCGTTCAAGAAATTATCCGCCATATATAAGTACTATGAAAATCCTAGCTCGCAGTACTGGTGTGTTCAACGATCAACGTCGTCGATTAGACCAACCACACTTTCGACTGGCGAAAATTCACACATCTTTCATGGGGTACTGTGTCAAATTTTATAATAAAATTCCCCCTAACGTCATTAACCTGAATGAAACTAAATTTAAAACTTGCATTAGACATACACTATGCAGGCGCGCATACTACACAATAGGTGATTATTTAGAGGATAAACACGCTTGGTCAGGCGCTGGTCCGGCTCCACAGGAACTCATTTAAGGGATTTTAGCTATTTGTCCCGTTTTCCTCCTCCTTCCTACCTTTAAATCTTGTCCAACACGTAGTTTGTTTAGTGATTTAATTGTGTTTTGAGAATGTATAGCCTCATTAACTTTATATTGTATAATTGTTAATTAAGAAAAACACAAAAATGTAAATCCTTATTTGAAAAAAGCAACCATGGAGTTTCTTGCCCATTCTTCTCCATAGGAAATGCATTCCGAATGGGTGGTAGAGCTACTATTACTACTATTTATTGACGATTCATAAGTGCCTGTATTGGTTTATATGAATAAAAAATATTCTGATTCTGATTCTGATTCTGATCTGAACTATATATACAAATTCCCCGAAACCATCAACGGGGCGTAGCGGACCCCTCCAGGCATACCACCCGCCTGGCAGGAAGATCTTCCCTGTTCCGCCAAAGTATAAATTGAGGTGTGACTAACTTTTCTCCTGAATCCTCATAATAAGAACGCCGACCAATTTATCGGTGCCCTCCTTAACGGCGGCTAACGACATCTTGTCTTTCATCCAAATGCGAGCGTTATGCACAAACTCGTCGGTACCTTCTGTGTCCTCCGCTAGCTTCACAGATCTGTAAGTTATCTGAAAAATATATACAATACAAGTAAATAAAATTTAAGTGTCTATCTGTAATGTCAAAAAATGGTAAAAAACACTTTTTAAAAACAAGCTTAGCCCTTTTGCCCTTAGTCTTCGTGTTGTCCTCAGCAAGCCCTTTCATTGGATAGCTAGGGTTGCCAACTATTTTTTTCGAAAATATAGTATTTTCCAGCCAGAGTCGTAAACTATTAGTACATTACTCAAAAATATAGTACATTCACAAAAATCCTACAAAAACGTGTCAGTCCGTCCAAAAAAAAATGCCATACTATTCAATGCCTGTTAATGCCATGCATGCACATATTTAATAAAATCAAACTGTATTCGCCACCTTGATAAGCGGTACCGCGGTACTTAAAAAAGACCAGTACTTTGTTTGTATGAAAACGTCTTTCACTTGATAGTAGTTGACAGTCAGTGACAGTTTCGTTTAGTTGTCGTTCCGTTCCGAAACACGCTATAGTATACGCGCAAATCTCCGTGCAAGGTAAAAATAAATAATGGATGCGTACTTTTTCGAGAGATGTTGATATTTTATAAAAAATAAAAAAATACTTTAAAAATTTAGTACTTTTGCGCACTATATTTTTTTTCAACAGTATATAGTACGCAGAGCTAAAATAAAGTACAATACTATATTTTATAGTCCGGTTGGTAACCCTATTGGATAACCATACTGTGGTAGTGCAGAAAAAATAACTATTCCGCCATCTTGGATGATCCGCCATAATGGAATTAGAATGACGTCACATAGCTAAGCATGCATTGTCATCCAAAGTAAGCGTGTATACCAAATTTCAGCCCAATCGGTTAAATATAACTGATTTAAAATTCAGTTGCAAGATTCCACCCGGACATACATTGCAAGTTAATATAAAGCTTGTAATAATAAAATGATACCTATTTACTAAATACATATGAGGTGGAACAAAAAAGAGTTATATGTCTATATATCTATCATTACCTGTGGTATTAGCATGCATGTAAAGACAAGACCTCTGTCACGGATTGGCTCAGTCGCTCACTGTCTTATTTCATACGAGAGAAAGAGATATAATTCACATATTCTGTGACATAGGTCTAGTCTTGCTACAACCACAGTTTATGATAGAAAAGTCGTGTTCGAATTAATTGAAAAAAATATTTTTTCATCCATTTGTGTAACCGACACTTATGCAAAGATTAAAAAACTATTTCGGACTCATGATACACTCTGTCTATTAATTCGTTGTTTTCTTAATATAATAAAAATAGGTACGCCACCCCTACAATGTAATCCCTACACCGTTAATAAAGTTAAAGGAGATTTTATTAAAAAAGGGATTTCTTGAAAAAGTATTTTTCAAATATTTTTTGTACGGGGCAAAGGTTGTGGTGTCACTATTGGCGAATAAAAAGTTACTACATTGGTGTAAGGGCCCGCTATCTTCGACGTCAATGCTCCGGGCACACTGGGGCGTCAATGCCAAAACGAACTTTTTTTTTGAAGGACTTGCGCTGTTGGCCTTGAGGTGGCCTTTACAGCTTTACCGGAGGAGTGGCGAGCGCAGAGTGCACTCACACTCCAACCAAGGCCTAAAGGGCGAGCGAAAACGAACTCTGTATAAATATACTTAAAGATTGAATTTCAATAGTAAAATACATGTGAACGCTACGAAATTCTCTCGCGCCGTCAATGAGCTCTTTCTATGAATCAATACAGGTCATTTTGGTATTGGCAAAAATATTTAGACGGCGTCTAGGCGCCCTCTATATTTCCAAGGCTTATAGGTGTCCTAAATTATGGACCGTTTGGATTTATCGAAGGAAATGAATGGGGCCCGCATAAACTTAAAAACACACATTGTTTGATTAACTTTTATCGAATCTTGAACTAAATTTCTCACGGATTTACGAAACCTGCAGCTTCGGCTAGATACTAAAATGTAATTAAATGAGTCCCGCTCAAAGTGCCACCCCACCCTACCTCCACAGTTTGTTTTTTCCAGTCACTTTTTTGAACACAAAAATATCTTAATTAAGTAAATTAAGATTTTCGAACGCGGCGATTCATCCCGTTTTTAAAGCTGTCAGCCTCTTAATTAAATACGCGGGTTTGGGCGGCGAACGGCGTGTTTCCGGTTTATTTGGTATAAAGTTTATTTTTATCTATAAAATTGTTTTTTAAATTTATCATGGAAACGAAGGAGTTACTTATATTTCTATGTGCTTCGAAATACATAATTCGGAATAAAGATTTTTTAGCCTTTTTTATCTTGAAATAAACCAATGAGCCCCTCACACACTGGGGCGTCAAACCTCATTTTTGCAAAAACCAAAACGAACTGTACTCATGCAGAGAAAAAGTCAGACAGACACACAGACAAAAGATTTTTTTTTTAATGGACTACGCTGTGATGTGGCCTTTACAGCTTTACCGGAGGAGCAGACAAAGGAATTACCGTATAAACTTCCATATGCATTAAGTTAAAAAGTACTTCAATTTCATTTATTTGTATAGATGATGCACATAGTTGATTCCTAGGACGGTTATAGGACACAGGTAATTATTATTATAATGCTCATAGTTGATATCTAGGTCGGTTATAGAGCTCAAGTTATTATTATCATAATGCGCGTAGATGATAATTAGAACGGTTATATGGTTCAAATTATTATTATTACGATGCACATAGTTGCTACATGGGACAGTTCTACAACCGTCCTGTCGTGAGACAAACGGTTCTTTACCTAGGACTGTAATAGGGCTCAAGTTATTATTATTACGATGCACATAGTTGCTACATAGGACAGTTCTATAACCGTCCTGTCGTGAGACAAACGGTTCTTTACCTAGGACAGCTATAGGGCTCAAGTTATTATTATTACGATGCACATAGTTGCTACATAGGACAGTTCTACAACCGTCCTGTCGTGAGACAAACGGTTCTTTACCTAGGACAGCTATAGGGCTCAAGTTATTATTATTACGATGCACATAGTTGCTACATAGGACAGTTCTATAACCGTCCTGTCGTGAGACAAACGGTTCTTTACCTAGGACAGCTATAGGGCTCAAGTTATTATTATTACGATGCACATAGTTGCTACATAGGACAGTTCTACAACCGTCCTGTCGTGAGACAAACGGTTCTTTACCTAAGACGGTTATAGGGCTCAAGTTATTATTATTACGATGCACATAGTTGCTACATAGCACAGTTCTATAACCGTCATGTCGTGAGACAAACGGTTCTTTAACTAGGACGGTTATAGGGCTCAAGTTATTATTATTACGATGCACAAAGTTGCTACATAGCACAGTTCTATAACCGTCCTGTCGTGAGACAAACGGTTCTTTACCTAGGACAGCTATAGGGCTCAAGTTATTATTATTACGATGCACATAGTTGCTACATAGGACAGTTCTACAACCGTCCTGTCGTGAGAAAAAACGGTTCTTTACCTAGGACAGCTATAGGGCTCAAGTTATTATTATTACGATGCACATAGTTGCTACATAGCACAGTTCTATAACCGTCATGTCGTGAGACAAGCGGTTCTTTAACTAGGACGGTTATAGGGCTCAAGTTATTATTATTACGATGCACATAGTTGCTACATAGGACAGTTCTATAACCGTCCTGTCGTGAGAAAAACGGTTCTTTACCTAGGACGGTTATAGGGCTCAAGTTATTATTATTACGATGCACATAGTTGCTACATAGCACAGTTCTATAACCGTCCTGTCGTGAGACAAACGGTTCTTTACCTAAGACGGTTATAGGGCTCAAGTTATTATTATTACGATGCACATAGTTGCTACATAGCACAGTTCTATAACCGTCATGTCGTGAGACAAACGGTTCTTTAACTAGGACGGTTATAGGGCTCAAGTTATTATTATTACGATGCACAAAGTTGCTACATAGCACAGTTCTATAACCGTCCTGTCGTGAGACAAACGGTTCTTTACCTAGGACAGCTATAGGGCTCAAGTTATTATTATTACGATGCACATAGTTGCTACATAGGACAGTTCTACAACCGTCCTGTCGTGAGAAAAAACGGTTCTTTACCTAGGACAGCTATAGAGCTCAAGTTATTATTATTACGATGCACATAGTTGCTACATAGCACAGTTCTATAACCGTCATGTCGTGAGACAAGCGGTTCTTTAACTAGGACGGTTATAGGGCTCAAGTTATTATTATTACGATGCACATAGTTGCTACATAGGACAGTTCTATAACCGTCCTGTCGTGAGAAAAACGGTTCTTTACCTAGGACGGTTATAGGGCTCAAGTTATTATTATTACGATGCACATAGTTGCTACATAGCACAGTTCTATAACCGTCCTGTCGTGAGACAAACGGTTCTTTAACTAGGACGGTTATAGGGCTCAAGTTATTATTATTACGATGCACAAAGTTGCTACATAGCACAGTTCTATAACCGTCCTGTCGTGAGACAAACGGTTCTTTACCTAGGACAGCTATAGGGCTCAAGTTATTATTATTACGATGCATATAGTTGCTACATAGGACAGTTCTACAACCGTCCTGTCGTGAGACAAACGGTTCTTTACCTAAGACGGTTATAAGGCTCAAGTTATTATTATTACGATGCACATAGTTGCTACATAGGACAGTTCTACAACCGTCCTGTCGTGAGACAAACGGTTCTTTACCTAGGACGGTTATAGGGCTCAAGTTATTATTATTACGATGCACATAGTTGCTACATAGGACAATTCTACAACCATCCTGTCGTGAGACGAACGGTTCTTTACCTAGGACAGCTGTAGGGCTCAAGTTATTATTAATACGATGCACATAGTTGCTACATAGCACAGTTCTATAACCGTCATGTCGTGAGACAAACGGTTCTTTAACTAGGACGGTTATAGGGCTCAAGTTATTATTATTACGATGCACAAAGTTGCTACATAGCACAGTTCTATAACCGTCCTGTCGTGAGACAAACGGTTCTTTACCTAGGACAGCTATAGGGCTCAAGTTATTATTATTACGATGCACATAGTTGCTACATAGGACAGTTCTACAACCGTCCTGTCGTGAGAAAAAACGGTTCTTTAACTACGACGGTTAGAGGGCTCAAGTTATTATTATTACGATGCACATAGTTGCTACATGGGACAGTTCTACAACCGTCCTGTCGTGAGACAAACGGTTCTTTACCTAGGACAGCTATAGGGCTCAAGTTATTATTATTACGATGCACATAGTTGCTACATAGGACAGTTCTATAACCGTCCTGTCGTGAGAAAAAACGGTTCTTTAACTACGACGGTTAGAGGGCTCAAGTTATTATTTTTACGATGCACATAGTTGCTACATAAGACAGTTCTATAAGCGTCCTGTCGTGAGTCGAACGGTTCTCGACCTAGGACGGTTATCGGGCTAAAGTTATTATTATTATTATGCGCGTATTTGTCACCTCCTCGGGTAGATAGTGTTTCTTCAGGAACCTCACTGCGTCTTCGTATCTTTTGTCTTGCAGATCCTCGAACCTAATACCGCACGGCACGCGACCCCATATAGACGGAGCCTTGATCCGCTCCTCCAAGATCTTCATCTTTTCCAAGGCCTCCGCTTCGCTTTTAGCCATTTTTTACTAACTGCAAACAATATCCATTTATTTACATATATTGAAAACCATTTACAACAGTATTTTTCTATATTCTTATTAAAGTGTTCTACAATTGCAGTTTAATATAATAGCTAATTAGTAACAATTGCAGCAGTGCAGTGGTAGCCTCGTGGGCAAGAACGCCCGCCTTGAACGTAAGGGGTGCAAGTTCAAATCCCGGGCCCGGGACCTCTTAGATAATTTTCATGTGCGACTGTCATTTTCAACAATGGTTACCACTTGCTGAACGGTGAAGGAAAACGTCGTGACGAAACCTGCACGTCTATAATAATAGAAAGGCGTGTGAAGTTCACCAACCCGCACTGTGCCAGCGTGGTGGACCATGGCCCTAATCTCACTCATATTGAGGGAGAATGTACCTGGTATAATGGCAATAGGCTCGCCCCCTATTACATTAGGACCAAAATACATCGGCGAAGTGTGGACGCTATCCAGTGCACCTCTGCCTACCCCTTTGGGAAATACAGGTGAATGATGATGATGATAATAGCAATTGCATTGAATGTGTCCTTGCTATAACTCGGCACTGGCACAATACCCGCTAATCGTAGGTGCAGGCATTCCTCATATTACTACTACAGCCCTTTTAACGTCCCACTGCTGGGCACGGGCATCCCCTCCATGCGAGGGGGATTCAGGCCATAGTCCACCACGCTGACCCTGTGCGGGTTGGCAGACTTCACACATCTATCGAGAACTATTCAAGACCTCAGACGTGCAGGTTTCCTCACGATGTTTTCCTTCACCGTTTCATAGCAAGTGATAATCTCGGATGAAAATGAGATTCGCACGTAAATCCCAGAGATGCGAGCCGGGGTTTGAACCTGCACACTTTGATTGCAAGGTGTGCGTTCGACCACTCGGCTACCACTGCTATCAACGCTCATATTATTTAATTTCACAATATTATTAATTTTGTATAAGATATACAATAAATACACTTTATAAATAAATATGTGTACATACTTTTAATACCCTATTTTGAAGCGATCATCAACTTAATTTAATAGAACAAATCCTAAAAGAAATATTCCATATTAATCTTCTTCTTCTTTTTTTACGAAATGAGTGAAATGATGATATTTTGATGGAATAAGATGAGGAATGCCTGCACCTGCGATATGCGGTATTTATGGCAATGTCGAGTAATTATAGCAAGGACAAATTCAATAAATACACATTATAAATAAAAATGGATGGTGACAGTGATAAAGATGGCGGATGATCCTTGAAATTTTATTTACAATATAAAAATATTTACAATTTGATATGACGACTTCAAAATGTAAGTCAGAATGACAACTTTTTATTATAATTTTATACATTCAAAAAGTTTTTATTCGATTAATATCGCGATTCATGCGCCATATTTATCACATTGATCATCCATTTAGGTGTATTTATTGAATATTTATCCTTGCTATTAATTACTTGACTCTAAAATACCCGATAACCGCATTTGGAGCCATTCCTCATCTTATTCCATTCCGTTTGTAAAAAGGAAGAAAAATAAAAAAAATGGCCAATTAAGGCGATTAAGATGGCGGATGAATCTCTAAAGTGTTTATTTTAACTTCTCAATTCTTAAAAAAAATACACACAAAATGTTTCATACCTGACAACTTGCACCAGATATATTATGTCGAAAGCGTAACACCCACCATCGCATACCCCATGACACGATAGACTGGCTTACCGAAGTTTCTATGGGGGTCACAGGGAAAAAAAAAGAAAATGAATCAATGCCGACGATACGGCAGTCTATAAAAGTTTGCGCGGTACAAAGCGATCCGAAAGAAGGTGACGCGACGCGAATAATATCGTCTTGGTTCCGTAGTAACCTACTTAGATATGAACTGTTATTTGTTTTACACAAATAGTTGTTAATAGCTAAGTTATTAAAATATATATCGAGGGGCTATTTGACTCAAACGACATTTTGTTAACTTTACATGAGAGCATACTCATTCGACGCAGAAAAAAATAGCTCAATAGCAGTATACAAGTCAATATCGCCATAATGGTCTAACACTTATCTTCTATAACAATAAATCTATAACACCTATTTGTGAGTTAACCCCGTCGTTTTAGATATGGAGGGTATAATTAAAGGAAGACAATCTACTATGGGAAAAAAATTGAAAAACTGTCCGTCGAAATGCATGAAATAATAGTTCAAAAACCTTACACAATGACGCTGGTATATATCGACGCCCCCGGCAATAAACCGGTAACCGGAAAAATCGCTGATTCCGAATCGGACATAACAGCAAAAAGTCCATAATAGCGCAACCGACTTATCCCAGTTACTGGAATCACCCCCGTCCATTTTATCGTACGCATAGGACAAGTTTGGGATCATACGATGAGTTTATTACTCATTTTAATATTTCCGGCGATAAGTATTATAAGAGACTTCTTAAATATTATTTTATTACCACGTATACGGAACCCCAATGGCGTTTAAACCTCAAATCGATATCAGACGTGAGTCAATACAATTTGCCGATCGCTACAGAAACCACGGTTTCTTGGAAAATAAAAGTCATTGAAATAAAACTATTTTACGGATTTTATCGCGTTTATTTACTATTTTATTTTCCCGACGTTTCGGCTGCTTTATAGCAACCATGGTCACGGGGGGACTGAGGTGTTAGACGTCCTGATGTCATAGTTAATAACTGGGTACCCTCATATTCAGTTGTTGTATCCAAAACCAAGCGTACCATTGCAACACCTCAAGACACTGTGAGCACTTTCTGCGTGGATCGGACCGCAAACAACAACTAAATATGAGGGTACCCAGTTATTAACTATGACATCAGGACGTTTAACACCTCAGTCCCCCCGTGACCATGGTTGCTGTAAAGCAGCCGAAAAGTCGGGAAAATAAAATAGTAATTATACGCGATAAAATCCGTAGAATAGTTTTATGTCAATGTATAGTATTCGCGTAAATATAAGAAAACAATAAATAAAAGTCAATAAAATTGTTTCAAAATGGTACCTACCAAGAGCACTTTAATTCCTGTACCCGATTCGCAAACTGACTTAGGTTCTATTTAAAACTCATTTTAACCGACTTCAAATAAGGAGAAAGTTCACTGTTTAAGCCATAGAGTATCTAGAGTACCCATAACGACTCCACTCTTCTGTGGCGTTCTTTCCGCGATTGTTGTTATCTCATCTACCTATTGTATACGGCAACTATATGGGAATACAACAATGGCGGATAAACCAGAAACATTTACCGCAGCACGGGCTCAAAATGCCTTACAATTACCTTACAAGTGAGTTTAAAAAAAAAAAACTTTGTTTATTGTTATTACGGCTTTATACCTTCTTATAGTTTTATTATAACCGAATTCCAAAGTCAAACCAAACCATTAAAAAAAGTATAGATAAGCATTTGAAAACAGACAAGATATATATTCAAATTTAGATTCCAAATTCAAAATAGCGTCGAATCGCGTCAACGATCACAATCGTATAAATCTTGCGTCTCGCCTGATCGACACTCGAGTTGTGATAAATCGATTCCAAACACTGCACTCGTGATTAATCGATGTAAACTAATTGATTTTAGGCGTACGCTGGTTTAGCAACGATTATTGTGTAATCAATGTTATGATCGAAATATAATCGTTTCGTGTTAGATTATGAGTAGACCCTGTAGCATGAACGTGTAGACATAAGTTTCATCTCTTTCAACTGTCAGATTCGTCGAGAAAATTACGTCATACCGAGCCATGTCCAATACAAAAAGCTCGAAGTGACGTCATTTTATCGACAAATTTGACATGCTAAGGGTGTAGGATACGTGATGTAAGGAAGGAATCTACGACTCAACGAGTTCCTTTTTTTTACGAAATGAGTGAAATGATCGAAATGATGATAGTTTAATGGAATAAGATAAGGAATGGCTCCACCTGCATTTAGCGGGTATTTCAGCCAGTGTCAAGTAATTAATAGCAAGGGAAAATTCAATAAATACACATTATTCATAAAAAACCGGTCAGGTGCGAGTCGGACTCGCGCACGAAGGGTACCGTACAATTATCTATAAAAACGGTAAAAAAATCACGTTTGTTGTATGGGAGCCCCCTTAAATATTTCTTTTATTTAGTTTTTTAGTATTTGTTGTTATAGCGGCAACAGAAATACATCATCTGTGAAAATTTCAACTCTCCAACTATTACGGTTCATGAGATACTTTGGGTACGGAACCCTAAAAATGGATGATGACAGTGATAAAGATGGCGCGGTACTCAGTTATTACTTTTTTACGAAATGAGTGAAATGATGAAATATAATGGAATATGATGAGGAATGGCATCACCTGCGACTAGCGCGGGTATTTCGCCAATGTCAAGTAATTAATAGCAAGGACAAATTCAATAAATACACATTATAAATAAAAATTGGTGATGACAGTGAAAAAGATGGCGGATGACCAAAATTGATTTTGGAATTTGCCCGTTATTATATTAAAGAGGGAGCTTTGTCTAATATTTGACAGTGTCACTCGTCCAATTTCATGTGTGACTTTAACTATAGAGTGTAGAAGTAAAGGGGGTAGGATTCATCCGCCATCTTTATCATCTGCCATCATCCATTTTTATTTATAATGTATATTTATTGAATTTGTCCTTGCTATAATTACTCGACATTGCCATAAATACCGGATATCGCTGGTGCGGGCATTTCTCATCTTATTCCATCAAAATATTATCATTTCACTCATTTCGTAAAAAAAGAAGAAAAAGCAAAGTGGAATCATCTCCTATGGAAAAAATATTGAAAAAGTGTCCAGCTGAATGCTATAAATAACAGTTCAAAAACCTTCCACAATAGGGCTGGTGTCCACAAAGGGTATGGTATGAATATAGCATTTGTAGTTATAAAATATAGTATAATTGTCAAAATAATGCCACCTGATGCGAATGTGGCGCCACCCTTATTACATGCATTTCGACGGACACTTTTTCAATACACAGGTGACTCTCCTTTACTTCTACACTTCATAGTCAAGACGTATCGGACTCGATGGCAGTGGAATCAATGAGATATATTTCGGTAAAATTAAAAAATTTTCGCCATATTCGACTCTACCTTACGTATTTTTTTTTTGTTTTACCAACTAGGCTACTTAGATGTGCTGATCAATAAATTGAAACAATTTAAATACTTGTAGCTATTTGAGTCTAGATATGAAACGCAATTTATTCTGGAATCTTCGATAGCAATATGCCTCAGCTTAAAGTATTTATTCAAGTTTGATAACAGAACTCAAAGATAACTACGATTTATCGAATCCCGATATTATTTACGGCCTAAGTTTTCTTCACTTGGCGATTTTATTATTTTATAAAAAAAAAAGCTGGTGCCGAAAATTTTAAACTCTGAAAAGTTATTTAATATGAGAATAAAATATTTTTTTAATTCTACGCTCGTTATTTGTTTTTTAGAGATCCGTACGTCAAAAAGAAAAAAAGGAGCGCTAATGGGATCCGTTCATTGTTCGACTGTCTTTTTGACAAGATCCTATTTCTCTGGAACGCGTGGAGGTATTCAGTTGAAATTAATAACAAATACCATCCCTACTATCCCTTGGACCAGAAAAACTTCAAAGTTAATGCATTTAAGAAATACGGCCATTTATGCCGCTTATTTTAACTCATATGGGAATCAAACCTACGACCCTATAGGATTTCACCTATAATCTTGACATTTGGAAAACAGCATTTTCTTATAGCATAAGGAAAGGGGAAAATCCGAAAAGCGTAGATTTGTATTGACATCACATAAAACAACTTCTTATATTTTTGTTAAAAAATCTTCGCGTCTCGATTTCCTTGATGAACGAACTATTTACATACCTACAAATCAGTACGGAACCCTGGATGCGCGAGTCCAACTCACACTTGACCAGATTTTAACATAGTTAAATAATAATAAACTAACGGATTAAAAATTGGAACAAAATTGAAAAGAAAATGTTTAAAATAATTTATTCTTTATGTAGTTCTTTACTATTCTATGAAATAATTATTGTCACGCCCTTCACTTACTGGAGCGGGCGAATTAACTGTTTCTTTTTAATGTACTGTAACAAAAATATGTTATATCAAAGATGAAGCTTTGCCCATAGAGTTAAATGGAGATGGCTTATCGACGCCATGCAACAAATTTTTCTGACGTATATCTCATATCCGCCATTGCAGTTGTCTTATGCAGTTGCCGTATACTACAGGTACATGAGATAACAACAATGGCGGAATAACTACCGCAGAGCCATACGAAGAGTAGAATCGGTATGGGTACTCTAGTTACTCTGTGGATAGTACACTAGTTTTGGTGTTAGGACAAAATCAAAATCAAAAATTATTTATTCGTGTAGGCCCAAAAGCACTTACAAATAGTCAGATTCTACCACCGGTTCGGAATGCTGCTTCCACTGAGAAGAGCCGGTAAGAAACTCAATGGTTACTCTTTTCAAAATGATAATTGCGAGTAATACATTCTCAGGAGCAGCAATGCCATGAGAGCAGACAGCACCTTTGCCACAATACTAGAGAAGAATTATACTCACGGCAGTCTAATATTAAATACAAAATTTTCGCGCGTGTATTGACGCCTATGTGGGAGCAGAGCCTTCACTGTAAACCTGGACGATAAAATTTTAATCAAACTACAGCTATTATAATAAAAATTGGCATGGTTTTAAATTTCAATACCTAATTGCTGATTAGGCTGACTGAAAATATTTTTTATTATAATGAAATATTTTAAATTTTGGAGCATAATGTTGTGGTGTCATGACACACGCGTCGTATTTTTTGCCAAAACTAAAATGAACTGTATTGACATATAGAAAAAACTTTTTAAAAACAAGCTTTTATTTAATTTCCCTTAGTTTTCGTGTTCTCCTCAGCAAGCCCTTTTATTTGATACCCATACTGTGGTAGTGCAGAAAAAATAACTATTCCGCCATCTTGGATGATCCGCCATGTTGGAATTAGAATGACGTTACATAGCTAAGCATGCATTGTCATCCAAAGTAAGCGTGTATACCAAATTTCAGCTCAATCGGTTACAGATAACTGATTTAAAATTCAGTTGCAAGATTCCACCCGGACATACATTGCAAGTTAATATAAAGCTTGTAAAAAATTGAAAAAGTGTCCATCGAAATGTATCAATTAATAGTTCAAAACCCTTCCACAATGGCGCTGATGTCGTATATATCGACGCACCCCTAGAATAAGAATAAGTTTTTAGTAGAATAATATAAATAACATTTTAGTAAGTGGTACAGATGCTGGATATTCCGAGTCACGTATTATGACATCGCGTAGGTCGAGACGGCCTAAATCACCCAATAACCAAGGCCTCCGACATTATTTATCGGATTTATTCCTTTTATTAATAACATTTCTTCGTAAGTCAGCAGTGGTATAGTTGGAAAAACGAACGTAACAATATGTTAAACAGTCTGCATGTAACATCGGGAGTGGTTTACTACACAGACCATGTTGAGACCAGGGAAAGTTTCCGTGCGTTAAAACGTTTCTGTCATACCTATTACTAAAATCAAGTTTAATGCAGCTCATATTGTTAGGTGTAACTAGTGTTAAATAGCATCCGTGGTGCCTCCTTCACTTCTGTGGCAATTCAGCCAATACAGTTATTCTTGTCTACCGCTTTACAATGGAGGGAAGTGGATACATTTTTTTTCCAACTCCTACACCTTTTTTGATTAAATTCGTGCGGGTTCCAAGACAATTTAGCTTTTCCCGGGGACTTGCCGAGGGTCAAACCTCGATGTCTTCAATGGGCACCGCTGTCAATCCTGGCTTACAGGTGTAACAGTCGTGGGAATGTGTGGCGGGCTTAGTCCCAAAAATTTTTTGCTATAGTTGGTACATACAAGGTGAGCCCATGAAGTCGTTTAAAATGCGATTCAAATAAGAATAGGAATGTCAATAACCTCTATCTGTCAAATGTCACTTGAAAAGTATTGTAATTGTCTTACATTACATTTAAATAAAAAGGTGAAATTAGTAGTAAATTGTCTAATATAATATTTAATTATTTAAAGTCATAATTCTTTTTTTAAAACCATACCATACCTTTTTTATTTTCAATTTTGGCGCAAAGGCCCAGGAGCCATGCGCCAAAATTATTAAAGAAAAGAAAATAAGGACGCCAGTCGCAATTCTGCCGTTGTTAGTGTGCTTCGTCGTGCGACTGAGTGCATTTTTCACTCAACCTTTGCAAATAAATTTTATTTCAAAATTATCTTGTTTTGCTCACCTTACCTAACTGGTTAGAATTTACAGCTATGACGTCACAATATGGCGCAAAGTCGATCCTATTCTCATTTGAATCGCATAGTACACATATACACGTTTGTATACTATATTGGCACAGAGTACCTTTTCCAATAAGTCAAGTAAATCCGCTGGCCCCAGTGTGTCCAGGGCGTCAGTCAGTCGTCCCGTGACGTCACAAATCATTGATTGGTGCCACCAACAGATGCGTCGCGATTTACGGTATGTTTCCGTATATACATAATAGTAGATATTGTTATAATCCTCCCCAGCAGTATTGTTGAAATTTTCTTCTCATTCGTTTCGCTCTTGACAGAGCGTGGTCACGTCGAGGCATCCACGTCGGTGGCGGGGGCGGACACAGCTCTCCGGACGATCTCGCGCCATCGCTGTTTGTTAGCAGACTGTCTCGCGCAGTCAGGCACACGGTTGCCCACTGCGGACTTCACTTGGTCAGTCCAGCGTATAGGTGACCTGCCGCGCGATCTGGTTCCTTCTACTTTTCCCGTTACTACCAGCCGCTCGATGGAGTCGCCATCTCGTCTAGAGACATGCCCAAAGTATCGTAAAAGTTTGTTATATCAATCAAAATTTTGTAGTAAATATGTGTTGATTCTTAAAAAATAACATAGAAATCTTTTGATACACATAAATAAAATTGAATTGTCTGTTTGTAACGTAAAAATAATACATTCACACTAAATACATACGCGAGTATATACGATACCTATAACTAAAAGGTAATTTATAAAAAAATTGTCTGTAGGAATGTTTGTTCCAATTAAACTCCAAAACTGCTGAACTGTTTCAGATGTTTTAGAGTGTAACTCACTTTTATTTTAGAAAAGAAATTAGGGATCTGCAGTAAAAATATAAAACCCTTTTGTTCCGGGTAATCTCCTCAACAACTGGTCCGATTTAATGACACTTTCACTGGCAGATAGCTAATGTTATACGGAGTGATGTATGCTCCTTTTATTCTAGACAAATAATAAGGGTTCCCGAGTTACACGCCAAAGTATTATTACAGCTTAGCTAGTATTATTATATAGCCCCAAACGTATTGAACTCCGTTCCTAAACTTACCTTTGATTACGTAAAGCGCTATTCAGATTCCGGCCCTTATAACGACGTGTCCTTCAAAACGTTTTCTCAAATAAATCCCTCATAATACGTACGCGGGATGGGGGTAGATCCCAATGAAATGGACCCTTCTTTCCGTTCAATAGGATATCCACGATTCAGGTGCTTAAGTCGCTTCTTTTCTACTAAATGAGTGTAATGATGGAATTTAATGGAAAAAAAATATGGTAAAAACAAGCTTTTATTTAATTTCCCTTAGTTTTCGTGTTCTCCTCAGCAAGTCCTTTAATTTGATACCCATACTGTGGTAGTGCAGAAAAAATAACTATTCCGCTATCTTGGATGATCCACCATATTGGAATTAGAATGACGTCACGTAGCTAAGCATGCATTGTCATCCAAAATAAGCGTGTCTACCAAATTTCAGCTCAATCGGTTAAAGAAAATTAAATTTTTAACAAAAACAAAACTGACTTCAAAAACCTAGGTGCACTAAAAAGCTAAAAGTAATAACCTTATAATTCATTACATTTGGAGTAGGTGCCAATCTACGTCAGACTAGGCAGATACACACATGAATTGGCACCGACAGTTGAAAGAGATAAAACTTACGTCTAAGCGGTCATGCTAAGCTTTTCATTATCGATTAACTAGATAAGGATGAATTTTATTCGATTGCTTGTTATTATTTCGGGACCAAAGCCATGGTTACACTAGTCAAGGGTCTTCGCTAACTGAAACGGTCCGATCCACGGAGCTTCCTAATGCGAACGTGCTCGGAAATTTTATTTGGTATGCATAAGTTCTATAGGTATACAAGTTCAGTGTGAATTCTTGATGTTTTAGAAAAGTACTTTTCAAATCTACAATTAAAATAAAATAACAGCTTTTTATTAAGGCACATGAAAGTATATTCTGATTCCTAACACCTACTACTACTACTACAGCCCTTTTAACGTCCCACTGCTCGGCACGGGCCTCCCCTCAATGCGAGGGGGATTCAGGCCAGGGGGTATGTCCAATTAAAGGAAAATAGTCGAAGAGTGTGGTGTAAATAAATTCGCTTTTAAAATAAATTGACTCTCATTTTGATTATCATTTATTATGAGTTAACTAGCAGTGGTAGCCGAGTGGTTGAACGCACGCCTTGCAATCGAAGTGTGCAGGTTCAAACCCCGGCTCGCACCTCTGAGATTTATGTGCGAATCTCATTTTACATTCGAGATTATCACTTGCTATGAAACGGTGAAGGAAATCATCGTGAGGAAACCGACACGTCTGAGGGAACTTGACTAGTTCTCGATAGATGTGTAGTCTGCCAACCCGCACTGGGCCAGCGTGGTGGACTATGGCCCGAATCCCCCTCGCATTGAGGGGAGGCCAGTGCCCAGCAGTGGGACGTTATAAGGGCTGTAGTAGTAGTATGACTTAACTATTACTTGATTGACGTGCGAAGCCTGCCAACTCGTGTTCTGAATACCCCTCTCACTGAGAAAGGGATATAATCAACATATTCTGTGACATAAGTCTAGTCTTGGCGCTCATGCTGCAACTACTGTAGAACTTAAAATTGTTCATCTTATTATAGCAAATATTTGCCAAACTTACTGTTATCACATATTCTATCTATTATAAAGTAATCTATGAGCCAATTATTTAGCACCAATGAGGCCACTGACGGTCTCAAACATTATGGACGTCCGATTATAGCATCGCATCGGTACAGAGGTGAGTTTATACTATAACTAATCTGGCGGACTCAGTTCCAGGGATGTAGGATGACTGTGGGTTTGGTTAAACCAAGGAATAAACTGAAATAAACCTCTAGGCTCCTTAATTCTCGTGGAAAATGATACATAATAATAAAATAATACAATTGCAGTGGTAGCCTCGTGGGCAAGAACGCCCCCCTTGAACGTAAGGGGTGAAAGTTCAAATCCCATATGGCCATAGTCCACGCTGGCCCAGTGCGGGTTGGTGAACTTAACACGCCTTCATATAGACGTGCAGGTTTCCTCAAGATGTTTTCCTTCACCGCTCAGCAAGTGGTTAATCATTGTTAAAAATGACATTTGCACATGAAAATTATCTCAGAGGTACGGGCCCGGGATTCGAACTTGGTTACGTTCAAGGCGGTCGTTCTTGCAGACGAGGCTACCACTGCTAAAAGTATAGTAAATACTTTGAACATCAGATCTATCAAAACATCGTTTGCTGGCGTATCCCCAGAACTATCTGACAATAGATCTAAGGAGAGACATCGTAAACGCCGGGCTATTAGTACAGACATCAAGTGAATTGCCCCAATTATCGTGACAACGCGCCTCCCTCGAATTACTCAGAGAGGATTTAGATTGGTCGCGATATCGGGTCAAGGTATTTTACGTCTCCAAGGGTGAGAATGTCTTACAGTAATATTGGATGTCTTCTTTTACTTTATTAAGGTACCAAGGTAGATTTTAAGATTGATATAACTTTTTTACGGACTTTAACAAGGAGGAGGTCCTCAATTCAGTTTTTATTTTATGTTCATTCATAGCTTCTTCGTTTGTGAACTGATTTGGATAGATCTTTGTTTGTTTAATAGAAATTTCTTCAAAGGAGTTATATCCCATTTACGATTAACAGATAATAAACTCGTAAACCTTGGAACGAAGTCGTAGAAACACCAATGTTTTACAAGCTTTGTATTAGCTTGCAACGTATGTATGTCCGAGTGGAATCTTGCAACTGAATTTAAAATCAGTTATCTTTAACCGATTGAGCTGAAATTTGGTATACACGCTTATTTTGGATGACAATGCATGCTTAGCTATGTGACATCATTCTACTTCCAATATGGTGGATCATCCAAGTTGGCGAAATAGTTATTTTTTCTGCACTACAGTATGAATATCAAATGAAAGGGCTTGCTGAAGAGAACACGAAAACAAAGGGAAATTAAATGAAAGCTTGTTTTGAAAGAGTTTTTTTAACATAAATTTTTAATGTGTATTTATTGAATTTGCCCTTGCTATTAATTACTTGACACTGACTGAAATACCCGCTAAACGCAGGTGAAGCCAGTCCTCGTCCTATTCCATTAAATATCATCATTTCACTCATTCCGTAAAAAAAGAAGAACAATACGTTGAGAGGTGGTGGTACGCCCCTGAGGGTACTTCTTTGAAAAGGGGTGGTCAGGCCCCTTAGTATAGTTAATCACTTTCGGTCAGGAATGTCCTCACCACAGCTGAATAGCAAGGTGCACCTACATGATGTATTAATTGTGATCTTGGCCCCGGGGATATTTGCACCGGATACGCTATACGCAGCAAATATTAATGTATCTAGCAATACAAGTGTTTCAGTGCGATTGAAGCTCCGATCAAACTAGAGGCCCAAGACGTGTGGGTAATATTTTTTGCCAATACCAAAATGAACTCTGTGGTGTTAAACATAAAGATTGAAAAGCCACGCACCCACGCTGTAAAATTCGCTCTCTCACTAGCTCATTACGGCCGTTAGAAGGTCGGCAATTGTTTAGTTCAGGATAGTTCAGTCAATATAACCCATTGAATACCAATGTTCCCATTTGGAGCGAACCGTTTTTGCAGTTTCATTTGGTTCAATATCTTATTGTGTATATCTTAAAGTAGTGGTAGCCTCGTGGGCAAGAACGCCCGCTTTGATCGTAAGGGGTGCAAGTTCAAATCCCGGGCCCGCATCTCTGAGATATTTTTCACGTGCGAATGTCATTTTCAACAATAATTACCGCTTGCTAAATGGTGTAGTAAAACATAATGAGGAACCTGTCTATATGAAAGCACCAACCCGCACTGGGCCAGCGTGGTGGACTATGGCCCAAATCTCCTGCGTATTTTGCCCGGTATAATGGTTATAGGCTCGCCCCCTATTACATTGGGACCAAAAATACATCGCCGAAGTGTGGGCGCGCTGCAGTGCACCTCTGCCTACCCCTTCGGGGGATACAGGCGTGATGATGATGTATTATTAGTGTATATTCTGTAAAAAAATATGTCTAACAATAAAGATAATGGTTAGTACTTAATGGGTTAAGTTAATTGCGAGTATAAAGTAAAGAATCTTAGATTTGTTTACAATTTTTTAGAGGTAGCAGTGGTAGCCGAGTGGTCGAAGGCAAGTTCCAACCCCGGCTCGCACCTCTGGGATTTATGCGCGAATCTCATTTTCATCCGAGATTATCACTTGCTATGAAACTGTAAAGGAAAACATCGTGAGGAAACCTGCACGTCTGAGGAAACTTGAGTAGTCTTCGATAGATGTCTGAAGTCTGCCAACCCGCACCGGGCAAGCGTGGTTGTCTCCCCCTCGCATTGACGGGAGGCCTGTGCCCAGCAGTGGGACGTTAAAATGGCTGTAGTAGTAGTAGTAGTAGTAGAGGAACACCACCTAATTTAGAGAGATGTTGATTGTTGATCCATTAACAAAAGCGTTAACAAATACCACTACCACAAACCATTAACAAAAGTGTTTTGTAATACCGTAGTGAATGATTTAAAAAGATCTGTAAATAATAGGTTACTTAATATTATTTAAAGCAGTGGTAACCGAGTGGTCGAACGCACGCTTTGCAATCAAAGTGCGCAGGTTCTATCCCCGGCTCGCACCTCTGGGTTCCATGTGCGAATCTCATTTTCATCTGAGATTATCACTTGCTAAGAAACGGTGACGGAAAACATCGTGACGAAACCTGTGTGCCCGGTATAATGGCAATAGGCTCGCCCCCTATTACATTGGGACCAAAATACATCGGCGAAGTGTGGGCGCACTGCAGTGCACCTCTGCCTACCCCTTCGGGGAATACAGGCGTGATGATGATGTATTTATTTAATATTATTTAATTGACGATTGAAATGCACGAAAAGTTGCTTGACGAATAAATAAATAAACGAATAACGAATATCCCTTAAACCTACTACTCGACTGCGTGCGAGTATATAAAGTTTTAATTTTAAGTAACTTTTACTTTTATTTTAATCTAGATCTAAGTAGTAACCTAACCTTCCTTACTATGATTGTTATCGTTTTTGTGCCATCTTATTGGTAGTAATATTATTTAGTGGATAACGGTGTTGGTTATGCAATTATAAATGTATCTCTAACTTATTGTACTCATAGTATTTTTTTATTGTACAACTGTTTGTTTTCTTTAAAAAATAAAAAAATTAAATAAATAAATATAAATCTCAAAGTAATAACATCTTGTACTATGGGTTCCATAAAATTCTATTACACCCAGTCCAGGGCAGAGCACTTCAAGGCGTTATAGTAATGTAGCATATTACAGCTGCTGCACCATATCAGGCATTTCGAAGTGAATATGCAAATGACACGTCATTTCAAAGTCCATTAATATTAATGGAGACTGATTTATGTATGCTACAGACTTATTTGAGAGAAATTCTAAAATGGCAACCATGCATCACAAGTTGTCTAGTTAAATTGACCACGGGTTGGTCTAGCTCTTGAGTCTAAGGATTGCCAAAGGGGTCGATATCGACCACTTTCCGGTTGGTCACTTAACCTACCGTAAAGTTGGCAGACCACGTCGTTTGTATGGACCCGCAGTGGGCCAACATAAGTACCAAATGGAGTCCCACAGGTACAAGACGCCGTGGAAGACCAAAGAAACGGTGGCGCGATGATCTAGACATCTTTGCGGAAAAGACGTGGCCGGAAATGGCTCAGGATCGGGATCGGTGGAGGGAGAGAGGGGAGGCCTTTGCCCAGGAGTGAGGCCCAAACTAGGCTTTAAAAAAAAACAAAAAAAAACTTTTGTATTAGAAAACCGGCCTTGAACGTAAGGGGTGCAAGTTTGAATGCTAGGCCTGTACCTCTGAGTTGATTTGGATGTGTGAATATCATTTTCAATAATGATTACCACTTGCTGAATGGTGAAGGGAAACATCGTGAGGAAACCTGCACGTCTATAGAACCCGTGTGAAGTTCAGCAACCCGTACTGGGCGAGCGTGGTAGACTATGGCCCAATTTACTGACGTATGGTCGAGTGGCTTATGTCACAGAAATTTAATCTTTATAATTATTTTCCACAGAGTACATTTTCTTAATCTTCTTTTTTACGAAATGACTGAAATGATGATATTTTAATGGAATAAGATGAGGAATGGCTCCACCTGCGTTTAGCGGGTATTTCAGCCAGTGTCAAGTACTTAATAGCAAGGGCAAATTCAATAAATACACATTATAAATAAAAACGGATGATGATAGTGATAAAGATGGCGGGTGAAATCGCTGCTTGAGTACATTTTCAAAAAGTCGAGTTAAATCGCCCCAATCAGTGCTCCCAGCGCTGTATCCCCTTGAAATATATTCGAGCTGCGATAAGTACATTCAAGCTACTCGGTTCAAGCTATTAAGATAACCTCTGGATAACAGAATTGAGTGATAATTTACTTGCTACCTGTTGATTAGAAATAGTTAAACTGTTGGAAACTGCTCCCTAACCTGAAAACTTTATCACCACCAAAATGAATTCTGTGTCAATAGACATAAAGATTGAATTTCTGTGCTAAAAGCCACGCTTCCATGCGTCAAATTCGCTCGCGCTGTTTAAGTTATTTCGTTGAAGAATGAACTTTTTCTATTTGTGTCAATACAGTTCTTTTTGGTAATGACAAAACATTTAACGCGCGAGAGTTAACGCCCCGAAACGACACTGACCAAGTTCAGTTGGAAGTCAGTCACAATTCAGTCATAAGTCGCACCACGGCACTCGAAAAATAAAGGAATAATTAAGAACACAGAAAAGTTTCAATTGGAAGAAACCCGAACCTGATAGGCTAGCAAATGAACCAAACTGTATTGATACATAGGAAAAGTTATTTCTCCAACGAAATGTCATTGACGGCGCGAATAGTATGCTAATATTGCTATTACATATTAATAAGAAAGTTTCTGAGGAGGGATGGCTGTTTGTTACTCTTTAACGCAAAAGCAGCTGAACGGATTTTGATGAAACTTTACAGTATTATTGTTTACACATCAGATTATTATATCTATATATATAAAAAATCTATGCCACTTTTCGTTGTAAGCTAACTCCTCCTAAACGGCTGGACCAATTTGAATTATTTCTTTTTATATGCGTTTGCGTGGCATCCTGGATGGTTTAGATTCACAATTGGACCAGGTAGGTGGCGCTGCTTTCGTATGTCACTCATTCTAAGGCGGTACGAAGTTCGCCCGGTCAGCTAGTAGGCTATAATTTATAACGATATTGAATCATTGTATTATGCGCGGGCGAAGTCGCGGGTACTAGCTCACTTATAATAAACTGAAATGTCTGTCTTTATTCGACGGCTAAGCCTCAAATATGGCACAGACAGACCTAATACTTTTACCTGACCTAGGTTTATAGCCTACGCACTGAATAAATTATTTTCTATCTCAATCTAGCTAGAATCTTTTGGCGACATTTCGAGAAATGTTGGATATATTTTTTCTTTTTTTGTGTCGAGAAAATTTCATAGTTTCTTGTATTTCATAGACTAACGCACAAATTTATAAAAATGCGTGATCCATTTTTTATTGTTTTCAGAAGTTATTTCCAGGATGTTTCTAAAATAATATCACACTAGCTGAGAGAGCGAATTTTGCTACCCATTTCGGACTTCAAAAACATTGCATATAACTTTTAAGAAGCATCACCCGTACTCGAAAATTCAACTCCAGACGTTACTCTACACTACGGGGTCAAAACGCGCGCATCAAATATTTTGTTCAAACCAAAACGAACTGTATTAACTTATAGGGAGAACTCATTCTTCATTCTCCAAATTTTGACGGGTGTTCGCGTGGCTTCTGCAATCAAATTCAATCATTATGTACATTGAAACAGAGTACGTTTTGGTATTGGCAAAAGGCTGGACTCATTTGAGAACCCGAGGTTTTAAGCGATTCGATTTGCATAGATAGGTACTGCGACATTCCGAACTTCCTATTCGAATATTCTTAAAAGAATCCTTTATTCGTAGTTCGTGCGCACGCTACCATCACATATCAAATTAACTGGCCATTGAACAAAACATTATTAGCGGCAAGTATGTGATCTGAAATCTAAATGATCTTAAGTATGTGGTAGCCGAGTGGTCGAACGCACGACTTGCAAATCAAAGTGTGCAGGTTCAAACCCCGGCTCGCACCTCAGGGTTTCATGTGCGAATCTCATTTACATCCGAGATTACTACTTGCTATGAAACGGTGAAGGAATACATCGTGAGGAAACCTGCACGTCTGAGGGAACTTGACTAGTTCTCGATAGATGTGTGAAGTCTGCCAACCCGCACCGGGCCAGCGTGGTGGACTATGGCCTGAATCTCCCTCGCATTGAGGGGAGGCCCGTGCCCAGCAGTGGGACGTTAAAAAGGGCTGTAGTTAGTTAGTTAGTATGTGATCTGAAAACTACAGCATACAGCGCCATTGACTATATAAAACTGGACTAGCATCGACGCTAGAAACGCATCTTTAATAAGCGATAAAAAATCGTTTAATGATTTATATATACCAAGTGACGCAGAAAAATCAGACCGATCGAATGGTATATTTATGAAATTATATATATACTAAAACCTTCCTTGAGCTCCACTCTATCCATTGGTGAAACAAGCAAAAAAAGTCGGTGCAGTAGTTTTTTGAGTTTATCGCGAACAGAGAGACTGACAGACAGACGCGGTGGAGGACTTTGTTTTATAATAAAGCAGTAGTTATAAAATTATAATCTCTTTGACAAAACGAAGACGTGGCTCATCTCGTAAAACTACAATCATTTTCTCATCAAAACTGACTTTAAGTTTAAGTGAGACATTTAAAATTCACTTGCTTGTACAGACTACATGAAAATTCAAACGGGACATTACTATGAGGGAATACAGGTTGGCTACTTAACCAGAACATTACGTGACTTAGTCGTGGTCGCGTCTACTCTACAAAATTTTGTTACTTGACAATATGTTGTTATTTTGATTTTTTTATCTATCAACCAGGGACGTCCACTGCTGGACATAGGCCTCCCCCATAGATCGCCACAAATTACGTTCTTGGGCTTTATGCGCCCATCGACTCCCGGCGACTCTGGTGAGGTCGTCCGTCCATCTGGTCGGGGGTCGTCCCACATTACGCTTCCCTGTTCGTGGCCGCCACTCGAGGACTTTGATGCCCCAACGGCCATCCGTTCTCCGGGCAATGTGTCCGGCCCATTGCCACTTCAAACGTACAACCCTTCGAGCTATGTCTGTAACCTTGGTTCTTCTGCGGATGTCCTCATTTCTGATTCTATCGCGCAGTGAAACTATTTGTGTCTGTCATGGGGGGTTTGCCATAATCGCCAAACTTGGCATGCGGGTTGGCGATCGCAATATATGGATGGTGTTGGGCTCACGGCGCTGCTGCCCACCGAAGCGCGAGTTAATAATCCCAATCCACACGGCAGCAGATTTGATTGACCAGATTTTGTTACTTGACAAAATTTTGTTTCTTGACCAATTTTTGTTACTTGAACAGATTTTGTTACGTGACAAAATTTTACTTGACCAGATTTTTTTACTCGACTAAATGTTATTTCTGGACTATAATTCGATAATCGACTAAATTTATCGATTAAACTTTATTTATCTAGTCAATTAGGATTTTGTGACTCGACTCGAATCTCGCGAGTTGACAAAATGTAGCGATTGAACTTTATTAATTTAAATAAATTAATGGTAATAAGAAACTTTTTAAACACAAGCTTTTGTTTAATTGCCCTTAGTTTTCGTGTTCTCCTTAGCAAGCCCTTTCATATGATACCCATACTCTGGTAGTGCAGATAAATTATCTATTCCGCCAACTTGGATGATCCGCCATATTGGACTTAGAATTGCGTCGCATGCATTGTCATCCAAAATAAGCGTGTATACCAAATGTCAGCTAAATCGGTTAAAGATAACTGATATAAAATTCAGTTGCAAGATTCCACCCGGACACATACATTGCAAGTTAATATAAAGCTTGTAATTAAATAATTAATCAAGTCAACTAGGATTTTGTGACTCGACCTAAATCTCGCGACTCGAAAAAAATTCACACCGGTCCTATAGTAATACTTATACTTAGTATACCTTACTGAGTACGGGATCATACGATGGGTATGCGTGGTCTGGCGATAAAAATAGTATCCCGTCTACGCGGCCCCACTTCATTCTTTATTCGCCCCATCATGTTTTATTACGTGCTTATTTGAATTTCAAGAAAAAGGCTGGAAATAAAATACTTTCACGAGATTACTGGAGTTTATGAGTTTTACAATAAAGGTAGGGAGTGCCTAGACTTAATTATATTACAGTACGGGCTCGTAAATTTACATAAAGTGCTCAAGAGTGAATAGGTATAAGATGGTCTTATGCTGTATTAGCTTCTACCCGCGACTTCGTACGCGCAGACTTCGATTGTTATCGTTATTGTTGAAATTAATAAGAAAAACATTATATAAACCAACTAATGCCATCTATGATTATCATATGTAACTTATTGTCTGTGGTCTTATGTCTTTTACTTATTGCATTGTCTGTGGTATTCAATAAAATTCTTCTCTTTAAACAGCGTCATGAAACGCGAAAAAGGGCCGGATATCCGGTAACCGGATATCCGGCGCTCCGTCCTGGTAGCGTGCCGGATATCCGGTATCCGGCCAAACCACTATCCGTTTCATCTCTAGTATCTAGAGTACCCATAACGACTCCACATATTTTTTATGTATATTGCCACAGAGTTTGTTTTGATATTGGCGTGTATGTGGCTTAACACAGAAAGTCAATCTTTATGCATATATAACACAGAATACATTTTCAAATAAAGTGAAGTCAATTCACTCACCCCAGTATGTCCAGGGTACTTATTATTCAGCTCGCGTTTCTGATACAAGCGTGCATTTGGTGTAGTTAGTTTGATCCTATTTAAAATGGTATAAACTCGAGGCTATCTTCACTAACACAGTTTTCAGGATCCTCTTTGCACACTAGGCTGTCAACCCTCGCTCGTCAATATTTTTACCAGTAGGTACCAAAAACTAACTCTACTACTACAGCCCTTTTAACGTCCTACTGCTGGGCACGAACCTCCCCTCAATGCAAGGGGGATTCATAGTCCACTACGCTGGCCCAGTACGGGTTGGCAGACTTCACACATCTATCCAGAACTAGTCAAGTTCCCTCAGACGTGCAGGTTTCCTCACGATGTTTTCCTTCAGCGTTTCATAGCAAGTTATAATCTCGGATGAAAATGAGATT
This sequence comes from Ptilodon capucinus, assembly GCA_914767695.1. NCBI lineage: Eukaryota > Metazoa > Arthropoda > Insecta > Lepidoptera > Notodontidae > Ptilodon > Ptilodon capucinus. Next base: position 3,498,313 of record OU611830.1, on the reverse strand, counting down.
GAGAGATATGTCGAAACAAAACGTCAAATTGGTCAATTTTATATGGTTCCGTACCCAAAGGGTAAAACGGGAACCCTATTACTAAGACTTCGCTGTCCGTCCGTCTGTCACCAGGCTGTATCACTTGAACCGTGATGGTTAGACAGTTAAAATTTTCAAAGATGATGTATTTCTGTTTCCGCTATAATAACAAATACTAAAAAACAGAATAAAATAAATATTTAAGGGGGCTCCCATACAACAATCGTGATTTTTTTGCCTTTTTCATAGATGGTACGGAACCCTTTGTGCGCGAGTCCGACTCGCACTTGGCCGGTTTTCATTTTGTTTCGACATATCTCTAATAGAGATTGATGTTTATCAAACGAAAATCGGGTCCCTGTATTGACACATAGAAAAAGTTCATTCTACAACGAAATGACACAGCGCGAGCGAATTTCGTCACGTGGGGGCGTAGCTTTCCACAAAAATCAAGAAATCATTCTTTATGCATATTGACACAGAGTTTATTTTGACGAGCGAATTTTGACGCTCCAGTGCGCTCAGGGTTTACCGCCTCGCGGTTATTCGCCGCGAACACTCGCAAATATATTCGCAGTAGTGCGCGGGCCGTGTTGGCTGTAATTACAAATTAGCGCGCACCGCACTTTGCTCGCGCGACCGGCCGCCTGTGACGCGCAATCGCTTCATGTAGTAACGCGCAAGTAAGAAATTAATTTACGAAATTGCTCCGAATATGAAGTTTTTATGCCATTTGGATTCACGGCTCTAAGTCCATAGCGCCCAAAATGTAATAACGATATTAGCAAAAAATTAGTTCGACAAACTCCGGCAGCCAATAAATTTGTGGCGACACCTATATGTCGCCACAAATCAGAACTACCATTCGCTAATAGATGGCGCGACAACCAATACATCGCAATTCCACGCATACAAAATCTGAGTCGCTATACAAAGTTATACGGAAATCCTGCATCGCGCTAGAAGAGTTCTCGACGAACTGAACTATATACGTACAATATATATGAATACATCATCACGCCTTTATTCCTCGAAGAGGTAGGAACATGTGTAATGTAGTGCGCCCACACTTCGCCAATGTATTTTAGTGCAAATGTCATAGAGGGCGAGCCTGTTGCCATTATACCGGGAACGTTCTCCTTCAATACGAGATTGATTTCTCCTACATACAAGTACAATTATTAGTATTATATACAAGTCTCCAACATTTACCGTTTAGGAGCGAAGCGGACCCCGCCTGGCAGGAAGATCTTCCCTTTAAACACCAAAATTTTAATATCGAGGGTATAGTACTAAAAGCCAATAGGTATAAACTTGTTATATATCGAGGGCTGGAAGGCTATTTGACTCAAGCGACACTTTTGGGCGATTAAGTCTTAAGTCAAAATCGTGCAAGAGTGTCGCGTAAGTGAATTAGCCTTTCAGCCCTCCAAATAATATCGTTATAATTAAAAAGTAAAATTGGATTACACCACAGAAAAGAGCATCAAAAATGCACTTAGACGGACTAATAAAACGATTTTTGATTTTTAGGGTTCCGTACCCAAAGGGTAAAACGGGAACCCTATTACTGATACTTCGCTGTCCGTCCGTCCGTCCGTCTGTCACCAGGCTGTATATCACGAACTGTGATAGTTAAAGAGTTGAAATTTTCACAGACGATGTATTTCTGTTGCCGCTATAACAACAAATACTGAAAATAAGAATAAAATTAATATTTATGAGGCTCCCATACAACAAACGTGATTTTTTTGCCGTTTGCCGAAATGACTCATTATTACATGAACTCGTTCAAACTTCACACGTCGCTTTGGTCTACCTCAGCGGGCCCGTTCGGACCACCTAATTAAAATATTTCGCTTACTTCATACAAGAAACCGTGAAGAGGCACGCCTTAATTATAACTCTATATAAGGTTTATTTTACCGTACAACATAATTGGCAAAAATATAATTTTGCGGTCATACAAAAACCATTGGCTGGCAGAAAATAATTAATGGCTGGCACTTAGAAATATTTATAAATGATTCGGTTTTGTGGGATTGCTGTTAATTTGCCAACTAAATGCATATGAAAGTATACAGGGTGTATAGTCCGGAATAATACTTTGGATACATATTATACGGTAGCTCATATGTGTATGCTTAGTGAAGACAGTTTATACCTAACTATCATAGTTTCCGAGTTATAGACCATTGAATATTTGTCACGGGTATCGTGTTCCGGCCTTTGAGTACATCCATAACCCTATTCAGCAGTGTAAACTACATTTATGAGAGGCGACTACCAGAGCATAACAGAGCATGCAAATTGTACATAGGACTCGAGATATTACGAGTTATAGAAATTGACGACGAAATAAAAGTTGAAAAAACATGGTCGAATTTCGATCAAATTTTTATACCATTAAGTTGTATACTTGATACTGATGCAAACGTCCAAGTATTATTTCGGACTTCTGAAACACCCTGTATACGATACTTAAAACGCAAATGCATTTTTTAAATTTATGTCTGTCCTTCTGTCTGTTTGTTCTGCGTAAACTTCCAAACCGGTGAACCAATTTTGATGGGACTCTCACTGGCAGATAGCTGATGTTCCAAAAAGTAACTTGGTCTGCTTTTATTTCGGGAAAATAATTAGGTTGTTAAAATCCGCGCGTATGAAGTTGTGGGTTCAGCTGGTTGTTTTTATACCGGGCACATTTTACAGTGCGTGTTGAAGAAGTTTACACGGATTTCTATAGACGAGTAGTTTTCCTCACGATGTTTGTCTTCACCGATCACCAAGTGATAATCATTAATGAAAATTGTGGCGTTAAATCCGATTCTTCTACTTAAAGTTTTTACGAAATAAAGAGAAGAATAAGTAGAATAAGACGAGGAATGGCAGCATCTGCGATTAACGGGTATTTCCAATGTCAAGTAATTAACAGAACGAGCAAAATAAATAAATACAAATCTATACAAATAAATAAAATTGGAGTGTCTGTTTGTAATATCAAAATAACACTTTTTTACCAAATGTGAATGAAAGTATATACGATACCTATAACGAAAACGCAACTTTAAATTTTTTTGTCTGTCTGTCTGTCTGTCTGTCTGTTTGTTTAAGGTAAACTTCTAAACGGCTGAACCGAGTTCAATGGGACTTTCACTGACAGATAGCTGACGTTCCAAGGCGTAACTTAGGCTACTTTAATTTTAGAAAAAGCATTAGGGTTCCGCGGGAAAAACATAATACCCATATTTCCGGGTAATCTCCCTAAAGTCCACGCGGGCGAAGTCGCGGGCACAGCTAGTCATAAATAAAAATATTGAATGTCCTTAAATCCAAAAGTTATTTGCCAGGACATAATTTAGTTTAAGGTAGATTATGTATACAAATTATGTTTCAAATGCATGCAGTAAAGCATGATACACACAGGCGAATAATTATAAAGCTATGAATAGTAATCAATGTAATTCAGCTTGAAAGGGATGTCAGATAATAGGGTGATGTCAATGAGGTATTAACCTAGTTTGACGTGCACGTTTATTCATATTTACGAAACACTTATGTAAATTATAAATAAATAAAAAAAGCAGTGATAGCCTCGTGGGCAAGAACGCCCGCCTTGAACGTAAGGGGTGCAAGTTCAAATCGCACCTCTGAGATAATTTTCAGGTCTCTTCTTCTTAGTCGTATACTCCTGGCGGAGTGGTCGAGGTCATGGATTGTCTAGTTGGTTGGTGGCGGTTTTTGTGAGACCTCTCCATCTCTCTCTGTCAGTAGCATTACGTGCACATTCATTAAGAGTACACTTCGTTGAGGACTTGATGAGGTCTGTCCATCTTGTTGGTGATCTGCCGCGGGTAATTTTCATGTAGGAATATCATTTTTAACCGACGAAAAAAAAAAAGGAGGAGGTTCTCAATTCGACGCGTATATTTATTTTTTATGTTTTTTTATGTATGATCACGCATATCTCCGGCGTCACTAAACCGATTTCGATTTTTTTTATGACGTTTGCTAAGGAATTCTTCGAGGGTGGTCCCATTTTCAAAACATTATCAGAAATCATTACATTATCAGAAATGGGGGGTTGAAGGTCACACAATTTAAAAAATATTTTTGATCAACCTGAAACTTTGTATATGTATTTTACATAAAGAAACACGTGTTTTAGGAAATTTGAAAAAAAAAATATGTAGCGGGTGAAATGGGGTGATAAAGTTTGCATTCTTGACTATAGCATATCTTTGGCGTTAGTGAGCCGATTTCGAAAAATCTTTTTTTGTTTAATACGGATAGTTAACAAATATCGAAACGATGGAATGGAAAGGGTGGTGAGGGGTGAATTCCTTTTTGGGCTGTTATGAGGTGCTAATACTTGCATCTTTTCACAAAATAGATGATAAATTCGCCTTCAAAAACCTAGGTACACTAAAAAGTTACAAATAAGCTTATAATTCATTACATTTGTAGTCGGTGCCAATTCATTTGTGTATTTGCCTAGTCTGATGTAGATTGGCACCTACACCATGATATACCTACGCCCGCATGGACTTTACTTGGAATTATACCCATTTTTAACCAACGAAGAAGACAGAAGAGGTTCACAATTCGACACGTATTGGTTAGGGTATAACTTCGAAGTTGGTCCTATATAAATTAGGAACAAAAATACTACCCGAAAGGTGAGAAAATAGGGAGAGATTTATTGTTCATTCCCAAATTTTAATGCTGAGTTGTGTATTACAAAAAAAATAAGCAGTAGATTCAGATTAAGTAGTAGATTTTAGCCACAAAAAAATATAAAATAAAAACTTTTTAACAAAAAATTAAACCGCCGAAAATTTTAAAAAGCAAAAAATAATCTACCTTTTTTTATGTAACCTTAATAACAAAGTTCTTAAAGTAATGTAAGTATACCTAAGTCATTTTGAGTCGGCGCCAAACAATCAATGAACAATAAATTTAAAGAAATAACCAAATGAAATTAACAATGCAACGTGAAATCTTCAGCGACAAACATTAACATTCCAAAAAATTGCTCTCCGTACGACCACTCGCACAATTTGTGAGTGCACACATTGTGTCTCGCTATCTCGCTGTGTATTGCTGTCTCGCTGACATTAACTTCCTGAACGCTCGGCATTTTCCGGCGAAGGGGCGTGTCGCGCCGCGCCGCCGCCGCTGTACATCACACTTTACTAAATTAATTAATTTGCTTGTTTGGCGCCGACTCAAAATGACTTAGGTATACTTACATTAGTTTAAGAACTTTGTTATTAAGGTTACATAAAAAAGGTATATTATTTTTTGCTTTTTAAAATTTTCGGCGGTTTAATTTTTTGTTAAAAAGTTTTTTCAACAATGATTACCACTTGCTGAACGGTGAAGGAAAACATCGTGAGGAAACCTGCACGAGGGTACAAGCTTAATGCCATTCGGACACATTCCCTTTCAATGTAAGAGAGATTTTGGCCATAGCCCACCACACTGGCCCAGTGCAGGTTGGTGAACTTCACCCGCCTTTCTATACGTCTCCTCACGATTTATGCCTTCACCGTTCAGCAAGTGTATGATTCTTCATTCTTGCATTTCTGAATTCGTAATGAATTCCAAATTAATCTAAAAACATTGTACATTTTCAAATTAAACGACAAATTACGGGAAACGCTAAAAACTTTTTACAATTACACCGTAATTTTTATTATAAAAGCAACAAATTTTACGATTGCTACACTACGAAGTAGAAATGCACAAATATAAAAGTACACTTGGAAAAATTAATTTACTTACATAACATTCCATTCTAGACTTTAACGCTAGGTGTTAAGATTGATACAATAATGTAGTTAAATTACAAGCGGCATTATAAAGTTTGCACGAAATAGATTTTATCAAAGCAACACTGTTGGCAGAACTAACATTGAATCGTTGAGCCATTAATTAGTCTCTATTTGAGTGTTGGCAAGTTTTACAATTGTTCAGCAAATTTAATTACTAAGGTTTACGGCAGCTGTTTATACAATATCAAATTATGTGAAATGTTCTTGTCCTTCATCGTGATACGTATTTAAAAAATATTACCTCGTTTTAGAATTGTAAAATACATTTCGAAGCTTGAAAGGCAATCCCTACTAAGCGCCAAAAAATCGTGATATGAGTTTTAAATACCATGGCTAATACCACGCTTGGTCAGGCGCTGGTCCGGCTCCACAGGAACTCATTTAAGGGATTTTAGCTAATTGTCCCGTTTCCCTCCTCCTTCCTACCTTTAAATCTTGTTCAACACGTAGTTTGTGTAGTGATTTAATTGTGTTTTGAGAATGTATAGCCTCATTAACTTTATATTGTATAATTGTTAATTAAGAAAAACACGAAAATGTAAATCCTTATTTGAAAAAAGCAACCATGGAGTGTCTTGCCCATTCTTCTCCATAGGAAATGCATTCCGAATGGGTGGTAGAGCTACTATTTATTGACGATTCATAAGTGCCTGTATTGGTTTATATGAATAAAAAATATTCTGATTCTGATGCGAACGGCCAGATTTTTCGGCGTCGTTTGGTACTTACATATAACTGATTTTACGATTTTTTTGCTTTTCAAGCGTCAATTTTATAAAAAAAAACTGACTACAATTTTATAACTGTGTCCAATGAAAGATCTAGAATCAATATTAAAAAATACAGTGGCAGATAGCTGATGTTATTTAGACTATTTTTACTTTAGAAACTCAATTGGGGTTCCAGGGGAAAACATAATACCCATATTTACGGATAATCACCCTAAAGTCATGAATAATGATGATAATTTCCTGTCTTTATGGAATAGAGGGCTTACATTTAAAAAGGTATTGAATCATATTGTATAAATGAACATTTAAAATGTCCTCCAAAATGTGCTACTGTTTGCATACGCGAGACAACCGGTCCCAGTAACCGCAGCATCTAGATTACAATCTACTTAACTGTCCAGCTTTTAGTTAGAATTTAGTACTAGATTGAAAGTTAATTTGTAGTGTCGCTCTCGTATGCAACCAAAATAAAGGGATGTGAAAATACTGTAACACGGAAGGAATATTTAAACAAAAACCTAGGTGCACTAGGTGCTACAAATAACTGTAAAACTCTTTACATTTGGAGTAGGCGCTAATCTACATGAGACTAGGCAAATACACACATGAATTGGCACCGACTCCAAATATAATAATTAATTATAGCTTTATTTGATAGGTAATTTGTAGATTTTTATTGCACCTATGGTTGAACACATGCAAGTATTATCACCTTATAACAGCCATAAAAAAGTAAATATTTACCTACAGCCAAAAAAAATCACCCAACCCATACATAAAAAATTGTTATTAAAACATCACAAACAGATACTACAACTTTGTTTATTTGTATAGATAGATATTCCTATACAGCTATGCAAAAAAAACATTAACAAAAGAACATAAGCTCAGGAATATTACGTAAAATAAGTTTTCATTTAGTTTTTCTTTTTATTTTACGTTCAACGACAAAAATAAGGTCAAACACCAAAAACCTTTAAATTCAAAACAAAACGTCAAATTGATTTGTCAAACACCGCATGATTCATAGAAACGATTACTTTTAATTATATTTTACATACAATGTTAACGGCACGCGAACCTTGATGGCTGACGCCAAAAATACCGACAGAACTGATGAAGAGAAAGGCAATGAAGAAACGACTGCTAAGAGCGATAGAGTTAGAGAGAGACAGGATGATGCGGGACCGTCTCGTGTCACACCTCTCCCAGGAGCCATCCACGCCACAAAACATGCTCAACTAGGCATATCCAGATCAGAACATAGCATAAGACACATTATCACTACTAAAGACGTGACTAACGCACTAAAATCCATCAGTTTCGGTGCACCCGTGCAAACAATTAACAACCCTAACGCAATAGAACTTAAAATACCAATTCTAGACAAAGATGGAGCCCCTAACAGAGTCGACTCGACTACACTGATAGATTTGAAGAAGTTTATGGCGTCCTGTTTCAAATTCAACAAAGACGCTCCGACTTCTATTGTTTTAGATGAAGTGAACAGAAATAATGTGCAGAGTGTGCATGCAGTGATCAGTCCTATAACTGGTCCACACGATCTTCCTAACTCCAGTGAAGTACAGACGGAGTGTCAGCCAATCAACGCCAATGAAGTCATTGTAACCAACATTGATCCAAAGTTGGCCAAGGTTGGAACTGAAAAGAAGAAGACATCTGGGAATATTTCAGAGAGATCGGATTTGGGTGTGGCCCAAAGGGATTCGATGTCCAGTATTGGATCAAACGTTTGCAGGATTTGCATGACGCGTGGCCGTGAAAGGTTGGTTATTCGAACGTAGCTACGTAATTATAATATCGCCAGACAATACATACCCATCGTATGTTCCAAACTAAGTTTGTACAATGGACTGGGGCGATCTCAGTTACATTCAGACAAGGGCAGATTAAGTCAAGGCAATTTCCGAAATTTGCCAGTGGCGAGGATTGAACCCACAATCGCCCAGTGCACTGAGCCGGGTGGCCTACGCCCAGTCCACTAGACCATACCAACCTCAATTATGTTACTTTTTACTTACGATAGAAAGTACAGAAGCATTTAGTGTATTGAAGATTGAAACAGTTCGGAAACAGAATACGAAATAGCCACGCTGAAATGTTTATTTGCTCTGAAAATGTATTCGTTTTAAATCTTATCTTAGATGTTTTCCGTCTAGTAGGATTGGGTGGAGTGTTTTGTTGAGCCTATCTAAGTTTGACACCATATTTCTTGGGAAATAGGTCATTTCTGTCTATTACACTCTTTTTACAAGCTTTATATTAACTTGCAACGTATGTATGTCCGGGTGAAATCTTGCAACTGAATTTTAAATCAGTTATCTTTAACCGATCGAGCTGAAATTTGGAACACACGGTTATTTTGGATGACAATGCATGCTTAGCTATGTCACGTCGTTCTAATCCCAATATGGCGGAATAGTTATTTTTTCTACACTACCACAGTATGGGTATCAAATGAAAGCGCTTGCTGAGGAGAACACGAAAACTAAGGGCAATTAAATAAAAGCTTGTTTTTAAAAAGTTTTTTTTTACCATTTTTTTTATTTGATTACTGGTATTATGGGGTTATCAAATTACTAGTCACCCTTAAGCGTCCGCACACTGGATCTTCAATACTCGTGCGTAAATTTTTTCAACAATACAAAAAACTAACTTTATTTACTAATAGAAAAAGTTCATTTTTCAACGAAATAACATTGACAGCGCGAGTGTATTTCGACGTTTGACATTTACCACAGCAATTTAATGTACAGTGCTTGTAGCATGAGCGCCAAGACTAGTCTTATGTCACAGTACATCTTGATTTTGTCTCTTTCTCTCGTATGAAATTCGACAGAGAGCATGAGAGCGAATTCGTGACAAAGTTCTTGCTTGTACAGGGCCTCATGTTGTTAATTTAATAGGGTGGGGCTATATGCGAGACTGTTTCGTAGACTTGTTATGAGGATAAAAAATAACCACCTTCTTTAATAGAACTCTTTACTTTAAGGTTGATATCTCCGTGTAACTGCAAAGGTTCGTTGGCGAACGTCCATCTCAGCTGCCTGGAGAGATGGCTCAATCAAGTCGGCAGGAATCACTGCGAACTGTGCGGATTTAGGTAAATAAATATCGCAAGACAACACATACTCATTCTATCGATCGCTATTCGATATAAGCGACATGTTTTTAACTTTACAGGAGAGCATACTTATTTGACGCAAAAAAAATCGCTGATTCCAAATATGGATATAAGTCAATATCGCCTAAAAGTGTCGCTTAAGAGTAATAGCCTTTTTTACCCCTCGATATGATCCCAAATTAAGCAAAGCTTAAACTGTGGGTACCATACAATTACAAAAAACACCACAACGAAAGTGTTAGGGGACTTGAGAGCCTGGTGTAGTGAGTCATATGCTCAAATCACTAGGCAAACCCGTCGTCTCAGTATGCATAAATTCTTTCATAATCTATGGTACGTACTATTAAAAGATTCATTATGCTTCTTGTCATGCTTACTTTCAGTCTTTTCTAGTCTTGAAGTTGAAGGTTTATGATTCAAACATAATAATAAAAGTTTTTTTTTTAATAGCCTATTTTGTGCCCCACTCCTGGGCAAAGTCCTCCCCGCATTCCCTCCACCGGTCCCGATCCTGCGCCATTTCCGGCCACGTCTTCCCCGCAAAGATGTCTAGATCATCGCGCCACCGTTTCTTTGGTCTTCCACGGCGTCTTGTACCTGCGGGACTCCATTTGGTACTTATGTTGGCCCACCTCAGCGGGTCCATATGAACGAACGACGAATAATGAAACAATAAGCTGTTAAATTATTTTTAAAGCCAGATTAACATTTTTCACAAAGTATTTAAGCAGTATCCAACTTTGCAGTCATTAATTTTATTTGCAAAATATTCCAATTTGATATCGAAATAGGAAACGAACAAAAACGGTTCTCGGTATCCGCATTTCCGATATTCAATTGTTAAAACTTATTTAACGTCCAAATCGAGTGGAACGAAGTTAACTAACTTCCCTCTCGTCCGCTCGCTTGCCGCCGCCGCCGCCGCCGCCGCCGCCGCCGGTGACGTTTTTGTAGAGACACCAAATTAATTAATATACCAAGACTTACCAACGACTTTTTTGATGTGAAACATCTAATGGCGCGCTTGGCGAGTGATTGCAACTATTGATGCCGCGATACCGTGATGCGAAAACTTCGAGCAGCTGCTTGGCTCCTCGGTTCTTTCCGCCGCTTAGACTCCGCCCACCGGCTGACTCCACTCACTCGCCGCTACGACGCTTCTCTCTCTCTACTCTAAATAACATAACGTTTCACATCTGCCAGGCGTCCCGCGACGGCTACTTTTTTATGATAAACTAGCAACTTCGTCCGCGCAGACTTCCGTTATTCAATATCGTTGTAAATTGTAACCCAAATGTTATTGCGATGTATAAACAATAATACTGTAAAGTTTCATTAAAATCTGTTCAGTAGTTTTTGCGTTAAAGAGTAACAAACATCCATCCATTCTCACAAACTTTCACATTGAATTTAATGAAAGTTCATTATCTAAGTCTATTTCTTCTGTTTTTAAATAAATTAATGATATGATGACATTTTAATAGATTATGAATGGCTACATCTGCGATTGACGGGTGCAGCCTTGTGTCAAGTAATTAATAGCAAGGCCAAATTTAATAAATACACATCGATACAAGTAAATAGAAATTAAAGTGTCTAATTGTAATATCAAAATAACACCATTTTACCAAATACATATGAAAGTTTATACCATAACTAAACCGAACATGCATTTTTTTAAATTTCTGTCTGTCTGTCTGTGTATGTTTGTTCCGGGTAAACTTTCAGTCGGCTGAACCGGACTTTCCCAGACAGATGGCTGATGTTCCAAGGCGTAACCTAGACTACTTTTATTTTAGAAAAAGCATTATTGTACCGCGGGATGAACATAAAACCCATTTGTTTAATTTAAAATTTTATTTATAAATAAATACATCATCATGCCTTTATTCCTTGAAGGTGCACTGTAGTGCGCCCACACTTCGCCGATGTATTTTGGTCCCAAAGTAATAGGGGGCGAGCCTATTGCCATTATTCCGGGCACATTTCCCCTCCATACGAGGGAGATTTGGGCCATAGTCCACCACGTTATTTGTCTATAAACGAAAGTATAGCTCATAGCTCATCACAAAGCCCCAGGCACACAGAGCCGGCAACAGTTTTGCCAGTACCAAAACGAACGGTATGGTTATATACATAAAGATTGAATTTCTGTGGTAAAAGCCACGCCCGCACAAGTCAAAATGCGCTCGGGTTGTCAATTTAATATCGTTGAAAAATCAACTTTATCTTTCAGTCAATACAGTTCGTTTTGTTATTGACAAACATAAGTTTTAACGTTTATTTACATTAATTTGTGTACTACACAGGACCGATCGTGTTGTGATCCTACAATCGCCAGTAAAATCAAGTTGGTATATAAATTTAATTTCATTTACTACAATATAGTCGTCACTGTCGCGAATTTGAGTTTTAATTGGTCGAATTGAAACCATTTTTATGGCGAATAGTGATCGATGGAAACTATAGGCAAGTCTATTTTTTTTTTATAGTAATTTATGCGTAAAATTTTATATTTATGTGTAATTCATGCTGAGTTTTATTAACTAATGCAATTATAGTGTAAACTCCATGTACAATGCGATCCAAATAAGAATAGGAATGTCAATAACCTCTATCTGTCAAATGTCACTTGCAAGTATGGTTTGCAAAAAACTTATTTGCATATCAATAATAATAGTCTTACATTAAATTTAAATAAAAAGGTTAAATTTAGTAATAAATTGTCTTAATATAATATTTAATTCTATAAAGTCATAATTCGTTGTCGTTCGTCACAATATGGCGCAAAGTCGATCCTATTCTCATTTGAATCGCATAGTAACGTCACTCGACTTTCGCTTTTTAACGACAAACTCCATAGAGCGTCAAAATCACTTGGCTTTGGTTGGTTTAGCTTACCTTCCATACCCTTGGGGTCGTGAGCATCTGGGGTGTGGGCCCCGGACGCTCTTAAGTAGACCACGACCCTGAGGAGGACGGGGTATGCACTGCGAGGGTGCAGGGGGGAGCGAACATCTGCTCCCCCGAAACGAGCTCCTGGGCATTAAAGCTCGGGAGCGAGGCACAGAGGGACACCGGTGCGTTCCGATAGGAGATCCCGGAGTCCCTCTTACGTGTCGAAGACGGCCACCGAGGAGGTTTTAGTGGGTAAGAATCCCACATATCCCAGTCTTCTCCCACACAGAAGACTGGGAATCTTTGTAAAGATTTCCTCCCCGTCAACAAAAAAAAAACAGTTTACCTTCCATACAATGTTACACTCAATATAACACTACACCCTCTCTTAATAACGACAACAATTTGCCAATTTTTATCTCATCAAGATGCTTCAATATCGCAAGATATTAATAAAATAAGTAAAAAAAATTATGGTGCAGCAATAGACGTCAGACGAAAATAACAGGCTACACGCAATAGGGTTCAAATATAAAAAAAAAGTAAATACATTACTAACACTAGTCTGAAATAAACTTTTTCTTTTTCTAATTCTGATTTCTTTATAACGCCATAAAATACACAGTCCCTTCAGTGTCGTTGTATTTACACTGTATTTTAAATTAATTGCTGGTTATGCCATCTCCGTTATAATATTGCCATGTTTTAACCACATAAATTCAAACTTTATATAGAGAGTTTGTTTTGGTGTAGAGGGATTTATCCGAATAAAGAAATCATCCACAAAGCGAAGAATGGAAATAGGTTTTATAATCCTCGATACTGGTTGTGATTATGTCCATCACAGTCGAAGATTAAATTCATCCGAACTCAATTCTAATCCGACGAATTCGTCAAAGAATTAAATTCCGTTCCATTTAGATTTCTGCTCTAATTAAATACGGCCGAGGTTTTTGTCATTTTTAATTTTTGGACTCTTGACAGTTTAGTGATGGGAAAAAATTGGAATCAGAAACTTTTCCACTATGCCAATGTCGGACCTAAAAATCCCGATAAACCAATTTTGAACTTACACAACGAGAGTGCCATTGCCTTTTTAACCGACTTCCAAAATGGAGGAGGTTTCTCAATTCGACCGTATTTTTTTTTATACCTACTACAGTGTAATGGCAATATTATTTCATATTGACTATACGATTCAAACAAGCCTTAACTTTAGGTATATTTTACAAGCTTTGTATTAACTTGCAATGTATGTCCGGGTGGAATCTTGCAACTGAATTTTAAATCAGTTATCTTTAACCGATTGAGCTGAAATTTGGTATACACTTTTTTCGGATGACAAGGCATACTTAGCTATGTGACGTCATTCTAATTCCAATATGGCGGATCATCCAAGATGGCGGAATAGTTATTTATTCTGCACTACTGTGGTAGTGCCTTTTGCTTGCCGCAGCCCCTTTCATTTGATACCTATAATGTTATGGGTATCAAATGAAAGGGGCTTGCCGAGAAGAACACGAAAACTAAAGGCAATTAAATAAAAGCTTGTTTTTAAAAAGTTTTTGTTACACTAATTTCTATATATAAAAAACGCGCCATACCTACAACAGAAGCTCATAACCATAATAATATTAATATGATCCCAAACTAAGCAATTCTAGTGCTATAGGTACCATACAATGGACTGGCGGCAATCCCAAAGAACATAGCGGATTTCCGATACATTGTGACAGCTATTTTGATTGAAAGAAGTTGAAACTTGTTTGAAATACGTAATTACGTAATTAACCTGCTAAAATAATTTACTACTTATCTCACCCTTACTCTACGACCCTGTTATTCCATAAAGAAAAAAAGTTTAAAAATCTGTAATCTGACTAAAAAATGTAGCCTATTATGTTACCCGGGCCATAAAAATGAATCGATTTACACCTTATTATTATTCATCAAAATCGGATGAATAGTTTAGACGCTACAAAGGGACATACGTTAATACAAACATACATACATAGAATGTTAAAATTATAACCCTTCCTTTTGGATTCGCCGTTGTCGGGTAAAAATGAGTTCTCTGTGGTTAACAGCATAGATGCAATATGTTTTATATGAAGATTTAAAAAAGAAAAAAATGCATTGCGTTTTCCTCAACGCGAACGAAGCGAGATAACCTTCTTTTTGTCCATTCCAACTGGCAGTTTATACCAGGGCCGTTCGATTTTCAATTCGCGTAACGTTTTCCATCGGACCTTCGAACAATTAAACTGGACCTGCCTTGCAAAAGTCTGAAATAATACTTTACTTTCTAACTTTTCCAAGCAGATAGATAGAGCACTCTTTATTGTACACCAGACAGAGCGAGAGAGAGAGAGAACAAAAATATGAAATAAAAATATAACATTCTTAGGTCTGAATAATAGTCTAAATTAGGTATGTACCTACAATTGGGCGGTCCTATCGCGAATATCCAAGTATTTCGTTACTCTTGGTATGCTCCCAAACTAAGCTAAGATTGGAGTATGGATACTGTACAATGGACGGAGGGCGGTCCCAGTTACACCCAAACCTGGGAAAATTACCAAAGACCGTTTTCGAACTTTTCCACTGATAGAAATCGAACCTGCATCGAAATTGCAAACAAGTTTCAATCACGTTCTGACATCGCACCTGTTAAAATTACTCAAAATGTATTGAAAATCCGTCATACTGTTTGGTTTCTAACGACAATTGATAGCAATAAGAGTTATGTAATAGCCTAAATGGTAGCTGGTTTCTTATTATGTATGTAAAGAAACATTGTAATTTATTTTCTTATATTTTGCAAGATTCTCTATGTTGTAGATAAACTCTGTTTGTCTGTTCTGTACGTGTTTACCGAACCCCTATTAAATATAGGCGCAATAAATTTTATGCGAAGACTAGGTTATACCAACTCCATTGTTAGTTACTCTAAGGATTGGACTATAGAGGTATTTTTCCCCACAGTTATCCAGCAATTCGCACGCCCCGGTACACGGTGCTCCAGGCTCTGCGGCTGTGGTTCGGCAACCCGCGGAACAGGAGCCATTTACAGGTACGAATTGGACGTTATAAAATTCTACATGGCACTATAAACTTTAACGCCGATTAATCGCTACACCGTTATGAACCGTATTCACTTATGGAAAGAGCATATTTTTCAACGAAATGTCAGCCATGACGCGATTGGATTTAGTCGCGTGGTTGCCTAGGTTTGTGTCACAAGAATTCAATTTGTGTGGCATTATGGAATTTCTGTGGTTACAGCCACGCGACCACGCTGCAAAATTCACTCGCGCCATCAATGACACTTCATTGAAGAATGAGCCTTATCTATAAGTCAATACAGTTCGTTTTGGTATTGATGCTGTCCGTTTAAAATAAAAAAAATAATGTTATCCAACCTCTCTGTGAGATGCCATTCATCCTATTCAAACAAGCGTTTCTCAACATTTCTCCCGTCGCCCCACACACTGGCGGCCGTGAAGTGTTTGTCCCACAATCGATTATAATCTCGCGTCTACCCCGACAAGTGGTGACGTGACAAGGGCATATTGAGTCGCGTCTGCTTTGGTAGACAGTTTTAGAGATCCTTATCGTAGAAATTGACTTACAATACGCTTACTTGCCTTTTTTTAGAAAATGTACTCTGTGTTAATGTTATGAAGATTTAATTTCTTTGGTAAATGCCACATGACTATATTCGCACGCGTCCTCGATAAGAAATCGTTGAAAAAACAGCTTTATCTATGAGTTAATACAGTTCGCTTTGGTATTGATAAAGATTTGGTTGCACGGCGTTTCGTAGCGTCTGAGGGCGTAGGGTTTTATTACAGTTAGACTAGGGTCTTAGTTCACATTGGACTTTTAGTCCGTTGTACAGATTTATTTCGTGCCATACCTTAGATACGAGTGAACTGTTATTTACTTCTGGAGATATTTCAGTAGGAATTACACCACTTTTTGTTAAATTTTTAAGGTCCTAACCTAACCGAAGTATAATATTACAGGTAGGTAACGTGAATTTGAACAACCATAGTCGTTTAAAATTTAATAGTTCATTTTTTTTTTTTTTTTTTTTAACCTATATTGTCCCATTGCTGGGCAAAGGTCTCCCCCATTTTTCGCCACGCTTCTCTATCTCCTGCCAGATCAGTCCATCTCTCCAGATAACGGTCCAAGTCATCGCACCACCTTTTCCTGGGTCGACCACGGCGGCGGTGTCCATCATCTGGGATCCAGTTGGTGCATAGTTTTGCCCACCGGGTGTCATCCATTCGGCTTAGATGTCCCGCCCATCCCCACTTCAGCAGAGCAGACTTTTCCCCTACATCCGCTATGCGAGTCATCGAGCGAAGTAAAGTGTTTCTCACACGGTCAATCCGTTTGAAACCCAAAATACTGCGCTCCATGGCTCGCTGACAGATCTTGAGCTTGGACTTTTGAGACTCGGTTAGTGACCATGTCTGAGCGCCGTAAGTAAGTACGGGCAGGATGCACATGTCGATGAGTCTGCGTTTAAGTGACAAAGGAAGGTCGCCCTTCATTAGCCCCTTCATAGACCAATAGCTCTTCCAGGCGTTATCGATGCGGCGATCGATTTCTTTGTCTTGCCTGTTTTCGAAGGAGACTAGCTGGCCTAAGTACACATACTCATCGACATATTCCAAGACCTGCCCGTTGACCTCAACTTTGCGTTTGTCACTGTTTGTCATAAGCTGTGTTTTGGACCGATTCATCATAAGTCCAACCTCAAGACTAGCCATGCTCAGTTCTTCGAGCATTTGTTCGATTTCGTGGGCTGTGGAGGCAAAAAGGACAATGTCGTCGGCAAAACGGAGGTTTGTGAGTCTCCTGTTCCCGACGACAATGCCCCTTGTCGCCCATGAAGCAGCCAAGTTACGAAATATTTCTTCAAGTATGCAGGTGAAAAGTTTTGGGGAGAGCGGGTCACCCTGTTTTACACCTTTTTCTATTTTAAACGAGGGTCCGGGGGAATTTAGCTTGATGGATGCAGTGCTTTGACTGTATATAATTTTTATGAGGTCTATGTATGTTTTATTAATTAGTTGGTTTTGCAAAGATGAAAATATGGCTGTATGATAAACGCTATCAAATGCTTTCGTGTAATCCACAAAAGCCAGGTACAGGGGTTTCTGGAATTCATTGAATTTTTCTATTATTTGGTTGAGTGAATGTAAATGATCGGCGGTTGAGTAGTTGGATCGGAAACCGGCTTGTTCGGGTGGTTGTTGACTGTCTAGGTCTCGGTCGATACGGCTTAAAATTATCTTTATAAAAACTTTATATAGATGAGAAACTAGGCTTATTGGTCTATAGTTTGATATATCAGATTTGCTACCTTTTTTGTGCAGAAGTATGATGTTTGCATGGCACATTTTGGATGGGAGTTGGCCAGTTTTGAGGATGCTGTTACAAAAGTTGGTTAAGTGGGGTAGTAATGTGGGCCTCGGTTGTAACGCCATCCTCTCCGGAGCTTTTGCCATATTGCATGCCTTTGAGAGCTGACTTTACTTCTTCTCTCGTAATAAGGGGAATGGTGTCAGGGCAAGAGTAGCTGATATGTGAATCTTTTTTTGAATTGTCAGAGTAAAGTTTTTTATAAAATTCACTGCAAATTTCCATTACTTTTTCACGTCTATTGTGTTTTGTTCCATGTTTATCTTGTAAACCATTGATCCAAGATTTTCCTTTTAAAATTCCATTTTTTGCGACTCTTAACGATGTTTGTTTTTCTAAGGCTATTTTGACTCTTTCAGAATTAAATTTTCTAATATCATACCTAATACTACGTTTAACTGTTCTATCTACTTGTCTATAAAGTTCAGTACCTTTTAAATATTTTTCTCTATTTTCTATTAATGTTAACGTTTTGTCTGACAACTTCTTTTTCTTATCTACTATATTATTTATTTTCTTACTACTATTTTGTATGCCTGTTACTATAGCATTATATTGATTTTCTGTGTTTTCTATATCTACTGTGAGATTCTCAAAATGATTCTTTAGTTCTAAATTAAACTCATTGAAACTATTTATTAATGTTTGTTTTGTAAGTTGCTTTATATTTTTGGTAAATGATTGTGCTCTAAGAATCTTAAAATCAAACTTTACTTTTGCACGGACCGGTCTATGATCCGAGCTAAATTTAAATTGATTGAGTATATTAATGTCTTTTACTATGTATTTGTTGGATGAGAGTATAAAGTCTATTTCATTTTTAGTGTGCCCGTTTGGTGATATCCATGTCCAACGTCTGTGTAGTTTTTTGTAGAAGAAGCTATTGTTAATGTGCATATTTTGTCCAAAAGCGAATTGTATTAGTCGGGTCCCACGTTCATTTCTGACTCCTAGACCATAGTTTCCTAGAATATCCCCACAATCCGAGGCCTGTCTTGCACCTACTTTAGCATTGAAGTCACCTAGGACTACATTGTATGTTCCTTTGTTCTCGTTACAGGCTAAGTTTAACAAATCGTAGAAGTCCTCAACTTCATCATCAGTGTAGGAACTTGTTGGGGCATATGTTTGAATGAGGGTTAGAGTTTTTGTGGTGGTAAGCTGCAATTTGAGTATGGCAATTCTTTCTGAATATCCTCTAAATTCTAGAATATTATCCTTCCACTTCTTAGACACCAAGAATCCTACACCATGTAGTCCACTAGTTTCTCCGAAGTAGAAGAATATGTTCTCGTTTGTTTCAATTATCTCTTCACCCTGTATTTTGACTTCTGAAAGACCAACTACATCCCATCTTATTTCTTTCAAGGCATTTTCAAGTTCTAATAAACGTTCGTCTTTCATCAGAGTTCGAACATTGTATGTCAGTATGTTGAGCAAATCGGTATCCTTTATAAAACGCGCTGATGTCGTTGGACGGTTAGAGTTTCTCACCCGGAGATTCTTCGCACCCCTAATAGTTCATAGACCCAATTAATTTCGTCTCGCCCTTGACTTATTTCTTACACATTTTCGTATAAAATTCCATTTCTGGCATGTTTTTTGTAGCTATATAATAAGGCTAATGGAGTGTCCGAGATGTTTGATAAATTGCTTAGAACTGAATTTATTTCACCTTAATTATATTTGGTGGGCGATTCAATTAACTACTATCGACCGAACTATGGAAATAAAATGATCCCAAACTATGCATAGCTTGTATTACAGGTAGTATACATTGGACTGGGAGCGATCCCAGTTACACCCAGACGAGTAGGCTTAGCATCACCGTGTTGACATAAGTTTTATCTCTTTCAACTGTCAGATTTGTCGAGAAAATTAAGTCACACCGAGCTATGTCCAAACTCGATTTGACAAATCTGTCAGTTGAAAGACATAAAACTTATGTCGACACGGTCATGCTAAACCTGCAGAGCAAATCCGAATAAATACGAACGAATATAATAGATACTTACCATTGAAATTAAACTATTTTACGGATTTTTATCGCGTTTATTTACTATTTTATTTTTCCGACGTTTCGGCTGCTTTACAGCAACCATGGTCACGGGGGGACTGAGGTGTTAGACGTCCTGATGTCATAGTTAATAACTGGGTACCCTCATATTTAGTTGTTGTTTGCGGTCCGATCCACGCAGAAAGTGCTTACGGTGTCCTGAGGTCTTGCAATGGTACACTTGGTTTTGGATTTAATCATATTGATTACTGGATCCCAAGTTGGTGGTAGCACCCAGCCATCTTCCCTATTGAAATTAGGATGTTTTTTAATTTCAATGGCCTCGCGTATCATCCTTGGTCGGAGTCGGTGTTCTTTTGCGAGGACATGTGGTTTATCAAATCTGATGTAAAATAGTTTAATTTCAATGTATAGTATTCGCGTAAATATAAGAAAACAATATGTGAACCAGATACTTACCAATTTATTCCCAATTTCGCAATGACTTCTAAAACATTGACCTTTCTCGCGTAAATTAATTAGTTACAACAACACGGCGGCGGCGACGACGACGTCATGTCAATATGTCGTTCCCAAATTGTTCACGACAAATAACCAGCGTTTCTCAAACATCAGTGATGATATTTCAGCGTTGACCGCAAGAGGGGGCCACCGACGCTTCAAAGATGGCTGCCGCGATGTGAAATGACGTGACGTGACACGCACACAATATTGGATTTCTGTCGACTCTGTCGCTTATTGGATTTACTAGCGCTCGATGCGAGTCATTGTTCGCTTTAGAATTTATTTTCTCTTTTTTTATAAATATGGGCACTAGGAATATTATACAGGTGGTTTTAGCAGTCGAAATAATAATCTCAAGTGTGCATTCGTTTCGGGTTTACGAATAAATCGTATAAAATAATTATTATATTTATATTATTCGTTATTTCAGTTATATTTTTACTTCCAATGTTGTTAAAAATTAATGTCTGGAGTCCTATGCGAAATTTTCATTTTTTTTTTTAAAGGCTTTAGGCTTAAGGCTTTTGCGTGGGCAATCCACAGGACTTGCGACAAATATTTAAACGACTGTTACTCCTAAACCACGATAGATACAGTGTGGCTTACCTAGGCATCTACATATCAGCTACAGTATGTGTATCTAAAATATTATTTCGGACTTTTGATACATCCAGAACAGAAAAAAAACACAAGACACACGATTCATTGACAACAATTTTTTAAGACTCCAAAATTAGCCTGTTACAGCTCTCTGCAGTTAGAATATCAATACCAATTTGGTACAAAACCCTCTCATCCACTGTCCGTTCCTCATTTAATCCAATAAATAATTTGAATTTTTTCTAAATTCCTTCCATAAATACACTAAGTCACAGAAATCTCACTATTACGTGGCAGATGATGAAATATTCCGGCAATATAACACTGTCGTTTCAAATCTACGAGCGGGGCACAGAATTCCGGTATTAGGTACCACTTTTGACAAATACGCGTTTGACACGAACTCCCCCTTGTTAGTTTGTGGGGATATTTCAACTAGAAATGGTGCGAGAAAGTTTTTAAAGTGTTTTAATGTTGGTGCTTATAATTTTAATATGTTTTATGTGAGGCCGCACCAACACAGTCTATTCGCGCATCAAAACTATTACCAATACCAAATCGCAAATCACACTCTACCTTAATGTACATAAAGATTCAATTTCTTTGTTTAAAGTCACGCGTCATAATTCGCTCGCTTTCATTGGAAAATGAACTTTTCTTAAGAATCAATACAGTTCAGCCGTAGAGGATCTTGGCCATCTGAACAATACGATATTGTTTGATACATAGTACATACATATTCATTATACAAAAATACTTTTATTCCACAGTCCGATTGTCTGATATTCTGGCTCCTATCGACCGTGACCGCCGGGCTGCTCGCCGTATGCATCGTTGGCACACAATACTTTGTGATTGAGGGCTCCAATTTTGGTAAGCTGGACACAGCCGTTAGGAAGGAGGAAGGTCTGTACATGGTTTTTTTTCTGTATTTTTTTAATTTAGGCTACGATATGTAGATGCCTGGTCTTTTTCGTATTTTACGAAATAAATGGCGCGATGAAATGGAATTAAATGAGGTTTAGCTGCTTCGCAGTAAGCAAGTATTCAGCCAGTGTCAAGTAATTCATTCATTCATATAATAAACTTTTTTAAATACCTATTAAACTGATTAGGTCATTATTAAATCTTTTTTTTTTTTTTGGAATTGGAAAGTTGATTAAAGTTTGAGATCCACAACTATTTTAATAAAATTAAAGATGCCTAAAGGTATAATGCAGGGTGACGTAAATTTCGAAAGCTCAAAGTCAAACCTAATAATTTTTGTTTTAAACATAAAATTACCTGAAATTATGTCAAAACGTAGATTATAGGTTTTGCAAATTTCCTCGCCCCAGATGTTGGTGGATTATAATAATTTATTGATTTATACACAAAATCAGTCTTCTATTCCCTGAAGAGATAGAGTAAAGAGTAGTGCTAGTTCGCAGGACCCTTTGCCGATGAATTTTCGGTCCCAGTGTAATAACAGAATTATTGCTTAATGCCAAGAACCTATGATAATCAAGTATAGTCTGCCTGCCCTCATTATGCATCTACATGTCAACGGCAGAAAACGAAAATGTCGTATCTCGAAAATTGGTCCAAATGACTTATTGATAAAGAATTAATTGAAAAAAAAAACACCACGGCCATGTCTGCTTACGACGAAAAAAAATGATACAGCAAATAGGTTTTCGGCTCTGGCGCCGAAGAAGAAAACTGCTGAAGCTGCTGGTGTAAAATTTGTGGTTTGGTTTGACAATTTTGAGATGTGAAATTTTCGATTTCTGCCTTCGATATTAGCTTCCGTGTACGTACCTTAAAATATTATTTCGGAGTTCTTATACAGCCTGTTAATGTTCCAACAATTAATTCCCAGGGATATCTCATCGTATAACCGAGACGGCGATGGATTTCTTTATGGCGATCGTGTTATGTGGATATTCGGTCACTGTGTACCTACTCTGGAAGGACCATTACGTCATGTGGAACAGATGGCGAAGGGCTAATGTGAACGTCAGACTCCTGCTGAGCCCAGACGCGAATCCTGTGCCCTTTGTGCCTAGAAATAGATATAATGTAGTTTGAATATTGTTAGATTCGAATCGAGAAAATAATTATGGAAAATTGACGTCTTGTTGTTTCATTTTGAAAGTGGCTCTTAAGAGTCGCGTGGGGGACTACAATGGTAGTTAAGTTTATGTAAAACGAAGGAAATTGTTCAACACGATTAATTAAGAAGAATTAAATTAAACTATATCTCAATTCTCAAAAGTCCTCTTTGCTTGGGTGTGCTGAGCTGTGATAGATGGTCTCTATTTGAATTGATTACGTATAAAAAGTCACTGCAAGTATATTGTACCCTGTTGCTTTAAATAAACTATTTCACCTTATTTTATTAATAAAATGCATTCAATATGATAGTTCTCGATTAAATTGTTTCTGAACGTGTCCATAAATAAGATGGCGGGCGGTAGTTGTCAACAGTCAAATTTGACATTGACATATTTGAATTTTCATTTGTGCTTTTGTTTGTTGATATTTCTACAAAACTCAGTTTGTGAGAATTATTAGTGCAAGTATTCGTACTAAAGATATATAGTAACGTTTTTCACGAGTCAATACTCGTGAGAATAGTCGAGTCAATACTAGTCAATAAGCTCACAAGATGAGTTTTAGCTTCGGTTCACCAACTACGACTTCGGGAAGTACTTTTGGTACAACCACACCGACTACGGGTAATTTTTATTATTATTCTTGTTAATACCATACAAAACGGTAATAAATCTTACCCTTTATGCTTGTACGGTATGACACACTTTATTATTATTCATGTTACGTAAAATTATCATTCGTAAATATGTTGACATAACCTCACTTTTATGTTTTGAATGGTGATGAAAATCGTTATTATTTATAGGGTTTGCGTTTGGCAGTGGCGATGCATCAAAGCCGTTATTTGGAGGAGGCAACGCAGGTAAGCCCACTCCTTTATTAAGTTTATTTAATGTGTACAAGCTGTAGAAACATTTACGTAGTATACCCTGCATCATTTTCCCGCCTTCCAACATCCTACTGGAGTCCAAAAGCGTTATTTTTAGTACAAATTTACCAAGTACTTCTAACTATGTTTACTTTGAACTTACGGTCATTTTTATCAATATTGATTTCATATAGAAGGAGAAAGCTATAATCAGCTTCCTAATTTAATGAGTTAATGAATAAGAATCACAGTCCAGTTCCTACAAGTTATGATAACTTTATATTTCTTAACCACTCAAGCAGCACAGCTTTGGAACTAATGATTTTCTATCATTATATGTCCTGGAATCCCCAGTAGGTCTCAACTTATTGAAAATCGATTAACTTCTTAGTTATAATGATTTCTTTAAGGACCAAAATGTATGAAGACATGACATGAGATTATGTCTTCAAAGTACTTTATGGCCTCCACAATTTAAAAAGAAACTTAATATTAGTAATCCTCTTTCTAGTTACACTGTGACCATAAACAACAAATGAGGTTTAATTAAAAAAAATGAATTCCGTTTTTAAATTCAAAAGTTTTCTATTGACTAAAGCAATTCTAACGTCATTAACCTGTGTTGTAGCAACTAAACCCGCCTTCAACTTCACAAGTCCAACCACAACAAGTGCTCCAAGCTTTGGTGGCTTCTCATTTGCAGCTAAAACTACTGCGGCCACGTCTTCATTGTGTAAGTGTCATATCTATGTCAAAATCAAATCATTTATTTTGTATAGGCCTATGGGAGTACTTACTAATTGTCCAGTTTTTTTTTTTTTCTTATATGCTAATAACTACCGAATATGCAGAATATGTATTATACTAACATTTTAGATGTGAAAGTTTGTGAGGATGGATGGATATTTGTTACTCTTTCACGCAAATACTACTGAACAGATTTTGAAGTCACTTAACTTATAATTGAATAATCGAAGTCAGCGCGGACGAAGTCGCGGGTGGAAGCTTGTATGTACATACAAAACATGCTTGGACAATGAACTATAGTGGATACTTTCTCTACGAGTCAATACATTTTGTTTTTGTGATGGCAAAAGGCTTTATATTCGAAGTGTAAAAAAGGTGAAATGACTTCTCAACAAGTCTAATAATAATATAACTAGATGGCGCTGTTTTAAAAACATTATTCATAATAAGGTAGATAAATAAAATTGATACTTCAAATTACAAAAAAAAAATACCCTCAATAGGTAATAATCATGTCAGATTTTGGATTAAATGGTTGAATTTGTGGAATAAGCATTCAATTTGTTAAAAATCATGAATTCAAGTACATTCAACATGAGAAAACGAGGTAAATGGTGCTATTTTAAATACGCAACAAGATTCATTAGGATAGGTGCACTGTTGTGCATCCATACCACATATTTTCTGAGGGAACTAGTTCTCGATTTATGTGTGAAGTCTGCCAACCTACACTGGACCAGTAGTATTGACTATACCCTGAATCTCCCTCGCATTGAAGGGAGGGCTGTACCCAACAGTGGAACATTAAAAAGGCTATAGTAGTAAAGTTATTGTCTTGTTTGTTTTTTCATAGTCTCGACGCCAGCTTCAACAGCTGCGACTTCCGCTTTCGGTGCTAGCAAGCCTCTCAGCTTCGGAGGCTTCGCTTCGCCACCAAATCAGACCGTCGGCAGCCCTGGGTTCGGACAGCCCGTCAATCAAGTGAGTTCAAATTCTCTAAAAGCAGTGGTAGCCGAGTGGTCGATAGCACGCCTTGCAAATCAAAGTGTGCAAGTTCAAACCCCGGCCGCACCTCTGGGTTTATGTGTGAATCTCATTTTCATCCAAGATTATCACTTGCTATGAAACGGTGAAGGAAAACATCGTGAGGAAACCTGCACATCTGAGGGAACTTGACTAGTTCTCGATAGATGTGTGAAGTCTGCCAACCCGTACCGGGCCGGCTTGGTGGACTATGGCCCGAATCCCCCTCGCTTTGAGGGGAGGCCCGTGCACTGCAGTGGGACGTTAAGAGGGCTGTAGGTAGGTAACTCCTCCTAAACGGCTGGACCGATTTGAATGATTTTTATTGTATGCGTTTGGGTTGGTTTAGATTCACAATTGGCCCTGGTAGGTGGCGCTGCTTTCGTATGTCACTCATTCTAAGGCGGTACGAAGTTCGCCCGGTCAGCTAGTTAAACATATAGGTAATTACATTATCATCATCACGCCTGCCTGTATTCTCCCAAAGGGTAGGCAGAGGTGCGCTGCTGTGCAGTGTGCACCTTCACTGACTTTTAGTCCCAATGGAATGGAGAATCAGAATCAGAATATTTTTTATTCATATAAACTAATACAGGCACTTATGAATCGCCAATAAATAGTAAAAATAGTAGCTCTACCACCCATTCGGAATGCATTTCCTATGGAGAAGAATGGGCAAGACACTCCATGGTTGCTTTTTTCAATTGCCATTATATCGTGCACATTTCACCTCATTACGAGAGCAATTTGGGGTATAGTTCACAACACTGGCCCAATGTGAGTTGATTGAGTGTGAAGTTCACACCTTACTATAGTTATGCGGGTTTCTTCAAGATGTTTGCCTTCACCATTCAGCAAGTGGTAGTCATTCTTGAAAATGACAATTGCTGACTGTATCCCTTGCGTTGGAGGCGGACGTTCCGCCAACTATTCTATATCTGTACTAATATTATAAAGTGAAAAGATTTTTATTTTTGTATGTAACGAAATAACTTAAAACTACTGGACCAATTTCAAAAATTATTTCGCCTTTAGAAAGCTATATTATCACTGAGTAACATAGGCTGTATTAGAAACCTGTGCGAAGCCGGGACGGGCCGCTACTACTACTACTATAGCCCTTTTAACGTCCCACTGCTGGGCACGGGCCTCCCCTCTATGCGAGGGGGTTCAGGCCATAGTCCACCACGCTGGCCCAGTGCGGGTTGGCTGACTTGACACATCTATCGAGAACTAGACAAGTTCCCTCAGACGTGCAGGTTACCTCACGATGTTTTTCCTTCACCGTTTCATAGCAAGTGATAATCTCGGATGAAAATGAGATTCGCACATAAATCCCAGAGGTGCGAGCCGGGGTTTGAACCTGGACACTTTGATTTGTAAGGCGTGCGTTCGACCACTCGGCTACCACTGCTCGGGCCGCTAGTATTTGTTAAATATAATATGAGATGTACATGTAATAAATTTTTAATTTTCTGTAGAATGTGCCACAGAATCTCTCGTTTGGCGGCGCTCAGCAGACTGCCCCGCCTGCATTCGGGACACCGCCGACACAAGCTCAAGGTCAGTATCATGGACGTATAATAAAGGTCGAATGAATCTCGGTAAACACTATGTGAAGCACTCATACTAAATCGACTCGCATATAGTATAAATATCTTGCATCAATGTAAGTCGATTGCCGCAGCTACCTGGCAATGGTGTTTGTATTCACACACACATAGATTGCTAAGTTGCTTCACTTTTGGCGTGAGTGGCACATAGTTCTCCATTTCATATGTGCTTGGTAGTATTAATATTTGAGTACATTGTATTATGTACTAGCTTCTACCCGCGACTTCAATAATTCAATATCGTTATCTATCAATAATACTTCAAAGTTTCATCAAAATCCGTTCAGTAGTTTTTGCGTAAAAGAGTAACTAACATCTATCCTTCCTTAAAAACTTTCACATTTATAATGTTAGTAGGATAATACTGTAGTTTGATCAAAATCCGTGCAGTAGTTTTTGCGTGAAACAGCCACAAACATCCATCTTGGTTAGCTTTAAATATTTACTTTTTTAAGGTTGTTATGAGCTGATAATACTTGCACATTTTCAACGATTAGTGACACTAAAAATCGTGAAAAAAATTTATTTTGAACAAAAAACAAAAACCGAATGAATTATGAGGTTATTTCTAGCTTTTTAGTGCACCTAGGTTTTGGAAGTCGGTTTTTGTTAAAAATAATTCCACTGTATTATATTTTATTATTAGCGCCTACAACTGGTTTCGGGTCTCCGTCGGGCGGTGGTTTTGCGTTCGGCAAGCCGGCGGCTTCTACAGGCGGCTTTGGTTTCGCCACGCCAGCGTCCGGCTTCTCTGCACCACAAGCTACCGCTGTAAGTCAATCATAAACTGTATAAGGGAGGTATAATATCCTAAGTCCATTTTTTTCTAAATTAGTTTTATGATGTCATTGGAACAATCTCTTGACAATCTACTCATTAGACCTACTTTTAAACAACAAATAAAATTTTACTTCAAATTTCACACAATTGTGTTATCAAGTGATATACGTGAATAGTGTTCTAATTAAGACTTGAAACATAAAATCCTCTAATTGTCGCCGCCGGCAATTACGAGCCAGACCCCGCGCACACATCATCAACACGACGCCGCCGTCAGCGGCACGTGTTGATTGATCCTCCTGATACTAACACTGCTCTCCTCGACCCGGGCGTCGAGAGTGTTACTAACACACAGACATCAGCCTCAAACAGACACCGATCTCGCCGGCGAGGTCGAGAAACCCCCTTTTCCGCTCGTAGGTGCATATTTGCACCTACGAGCCAGTCACTACCTCTCCCCTCACGGTAACTGCCCAAGCCGAGGTCGTGCCCTCTGTGGCGCCCTTGAGCTAGTTGCCACCCTTTTCCGCCCTTAAGGCCTTGGTTGGAGTGCACTCTGCGCTCGCCACTCCAAGCTGTAAAGGCCACCTAACGGCCAACAGCGTAGTCTATGAAAAGTAGTCAAAAACTTGAAACATGTGCCCTGAACAATTAGCTTAATGTGACTTAAAATTGTTTGCCTCCAGTGTACATAAATATATAGCCAGACAACGCACACTCATCGTATGATTCCAAACCAAACAACGCATCTTCCTACGGGTACCACAAAAAAAAAATGTTGAAGTCAGTTAAATTGTAGCCAATGTTAACTAACTAAACTAACTAGCTACAGCCCTTTTTAACGTCCCACTGCTGGGCACAGGCCTCCCCTCAATGCGAGGGGGATTCAGGCCTTTGTGCACCACGCTGGCCCAGTGCGGGTTGGCAGACTTCACACATCGAGAACTAGTCAAGTTCCCTCAAACGTGCAGGTTTCCTCACGATGTTTTCCTTCACCGTTTCATAGCAAGTGGTAATCTCGGATGTAATTGAGATTCGCACATGAAACCCAGAGGTGCGAGTCGGGGTTCGAACCTGCACACTTTGATTTGCAAGGCGTGCGTTCGACCACTCGGCTACCACTGCTTCAGCCAATGTTACCCGGGCCATAATAACGAATCGATTAACTCCTTATTCCTCAAAATCGGATGAATAGTTTAAGCACTACAGAGGATATGTTCCTCCGTTTTTACGGTTCCGTACCCAAAGGGTAAAACGGGAACCGGGAATTAGTAATAACTAAGACTTCGCTGTCCGTCCGTCTGTCTGTCTGTCACCAGGCTGTATCTCATGAACCGTGATAGTTAGAGAGTTGAAATTTTCACAGATGATGTATTTCTATTGCCGCTATAATTAATAAAAAACAGAATGGAATAAATATTTAAGGGGGCTCCCATACAACAAACGTGCTTTTTGCCGCTTTTTTATAGACAATGGTAAGGAACCCTTCGTGCGCGAGTCCGACTCGCACTTGGCCGGTTTTTTTTACGTTTAGTGTGTGGAGTGTAAAAGTAAAGGGGAATGTGGCTACACACTTATTTAATGTGGATTTCGACGGACACTTTTTCAATACACAGATGAGTCTCCTTTACTTCTACACTCCATACATACGAGAGAAAGAGATATAATCAACATATTCTGTGACATAAGTCTAGTCTTGGTGCTCATGCTATAACTACAGTAGTTGTAGCATGTGCGCCAAGACTAGACGTATGTCACGGAATATCTTAATGTTATCTCTTTCTCTCGTATGAAATTAGACAGAGAGCGAGCGAGCAAGTCCGTGAAAAAGGTCTTGTCTAGACATGCGTGCTAAGTTTCCTGGTTTCCTCATGTTTCCATTGTTTTATATAGGCAACGCCCGCGTTAGCTCCACCAACGACGCAGCCGCCGGCGTTCGGTCAGAGTTCTTTCTCGCTGAAGCCGGGATCTGCATTCTCCTTCGGTGGTGGAGCCACGCCCGCTGCCAACTCTAGCGCCGGTAAGACATAACATCCTAAGACATAACACTTCTTCGTTGTCGGTATCACTCTTGTTAGAGTGGTCGTGGTCATCACTTCAGGTGTTGGTGGCAAGCTTCACAACACGCCGCCACTCTTCTCTGATGGCCGCCTTCCTCGTGCATTCGTGTAGTTGATGATGAAACATTTACTGCCGCTTTTATCTGTTCAGTCCACCTCATAGGCGATCATCCTCGAAGACATAACACTACCTTTATTTACATCGTCACACCTGTTTTTACAAGCTTTATATGAACTTGCAATGTATGTATGTCCGGGTGGATATTTATCAGTTATCTTTAACCGATTGAGCTGAAATTTGGTATACACCCTTACTTTGGATGACAATACATGCTTAGCTATGTGACGTCATTCTAATTCCAATATGGCGGATCATCCAAGATGGCGGAATAGTTATTTTGTTCTGCACTACCACAGTATTGGTATCAAATGAGAGGGGTTTGCTGAGGAGAACACGAATACTAAGGGCAATTAAATGAAAGCTTGTTTTTAAAAAGTTTTTTTTTACCATTTATTTATCCTATTATAAATGCGAAAGTTTGTGAGGATGGATGGATGATTTTTTTTGTCTACCCGCGGCTTCGTCCGCGCAGACTTGGATTATTCAATATACATCATCATAATCATCATCACGCCTGTATTCCCCGAAGGGGTAGGCAGAGGTGCACTGTAGTGCGGATTATTCAATATCGTTATAAATTATAGACTATATGTTATTCTGATGTAGAAACAATAGCACCTTACTGTACTAGCTTCCTAAGCGTAAAGACTATATTTGTATTTAATATTAGACTGCCGTAAGTATAATTCTTCTCTAGTATTGTGGCAAAGGTGCTGTCTGCTCTCATGGCACTGCTGCTCCTGAGAATGTACTACTCGCAATTATCATTTTGAAAAGAGTAACCATTGAGTTTCTTACCGGCTCTTCTCAGTGGATGCAGCATTCCGAACCGGTGGTAGAATCTGACTATTTGTAACTGCTTTTTTGGCCTACACGAATTTTTTTTTTTGATTTTGAATACTTCAAGTTTCATCAATATCCGTTCAATAGTTTTTGCGTGAATGACTAACAAACATCCATCCGTCCATCCTCACAAACTTTCACATTTAATTTATATTATTAGTAGGATTTATTTAGGAAAAACCAGTTACTGTTACATTGAAAATACCAATAAATTAGTGTTACAATCAAATATGTTTATTATCAGCGCCGGCCCCAGCCGCGACGTCGGCCTTCGGCCAGCCCGGCCAGCAGCCGGCCGCGCAGACCGGGCTTGGTTTCGGCACAGCGCCTACTGCGGGCTTGGGTTTCGGCGCGACCACGCAGCCCGCCGCCACTACTGGATTTCAAGCGCCAACTGGGCTTAGTTTTGGTAGTCCAGTTAATAGCAGTGCAGGTACTAAGCATAATAATACCACTAAGACTACATTTATGCTTATTATTACCTATTTAATTATTTTTTCTAGTGTACCTACTTCTGTTAAAATTTGTTCTCTTAGTGATCTGGCTTTGTAGAAATGAAAAGATTTTTTAAAATATTTATCTATCTTATTTTACAGCTCCAACCAATCTTGCCTTTGGAGGAACGACCGCAACAGCCCAACCCACAACCGGGCTTAGTTTCGGCACCGCAACAGCCACGGCGCAACCGACTGGGCTTAGTTTCGGAGCACCCGCTGCTCAGCCCGCGGCGACACAACCGACTGGGCTTAGTTTTGGATCACCCGCTACTCAACCCGCCGCAACACAACCAACTGGGCTTAGTTTTGGAGCACCCGCTTCTCAAGCCACCACATCACAACCAACCGGGCTTAGTTTTGGCACGTCGGCGGCAGCAACACAACCGGCGACTGGGCTTAGTTTTGGCGCAACATCAACCGCAGCACCCGCTACCGGGCTGAGTTTTGGCGCAACCACTGCGCAGCCATCTGGGCTTAGTTTCGGGGCACCTAAACCAACAACCAGCCAGCCGACCGGGCTTAGTTTCCCCACGTCGGCTGCACCGACACAACCGTCTGGGGTTAACTTCGGCACAACTACCCAATCTGCGGGGCTTAGTTTTGGCACAACGACCACACAGGCCGCCGGGCTTAGTTTCGGTACCACTACGGCACCAGCCCAGTCGAGCGCGCTTAGTTTTTCTACAAGCACGACTGCAGCTAAGCCGAGCGGGCTTAGTTTTAGCACGACCACGGCCGCGCCGACGACATCCAGCGGTTTCGGTTTCGGGACCACGAGTGCGGCGACCGGGCTTGGTTTTGGCGTAAAACCCATCACTACTGCCGCCACATCATCGGCAGGTAAGCTTAAAAAATATAAATAAAATGTATTATTTACCAAAATCCTTACTAATATTATAAATGCGAAAGTAACTCTGTCCGTGTGTTACACAATCACGCCTAAACTACTGAACCGATTTGAATGAAATTTAGTACAGAGATATTCTAGAGCCCGAGAAAGGACATAGGCTACATTTTAATTAGAAACAGGGTTGTAAGGGGTTGAAATAGGGATGAAAGTTTTTGTGTGATGACGTCGATAAAAAACATGATTACTTTTGGTCGCGATAAACCGACTACCGCGCGCATTAGCTAGTAGTTACTAAAAGAGTTACTATGAAACCCAAACACCTCGGCTCGCACCTCTGGGTTTATGTGCGAATCTCATTTTCATCCGAGATTACCACTAGCTATGAAACGGTGAAGGAAAACATCGTGAGGAAACCTGCACGTCTATAGAAAGGCGTGTGAAGTTCACCAACCCGCACTGGGCCAGCGTGGTGAACTATAGCCCAAAAATCTCCCTCGTATTGAGGGAGAATGTGCCCGGTATAATGGCAATAGGCTCGCCCCCTATTACATTGGGACCAAAAATACATCGGCGAAGTGTGGGCGCACTACAGAGCACCTCTGCCTACCCCTTCGAGGAATACAGGCGTGATGATGTATTTTTTTTTTGAAACCCAAACAAGGCCTCGCCTATATTTTGGGTTCCTGAATTTGATTTTCGAATATGAATTGAAATCTTGTCAAAATCAAACATCATTGTGACAGTTGCAAGATTATTTTACATTTTACTGCAAAATTATTAAATTTCTTGTGAATATTACATCATTTAATAGTATATAGGTACTTATTAATTAATTATGTTGTTTATTTTTTTATTGTCATGCTATATTCGACCTTAGTGCATTTACATAAACTCGTTTATCTCATAATGTAACTTACGATGGCTTGGTGAAGTGATTTGGACGTAGGCTCACTGCACGTAGTGGGAACGGGTTCGATTCCCGTCGCGACATATGCCAGGTTCCACTCAACTTGCCTTTACTAGTATCGTATTATTACTTTAATATTGTTTCTTTTTTGTACAAAACCTGTGAAAAGATAATTAATTCACGGTATAATTTAGTTTAATAATTAATTTATTGCATTTACAGCCTCTACGACAGCGCCATCTGGTATCACTGCGCTCGGAAAGACAACTGCCACGTCAGCGATGCCAGCGTTGACTACAGTCACTACGTAAGTTCAAGGAACATAATAACAGTCCTTATACAGGCTGTATCAGAAGTCCGAAAAAATACTTTGGTTACATATACAGGGTTATTGGTCATTCTACGTATTCCCGCTAGGAGGTGATAGGGGTGATTGATTATAATACATCATCACGCCTGTATTCCCCGAAGGGGTAGGCAGAGGTGCACTGCAGTGCGCCCACACTTCACCGATGTATTTTGGTCCCAATGTAATAGGGGGCGAGCCTATTGCCATTATACCGGGCACACAGGTTTCCTCACGATGTTTTCCGTCACCGTTTCTTAGCAAGTGATAATCTCAGATGAAAATGAGATTCGCACATGGAACCCAGAGGTGCGAGCCGGGGATAGAACCTGCGCACTTTGATTGCAAAGCGTGCGTTCGACCACGCGGCTACCACTGCTATTTGCTGCTGTGATTGATTATTTGCGATAATTGTAAGTTTTAAACCCCATATGCATTATGCAAAAGTGATTGCTTTTTTTCAATATAAGTAAAAAATGCAACATAAAATAATTTAAAAAAAGTATCAATTGAAATCTAATTTTTTCTTCCAATTTATAAAAACGATTAAACACTGGTTATTTATCCATATTAAAACAACAATTATCGGTCCAAGTGCCAGACGTGAGGAAAAAAAAAAACGTTATGAAACTTGGGGGTTATGAAACGTTATGAAATGATTGCAAATAGTCCTACCTAACGGGAATACGTCGAATTACTAATAACCCTGTATATATAACCAAAGTATACAAAGTAGTTTCAAAAAGACAGATTATATCTAGCTACTATAGTTTCAGAGTTATAGACCTGTGAATATTTGTCACAGTATTGTGCTCTGGCTGTATTTTGGGTACGTCCGTAACCCTAATCAGCAGTGTAAACTAAACATATGAGAGGCGGCTATAAATACTCACAAAACATGGAAATTTACATAAGACTCAAAATATGCACCTCTGCCTACCCCTTCGGGGAATACAGGCGTGATGATGATGTACTCAAAATATTCCGGTTATAGAAATTGACGACGAAAAAATGTTGAAAAAAACACGTTTTGATATTTTTTTTATACCATTCAGTTGTATACCTTCTATATACTGATGCAAACTTCAAAGTTGGTAAACTTCATAGGCCTTTCCATCCATGAACGTGTTGGTTTCCTCACCGTGAATGCCTTCACCATTCACCAAGTAGAAGTTGAAAATCACATTCGCACGTGATATCGCTCCATTTTTTTTTTGCTAACGCATATACAGCATGTTTCAGAAGTCCGAAATAATACCTTGACGAGTATCGGATATACAACCGAATGGAATAAAAATTTAATAAATTTTAGCGTCGTCAATTACTATAACTCGTAATATCTCGTAAAATTTACATGTCTGTTTTGTGAATATTGGTAGTCGCCCGTCATAAGTGTAGTTTACACTACTGAATAGGGTTATGAGTGTACCCAAAGGCGAGAACACGATACCTGTGGCAAATATTCAAAGGTCTATAACTCAGAAACTACGTTACTTAGGTATAAACTGTCTTCATTAAGCATTCACATATGAGCTACCCTATATGTAGCCAAAGTATTATTTCGGATTTCTTATACATTCTGTATAACACCAATTTTGTTTCGGACTGCTAATCATCTTTTTTTTTTCTTTTAGTACAACCGCCGCAGCACCACCGCCAACGATATCATCCATAACATTCGCAGAGCTAGAAGAGAACATCAACAAATGGACCATTGAGTTGGAGGATCAAGAGAAAACATTCATCAACCAGGCCACGCAGATCAACGCTTGGGACAGGCTACTGATCGCCAACGGTGAAAAGGTACCATAAATATTATACAAACGCGAAATATCATCACGCCTGTATTCCCGAAGGGGTAGGCAGAGGTGCACTGCAGTGCGCCCACACTTCGCCGATGTATTTTGGTCCCAATGTAATAGGGGGCGAGCCTATTGCCATTATATCAGGCACGTTCCCCCTCGATACGAGGGAGTTTCGGGCCGTAGTCCACCACGCTGGCCCAGTACGAGTTTGTGAACTTAACACGCCTTTCTATAGACGCGCAGGTTTCCTCACGATGTTTTCCTTCACCGTTCAGAAAGTGGTAATCATTATTGAATATTCTCAGAGGTGTGGGTCTGGGATTTGAACTTGCACACCTTACGTTCAAGGCGGGCGTTCTACCGACGAGGCTACCACTGCTTGTGTAATTCATTATCTCCTAGTAACCCGACATACACGTGTTCTTCGTACAGTAGTTGATAGTGTGATTTGCGAGCCGGCGAGGTGACGGTCTAAATCGTTGGCTCGTTGGCTCACGTTGGTGATCCGTTAGCAAAGTCAAAGTCAAATCATTTATTTTGTATAGGCCTATGGGGGCACTTACAAATTGTCAAGTTTACATTTTTTTCTTATATACTACTATACTACCACCGGATCGAAACGCGACCTCAACTGAGAAGATCCAGGCAAGAAACTCAGCCAAACAGTCATCTCTCATCATTGGCGAAGTCATGGCGGTTTTTTGCACCGCGGACTTAGAATTTCAAGCATGCACAACGAGCCAGCGAGCAAGTCTGCCGGTTTTTAAATCCGCAGACTTTTAAGTGCTCCATTGGCGGTTTAGATTGCGAGTTCGTTGGCAAACCGGCGGTATTACTCGCAAATGGATCACCCCCTTTATGTCACAGTATATCTTAATGTTGTCTCTTTCTCTCGTATGATATTAGACAGATCGACGAGCGAATTCATGACAAAGTTCTTGTCTTGACATATGATCTAACCCTACAGATAGTGGAATTAAACGATGCAGTGCAATCGGTGAAGAATGAACAGCAAACTTTGGAACACGAGTTGGACTTCGTGTTGGCACAGCAGAAGGAGTTGGAGGACTTGCTGACGCCGATGGAGAAGCAACTATTGGAGGAGAACACCGATCGACGGGATCCCGAGAGAGAGCACATGTGAGATGACTAATATCTTCATAAGCCACACTGCTACCATTGTCTTCCGAGCAGTATTGTTTTAATATTAATTAGTGTTTTTTAGGGGCCCATATCTAAAAAATAAAAAACCGGCCAAGTGCGAGTCGGACTCGCGCACGAACGAAGGGTACCATTATCTATAAAAATCCAAAAAAAATATGTCCCCACTCAAATGTTGATTTTATGCTGTTTTTTAGTATTTGTTGTTATAGCAGCTACAGAAATACATCATCTGTGAACATTTTAACTGTCTATCACGGTTCTTGAGATACAGCCTGGTGCATACATACGGACGGACGGCGGAGTCTTAGTAATAGGGTCCCGTTTTACCCATTGGGTACGGAACTCTTATAGGATCGCTTTGTTGTCCGTCTGTCTGTCTGTCAAGACCCTTTTCTCAGGCACGCGTGATGATTGGGATGCGTGACGCGTGGGATTGCCGGAAATATAGAAATAAATATCGCCTGACAACACATACTCATCGTATGATCTCAAACTAACCAAAGCTTTTACTATGGGTACCATACAATTGCTTGGGGGAGATCTCAGTTACACATCCAGACCACGAAAAACTCTGTGGCGTACCCTATATCTCGCCACGAAACACAACTACCGCCAGTCGCTACTAGATGGTGTGACTGTAGACACATCGCAATTCTACGCGTTCAAGAAATTATCCGCCATACAAAGTACTATGAAAATCCTAGCTCGCGGTACTGGTGTGTTCGACGATCTGAACTATATATACAAATTCCCCGACAACATCAACGGGGCGTAGCGGACTCCGCCAGGCATACCACCCTCCTGGTAGGAAGATCTTCCCTTTTCCGCCAAAACTCCAAAAAGGACATTTTAGTCCGCACTGTCAGATACCAGAGTTGCAACCATACCAAATTGAAATCATAATTGTGTAATGTTTTTTCACAGGTACTCGTTGGCTGAAAATCTCGACTCGCAGCTGAGGCAGATGTCGGAAGATTTGAAGGAGGTCATCGAACATCTCAACGAGACTAATCGGAGTCAAGACAGCAATGATCCTGTAAGTACAGTCATTATATTAATATTACTTAGCCATAAGCGGCTTTCAGACTACGCCATAATATACAGGGTGTTTCAGATGTCCGAAATAATACTTTGACGTATGCATCAGTAACGGGTATACAACCGAATGGTATAAAAATTTGATTGAAATTTGACCATGTTTTTCCCACTTTTTTTTTTCGTCGCCAATTTCTATAACTCGTAATATCTCGAGACCTATGTTAAATTTTCATGATCTGTTTTGTGAATATTGGTAGCTACCCTTCTTAAATGTAGTTTACACTGCTTGATAAGTTCACAAATGTACCCAAGGGCCAGAACACGATACTTGTGAGAAATATTCAAAGGTCTTTAACTCAGAAACTATGATAGATAGGTATAAACTGTCTTGACTAAGCATCCACATACGAGCTACCGTATATGTACCCAAAGTATTATTTCGAACTTCTGATACACCCTGTATAGCACAACAATATCGCGCACCATACAAAGCCAATAATATATAGTACGGTACAGTGTGAACGTGTCCATAACAATGTATGGTGCGCGATATTGTTGTGCTATGAGCTATATACTCTCATTTACATCCGAGATTACCACTTGCTATGAAACGGTGAAGGGAAACATCGTGAGGAAACCTGCACGTCTGAGGGAACTTGACTAGTTCTCGATAGATGTGTGAAGTCTGCCAACCCGCACCGGGCCAGCGTGGTGGACTATGGCCTGAATCCCCCTCGCATTGAGGGGAGGCCCGTGCCCAGCAGTGGGACATTAAAAGGGCTGTAGTTATTAGTTATATACTATATGCTATTATATTATAGCGTAGTCTGAAACTATACCAGTGGTAGCCGAGTGGTCGAACGCACGCCTTGCAGATCAAAGTGTGCAGGTTCAAACCCCGGCTCGCACCTCTGGGATTTATGTGCGAATCTCATTTGCATCCGAGATTATCACTTGCTATGAAACGGTGAAGGAAAACATCGTGAGGAAACCTGCACATCTGAGGGAACTTGACTAGTTTCCGATAGATGTGTGAAGTCTGGCAACCCGCACTGGGCCAGCGTGGTTGACTATGGCCTGAATCCCCCCGCATTGAGGGGAGGCCCGTGCCCAGCAGTGGGACGTTAAAAGGGCTGTATTAGTAGTAGTAGTATTAGTAGTCTGAAACCCGCTTTAGAATTACTACTGGTAACTTTTTTTTTATTCTCACTAGCTAGGAAATAAAAAGTACCGCTCAAAAATATGTATGTTCTCTTGATGTTGTTTTCTGTTGTTTTTTCTCTAATGTTCTTGTTTTTCTTTCTCACCACCGACCGGGTCCAATTGTGTTTTCAAACCAAAATTTCATCCAAATCGGTCCAGCCGTTTAGGAATAAGGTTACAGACACACATACAGAAGAATTATAAATATTAAGATTATGTATACATGGTTTATTAGAAGTCCGAAATAATATTGTTGGTATATTATACGGTAGTTATGGGCCCACACCTCTGGGATTTCGGGATCTCAAAATGTCATTTGCTATGATGATTTCCACTTGCTGAACGGTGAAGGCCAACATCGTGAAACCTGCACGTCAATACACGCCTTGCGTGTGAAGTTCACCCAAATGAAACTGGACCAGGTGGACCATGGCCCAAAGCTCCCTTGTATTGAGGGGGAATGTGCCCGGTATAATGGCAATAGGCTCGCCCCCTATTACATTGGGGACCAAAATCCATCAACGAAGTGTCTGCTTACTCCTAATAATACATCATCACGCCTGTATTCCCCGAAGGGATAGGCAGAGGTGCACCTCAATACGGGGGAGATTTTTGCACTATAGTCCACCACGTTGGCCCAGAGCGGGTTGGTGAACTTTACACACCTTTCTATAGGCGTGCAGGTTTCCTTACGATGTTTTCCTTCACCGTTTCATAGCAAGTGGTGATCTCGGATGAAAATGAGATTCGGACATGAAACCCAGAGGTACGAGCCGGGGTTCGAACCTGCACACTTTGATTGCAAGGCGTGAGTTAAGGGTAGCCAACCTACCCAAATTAGCTTCATCAGCACTTCCAGCCAATGACGTCAAGCCAACACTTGCGACATTGACGGGAAATGCATAGTTAGCATTTAAATAATATATAAGCGATAGAATAATTATTATAAGGTGATTTTACTGTTTGCTTTGATACTATATGTACCGCCTTGTTGAGTAATAAAGTATTTTTTAAATTAAATACTGCGTCGGCTACTTAATTGGCGCTGAGGACAGGATCTCAATCGATAGATCCCCGCGTTGTCGATCGATAAAATCTCGCGTCGTCGCGCATCGGGAAAAATCGTCCGTCTCTACGGTTTAATTGAGATCTGAACAAATAAATGTATTAAGAAGCCAAGCCTGAGCGGAAGCAGCCAGACTGAGAACAGCCTAGACTACATGCAGCCTGGATCGAGAGCAGTAATCCCGAGGACATGAGAGTGGCACCGGGTTTGTGAGTAAAACTTTTCACCCTCCCTTAAACCCTCTTTTGACCTTGTAATACGAGTAAACGTATGTGTTTTTATTAGGGATTGAATACGCCCTAATAGAATATTTAGAATTAGTAATTTTGTGACTTTTTCACATTTTGTGTATTTTTTTCTCTTATCGTTACCCGTCCTTAATAAAATGGAAAATAAGGGAACTACTATTGTACGTGTACCTAAGGAGATGGTTGACATCATCCCAGTATTTAATGGTGATTCTAGGTTATTACCACTCTTTCTAAAGAAATGCGAATACATTTTACAATCATTTCAAGGGGGAGATTCGCAAAACGAATATTTATATCATGTAATTACGAGTAGATTGTCGGGCGAAGCCGCACATTTGGTGGGCGAAAGGGACGCCATCCAAACTTGGTGTGAATTAAGAATATTACTTAGCCAACATTTTGGAGATCCCAGAACCGAGGAGTGTATTGCTTTAGAATTAGAGTCAGCAAGGCTAAGCAAAAACGAAAGTTACTTCGAATTTTGTCATAGGCTTCAACATATTAGAAGTGCTCTATTTGCTAAAATAAACGAATTTATAACGGACGATAAAATACGTCAGGCGAAACGAGAAATATATAACCATAATGCTTTTAACGTGTTTCTTTATAATTTACCAGCATACATAGTCCGACTAGTACGTCTACGTAACGTCACAAGTTTGGAGGACGCCTTAAAAGTCGTACTTGAGGAACAAAACTTCCAAATAGTGTACGATTCCAAAAACAACTTCTATAAAAATAATGTTACCAAAAACCAGCGGATTAATCATTTTAATTTTAATACACCGGGACAGCAATTTCAAGTACAATCGAGTACATATGCACCGAATATTGCACCGACCCGACCTTCAACTAGCTCATTCAGTACGCCAAACAACTCGTCACAAGTTAGAAATATTAGACCGGGTTTCAATGCTAATAATTTCGCGAACAACCGGCCAAATACAAACATGATACCGGCGCAGCAACAGCGCGGTCAGCAGTATCATTATAATGTTCCACGTACTCCGCCGTCTAACGTACCGCCACCGCCAATGGCATCAGGTTCGAATACGGACGTAACAATGCGCACCGCCAGCTCGAGGCGTATCAATTACACCGACGATAGTGAACAATCACAAAATAACGTGGAATTACTCGACGATAATATACAGGACATTCCTAACGATAGCACTATGCAGGACATACCCAACGATTACACCGAAGAGGAAAATTTTTTTATGATGGCCTCAATATTAGAGAAAGAATAGAAATAAACTGCAATCGGCGCCTAAACTTACCACACATCGTTGTACCGGAACTACAAGGAGTATTTTTGATAGACACCGGCAGCGTTAGGTCTTTCATAAGCTCAAGGATCGCGAATAAGTACTTTGCTAGCTGTTTACGTCACGAACCATTTGAAGTTGTTAGCACTCACGCGGCCAGTACGCACAACGAAACGGCGCTAATACCGCTACCAGATATTTTTAAGAGCAGTGAACTACATAAGTTTTACGTCTATAGTGTAGACGATAGATATGACGGGCTAATAGGAAGCAACCTGCTTAAACAATTACATGCAAATATTAATATGGATAAACAAATTTTATCCTTGAAAAATACATACATCCCGATCATTTACGCCCCACCTATGAGAGAGATATACAATTTACCTTCTCGTAGCGAACGTAGAGTCAGACTACCCGTTAACTTATTGAATGGTGAAGCCATATTAGATTTTAAGGAATTCACTGAAGGGATTCGAATGCCCGCAGCCTTGGTCAAGTGTAGTAAAGGATTTGCATCAACCGTCATTCAGAATTACAGTAATGAATCTAAGAGTTTGGTAGTGACAAGCCCCTTTAAAGTAGAAGCTTACGAACAGAGTTTAGACGTTAATATGAATTTCGTAGATAAAACAAGAGACATTGATAAAATACTTACGAATAACCTTACGAGGCTTCAGTTAGATCACATGAATACGGAAGAACGCAAAATGATAGAAGATATTTGCTACGAATATAAAGATATCTTCTATTGTGAGGACATACCACTGTCATTCACCAATCAGGTGAAACATTGCATTAGGACTAAGAACGAAGACCCGATAAATATTAAAGCATACAGACTGCCCCCCATACAGACGATGGAAATCAAAAAGCAAGTCGAAAAAATGCTTGGAGATGACATAATAAAAGAGTCTCACTCCCCATGGAGTGCCCCTGTACATCTGGTGCCTAAGAAAATAGACGCATCAGGTCAACGAAAATGGAGGCTAGTAGTTGACTATAGACGGTTAAACGAGATCACTACCGATGACAAGTACCCATTACCAAACATCAACGACTTATTTGACATGCTGGGGAAGAGTACTTACTTTTCAACTCTCGATTTAGCTAGTGGCTACCACCAAATTGAGGTTCGAAAAGAAGACAGATCGAAAACAGCATTCAGTACGCCTTCCGGGCACTATGAATTCAATAGAATGCCATTTGGGCTCAAAACAGCTCCTGCGACATTTCAGAGAGCAATGGATAACGTTCTGAGAGGATTACAGGGCATACATTGCCTGGTTTACCTTGATGACGTAATCATTTTTTCAAAGACGCTACCGGAACACATACAAAAATTAAAAATAGTATTTGATAGGCTCCGCGAAACTAACCTTAAAGTCCAACTCGATAAATCACATTTTCTTAGGAAAGAGGTACTGTATCTGGGCCATACAATAACTAGCGAGGGCCTGAAGCCAAATAATGATAAAATCGACGCTATATTAAGATACCCTTTACCAGAGACAGCAACACAAATAAAAAGCTTTCTAGGTCTTATGGGATATTATAGGAAATTTGTTAAGGACTTTGCAAAAATCACTAAACCACTTACAGTCTGTTTAAAAAAGGGACGTAAAATTATAATAGACGAAGCTTATATAAAAAGCTTTGAAACTTGCAAAAAACTTTTGACCAATGCACCCCTGCTGCAGTTCCCTGATTTTAGTAAAAGTTTCGTTTTGACAACCGATGCGTCAAACTCTGCGATAGGAGCAGTCTTATCACAAGGACCAATTGGGTCAGATAAGCCAGTCGCGTATGCTAGCAGGACATTAAGCGAAACAGAAGTGAGATATAGTACTATCGAAAAAGAGTTGTTAGCTATAATATGGGCCACCAAACATTTTAGGCCGTATCTTTATGGCAGTAAATTCACAATCTATACGGATCATAGGCCACTAGCTTGGCTCTACTCCTTAAAAGAACCTAATAGTAAACTCACAAGATGGCGCCTAAGACTTGAAGAATACGATTTTGAAATCCGTTACAAAAAAGGGCCACAAAACACTAATGCAGACGCTCTCTCGCGAATAAAACTTAACGTAATAGACGAAGATGTGGGTTCAGTAGTAGTTAATGTAGACGATTCAGACGATAGCATAGAGGAAATGATTTTAGATTTAGAAGATCAAATCAATAGTAGTAAAACTAAGAACAGGTCACCACAGATAGAAACTATAGAAATCTCAGACTCTGATGAGGACCGCTTAACAGAAATAATAGAAGAAGAGGAAGATGACGGGGCTACGGCTAACTCCATTTCAAATAGGGAACACGATGGAATTCCGATTCTAAACGAGGCTATCGACACTAAAGCCAAACAAATTCTAGTTTTCTCTTGGTTTAAGGATAAACTCGATGTAAAGGACTTATCGAACAAAAAACAACGAATCACGGAAGTCCATATGCCCACTAATAATGAGAGGCTGACCAAAGAATTTTTAAAAACCTATATAGACCCAAAACATAAGTACTTTATTTATTTTGAACACGCAAGTTTTAGACAAACTTTTTCAAACGTCATAGTAAAGCTATTTAAAAAGGGATCCATCAAAATAGTTGAATGCACAGAGCGAGTAGTTAACTTAACAGAATCCGAACACGATCAGAAAGAAGTCATATTGAAATATCACGATGGGAAAACGTGCCATCGAGGTATAAATGAAACATTAACAAAACTGAGAAGGCATTATTGGTGGACAAACATGAAAGAAACCGTTACGGCAATTATTAACGCTTGCGAACAGTGTAAGCAAATGAAATATGACCGAAAACCGATTAAACCTGAAATACAGTTAACACAGAGCCAAAGTGCACCTTTTCAGGA
Source organism: Ptilodon capucinus (assembly GCA_914767695.1). Classification (NCBI taxonomy): domain Eukaryota; kingdom Metazoa; phylum Arthropoda; class Insecta; order Lepidoptera; family Notodontidae; genus Ptilodon; species Ptilodon capucinus. Next base: position 3,453,699 of record OU611830.1, on the reverse strand, counting down.
AGCGTTTATGGACTTACTCTTTATTGAAGGCAAATACTACTTAACAATTGTAGACGCTTTCAGTAAACTAGCACAAGCTATTAATATTCCCAATAGAAGTACGCCAGAAGTAGTAAGAGCACTAATTAAATATTTCAGTATGTATGGACTACCCAGAAAAATTAATTCTGACTCGGGAACGGAGTTCAACAACGAATTAATAAAGGAAATGCTACAATTATACAAAATTGAATTGCATATAGGAACGCCCAATAACCCTAGCTCCATGGCCATAGTAGAGAGATTTCATTCTACTATTATAGAAATATACCGCCTAGCCAAATACGACAAAAGCGATCTCGATGCCGCATCCGTCATGACATATGCTATTATGGCATACAATAATACGATCCATACAGCAACAGACTTTACCCCATTCGAACTGGTATTTGGACAGACTGACGCTGAAAGCGCATTTAACACGGACAGGGAAAGAAATCTAACACAAAAACTAATGATTGACCATAGGAAACGTTTAAAAGTGCTGTACGAATACGTAACCCAAAAACTGGAATCAGATAAAGTTAAAGTTAAGGAGAAACGTGGTGGGGAAGAACCACCACCCATACAGTCAGGGGACCAAATTTTCATGAAAAACACAAGAACTAGAAAGGCCAAAGAATTACCACGATACGAAAAGGCTAAAGTCACGGGAGAAGTTATACGAAACATTATTCCTGTACAAGTTAAGAAAAGAACAACTCGAGTAGCAATGAAAAATATAAAACGTCCTCCGCAGGTCATGCCTGGTACTTCTGGTACTAACAACATCCACGAGAACCCTGGACCTCCAGAATCTCGAGCAGAATCCAGGAATAATGGCATTCAAGATGGGACTAGCAGCGATGAAGAGTAACTACTGGACTGTATTTAGGACATTAGACATAGAATCTTTAAAACTACAGATAGATACTAATATAGAAGAGTTCAGTAAGTTGATAGAAATAATAGAAGTTAATAAGTTAGGACTAGAGTTAGAAGGCTTAAGAAACCAAATAGAATATTTAAGCAAACTTACCAGTAACAAATTATCTCAGATCTTACCATACAATAAGAGGAGTAAACGAGCATTATTGAAACCCCTTGGGTCTTTAATAAAGGTGATCTCCGGTAATCTCGACGAAGATGACGCGATAAGATACAATAACGAGATTAACAAAATACAAAATAGGGAACATGTGGTAGAACGTAAAGTATCGTCAATGCAGAAAGCTTTTGATAGTTTGGTAAATGCATCGGACATAATAAACAATAACGTAAAAGCATTAGGATCACAAACTAAGGAAGTAGAATCACTTCGGGAAAATGAAATAAAATTTAATAAACTAGTACACATAATGAACGGCCTATACCAAATTCTAAGTAACTTCCGTACAATCCTTGAAAACGTGCAAGAGATAGAGACAGCAATCGCATTTAGCAAACTACACGTACTACACCAATCTATCATTAATAGTACAGAACTTTATAACATCCTAGTAGTCATTGAGAAACATGCTAAAACCATATACCCTGTAAACATAGATAATTTGATTAGACTAGAGAAAAATATAGTAGTTAAGTCATATTTAGACATAGGTAGGTTAATTTTTGTACTAGAAATACCCCTGATAGAAACAGATACATACATTTACTACAAGGTCATTCCCATCCCTATCGGAAACTCCCAGCAAACCTTTACTATAATTCCTAAATACCCATACCTAGCGGTGAATAGATTGAAATACAGACCCGTGGCAAATCCCTGTGAGGAGTTAGAAGATAATACATTCCTCTGCTCGGACGAGAACCTGGTCCAGTATCCAGCTGAAACCTGCATTGAGCAAATCATGTTGGTGAAGAGCAACTACAACCAATGTAAACAAGATCGCATCAAGATTGAGAAGCTGAAGGTCCAGAAAATCACTGACAGCAATTGGTTGATCTACACTGAAGAAAACACCATAGTAACGGAGCAGTGCAGCGAAGAAGTGCACAAGTTCAGCATTCATGGGACCTACATTTTAACACCGAATCAGCATTGCGAAACTCAAGTGGGGACAACTTATATCAACGCAGCAATAGATGACAACAAAACAGTCACCGGCCTGCAACTACCAGCGATACACGTTCCTGAGCTTCATCACACCATCGAGAAGGGGACCAAACAGATCGACCTGACGAACGTGGACCTCAGTGATGTCAAAGAAGTCCTAAATAGTGCAAAATTCAGTAACATTGAAAATGAAGTACAAGACTATGAAATAACACTTAGCGTAAGCGTTTGGACCGTCTGTCTCTACGTTATCATAACAGCAATGTGTTCTATTTTTGTCTTTTCCAAATTTAAGAATAAATTTAGTCGAAATTCTCCGAAACCGATTTTATCATCTTCGGATAATTTCTCTCTTAAGGAGGGAGGAGTTAAGGGTAGCCAACCTACCCAAATTAGCTTCATCAGCACTTCCAGCCAATGACGTCAAGCCAACACTTGCGACATTGACGGGAAATGCATAGTTAGCATTTAAATAATATATAAGCGATAGAATAATTATTATAAGGTGATTTTACTGTTTGCTTTGATACTATATGTACCGCCTTGTTGAGTAATAAAGTATTTTTTAAATTAAATACTGCGTCGGCTACTTAATTCGTGCGTTCGACCACTCGGCTACCACTGCCCCCTGCTTACTTCTTCGGGGAATACATGCGTGATGATATATTTAATGTTCGCAGATTGTTCAAATCGGACGTATACTGAACGCGCACATGTCTTCGATGCAATGGGTGGACACGTCGATAGCGCAAATCTCGACCAAACTTGACCAGTTGAAGGCGACACACGACACGCTGAGAAGAGACAACGAGAGATCGTATCAACTCACTTACAATTGAAATTAAAATTAAATAGTATTTTTTTTTTTGTATGAAAATTGTTATTTAATAATGTTTGCCATTTTTTTTTCTGGGACAAGTAATAGTCCTGTATGCTTAGCATGACCGCGAAGACATAAGTTTTATCTCTTTCAACTTTGTCGAGAAAATATCGTTACATCGAGCCATGTCAAGCACCCTTAACATGACCGTATAGATATAAGTTCTCCTTCAACTGTCAGATTTGCCTTTTGTGCTGCACGTACCTTGGTGTACCGTCGTTTTCTCGAACTATCTGACAGTTGAAAGAGATAAAACTTATATCTACGCAGCTATGCGGTCATGCTTCAAAAAGCTCAGTGACGTCACATTCTCGACAAATCTGACAGTTGCAAGAGATAACACTTATGTCTACACGGTCATGCTAAGCCTACTGTGCAAGAAATAAATAGAGGGTGTATCAGAAGTCCGAAATAATATTTTAGGTACATATATTGTAGATAGTATGTAGATGCACAGTGAAGGCAAACTATACATAACTATCATAGTTCAGACTTGAATATTTGTCACAGGTAACATGTTGTGGCCTAAGGGCACGCTCATAGCCCTTTTTAACAATGTAAAATACAAAGGTCGACTATAAATAATAACAAAACAAAACTTGAAAATGTTGCAAAGGACTAAAGATATAGCAAGATTGAAATAAAACTATTTTACGGATTCTATCGCGTTTATTAACTTTTTTATGTCCCCGAAGTTTCGGTTGCTTTACAGCAACCATGGTCACGGGGGGACTGAGGTGTTAGACGTCCTGATGTCATAGTTAATAACTGGGTACTTGTTGTTAGTTAGTTGTTGTTAGTAGTTGTTGTTTGCGGTCCGATCCACGCAGAAAGTGCTGAGTGTATCGAGGTCTTGCAATGGTACGCTTGGTTTTGGATTTAATTATATTAATTACTGGATCCCAAGTTAGTGGTAGCACCTAGCCATCAAGCAAGATTTCAAAATGGTTGCCGCGAAAAATTTAAGTCATTTTCGAAATTCGATCAATTTTTTATACCATTCACTGGGGCTAGCACGCAAGACCTTTGTCACAGATTCGCTCGCTCGCTCTAATTTCATACGAGAGAAAGAGACAACATCAAGGCATTCCGTGACATAAGTGAAGTCTTGGCGCATACAACTACAGTTGTATACCCGATATTCATGCAAAAATTGAAGTAATATTTCGAACTTCTAAAATACCCTGTATACCGGGTGCTGATTTTATTGGCATTTATACCTATCTATTGCTGTTCTACTCACAGCCATAATGTGGAAGCGAGACGGCAATATTTTTGTAGACGTAGTTTATGTACAACAGAATCAATGTCTATTTATAGTTAATAACTGAATGATCCACTATACAAAGATTTTGGTAATATAATCGGTAATTATAATCACTGCAGAGATAATTTAATTCCAAAAGTAAATATTTACTAAGTCTAATGATTAGATGAGTTTTTTGCTAATAAAAAAAAAAAAAAAACAAAAATGTTTTAATGTCCCTTTTAAATCTGTCATTTATACAAATTTGAAGCGTCTGTTTTTAAATGCGAAAATCACAACTTTTAACTAAATGGATATAATACTTTAATAGATAACGAATGCGCATTTTAATTTTTTTTCGACTGTGCCGTTTGTTCCGGGTAATCTTCGAAACGGCTGGAGCGATTTTAATGGGACTTACAGGCAGATACCTGATGATAGTATAATTAATAACTCAACATTTTTTAATTTTGTTGACATCCACACTTTCGAAGTCACAGATGATAGGTAGTTGAAGGTAAAATGTATACAAAACCAACTTGTATTAAAGAGAGTGTTTCCTATTTGGTAGTTTCATATTGTACAACTTTGTGTGTGACTGACGACTACATACTCAATTTTTTTTAACTACTTTTTGGCACATATTACTTGCTAATATAACTGTCCGCCATCTTTATCATCATCCATTTTTATTTATAATGTATTCATTGAATTTGCCCTTACTATTAATTACTTGACACTGGCTGAAATACCCGCTAAACGCAGGTGGAGCCATTCCTCAACTTATTCCATTAAATAACATCATTTCGTAAAAAAAAAATAAGAGAACTGCCTAAAACACAATACCACTAATAAAACACTGTAACTTCACATTCTCATCGGTCTGTAGACACAGAATAACGAGTTTCTTGTTCACTATACTGCATAGGGTTCTATGGTGGGATATTTGGTCTGCACTCAAAAACATTGATAGTTTCTTCGCGTCCACTCTACAATAGCACATTCTAGACCTGTCTTCGTTTGTCTGACTCTCGTTCTCGGAGTCTGAATGGTCTATGGGACCTGTAACAACAACATATTATGTTGGTACAACGTACAGGGTAGGAGAGGACTAGTGTCCTCGGACTAGGCCAGTGTGGTGGACTATGGCCCAAATCTCCCTCGTATTGAAGGGGAATGGAATGTGCCCAGTATTGCAATAGGCTTGTTCCATATTACATTGCTACCAAAATACATTGAGGAAGTGTGTGTGGACTGCAGTGCATCTGTGCCTACCCCTTTGAAGAATGCAGTTGTGATGTATATGAATCTTTGTGGTTGTTAATAAGAATTCAATAAATTTATATTTGGTCGTCATCTTACCTCCAAAAGCTTCGACTCTCAAATCCTTAAATCTGGTTGAGACTTTTGCCATGTCGGTCTTGATCTGCAAAGTCAGTCTCCCTTCAGCCGATGCTCTGATTATGACCTCTGAACACATTGTTTTCATCCTATCTATAGTTGTTCTTAGCTGTTTCAATGCTGGCAGCTCTATTGACACCTGAAATCATTTATAAATATAACCACACTCCTCGTAATGCATAACCATAATGGGAACGTTCAAGTATTACGTAACGTAAATTTTGGAGATTTTTGACAAATGTAAAGGGCCGTCTAGATTTTCTTTATGTAATTAATAAGAAGCAATAAACATTAAACGAATTGTACAAGAATGATGAAACGTGAATTGCTATGAAACGGTGAAGGAAAACATCATGAGGAAACCTACACGTCTATAGAAAGGCGTGTGAAGTTCACTAACCCGCACTAGGCCCGCGTGGTGGACTATGGCCCAAAAATCTCCCTCGTATTGACGATAATCTGCCCGGTATAATGGCAATAGGCTTGCCCCCTATTACATTGGGACCAACATACATAAAAAAAAAAACATACCGGCCGAAGTGAGAACCTCCTCTTTTTTGGAAGTCGGTTAAAAATACAACGCTGAAATGTGGGCGCACTGCAGTGCACCTCTGCCTACCCCTTTGGGGAATACAGGCGTGATGATGATGTATGTATGTACAATAATGATGGGACTAGATGAGATTCCAGTAAAAGGGCCAATAACAAAAACATATTTTCCAAATTTCACCCCAACAGGCATTGAACCCACAACTAAACAGTAATTCTAGTTAATCTGAGAGCCCTAAACTGGCCATTAAGGAAAACTAATTCATTACTTAATTTTTTTACCTAAACCATAGCCAATTCTGTGAATTATCTTCAAATGGTTAAGCAATTATATACTACAGAGTAGTAATAATACATACATACATATACTCACGCCTGGATCCCATCGGGGTAGGCAGAGACTACCGTTTGCCACATGCTACGATCCTGACCTACCTCTTTGATCAGGATCGTAGCAGTAGTAATAAATACACAGTTAACTCACATCTGGTTGAGGTATTCTCGGTTCCTGGTATTCAGACCACAGCTTCCTCGGTATTACTGTTACCGGTATATCATGGGTCACTTGTCTGGACTGCTGTGAGGCCAGTGATGGCTATATTTCATATGAATACATCACATCTTTTTATACCATTAAAGTGCTTATTACACTTCACTGAATTTAGTCGTCTTAATTAAGACGAATAAATTCAGTGAAGTGTAAACGGATATTAACACAAACCATTATTGCTTTGTGTTAATATCCGTACTCAGCCAAACAAAGGTAGAATGGAAACCATAAAATACTTTTAAAAACCGGCCAAGTGCGAGTCGGACTCGCGCACAAAGGGTTCTGTACCATTCTCTATAAAAACAACAAAATAATCACATTTGTTGTATGGGAGCCCTCTTTAATATTTATTTTATTCCGATTTTTAGTAGGTACTTGTTGTTATTGTGGCAACAGAAATACATCATCTGTAAAAAATTCAACTGTCTAACTATCACGGTTCATGAGATACACCCTGGTGACAGACAGACAAATGGATGGAGAGGGAAGTCTTAGTAATAGGGTTCCCGTTTTACCCTTTGGGTATGGAACCCTAAGAACGGAACTAATAGGAATTTCCTTTTACTTTATAAGTTGGTTATAAGTGGGAAACGGTCCTAAAAGACTTACCTACCATTTCAATTTCCAAAGTCAAACAGGGACACTGCTTTTTTGTCAATTTCATTTTCAATGATTTTGCTGATTTCAGTGTCACTAGGGATCTTGCTAAGTTACCTAGTGAACAGAAGATAATAATACATCATGCCTGTATTGCCCACAGGGGTAGGTAGAGGTGCACTGCAGTGTAGTATACTTTGGTCCTAATTTAATAGGGGGCAAGCGTATTGCCATTATACCGAGCACATTCCCCCTCAATATGAGGGAGATTTGGGCCATAGTCCACCATTCTAGCCCACTGCAGCTCAGTGAACTTCACATGCCTTCCTATAGACATGCAGGTTCCTTCACAATGTTTTCCTTTACTGTTCAGAGTGGTAATCATTTCATTGTAAATTATATTTGCACATGAGTTGTGGGACCGTGATTTGAATGTGCACCCCGTACATAGAAGTAGGACTTTCTACCAACAAAATGGTAGCCTCTCTGTTCTAAACAGAAGAGATTGAGAGACAAATAAATTTCATAACGGTAAAAAAACTAATTAATTTGTTGACTTTGGTGGTTATTACATGCTCAATACGATTACACTTGACTTAATTCAGTAACGACTGAATTAAGACGACTAAATTCAGTGAAATGTCATAAGCACTTTAGGATAGATTTTATCAAGTACTTGTTGATGACTTTACAAAGTCTTGTATATAACTGAAGACCTATTCGAGAGTCGAAAAGAGCGTTAAAATTCTACCTGAATTCAACCCCAAGTATATATCTATATGTTCTTCATCCAATCCAATTATTTGGTACTCCGAAAAGAACATCCCCTGTGGTATCTCACACCACAGCATCGGCGGAGCTGGACCACTGTTCTCTTCGCTTACAATAAAGTATAATTTATCGTCAGCTAACCTCATTATGCACTCTTTTGATAACTTTGATATTGTAGTCACAATATCTGAAAATTTAAAACGAGAATAAACAAAACAGTCTACGATATTATTCACTCTTAATAATCGAATATAATTACTTGAGAACTCCCGCATTGGCCCGGCATCTACCATTACAGCACGGAATTTCATATTGATTACGCATATAATATCAAGTATTCAAGCTTAGTTGATTTGATATAGTTTTGTGAATCTTCGCGCGCTTCGTCGAACAAAATATTTGTTTTTGACGACACACCTGTCACCTACACAGAAAAAATGTCCTACAAACACAAATAAAATATACTACAGATACCGAATCAACCATAGATAATACGGATGTACTATTAGAGTAGTACAAATATTACTAAATAAATTAAACAGTTTGTTGAGGTTACATAAGTAATATTAGTTGTCATATAATTTTTATTGGGATCATAATTCAAGCACAATGCGAAATAAGGAGATCTTACTCATTACAGCTTAACATCGGAATTTTACTCATAATAAGTTCAGGATTTATTATAATAAGCACCGGGTATGCAAGTTCGACAGGAATTCTCCGTTTCTACGAGAGTCGATTTTGCTTACATTCCTATCCTACTGATTACTTTAAAATGTTTAGCATTATTTTGTCATTAAATTTCATAATTATCGTAACTATGGAATAAAACTTCACGAGTGTTAAAGGTGAGTGAAATAATTTCAAAGTCCTGAAAATTTTGCCGCTTTTGTACATCATACATCATCACGCCTGTATTCCCCGAAGGGGTAGGCAGAGGTGCACTGCAGTGCGCCCACACTTCGCCGATGTATTTTGGTCCCAATGTAATAGGGGGCGAGCCTATTGCCATTATACCGGGCACACAGGTTTCCTCACGATGTTTTCCGTCACCGTTTCTTAGCAAGTGATAATCTCAGATGAAAATGAGATTCGCACATGGAACCCAGAGGTGCGAGCCGGGGATAGAACCTGCGCACTTTGATTGCAAAGCGTGCGTTCGACCACTCGGCTACCACCGCTTTTGTGACTTATAATAATAGATTCAACCAGACTTTTATTAATTAATTATAAGTATACTATTTGAGTAAATTGGTATTAAATAACTTTTTAGTCGATATAATAAAATTACGTGAATCGATTGCTTCACAACTCTAGTAGACTTGGATGAAAGTTATGACGTCCTGTTAAAGATGGCGCTGATAGCGCTGTCGTGGTGATAAAGTTCTATTTACGGTTTCTTGTTGCCATCTCTTTCCCACATACCTGATTTTACACTGGTGTGAGCGAAAAAGAAGATGCCCTCTTTTGATTGTAACGAATACTAACGAATTGTGGTTATATGACTTGAAAAAGATTTTATTTATTTTCACAAAAGTAATGTGCAATCCAATGTAATTTTAATAACATCTTCCTTTAGTTGTGTTATACAAAATAAAGGTGCCGATTCTAATTCCTAAAAACCACTGAAGAATGGAGAAAAATGGACATGAACAGTCAAGGTATGTTTATTCGATCGATAATGTTGTCAATTGTCGTCATTACGGATGCGTTTATAACCACTAAATAACTTTCTCGTTCACTTGTTTTCATTTCTACCTCCTTTAATAGTGATTTTGTTGCGAATTATGGATTTGTACGTGAGCTATGACGCAAAAATTAGGACCGAAGTTGTCGTTCGCCCAGTCATCTCCTCCATAACGTTTTTCCTTCGAATTCGATCTTCGAATATTTAACGGATTCCTATTTGAAAGGGATTCGTTAATTTTTGCTACAGATCGTAGTAATAGACATAGTAAACAAATGGCGATCGGTTTTACGCGAAACGCTAGTTTATTTTTGTGGTTATTTTCATCAACCATGCCAAACTACGCAGTAAGTGTGGTTCAATGTCGGCGTCAGTGAATCGTGATGAGAACATTGATTGTGCAATTTGCCAAGATACTTTTTTTTATCAGATTGATACGTTTTGTACATAGCGTAAGTAAGTAGATGCCTACTTACTTAGGTAGGTACTATGTACAAAAATTTTATTGAATTGACGAGATTATATACGTAGATACCTACGTAGGCCTCTGCTGTACGGAATATAATATCTAGGTAGGAAGTTATCCGCGTACTATTTTAGTGTAAATTATCACATAGGTGCGTAAATAACTAGTTCTGTACTTAGGAAGATAAATACCTATCTGTAGGTATCATATATCAGCCACTATGATAAGAAGTTAGAGTCGTCGAAGGCGGCGGCAGTATATGTAGATAGTTTGGTGAGCAATAAGTAACGCAATTGCTTGCTCCATAATAAAATTATAGGTACAAAAGTCTTTGCTACAACATAACAATATTTTTAAATTCCTTATACATCGTAAAGCCTAGACAAGAACCATCTAGAGATGCTCGGCAACTATGAAACAAAAATATAACGCACTGTAATAAGTTTAGCCGTTTAGGAGCTACAATGTTACAGACAGACGAAAAAGGACACCTCAAAGATACCTACTTAGCGAGATTCATGAATATATTCGTAATCAATTATCCCAATCAGATTTAGTAGACTGAAATTTCCATAGAATAATTCTAGAAGTCTAGCATAAAAGTATGGGGAATATAGCGTCAAAGCCCTAGTGATGGGCCTACGGCCTAGTGATGGGCCTACGGCCTACTGATCGATACGTTAAGGGATCGTTCCCCACCCAACTTAGCCATTTAAATATTGCCGTGAGTCTACTTCTAACACAAGGATTTAACTTAAATGTTGTGGCGAAACGGACGGGACTGTGTTAGTAGTTGTAAACGCGGGTCTTGCAAGGTTTTTTGGAGTCGTCAATCGTAATACATATTTGTATGAATGAAAACAGAAATGCATAGAAGGAAAATTAATATTCCGCCGATGCCAGATAACAGAAGAAAGTGAGGAGATGATGCAATAAGTTCTCGGTTCTGTGGTGTCAGCACGCATGTCATTACAAGACCTTTGTCACGGATTGGCTCGGTTGCTCTCTGTCATATTTCATACGAGAGAAAGATATAATCAACATATTCTGTGATATAAGTCTAGTCTTGGCGCTCATACTACAACTACTGGATGAAATTAAGATCTTAGGTGGATCTGATTTAGGAGATACGCCCTGAATATACTATGACTTATATAAAAAAGTGCTCTGTGCTTATATAAAATAGAGATTGAATTTCTACGGCAAAAGCTACGCGACCACGCGAATAAATTTGCCCGAGTCGTTATGGCATTTTGTTGACAAAATATGCTTTTTAAAAGTTTATACAGTCCTTTTTGGAATTGGAAAAAAATTGTGACAGGGTCTCAGAGCTATTGAATGGTTAACACAGTTTTACCGATTATGCTAATGTAAAAATATAAAACCTATATAATAAATTCGATAGTCATGTAACTTTTGCCTATTCGTAACACTAAAGATTTTTTGGAGAATTTACTTTAATGTGTGTTGTATTACAATATATTTTATCGTTATTCCTATGGTTAATGATACAGGTGGGACCCTTAATAGTCCACAAAGAGTTGTAAGATCCGTCTATCTGGTAATGGGGCATAGTACCTGGTTTTTGCGCCATCAATCATAATTCCTGAGCCCTCGACGACATTATTCCTAGTTTAAAGCGAATAATTCTACTTGCTTTACGAGTTGGAGGAACTTTAATGATCGCTTGAGAACTAAGTAAAATTATACGAAGAACATATTGTTAAGAGCAGTTCTTATAAAAAAAAATATGCTATTACGTTGTAAGTAGCAGCATAGTAGATGTGTGGAGTGATGCGAATGGATAAGGTGAGGAATGTGTATATCAGAGGTAAGTTATAAGTAGCGCCCATAACAGAGAAAGTAAGAGATTAGTATTGTTTAGGCATGTGACGAGAAGAGATGAGAAAAATGTGTCTAAAAGAGTGTTGATTATGAATGTATGATGAATGTTGGGATTTGGTAAAATTTAATTAGATCCCTTATCTAATTTACCGGACTATATACCGAAACAACTATATACCGGAAACCGAACATTATCCCCAATCGTAACCTTAACTAAGCAATGCTGCCTAAATCAATTCCTGAAAAACAATGGTTACGCAGGGCATTAACGCGTTAGAGTTTTGGGAGGGAACTTTAAGCAACCTAAAATGCTTACGGATATCTCAATTAAAACAATTGCAATTCTGTTGTTATGGGATTCAATAGTAGGGACTAGGGACACCTGAGTGATGGATCCAAGCCTTAGAAATTGGGACATTAAGGTTCTCACAGGGTAAGGCATTAGAGGTAAGGATATTAGAGGTGAAAATAGAGTTAATTTTTTTTTCTGAATAGTGGCATTAGGCTCGCCTTCTATTAGATTGGAACCAAAATACATCGGCGAAGTGTGGGTGTCTTGCTGTGCACCTCTGCCTACTTTTTCAGGACAGGCGTGATGATGGTGTGTCGTTTCGTAAATAAAATTCGTTCAAACGAGATTGAAGGCCTTTAGAAGACATATCTTTGAATATTAAAACAGCTTTTTCCGAAAATTATGGCGCCTCGGGTTCTTAAGATTCAAAGCTAACCGGCCCACTTAATTCGAAGAACCAGGTTTTTCTTTATTCTCAGGCTATTGTACTGACTGCATAGATAAATCCCAAAATAGCCTAGGCACGTTACTGTAAAGAATTATTTGGTCCTGAGATGTATGTTGCTGGGGGCTTTATAATGCCATTAAAATGCCGTTTTCGTCTCCGTAATTATATGGATAAATTCGCGAATGTTGGAGCTATTGGCCAATTGTTTGTTAATGTGAAATTATTTGACAGGTACTTGACCTGAACATGAGTTACTATGTTTGAAATTTTAAGCAGTCTCATTACTATGGGGCTGTATTCTAGCGTATAATTTTTAAACTTACTAGATCTTATTTAGCCCCCAATAGAATGTCCAATCCATATAAGTATATATACATTTTTTTTAAACTTTAATGGGACACGTCTGCGGCATGTAAGAAGAACACTGGGCAAAAATTACCACGTAGTGGATCCCCAGTAATGCTAGAAGTCATCGCGGCAGGCCCAGTAGGAGATCGATCCCGTTGCATCCCTCCATAGCGGCGGGTGGTACACCGTGGGTTTTTAGTGGGTATACTGGCAATCTGCCGGGGACTCCCACATACCCCTTCCTCCTCCCCCGAGCCTGGAAGGGGATCCATAGAGGATTTTCCCACGAAAAAAAAAAAAAAGGCCCAGTAGGAGATGACAGGATGAACTAGGCTCCTATCGAAAAGAGTTGCCCATCTTAGCTCAGAATAGAGAAGAATGGAGGAAGGGGACGGAGGTCTTTGCTCAACAGTAGGATGTCATAGACTTAATTATAATAAAATATCATTGTAATAAACGGAGGAGGCAAGTGTTGTCAAACTTTGCCAAAATATGTCTTAACCATGTTTGAACTTATTGAAGTTTTTCTTGTAACTTGTCTATGTCACCTCGATATCTCTAACACGATAATGATGACCTCATTAAGACTGAAGCAAACCTTATTTTCAGGTTAATCCTAAAATCGATTCCTGATCCTCAAATTAATTATCTAACAAGTATAAACTTACCAAATATTGAAGTTGTAATAGTAGGTAGTTAACTAAGTAAAGTTATTCATACATTATTTTTTTGCAGCTCCAAAGAGGACAGAGGGACGAAATCATATCTCCAGTTTCAAATCGAAAGGCTCAAAGTGTTGCGAGCTAAGTTGAACACGGAAGCTGAAGAAGATTACGTCATCGTCAAAGAAGAGGCAGAGGAGTGAGTAAAATGTGTAAATTGATGGCGTCGGCTGTCGCATCAATTGAATAAAGCGCTGAAACGTTACAATTTAACCAGCTTTATTTCAAGCTAATAACAATGTTCAAAGTATAAAACGGGTTATACGATCAGTCGTGATATGATCAATTTATTAGAGAAAATGATAACTATTCTTTAAAATCGACAGGCGCCATTGCCAACCTTAAAAAAATAAATTATTATACGATAAAGCCTTAATTCTAAAGCTTATAATTAAATCCCATGACCATACAACGCCTTAATATAATAACCTTTTTTAATTTCTGCCTTAATATTGTTTTTCTTTAAAAAGCAGTGGTAGCCGAGTGGTCGAACGCACGACTTGCAATCAAAGTGTGCAGGTTCAAACCCCGGCTCGCACCTCTGGGTTACATGTGCGAATCTCATTTACATCCGAGATTACCACTTGCTATGAAACGGTGAAGGAAAACATCGTGAGGAAACCTGCACGTCAATAGTAAGGCGTGTAAAGTTCACCAACCCGCACTGGGCCAGCGTGGTGGAATATAGCCCAAATAAAAAATCTCCCTCGTATTGAGGGGGAGTGTGCCCCGGTATAATGGCAATAGGCTCGCCCCTATTACATTGGGACCAAAATTCATCGGCGAAGTGTGGGCGCAGTACAGTGCACCTCTGCCTACCCCTTCGGGGAATACAGGCGTGATGATGATGTATTTATTTTATTCTTTAATTTTAAAATTTTAAAACTATTGAAGAAACATTGCATATTTGAACCTTGACGAGGCAGGTAGTGCCACATGTATGTTAAGTGCTGGCAGTATTATAAATCTTTTGTATAAGTGGACTGTTGGACTTGGAATGAATAGCTTTTAACGAACTTTTAATGTGTTTGATTGTTAACACTTGTAAAAGTCTCTTGGACCCTTTTCTATACTATCACTATTATTTTATACATGTTCGAGTTTTTAGAAACTTAAGAAAAAATTGCATTCGGTAATTTGATGGGACTTTGGTCAATCACACCGTTTATCCTTGGCATTCGTATTTATATTGGTGAAGAATCAAACAAGTTCATGCAAGATTGCAAGCACACACACCGCAAGTTGTATTTAGTCCCTTTGTGCGTCTGAATTGTGGAATAAGCGTTGCGGACGGCGGAGGCGGCAGCGGCTGCGCAAATCTCGACACGTTGTACTGAATATGGAATATGCAATTTTTTACAAGTGACAGACGCTGAGCATCTTAAAATACTATCTGCCTACAATGATAGTTGAAGTCAAGCCAACATTTTAGTTCTTCACTATCGAAAGCAAATAACTTTTCGTTGAGCCCCTTACCAATACTCCCTATTTTTTGCCACGCCAACGTAGACCCCCGTCGCCGCGTCGTGTCTCCCTTGGACCCTGGACGACTTTGGGAAACAGTGATTTAGGTGCTTGTATGAGTTAATAAGGATTTGGTAGTGGCAAGAAACTGTCTACCTACCTGTTTCATTCAAATTACCGGGCAGGGCCTCGATTTTCGTTTGATAGACCCTATTCGAGATATGTCGAAAAAATACGTCCAATATGACGTTTTGATTTGAAATATTGTCTCGAATAGTGATTGATGTCTATCCAGCGAAAATCGAGCCACTGTACCTTTAATTCACTGTTAAATTAGTAAGTGTCTGCCTAGTTACCTAACTTAAAGGTTCAGGATTTTTCCAATACTTCCTAAGTAGTTATGCGTTTCACATATTATGATAAGTCTTTAAGTAGGTAAGATGTACCTATTTAATTGTGGTAGTGATAATTACCCCTACATAGCAAGTACTACCCAACAAAATTTAGTAGCACTAAAAGTACAGCTGTCTTACTCACACAAAATTACTTACTATAAGATAAGACAATAAATAGTATAGCCCTACATTCGATATTTTAAGCTCTTACTCTTTCTTTAGTGCACCCGCACTTACCTACCCTAAATGGGTACCTATTAAATACGGAATTCCATGGCCATTATGGTTCGGCAGCTTTGGTTGGGCGACAAGGAAAGGGCTCACGGGGATACCAGACGAAAACATAAAACTCCCCGAATTCGTGCATATAAATTTAGTTTGTGCCGTTTTATATTAATTCTAAGATAGTCGGACATTGTACTGGAGTAAAAATGTAATCTGTATGTTAATAATGACACTGCGTTATAATATTTATGTTAAATAAACCTGGCTCTGTAGCATGACCGCGTAGGCATAAGTTTTATCTCTTACAACTGTCAAATTCGTCGAGAAAATGTCGTCACACCGAGCCATGTCAAGAAGCTCCAAGTGACGTCATTTTCTCGACAAAACTGACATTTAAAAGAGATAAAATTAATGTCTTCACGGTCATGCTAAACGTGCTAGACTTTTCGTATATCTACCTAATGTAACGTACTTGTCCCGTCTTATCAAATACAAAATAATATATAACTTGCATTTAATAATTAAGTATAATAACTCAATTATACGATACGACACGTACTGCGAGTCACTAGCATTTGTTTCCTACCATTTTATATGATTTATAACGACGTTTGACTGAAGAATACTAGTTATTCAATACACATGTAATAGCTTAACTAGATCTATAACTACATATCTATCACATGGTAACCCCCAAATTTATCTAAAACAATTAAATAGCACTGACATTACAAATCATATGTTTTTTTTAACAAAAACCTTTTCCAAAACCTAGGTGCACTAAAAAGCTAAAAATAACCTTATAATTCATTACATTTGGAGTAGGTGCTAATCTATGTCAGACTAGGCAAATACACACATGAATTGGCACCGAATTTTTTTAAATGCTTTTAGTGTCAATAATCGTTGAAAATATGCAATTATTATCACCTCATAAATATGCAATTATTATCACATCATAACAACCCTAAAAAAGTAAATATTTACAGTCGAAAATGTGTCGGAAGCGATAAAAATAGATAGAGTACTCTTTATTGGAAACCAAAGAAATAAAATAATACAACATTCTTGGGTCTAAATACAATAGCAATGTACAATTGGGTGGTCTTATCGCCAAAAGCAATTTCTTCCAGACAACCAGTTTATTTAAGCGTCCAAAAAATGTCCAGTAGACTATTTTTTTGCGACAAGCAAATAAATTCATCATTTCTTGTGGGGTAAAATGAGATAATGGCAACACTAGCTCCGCAGGACAACTTGTCGGTCGGCTCCCGCGTGGGGCAGCGTCTCGTTCGTTCGCTCGTTCAGTCAGTCCGGCTTTGCGCGCGTTACGGCCGAGATTCATCGTGTTCGCTGCTCGAAATAAAAAATATATAAAAAAAACAAAATTCGATTTTTGTTTCACTTTTCGCGGTAAACATTTTTTTACATTTGAGGTTATAACCAAATGTTCCCGGTAACCAAATCACTCCGTCAAGTGTAAAATGATTAACAACAATGATTCTAAGATTAATAAATAGTGATAAAAGTGTATTATTCGGTTGTAAAGTCGCAATAAGTGTTTGAAGAGATGCAATTTTTAAGTAATGATGAAGACGATTTGCAATATCGGATTTTTGGGGAATCCTTCAACTTTCCTATCGAGAACAAGAATGCAACGATCGGCAGACGTAAAAAGTGAGTCCGCTTTTTGGAATTCTTGTTTTTTTTTGCGTTTTATTTGTATTGTACCTACTTGGAAATCTACCTACTTCATTTAAAACTTTACCTGTGCGTGGCCTTTAGAATGCTATAAATAAGCTCACTATAGCCAAAGGTTGTTAAGTACCATATAATCATAACTTTCTACACATTTTTATATTATTTAAAACGGAGAAACAATTGAAATTAATTTAATAAAGGGTAGGTACATTTACCTAAACGTAGGGATCTTTATTAAACCTACATACGTATAATAATAATGATTCTAAAGGGTTAATGATGCACAGTTATCTGCTTATGGTATATCTACCTACATAGCTACCTTCCTACTGACTTAACCTATCCAGTATATCATATGACGTCTACCTACCTAATATAACATGGTAGATAAGTAGGTAGGTGTTTAAGCTTTTGTTTCCCAAGTTCTATTTCAGGTTAACTGTTTTAATAAGCACACATAACTTTAACTCTAAACAAAGTGCATTGAGAGTAAGTATTCTAAATCTGAAATCACTAGCCTACCTACCTAAATTCGATGTGTTTTCACGACACTACGTTTAGTTTAGACAGTGGGGTTAGCATGTATGTCGAGATAAACCTCTGTCACGAATTAGCTCGGTCTCTGTCTTATTAAATACGAGAGAAAGAGTCAAAATTCAACATATTCAGTGACGTCTTGTTTTGGCGCACATTCTACAACTGCAGGTAGACGAAATTAAACAGCTATTTTTCATGCTTCTGTATCCCTTATGCGCTGTGATAATAAGGATAGCAATAGTTTGTCACTAACAATATAAGCACTGTAAGCACCCGGCAGACAGGGCGTCGAGACGTGCGAATATTTTTTTTTTGCCATACCAAAACGTACTGTATTGTCTCAAAGAAAAAGCTTATTCTTCAGCGAAATGTAATTTCTAATACAGAAATTCCATCTTTGTGTGTATTTATACAGAGTTCGTTATGGTATTGACAAAACGTTCGTTATGGTTTTTACGCGCTCTTCGTGAGGGCTGCCTGTGGTGTTAGCACACATGACAAGACAAGACCTCTGTCACGGATTGGCTCGGTCACTCTGTCTTATACTGGAGCTTTAACATGATATTAGTCATATCTACATAGGTAGGTATCATCCTTATTTCTTAAAACAAGATTTAATATTTTTTTTCAATTAACCCATTGTCGCATAACTATACCTCGATATCGAAAACCGGAACACTTAAACTTCACCTAAAAACTTGATTATTATTTTTGTACGGTGAATAATAATTTAGTACTACTTGTATTATTATTAATAATGGATATATAGGTTCGAATCCCGGGCGTAAGCCCCTTTATGTATGATTGAAGTTCACCAACTCGCTCTCGGCCAGCGTTGTGGACTATGGCCCAAATCTCCCTCGTATTGAGTGGGAATGTGCCCGGTATAATGGCAATAGGCTCGCCCCCTATTACAAATCAAAATCGGCGAAGTGTGAATGCATTGCTGTGCACCTCTGCCTACCCCTTGGGAGAAGACAGGCGTGATGATGTATTGTTATTACCTTACGTATTTAACGCTACGTCACTTGTACGCGAGCGTTGTAGTGGACCAGTCGCTACTTGATACTTACCTACTTGCCAGACTCGTGTTGTTGAGCTACTGACCGATTAACTTCCAATGATAATTAAGTATGTTCTTGAACCATCACGCTGATAACTCCTTAAGAGGTAGGCAGATGTGGTACTATAAATAAATATCGCCAACACATCCTCATTGTATGACCCCATACTAAGCAAAGCTTGTACTATGGGTATCATACAGTGCATGGATTGGGGCGATCCCAGATACACCCAGACCAGCACTCTTAACATGACCGTGTAGACATAAGTTTTATCTCTTTCAACTGTCAGATTTGTCTAGAAAATTACCTACGTCACTTCGAGCTTTTTGTACTGGCCCTGTAGCATAACCGCGTAGACATAAGTTTTAACTCTTTCAACTGTCAGATTCGTCGGGAAAATGACGTCACACCGAGCGATGTCCAGTACGAAAAGCTCGCAGTGACGTCATTTTCTTGACGAACCTGACGGTTGAAAGAGATAAAACTCATGTCGACGCCGTCATGCTACAGGGCAGGCCATTTCCGAAATTTGTGAGCCGCGCGGCCTACTCTCAGACCACTCGGACACTACACCAAGCCGTTGTCGTACTCGTTTTGCCAAAAATTAAGACGTGCGCTTCTGACGCGTCGGTGTGCTTAGGGCTTAATCAGCCTCTGCTACAAAAAAGCTATTGTTAATCCTCCAATCCCAAGTGATGTCATTTTAAGGCGCTTTATAAGCATCGTGAGAGCGTTTCAGATATGCTTTACTAGTGTGAGACCTTGGTTATGTTTGCGAGGATGCGGTCACAAGAAGGAAATAAGATCTCAGTTCAATCCAGTTCCCTTGAACTTTGGCCTTGGAGGTTACATATTTTGAGGCTTTTGTATGGTGCGACGATTTGGTCACTTTTGCGGGAGAAACGTGGCCACGATAAGCCCAGGACATGGACATGTGGAGACGAGGGGGAGGCCCTTGCCCAGCAGTGGGACATACAATAGGCTATAAAAAACCGGCCAAGTGCGAGTCGGACTCGCGCACGAAGGGTTCCGTACCATTATCTATAAAAACGCCAAAACAATCACGGTTTGTTGTATGGGAGCCCCCTTAATTATTTATTTTATTCTGTTTTTAGTACTTCTTATTATAGCGGCAACAGAAATAGATCATCTGTGAAAATTTCAACTGTCTATCACGGTTCACGGTTCAAGAGATACAGCCTGGTGACAGACGGACGGACAGCGAAGGCTTAGTAATAGGGTTCCCGTTTTACCCTTTGGGTACGGAACCCTAAAAAATGTCGCTTAAGTCAAATAGCCTTTCATCCCTCGATATAATGGTTCCGCTGTTATTCACCTCCATGAAAATGATATTGAGATCTTGGGTTAGTATGTCTCGGAAAGATGCTATCTTTAAAACTAGTCGAGGCTTCAAGGTCGGATGTTTTTTTGCTCATAATGCCTTTGAAAGCGTAATAATAGTAACAAACAGCTTGTTTAATCATGGCGTACATGAGTTGAGTCAGATTATGTAATTATCGATGATTATAGGTGTGTTTCATATTTGTGGCTGAAAAAAAATACCTGAGATGTTTTAGACATTAAAATTGGTCGTTGTTAGCAAAAAGGATCCAATTTACAACTTTTTCAAAAGGAGGTCTTTTCACTCGACAAAAAAGGTCTCATCGAGAAATAACAGAAAATATAGAATTTTTACCGACTACTTAGTATTAAATGTACATGTCAATGTACATGTCAATGAACATGTCTCGCATGTAATAGGTAAATTATCAAACTTCAAGCTGCCATATCTTAAAACTGGATTTGACAGCACACAACTGGATTTGGCAACACATTGATGCTATAAGGGTTCCGTACCTAAAAAAGAAAAAACGGAACCCTTATAGGATCACTTAGTTGTCCGTCTGTCTGTCTGTCAAGACCATTTTTCTCATAAACGCGTGTAGGTATCAAGTTGAATAACAGAGACTTTCGTCTGCGGTCCCTTCGTGCCCTTAAAAAATCAAACTTCTAAGTTAACGTAACCAAAAGATACGGCGTTTTATGTTGCGTTTTCAGTACATTTGCACGGGAATCAAAAACCTATAGGGTACTTTCCCGTTGACCTAGAATCATGAAATTTGGCCAGAAGCAAGGTCTTATAGCAAAAGTAAAGGAAAAAAAAATCTGAAAACTGTCAATTTATTAGTAGAAAATGTTTGTTAAAATAAAACTATTTTACGGATTTTATCGCGTTTATTTACTATTTAGACGTCCTGATGCCAACACCTCAGTCCCCCGGTGACCATGGTTGCTGTAAAGCAGCCGAAACGTCGGGAAAATAAAAATAAAATAGTAAATAAACGCGATAAAGTCTAAGAAAACAATATAGAAAATGTTTTTTGCGATTACAAATTTATTTTGTAGTTAGTTTGTATGGGGACACCAGTATATCAACTACAAAGTTAAATTTGCTTCTCAGTCCAGTTTATCTTTTCGTTAGAGCAATGTTCGGTGCTTTCATAGTTTAGGTACGGTAGCCTCGGTGCGCGAGTCCAGCACCAGCTCACACGTGACCGGATTTTTCCTTTTAAAAATACCCTAAAAAATAGTTTTGGTAGCGGATATATTTTCATATAAATTAACTTAAAGGCTACTATTTTGACATTATTTAAACAGACATTTCAAATTTATTTATTGGTATAGACATTTTATGATTCTATAAGTAATAGAAAAGGAAGTGATCACTTACAAACTACACACCTATGAATGACATTTGAATATTTAAATCGCCAAACGACTATCAATTCGACCGGATAATCTGCATGCTTTCGGAGGCCTTGAGGTCCCATGCCAAGGTCTCACGTACATTACCAGCGAGATGCCTACAGCCTTCAGACGTGGGCGGGCAGGCATAGCATACCTACTAGACATTGTGTCATGCTGTCAATGAAATCATGGTGTCGAAAAAAGATCGATAAAATTGATCGATTTGAATGCCTTGAGAGGATTAGGCCGTGTTATCGAGAGGATTAGGTCGTTTATAGCTACATAAGGGTTACTTTGAAATTAGTTTTAGGTATAATCTTGGAGGATTAAAATAGCATCAATTTGTATGCTCCCGTCAACATATAAAATCTGATAAAAACTCTTCTGTCTCAAATTCAAATTTTACTAATGAAAACATTAACAAAAATGTAAATTACAAAGACCAGACAACACTGCATTTAATAAATAAGATTATTCAACCATTTCAACATGGAATGACTTAATTAATTAATGCAATTCTCCTAAAAACAGCGATAAACAATAAACATGATGATTTGAAAAAGACATAAAGACAAAATTAATGTGTGGAGTATTATTAAAAACAAAATTTGTTATAATACAATATTGTCAACCGAGACTTGGTCGATTTTAACGACCTATAATCTTTTATCTACAAGGAAAATAAC
This sequence comes from Ptilodon capucinus, assembly GCA_914767695.1. Lineage (NCBI taxonomy): Eukaryota > Metazoa > Arthropoda > Insecta > Lepidoptera > Notodontidae > Ptilodon > Ptilodon capucinus. The sequence goes on along the minus strand of OU611830.1, from coordinate 3,431,003 downwards.
CAGTGGCTTTATTTATTCGATTTATAAATAACACAATACAACCTCTATCATTGAAAGGAATTCCTGAAGGTCGGTATTCTATTACATACCTATATAACAGTTGGATACGGGTATGTACATATAGTAAAATGTACTTACATTGCGAGATAAAGTAATGGTCTCGCATGAAACAAGTTCTAAATAGAGATATGTCCCTTACTCATAAGTAGACTCGAGGTCTTCAGTTATTAAAATGAACGAGTTAAGCAAATTTCAACATGGAACCGCCTCACTCTTCACTCTTCATTGAATGAGGATTCATTCACTTCCTCCGTACGTCCCATGCAAAAATTGATAAAAAAATTAATGATTTCGAGAGAACATTATCTCGTAGCCAGCTAGCTAGTCAAAGTCAAATCATTTATTTTGTATAAGCTTATTGAGGCACTTTCAAATTGTGAAGTTTACATTTTTTATTCTTATGTACTACTACCGGTTCGAAACGTGACCTCAACTGAGAAGATCCGGCAAGAAACTCAGTGGGCTGATATATTTTTTTAATCGTCAAATATTATTTCAAATAGCACTCGAAGACAATACACACTCGAGCGATGCATCACCTCAAATGAGTACTTCGTGATCAGTCCGCTCACTAAAATGAGGTACTCCCTTATCCTCAAATAAAACAGACGAGGTAGCCATCACTAGGTCCAAAGAAGTTGCTTAAGTTATTCTAAGCTCCGAACATGATGTAACGTGATAAAATCTTAAGGTATATAGAGTCGATTACATAGTGACATGCAGGAATCCTACCTGCGAATACAGAGATGTTAGTTAGTAGCCATTTCATGAAATAAATTGCGATAAAATTATCTTCGAAAATGAACGTATTTAAGTGTAAGCTATTGAATCTCAGAATGATTTAAATACCGGTTTATACAATACAATGCTGACGATAGAAATAGATTTAGTTTTGAATTATTAGATGTCTATATCAACCTTATCATCCAAAACTTGTTGCTTGATATTCACTTTAATTTAAGTCCCCTTTGTTCACATTATTCAGCTCTTTTCCGTGAATTCGTCTAGAATCGAGATCTTTGCGACGAATCTTGGCTATATAACCCAGACTCACCTTTACCTTGCCCTCTACAAAATCTTTCTGGTTTTGAATGGCATTTAACTAAAAGAGTGCCTAATATGCGTATGGTTTTTGTTGCGTTGCAACTTTGTATTGTATGTTTATAGAGGTAAGATTCCTTTTACGTGAGTGCGTATCACTCTGGTCCCACAGAGGGGTTAGCATGCATGTCATGATTAGACCTAAGTCTTATTTCATATAAGGAAAAGAGACATACCTACCATATTCTGTGACATAGGTCTCTAGTCTTGGCGCGAATCCTAAAACTACAGATGACAGCAAAAAAAATATTAGCGGACTGATCGCCTTAGCAACTCCATTATATTTCCTCCAAGGATACTACACATAAAAGGCAGTAATTTTACTGATGCAAATCCAAATTTCCATGGACTAATTCCCTCACAAAAAGGGCACCTTGAATTTCTTTGTCTACCGTGGGAGTGGTTATAATGAACGGTGCATTGACCACGGTGCAACCCCTATGGAGGTAAACGGCCATAGTACAGAGGGTGGCACCCCCGAAGTCAGACGATGCCCTTAATTGCTTCACGTGCACCGGCAGATGTCAGGCAAGGTGCGAACCAGTGATGGCCCCATCGCTATCGATAGTTCTTTGAACTTCGCGTTTGTCTTCAATACATTACACCCCTAAGTCCTCTTTCGATTCATACGATAGTATAGCCCTTTACCACCTGTCTTGCAGCTATGTTTTTAATATGGCTTTCAGTTTTTGACAGTAACGCTGGCTTGACAGTATCTGTCATAAATTGACAGTTACTATTGAGACAACAATATCTTAACAGGTAGTGGTACTTGGACTTTACGTATTTGTTTTAAATATTTATAATTGTGAATCTTTAGTATAATTAGTTTTCTGAAGAGTTCTATGTCGTTTAATACTTTAATTGACAATTGAAGTTCATTGCAAATAATCTATTCTTACTACTTCGTAACATGCTTACATGTTTTGTTCTGAATTATGACATTACATTATGGAGGTATTACTGTCATAGAGTTATAGAGAGAATTATTATCGATACTCGATATCCAATATCGATAAATACAAATACAGCTGTATCTAATGTGTCAACACTATGAATAGTGATGTAATTAGGGTGTTTCACACGATCCTGGAGAGTGAGACATGTAAATGCACTAGTCTACGACTTTCTTTATAGTGTTCATTAACCGCAGTGTTTGTCTTGTACGACTTGACATTTCAGGAAGACGTTTTTTCACGTAATAATAGACCGGTAAATTGTTACAAGGCACACTTATGATGAATAATTTATTACTCCGTGACAAAATGAGCTTGAGTCACTATTCATGCGTTTTAATAATATCTTATGTTGGAACCAGTCGAATTTCCGACCACGTGGAGACGAGGCATGTGTTGGTTTTTTTTTTCCGAAAAACATTGAATAGACCAGCTGGTTTCATGTCAGAAGAAATATTGTATAAACTTTCAAGGGGAGCTCAAGGTATTGAGGGAGCCATTATTTTTTTCGGGGCTACCTCAACAAAAGTATGTATGAACCTTTCTTTTGTCAACATCGAAGACGAGACGAATTCGCAATGGTTGCGGGGTAGGTACGTTTTTTTAGAATGTCAATAAGTTACATGGGTTACTCTTGTATTTTCGTGTCAAAGTTCATCAAGGTACTATACTTAAACCCCCTTGCAAAAAATAGTTCATATTCCCTAGTTCCTATTTTGTTTGGCATTTAAAATGTCCATCATATGCCTTCATATATTCTGCCACTTATACAAAAGCATTTATAATAACTGTCGATAAGCGATAAATGTGAGTTCCTCACTTATATATTTCCTATTACTTTGCTAGTATTATCTGCTATAATGTCAATAAAGGCAGCTGTTTGTACTGTAATTTTTGTACTGGAATCTTCATGAAATTGGTAGGTCTAAATTATTTGACTATTCGTAATCATAGAATTGCTTTCGCTTAGGACCGTACTACCATGTTGAGTTATTTTAGGCCCCATTAAACGTTGCTTGCATGCAACACAAAAAATACGATGAGAATGGATTCGCGACTCGTTAATAGTGTTTTCAAATCGATTGTGTGCACAACGGATGAATGAGTCGAATGCGTAGGTGTTTCAAGCTGCGCCGGCGCGTGCGGTGTCCCGAACGCCGGGTGCGTTCCATATTACTTATGCACCTAAGATGTTTAACGTCGTGACTCGTGAGCTTATTCAAATGAGGTTTTTGCCATCCCGGTGCGTCAGACCTCTTTGTAGTTGGTCTGGTATGGCGATAAATTTTAATAGACTAGGAACTAAGTAATTTTTAACCGACTTCAAAAAGGAGGAGGTTCTCAATTCGACCCGTATGTTTTTTTTTTTATGTATGTTACCGCATATCTCCGGCGTCTGTCGACCGAAATCGAATTTTTTTTTGAGGTTTGCTAGGAAATTCTTCAAGGTTGGTCCCATTTCCAAAGTATTATCAGAAATCTAACCCCTTGGGGGTGAAATGGGGGGTTGAAGGTCGCATAATTTCAAAAATATTTTTTGACCGACTTGAAACTTTGTATATGTATTTAACATACAAAATAAAAAAACACGTCTTTTAGGAATTTTGAAAGAAAAAATATGTAGGGGGTGAAATGGGGGTCCAATCCGGACTACAGCATATCTCCGGCGTTAGTGAACCGATTTCGAAAAATCTTTTTTTGTTTAATACGGATTGTTAACAAAGATCGAAACCCACCCCCAAAGGGGTGGAAAGGGGGGGTGAGGGTTGTGATTTTTTTTTTGGCTGTAAATTTTTAGTTTTTTAGGGCTGTTATAAGGTGATAATATTTGCAAATTTTCAACGATTATTGACACTAAAAATCGTGAAAAAAAATTATTTTTAACAAAAACCGACTTCAAAAACCTAGGTGCACTAAAAAGCTACAAATAACCTTACAATTCATTACATTTGGAGTCGGTGCCAATTCATGTGTGTATTTGCCTTGTCCGACGTTGATTGGCACCTACTCCAAATGTAATGAATTGTAAGGTTATTTGTAGCTTTTTAGTGCACCTAGGTTTTTGAAGTCGGTTTTTGTTTTTTGTTAAAAATAATTTTCTTGTATTTCTTTTGTACCATCTGTGCCTTTAAATAGTTTAATTTCAAAATAATTGATATATTCCTTTTTTATTTCAATCATATTACATAGTGTTGTTCTGAGGTCTTGCAACCACCTCTTAAAGTATTGTTGTCTCCATAGTAACCGTTAATTTTTGCAAGATTTTGAACTGAGTTAACTAATAAAACTGAAATTAATATTTAAAACACTCTTGCAAGACAGTTAGTGGTATGGGCGATGATTATCTCTAGAAGTACGTCAGTTTCCATTAGTATGTGCAACTAACTAACTAATTAGTCGTATTATATTACAAATATCGCTTCGCACAGGATATAATATTGTTATTTCTGTATGCATATATATTTAAAGAGCAGTTAGGTGCTTGTTATCAGTGAAGGAAATTTAAAATGTTTCAGGGAATACCCATATAAATAGTCAAGTTATCGCTTCACACTTAATGATTTTGTAATTTTCCACCTAATATTATTTAGTTATTGTTATTACCGCAAAACAGTAAAACGTCTTGGCAAATTTCAAATGCGGGCCGACGCAAGACAGGCTCAATTCTCAAGGGGCCCCTATGTTTTAGACAATTTCACTGTTTTATGGAAAACAATGTTGTATGTTCCTTATAGCATGAGGGTTTTTTAAATACTTATCAATTGTTATTTCCGCCTGACATATGGCGATGGGAATCGATTTTATGGATCTTCTGGCATTATTAACTTCAAATAATACTCTAATATTATATCGACCTTTTCAGAACCGGTTTCATGCTACGGCACTATAAAATCCAATTAGTGGTCAAATTCATAATATTTTCATTAGGACGTTTATTTGAAATCGTGAAGTTACCTCACGTTATCTTTAGGGACGAATGCCTGCACCAATTTCGATTATTATATACGTGTTTTGAGATACCACGTAACTGGTTTGGGCACAAGATGTCTGAGACTGGCCAGGTTTGCTGTACAGCAAGAACTTGCGGCTGCAATTATTCCGGAACTTTGAATTTTACAAAAAACAATCTTTGTACACCGCTTTTGGGAATCGAGAGATTGGCTCGATTTACATTGTAAGCTAATTGGTTAAATTGGTCTGGCTTTTTCATCGCCATGAAGTGTTTTGGTTGGCATATACCTCCTTTATCCACTACCCTCTCAGAGCAGTCATCCTTCTAGTCACAGACATTTGCAGTGATTCTCATCATCTCTCACTTGATCCTTCTATTGTTTCTTTATTCCACTTATCTAAATACTTGACGCAAGGCCGGCTTAAGTAGACCCAGATCCTTAAGTTCGTATTTAACTAAGGAAAGATCAGAAAATCAGAAACCATCAATTTAAATATTAAAAATAATATACGAATAACTACGATGGCTCTGCAAAGTATAGAACACATGTGTTTTGTTTCGTAATATCTGTGTAAATGGATTATAACTGGATAGTTATAGGTCTTTCTTAGAAATTAATGCCATTTGTTATCTCACTGTAGACTTAATACGACTTCCTAAGTATTTACTACTTACGTTAGGACCTCTCAAACTCACTTGACCATATCAACGGTTCTCACCGCCAACACCCCTAATTAATTCATTAATGGTAATCGTTTAGCCGCTAACAAACCTTGAAAGCCATATTGTACGTAACTCACGTCATGGCTTGATGCTTCGAAGATTGAAATCGGAACATATGGGAATTATGGAGTCTACAATTTTTTTTAGTAAAAGACACGTGTGTATTGTAATGGTTTCATTAACCTCTGTTTTATGTGTTATAGAATTGTTTAATGAACCTAATCATGAATATATGAAATCATCGTCATATTTAACATTTTATATAAGGAACTAGGTGAGATTATTTCTACGTTTATCATGTGGTTAGTAGCCAACAACAAGCATTTAATATTTGACGTCGTGTGTATGAATCCGCAAAGATGGGCCGACATAAGTGCCACATGGAGTCTTGCGGGAACACGACGCCGTGGAAGACCAAGGAAAAGGTGGCGGACTATTAGGACACCTTTTCGGGATAGGCGTGGTTAGAAATGGCTCAAGATCAGGATAAGAATTAAATTAAAATAAACCATTTAACATCGGGTCTCACGAGTTAGTTCAATCAGTAGGAATATTAAAAGTACCTAGCGTATATTTATTAAATCATGAGAAAGTAAGTCTTGTGAAACATGATATCGTCAGAATTTTTGAGTAGTTTCAGTAATCTATAATTCATATGTTTTATTCATTGCTCGTATTGGATTTAACACTCATATTACCCGATCACGCGTGAATCGAATCAAAATAGTGATTGTAATTTATTGCACTTATAATTAAACATACCCTCACGGGTATAGTTCCCACGATTCAAAAACACCCCTGTTTTTTCGGGGGCTTGCATAGTTCAGGGGTTCGGACAAGGGGGCGCACTGTAAGTGCATGTCCTCTCATCTTTAATCTATAAATTTGTAAAACGACAGATGGGATGACGTGCTTTTTAAACAAATTTTAACTTTCCCATGCTGATTTGACCTCAAAAACTGGGTCATCACACTTTGAAGCTTTGGTGTTTGTGAAGAGTGATCTTTTTCTAGCGAGATACAATCGATCTTTATTTGAAGTTTGTACTGTGTCCTTCTATATTATATCGAGGATAGATAAATGCATATAGTAAATAAGATATCCGATTTTGTTTCATTTGAATAAAGAAGTAGACATGATGTGTGTTCCCTTTATTTAGCATATAAAACCTCCTTATTGTTTACACAAGCAATGCACCCTATTGCTATTTTGACTTTTCTCAAATTTTGGGAGTTCTTTTACATGTCTCAAGTCTCAACACTACCAAAATCTTACGTTCAAATTTGCCTTTATCTATTCGGCGGCGCTTTAAAGCAAAAAAAAACGAATATGACCTCATCGCCGCCGTATCAACTGAGTAAAAAAAACGATATGAATGTGTACAAAATATCGATTTATCGCGTGCACATGAATTCCGGCGCGCTGCGCATGCGCCATCTGCGCCCCCACGCACAGTGACGCGTTGATTAAGCAGCTGCGCGGGCGAGGGATGCGCGTAGCCAACCAATAACAATGGGTAATACCATTATAGGATACTAAACCCTATGTATTGTTTAATAGAATTCATTTTATCATATCGCAGATATTGTTTGACTCGTTATTGAAAAACACGGATAGGATGTGTATTACCTCCCCGTAGCGTAGGTACTGCTATAATGTCCTAAACTCTGTTTCAAGCCTTAAGTCAAAAGGCATACGTTTCAAAATCATTGTGGATGAGTTAGAATAAGAATGTTATGGTTTGTTCATGGGAAAGTTTACTTGAATTGTGAATTATTAAAGTTGGGGTTGGTCGAGTTTGTTCAGTAATGATTATAATATTTCGTTGCGGTTTCTGTTAAAATAAAAGTGACTTGCTCTACATAAAATCCAGATCTCTGCCTTTAGATACAGACTAATGCGCATTACGCGCCAAAGAAACCCATTCGAAATTTAATTAGTAGGTATATTTTAATTTGTAAAAAGCGCATCGTGGCTAAAGCTTTGGTCGACTTTTAAATATTCTCTTAGGAATAAAGTTATTGTATCCATTAATAGGTGCTATATATACCTATATCTTAAAGAGTATTTTGGCAAATTAAGGATCATTAAAATTCCCAATGGTCCATTTAAAGTTCAATGCACTTTTGAACAATAGACTCCTTATAAAGAAAGGGGTGCCTAAAATTTTCTTGAGGCAACAAAAACAGGTTTGGGTATATTTGTTGTAGATAAAACATGGGAACGAGGCGCGTGTGGTTACCATTGGTGAAGTGTGATTTGAGTAAAGTACAAAAACCCCCAAGTAGTGATTTCATATAGGTACATGGGGTAGTCCATGTAGAAGAAATTGATCTTGCTTTATTGTTTTAATATTTTGTTTACAAAGTAACATGAAGTTAAGTGCTACTTGTATAGATTCGAAATCATGAATTCAAAGTCCGTTTACATAATTTTATATTTCCGTTTCGCTGTTAACGTTGCAAGCTTTAACGATAATTAAATGCATTTTAATTTACTAGCAGCCCACACTAATCTGCCAAATTATCACCTTTTGAAAACGAATAAAACAAATCGATTTTATTAGATATCGATAATCGCGAATCGGTATCGTGGATTCGTCGACTTTGACACGTGGCATGCCATATGGTGTATCACCTGCCTTCCTAATAAAGGTTTATTCAGACTTGAATGGGTTTCGGTTCAAGCTTGTAGTTGTGCCACACTGCGAATAAGATCATTTTCTTATAAGTGTGATCCAGCCTTACTTTAAAAGTGGTACTAGTCCTATATGATTGCGTTGCGAAGTTGATCTGGCCCGCATTCTTAAGACTGCGTTGCCGTCACATCGGTCATTCACTTTAGGTGTTTATTTTTTTTTTAAACATCTTCATTTCTTAATTTTGAAGGAGATTTTAGGGAATACGTTTTGTAAGTTGATCGGTTTGATTGTTTACGCGATCGGTTGGACCGACATGTGAAGATTCAACTTCTCTCTTCACCTGATAAGTTTACCAATTGACACTTGTTTCCAGATTTATCTAAAAAAACTGTTTTGAAAATGTTATGCAATACCGTCGTTAAAAGATACTTATTGTATAATCTTAAGAATTATAATTTGAATAAGTAATCTAAATTTCAAACCCTGTCGTGAGCATGCGTATTTCATAACAAAACCTTTAAATAATTGCATGGTCTTAATGTATATCTTCTGTGAAATTAACTCAATATTCATAGTGGTACTAACCTATAACCAGGAACAATAGCTACCTGCTACTAGCTTCGAATATCTACATAAACTACGGCAATTTAGACCTCGCGCCACGAACAATGACCCCATACAATAACGCAATCTTTCAGAGGCCCCGGCCATAGCAATCTATTCCACACATTTGAAGTGTCACGCACCCATATTGTTGATTTATTTGCTCGGAGTAAGGAGGTGAACTGATGACCTCATGAGCAGGATACGAGTGGCGGAAGACTTAAGTATATTGGGTACAACTTTCGTTGAAGTATAGATTGTTAAGACTAACCCACAAATTTGAAGAAAATCCTGCTACAAAGGATTTCAAGCTTAGAGAAGCTAACTGGACTACCAGTAATGTCATAACTCTATATTTCTACATGTCAATATGTTGAAGAAATTCAATTATTAATGCTGTATACAGTATATCGTTGATACTACTTTCAACATCCTTAAAGTCTGTTATCGCAAGGCGAACTTTCGGAAGAATTCTGCTTATCTTCCAATGGCTGTGACCTTTCTTAGTTTTAAGGGTCTGAGTGATAAGCAAATCCTTTGATGTAGATCAAAAACTGAACTAAAACAAGTTTTTTTTAAAGCTTAATTTGTAAGCACTGCATTCAACGTTTAGCCAGTCTATAAAATTATGCATATTTTTCATTAGTAAAAAAACACGGCATGTTTTTTACAATTAAAAAAAATAGCCACAAAAAATATTAAAATATATGGTTCATTAACGCTTTCTCTAACTAAACACCTTTCGGTACGCGTGCGGCGTAATTGTGAGTCGATATAAGGGGAGGAAGTTAAAAAAGTAAGGGTAGAAATGTCAGGGCATGTGCGCGGGGGCGAGCCATTGTGTGCCGCCTTGAGACATTAATCTTAGGGGTTGAATGCCCAGGTGAACAACCCTGACCACCTTTCTACGTTTTACAATACGGAGCTGAGTTTGAGCGTAAATTTGGATTTGGGAAATAGTACCTTAAAGGTTCGTTTTCCACTTCCTAAGTGGAACTTGAGGCTACGGCATGTAGTGTCAACGATTTAAGCGTCGAAATTTGCTTGTAGAGTCATGATTTACATAATTGAAAATGCCAAAATGGCATTTTTTCTATAGTCTTGGCGTTGGGAATCGAGAATTAGATTAAGATTTCAAGTGTCCATGCGGCATTCAGTGTTTGGTCAAAGTATGTCTGATCTCTGTGCTTCAGAAAAGACAACTTCTATTATAATTATTACAGTTTCATAGACATACATTTTATAAACTTATTCTAGGTCTTAGTTAAAAATTGAGCAGTATTTCATACGTCTTCTATCATTGAAGCTCAAGTTTTCACAAAGTGTGATCTTAACCAGCTGTCGAATTTAGCACTGCCTCAAGAAATTGATCTCTGGAGATCTTATCAGCACTTTTATTTTGAATGTCTGTTGTATACAAGTTGCAACATGTATGAAGCTAATCGTTATTCCAAAGGTAGCAGCTGCCCCTTTGTGCTCACCCCTCATTGCGACCGTCCTAATGTCATCTATGTACATAATAACTGAATTAAATTACAATGTTGGAAATGTTTTAAGGGAAATAACTTTTGCAATTCCATTACTGGCAATACAGGCCTTTTATTATGCCATTTGTTTGCTTTTAATCAAGAAAGCGATGATTCCTACTTTACTTGTATTATATCTAAGCCATTTAAGAAATAGTAACGATAAGAGCCTTCGGTAGTTACGTCAAGATGTCGAAACTGACATCTTTACTTGACTACAGAAAAAACACGTAATACAACTAGTATACCGACCTATCTACTCCAATTTGTATCGTATCAATTAGTTGATAAGTTGAAGACAACGTGGACTCTAAATAGCGTTTAGCAAAAACTTGACATATGGTTTAAATGTGTCATCACTGGCATATGGTATGGGTTGTGCCTTGACGCCTTACCTTTTTTAAAAAAAGTCCCCTCTATTTAAGAAACAAGTCGGAAGTTGCTTCCCAAATTTATTTACAACCTTTTGTGTAGCAAAATACTGCTAATCCATTGTTTGTTTTGCTTTTGTTTTGTTTAAATTTTATGACATCGTTTCCTCAATCTAGCTGTCAATTCTTATGCACAGACCCGTTTCCTGAAAATCATCTCAAAAGTATTGTATTAATATTATTTTGATCATGTTTTACGAGGTGGTAGTAATAAGGCTCCTGACTATGATAGTGTAAAATAATTATAATTTTGTGGTATGTATAAAATTATCCAAACACTTCACGTTTGAAAAAAAACACACTCATTACGAAGACGCTATATAAACAGAAGGTACTCAATTACCTGATTAGTCCTCGTCCCTACATTAATTACTGAAAGGTATTCCTTGATAGGCCAAGCAAAGAAATGCTGACACAAAAACATGATATACAGCGCACAACCACGCGAGACATTTACATCGCGTGAGAAAAAACATTCAATAAATAGACAAGGGTTTCTATTCGCAGACATCCCCTTAGCCTATCTCCATTGTGAATTCTATTCTATCCCACGTCTCGTCTAATGTCTATTTTCTTATTTTGAAAGGGCTAGTAAACCTGTTTCTAACCCCCTGGCGCGCGGCATAGGAAAGTTCAGGTGTTGTCTACATTTTCATTAAATAGCTTTTCAATTTTGAAAGTACTTTATATAGGGCGTTTTTAGATTTTGAATGTTTTATTACACCGAAAAGACATAACATAAATATTTATATGATCAAACTACTTGCATTAGTTGTAGCATGTTCGCCAAAACTAGACTTACGTCACGGAATATGTTGATTTTGTCTCTTTCTCTCGTATGAAATAAGACAGAGACGAGCGAATTCGTGACAGCGGTCTAGACTTAAAATGCATGTTAACACCATTGGTCATAGTCCATTGGGATCACTTGCTATGGCCTCCTTATGTATGACTCGACAAATATACTCGTATATATAAATCCCAATTCCCAACTCACCAACCGTAATTCAATATCCAAGCATGGGAACTGAGTAATTTCGCAAAGGGGTGCTTCAATAATAGACCACTGATCTCTTGGTAGTCTTAAATAGTAAATAGCGACCGTTCTGAATGCCCAATCATTCATGTGGGCCATGCTTTGTCCAAATGCCTATACATCTAAGACACTTGAATAAATAGGCTCGTTTTTATTTCGGTCTACAAGCTGACGTAACCACTGTTTTATGACTGATAAATCCTTGTAGTCGTGTTCATATGTTTCTAGAATTTATAATGGTGATCGAACTTTGTGTGACAATATGAGTTACCTTTTGCGATGCTTTGAAATAAAATCAATAAAAATATTCTAGCATATTATGTGTTGAGTAGTGAACTAGTGACTTCTAACATTGAGATAGCTACGTAGCCGCTTGATCTCCAAATGATAGTGTTTGTAAACATAACTCAATGGTTTTCATTTTCAAAACTAAACCGTTTACTTGTCCGCACATTATTGCAATTAAAACACTTTCGATGTATTTTTTTTTTCTTTATTTTTCTTTTATCTGCAGGACTACAGATTACTGCCGCATGATCGGTCCAGCTTGTGTTACAGCCCACATCGGCTCGACTTTCCCGGTTCTCATCGGCAAGGATTCCGGTGTAATATTGCAAAACAAAAACATGTCGGTAATACGAGGTCCAAACTGGTTGCCATAAACTTTCTATGAGCCTTTGTTTCCTTCGGTTTATTATTAACTAGAGGAAGTCTAGATTTCACTTGACTTGATCACTAAACATGTATAGATCTTTTGCACCTTACTGGTATTAATACCCTAGACCAAAGTCTTCGTACTTTGTTTGCATTTAATTGGTCATATGGACCATCTTTTAAAATGAAACAGCTTACCTCTTCGCTAGACTAGTCTGACTTTACAATCTGTAAAGCACATGTCAATCTTATTAATTCTGCACTCGTTCTAATTTGAGTTATCTCGGTCATTACTAGTCGTATTGCAAGCCCCTTTCATTCTTCCAATGCATCACTGCTCCACTTTCGGAGTGTCCTCGACATTAGGGAGTATTATATCATACTCGGTAGTAAGACTGCAATGTTTATCTTAATTATTTCTACAGCAAACACGACTCCGAGCATGGTCTACGTTATAATTGTGAGAGGGATCGTAATTACATGTAATACAAACGCGTTCGACTTCGGGGAAACGCGACAAACTATTGCATTAATCTGATGTGGGAATATACATGATTTACTTGTGTCATGGGAAAGAATCGAAAGGGGATATTGGAATTGATAAGGAGTAGACGATTTCTGACTTACCTGTACCTGTTCCATAGAACTTAGGTTCTATGGAACAGGTAAGTCAGAAATCGTTACATGTTTTATCTAAATAAAACATGTAATTTTGTGAGAAACATACCCTAAGGTACGCTTGGGGGTATTGTTAAAATCTGGACACACTCACAATGACCTGATATTAGCCAATAATAACGTTGGAAATATACGGTAATGAACATTAAAAAAACCATACCTCCAGTTTTAAAGAAAAATTTTAATCCTATCTTTTTTATATTCGTTCAGAATTTAGATCCTTCTAACAATAAATTCTTCAACAACTTGCTATGTGATTCGACATGAATGATTTGGAATAACTAACTTATGTATTACGTCTAGACTACTGGCGCCGCTGCCGTTCTGAATTCGAGATAAACATTACGTACTTGTAAGTAAACATGGCATAGAACTTTCAACGATAACAATCTTACTATAGGACTAAGCTCAGATAAAATTTCACGATATTTTCTTTATTACTGAAGTGCTTCTTAAACTATAAAGTTAAATCTTAAGGTTTTTGAAGATGTATTTTGGTTCTATTGGATGTTTTAGTCAGTATTTTCAAAATAGAACGCAATTAAACAGTTTTTACCTGTATTTAAATCCCTGCTCCAATAACCGCGTCAAAATTCTCTCCACCAATGTTTTCCTAATACCAAAACATACTGTATTAACATTATCGATGACACAGACATTCGAATTCAATCTTTATTTTATTGAACGCAAAATACATTTTATAATAACCTAGTGTCTTCGCTCGCCTCCGTGTGTTCAGAACGTTACCCTCAAGTTTAAAGTTAGCCAAATATCTGGTTGCCAAATTCTTAGTGTACTGCTACATAACTTTAAATTATTGGTTAATGAAGTTCGGCATGCCTCAATGATCAGTATACTTTTGCGGTAAACATTAAAAGATAAGCTGCAGATAAAAATATTCTCCCATTCATCAATTCAGCGGGTATGAGATCATTCTGCTCCATTATAATTGCGTTCTTGGTCCAACATAGTGGTTATCGTGCGACCTATTTGCGTGTGTTGTGTTATGAAACTTTAACAGGCATTTGATAAGCTTTAATTGAATTGACGTGGTGTTTGCCGTATTATACAGTACGATCTATATTAATCATTGTTAGTTTATTAAAATTAATGTCAATGGTAACTCGAGGACATCATTTGGTTCATGCAACTTGTATCTAAGCTCCTTTGTTATGATTCTAATAGGTGTCGGCACTGCCGTATACTATTTTTGTATGCATAAATTAATTACATATACTCACGCCTGTATCCCACGGGGGTAGAGACTACCGTTTGCCACATGCATCCTGACATACTTCTCTCGCTCTATCCATATTCAAACATCATTTCATGTCATTCCGTCTGTTGAGGGTGCTAAGGACTTGACCTCTCCTGATAACACCAATCATCTGGTCGTTTTAAGTCGTCGGGCGTTATTTCGTCAGTCTACTTTCACTTATACTGTCTACATGGCCATTTTTAATGCTATCCTCTGCAGAGGATTATTTCTGTTTCACTCTTCAATGTGGCTATGTCATCGCGAAAATTGATGCTGGTTTTATTGGCGCCAAACCTAAGTATCTCCGTCCTTCTCATGGTCATATGTATGAGCAAGACATAAATATTTTAGTGTTGTCAAATTAACTACAATGTGTACAATAAAATTGGGGTTAAAGTGTCTAGGAAGAATGAAGTTGTGTAAAGCGATTTTATAAAACGTGTAAGTAATGTTAGTACAATCAATGTATTACTCAATACAATTTAACACACAAATATGACGAAATCACACTCTCAAGTCAATGCCCAGGGAGTTGTAAATTTGTAACGGGAAGTATCGGACCAAGGTGTCCGTCCACATGCTAAGAATGTTTTGTGTAAACCCGCCGTGCTAATAAGCAGGTTGGACGAGGGGACAGAAGACAGGAAACACGGATGATGCGTAAGTTAACAGGACACTTCCTTAAGGAACCCCTTGAGGACATTTTTAAGTCCCCCTTGCGCAAGGAAATTGGCGATTCGATTATAAGTATAGATACTGTTGTAAATAGTTTTTGTTCTGATTGTAGGAAGGATGTGTTCTGGACAATTAAATAAGTACAGGAAGATGGGGTAATGATTAGGTGATGTGTTTTGCAAATGTAACATTCCTATCTGAAACTTGAGGTGGGTGCAATTTGAGAGCGATAAATTATAATGAACGTTAATAAAAATTATGTCTGCTGATAAAATGTTAACTATTGCTAACCTTGAGCTTTTTAAAGGCACAGCTTAGGAATATATCGAATGTTTCTCTGAATGCAGAGGCAATTTTTTTAAATGAAATGTTTTAAATTTAAAACCTGTATGACACAAAAAGTGAGAGAGCGGCATATAATTGTAAGCATTCTTAGCCTTTCTGATGTCATCATAACACGAATTTTGTCTCTAAAGTCAGGAAGACATTGCTTTCGTCTAAAATCAGTCTTGAGTGTCATGACATTTCCTTAAGTACAGTCCATTTTAATGTGTATTTATTGGTTTTGCTCTTGCTATTAATTGACATGACATGACACTGGCCGAAATACTTGCTAGCCGCAGATGAAGGCATTCTTCATGTTATTCCATTAAATTTTATAATTTCGTAAAAATTGAAGCATAGGACTATACTTCCATTTTTACGAAATTATAAAATTACTTATTATTAATTACTTTTATACAACAAGTATTTTAACTAGATGTCTCTATGTATTTTGGTTTATAAGTTAAATATAATCGTCGTGTAATCAAATAGCCCCCATAGAGTAGGGTGGTCGTGATGCGACAGGTGGAAATGATGACACAAATTGACCCCGCTTCCTTCCTTTAATTAACCTTGTTCCGTGTGTGATTAAATTGTGATCTAAGATTGTGGAAGTTGCTATTTAAACCTACGAATCGTTGACTAGTTAGAGTTGTCGAAAATATTGTCCATAACATAGGCCGGTATAATTAAATCAAACTCAGCTGATTTGAGAGCGAATTTCAGTGAGTGCGTTCTTAAGATCTCATTTTGAATGGGTGTGCCTTGACACCTCAATTTTTATTTTATTTTGACTCTGCAAATTACTCATTAATTCGTATAGGTCAATACAGTATATTAATGAATAATAAGTATGTCGCCTTGTTTAGCAACTGCACAGCGAAAATATGTCCTACGTTATAAAAAGTAACAGAGCATTGCCCAAGTGTACAGATACTCGTTTGATGAAAGCGCCACTAAAGGAAATAGAAACTTAAATATCAATGTGAAAATGTCTCTTATCGATTATATCCGATTAGATCCATTCGTATCTGGCATTGCCCTTAAATTTGACATGATCACTAACTGGTTTCACAGTACGCTTATCATTGTGTGGATGTAGCAGGAAGTAATGATATCACTAAGTAATTTAAACCAATATTTGGTAACTATATATGCCAGCCGGCGATATGATCACACAGCTTTGCGATATTTGAATGATCAGTGACTATTAGGTCTTGTAATGCAGATGTCAGTAGATATGATATAAATTGCAATCCGATAAGGGTTCGTGAAACTGGTGACATCATCTGTGAAGCGTAGTATATATTTACAATCACTGTTTTGCTAATATTTATTCTTTTAAAGAATGGCTTTACCCACAGTATAGTAGATACTTTGCCAATTAATAGCAATAAAAACGTTCCATATTATAAAGAAAATGGATGAAGGTGAATTAAATGGCGGAAAGAAATACCGTCGTTTACGAAATGATATGAAATATAACAGAGTAATATGAGGTACGGATGCACCAGCAATAAGCAGTTATTTTTCTAGTGTCAAGTAATTAATAGCATACAAATTCATATGTTTTATTAATAGAGTAGGTGATGAAGATGAAGGCTATTGGCGCTTGATTATTCGTTCCTTAACTACTATTCTTGAGTTTATTTTATACTGCTATGGGTACGATGACGTTTGGTAATTTCAAGTTTCTCGAGATTTATTGATGATAATATAGCTACTAAAATCTGGTTGTGATCTGAATATTGTTTCTGTTTCTTCCAATAGTTACTCAGTTTTCTGTATGGTTCGTTATCAACATTTGCAAAACGATCCCTTGGGGACTGCAAAAACGGTCCCCGTTATCCAAAATTAGTTCAGCATCCGGCTTAGCCTCTTGTCTGACAATTTTTTGCTCAACTATCGAAAGTGCCGTTATTTCTGTCGCACATGTTTTCCATAAGTCGATATTTTTGTGCAACCTTATCTTCATTCCTTGCGTTTACCTTAAACAGTTTAAAGGACTCTGTATTATAACGGCTACTTAATAGCCTAGCCTAGCCACTACTCAGGCCTCCCCCTCAAATCCGAATGGATTCAGGTCATAGTCCACCAAGCTAGCCCAGTGCGAATTAGCACGTGGCAGACTTCATACGTCTATTTAGAACTAGTTAGGTTCCCTTGGACTTGCAGGTTTCCTCACGGGGTTTTCCTTCACTGTATTGCCAAGTGATAATCTCGGATGAAAATAAGAATCGCATACGTAAATTGAAAATCCCAGAGGTGCGAGCCCACAATTTAAACCTGCACCTTGCTGCCAAGGTGTCGGACGTTCTAACAACAAGGCTACCGCATTTTAATTAATTTGCAGGCGGCAAATTTAAAACCCTCGTTAATAACTTAGAATTTTAATAATTACCTTAATTTTCTATGACTACGTTGACCTATCCTATAAAAAAATATAAATAAATAACTTTGTACCTTCTTTGAAGCAGCACCTGCTTACCTCGGTTATATTGCGCCACATTCCCGCTGCGGGGTAATGATTTCTATGGCTGATTGTCCATCCTTGTCTGCCACATAGTGTTCCGAACACCTTGTCCTTGTCACAGCCGCGTCCCTTACAGTGTTTTTTGTTCCCTGCACCCTTACGCCCTACGCCCACTGGGGCAAGCGAATTAACTCGACTTATTATAAAATGTACTCTATGTCAATATGTATAAAGATTGAATTTCTGTTGTAAAAGCCACGCGACCGCGAGTCATAACGCGCTCGCCTTCGTGGAAAAATGTACTTTTTCTATGAGATAATACAGTTCGTTTTGGTAATAGCAAACTATTGGTTCCCGCGCGCTTTGACGCGTCTGTAGGCGCAGGGCTTGAATACATCTTCAGTATGTGAATGTGCGTGTGTGGGTGAAATGTCTACATGTGTGAGTGTAGACACGTGTAAGTATGTAAAGTCCTTTCACGGCAGTGTTGTTGTAGCTTTCGTTGCGCGTGAGTCGATAGGGATGTGAGTTTGGTGGTATTTTGGCGGGAATAGGCGCTAATCTCGAAATATTGTTTTCGTAATGTTGTTTCAAAGTGAATGATGGATTACTTGGTAATTGGGATTAATTGCGGCTAATTCGACGTGATGATAAATGTGTGAGTGGTAACAAGTAGTTTAGATATTGTTTATGCTTTGGTTTTTTTTCTGTTTTGCATATTTTGCATTATGCCAATATTGTAGGTACAGACAGCAGTTTCATCAGTCAGTTGTGGATATATATCAATATCGCCAGCCAACACGTAATCATCGTAGGATCCCAAACTAAGCAAAGCTCACCGCGTGCCATAGAATGGACTGGGAGTGATCCAGACCAAGGAAAATTCAGTATAGGCTTATCATGAAATTGTGTCCTATATTTTACAACGATACTTAAATTCTATGCGTTTAAAATTATTATTCTGTCTGTATGTTCCAATATATACAACTTAGTATAAGACATGTTTCGGCCAAGTCGGCGTTCTTGCCACGCAACAAAAAAAACAGGATCCGGTGGATTGGGAACCCGTTTATTGGGCACAGAAATGAGACAATCACCCATTTTAATACCGGAACCATATTGAGATAAACTTCCAAACGGCTTGACCGATTTAGATGGGGATTTCACTGACAGATAGCTAATGTTACAGGGAGTAACTAAAGCTACTTTTATTTTAGTATGTATAATAATTAGGGTTCCACGGGAATACAAAACAATTTTTTTTGCAGGTAATATCTCTAATTCCACGCGAGTGAAGTCGAAGAAAACCCAAATTTATAAAAAAGGAAGTTATGATCCACTTAAAGTCGCATTGTATCACATTTGCACTGCCCTTGTAGGTGGTATTTATGATTCATTACTGGTACTAATACATTAATATCTTTAGATTAATGTATAAATGAAAACCTGTTCAATGTAAAGTTTACATGGGAGGGCATATCCTACTTCCTACTATTATACATGTGAAAGATTGTGGCATGGATTGATGGATGGTTGTTTGTTACTCTTTCACGCAAAATCTACTGAACGGATTTTGATGAAACCTTACAGTATTATTGTTTATACATGCAACGGAATAAGAAGTCTGCGCGGGCGAAGTCGCGGAAAGTTTTTAAAAACACGTTATCTGACTACTATGCGTTGTTAATAAAATACCTCTCGTATAAATGTTTGCGAAATATTTCAGTGTCACGATGGCGAAGTGCCTACTTAAGAGAATGGTCAAACATAAGTGTGGTGAATATAAATCGCTTGTAACTCAAGTTTCCTTATTCAGGTATTTGCGATGAATGAGAACCGAAACTGGTTTCGATATCAGCTGATGTCTCGCAGCGTGCATAAATAACTCACATTTTTTTATGTCCATTCTTACCTCACCCAAACATGTCGATTCGAGAATTATTAGTCGCCTCGCCTCCACTTGGTTATTATCTATACTCCCAAGAAACCCGTTTCGGATGAAATATTGTACAAATTTAAACTCTATTGTGCACACATTCTGAGTTAAGTTTGATTTGAATTGAATGCGAAGGGGTGTTCTTTGAATTTTATTGTTCATCTACGGGGTATTCTGGCGCCAATATTTGATGTGTTTTTTTCTTGGGAATGACTTGAGACGGTGAAGGATATAGAAAGGAATGTGTTAATTTCACCGACCTGCAATGGGCCAGCCTGGTGGACTATGGCCCAAAATCTCCCTCGTATTAAGGGAGAACGTGCCCGGTATAATGGCAATAGGCTCGTGCCCTATTACATTGGGACCAAAATACATCGGCGAAGTGTGTGCACCTCTGCGTACCCCTTCGGAGAATACAGGCGTGATGATGATGATGATGTATTATTTACATAATTTATTCTTTCGACATAATCAGTTCATGACATTTTGTTGTTACAGAATGTGATAGTACTTATCTAATTAATGAAATGTTGGAGCTCGTAACGATTTAAATATGTTTATTTTTAAGCGGTTGACAAAGTGAAAATATTGAAGTAGTAGATATCGCATAAAGGTTGGCACTTAGTGATAAGGCCGCCCATTGCAATACTTCAAATTTATATCGTACTAGCTAGGCCAGCGACTTAGTACGCGCAGAATTTAAGAACCCTAATTATCCGGAACAAATAGGTTATATTTTTTCCGCGGAACCCTATTAGGGTTTTTCTCAAATAAAAGTATCCTTCTTTTCAGTCGGACACTCTTGTCAGAGTGGTCGTGGCTATGGAGTTTCAGTATTGTTTCGGATGTGGCCGCTGTTTTTTGTAATGCTTTTCCAGGCTTCCCGGTCCACGGCGCTGCGGGAACGTTGAGCTATAGGGCATCTTGTGAGGGTTTTTATAAGATCACCCATTTTGTTGGAGATCGACCACGTGGCCGTTTGCCAAATGTAACCTAAGTTACTGCTTAACATCAGCTATCTATGAAAGTCCCGTCCATATCGGTTCACCCAGCGGTTTGGGAGTCTGTCAAAAAAGTTTTTTCGTTATAGATAGCGTAGCGACACTTCAATTTTATTTATCTGTTTAAGATACATACTTAGTATCACCTACTTTAAGAGGTGGAATAAAAAAAATACTGATTATTAAAAACTTTATACCTTATTTTTTCATCAATATTTGTTCATTAAATTAATATGATAGAAATATCAGTATTTTCAGTTTATACGTTGTAAGGAGCCTATTAAATAGTCCTTTACATACATCAAAAGTTCACACATTTAAATAACACGTGTTCCTTTCGGAGGCCCCTGAGCCGCGCCTGCGCTGATTACGTAAGAGATATTATTATCTTACACGAGGCGGCAGGATAAACAGGATTTATTTACAACCATAATACATATCTCATATCTCTTTATGTGATAATTTTGAACGTGAGCTGAGATTTATATATTTTTTTAAACTTAACCAGCTGAAGGTATGTGTGTGACCCACAGACGGAAGCTATAATTTGTTATAGCTTCTGTCTGTGGGTCACACACATACCTTAACTAGAGATTAAAGAGTAACTTGACGATCAGGCCCTGTTGCATGACCGTATAGACATAAGTTTCATCCCTTTCAACTGTCAGATTCGTCAATAAAATGACATCATGTCCAGTACAAAAAGTTCAATGTGACGTCATTTTCTCGACAAATCTGACAGTTGAAAGAGAAGTCTTTTATCTTAAAAGTAACCTAAATCTACAAAATATAAAGTCTTATTTTGCTTGTCGACAGACGTGGTGGCTATGAATCGGAGACGAGCGAATACTCAGAGGACTCGACGGCGGCTTACGAGGATGTGCCTTCTTCAACCAAAAGCCTTGGGCCGAGGAAGAATATCAACCGGGGCAGGTGGACGAAGGACGAGGTACTTTAAACCTTACTGTAATAGTAATTTTTTTTTTTTAAAGTCTGAAATAATAGAAGCCCGGCGTTGAAACGCGTACTGAAAAATAATATATCTATAATCACACACCCACACACACCTTCGAGTATTTGTCACGGGTATTGTGTATTAGGGCATACTCATAACTCTATTCAGTAGTGCAAATTAACGACAGGCGACTTCTAATATATACAAAAAAGAACTTTTTTTTTTTACAAGTTAATATTGTTTTTCGACAATGTATAGCCTCATTAGCTTAATATTGTATAGTTGTTAAATAAGAAAAACACACAAAAATGTAAATCCTTATTGGAAAATAGCAAGAATGGAGTTTCTTGCTCATTCTTCTCCATAGGAAATGCATTCCGAATGCGTGGTAGATATACTATTATTATTATTTATTTTTAACTGACGATTCATAAGTGCCTGTATTGGTTTACATGAATAAAAAAATCTTATTCCGATTCTTCGAAAAAAAAATTGAATATGATCGTATTTATATTATTCGCTTGTATACCCGTTATGCATGCTGCAGTCAAAGTATTATTTGTGACTTCTGATACACCCTGCATCTAAGGTTGAAACTTTTTCGTTCCATAGCCCTACTTTTTCCAGGCCCTTTCACCATGAAGTTTTGTATAGAATAAAATTCCGATTTCCAGGACAAAAAGCTGAAGAGGTTGGTGAAGGTGTACAATGAGAATTGGGAGCAGATAGCTGGCGATTTCGCCGACAGATCCGACGTGCAGTGCATGCAGCGGTGGACGAAGGTCGTCAATCCTGAACTAGTCAAAGGACCGTGGACGAAGGAGGTAATATTTGTCGATTTTCTGCCAAAACTAACTCTATTCACTCATAGACGAAACACATTTTGCAACGAAATGCCATTGTTGACTCAGCGAATTTCGTCGCGTGGCTTTTATACTACTTTTAATCTTTATGTTTAGTGATATAGAGTACAATTTACAAGCGAATTTGGCGCCTTAGTGTGACAGTAGACTCAAGACCAAATTTTATCACTCTCAACTCGACACTTAGGAGTTGTGACGTTGTGATTTATTCGAAAAGTCCGACGACTTGTCGAATAAATGACGTCACATCCAGCTATGTCCAGTAGAAAATATTCGATGTGACAATGCTGACAGTTGGGAAAGAAAAAAATTATGTCTACGCAGTCATGCTGAGCCTAATGTGTGTAATGCTAGACCACGACAGATTGCTCAATAATTGTACCTATCCATATAAGTACAAAGACTACTTAACACACTCATATCCAAGAGGATCAAAGTAACATAATAACAAGCCTTCCGTCCAATTACCGACCGCAACGCGAGCGGCGCAAGCGCAACCACAGCGAAGGAAAATCACGCTTTTTATAGTACTACAGACGAAAGGACGTGTTATGATGAAATCACTTATCATTGTCGATTTAAAAAACCGGTCAAGTACGAGATGGACTCGCGCACGGAGGGTTCTGTACCATTATCTATAAAAACGGCAAAAAAATCCCGCTTGTTTATTGGAGCCCCCTTAAATATTTATTTGAATGTGTATTAGTTGTTATAGCGGCAACAGAAATACATCATCTGTGAAAATTTCAACTCTCAAACTATCACGGTTCAAGAGATACGGCCCGGTGACAGACGGACGGACGGACAGCGAAATCTTAGTAATAGGGTTCCCGTTTTACCCTTTGGGTACGGAATAATACGTAATCAGCCCACTGAGTTTCTTGCCGGATCTTCTCAGTTGAGGTCGCGTTTCGATCCGGTGGTAGCATAGTAGCATATATGAAATCTTAAATTATTTTCCAAAAAATGGATAAATTTCAATAGTAACTATTAATTACTAACATAAGTAAACATCGCTACCAATTGGATACCTGTTGTCGGTCGGCGACGAAGAGGTCGACCGAGGAAGAGGTGGCGAGATGATTTGAACACCTTTGCGGGGACATCGTGGCAGGAAATAGCCCAAGACCGAGATGTGTGGAGAAGTAAAGGGGAGGCTTTTGCCCAGGACTGGGGCACGTAAAGGCTAGTAAAAAAAAAAAGTAAACAGATGGATTTTCGAGTAAAGCTTGACCCATTGAATTCGTAAGTCCGGATTTCATGGTTTTCGTTTCATTTAATTTACCAAGTTTGTTAGAGAGATTTCATCCTTATAATTGTCCCTAACGATCGATGCAATAAAAGTATAAGGTGTTATTTTTACAGATTTAAGTCGGTTCGATTCCCGGGTGTGGCTAGCGAATTTTCGAAATAAAAATAATGAATTCAGTTTTCTTTCTTTTCGAAAATAAAGGAATGGACCTGGACCGATTTAGACGGGACTTTCACTGGTAGATAGCCGATGTTATACAGAGTAACTTAGGCTACTTTAATTTTAAGAAAAAAATTATGGTTCCTAAATTCCGCTCGTACAAAATAGCAGGTAAAAGCTAGTTCATAATAAAACATATCGTCGCTCTGTCTGTCAATGCATTGTAGAGATGAGTCAGTCACAGCTCGCAGGTCATTTGCACGGCGCGTGCGCATGCATAGAATGCCGTCATAATTAACGCCTATTCATCGTCACCAATGGTAATGCAGTCTTCCTGACTTATAGGATGTTTGGCAAATATTTGTGCATATTGTTTAGAATTAATCTATTGGTATTATCACGCCTGTATTCCCCGAAGGGGTAGGCAAAAGTGTACTGCGGTGCACCAAAATTTCGTCCATGTATTTTGGCCATTATTATCATATTATCGTACATACATATTATCGTAATGTGCTAGCGCCCACGCTACCGGGCACATTTTCCCTCAATACGAGGGAGATTTGGGCCATTGTCCACCACGCAGGCCCAGCGCGGGTTGGTGAACTTCACACGCCTATCTATATGTGCAGGTTTCCTCACGATATTTTCCTTCACCGTTCAGCAAATGGTAATCATTATTGAAAATGTCATTCGCACGCGCAAATCTCAGAGGTGCGGGCCCCGGATTTGAACTGGCACCCCTTACGTTCTGTCGACTGATCTACCACTGCTATATAGACCATACCACTGATATACATATAGACCACTGCTATATAGACCATTGCTATATAGACTATTAGTATATGGCAATACAAGTATTTTGCACTGACCTTAGTTAAAGGCATAGACTTGTTCTATACTTCAAATATAATTATTTGCTATGTTTTCATCATTTGCTTTACCTTATCCCATTATTTGTGGTCGGCGTGTTCGTCAGTATGTCTTTTTCTTCCATTCATTTCGCTTTTCCGTCATACTGACATCCACTCCGATCTCATTCATATCACCCTTTATACTCTCCATCCATCATTTCTTGGGTCTTCCTCTCGCTCCGTATCCGTCCACATTTATACTCATCACTCTTTTAGTCACATGTTTCTCATCACATTTCCAAACCATTCTAATCTCCTACTTCTTTTTATTTATTTGCTCTGTGTGCCAGAAATATTCAAACATGAGTAATGACGACACATTTTCTTGGAGTTTATGAATGAAACTATTGTTTACGACCACGCACTGTGAATTCTAAACAGCGTTTTATCTTATTTTATTTATTGTTCGTGCGACTGATAGGAATCTTTACAACTTTGTGTGTACTTTGATTGGCGGTCACATAGTTGTTAAGGTTTGCGAACTTACAAACCTAGGCCTTACTACCATTTCTTATACATATACTCACGCATGTATCCCACGGGAGTAGGCAGAGATTACCGTTTGCCACATGCTACGCTTGACATAGCTCTCTCGCTTCATCCACAGTCATACATCTTTTCACGCACTTCCGTCGGTTGAGGGTACTACGGACTTAAACTTTCTGGAAGATACCGTTAATCTGGTCGTGAAAGTACCTTCTCGGGCGCCCTCTTCCACGAGTATTGCTTCAATATTAACAGTTACCTATACAATGTGCTTTTCTTATTCCTTGTTTACGAAATGATGAAATTTTGGAACGTAGTTCCTTATGGCGCGTTGCGAAAGGGGGCTAGACAGAAAAAATTAAGACTTTAAGTGTCGACCGACACTTTTGTAAATGTGTGTGTGAGAGTAAAAGTTGTAACGACACTTTTGTAAATGTGTGTGTCATTTCGATTGTGTGTGTGATTTCGATTTCGGTTTCGGTTCCGATTCCAGTTCCGATTCCGATTTCGATTTCGATTTCGATGTGTGTGTGTGTATGTACATTTATTTTGCTTTTTTATATATTTCAAAAGGAACTTCGTTCCATTCGGGTGTCCCTTGACACCTCTCAAGTTTTTTAATGGAATAAGATGAGGAATGCCTGCACCAGCGCTTAGCGGTATTTATGGCAATGTCAAGTAATTAATAGCAAGGGCAAATTCAATAAATACACATTATAAATAAAATGGATGACGACAGTGATAAAGATGGCGGAAGCCCCCTTAGCCTACCTTTCTTGCAGCAATGTATTTTAGTGTCAATTCATGTGTGTATTTGTCTAGTCTGACGTAGATTGGCACCTACTCCAAATATACTGAATTATAAGGTTATTTTTAGCTTTTTATTGCACCTAGGAATTTGAATTCTGTTTTTGTTATTTGTTAAAAATAATGTATAGACGGAATATCGATAATTAATTTTACAAGCTTGATATTAGCTTGCAACGTATGTATGTCCGGGTGGAATCTTGCAACTGAATTTTAAATCAGTTATCTTTAACCGATTCAGCTGAAATTTGGTATACACGCTTACTTTGGATGACAATGCATGCTTAGCTATGTGACGTCATTCTAATTCCAATATGGCGGATCATCCAAGATGGCGGAATTGGTATTTTATTTTTTCTGCACTACCACAGTATGGGTATCAAATGAAAGGGCTTGCTGAGGAGAACACGAAAACTAAGTGCAATTAAATAAAAGCTTGTTTTTAAAAAGTTTTTTTTACCATGATTTATTTTATTACTCTTAAAGAGGAATTCTCTCTCTGCACAAATTGAGCGATCTTCATTTAACGACACACCTATCTAAAGTTTATTTATATTGATTTCGTCGAACGGATGCAAATTGATGGATAAACTTGATATGATTCTCACGTACACGATATTGTGAACGTGAATGGTTTAGTTGTTAGCTCATAGAGCCACCGGCATACAGAGGCGTCAAGAACAGCGCTCGAATCTTTTTGTCAATAACAAAACGAACTTTATTGACTCCTACAAAAGGCCCATACTTCAACGAAATTTCGTTGAAGACGCGAGCGAATTTTGCACCGTGGTCGCGTGCCTTTAACCACACAAATTTAATCTTTATTTATTCAATCGATCGAAATTCCACCAAGTTTTTTCAACTTTTTTCTCGTCGTCAATTTCTATAACTGATATCTCAAGTCCTATGCGAAATTCACATGTGTTTTTGTGAACATTGGTAGCCACCCCTCATAAATGTAGTTAACATTGCTAAATAGGGTTATGGATGTATCCAAAGGCATAACACGATACCTGTGGCAACAAAGGCCTATAACTTAGAAACTATGATAGTTAGGTATAATCTGTTTGCACTTAGCATCCAGATATGAGATAACGTACATGTACCCTTAATATTATTTCGTTCTCCTGATACACGTTACAAGTGGCAAGTTACGTGGCAAGTGGTAGCCGAGTGGTCGAAAGCACGCCTTGCAAATCAAAGTGTGCAGGTCCAAACCCCGGCTCGCACCTCTGGGTTTATGTGCGAATCTCATTTTCATCCGAGATTATCACTTGCTATGAAACGGTGAAGGAAAACATCGTGAGGAAACCTGCACGTCTGAGGGAACTTGTCTAGTTCTCGATAGATGTGTGAAGTCTGCCAACCCGCACTGGGCCAGCGTGGTGGACTATGGCCCGAATCCCCCTCGCATTGAGGGGAGGCCCGTACCCAGCAGTGAGACGTTAAAAGGGCTGTAGTAGTAGTAGATACACGTTGTATTAACATAGAATTTCTTTTGGTATTGGTAAAAAGTTTGCAGCGCGCGTCTTAACGCCCCAGTGAGTTTGGCACTTAATGTGAATTCACGCATCGCCCACGTTAGTTTAATTTATTAGTATTAATTCAATGATGACCATATTTGGACTCAAATACGGATGTGATAACACAATAGATTTGGTGTTTTAATAATAATATTGCCAGACTACACCTGCACATCGTATGATTTGGGTTATAGTCCACCAAACTCGCCCAGTGCGGGATGGTGAACTTCAGACGCCTCTTTTTTTTTTAATGGACCGTTGGCCGTGAGGTGGCCTTTACTGCTTTACCGGAGGAGTGGCGAGCGCAGAGTGCACTCCAACCAAGGTCTTAAGGGCGGAAAAGGGTGGCAACTAGCTCAAGGGCGCCACAGAGGGCACGACCTCGGCTTGGGCAGTTACCGTGAGGGGAGAGGTGGTGAATGCGCTCCTAGGTGCAAAGATGCACCTACGAGCGGAAGAGGGGGTTCAAGTGTACAAGAAACCGGAGTGGTCTTATCGTTCCCATTTCGGAGCGCGTTAGTGCGATATCCTCGCCCTTGAGTCTGTCACGTTTTTTTGCGTGTTTTCCAGGTCAACTTATGATTGATGCGCACACAAAGAGCACAACTGTGGTGTTAGCACGCATGTCGCGACAAGACGTTTGTCACGGATTCACTCGCTCGCTCTGTCTAATTTCATACGAATGAAAGAGACAACATCAAGATATTCCGTGACATACGTCTTGTCATAGGGCACATGCTACAACTACTGTAGCACATTGGAAATTAGCGATTAAGTTACATGAAGCACACTGGGGCGTCGAGACGTGTGCGTCGGATATTTTGTTAATACCAAAACGAACCGTATTTAATCATAGATTAAGTAAATTTTTCAACGAAATTACATTGATTGACGGCTTTTACGAGATAAATTCAAAACGAACTCTGGTACATAAAGGTTCAATACCAAGCTACAATATTCGCTCGCGCCGTCCATGGCATTACGTTGAAGATTAAACTTTAGCTGTGAGTCAATACAGTTCGTTTTATAATTTAAATACCTATCGATATACGCCTGATATGTTGATAATTATCTCTTTAATGAACCTGCCGTTTCGAGGCCACTGACATATTGTTATATCCATTGATACGAGTATGTTAACTAATAGCTCATGACTGATTAAGCAAAAACTACTTTTAGGGTGAGGAAATTGGATTGCATCGTGACTTGTATTTTTTTTGACGTCACGAGATGTTTTAGATTTCAAAGGGCTACCTTACTCGTCTGCTTTTATAAACCTAAAGAAAATAAGTCACATACTTCGTTACTTTAGTGCTTATTTGCTTAGAACCAAATTAAACTAAATAAATATCGCCAGACAACTCATACCCATCGTACGATCCCAAACTAAGCTATATCATCATCATTTGCCTTACCTTATATAAATGGGGTCGGTGCAGTTTGTCCCTTTCTTCCATTCATCTCGCTTTTCCGTCATACAAACTGACATCCACTCCGATCTCATTCATATCACTATTTACACACTCCATCCATCTTTTCTTTGGTCTTCCTCTCGCTCTGTATCCATCCACATTCATACTCATCACTTTTTTAGTTACATGCTTCTCATCTGCATGTCATGATATGTCATGACATGCACAAACCATTCTAGTGTCTTACTTCTCTTTTATACTACCTCTACATACACATTCCTCATCTTATCCATTCGCGTCACTCCACACCTCCAACTCAACATTCGCATCTCGGCAGAGTGGAGACGATTCTCTTCACGCACTTTAGCCGCCCAGCATTCCGAGCCGTACATAATCCGAGCCGTAAATAAGTATTTTTTTTTCCAAACTAAGCAATTAATGTATATTTATTGAATTTGCTATTGTTATTATTTACTTAACACTGGCTGTAGGTGTTGTAGCATGAGCGCCAAGACTAGACTTATGTCACATAATATGTTGATTATGTCTCTTTCTCTCGTATGGAATAAGACAGAGAGCGACCGAGCCAATCCAGGTGGAGCCATTCCTCAACTTATACCATTTCATCATTACATTCACTTTGTATAACGAAAAATAGAAGAAGACCAATTTTGGGGCAATTTTTATGGGACTTTTTAACATCTACATTTTCAAATATCATTAGTAATTGTTTACATACATTCAATGATATTCTAGTAAACAGATATGCTATGAACGCGCAAAAGTGAAGACTCGAATACGTCCTAATTAGGACGTGTTCGTTGACAGATGAATGTTACACCACATAGAAGCGCAAGTGACAACACTAGCTATCTCTTTTTTTCTTGTTGGTTTTATAAAGCCATCTCTTTTGCACATTTTTACGTGTTGTGAAATGTAAAATGAATGAAAAGTGTGTATGTGTGCTGCCGCTGTTACACGGAATACATTTTTCAGTTGTTTTGTGCGTGTATAACATATCTGTTTATTAGAATATCCTTGCATAGATTACATAATCTGATTTCTGATTAGTATAAGACCTTTTAGTATGTAGAGTACGGCGATCTTTTTATCTTTCCCGCGCCTGCTTCCATCTCGTCCACAGCTGATTCAAACAGACATTAATTCATATTTTTTATCTGCCACCCACAACACTGGTTCACCTTGCACTGTAACGTATATTCGCACGGTGGGTCCAATCAGATGATCGGCTATTTCTTTATACTTATACAGGGTGTATCAGAAAGCCGAAATAATATTTTCACATATGCATGATTTTTTTTTATTATTCCTCTGATGACGGCTTGGTCTGGTGGTTCAAGCGTAGGCTGTTTGATTCACTGCACCAGGTAGTTAGGTAGGGTTCGATTCCCGTCTGCGGGGAATTTAGGAAAAGTCCTTTTCGGAGTTTAATCTGGTCTGGGTGTAACTGGGATCGCACTCAGTCCATATGGTATTCATAGTACAAGCATTGCTTAGTTTGGCATACGATGTGTATGTCTGGCCATTTTTTTGTTTAATTAGTTGTGTACCCGCTAAGTTAATAAATGGTATAACAATTTGTTCGAAGTCCAATACTTTGGAGCCATGTTTAAATACTTGTTATAGGTACCTATCTCGAGTTCTATGCGAATTTTTCATGGTCAGGGCCCCGATTTTCGTGCGATCGAGATTAATCTCTATTCGAGATATCTCGAAACGAAACGTCAAATAGTATGTATTTTTTTCTTTTGTTTCGAGATATCTTGAATAGAGATGAATCTCGATCGCACGTAATTCGGGGCCCTGTTTTGTGATAGTAGCCATCACTTGTAGATGTAGTTTACACGTTGTTAAATAGGATAGTTATGTAGTTGTTAAATAGGGTATTCCCTAAGGCCACAACGCGATACCCGTAACAAATACCTACTCAAAGGTAACTCGGGAACTATGTTAGTTAGGTTAGGTTAGTCTGCCTTCACTAAGCATCTACATATCATAGGGTGACAGGAAAAACTCATTAAGTAACAAAATAAAATAAAATCTTCTAAAACAAGCTTTTATTTAATTGCCCTTAGTTTTCGTATTATCCTCAGCAAGCCATAATACCCATACTGTGGTAGTGCAGAAACTATTCCTCCATCTTAGATGATGGTATACACGCTTATTTTGGATATGAATCCAAAATAAGCGTGTATACCAATTTACAGCTCAATCGGTTAAAGATAACTGATTTAAAATTCAGTTGCAAGATTCCACCCGGACATACATTGCAAGTTAATATAAAGCTTGTAAAAAGCATTGCAGTTATTTTAATTTTAATAGGATTTTTGATGTGATTATTGCTTCTTGGAATTCTATAAAGTAATGCACTTATGTATGTGATGACTTTTTCCTGGGAAAGTTGTTGATATTTTGAGGTATCTACTAGACTTAGTGTAAAAAACATGTATCTTTCCTATTTTTTTACTTAAATAAATAAATAAAATAAAAAGCCTTTTTATTCCGTATTTCTAAGTTACATTTCAAATATTATTATTAAGTTTACTTAGTTTATTGAAATATGGACCCCTTTTTGGGTAAAGGCCTCCTCCAGCCTCATCCACAAATCCCTGTCCTTGCCTGTATTTGTCCAGTCGTTTCCGGACACCTGGATAATGTCATCAGCCCACCGTCTTACAGGTCTACCAACATTCCTCTTTCCCTGTGGACCTTTCCATCGTGTGGTTTCTATGGTCCATCTATTGTCGATGTAGCGAGCGATGTGTCCAGCCCACCTCCATTTTAGTTTGAGTGCATGTGTGAGAGCATCAGTGATTTTAGTTTTTTGTCTGATATGCTTATTCTTTACTTTGTCTATTTTTCTCAGCTTCAACATGCTCCTTTCTATAGCTGTTTGGGTACATTTAATTTTTTGTTTGACTTTATTGTGTAAATCCAAGTCTGACAACCGTACAGTAAGCATGGTAAGAGACATGTGTCGAATACTGTCTTTTTTAAATGCAAACTATAATTTCCCTTAAAATTTTTTTTACTTAGTGAGTTTTAATATTAGCTACCTTGTATGTAACTAGAATACTATTTCGGACTCCTGATTTAACCGGTATTGTGGTTTTTCATAGACTTTTTATCGACTATATCGATAGCTTTGAATGAGGTACCTCTTGGGATGAGTTGTGTCCGTATAAATTGGTAATTGTTCCGTTTTGTTTTTGAGTCGAAATATTTAATGGTTATCTTACGTGACAATTTTTGTAATGGTGATTAAAGTTTATTAATAACTAACACCTACCTGCGACTCTATCCTCGTAAACTTCGATTATTCATTACCTTAATAAATTATAGCTTATATATTATTCTGTACTTGAAACATGAGCGCCA
The DNA here is from genome assembly GCA_914767695.1 of Ptilodon capucinus. Lineage (NCBI taxonomy): Eukaryota > Metazoa > Arthropoda > Insecta > Lepidoptera > Notodontidae > Ptilodon > Ptilodon capucinus. The sequence goes on along the minus strand of OU611830.1, from coordinate 3,398,207 downwards.
AGACTAGACTTATGACACAGAATATGTTGATTATATCTCTTTCTCTCGTATGAAATAAGACAGAGAGCGACTGAGCCAATCCGTGACAGAGGTCTGGTCTTAATATGCGTGCTAACACCACTAATGTATTAACAATAATACTATAAAGTTTCATCAAAATCCGTTCAGTAGTTTATGCGTGAAAGAGTAACAAACATCCATCGTCACAAACTTTCTCATTTATGATATTAAGTGGGATGTGTATTTATTGAATCTGTCCTTGCTATTGATTTCTAGACATTGGCATAAATACCCGCTTATCACAGGTTATTTCATAAAATTTCACTCATTTCGTAAAAAATAATGGTACCATAGAGTATCTAGAGTACCCATAATGACTCCACTCTTCCTATAGCTCTGCGGCTATTTTTCCGCCATTTTTGTCATCTCATGTACCTGTATAGTATATGGCAACTTTAAAACTGATATGGCTGACTAATAATAATATTTATTTATTGATAATATTCAGTACATATATATTACAGAGTCTTAAAAACATAAAAATAAGCTTTATGATGTTATCAAATTTAGTGTCATAACCAGTCATAAACCAGAAAAATTAACCGCAGCGCGGGCTCGAAATGCCATCTCCGTTATAATATCTCCATGATATAAAGTAAGTGAGTGGTCGAACGCACGCCTTGCAAATCAAAGTGTGCAGGTTCAATCCCCGGCTCGCACCTCTGGGTTTCATGTGCGAATCTCATTTACATCCGAGATTACCACTTGCTATGAAACGGTGAAGGAAAACATCGTGAGGAAACCTGCACGTCTGAGGGAACTTGACTAGTTCTCGATAGATGTGTGAAGTCTGCCAACTCGCACCGGGCCAGCGTGGTGGACTATGGCCTGAATCCCCCTCGCATTGAGGGGAGGCCCGTGCCCAGCAGTGGGACGTTAAAGGGCTGTAGTTAGTTTTTTTATATACTCGTAGATATAATGCTTTGACAGTTTATATATATTGTTTTCAGGAAGATGAGAAAGTGACCGAGCTCGTCGCCAAATACGGCCCAAAGAAATGGACGCTGATAGCCCGGCATTTAAAAGGGAGAATAGGAAAGCAATGCAGGTGTGTACTCTAGACCCTTTAATATTTAACATACAGCCGCTTCAGGCTGAAGACACGCGTGATAATTTTACTGCTGCAAAGTGAACTGTATTAACTTATAGAAAAAACCGGCCAAGTGCGAGTCGGACTCGCGCACGAAGGGTTCCGTATCTATAAAAACGGCAAAAAAATAAATAGCAGTGGCAGCAGAGTGGTCGAACGCACGGCTTGCAATCAAAGTGTGCAGATTCAAACCCCGGCTCGCACCTCTGGGATTTATGTGCGAATCTCATTTTCATCCGAGATTATCACTTGGTGATGGAAAACATCGTGAGGAAACCTGCACGTCTGAGGGAACTTGACTAGTTCTCGATAGATGTGTGAAGTCTGCCAACCCGCACCGGGCCAGGGTGGTGGACTATGGCCTGAATCCCCCTCGCTTTGAGGGGAGGCCCGTGCCAGCAGTGGGACGTTAAAAGGGCTGTAGTAGTTGTATGGGAGCCCCCTTAAATATTTATAAAATTCTGTTTTTTTTAGTATTTGTTGCTATAGCGGCAACAGAAATACATCATCTGTGAAAATTTCAACTCTAACTATTACGGTTCGTGAGATACAGCCTGGTGACAGACGGACAGACTGAACCCTAAAAACACCTTTTTTCAATGAATTGTGATCGATGACGTGCAATAACTTACTCGCCAAGTCTTGGGAGGTTAAGTACCTAATATTTTTTTTTTTATTTTCAGAGAGCGATGGCATAACCATTTAAACCCTTCGATAAAGAAGACCGCTTGGACGGAACACGAAGACAGAGTAATATACCAGGCCCACCAACAACTCGGCAATCAATGGGCTAAGATCGCCAAACTATTACCCGGCAGGTCAGTCTAATACAAATATATTATCTCCTCTATATTCTAATAGGGCAGTGTTTCCCAAACGTGTAGCGTGTGTTGCCTTACTAACGTATTATTATTTTATCTTTATTATTAAAAGCAACTCTAAAGACAACACACTGGAGCTATATGTACCTGTGTATTTGTAATAAGCCAAATTCAGTGGTCAGTCCTGAAATTTATTTATAACAACATAAAATATTTCATAACAACTTAATATATAATTCCTTCTTAAAACTTAGGATAATATATTGGCCTAAAGCCTGACTTGGCTACAGTTCCAAGGTACAAATTTGACATGGTTATGATAAATAGTTTTTGAGTTATGAGGGGGTCAAAAGTCGCTCGCAATGGTTCGTGTAATATTACACACGGTGCTGCAGCCAGCTTTAATTGGCTGGACGCACTGCCGTGCGCCTAGATAGTTAGGTACAAACTGTCTTCACTAAGCATCCACACATGAGCTACTGTATATGTACCCAAAGTATTATTTCAGGCTTCTGATACACCCTGTACATATTTATACTCTGTTACAGGACCGATAACGCGATAAAAAACCATTGGAACTCGACTATGCGCCGGAAATACGAGCCGGACATGTTGGATAGCTTCGATACACTGCGCAGGAAACAGCCACGGGTCAGTACCCGTATACAGTTATTACTACGACAAAGCTTGTAAACTTATAGGGATTATGGATATGCCTGTATCCCACGGGGGTAGGCAGAGACTACCGTTTGCCACATGCTACGATCCTGACATACTTATTTCTCTTCATCCACATTCATACATCTGGGACTATAGATCAGTATAATAATAAAATCTCTGCACGCTAATCGACTCGGTGTGGCCTTTACCATAGAAATTCAATCTTTATGTGGTAATTGGCAGAGTTCGTTTTGCTTCTTACGCTTACGTATTTGATGAGCCTGGATTGTGTGCTTGGAAAAGCTTGGCAAAGTCTGATTTGGAGGACTTGAAAATTAAAGTAGTCTAATTTGTATTTAATTATGATGACAGTAGGGTCCAAAATATTCTACCAATACGTTTAGACGTCTAGACCTACAGCTATTGGATGCAAAGGCGTTAATGTTAGATCGAGTGAGATTGACAGATAGAGGTTATCGACATTCCTATTCTTATTTGAATCGCATTGTAGTTTACACCATATCACATACCAATTAGAGCTCTTTTCTGATTACAGACATGGTCAGATCCGTTTAACGAGTCCACCCAAAGCAACTCGTCAACAAGCAGTCAACCACCCTCGAAGCAAGTCCAGCACTTTAGGCAGCTGCTGAAGGATCAGCTGAACAATTTGCATCCACAGAACAGACCAAAGTCGCCGGATAGAGGAGGGCTAGTGGCCGCTGACGTTGAAATCATTGATTCGCCTTTCAAGTGAGTTTACAGCGTGTTTCAGCAGTCCGATATAATAAAAAAAAACTGAGCGGAACGCCTGGCAGAGGTTAAACATAAACGTCGTAGCGGCGAGTGTGCGGAGTCAGCTGGTGGGGGGAGTCTAAGCGGCGGAAAGAACCTTTTATTTACATAAACAATATGTTTAACGTTTCATTGAAAATTTTACGGTCTCAAAGCGATACGCCGCGTTAATTGAATATAGGTACCAGTGGTTCGGCGAAGTGTGGACGCACTACAGTGCACCTCTGCCTACCCCTTCGGGGAATACAGGCGTGATGGTGATGTATATGGTTCGGGCCACGATTCGTCAGCTAGTATCGATCCTTAACATAGCTACGTTAATTTACAGATTCGTGAACATAGAAACTCTACCAACGGACTCGCCGCTTAGAAACTACCTGAGCCAGACTTCAACGGGCAATGAAAACAATCCGGGTACAGGTATAAACAAATACCCATTTTCACAAAAAAACAAGCAAATACAAACAGGGTGGTGGACTAAAGCCCAAAAATCTCCCTCGTATTGAGGGGGAATGTGCCCGGTACAATGGCAATATCCTCGCCCCCTACTACATTGGGACCAAAATACATCAGGGAACTGTAAGCGCAATGCAGTCGCAGACCTCTGCCTACCCCTTCTGGGAATACAGGCGTGATGATGTATTTACTATTGTATTATTAAGTATGTTGTGGGTTGCAAAAGTAGATTACATAGCCGAAAAGACCATAAAAAATGCACTAAGATGGACCAGTAAAACTATTTTTTGGCACTTATTGGGTTTTAACACTGTACCCTCGACATAGCGAAGTGTGGGCGCACTGCAGTGCACCTATGCCTACCCCTTCGGCGAATACACACGTGATGGCGTTGCTGCTCCTGAGAATGTATTACTCATAATCCTTACTATTTATCATTTTGAAAAGAGTAACCAGTGAGTTTCTTACCGGCTCTTCTCAGTGGAAGCAGCATTCCGAACCGGTGGTAGAATCTGACTATTTGTAAGTGCTTTTTGGCCTTAACGAATAAAAATAAAACCGGCCAAGTGCGAGTCGGACTCAGGGGTTCCGTACTTACTATCTATAAAAAAGAGCAAAAAGTCACGTTTGTTGTATGAGAGCCCCCTTAAATATCTGTTTTATTCTGTTTTTAGTATCTAATTATAGCGGCAACATAATCTGTGAAAATTTCAAGTCTCTAACTATTACGGTTCATGAGATACAGCCTGGTGACAGACGGATGGACGGACAGTGAAGTCTTAGTAATAGGGTTCCCGTTTTACCCTTTGGGTACAGAACCCTAAAAAAAATATTTTGTTTATGATGATGTATGTATTTTACAGTGTCGTATTCGGTGCGAGTGGATGCCACCAAAGAGATAGTAGTTCCGTCGTCTGTGTACGCGTCGCCACAGAACAAGCACGTGGAGACGAGCAGCCCGCCGCCCATACTCAGGCGAAAGCCGAAGAAACAGACCTTAGCAGCCAGCTCTAATGTGAGTTTATTGTATTGTATCAATGTTTTACACACTTATACAGGGTATTTCAGAAGTCTGAAATAATACGTTTGCATCAATATCAGGCTTACAACGGAATGGTATAAACATTTGATTGGAATTCGACCATGTTTTTCCAACTTTTTTTTCGTTGTCAATTTCTACTACTACAGCCCTTTTCAATACGAGCCTTTTCCCCCTCAATACGAGAGGGATTCAGACCATAGTCTATTTCTATAACTCGTAATATTCCTATTCCTATGTAAAATTTGCATTTTCTGTTTTGTGAATATTGGTAGTCGCCCCGCATAAGTGTTGTTTACACTTCTGAATAGGGTTATGGATGTACCCAAAGGCCAGAACACGATACCTGTGGCAAATATTCAAATAGTTATAACTTAGAAACTATGATCGTAAGGTATAAACTATCTTCACTAAGCATCCACATATGAGCTAAATTAGCTAAATTAGTATTATTTCGAACTTCTGATTCACCAGGTCAATAATAAGGATAATAATAGTATCTCTACCACCCATTCGGAATGCATTTCCTATGGAGAAGAATGGGCAAGAAACTCCATGCTTGCTTTCGTAAACGAATGCATCTATAATAACACAAAATCTCTATTATTTCCAGCTATGGTCAGATTCGTTGTCCAAAGTGTTGGATGCGCGGGAGTCCGGCGTGACTCCTATAAAAGCACTGCCGTTTAGTCCATCGCAGTTCCTGAACTCGCCGGCTGGACTCAACTTCACTGCTTTGGACTCCACGCCGCTCAGACATGCCACTAAAGTGAGTATCATCATAGGAATAGTGACCTTCACACGCCGTCTTTAACACGGTAGCTGCAGTTAGTGATGTGCCGCATCGTTAAAAATGTATATCCGCGGATTTGGATTCGAATACGGATATTTGATGTCAAGATCCCGCGGATACGGATCTTAACAATTTTATAAAAACTTCTTATAGGGTAACAGTGGATGTTGGCATACCTCCACTTATTGGCACCTATGACTTTAAGTTAAATTAACAAGAGAACCATGACTTTAACCCCTGATTTTATCTCAAAAATTGAAAGATTGTACATTTTTTAATCTAAACTAAACTTTAATCTCAAACTCAGACTTAATTAGTACAAATTTCAAGTTTGTTTGGGAGATACACTAAGAAAGCCCTTTTTTGAAAAAAAAAAGCACTACAAAAGACCGGTACTTGTGCCAGTAACCGGATAACTGGAAGATTTTGTAACAAATGTAAAAAGACTTATGTTTCTAGTATTATTATTCTACAAAATTCTCGAAAAATTAAAAAAACGAGTGGATATTCTATAATCTGATATCCTTTTTAGCGTAGATCATAGAGCGTTTTGGTGACTGATTTTCTCTGAGTAGGCGCTTAAGGTGCCATTAGCTGGGGGTTTTGCACTAATAAATGTTTGCAATATAATTGTGCCAAATATTGAGTGGAGGCTCGTAACCAGCAGTGGGACGTCAAAAAAGGCTATAATAATTAATGTTTGTGTTTTTCAGGAATGGAGTGCCAGTCCATTGCTTCAGACTCCGACGCCGGCTACTAACAACATCACACCTATAGCGAACACAAACCCTCACAAGAATAAAACTCCCAAGTAAGTCATAACATCTTACATGCCTTCAAGATGCTTTATGGTAACTATCAGGGGCCAAGACTACACTTATGTCACGGAATATCTTGATGTTATCTCTTTCTCTCATGTGGAATTAGACAGAGAGCGAGCGAGTGAATCCGTGGGTCTTGCCTTGACATGATTTTAATAGGTACCACTTTCAGTTTTTGTCAGTTGACTCAGTATAAATTATGGCAAATAGAGGAAACTAACAAGACCAAACTCACTGTCAGTCGAGAGTCAGTATGTCATAAGTCATGGACTCTCGACTGACTGGGAGTTCAGTCTTGTTAGTTTCCTCTATTATCGATCAAATTTATTTGATTTATAATTTGGGATTCAGACAATTCCGAGGGTGAGTGGTGGGTCACTTTCTCTACAATTGTTATTAACAATGTATTTCCGCAATATTACGCCTGATTCCATCAATTATTTATTCTAACTAACTACAGCCCTTTTAACGTCCCACTGCTGGGCACGGGCCTCCCCTCAATGCGAGGGGGATTCAGGCCATAGTCCACCACGCTGGCCCGGTGCGGGTTGGCAGACTTCACACATCTATCGAGAACTAGTCAAGTTCCCTCAGACATGCAGATTTCCTCACGATGTTTTCCTTCACCGTTTCGTAGCAAGTGGTAATCTCGGATGTAAATGAGATTCGCATATGAAACCCAGAGGTGCGAGCCGGGGTTTGAACCTGCACACTTTGATTTGCAAGGCGTGCGTTCGACCACCTGACTACCACTGCTACTTAATGATTTATTAATTTTCATTAATTTTAACGGCACATCACTAGTTATAATACATTAAAATTTTATTTCATAGAACACCAACACCTTTCAAGATAGCTATGGCCGAAATAGGAAAGAAGTCCGGCTTGAACTACGAACCTTCCAGTCCTGGGTTGCTCGTGGAAGACATTACTATGATGATGAAGAGAGAACACTCAGATGGCGCGCTACATCTCAGTGATTCTATGCTATCTGCCACGGCTGACCAAGACAGTGAGAATGCACAGGTTAGTACTGAGATAGTTAGCCCAATTCACCTTGTACTGTAGTTGCAACATGTGTGCCTAGACGAGACGTATGTCACGGAATATCTTGATGTTGTCTCTTTCTCTCGTATGAAATTAGACAGAGAGCGGGCGAGCGAATCCGTGACAAAGGTCTTGTCTTGACATGCGTGCGACCACTGATATGTATTAGTCAAATTCATATTTGTATTAGTCATATTCACCTTGTATGAACGTGGTTTGTATTACTCAAATTCCCCTTGCACGGAGGTAAGCTGTGTTAGTGATATTCGCCTTGTACGGAGCTGAGGTTGATTAACTTTGTATGTAGTTGAGCCGTGCCCGTATTGGTTTACATGAATAAAAAAATATCTGATTTTGATTCTTACCCGAATTCATGTTAAAAATGCTAAAAAACATCACGTGATTAATGGACGGATCCTTAACGATCCGTACAGGAAGGAATACAAAAATGAGTGGCGCCATCAACGTGTTTATATGTAAATGAGCGTTCAACTATCACGTAATGAATTTGAAGGGAGGGGGGGGGGGGGGGATCTTCTAAAACGTTACGATGCGTTACAGGGCCGGGAGGAAGGGGGATTGTAACTACGCGTTACGTAACATTGTTTTAACCTTTGAGAACGACGACGTGTAGCTTTTTGAAACGAGAAAAAAAAAACGTTTTAAAAATGTTAAAACTTTTTTTTCTCAATTATTTTTACTAGGCGTGAGGGGTGAAGAAAAACGTTACGGCATGTTATATGGGGGGGTCAAAAATCTCCCTAAATTTTCGTTACGTAATACTTGAACACTCCCTAAAGCGACTTTCAGATTACGCTATAATATATAGTATACAGGGTGTTTTAGAAGTCCGAAATAATACTTTGACGTTTGCATCAGTATCAGGTATACAACTGAATGGTATAAAAATTTGATTGAAATTCGACCATGTTTTTCGAACTTTTTTTCATCGCCGATTTCTACAACTTGTAATATCTCGGTTTCTATGTAAAATTTGCGTGTTTTGTTTTGTGAATATTGGTAGTCGCCCCTCATAAGTGTAGTTTACACTGCTGAATAGGGTTATGGATGTACCCAAAGGCCAGAACACGATACCTACAACAAATATTCAAAGGGCCATAATTCAGAAACTATGATAGTTAGGTATAAACTGCCTTCGCTAAGCATCCACATATCAGCTACCGTATATGTACCCAAAGTATTATTTCGGACTTCTGATACAACCTTAAAGCACAACAATATTGCGCACCGTACAATTCCGTAAAAGCAGTGGTAGCCGAGTGGTCGAACGCACGCCTTGCAAATCAAAGTGTGCAGGTTCAAACCCCGGTACGCACCTCTGGGTTTATGTGCGAATCTCATTTTCATCCGAGATTACCACTTGCTATGAAACGGTGAAGGAAAACATCGTGAGGAAACCTGCACGTCTATAGAAAGGCGTGTGGAGTTCACCAACCCGCACTGGGCCAGCGTGGTGGACTATAGCCCAAAAATCTCCCTCATATTGAGGGAGAATGTGCCCGGTATAATGGCAATAGGCTCGCCCCCTATTACATTGGGACCAAAAATACATAGGCGAAGTGTGGGCGCACTACAGTGCACCTCTGCCTACCCCTTCGGGGAATACAGGCGTGATGATGTATTGACAATTCCAACAATATGATTTACTGCCGATTATATGAAGCCTGGATAGATGGATGTTTGCTTTATTATTTTTATTTTGTAGGAAGTTGCATACATTGTTTGATTTGAATAGTGGTTACATCAGTTGTTATTCTGTTTAATTTTCTTTATTTAATGTTTTTGGTATGATGTTGTATTGTTATTGTTCCTACAAATTAGCAATTAAGTTGTGTGAAATTTGTCAATTTAGATACAGAATGAATGAATGTCTGAGGACAGACATGAGTCAGGAAGGCCGAATGTGGAGTAAAATAACTAAACGTTTAATTGATATGCCGTAACGATTTTTATTTTATAACTGAACGCTTTATTGAGATGTAACTAAACGCAAAATTGATTTGTATAAATGATTAATATTGTTAACCGACTTCCAAAAAGGAGGAGGTTCTCAATTCGGCCGGTATGTTTTTTTTTATGTATGTACACCGATTACGCTGCGAGTTATGATCCGATTTACGTGATTCTTTTTTTGTTTGATGCGGAATAGATGCCATTTGGTCCCATATAAATTTAATATTGTACGGCCAAGCAGTTTTCATTTTATGAACATTTTTATGTTTATTATGATCATTATTTACTACTACCTACTTCAAATGTAATGAATTATAAGGTTATTTCTAGCTTTTTAGTGCACCTAGGTTTTTGAACTAAACGTGTGATTGATTTAATATGATGAAGAATAAAAGGTGAACAAAGCGCAACGAATTAATGAGAGGAACGAAAGTGTGAAAAGGGGAGAGAATATAAAAAGCTGTTACGACGGAAGAGGATTAAATGTAATGTGAAGTTTAAAACAATTTGTAAAACGTGTAAAAGTATAAAATAAAAGAAGAATATCAACAATTGAATTTTATTTACGACGTGTGAACGTGTCCATGACAATGTTTGAGCTACATGCTATTATAGTATAGCGTATTCTGAAAGTCGTTTATTACCCGTGCAGGTGAACGACTCGGGCATAGGCAGCTTGAAGCGCCGCTCGTCCGAGGGTGGCGCGCTGGCGCAGGCCGGCAAGGAGAACGCGGCGGGCCGCAAGCGCGCGCGGAAGGCGCTCGCCGCCGGCTGGGGGGCCGTCACCAGCACGCCGCGCGCGCACCACCAACACCACGAACACACGCTCGTGCCGGACGTCTCCTACATCGCCGAGACACCTGTAAGCATCACTTCTTCACACTGACCGACAGAGGGCCACTAACACACAGACATCAGCCTCAAATAGACACCGATCTCGCTGGCGAAGTCGAGGAACCCCCTCTTCCGCAAAGATGCACCCAGGAGCGCAGTCACTACCTCTCCCCTCACGGTAACTGCCCAAGCCGAAGGTCGTGCCCTCTGTAGCGCCCTTGAGCTAGTTGCCACCCTTTTCCGCCCTTAAGGCCTTGGTTGGAGTGCACTCTGCGCTCGCCACTCCTCCGGTAAAGCTTTAAAGGCCACCTCACGGCCAACAGCGTAATCTTAAAAAAAAAAAAACTAGTATACGCTCATACATCACACATAATCACGCCCGTATTACCGGAAGGGGTAGGGCAGCATTGCAGTACGCCCACACTTCGCCGATGTATTTTGATCCCAATGTAATAGGGAGCAAGCCTATTGCCATTATATCGGGCACATTCTCCATCAATACGAAAGAGATTTTGGGATTTTTTATTGGAACGTAGTTCCTTATCGCGCGTTGCGAAAGGGGGCAAGACGGTAAAAATTAAATTAAGAAAAATTTGTAACGACACTTTTACATATGTGTGTGTGATTTTTATTGTATACATTTATGTATTCCATAAAATTCGATTGCGATTCCGATTTCGATTTCGAAGTGTGTGTGTGTGTGTATATGTAAATTTTTTTAGCTTTTTTTATTTCAAAGGGAACTTCGTTTCATCCGGGTGTCCCTTGACACCTCTCAAGTTTTTAGTTTTAATATCTACGGCAGTGGTTCCCAAATCCCAATCTTATTTTGTATACTGCCCACTTACTTTAAAACCACTATAACGTTAAATTAATTGATGAAAGCCTCTACACAACGCCCCCAATTTTTTCTGAGTCTCTTACCCACTTTGGGAAAGGATGATCTACGGTTTACATAATATATTTAATTGTTTCAGAGTAAAACACTGGCCGGAGACAGTTCAGTGATGTTCTCGCCGCCGTCCATCGTGAAACACTCCCTTCTAGAAGAGTCTACGAGTCTCCACAGCCTCATCAGCGCGGACAACACACCAGACGCGAGCAAATACGACGACATCGACATTGAATCGGTGATCACAGAAAAAACAAAGGTACAACACAGGTCACTCCCTACTAATCCTATACCTAACCTTTCAAACGACATCGTATACCCACAGTACACTGAGCTAGTATTCCGTGACGTCACAAATCTAGAATCACCTAGAAGCTTCGCGAGATTAAACGCAGATAGAATCAGAACGATAAATTCCACCAACGATTTAGCTTGCGAAAACTCACTGATAGCACCCAAAGAGGTTCTGGCCAATGCGCTCGCGGATCATATATACAAAGTAACCAATCAGAAGCCGTCTACGTCGCGCATAGACGAGATTTTGACCAATAAGGTGATGAATAGGAATGAATACGGCAAAGAGAACCAGTGGTGGAACATTGATAAGGACACCGGACAGGAAGGGATGTTTGGTAGTGATTATTATACGTTTAGTAATATGTAAGGGGGTGGAGTATGCTTAGGTGGTTTTGTGGCGTTTTGTTTGCCGGCTGTCGAATGCATATTCCAAGGACTAAATTAATTTATCCTGGAGGGTCAATGACCGCGTAGACTTGTCGAGATGTCGATCTTTTTCTACTAGACATAGTTTGATGTTACGTAGTTAGTATACGCGTAGATATATATTTGAAGGGTACAGGCAAATAACAGGGAATGTCACATTTTTTTAATAGAATAACATTTTGTGTATGGTATTTTCAATTCTAATTATTAGAATTTTAAAAAGTTAACAGATGGCGCCAAAAATGCCGTTTTGTTTACGGCCAAACTATAGAATTGTTGGAATAGTTGAACTTTCAAATTGTTTTTTTTTTATTTGACTGTACCCTTTATTTTATCTCTCCTAACTGTCAACTTGTCGAGCAAATAACATCTGGCGATGTCTACTAGATAAATCTCGATGTCTCGATAAGTCTGACAGTTGGAAGAGACAAAATGTATGTCTACGCGGTCATGCTGAGACTGATGGATTTGTTAGAGCAAGTTGGATCCCGGCTTACAAGAGTAACACTGCTTGGAATGCGTTAGGACGGTTTAATCCCATTTTCGTAGTACAAAATCTGTCTAAAAATGTAATATATACTACTATAAAATATACTTAATAGATGGTGGTACCACATTAATTCAGGCCCAAATCGACTTTGCCGATCGACAAAATGCCACGAAACCGCAAAAATATGGACTGTGAAATGAAATCGTGATTAATTCGTAAGTAAATATAAACGCTTACTAAGTCATAAAAATAAACTTATCGGTAAAATAATAACATAATCATTTTGAACACGCAAAATAATATCAATCGGCAATTTATGTACGTACGTTGTGTCCCATTGTATAATTAAACTAATTAACTAATACGGTTGTATTTTTTCTATTTGCTATTAAGCCGTTAATATTATCGATATTAAATATTAGTCGATTAAAATATAATCAGATTCTTTTAGATACGGTGTGCTAATAAAAGTTGTGACTAAAAACTATTTGCTAAACCCTTTTTCTTAGTATTGTAGTCTTTTTTTTCTATTATTCTGTAAACACAGATTTTTTTTTTAATTATCCTCGATTGTTTTTACCAAAATAATTTAAACGTATGACGAGATTAGTACGTAGGCTACCAAAGATGAGGTTTTCATCAAATGAACTATTTTTTTTCTTTACCAATTTAATATATTCTTAAAAAAAACTAGTTTAAAAAAAATGTAAAATAAAAATAATTTTTAGTTTTTAATTTCTTATACCTCAAGTTTACCATGCACCAAATTGATTTAGTGTTACTAGTTGTAATCATTTCAAGTATTAAAATCTTTAGGTTAAAGAATGCTTGTTTCTAGCAAAAAAAAAATAAACAAAAAAAATCGTGAAGAGACACGTCTATAGAAAGGCGTGTGAAGTTCACCAACCCGCACGGGGTCAGCGTGGTGGAACTCTCGTTTAAACTTCTCTCGTATTGAGGGGGAATGAGCCCGGTATAATGGCAATAGGTTCGCCCCCTTATTACATAGGGACCAAAATACATCTGCGAATCGTGGATGTGCAGTGCACCTCTGCCAGCCTACGTGAAGTATAAGCGTGAAGATGTATTTATTAAGCAGTGGTAGCCGAGTGGTCGAACGCACGCTTTGCAATCAAAGTGCGCAGGTTCTATCCCCGGCTCGCACCTCTGGGTTCCATGTGCGAATCTCATTTTCATCTGAGATTATCACTTGCTAAGAAACGGTGACGGAAAACATCGTGAGGAAACCTGTGTGCCCGGTATAATGGCAATAGGCTCGCCCCCTATTACATTGGGACCAAAATACATCGGCGAATTGTGGGCGCACTACAGTGCACCTCTGCCTACCCCTTTGGGGAATACAGGCGTGATGATGTATTATGATGATGTATTTATTTTTATAAAATAATTTTTCAGTATTTAGCGTTAACTTCCGTTTGCGTTAGTCGATTTATGTCGCGTGATAATAATCCATTCGAATTATCTTAATAATGAAATTTAGTCTACGATTGTTGTAGTCGATTTATACGACTCGACAATTGAAAAAAAAACTATTCGGATATTGTTACTTTCTACTAACTTTCCTATACTTAGGTGACCTGTCCTGATCCTTGTATTTTATTTATTTTAGAAATTCTATTAATTTAATTAATTATGTTTTTTTCGCTTTGTATGTTGCCTAAAAATATTAACTTTATTACCTGATCGACTTCATGGGTTAACGCTGTCGCTCAAGGGTATGGAGTACATCTATTTACTGAGTTCATTTTTGTTAAATCTTGTATCATTTATATCGGCAGCTACTTAAAACGAGTACTTTATTTGAAATAAACGAATGACATTACCCGTACACTTCCTGTCCGCCATATTTGACGTTTCCCCGCCATTCCCACACTCCCATCCCCACAATATTGACAGGCCAGTGTTGAATCTTTAAAAAGAAATGCTTATTTATTTATATCTTGTTATGATAATTGTTTTTTTTTTTTAATTTGTTACTATTTATGTTTTATTTAAATGAAAAAAAAATGTTTTAATTTATTCTGTAGCGGTAGTTCTTTTTGTATTATTGCGACATTTTTTTTTTTTAATTGTATTAGCAATGTGTTTTTTTTTTACTTTTTATGCGAGTAGTTAAGTGTATCTGTCAATATTGTTTTGTGTCTCCAATCCAATCCAAAAAGTGATCCGATGTCATTTTTTATTTCAATAAATGTATTTTTTGACATTATATTATGTTGCTTTATTTTTTTTTATACTCCACTGTAGGACTGTTTTAGTTTGGAATTTATCTTATCTATACTAATATTATGAAGAGGAAAGATTTGTATAGGCTATAATTAAGAAACCCGGGCGAAGATGGGACGGGTCGAAGTCATTTATTAAATCGAAAAAAAAACCAAATAATTTTAATTAACTTTTTTTTTAGTTAGTGTAGTATTTTTTAAATGAAGCATGTTTATGTTCTTGGGTTTTATCTTCTTTTTATTCGAAATGAATTAAATTAATTAATATTTAATGGAATAAGATGAATGGTTTTTCCTGTGGTAATCAGGTATTTCAGCAAGTATCAATTAATTATTAGCAATCATGAGCAAATTCAATAAATGCACCATATCGAGGTGTGAAAGGGTATTTGACTAAAGCAAAATTTTTCAATTTATGGAAACCATACTCATTCGACGCAGATAAACTAGGTAATTCCAAATATAAATTGTCGCTTAAAAGATACAGTAGAGTCACCTAGTGAAAAACTTAAAGTTTTTGCCTGAGCGTCGTTTTAGTAGGCATTACTTAATTAGGCGTCGCTCAAAAATAGCCTATGCTGCATTCACGGCCGTCTTAAGCATATTCGGCGCCTGCTTCGCTCGTGTCAGCAAAAACAACTTCTCTCGAAAGCGATATGCCTCGTCTTTAGTAAAACAATATCTATGATGTATACTGAACTGAACCAGCTGTGCCGGTGGCTCCGCTCTCAGTATAGTAGGTACCGCACCTCTTGAACCCCCGGGTAAAGACGGCCCTGGCCCTGGCTGGTTGGTTTGATCGACAATGTTCGCATTTTAGATGTCACTCGGCAATGGGGAGGCGATTGTAGTGAAGAAATCCGCCGTTCGCTCTATCAGGTTCGACCAAGATCCGCCAGATGAGATCAGTCACGTGAGCGCTCCTGACTTATTCTTGGTAAGTATACTATTTGCAAGGTGTATGAGAAGTCCGAAATAATATTTTTTGGGTACGTATACGGTAGCTGGAATGTAGATGTATAATTGTGAGTATAATTCTTCTCTAGTATTGTGGCAAAGGTGCTGTCTGCTCTCATGGCACTGCTGCTCCTGAGAATGTATTACTCGCAATTATCATTTTGAAAAGAGTAACCATTGAGTTTCTTACCGGCTCTTCTCAGTGGAAGCAGCATTCCGAACCGGTGGTAGAATCTGGCTATTTGTAAGTGCTTTTTGGACTATACGAATTAAAAAAAAATGATTTTGATTTTGATTGAGATGCTTAGTAAGGACAGATTATACCTAACTATCAGATTCTGATTTACAGACCTTTTGAGTATTTGTCACAAGTCCAGGCCCTCTAGCAGAACCGTGTAGACATAAGTTTTATACCTTTCAACTGTCAGATTTGTCGAGAAAATTACGTCACACCGAGCATTACAGTTAAGCTGTAATAACCCTTTTTGTTCAAATTAATCTGTTAAAACACGAGTACGATGAAAAATGTTGACTTTCCTATCGTGATTACGAATCCTTATCCAATTAATTATCTTTATAAATATAACTGATTATTCCTCTGTAAATTCCTGTTTAAATTTTTCGAATCGGACCTTTCGTTTAGAAGTTTCAAGAGGTTTATTACGGCGTAAAAATTCGCCATTGAACCGCGGTCCGTAAGCCAAGTCCGTAAGCGGTCCGTAACATATGAAAGTATGTCCAGTACCAAAAGTTCAATGTGACGTCATTTTTTCGACAAATCTGACAGTTGAAAGAGATAAAACTTATCTCTACACGGTCATACTAAGGGGGCAAGTAAAACCACTTATTTTATATAGGCCTAAGGGGGCACTTACAAGTTGTCCAGTTTTTTTTCTTTCTTATATTCTACTTCCGTGTTTACATGTCTCGTGTTGTGTTGTGGCCTCTGGGTAGGGTTATGGAGCAATGTAAACTACATTTACGAAGGGCGGCTACCAATATTAACACAACAGAACATGAGAATCTTACATAGTACTCGAGATATTAAAAGTTATAGAATTATACCAAAAAAAAACAGTTGAAAGACATGTTCAAATTTCAATTATTAAAGGACAGCTTGGTCTAGTGGTCTGAGCGTATGTCGCTGGCCTCACTGCCCCGGATGTTTGCGGGTTCCATTCCCGTCCGTGGCAAATTTCGGATACGGCATCTTTCAACTGAATTTTAAATCAGGTATCTTTAACCGATTGGTGGTATACACGCTTATTTTGGATGACAATGCATGCTAAGCCATGTGACGTCATTTTAATTCCAATATGGCGGATCATCCAAGATGGCGGAATAGTTATTTTTTCTTGCACTACCACAGTATGGGTATGAAATGAAAGGGCTTGCTGAGGAGAACACGAAAACTAAGGGCAATTAAACAAAAGCTTGTTTTTAAAAAGTTATTTTACCATTAATTTATTTATAATTCAACTTTACAGGGCGGTGATAAGAAGTGGCAGGCTTACATATGCGGCAAGACTCAGGACCAAATAGACCTTACTAAACTAGCGCATCAGTACCTAAGGAAAACTGCATTAAAACCACGCTCTCTGAACTTCCTATAATGTCTGAACTTACCTGTAAATTTCAGTAAAACGGTATAAAGGCATACCGTTTTATATCGAGTACGAGAGCCCTACCACCTCTTAAAGTATTCTTCTACTTCTTTTTTACGAAATGACTGAATTGATGATATTTTTATGATGAGGAATGCCTGCACCTGCGATATGCAGTATTTATGGCAATGTCGAGTAATTATAGCAAGGACAAATTCAATTAATACACATTATAAATAAAAATGGATGATGACAGTGATAAAGATGGCGGATGAATCCCTCTTAAAGTATTGCTGTTTCAATAGTAACAATAGCAGCTGTCAATTTTGACAGGTTCTGTACTGAGTTAACTGTCAGAAACTTAAAGCAATATTTAAAAAAAAATGCAAGAAAGGTGGTATTATGGGGCAGATGTATTTTGATATCGCTAATAAGAGTTGGTAGACGGGACATAGACAGAGAAGGTTTATAAGACTTAACATGATACGTAAATATTAATACCACGTTATTGGAAATTACATAATATTTAGGCATCGCGTTTAGCCGTCTTCTAGTGTTAATAAAAACGGGTAATTCGAATGGGGAGTATAAGAAAGTACCTATGTGATGTTTTAAAGCAAATTGTGTGAAAGAAATTTGTTTTTGCAATAGTTTTAAAAGTGAATTATTAAATTTTTATAAGTTTTCATCATTATAAAGAACTGAAATCATTTTGAAGTGATTTTATCATCCATCAGGTATTTTAGCACGTTATTAAGTTGTCATAAGTAGATTTGAGTCACAAAATTTAGAACAGGACTTATAATAGCATATTATCTCTGTTACTTTTAATGCTTCGTGGCACAAATTCATAAAAAAAATAAGATTTTTTATACTGTGTTTGGGTTCATTCTGAAAGTATAAATCTTCAACATTGAAGTTACATTTTACGCTTACTATTTTAAGCTGATCTTTTTGTTCATATAAAGAATTGTAAATAGAACCGTGTGATTATAGATATAAAGACTATATTCTAAGTAGTGATACGCCAATATGATATAATAAGAAAAAGGAAATAAAAACTTTTCAAAAATTTCTATTATATTTTTAATAATGTGTAAAAATTTAAAGATTCGAATACCTGCAATTGTTAATAATATTCTTATTATGTCAATGTTAGTAACTTTATTTTAGTTTATTACGTATTTTATAAGAATTTTGTCTGATTGCGTACGAATGCGTGTGTAATGGTTTTTGGGTAATTTTGTAAGCTTGCATTTTTTTAAATTTTAATAAAAAAAATTCTACCCAACCGCATCCAATTTTCTAAATTATTCCTCTGCGATAAGTTTTCCTTTTAAATCATGTAAAGGGTTCTACACTGCATGTAGATTGCAGCTTTTATCTATGGTTGCAATTTCGAAATAGTACAAAATGTAAGTAAGATTTAAGACCAATACTTAATAGACCCATTTATATTATTTATTTGTACATGCCAAATTTAAAAAAAAAAGTAAATTAGCAATGACAATACAAAACGTAAAAATATATTTTAACGTTATTGTAAGTGGATATTATTTTTTTAGTTTTATCGCGGTAACGACCGATCCAATAGGCTTACCATGATCACGTAGACATAAGATTTATCTCTTTCAACTGTCAGATTGGTCGAGAAAATTACGTCACACCGAGCCGTATACAGGCCCTGTAGCATGACCGCGTAGACATAAGTTTTAGCCCATTCAACTGTCAGATTCGTCGATAAAATGATGTCACACCGAGCCATGTTCAGTACAAAAAGCTCAAAGTGACGTAAATTTCTCGACATAACTGACATTTTAAAGGGACAAAACTTATGTCTATACGGTCATGCTAAGTGTGCAGTCCAACTGTCATATTTGTCGTGAAAATGATTTCTCGACAAATCTGACAGTTGGAAGAATTAAAAGTTATGTCTACACGGCCGTGCAAAGTCTACTTGGCTACTTTTTAAAGACAACCTTTTTCAAATTTTTTTTTTTTTTAGGGCGCAATATTTATACGAATTATGTAACAAGCATATTTTTATTGTAAGTACGTTTTACATTGTGATGTCTACATTTTAGTGTCGTATAAGTTTTTCGGATTTTATTTAATTATGATGTTATTTTTAAACAACATAAGTAGCAATTGCTTTTAATTCTACACTGATTCTTCTTTCACGATGCTGGACTATTGTGAGTTTTGTGAGTTCAAGGACACCATATTTGATAACGAATATATTTAGGGCGCCAAATCCCTCAACACTATCGTTGTAGATTTGCAATGACTACATTTTTAGGGTCCCGTACCCAAAGGGTAAAATGGGAACCCTATTACTGAGACTTCGCTGTCCGTCCGTCCGTCCGTCCGTCTGTCTCCAGGCTGTATCTCATGAACCGTGATAGCTAGGGAGTTGAAATTTTCACAGATGATGTATTTCTGTTGCCGCTATAACAACAAATACTAAAATACAGAATACAACCAATATTTAAGGGGGCTCCCATACAACAAACGTGATTTTTTTGCCGTTTTTATAATGGTACGGAACCCTTTGTGCGCGAGTCCGACTCGCACTTGGCCGGTTTTTTCAAGGCATGACAACAACATCTTTTATCGATGGTAGCAAAAATATTACTAGTCTAGTGACTTCAAGGTGACCCGATTATTCAATCTCCATCGTGTCTTCGCCACTACGTCGACACTGGCAGAATCTCATTGGGCCAGACTCAATGGAAAGAGGCCATTAAAAAAATGTCTAATGTCTACACTGCTCATATTTCAAATACTATAGGTAAAAGAAAATGTTTTCATTCTTCAAAAAGTCAAGTCATAGCAACTCCATAGCAATAGTGTTAAAGGACTTGAGACCCAGGATATTTATTTGTTTTTTTGCGCAGAAGTTGTGCGATAAGGGACACCGCTATATTTAAATGTAATATAGTGATCAAAACGCGTATAATCCTGACCCTCCTTAACGCCTCTATTCACATATTATTATATTATTTGGTTTGAAAACTGTCTAAAAGGTATAAGGTAAGATTAAAATACTTGTAAAATATTTTTGAGCGAGGCCTCTGAAGTTAAACAGTCAAATAACGTTACATTGATTTAACGATATGGCAGCATACAGTTTTATATCTGTGACACAAAATATCGGTATAATTATAGTGGATATAGAAAATTATCTGTATATATTAAGGGTGCCAAAGCGGTATATGGCATAGACAGATAAGGGTAGCAATCTTATTAGTCTACGACCGAGTTAACGCCCATTTAGCCCAAAATATTTTCCAATACCAAAACGAACTCTGTGTCAATGTGCATAAAGATTGAATTTCTGTGGTAGAAGCCACGCGCCCACGCGTCTAAATTCTCTCGCGCTGTCAGTGTCATTTAGTTGAAGAATGAACTTTTTCTAGGAGTCAATACAGTTAGTTTTGGTATGGCAAGAAAAAAATCACGCGCGAGCACGCTCCATTGTGTGGGAGGCCTTTTTATTATTACAAGCTTTATATTAGCTTGCTACGTATGTATGTCCGGGTGGAATCTTGCAACTGAATTTTAAATCAGTTATCTTTAACCGATTAAGCTGAAATTTGGTATACACGCTGATTTTGGATGACAATGCATGCTTAGCTATGTGACGTCATTCTAATTCCAATATGGCGGATCATCCAAGATGGCGGAATAGTTATTTTTTCTCCACTACCACAGTATGGGTATCAAATGAAAGGGCTTACTGAGGAGAACACGAAAATTAAGGACTATTTTATATAAGCTTGTTTTAAAAAAGTCTATACTCTTTGAATAGGGATACCGTTATTTAACAACCGAATTTAGTCTGTGGTAATTTTTTTATAATCCCTCCCTAAATCTAAGCTCCAGCAACACAATAATTTAAAGTGTCTATTTTAGAATTACGGCTGATTGTCAAAGTAGTTTTTAATATTTCCAATGTTTGCCATATTTTTTTTTTATAAATTTTATTTTTAAAAAACTCCGGTTTTTATCTTTTGACAAGAATATTGTTTTTTAGTTTGTAAATAGGGTTAGTGGTATAACTCGGATTGAATTGTATTTGGTCTGTGTGTTGTCTAAGTATGAAAATAAATGGTTTTATAAGATAAATGAAGTTGTTTTGTGTTTTAAATATTGTAGTTTACCTTACACAGTAATACCAGAACAGAGATGAATACAAATAAATACAATTTATGTGTTGTAATAACAGCTTTTTACTGAATGCACCTGAAAGTTTATACGGTACATTTAACAAAAACGCAATTTTAAAAATATGTCTAACTACATCCCTTTTAACGTCCCACTGCTGGGCACGGGCCTCCCCTCAATGCGAGGGGGTTTCAGGCCATAGTCCACCACGCTGGCCCAGTGCGGGTTGGCAGACTTCACACATCTATCGAGAACTAGACAAGTTCCCTCAGACGTGCAGGTTTCGTCACGATGTTTTCCTTCACCGTTTCATAGCAAGTGATAATCTCGGATGAAAATGAGATTCGCACATAAATCCCAGAGGTGCGAGCCGGGGTGTACACACTTAAATTTGCAAGGCGTGCGTTCGACCACTCGGCTACCACTACAAAATATGTCTGTTTGAAGTAAAATCTCAAGCGGCAGGACCTATTGCGACGCTACTTGCACTGGCAGATAGCTGATGCACCCCTCACGTTCAAGGCAGGCGTTCTTGCCCACGAGGCTACCGATGTTTACTTACCTACATAAAATGTTAGGTACCTATTAGGTACATAGACTATCGCAGATTAGGCAAGTTTCCACTAAATATACCTATGTTCTATGCACAAACACCAAGTTATGCAGTATCAGTGGCGTAGCTACATCGTTTAATATCATCAGTAACTGAAACGTCTTGCGAGATTGCCTTCTGGGTTGCGGCTCGCACCTATTAGCATGGAGCGGAATTAAATTGTCGGTTACACTGGGAGTACGCTGGCTTTGAATAGCGATGAGCGGAGCGAAAGCGTCTATACTCGAACCTGGGACCTAAATCCCTTAACACTGTTGTTGCGGAGTTGCTATGTAGTTGCAAAGGGTAAAACGGGAACCCTATTACTGAGACTTCGCTGTCCGTCCGTCCGTCCGTCCGTCCGTCCGTCTGTCACCAGGCTGTATCTCATGAACCGTGATAGCTAGAGAGCTGAATTTTTTACAGATGATGTATATCTAAAAAACAGAATAAAATAAATATATAAGGGGGCTCCCATACAACAAACGTGATTTTTTTGACGTTTTTATAGATAATGGTACGGAACCCTACGTGCGCGAGTCCGACTCGCACTTGGCCGGTTTTTTTATAGAAAATGGTACGGAACCCTTCGTGTCCGTGTTCGAGTCCGACTTGCACTTGGCCGGTTTTTAAGTGTGAAAACAACATCTTTTATCAATGGTAGCTATAATGATAGGTATGGACCAAATCTCCCTCGTATTGAGGGGAAATGTTCTGTATTGAGGGGAAATGTTCTGTATAGTGGCAATAGGCTCGCCCCCTATTACATTGAGACCAAAATATACCAGCGAAGTGTAGGTGCACTGCAGTGCTCCTCTGCCTACCCCTCCGGGGAATACAGGCGTGATGATCTGTATGATGTATATATTTTTATCCTTTAGTGGGAAAGGTAAGGATTTCCGTGAAGACCGGGAGTTTAACTGGTGGGGGTCTTGTACGCGATGTATTGTTTGATGCGCCATCTATTAGCGTATTCTAGAAGTTCTGTTTTTTAACGATGTCTATGGGTCGCTACAAAACAGTTTTTTATATCAATACTAAGAAACATACCTAGATAAGCCCTTACATAGACGAATTATCTATATATATAAAAGTCAATGCCACTTTTCGTTGTAAGCTAACTCCTAAACGGCTGGACCGATTTGAATGATTTTTTTTGTATGCGTTTAGGTGGCACCCTGGATGGTTAGATTCACAATTGGACCCGGTAGATGGCGCTGCTTTCGTATGTCACTCATTCTAAGGCGGTACGAAGTTCGTCCGGTCAGCTAGTCTTCTATAACTTTAAATGTCCACTGTATCCTCACCCCTACATTGTCAAACCGCGCACCGTGCAATCGAAATATAACCCTCTACAAACGTATTAAAGATGAAATTACTTCCGCCCTCAGCCTGGACCGCAGTCGAACGTTGTAAATTGGAGTAACATTGCCGAGAGCAATTAAGATTGCATGTCACTGGTCTAAATTTAGTTAAGTTTAGTTAGTTGGACCTAGAACAATTTATCGGCCCGTTTGTTGCGCTAGATACCTACCCATCTGTCTCATTAAGCCTCCCTGAAGCGTCGACCGTCGTGCATATTGGAACGTAGTTCCTTATCGCGCGTTGGGAAAGGGGGCTAGACGGAAAAAATTAAGACTAAAAATTGTAACGACACTTTTACATATGTGTGTGTGATTTTTATTGTATACATTTATGTATACAATAAAATTCGATATCGATTTTGATTTCGATTGCGATTGCGATTTCGATGTGTGTGTGTGTGTGTGTGTGTATGTATATGTAATTTTTATTTGCTTTTCTTTATTTCAAGAGCAACTTCGTTCAATCCGGGTGTCCCTTGACACCTCCCTTTTTTTTCCTTCCTCCGGTAAAGCTGTAAAGGCCACTTACAGGCCTACAGCGTTGTCCATTTAAAAAAATAGCATTTTTTTTTTCATCAATACCGAAACGAACTCTATGTCACTATCGAGGGTTGAAAGGCTATTTGACGTAAGCGACATTTTTTTAACTTTACAGGAGAGGATACTCATTCGACGTAAAAAAAATGCTGATACAATAAATGTCATATATAAAAGTCAATATCGCTCAAAAGTTTCGCTTAAATCAAGATTGAATGTATGTGGTAATGTCATGAAGATATAACGGAGATGGCATGTCAAAAAAAATTTCTGGTTTATCTGACATCGTTGTTTTCCCATATAGTACATGAGATAACGACAATAGCGGAAAAATCGCCGCAGAGCTATACGAAGAGTGGAGTCGTTATGGGTACTCTAGTTTCTCTATGGGTATTGGCCACGCGCCATAATTCGCTCGCGCTGTCAGTGTCATTAAGTTGAAGAAGGAACTTTTTCTATGAGTCAACAGAGTTGGTTTTAGTATGGTAAACAATTTGGTCGACTTCATGTGTTCGTTTTGTATTGTGTTGTTTTAGGTAGGACCTCACTCTCTAACCGGTCAATCTCAACAAAAAACAGCTCCAGTAATATAACCGATCAATCAATCTCCATCGTGTTTTCGCCATTGTTGACATTGGCAGAATCACATTGGGCCAGACTCAATGGAAAGAGGCCATTAAACAAAAATCAAACAAAAATACTGGTAAAAAAAACTTTTTAAAAACAAGCTTTTATATAATTGCCCTTAGTTTTCGTGTTCCCCTCAGCCCTTTCATTTGATACCCATACTGTGGTAGTGCAGAAAAAAATAACTATTCCGCCATCTTGGATGATCCGCCATATTGGAATTAGAATGACATCACATAGCTGAGCATGCATTGTCATTCAAAATAAGCGTGTATACCAAATTTCAGCTCAATCGGTTAAAGATAACTGATTTAAAATTCAGTTGCAAGATTCCACCCGGACATACATTGCAAGTTAATATAAATCTTGTAAAAAAAATTGGTGGATGCCCCAGGGTGTGGCAGGCTAATAGATAGGTAAAACTCCGCTAAGAGGTAGGTAATTAATTAATTGAAGCTCCAAAGCACTAAATTCAATAAGCAACTCACATGTAAGGTTTGATAGATAATATAATTTCCGCGTATCTTACTCAAGCGTGTCGATGCCAATTAAATCATTTGCCGTGAACGTGTGTTACTTACGGGAACCACAAGTTTAATATTTTTAGGACAACGTATAATAATATTATACCACACACACTACACACAAGCCTTAACATACTCAACATGCATCCATCAGCATACACACTGTTACAAAAAGCAGTCATCCTCAACACCTGTAGATTAGCTCGCAAATTTCTGTCTATGACCTAAATATCCCAAAAACATCATCTTTCACCTTCTTAGGCACTTGGCTCTGGCCCGTGCCTTTGAAGTTACCTCACCTTATACAAGGAGAGAGATAGAGAAAATCTATAAAGACTATAATAATAATAATGACGAGGACGACAACGTGACTGACCTTCGGACTTAAATTTCTATGGCATTTACTTGGTGCCCACCCGGATACCGGATAGTAATTCAGTATCCGGCCTATCCGGCCTTGCTTTCACTATTCGATTTTACGATCCCGTATCCGGCCGGATAGTGAAAGCAAGGCCGGATACCGGCCGGGCGGATACCGGATAGTTACCGGAGTTTCATCTCTAGTAGAGATCACTTTTAGTAATAAGGCCGTCCGTCCCGGCTTCGCACGGGTGGACATTTCTTTTTAAACATTTTGGGATAAATAAATATAGCCCAAGTTACTCAGTGATAATGTAGTTATCTATTTAATTTCATCATTTCGTAAAAAAAATAGAAGATGTGATGGTTAGGCAAAAGTTCTCATTGATAATACGGCTTGTAAGATTTTCACTACGATCACATAAATTATGGTCCCAGCATCACCTCTCGGCGCTCTCATGAGCATATTAAACGATTCCTGTCGAACCATACAGTTTCCAAGCTAGGTAATATGTTATGTTACTAACCTAGCTAACTGAGATCGATACAGGGTGTATCAGAAGTCCGTAATAATATTTTCGTTTAACACGTTGACAGCGGCACTCGTTTTTGTATTTTCTTTCTATTCCTGCGGTACGAGGCGTTTAAGACCTCGTTAAAAACTATAATTATGACGGTAAGGGGCTTATTAAAGTAGATACACCACTGCATTTTGTTTTAATAGGGCATCTTAGGTATACTGGATGGGTTAAGGTCACTCTCCAAAGAAATTCAACCTTTATGTATATTGATTCAGAGTTTATTTTGGTATTGGCATGTGGCGAACCCTATATCTCGCAACAAAGCTAAACTTCCGCCAGTCGCCAATAGATGGCGTGACTACCAACACATTGCAATTGTACGCGTACAAAAACTGAGCCGCCATACAAAGTACTACGACAATCCTGGCTCGCGCAAGTAGAGTTCTCGACGATCTGAACTATATATACAAATTCCCCGACAAAAACAGTTGGCCGTAGCGGACCACGCAAGGCATACCACTGGCAGGAAGATCTTCACTGTACCACCAAAAGTTAATTCCTCCAAGATATGACATTGACAGCGCGAGCGAATTTGACGCGTCATAGTCCGCTTACAAAGATTGCGTTGTCCTAAAAGCTACTCTCCTTTTACCATAGAAATTCAATCTTTATTTATATGGACTGAGAGCTCGTTATGGTATGGGCAAAATATTAAACGCGTGTCTTGACGCCGTAGTATGCCTGGGGCTTGAGTCTATGCTATTGATTAGTGAGTAGATACCTAATCAAATAAACAACAGCTCAGAAACTTAACCGAGCGGAGTTTACTACTAATATAAATTGAGATATCATGATTGTTCAGAAACTATTGAATCGATATGCGATTTAGTAGCGAGATAGATTAGTTGACTTTGAAAATGAAGCTAATACTGAGAGAGATCTAGGTAATAGCTATAGATTGGTCCGTTTATCCCAGGGGTCGGTAACCTTTTGATTCGGAAGAGACAAAAATTAAAATCTTCAAAGTTTTTAAACAGCCACAATTTTTTTATTGCCAACAATTAATAGTAGGTACTTGCATAAATAAAGTTTGTATATAAAAAGAACAACTTAATAAAAATGGAGCCTAATCTCCGTCAATCGATTAAGAACGATTTTACAAAATTTTATTTATAAAATTAATAATATTTGCGTATATAACTAAAGAGAAACAGCTTCACATCCAAAGTGACACTTGTGGCTCGCGAGCCGCAGTTTGCTGACCCCTGCTCTATCCTAATGTAATTTTAAAGCCTGGGGCATACTGAGGCGTCAAGACTCGCGCGTCAAGAATTTTGCCAATACCAAAACGAACTCTAAGTTATACCTACATAAAGATTGAATTTCGGTGGTAAAAGCCACGCGACCGCACGTTAAAATTCACTCCACTACTACTACTACAGCCCTTTTAACGTCCCACTGCTGGGCACGGGCCTCCCCTCAAAGCGAGGGGGATTCAGGCCATAGTCCACCACGCTAGCCCAGTGCGGGTTGGCAGACTTTACACATCTATCGAGAACGAGACAAGTTCCTTCAGACGTGCAGGTTTCCTCACGATGTTTTCCTTCACCGTTTCATAGCAAGTGATAATCTAGGATGAAAATGAGATTCGCACATAAATCCCAGAGGTGCGAGCCAGGGTTTGAACCTGCACACTTTGATTTGCAAGGCGTGCGTTCGACCGCTCGGCTACTACTGCTTTTCACTCGCATCGTCAATAATTTGTCGTTGAAGAATGTGACTTTTCTATGAGGGAATACAGCTCGTTTTAGTATAGAAATATATTTTGACGCGCGCGTCTTGACGCCCCAGTGTGTCAAGGGTTTTATTATCAAAGGAGACTAAAGACTTTGTGGAGTCAATCATTCGTCTGAGGTATTTTCACCTGAGACAAACCTGCCCTTACCATAATCTATTTAACAGTATTGATTCATTATTAGTTTGACAAGTAATATTTATCTCCGCATTTCTTGGACGCAGCGGCGCACCAATGTATGTATGTATCGATCCTAAACGAGTTACGAATAAAAGAGAGACTATCATCCACAGTACAGCTCAGGATCCTCCGATACTTTGGCTATGTGTCACGGCGACCAGCAGATGCCATGGAAAGACTTGTTGTCCAGGGCAGGGTCAATGGTAACAGACCTCACGGACGTAGCCCCATGCGATGGACTGACCAAATTAAAGCGCTGACAAAGACCCCTCTTAATGAATGCGTCCGCCAGACATCGGTTCGGGATCGGTGGAGGAGGACCATCAAATCTGTCGTCGATAGCACATGACCACGACTGATCTGCCAAGAGTACATCGACCAAGAAGAAGCATATTTATTAAATTATTCTAGATACAAAGACGACTGCGTACCAACAATAATACAAAGTAAAGTTTCATCAAAATCCGTTCAGTAGTTTTTGCGTGAAAGAGTAACAAACATCCATCCGCACCAATTTTTATATTTATATATTAGTAGGATTACTAGGATTGCATAAGAGTATAGTAGATAAAGGTAGATAATACTAGGACACTTCTGCCTATCCTATAAAATTTAACAAGGATGATGGTAAAATAAATATCTATTTGTTTTTATGCCAGTCCAGGTAAAAACGTTTATCAGAGGGAAGTTTAATAATGAAACAGATTTGAAGAGCTCGCAAGAGCGCAGTTCGTTATGGACACAGATAGCCAAGTTTATGAAAATAAGTGGAAATTGTGACGGGGCACACTGAGAGACTATTTATCTAAATAATAATAACTATCGACCCGCCCCAGCTTCGCACGGGTTTCTGATATAGCCTATGTTACTCAGTCATAATATAGCTTTCTAACGGTAAAATAGTTTTTGAAATTGGTCCAGTACTTTTTAAGTTAATTCGTTACATACAAAAATACAAATCTTTGCTGTCTATAATATTAGTATAGATACAAATAATTAATGGTAAAAAAAAACTTTTAAAAAACAAGCTTTTATTTAATTGCCCTTAGTTTTCGTGTTCTCATCAGCGAGTCCTTTCATTTGATACCCATACTGTGGTAGTGCAGAATAAATAACTATGCCGCCATCTTGGATGATCCGCCATATTGTAATTAGAATGACGCCACAAAGCTAAGCATGCATTATCATCCAAAATATGCGTGTCCACCAAATTTCAGCTCAATCGGTTAAAGATAACTGATCTAAAATTCAGTTGCAAGATTCCACCCGGACATACATTGCAAGTTGCAATATAAAGCTTGTAACTTGTAATAATAAATAACCCCAGACAACACGTCATACTCATATTATCGACGCTTGAAAGCCAATCCTTACTAAGCGACAAAAAATCGTAAAATGAGATATGTATACCATTCGAACGGCCAGATTTTTCTGCGTCGTTTGGTATATTATAACTCATTTTACGATTTTTTATGACCCCAAACTAAGTTTCAGATGCGAATCGCATTTTCATCAAAGATTTTCAATTGCTAAAAAACGGTGAAGGGAAACATCGTGAGGAAATCTGCACGTCTGAGGGAACTTGACTAGTTCTGGATAGATGTGTGAAGACTGCCAACCCGCACCGGGCAAGCGTAGTGGACTATGGCCTGAATCCCCCTCGCATTGAAGGGAGGCCCGTGCCCAGCAGTGGGACGTTAAAAGGGCTATTATAGTTAGTTATAGTATATTATTATGTACTTAGTTCGTATCACCTTAAGAGGTAGTATATAATTATATCCATCTAAATACTAAAGCACTTATTGCATCCCCAGCCGAGCCCACCGTAGCGTTTCGTTTCGTTGAAGCGCGAAATGGAACGAGCAAGTTGTTAGCAGTCCGTCTTCCAACAGAGAGACCGTCGCGAATACTCCTCAATTGCTCGGAGCCCTGCGCACACCGCCGCGTAGCCGCCAAGCCGAAATAACTCGTTAAAAGTAATGATAATTCATGTGTGTATTTGCCTAGGCTGATGTAGATTGGCACCTTAAAAAAAAAATACAAACGCACTAGTCGCCACTACGATTTTCGAAGATTCCCCTCGATATCTTCAGCTATGCCATTATCAGATCATGGTTTCCTTATCATGGTACCGCCTTTGGGATATCTACTTTCCAACAAAAAAATAATCATGAAAATCAGTTCATAAACAACGAAGTTATCGGCGAACATTTTCAATTTCGAATTCGTCGCGTGGTAGTTCGGATTTTTGTTATTGTAATTTTATCTTTATTTATATTAGTACAGAGTACATTTTCACAAAAAAATAAGAGAATTCGCTCGCCGTAGTTTTAGCTGGGCGCGTAATATTGTTTCCCTTTATTATTGGATCCTTGGAAAAGATTTCGCAAACGAAGCAAGATTGTTTCATGCCATTTTGCGATTAATACGATAGTCTCATGGTCCGTAGATCACTCGGCTCACTGCAGCGGATGGTTGTCAGTTCGATTCCCGTCAGAGGCAAACACCGATGAGGTCCTTTTAGCATTTGCACCCATGCTAAGCTCTAGCAGTTTTATGAACATACCCACTCATTTAACATTTTCATAACAACATTTTCAAGGTGTTCATAAATAATCTGTTAAAAAAAATAGTACCCTAAGTTACTTATAACGTTCCATTATAACTTCAGCTATCTGCCAATGAAAGTCCCTATCAAAATCTGTCCAACGGTATCGGCGAAACCGGAACAACCAAACAGGCAATGGATTCACAGGCAAGAATCCATAGCAAACCTTGACAACTGCGGGTACTGATGCAAATTAACTGACCACCATGCCTTGTAACATGACCGTGTAGGCATAAGTTTTGTCTCTTTCAACTGTCAGATTTGTTGAGAAAATGACGTCACACCGAGCCATGTCCAGTACAAAAAGCTCGAAGTGACGTAACTTTCTTGACAAATCTGACAGTTGAAAGAGACAAAACTTATGTCTGCACGGTCATGCTAAGGGAGCTTATGTAGGTATGGGTCGGATTGCGATCGAATCGAGATGTCTTTAAGAAGCGTCATGTAACGCGATAAAGGGCAGGATATCCGGTGGCCGGATATCCGGCGACCGGATACCTGGTAGCTTGCCGAATATCCGGTATCCGGCCAACCACTATCTTTATTAGAGACAACCTATTACCATCTACCGAAATAAGGTAGAGCCCCTACTGTTTTCCGTTATTTACAATTTGAACCCCCATTACTTACAAATGCAAATAAATCCTTTTGAATTTTATTGAGGGCACTAGAATTGAAACGTGAAATACCGGGGGAATTCATTTTTAATGGCCTTTTAGGCGATTAACTGTTGCCCGGGTAAGGATGACAATCCACTTATTAGACAAAAATATATATTACTTCTTCTACCCACTGGAGTAAGCAAAATAAATTTACTTCTTTTAATTATTTTTTACAAAAATCTTATTTTTCATGTATTTAGTTCACATTTTTCTTAATAAACTTTTTAAATTTTACTGTTTTTTTTTACTGCAGTAGCTTTCCCAACCTTTTGCAACTCCCCTATAGAAGCTTCGCGACCCCTCTAAAGAAGCTTCATGACCCCCCAGGGGGTTGCGACCCACACGTAAAAACACTGCTGTACATGACATGACAAAGCGTTGCATTGGAATCGCAGCGTATATCTCGACACTGGAACACATTCTGAACACAAACATCAGCTCTGCATTAGAAGTCTTCAGTTGGTAATGGTTTGGGCGGTTTAAGACCTTTAATGTAACTCTACAGTCCTGACGCCATGCACTCACTGCGGCGAGTGAATAAATTTGAATTTTTTGAAAATATAAATATAAAATCACGCCTATATTCCCCGAAGGGGTAGCCAGTGGTAGCAATGTAATATTGCCATTATACCTGGCACATTCTCCCTCAATATGAGGGAGATTTTGCGCTAGAGTCCACCACACTGGCCCAGTGCGATTTGGTGAATTTCACACGCCTTTTCTATAGACGTGCAGGTTTCCTCACGATGTTCCTTCACCGTTTCATAGCAAGTGGTAATCTCGAATGAAAATTTGCACATAAACCCAGAGGTGCGAGCCCGGGTTTGAACCTGCACACTTTGATTGCAAGGCGTGCGTTCGACTACTCGGCTACCACTCGGTTTTTTTGAAAATGTACTCTATCAACATTTTGATAAAGATTGAATTTCTATGGTAGTGCATCGTATCATTGATGACGTTTCGTTGAAAAAGTGAGTGCTTCTTCGTTGAATTAATAGAGTCCAATTTAGTATTGGCAAAAAACACGCCCGTTTTGACGCGCTTGAGGACGCAGGGTTTAATGGAAGCCGGACGGTATTCTCCGGAATATTGAAATCGTTTCATCTTATGCTAATTCTATTTTCAGAACTCTTATCACTTTATATCTATGATGAGTGCACCTCTGCCTACCCCCTCGTGAAATACGGACGTGTATTACAATTTTTTTTTATTCGTGTTAGACAATAAAACAAGTACAAATAGTCAAATTCTGCCACCGGTTCGGAATGCTGCTTCCACTGAGAAGAGCCGGCAAGAAACTCAATGGTTATTATTTTATCAAAATATTTTTGTGAATTAATATACTATCATTGAGAGCAATGGTGCGCAGCATTCTCAATGTCAAACGAACCGACAGAGTTAAAAATACCATCTTGCGCTCCATAACTCAAATAACAGATGTAGGAGAAAATACTGCGAGGCTGAAGTGGGAGTGGGCCGTCCATGTAGCTCGCATGAGCCCGCAAAGGTGGGCAAACATCGCTACCAATTGGATACCTGTTGACGGTCGCCGACGAAGAGGTCGACCGAGGAAGAGGTGGCGAGATGATTTGAACACCTTTGCGGGGACATCGTGGCAGGAAATAGCCCAAGACCGAGAGTAAAGGGGACTTTGCCGAGGAGTGGAACATGTAAAGGCTAGTAAAAAAAAATATCATCTAAGGACAAGCAACGCAATGTGGACAGTCGGCTCCTTTGTCACAATGTATATATACAAATAAATAAAATTGAGATGTATGTTTGTAATGTCTTAATAACAGCGTTTTAGTAAATGCATAGGTAATGAAAGGATATACGGTACTTATAACAAAAAAAAAACAATTTTACGCCTGTCTGTTTGTTCAAGATAGTCAATTCCGAAACGGCTGAACCGATTTTGACGGGATTTTCACAGGCAACGTTTATTTAATTTTGGACAAGTAATAAGGGTTGTTAAATTCCATGCAAAAGGACTCGCGGGCACAGCTAGTACTGAAACATATTGTTAGGTATGTTATATTATGAAAGACGTCATCAGTCCCTTATTTTTATAGTGAAGGCACCATTTATCATTGCCACCGCAAAGTGCTGAAATTTTCGTATTTCACGAACGATTTCAGAAATGTCAGCCGAGATCAAAATAAATAGCGCGGTACTTCAGCGGCGACCTTCGGGCCCTTTCCCGATTTCAATAGAGACCCGCTTTAGCGTACATGTCTCTATAGTCTAAGAGCTAGCAGCTGTTTGAGAAAAAAAAATACGAGTGTGGTGAAATGTGCAGTACCAGACACGATTGTATAATAACACTAGATGAGCCCGCGACTTCGTATTTTCCTTATATTAAAGTAACCTAAGTTACTCCAAATAACATCAACTATTTGACAGTGAAAGTACTATAAAAATTGGTGTGGTCGTTTTCCCGGGACAAACAGACAGACCAACAAACATTTTTGAAATTGCGTTTTCGTTGTATGTGGCGTAGGTATATACTGTCATACGCATTTAGTAAGACACTCGAATGTTATTGATGTGTATGGATCATATTAATTGGTTTCGGAAATAACAATTTATTTTCTTATAGCCACCGCCTCCTGACCTATCCGTTCTATTTCAGCTTACGTAACACTTCTCGATGATCCTTAATACTTTGTAATAGGGGTCATATTTGAAGTGTAAACGTTTGGAAAATCGTGGGACCTTTTTGGCTTTGTTGCGGATTTTTATCGTGACGTTAAAGGTTTTTTTATTTAGTGCGATACCGAATCGGCCAACCGAAATGGGACCTGCTTATGAATAAATTTAGAGGAAAATGTACCTTATTTTGTTTGTGTTAAAGTCTTATGAGGGGTCATGTAATAATGGTTTTGTGTGGCGATATTTTTATACGACCTTTTAGTCAAAGAAAAAGGCTTAGATGTTTCCTTTTCTGATAATGTGAGTAGATGGCGCTGGGGGAGATGGGACATTAATTTGTATCAAAATGGACGTCAACGCGACCTAACATGGGTCCTAGAAAGGTTATTGCGAAGAAAATAATATCTAAACAGGGGTAGTCTAGTTAGAAGATAGAAGAACACCCACCTTGAACGTAAGGGGTGCACGTTCAAATCCCGGGCCCGCACCTCTGAGATTTTCATGTGCAAATGTGAATCAATAATGATTACCACTTGCTGAATGATGAACGAAAAAAATCGCGAGGAAACCTGCATGTCCATAGAAAGGCGTGTGAAGTTCACCAACCCGCACTGGGCCAGGGAGATGGACTGTGGCTCAAATCTATTGAGGGGAAATGTGGCCGGTGTAATGGCAATAGGCTCGCCCCCTATTCCATTGGGACCAAAATACATTGACGAAGTGTGGGTACACTGCAGTATACGTCTGCCTTCCCCTTCCGGGAATGCACGTGTCTTGATGTATTTAAAATAATACCTACTTGTGTCGCTGAATCCATTCGCACAAACCTTACTGAACCCACGATTTTATCCGCGTGGAATTTAGTTAATATTTAATATTACTAAGTTACTATGGTACTCAATGGTGTAAAGACAACAGCTGTCTGCCAGTGAAAGTCCCGTCAAACTCAGTCTAGCCGTTTCGGAGACTACCAGGAACAAACAGACGGACAGTAAGTGGTTTATGTCGTTTCTGTACACAAACTACTACTGGACGCAGTTAAACAACAATGTTCCGATCCTCATCAACTCAGTTTTAAGACATGGCAGCATTAAGGGTGTTTTTTTGGCTGTAAATATTAACATTTTTAGGGTTGTTATGAGGTGATAATACTTGCATATTTGCAACGATTATTGACACTAAAAAGCGTGATTTTTTTTTAACAAAAATCAAAAACCGACTTCAAAAACCTAGGTGCATTAAAACGCTAAAAATAACCATATAATTCATCACATTTGGAGTAGGTGCCAATTCATGTGTGTATTTGCCTACTCTGACGTAGATTGGCACCTACTCCAAAGGTAATGAATTGTAAGGTTGTTTTTATTGAAATAAAACTATTTTACGAATTTTATCGCGTTTATTTACTATTTTATTTTCCCGACGTTTCGGCTGCTTTACAGCAACCATGGTCACGGGGGGACTGAGGTGTTAGACGTCCTGATGTGATAGTTAATAACTGGGTACCCTCATATTTAGTTGTTGTTTGCGGTCCGATCCACGCAGAAAGTGCTCACAGTGAAAGTGGTACGCTTGGTTTTGGATTTAATCATACTAATTACTGGATCCCAAGTTGGTGGTAGCACCCAGCCATCTTCCCTATTGAAATTAGGATGTTTTTTAATTTCAATGGCCTCACGTATCATCCTTGGTCGGAGTCGGTGTTCTTTTGCGAGGATATGCGGTTTATAAAATCTGATATAATGGCGGGTGCGGTCCTGTACATGTTCACAGATTGCAGACTTCGTGGAGCGTCGGTGTTTCACGTCAGCTTCACGTCACGTTCTTTTACGCGGGTTTTGATTGATCTTTTATTTTTAGCTTTATTTGATACTAGCTGTGCCCGCGACTTCGCCCGCGTGGACTTTAGGGAGATTACCCGGAAATATGGGTATTATGTTTTTCCCGCGGAACCCTAATGCTTTTTCTAAAATTAAAGTAGCCTAAGTTACGCCTTAGAACGTCAGCTATCTGTCAGTGAAAGTCCCATTGAAATCGGTTCTACCGTTTAGAAGTTTACCTCAAACAAACAGACAGACAGACAGACAAGAAAAATTGCGTTTTCGTCATAGGTATCGTATATACTTTCATACGCATTTGGTAAAAAAGTGTTATTTTGATATTACAAACAGAGACTCCAATTTTATTTAGTTGTGTGTAGTATGTATGTATGTATATGTATAGATATATTATAACTTTATTTGATAGCACTAAAAACATAATACGGCGGCAATGTGCTTAGTTTAGCGTTGTTTATTGGGCCTTAAATTCCCCGAACAGGGCTTCCCCGTTGCGATATCTCTCAAACTAACCTCTTTGACCGCATTAATGGTAGTTAGGTATTTATTTAACAAGTATACATCATTCACGGTTCATTAGACGGTTCCTCCCCCTTATCAACAACAATTTGTAGAACTAAATAATTAATGGTAAAAAAAACTTTTTAAAAACAAGCTTTTATATAATTGCCCTTAGTTTTCGTGTTCTCCTCAGCAAGCCCTTTGATAACCAACCAAGCATTTGATAACCATACTGTGGTAGTGCAAAAAAAATAACTATTCCGCCATCTTGGATGATCCGCCATATTGGAATAAGAATGACGTCATTTAACTAAGCATGCATTGTCATCTATAATAAGCGTGTATACTAAATTTCAGCTCAATCGGTTAAAGATAACTGATTTAGAATTCAGTTGCAAGATTCCACCCGGACTTACATTGCAAGTTAATGTAAAGCTTGTAATAATAAAAATAAACCAACCTTGTCTGTTTTACGACGAAAAATTTTAGTTCACATTTTTTTGCGGTACGCTAAATATTTGTACATCAACTTACAATACAAAACTGTTGTTTTGACAGGAAACAGAAACTTCAATTGAATTTATTTGTATACTAGCTGTGCCCGCGACTTCGCCCGCGTGGACTTTAGGGAGATTACCTGGAACGAACGAAATTTTTCCCGCGGAACCCTAATGCTTTTTCTAAAATTAAGGTAGCCTAAGTTACGCCTTGGAACGTCAGCTATCTGTCAGTGAAAGTCCCGTCGAAATCTGTTCAGCCGTTTTGAAGTTTACCTCAAACAAACAGACAGACAGACAGACAGAAATTTTTAAAATTGCATTTTCGTTATAGATATCGTATATACTTTCATACGCATTTGGTAAAAAAGTGTTATTTTGATATTACAAACAGACACTCCAATTTTATTTATTTGTATGTATGTATGTATTGCATCCATTGTATAGATAGATAACTAGCTTCCACCCGCGACTTCAATTATTCAATATCGTTATAAATTATAGCCTATATGTTATTCTGATGTATACCTAAACAATAATACCTACTGTAAAGTTTAATCAAAATCCGTTTAGTAATTTTTGCGTGAATGAGTACCAAACATCCATTGATCCAACCATCCATACTCACAAACTTTCACATTTTAAGCTTATTATAAGCTCTATTTCCGCGGAATGTCAAAACTGAAAGCAAAAACCGCCTTATGTCGATAAACCGTTATTTCTTCGGGTTGTTGTACATTCGTCACATTTTTTAAACTCCATACATTGAAAGTAAATTCGCCACATCCATTAAAAATATACACTTCTCATCAAAAAAATCGAAACACTTTCGTTTTTATTGTTTTTGTCCTAATTTTTAAAATTACTCATCATACAAAATACGAAACCTATGAAGACTTAATTTGAATTTAGAACATTAACATTAGGATTTATAAACCTCATACTACTCACTAATAAATGACATTTTACATTTATTCCTAAATATACACATTTTTCTGATAATCCTTATCAAATCATAAACTGCGAGGTGTTTCGATTTTTTTGATGAGAAGTGTATGTTAATTCGTCACAAGTAGATAAGAGTTATTGTAAATTCGTCACAGGTCTTATTTTTACATTATTTTTGCATAAAGTACCGGTAGCAGACAAAGCTAATAGTTTCTAGCGCTCGAAAATGTATTGCAAGCCGTATCGGATAACAACACAGTATAGTGACTGATTTTTCTGCTGTCTGTACGAACAAAAATAATGTGACGAATTTACAAAAGTCACAATTGGTACATTATTAATTTTCTTAAAAATAAAGAATTGTGACGAATTTACAACAACCCGTTTCTTCGAAGTAGCTAGAATATATTTAAACCTAAATAGGCTGTTAACAGGCGAATAATTAACTAATAAATATATTTGGTCATTGCGTAAAAATATATGAAGTTTGTTTTGATATTGGCAGAATTAAGACGCGCGCGGCGTGACGCCTCAGTGTGTACAGGGACTTGAACTATTTTAAGCCGATATTATGTGTTCAACGTAGTGTATTTAATGGTGAAGGAAAAGATCGTGAGGAAATCTGCACGTCTGAGGGAACTTGACTAGTTTTCGATAGATGTGTGAAGTCTGCCAACCCGCATTGGGCCAGCGTGGTGGACTATGGCCCGAATCCCCCTCGCATTGAGGGGAGGCCCGTGCCCATCAGTGGGACGTTAAATTTGCTGTAGTAGTATTATGTGTTATGACCGGGAGGACCCTCTGTATCTATTCTATAGACAGTTAATAAAATAACAATTTATATATATCTATACATACATACATACAAATAAATAAAATTGGAGTGTCTGTTTGTAATATCAAAATAACACTTTTTACCAAATGCGTATGAAAGTATATACGATACCTATAACGAAAACGCAATTTTAAAATTTTTTGTCTGTCTGTCTGTTTGTTTGGGGTAAACTTCTAAACGGCTGAACCGATTTCAATGGGACTTTCACTGAAAGATAGCTGACGTTCCAAGGCGTAACTTAGGCTACTTTAATTTTAGAAAAAGCATTAGGGTTCCGCGGGAAAAACATAATACCCATATTTCCGGATAATCTCCCTAAAGTCCACGCGGGCGAAGTCACGGGCACAGCTAGTAAATAAATAAAACAATTTATCATACTATAGGTCACAGGTTGTTAAGTTATCGGGAGGGGAATCCTTTTATCTACAAACTTCTAGTAGTCAGTACTCAGGGCGTCAACTCGTTAAGATTACAATTTAATTTATTTTCAGTTAACTTTGGCCCATTTTTGTTAGTAAGCTTAAGTCTAAGTTTTTGTAGAAAGTTAATTAATTAATCGATTTTTAAGTATGTCTGACTGTCGAGGTGTCAAGACCCATTTTCTCAGAAACGTGTGAAGGTATCAAGTTGAAATTTATAACAGAGACTTATGTCTGCGGTCCCGTGGTGCCCTAAAAAAATCAAACTTCTAGGTCAACGCAATCAAAAGCTGTTCATGTTGCATTTTCAGTACCTACATTTGCGCGGGAATCCAAAACTTATAGGGTACTTCTCGTTGACCTGGAATCATTAAATTTGGCAAGAAGCAAGGTCTTATAGCACGAGTAAAGCTAAAAATCAGAAAGCTGTTTTTTAGTAGTTAGTTAGAAAATATTTTTTAGCGATTACAAACTTATTTTGTAGTTACTTTGTATGTGCACACCAGTATGCCAACTGCAATGTTAAGTTTGTCTCTCTATCTAGTCCTTTCATTAGAGTAATGCTCGGTGATTTAGCTTAGGTACGGAAGCCTCAGTGCGCGAGTCCAGCTCGCACTTGGCCGGTTTTTTTTATTTATAGATAACGGACACCGCCGCCGTGGTCGACCCAGGAAAAGGTGGTGCGATGACCTAGACCGTTATCTGGAGGGATGGAGTGAAATGACAGGAGATAGAGATGTGTGGAGGAGAATGGGGGAGACCTTTGCCCAGCAGTGGGACAATATAGGTTAAAAAACCGCAACCTAAAGATATAAAAACGTGTAACTAACAATATTTCAATAATATTGTAAATGTTTTCCTTGAAATTGAACTGTATTACATCACAAATAAAATACATATTACAATAATCACATATAGCGCAAAAATATGTTAGGACCAGGGTATTTCCCGTGATACTTATGTGAGAAAGTTTTGTATATAAACAATTATATTTGAACCGCCAACATCACTCACTCAACGACTCTACAAAGAATAACTTACAAAGCTGTTAATACCGAAGTATAGTACTAAAATCTATCTTTAACTGTCTTGTAAGCGTTTTGTAATCTAGAGAAACATGTTCGTGTTATTTTTTCTTGTTTTGTTAGCCACTGTGAATGGTCAGTTTAGTGGCAGTGATGGGTTTCAAGGGCACCCTTTAATACGGGCTCGAAGACAGCTCCACGGGAACTACTTCTTCAATTCTGATAAGACTTCCGGAGTCAATGTAAGGTTGCCTTTATATGGGGGCAATAGGAACGTTTTTAGCGCGATCGGAGGACTGAACTTTGATGGAAACAAGCATTTGACTTCGTCGTCTGCAGGATTGGCTCTTAATAACGTGTAAGTTTACTTCAACGTTACATATATATCTATAACTATGATACCAAAATGTGTCAAAAAAACCGGCCATGTGCGAGTCGGACTCGCACCCGATGGGTTCCGTACCATTATCTATATAAAAGGCATAAAAACCATGTCTGTTGTGTAGGAGCCCCCCTTAAATACTGGTTTATTTTAATTTAATTATTTATTTTTAAAGTGAATAATATTTATAACTCAATATTCAGTGAATATTTAAAGCGTTTGTTGTATTGGAATTTATTTTATGTATTCTGTTTTTTGGTATTTATTGTTATAGTGGCTACAGAAATATATCATCTGTGAAAATTTCAACTGTCTAAATATCACGGTTCATGAGATACAGCCTGGTGACAGACAGACAGAGAGACAGACTGACGGACAGTGGAGTCTTAGTAATAGGGTTCCGTTTCATAGCAACTGGTATTCTCGGATGAAAATGAGATTCGCGCATCCGAGTGCGACCTGGGGTTTGAACCCGCACACTTTGATTGCAAGGCGTGCGTTCGACCACTTGGCTACCACTGCTTTTAAATTAGTACGTACTTAATTCTAGTTATGTGTTTTCACAGAAATGGCCATGGACTCTCATTGACCCAGAGCCGTATTCCAGGCTTCGGCAGTCAGTTTACAGCTGCTGGAAAACTGAACTTGCTGAACAACATCAATCATAATTTAAATGCTAATGCATTTGTTACTAGAAATATGCCTAATATCCCTCATATTCCTAACTTCAACTCTGTAGGTGGAAGCGTTGATTATATGTACAAGTAAGTACCCTTGAAGATATACAGGGTGTTTCAGAAGTAAGAATAATACTTTGACGTTTGATGGTATAAAAATTTGATCGAAATTCGGCCATGTTGTTTTGACTTTTTTCGTCATAAATATAACTCGTAATATCTTGAGTCCTATGTAAAATTTGCGTGTTCTGTTTTGTCAATATTGGTAGTTGTCCCTTATAAGTGTAGTTTACACTTCTGAATAGGGTTATGTATGTACCCAAAGGCCAGAACACGATACCTGTGATAAATATGTAAAGGGTTATAACTCAGAAACTATGTACAGTTATGTATACCTAATCTGCTTCACCAAGCATTCACATATAAGCTACCGTGTATGTATCCAAAGTACTATTTTCGACTTCTGAAACAATCTGTACTCAAGCGGCTTTTTCTTAACTTTGCACGAAACCCAAAAGACGGAGGAAGATTCGCTGATTCTAACATTATACCTATAATATATACCTCAATATAGCCCAACATGGTGCTATAATCACTTAGCCTTTCTCCCGAAGATATACAATGTTTCGCTATACTCATCGTATGATCCCGAATTAAGCAAAGCTTGTACATGGGTACAATTCAATTGAATACTTGGGGCGATCCCAGTTACACCATGACCAGGGAAAATTCAAAATCTTAAGGGATTTGAACCGTAATCAACCTACCGTGCCTGGTGCCGTGTGCCGAGCGATATAAT
The DNA here is from genome assembly GCA_914767695.1 of Ptilodon capucinus. Classification (NCBI taxonomy): domain Eukaryota; kingdom Metazoa; phylum Arthropoda; class Insecta; order Lepidoptera; family Notodontidae; genus Ptilodon; species Ptilodon capucinus. The sequence continues at coordinate 3,356,395 of OU611830.1, read as the reverse complement.
ATAAACTGCTGTTTCAATTATAGATTACTAGCTCACCGGGCGAACTTCGTACCGCCTTAGAATGAGTGACATACGAAAGCAGCGCCATTTACCGGGTCCAATTGTGAATCTAAACCACCCAGGCCACCCAAACGCATTAAAAAAAACATCCAAATCGGTCCAGCCGTTTAGGAGGAGTTAGTTTACGACGAAAAGTGCGGCCACCTTGAACGCAAGGCAGGCTAAGACCCCGGGCTCTCACATCTGCGGTTTTCAGAACTCATGTACGAATGACAGTTTGAATAATGGTTGCCACTTGCTGAACGGTGAAAGCAAACAATGTGAGAAGACCTGCACGTCTATAGAAAGGCGTTTGAAGTTCATCCACCTGCACTGGGTCAGCGTAGTGGACTATGGCTCTCACCTCCCACGTATTGAGGGGACTGTAAATGTGTTTGGTGACCTCAAAGACAAAGCTCATTCCTTAACGAAATATATCATCGACAGGGCGAGCGAATTATGTCGCGTGGTTGTTTGTCTTTACCATAAAAATTCGATCTGTGTACATTTTTTACAAGCTTTATATTAGCTTGCAACGTATGTATGTCCGGTTGGAATCTTGCAACTGAATTTTAAATCAGTTATCTTTAACCGATTGAGCTGAAATTTTGTAAAGGTACACGCTTACTTTGGAAGACAATGCATGCTTAGATATGTGACCTCATCCTAATTCTAATATGGCGAATCAACCAAGATGGCGGAATAGTTATTTTTTCTGCACTACCACAGTATGGGTATCAAATGAAAGAGCTTGCTGAGGAGAACACAAAAACTACGGTCATTTAAATAAAAGCTTGTTTTTTTAAGTATTTTTAACATCAATCTTAGAGTTCGTTTTAATGGGCACGGTGTTTAATTTACAATTATTTTGTAGGAACAAAATTGGAGGGTCTCTCGGAGTTGTAAAGACACCGTTCCTCCAACGCACTGATTACTCAGCCAATGGAAATCTCAACCTATTTAGAAGTAGAGACAGTTCTCTGGATTTAAACACGGGCCTCAGCAAATCTGCATCACCGTTTATGAAGAGCTCCTGGCAACCAAGTCTAGGATTAAGATTAAGCAAGTATTTTTAAAACAGTATTGTAAATAATATATTAGGTTATATCAGAATTCCGGAATGATATTTCAGATACATTATTTGGTAGGTGATATGTAGATGCTCAGTGAAGGCCCACTTAACCTAACTATCATAGTTTCCGAGTTACAGACCTTTGAATACTTGTCAAAAGTAAGGTGTTTGGCCCTTAGGGCACATCCATAACCCTATTAAACAGTACAAACTACATCAACAAGATGCGACAACTAATACTCACAAAACAGAACTTGAAAAACTACCCTACTAGTCGGATTTTTTAGTTAGGGTTCCGTTCCTAAAAAGGAAAAAAAACGGAACTATAGAATCACTTTGTTGTCCGTCTGTCTATCAAGACCCTTTTTCTCAGAAACGCGTGAGGGTATCAAGTTCAAATTTATAACAGTGACGTCTGCGGTAAGTACCTTGGTGCCCTAAAATTATGAAACGTCTATATTAACGCAATCAAAAGATACGGCGGTTTATGTTGCATTTTCAGTACATTTGCACGGGAATCAAAAACCTATAGGGTACTTCCCGTTGACCTAGAATCATGAAATTTGGCAAGAAGCAAATATTCAAAGGGCTGTAACTCAGAAACTATGATAGCCAGGTGTGCCTACATTAAAAACTCGTACCTTATACGAGCTTGCCGCACGTATGACGCTCTGTGTCGGAGAGTTGATCTAGATATTTTCAGTACTAGTGTGTACAAACTTGAAAGGATCTTGAGTAATGACTATTTTGATGTGTAAGCACTACTGCACTATTTGTTCTTCATTATTAGTTAATAGAAGTTAATTAGTTAATAGATATCTTCATTATAATCAAGCAGCAGTGGTAGCCTCGTGGGCAAGAACGCTCGCCTTGAACGTAAGGGGTGCAAGTTCCAACCCCAGGCCCGCACCTCTAAGATAATTCTCATGTGCGAATGTCATTTTCAACAATAATTACCACTTGCTGAACGGTGAAGGAAAATATCGTGAGGAAACCTGCACGTCTATAGAAAGGCGTGTGAACTTCACCAACCCGCACTGGGCCAGCGTGGTAGACTATGGCCCAAATCTCCCTCGTATTGAGGGGGAATGTGGCCGGTATAATGGCAATAGGCTCGCCTCCTATTACATTCGGACCAAAAATACATCGGCGAAGTGTGGGCGCACTACAGTACACCTTCGGGGAATACAGGCGTGATGATGTAATATTTTTATAATAATTGTGTAATTTTGTAAAACGAATTTATTTTTATCATTATATTTTTATTTTCATTTCCACTTTTTTTTTTTATTTTCACTTTTGTAATGTTAATAAAAAATCAAGATCGTTTGACAAAAAAAAACATTATACTGAGTGTTGTAACTATTTTAAATAAACCACTGTATTATATAACGTACGTTTTTTATATTATTTCAAATTGGGCACACTGGGCACACTGGCAAAATTATTTCCAATACCAAAATGAACTCTGTGTCAAAATACACAAAGATTTAATTTATGTGGTAAATGCCACGCCCTCTAGCGTCGATATTCGCTGACGCTGTTAATTTAATCCCATCAAAAACATAAATGTAAACAGAGAGCCAATTTTACAAGCTTTATATTCACTTGCAATGTATGTATGTGGGATTCTGAATAGAAACTCTGCAAAGTTCTTTGATTTTTTATTTCTCTTTTCTTTTACAAAACTATCACCATCTTTTTCTTACCATCGACAAAATCAGTGTTACCATAGAGTTTTATACAATCTTAAAGACATAAGGGCGCCCACTCAGGCACAATAAAGGTAGCTATTCCCATATGTATGTCCGGTCCGAAGGTGTCCGAAAAGTTCGTTTTGACGCCACAACAAGGGAACCAAAACCTATAAGGTACTGATTGTTGATCTAGAATCATGAAATTTGGCAAGAAGCAATGTAATAATCTAATACCATATATAAAGGGAAAAGTCCACAATCAGAAAATTTATAGTTAGGACGCATTTTTTTTCTGAAATCCCTATCGACAGTTTTCTAACTGCAAAGTTAAGTTTTTCCCCGAATTCAGTTTATCTTTTCAAGCAATGTTCAATGCTTTCATAGTTTATGTACGGAGCCTCGGTGCGCGAGTCCAACTCGCACTTGGCCGGTTTATTTAAAATCAATTAGGAATGTAAATTTATACACAATATGTTTTAGTGAGAAACTATTTTATTACGAAGGCCAAAATGTACTTAATTCTACTATTCTACTAAATATTATAAATACTGTAAGCATTTATGCGCATACAATTCCTAAACAGAATGCATCAAAAGGTATTCTTAATATTATTCACAGCACTTTATATCGACGTATTGCAATAACGTGTCAACCATTACCACCTATCTCTTATAAATTACATCGTATCATTTGTCAATTAAGGTTTAAAATCTAATAGCCATACGATCAGGAGGACATGTTATTGTAAAAAAGCTCAGTTAAGTCTAGAAAGATCTGCCAAAAGTCAGGCCAAAGTGGGGTTCCCAGGAGCTCTTCATGAAGGGTGTGTCGAACTTCTTGAAGCCACCGCTGAAGTCTACCGAAGATGTGGGGCTTCTGAAGAGGTTCAGGTTACCAGTGGCGGAGTAGTCCTTGCGCTGCAGGAAGGGAGTGGATGCCATACCCAGGGATGCTCCAACCTTGTTCCTGAAAATAAGTAATGTTACAATTTGTTTCATTAATCATACAGGTGGAACTATAGTGAGTGGCGTGTTATATCATATTAATAAAAATATCGCCAGACAACACATACTCATCGTATGATTTCAAACTACGCAAAGCGTATACCATCAGGGTACTGATGGTATATGTAGGCCCTTGGTTGATTGCCCCTAGTCCATTGTATGGTAATACAATGGACTAGGGGTGATCAAAGTTACACTTAGACTGAGGCAAAATTTCGAAAAGGTATATTTTAGGAATTTGCTACTGACGGGAAATGAACCTGCAGCCACCTAGTCAGTGAGCCGAGAGGGCTAACTCAAACCACTAGACCAAGTCGTCCATATTCAACGTTATACCTTTGTTAATGATACTCACTTGTACATATAGTCCAAGCCACCACCGACAGTGTTGAAGTTCGGCACCTGCGGGATGCTAGGCATGTTCCTGGAGACGAATGCGTTAGCGTTCACATCGTGGTTGGCGTTGTGGAATACATTCAACTTGCCGGCGCCGGTCAACTTGTCACCGAAGCCGGGAATCGACTCTTTCATGACAGTGAGGCCGTGTCCGTTGCTGGAACATCAAAAGAAAAATATAATGTAGAGTCGCTAATGTTGCAAGAGTGGCATTTGCCTTATTTTATTTAGGTCATGAAAACGCAGAGTTGTCCGTAAGAAGACATAATATAAGAGGAGATGAGACGTCAGCTGAGATCGCTCTTTATCTTCGTCCTGAGCAAAACCATCAGTCTGACCTGTGAAGCTGATAGTACCCCTCTTAACTATTTTATAGAATCACTCTGCCTGCTTTGTCCATCATATTCCATCTATGTTGGCCATCGTTTGTATAGAACTGTCCTAATAATCTTTATAACGTAAATGCTACTTACACATTGTCAAGCGCCAAACCGAATCCACGAGAAGCCGGCTTCAGCTGATCATTCATATTCATCGTACCAATAGCGCTCAGGACATTCTTGTCGTTACCAGCCAGAGGTAATTTACCAGCGAGTCCAGTACTGCCGTCGGAGTTGAGGGTGATACTGCCTTGAGCCTGCCGTCGAGCGCGATGGAGGACTTCAGGTTCTTCGAACTCGTAATCCCCATAAGGTATGACGTATACAACATTGTCATCCCAGTCAATGCTCCTAGCACTGATTGCAACCACGAGTATTGCTCCGAGGAATACTTTAGCGAACATTTTTGGTTGGTGATGTCTCTTCAAGCTACTTGCTTTGAATAATATTGTGCAGTCGGATGCTGCGTTTATATATCCACATGTTCAGTATGTTTATCTTAAGAAAATCCCCGGAGCCGTGTGGCGAGTAAAATACCTTTATCAGCCGCGCGCGTGGCTCTGTGAGGTTATCGGTTCAACTGACTCAGTACGGTGCCTTTTGTTAATTTCTTTATTACAGGTCACAAAACTTGTAGTAAATAAAATATACTCTGAGTTATATTTAGAATTACAGCTCACCTTAGAAATCAACGTACATAATAGGTAAACCTTTAAGCGACGGGTCCCGGATCCCCCAATTTTTGCCAATACTAAAACGAATTGTATTGACTCATAGAAAAAGCTTATTTTCCTCCATCAGGTGCACCGCCTCACGGAGCATATTCTCAAGGGGTTTCATAGACCGCGTCCCCACAGCACGGGAGCCCTCTTCTTCGATGTGGCGAAAGCGTTTGACAGGGTCTGGCACAACGGCTTGATCTACAAGCTGTACCTCTTGGGTGTGCCGGACAGTCTCATGCTCATCCTGCGAGACTTTCTGTCAAACCGCACCTTTCGCTACCGCGTTGAAGGGGCGCTCTCGGCCCCTCATCCCGTTAGGGCAGGAGTCCCTCAAGGCTCCGTTCTCTCCCCCCTTCTCTATAGCCTGTTCACGAACGACATCCCCCGTTCGGACAGAGTTCAGCTCGCCCTATACGCGGATGACACCGCTCTCTATTTCTCGCATAGAAATAGGGGCGTTATCACCCGCACCCTCCAACGCGCAGTAGATTCTTTGGGCGAATGGTTTCGGAAATGGCGCATTGAGGTGAACCCGGAAAAGAGTGCCGCTGTGCTCTTTACCAGGGGAACCCCACGGCGTCCCCGAGCTCCCTGGTTCAGTCTGGGGACCATCTCTCTGTTCGACCAAAGCATCCCTTGGGCAAACCGCGTCAAATATCTAGGTGTCACTCTTGACAAGTCCCTTACTTTCGGTCCCCACATTAGAACGGTGAGCAACCGAGCAGCTTTTGTGCTCGGTCGCCTTCACTATTTGATCTGCAAGCGGAGTAAAATGTCCCTTAGAAATAAGGTGACACTTTACAAAACATGCATCCTCCCCATTATGTCATATGCCAGTGTGGTTTTTGCTCACGCGGCGAAGACACACATCAACCGCCTGCAAGTAGTGCAGTCCCGGTTTCTCCGTAGGGCCGTAGGTGCCCCGTGGTACATACGGAACGTAGATCTTCATTCCGACCTTGGCCTCTTCTCAATTCATAAACACTTAAAAATAGCGTCCGAACGCTATTTTAAAAAAGCCGCGTCGCATTTAAGTCCTCTAATTGTCGCCGCCGGCAATAACGAGCCAGACCCCGCGTACACATCATCAACTCGTCGCCGCCGTCCGCGGCACGTGTTGATTGATCCTCCCGACACGATCACCGCCCTCCTCGACCCGGGCGTTGAGAGGGCCATCAACACACCTACACCAGCCTCAAACAGACACCGATCTCGCCGGCGAGGTCGAGGAACCCCCTCTTCCGCTCGTAGGTGCATCTTTGCACCTAGGAGCGCAGTCACTACCTCTCCCCTCACGGTAACTGCCCAAGCCGAGGTCGTGCCCTCTGTGGCGCCCTTGAGCTAGTTGCCACCCCTTTCCGTTTAAGGCCTTGGTTGGAGTGCACTCTGCGCTCGCCACTCCTCCGGTAAAGCTGTAAAGGCCACGTCACGGCCAACAGTGTAAGTCCTTTCAAAAAAAAAAAAAGCTTATTTTCCAATGGTAAGATTTTTGTCTTGCGCGGCTTGACGCGTCAGTGTGTGTGAGTCTTAATACGTCCTTGGTAGACCTACCTACTTGTTTATAACATTGAGTCATTGACGTAACATAGAGGTGCGAAACAATTTTCTTGAATTTTAAAATGTTTTCTATATTTGGGCTATATTCGAGATTGTGACCATAGTCCACCACGCTGGCGCAGTGCGGAATGGTGAACTTCACACGCTTTTCTATAAACGTGGAGGTTTCCTCACGATGTTTGCCTTCACTGTTCAGCAAGTGGTAATCAATTGAAAATGACATTCGCACCAGAATTCCGAAAGTCCTAAAGATGCGAGCCCAGGGTTTGAACTTGCATCCGTGCATTCAAGGCAGGCGTTCTACCAATTAGTAGCAATATAATAAGTATATTACTATTACCAGTAGTCTCATAAGTTTTACTTATCTTCGAGTATATGCTTGTGCTAATAGACAATATTTTATTCTAGGGTAGGGTTCGAACCCGTGATCTCTCAGTTACGAAGACGGATCCTCGATCTACTAGAATATAGATGCTATTGAGAAATGCCTGTTAGCTTTTCCTCTCAGTTGCCATGAACCGATAACCTCATAGGCATTGCGTTGCACAACTGATAAAGGTATAGTACAGAATCCTTACGCTCGGGGACTTTTTTAAGATAAACGCCATCGGAAGCGTTTATCTCAAAAAAGTCTCAATAATTACATATATAAACGCAGCATTCAACTGCACATAATCATTCAAAGCAAGTAGCTTGAAGAGATACCACGTAACCAACCAAAAATGTTTGCTAAAGTATTTCTTGGAGCGCTGTTAGTGGTGGCAATCAGTGCTAGAAGCATTGACTGGGATGACGATGTTGTATACGTCATACCTTATGGGGATTACGAGATCGAAGAACCTGAAGTCCTCCATCGCGCTCGTCGGCAAGCTCAAGGCAGTATCACGCTCAATTCCGACGGCAGCACTGGACTCGCTGGTAAATTACCTCTGGCCGGTAACGACAAGAATATCCTGAGCGCTATTGGTACGATGAATATGAATGATCAGCTGAAGCCGGCCTCTCGTGGATTCGGTTTGGCGCTAGACAATGTGTAAGTAGCATTTACGTTGTAAAGATTATTAGGACAGTTCTATACAAACGATGTACACCATAGATGGAATATTCAGACAGAAGAGATGATGGACAAAGCAGGCAGAGTGATTCTATAAAATAGTTAATAGGGGTACTATGAGCTTCACAGGTCAGACTGATGGTTTTGCTCAAGACGGAGATAAAGAGCGGTCTCAGCTGACATCCCATCTCCTCTTATATTATGTCTACTTGCGGACAACTCTGCGTTTTCTTAACCTTTATAAAATAAGGCGAACTCCATTCTTGCAACATTAGAGACTCCAACATTATATTTTTCTTCTGATGTTCCAGCAACGGACACGGTCTCACTGTCATGAAGGAGTCGATTCCCGGCTTCGGTGACAAGTTGACTGGCGCCGGCAAGTTGAATGTGTTCCACAACGCCAACCACGATTTGAACGCTAACGCATTCGTCTCCAGGAACATGCCTAGCATCCCGCAGGTGCCGAACTTCAACACTGTCGGTGGTGGCTTGGACTATATGTACAAGTGAGTATCATTCACGAAGGAATGATGTTGTAAATGGACGACGGTTGGTTTAGTGGTATGAGTGTAGCCCGCTCGGCTCACTGATCAGGTGTTTGCGGGTTCGTTTCCCGTCAGCAGCAAATTTCAGAAATAGACCCTTTCAAAATTTTGCCTTAGTCTGAGTGTAACTTTGATCGCCCCCAGTCCATTGTATGGTACTCATGGTATACGCTTTGCGTAGTTTGGAATCATACGATGAGTATGTGTTGTCTGGCGATATATTATTTAATATGGTATAACACGCCACTCATAAGTGATATTTTCGGTATTCAGGAACAAGGTTGGAGCATCTCTGGGTATGGCATCCACTCCCTTCCTGCAGCGCAAGGACTACTCCGCTACTGGTAACCTGAACCTCTTCAGAAGCCCCACATCTTCGGTAGATTTCAGCGGTGGCTTCAAGAAGTTCGACACTCCCTTCATGAAGAGCTCCTGGGAACCCCACTTTGGCTTGACTTTTGGCAGATCTTTCTAGACTTAATAGCAAATGGGCATTTTATTTAATGATCGGATAACTTTTTAAAATCAAACTTAAAGTCAAGAATAATATGGTTCAATTTGTAAGAGAGAGGTGGTAATGGTTGATACGTTATTGCAATATCTTGATTTAAATTTGTGCTGTGTATACCTTTTTATGGAATTTTGTGTAGGTTGTTTGTGCATAATGGTAACAGTATTTTTTTATTTAATATAACTAAGTCAATGTTGGGCTCTCCAAATAAAGTATTTTATAATTAAAATATTTTGTGTTTGAATTCACCTTTATAATTAGACTACATGGCCTTCGCATCAATTATCTAGGTAAATATTTTTGCTCAACGGGGTAGGAAAACATCGCGAGGAAAATCTATAGAAAGTGGCCATCACGGTGGACTAATGTCCAAATATTCCTCGTAATGGATTTTGGTCCCAATGTAATATGGGGCGAGTCTATTGCCATACTTACCACATACCCCATCAATACGAGGGAGATTTGTGCCATAATCCATTACGCTGACTCAGTTGGTGAACTTCACACTCCTTTCTATAGACGTGCAGGTTTCCACACGGTGTTTGCCTTCACCGTTCAGCAAGTGGTAATTATTATTGGAAATAACAATCGCACTTTAAAATCCCAGAGGTGCGGGCCCGGGATTTAAACTTGCACCCCTCGCATTCAAGGCGGCCGTTCTACCAACTAGGCTACAACTTCTTTCAGGCAAAGCAAAAGTAATATTAAAACTGACGAAATGGAAATCCGCGGTGCGGTCGAGATATTCCGGTTTTAAAAAAGATTCAAAATACATTTTCAGGAGTAGTGCATGATAAATATTTCTGTTGGATAAACATTATGGTCAATACATTAATGTAAGCGCTCTACACTATTTACGCCCTGGACACACTGGAGCGAACGAATGATTTAAAATACATCAAATACATCATCACGCCTGTATTCCCCGAAGGGGTAGGCAGAGGTGCACTACAGTGCGCCCACACTTCGCCGATGTATTTTGGTCCCAATGTAATAGGGGGCGAGCCTATTGCCATTATACCGGGCACATTCCCCCTCAATACGAGGGAGATTTGGGCCATAGTCCACCACGCTGGCCCAGTGCGGGTTGGTGAACTTCACACGCTATAGAAAGCTATAGACGTGCAGGTTTCCTCACGATGTTTACCTTCACCGTTCAGCAAGTGGTAATCATTGTTGAAAATGATATTCGCACATGAAAATTATCTCAGAGGTGCGGGCCTGGGATTTGAACTTGCACCCCTTACGTTCAAGGCGGGCGTTCTTGCCCGCGAGGCTACCATTTAAAATATATCGAGGAGTAAACATTTTCGGGGATATATACAAGGTGTTTCAGAAGTCCGAAATAATAATTTGAGTACATATACAGCAACTCATATGTGGATGCTTAGTGAAGACAGATTATACCTAACTATCATAGTTTCTGAGTTACAGACCTTTGAATATATGTAACAGGTATCGTGTTTTGGCCTTTGGGTACATCCATAACCCTACTCAACAGTGTAAACTACACTTATGAGGGGCGGCTACCAATATTCACAAAACAAAACATGCAAATTTTTCTAAGGACTCGAGATATTACGAGTTATAGAAATTGACGACGAAAAAAAAGTTGTAAAAACATAGTCGAATTTCAATCAAATTTTTATACCATTCAATTGTATACACGATGCTGATGCTAGCGTCCAAGTATTATTTCGGACTTCTGATACACCCTGTACATATATATATATTTGGAATCAACGATTTTTTCTGCGTCGAATGAGTATACTCTCCTCTAGTTAAAGAGTTAAAAAAGTGTCGCTTAAGTCAAATAGTCATTTACCACTCGATATAAAGATTGAATATCTGAGGTAAATACCACGCAACAACGCGGCAAATTTCAATGACATTTCATTTTAAAAACCGGCCAAGTGCGAGTCGGACTCGCGCACAGAGGGTTCCGTACCATTATCTATAAAAAACGGCAAAAAATCACGTTTGTTGTATGGGAGCCCCCTTAAATATTTATTTTATTCTGTTTTTTAGTATTTGTTGTTATAGCGGCTACAGAAATACATCATCATAATGGCAATAGGCTCGCACCTATTACATTGGGTCCAAAATACATCGGCGAAGTGTGGGCGCACTACAGTGCACCTCTGCCTACCCCTCCGGGGAATACAGGCGTGATGATGTATGTATTTATTTATAACTAGAAATGTGTAATGACGGTGATAAAAATGGCGGACGAATCCTTCTATGATTTAATTCAGCCCGTTTTGTGTATTGATCAAAATTTTATCACGCACTTAGACGCGCATGTTTGCACAGGGACATAGTGCTGTCAAATGGAAAAAGTTTATCGGCACTATTCTTGAAACGAGCGATATTATATCGAATGCCAACCAAGTGTGCAATTTCGTACACGATATGTTGATACCATTTTGAATACATTAATCATTAATAAATCACCTCGCCCATGTAGGCGAACCTCTGCCCTACCCCTTCAGGGAATATGTAGGCAGAGGTTCGCCGATGTATTTTGCTCCCAATGTATTAGGGGGCGAGCCTTTTGCCAGTATACCGGCACATTCCTCCCCAACACGAGGAAAATTTGGGACTTAGTGCGCTTAGGCTAATCCAGTGCGGGTTGGTGAACTTCACACGCCTTATATAGACGTGCAAGTTTTCTTACGATGCATGTCCTTACTGGTCAGCAAGTGGTTATTATTAATGAAAACCTGGGTGCACCAAAAAGTTACAAATAACGTTATAATTCGTAGTAGGTTCCAATCTACATCAGACTAGGCAGATACACACATAGGTAAATTGGCACCGACTCCAAATGTAATGAATTATAAGGTTTTTTGAAGCTTTTTCGTGTTCCTAGATTTTTGAAGTCGGTTTTTGTTTTTGTTAAAAACATTTTTTTCTCGATATTTTGTGTCAATAATAGTTGTAAATATGCGAGTATTATCACCTCATAACAAACCTAAAAAATTAAAAAAAATCAGTCAAAAGAAAGCATTTGCAATTTTTTTTTCGTGCATCTTTCAGAATAGGACCTCTGGGCTCGCATTTCATTTCCAGAACCATTAAACAGATTGAGGTCTGAAAAAAACCAAGGATATATAACACTTGTGGAGTCGCATCCTGCAAGCGTAGGACTCCGAGGATTGACTTCGAAGTAATATTCTCAGTGTAATTAAATTTTTACAAGCTTTATATTAACTTGCAATGTATGTATCTCCGGGTGGAATCTTGCAACTGAATTTTAAATCAGTTACCATTAACCGATTAAGCTGACATTTGGTATACACAGTTATTTTGGATGACAATGCATGCTTAGTTATGTGACCTCATTCTAATTCCAAAATGGCGGATCATCCAAGATGGCCGAATAGTTACTTTTTCTGCACTATGGGTATTAAATGAAAGGGCTTGCTGAGGAGAACACGAAAACTAAGAGCAATTAAATAAAAGCTTTTTTTTTAAGTTTTTTTACCATTAACTTTTTTTAAATTAAAACACTCACTTCTCTGAAGTCGGTTTACTTATCTGTGAATTGAATCTTGGAAAACATTTTCTATTTCTGTTACATAATAATACAAATACATCATCAGTGGTGTACTTCACCGATGGAATTTAGGGCGAGCCTATTGCCATTATATCGGCCATAGTTCCCCTCAATACGAGGGATATTTAAGTCATAGTCATAGGTATAATCTGCAGCTACGTATAAGCTACCGTATATGAACATAAAATATAATTTCGGACTTGTGATACACCCTATATACCTATTTATACCATTGCTAAAGTACAGTCACGAACAAAACACCGAAATGTATGTCTAAGTACAGTGATGCACAACGGTGGTAACTTAACTGAAGAACTTAGTTTCACTTCGATCCGTCTGGACTTTTTTTATTGTATATCCTGTTGGGGTTGCCAGATTAGGTTTTAAAGGAACTACCTTCAAAAGGTAGAAATCTGAGAAATAATATTTTAATCGCCCGTTCTTACGTACGAGATAGCTGATGTTGTAAGAAGTAGTTGTTTAATTTTAATTAAAAAAAATAATTCATCATCTGTCTTCCTTTTTCCCACTATTTGGTTTCGTCGCAGTATATCTTTTTCTTCCATTCGTCTCGATTTTCCATCATACTGACATCTACTCTAATCGCATTCGTCACCCGTTATACACTCTATCCAGCTTTTCTGGGTTTTCCTTTCGCTTTGTATCCATCCACATTCATACTCATCACTCTTTTACTCACATGCTTCTCTTCTCATCACATGTCCAAACCATTCTAATCTTCCAATTCTTACCTTTTCTATTATGAGCGCTACTTTAACACTACCTCTGATGTACACATTCCTCACCTTATCCATTCTCGTCACCCCACGCATCCATCTCAGTGGAGTTGTTTCTCTTCACGCACAATAGCTGAAAAAAAAACTGAGCCGTTGCGGGACGCCTGGCAGATGCGAAACAAAACATAGTAGTCGTAGCGGCGAGTGAGCGGTGGGCGGAGTCTAAGCGGCGGAAAGAACCGAGGAGCCTTTAAAACTCGCCACGTCAAAAATCAGGTTTACCCCTCGCCTATAGATGTTTCACACCATAATAATGCTTTCGAAATTCCACGTGAATGGAATCGAGGGTGCTAAAAGTCGCGGCCGATACCACGGGCATAGCTAGTCTGTAAGAAGGTGCTTATTGCAATATTTTTTAATCTAGCAACCCTATCTCCGAGTCAGGATAGCGCGGGGATAAGTTTTTTTTAGGTTAATGAAGGAAAACTCCTTTCAAACAGGTGCTTCGAATGTTTTAGTTGGATCTTTTTATATTTCCAACTGCAAACTGCAACTGACTTCTAGAGTTAGCACAAATTAGTAGTAGTATAAATATATATTATTTGTTAGCATGCAAAATAATAATTATTTTTAATCAACATCATCGTCACCACGCCTGTACAACTTACTAGCTGGGCCCGCGGTTTCACCCGCGCTTGTAGTTACGTCCTCCTTTTTGGAAGTCCGTTAAAAAGTAGCCTATATGCTTTCTCAGGCTCTAGACTATCTCTGTACCAAATTTCCATAGACTCCGTCCATATCCGAATGTATTCGAAACTTCTAATTCGGTTTCGGTAACGGATATTTTTTTAATTCGGATATCTAGGACTTTACCACCACCTCCTACAGTTGTTTCTATAGTAACTGTAATTTTTTTTACAGATTTTAATTTGTCGAAAACTGAAAGCAATGTTAATAAAAAAACACTTTTTAAAAACAAGCTTCTATTTAATTGCCCTTAATTTTCGCGTTCTCCTCAGCAAGCCCTTTCATTTGATACCCATACTGTGGTAGTGCAGAAAAAATAACTATTCCGCCATCTTGGATGATCCGACATATTGGAATTAGAATGACGTCATTTAGCTAAGCATGCATTGTCATCTAGAATTAGCGTGTATACCAAATTTAAGCTCAATCGGTTAAAGATAACTGATTTAAAATTCAGTTGCAAGATTCCAACCAGACATACATTGCAAGTTACAGGTTTTGCCATATTAAAACGAACTGTATTGACATATAAAAAAAGGTCATTCTTCAACGAAATTACACTGACAGCGCGAGCAACTTTTGATTCGTGGAAGCGTGGCTTCTACCACAGATATTCAATACATATTTAGGAACGTAAGCATAGAGTTGGTTGGCAAAAATTCTGTCGCTTCTCCATAACATCGTTGCAACTAACATAACAATCTACATTAAAAAATACTCACTAACATAACGTTATGTTAGTAACATATCACTAAGTATAACCCTCTCTGCGCTTACATACGTGGTCTCATGAATATTCCGCGTCCGCTTCGAGATTTATTGCCGGACGGTTTCCGTCTTGCCGCTGATTTATGCGTCAGACGGGTTCGTCCGAACCCCGGACCAATCCGGACGGTGCCGGACGAATTAGATTTGTGACGTTTTCATTTACGATAAGCTACTCGATATGTCTGCACTAGGATACGCCTTAAACCCCCCGCATTTTGACCAATACCAAAAAGAACTGTATTGACTCATAGGAAAGGTTCATTCTTCAACAAAAATATATTGACAGCGCAAGCTGATTTAGACGCGTAGAATTTCAGTGTTTTTGTATGTAATAGGGGGCGAGCCTATTGCCATTATACTGGGCACATTCTCCCTGAATTTTTGGGTCATAGTTCACCAAACCGGCTCAGTGCGGGTTGGTTAATGTCACCGTGCCTTTCAATAGACGGGCAGCTTTCCTCAAGATGTTTTCCCTCATCGTTTAGCAAGTGGTAGTCATTATTGAAAGTGACATTAATGAAAAATTAAGTATTAATTTCATTTTAATGTAACCTATGAGTTCATAAATAAAACTGGAATTACGTAATAGTGAATCCTACTCAAGATTCTTCGGGCAAACTGCCCCAAAAGTCTTAATTAAATAAATGAATTTCCGGTCCTTGGGTCCGTTCTAGTCGATTATTTTAGTCAGCAACCATTCGGAGGGTTGTTTTACGTGAGTCACTATGAGTTCTCGATTTAAAATTACATTTTCTACAATGGATGTACTTCTGTTGAGAAATAACGTTACTACTGTTGGAAATTACTTTCAGAGCTCAGGCCACCTATTATAACACTTAAAATTTATATCGTATTGTTTTAATAGCTGTACTAGCCGAGTGGTCGAAAGCACGCCTTCAATCGAAGGGTGCAGGTTCAAAACCCGACTTGCACCTCTGGGTTTCATGTGCCAATCTCATTTTCATCCGATATTACCACTTGCTATGAAATAATGAAGGAAAACATCGTGTGGAATCCTGCACGTCTATAGAAAGGCGCGTAAAGTTCACCAACCAGTACTGGGCCAGCGTGGTGGACTATGGCCCAAATCTCCTTTTTATTGAGGGAGAAAGTTCCCAATATAATGGCATACTCTATCTACCATAGAGCAGTGTTCTTGCAATGCTACCAACCGCCAGAAGTGGAGAAGCATTGCCAGAGCGGTAACCCTCGCCAAGGAGAACGACAACACGGGAGATCCACCATGCACACCATCTCATCAACCACGACCACTCTGACAAGAGTGCCCGACTGAGAAGAAGATAATGGCAATAGGCTCGCCCCCTATTACATTACGACTAACATACTTTGGCGAAGTGTGAGTGCACTGCAGTGCACCTCTGCCTACCCCTTCGGGGGATACAGGCGTGATGATGATGTATTTTAGAATTCGATTGACAATCGAGAAATCGTAGTACACTTTATAATCGCAGTGCTCCAATGTTATATCGCGCGGAAGAGACTATAACTATCGTTCCGTGAAATTACATTAAACAACGTAATTACTTAACAGATGACATATCGAGGGATGAAAGGCTATTTGACTTAAGCGACATTTTAAACTTTACAGGAGAGCATACTCATTCGACGCAGAAAAATTCGCTGATTCCAAATATGTATAAAAGTCAATATCGCCCAAAAGTGTCGTTTAAGTCAAATAGCTTTTCACCCTTCGATATCAACCTATTCGATACTGTATTCCTCGAAGGAGTAGGTGCACGCAGTGCACCCACTCTTCACTGGTGTATTTTTGGTCCCAATGTAATAGGGGGCGAGCCTATTGCCATTATACCGGACACATTCCCCCTCAATGCGAGGGAGATTTTGGACCACACCACGTTGGCACGTGCGGGTTGGTGAACGTCACAGGTCTTTCTATAGACGTGCAGGTTTCCTCACGATGATATTCGATGTCTACAATTCATATTTGAGCACATTAATTTATTGATAGGGTCTATAACCAAGTGATTAGTGGGCCGCCCCCGGAGCGCGCTTCTAAATGTTTGCCATAGCAAAACGAACTCTGTACGAATAAATACAAAGATTAAATTTCTATTAGAGATAAACGGATATCCGGTAACTATCCGGTATCTGGCCTATCCGGTCTTGTTTTCACTATCCGGCCGGATACCGGATAGTAATTCAGTATCCGGCCGGAAGCCGGATAGTAAAATTAAAATAAACTAATGTAAAAAAAAAACAAGTTTTTATTTAATTTCTCTTAGTTTTCGTGTTCTCCTCTCAGCAAGCCCTTTTATTTGATACCCATACTGTGGTAGTGCAGAAAAAATAACTATTCCGTCATCTTGGAATCATCCAGCGGATCACCACCGCCATATTGGAATTAGAATGACGTCACATAGCTAAGCGTGCATTGTCAGCCAAGCGTGTAAACCAAATTTCAGCTCAATGGGTTAAAGATAACTAATCTAAAATTCAGTTGCAAGATTCCACCCGGACATACATTGCAAGTTAATATAAAGCTTGTAATAAAAAGATACTCGTTATTTTACACAAGGCAAATCATACCACAATAGGTTATGTATACCGTTTATTTTTTTTAACCGCTCGTCAAAAATATTTGTTTTATTAATTAGTTTAGTACTCAAAATTTACAATTGGCAAATTGTGGTGAATGTATACCAAAGTTTTCCGCATTTGATGGTAAGAGGCTACTGCGCTTGGCTTCGTATACCAGACCAACTTCTGAAAATAGCCTTTCGCTCAGCGCGAAGTAAACGCTACTGCCGGGTGCTTAATATCCGGTATCCGGCCAAATCACTATCCGTTTCATCTCTTATTCTCTAACTCTCTAATTATTTACTGCACAAAATGTTCTGCCATTGTTATTATTGGATATCAGGCTTTACCGTGTCAATAGAGGCGAACACAACAACCAAATTACGTAACATCAGCTTAATTATTTTACGGTTCCTATTCAGTTTATTGCAGCCAAATTACGTACATTGTGTACTAATTAAATCCAGCTTTGTGCCAAATTCGAGTTAAATCGTCTAATTTTATAGATATCATGCAATACGGAGCTTACTGTTTATAATACGGGAAGGTTTAATCTCTTTATCTGTTATGCTCGCCTGGTAGCGGGGGTTAGGATTTAACTTAGTACATTTAGTTCATCCATAAATAGGTTGAGCCTTTCGCACACTGCGGCGTCAATGGTCGCACGTAACTTTTTTTGGCATTGATAAACGAAAGTCTGTATTCAGACATAAAAACAGTTCATTCTACTTCATAATGACACTGAGGGGGGACTGACGTGGGGACATGGCTTTTGAGAAGACTTTCACAAGTAGTTAGCTGATGTTTTAAGGACTATCTTAGGCTGCGTTTATTCTGGGAAAATAGTTAGGTTTAGGAGTAGCACTTCATATGTATAACTCATCAGTAATGACGTCTCAATATTACAGTCATGTTGAATGCTGGCTGAAGACGTTGAACCAAATCCAGAGACGCACAAACCTGATTACGGAGAGTCGCGATTTGCCGGCTGTGTACTCGTGGCGGCAGACGCCTTAATTTAGTAAAGGGAAGTTCCGCTGTAGCTAAGAATATAGGTACATTTGGGTGCTCTGAATTAGGCTCGCGCGTCCGCCTTATTAGATATATTTATACATCATCAAGCTTGTATTCCCCGAAGGAGTAGTGGCACGCAGTGCGCCCACTCTTCGCTGGTGTATTTTTGGTCCCAATGTAATAGAGCGAGCCTATTGCCATCATACCGGACACATTCCCCCTCAATGCGAGGGAGATTTTGTACCACATCACGTTGGCCCGTGCGGGTTGGTGAACGTCACAGGTCTTTCTAAAGACCTGCAGGTTTCCTCACGATGATTTTCTTCACCGTTCAACAAGTGGTAATATTTGAAAATGACATCCGCACATGAAAATCTTGGACGTGCAGATCGAGGATTTGAACTTGCACCCCTTACGTTCGAGGCGGGCGTTCTTGCCTACGAGGCTACCACTGTTTCTAGAGGCACCTTATTGGATACGTGAGCAACATACAGTCATCTTAGCAATCGAGTATTCAGAGGGCAGTAATCTGAATTTAAGATTACTGTCCTTATAAATCTTTTTTTAGATCCAGTGAAACACATGACAGTGCTCAGACAAAGAGATATAAACGCACACAACAAAAAACTTGCAACACCAACAAAAAAACTGCACACAGATAAAATACGCAGTTGTCAAATGCCATTGGAAACCACAGACATTCGCCATTTAGGAAAGTCTGTGTAAAGTAAGTCCAGCTTATGTATTCAATGGTCTCAACTTCGCAGTATATGCGAGCATTTTGGCTTGCGTGGAAGAGTTTACCAACTTTCAAAGTGGGTTCCGCTTATTGATTTACCGGATCGAAGCGCCCTAAAGAGGTTTGTTGAGGACTTACAAGATAGATTGGAGCGAAACTTTACGGACGGTTCACTCAACAAAGTTTTGGCAACACAATTAAGTGTTTTTGGTGGGAAAAACTCAAGTTTCTATGCGACTAAAAGTTTTTTGGTTAGTGACAATTCATGATTGCAGATTTGTCTTCATGTTGTCATGGTTGGGTTAGTTGGAGTCAAACTACTAATATTATAAATGGACGTGACGTGGGGGAAACGTCTAAAAAACTAAAGTGGGAGTGGGCAAGCCACGTCGTTCGTATTGACCCGCAGAGGTGGGCCAACATACCAAATAGAGTCCCGCAGGTACAAGACGCCGTGGAAGACGGATTGGATGGATCGATGGATGGATGTTTGTTACTCTTTCACGCAAAAACTCCAGAACGGATTTTGATGAAACTTTACACAATTCTTGTTTATACATCAGAATAACATATAGGCTATAATTTATAACGCTGTCGTATAATCGAAGTCTGCGCGGACGAAGTCGCGGGTAGAATAATAATAATAATAATAATTGTTTAATAGGTATACTGTTGGTGTGTCGTTCTTAAATAAATAAATAAATAAATAGAAGCTAGTCTTATAATAATATTGCTAGGGAGAAAAGCTGTCTGCGAGGTCCAATTGCAAATTCATGTTTTAGCGCTCGCTTAAATGAGTTATGTTGATATTTAGATTTGATTTGATATTTAGAGGATTATTTAAATCCGAAGCTGTCAGTTTTCTTGCCATTCAAACCTTATTTACATACATCAAAACAGGATTGAATCAAGCCCATGCATCAAGGGAATGCTCTCCAACCTTTGTCTCATTTGATAGACACTCCCCCCTTAAGGTAAGATGCTTTATCCTTTATTAATGTCGTTCGATGCGGAATACTGAAAAACACCCATTTAAGCTGTTTAAAAATGAGAGAATATTAAGTGTAGTGTAGATCGATAGATGTCGCTAACGTCGTTTGAGATCGCACTATGGTTTCTTAACAGTGATTGACGTAAGTTGTTTTGAAGTTACAAGAAAAAATAATAGTCAAAACAAAAATATGCAAGTATTATCACCTCATAACAGCCCTAAAAAAGTAAATAATTTTGGCAAAAATAACACCCCCCCCGCCTTTCCACCCGTTTGGGGATGGGTTTGATTTTTGTTAACAATCCTAATTAAACAAAAAAGATTTTTCGAAATCGTTTCACTAACGCCGAAGATATGCATAAAAAAAGAGCATACGGGTCGAATTGAGAAACTCCTCCTTATTGAAGTCAGTTAACAAATATAAAAAAGTTCATAAAATGAAAACTGCTTGGCCAAACTATGTTATTTTTTTATGACACCAAATGGCATCTATTCCGCATCAAACTAAAGAAGAATCACGTAAATCGGATCATAAATCGCAGCGTAATCGGTGAAGGTACATACATTAAAAAAATACCAATCGAATTGAGAACCTCCTCCTTTGACCTTGCGTGAATTCCCTCCCAGAGAATAGAATGCCCGCTCCAACTAAAATATAGCTTTCTAAGCCTACCATATCTGCAGTTGAAGCCTTATCACATCCGAAAAGAAGGTAAATTGTCCAATTCGTCACTGAAACTACCATCTTGTCAGTTCGCGGAACGCGGGATGGATTGCCACGCATTTAGGTACTCTTTGTTACAAAATTTCAGTGACGAGTACCACTTTTCACGGGAACAATTTCCTTTTGTGCGTTTCAATGTAGTGTACCTCTTCCCTGGGTATTATAATCATATATCATGACGCTTGTTTCCCTCAAAGGAGTATACAGAGGTACTCTGCAGTAAATATTTCGCTGATGTATTTTTAGTAAGTAAACAGAAGGCGAGGCTTACTTTCCACTGCTGGTTACGGGCCTCCCTTCAATGCGAGGGCAATTCAGGGCATAGTCCACCACGCTAGTTCGGTTCGGGTTGACAGACTTCACCCATCTATCGAGAACTAGTCAAGTTTCCTCAGACATGCAGGTTTCATTGCGATGTTTTCCTTCACCGTTTCTTAGAAAGTGATAAACTCGTATGGAAATGAGATTCGCACTTGAAACCCAGAGGTGCGAGCCAGGGTTTGAACCTGTACACTTTGATTGCAAGGCGTGCGTTCGACCACTCGGCTACCACTGCTTATTGCGAGCCTATTGCCGTTATATAGGTGTTAGATTCATGACCAGCCAAAATGACTTCACATGTCTTTGGATAGACGAGAAGGGGACAATTTTTGCATTCGAAATTATCACTAAAAAGAATTGATAAAAAATACTTTTTAACAACAAGCTTTTATGTAATTGCCCTTAGTTTTCGTGTTGTCCTCAGCAAGCCCTTTAATTTGATACCCATATCGTGGTAGTGCAGAAAAAAATAACTAGTCCGCCATCTTGGATGATCCGCCATATTGGAATTATTATGACGTCACATAGCTAAGCATGCATTGTCATCCAAAATAAGCGTGTAAATCAAATTTCAGCTCAATCGGTTAAAGTTAACTGATCTAAAATTCAGTCGCAAAATTCCACCCAGACATACATACGTTGCAAGCTAATATAAAGCTTGTAAAATTGGTCGTATTTTCGACATATGTCGAATTAGAGATTATTTTTTTAACAAATGACCATAGCACCGTCTGTTCCAGTAAAACGCATGACTATTGTAGCCGGCTTTATCGTGTGAACACAGTCTTAGTTGAGGAAGACAGCTTTCCTTTATAGAATGGAGAAAATTACCCAAGCGAATCGTATTATTAAGAAAATTGCAAAGGTTGCGAGATGAGTGATGAGTTGCTCTCATAAATTGTTTTTAAATTAAATAATGCAGGAGCTCGGCAAAATAGCAATTTATTTCCACTGGCAACCCAGAGGCAGTTGGATTAGGAAATGGTATGTTTTAATTTTTAATAGCTGGCAACCCGTGAAGGGTATACATACGTTATTTATGGCATAAGATCGCGCCACTCCGGTTGGGGTCTTCTTAAAATGAATGAGTAACGGAGAGATATACAATGATTTTGTAAGCTGGTTTGTGTGTTTTATAAACGTAGTTTTGATGTGAAACATCTAATTGCGCGCTTGGCGAGTGACAGCGACTGTTGGGTGTATCAGAAATCCGAAATAATACTTTGGGAACATATACGGTACCTCATATGTGGATGATTAGTGAAGAAAGTTTATACCTAACTATCATAGTTTCTGAGTTAAAGACCTTTGAATATTTGTCACAGGTATCGTGTTCTGGCTTTTAGGTATATCTATTAAGCAGTGTAAACTACACCTATAAGGGGTGACTACCAATATTCACAAATAGAACATGCAAATTTTACATAGAACTCGAGATATTACGAGATAGAAATGAATGACAAAAAAAGTTAGAAAAACATGGTCGAATTTCGATCAAATTATTGTACCTGCTCCTCAAGTCATGCTCGTGTACGGGTGCTACTTGCGAGGACTGGTCCAACCATTTTCCATTTTCCTCTTACTGACTTACCATCTTCTCTCCCATACTGCGTTGAAGGCATCATACCAAAGCAATTATTTCTATAACCATCTGTGGTTTAGAATAATCCCTTCATTGTAAATGGGAGTAGACGCACCTTACTGTACTAGCTTCCTAAGCGTAAAGACTATATTTGTATTTAATATTAGACTGCCGTGAGTATAATTCTTCTCTAGTATTGTGGCAAAGGTGCTGTCTGCTCTCAAGGCATTGCTGCTCCTGAGAATGTATTACTCGCAATTATCATTTTGAAAAGAGTAAGCATTGAATTTCTTACCGGCTCTTCTCAGTGGAAGCAGCATTCCGAACCGGTTGTAGAATCTGACTGTTTGTAAGTGCTTTTTGGCCTACACGAATAAAAAAAAATGATTTTGATACCATCCCGATAGTGATGCAAACGTCAAAGTATTATTTGGACTTCTGAAACACCCTGTATACTCTTATTATTTTTTATAACTCAATTGAATTCGTTTGAAAGGGTGATGAATAAACTTTCTCCAAAAATAAACCTTCTCTGATATTAAAAGATGCTATTTCACGTTGCAGTTCAACGCCGTGGTTCTACCATGGATTTTGGAGATACTGATTCACTGGTTCATTATATTCGCACCAGTAATACTGATAGAACTGGCTGCTGACGATCTGGACGACATAAAGCACATTTTGGCAGACCAACTTCTTCAATATAAAGGTATTTTATGCAGATGAATGAACTGTATTCACTCATTGATAAAGCTCATTTTTGAACGAAATGTCATTGTCATTGCAAGCGAATTTTGCGTCGTTGTCTCGTGGCTTTTACTACAGAAATTCAAACTTTATGTATATTGCCCCTGAGTTCGTATTGTTATTGGTACCATATGAAAAAAAAAACGGCCAAGTGCGCGCTGGATTCGCGCACCGAGGCTTCCGTACCTAAACTGTGAAAGCACCAAGCATTACTCCAACAAAAAGATAAACTGGATAGAGGGACAAACTTAACTTAGCCGTTGGTATACTGGTGTCCCCATACAAAGTAACTACAAAATAAGTTTGTAATCGTAAAAAAACAATTTTCGAATAATAAATTTACAGTTTTCGGATTTTTTCCTTTACTTGTGCTATAAGACCTTGCTTCTAGCCAAATTTCATGATTCTATTTCAACGGGAAGTACCCTATAGGTTTTTGATTCCCGTGTACTGAAAATGCAACATAACTACAGCCCTTTTAACGTCCCACTGCTGGGCACGGGCCTCCCCTCAATGCGAGGGGGATTCAGGCCATAGTCCACCACGCTGGCCCGGTGCGGGTTGGCAGACTTCACACATCGAGAACTAGTTAAGTTCCCTCAAACATGCAGGTTTCCTCACGATGTTTTCCTTCACCGTTTCATAGCAAGTGGTAATCTCGGATGTAAATGAGATTCGCACATGAAACCCAGAGGTGCAAGCCGGGGTTTGAACCTGCACACTTTGATTTGCAAGGCGTGCGTTCGACCACTCGGCTACCACTGCTTTCGACCACTCGGCTACCACTAAATGAAAATGCAACATAAACCGCCGTATCTTTTGATTGCGTTAACATAGAATTTTGATTTTTGTTGGTCACCAAGGGACCGCTGTCATAAGTCTCTGTTATAAATTTCAACTTGATACCTTCACGTGGTTCTGAGAAAAAGGGTCGTGACAGACAGACATACAGACGGACAACAAAGTGATCCTGGATTTAGTTTTTTCCTTTTTAGGTACGGAACTCTAAAAAAAGTGTTATCTGGAGATATTTACTAATATTTTCTGTCTTTTGAAACTTTATCAAATTATACTTATGTAGTATATTTAGCTAAGCGATTTCATATCATGTTTTCAGATGGGAGCCTTAGGATTATTTTATACGATACCCTGGCCTATGTCAAAATCCGACCGGTTAATTTATAATGGAATAAATTCCCTATGAACTTGAATCTCATTCTGGACTTCGTCAGCACTTGCTCTATTTATGTAATTTCTTTATTGCAGTTTACTTACTGAATATATATTGATGAAATTAGTTTAAGGAGTCTCTGGGGCTTCAACATGACTTTGCTTAAAACTGTATATACATCATCATCACGTCTGTATTCCCCGAAGGGGTAGGCAGAGGTGCACTGTAGTGCGCCCACACTTCGCCGATGTATTTTGGTCCCAATGTATAGGGGGCGAGCCTGTTGCCATTATACCGGGCACATTCCCCCTCAATACGAGGGAGATTTGGGCCATAGTCCACCACGTTGGCCCAGTGCGTGCCACTTCACACGCCTTTTCTAGACGTGCAGGTTTCCTCATGATGTTTTCCTTCACCGTTCAGCATGTGGTAATCATTGTTGAAAATGATATTCGCATATGAAAATTATCTCAGAGGTGCGGGCCTGGGATTTGAACTTGCAATCCTTCCATTCAAGGCGTTTTTGCCCACGAGGCTACCACTGCTTAAAACTGTACTCTAATCACAGAATACATAAAGATCGAATTTCAGTGGCAAAAACCACGCGATCGCGCCTCTAATTCCTCTCGAGTTGTCGATGACACTTTATATACAAGCTGAGCCCGCAACATCATACGCACGGAATTTAGGAACCCTAATTATTTCCCCAAAATTAAAGTAGCCTTAGTTACTCCCTGTAACATCAGCTGTGTGCCAGTGAAATTCCGGTCAACATCGGTTCATTCATTTTCAGAATCAGAATCAGTTTTACTTATTCATGTAAAACAATACAGGCACTGATGAATCATCAATAAATAATACCTATATCTCTACCACCCATTCGGAATGCTGTTCCTATGGAGAAGAATGGGCAAGCAACTCCATGGTTGGTCTTTTCCAATAAGGACTTACATTTTTATGTGTGTGTGTGTTTTTTTTATGAGATAGGGAGGCAAACAAGCAGACATTTCACCTGATGGTAAGTGACTAACGCCGCCCATGGACACCTGCAACACCAGGAGCATCGCAAGTGCGTTGCCGGCCTATAAGGAATGAGTATGCTCGCTTCTTGAAGATACCATTCAGACCAGATTCTCAACTAGGTGCTGTGCAAGATTTAAAGGTAGGTTTAGGAGATAAAAGAAAAAAAAAATTGTGTTCTTCCCGCATCACCTCAATGCTTTTCTTTAATAAACTCAACGGTCGCAATGAAAACCTCCTTTTTTGAATAGGTTAAAAATAGCCAAACAGCAAGTGAATATTTTTTTAAATCAATTGAATGGTTTTCTCCCGAATTTTATGGTTTCCTACTTATTTTCCCTGTTTTCCTTTTCGTGAATGATTTAACCTATTTAGTGTGCGAGGCCACTCGACGTGATTGCTTTTCTGAACAAATTTGTCGCCATTCATCACTGCCTACTCACAAGTGGGGTGCTAAAGGAGATTTCGTGTAAAAATCAATGGAAGCACACCGGAGTGTCAAAAGTAAAGCGTCTTAATATTTGTTAATTTCAATATTAAATTTCTGTGGTAAAAGCCACACACGTTAAAATAATGTCAGTGTCATTTTTAACCGACTTCAAAAAGGAGGAGGTTTTCAATTCGACGCGTTTTTTTTTTAATGTTGTTACCGCTTATCTCCGGCGTCTGTCAACCGATTTCGATTTTTTTTTCAGGTTTGCTAGGGAATTCTTCAAGGTTGGTCCTTTTTCCAAAATATTATCAGAAATCAAACCCCTTGGGGGTGAAATGGGGAGTTGAAGGTCACATAATTTCAAAAATATTTTATGATCGACTTGAAACTTTGTATATGTATTTTACATACAAAAAAAAAATATTTTTAACAAAAAACAAAAACCGACTTCAAAAACCTAGGTGCGCTAAAAAGCTACAAATAACCTTAAAATTCATAACATTTGGAGTAGGTGCGAATCAACGTTAGACAAGGCAAATACACACATGAATTGGCACCGACTCTGTTATTTGTAGCTTTTTAGTGCACCTAGGTTTTTGAAGTCGGTTTTTGTTTTTTTTTTTAAATAAGAACGTAGTATTAAATATAATTGAAAGATATGTTCGGTACAGCAACGATTTTGTAACTCATACTGCAAGCAAAATAATTCCAAGGTGACAAAAGTTGACGAACGAAATGAAACAAGGGAATATGCGGAGACAGACGCCGGAGATATGCGGTAACATACATTAAAAAAAAACATACGGGTCGAATTGAGAACCTCCTCCATTTTGAAGTCGGTTAAAAATAGATGATGACAGTGTGAAAGATGGCGGCGAAAAAATGATTCTAAAGTTACAAAAAATTAAAAAATATTTGTTTCGCTCGTTGCCAAACTCATACCTAGAACTTTTATACGGTATTCAATCACCAAATGTACCTACCTACTAAATCTTGGAATGCATCCCTTGATTTCTTTGAAAGCCTGTGAATTACGCTCCACGTTACGGACCCACACATTGAGACTACCAACAAAGCTTGTACAACTAGATGTGACATTATATTAGATACAAATAAATAAAATTGTCAGTTTTAATGTCAATAATTATTATGATATCTTTGTACTAAATACATTTGAAAATATATGTGGTACATATAACAAAGAAAATAAAAACGTTCGTTTGTCTGCCTGTCTCTCAGAATATGTGCCGCATGTGTGCGACTTCGTCTGCGCAGACTTCGATTATTCAATTTCGTTAACTAAAGCCTATGTGTTATTCTGATGTACAAACAATAATACTGTAAAGTCTAAAGTATCAAAATCCGTTCAGTAGTTTATTACCTACGTGAAAGAAAAAAACATACATCCATCCTTCCATCCATCCTTGCATACTTTCACATTCATAATATAAATAGGATTTGTTTAGTTTGGTATCATACGATGAGTATCTGTTGCCAGGAAATAAATAAATAGACTCAGACTCCTTCTTGTCCGCTTTAGGTCTTGGTTCCCGTCACTCACCAGATTAAATCTCTGATGAATTAATCCAGCCCAAGGAATGAGTGGATTAACAGCTTACGTGGATTGCCAAAGTAATACAAACCCTATGTGAAGAGACTCTACCGAAGGTCTATCTGCGACCTGCGGGGCAATTTACTAAACGTCAAATTGGTCGTATGTTTTCGTTTTTAAGGTTCCGTAACTAAAAAAACGGAACCACTTATAGGATCACTTTGTTGTCCGTCTGTCTGTCTGTATGTCTGTCGGGGTGTCAAGACCATTTTTCTCAGAAACGCGTGAAGGTATCAAGTTGAAATTTATAACAGAGACTTGCGGTCCGTTGGTGCCCTAAAATCAAACTTTTAGGTTAACGCAATCAAAAGGTACGGTTTCTGTTGTTTCAGTACATTTGCACGGGAATCAAAAACCTATAGGGTAGGTACTTCCGGTTGACCTAGAACCATGAAATTTGGCAAGAAGCAAGGTCTTATAGCAAAAGTAAAGGAACAATTCGAAAACTGTAAATTTATTGTCAGATAATGTTTTTTTGCGATTACAAACTTATTTTGTAGTTACTTTGTATGGGGACACCAGTATGCCAACGGCAAAGTTAAGTTTGTCTCTCTATCCAGTTTATCTTTTCGTTAGTTATGCTCGGTGCTTTCACAGTTTTGGTACGGAAGCCTCGGTGCGCGAGTCCAGCTCGCACTTGGCCGGTTTTGTTTCCGATTATGTCGAATAGAGATGTTGTCGATCATGCGAGAATGGGGTCCCTTAGGCTTAGCATGACCGCGTAGACATAGGTTTTGTCTCTTTCAACTGTCAGATTTGTCGAGAAAATAACGTCACTTCGAGCTTTTTTGCACTGGACATGGCTCGGTGAGTTGAAAGAGATTAAACTTATGTCTACTTAGTCATGTTAAGCCTACTGGCGTTTTACCAACACTTCTTGAAGTGTTATTGTTTCAATATTAACTGTCATTCTTTGACAAATTTTGTACCGATTTAAAAACTGTCAAAAACTGGAAGTAATATTAAAAACTTGAGAGGAGGACACCTGGATGGAACGAAGTTCCTTTTGAAATGAAACAAGCAAAAAAATTGTAAATATACATACACACACACACACACACATTAATCGAAATCAAAATCGAAACCGAAACCGAAACTGAAATCGAAATCACACACACATTTACAAAAGTGTCGTTACAACTTTTACTCTCACACACACATTTACAAAAGTGTCGTTACAACTTTTACTCTCACACACACATTTACAAAAGTGTCGTTACAACTTTTACTCTCACACACACATTTACAAAAAGTGTCGTTACAACTTTTACTCTCACACACACATTTACAAAAGTGTCGTTACAACTTTTACTCTCACACACACATTTACAAAAGTGTCGTTACAACTTTTACTCTCACACACACATTTACAAAAGTGTCGTTACAACTTTTACTCTCACACACACATTTACAAAAGTGTCGTTACAACTTTTACTCTCACACACACATTTACAAAAGTGTCGTTACAACTTTTACTCTCATACACACATTTACAAAAGTGTCGGTCGACACTTTTAGTCTTAATTTTTTCCGTCTAGCCCCCTTTCGCAACGCGCCGTATGGAACTACGTTCCAAAAACATTGCTGCATTATTTTGAGATTACAAACAGACACTTTTATTTTATTTATTTGTATATCTATTGACCTACCCATTTAATTCATTTCGTTGAACTGCAAAAAGAAGTAGGTACTATGCGATCCAAATAAGAATAGGAATTTCAATAACCTCTATCTGTCAAAAGTCACTTGAGAAGTATGGTTTGCAAAAAACTTATTTGCATGTAAATAAAAACGTTAAATTAGTAGTAAATTGTCTTAATATAATATTAAAAGTCATAATTCGTTTTCGTTCGTCACAATATAGCGCAAAGTCGATCCTATTCTCATTTGAATCGCTTAGTGGTCACTCATCCCATCCGTACAATTGATATGTATAGGATACAATTTTAAAATGGCTTTAAAGGTTATCCCCCTTGAGAATGTAATTAAAATCCGATTTCCAGCTTCATATTGTTCACAATGACAAAGCGGAGATCTTAATCATTCCTTTCATTCATTTCATTCAATCAAATGAATGGTGAGATAACAATCGTCTTGGGAGTGAGGGAACTCCCTTACAGATACTTACTCTACTACTAAAGCCCTTTTAACGTCTCACTGCTGGGCACGGGCCTCCCGTCAATGCGAGGGGGATTCAGGCCATAGTCCACCACGCTGGCCCGGTGCGGGTTGGCAGACTTCACACATCTATTAAGAACTAGTCAAGTTCCCTCAGACGTGCAGGTTTCCTCACGATGTTTTCCTTCACCGTTTCATAGCAAGTGATAATCTCGGATGAAAAATGAGATTTGGACTTATATCCCAGAGGTGCGAGCCGGGGTTTGGAACTGCACACTTTGATTGCAAGGCGTGCGTTCGACCACTCGGCTACCACTGCTATCTGATATACATAAACACATCAACACCGTCTAGGGATATTTTGTATGAAGTTCTTAAACTCAAAAAATACTTGCCAGATTTAAATTATTTTGAAGAAAGCTTATTTTGTAAACCTTTTTGAACGATTCTAAATTTGAATTTGAAAAAATTAATAAAAAACAAAAGATTTACACCGTCTAATAATAGCGAAGTCCTAAGGTTTAATTTACCTACAGTAGTTTTTGGCTAATTTTTGTGTCAAATTTAAGTTTTATAACAAGTTATCGGTTAATTTCGAATTAATGTTATTGTGTGCATTATGCAGCGGCGCCATTTAACGAGAGAGAAAATGTTAAGGGCGGTAGGCATGCTCCAAGCTGGGGCTACTCCACGGAGTATTGCTGAGGAGATTGGAACAAGACAAAACGTGATATCAAGGTTATGGTCACGTTATCGTGCTACTGGTGAAATGCCTGAAAGACACCCAGACGGGAAGCGCATAACCACTCAACGACAAGACCGATTTTTGCAAGTTGCCGCGAGAAGACAACCAAATGTTACGGCCATGCAGTTGGTTCAGAGGTTCCAGTCAGAGCACCAGTTGCTTGGGAGTGACCAAACTGTAAGGAGAAGGCTGCATGAAGCTAACCTTCATGCTCGCAGACCGCTTCGTACTCCAGCACCTCGCCGAGGAAATCGTGGACGACGACTAGAGTGGGCTCGTGAACATTTGCTCTGGGAAAATAACCAGTGGTCTGTAGTGCTGTTTACCGATGAGTCCCGGTTCGGTTTCCATCCCGATACACGTAGAGTACGTGTTTGGCGAGTTCCTGGTCGTGAGAGCCGTCTGCAACATCCTCAGGAAGTCCATTCATACCACGGCGGGACAATTATGGTTTGGGCGGGAATTCGTGTTGGTGGAAGAACAGCCCTCGTTTGGACCAGAAACACCATGATGGCTGAAAAATACCGTAACGTGGTGCTAGTACCAATAACCTACCCCCATTGACTACAAATGGGCCAATAATTTACGCTCATGCACGATAACGCCCGTCCGCACACAGCGAGAGTGGTGACGAGCTGGTTGCAGGAGCACGACGTATTGGTCTTAGACTGGCCTGCTCAATCGCCTGACCTAAACCCCATAGAACACGCGTGGGACATGCTCCAAAGAAGGGCTTTGAGGAATTTCCCTGCAAACATTGCGACGGAAGAGCATTTTTTTGAATCTTAGCCGGAACTGGGACAATATACCGCAGCAAGACTGGGATAACTTAATCCAAACCATGAAAACCCGTGGCAGAACCGTTATTAACGTCATGGGTGGTTTTAATGACTACTGATTTTTCACATAACTGTTAAAAACAGATTAATTTTTCCTTATTTTTCATTTTTTCTTGAGGAACACATTTATTGTTAGTTTTACCATTATTTCACGATTTTTTCTTTATTTGGATAAAAATTTGTTTACGCAAAAAATAGTTTTCTTTTATTCTGGAGTGTAGTCTGATAAATGGGCTTTATAAAAATATATGCATGTTGTATGTTACTTTTAATAAATTTTGAGTAAATTGAGCAAATACAAAATATCCCTAGACAGTGTTGATGTGTGTATATCAGACACTCTACGAAACGTTTAATACAGCATTAAACCCTGGACACACTGGGACGTCAATAGGCGCGTCGTAAAATATTTGACAACTAGTGTTAGCAATTTAGGGAGATTACTCGGAAAAATATTGCTCTTATGTAAGTCCCGCGGCGGTACCCTAATGCTTATTCTAAAATAAAAGTAGCTTAAGTTACTCTTTGGAACATCAGCTATCTGCCAGTGGAAGTCCCGTCGAAATCGCTTCAGCCGTTTGGTAGTTTCCCTGGAACAAACACACGACAGACAAAAGTTTTTACAATTGTTTTATGTATCGTATATACTTTCATATGCATTTGGTAAAAAGGTGTTATGAAAATATTACAAACAGACACGTCAATTTTATTTATCTGTAGTATGTATGAAACGTTGGAGGCGTTTGAAATGTGGTGTTGGAGTAGAATGGAAAAGATCAGCTGGACAGAAATGATAACAATCGAG
Organism: Ptilodon capucinus; assembly: GCA_914767695.1. NCBI lineage: Eukaryota > Metazoa > Arthropoda > Insecta > Lepidoptera > Notodontidae > Ptilodon > Ptilodon capucinus. The sequence continues at coordinate 3,324,184 of OU611830.1, read as the reverse complement.
GATGTATTGAAAAGAGTGTAAGAACGAAGAACGTTATTAGAGACAATGAGGAACAGAAGAGGAAAGATGATAGGCCATCTCATGCGACACCTTTATTAAGAACATCATAGAAGGCAAGATCGACGGAAAGCGTGGGAGAGGTAGACCGCGAATATGTTACATGAGTCAAATAAAAGATAAGGTTGGTGTCATGTCGTATGTGGAGGTGAAGAAGGCTGCACTGGATCGACCCAGATGGCGGGGACTTCATCAGATGCACCGACAAGGGCCGAGCCCTTAAATTAGAAGAAGTATGTATGCATGTATGTAACTATACAGGGTGTTTCAGAAGTCCGAAATAATACTTTGACGTTTGCATCAGTATCGGGTATACAACTGAGTGGTATGAAAATTTGATCAAAATTCGACCATGTTTGTTTAATTCTTTTTCGTTCTTAATTTCTATAACTCGTAGTATCTTGAGTCCTATGTAAAATTTGCATGTTCTGTTTTGTGAATATTGGTAGCCGCCCCTCATAAGTGTAGTTTACACTGCTGAATAGGGTTATGGATCTACCCAAAGGCCAGAACACGATACCTGTGACAAATATTCAAAGGTCTATAACTCGGAAACTATGGTAGTTAGGTATAATCTGTCTTCACTAAGCATCCACATATGAGCTACCGTATATGTACCCAAAGTATTATTTCGGACTTCTGATACACCCTGTAGATATACATTGCACCAAAACGTTCGAACACACAGTTAACAAGGGGATACAACACTCTTTGTTAAAACACATCTAAAACACTATATGAGCACAAAACGGTTACAAAGGAATGGGATTGGATCCATAAATTATCACTACCATTCGAACAGATGTGTGAAATGGGTTTATTGGTCGTTTTCACAACTCTTCGTAAAGGGTAATCGAATCGTATTCGCAAACAAATGGTAGCTTCCAGCCTCGCGCAAACTCTGTACCCTTATCATGACCGCGTAGACATAAGTTTTTAACCGACTTCCAAAAAGGAGGAGGTTCTCAATTCGGCCGGTATGTTTTTTTTTTATGTATGTACACCGATTACGCTGCGAGTTTTGATCCGATTTACGTGATTCTTTTTTTGTTTGATGCGGAATAGATGCCATTTGGTCCCATAAAATTTTAAAATTGTACGGTCAAGCAGTTTTCATTTTATGAATATTTTTATGTTTATTATGATCATTATTTACGTGGATGATGTAGTTGTATACGGCTTTTTAAGGAGTTTTCATTTAGGTTGATTATTACTTTTTGGTTAATACGGATTGTTTACAAACATCGAAACTTACCCCCAAAAGAGTGGAAAGGGGGACCCCCTTTCCAATCCGGACTACAGCATATCTCCGGCGTTAGTGAACCGATTCCGAAAAATATTTTTTTGTTTAATACGGATTGTTAACAAAAATCGAAACCCACCCCCAAAGGGGTGGAAAAGGAGGGTGAGGGGGGGGGGGATTTTTTTTGGCTGTATTATATTTAGGGTTGTTATGAGGTGGTAATATTTGCATATTTTCAACGATTATTGACACAAAAAAGCGTGAAAAAAAAATTTTTTAACAAAAAACTAAAACCGACTTCAAAAACCTAGGTGCACTAAAAAGCTAGAAATAACCTTATAATTTGAAGACATTTGGAGTAGGTGCCAATCTACGTCAGACTAGGCAAATACACACATGAATTTATTTTTTATCTCTTTCAACTGGCAGATTTGCCGAGAAAATGACATCACCCCGAGGTACGTACAGTACAAAAAGATACTAGGGTATCAAGCGACGTTTGTAAAAAAAAATGCCATACCAAAAACAAACTGTATTGACTGATAAGTTCTATCTTCAACTAAATAACATTGACAGCGCAAGCGAATTTAGATGCGTAGAGGCGTGGCTTTGACCAAAGAAATTCAATCTTTATCCATATTTACACAGAGTTCGTTTTAGTATTGGGAGGTTTGACAACTAAAGAGTAAGGATATCGGGGAAATCGAATCATATTCGCAAACAGGTGGTAGCCTCAAGCCTCGCGCATACCACTATTTGCCAATAACAAAACAGATTGTATTACTTTTTTACGAAATGATGAAATTTAATGGAATAAGATAAGGAATGGCTTCACCTGCGACTAGCGCAGGTATTTCGCCAATGTCAAGTAATTAATAGCAAGGACAAATTCAATAAATACACATTATAAATAAAAATTGGTGATGACAGTGATAAAGATAGCGGATGAATATCAAAAATATTTTGATCACAGATGTTATTAACTCAGAGACAAGGTTCATTCTTCAACGAAACGTCACGGCCCCAGACGACAAAATTCGTTCGCACTATCAATGTACTTTCGTTGAAGAATGAACTATTTCTGTGTGTCAATAGAGTTCTTTTTAGTAATGGCAAAATAATCGACTTGCTCGTCATGACACCTAATTCAAGTATTACTATTAAACTTTTCTTTATTTAAATCACAACTATCTACAATTCAAATAAAGAAAATTAAAAAACTGATCGAAATTAAAAAAAAAACATATCTACAAAAATATACTTGTGCCAAACCGCTGTCGCTTGGCAATGTTCCCAGAAGGCTGGCAGCATTGCCACGTTGAATGGCAATGCTGATTCTCTGTGCGAGATATGAACCTCTAAGTCTGGTCACCGGTAGTATCGACCAGCCTTTTTGTCCCATTTTTTATGATGCGATGAACACCTGGGCCCCACGGTCCCAAAGTCTCTACCCTAAACGGCTCAAATATATAGCCCTATACTATTTAGTTTACGAGATCTAACTAGGTACCTACTACTGTCAAAATGGCCGACCTAAATTCTAAACAGCTATATTAATTTGAGTTCATGTTTATTCCTTGAACCTTTTGCTTCAAAGTTTGAATCGGACAATAAGTTTTGAGAAACTCCGATACAAGGACCCATAGAATAAATTCATCTCAGTTATAAAGACGGATTGTAAGTTATAATGATTGAAGTTGGAACTCCCTAAGTAATGGGGTAAAGTTTATGGGGAAAATTACGAAAGTGTGAGAGGGAAATGGTGTTACATAATCTGTGATATAAGACTTGGATATCCGTAAAAGTAGAATAAATAATAATAATAAAATTTATGGAATCGAATGAATACATTTTTATCTGGCTGATAAGACGTCAGAAGCGCTATTTATTATCAACTTCCAAAAAAAAAACAAAACAATACCAAACCATCTGTGGTAAATGATATGGTTAGAATAAGAATCTAAATTTCAACATGCCTTCACAAGTCTTCGGTAGTATAGTGGTAAGTATCCCCGCCTGTCACGCGGGAGACCGGGGTTCGATTCCCCGCCGGAGAGAACTTTTTTCTTTTACATTATTTTTTTATGTATTTTATTTAAAAAAAATTAAGTCTTATTTTTTTTATCTAGTTCTCTTTAATATCGCAATATTCAAAAATAAAATCTTCATTCGATGTAAGTAATCAAAATTCTTAGTAAATAATCACAATGTTTGCAAAAACCTCGACGAATATTTACGAGGTGCCTTAATGTACGGTTAAATAAGAACCGTGGCCAAGAAAACACTAAAAGCCACAAAAAAAATAACCCAAAACTGCACAGTAAAGTAACATCACACACAGTACAGTGGCGGACAGTTCCAAATGGACCATTCGCGTCCTCTATAAATCTCACACGCTCTGATTCACAGTACTCTGTAGTAACATATACTGTCTGTCGTGTTTAGTGGCCCATTTCCCACACTAGACATCTCCCTATAGTACAATTCAAATAAATATCGGCCAGTCAGCACTTATTTTATAATATCATAAAAAGTGAATGAGTTTTTTTTTTCTTTTGGCCTACTGCTGAAGGTATGACCTTCAAGTTATATGTGTATAGTAAATATGTTAGTACAAGTCGGTTAATAAATAAATGAATAAGAATACTAATCAAATGGCTGAAGGTAGAAAATAAAATTTTCCTAACCATAACACTTTAGCAAAGTTACGTAAATACAAAACTTATTGCTATAAAAAAAAAATCAGGCGCTAAGATATTTCAAAGTTTTATGTACTTTGTAGTTCTATTTTATGTATAAACGGATACGCTTGTTCACTACAAACATGCTAGATGCTGTTTACATAGCGCCCGAGTTGCAAATTGCGCTAGCGTCGTGTTTGTTTTAATGCTTCGCGAGTAACGTGATCATGCCGCTTCGCTCGTTTTTCGGAATGTTGGTGGAATTTGGTTATATACTCGTATATTATATAGGTACCGTATAATACATACGGTATAATATACCGAAGGTATGCCTGTATAGCAGTGGTAGCCCAGTGATCGAACGCAGGCCTTGCAATCGAAGTGTGCAGGTTCAAACCCCTACTCGCACCTCTGGGATTTATGTGCAAATCTCATTTTCATCTGAGATTATCACTTGCTATGAAACGGTGAACGAAAATATCGTGACGAAACCTGCACGTCTGAGGGAACTTGACTAGTTTTCGATAGATTTGTGAAGTCTGACAAACCGCACCGGGCCAGCGTGGTGGACTGAAAACTAAGTAAAGTAAACAATTATCGTCTAACTAACTTCTCCTGTTATTTACGAAATGAAATGAATAAAGCACTTTGAATTCAGCTTCATAATTCCGTAGCTTTTAATCCTCACAATACTCTTATTGTTGAACTTGCTACATTATAATCGGTGGCGGTGGTGCCTCGGGCCGTATTTTTGAATGGGGTGCCTTCCATTCATTGGCTTGCTTGCTACAAGAACAATGGACGATGCCGTAGGTTACCTTGGTTTTTGTTTATTCTCATAATTAGGACTGAAATCGGGGAACAATTATAACTTTAAACATGCCATGTAGCTATTATAGTCCACATAATGTAAAGTATTTTAAGTCGTAAACCAATGTTGTCTGTTCATGACCAAGAAATAATCGTTACAACTTCATGAGCAGTTATTTAAAAGAATAACAATAATACTGTGGCGGTATAGGGAAGACCTTCCTGCCAGGTGTGTGGTATGCCTGGCGGGATCCGTTACGCCACACTGTTGTGATTGGGGATTTTTGTGTATGGCGGTGCGATTTCTTGTACACATAGAATTGCGATGTGTTGGTAGTCGCGCCATCTAGTGGCGATTGGCGGAAGTTCTGCTTATGGCGAGTTAAAGGGTTCGCCATTGGCCTTGGTTGGAGTCTCGTTGGAGTGCACTCTGCGCTCGCCACTCCTCCGGTAAAGCTGTAAATACCACCTCACGGCCAACAGTGAAGGCATCTCAAAAAATAAATACATTATCACGCCTGTATTCTCCGAAGAGGTAGACAGTACTGCAGTATACATGCACTTAGCCGATGTATTTTGCTCCCAATGTAATAAGTGGCGAGCCTATTACCATTATACCGGGCACATTCGCACTCAATACGAGGGAGATTTGGGCCATAGTCCACCACCCTGGCCTTCAGCATGTGGTAAACATTTTTTGAAAACTATATTTCTCATTCTAAATTCCGTGATGAAGATGCACCTGGAAGTTTGATCAACTAGGCAACGTCATGTTCTTATATTAGAAAGAAGCTGTTATTTTGACACCCGCCCTTAAGGCCTTGGTTGGAGTGTACTCTGATCTCGCCACTCCTCCGGTAAAGCTGTAAAGGCCACCTCACGGTCAACAGTGTAAGTCCTTAAAAAAAAAAAATTTATATTACAAATAGACATATTTTATATACTCATATTTTATTTATTTGTTTTAATATATGGATAGACATGAAGTTAAACTGACTGGAGTCTTAGCATGAGCGTGTAGACATAAGTTTTATCTCTTTCAACTGTCAGATTTGTACAATAAATGACGTCACACTAAGACATGTCCAGTACAAAACCGGCCAAGTGCGAGTCGGACTCGCGCACGAAGGGTTCCGTACCATTATCTATAAAACGGCAAATAAATCACACTTGTTGAATGGGAGCCCACTTAAATAATTATTTCATTCTGTTTTTTTAGTAGTTGTTGTTATGGCGGCAACAGAAATACATCATCTGTGAAAATTTCAACTCTCTAACTATCACGGTGTATGAGATGTATCTCATACACCGTGATAGTTAGAGAGTTGATGTGGTGAGAGAGTTGGGGTGTCCGTCACCAGGCTGTAGCCTGGTGACGGACGGACGGACGGACGGACGGACGGATGGACGGACGGACGGACAGCGAAGTCTCAGTAATAGGGTTCCCGTTTTACCCTTTGGGTACGGAACCCTAAAAAGCACGTCGACGTAATTTTCTCGTGACTTTCTCATGACCGTGTGTCATGCTAATCTTACAGAACATCTAAATACATGTCGCTATCAAAAATTCGTCTTCATTTATCAAATGCGTGCAATATTGCAGTTATTGTCGAAAGCGGGCCAAATTCTACATACAACAGATGCGTCAGTTTCGACCCTAATTATCTACTGCTGGTTTACTTGCATTCCCGTTAATGACATCTCATTGGATGCTAAGGCCTTTGGGGCGTTAACGCTAATTTCGCGTTAATTTGTTTTGCCATACCAAAAAAAACAGTATTGACTCATAGAAAAAGTTCATTTTTCAACTAAATGACATTGGGCGTGGCTTCTAACACAGAAATTCAATCTTTATGCATATTGACACAGAGTCCGTTTTGGTATTGGAAAATACTTTGACACGCGAAACGTTGACGCCACAGTGTGACGCTTAATTAAAGTAAAATAGAAAATTAGTGCAGTGAACTACAGTGGTAGCCGAGTCGAACACTAACCTTGCAATCAAATATGCAGCTTCAAACCCCGGCTCGCACCTCTGGGTTTTAAGTGCGTATCTAATTTTCATCCGAGATTATCACTTGCTATGAAACGGTAGAGGAAAACATCGTGAGGAAACCTGCACGTCTCAGAAAATTTAATTAGTTCTCGATAGCTGCGTAAAGTCTGCCGAACCGCACCGTGCCAGCGTGGTGAACTATGGCCTGAATCCCCCTCACATTGAACGGAGGCCCGTGCCTAGCAGTGGGATATTAAAAGGGCTGTAGTAGTATAGCCTAGTGGTGGAACAATCGCCATGAACGCAATGAGTGCAAGTTCACATCTAAACAACTAAACACTATAAAAATCTTAATAAAATGAAACAGCAGGGTAATATAAAAGATGTAACGCACTTAATCAGACTTTTTATTTTAATAACTGGCGATTCACATTTGGACAGAGTTTTGGCTTCGCTGAGTGCTCGTAACAGAATGACACTCCATTTTTTTTTTTGATATGACTACGCTGTTGGCCGTGAGTTGGCCTTTACAGCTTCACCGGAGGAGTGGCCAGTGCAGAGTGTGACTCCAACCAAAGCCTTAAGGGCGGAAGAGGAGGGCAACTAGCTCAAGGGCGCCGCATGGGGCACGACCTCGGCTTGTGCAGTTGCCGTGAGGGGAGAGGTAATGACTGCGCTCCTAGGTGCAAAGATGCAGCTACGAGCAGAAGAGGGGGTTCCTCGACCTCGCCGGCGAGGTCCGTGTCTGTTTGAGGCTGGTGTAGGTGTGTTGGGCGCCCTCTCGACGCCCGGGTCGAGGAGGGCGGTGATCGTGTCAGGAGGATCTATCAACACATGCCGCGGACGGCGGAGTTGTGCGCGGGGTTTGGCTCATAATTGCCGGCGGCGACAATTAGAGAGTTTGAATGCGACGCGGCTTTATTAAAATAGCGTTCGGACGCTATTTTGAAATGTTTTTGAATGGAGACGAGGCTAAGATCGGAATGAGAATGACGATCCAAATGCTAGCGAGGCTTTATATAGGCGAGTTCTGACGTTGGCTGTCAGTCTGACGCGGCTGTCATGGCTTGGCGTTGGCTTGGCGGTGGCTTGGCGTTGGCTTGGCGGTGGCTTTGGCATGGCGTTGGCTTGGCTCGGCTTGGCATCTGACGTGGTGTTACAAAAAACAGTAAAAAAACTTTTTAAGAACAAGCTTTTATTTAATTGCCCTTAAAAGAAGAAAATAAATTTTAAATTAAATCAAAACAATCAATTTAGTACATGTATTACACAATTTATTAAATGATATAAAAGCTTGTCGCGAGATTTACCTGTGTACTTACTAGTCTTGCTTGACATACTTATTATAAGTAATTCTATAAAAGAAAATGTTTCCTATAAAATATGCAAATCTCGCGACAAGCTTTTATATCATTTAATAAATTGTGTAATACATGTACGAAATTGATTCCACCCGGACATACATACGTTGCAAGCTAATATAAAGCTACTAAAAATAAAAATAGTACTATTTCAAAAAACAAAAAATCTCCTAAATTTACGTGTTGAAACTTCCCGTTGAAACAAAGGTCATTTTAGAGCAATTAAGCAAGCTTCTTTTTTGTGCAAAAAAGACGGTAAATTTGTTCTCAGGGGGCGTCCAGCAAGCAAAGCACTTTAGAAACACTCTCTGTACTGAGAACTTATTCGATCTAATTCTATCTACATCTTTAAAAATAAATAAAATTGAATTGGGTCTAAGTATTATTTCAATAATTTTATGTTATTAAATACTATTATATTCATTTAAAAAAACTAGAAATAACCTTACCGAGTGGTGAAAGGCTATTTGACTATGGGCGCTCTGGAGTGCACTCCTGCCTACCCCTTCGGGGAATAAAGGCGTGATGATGTATATTTTATATTAAGTCTGCAATCGCTTGAACGATTGACAAGTGTTGGCGCACTGCAATGCACCTCTGCCCATCCCTTCAGGAAATACAGGCATGATGATGATGATGTTAAACTATAACTGTAGTGGCTAGGCAGCTCTAAAGCTAGCTTCCCACGGTCCGTGATATCGCGGACGGACGCGGACCAGCTCGCACGACACACCGTGGGAATGGTCTCGTCCGTGGTAGCACAGGCTGTGCGCCATCGCGAGGCGGTAACTTCAAAGGTGCGGTGTAAAAGTGAAAGAGAACATATCACGTTATCTTTCACTTTGCATTTTGAAATGAAGCTATCAAAAGATCTACACAGACCGACACGCACCGTGAGAAGAGCCCTGTCTGTGTGCGTTGCCGTCCGTGATCGTCCGGCTGTGCGTGATGATCCGTAGAATCGCGCACCGTGGGAAACCAGCTTAAGGCTAGTGTATTCAATACGCCGGGATAAACACGAATGCTGCCCACTTTAGACTAATGACCGAATTCACTGAGTGCCGCTTCCATATTCATGCGATCTCGGTTACCGAGCTACGTGTGATTGATATCATGGGACTACGCGGTCGAAACGTACAAGCCTTTTCAAACTAGCGTTTGATACGAGCGTATAAGCCTGTTTTTAGGTTTTCGTACCCTAAGGGTAAAACGGGAACGGGGTACGTCCGTCCGTCCGTCGGTCTGTCACCGATTGTATCTCATGAACCGTGACAGTTGGAGAGTTGAAATTTTCACAGATGATGTATTTCTATTGCCGCTATTACAACAAATACTAAAAAACAGAATAAATAATTATTTAAGGGGGCTCCCATGCAACAAACGTGACTTTTTTGCCGTCTTTATAGATAATGGTACGGAACCCTTCGTGCGCGAGTCCGACTCGCATTTGGCCGGTTTTAAGTTTTCGTACCCTAAGGATAAAACGGGAACGGAGTATGTCCGCCCGTCCGTCCGTCTGTCATCAGGCTGTATCTCATGAACCGTGATAGTTAGAGAGTTTAAATTTTCACAGATGATGTATTTCTATTGCTGCTATAACAACAAATACAAAAAAAAACAGAATAAAATAAATATTTAATAATTATTTAAAATAAATATTTAATACATACCTATTATCTCGGTCAGTTGATTACTATTTTTAAACCGGAAATCAATAAAAGTTCGGAAATATTTATAGAACTTAATGTATTTTTATTTTAACATCCTCTCATCAGGAAATTCCTTTTAAGGGCACACTTTACCGAGTTCCTGCTTTCCATGTTTTTATTTACCACTCATCCCTCTATTTTGTACTTTATTTCCATTACTATAAGGTTTACATATAAGAGAATCAATGGGGAATTTAGTTAAAAGTTTCCTCTAACATGCTTTGATACCGTTTCAAAATTTCGAATTCATTAGTTTAAATATACTTTGATTGATTTGGTTACTTTGTTAGACGAAGCGTATTTTGTTTTGGGATTCAAAGGGTTGTTCCCTAGGGTATAGAGTGCTTATTTGATTGTACGCTAAAGCTTGTAAATGCAGGTTGTAGGAAATAATATTTTAGGTACATTTTGGCAGCTCATATGAACCATAATTATAAGCGGAATCAGACTATATCTAACTATCATAGTTACTGTGTTACAGACCTTTGAGTATTTGTGACAAGTACCGTGTTGTGGCCTAAGGGTACATCAATTACCCTAATCAACAATGTAAACTACATTCACGTGAGGCGTATATTCATATTCACAAAACAAAACATGAAAAATTCGCATAGAACTCGAGGTTTATTAAGACTTTTAAAACGACGGCAATTGTTAAAAAAATCTGCTTACATTTCTATAAAAGAATTATACCATTCAGTTTTATACCTGACTAGCTGACCGGGCGAACTTCGTACCGCCTTAGAATGGGTGACAGACGTAAGCAGCGCCACCTACCGGGTCCAATTGTGAATCTAAACTATCCAGGGTGTCACCCAAACGCATACAAAAAAAATCATTCAAATTGGTCCAGCCGTTTAGGAGTTAGCTTACAACGAAAAGTGGCATTGATTTATATATATACTCGTGCAATTGCTAAAGTATTATTTCGAATTTCTGATACACCCGTTACATTACCTATATATCGCTTACCTAATAGAAAATCAGTACTCCTACAAAAATAAAGAGTATGTCATACGCTCTACATTGAACTCATAGGTCGTATTAACTGAACGCGAACTTAAGCGGCCATTTTGTTGCTTCGTGAGATGCAGCGATTGGCGATCGCGTTAAGCGTAAATCCCACCTTTTTAAATTTTAAATTAAATTAGTTTAAATTAAAAGCAGTGGTAGCCGAGTGATCGACCGCACGCTTTGCAATCAAAGTGTGTAGGTTTAAATGGGAAATCGTGGTCATCGGAAAGCTAATAAGAAGCTATCCCTGGTTCCCATGGGCTGCGGGTACGGGATCAAAATTTCATGATTACTTTTTGTCCCGATAACCGATATCCACGCGGGTGAAGCCGCGGGCATCAGCTAGTAATGCAAAATGAAATGAAACTTCTGGAGCGCATCTAAAGCCGTCTCATAACGGAAATTGGTATCCGCTAAGCGGGTACTTTATTTATATAATCTGGGCGCTTCAAGATTGAAAACGCTGATGAGAAACGGTATTAGAAGTATTATTTATGGTCTAAGAAAATACAATCTATACAATACACATAAAACAAAATAACAAAAATCGCATTTAAATAACTAGGTGCAGAATTTTTTTTTTTCACTATTTTTAGTGTCAATCATAGTTGAATGCAAGTATTATCATCTCTTGTCAGCCCTAAAAACGTAAATAATTACAGGCAAAAAAAACACACCGCTCAGGGGGGTACCCTTTCCACCCCTTTGGGGTTTGGGATTCGAATCTTGTTAACAATCCAGAGTAAAAAGAAAAAGATTTTTCGAAACCGGTTCTCTAACGCCGGAGATATGCTGTAGTCGGGATTTGACCCTCATTTCACCACCTACATTATTTTTCATAAGTCCTAAAACACGTGTTTCTTTATTTTGTATTTAAAATACATATACAAAGTTTCAAGTTGATCAAAAAATATTTTTGAAATCATGTGACCTTAATCCCCCCAATTCACCCCCAAGAGGCTTGATTTCAGATAACATTTTGAAAATGAGTCCAATCTTGAAAATAATCTTAGCAAACGTCAAAATAGAATTCGAAATCGGTCGACCAACGCCGAAGACATGCGGTAATAGGTATACATAAAAATTGAGACCTCTTGTTTGAAGTCGGTTAAAAATTGTAGTGTTGTATTCACAAAATAACGGCTCTTTACTAAATACATACCAAGGTAGACAGGGTAACTATATATACAATGTTTAAATATATAATGTATGCTGTATTAAACTAGTTATGTCAGATTTTTCCATAGAAAGTGGCTCTATGTTCACTATTCATTGTATGTTTGTAAAAGCGAGTTCACGCAGTGCCAGTTTCATGAAAATCTAATCGCCGTGTGATCAGAGTGGCTCTCCCATGATAGAGATAGGGTTGGTACAGATAGAGTCCTCTACAAGAGAGCTGATCTTTAGAACCTTGCGTAGGTATATGAAGTCAAAATGTACCAAATAATTTTGGTACATTCTGAGTTTAAGAGGTTAACTTTAAAAACATTATCAATGACTTGCCGTCCATATTGCAACATCAAAGAAATACTAAAAATTTACATCAAGATATATAACGGAGATGCCCTATCGGCTCCGCCCTGCGGCAAATTTTTCTGCGGTTCATCTGACATCCGCCATTGCAGTTGCCCATCAGTCGCCCTACGTAGTTGCCGTATACTATAGGTAACTAAAATGGCGGATGTCAGAAAAAAAATGGACGTTTATCTGACATCCGCCATTGTATTTAAAGCGGTGTTCCCGGACCGATGCGACAAAGGTATCTTCAAGAAACGAGCATACTCATTCCTTAAAGGCCGGCAACGCACTTGCGATGGGCGGCGTTGATCACTTACCATCAGGTGAAACGTCTGCTCGTTTGTCTACCTATCTCATAAAAAAAAAAAAAAAACTATTTTACGGATTCTATCGCGTTTATTTACTATTTGATTTTTCCGACGTGAAACACCGACGCTCCACAAAGTCTGAAATCTGTGAACATGTACAGGACCGCACCCGCCATTATATCAGATTTGATAAACCGCATATCCTCGCAAAAGAAACACCGATTCCGACCAAGGATGATACGTGAGGCCACTGAAATTAAAAAACATCCTAATTTCAATGGGGAAGATGGCTGGGTGCTACCACCAACTTGGGATCCAGTAATTAATATGATGAAATCCAAAACCAAGCGTACCATTGCAAGACCTCAAACACAAACTAAATATGAGGGTCCCCAGTTATTAACTATGACATCAGGACGTCTAACACCTTAGTCCCCCCGTGACCATGGTTGCTGTAAAGCAGCCGAAACGTCGGGAAAGTCAAATAGTAAATAAACGCGATAGAATCCGTAAAATAGTTTTATTCCATTGTATTTGCTGTATCAAGTAAGTACCTAAGGTATCAAACAATATAAATAAGCTGCGTATTTATTAAAGTACATAAGTTTTATAGCGTTTAATACAATTTATACTGTAAAACTTTAATAAATATGCAGCTTGGCTATATTGTTTCACTTACTTGATCCGGCAACTACAATGGCGGATGTCAGATAAACGCCAAAAACTTTGCCGCAGGGCTGAGTCGTTAGGGCTTCTCCTTTTACTCTATGCTTTAGACGCAGGAGGCTTGTATGTATGTGGTTTCGAACGAAGTTTGGGCTGCCATGATAGTCATCCGCCATCTCTATCAACTACAGCACCATTTTAGAATTGTGTGCCAATAAAAAAATGCACTCTATTGAATCTTAGAAAAGTTTTTTCTTCAACGCAATAACATTGTCAGGAAGAAAAAATTTTGCCGCGAGGTTGCGTTGCTTTATAAACACAAATTCAATCTTTATGTATATTGGCACAGAGTTCGATTTTGTATTCGCAAACCCAGTGTGGGAGGGCTTGAGCCTCCATATTTTTACAGGGTTCGTTTGTTTGAAGATAATTTGAGACACCCACAGTTCTAATGCAAACAATAAAAAAATCAATTTTTCTTGTAAGCTCAACCCTGTATAAGGGGCAATATTCACTAACATGCATTATTCAGTTTCATTACTCCCGAGCTGGCTGCGATAAATCGATGGGAGTCTTTATTCATTGGCCTCCTTTTATTTTTTATCCATTTCCCCTTATTTTATTATTGTGGGGTCCTGATATTTTCATTGCTAGTGTGTGGTGTAGGGGACACATCATAGAGTAAAAGACACTTATCGACTCCGCCCTGCGGCAATTTTTTTGACGTTTATCTGATATCCGCCATTGTAGTTGCCGTTGCTCACCATACTGACTTATTATGAGGCGACGCCTTATGATGAGCGTCGCGACACCGTATAGTGGAAGTCGAGACGCGTTATGATGAGCGTCGCGACGCCTTTCATTGATCGTCGTAACGCTTTATAGTGAGCGTCGTGACGCCATATAGTGAGCGTTGCGACGCCTTATATTGAGCGTCATGCCGCCTTATTATGAGCGTCACGACGCCTTTTGATGGGCGTCGCTACACCGTATAGTGGGAGTCGTGACGCCTTATGATGAGCGCTACGACGCCTTATATTGAGCGTCGCGACGCCTTATGATGAGTGTCGCGACGTCTTATATTGAGCGTTGCGACGCCTAATACTGAGCGTCGTGACGCCTTATGATGAGCGTCGCGACGCCTTATATTGAGCGTCGTGACGCTTTACGATGAGATGGATGCAGAGCTTAGCCATCAATTAAAGAATATCTGTCTACTGTATTGTTTACTTTTAGTTATAAACACCTGCCAATTTATCTGACATTTACCGATTGCATCCATGGTCAGAAAAATCCCCTAATTACGCAGTTTCAGCATACCAAACCCGAAAGGGGATTAGATTTTTCTCACTAAGTATAGTATTTAACTCATCATTCAGTATTCCGTAACAATATAAGAAACCCAAACATTGTCTCCCCTATTTCACACATACAAATATTAGCAGACAAATTACCCCCAATATTAACCCAATCTCCCCCGTTCCAAACAAAAATGGCCGCTAATTGATACCATGTAGCAATGAAAGCTGAGAAAGATCCTGATACACGAAGCCCTGCGCACACAAGCGCGTCGAAACACGCGCGTCTAATTTATTGCCTCTCCCAAAAGATTCAAACAAAGAGTATTTTATTTAAATCAACTTCAAACAGGAGTTGGTTCCCAATTCGACCCGCAATTTTTTATGTCCTAAAGAAATGTCACCGATGACATGAGCAATTTTTTTTTGTTATTACTACTACAGCCCTTTTAACGTCCAACTGCTGGGCGCGGGCCTCCCCTCAATGTGAGGAGGACTTCAGGCCATAGTCCACCACGCTGGGCCAGTGCGGGTTGGCAGACTTCACACATCTATCGAGAACTAGACAAGTTCCCTCAGAGGTGCAGGTTTCCTCATGATGTATTCCTTCACCGTTTCATAGCAAGTGATAATCTCGGATGAAAATGAGATTCGCACATAAATCCCAGAGGTGCGAGCTAGGGGTTTGAACCTGCACACTTTGATTTGCAAAGCGTGCGTTCGACCACTCGGCTACCACTGCTATTTTGTTATTAGTGTTTTTGTATTTGTTAGTAGTGTTATAAGTAGTGTAAATAATTGACATTATATAAGTTCAATTTTGTGTTTGACGTCTACGTACCTACGTCAGATTTATCAATGTCAAGACGTATAAGACTGGACGGCGGTGGCATCAATCGGACCAATTTTGGTCCAATTAATTTTTGACAACTTTTTGATACAATTAATTACACTCTCGAGCCGCCGCCTCTCTAGCATTGCCGAAAAAAACTGGTATTTTGATTGACTCTAGCGAATTTTGACCATAGATTGATTTTTACTAATGGTCGTCGTATTAAACAAATAACAAGTTAATTAGTTCGCGTCAGTGTACGCCGGGTGTAACGTCGGCACGAAAGATGCCGATTTGTTACACCATTTCAATAGCGAAGAACCCTACGAGGACCTATTAAGTTAATCCGATTTCCTTTGTACCACTGAGTGCCGACGTTACGACGCTCAAGATTGTCTTATATTCATTGCTTGTTTTTGAGCAGATTTTAAACCCTTTTGTGTGAAGAGCAATCATTTTTATCAAGTTTTACCTCCTTTATAGTGAATAGCGGCCTGCCCCGGCTTCGCACGTATTTATAAGATAGCCTATGTTACTCAGTGATAATGTAGCTTTCGAACGTTAAAAGAATTTTGGAAATCGGTCCATTAGTTTTTAAGTTAATTCGTTACATACAAACATACAAATCATTCCTCTTTATAATATTAGTATAGATCTATGGTTATAGTAATAATTTTGATGGTTAAAAGGGAAATTGACTTAAGCGCCATTTTGGTAACTTTGCACGAGACACGGCTCAAAAGACGGAGAAAACTTCGCTGAGTCTAACGATATATAAAATAAACACATAATCACGCCTGTATCCCCGAAGGGGTAGGCAGAGGTGGTAATCATTGTTGGAAATGACATAGACATAGACACAGAGGTGCGGGCCCGAGATTTGAACTTGCACCCCTTACGTTCAAGGCGGGTGTTCTTGCCCACGAGGCTACCACTGCCTATATATTTATTACTCAATATCGCTCAATATGGCGCTTAAGACACTTCGCCTTTTCCCCGTCGAATTATAATATCCCCAAAAACACATACTCATCGTATGATCCGAAACTAAGCAAAGCTTTGTACTATGGGTACAATACACATACAATCCATCTACAAAACGTCTACAGTGACTTTTTATTCTATCTCAAAAGTATGTCTTTGTAAATTGGTCATCAATTTCATTACATTTGGTTTGACTTCAAGTTACGTAGAGTTCGCAATAAGTAACGTAGAACTAACGGCAATGGATGCTATTTCATTCAAAAGGCTCGTATTTTTATATATATAAAATAATGTGGGTCTACCTCAGTAGAGTAACGTTGTCGCTAAGTGATCAGTGCTAAGTCATTTTATTGCCTGATAAAAAAGCCGCTTTTTGTTGGGATGATATCAATCGTGGAAATATCTTACGAAACTCAAGTACTTACGATTATTTTTTCTTTTAAATAGTCCCAAAACGAATCTATTGGATTTGATAGGTGCCTTTGCAAGGGGTAAATCAACAATATCAACAATAGAGAAGCCCTCTAACGGATCGACAATGGGGGTTAAAATTGATAAAATTAAAAAAAATATATAAAACTGCAAACCGATTACGGAAAAAACAT
Source organism: Ptilodon capucinus (assembly GCA_914767695.1). Lineage (NCBI taxonomy): Eukaryota > Metazoa > Arthropoda > Insecta > Lepidoptera > Notodontidae > Ptilodon > Ptilodon capucinus. The sequence continues at coordinate 3,307,102 of OU611830.1, read as the reverse complement.
TAAAAGATAAGGAATAAGGTAGGTGCTAGTCATTCGCCCATGAAAAACTCAGAGGTGCGTGCCCGGGATTTGAACTTGCACCCCTTACGGCCGTGGCCGTTCTACCAACTATAACAGGCTACCAAAACATCAACAAACTATGAAACAATTAGGTTAGAATTTCAACTAATTGATTCCATAACTTGTTCCCGCTGGTTGGATTGAAACGCAAACACTATTAAGCATTTCGAGTTCGACATATCGGAAGCGAGTTGTTCAAACAGTGCTGTAATATGCCGAGTGCTATCCGCCGGGATTTAAGTCCTGCATTTAGTGGAGCGAGCGAATTAGCGAACCTTTTTAGGGTTCCGTACCTCAAAAGGCAAAAGGAATCCTTTTGGGCTCACTACGCTGTCTATCTGTCAAGTTCCTCTTCCTCAGGAAAACATGAAGGGATCAACTTGAAATTAATAACAAAGACTGCAATCTCTTGTAGCTGTAAAATATTCAAACTTTTATGTCAACGCAGCCAAAGGATACGGCTGTTTTTGTTGTATATTTAGATCATTCGCAAGGAAATCAAAACTATTGAAAATGTTACTTTTTTTTTTTTTTTTTTATGTGATAGGGAGGCAAACGAGCAGACGTTTCACCTGATGGTAAGTGATCAACGCCGCCCATGGACACGTGCAACACCAGGGGCATCGCAAGTGCGTTGCCGGCCTTTAAGGAATGAGTATGCTCGTTTCTTGAAGGTACCTTTGTCGTATCGGTCCGGGAACACCTCTGCAGGAAGTTTATTCCACAGTTTGGTGGTGCGAGGAAGAAAATTCCTGGTAAATCGCACTGTACTGGAACGCCATTCATCCAGGTGGTGAGGATGGTAATGCAGTCTGTGGCGAGCCGTGCGATGGTGGAATTCAGCGGCAGGTATAATACCGAACAATTCCTCGGAACACTCTCCATGATAGAGGCGATAGAAAATGCAGAGAGAGCCTACATCTCTACCCCTTCTCTCTAGCCTACTTCTCGTTGAACTAGAATCATGAAATTTGGCAAGATGAAGCAAAGCGAAAAATCCGAAACAATAAATTTGTAGTAACAACGCTTAATAATGTTATTTTGCGATTATAAACTTATTTAAAGTTAGTAAACTGCGTCGTAGCTCGATGTAGAGAAATAACAGTTTTCCACCGGCAAAGTTAAGATTGTCTCTCAATACAGTTTATATCTTCGTTAGAGCAATACTCGGTGCTTTCACAGTTTATGTACGGGACCGTCTCGATGCGTCAGTCCAACTCGCAGTTGGCTGTTTTTTTTAAATAATGTGCTTTGTATTAACATTTATAAAGGTAAATAACATTTATAATTAGTAAATAAACGCGATAAAATCCGTAAAATAGTTTTATTTCAATTTATAAAGGTTTTATCTCTGCAGAAAAAACCACGCGACCGTGCGTCATCCATGCTATTGAAAAATGTGCTTCTTCTCCTAGTTAATAATGTTCGTTTTTTAACCGACGAAAAAAAAGGGAGGAGGTTCTCAATTCGACGCGTATATTTTTTTTTTTTTTTTTTTTATGTATGATCACGCATATCTCCGGCATCAGTAGACCGATTTCGATAATTTTTATGACCTTTGCTAGAGAATTCTTCGAGAAAAATGGGACCATTTTCAAAACATTATCAGAAATCAACCCCCTTGAGGGTGAAATGGGGGGTCACACAATTAAGGTCACACAATTTAAAAAAATATTTTTTATCAACCTGAGACTTTGTATATCTATTTTCCATACAAAATAAAAAAAACACGTGTTTAAGAAAATTTTAAAAAAAATATATGTAGAGGGTGAAATGGGGTGATAAAGTTTGCATTCTGGACTATAGCATATCTTTGGCGTTAGTGAGCCGATTTCGAAAAATCTATTATTGTTTAATACGGATAGTTAACAAATATCGAAACGATGGGATGGAAAGGGTGGTGAGGGCTGAATTCCTTTTTTGGGCTCTTATGAGGTGCTAATACTTGCATTTTTTCACAAAATAAATACTAAATTCGCCTTCAAAAACCTAGGTACACTAAAAAGTTACAAAAAAGCTTATAACTCATTACATTACATACAAAAAAAATAAGTATGTAGTAAGTATTAGATTTTAGCCACAAAAAATTATAAAATAAAAACTTTTTAACAAAAAATTAACCGCCGAAAATATAAAAAAGCAAAAAATAATATACTTTTTTTATTTAAAGTTATACCTAAGTCATTTTGAGTCGGCGCCAAACAATCAATGAACAATAAATTTAAAGAAATAACCAAATGAAATTACCAATGCAACGTGAAATCTTCAGCCACAAACATTAACATTCCAAAAAATGTGCTCTCGGTACGACCACTCGCACAATGTGTGCACTCACGTATGTGCCCGCACGAGTTGCTGTCTCGCTAACATTAACTTCGTAAACACTCGGCGTTTTCCGGCGAAGGGGCGTGTCGCGCCGCGCCGCCGTGCATCACACTTTAGCTTTACTTATTAATTAATTTGCTAGTTTGGCGCCGACTCAAAATGACTTAGGTATAGTAACATTATTTTAAGGACTTTGTTATTAAGGTAAAATAAAAAAAGTATATTATTTTTTGCTTTTTAATATTTTCGGTGGTTTAATTTTTTGTTAAAAAGTTTTTATTTTTGTATTAGCAAAACAATTTTAGTGCGTTTTAACGCACCTATGGGTGTAGGGCTTTACAGAGCTGAGTCACTGGATTAAATTTTAATGTGATTAAAACCGAACTGGAGTGGAAATAACGACTCTATTCCATTGTACATAAAGTAAAACTAAATTCTATTTGACAGCAATAAAATATCGCTGTCTTTCTCTTACATTACGGCCGTGAGCAGGACGGCAATACGGAATAGATGTGATCGAAATTCAAAGATATATTTTTTTATGGAATGTTTTTATGTTCCTTTTTGTGAATATTATAAGCCTCTTGTAAATTTAGTTTACAATGTTTAAATGGGTCCACTTGGGACTTCTAGGTATCAAGTTATCTATCAAGTAATCTATGTATTATACTTGATACCTCGAAGTCCATCAAACATCTAATGGTGCGCTTGGCGAGTGAGAGCAACTGTTGATGCCGCGATGCCGTGATGCGAAAACTTTGAGCAGCTCCGCGGCTCCTCGGTTCAATCCGCCGCTTAGACTACGCCCACCGGCTGACTCCGCTCACTCGCTGCTACGACGCTTCTCTCTCTCTACTCTAAATAACATAATATTTCACATCTGCCAGGTGTTCTGCGGCGGATACTTTTTTCTGGACTTATGAAACATCTTGTATAACACACTCTTTAATTCCTAAGTGTATTCATTTGGCTCTCTCTTATGGTAAATAGACAGTAGCATTCATTGATCAAGACGCGCCCGTCATATTTTTTGCCAATACAAAACAAACTGTATTGACTCTTGGATAAAGTTCATTATTCAAATTACATTGACAGTGCGAGTGAATTTAGCTGCGTGGTCACGTGGCTTTTACCACAGAATTTTAATCTTTATTTATATTGGCACAAAGCTCATTTTGGTATTGACAAAGAGATTGACGCGTGTCTTTTGACGCCCCCGTGTGTCTGGGGATTTAAGTGTTGTCATTTAGCACACATGCAGGAAATAAGATAAAAACCGGCCAAGTGCGAGTCGGACTCGCGCACGAAGGGTTCCGTACCATTATCTATAAAAACGAGCAAAAAATCACGTTTGTTGTATGGGAGCCCCCTTTAATATTTATTTTATTTTGTTTTTTAGTATTTGTTGTTATATCAGCAACAGAAATACATCATCTGTGAAAATTTCAACTCTCTAACTATCACGGTTCATGAGATACAGCCTGGTGACAGACGGACGGACGGACGGACGGACAGTGAAGTCTCAGTAATAGGGTTCCCGGGTACGGAACCCTAACAAAAATGAACAAGATTGTTATTTCAAACATTTATTAATTCTATAATTCAATTACATGACAATAACAAAGGAAATCGGCCCAAATTTCTAGAAACATCCATCCATCTACTTATCGAGGGGTGAAAGGGTATTTGCATTAAGCGATATTTTTTTGATTTACACGAAAGCATACTAAACTTATTCAACGCAGAAAAAACCGGCCAAGTGCGAGCTGGACTCGCGCACCGAGGCTTCCGTACCAAAACTGTGAAAGCACCGAGCATTACTCTAATGAAAAAGTGAACTGGGTAGAGAGACAAACTTAACTTTGTAGTTGGTATACTGGCGTCCCCATACAAAGTAACTACAAAATAAGTTTGTAATCACAAAAAACATGTTGTAACATTAACTTTACTGTTTTCGGATTTTCTTCCTTTACTTGTGCTATAAGACCTTGCTTCTGGCCAAATTTCATGATTCTAGGTCAACGGGAAGTACCCTATAGGTTTTCGATTCCCGTGCAAATGTACTGAAAATGCAACATAAACCGCCGTATCTTTTGATTGCATTAACCTAGAAGTTTGATTTTTTTAGGGCACCAAGGGACCGCAGACATAAGTCTCTGTTATAAAATTCAACTTGATACCTCCACGCGTTTCTGAGAAAAAGGGTCTTGACAAACAGACAGACGGACAACAAAGTGATCCTATAAGGGTACCGTTTTTTCCTTTTTAGGTTTGGAAACCTAAAGACAGCTTATTCAAAATACATATGTATGTAAGTCAATTTCGCCAAAAAGTGTCGTTTAATCCAAATATCCTTTCACCCTTCAATATAATCTACAATGTTATTGTATCTGTTTGATAAAATCACTGTAAATTGATACCAATTTCTGTTAATTTTGGGTTTAATATGGGTAACTTCGTCGCACGAACCTCTTCGTAATCCCAACTATTTAGGTGACTATTTAGTCGGTTTAGTTGGCAGAATATCTAAAACTCCTATTAACATTAATTTGGCAGTTAATTCTACTTAGTTTAGCGACATGTTTTGTTAATGATACCTCCCGCTTCGGGTCAAACTTTGTCCCAAATGAGCTAACCACCTGTCTCCTTACTTGCAGTATTTTAATGTTACTTTCAGTATTTGACAGTTAAAGAACTCACAGTTAAAATGAAACAGTCAATCAATATTTATAAAAATCAATGCCACTTTTCGTTGTAAGCTAACTCCTAAACGACTGGACCGATTTGAATGATTTTTTTTGTTTGCGTTTGGGTGGCACCCTGGATGGTTTAGATTCACAATTGGACCCGGTAGGTGGCGCTGCTTTCGTATGTCACTCATTCTAAGGCGGTACGTAGTTCCCCCGGTCAGCTAGTCCATATATAAACAAATTAATAAAATTAAAGAGTCTGTTTGATATAATTAAAATAACACTAATTTAAAAAATGCATATTTGCAAGCTTAGTAATATAACCTCTTTTAAACTTTGTCCGTTTATCTGACTGTTTGTTTCGTGTAATTACGGGATTACGGGATTTCACTGACAGATATCTGTTTTTATAAGGAATAGCATAGATTAAAGCGCGCCTGTACGCACTTAGAAAAACAAGCTTATACGCACTTATAAAAACAAAAGTTTGAAAAGGCTACTATTAAAGGTTTTTTTTGAAATATTCACTGTCATTTTTGACATGTTTTGTGCTAATTAAACTGCCAATCATTTAAACCGGAATCATCCGTCATTTTTATCACTGTCATCATCCATTAAATGTATAATGTGTATTTATAAATTTGTCCTTGCAGTTAATTACTCGACATTGCCATAAATACCGCTAATCGCAGGTGCAGGCATTCCTCATCTTATTCCATTAAATATTTCACTCATTTCGTAAAAAAAACCGGCCAAGTGCGAGTCGGACTCGCGCACGAAGGGTTCCGTACCATTATCTATAAAAACGAGCAAACAAATCACGTTTGTTCATGGGAGCCCCCTTAAATATTTATTTTATTCTGTTTTTTAGTATTATTTGTTATAGCGGCAACAGAAATACATCATCTGCGAAATTTTCAACTCTCTAACTATCACGGTTCATGAGATACAGCCTGGTGACAGACGGACAGACGGACGGACAGCGAAGTCTTAGTAATAGGGTTCCCGTTTACCCTTTGGGTACGGAACCCTAAAAAGACGAAGTAAACAGCTGTCAAAAACGGATAGTAATTTCGAAAATCATTTGTGCAAGAGAGATAGCAGTAAGGGATAGAATGATTAAGTAAGTTACACACAAACTTTATTAATTTTAAAACTTACAGTTACATTAAAACATCAGTCTTTTAATAAAGATACTTTAAGACGATTCACTTATAATTTTCTAACCTTTTATTATCTTGTTTGTATTCTTATAACTTATGCTTAATTCCCCTTAAACAAAAGGCTCACGACCATTTTTTTGGCAATACTATAACGAACTTGAGGAATGTATTTATTAGAGGTAGTATAAAAGTAGCGCCCATAACAGAAAAAGTGAGAAGTAAGAGACTAGAATGGTTTGGGCATGTGATGAGAAGAGATGAGAAGCATGTGGCTAAAAGAGTGATGAGTATGAACGTGGATGGATACAGAGCGAGAGGAAGACCAAAGAAAAGATGGATGGAGTGTGTCAAAAGTGATATGATTGAGAACGGAGTGGATGTCGGTATGACGGAAAAGCGAGAAGAATGGAAGAAAAGGACATACTGCGCCGACGCCAAATAATGGGATAAGGTAAGGCAAATGATGATGACTATAACGAACTGTATTGACTATTGGAAAAGGTTCATTCTTCAAAGAAATTACATTAACTGAGCGATTGAATGATGACGCGTAAGCACGCAACTTTTAACACAGGAAATCAATCTTTATGAATACTGAAACAAAGTTCGTTTTAGTGTTGGCAAAAATTTTTACGTGTGCTTTGACCCTCCAGTGTGCCCGTGGCATACCGATGGCGTCTTTGAAATAATCTTTAAAATCAACGTTTCAATTATACTACCTAATCATACCTTCAATATACGAATGTTTCAGAAGTCCGACATAATACTATGACGTTTGCATCAGTATCTGGTATACAACTGAATAGTATAACAATTTGATCTAAAATCGACCATGTTTTTCCAACTTTATTTTTCGTCGTCAATTTCTATAACTCGTAATATCTCGAGTCCTATGTAAAATTTGCATGTTCTGTTTTGTAAAAATTGATAGTCGCTCCTCATCTAATGTGTAGTTTATACTGCTGAATAGAGTTATGGATGTACCCCAAAGCCAGAACACAATACCTGTGATAAATATTTTATCTCTTTATCTTTATCTCAGAAACAATGAGGTATAAACTGTCTTCACTAAGCATCCACATATGAGCTACCGTATACGTACCCAAAGTATTATTTCGGACTTCTGATACACCCTGTAGATAGGTACAATTGGCACAGTCGATAATAGTACCCTAGCTACAACACCTGATATGCATAACAATATAATGAAATGTTTTATCGAAAAAAAAAAAACAAATTGTCGTTGACACGTTTGTTTAATACTTCTGTTGTTATCTGTGGTGAGGTGTACGGCAGTGACCTGAAAAGAAAAAATAACTAGATTATTACGTTTTCTTGATTGCCGTCGCTCGCTCCCATCGCTTGTCTAAATACCTGGGGGGGGGGGGGGGGGGGGGGGGAAGTCTGTAAACATTATCGTTGTGGTTTTGCTATGACTTCATATTTTAAGACACGAAAACAACATGTTTTATCAATGGTAGATAAAATACTACCTATAAAATTCTACCCTTGATAAAAGATGTTATTTTCGGGCCTTAAAATATGAAGTCATAGCAAAACCACAACGATAGTGTTTACAGACTTCCCCCCCTGTTGAGCAAGCGAGCATTTCGAGCGATCTGAGCGAGCTAACAATTCGCTCGCTTGCAAGTCTTATTCAAAAATCCTTCTTAGACTAGTAGAATATAGGTACCTAATTGGAATAGCTCAATGAATTCATGGACGGATGAAAATAACTTCAGAATGTCATTTCGGTTAACTAAAACGTACCTAAATCATGTAGATATATTAAAAATAATTAAAATGTAATTACCGTAAATATAAATAATGAAAAATTTGTGATTGTAGATATTTCAAGGAAAACATCGTGAGGAAACCTGCACGTCTATAGAAAGGCGTGTGAAGTTCACCAACCCGCACTGGGCCAGCGTGGTGGACTATAGCCCAAAAATCTCCCTCGTATTAAGGGAGAATGTGCCCGGTATACCTAATGGCAATAGGCTCGCCCCCTATTACATTGGGACCAAAAATACATCGGCGAAGTATGGGCGCACTACAGTGCACCTCTGCCTACCCCTTCGGGGAATACAGGCGTGATGATGTATTATTATATTTCAGAACGTAACTTCACTCATCAAGTCTTTTGAGGGTGTGGAATCGAATTCAGAACCCACAGATTGCAAGGGCGTCCTCAGAAACTTATAAAAACATTTTCAGTAGTACACGTGGTGAAATGCAACGTAATCCCGTTATCAATTGACTCCATAATGAGTTAATGTTCAGACCGAATTAATAATGAATTGAATTAATTATCAACAAACCGTATTTCCGAATATGATGATATTACACGGTTATGTGAAACCAGTTCAGTTAATTATGACATGGGCTAACGTCCTGAACACACAGGGGCGAGGGAATTCTTTTTTCTTGTTACTACTACTACAACCGTTTTACAGTCCCACTGGGCCTCCCCTCAATGCGAGGGGGATTCGAGCCATAGTCCACCATGCTGGCCCAAAGTGGCTTGGCAGACTTCACACATCTATCGAGAACTAGTCAAGTTCCTGGGGTGCTACTCTTGAAAACGATAATCGATATATCGTGACATTTGTCGTGTCGAATCCTACTCTAAGTTCCATCGTCTTTAATGTCGTATCGATGACTGAACGAACGATACATAATCCGATATATCGAGCTTAACCCTACTCTTAGGTTTAAATGTCGGACACGAATATTCGAATTTGACAACGACCAACATGTGATTTTTGCGATAATCTCAACGACACCTCTTAGGACGTCGTCGGCATTATCGTGTAGTGAATTTCGTATCCTATCAATATAAAATATTATTCAAATTCGTCAAAATATTATAAAAGTAAATGATATACGGAATAAAACAGTTTATTTATTTAAAAACGACACACCAACAGTATAAGTACCTATTAACAATTGGGTAAGTAAAATATTAAATTAAAACTGTTGCACGATGTGATTATTCATAATTTTTATATCAAGTGTAGCCATGAGCTCTCCTGCTAATTTCTGTTAACGTTTTCAGAAGTTTACAATGTCAAGACTTTTACTATCTTTGGAAGCCTTATGATCGTAGATAGAGAAGACTGTAGTCAAAGCGAAACGGCGCTATACAAAAAACAGCGAGCGTGAAAGAGCTAGCGAGTCTTATGTATCTTAGATTCTCAATCTATTTTTGTTACAGAGAGGCCCCACAGATTAAAAAATGAGGCCATAGAGAATATTCAGGTTTTCAACAATCTTTGCATTTATTATTCGTATCATTCACTCCGAACATAGTCTATGGATACGATAAACGACAAGGAATTCGAACATTTGTTAGAGTTGGGTAAGGTCGATATATTCGAAGTAATGTCGTGTCGTTTCGAATGTATCGTTGTCGATTTCAAGAGTAGCACCCCTGAGACGTGCAGGTTTCTTCACGATGTTTTCCTTCATCGTTTCATAGCAAGTGATAATCTCGGATGAAAATGAGACTCGCACATAAATCCCAGAGGTGCGAGCCGGGGTTTGATCCTGCACACTTTGATTGCAAGGCGTGCGTTCGACCACTCAGCTACCACTGCTTTATTGATAACTCAATATTAATTTGAACATCATCTTCAGTTTACTTACGCCTTGGCATTGCAGGTAATGCAGCTTTGGATGTGCTGTCACTGTCGTCCGATTCAGAACGATTTTGAAAACTCGTCTCTGCGAACAAAATTCAACTAAGTAAAGTATATCTTCATCATAGTGAGTTCCATAAGCTGTCCGCTTATGGAACTCACTGCCGGTATTGATCAGACAATCCACCTCTTCACACATTTTCAAAGATCGTGTAAAGAAGTTTTACCTCACTGTCTAACTTTTTTTTTTTTTTTTGAAGAACTTACACTGTTGGCCGTGAGGCGGCCTTTACAGCTTTACCGGAGGAGTGGCGAGCGCAGAGTGCACTCCAACCAAGGCCTTAAGGGCGGAAAGGGGTGGCAACTAGCTCAAGGGCGCCACAGAGGGCACGACCTCGGCTTGGGCAGTTACCGTGAGGGGAGAGGTAGTGACTGCGCTCCTAGGTGCAAAGATGCACCTACGAGTGGAAGAGGGGGTTCCTCGACCTCGCTGGCGAGGTCGGTGTCTGTTTGAGGCTGGTGTAGGTGTGTTGGTGGCCCTCTCAACGCCCGGGTCGAGGAGGGCGGTGACCGTGTCGGGAGGATCAATCAACACGTGCCGCGGACGGCGGCGACGAGTTGATGATGGCTCGTAATTGCCGGCGGCGACAATTAGAGACTTTTTTAAAATAGCGTTCGGACGCTATTTTTAAGTGTTTTCGAATGTCTAACTTATATTTGTTTACTTTAACTGTAAGTACTTGAGCTGTTTTGTTTATGTATGTATGTAGGATATTATATTATATTGTGTGTATGTAGGATGTTATACTGTATTTATATGTATGTGTACTTTTTAAACTATTTAGTGTTAATCCATTATTAAGTACTCTCTATCCTAAGGTTGCCTGGTAGAGATCGCTTTTAGTGATAAGGCCGCCCATTGTGACACTATCTGTAAACTGTGTGTAATATTAATACTTTTTGCGGTGGAACAATAAAGAGTTATGTATCTATCTAAAAGTAGAAGCCCTATCGACTCCGCCCTGCGAAAGGTTTAAGACGTTTATCTGTCAACCGCCATTGTTGTTGCCGGATCAAGTTAGTCCAACAATATAAACAATAAAATTTTCAATAAAAAAGGTATCACCACTCTATAAAACGTGTAGAATTTAATAAATACGCAGCTTCATATTGTTTGACACCTCAGGTACCTGCTTAATCGTAGACGCAGCTTACTGTACTAGTTTCCTAAGCGTAAAGACTCTATTTGTATTTAATATTAGACTGCCGTGAGTATAATTCTTCTCTAGTATTGTAGCAAAGGTGCTGTCTGCTTTCATGGCATTGCTGCTCCTTAGAATGTATTACTCGCAATTATCATTTTGAAAAGAGTAACCATTGAGTTTCTTACCGGCTCTTCTCAGTGGAAGCAGCATTCCGAATCGGTGGTAGTGCTGTATGGCCTACACAATTTTTTTTTTTTTTTTTTTTTAAATCCAGCAACTACAATGGCGGTCAGGTAAACGACGAAAAAATTGCAGCAGGGCCATACGCAGGGCGGAGTCGATATGCCTTCTCTGTTTACTTTATATTCTCCATTGTAAGCTCTAATGTCATAATAGGAACAACACATAAACATATTTGCAGCGACGAATTAAAAAAATGTAGCAAAAGTCAAATAGTCTTTTACCCCTCAATGTATAATATCGAAGGTTCCAGAACCTATCTGGGCTCGCACATCGGTCCCTTGGGGCCCGATTTTCATGCGATCGACATTCATCTCGATTCAAGATATCTCGAAACGAAACGTCAAATCGTACGTATTTTTTTCATTTGTTTCGACATATCTCGAATCGAGATGAATGTCGATCGCACGCATCGGGTCCCTGGACCGCTACAGTAAATGGAAGGACAAAGTCATTAATTTTATTAAATTAGATCGAGATTAATGGCGGCACGATTAGATCTTGCGGGGTCACTAAAAAAGCGAGTCTCTCGAAAAAAACAGAGACTTTCGGGATGTGTCGATAAACCGCTGTATCTTTTGATTGCGTTAGACTTAGAAGTTTAATTTTTTTACAACTCCAAGGGACCGCAGTATTGAGTCTTCGTTATTAGTGCTGGGCCTTTTGTCAAAAGTGTAGCATTTCTAGCCTTTTGATGATACCAAATGGTTACAACAAAAAAAGTTACTCGGAAGTACAACATCCTTGCAAGTTATTTGTTTTTTTGGGAGCCGTACTCGCAATAACATCATCACAGCTGATCGCTGCTATTTTATTTTTTGTCTATTTTCTTCCTTTATGTATGTAACTTTGTCTATGCTGAATAAATGTATCTTCTTTTTTTCAACAACTCGTTGCTATGAGCGAAGTGGAAAACAAAACAAGGATAACGAAACATTGAATTAAATAAGTTCGCTAGTTTTATGGCCCTACACGTTACAGCCCACACTCCACAGGGAGAGGAATATAAATTAATTAAAGTCAAATCCAATGCTTTTCCGTCACTTAGGCCATTAAGTCGAATTCGCGAGGTTTTTTTTATTTATTACGATACGATTTAACCAGTTTCGACTTAAATACCACCCATTAAGGTTATATGACGCTCAAACTCACTCATATTACTGCCAATACCAAAACGAACTCTGTGTTAATAATCATACAGATTGAATTGCTGTGCTAAAAGCCACGCCTCACGTATCAAAATTCATACACACTATTGTTTTCTCATATTTACGCGAATACTATACATTCAAATAAAACTTTTTTTACGGATTCTATCGCGTTTATTTACTATTTTATTTTCCCGACGTTTTGGCTGCTTTACAGCAACCATAGTCACGGGGGGACTGAGGTGTTAGACGTCCTGATGTCATAGTTAATAACTGGGTACCCTCATATTTAGTTGTTGTTTGCAGAACATCTAACACCTCAGTCCTCCCGTGACCATGGTTGCTGTAAAGCAGTCGAAACGTCGGGAAAAAAAAGTGAATAAACGCGATAGAATCCGTAAAAAAGTTTTATTTCAATTCGTACACACTGTAAATATAATTTCGTTGAGGAATGAGTCAATACAGCCTCCTTAACACCAGAAAAACCAATTTCGCCTAAACGCAGTTTAATTTAAGACCCATAATTTTATTCGAACATAGATAATTATAAAGAAACCCACTTGAAAAAAGTTTGATTAATTTGAAAAAGCAATTTAACTTTCGGCCGAGGTCCAATTAAAAGAGATTCATAAAAGTTTGAGGGGGGGACACAGAAAATTGATTTACATAAACGTCAAAAATGCTACGAGTCACGAACGCTTCGGTATACATTTCAGGAGTTTACTGTGCGTGAAAGCTTTCAGAAGTGAGCGCTAGGGTCTGTTGCAAACACTGTGAGGAAACCTGTACATTTATAGAAAGGCGTGTGAAGTTCACCGACCCGCAATGGGCGAGCATGCTCCAAATCTCACATACACTGAGGGGTAATGTGCCTGGTATAATAGCAATAGGCTCACCCCCTATTAAATTGGGACCATAAATAGACGGGTTGTAGGCGAAAAACTAATATTATCTTACCTGTATCAAATCTTGGCCTGCTGGGTAGCCTACTTGGAAGGTCCTGGTTCTCCACATGGTCAAAGGTTCTGAAGCCAAGTGCAAATTCAGCGTACGGGCTGATCTCGAACATTTCTTAAGAAAAAAAATCATTTATTTCTCAAAACTTACAGCTATTATTACAGGTAGGTACATACCTAATGCAACAGCTTAGCAACTAATATTAATTCTACTTCCGTGGTTTGTTACATATGGTGAATAATGCCACTCTTGTGAATTCAAAGAGTACTTAAGAATAGGTCCGACTCGTTGGCTATGAGATTGAGTGTGCGAAGGGCGCGCATCAGCGGTTACTCACGTAAGAGTTGAGTTCGCGCGTGCGGTTGTTTTTTTTTTAATGTTCTACGCTGTTGGCCTTGAGGTGGCCTTGAGGTGGCCTTTACAGCTTTACCGGAGAAGTGGCGAGCGCAGAGTGCACTCCAACCAAGGCCTTAAGGGCGGAAAAGGGTGGCAACTAGCTCAAGGGCGCCACAGAGGGCACGACCTCGGCTTGGGCAGTTACCGTGAGGGGAGAGGTAGTGACTGTGCTCGTAGGTGCAAAGATGCACCTAGGAGCGGAAGAGGGGGTTCCTCGACCTCGCCGGCGAGATCGGTGTCTGTCGAGGCTGGTGTAGGTGTGTTGGTGGCCCTCTCGACGCCCGGGTCGAGGAGGGCGGTGATCGTGTCGGGAGGAGCGCGCACCGTAATGCCAACAACGGCGACCGGCGGCGGCGCCGCCAAATCAAGCTTTTATATCAGCAAAACATTTAATACAAACTTTAGGGGGGCTTTACCACCTCCTTTTAAAGTTCTTTTGTTTCATTAGTAACTGTTAATTTTTACGGATTTTGCATTGAGTTAACTTTTATTTTGGACTATTCCCGCCACACATTCCCACCACTGTTACTCCTGTAAGCCAGGACCGACAGCGGTGTCCAATGAAGACATCTAGGTTTGACCCTCAGCGAGTCCAGGGAAAAATAAAATTGTCAAAAACTGTGAGTAATTATTAAAAATGTATGGTAAAAAACTTTTTTAGAAACAAGCTTTCGTTTAATTGACCTTAGTTTTCGTGTTCTCTTGAGCAAGCCCGATATTTGATACCCATACCGTCGTAGTGCTAAGGTGGCTCAGAATGGTTATTAGAAGTCCGCAAATCTACGTTACGTAAAGTTTTCGAAATCAGTTCGAAGTTCGAATTATTAATTAATTTTAAAAATATTATATTTGGCATAGAAATAAAAATAATTTATTTCGATGCTTTTCCGAGATATTGTGTTTATCTTTAGATTAATCATTGATTAAAAGTAACAGCAGAAAAATGATAAAACATTAATTTTAAAATTAAAATAAACTAGAAAACTTTTATTTTAAGGGTTAGTTATTACAGAGAACCCACTCATGGTAAATATAGCAGTTATAGTAAAGAGGTTACCGGTAATTACTGCGATGGTAACGAATTTCTTACCGTTTTTACTGCCTTTCCTCGGATGTACGGGGGAGGTGTAAATCCTAGGCGCGTGCGCATATCTCTCCTTTTGCTCGGATTGGGAAGCCACACTCTCGTTCCGGGACTTAACGTCATCAGTGATAGAATGACGGTACTGAGACGTGTAGTTTTGTCTGTACGGGGTGATAGTAATATATTAAAAACCGGCCAAGTGCGAGTTGGACCCGCGCATGAAGGGATCCGTGCCATTAGCTATAGAAACGAGCAAAAAATCACGTTAGTTGTATGGGAGCCCTCTTAAATATTTATTTTATTTTGTTTTTTAGTATTTGTTGTTATAGCGGCCACAGAAATACATCACCTGTAAAAATTTCAATCTCAAAAGACTCTTAATGTTTTGAAATAAATTGAAATAAAACTATTTTACGGATTTTATCGCGTGTATTTACTATTTTATTTTCCCGACGTTTCGGCTGCTTTACAGCAACCTTGGTCACGGAGGGACTGAGGTGTTAGACGTCCTGATGTCATAGTTAATAGCTGGGTACCCTCATATTTAGTTGTTGTTTGCGGTCCGATCCACGCAGAAAGTGCTTACGGTGTCTTAAGGTCTTGCAATGGTACACTTGGTTTTGGATTTAATCATATTAATTACTGGATCCCAAGTTGGTGGTAGCACCCAGCCATCTTCCCTATTGAAATTAGGATGTTTTTTAATTTCAATGGCCTCACGTATCATCCTTGGTCGGAGTCGGTGTTCTTTTGCGAGGATATGCGGTTTATCAAATCTGATACAATGGCGGGTGCGGTCCTGTACATGTTCACAGATTGCAGACTTCGTGGAGCGTCGGTGTTTCACGTCAGCTATGTGTTCTTTTACGCGGGTTTTTATTGATCTTTTAGTTTTTCCTATGTAAGAGAGCCCACATTCACATTAATGTTATTTAATATCGTAAAGATGATACAGAAAACCCATGCATATAGGTACATATAGAATCCAAATCGTACAAAAAGTAATGAACTTTATAACCTAAGAAAAACAGTTGCTATTTCAATGAAAAACTCCCTTTTACCTGTGCCTCCTGAACAATATACAGAAGAACGCCATGAGGCACACTACCAGGAGTACAGAACTGCAGACGATCACCAACATGTTGAGGTCGAAGAACTCCGAAGGGGGGCCAATTTCCTCTGCAACAAATACAAGTTTCACAAACTATTCAACTGTCGTTGGATCCTAACTTTCGCGGTAAGTACTTTGTTCACCAAGTAAAGTTGCTTAAAACTGCCCCCTTACCGCCATCAGCAGTTGTGGCATGTGTGCCAAGACAAGACGTATATAAATACATCATCACGCCTGTATTCCCATAAGGGGTAGGCAGAGGTGCACTGCAGTGCGCCCACACTTCGCTGATTTATTTTGGTCCAGGGGCGAGCCTATTGCCATTACACCGGGCAAATTCTCACTCTATACGAGGGAGATTTTTGGGCCATAGTCCACCAAATTGGCCTAGTGTGGGTTGGTGAACATCACACGCATTTCTATAGACGTGCAGGTTTCCTCACGATGTTTTTCTTTCATCGTTTCTTAGCAAGTGATAATTTCGGATGAAAATGAGATTCGCACATGAAAATCGAGAGCTTCGAGCCGGGGTATGAACCTGCGCACTTTGATTGCAAAGCGTGCGTTCGACCACTCGCTCGGCTACCACGTATGACGTATGTCACGGCATATCTTTATGTTTTTCTTTATTGCTGGAGGTGCCGCGCGCGCGCACTAACCTGCTGCAGCATACGCCTATGACGCGGGCGCTGCGTGTGCTCAACGAGGTCCATAAACGTATAGACATCTTTTCGTGCTCGATGAACCAATTCACAGAGGCTACCTATTTTATTATAAGTAGAATAAGTGTTTAGTTATTAAAGATATTTATGTTTTGTTGTGATACACTATTGAATTAGGTTTACCCTGTAAAAATAGTTGTATGTGTTATAATAATAAAAAAAAAAAAAAAAAAAAAAATGTTGTCTCTTTCTCACGTATGAAATTTGACAGAGAGCGAGCGAGTGAATCCGTGACAAAGGTCTTGTCTGGACATGCGTGCTAACTGTCTTGCAGCATTGTTTTCAATATTACTTTCAGTATTCCAGTTGACTCAATACAAAATATATCAAAAATTTAAAGTTTCTAAAGAAACAACAACACCTTCAGAGATGGTTGTGAGGCCCGCTTGTATCACGCCTGTATTCCCCAAAATGGTAGGCACAGATACACTGCAGTAAACACACACTTCGTCAATATATTTTAGTTCCAAAGTTATAAGGGGCGAGCCTATTGCTATTATACCGGGCACATTATTACGAGGGAGATTTGGTCCACGGTCCACCACACCCAGTGCGGTTTGGTGAACTGCACATTCCTTTTTATAAGCCTGTAGGTTTCCTTACGATGTTTGCCTTCACCGTCTATGTTACATTAGGTTTTAGTATCATGTATTTGATTAATGATTAAATTTAACTTCCAAAAAGGTTAAGTCCGTAGCACCCTCAACCGACGGAAGTGCATAAAATGATGTATGAATGAGGATGAAGTGAAAGAGGTATGTCAGGATCGTAGCATGTGGCAAACGGTAGTCTCTGCCTACCCCCATGGGATACAGGCGTGAGTTTATGTGTATGTATTTATTTGATATTAAAATTCATTCAAGTATGATATTTGACGTCAAACAATTCCTACGACGAAGGTGAAATGTAATCAGCTTTGCAACAAATTTTGGCAACGTAATTTATGTTTGTCGCGTCAAAACATTCTTCCCGAGTTTCGAAACTGGAATGACATAATTTCCTTTATAAAGATGGGACTCCACTGCTAGCTATGAGCTATGAAACAACAAATTTGGGGAGATTTATCGTTTGGAAACCTATTGAAAGACTTGTGAAGTCGGTCAAGTGAAAACCTGTTTAAACCAACCTTTCAAATGGGTTTCCTCGGGGCTGGAGCACCTAGCCAAGCATTTGTCTTTCAAATAGGCTTATAATTAACTTAGTATTTCCGTCAGCAGGGCTAGCACGTATACTATGATAACACTGATGTGAAGCGTTATGTCGCACCTACTCTCTCACTTTCACAATACACATAAGAGAAGGAGATGAAGTGACCCATCTCACATCTTGTCTTGTCACAGCCGGCTGTGGTATTATTATGTAAAATAGTTGATATCGCACGCCAATTAATACACCACGGCCCTTATATTCCGCATGAACGATACAATCTCATCCCATTGTCGCGGGTGATAACAAAACTTTCGACAGAGCCATCGGAAAGTTCCCGTCAAAGTTGAGTCATTTGTTGCCAGTTGATAGCCTGAACAACTACATTTTGCTTGTGTTCTGAGTTTGATAATCCATCACTGTTCACTTGTTTCATGTTAATTATGAAGCATTTAGAAAATAATTTTATCACAATAATGATGTTATGGTAAGGGTTACCCTTTCATTTGACTTAGTTACATGAAAACTTAATAACAGTTTACATATTGTAACTAAGTTACAAAATCAGATTTTGTTTTTACAAGTACCAGTGTATACTTAAGTCGAAATTATTTTATGGTCAATCATCCTAGTAGATCGGCAGGTTCCAGGTACGATCCTACAAATAGTTAATTAAACTAATTAATTAAAATTATCAACATACGAGAAAAGTCTTACCTCCTTCCAAAGTTTTAGTGGCGTAAGTATAAACAGTAGACGCCGCTCCAGCATCGTTTATTGCAGTCACTCTTAGCTGGTACCAATTAGCGGGAGCGAGAGAACCGACGGCGTATGATGTTGGTATAGAACGTAGAGGTGGAGCCTGGTAGTGGCCTTCGATGTAACTCCAGCCTAGATTGAGATCCATGGGCTAAAGAAGGAAATCTCGTTAATATTTCTGTACATATTGTCATATTCATTCAAACAAGATGAAAGGCTACAAAGTATCAAGTTAGGTTTAAGTCATCTTGAAGGGGTCATCTATTCGGGTAACATCAATGGATGTGGTAGCCCCTCGTAACCCTTTTACTGTATTGTTACAGATTCAAAGGGTATTATCATCTGAATTGGTAACACTTTTATAGAACTTAAGGTTGACCAATGTTACATATTGCTTTTAGTTAATAATTGGCATTAATTGATGTTGAAAATGTTATATTTGGAATCTTACTGCTTTATTCTCAGCTCGGTTCCATGTGCTAGACCCCCGTGGTCTGTAGTCAACTTCCCATCTCATGACGTCACATCCCCCATCGTCCCACCCGCTTAGCTGAATGTAGATGTGTGTTGCGTTGCTCCACAGCCAATCATTGGATAAGGGTGATACAGGAGCTGGTAGAAACATTTCAGAAATAGTAAGTATGTGAACGAATTTATTCGTATGTTTAAAAAGTTAACAGTATACAAATAAGAAAATAAAATATAAAACCCATAATTTTGTTTTATTTTTAAATAAGAGATTACTAAGTAAAAAAGTGACTTATTATAAGAATTGTAGAAACAGTGTAAGATATTCTTGACACTTTTTCTTGAAAATATACATACATCCGCCCAAAGTGGTGACATCAATGTGAGCGGGAGCAGACGTGCCAATGTTGTCTGTAGCTGTCACTCTCACAGAGTATTTTGTTCCGCATTTGAGACCACCAAGTGTATGCTGCTGTATGCCTGGTAACCGAGTCTCCCTAGCCACTGGCCACGCTTCTTGCCAGAGGCCGTCGTTCTCACGCCAAGTGAGATTGTAACCTATTATAAAATAGTTTAATTTGCTGTACCAGATTTTAAAACGATTTTAGAAATGAAGACTTCTCTTGAATTTGTTAAGCTTACGGCATTATACCAAAGCCTATAAGACCTATCTGAATTTAAACACACAAAAAAACAAACAATAGTTACTACTAGTAAATATCATCGTTCGCTCAAGCCATACTAAACTAGAATCGGTGATATTGAAAATCCAAGAACAAAGAAAATACTCACTCATCGCAAATCCCATAGAATCATTACCATACGACTTCATCTCATCCCATTCAACAACTATATAATCTTTGTACGGAGTTGCTCTTAAAGTCGGTGGATCAGGTAAAGGAAGCACTTTCACTGTATATACCACTGAGTCAGATCCGTATAGGTTCTTTGCTAAGCACGTGTAGTTTCCACTAAGAGATTGGTCAATATCTAGAAAATAATTATACAATAGATACAATGTATACATGTGGAAACCCCTTGAAGGGTTACTAAAAGGCTTAATTACAAGTTTAGCTGACTCGTTATGAGGTCTTTGATTTGACTCTTGAATTTTACATAGTACATTATTTTTGGTCATCTTTTCTGTTTTAAGAGCTACCCTCCTTTGTTATTATATAAACTTAATTTGTACAAACAATTATAATGTAGGTACTTACTCTTAATCAATAAGCTGTCATCTCTGTTTCTAGTGAATCTCGGGTGATGTGTTATAATATTCTGGTTGTGGTACCATACAGTCCTAGGAGGAGGTGAGCCAACGCTTCTGCATTCGAGCAATAGAGAATTTCTAACAGCTGCTTTTATTTCACCACCTAATGACGCAACTCCTGCTACCACTGACAAAGAAATGTATTTCGATGCAATCACTACACATAAATAAGTACAGTTAATAGACCGGAAGGTTAGTTGTGTTTTCTATTAAAATATGAAACTTGAACGTATTTTGTATGTTTCTGTCAATAGGACTTCACAATAGGTAAGCTGTTCCTGTCTCTTTTTACGCATATCTTCAGAAGTTCTCAATGATATTTTACTTTGATAATAAAACTTACCTCATTGTGATGGGGTATTTGGTAACTGAACTTACCTCATTGTGAATGGGATATTTGGTAACTAAGTTAACCTCATTGTGATCGGGTATAAGGTATCTAAACTAACCACATTGTGATGGGGTATTTGGCAATTAAAGTAACCTCATTATGATAGGGTATTGGGTAATTAAACTTACCTCGTTGCGATGGGGTATTAGTCACTCTTCTGCTTTCAGGACCCTCGCCTACAGCGGTGCTAGCCGTTACCCACACATCATACTGACGGCCTTCGCTGAGTCCTTTAAGTTCTAAAGTTTGTGATCTTTCGTACGCTTCTGTTGAACTTTGAACGTCCACTCTTATGGCTTGTGGACCGTCGTTACTGTCAGAAGATTTAAAATGTAGGATACCTTTCCATGGTTTGTAAATTTGTTGGTTAGGCTATTTGACTTAAACGACATTTTGTTTACAGGAGAAGATACTTATTTGACGGAGAAAAAGTCGCTTATTCCAAATATGTTTATAAGTCAATTACGCTCAAAATGTCTCTTAATCAAATAGCCTTTTACCCCTTGATATGCACTCAGTTCTTACCTGGCCGTAGGCTTGCTATATACTGTATAGTGTAATAACCTTCCATTAGCTTGCTTTGGCTTCTTCCAGCTTACAAGTAAAGTCATTGATGATTGGGATAAAAGTTTTATTTCGGCTGGTGCGTCGGGAACTGATAAAAATCAAACACATGTTACATTAACATCAATAGCAATAGGATATGTTAGAGGGGTAGATCACCATCACGCATGTATTACCCTGAAAGGGTAGGAAGAGGTGCACTTCGTCGCGGTGCCCGCTAAAGCTGTCCCGCGGCGCCCCGATACAAGCGGGGGATGGTACACCGTCTGTTTTTAGTGGGTACACGGCCTTCTGCCGGGACTTCCATATAACCCTGCTACTACCCCTGAGGCGGCAGACGTTTAAAAAGGCAGAGTTGTACAGTAGTGCACTAGCACTTTGATATATTTTGGTTCCAATGGGGGCGAGCCTGTTGCCATTATACCGGGCACATTCCCCCTCAATACGAGGGAGATTTGAGCCATTTCAAAAAGCTGGCTCGGTGCGGATTGGTGAACTTCACACGCCTTTTTATAGGTGTGCAGATTTCCTCACGGTGTTTGCCTTCACCGTTCAGCAAGCGGTAATCAAAATTGAATATAATCAAGCTAATGAATAATAATAAAACATCATGACACCCATGTACTCTGAACGGGTAGGCAGCGCTACACGGCGACGATTGGATTATGTATTTTTGGTCCCGATGTCATAGAGGGCGTATCATATGCCGCATAAGGAACCAGGTAATGGGCAGAACTTAAGCGTGTAAAAATGTTTGCCCATACCAAAACGAACTCTGTGCTAATATATATAAAGATTGAATTTCTGTGGTAAAAGATGACACGACCACGTTTCAAAATTCGCTCACTCTTTCAATGAAATTTTGTTGAAGAATGAGCTTTTTCTACTTGTCAATACGGTTCGTTTTAGTATGCAGTTTTAGACACCGATGTATGCCCGGAGCTTTGAAGTTATACAAATGAAACTGAACTCACCGTCCTGCAGAGTAGAGCACACAATAGGAAACGAGAAAGGTCCGAGACCGTAGTTAGAGAATCCGGCCACTTTGACTGTGTAGTTAGTGAATTTGTAGAGACCCTGCAGCCGCAGTTCCGTTACCAGCGATGTAGAGTTCACCCATTGTCGACCTAATTTACATAACGATAGAGTTTGAATTGGAGTAATGGTTCCTAATAAGCGTGGTTTGCATATATAGTTGCGATCGTTGAGAACTCCTAAATCGCGATTTAGGATTTCTATACGATATTGTACGGCGATTCAGTTTTTAAACGGTATAAATTGGTATGCATTGCTTGGCGCGCCATCTAGTGACTTGTGGTAGAAGATCGCTTTTCTATGGCGAGTATAGGGGTCGCTACAAGATTGATGAGTGAAAGAGAGGTATTTACCTTGAGCTGCGTACAATACAGTGTAGCCAATCAGAGCTCCGGCTTGTTTGTGCGGCGGTATAGGTTGCCAACTAATTCGGAGGGCTGTAGAGGTAACTCCACCGCATTCCACTAGTAAAGGACCTTCCTCAGGCGCTAAATAAAATATAAAATGGTTATATATACATAATAAATACAATAGTGTAAAGGTTTGCCAATACAGATTGACTTTATGTTAATATAGATAAAGTTTACATTTCTGTGGTAAAAGCTACGAGACCACGTTGCAAAATGCGATCGAGCTGTCAATGTTTTTTTGTTGAATAATGAACGTTTTCTCTGTTTCAATACTGTCCGTTTTGATATTGGCAAACTTGAGGTTTGACAAATGTCGAATTTCTGGCTAATACTAAAATAAAGTAATTTTGGATGTAAATGAGATTCATGTGCGAATCTCATTTTCATCCGCGATTATCAATTGCTATGAAACGGTAAAGTAAAACATCGTGAGGAAACCTGCACGTCTATTCAGGATGTATCAGAAGTCCGAAATAATATTGTAGATACATATACAGCAGCTAATATGTAGATACATAGTGAAGGTAGATTATACCTAACTATCATAGTTTCTGAGTTACAGACCTTTGAATCAAGGCGCACGGGAGTGCACTCAGCCTATGAAAGCTGGCTGCAGCACCGTGTGTAATATTACACGAACCATTTGGAGCAACTTTTGACCCCCTCATAACTCAGAAACTATTTAACATAACCATGTCAAATTTGGCTCATCTATTGAGACTTGCGAGATACATATGTGCTCCAAGTAATCAAGGCGCACGGGAGTGCACCCAGCCAATGAAAGCTGGCTGCAGCACCGTGTGTAATATTACACGAACCATTTGGAGCAACTTTTGACCCCCTCATAACTCAGAAACTATTTAACATAACCATGTCAAATTTGGCTCATCTTTTGAGACTTGCGAGATACATATGTGCTCCAAGTTTCATAAACACACCTCAAACGGTTCTTAAGATATAATCGTCCAAAAATCGAAATTATTACATTGACTGACCTATAGATAAAAAATCATAGCCTCTCCCAGATGACCTAGAGAGTTCAAATTTGGCATTCAGATAGGTAATTGGGTAAATACAAAAGAAAAAATGTGAAACTAGTATAATTTTATCATTTTATAATATTTTTTCAAATAATTGATTTTGTTAGGAACATTCACTTTATGACGTCATTGGTAGTATGACCAACCAGTCAAGTTTTTCATAATAAAAGCATCTGTTAGCGTAGCCTAGTGGGCTATGCGGTTGGATAAATCGTCAGGATCTGGCGTTCGTATCCCACCACAATAAATGTATTTTTTTATGCAGGTTGTATGTTTAAAGTTAATTATAAAATATTGAATGATCATTCTAACATACTAATAAATAAGATTTACCTTATAAGTTTATTGTTTCATGATTGAAGAATATTTTATTTTTAATACCAACTATTTGAGTTATATTAGTTATATTATGTGCTGTTTATAAGTCCCTAACGAAGATCATTCTAACATTATTAAGGTCTTCACATGAATATATAACGAGTGGAAAACCACCCTTTGGTATTAATTTTATTATGAATAAGTACCTACTAATTATTTCTGTACAAAAAGTAATGATATCCCATCAAAAACATAAATGTAAACCTCTGTTTAACCAATGATATATGCCTTGGTTGTCCACTTCAACGACAAAAGATCTGAGATCTAAACGGGCGCCAATTTCAGTGGTCAGTCCTAAAATTTATTTATAGCAACATCAAATATTTCATAACAACTTAAAGTATAATTTCTTCTTAAAACTTAGGATAATATATTGGCCTAAAGCCTTACTTGGCTAGTTCTAATATACGAATTCGCAATTCTAAAGCTGTAAGTACTTACATTGAAATTAAAATATTTTACGTCGGTATTAAACGTCAGGAAAATAAAATAGTAAATAAACGCGATAAAATCCGTAAAATAGTTTAATTTCAATGTATAGTATTCGCGTAAATATAAGAAAACAATACTGTAAGTACTTATTTTATTATTCCGACAATTTGACTTGCTGGTAGAAACTAGCCAGCGAACATAGAGCTCTTCCAGGACTGTTTTAGTAGGTATTTATTTATAATTCGTACATTAGAACTAGCAAAATAAGGCCTTAGGCCAATATATTATCCTAGGTTTTAATATGAAATTATACTTTAAGTTGTTATGAAATATTTGATGTTGCTATAAATAAATTTTAGGACTGACCACTGAAATTGGCGCCCGTTTAGATCTCACATCTTTTGTCGTTGAAGTGGACAACCAAGGCATATATCATTGGCTAAACAGAGGTTTACATTTATGTTTTTGATGGGATATTTATCACAGGTATCGGGTTATGGCCTTATTGCACATCCATAGCCCTATTGAACAGTGCAAATTACATCAACGAGAGGCGACTACTAATATCCAGAAAACAGAACATAAAAATTTCGCTTACGAATTATATTTTATGCTTTTAAAATTTGAGACGAAGGAAAAATTGAAAATTCATGATCGAATCTCGATAGATTTTCTATACCATTCGGTAGTATACTCGATACTCAAGCACACGGCCAAGTATTATTTCGGACTTCTGAAACAACCTATAGAAAGGTGTGAAAGGCGGACAATTGGACGTATTAAACTGTCAAATTTCTGTAAAAGCTCCCTCTTGATAAAATAACTCGTTAGATTATGCTATACGCCGCCACTTCTAGAGATATTATCCGAATTGTTAGAATACATCTCGGAGTTATGAGTAAAACTCTACCCTGTAAAGGGGTCTTTAAAGTTTATTTTGGCAAACTTTATGAAAATATTTAGATAACTGTGATTAGCTATTGTCTGCAAATGTTATAAGAAGTCAAAGGTTGAAGAAGGGTACAACTCACGATTATAAGTTTAACAACTTTGATAATATTAGTACGTACCTATTAATTTTAATTAAAATGGAGAAAGTTGTGAATTCAATTTGTGTTACTGAATATTATTAGCTTTATTTGACTTGGCTATGTATTTGTAATAAGTTTTGGCGATTTAAAAAATGATGAGCCCACTGAGTTTCTTGCCGGATCTTCTCATTCGTCGCGTTTCGATCCGGTGGTAGTATAGTAGAATATAAGAAGAAAAATGTAAACTTGACAATTTGTAAGCGCCCCCATAGGCCTATACGGAATAAATAATTTGACTTTGACTTTGACTTGGTCCAGTAATTTGGGCGTAGGCTGCTTCTCTTAGAAGACCGTGTGGTTCCAGATTCGATTCTCTTCAGCGGCAAATTTCAGAAATGACCTATTCGGAATTCGCCCTGGATCTGGTGTCTTCTTTAGTTTGGGTGTAACTGGGCTCACTCCCAGTCCATTGTATGGTTTTTTAGGGTTCCGTACCCAAAGGGTAAAACGGGACCCTATTACTAAGATTCCGCTGTCCGTCCGTCTGTCTGTCTGTCACCAGGCTGTATCTTATAAATTGTGAGTTAGACAGTTGAAATTTTCACAGATGATGTATTTCTGTTGCCGCTATAACAACAGATACAAAAAATCTGAATAAAATAAATATTAAGGATGCTCCCATACAACAAACGTGTTTTTTTGCTCGTTTTTCCTCGATATTGATAACGACTACAGGTAGACGCTTAAAAATTTTACAGAAATTCAAATTCGCGCGTCTTTACTCCTCAGTGCCTGGAGCTTAAGGCGTATTTTCTTTTGGCAAAGCAATACAAACTGTATTGAAACGTGGATAAAGTTCATTCTACAACGAAATTAAACTGACAGCATAAGCGAGTTTTGACTCGTCGCGGCGTGACTTTTGCGACAGAAATTTAATCTTTATGTTTATTGACACAGAGTTGGTTTTGGTATTGGCAAGTATTTTGACGCAATCATTGACGCCCCAGTGTGCTGGGGACTTAACACAACAAGTAAATTACAGTAGCAACGGCCAACTTCACAGAATGTTAATGAAAGTTATAAAGTCTTCGCTAAAGAGGAGTTTGTTTGGAACTTTTGGTAATTTGCACATCTGGTGGATGCTATCATGATTACAGTCTTAGAGAGTGATAATTATACATCCATAAAATAAATACATCATCACGCCTGTATTCCCCGAAGGGGTAGGCAGAGGTGCACTGTAGTGCGCCCACAATTCGCCGATGTATTTTGGTCCCAGTGCAATAGGGGCTGAGCCTATTGCCGACACATTTCCCCCCAATACGAGGGAGTTTGGGCCATAGTCCACCACGCCGGTGAACTTCACACGCCTTTCTATAGACGTTCAGGTTTCCTCACGATGTGTTCCTTCACCGTTCAGCAAGTGGTAATCATTGTTGAAAATGACATTCACACATGAAAATTATCTCAGATATGCGGGCCCGGGATTTGAACTTGCACTCTTACGTTCAAGGCGGGCGTCCTTGCCGGCGAGGCTACTACTGCTTTTACGTTACTGTTAATGTTAATTACTTGAAAAAAAAACCGACTTAAAAAACCTAGGTGCACTAAAAGCTAGAAATAACCTCATAATTTATTTGGAGTAGGTGCCGATTTATTTAGATGCAATACCACGTAAGGACTAGGCAGGAACACATTTGAATTGGCACCGACTTCAAATTTTCAACAATAATCGATTTTTTTTTTTTTAATATAGTTTTTACAAATGATTTGGCCTATTAAATGTCACATCACTAAAAGTTAAGCAAATTTACATTGGTTAAGACTCAATGGAAAGAGACCATCAAACAAAAAAAAGCGTAGCAAATAATTTCAATAAAACATACGGGTCGAATTGAGAACCTCCTCAATTCGACCCGTCACTTACCCCCTTCCCTTGTGTCTTGAAATAATGAGACAGAATATGGTCCAGTCCCGGCGCTGTTAAAAGCTGCTACTGACACCGCGTATCTGTTAACAAGGAGTAATAAACACACTGGAGCCTCAAAAACGGAGGGTAGAAATAAAGGAGTGTCATCTATGTATTGAAAATGTGTCCGTCGAAATGCATTGGATAATAGTTCAAAACCTTTCCACAATGGCGCTCGTGTCGGCGAGCGTATATTGACGCCCCCCGGGAATAAACCAGTAATCGGAAAAATCACTGATTCCGAATCTGACATAACAGCAAAAACTCCATAATAGCGCGAACTGACTTATTCCAGGGGGGCGTATTGGTTCCTAGAAGTAATGGCAGCCTAAGTATACGGCAACTACATAGGGCATCTGCAATGGTGGATGTCAGATGAATGTTAGAAAAAAAATCTGCAGTGGGTCATCTCCGTTATATATCTCTATGGTATTGAGACGCTTTTTACCGCAGAAATTCAATCTTTATGTATATAGACGCAGAATTAGTTTTGGAATTGTCAAAAATGTACACGTCCCAGTGTCCCTGAAGCTTTATACAATTTTATTCAGAAAGGGCACAAGAAGTACAATCACAAGAAGTAAACTCATAATGAACACGAAATTCTTACCTAACACCTTTTAACAATCCATTGATGACAGATTCTTGTTTTGCGTACAAGGATGATGTTTTAATAGTTTTATCACTTGTTTCTTCTGTCTCTGAAAGTCAATGTCAAAGTAAATAACTTATTTTCCAAAGCATTCATGGTTTTTCTTTAATTTACCAAGTTTTTTAAGAGATTTCATCTTTATAATTGACCCTAACGTTCGATGCAATAAAAGTACAGGGTGTAATTTTTACAGATTTCAGTCGGTTCGATTCCCGGGTGTGGCAAGCACTTTCTTCGAAAATCTTTGAATGCAGTTTTCTTTCTTTTAAAAAATAAAGGAATGTTTTCTTTGAGCACTATTTTCTATCTACAGTATTAAGAGTACTTTCCCTTCAGGTGGCATTACCAAATTCCACCCTTTATATAGAAGGATTAACTTCAATAGTTAAAATTGCAGTACCTTTAACACCAGTTATTTGGGGAACTGCTTTCAATCGATACCCTAAGATGACGCCGTTGTGCGAGTCAGCCGGTGGTGGTAACCATCGTACTCTGAGCTCTCCAGGTGATTCCGTTTGCTCCAATTGTATTCCAAGTGGTGGAGATGACGGCGCTACGGAGGATCAAGAAATAACTGACGACAAATATTCAAGAGCTGCGCGACAAAGTAAAGATAACTAATAAAGTTTATGAGATTTTTCAGGTTTTTTTTTAGAAAATAGAAACACATGCATCTCCTGAACTTTACTAACACCATTGTTGTGGAATGACGATGACCTCACTTTGGTATGCATAAAAACATTAATGATATCTAAAGATTGATCTTTGTAGACATTAGACATTGATTGTTGATATAAACAGTGGCACCCTCGTGGGCAAGAACGCCCGCCTTGAACGTAAGGGGTGCAAGTTCAAATCCCAGGCCCGCACCTCTGAGATAATTTTCATGTGCGAATGTCATTTTAAACAATGATTACCACTTGCTGAACGGTGAAGGAAAACATCGTGAGGAAACCTGCACGTCTATACAAAGGCGTGTGAACTTCACCAACCCGCACTGGGCCAGCGTGGTGGACTATGGCCGAAATCTCCCTCTTATTGAGGGGGAATGTGCCCGGTATAATGGCAATAGGCTCGCCCCCTATTACATTGGGACCAAAATACATTGGCGAAGTGTGGGCGCACTACAGTGCACCTCTGCCTACCCCTTCGGGGAATACAGGCGTGATGATGATGATGTATTAGACATTGTCACCTTGATGGTATTATATCAGTCAAAGTCTAGCTAAAATTGATAAAAGATCTTGTTTTTATACCTTGAAAAATTAAGCGACAGTCTTATATAAGGACTGTTAATAGATTTTGGGCTCAGAAACGAAACAAAATCATTTCATTATAATTTATAATTCGCTGATGTATTTTTGGTTCCAATTTTATAGGACCATTATACCGGGCACATTCCCCCTCAATACGAGGGAGATTTTGGCCATAGTACACAACGCTGGCCTAGTGCGGGTTGGTGTACCTACTTTACACGCCTTTCTATAGACGTGCGGGGTCACGAAATGTTTTCTTTCACCGTTCAGCAAGTGGTAATCATTACTCGTATTATTATTACAGCATATGACAATCTCAGAGGTGCGGGCTTTGAACATGCACCCATTAGGTACAAGGCGGGCGTTCTACCAACGAAGCTACCACTGCTTCTGTAATTTGAACCAAATAATATGCTTTGATTAGTACCTTACCTTCTTCAGTAGTCGTGAATCTGACTGGCGTTGAGTAATGACTTAGATCAGCTTGGTTCCCGCCAGCCACTCTAGCTGTATAGCTGGTCGCTGGTTGTAAATCATCTATCTCAATACTATGACGTAGCTCCTCTAATCTATACACAAATGAATGAGAAATACATATCGAGGTGAAAGGTTTAAGCGATATTTTGTTAACTTTACAGGAGAGCATACTCATTCGAAGCAGAAACATTTGCTGATTTCAACTATGTATATAAGTCAATATAGCTCAAAGTGTCGCTTAAGTCAAATAGCCTCGACATCCAAATATCGCCAGAAAACACATACTTATCGTATGATCCCAAACTAAGCAATGCTACGGGCACCATGCAATGCACTGTGGAGGTGATCCCAGTTACATCCACACGGAGGAAAATTCCGAAAAGACCATTTCCGAAATCTACCACCGGCTGGAATCGCCCCCCAAAACCACCCAGTTCAGGGTGCTGAGTGGTCTACGCTTAAACCAGTACACTAAACCGTTGACCCAATTGAGAGACCTTACGACACCACAATACCTTGAGAGACACCGTTAAAATTTTATGAATGTTCGAACACTTTGGCACTGGTTGAATACATGCTAACCGCAATTCATTTTCCCCAATTCTTTTGACGTTTTTACGGTATCTACAAGGTGTATCAGAAGTCCGAAATAATACTTTGGATACATATACGGTAGCTCATATGTGGATGCTTAGTGAAGACAGTTGATACCTATTATAGTTTCTGAGTTATAACCCTTTGATTATTTGTCACGGAATCGTTTTCTGGCCTTTGGGTGCATCCATAACCCTATTCAGCAGTGTAAGCTACACTTATGAGGGGCGTCTACCAATATTCACAAAACAGAATATGCAAATTTTACATAGGACTTGAGATAATTTGAGTTATAGAAATTGACAACGAAAAATGAGTTGGAAAAGCATGGTCGAATTTTGATCCAATTTTTATACCATTCGGCTGTATACCCGGTACTGATGTAAGCTACTGATAAATACTATCATATATCTGAGGTAAAAGAAAAACGTACCTGGTAACGTTAATGTTCCTAGCGTTGTTCCAAGACAGTCTTTGGTTGTTGGTTATCTGTAAACTATAATACTGAGCCAAAGTTCGAGTCATATCTCTCCACGATAACTTTACAGATCTGCTCTTAATTAAATCCGTTGATAGATCGGTAGGCGGCAACGGTGGTTCTGTAAAATGAGACACAACTGTCACTGAATAAGAAATAAATTAGCTTGAACACAACGTGCTGTAGTAATTGAAATTTATTTTTACCTACGCAAGATAACACATACTCATCGTATGATACCAAACTATTTTTTAGATGGGACTAAGCCCGCCACACTTTCCCACCACTGTTACTCCTGTAAGCCATGATCGACAGCGGTGTCCATTGAAAACACCGAGGTTTGACCCTCGGCGAGTCCCGGGGAAAAGCTAAATTGTCTTGGAACCCGCACTAATTTAATCAAAAAAGGTGTAGGAGGAGTTGGAAGAAAAACTATGCAAATCATGTACTATGGGTACCGTACAATCGACTGGGAGTGATCCCAGCTTCATCTAGGCCAGGGAAAATTCTGAAAAGATCATTTCCGAAACGTCCCACTGGTGAGAATCAAACCTGGTTTAGTGAGCCGAGCTGCCTATGCTCAAACCACTAACATGGTCTAAAGTGTAGACCATTTGATTACGGTTTGGTTTAGAGTCTAAACCAAACTGGACTATAGGTATCTGTTGTTAATGTTTCTTACCTAATATAGTAAGGTATGCAGTAAATACATCAGCTCCAAAGGGATTACCAGCTCTGCATTGATACAAAGCGCCATCGCTCGTTTCAGTTTGTAACAACTCCATTACGCTAGTCATACCGTCTTCTGACTTTGTTTCCGATATTTTGACTCTAAGTAGGAAAGTATTCAATATCATTTCTTTGCAAAAGGTCCCAATTCCCTAACACTATTGTTACTATGGGTTAATTTTTGAATAGCATGAAAACAACATCTTTTATCAATGTTATCTAGAATATGACTAGTCCAACGGCTTCGAGGTGACAGTGTCTTATGTCTATACACTGGTTTGTTTTAGCTACCATTGATTTATAGATGTTGTTTTAATGCCTTTAAAAATTTAGTCAGCAACTCCACTTCACTCCATAGTCCATATAGGACCGCTACGTTAAAAGTAGCGTGTACTAAATTATTATTATTATTAAAGAAAAGACATAAAAGCTACATCTAACTCTGTATTTAAAGGAAGTTAGGGCGATAAAAACAAATAAAAAATGGTTAGTCCACTGAGTTTCTACTCGGATCTTCTCAGTTGAGGTCGCGATTCGATTTAGTAGTAGCATATAATAAAACAAATAACTTTACAATTTGTAAGTACCCCCGTAGGCCTATAAAAAATAAATGATTTGACTTAGGCTATGAATAGTAATTGAGAGGCTGAACTGGGAAAATAATTTTACCTTTGCGTCAACGGATTGATGGGTTTTCCATTTCTAGTCCACGTTATTCTTATGGGGTCGTCGCCTTTCGCCTGGCATTCTACTGTTATATGCTGTCCAAGCTTTGCTGTCAAATTCCTTGATATTACGTCAAATGTGACTGGCTCTAAAATTAATAGAAAATATTTAAGTTATTAATGGGGTCATAAACCATCTTTATCACTGTCATCATAGATTTTTATTTAAAATGTGTATTTATTGAATTTGCCCTTGCTATTAATTACTTGACACTGGCTGAAATACCCGATATAAGCAGGTGGAGCCATTCCTCATCTTATTCCATTAAATGTCATCATTTAATTCATTTCGTAAAAAAAGAAGAAGTTATAAATGTCAGGTATTCCAAAATGGAATCAAGCAGCTATCGCATTCATTTCTTGAATTTTTACGACACCACCGTAGAGCAATTCCTCTGATTTTTGTACAAGCATTTACGAGATTCATACGCAAATCTAATCATCTGCGAATTCATATTTAGAATCATTTTTTTTAAATCCAGAAATGACTCTATGTAAGCCACAGCTAATTTGCCATGTGCCGTAGTGTTTCATCTTGGTTTAATTTCTTTAGCTTAAAAATTGTTATGATTTATATTAAATCCCTTTAAGACATAATTAAATGGCAAATGCGAATCATAAATGATTTAATTGAAAATTTTACGTTCCATTTCGTTGTAGAAATCTAAATTTAAATTATGGATTTAAAGAATTTATTTTATCTTATAAGAACAGAGTTCACTTAATAAGATTAAAAAGCTTGTAAAACCGGCCAAGTGCGAGTGGGACTCGCATACGAAGGGTTCCGTACCATTATCTATAAAAATGGCAAAAAAAAACACGTTTGTTGTATGGGAGCCCCCTTAAATAATTATTTTATTCTGTTTTTTAGTATTTTTTAATATAGCGGCAACATAAATACATCATCTGTGAAATTTTCAACTCTCTAACTATCACGGTTCATGAGATACAGCCTGGAGACAGACGGACGGACGGACGGACGGACAGTGAGGTCTCAGTAATAGGGTTCCCGTTTTACCCTTCAGGTACGGAACCCTAAAAACTATTACATTGTAGGTTAGTAGCTTATTGTGCTAGTGTTAATAGTTGGTGGACGTACCAGCGAAAGTGTCAAGAGTGTTAGTGTGTTAGATGTTGTGACAACTTTCGTTTAAATTGGCTTAGGGTAGTACATTCTTTAATGTCGTCAGGAAGTTTATTATTTAATTGTGCTCCCTCATAAAGAATACTTTTTTTCCCATAGTTGGTTCTGTGTGTTTGTAAAACTAATAGATTTTTCTTACGTTGACTGTATTTTGATTGTTTTTAGGGTTCCGTACCCAAAGGGTACAACGGGAACCCTATTGCTGAGACTTCGCTGTCCGTCCGTCCGTCCGTCCGTCTGTCACCGGGCTGTATCTCATGAACCGTGATAGTTGGAGAGTTGAAATTTTCACATATGATGTATTTCGGTTGCCGCTATAACAACAAATACTAAAAAACAGAATAAAATAAATATTTAAGGGGGCTCCCATACAGCAAACGTGATTTTTTGCCGTTTTAATATATAATGGTACGGAACCCTTCGTGCGCGAGTCCGACTCGCACTTGGCCGGTTTTTTTTGTAAATAGTAAGTACTTTCCAGATAAGTATACATTATATGAATTCTTAATTATATTTATACAGATATTTAAAACTATTACTGGTCTATGTAAATATTTTCATTAAATTCATAGCAGCAACATTTTGCTGAGCGAAAATCGTCTCAATAGCTCTTGATTACTTGTACTCAGTGCCACGTGCAGAAACTATGAAACGGAATGATTAAGTAGGATAATAATATTTGAATGAATAATTAATTCAATCTGAGAAATCGTTATACAAGGTGTATCAGAAGTCCGAAATAATTATTTACCGTTCGCATGAGTGGTATACATAAATTTATAAAGACAATACATACTCATCGTATGATCCCAAACTAAGCAAAGTTTGTACTGTACGTTACACCTAAAAATTCTGAAAAGGTCACTTTCGACATTTGCCGTTATCGGCAATCGAACCTGCAACCATTCGATGCCTATACCCAGACCACCAGACTAAGCCGTCATCTTACCACTTCAACATATTTTTTGATGTGTGACATCTATAGGCGAGGGGTAAACCTGATTTTTGGCGTGGCCAGCGCTTCGCCATAACACAATGAAATCAAAGTATAGTTTTAAATGCGGCCACGCTTCGTACTCCTCGGCTCCTCGGTTCTTTCCGGCGCTTAGACTCCGCCCACCGGCTGACTCCGCTCACTCGCCGCTACGACGTTTATGTTTTGTTTCACATCTGCCAGGTGTCCCGCGACCGGTTAGTTTTTTTTTTCATTGGCGCCAATTTAAGTCTTGTTATATCTGAAGTCCTCTACGAAATTTTTAAGACCCCATTTCTGGTTTTTCATTGCGCTTTAGTGCATTTGCGACAGTTAGTTTAATTTCAACGTTAGCTAGGAACCTTCGGCAAAATTTGACCGAAGCCGAGAGTTTGGTTGAAAGTAGCTGTTTCGCCGAAGCCAACGTTTGGTGAAAAGTGGCTTTTTTGGCCAACGTCGAATGTTCGGTTGTACATTATCAATAAGTCATATTACACTTACTGTTAACTGAAATCCATACTGTCTTGCTCAGTGCTTCACCGACACCGTTCTCAACATGACAATTATATAAACCAGCATCTGATAGAGCCACTGAATCAAATATAAGCGATCCGTTTGATAAGCTGAGAACTCCACCACCGGCTACCTCCAGCACTGGTCTCCAAGTCTCCAATACCACTAAAAATAAATCTCACTGCATTTTTATAACGAAAAACAGAGTGATTAGCGCACTAGGTGAGGCTACTGAGCTGTTAGTCATTGGTAGTCAGTGTACTATATGCATACATCATACATCATCACGCCTGTATTCCCCGAAGGGGTAGGCAGAGGTGCACTGTAGTGCGCCCACACTTCGCCGATGTACTTTGGTCCCAATGTAATAGGGGGCGAGCCCATTGCCATTATACCGGGCACATTCTCCCTCAATACAAGGGAGATTTGGGCCATAGTTCACCACGCTGGCCCAGTGCGGGTTGGTGCACTTCACACGCTATAGAAAGCTATAGACGCGCAGGTTTCCTCACGATGTTTACCTTCACTGTTCAGCAAGTGTTAATCATTGTTGAAAATGACATTCTCACATGAAAATTATCTCAGAGGTGCGGGCCTGGGATTTGAACTTGCACCCCTTACGTTCAAGGCGGGCGTTCTTGCCCGTGAGGCTACCACTGCTTCTGAGGCTACCACTGCTTCTACTATATGCAATAGTGTACAAGGCGTAACACTAATGATCACTGCCACATTTACTACAATAATGATAATTGCTAGTAATGAGACTACTTCAATATACAGGGTGTTTCAGAAGTCCGAAATAATACTTGGCCGTTTGCATTAGTATCAGGTATACAACCGAATGGTAGAAAAATTTCATCGAAATTCGAACATGTTTTTTCAACTGTTTTTACGTCGCCTATTTCTGGAACTTGTCATATCTCGAGTCCTGTGTACAATTTTCATGTTCTGATTTATAAATATTAGTAGGTGGACCTCGTAAATGTAGTTTACATTGTTTAATAGGGTTAATGGTGTACCCAAAGGCCACAACATGATACTAGTGACAAATGTTCAAAGGCCTATAACTCAGAAATTAATATAGTTAGGTATAAATTGTCTTCACTAAGCATCTACATATGAGCTACCGTATACGTACCCAAAGTATTATTTCGGACTTCTGATACACCCTGTATATTACACTGTAGTGCATTGTAGATGGTTGACTATGAATTCAGGACACTGTGCCATATAGCACCATAGTGACCATAAAGAAGTTTACTAATGACACCTTGGCATTAGGCACTAAACTACTCGTGTTAGTAGCACATAGTATAATGACTACACATGACTTCAAGTTAATGTTAGAAATACAATTCATTTGAAGTTTTTGAAAGCGGATGAACCACAGGGACCTTACAATAACCTGTTAAAGGATTATTATTTCCATAGTAACTGTATTTGATGGATTTCGAACTGAGTTATCTGACAAAAAATGAAGGTAATATTAAAAATATTTCTGCAAGACGGGTGGTGATAAGGGGACAGAGTACATTTAGTTTAAAAAAAAACTTGATAATCGTTGCTCTTACCGTCTTTCTTCAACCAGTGGGTCTGTGGTTGTGGGTATCCATTAGCGCTGCACGATATGTGACCGCCTCTTCCAAGTAATAAAGACGAGTTTTGGGGTTCTTCACTCCATTTTGGAGCAACTGTTATCAGAGAGACAAGACATAGTAAAGTGACATTGCTAGTGATCCAAAAATTCTACCCAATTTTAATTTAATTCCCTCTGCGAACCATTTCCAACCATATTTTTATTTATAAAAGTGTGTTTGTGATGTCAATGTGAAAGGATTCAATAGTTCTGAAAATTTGTATGGCCGATAAAGAATCGGACCTAGTCAAAGTTACTTATGTCATAGCCTAATTCATATCCTACTACTGGGCAAAGAACTGTCCTATCTCCCGTCACCAGTCTTGATCTTGACCCTTTTCAGCCCACATTATTACCGCTGTGTCGAAAATGAAAAATCCCGTATATATTTATTAGCTACTGGGCACAGGGCTATAGATTGTAGTCCAAAATGTTGGCCCAAATGTTGGCGTGGTATGGCAGATTTTCCACGTCTATCGAGACCTAGTTTGGTTTCTTCGAACGACTTGGTTTCCCCATGATATTTTCCTTCACCGTTTTAAGCATGTGATAATCTCAGATTAAAATAAGATTCGCACACAAAACGCAGAGGTGTGAGGTATGAATCTGTAGGTATACTTGTATTGTAAAACGTGCTTTTAACCACTTGGCTAACAATGCTTTATTAGCTCAAATGCCAAAGAAAGGTACATGAAAAAATATGTTCTCTTCTCATCTTGGAACATTATGTTGTTTCTTATCATCCAAGAAAAAGGGTGCCGTATTTACATACGCCGTTTCCACACTTCATTACCTTTTATGTACAAATTCACAGTTCGGTTCACTTTGGCGACGTGATTCGCCGCCACGCAAGTGTACGTGCCGCAGTGATCTAGAGAAACGTTCTTGATTATTAGTACACTGAACACTTCCAGACTTCGTTCCACGATCTGAAAATTGTTTGCACTTTGACGCAAAATATCGTCTGGGTAACATAATTTCGGAATCTTATTACCCAAAGATTAGATTTAAAAAAAACGACTTCAAAAACCTAGGTGCACACAAAAGCTACAAATAATCTTATAATTCAGTACATTTGGAGTAGGTGCCAATCTACGTCAGACTAGCCAAATACATATATGAATTGGCACCGACTCCAAATCTACTAAATAAGACTCTTTGAAGTTTTTTAGTGCACCTAGGTTTTTGAAGTCGGTTTTTGTTATGTGTAATTTTTTTTTTCAGGATTTTTAGTGTCAATAATTGTTGAAAATATGCAAGTATTATCACCTCATAATAGGCCTAAAATACATATAAAAACCACCATGCATAGTAAGTCTATAGTAAATCTTCAGAAGGTTTTATTAGAAGTCCAAGAAATTATCTGTTTTAATCCCTTACCTTGAGATGTGTTGGTATCTTTTTACCGTCTTTGAGCCACGAGTAATAAACAGGAGAGTCCCCGCTTTTTAAGTTACAATGTATTTGAACAATCTGTCCCTCTTGTAAATCTGGGGCCAGCATGATCTCTTCGAGTTGGGGTGCCTCAACTACGTGTAACTCGAATGATCTTTTAGCCATTTCACCTGAAGGACTTCTAACCACACACGAGTATGAAGCCCCATTATCAGTTTTAGCAACTTTAAGTATACTTAGAACACCATCACTTGAAACTGTTGCTAGGTCCCTTTTGAATCTTAACTTGGGTTTGCGTCCGAATA
Organism: Ptilodon capucinus; assembly: GCA_914767695.1. Classification (NCBI taxonomy): domain Eukaryota; kingdom Metazoa; phylum Arthropoda; class Insecta; order Lepidoptera; family Notodontidae; genus Ptilodon; species Ptilodon capucinus. The sequence goes on along the minus strand of OU611830.1, from coordinate 3,268,590 downwards.
TTTCTATACTTGATGTATTAGTTGAGCGTTTGTATCGACTGCTTTGCGTTGAATCTGCAGTTATCTCTTTGCCTTTATATTCCCAAGTTATATCTCTGAAAGAGGATACAATACAATATTTTTATTTGCACAAAACTAGGGTAGGTTACTAATATACAATAGCTTGCATATTGTTGTTGTTCAAATTAGTGTCAGATCCATCATGTTTTACCATATCATATGGTGTACACAGATTATTATAATTAGTTCAGTTAAAATAATAATATTAACCTAGCTAGAATTTATCTAGTGACTATGAATTAAATATTCCGTACCTAAAAAAACCAAAGCAACGTAGATAGCTAAATTTTTATTTTTCCACCTCACAAAGTAAGACAAATCACGTATAACAGTAGTTACATTTAACAGTAGTTACGCGATAGTTAGCAGTGGTAGCCGAGTGGTCGAACGCACGCCTTGCAGATCAAAGTGTGCAGGTTCAAACCCCGGCTCGCACCTCTGGCTTTATGTGCGAATCTCATTTTCATCCGAGATTACCACTTGCTTTGAAACGGTGAAGGAAAACATCGTGAGGAAACCTGCACGTCTATAGAAAGGCGTGTGAAGTTCACCAACCCGCACTGGGCCAGCGTGGTGGACTATAGCCCAAAAATCTCCCTCATATTGAGGGAAAATGTGCCCGGTATAATGGCAATAGGCTCGTCCCCTATTACATTGGGACCAAAAATGCATCGGCGATGTGTGGGCGCACTGCAGTGCACCTCTGCCTACCCCTTCGGGGAATACAGGCGTGATGATGTATGATGATGATGTATTTATCTCGTAGGAAGTCATTGATACTGTAGTAACGTTTTGGTATCATTATCATTGGAGATTGACTGATATAGCAAATGATACTTGTAACTTAACACTTTAACAGCGGATACCTTTATTCTGTCTTATCTATGGTTTAGTCTTACTAAAGATAAAATTGTCTTCCCTATTTAGGTTGTCCATAGGAAGCTCTAACTTATAATACCGTCTCGCTACTACTACTACTACAGGCCTTTTAACGTCCCACTGCTGGGCACGGGCCTCCCCTCAATGTGAGGAGGATTTCAGGCCATAGTCCACCACGCTGGCCTAGTGCAGGTTGGCAGACTTCACACATCTATCGAGAACTAGACAAGTTCCCTCAGACGTGCAGGTTTTCTCACGATGTTTTCCTTCACCGTTTTATAGCAAGCGATAATCTCGGATGAAAATGAGATTCGCACATATATCCCAGAGGTGCGAGCCGGGGTTTGAACCGGCATACTTTGATTTGTAAAGCGTGCGTTCGACCACTCGGCTACCACTGCTAACTATCGCGTAACTACTGTTAAATGTGACTACTGTTATTCGTGATTTGTATTACTCACAAAGTAATGGAACAATAAAAATTTAGCTATCTAAGTTGCTTTGGTTTTTTTAGGTACGGAATATTTAATTCATAGTCACAGCAAAAGGCTTTGTAATCTGCAAATTAATTTCGTTGTCTTTTGAGTGAGCTAAGAGTGTATTTCACTCGATATTGTGTTTCCAATTTCACCAGAAGCCTTATTTAACACAAAAAAATATAACAAAAGTCTTCGTTTTGCCGTAAAAATATTTTTGATGGAGCTCACGGTGCCGAAGACATAAAAATTACATCGAAACGTGATGGTATTTGCTTTGTTAACGTAAAGAAAACGATTGGTGGTAACCTATATAAATGAATATGATATTTGGCGTTTGACGACGGTTTTGTCTAGGGTAGGCCGCTCCACACACTGGACCGGGTGGGTGCGGGCTCGAAACGGTTTTTTTTTATGGACTACGCTGTTGGCCGTGAGTTGGCTTTTACAGCTTCACCGGTTTGGGACTTAACACCACCTCTTAAAGCATTATTGTTTCCATACTGTCAAACTTTGACAGATTTTGTACTGAGCTAACTGTAAAAAACTGAAAGTAATATTATAAACTGCTGCAAGACAACTGGTGGCAAGGGTCTTGTCTGGCCGTAGCTGGCATCACCTCCAGTCCATTATATGGAACTGATACTACAAGCGTTGCTTAGTTTTGGAGCCAAACGTCTTTTTTTTATGAGATAGGGAGGCAAACGATCAGACGTTTCACCTGATGGTAAGTGATCAACGCCGCCCATGGACACCTGCAACACCAGGGGCATCGCAAGTGCGTTGCCGGCCTTTAAGGAATGAGTATGCTCGTTTTTTGAAGATACCTTTGTCGCATCGGTCCGGTTTTTATATATTTTTTGTAATTAATTTGAATTTAAATACTACCTTACGGGATATCCATAATAAGGGCATCTGAGAGTCACTTTCTGACCGCTCTGCACTTTGAGAGGCGGTAGAGTTCTTATATAAGGAGGTCCTAGAACAAAAAAAAAAATTACCTACACTAGATATGCCTATTTTAGCCAAAGCCGCACACTGGGGCGTCAAGACGCACGCGACGATTTATTGCCGATACAAAAATGAACTGTATTGACTTAAAGAAAAAGTTCATTTTTAAATGAAATGACACAGCGCGAGTAAATATTGACACGTGGGAGCGTGGCTTCACAAAATAACTGTACACAAAGATCTTTGACGCCCCTGTGAGTCTTAACGACATCAAAATTGACCCTTTATTAAGTAATGCCTTATGAAGGCAACACCAACAATAAGTTTTTCTAAAGGCAAGTCTTTTTGTCAATTTTCTAAGATTTTTCTACAGTATCACACAATTTTGTAGGTTTTTTTTGAAAGGACTTCGCTGTTGGCCGTTAGGTGGCCTTTTCAGCTTCACCAGAGGAGTGGCGAGTGTAGAGTGCGTATCCAACCAAGGCAACTAGCTCAAGGGCGCCACAGAGGGCACGACCTCGGCTTGGGCAGTTACCGTGAGGGGAGAAGAAATGACTACACTCGTGCAAAGGTGCACCTACGAGCGGAAGAGGGGGTTCCTCGACCTCGCCGGCGAGGTCGGTGTCTGTTTGAGGCTGATGTCTGTGTGTTAGTGGCCCTCTCGACGCCCGGGTCGAGGAGAGCAGTGATAGTGTCGGGAGGATCAATCAACACGTGCCGCGTGCACGGTGGCGTCGTGTTGATGATGTGTGCGCGGGATCTGGCTCGTAATTGCCGGCGGCGACAATTAGAGGATTTGCGACGCGGCTTTTTTGAAACAGCGTTGGGACGCTATTTTTAGGTGTTTGCGAATAGAGAAGAGGCCAAGATCGGAATGAAAATTTTGTCCGTCACTTTGATATCTAAGTATAAGACTAACCGGCCGTGACACGAATAAGATCAATTTTGGTCCAATTTTTTAACATCCTTTTGACACATTGGGGTATTTATACTATTTATTTATTTCCAAAATCATTGATTCCTATAGCCTATAGTTTTTGCAAGTTACTCACCATAAACGTTCAGTCTATCGTAATGTGCCACTATGACATCACCGTGGTGTGCTGAGCAGGCGAACAGACCTCCATCATCGACCCTCACATGAGATATGTTCAGTTGAGTAATCACTCCACCATCGGGAGACATAACCTGCCCTATGGAATACCTAAAAAACACAATTGAGTGTTAATAAAATATAAAAGAGAATACTATGCGTTTTAAATGAGAATAAGATCGACTTTGAATTCATCCGCCATCTTTATCACTGTCATCATTCATTTTTATTTATTACTAGCTGTGCCCGCGACTTCGCCCGCGTGGACTTTAGGGAGATTACCCGGAAATATGGGTATTATGTTTTTCCCGCGGAACCCTAATGCTTTTTCTAAAATTAAAGTAGCCTTAGTTACGCCTTGGAACGTCAGCTATCTGTCAGTGAAAGTCATATTGAAATCGGTTCAGCCGTTTAGAAGTTTACCTCAAACAAACAGACAGACAGACAAAAAAATATTAAAACTGTGTTTTCGTTATAGGTATCGTATTTACTTTTATACGCATTTGGTAAAAAAGTGTTATTTTGATATTACAAACAGACACTCCAATTTTATTTATTTGTATAGATGTGTATTTATTGAATTTGTCCTTGCTATTAATTACTTGACATTGGCGAAATACCCGCACTAGTCGCAGGTGAAGCCATTCCTCATCTTATTCCATTAAATATCATCATTTCGCTCATTTCGTAAAAAAAAAAAAAGATCGACTTTGCGCCATATTGTGACGTATAGCTGTCAATTCTAACCAGTTAGGTAGGGTGAGCAAAACAAGATATTTTTTAAATAAAATTTATTTGCTAAGGTTGAGTGAAAAATGCACTCAGTCGCACGACGAAGCACATTAACAACGACAAAATGGCGACTGGTGGCCTTGTTTTCTTTTCGTATGGTTTTAAAAAAATAATTATGACTTTAAATAAATCAATATTATATTAAGACAATTTATCATTAAACAATTTTTGTTTTTTTTTATTTGGTTTGCAAATAAGTTTTTTTTTGTAAACCATACTTTTCAAGTGACATTTGACAGATAGAGGTTATTGACATTCCTTTTCTCATTTGAAACGCATAGTACATATTTATAGCAGCGGTAGCCTCGATGATAGAACACATGCCTAAATCTCAAAGGGTATAGGTTCAAACACCGAGCTTGCACCTCTGTAATTTTTGGATTTCAGGTGTGATTTTCAATCATCATTACCACTTGCTGAACGGTGACGAACAGCCAACAAGTTATTATCCAAGAGTCTCAAGGAATGCCCTAAGAGGCTCGCGTTAGGCAGCTGGATGAAGGGACAGATTCAGAAGGCAGTGCTTCTAGGGACAGCACGCATAGTGAGGAAGTTCCTCTCACTTGAGCCTTGACTGCTGGTAAATAGGACCCTGATTAATATTAGTCAGAAGAAAGTCTCGTCATAACCGGTACAGCTGTTACGGAGTTTATCTCAAACAGACAGTTCAATCAGCCAGGGACGTCCACTGCTGGACATAGGCTTCCCCCATAGATCGCCACAAATTACGTTCTTGGGCTTTATGCGCCCATCGACTCCCGGCGACCTTGGTGAGGTCGTCCGTCCATCTCGTCGGGGGTCGTCCCACAGACAGTTAGACCGTCAGAAAAACAATTTTAAAATTGCATTTTCGATATAGGTAAGCGTTCATATTCATTTTATAAATATATTAATGGTAAAATAAACACTTTTTAAAAACAAGCTTTCTGTTAATTTTCGTGTTCTCCTCAGCAAGTCCTTTCATTTGATACCCATACTGTGGTACTGCAGAAAAAATAACTATTTCGCCATCTTGGATGATCCGCCATATTGGAATTAGAATGACGTCACATAGCTATGCATGCATTTTTAACCTTAATAGGCGTGTATACCAAATTTCAGCTCAATCGGTTAAAGATAACTGATTTAAAATTCAGTTGCAAGATTCCACCCCGACATACATACATTGCAAGTTAATATAAAGCTTGTAAAAACTATTATTTTGTCATTACAAACAGACACTTTAATTTCAATTATTCGTGTAACTTTATATGGCTCATTCATCTTGGAAGTTACATTTTTAATTCACCATTGAAATGTTATATTATACCAATTTGCGAAGAGTAACATATTAAATTTAATATTTCACCTGGAATCCGTATTAGACGATATTAAAATACCATCCCTTTCCCAAACAAATCTGCCCGGATGTGGACCATTCAGCGTACACTGTAGACTGACCTGCGCAATCAAATACCAACTTTACATATACAAAAATAAGGCAGAAGTTCGAATAGCTGAAACGATAGTGAAATATTGAAATGGGGAAACAAAGCTCTTTTAGGATATAATACAACGTTGAATTTAAAATGCTATTTCGACTTGAATGACGTAAGTTTAACGGCTGATATGCCCTGGGGTCCGATGTTCACTTGATGGACATCAATCTCTATTATAGATATGTTGATCATCAAACGTCAAATTGGTGGATTTTTTCCTTTTTTTTCTCAACATATCTCGAATAAAGATGATGTCTATCAACCGAAAATCGGGCCCCAGCGTAAATGTCGAATAGTTATCTAGCGAATAAAGATATGCGTCTGTTTTATTAATTTGTCAATTCAATACGTCAGTCGAGTTATACGTCAAATGAAGATATAATCTCTCTCAATAAAAAAATGATTGATTGCTATTTGTCGAAAAAACACTATCTCAAGAAGACTCCACAAATAGGATTTGTCCATATAGAAAACATACAATTAACTTAACCTAAGGTAATAACACACCATTAGCTCCTCCAGCTAAGCTAAATAATTATGCTAGTAAACTAAGGTAAAATTAATTTATTGCTTTATCATATTTACGCGAATACTATACATTGAAATAAAACTTTTCTACGGATTCTATCGCGTTTATTTAACGTTTATCAACGTCGGGAAAATAAAATAAACGCGATAAAATCCGTAAAAAAGTTTTATTTCAATAAAATTGATTTGTTAAAAATAGTACTTACGTCAATTCCGGACATGACTGTTGTTTCAGTAAAATGTTGTGATATGATCATTTGTAAGCTCCTTTTGTTGCGATATTTGACATCATTTATATCTGTAAATACATAACTCAATGTACAATAATGTCGAGTGGTAAAAGGCTATTCTTGGGGGATATTGACATTTATACCTTTTTTTTTTCGTGGGAGAATCGATGACAGTTAGGATATGACTTGGACATGAAAAAATCAACTTTAAAATAAACTGTTTTTTTAAAAATCCATTTTTATTTTTTAGGCAATCGATTATTAAATACCGATTATTAGAAAAAAAAAATTATTAAAATAAAAATCGATTATTTTTGCCAACGCAAATTTTTTATAGAAAGGTTTAAATTCGACTTACCGTTGTAAGCAAAGTTCCACAATACACTCTGCCCATGTCCCGTATCATCTCGGATGTTGAAAACTGATCTGCAATAAAAAATACCATTTCGCCACCAATCATTTTTAATGACGCGTAACTTAAACTTCAGCTCAATAGATTTTGTTTACATCCTCTTATTTTACCCGACTGGCCGAGAAGGAGAGTTATGTTTTTAGAGTAACATACGGGTCGAAAATAAATTCAAAATAAATAGTCGCCAGCTCTACTGCTACTACAGCCCTTTTAACGTCCCACTGCTGGGCACGGGCCTCCCCTCAAAGCGAGGGCATTCAGGCCATAGTCCACCACGCTGGCCCAGTGCGGGTTCGCAGACTTCACACATCTATCGAGAACTAGGCAAGTTCCCTCAGACGTGCAGGTTTCCTCACGATGTTTTCCTTCACCGTTTCATAGTAAGTGATAATCTCGGATGAAAATGAGATTTGCATATAAATCCCAGAGGTGCGAGCCGGGGTTTGAACCTGCACACTTTGATTTGCAAGGCGTGCGTTCGACCACTCGGCTACCACTGCTAGTTTAAAGTAAACTAGCTGAGCTGGCGACTGCGTACAAGCGAAATTTAGGAGCCATTTCTTTATTTTTGTCAAATCCGGTCAGTAGTTTCTGCGTGAAAGAGTAACAAATCCAAATCCATCCCCACAAACTTTCACATTGATAATATTAGTAGGACTAGTTTTATCTTCTTTTAATTTTACTATTTAAGTGGTCGTGTTTAAATAAATTATTTACAATAAATATCGACAAGTGAAAGGACATTTGTCCTAAGCGACATTTTATTAACTTTACAGGAGAGCATACTCATTCGACGCAGAAAAAAATGCTGATTCCGAATATGTATACAGGGTGTTTCAGAAGTCCGAAATGATACTTTACCGTTTGCATCAGTATCTGGTATACAACTGAATGGCACAAAAATCTGATCGAATTTCGAACATGTTTTTACAACTTTCTTTTCGTCGCGGATTTCTATATGTGATAATATCTCGAGATCTACGTAAAAGTTTCATGTTCTTTATTGTGAATAGTGGTAGCCGCCCTTCGTAAATGTAGTTTACACTGCTTAATAGGATCATGAATGTACCCAAAGGCCAGAAAACGATACTTGTGACAAATATTTAAAGTTCTATAACTCGGAAACCATGATAGTTAGATATTATCTGTCTTCACTTATCTACGTAAGATCTACGGTATATGTATCCTCTAAAGTATTATTTCGGACTTCTGGTACACCCTGTATAACTCAATATCGCCCAGAAGTGTCGCTTAAGTCATATATCCTTCCACCCGTCGATATGTATTTATAAATGTCTCATCAATCTCAAAGGTCCGTGTTTAACTATCATCAAAGCCCCGCACATCAAAGACAATTAAAGTGTATTGGATAGAAATGAGATTTTACAAGTCAGTGAGTTTCCAACAAGATATTTGGGATTATCTGGCTACAAAGTGATCGTAGCCAATCATAATACGGATAGCCTTCGCTGGGCACTCTTTGGCATTGAGGCTAAAATGGTCACTGAGCAATTCGTCTTCAACTAATTAATTTAAGGAATTGTAACAGATCACTATCAATTTTGCAATTATTGTACGTATTTGCGAGATTCACGCAGCAGATTTATAGACGACTAGCTGTGCCCGCGGTTTCACCCGCGCTAATAGTTACTTTGGCGTAGAGTGATGTTATAAAGTCTATGATTATATAAGTCTATAATACCCGATTCATGTTCGGGAATATTCCCGTTTTTGCCACATTATTCGTTGCTGCTCCGCTCCTATTGGTCGTAGCGTGATGATATATAGCTTATAACCTTCCTCGATAAATGAACTATTTAACACAAAAATAATTATTCAATTCGGACCAGTAGTTTCTGAGATTAGCGCGTTCAACTAAACAAACAAACAAACTCTTTAGCTTTATAATATTATATATATATAGTATAGATATAACATTTATTAATTCTAAGACGGTACGAAGTTCGCTGGGTCTGCTAGTATCTTAAATAAACTTAAGTCCTGGACGAGAAAAGAGTAACCATGGAGTTTCTTGCCCATTAGAGTAATATTAGACCCCGTAGCGTCTGTATTGGTTTATAGGAATAAACAAAAAAAAATTCTTATCCTGACAGATTGGGGAGCCAGGAAGCGCGCTACAAAATATTTGTCACAACCAAAACGAACCGTATTGACTCATAGAAAGAGCTCATTCTTCAATGAAATTACGTTGACAGTAGGTACCTATAGTACATATATACTATAAATGGTAGGCGAGTAGTCAAATGCACGCTTTGCAATAGAAGTGTGCAGGTTCAAACCCCGGCTCACACCTCTGGGATTTATGTGCGAATCTCATTTTCATCCGAGATTATCACTTGCTAGGAAACGGTGCAGGAAAACATCGTGAGGAAACCTGCACGTCTGAGGGAACTTGACTAGTTTTCGTTAGATGTGTGAAGTCTGCCGACCCACACTGAGCCAGCGTGGTGGACTATGGCCCGAATCCCCCTCGCATTATGGGGAGGCTTGTGCCCAGCAGTAGGACTTTAAAAGGGCTGTAGTAGTAGTAGTATATTGGCATACAGTTCATTTTGGAATTTTCTTTCCTTTTGAAAATGTACATTTAATTACATTTTCAAAAAAAGACAAATAAACTCGCTCGCCTCAGTGTGTTCAGGACGTAAGTGTTATCTTGCGAATACGCTTAAGTATACGTCACCTGTTTTATTGTTGTTCTAAAACTCCGTCGTTCCTTGTAACTTCTACGTATCCCTACCATTTGTTTTTCGACAACTGATAAAATGGCATACATTTTTCGTATGTTACTACTTTTACTATAGCCCATGTAACGTCCCACTGCTGGGCACGGGCCTCCCCTCAATGCGAAGGAGATTCAGGCCATAGTCCAACACGCTGGCCTATTGCGGGTTAGCAGACTTCACACATATAGGGAGAACTAGTTAAGTTCTCTCAGACGTGCAGTTTTCCTCACGATGTTTTCCTTCGCCGTTTCTTTGCAAGTGATAATCTCGGATGAAAATGAGATTCGCACATGAAACCCGGAGGTGCGAGCCGGAGTTTGAACCTGCACAATTTGATTGCAAAGCATGCGTTCAACCACTCAGCTACCACTGCTCGTATATTACTAATATAATAATACTTTGAAAAGTAATTCAAATGTTCTGTTCACAGTAGGGCGCTAAAACTCATGCTGCTGATTGTTTGTTAATAACAAATCCAAATGTCTGTTTTGGCTATATGTTATTCTGATGTATAAACAATAATACTGTCAAGTTTTATCAAAATCCGTTCAGTAGATTTTGCGTGAAAGAATAACAAACATCCATCCATACATTCGATGGTACAATATCCTCGTAATTCCTTTTTTTTTTTTAAACTAGTACGATTAGTTTATTTTTTATTATCGAGATCGTTGAAATTTAGTTCGTGAAACAATGGTACCGCCTATTGATGTTAAGGGAGGTCCGCACTTCGTGGAAACACTTAGTAAAACGCCGTGCCTCTACTAAAGCGAACTCAACTTGACGATTTTTTGAAAATGTACTCTGTTTACATATACAGAAAGACAGAGTTTCTGTGGTGAAACCAACATTATATATTCATTCGTATCATCGATAACAGTTCGTTGAAATATGAGCTTTTTCTATGAGTTAATACAGTTCGTTTTAGTGTTGGCAAAATATTGTATTGTGTGCTGAGTACATTATATTATTGTATAGGTTATTGCTTTCTTATATCATAAAGTCGTGATTTTCTTATAAAAACAATTAATAAGATTATTCAATATCGTTATAAATTTCTGGTATTTCTGGTATGTACAGACTGGAGTGCGGAGTGAGACAGGGGGGATTGACGTCACCTAAGCTCTTCAACCTGTACGTAGACAGATTGATTGATGAGCTCAGCAATGCCATGGTGGGTTGCTCAGTTGATGGAAAGTTCATCAACAATATAAGTTATGCCGATGACATGGTATTGCTGAGTCCATCGATTAATGGTTTGCGTAAGTTGGTGGCGATTTGTGAGCGGTACGCGGAGGCCCATGGCCTCAAGTATAATGCATCAAAAAGCGAGTTAATGGTTTTTAAAGCGCGTAACAAAACATACGAGAACGTACCACCAGTCTCCCTAAAGGGTTCACCGCTTAAACAAGTCTCGCAATTTAAATACTTGGGGCACTGGGTCTCTGAGACACTGCATGATGATGCAGACATTGAGAGAGAGCGGAGAGCACTGTCAGTCAGATGCAACATGCTGGCTCGTAGGTTTGCGCGTTGTAGCAACGATGTAAAAATAACGTTGTTTAGGGCATACTGCCAGACGTTCTACACGTGCAGCCTGTGGGTCAGCTACACGCAGAAGGCTCTCAATGCTTTGCGTGTGCAATATAATAATGCGTTTAGGACTGTGCTGGGGCTGCCTCGCTTTTGTAGTGCTTCAGGAATGTTTGCGGAGGCCAGAGTGGATGGCTTTCATGCCATCCTACGTAAGAGAGCAGCGTCCATGATGTCGCGGGTGCGGGACGGCGCCAACACTCTCCTAAACGTACTGGCAGATCGGCTGGACGGTCCATTCTTTCGGCACTGGATAGGTATGCATAATTCGTACATGTCCAGTGCCAAATGAAATATAAGTAATTTTCATATTAATTAATTTTGTGAATTACTAACACTAGTTTTTAAGTCAAATATTGTTACTAACATTACTAACATTACAAACATTATGGATATGATTATCTGAAATAAATTGATTATTATTATTATTATAAATTATAGCCTATATGTTATTCTGATGTATAAACAATAATACTGTAAAGTTTTATCAAAATCCGTTCAGTAGTTTCTGCGTGAAAGACTAACAAACATCCATCCATCCATCCATCCTCACAAACTTCCACATTTTTAATATTAATAGGATTAGTAAGATAATAGGATTAGTAGCATAGTGGGATTAGTAGGGTTGTAGCATTAGTAGGATAATAGGATTAATAGCATAGTGGTATTCGTAGGGTTGTAGCATTAGTAGGATTAATAGCATAGTGGGATTAGTAAGGTTGTAGCATTAGAAGGATTAATAGCATAGTGGGATTAGTAGGATTGTAGCATTAGTAGGATAGCAGGATTAGTAGGATAGTAAAATGATAATTTAGTTGCTTCCATTCCTCCCTTTCATTCCCCTGCAGCCAATAAATATCATAATTCGCCATTCCAATTTCAGGTTCATTTATATCCTGAAATGATTTCTTACCTTTCATTAAACAGAGTTTCAGCTTCAGGAAATCGAAGGGCGTCCGTTGAAAATACGACGGCTGAAACAAGAAAATTGAGTGAAATTAGACGCGATTTGAACGGACGTCCGCATAATGGATTTTGAAACGAATTTTAGACGAGAATCTCGATAATATTTTGAATGAAATGATGACGGTTTGGTACAGAGGTTCGAGTGGCTTGCTGCACCGTGTGGATGCGGATTCAATTCTCATCAGTGGCAAAATGGCATCTCACAAGTGGCATCAGAATTTGTCCAGCTCTGGATAAGGGAATCGCCTCATATTGTGCCTAAGTGTTGCTTAGTTAAGAACTAGAGAAAATAATGTCCTTAGAAATTGTAAATACATACAGATTTGTACCTAGAGACTGTAAATGATACAAAATCCGGCCAATAGTTGTACTCGCGCACTGAGGCTTTCGTACATAAACTATGAAAGCACATTGCTCTAACGAAGAGATTGAGGGACACACTTAACTTTGCTGTTGGTTAATGTTGTCCCCATAGTCGAGATAGGTTGCGATATACCAACTACAAATAACTTTTAAACCGCAAAAAAAAACATTTAAAAATTAAAAATTTTCATTTAAAAATCCAAATACGGTAAATTTGTAGTTAATATAGAACAAGCAAAGCTATAAACCTTTGCTTGTTCTATAAGACATTGCTAATTGGCAAATTTCATGATTCTAGGACATCGTACAATATCCTGTTAGAAACTATATTTGTATTTAATATTAGACTGCCGTGAGTTTAATTCTTCTCTAGTATTGTGGCAAAGGTGCTGTCTGCTCTCAAGGCATTGCTGCTCCTGAGAATGTATTACCCGCAATTATCATTTTGAAAAGAGTAACCATTGAGTTTCTTACCGGCTCTTCTCAGTGGAAGCAGCATTCCGAACCGGTGGTAGAATCTGACTATTTGTAAGTGCTTTTTGGCCTTCACGAATAAAAAATTTTTGATTTTGATTTTGATTTGACTAAATATACGGCATAAACTGCCGGTTCTTATGATTGCGTTAACTTATAAGTTTGATTATTTTTATAGCTCCAAAGGACTGCATACTTAAGTCTTTGTTATAAATTTCAACTTGATACCGACACACGAGTGCCTGAGAAAAAGGGTCTTGATACATACGGACAACAAAGTGATCCTATAAGGGTTCCTTTTTTCCTTTTTAGGTACGGAATCCTTAAAATCAAGTAACCTCACTCGCCCAAGAGGATTCAGAGCGTAACTTAAATTTTCAAAAATGACACTACAGTATTTCAGTAATCGGGCAGCATAATAACATTGTAACTCTCAAGTATTCTTGTCTGCGCTCGCAGTCTCTCGTTAAAACTTCGTCAATTAAGTCTAACCGTCGTGTCATCTGGCCGCCCTTCAAACTTGTAGAATTTGTTTACGCTAATAGTTGGCGAAGGATGCGGTCCAACTTGAGACTTGAACGCTCAGGGCCGTTTCTAAGCATGTGTCAACATTTATTCCAAACTAAAATATGCATAAGGCCTCACACGCACTAAGGCGTCAAAGTCAAATCATTTATTCTGTATAGGCCTATGGGGGCACTTACAAATTGTCAAGTTAAATTATTTTTCTTTTCTTATATACTAACTAGCTGTGCCCGCGACATCGCCCGCGTGGACTTTAGGGAGATTACCCGGAAAAATGTTTTTTTTTGTTTTTCCCACGGAACCCATTAGGGAACCCAAAATGACTTAGGTATACTTACATTGGTTTAAGAACTTTGTTATTAAGGTTAAATAAAAAAGGTATATTATTTTTTGCTTTTTAAAATTTTCGGCGGTTTAATTTTTTGTTAAAAAGTTTTTATTTTATATTTTTTTGTGGCTAAAATCTACTACTTAATCTGAATCTACTGTTTGTTTTTTTGTAATACACAACTCAGCATTAAAATTTGAGAATTAACAATAAATCTCTCCCTATTTTCCCACCTTTCGGGTAGGATTTTTGTTCCTAATTTATATAGGACCAACTTCGAAGTTATACCCTAACCAATACGTGTCGAAACGTGAACCTCTTCTGTTTTCTTCGTTGGTTAAAAATGGGTATAATTCCAAATGAAGTCCACGTGGGCGTAGGTATATCATGGTGTAGGTGCCAATCTATATCAGACTAGGCAAATACACACATGAATTGGCACCGACTACAAATGTAATGAATTATAAGGTTATTTGTAACTTTTTAGTGTTTTTAGTGTGTAAGTTTTTGAAGGCGAATTTAGTATCTATTTTGTGAAAAGATGCAAGTATTAGCACCTCATAACAGCCCAAAAAAGGAATTCACCCCCCTCCACCCTTTCCATCCCATCGCTTCGATATTTGTTAACTATCCGTATTAAACAAAAAAAGATTTTTCGAAATCGGCTCACTAACGCCGAAGATATGCTATAGTCCAGAATGCAAACTTTATCACCCCATTTCACACCCTATACATTTTTTTTTTAAATTCCTAAAACATGTATTTCTTTATTTTATATGTAAAATACATATACAAAGTTTCAAGTCGATCAAAAAATAATTTTTAAATTATGTGACCTTCAACCCCTCATTTCACACCCAAGGGGGTTAATTTCTGATAATATTTTGAAAATGGGACCACCCTCGAAGAATTCCTTAGCAAACGTCATAAAAAAATTCGAAATCGGTTTAGTGACGCCGGAGATATGCGTGATCATACATAAAAAAAAATAAAAATAAAATATACGCGTCGAATTGAGAACCTCCTCCTTTTTTTTTTTTCGTCGGTTAAAAATGAAGACGGAGGTGGCATTTCGAGCCCGCGCTGCGGTATTTTTTTCGAGTTCGTTGGTTTCCCAAATAGTTGCCGTATACTACAGCCTACAGGTACATGAGATAACAACAATTGTACTCTAGATTCTCTATGCTGAAACCCGATTACTGAAAATTCAAGCTCTAAAATTATGAAACACTAGCTGTGCCCGCGGTTTCACCCGCGCTAATAGTTACTTTGGCGTAGAGTGATGTTATAAAGTCTATGACCTTCCTCAATAAGTGCAAACTTTAACCGTTTAGGCAGCGTACGGAAGCTTTCAAAAGGAATATTTTTTTCCCGTTTTTGCCACATTATTCGTTGCTGCTGCGCTCCTATTGGTCGTAGCGTGATGATATATAACTTATAACCTTCCTCGATAAATGAACTATTTAACACAAAAAGAATTATTCAATTCGGACCAGTATTTCCTGAGATTAGCGCGTTCAACCAAACAAACAAACTCTTTAGCTTTATAATAGCTCTTTAGCTATATATTATATAATATATATATATAATATAATATATATAGTTTAGATTATAATATTGTCATCGAGATGTTCAGAGGATAGTCGTGGTCATATTCCACTTTGCCTAAATGCTTATGAATCATTTCACTCATTTCGTAACAAAAGAAGAATACTTTAAGAGGGGGTGGGTTAGGCCCGAGCACATATTATCTGAATAATCTTATGGAGGGGTGAAAGGCTATTTGACTTAAACGACATTGTTTTAAACGTTACAGAAGAGCACACTTATTCGGCGCAGAAGAATTATCTAATTCCAAATATTTCTACAGGTCAATATGGCCCAAAAGTATTACTTAAGTAATATAGACTTTCACCCCTCGATAATATAAGCAGTATTTTCCAAAAGTATCCTACTTCGAAACATCAAAAACCAAACTGGTCCAGCAGCCTCTACACCAACTCTACATCTAAGTGGAGAGGCATGAATGCCGCTTATCTAGGTTACATCTCAGCGTTTCTCATTGAAGTGCTTTCGGCGAAGGCTTGAAAGCTTTTTAGCGTTTTTTGAGGGCAAATAAAAGTAGACAGTTTTTGAGGATTTCAAGGAAGTAGAAGAGATATTCTACTAAGTACTAAGCAAACACTAACCAGAAAATGTACAAACATGTTATTTTTCTAAAATAGTTCAAATCCCGGCTCGCACCTCTGGGTTTCATGTGCGAATCTCATTTTCATCTGAGATTATCACTTGCTATGAAACGGAGCAGAAAAACATCGTGAGGAAACCTGCACGTCAGAGGGAACTTGACTAGTACTCGGATAGGTGAAGTCTGCCAACCCGCATCGGGCCAGCGTGGTGGATTATAGCCTGAATCCCCTCGCCTTGAAGGGAGGCCCGTGCCCAGCAGTGAGACATTAAATGGGCTATAGTAGTAGTAGTAGTAGATAACCGCTTGCTGAACGGTGAAGTGGTGTACATCTACAGGTCAGCTACGTGGACTATGGCCCAAATCTCCAGCGTATTGAGGGGGAATGTGTCCGGTATAATTACAATAGGCTAGCCCCCTATTGCAATGGGACCTGAATATATCAGCGAAGTGCCTCTGCCTATCCCTTGGGGATTGTGTGATGATGGTCCAACCATTTTCCTCTTAATGACTTACCTACTCTCCCATAGTGCGCTGAAGGCATCATACCAAAGCGATTATTTCTATAACCATCTGTGGTTTAGAATAATCCCTTCGTTGTAAATGGGAGTAGATGCACCTTACTGTACTAGCTTCCTAAGCGTAAAGATTATATTTGTATTTAATATTAGACTGCCGTGAGTATAATTATTCTCTAGTATTGTGGAAAAGGTGCGGTCTGCTCTCATGGCATTGCTGCTCCTGAGAATGTATTACTCGCAATTATCATTTTGAAAAGAGTAACCATTGAGTTTCTTACCGGCTCTTCTCAGTGGAAGCAGCATTCCGAACCGGTGGCAGGATCTGACTATTTGTAATAGCTTTTTGGCCACACGAATAAAAAAAAATTGATTTTGATTTTGATGTATTTTTGTTTTTTTTTTATTTACCGTCGATGGCACCTAACTTGACACTACTTTAAGACTAGGTGCACAATTGAATTGGCTTCGACTCCTAATGAAATAAATTATGAGGTTATTTCCAGTTTTTCATTGCACCTAGGTTTTCGAAGTTGTTTTTTTTTCACGGATTTTGGTAACTAACATAATGAAATCGCAAGATTGGAAGTCGTTTAGTAATAATATTATTACTTTCATATGACTTTTAACTCTAATACCACCTCTTTCTTAATAAAACGTGTTTACATAAGTGTTGTTAGTCCTCTGTAATTCTAAGTCAAATAATTTAAAAAACGTTAAACACCGGCCAAGTGCGAGACCGACTCGCGCACGAAGGGTTCCGTACCATTTTCTATAAAAATGGCAAAAAATCACGTTTGTTGTATGGGAGCCCCTTTAAATAATTATTTTATTCTGTTTTTTAGTATTTGTTGTTATAGCGGCAACAGAAATACATCATCTGTGAAATTTTAAATTCTCTAACTATCACGGTTCATGAGATACAGCCTGGTGACAGACGGACGGACGGACGGACAGGGAAGTCTCAGTAATAGGGTTCCCGTTTTACCCTTTGGGTACGGAACCCTAAAAAGTACTCAATGCCCTGAGGAGTATATTTAAAATAACTTTTTACGCTTTTAAACTTTTCCGTTTAAAAGGGATAAAACGGCTGGGGTTTTGTGAGGTTTTAAATATTAGTTCGACTCAATTTAGGTGTTAAGCCCTTCGACCACAAGCCCGTCAAAACGCGCGACCAATTTTTTTCCAATACCAAAACGAACTTTATTCACTGAAAGAAGAAGCACAATTTTCAATGTCATGTAAATTTAGGCATGTGGTCACTTGGCACAGAAATTCAATCTTTATGTATATTAGTACAGAGTACATTTTCAATTGAAAGGTAAGTGAATTGCTCGCCTTAATGTGTTCAAGGCGTCGGACGTGGGACCTCCCAATGGACTATGAATATTTTGTAAAGCCAACACACAATAACAATAAACGTTTTCAGTTATTATATTCTCGTATTTTGATTACCCCTACCACAGATGTGTAAAACAAAAACCAACTTCAAAAACCTAGGTGCACTCAAAAGTTAAAAATAACCTCATGATTTATTTCATTTTGAGGACGTGAAAATTTAAGAGTGCATTTCACAACAATGTCTTTTTTTTATAGACACATCAGTATCTTTACCATTTAGGTATATCAAAATATATATAATAGTTTTATGTCAAAGTAAAAGCAAAATAAAAGTTTGCCAAAATGGAATGGAGAGAAGTATAATAGGAATTAAAAGAAAAGACCGAGAAAAACTGAAAGGCATTAAAAAGTAAAACTAAATTCAAGAACGCATACATAACATATAAACAACAAAAGTGGAGGTGGACAGGACATATGATAAGAGAGAAGAAAGAAAAATGGACAAGATCAATAACAGACTGGTACCCGCTAGACAGCAAAAGAAACAGAGGTAGACAGACCAAGAGATGGGAGGATGACTTCAAGAAAATAGCGGGTCCGACATGGACTCGAACAGCAAAGAATAGGATAGAATGGAGATCTTTAGAGGAGGCCTTTGTCGGAAGACAAGTTGAAGGTTAAAACAAAAGAAAATCGTTTGCCGACCACTAAAACAGATATTTAAAGTTTAATTAGTTAATAATATATTAATATTAAGGTCAATAGTATATAAGTTACTAATTTAGATAAATAAGTAACTCTAGGCACGTAGGAAAACATTGTATATAACGTAAACTAAGTTCAACAATACAGGCTTTTTATTTTATTTTTTATTTTATTTATTATGTCAAAGTAAAGAATATTTTCAAAAAGGGCCATTTCTATTTCTTAGAGGAGTTGATTTCCAAAAATTATTTTGTAATGGGACCAACCTTAATGAATATGAAGGAAATTAAAAGAATCGGTACGCCACTGTCGGAGATATGCGACCTCCTTTTTAGAAGTCGATTAAAACAAATATTAATTAGAAACAAACAATTAATTGATACCTTAGTAATGTACTTTAAAAAAATTTTTATTTATCTGGATTAGTACTCACCAATGAAAACCAAAAAAACAATATAACATCTCCGGAATATCGAATCCATTATGCACAGAAATAAGAAAAAAAATCTTAAAATGCACTAGATATCACGATTAAAATCTCATAACTGCACTTAAAAAAAATCAAGTTACGCGGTTAAGTTCGCGAGCGTATATTCGCGTAGGGCGGGACCCGTCCGTTCTGTGTCGCGGCGGAAGTAAAACTGAGGGCGGGCGGGCGGATACTATACATAGATACTATGAGTGCGAATCTCGATGTGATTTTACTATAATACGAAAACTATTATCGAGAAGTTAAATCGAGTTTGTATTGTTTAATAGTAGCTAGCAATACTATAATCGTTTGTATATTGTAAATTTGCGTAGAGTGACTCTCATAGACTGTTATAACCATTTTTGATGTAAAAAAAATGTAAAGGAAAATCTTATCTATGCTCAATATACATAAAGTTGTTTTTCATTTACATTTGTTATGTAGCACAGTATTAAACATGTCACTGTAATAGTATTATAAATGTATAGTTATTTCTATAAATTCGTAAGTAGGTAAGTAATTTGTAAACGTTCTCAATATATTGTCACTCACAAATTTACCCATACTGTTTATACAGTACAACATGGATCTCAAATAACGTGACTGATGACATTTTTATAGCATTTGATTGATGCCTATTGATTCAGGTAAATATAGATGTAGTATCAATATCAAACTTTTTATTTTTTTAGATCCAAAAGCACTTACAAACAGTTAGATTCTACCACTGGTTTAGAATGCTGCTTCCATTTATTAGAGCCGGTAAGAAACTCTATGGTCAGTCTTTTCAAGATTAAACTTAATCATTCAGCAAGAGCCTCTCAATTATCAAAATTTCATTTACAGATTACGAACTCGCGTTTTTTAACGTCAGATAATCCTTTATGGATACCCTGCCACCTCGAGAGTTTTTTTTTTCTTATATGCTATTACCGGATCGAAACGCGACCTCAACTGAGAAGATTCGGCAAGAAACTCAGTGGTCAAATAATTTTTTTAATTTACATTTTTCAAATCGCAAAAACTTACATCAATTAATTACACGGGTAGATATAGCTCCAGAGCATTTAGAGCTGCTTTTAATATTAATATTACGCTAGTAACGCAAAACACGCTACACTCAAACATGACAGACAATTATTTTGATTTTTGTTTTGTATTTGACCTGTACAATCCGCGCCGCGGGATCGCTCTAGCATGCACCGCGACTACAAACTATTGCCTCACACAACTGTCACATTCATCAAGATCCTTGCCAGACTGTGTAAATTGCACAGTCTGGCAAGTTTAGATTCGAAGCGACCGTTCGCACTATTAAATGGAAATTGGAATAGGTTGTATTGCAATCGAGTTTGTTTCGAGTATCAATAGTAGGTATCATCTAAAGTAGTATATTTATCCCCTCATGGGTGCTTGAAGAGATCATCTTTATAACTTTCGCTCGAGATATTCTGTAACGATTCTCCTAACTCGTATTGTCGCAAAGTGGAGTGTTTGCATATTTTATTGCTTTTTATTACGGTCTTTACTTTCCTCTCTCTATTTATTTCTATGTATTTATCATCTATCTCTTTCTATTGTACAGTTGTTTTTTTCTCAATTATTCGCATTCGAAACCCGAATCGGATTCGAGAATTCTCAATGTGTAATAACGCCCGTGAATAATTGTCTGCCAATAACAAAATGTACTGTATTTACCTCTAGATAGAGACTTCTTTTCAATGAAATGTCATCGATTTCGCGAGCAAATAGTTGGTAAATTTTATCGTCAGCCCAAATTAAATACAGTACAGGAGCCTTACAATAACTTCTTAAAGTATCATTGTTTCGATAGTAATTGTAACTTTTTGGCAGATTTTGTACTGGGCTAACTGTAAAAAACTGAAAGTCTGTCTGTTGTATGGGAGCCCCCCTGAAATATTAATTTTATTTTAATTAAATTATTTATTTGTGTTTGTTTAATCTGTGAATATTTCAAGCGTCTACCTGTTGCCGTTAAATATTTATTTAATACTGTTTTTAACCGACTTCCAAAAAGGAGGAGGTTCTCAATGCGGTCGGTATGTTTTTTTTTATGTATGTACACCGATTACGCTGCGAGTTATGATCCGATTTACGTGATTCTTTTTTTGTTTGATGCGGAATAGATGTCATTTGGTCCCATAAAAATTTAAAATTGTCCGGCCAAGCAGTTTTCATTTTATGAACATTTTTATGTTTATTATGATCATTATTTACGTGGATGATGTAGTTGTATACGGCTATTTAAGGAGTTTTCATGTAGGTTGATTATTAGTTTTGGTTTAATACGGATTGTTAACAAACATCGAAACTTACCCCCAAAAGAGTGGAAATTGGGGGGGGAGGGTTTTTTTGGCGGTAAATATTTACTTATTTAAGGTTGTTATGAGGTGATAATAATTGCATATTTTCAACGATTATTGACACTAAAAAGCGTGAAAAAATATTTTAACAAAAAACAAAAACCGACTTCAATTTTTTTTTTTTAATTTTTGTTGGTATAGCGACAACAGAAATTTTAATACATTATCCGTGATAATTTCGCCTGTCTAACTATCACGGTTCAAGAGATACAGCCTGGTGACAGACGGACAGCGGAGTCTTAGTAATAGAGTTCCGTTTTACCCTTTGTGTATGGAACCCTTAAAAGTAAGTCAATAAAACTGTATTGACTCATAGACAAAGTTTATCCGTTTTGGTATTGCTATTAATTTTGATGCGCTGCTATTGACGCCCCAGTGTACTGTCTTAAGACATTTCCTTTTGGTATTGGAAAAAAATCGCCCTCCTTTGACGCGCCCAGTTGCTCAGGGCTTTATGTCCTACAAGTTATGTTTTATGCAGCTCAACTTACCAAGTAACACTAAAAAAATTCTCGCTACGACACCTGTTTCTTCAACCACTTAAGAAAATAAGGTTATACCATGTTATACTTACCCGAGACACGTCCTTATTGCTATGTCCATAAAGTTGAAGATCGCGATTAAACTCAATTATAACATCAACGTTGATTACGTAAGGTCTCCGTTCCAGTGAGAGATATTTTGTCGATTTCTTGTGTTCGGTCACCGTCGGCCCAAAATACTACTTTCAGTCAAACGTTTTTAGTAATTTGACGGTAAAGGGAAGATCTTCCTGCCAGGAGGGTGGTATGCCTGGCGGGGTCCGCTACGCCCCAGGTGATGTTTTTTTATTTTGGACTACGTTGTTGGCCGTGAGTTGGCCTTTACAGCTTCATCGGAGGACCCAGGTGATGTTGTCGGGGAATTTGTATATATAGTTCAGATCATCGAACACACCAGTACCGCGAGCTAGGATTTTCATAGTACGTTGTAGGGCGGATAATTTCTTGAACGCGTAGAATGGCGATGTGTCTACAGTCGCGACATCTAGTAGCGACTGGCGGTAGTTATGTTTTCGTGGCGAGATACAGGGTGCGCCACAGTAATGTTTCTCGATGGTGACGAATTTGAACAAATTGTTACGAATACACTAAAACGCCTTGGATGGCGTCGCACAGCTGATATGAGGGACGTACAGCGATGCACCGCCGCGGTCGGCCGCCATTGCCAGTAGTATTTTTTTAACCGACGAAAAAAAACACGGAGGAGGCTCTCAATCCGACGCGTATATATTTTTTAACACGTTGGCTGCGTAAGGATTTTTAATGTACTTTCAGCATAAGGTTATATTGACTCATAGAGGTACTTTGTGAGCGCTGCGCATTGGATGAAAGTTCACCATGAGCCAATATGACTTCACAACGCAGCGAACGTGTTAAGTCGGATCATAACATACCATTATTTTATCAATATAAAATTCAATGCCACTTTTCGTTGTAAGCTAACTCCTTCTAAACGGCTGGACCGATTTGAATGATTTTTTTGTATGCATTCGTGTGGCACCCTGGATGGTTTAGATTCACAATTGCATTTTAATGATCACCACTTGCTGAACGGGAAGCCAAACATCGTGAGGAAACCTGCACGTCTATAAAGGCGTGTGAAGTTCAACCCGCACTGGGCCAGCGTGGTGGACTATGGCCCAAAATCTCGCCCGTATTGAAGGGGAATGTGCCCGGTATAATCGCAATAGGCCCGCCGTATATTACATTGGGAATGAAATACATCGGCGGAGTGTAGGTGCATTGTAGTGCACCTCTGCTTACCCCTTCATGAAAATGATAAGTATTTTAGTTAGGTGGAAGGTAGTCTTTAGTAGCATATGTGCCAGTTGTTACATAAACAGCCTCTATAATACTAGAGAGTAGCAGATGGCACCCTGCACCGGCCATTACTGTATGTCATCTCGGTAATAGTAGACACGGGAAAAGTCGATAGAACATATCGATAAAAATATTTTTAGCGTTAAACTTATTTGCGAGGCAGGCTACAACACGCTCAGTGGAGGTATTTACGAAATTTCGGTTTCAGTTTCGGTTTCGGCCAGTTTCAGCCAAAAAATCTAGTTTCGGCTTTAGTTTCGGTTTCGGCCAAAATATAGCCGAAACTTTCGGCCCCGCCGAAACTCGGGTGTTCGTGAATTTTCGTGCGTCGTTCGGTAAGCTTCGCCGCTAACTCGTGCCTGCTCGCCCGCTCGGCCCCGGCTCAGTTCGCCGCCGTCCATTTAATCGTAAATTGAGGTTATGTTTTGCGATTGTGTGATTTGGTAAGTATTTATTTTGTAATATAAAACGAAGTACTAATAAATTGTAGTTCGTTATATTCTCATTCAATTATCTAAACTTATTATTATTGAACACTATTTGGTTAAGTTTTATTTTTTTAAAGGACGAATAAAAGTGGTATATTGGATTTAGTTTAACTTGGATTTACATGCATATTTTATTTAAGTTACTATTGGTGAATCACGTGCTATATCCTTATTGTCGGTTAAAAACCAGTTTCGGTCGATCACTAGTATTAATGTTTCATAAAATGATGATATTTTAATGGAATAAGATGAGGAATGGCTGCACCTGCGATTATCGTTATTTATGCCAATGTCGAGTAATTAATAGCAAGAAGAAATTCAATGAATACACTGATACACATTATAAATAAAAATGGGTGATGAACGTAATAACGATGGTGGATGATTCCCTAAGTGAATTTTTGAGTTTTGATGTTATCGATAAAACTCAACCCCATCCCTACAATCCATCTAGCTGTCTAAAAGCTATTAGCAGTTGGCGACGGTGGCGCACCTGTGTCTGTCATTTCCTTCGAGGGATTACGAACGGGCATTAAGTTCGTATAGACGATTTAACCAATTACCCGGTTCAGAGGACAGTGGAAAAGGGATTGAGGGTAGAGCAGGATAGAGATTATGTAAGACAAGGATGAGTGCTATTCCAAATTTAAAACGTTAATAACCAAATTGAAACTAAATGTGCTAACGCACGCATTGGGCGGTATTGCATTCAATAAAACTAGTATCTTAAAGTTTCCTGGAGTTATTGATTTAACGTAAAGTTTTTAACCTTCCTGCGAGAGTTTGAAACAGCTGAAACTTTTCTACCGACTGAAAATTTCAATATCTCTAAAAGGATTTTCAGATTCGACTGTTTTCTGAAGCTCTCGATATCTAAAGAGGGTTTTGAGGAGATCGTACTTAAAGAAAGAGATTAAAAAGATTAATAAAAAAACGATTTATCTTTTTATATTGAAGATTTTATCGAAAATAATATATACATCATCATCATCATCACGCCTGTATTTCCCGAAGGGGCAGGCAGAGGTGCACTGCAGTGCGCCCACACTTCGCCGATGTATTTTGGTCCCAATGTAATAGGGGGCGAGCCTATTGCCATTATACCGGGCACATTACCCCTCAATACGATGGAGATTTGGGCCATAGTCCACCATGCTGGCCCAGTCCGGGTTGGTGAACTTCACACGCCTTTCTATAGACGTGCAGGTTTCCTCACGATGTTTTCCTTCACCGTTCAGCAAGTGGTAATCATTGTTGAAAATGACATTCGCACATGAAAATTATCTCAGAGGTGCGGGCCTGGGATTTGAACTTGCACCCCTTACGTTCAAGGCGGGCGTTCTTGCCCGCGAGGCTACCACTACTTGCTAATCGAGAATAATAAATATCACCAGAAAACATATACTCATCGTATGATTCCAAATTCATTGTCTGGAAGAAATTGCTTTCAGCTTTCAGCGATAAGACCGCCCAATTGTACATAGCTACTATATTTAAAACTAAGAATGTTGTATTATTTTCTTCGTTAGGTGTGTACAATTACACCAAAATACATCGACGAAGTGTGGGTGCACTGCAGTGCACCTCTGCCTACCCCTTTGGGGAATACAGGCGTGATAATGTATTTTAATATTGTAGACTTACAAATTGATATTTTTAAACCTGGTATCTATTACAAGCATTTCTACAAACCAAATCTCTGTCGACAAGGTATAATTTAGACATAACAATCAATTCTAAGTCCGATATAATGTCATATCCGATCTTGGTAGTCTCAGCAGTATCAGCTCGTTTCATACTCATCTTTTATTCATTCCCAATTCCTCCCCTGTGTGTTTCTGTGTTGCCAGATTAAAGTACGATATTGGCCACTATTTGACGAGAAAATATTTTAGGGTTATTAGGGTTATTATGGTATGAGAAATAGACAGACAGTAAGGCGAACAACACAGTGGACCTAGAAGGGTTCCTTTTTCACAAACCTAAAAAAATATTACTTTTCTAAGAGGTAACGAATCGCTATAAGAGAACTCATGTTTGGAACTTCCTTTTTGTCGTCCGAAAATCCTTTATAGACACTCTGCCACACAGACAGGTATCTGGTATGTGCTGTGCCACCTCGGGGGAAGTAGCAGGGTTATGTGGGAGTCCCGGCAGAAGGTCGTACACCCACTAAAACTCGACGGTGTTCCATACATATACAAATACAATACAGAGAAGATTTATAAAACGTGAAATATAATTTTAAGCGCGTCTAAATTCGTGCGAGAATTTTTTTGTCCATACTTAAACTAACTGTATTAATGTTTTGTTGAACTTCTTTTTGAAGTTGGTTCAAAGCAAAAGCGTTAAAATCGTTCCATCCATTTTTAGGACACATACATTTTAATGAAGAAGTTCCTAGTCAGTAATTTCTTAAGTACCTATTCTTCCCTTATAAGTGGGAATGTGTAAACAAATGGCAACACTAAAGCTACGAATGTTCAGCGGTCCAATAAATCCGATATAAAATACGAATCGGTGTTTACCTTGTTTTCTTTTATTTTCCCCAATTTTTCGTTTGCACTTGTACTTTGAGATGTATTCGTATTATTGTTCATGTAATTGCTACTATTATAATTTTTTAATGATTTAATTCGAATCACCTTTGAAATGCGCTCGATATTATGACATCGCATCACTTTATATTTATTTTTTACTAGCTGACCGGGCGAACTTCGTAGCGCCTTAAAATGAGTAACATACGAAAGCAGCGCCACCTACCAGGGCCAATTGTGAATCTTAACCATCCAGGGTGCCATCCAAACGCATACAAAAAAAAACATTGAAATCTGTCCAGCCGTTTAGGAGGAGTTAGCTTACAACGAAAAGTGGCATTGATTTATATATATATACGTAGTTAGTATTACTTAGGGATGTGGTACAATAAAGAATTATCTATCTATCTACAGTACTTCTAGCATGTGCGCCAAGACTAGACTAATGTCACGGCATTGTGTCTTTCTCTCGTACGAAATAAGATAGAGAGCGAGTGAGCGAATCCGTGACAGAGGTCTAGTCTTGACATGCGTGCTTACTCCACAGGTTTACCAGACCTGTAGACTTAGAATGACCGCGTAGACATAAGTTTTATCTCCTTCAACTGTCAGATTTGTCGAGAAAATGACGTCACACCGAGCCATGTCCAGTACCAAATGCTCGAAGTGACATAGTAGTAGTAGTACTAGTAGTAGTTGTAGTAGCAGTAGTACTAGTAGTAGTTATAGTAGCAGTAGTAGTAGTAGTAACCTGTATTCCAGTTCGAATCCAAGTTCCGTAACAGGAATAACAAGGTGAAATATGTATAAACTATGAACTGTATCAAATCGTATTCGGGGATTGTTTTCGTTGATTGGGGGCCGTGATTTTATACGGGATTCAAGAGATCTGCCCTTGGGGCACAAAGGAAAATATTATACATTTTCGGGCTGAAGGATTTCAAGTTCTATTGCAATTATGTTAAGATTAATATTGTAATAACACGACCGCTTGAAAATGTTAACGTCTTCAATGCAATATAAGAATACGCTGAGGTGTCAAGACGCTTGTTAAAAATATCCAATACTAAAACGAACTGTATCAATAAGCAGAAAGATCATGACAAAAGCACGTGTCTTCTTGGTTACATTTTGTTTATTAGTGACGTAGTACATCAACTGAAATTATAACCTTCTTGGGACTAGCTATCTAATAATCTAATCTATCTTATATACTAGTTATCTCCTTTGTCGCCAAAAATAACCCCTTTGTCGTATCTCCTCGTTTCGAAGACACTCTCCTTAATGCCAAGCCAAGTATCGGGATCCTTGGAGTCGACATATCGAACGACGTGCAATTCCGCGGTCATCTGGAAAGTAAGGCCAAGTTGGCCTCCAAAAAGCTGGGTGTGCTCGGTAGGGCGAGGCGGTATTTCACTCGGCTCATCGCCTGCAACTTTACAAGGCGCAAGTCCGTCCGCACATGGAATACTGCTCTCACCTTTGGGCCGGTGCACCTCAGTACCAACTTCTTCCTTTTGACCGCCTGCAACGAAGGGCAGTTCGAATTGTCGATGACAAAAAGCTAAGTGTTCCGAGGAATTGTTTGGTATTATACCTGCCGCTGAATTCCACCATCGCACGGCTCGCCACATACTGCATTACCATCCTCACCATCTGGATGAATGGCGTTCCAGTACAGTGCGATTTACCAGGAATTTTCTCCCTCGCACCACCAAATTGTGGAATGGACTTCCTGCAGCGGTGTTCCCGGACCGATGCGACAAAGGTATCTTCAAGAAACGAGCATACTCATTCCTTAAAGGCCGGCAACGCACTTGCGATGCCCCTGGTGTTGCAGGTGTCCATGGGCGGCGTTGATCACTTACCATCAGGTGAAACGTCTGAGCGTTTGTCTCCCTATCTCATAAATTACTTATCTTATTACTTGTTAATATGTGCTTTCTATTACTCGTACTGCTTTGGTATTCCCAATTTACCATGTCCGCAGTTATCGCAGTACCTGCTTACTATACTACATCCACCACTCGGCTACCACTGCTATCCAATTTCCTGAGAACAATTTCATTAGTTTTTTTGTTGGACGTGATTGACACTTTGAGGTATCTATACTTTCTTATATCATTGTTTGAATTTAATGGTAGTTAGAACCCTTTTTTTTTTTTTTAACGTCGGAAAATCTTTTATGGATACCCTGCCACCTCGGGGGAAGTAACAGGGTTATGTGGGAGTCCCGGCAGAAGGCCGTATACCCACTAAAAACCGACGGTGTACCATCTTCCGCTTATATCGGGGCGCCACGGGATCGCTTTCGCATGCACCGCGACGATGGTAGTTAGAACCCTATTAAATAGAGCATTTTGACCTTATTGTTAGTTTGGTTCAGTTGTCTACCAACTATCCATCTAAATAATACAAGCAATCTCTTATGTTAATATTGGATTACATTGACACAACACAACTAAAAACATTGACAATAAAACACAAGACACATAACTGGCTTTGATGTGCGAGTTTAATTTTTAATCATGATTACCACTTGCTGAACGATTAAGGACTAACATTGTGAGGAAACCTGCACGTCTATAGAAAGGCGAGTGAAGTTCACCAACCAGTATGCTTAGTGTGACGTCATTTTCTCGACAAATCTGACAGTTGAAAGAAATAGAACTTCTGTCTACGCGGTCATGCTAAGCAGTGGCCCAAATACTGGCAATAAACTCACCCCGACCAAAATACATCGGCGAAATGTCGATGCACTACAATGCACCCCTATCTACCCTTTCGGGTAGTACAGGCGTGATGATGTATTTGTATTTATTAGTATATTTCCGCCGTATATTGTAGATTCCTGGAACTCCCGCTTAAGCAATTTCAATTTCCAAGCTACGCGTCCTCCTCCCAGCGGTTACATTAAGCACTTAACTATCACTGTCTGCTTGCTTTCAACTTGGAGCGACGCAATATAAAATCATTGATGACAAGCGTCCCCTCCCGGCTTCACACGGGTGGACATTTTATTTTAACATTTTGAGATAAATAAATATGGCCTATGTTACTCAGTGATAATGCAGCTTTCTAACGGCAAAATATTTTTTAAAAACTAGTGGTTTTTAAGTGAATTCGTTACATACAAAAATACAAATTTTTCCTCTTTATAATATAAAAAAATATTAGTATAGATATCATTGTTTGCATATAGCGTGAAAATGAAATATATTGGGATGTGTGTGTCTTTGTAATGTTAAGTCAATGACTTTTCGACTAAAACAAAAGGGTTAAGTAAATTATTGTTCCCTTAACTCTATTGTTTTGGACCCTTAAGGCCGTTACAGAGCTTAATTGTGGGGCTAGTCATATACTTAATGGTTATACATTAATTACAAATGGTTTATTTGGGGATTCACTTCACTTTACTGTACCTTTATGAAGTAGTCAGTGCCGTAAATAGGGCGGTGCCACCGGAGCCCAGGCACAGGGTTTAGACTCTGGGGGGCGCAAGAATGGCCAGACCAGCCAGGACTATTATTTTTTCGATTTGCTCCTGATAAGTTCCCGCTGCGCCCCTAAATTTTTTTTAAAATATATTATTTAAAAAAAAACAAGGGCGCAGTTATAGAAGCTCGCACAGGGCGCAGAAAAGTCTATTTACGGCACTGGAAGTCGCCTAGCGTCTACCCGCGTCTTCGTCCGCACAGACTTCTGTTATTCAATATCGTTATAAATTTATAGCCCATATGTTATTCTGATGTATAAACATTAATATTGTGAAGTTTCATCAAAATCGATTCAGTAGTTTTTGCGTGAAAGAGTAACAAACATCCATCCATCCATCCCCACAAACTTTCACATTTATAAAATTAGTAGGATAGGATTAGTAGTATAGTACTAACGAGGCTTAAAGTCGGCCCTGAACAGCGTTATAAACTTCCAAATTAACGTCTTTCAATTGAATTCCAATCAACGGCAGACATTGATGTCTAAAATCAACAGAGCTCCAGCTAAATCAAATTGTACGCAAGTTTACGTCGAGTTCACAAGTTCTGTAAATACGCTGAAACTTTCAGAGTTTTGTTTGTGGTACGAACCCTTTTTGCTTGTGACGAACGCTGCTAAGATTGTGATTTTTTAAGAGATAGACATCAATCTCTATAAAAGATTTGTCGTGACAAAAGAAAAAAAATCTACCAATTTTACGTTTCTTGTCGACATATCGCTAATAGAGACTACTACAACTACAACCCTTTTAACGTCCAACTGCTGGGCATAGGCCTCCCCTCAATGCGAGGATTAGGGCCATGCTGGCTGGCCCAGTGCAGGTTGGCAGACTTCGCACATCTATCGAAAACTAGTCAAGGTCCCTCAGACGTGCAGGTTTCCTCACGATGTTTTCCTTCACCGTTTTATGGCAAGTGTTAATATCTGATGAAAATGAGATTCGCACATAAACCCAGAGGTGCAAGCTGGGGTTTGAACCTGCACACTTTGATTGCACGGCGTGCTTTCGACCACTCGGCTACCACTGTTATATAAAGTAAATGTAGGTATTTCTAAAAGCACTGTACTGAATTAAAAACAGTAGAAGCGAACTTAAACAATGGGTGTATTGTACAGAAGCGTCGATTTTCGATAACTATCAACACCTACAACCTGACAGCCCCCTTAAACCCCCCCTCCCCATTTTTAATCTAAGATAAAGGGTACATTGAGTGCTTAACCATCGAGACAGCAATCTACAAAGTTAAATTCACCTTCTTCTATCTTATCTATAATGCAATAAGACTGAAAATGGTGTACTAAACTGCGTCTAATAAACTTGTATCTCAATACTGAAAAACAAGTTTGTCGATTCGGTTGTAATGGATTTTAAAGTGATACAGTTAAGGTTGATTTTCAGTTGGATTTGTGTGGATTTGAAGATGGGTTTTTCCGTATCTGTAGATAGGAGACTACACAATAGGGTCTCTTGTTTTACCGGTCGGTGAACGGATAAGGTAATACTTTAGTATTGAAGCAAAAGCGTAAACTCCTTTTTTATGTGAAACATCTAATGGCGCGCTTGGCGAGTGAGAGCAACTGTTGATGACGCGATGCCGTGATGGGTAAACTTCGAGCAGCTCCGTGGCTCCTTGGTTCTTTCCGCCGCTTAGACTCCACCCACCGGCTGACTCCGCTCACTCACCGCTACGACGCTTCTATCTCTCTACTCTAAATAACATAATGTTTCACATCTGCCAGGCGTCCCGCGACGGCTCAGTTTTTTTTTAAATAACTTTAAAAAAAATACCAACGAGTTACTACATCAAAGTGAGAGATTTTCCAAGCATTCGACAGTTTTACTTGTCCAATTTGTTGTGTGAATTCGACGACTTCGGACGCCTGATTGTAATATTCATAAAACATGGAATACTGCTCTCACCTTTGGGCCGGTGCACCACAGTACCAACTTCTTCCTTTTGACCGCCTGCAACGAAGGGCAGTTCGAATTGTCGATGACAAAAAGCTTACCGATCGGCTAGACCCTCTGGCGTTGCGTAGAGATGTAGGCTCTCTCTGCATTTTCTACCGCCTCTATCATGGAGAGTGTTCCGAGGAATTGTTCGGTATTATACCTGCCGCTGAATTCCACCATCGCACGGCTCGCCACAGACTGCATTACCATCCTCACCATCTGGATGAATGGCGTTCCAGTACAGTGCGATTTACCAGGAATTTTCTTCCTCGCACCACCAAACTGTGGAATGAACTTCCTGCAGCGGTGTTCCCGGACCGATACGACAAAGGTACCTTCAAGAAACGAGCATACTCATTCCTTAAAGGCCGGCAACGCACTTGCGATGCCCCTGGTGTTGCACGTGTCCATGGGCGGCGTTGATCACTTACCATCAGGTGAAACGTCTGCTCGTTTGCCTCCCTATCACATAAAAAAAAAAAAAAAAAAAAAAAACAAAAGTTGGAAAATCCGCACCGAAAAAAATAATTTCAAAATATGTTTGAAATTCGATCAAATTTCTACAACGTTCAGTTGTATAACCCATAATCGTGCAACCGGTGAAGTATTATTTCGGAATTCTAAAACACTGTACACTCTGTTCAGCAGTGGTAGCCGAGTGGTCGAACGCACGCCTTGCAATCAAAGTGTGCAAGTTCAAACCCCGGCTCGCACCTCTGGGATTTATGTGCGAATCTCATTTTCATCCGAGATTATAACTTGCTATGAAACGGTGAAGGAAAACATCGTGAGGAAACCTGCACGTCTGAGGGAACTTGCCTAGTTTTCGATAGATGTGTGAAGTCTGCCAACCCGCACTGGGCCAGCGTGGTGGACTATGGCCAGAATCCCCCTCGCATAGAGGGGAGGCCCGTGCCCAGCAGTGGGACGTTAAAAGGGCTGTGGTAATACACTCTATACATACGAAATTTAATTTAGTTTGATACATACCAGGATGTCACATCAATAACCTCTCCCGCTAACGCCTCTTTACCAAGTCCCTCCCTAACCACCCCCTCTGTCTACCCTCTTCATTGACAATAGATTATAGACTGACTGGACACTTCATTATACCGCATTTACTCAATAAGTTGATACCTACTTACTCATCTTCCACATTTTTATATTTAACCAACTTCAAAAGGGTTCTCATTTCGTCCCGTACGTTTAAAAAAAAAAAAACTTTATCTAACTTGATATTAAGTAAAGTTCCATCTATATTTATTACAGATTCTTTGCATGTTCTATTCCTTCTGTTTTTACGAAATTATAAAAAAAAAAAATGAAATATGTATATAAAGGAATGGCTGCACCTGCGATTAGCGAGTATGCTGACAATGTCAAATAATTAATATCAAAAACCGAATTAAACTAATCTAGTTATTTATTTACATTAAAAACAAAATATTTGTATAGTCAACAATTTACTAATAATAATAAAAAATAAAAGTAAAAAATTATATACCCCACAGTCCCCCATCATTGTCGGGCGGTAGGGTGCCCAGAACGCTGGCAGCATTGCCACGTTGAATGGCAATGCTGATGTGCTGTGCGAAATAGTTTCCAGCGTTCTGATCACCGGATGTTTCGATCAGACGTTTCGCAATGTCTTGAAACCTCCGGTGGGCACCCGCCCCCCATGGACTTAAGGTTTTTAAGTTTTTAATTAAACTTAAAAAATAAATAAATTTGAAGTGTTTACTAGATGCCATATGAAAGTATTGTTATACGCTATATATAACAACAACGCAATTTTATTAATTTTTATTTCTCTCTCTTATGATTTGTTCGAGGTAAACTGCTTAACGGCTGGGCCAATTTTGACGGGACTTTGACAGATAGCTGATGTTACAAGAAGTAACAAAGGCTACTTTTATTTTAGAAAAAAAAACAGAGTTTCTTAGTCTCAAGCGGTAGAAATTGCAGGTAACAGCTAGTAATTATGGAAATTAAAATAATGTCCATTTCAAAAACTGATCGCCAACGATATTTCAAAAACTGATCGAAATGTAAAATGAATGAAAAGTGTGTATGTGTGCTGCTGCTGTCAGGCGGAACACTTTTTTCGGTTGTTTTGTGCGTGTATAACATATCTGTTTACTAGAATATCATTGGGTATTGACAAAAGTTTTGACGCGGGAAACGACTTTCCAGTGTGTGCGGAAGGCTTAAATGAAAATAAAATTCGCGACGCTACTGGAATCTGCGTCTGACATCTATTGTACGCGTGCACTGCATGCCAGATAAAAGTATACCTCTCGGAATTGTTACCCTGAACTGGAAGCAATCCGTTTTACATTACACTGTGATATATCCGTTCGTGTCTGCTTTATATTTCATTCTTTATTGGAATTTATTGATACGTGCGAAAATAAATTTCTTGTAGATACGATGCGTGGATACGTATGACTGTCCTAACGTGTATGAATTTATAAAAGTGTACAATGAAAATAAAGTATTTATTTGAAGTTTATAAGTATTATATTCTACATTGTTCTAACACGGGCCCGCACCTCTGAGATTTTAAATAATGATTACCATTTGCTGAACGGTGAAGGAAACCTGCACATCTACAGAAAGGCGTGTGAAGTTCACCAACTCGCACTTGGGCAACGTGGTGGACTATAGCCCAAATCTTCCTCGTATTGAGGGGGAATGGAGCCGGTATAATGGCAATAGGCTCGCTCCCTATTACATGGAGACCAAAATCAATCGGCGCAGTGTGAGTGCACTTCAAAGCACCACTGTCTACCCCAATATGGAGTTTTTTTTCTAGCTTAATTACACAATAATAATTAATATGGAAATTTTAGTTAATTCCAAATAAATAATGTTATTTAGGTAGCAAGTAGTAGCCGAGTGGTCGAACGCTCGCCTTGCAAATCAAAGTGTGCAGGTTCAAACCCCGGCTCGCACCTCTGGGTGGGTTTATGTGCGAATCTCATTTTCATCCAAGATTACCACTAGCTATGAAACGGTGAAGGAAAATATCGTGAGGAAACCTGCACGTCTATAGTAAGGCGTGTGAAGTTCAACCAACCCGCACTGGGCCAGCGTGGTGAACTATAGCCCAAAAATCTCCCTCGTATTGAAGGAGAATGTGCCCGGTATAATGGCAATAGGCTTGCCCCTATTACATTGGGACCAAAAATACATCGGCGAAGTGTGGGCGCACTACAGTGCACCTCTGCCTACCCCTTCGGGGACTACAGGCGTGATGATGATGTATTTATTTATTTGATATTAAAAATTGATGCGGGAGAGTTAACGCCCCAGTGTGTGAGAGGGTTTAGGTACTCTGAGAACTCTACTTAATTACCCGAGCACCGATGTCCCGTCTCTATAGTTTTATTGGCTAGCTTAGTAGAGCAACTGAAGTTTGTAGAGTTAGAACTATTACTTCGGGTTCGTTGAATTTGTAAATCTACTAATATTATAAATGTGAATGTTTTTGAGAATGGATGGTTGGATGGGTTTTACTCTTTCACACAAAAACTACTGAACGGGTCTTCATGAAACTTTACAGTATTATTGCTTATACATCAGAATAACTTGAAGCATATAATTTATAATGATATTGAGTAAACAAAGTCTACGCGGACGAAATCGCGGGTATAAGCTAGTTAGTCGATATGTGTGTCAATTAGATAAGTAGGTACTTGTATATACAGGAAATTTGATCGAAATTCGACCATGTTTTTCCAACTTTTTTTTCGTCGGCAATTTCTATAACTCGTAATATCTCGAGTCCTATGTCAAATTTGCATGTTCTGTTTTGTGAATATTGGTAGTCGCCCCTCATATGTGTAGTTTACACTGCTGAATAGGGCTATGGATGTACCCAAAGGCCAGAACACGATACATGTGACAAATATTCATAGGTGTATAACTCACAAACTATGACTGACTAAATGACTAGTTACGTATAATCTGTCTTCACTAAGCATCTACATATGAGGCACCGTTTATGTACCCAAAGTATTATTTCGGACTTCTGATACACCCTGTAGATACAAATATTAAAATTCAAGTGTCTGTTTGTAATATCAAATTAACAGCTTTTTACTAAATGCATTTACGAAAGTATATACGGTATCTACTTATATTATAAAACGAAAACAGTTTTTAATTTTTTATTTTGTGTTTCTGTCGGGTGTTTGTACCGGGTATTCTCCGAGACGGTCTGGTCGAGTGTCAAGTAAATAATAGGAAGAGCAAATTCAATAAAAAACATTATAAATAATATGGGTAATGAACGTGATAAAGATGACAGATGAAGCCCAAATGGACTTATTAAGACAATTAATGTATTACTTACATATACCAATAGTAAATACTTAAAATTCCGTTAAAGTCTGCACTCGGTTCGTTTTTACGAAAGCGCTCTTTCAGTAACAGCGAATTTCAGATATCGCGACGCTCTGATACGGGAGAGAATAGTACGGATATACCTACTTACTTGTTAGTTTTTTAACTACTACTACAGCCCTTTTAACGTCCCACTGCTGGGCACGGGCCTCCCCTCAATGCGAGGGGGATTCGGGCCATAGTCCACCACGCTGGTTCAGTGCGGGTTGGCAGACTTCACCACATAGTGGTAGCCGATTGGTCGAACGCACGCTTTGCAATCAAAATGTGCAGGTTCATACTCCGGCTCGCACCTCTGAGTTTCATGTGCGAATCTCATTTACATCCGAGATTATCACTTGCTAAGAAACGGTGAAGGAAAACATCGTGAGGAAACCTGCACGTCTGAGGGATCTTGACTAGTTCTCGATAGTTTTTCAAAGAATAAAAAAAAAAACTTACATAGATAAATAATTGGTCTCGCGCGCGGCGCTGTGCCTACTTACTATACCAAACATGAACATCCTACTAATATAATAAATGTAAAAGTTTGTGAGGATAGAATGATATTTGTTACTCTTTCACACACAAACTACTGAACGGATTTTAACGTAACTTTTCAATATTATTATTTATACATCAAAATAAAACTAAAAGATAAGGATTAACTGGATTAAGGGACAAACTTAACTTTGCGGTTGGTATAGGTGCCCATACAAGTTAACTACAAAATAGGTTTGTAAACGCAAAAAAAAACCATTTTCTAACAACAAAATTAGAGTTTTCGAATTTATTCCTTTACCCGTGCTATAAGACATTGCTTCTTGCCAAATTTTATGATTGATGATCTCCATGCGTTTTTGCGAAAAAGGGTCTTGATAGACAGACAGACGGACAACAAAATGATCCTTTTTTTTATTTTTTGAATGGACTACGCTGTTGGCCGTGAGTTGGCCTTTACAGCTTCAGCGGAGGAGGACAAAATGATCCTATGAGGGTTCCTTTTTAGGTACGGAACGACTATATAAGTAACAAACAGTTGTATCCACGTTATACTTTACCAACCCTTACTTCCGCACTTGTTTCGCGAGCGCCGCGCTCGAGACAGTTTGGAATTGAAAAAGAAAACTCCAACACGCCGGAGGAACTGTGAGGAAATAATGTCACATTACAGTACCTATCTACATCGCGAGGTAGATATACCCACTGACTTGCTTGACTGACTGATCCAACTCCTCCTACACCTTTTTCGATTAAATTCATGCGGGTTCCAAGACAATTTAGCTTTTCCCCGGGACTCGCCGAGGGTCAAACCTCGGTGTTTTCAATGGACACCGCTGTCGATCCTGGCTTACAGGAGTAACAGTGGTGGGAATGTGTGGCGGGCTTAGTCCCAATAAAAATACCCACTGACTGGTGTGAGCCAATTAACTTGTTTTTTTTTAATGTACTTACCCTGTATACACAGGGTACATTCCATGGGGGAATCACGACCCTCAGTAATGAGGAGCACAACGCGAGAAGGAGGAGTAGGTATATAAAGGCTGCATCCGTATCGGGTGTAGCATAAAAATTTGATCAAAATTAGTTTTTCAACATTTTTTTCCTCTTAAATTTCTATAACTTGCAATATCTCAATATCTCGTCCTATGTCAAATTGCGGTCAAATCCCCCTAATGAGTGTAGTTTACACTGCTGAATAGGGTTATGGATGTACCCAAAGGCCAGAACACGATCTACTACTACTACTTTTAACGTCCCACTGCTGGGCACGGGCCTCCCCTCAATGCGAGGGGGATTCAGGCCATAATCCACCACGCTGGCCCAGTGCGAGTTGGCAGACTTCACACATCTATCGAGAACTAGTCAAGTTTCCTCAGACGTGCAGGTTTCCTCACGATGTTTTCCTTCACCGTTTCATAGCAAGTATAGAATCTCGGATGAAAATGAGATTCGCACATGAAACCCAGAGGTGCGTGCCGGGGTTTGAACCTGCACACTTTGATTGCAAGGTGTGCGTTCGAAATAACTTTTTTTTTAATGTACCCTGTATATACAGGGTGTTTCAGAAGTCTGAAATAATACTTTGACGTTTGCATCAGTATCGGGTGTGGTATAAAAATTTGATTGAAATTCGACCATGTTTTTTCAACGTTTTTTTCGTCAATTTCTCGTAATTATCTCGAGTGTTATATAAAATTTTCGTGTTCTGTTTTGTGAATATTGGAAGTCTCCGCTCATGAGTGTAGTTTACACTGCTGAATAGGGTTATGGATGTACCCAAAGGCCAGAATCACGATATCTGTGACAAATATTCAAAGGTTTATAACTCAGAAACTATGTTATTTGGGTATAAACTTATATGTACCTAAAGTGTTATTTCGGACTTCTGATACACCCTGTATATTAAGATTGAATTTCTATAACGATCACTTATTGAACGGTGAAGGAAAACATCGTGAGAAAACCTGCACGTCTATAGAAAGGCGTGTGAAGTGCACTAATTCGTAGGGGGCCAGCGTGGTGGACTATGACCCAAATCTCCCTCGTATGGAGGGGGAATGTGTCCGGTTTAATGGTAATAGGCTCGCCCCCTAGTACATTGGGACCAAAATACATTGCCGTAATTTTGGTGCAATGCAGTACACCTTTGCCTACCCCTTTGGAAATACAGGCGTGATGATGATGTATTCATACAACCTACTTGCTAACAGACTTCGAAATCGAACT
Organism: Ptilodon capucinus; assembly: GCA_914767695.1. Lineage (NCBI taxonomy): Eukaryota > Metazoa > Arthropoda > Insecta > Lepidoptera > Notodontidae > Ptilodon > Ptilodon capucinus. The sequence continues at coordinate 3,229,635 of OU611830.1, read as the reverse complement.
TTCCAAAATTTGTCACAGTTTGGGTGTAACTGGGATCGCACCCAGATTATTTTTATCTGACTACTGTGGAGGATTATGATAATAGTAGTACTCTACCATAGACTAACTAGAGAACCCATATCGACTCCGCACTGGCGCATTTTTTTTTTTACTTCTTTCTGACATCCGCCATTAAAGTTACCTGTAGTATACAGCAACTTCAATGGTGGACGTCAAAAAAATCGCTGCAGTGCGCAGGCGATAGGGCATCCCCGTTATACATATCTCGATGGCTAAGACACTTGCAATGCTGATTCCCTTTGGGAGATATCAACCAGCCCTATTTCAGGTCACCGCTTGCATGGATCAGCCTTTCAGATACATCTTTTAAAATTATTTGCAGATTTAAACACATTTTTAGTAAAAAAAACAAAATTATAATTTCAACAAAATGAATTTATAATTATTGACATAGAGAATGGTTATATTGAGGGGTAGAAAATTTTACTTAGGGATACTTTTGGGCGATACTGATGTTAATAAATACCTATTTAGAATCATTTAACCCTCAATAAAATTAAATACCATACCCTTAACACGGCACAGGCCCACTCCGACCTTGACCTCTTCTCCATTCAAAAACACTTCAAAATAGCGTCCGAACGCTATTTTAAAAAAGCCGCGTCGCATTCAAATCCTCTAATTGTCGCCGCCGGCAATTACGAGCCAGACCCCGCGCACACATCATCAACACGACGCCGCCGTCCGCGGCACGTGTTGATTGATCCTCCTGACACCATCACTGCTCTCCTCGACCCGGGCGTCGAGAGGGCCACTCACACACAGACATCAGCCTCAAACAGACACCGACCTCGCCGGCGAGGTCGAGGAACCCCCTCTTCTGCTCGTAGGTGCATCTTTGCACCGAGGAGCGCAGTCATTACCTCTCCCCTCACGGCAACTGCCCAAGCCGAGGTCGTGCCCCATGTGGCGCCCTTGAGCTAGTTGCCCACCTCTTCCGCCCTTAAGGCTTTGGCTGGAGTCGCACTCTGCACTCGCCACTCCTCCGGTGAAGCTGTAAAGACCAACTCACGGCCAACAGCGTAGTCCATTAAAAAAAAAAAAAAAAAAAAACGGCACAGGCAAGCGAAACTGTACTCAGTGTGATGTACATAAAGATAAATTTCTTCGGCAGGAACATCTAACTATGCATCTAATTTTTTTTGCATCATTGATAACATGTCGTTGAAAAATGTACTTTATATGTGTGTCAATAAAGTTACTTTTTGTTTTGGCAAAAAATATCCACCTATGGGTGCGGTGCAGCTTTGAATTCATTATAGGTCTTCAGACATCTAATCATCCGGAATGCTGTCATCATCTTCCATAATTAAATCTTCAATCAAACTTTCATCATCATCCTGCTTGGTGATTTGTTTCTTAGCAGGATCAGTCAAGGTTTTCTTTTCTTTGATACCAAATACAGTCATATATGGAGTTTGACCATTATCATTATACACAGTAGTGTTCATTTTCCATTGCAACATATAACACAGTGCAACCCAAGTGTTACTGTCTTTTTCCTCCATCATTTGTTTTATTTCCGTTTGTATCTGAGTCACTCTCGCATGAATTCGCGTATTATTTTTAAATTGCAACTTAATTTTATATGGCAACACCATCGCTCTCTGGATGATTTCAAATACTCTTATAAACAACCCACCATTTTCACGTATCTGAACGGTTAACGGCGAGCCGAAATCAGTGAATATTTTCATCAATTCCAATGCAATTTCTGTACCATCAGAATCTGCGATAGACACTGGTACTAAATGTCTGAATCGGGTTTTCAAGTCATCGTAGACAAGTATTGAATCATATACCATGTCATTATGCGGTGTCATGTCTATTAAGTAAATGGACGTTAATATATTCGGTGTGGTCCTAACTTTGCACACGAAACAAACTTCGTTTATAACTTCAGCAGTCTTCTTACTCAGATAATATGATTTATTAAGCTTTAGCCGCATTAACATATCCTCTTTGTTGGCATGGGCTGGATGTTGGTGTATTTTCCATATGATTTCAAACGACTGCTCCCATGGTATGACCTTTTTTCGTGATTTGAATGGTAAACGTACCTTCCATAAATAATCCTTGCCATTGTCTGTGATCACGTCGTAACAGTATATAGAACTATGAGAATCTGAAGGTCGTTGATTGTCGTTTTTTATTTTTGCTATCATATAATTCACAAAATTAATGTCCCATTGTTTTTTTACTAGTCCGTAACGGGCTTTCAGTCTCTCGTAGTACTCACATTTCATATACTCGATCGCCGAATGCTCCATTTTGTCGCAAGCAATGGAGAGTTTATTATTTTGGAAATATTCCTCGTATTTTGAAGTCATCTTATAGAATTTTATGTGTTGTAAATAAACAACAAACAAAAACAGCCCGCCGACAAGAGAGAGAGACGCGATTTGTGACAGCTACACATATGTCAATGTCAACGAATGTTAAAAACGGAACGTTAAAATATTATGGTTTATTACTATTTTTATTTAAATTCGTTAAAGATGCAAGAAAAAATCGTATAAAGTTATTTGTATCCACAATTTTTAACCCATATTTTCTAACTATTTTTAGTGTGTATTTAGGATTTAATTTAATTAGTTTTCAAGCTATTCAATTACTTGACACTGGCATAATATCTGATTATTACGGAAAGCCGTATCTTACTTCATTATAGTTCGGGAGGCTTAAAATTATTAATGAGTGGTCTCACTACACAAATTTTATGTTCATATTAATACAGAGTTCTTTTTATAAGCTTTATATTAACTTGCAATGTATGAATGTCTGGGTGGAATCTTGCAACTGAATTTTAAATCAGTTATCTTTAACCTTTTTTTATCTTTAACCGATTGAGCTGAAATTTGGTATACACGCTCATTTTGGATGACAATGCATGCTTAGCTATGTGACGTCATTCTAATTCCAATATGGCGGATCATCCAAGATGGCAGAATAATTATTTTTTTGCACTACCACAGTATGGGTATCATATGAAAGGGCTTGCTGAGGAGAACACGAAAACTAAGGGCAATTAAATAAAAGTTTTTTTTTAACCATATTTTTTTTGGTTGTGGTGTCAATCGATTTGTTATTATTATGGCCCGACTTAAACGATAGGAGTCGAATTAACCCCGATTTCATTCCTATTCTAGTAACAGATTCTTAAACTTTTGTCTTAATTAAAGTTTTACCTTTTTATACCTAATTAATTTACATGATATTTCAAAATGCTCGTCCGAAAAATCTAAGGGAATTTGCTGGCGCTTACCTATATCAAAAGAGCTACTTAACCCTATATTTACCTAGAAGCTGGTTCCAATAAGCATTGGCCCTTTTACACCTTTATAAAAGAAGAACATAAGTACTTAACTCACAATACATTGAAGCAATCAAAAGCTAATCTCATTGATTCCTGCAATCTTACCAAAACCGATCTCACGAGGGTCGAAGCCAATTGTTATAACCTCGAATCCTAACAATATTCGAATCCAATCTACTTTATTGTCCATCTATTTTTTTTCTGTCCGCTCGCGTAACGACTCTCTTGAAACAAAAGGAACGTCACGCTTGTAGTCCCCGTGGGGTCGACAGAGGTTAAACAGTTTCAATTTTTTTTTGCTAATACCAAAGAGATCTGTATTAATAAAAAAAAAAATACATTTTTCAAAGATATGTCATCGATGACGTGTGAGAATTTAGTCGCGTGGTTGCGTCGCTATAGCTATTGGAATTCTATCTTTATGTTAATTGATACAGGGTACATTTTGTAACAAAGTCAATTGATTTCGCTCTACCAAGTGATATTACATAGAGTACTTTTTTACGTAAGTAGGACATACGTTAGATAGTATAAAGCTATGTACTTATCTAGTTATAAATTTTAAAACCGATAATAAAGATGGTTCCCAAAATGGAAACGAGGATCGAGAAACCCGCTGGCGTAAAGTGATCCTATAAGGGTTCCTTTTCTCATTTTGATGTACGGAACCCTTAAAACATTGAAGTAAAATTTGATAAAAAGACTTGGTCTCACTTTGCTATTCCGATTTTTGTAGAGACAAGACATTTTATTTTATAAATTTCGCTTTCACAACGGACCGTCGTAACTCTTCATATACTTGTCCACGTTAGCTTCGGACAGAGCTCGGCAATATTTTTCGCAAAGCTTTACATTATTTAAACACTTGATACTGTTTTGTACTGAAATGTAGAACATTTGTTTCGTAGCCTTTTGACCTCCCCCCTTACCACTACTTCTTTTACTGTAATATACAGGGTGTATCAGAAGTCCGAAATAATACTTTGGGTACGAATACGGTAGCTCATTATGTGGATGCTTAGTGAAGACAGTTTATGCTTATCTATCATAGTTTATGAGTTACAGACCTTTGAGTATTTTTCACAGATATCGTGTTTTGGCCCTTGGGTACATCCATAATCTTATTCAGCAGTGTAAACTACATTTACGATGGGTGGATACTAATATTCACAAAATAGAACATGAAAATTTAACACAGAACTCGAGATATTATTACAAGTTGTAAAAGTAGGCGGCGATAAAAAAAATGGAAATAATGGTCGATTTTCGATCATTTTTAGGGTTCCGTACCCAAAGGGTAAAACGGGAACCCTATTACTGAGACTTCGCTGTCCGTCCGTCCTTCCGTCTGTCACTAGGCTGTATCTCATGAACCGTGATAGTTAGAGAGTTGAAATTTTCACAGATGATGTATTTCTGTTGCCGCTATAACAACAAATACTAAAATACAGAATAAAATAAATATTTAAGGGGGCTCCCATACAACAAACGTGATTTTTTGCCGTTTTTATAGATAATGGTACGGAACCATTTGTGCGCGAGTCCGACTCGCACTTGGCCGGTTTTTATACCATCCAGTTTTGTAACCGATACTGATGCAAACGTCAAAGTATTATTTCGGACTTCTGAAACACCCTGTATATCATCGGGAGATCTAGGTAGGTATACAAATAAATAAAATTCAAGTGTCTGTTCAACAAAATAACATAATGTTATTTTAAAATAACAATAAAATAAAACATAACTAAATGTATTATGATAGTATTTTCAATACCTATAACGAAAATGCAATTAAAATCGATTAAAATCTAATAAACGTTTCAAGTAAAATCAAAGTTTTTTATTCAAATTAATCGTCAATATAAAAAAAGTAATAATAGTATCTTTACCACCCATTCAGAATGCATTTCATAGGAAATCTATGGAGAAGAATGGGCAAGAAACTGCATGGTTGCTCTTTTCCAATAGGGATATAGATTTTTATGTGTTTTTTCTTAATTAACAATCATACTAAGCCACACATTCCCCCCGCTGTTACTCCTGTAAGCCAGGATCGACAAGATCAAAAGGATCGACAAGTGGCAAAGGTGCGGTCTGCTCTCATTGCATTGCTGCTCCTGAGAATGTATTACTTGCAATAATTATCATTTTGAAAAGAGTAACCATTGAGTTTCTTACCGGCTCTTCTCAGTGGAAGCAGCATTCCGAACCGGTGGTAGAATCTGACTATTTGTAAGTGCTTTTTGGCCTACACGAATAAAAAAAAATGATTTTGATTTTGACAGCAGTGACCATTGAAGACACCGAGGTTTGACCGTCGGCGAGTCCCGGGGAAAAGCTAAATTGTGTTGGAACCCGCGCGAATTTAATCGAAAAAGGTGTAGGAGGAGTTGGAAGAAAAATGTACCCACTTCCCTCCATTGCAAAGCGGGATATAAAAATAACTATTGGCTGCATTGCCACAGAAATAAAGAAAGCACCACGGATACTATTTAACACTAGTAGGACCTAACAATTTGAGCTGCATTATAGGTACTTGATTCCAGTAACAATCATACATTAAAAACTACTTGCATTAGGTAAGCACATATTCCAAGAATAGCTATACTCCATTTGTTATAACATTAGAAATAAGAGGCTCGTAGAAGCAGGAGTGCAAAAAAAAATATTTCAAAAACAAAATAACAATGGAAAACCAGTAACAAATAACAAAAGAAATTACTAAAATTCGGTAATAACTTGTTTGTTACAAGGCGTAGCATTCAGAAGTATTCACATGTGAATGACAATCACAGAACATTGTTAACGTCAATATGACTGCCAACATAAACCGGCAAAATAAGAAAGATCCTGTTGTCACAACGGATGAAGGGATTAGGTAACATTTTAGATTTGGTAGGATTATAGTGAAACGAAAAAACGTTCCCGGTATTATTCATCCCTGCGTATTTAGGTTTTTTGTAACGACACTGTTATTTTAAATTGTAAAATATATATATATATAAATGAAAGCCACTTCACTTAATAAGATACATAGTGAAAATGATTAGTTACAGTGAGACTGCTGGTTTAAAAATATAGTCCAATAAATTGGGCGTCAATCGTAACTGTAATATGTTAATTGTTACTTTTGTTACAAAGTGTACATTAAAAAGAACCTTTGTTAACTAACTACAGCCCTTTTTAACATCCCACTGCTGGGCACGGGCCTCCCCTCAATGCGAGGGGGATTCAGGCCTTTGTCCACCACGCTGGCCCAGTGCGGGTTGGCAGACTTCACACATCGAGAACTAGTCAAGTTCCCTCAAACGTGCAGGTTTCCTCACGATGTTTTCCTTCACCGTTTCATAGCAAGTGGTAATCTCGGATGTAAATGAGATTCGCACATGAAACCCAGAGGTGCAAGCCGGGGTTCGAACCTGCACACTTTGATTTGCAAGGCGTGCGTTCGACCACTCGGCTACCACTGCTTTAACCTTTGTTAACTTCTTTCTAATGCTATAACAAATTGAGTATAATACACTTACACTTACTAGTAATGCTTTTAGACCACTTTACTTTGAGCTCCAAACACTTAGAACAGCTCTCACACGCTCGGAATGACACAGAGATTCATTCGATAGTTGCTTAGTATAGTAGGAGTAGTATATACATCGTGTTTCAGAAGTCCGAAATAATCTTTGACGTTTACATCAGTATCGGGTATAAAAACGAATGGTATAAAAGTTTAATCGAAATACGATCATGCTTTTTCAAGGTTATTTTCATCGCCATTTTTGAAATCTTGTCATGTCTGGAGTCCTATGTGAAATTTACAAGTTCTGACCTATGAATATTAGTAGTCACCTCGCGTTCATGTAGTTCGCACTGTTAAATAGGATTATGGATGTGCCCTAAGCCCACATACCTGTGACAAATATTCAAAGGTCCATAACCCAGAAACTATGATATTAAGGTATAATCTGTCTTCACTAAGCATCCACATATGAGCTACCGTATATGTACCCAAAGTATTATTTCGGACTTCTGATACACTCTGCATATCGATGCAGCTTCAAACGCTACGTTTAATCCAACCTGAGTGCTCCTAGTATCGGGTTTCAATCGAAGATATGGGATGTAAAACATGACAAAGGTTCATACGAGCGTAGATCTTTGTGATGGATATTAAGCACTAGCTGAGCCCGTGATTTCGTATGCGCGGAATTTAAGACCCCTTAATCTTTTACCAATATAAAAGTTCTCAAATTACTCCTTATAACATCTGCTATCTGCGAGTGAAAGTTCCGTCAAAATCGGTTCAGCCGTTAAGGAGTTTACTCAGAACAAACAGAGAGTAAGGCGTTATAGGTAGGTACCGTATATAGTTTCATATGTCTATTAGTTTATTTATATTCTTATGTAGTTTTTTCATGAAAGAGTAACAAACATCCATCCATCCATCCAGGAGTAGGATTCCCAGCGCATATTTCCGAGTAAAACTCGCATGGAATTTCAAACAATAAGCGTGATAGAGCAAAGTGTTTCAAATTTCCTGTTCAAGATGGCTGCCTGAATACGGAGGAGGGAACCTCGTAATCCAGGGTTGACACAAAACAAATATTTACTATCTTTACAAGCATAAGAAATTCATACAAAAGAACGACACTCAAACCGAAAACCAAATCTTAAAAATGGTTATCTGTCTGTTTGAGGTAAAGTCGGCTAGACCAATTTTAACGGGTCTTTCACTGGCAGATAGATATTTTTTTAAAGGACCACGCTGTTGGCCTTGCGTGGACTTTACAGTTTTACCGAAGGGATCTGGCAGATAGTGTTATAAGGAGTAACTTAGGAAATTTTATTTTTGAGAGTGATTTAGGGCACCACGCGAAAAAAAAAACATTATTTCCAGGTAATTTTCCATAATTCCATGCGGATGAAGTTGCGGGTACAGCTAGTTGTATAATATATACAAGGTACCTACCTACTCTATGTAACCGACAATTAAAATACTGCTGGTATAGCCCTTTTAACGTCCCACTGCTGGGCACGGGCCTCCCTTCAATGCGAGGGGGCCATAGTCCACCACGCAGGCTCGATAATAATATTAAATGAATACCTGCTAAATATTATGTAACCCTAAACTTCGAAGTAATTCATTGCAAGACCAAGTCACGATGGGACGTAATGACGTAAGTTCTAAACGGAACTTTGACAACTTTATTATTGTTTGATATACGCTTACAAGTGGCATCCCTAGAATTTGGTAAGTAGAAATTGAACGTCGCTAAGCAAGAAGGATCCAATCCACAAAATTTAAAAAAAATGTTAAGTACACTAAACGGTTCATAAAGTAGCGCTTTTTAATCAACAAAAAAAACCGGCCAAGTACGAGTCGAACTCGCGCACGAAGGGTTCCCTACCATTATGTCTAAAACGGTAAAAAAAACATGTATGGGAGCCCCCCTTTAATATTAATTTTATTTTAATTCAGTTATTTGTTTTTAAAGTGAATATATAAATAAATATTTTGTGAATATTTCAAGCGTCTACCTATTGCAGTTCTCAATATCGAGCAAAAAAAACACGTTTGTTGTATCTGAGCAGGTTAGCTGTATTGGAAACAGACAGACAGACAGATGGACGGACGGACAGCAGAGTCTTATTAATAGGGTCCCGTTTTACCCTTTGGATACGGAAGCCTATAAAGATCGTATTGAAAAATTAAAGCAAGTAGTATTTTAACCACCTAGGTTACCATCCCACGTGTCCCAAACTTCAAGTTGGCATATCCCAAATGTGACTTAATGTGGATTGGGTCCTTTTTGTTTAAGAACGTCCAAGTAATCTTCTAAGGCAGCAAAATGTTACAGAAGATTAAAATTGAAGGTAGATAAAGAAATTAAATAAGTGATTGAATGTGGTTAAACCCTGAAACAAACTGGGGCAAGTGATATAACTTAATGTTTATTACTGAAAATATACTTTGTTTCAATATTAATAGAGATTGAATTTCTGTGGTAAAAATCTTACGACCCGAGACTAAATTTTCTTGCGTCACAGATGACACTTCGTTTAAAAATGTGCTTTATCTATAAGTAAATACAGTTCAGTTTGGTATTTATTATTTGGTAGCCGAGTGGTCGAACGCACGCCTTACAATCGAAGTGTGCAAGTTCAAACCCTGGCTTGCACCTCTAGGATTTATGTGCGAATCTCATTTGCATCTGAGATTATCACTTGCTATGAAACGGCGAAGGAAAATATCGTGAGCAAACCTGCATGTCTGAGGGAACTTGACTAGTTTTCGATAGATGTGTGAAGTCTGCCAACCCGCATTGGGCCAGTGTGATGGACTATGGCCTGAATCCCCCTCACATTGAAGGGAGGCCCGTACCCAGCAGTGGGACGTTAAAAGGGCTGTAGCAGTAGTAGTAGTTGTGTGTAGAGTGATGCGAATGGATAAGGTGAGGAATGTATATATTAGAGGTAGTATAAAAGTAGCGCCCATAACAGAAAAAGTGAGAAGTAAGAGACTAGAATGGTTTGGGCATGTGATGAGAAGAGATGAGAAACATGTGACTAAAAGAGTGATGAGTATGAATGTGGATGGATACAGAGCGGGGGGAAGACCAAAGAAAAGATGGATGGAGTGTGTAAAAAGTGATATGAATAAGATCGGAGTCGATGTTGGTATGACGAAAAAGTGAGACGAATGGAAGAAATGGACATACTGCGCCGACCCCAAATAATGGGATAAGGTAAGGCAAATGATGATGAGTAGTGGTAGTAGTTATTACTGCTAGGAAACTTTTTTTCTTCTTTATAAGCAGAAAGAGGCGAGTTTCATGATTGCAGTAAAGTTATTATTAGCGTTGCTCCCTCCTCCCCGCTTTGATCTAAAGTTTCAAACATCACAAAGGCGTTTTTTAGGGATCCGTACCCAAAGAGTAAAACGGGAACCCTATTACTGAGACTTCGCTGTCCGTCCGTCCGTCCATCCGTCCATCCGTCCGTCCGTGCGTCCGTCCGTCTGTCACCAGGCTGTATCTCATGAACCGTGATAGCTAGAGACCTGAAATTTTAATGATGTTTTAATGATATGATATAATTTATTTTAATGATGACCTGATATTTTAATATAGCGGCAACAGAAATCTGTTGCCGCTATAACAACAAATACTAAAAAACCGGAATAAAATAAGTATTTAAGGGGGCTCCCATACAGCAAACGTGATTTTTTTGCCGTTTTTATAGATAATGGTACGGAACCGTTCGTGCTCGAGTCCGACTCGCATTTGGCCGGTTTTCTTTACTTCCAATCTTTTAATTGTGTTTGTTTTATATACAAAAGTGTGGGGTGGCTTCATACTATTTTGTTTACGGATTTGATGCCCCATTGTACGGGGAGCTTTATAAAAATATCTATAATCTTCACAAAGATGACTATAACCTCCCAAGATGCTCATTCAGTACTTAACAGAAACGTCTTATTTTCATAATTAATACAACGAAATTCCTGCAAAGAGACAATTTCAGATGATATTTTAGTCTCAAACAATTATTAAAATGATCAACGAATCTCCTAATAAAGGGAGATTAAATTTTCATGCTACGTCAACGCGGATCGTCTTCAATTAATACTAGACCTTCTTGCGGTGTTAATAGGGATTAAATTCGAGGCGCAAGTAGGATTTGGCTACAAAAACTCGCAATTAAAAATTTTTTTTTTTGAAAGTCTAAGATTACCACAGAAATTCAATCTTTATGCACATTGACACAGAGCTCGTTTTGGTATTGGCACAATTTTTATCGTGCATCATCGACGCCTCAGTGTGCGAGCTTTAACATACACTTCGTGATTTTTACCAAACCATACCCTTTTTTTTTTTTTTTTTTGTAAGGACTTATTGGCCGTGAGGTGGCCTTTACAGCTTTACCGGAGGAGTGGCGAGCGCAGAGTGCACTCCACCATACCCATAACATCCTCCTACCAATATTATAAGTGTGAAAGTTTGTGAGGATGGATGGAAGTTTGTTAGTCTTTCACGCAAAAACTGCTGAACGGATTTTGTTGAAACTTTACAGTATTATTGTTTATACACCAGAATAACTGATATGTTATAATGTTTAACGATATTGAACAATCTAAGTCTGCGCGGATAAAGTCGCGGGTAGAAGCTAGAGGATGGATTGATGTTTGTCACTCTTTCACGCAAAAACCACTGAACAGATTTTGATGAAACTTGGCAGTGTTCATGTTTATACATGAGAATAGCGTTTATGGTATAATTTATAACGATATTAATTAAGCGAAGTCTCATATGAGCAAGACACACGAGACACTAAATGTACGGTACGCGGTGGAATATTTTACTTTGGACACCGACATTTTTTTGCAGAAAACAATATTTTTTCGCTCACTCAACTGTTTCCGTGGAGCGTCGCTACGCTTAAAATCTGAGCTTCAAAACGTTATACGTACCGTATTAAGGGGGAGATAGAAGATAGATAGCTACAGTAAATAAATAAATATCGCTAGGCACACTCATCGTATGATCCCAAACTTAACAAAACTTGGACTAAAAAAAAAAAAAAAGGGGGTGAAAGGCTATTTAAGCGACACTTTTGGGTCATATTGATTTATCCGCATGGTTGTCCCTGGGGGGGGAGCATGGATCGCCGAATTGTCCGCGGGTCCGGATCATGGGTACCCTGAATTATCCGGCCCTAATATTGGCTCGCGACGGCGCGGCGCGCACTTCACAAAATCACGTATTGGCACGAAATTGTTTATGTCACAGTACCAAATGCTATGTTTTTTGCGTTAACTATGAGTTAAGCTATAGATTTTTAGCTTTTGTTTGTCGATTTACGATTTAATTTACTGTTAAATTGCGATCAAATTGATGACGCGCACCAAACTGACACAAACGATAGCATACTGTAAAGGATAGGATATTGTAAAGGATAGGATACTGTAAAGGATAGCATACTGTAAAGGATAGGATACTGTAAATGATAGGATACTGTAAAGGATAGGATGCTGTAAAGGATAGGATACTGTAAAGGATAGGATACTGTAAAGGATAGGATACTGTAAAGGATAGGATACTGTAAAGGATAGGATACTGTAAAGGATAGGATACTGTAAAGGATAGGATACTGTAAAGGATAGGATACTGTAAAGGATAGGATACTGTAAAGGATAGGATACTGTAAAGGATAGGATACTGTAAAGGATAGGATACTGTAAAGGATAGGATACTGTAAAGGATAGGATACTGTAAAGGATAGGATACTGTAAAGGATAGGATACTGTAAAGGATAGGATACTGTAAAGGATAGGATACTGTAAAGGATAGGATACTGTAAAGGATAGGATACTGTAAAGGATAGGATACTGTAAAGGATAGGATACTGTAAAGTTAAAAAATGTCGCTTAAGTCAAAAAGCATTTCACCGCTCGATATAATATCGAGCCATCCACTAACGTTAATTCCTGCCGGAATCTACAATCCTTACGGAATGAACGCCAGTGGATTTTCAAGAGCGGGAAAGAATGACGGTATTAAAATCCCGCCTTCCCTCCCGTCGCGAAGGACGCGACGCGACTGTGATCAAGTTAGTGCCTGTTTATTTGTCCGGCGTGATTGAGCACTTATCATTTTGTAAATCCACAAAGTTAATTCAAAATGACGAGCATTCCTTTTAAATGACAACAATCATCATCAAATTTCATTGTACAACGGGATAAGCCAGAAGAAATGGACGTTAGTGGATGGGCCGCTATTGGACTGGGGGCGATCCCAGTTACACCCAGAAGAGGGCAGAATCCGCCATTTCTGAAATTTGGCGGGAATCGAAGCCGCATCCACCTAGTTCACTGAGCCATCATCATCATCTCTATTCGAGAAAAAAACCGGCCAAGTGTGATTCAGACTCGCGCACGAAGGGTTCCATAAAAACTGGATCTACAAAAACGTCAAAAAAATCACGATTGTTGTATAGGAGCCCCCATAAATATTTATTTTATTCTGTTTTTTAGTATTTGTTGTTATAGCGGCAACAGACATACATCATCTGTGAAAATTTCAAGTCTCTAACTCTCACGGTTCATGAGATACAGCCTGGTGACAGACGGATGGACAGACAGCGAAGTCTTAGTAATAGTGTTCCCGTTTTACCCTTTGGGTACACACCCTAAAAACGAAAAAATGCGACCAATTCGACTCTTTGTTTCTACATATCTCGAATAGAGATTGATGTCTGTCAAGCTAAAATCGGGCCCTTGTACTGCAGTTTGTTTTAGTATTTGCAAATATTTTGAAGCGTCTGTCTTGACGCCCCAGCGTGTGCAGGGGTTTTTACTTATGTCAGCTGGATGAAGTAACAATTATATCCGGATATCTTTCCCTTAATGAGAGGACTAAAACTGTGCATAATTAATATCTTTGAGCGGACACACATTGCATATTCATAGCGGCGGACGGTTCGCCATAAAACTAGATTACTAGACAGTTTTCTATCATTCCTAAAATAAATGATGCTAGGATTAATTTATAACTAGATTCTACCCTCGACTTAGATCGTTCAATATCGTTATAAATTATAGACTATATGTTGGTCTATATGTCTGTACGAGGACTGGTCCATACAGTGCGGGTTGGTGAACTTCACACACCTTTCTATAGATGAGCAGGTTTCCTCACTATGTTTTCCTTCACCGTTCAGCAAGTGGTAATCATTGTTGAAAATTACAGTCGCACATGAAAAATATCTCAGAGGTGCGGGCTCGGGATTTGAACTTGCACCCCGTACGCCCACGAGGCTACCACTGCTCATCACTTACCTCATGAAAAAGGTTTTGGCTCGTCTCATCACGTGTTTAAGCTTCGTGATGGTACAGATGAGTACACAATCCAACTCTTGGCATCCTTTGATGCAGAACACTTCATTTACACCAGGCGTAGACAAAACAATGTATAGTGCTTTTTACGTAAGGACTCAGTGGGGTAGACATATTTGTGCTCGAATGTACTTTCCCTTACAGTTAGAACAACGCTTTTAAGTAGTACAATTGTATCTTGAACCTCACAAGCGTAAAAAGCGCGCGTAAAAAGCGCGTAACTTTTTATCGATACTAAAACGAACTGTATTAATTTATAGAAAGAGCACATTTTTGAACGAGCGCATTGATAACGTGGGAAAATTTTGTCGCATAGCTTTTACCACAGAAATCTTTATTTGTAATGGCGCATTGTACATTTCAAAGTCAAGTTATTACAAATACGGTAGCTAATACGTGGATGCTTAGTGAAGACAGATTATACCTAACCATCAGTCTCAGAGTTGTAGACGTTTGAGTATTTGTCACAAATGTCGTCTCGCGGCTTTTGGATAATGTGCCTATTAAGCAGTGTTAATATATTTACGAGGGGCGGCTACTAATAGTCACGAAACAGAACATGAACATTTTACATAGGACTCGAGATATCTTAACTAACTACAGCCCTTTTAACGTCCCACTGCTGGGCACGGGCCTCCGCTCAATGCGAGGGGGATTCAGGCCATAGACCACCACGCTGGCCCAGTGCGGGTTGGCAGACTTCACACATCTATAGAGAACTAGTCAAGTTCCCTCAGTCGTGCAGGTTTCCTCACGATGTTTTCCTTCACCGTTTCATAGTAAGTGATAATCTCGGATGAAAATGAGATTCGCACATAAACCCAGAGGTGCCAGCCGGGATTTGAACTTGCACACTTTGATTGCAAGGCGTGCGTTCGACCACTCGGCTACCACTGACCGAGATATCATAAGATTTAGAAATAGGTGTTTAACAAAAAGTGGAAAAAATATGTTTGTAGTTTGAACAAATGTCTATTCCATTCAATTGAATACTCGATATTCATGTTTAATCAATTGTCAATGTATTATTTCGGTCTTCTGAAAAACCCTGTTTACGATGGTAAAACATATAAAATATTAAAAATGGATAAAATTTATCTAAATAATTCCATAAAGCTCGGAGCTATGCAATCGGGTACCATCTGAAGCGTGTCTGAACAACAATGAGTGGAACAAAGAGGAGCGCAACGAAGGTAGAGAGGGGAGGATATCATACGTGCACTCTACATAGAGTCGTGTAGAAAATGTAGAGATTGTTCCGAGATACGTTTGATGCAAAGTAGTCGATAAAATATTTTTAGTATACCTGTAGCCTTAGCTGAAGTTTAATCTCTTTCAACTGTCAGATTTGACAAGAGAATGACGTCACTCCGAGCCATTTCCAATGTAAAAAGCCACAGGGGCCTAATTCTCGCATGATTGACATAATTTCTAATTCAACATACGTGAAAACAAAACGATAAATTGGTCGCGTTTTATTTATCGTATTTTTACGCCACGTATGGACTCTAGCTTATTATAATAAAAAAAAATACGAATGGAAACGCAATTAAAAGTTGGTGCGTATCAAAATTTAACATCACACAGCACTTCAGGAGTCGTACACCGAGAAATGTTTACCGGTAAAAGTACAGCCGCCCACTTTAAAAAGTAACACGTTAGGAACGAGCGGCCGTCAAACGCCACGGGTTCCCTGCTATTGAAATAAATGTACATTAAACATTCTGTGTATTTTGCTTATCATATATTTTTACATTTGTTTAGTAAATTGTTCTATTCTTTTATTTTTTCTTATTTTGTTTACTTATAAAGCGGCTTTCAGACTACGCTATAAAAAGTATATCGTACAACAGAATCAGAATCAGAATATTTTTTATTCATATAAACCAATACAGGCACTTATGAATCGTCAATAAATAGTAAAAATAGTAGCTACCACCCATTCGGAATGCATTTCCTATGGAGAAGAATGGGCAAGACACTCCATGGTTGCTTTTTTCAAACAATGTCGCGCACCATACAAAGCCAATAATATATAGTACAGTATAGTGTGAACGTGGTGACAACAATGTATGGTGCGCGATATTGTTGTGCTATAAGCTATATACTATATGCTATAATATTATAGCGTAGTCTGAAACCCGCTTAAACAACCTAATTCAATTGTTATTCGCCTTATCTGTCAAAGTCCAAGTCAAATCATTTGTTTTGTATAGGCTTATTTCATAGGGCACTTACGAATAGTCAGGTTATATTTTACAATATTTTCCTTGTCTGCTATTATGCTACGGTATTGGACGCGAACTCGACTGAGAAGATCCGACAAGACACTCAGTGGCATTACTTTTTTTATTGACTTTATTTTTAATAGCAAAATTTTGTCGTATATTTTGATGCAATAGTGAGTGAAATGTTTGTAGATAGTTGCAATGTTAGGTTAATATAACAAATAACTAATCTTTATTGTTAAAAACAAGTAATAAAAATCGAGTAACGAACTCTAACGGTAACCATTCGTAGAAAATTTTACAGTCTGATAATCGAGAGCAGTTCTTCTTAAATATGCGAATCGTACTTGCAGTAAATTTTAGCCCATCATTTTGCTACGGAACCCCAAAAAGATTCAAGCAACTAAGCGAATCGTGCAGACACTCCAAACTGAAACAAGCTTACGCTGTTTTATTTTTTTAATATTCATTTCTAACAAGCTGCCATTCCACTAATATTATAGCATAGCTTATTAACAGGAGAGCGCTATTGAACCAAGCCCCCAAACACCGGAGTGTCAAATTTCGCGCGTGGAATTTTCGCCAATACCATACCCCTTACTACCTATCTTACAGCATAATACTAATAATACATCATCACGCCTGTATTCCCCGAAGGGGTAGGCAGAGGTGCACTGCAGTGCGCCTACAATTCGCCGATGTATTTTGGTCCCAATGTAATAGGGGGCGAGCCTATTGCCATTATACCGGGCACATTCTCCCTCAATACGATGGATATTTTGGCCATAATCCACCACGCTGGCCCAGTGCGGGTTGGTGAACTACACACGCCTTTCTATAGACGTGCAGGTTTCCTCACGATGTTTTTCTTCGCTGTTCAGCAAGTGGTAATCATTGTTGAAAATGACATTCGCACATGAAAATTAACTCAGAGGTGCGGGCCCGGGATTTGAACTTGCACACCTTACGTTCAAGGCGGGGCGTTCTTGCCCAAGAGGCTACCACTGCTTTTTTTAAATTTTAACAGTTACTCAGTACAAAATCTGCCAAAAAATTACAGTTACTTTGTGAAACAATAATACTTTAAGAGGTATAGGTAAGGCCCCAGAATGAACTCTATAAAAATATACATAAAGATTAAATTTCTGTGTTTAAAGTCACGCATAAAAATTTGCTCGCGTCAATGTCTTTCGTTGTAGAATGAACTTTTTCAACGAGTGAATGGAGCTGGTTTTGGTTTGGCAAATATAGCATGCACTGGAGCGGTAGCTTCAAGCCGCATAGTCTATCAGATTACTCCACCGCCGCGCCACGTAATAAGGAAATTCGTTTCGAATTAAATTTACGTAGAAAATATACAATTTGTAGACATTTCAGATGTTATTAGTAGCTGGATGTATACAATTTGTATTTCATATGTTTCTGATTCATGAGTCTATAACAGCGGAACTCTTTATTATGTCTAATGTGGATTTGCCTTAATCAGAATAGAATTCCCTATCGTTCGTTCCGTTTGCATCTCAAAATTCATATGAGTTTAACTTTTACCTAGGATCAAACTGACGTGGATACTAGCCGCGTTGTCCTTCTTGCACCAACACAACTCTTGCAATGGATTTTTTCTGAATTTATTATGTTTTCTCCTTTTTTAGGGTTCCGTACCCAAAGGCTAAAACGGGAACCCTATTACTGAGACTTCGCTGTCCGTCCGTCCGTCTGTCCGTCTGTCCGTCCGTCCGTCCGTCCGTCTGTCACCAGGCTGTATCTCATGAACGGCGATAGTTAGACAGTTGAAATTTTCACAAATTATGTATTTCTATTGCCACTATACCAACAAATACTAAAAAACAGAATAAAATAAATACTTAAGGGGGCTTCCATACAACAAACGGGGTTTTTTTGCTCGTTTTTATAGATAATGGTACGGAACCCTTTTGTGCGAGTCCGACTCGCACTTGATTTAGTTATTAATATTGTATCTTTGTAACTTAATGTATAAATAAATTTTAATATTTCTTCCTACAATATTCCATTGCGCGAGTTGTGTTGGTTCAAGAAGGACAACGCGGCCACTATAAAGAAATCGTCCCAAATCCCAATCATATTTTGATGACCATTGACATTTTGGTTATGCATAGAAACTTCTAACTTATACGCTAACTATTGCTTATCTATGCTACATCAACTATCATACCCGATACTCATATCACGTTAATCTCATACTACTACTACTACTGCTACTGCTACTGCTACTGCTACTGCTACTGCTACTGCTACTGCTACTGCTAATGCTACTGCTACTGCTACTCTACTGCTACTGCTACTGCTACTGCTACTGCTACTGCTACTTCTACTGCTACTGCTACTGCTACTGCTACTGCTACTGCTACTGCTACTGCTACTGCTACTGCTACTGCTACTGCTACTGCTACTGCTACTGCTACTGCTACTGCTACTGCTACTCTACTGCTACTGCTACTGCTACTGCTACTGCTACTGCTACTGCTACTGCTACTGCTACTGCTACTGCTACTGCTACTACTACTACTACTACAGCCCTCTTTTACCGTCCCACTGCTGGGCACGGGCCTCCCCTCAATGCGAGGGGGATTCAAGCCATAGTCAAGTTCCCTCAGACGTGCAGGTTTCCTTACGACGTTTTTTTCACCGTTTCATAGCAAGTGATAATCTCGGATGAAAATGAGATTCGCACATAAATCCCAGAGGTGCAAACCGGGGCTTGAACCTGCACACTTCGATTGCAAGGCGTGCGTTCGACCACTCGGCTACCACTGCCTTCTCATACTAACGGTAAATAATTACTTCGGTCCTCTGAATCTTAAATGTATGGATTTCAGTTTAAGCGGATTTAAGTTGAAAAACTTCGTTTCTTTTGAAATCTTTATCGCGGGGTTGAAAGTTCCCGATCGATGAACGTCCCCATCAATCTGTGGCTCATCTTCGCCGGTAATTGATGACCTGTCGATGCCATGTGACGGGTTAATCTATCTACAAGTGCCCATTGGCACACGAGCTTTCTATCTATTGGCATTTTATTTCCACCTATTGGTAACTATTGCGCAACCTCCACTGAGAAAATCCTGCAAGACACTCTTATTTTGAATTGACTTTAAAAAATAACAAAATTTTGCTTTCAAACTATAGCGATATATTTTGTTGAAAATTTAACTTTTTCTACGTGTCAATACAGTTTGTTTTGGTGGTGGCAAATAAAAATTACGCACGAGGATCGACGCCTCTGTGTGTGGAAGGCTTTATATTGTACTAACTGAGCCCGCGAATTTTGAAATCTAATTATTATCACAAATTTAAAGTAGCCAAAGTTATTTCTCATAACAACAGCTTTTTGGTAGTGAAAGTCTCTTCAAACTCGGTTCAGCTGTTTCGAACGTTACCCGTCACAACTGGCATACAGACAAACGTTTGACACGGTAAGTATATTAGTTACGTACGCGTACGGTAAACATGGTAAGTATATTAGTACGTACGTAAGTACGGTTAGTATTTTAACAAAGAGACTTAAATTTTCTTCTTCTTTTTTTTCCGAATTGAATTGAAATGATATTTAATGGAATAAGATGAGGAATGGCTCCACCTGCGTTTAGCGGGTATATCAGCCAGTGTCAAGTAATTAATAGCAGGGACGAATTCAATAAATACACATTATAAATAAAAAAATGGATCAGGACAATGATAAACATGGCGGATAAATCGTATTTTTTTTTTATTTGTGTTTTTAGAGTGGTGAAGGCTATTTGGCTTAAGTGACATTTTTTAAACTTTACAGAAGAGCATACTCATTCGACGCAGAAAAACTAGCTGATTCCAAATACGTATATAAGTGAATAAAGGCCGAAAGTGTCGCTTAAGTCTAATAGCCTGTCAGCCATCTATAAGATAACTTTAACGGATGATGTGAGTGTAATGGAAACATAAAAAAATATTTCATGATCGCATCTTCAAAAGGGGTTAATGATTGTATCATTTTTCACTCTCCTTATTGCTACGTCGATAAAAATATCTAGTTTTATCAATTTATTTAGTTGACGATGCGATATACCGAGTGTATCAGAAGTCTGAAATAATACTTTGGGTACATATACGATAGCTCATATGTGGATGCTTAGTGAAGACAGATTATACCTAACTATCATAGTTTCTTAATTAAAGACCTTTGAATATTTTTCATAGGTATCGTGTTCTTTCCTTTGGGTACATCCATGCCCCTATTAAGCAGTGTAAACTACATTTAAAATGGGCGACTACCAATACTCACTAAACAGAACATGCAAATTTTACATAGGACTCGAGATATAACAAGTGATAGAAATTGACGACGAAAAAAAAATTGGAAAAACACGGTCGAATTTCGATCAAATTTTTATACCATTCAGTTGTATACCCGATACTGATGCAAAGCTCAAAGTATTCGGACTTCTGAAACACCCTGTACAAGTGATTTAGTGTCTTTTGTTCAAGTCCTGTAGACACTGGGACATCATGTTTACCAATTGCATTGACTCAGAGTAATAGCTCATTCTTAATAAAATGACTTACATAGCGCGAGCAAATTTTGGAAAAATGCCTTCCTATAGACGTGGGGCCCGATTTTCGCTTGATAGATATCAATCTCTATTTGAGAAATGTCGAAAAAATACGACCAATGTGACGTGTTGTTTCGACATTATCTCGAATACAGATCAAATGAAACTATCAAACCTGTACAGTCAAGTCAAAGTGCAATCATTTATTCTGCATAGGCCCATGGGGGCACTTAAAAAATTTCATTTTTTTTAGGGTTCCGTACCCAAAGGGTAAAACGGGAACCCTATTACTGAGACTTCGATGTCTGTCCGTCCGTCCGTCCGTCTGTCACCAGGCTGTTTCTCATGAACCGCAATAGTTAGAGAGTTGAAATTTTCACAAATGATGTATTTCTGTTGCCACTATAACAACAAATACTAAAAAACAGAATAAAATATTTATTTAAGGGGACTCCCATACAACAAACGTGTTTTTTTTGCCGTTTTCATAGATAATGAGATAATTTCATAGATAATACGGAACCCTTCGTACGCGAGTCCGACTCGCGCTTGGCCGGTTTTTCCATACTACTATACTACTACCGGATCGAAACGTGACCTCAACCGAGAAGATCCGGCCAGAGACTATAGATATAACTGCTTGAGTATCTAAACCATATAGCGTCTGCCTGCCTCATATGCCGTTAGAAATCTGCAATACCAAGATTAAATTCTTGGTATCCGGGCCGCTCCGGGCACATATAAAAACTTTGCTGCGACAGTCGTAGCCCCTACTATGCGTTACTCGATATTAATAATAATTTGATTCAGAATGTGTATAACTTTTATCAAAAATCAAAATCATTTTTTTTTTATTCGTGTAGGCCAAAAAGCACTTACAAATAGTCAGAATCTACCATCGGTTCGGAATGCTGCTTCCACTGAGAAGAGCCGGCAAGAAACTCAATGGTTACTCTTTTCAAAATGATATTTGCGAGTAATACATTCTCAGGAGCAGCAATGCCTTGAGAGCAGACAGCACCTTTGCCACAATACTAGAGAAGAATTATACTCACGGCAGTCTAATATTAAATACAAATATAGTATTTAAGCTTATGAAGCTAGTACAGTAAGGTGCGTCTACTCCCATTTACAATGAAGGGATTATTTTAAACCACAGATGGTTATAGAAATAATTGCTTTGGTATGATGCCTTCAACTTAGTATGGGAGAGAAGATGGTAAGTCATTAAGAGGAAAATGGTTGGACCAGACTGTTTCAACTGTTAGATTCGTCGAGAAAATGACGTCACACCGAGCCATGTCCAGTACAAAAAGTTCAATGTGACGTCATTTTCTCGACAAATCTGACAGTTGAAACGGATAAAACTTATGTCTACGTGGTCATGCTAAGGGGGCTAGACCCATGACAAAGGGGTACAGTATATGAAATCATTTTATGAAGACCGAATATCGATAACTCTATTTCCCACGAAAGTCCTAGCACCTAGTGGTTCAAGCGTAGGCCGCTTGATTCACTGCATCAGCAGGCTTAGCATGACCGTGTAGACATAAGTTTTATTTGTTTCAACTGTCAGATTTGTCAAGATAATGACGACACACCCAGCGATGTCCAGTACAAAAAGCTCGAAGTGACGTCATTTTCTCGACAAATCTGACAGTTGAAACGGATCAAACTTACCTACAGGTGAATAAATTATTTATTAATATTTTTTTTATTTTTAACCAACTTCTTGTAAAATGAGTTTCAGACAGAAAACTTTATTCAATCTCAAAAATTAACTACATGTAGTAGGGGTGAGATCAAAGTGTCACAGAGTAATTGATGCCCTGTCGAATAAACCCCGCACTGTACTCAGTCTGCTACGAAACGAGACTGCTTCTACTGGAGCGTTGGCCTCACACCCTGCACCTACTGCGGCGAGCCAACTTAGCCAACTTAACTTGCCTTTTGTTTGAAAATGTTCTCTGTATCAGTAACTTTAAAGATTGGATTGCAGCACCAAAAGCCACGCGACATCGCGTCATAACAGTCCTTGTCCTTGTCGATAAATACACAACCCGGGAGTCCTAGAGTCAGTTTGGATGTGTGTCCTTGATGAGTACGTGGGGCGACGGCGACGGCTGCCGCTGCTATCGGTGCCGCACCAACCTTCAACAGCACGCGCGCTGCGTGCGCTCAACGCGGTGTCCTTATACAATGATTTATTTGGCTGTACACTGAACGAATTCACACAGGTCGCATATCGTGTGCTTGGTCCCAAAGTCAAAGTCAAAGTCAAATCATTTATTCTGTATAGGCCTATAGGGGCACTTACAAATTGTCAAGTTTACATTTTTTTTCTTATATTCTACTATGCTACCACCGGATCGAAACGCGACCTCAACTGAGAAGATCCGGCAAGAAACTCAGTGGGCTGATCATTTTTTAAATCGCCAAAACTTATTACAAATACATAGGTACATATAGCTCCAGTGTGTTGCCTTAGAGCTGTTTTTAATAATAAAGATAAGATAATAATACGTTACTAAGGCAACACCCGCTACACTTTGACATGACAGGCAATATTTTTATTTTTGATTTGAACCTGAGCTGTACAATCCCAAACTGATTTATCTTCCAAATAATCCGAGATTTTGTAATATATGTAATAGGGGGATAATATATATAATCCAATGTAATAGGGGGTGAGCCTATTGCCATTATACCGGGCACCTTCTCCTTCTATACGAGGGAGATTTTTGGGCTATAGTCCACCACGCTGGCCCAGTGCGGGTTGGTGAGCTTCACACGCCTTTGCTATAGACGTGCAGGTTTCCTCACGATGTTTTCCTTCACCGTTTCATAGTAAACGGTAATCGCGGATGAAAATGAGATTCGCACATAAACACAGAAGTGCGAGCCGGGGTTTGAAACTGCACACTTAGGTTGCAAGGTGTGCGTTCGACCACTCGGCTACCACTGCTTATTGAAGATTTACATATATTCTTTATGCGTTGCAAAAAAAGTAAAATTTGCTTATTTGTTAACTTTTTTTATTTTAATGGTATATACTTGCTCAAATGAAACCGGCTTGGGTCACATCGGTTTGATGATATCAAATTCCCTAACGGGCATAAGTAGATCTTTTTGTGTTTTATAAGTATAGATACGTAATTTGTATTACTTTAAGAGATGCAAAAATAAATATTTATCTATCTAGAAGTGGAAATAAGCAACCACGGGGTTTCTTGCCCATTCTTCTCCAGAGGAAATGCATACCGAATGGGTGGTAGAGATAGTATTATTATTATTTATTGACGATTCAGAAGTGCCTATAAAAATATTCTGATTCTGATTCTAAATAAAATCCAAAACATTTACATTCAAATGGACCTGAACAAACGAAATACCCCAACAATTAACCATTCAAATACAAGAGTTAAGATTGTATAACAAAACAGTCAAAAAAAGGTTGTACCGCCCAAAACAAAATTACTCGAGCTGCCCCAAAAAATAACGGGGAAACACATTAATCCCTTGATGTGCCCCTAATTACCTAAATTGTGCCCTGTCTCTCATAACTTATTATCAAGTTACGTTTCTACTCCCCGCCGCGCCGTTTCACGCCAATTTGCACAAATTATTGCGCTCTATATTTTAGAACGGGCTCTCTCTCGATGTTACTGTCTCTATCAAACCCCCTGCAGCTTTTCTAACTTCATACTTTACAATATTTGTTATTTTTTTATTACGAAAAGAATAAAATTTAGTGGAATAAGATGAGGAATGACTCCACCTGCGGTTAGCGGATATTTCAACACTGGGTCAGCCAGTATATTGTCCCACTGCTGGGCAAATGTCTCCCCCATTCTCCTGCCAGATCCTGATTTAAATTGCCTTCTGGAGGTTTAAAACGAGAGTAGTTTCAATACTAAACATCACATTGGCCTGATTAATAGACTGCTTTGGAGTTAAATGAAAAAAATTGCTTCGTTAAAACTTGACTCACAATTTCAAGATGTGCGAACCTTGTCCTCCAGAACATTTCGACATCGTCAAGGGGAAATCGTAAAATCAATCGTAAAACCTTTTCATGTCGCGTATTTACGCCCTGACCACACTGGGGCGAGCGAATTAAACTAGACTTCTTTTTAAAATGTACTCTTTGCCTATATACTTAAAGATTGAATCAGTGGTAGCCTAGTTAGTAGAACGTGTTCCTTAAAAGTATGTAGTGCGAATTCAAATCCCGAACCTCTAGAATTTCCATGCGTGAATTTAATCTTCAATAACGATTACCACTTGCTGAACGGTGAAGGGAAACATCCTGAGGAAACTGACACGTCTATAGAAAGGCGTTTTAAGTTCACCAACTCGCAGTGGGCCAGTGTGGTGGACTTTGGTCTAATGGTATAATCTCCCTCGTATTAAGGGGGAATTTGCCAAAATACACTGGTGTGGGTCCATTGTAGCCCACGTCTACCTACCTCTTTGTGGAATATAGGTATGAGTTTCTGAGGTATACGCTACGGCGACAACAGCCCCCTTACCATAACCTGTCGTGGAGCAATGTTTTTGTTTCTTTCAGTTTTGATGTGAAACATCTAATGGCGCGCTTGGCAAGTGGGAGCAACTGTTGATGCCGCGACGCCGTGATGCGAAAACTTCGAGCAGCTCCGTGGCTCTGCGGTTCTTTCCGTCGCTTAGACTCCGCCCACCGGCTAACTCCACTCACTCGCCGCTACGACGCTTCTCTCTCTCTACTCTAAATAACTTAATGTTTCACATCTGCCAGGCGCCTGCGTCGGCTACTTTTTTAATAGTTAACTTAACAATAACAAAACCTGTCAAAAATTTACAGTTACTATGAACCGACCAAGTGTTTCCAAACTCCGTTGTTGGCAAAATCATCGGCTAAACTCGATGGAAGCCATAGACTTTTAAAAAGTGAAGTGAAGTGAAACAACAATACTTTAAGGCCCCTGGTCGGATTTCACTTGTGTCGTCCATAACCTGTCATTGAAGAATGTGCTTTTTCTACCAGTTAATACAGTTCATTTCGGTATGAGCGAATGATTTGTCGCGTGAATTTTGACGCCTTTGTTGCCCCAAGTCTTTATTTAACGTCGAGCCTTACCTTTTTGTTGGCAATTCCAAACGTTTTTATTGTCACCATTAAAATATATTTAGTGTCTGACTTGACGTTGAAATATGAGAATGGTACTATTACCAACTAAGTGCTCTTACAGACGAGCGGCATGTTACCAACAGCATTGGGAACTGCAGCCGTCGACACGCGTTGACGGCTGCAGTTGTAGCGTGCCGCGCCTGCCATTTTGTCACTCGGCTGCAAATAGTTTAAGAGGGCGCATGCGTTGCAAATTTGTAAAATGATACAAAAACAGTAAAGTAATAATATAATAAAAAACAGAACATGGATGTCGGTGTGTGAAGAAATTGTAAATGATTTTAATAGTAAATATATTTCTTGAATCCACAAAGACCGTGTTATTATTTTTTGTTTCTGTCGGCGCCGATGAAGTAAAAATAATAACAGTGTTTCTTCTTCGGAATCCATTTTGCAACTGACTCTTGTACTATGAGAGCCGCCGACGGCTGCCGCTGATCTCTATAGTTGAGATGTCGACGGCAGCCGTCGACGCGTCGACAGCTGCAGTTGCCTATGCCGTTGGTAACATGCCGCTCGTGTGTAAGAGCACTTTATATAACATGTCCATCTTTATCACATTCATTACCCATATTAAGGGTTCCAAGCCTGAAAAGGAAAGAAGGAACCCTTATAGGACCACTTTGTTGTCAGTCTGTCCGTCAAAGTCAACTTAGAATCAGCTGAAACCTGATAACATCAATTTTAAAACTTCTCCAAACTAATGGACCTCTCCATCCGTTTTGAAGTAGACGCTTTGAAAAATGAACCTGCCTTAATTTGTAGACCGGAATCTATACAAATAAATAAAATTAAAGTGTCTGTTTGTAATGACAAATATAACCGTTTTTTTACTAAATGCATATTAAAAATACCTACAACGAAAACGTAAATTTAAAAATGTTTGTCTGTCTGATTGTTTTGGGTTAACTCCCAAACGGCTGGACCGATTTCAACGAGACTTTCACTAGCAGATAGCTATTTAAATTCCACGCGATCGGAGTCGCAGCCACAACTAGGCTTATAGCAAGGCATGTTTATAGCGATTCAAACCATCCATCGATATAATATGAAAGGGGTCGGCAAGTAGATTTTGGTGGGGTCCGGATACTGTGGAAAGTCGGCAAATAGTTATGGTGGGGTCTGGATACTGTGGAAAGTCGGCAAGTAGTTTTTGGTGGGGTCTGGATACTGTGGAAAGTGGGCAAGTAGTTTTTGGTGGAGTCTGGATACTGTGGAAAGCCGGCAAGTAGTTTTTGGTGGGGTCTGGATACTGTGGAAAGTCGGCAAGTTGTTTTTGGTGGGGTCTGGATACTGTGGAAAGTTGTCAAGTAGTTTTTGGTGGGGTCTCGATACTGTGGAAAGTCGGCAAGTTGTTTTTGGTGGGGTCTGGATACTGTGGAAAGTTGGCAAGTAGTTTTTGGTGGGGTCCAGATACTGTGGGAAGTCGGTAAGTAGTTTTTGGATATGATTCTCGTCACAGAATATAAAGAAAAAGTGTGTTTGGATACAAAAAAAAATATCATCAATGATTTTATATTGCGTCGCTCCAAGTTGAAAGCAAGCAGACAGTGATAGTTAAGTGCTTAATGTATCCGCCGAGAGGAGGACGCGTAGCTTGGAAATTGAAATTGCTTAAGCGGGAGTTTCTTTAAATATGTTTAAATAATAAAACATTTGTCATTTTACAAGCTTTATATTATGGTTGAAATGATAGCTAGCATAGGTAATGTAAGGTCTATGAAAGTTAAAAACTTGCAATGTATGTAGTCGGGGTGGAATCTTGCAACTGAATTTTAAATCAGTTATCTTTAACCGATTAAGCTGAAACTTGTTATACACGTTCATTTTGAATGACAATGCATGCTTAGCCATATGACGTCATTCTAATTCCAATATGGCGGGATCATCCAAGGTTCGCACATGAAACCCAGAGGTGCGAGCCGGGGTTTGCACCGTACACCACTCGACTACCACTGCTTTGACAATTTTACTAATGGGCCCGAAATTCAAATTCAAAATGGTTTGAATTGAGTAACACCAAAAGGGTCAACCACAAAAGCCTGGCGGGCCACAGTAGTTGTAGCATGAGCGCCAAGACTAAGCTTATCTCGCGGAATATGTTGATTTTGTCTATTTCTCTCGTATGAAAGACAGAGAGGGAGCAAGCGAATCCGTGACAGAGGTCTCGTTTTGACATGCGTGCTTACCCCACTGCTATGCCCATTATTATTATATATTACCCATGCTTTTTAGGGTTCCGTACCCAAAGGGTAAAACGGGAACCCTATTACTAAGACTTCGCTGTCCGTCCGTCCGTCCGTCCGTCCGTCCGCCTGTCACCAGGCTCTATCTCATGAACCGTGACAGTTAGAGAGTTGAAATTTTCACAGATTATGCATTTATATTGCCGCTATAACAACAAATACTAAAAAACAGAATAAAATAAATATTTAAGGGGGCTCCCTTAAAACAAACGTGATTTTTATGCCGTTTTTATAGATATTGGTATGGAACCCTTCGTGCGCGAGTCCGACTCGCACTTGGCCGGTTTTTCAACGACATGTTATTGGCGCAAGCGAATTTTGCAGCGTGTTCATGGCATAGCTTTTGCCACAGAAATTAAATTCTTATGTTCACTGACACAGAGTACATTTTGAATAGTTTTGTTTCTATTTATATGAATCGCATCAGTGAAACCTCACACTAAACAAAGTCTGCTTTATGAGAGTTATTCAGTTTTAATATTTAGTCTGCAAAATAAGGTCTTATTACTAACATTAATGATAAAATATTTCATTATTCTCATATTTATTTGTAATATGAATTAATAATTGATAAAAATATTACTTTATTTACTTAAAAAAATCAAAATAAAATTAACTAAACGTACGGAATTAATTACAAAGCGAGTTTTTTTAGACCCAATTGCACCCAGACCAGGAGACAACAAAACGACAAAATACGACAAATTTTGTCGTTTTGATTCGACAAAATATGTCGCACTATAGATTATATCGATCATGCAACAATTGCCCCCCCAGCGCAAATTCCAAAAAGGTCATTGCCAAAATTTGCCGGTGACGGGAAGCGAACCTGTAACTGTTAGGTGAAGAAGCTAGCCAAGTATAGCTCTCTAAAAGACATTACGTACTGTAAGCTTCTTTGATAGGCAGATAGAAAATAAAATAGTAAAATTTAAAAAAAAAAATCTTTCTCGTATTGAGGGAAAATGTGCCCGGTATAATAGCAATAGGCTCACCCACTATTACATTAGGACCAGAATACATCGGCGAAGTGTGGGCGCACTGCAGTGCACCTCTGCCTACCCCTTCGGGGAATACAGGCGTGATGATGTATATATTTTTATAAAAAATAAATTCCATTATGTATTTTCAGTATTCTTTCAGCATGATAATATCACTTGAGATAATAAGAAGCTAATAAATATGCAAGGACACAGCGTTACGGCTATTAACGCACTGTAGCGACTGTGGCGAGTGAATTTTCGATTTTATTCGAAAATGTACTCTGTATCAATATACATAAATATTGAATTACTGTGCTTCGCCAACACGCGTCATACTTCGCCCGCGCCATTTCGATGAAAAATGTGCTTCAACTATGAAAGCGCATTTCAAATAGCGTTTTTATCGCGCGTAAACTGTCGTTTCGGAATACGCGATTACACGCGCTTAAAGAATCAGAAAGCGCGTACATACGCTTATTCCATGGTGTACGCTCGACCCGGTGGTGACGAGTGTCAGAAGCAATATGGATTCCGACGGAGAAACAATAGAAACATCGCGGCTCTCGTTTATAAGCGCGTGGACGCTTGTACGTGTTGCGCGTGTGGGCAATAGGCGCTTCTACACGCACTTCGAAAAACGAGCTATTAGCTCGTATAAAACGCTAGTAAGAAAAGGCTCTGAGTTAACGCAGCAGGACAATTCTCGCAAGATCGTGATCTGTCGGAAAATTAACAAAAAAACAAAAACCGACTTCAAAAAGATGCACTAAAAAGCTAGAAATAACCTTATAATTCATTACATTTGGAGTAGGTGCCAATCTACGTCAGACTAGGCAAATACATACATGAATTGGCGCCGACTTAATTCCTAAAACACGTGTTTCTTTATTTTGTATGTAAAATACATGTACAAAGTTTTCAAAAAAAAAATTGAAATTATGTGACCTTCAACCCCTCATTTCACCCCCCAAGGTGGTTGATTTCTGACAATATTTTGAAAATGGGACCTACATTGAAAAATTCCCTAGCAAACCTCAATATTTTTTTCGAAATCGGTCAACAGGCGCTGGAGATGCGGTAACATTCATAAAAACAACATACGGGTCGAATTGAGAACAATCTCCTTTTTGAAGTCAGTTTAAAACTAAAATTACGACCAATTTGACGTTTTATTTTGACATACGTCAAATTAGAGATGACGTCGGTCTTGCGGGAATTGGGTCCCTGTTCATTTTGTATTAGTCAAAATTTTGTTGCGTGTTTTGACGCGTCTGTGTGTGCAGGGCTTTGAACGAGCCCCCCACTTATTCAATTCAAGTGTTTTATTAACAAATTGGTTTAAAGTAAACGAAATTGTCTCATGAAAACGAATAATGATAATGTTTCAGATATCGTTGCTATTTTCAGCGCACTCAGGATTTTTCTTTGAAAAATTCTGATACCTACACGTAGAAGTAAAATATACCGGATATAGCAGAAGTCCGAAATAGTACTATGGGTACATAAAATCAAATGTGGATGCTTACTGAAGACAGTTTATACCTAAATATGATAGTTTCTGAGTTATAGACCTTTGAATATTTGTCACAGGTATCGTGTTCTGTCCTTTGGGTACATACATAACCCTATTCAGCAGTGTAAACTACACTTATGAGGGGAGGCTAATAATATTCACAAAACAGAACATGTAAATTTTACATAAGACTCGAGATATTACACGTTATAGAAATTGACGACGAGAAAAAGTTGAGAAAACATGGTCAAATTTCAATCAAATTTTTATACCACTCAGTTGTATACCCGATACTGATTCAAACGTCAAAGTATTATTTCGGGCGTCTGATACACCATGCATAGAAACACTTCTACTTATCCGCCAACAGGATACGATTCTTAAAATCCTAGAAAATTAAAGTCGACCTTTCACAATATAAATTCAATCTTTATGTCCTATTGATACATATTATTTTGACGCGTCCATTTTGACGCCCCAGTCTGACAGTGGCTTCATCGTTTTGATGGCACCTCAAAATCAAAATCAATTTTTTTTTATTCGTGTAGGCCAAAAAGCACTTACAAATAGTCAGATTCTACCACCGGTTCGGAATGCTGCTTCCACTGAGCCAGTAAGAAACTCAATGGTCACTCTTTTTAAAATGATAAATAGTAAGGATTATGAGTAATACATTTTCAGGAGCAGCAATGCCATGAGAGCAGACAGCTCCTTTGTCTCAATACCAGAGAAGAATTTTACTCACGCGGTCTAATATTAGATACAGGTTTTGGCATTACGCTTAGGAAGCTAGTATAAGGGGCGCCTACTCCCACTTACAGCATAAGGATTATTCTCAATCACAAGTGGCTATAGAAATAATTGCTTTGGTGTGATGCCTTCAATGCTAGATGGGAGAGTAGATGATAAGTTATAAATAGGAAAATGGTTGGATCTCCATAGCTGATATGTGCAGTGCAGTGCAAACAGCGCCATGCGGTGTACGAGGATCTAGGGCACTCGGTTTGTTTGACTTGGACATTTATACGCGCAGACTCAAACAAAAACTAGACGGAGGATTTTAATACACATCTCGACGCTTGGAAGGCAAATTTTACTAAGCGACATAAACTCGTAATATGAGTTATATATAGCAAACGACGCAGAAAAATCTGGCCGTTCGTATACTACTACTACAGCCCTTTTTAACGTCCCACTGCTGGGCACGGGCCTCCCCTCAATGCGAGGGGGATTCAGGCCATAGTCCGCCACGCTGGCCCAGTGCGGGTTGGTGAACCTCACACGCCTTTCTATAGACGTGCAGGTTTCCTCACGATGTTTTCCTTCACCGTTTCGTAGCAAGTGATAATCTCGGATGAAAATGAGATTCGCACATGAAACCCAGAGGTGCGAGCCGGGGTTTGAACCTGCGCACTTTGATTGCAAAGCGTGCGTTCGACCACTCGGCTACCACTGCTCGGCCGTTCGTATATAACTATTTTTGATGCTTAGTAATGATTGCCTTTAATGCGTCCAAATGTAAGTATATGGCAATAGGCTCGCCCCCTATTACATTGGGACCAAAATACATCGGCGAAGTGTGGGCGCACTACAGTGCACCTCTGCCTACCCCTTTAGGGAATACAGGCGTGATGATATATATATATATATAACTATAAGTATCGCCAGACAACACATACTCATCGTATGATCCCAAACAAAGCTTGTATTATAGACACCACACAATGGACTTCCTCCTTTTTGAAGTCGATTAAAAACTACTAATATTCCCAGTGTAGACATTAGACTTAGTCACCTCGAAGCCACTAGTCATATTCTAATTACCATAGATAAAAGATTTTTTGATGCCTTAAACTTTTACTCAAAGCAACTCTACACTGATGCAAGAAGACATCGCGGCAGGCCCAGAAGGAGATGGCGGGATGAACTAGACTCCCATCGAAAGGAGTGGCCTTTTTGGGCTCAAAATAGAGATGAATGGAGGAAGGGGAGGGAGGTCTTTGCCCAGCAGTGGGACGTTATAGACTCATAATAATAATAATAACTCTACACTGATAGAGTGTCTTAAAGGTACTAAATTGTTCCACAAACATTCGTTTGATAACAATACTGTACAAATATTGGGAATGAAAGCGACTGCGATCGATGTTAATGCCTCCCGCACACTCTCGCGTCAATGTTCGCGCGTCAATTATTCCCATACCAAAACAAACTGTATTCACTTATAGAAGAAGTTCATTCTTCAACTAAATACCACTGACAGCGCGTGCGAATTTTGACGCGTGGGTGAGTGCAGAATTAGAATCAGAATATTTTACAAGCTTTATATTAGCTTGCAACGTATGTATGTCCGGGTGGAATCTTGCAACTGAATTTTAAATCAGTTATCTTTAACCGATTGAGCTGAAACTTGTTATACACGTTCATTTTGGATGACAATGCATGCTTAGCTATATGACGTCATTCTAATTCCAATATGGCGGATCATCCAAGATGGCGGAATAGTTATTTTTTCTACTGTGGTAGCGCAGACATACCACCCGGACATACATTGTAAGTTAATATAAAGCTTGTAAAAATACGCGCGAACGTTTACGCCCCAGTGTGCAGGTTTTAATGTATAGAGTATCGTAGGGAGCGTTGTAACCTAAATCCATGCGTTTTGGGAAATGGACCCCGGCCGGACGTGTAACATGCTTCAATCACAGAGCACACTCCGGGGATCTGTATTTACTGTGTACATAAAATGTGCGTTTCCATTGTATTCCTGAAAATAAACATATCGAGGGGTGAAATACGATGGTGTCCTGCAAGAACGAAAATCTGACCACGTCACGGGTAGGACCACGTCGTACACGAACAATTTTCTAGTGACGTCCCTGTTGGAACCCTTCCTACAAGATCACTCAACCGGTTATGGATACCCCTTCATCTGGGGGAGATGAAGGGATTATTTGGAAGTCCCAGCGAAGCCGTATATCCACTAAAAACCCATGGTGATCCAATCACCCGCCATAACGGAGGGGTCACAGGTACACTTTCGCAATTATTTGTCACCCCATTTGACCTAAGCGACACTTTTGGGCGATATTGACTTACATACATATTTGAATCAGTCGAATGAGTATGCTCTACTGTGAAGTTATAAGAAAGAAAGAAAGAAACCCCCCCCCTTTGACCCCACGATCATATTGCCGTCCGATTGCTATAAGGCCGTCAAGTGAGATTTGAACTAATTCGAATTGATATCCTACTGATGATGATGACTAAAACGATGGATGGATGGATGATGGATGTTTGCGTGAAAGAGGAAGTCACGCAAAAACTACTGAACGGATTTTGATGAAACTTTACAGTGTTATTGTTTGTACATCAGAACAACATTTAGAGTATCCGTATCGTTATAAAGCGATACGGATATTGAATAATCGAAGTCGGAGCGTACTAAGTCGCGGGTAGAAGCTAGTATGCTTGAAAGAGATAATTTTTCGCCATCAGCCAGTCTTAATTTGATTTTTCTAACATTTATATACGTATTGACAACTCTCTATTTATCTAAGTAGATCAGCATGAGTGCCAAGACTAGACTTATGTCACAGAATATGTTGACCGAGCCAATCCGTGACAGAGGTCTTGTCTTAACACGCGTGTTAACACCACAGAATCCCGTATCGTGTTCGCCAATGGAAACATCCAATTTCCCGTGCAGTGCCGAGTCAACATAATGGATGAGCATTGCATTTGGCGAACGCCCAAATTTACTGCCAGATACTGTATCTACATACTCCGCCGCTAGGACTATATACCTGTATTATGTACTCCATGCGCTTTGATATAGATACTGTATCTATATACTCCGCCGCTAGGACTATATACCTGTATTATGTACTCCATGCGCTTTGATATAGATACTGTATCTATACACTCCGCCGCTTGGACTATATACCTGTCTTATGTACTCCATGCGCTTTGATATAGATACTGTATCTATACACTCCGCCGCTTGGACTATATACCTGTCTTATGTACTCCATGCGCTTTGATATAGATACTGTATCTATACACTCCGCCGCTAGGACTATATACCTGTATTATGTACTCCATGCGCTTTGATATAGATACTGTATCTACATACTCCGCCGCTAGGATTATATACCTGTCTTATGTACTTCATTGGGATTAAAATACATCGGTGAAGTGTGGGCGCACTGCAGTGCACCTCTGCCTAACCCTTCGGGGAATACAGGCGTGGTGATGTATATATAGGTAAGTCATTTTACGATATTTTGTCGCTTAGTTGGTAAGAATTGCCTTACAAGGGTCGATATATGTTATATAGTAAAACCGTCGAATCCCGTTTTCATGCCTTGAAAAATGAGTCCATAGTGTTAGTTTGATTGTGTTAGTGGACTTGGGACAAATAATGTTTTTCGTTCAAAAATGAAAAAAAAAGAATTAATGGTAAAAAAAACATTTGTTTAATTGCCCTTAGTTTTCGTGTTCTCCTCAGCAAGCCCTTTCATTACCTTTCATACCCATACTATTCCGCCATCTTGGATGATCGGCCATATTGGAATTAGAATGACGTCACATAGTTAAGCATACATTGTCATCCATAATAAGCGTGTTTAATACATTTCAGCTCAATCGGTTAAAGGTAAATGATTTAAAATTCAGTTGCAAGATTCCACCCGGACATAGGTTGCAAGTTAATATAAAGCTTGTAATAAAAAACGAATTTAATTGGTCACTTATCTTTACTTAGCGACATCTATTTTTATTATTTAGTAAGTAGTTTAAGCAGGTAGTAAATACGGGATTTGCGTGTCGTGTAATCGGTAAAACTAGTATGCTGAGCAGCTATTTTAATACTAGATTGTTGATTTACCGACAGATGCTGCACAAAATTAAATGTAATCAAGACGAAACATTGGATATTCAATTATATATCCGTGATTTTATGATTTATTCTTCAGTGTGTTATCTACTTTGTTTAAAGGTACTCAAAATATTATACATTTTCTAAAACAACACGTCGTAAAAGCGTCAGGGAGAAGTAAATAAGTACCTACTTTTAAGTGCACAGCAATACGCATTATTGTTTGCAATGTGGAGCTGTTTTGTTATGCATTTTTGGACTAAGTTATCAAGATTAAAATGACTACTACTGTCATCTATTATGAAACAGTTGAAGTAATGAAATGAAACAATAAATATTTTATTTCGATAGTTATTATTTAACCTCATAATTAATTAAGCATTAGAATTTAAATATTACCTGTACCTCGAATCAAATTAAAGTAATTAAAATACAAAATAAGCATTCTAGAAAAGAACTTTCAAAGTGTTTAGTTTGTATTGCTATGGGGTTCAGACATATATAACTTCAGTTAGTGTTACTAATTTGTACAAGATGTCGCTTTACTCAACTTGGAAGCGAAAACCTTGAGATTGTTACAACTAGTTCTATCATGTACTACTAGATGTCACTATAATAAAATATAATGAATTATGATACAGTTTTTTCGAAATCGGTTCATTAACGGCGGAGATATGTTCGGATTACACACCTATTCACCCCTTTTATATATTTTTTTTGCAAAATACCTTTAAAAAATTTCAAGTTGATCAAAAAATATATTTGAAATTGTGTGACCCCCCATTTCACCCCCAAGGGGGTTGATATCTGATAATATTTTTATATCTCCTTTCGAACAAAAAAATAATCATCAAAATCGGTTAATAAACGACGAAGTTATCCGCGAACAAACATAAAAAAAAAATAAGGTCGAATTGAGAAACCTCCTCCTTTTTGGAAGTCGGTTAAAAAGCGCTTTCCGAAATTTTCCACTGAAGGGAATGGAACCCACAACCACGTAGTTCAATTTAGCAGCCTACGATAAAACTACTGGACCAAGCCGTCGTCTATGACGAACTATCAAATACCATAATTTTTTTGTTTTTTTTTATCAGCCTGTATCTTCCCACGGCTGGGCAAATACCTCCCTTTCCTTCCTCCACTCCTCTATGTTCTTACCCAGTGTGGACCAGTCTCTATTGTGCGACACCTATTTAGTATGCATATAATACTTTTATCATGTAATTAATTGTTTTTTTAAATGTTAATATTACATTTTGACAAGCTTTATATTAACTTGCAATGTATGTCCGCGTGGAATCTTGCAACTGAATTTTAAATCACTTATCTTTAACTGATTGAGCTGAAATTTGGTATACACGCTTATTTTGGATGACAATGAATGCTTAGATAACGTGACGTCATTCTAATTCCAATATAGCGGATCATCCAAGATGGCGGAATAGTTATTTTTTCTGCACTATCACAGTATGGGTATCAAATGAAAGGGCTTGTTAAGGAGAACACGAAATGTAAGGGCAATTAAATAAAAGCTTGTTTTTAAAATCATTTTTTTTTATCATTAATTTTATTTTTAAAGCAAAAGTAATTAATGCAACAAAGTATGGAACCTGAACAAATTGTATTCTGTAATAACAATACCTTACATAAGAGAAATGTAGATACTAGTGATGTGCCGGATACCCGTATCCGCGGATATACGAGAGAAATGAAAGATCCGTATCCGTTACTTTTTCAGCTGATCTTTTACGGACCTTTTACCTAAATAACTGTCAAGACATAGATGAAATTCTATATATTTATAGGTGATTAGGTGGCTATGAAAAACTAATATTTGCGTGGGTAGTAGCCACTATTGGTTGCTACTCATAGATGATTATTGTTCTAAAAGTTTCAGAGTACTTTTCAAGTTCATTTCGATAGTTTAAACTCCATTCAGATTTGATTATATTTAGGCATCCATTCAGATTATTTATGAATTAAAATCAAATGTTTGGCACCTTAATATTGCAAACATTTATCGTAGTAGCTACCATACCAATATTACATAACTCAAAGGTATTTAATCAAATATCTTTATAATGAGATCAAGGACAAGTTTTTTGATGAGCTATATTTAATTATAGGAAGTTTTTATAAAATTGTTTAGATCTGTGATTGGTGGTGTGTGGTTGTGGTAGTGGTAGCCGAGTGGTCGAACGCACGCCTTGCAAATCAAAGTGTGCAGGTTCAAACCCCGGCTCGCACCTCTGGGTTTATGTGCGAATCTCATTTTCATTCGAGATTACCACTTGCTTGAAACGGTGAAGGAAAACATCGTGAGGAAACCTGCACGTCTATAGAAAGGCGTGTGAAGTTCACCAACCCGCACTGGGCCTGCGTGGTGGACTATAGCCCAAAAATCTCCCTCGTATTGAGGGAGAATGTGCCCGGTATAATGGCAATAGGCTCGCCCCCTATTACATTGGGACCAAAAATGCATCGGCGAAGTGTGGGCGTACTGCAGTGCACCTCTGCCTACCCCTTCGGGGAATACAGGCGTGATGATGATGATGTTTAGATCTGTATCCGTGGATCTTGACACCAAATATCCGTATTCAGAACGGTATCCGGAAATATACATTTTTAACGATCCGGCACATCACTAGTAGATACATTTACATTGAGATCGGGCTACACCATCCGCATAAATAAAGTTAATAAAAAAAAACTGAGCTGTCGCGGGCGCCTGGCAGATGTGAAACAAAACATAAACATCGTAGCGGCGAGTGAGCGGAGTCAGCCGGTGGGCGGAGTCTAAGCGGTGGAAAGAACCGAGGAGCCAAGGATTACGAAGCGTGGCCGCATTCAAAACTATACTTTATGCATTAAGTAATAAGGTTGATTTCATTTTGTTGGGGCGAAGCGCTCGCCACGCCAAAAATCAGGTTTACCCCTGGCCTATAAAAAAATAAATAATAAACATATGTTTTTGTTAACACCAAGACAACGATTGCTTGGTTTAGTGGTTTACACGTAGACCACTCAGCTCACTGAACCAGATCGTTGCGGGTTCGATTCTCGCCAGTGCCAAATTTCAGAAATGGCCTTTTCAGAATTTGCCCTGGGTGTAACTGGGATCGCCCCCAGTCCATTGTACGGTACCCCTTTTACAAGTTTGGCTTAGTTTGGGATCATACGATGAGTATGTCTTGTACGGCGATAATGTATTTACTAGCTGTGTCCGCGACTTAGCCCGCGTGGAATTTTGTGGAGTTTACCCAGAAAAAAATAATTTTATGTACATCGTGTATTCTTTCATGTGCATGTGTTAAAATAATGTTATTTTGATATTACAAACAAGCACTTCAATTTTATTTATTTGTATAGATATAGATAGATAATTAATGTTACTTAATCTTAGTTAATAATCTAACTACAGTTTACATAATGTGCAATCAGACTACAAGCACCAAAAATGTTAATAAGATTACGCCTTTCATTCGCTCCAAATCGGACATTTAAATTGGATTTCATTATTTTCATAACATGTAACGAACAGCGAATGTCTCTTATAACACTGGGGCGTCAAAAGTCGCGCGTCAAAATGTTAGCTAAAACCTTTTTTCGAACTCTTTGTCAATATACATAAAGATTGAATTTCCGTGGTAAGAAAAAAAAAAGTATTTGGAACAAAATAACAGAGAAGCCAGAAATAAATCATAAAAACGTTGATATTTGCGAAAGTTCAGCGCCCTAAAATGCGTAAGTTACATATTAGAGATGAAACGGATATCCGGTATCCGGCCTATCCGTCCTTGTTTTCGCTATCCGGCCGGATACCAGATAATAATTCAGAATCCGGTCGGATACTGGATAGTAATTCAGTATCCGGCCGGATACCGGATAGTAATTCAGTATCCGGCCGGGTACTGGATAGTAATTCAGTATCCAGACGGATACCTGATAGTAATTCAGTATCCGGCCGGATACCGGATAGTAATTCAGTATCCGGCCGGATACCTGATAGTAATTCAGTATCCGGCCGGATACCGGTTAGTAATTCAGTATCCGGCCGGATACCTGATAGTTATTCAGTATCCGGCCGGATACCAGATAGTAATTCAGTATTCGACCGGATACCGGGTAGTAATTCAGTATCCGGCCGGATACCGGATAGTAGGTAAATCTTATATTTTAATCTCACTCATATTATAATGATCACGTCAAAAACGTTGTTTTATTAATTAGGTTAGTACTCAAAACCAACAATTGGTGAATTGTGGTGAATGAATACCATTTTTTCCGCATTTGTTGGTAAGAGGTAAATACGCTTGGCTTCGTATACCAGACCAGCTTCTCAAAATAGCCTTTCGCTGTAAGCGCTACTGCCAGGAAAGAGATATTCTAGCAAATCTTGACAACTGCGGGTAGGTAACTACTGATGCAAATTATCTGACCACCATATGTATTGGTCGTGATTACGATCGATTCAAGATGTCTTTAAGAAGCGTCACGTAACGCGATAAAGGGCCGAATATCCGGTAGCCGGATATCCGGCGCTCCGGCCTGGTAGCTTGTCGAATATCCGGTATCCGGCCAAACCACTATCCGTTTCCGATTTGTTTAATGATACACTCTACAAATTTCGCAAAGTGATCTTGTCATCGTTGGTGTGTCAATGATAGCCTTCTAGTCACTCAACACATTTAATTTAATTTAATTTTTATTATCGTATTTTTATTTTTCAATTATAACCAATGTTCCTTTTATGTTATTCCTCTTACTTATGCATGTTGTGGCACCTTTGTTATCTGTGCATTTAGTTTTCCCTTATTTGTATTTTATATTAATGTGTTATTAATGCTACAGTTTTTGGATGTCCTGTTAAATAAATCTATACAAATAAATAAAATTGAAGTGTCTGTTTGTAATATCAAAATAGCACCTTTTTACGAATTGCATATGAAAGTATACACGATACCTATAACGAAAATGCAATTTAAAAAATTTTTGTCTGTCTGTCTGTTTGTTTGAGGTAAACTTCTAAACGGCTGAACCGATTTCCATGGGACTTTCACTGACAGATAGCTGACGTTCCAAGGCGTAACTTAGGCTACTTTAATTTTAGAAAAAGCATTAGGGTTCCGCGGGAAAAACATAATACCCATATTTCCGGGTAATCTCCCTAAAGTCAACGCGGGCGAAGTCGCGGGCACAGCTAGTAAATAAATAAATCTCTATTACATATTGCTCCATACATGAAAAAATAATAAAAAATTAAAACTAACATAAAAATAGCTCTCTGTGTGTGTGTTATGTGTGAAAGTATGTATGTATAATCAAAGTCCAGGTTGCGTAGAAGAATGAACCTTTCTATGTGTCAATACAGTTCGTTTTAGTTTTCCCTAGTGTGCAGGAGGCTTTATTATTAATTTATAACATTACAAATTTGGATTAAGCCTCTAAAAAGTTTTCTGCATGCCGTTCGGACATTATACGTTTCGATCCGGTGGTAGCATAGTAGAATATAAGAAAAAAAATGTAAACTTGACAATTCGTAAGTGCCCCCATAGGCCTATACAGAATAAATTATTTGACTTTGACTTTTGACTTTTGACTTTTGACTTTTGACTTTGACTTTGACTTTTGACTTTTGACTTTGACTATCGAGAGGTGTTGGACTTAAACGACATTTTTTTTAACTTTACAGGAGAGCATACTCATTCGAAGTCCAACCATTTTCCTTTTCCTCTTAATGACTTATCATCTACTCTCCCAAACTGCGTTGAAGGCATCATACCAAAGCAATTATTTCTATAACCATCTGTGGTTTAGAATAATCCCTTCATTGTAAATGGGAGTAGATTCACCTTACTGTACTAGCTTCCAAAGCGTAAAGACTATATTTGTATTTAATATTAGACTGCCGTGAGTATAATTCTTCTATAGTATTGTGGCAAAGGTGCTGTCTTCTCTCAAGGCATTGCTGCTCCTGAGAATGTATTACTCGCAATTATCATTTTGAAAAGAGTAACCATTGAGTTGCTTACTGGCTCTTCTCAGTGGAAGCAGCATTCCGAACCGGAGGTAGAATCTGACTATTTGTAAGTGCTTTTTGGCCTACACGAATAAAAAAAAATGATTTTGATTTTGAAGTAGAAAAAATCGCTGATTCCAATTATATATACCGGTCAATAACGCCCAAAAGTGTCGCTTCAGTCAAAAAGGCTCTCACCCCTCGATGTTATTTTTAACCGACTTAATAAAAAAATATATGCGGTCGAATTGAGAAACCTCCTCCTTTTTGGAAGTCGGTTAAAAAGAGGACGTTCTCAATTTGACCTATGTTCTTTTCAATGAAGATTTATTCTATAGTTTTTTATTTGGGATTTTCTAACTCGGGACTCGCGTAGCCATATTTACTTACATAAGATTATGTAACCATTGAACAAGTAAATTAACGACTCCGAAGCGTAGGGGGGGCAGGCAGAAAGCATCGCACACCTCATTTGTTCCGTCTACATTCATGAATCTATTCGAGCGTGTTTTTCAATGATCACGAGGCCGTGTTTAAAATGGGTTGTGTAAATAATCAGAGAAATTTGCAAAAGAATTACAAATACTCTGTAACCTAATTTCTAGTTATTTTTAGGGTTCCGTAGGGTTCCAGAAAAAGGAATCTTCATAGGATCTATTTGTTGTCCGTCTGTCTGTCTTTAGATATGTCTGTCTGCCTGTGTCTGTCTATATGTATGTCTACATGTGCCTGTCTGTCTATATATCTATCTGCCTGTGTCTATCTGCCTGCCTGTCTGTCTATCCGTCTGTCTGTCTGTCTGAAATCTGCACGTCTATGGAAAGGCGTGTGAAGTTCAACAACCCGCATTGGGCCAGCGTGGTGGACTATGGCCCAAAAATCTCCCTCGTAATGATGGAGAATGTGCCCGGTATAATGGCAATAGGCTCGCCCCCTATTACATTGGTACCAAAATACATCGGCAAAGTGTGGGCTTACTGCAGTGCACCTCTGCCTACCCCTTCGGTGAATACAGGCGTGATGATGTATTATTATTATTGAAACAATAATACTTTGAGAAATGTTGGTAAGGCCCCAGAGATGTCCACTTGTTCATTATGAAAAAAAAACAAGTAATTACTAGGTACCTTTCCAAAACTGTACGAGACGGTGTGTCAAGTGTCGTGTGAAAGAGACAGCGATATGGACTGGTTGCTGCGGCTGCACATAACATCGAGAGTGGACCAAAACATCCAAAAAGTAAAGGTGATCGGTAGTTAAGGCGATATGGTCCGATATGTATTTGTATAGAGCTGTTGTTACCGCAGATAAAAATAATAATTAGTTATTATCTGTACATACAAATAAATAAATAAAACTGAAGTGTCTGTTTGTAATGACAAAATGACTGTCTTTTTTTTTATATACCTACATTAAAAACTAATACCAGTGAAAAAAAAAGTAAATAAATAGTAAAAAAAATATTTTACTAAATGCATTTGAAAGTGCTATCGATAATGAAAACGCATTTTTTTTTTGTCTATCTATCTGTTTGTCTGATTGTTTGAGGTTAGCTACGAAACGGCTAGCTCAATTTTAACGGGATCTGAATTTGCAGATAGCTGATGTTACAACAAATATCTTAGGCTACTTTTATTGTAGAAAACAATAAGGGTTTCACGGGAAAATATAAATCTTATTTGTTTTACGTGATTACATGAATCGGGCTTGGCCAAACGGCTGAACCGATTTTGACGGGAATTTCACTAACCGACAGCTGATATTTTAAAGGGTAAGATAAGCTAAACTTCGCGCGTACGAAGTCTCAGAAGTAGGTAATAAATCTAAAAAAGTAATTGAAAAAAAAGGCTAACAAGCAAATAAACACATTCCATCTTTTATTACTCAATCAGCTTCAATTTACATGCACTACCTACCTAACGTTACAGCCTACATTCAGAACAATCCCGTAACATTCATTCAATACAATTTATGGAGCCCATAACATAAATTGCAAGGAGACTTGGGGATCGTTGGCAGAATATTCAATACTATAGAAAAAAACTGGCCAACTGCGAGTGGGACTCGTACACTGAAGATTCCGTATACTACGACTAGTTATTAGCTTCTATCTACGTCCGCGAAAACTTCTATTAACCAATATCATTATAAATTATAGCCTATATGTTATTCTGACGTATAAACAATAATACTGTAAAGTTTCATTCAAATCTGTTCAGTAGTTTTTGCTTGGAAGAGTTACAAACATCCATCCATGTTCCATTCGCGCATCCATCTATCCATCCTCACAAACTCTTACATTTTCAATATTAGTAGATAGCTTTAGGTAGCTCTTTTTTTACAGCACGAATAAAACGGTTTTCTGACTTTTTACCTTTACTAATGCTATAAGAAATTGTTTCTTGCCAAATTTCATTATTCTAGGTCAACGGGAAGTACCCTATAGGTTTAGATTTCTTTACCAGCTAAAATATGCGGCGTAAGCGGCCGTATTAATAGCATTATAGCCCACTGAGTTTCTTGCCGGATCTTCTCAG
Organism: Ptilodon capucinus; assembly: GCA_914767695.1. Taxonomy (NCBI): domain Eukaryota; kingdom Metazoa; phylum Arthropoda; class Insecta; order Lepidoptera; family Notodontidae; genus Ptilodon; species Ptilodon capucinus. The sequence continues at coordinate 3,185,228 of OU611830.1, read as the reverse complement.
TTGATGTCGCGTTTCGATCCGGTGGTAGTATAGTAGAATATAAGAAAAAAAAAAAGTAAACTTGACAATTTGTAAGTGCCCCCATAGGCCTATACAGAATAAATGACTTGACTTTGATTATTTTGATTTCGTTGACAAAGAAGTTCGATTTACCGCTGCAAGAGATTGCAGACCGTATTTGATATTGCGTTTCTGTGAAAAAGCGTCGTGACAGACATACATACGGTAAGGGTTCGTTTATTTTTTTTAAGGTACGGAACCCTAAAAAAAGTGTGAAAAGGATAGCCGAATCATTTGGGAACAGCTTCAAGAATGTAGTCAAACAAACGACGGCTTAGTAGTCTGAGGTTAGGCCGCTCGGCTCACAGTACCTCGTGGTTGTGGATTCTTTTCAGAACTTGTGTTACAAAGGGACAGAAAGAATGCGACCGTGGCGAAGGTTTCGTTGAAGCAGGGCGTAGGTTGAGCAATAATAACGACGTGCGTTGTATATTGACGTTACTTGTCGGCTCCGAACAGCAAAAGAGAACCCAGAAGGGCTTTACATGTACTTTTATATCCTCTCATCGATTGGTGTTGCCAACATGAAATATTGATATATTTTATAAATTAATCGACTAGTCTATAATATACAAATTAATAATCCTAAATAAAGTGACTAATCCCTAAACATACATAATTAAATATTCTACTAGTTAGGTTATTGCTTCCGTTGATGTGTAGAGTCTTCAGTAGACGAGATTTGTATTTGTAACACTTGTTCTAGTCTGGGTGGAACTGAGAAAGCCTCCAGTCCATTGTAAGGTACATATAGTAGAAGTTTAGCTTAGTTTGGGATCATACGATGAGTGTGTTTTGTCTGGATATCGAAGGGTATATGGCGAAGTGACAAGCGCTGTGTTGGGCCCCTCCCGACACGATCACCGCCTTCCTCGACTCGGACGTCGAGAGGAACACCTACACCAGCCTCGACAGACACCGATATCGCCGGCGAGGTCGAGGAACATCTTTGCACCTAGGAGCACAGTCACTACATCTCCCCTCACGGTAACTGCCCAAGCCGAGGTCGTGCCCTCTGTGGCGTCCTTGAGCTAGTTGCCACCCCTTTTCCGCCCTTAAGGCCTTAGTAGGAGTGCACTCTACGTTCGCCACTCCTCCGGTAAAGCTGTAAAGGCCACCTTACGGCCAACAGCGTAGTCCATGTAAAAAAAAATGTGTTGGGCGATATTATGTTAAAGATATCGCTTGAGTCAATGCGCCTTTTAAAAGTCGATGTATATTTCAAAATTAATAACTACAAAGCCAAGCTTAAATACATTAGTATCTCAATATACAGATAAAATATTTCATTCACTGGTAGTAATCTTTTATTTTCCATTTATCTTATTGATTCAATTTGTCAATAAAAAAAACATTTAAAAAGTATCAAAAATAGTTCCCCACCGGCATCTGGAGCAGGGTCCTAGTAGCCAGCGGTTATAGCTCAAGAGAGAGGAACATCCTCACTATGCGCGCCGTCTCCATAAGTACCGCCCTCTGAATCTGTCCCTTGACCCAGCTGCCTAACGCGAGCCTCTTTAGGTATTTGTCCAGGCTCTTGGCAAATATGTCATGGGCGGAAACGACTATCGGTACAATTATTGCCGCATCAATGTCCCACACGTCGACAACCTTATGAATGTTAGGAGTAATCTCATTATTACGCAGACCACAAATTTATTAACGAAATTTACCCTGCACGGATTTCGTAACCGCAATCATCTGATAATCACTACCCAAGACATTATGTGGGAATTAAGCACACTTAGGTGTCGATGCACCGCAAATGTTTTGCCAATGCTAAAACGAACCTTGTTTCAATATTCAAAAAGATTGAATTTCTGTGGTAAAACCCACGTGTTCGCTCGCGCTCTCAGTATCTTTTCGTTGAAGAATGAACTTTTTCTATCAGTCAATACAGTTTTGTTTGGGATGCATCCGCATCTTGCATCTTTATCACTATCATCATATCATCATCATGCATCTTTATCACTATCATCACTTACGTTTATTTATAATGTGTATTTATTAAATTTATCCTTACTATTCATTACTTGACACTAGCCGCTAACCTAGCTGAAATACCTGCTAACCGCTGGTGGAGCAACTCCTCATCTTATTCCATTAAGTATCATCATTTCATTCATTTCGTAAAAAAGAAGTTTCTTTTGGTACGGGAGGCTTTATGGTCGTAGTTATTATTATAAAATTCTTATTGAACATAATTTAGATAATTTTATTCGAAATGTTCATAAATTCACTGTATCTAGTCCAATTTGAAGACGGACAAGTAATGAAACTCGGAATTTATTCAAAATAATTCGAATTGTAAATTAGTTTGACCTTACTTATTACGCCCGGTACATTCTGGAACCAGCGAATTCATTTGTATTTTTTATGAAATGTACTCTTTACATGGTGTTTCAGAAGTCCGAAATAATGCTTTGACGTTTGCATCAGTATCGGGTATACAGCTGAATGGTATAAAAATTTGATCGAAATTCGACTATGTTTTTAAACTTTAACACTAAACATCATCATCATCATCACATCATTACGCCTGTATTCCCCGAAGGGGTAGGCAGAGGTGCACTGTAGTGCACCCACTCTTCGCCGATGTATTTTGGTCCCAATGTAATAGGGGGCGAGCCTATTGCCATTATACCGGGCACATTCCCCCTCAATACGAGGGAGATTTGGGCCATAGTCCACCACGCTAGCCCAGTGCGGGTTTTACACTAAACAATTTATATAATTTGTAATATCTCGAGTCCTATGTAAAATTTGCGAATTCTGTTTTGTGAATATTGGTGGTCGCCCCTCATAAGTGTAGTTTACACTGCTGAATAGGGTTATGTATGTATCCAAAGGCCAGAACACGATACCAGTGACAATTATTCAAAGGTCTGTAACTCAGAAACTATAGTAGGTATAAGCTGTCTTCACTAAGCATCCACATATGAGCTACCGTATTTGTACTTAAAACATTATTTCGGACTTCTGATACACGCTGACTATAAAGATTGAATTTCTATTGCAAAAGCTACGCGCTGACGCGACTAAATTCCCTGCCGTCATCTTTAAAATCGCGTTGAAAAATATGCTTCTTCCATCAGTAAATACGGTTCATTTTGGTTTTGGCAATAAAAAAGGTCGCACGTGTCTGACGTCTGACGCTTCTATTAGCTAAGGGCTTTACCAAACCCTTTGTATTTGGACATCTTATTTATATTCATTAGTTTATTCAGATAATGAAACTTTGATTAGTCCCTTTGAATATTTGGTACATTCTGAACGAGTTCTCTAGAGTTCGGTCTTAACCAATTATTTTACACTAGCTGTGCCCGCGACTTCGCCCGCGTGGACTTTAGGGAGATTACCCGGAAATATGGGTATTATGTTTTTCCCGCGGAACCCTAGTGCTTTTTCTAAAATTAAAGTAGCCTAAGTTACGCCTTGGAACGTCAGCTATCTGTCAGTGAAAGTCCCATTGAAATCGGTTCAGCCGTTTAGAAGTTTACCTCAAACTAACAGACAGACAGACAGACAGACAGACAAAAAATTTTAAAATTGCGTTTTCGTTATAGGTATCGTATATACTTTCATACGCATTTGGTAAAAAAGTGTTATTTTGATATTACAAACAGACACTCCAATTTTATTTATTTGTATGTATTTGTATAGAAGAATATAGAATAGATATAGATTAGATTATGGAAATTGCGACAAGTATTATACTTTGTTAGCTTCTTGTTTTCCAAGTAGGTTAAAACTACTTTTTTTTTTTCATAGCCTAGTATATGTCCCACTTCTGGGCAAAGGCCTCCCCCTTTCGTCTCCACATGTCCCTATCCTGGGCCTGTTGTGGCCACGTTTCTCTCGCAAAGGTGACCAAATCGTCGCACCATCTTCTCCTTGGTCTGCCACGACGCCGGCAACCGCCTTCGGGCATCCAGGTGTTGACACGATTTGTCCACATTTGCGGGTCTATCCGGGCTACGTGACCGACCCACTCCCACTTCAGCTTTGCCGTCTTGAGTAATACGAGTAATACGAGTAATGGAGCGTAAAACTACAGTAATATTAAAATAATACTGCTTCACGAAGTGGTAATAATATAGCTAATACCTATTATGGTAATTCTTCAAAGCCTGTCTTTGTTTATATTATCCAAATCCACGATAAAATAAGTGAAATATTATCCAAATTTTAGTCGATTATTAAAATGAATATTAGTTATTTTAAATTTTAAAAAAGGAATACATTAAAAATGAAAGTAATTAAAAAAAAACACGACCAAAAAACACTTGACATACCGTTCCAAAAAAAGAACTGTTCGAATTTAGAACGTCCGGTAACAGCAGCTCAATACAGTTCTAGATAACAGCCTTTCTACCTCGCCTCTTCGTTGGGACACTCACTTCCGGCCTCTATAAAAATGTTTGTGCATTTGTTGGAAGCAATCACTGCAACCTCGAACGGCGTGTGCGCGCCATAACCTAAGCGATACCAACATGAAGACTTTTGTAAGTTCTTTTTTCAAATATTTATTTATTATAGTGCCAAGTGTTGTGTTTAAAATAATAATGACTCGAATTCCTTTTTCAAAAACAAAAAAATACTGGTATTAGAAAAAAACATAATAAAAATTAATTTAAAAATAAATAGAACGCTCGTGACTCCATTTTCTGGGATTCAATAATCCTTTTAATGAGCTGGGATTTTAAGCTGTTCGGTAGTCAAATATATGGGCGATATTTCGTATCATTATGCTTTCATCTCCTCCGGTGAAGCTGTAAAGGCCAACTCACGGCCAACAGCGTAGTCCATTAAAAAAAAAATACTTTACTGTAAAGCTAAAAAAAATGTCGCTTAAATGAAATAAGGTTTCACCCTTCGTTAAACAGTTGTTTTACAAAAAAAATTATAGCTTTTAAAAATGCATTACAATTCATCTCAATTCAATAATGACATTCCATTAATTAAATCCGCATAAACTCAGTGCTAAAACTAAATGTCATTCTGACTCGAGATTATATACTCCTGCGCAAATAAGCGCGTAAAAAACGCGCGCAAATCTCCGCTTGTCAATACCATAATGAACTGTATTAACACATAGAATAAACACATTTTTTAATAACACTTCATCGATGATGCGATCGAATTTATTAGCGTGGGTTTTGCTACAGAAATTGAATCCTTATCTGTACGGGTTGTATCAGTAGTCGGAGATAATATTTTAGTTACAGATATGGTAGCTAATATGTAGATCAGGGATGATACGGCCCGCGGGCCTTATCCGGCCCGCGATTGCAATGTGTCACAGAAAGAAGAATCATGACTTCACTCGATTCCTCTACGAAGTTTTAAAATACATTTCTATCTAATTTCAAAGGCAGCGCGTGCCTTACAATCGAGAGAGGTAGACAGTAACGCCATCTCTTATCGACATAATAATTCAGTGATTTTTTTTTATTTCAATCTGGCTCGCAAACACATTCTAAATTTAATATATGGCCCTTTGCAAAATTGAGATTGACACTTCTGATGTAGATGCTTAGTGGAGGAAGTCAATACCTAACTATCATAGTTTCTGAGTTACAGACCTTTGAGTATTTGTCACAATTATAGTGTTGTGGCTTAAGGGCACACCCATAACCTTATTAATACTAACACATAAAGGAGTAGTTACTAATACTTATTCACAAAACAGGACTTGAAAATTACGTACAGGACGAGATATTAAATTACATGATTTTAAAATTGGTGAAGAAATAAAAAATTAAAAATCTTTTTCGAATTTCGTTAAAATTTGAAATGCAAAGTGAACTATTATTTAGGACTTCTGATAAATCATGTATATACAATGCTTAAAAAGTTCGGAATAATACTTAGACGTTTGCATCAGTATCAAGTATACCTACAACTGAATGGTAAAAAAAAAATATAGATTTTTTTTTCCTCGTCAATTTCTATAACTGATAGTTTCTAGAGTCCTATGTAAAAATTGCATGTTCTGTTTTGTGAATACTGGTAGTCAGCCCTTACAAGGGTAGTTTACACTGCTAAACAGGGTTATGGATGTACACATAGGCCAGTACACGATACCTATGATAAATATTAAAAGGTCTATAACTCAGAAACTAAGATAGTTAGGTCAAACAAACTGTCTTCACTAAGCATCCACATATGAGCTACCGTATATGTACCCAATGTATTATTTTGGACTTTTGATACACCCAGTATATAAAGAGTACTCAAAAAATTACAAGTAAAATCGCTCGCTATAGTGTGTTCAGGTATTATAATTATAACAGTTTTGTTATACAACAGATAATCTATTCCGTTATTCTATTGTTACAATTAATTGAAAAGCTCATAGTAGATTTTAATTATGGACTGACTAAAATAGCGACTAAACTATTTATGAAAAACATACTGTGCTAATATGCGTAAAGATTGAATTTCCGTGGTAAAAGCAACACCTCCTCGTATCAATACGCTCGCATACTCATTTCGTTGAAAAATTAACTCTTTCTTTGAGTCAATACGGTTCATTTTGGTATTGGCATTAAATATACTTTATTATGGCAATTAGACTATGATAAGCAGAAGGTCTTTGGATATTTGTCACAAGGATCATATTGCGGCCTAAGAGCACACCCATAAACCTATTAATAACCGTAAGCAACGTTTTCCAGTGATCAATACTAATAGTCACAAAACAGAACTGACCAAATGGTAACTTTAAAAATTAATGGTAAAAAAACTTTTTAAAAACAAGCTCTTATTTAATTGCCCTTAGTTTTCGTGTTCTCATCAGCAAGCTCTTTCATTTGATACCCATACTGTGGTAGTGCAGAAAAAATAACTGTTCCGCTATCTTGGATGATCCGCCATATTGGAATTAGAATGACGTCACATAGCTAAGCATGCATTGTCATCCAAAATAACCGTGTGCACCAAATTTCAGCTCAATCGGTTAAAGATAACTGATTTAAAATTCAGTTGCAAGATTCCACCCGGACATACATTGCAAGTTAATATAAAGCTTGTAAATAAAAAAATAAACCTGACATATTTATGGCTCTATCAAGAAAAACTATATCATTACGCCTGTATTCCCCGAAGGCGTAGAAAAAGGTGCACAACAGTGCACCCACACTTCGCTGAGTTATTTTGTGATTGGGGGAAATCGTAAGGCAAATTCCCTTCTCAATACGAGGAAGATTTAGGCCATAGTCCAGCACGCTAGTCCAGTGCGGCTTGGTGAACTTCACACGCCTTCCATTGACGTGCAGGTTTCCTCACGATCTTTTCCTTCATTGTTCAGCAAGTGGCAATCATGATTGAAGATGACATTCGCACATGAAAACCATCTCAGAGGTGCGGGCCCGAGATTTGAACTTGCACCCCTTACATTCAAGGCGAGCGTTCTCTCGACGAGGCTACCACTGCTTTGATTATTTGGTTTCTATTGGTCATTCTGTAATTGGAAACCACTGTTAATCCTAATAACACAAAATTTCTAAGCCAGTCGCTAGAAAGGGATAACTATTACTTAAACTTAAACCAGTTAGTTCACCTTTCTCTTTTCCTCATTCCTTTTTAGAACAGTTAGGTATATTTACGAATGCAGTGTCTGCAGTTGTCTTTAATTGACTTTGCTGTAGCAAGTTGGACATCAGTTATGCCCTGAAGCGAGCGGACTAACTTGTTTTTTTTAGAAAATGTACTTTGTGGCAATATTAATAAAGATTGAATTTGTGGTTTCATCTGGACCTATGCATCTGAGTTAAAAATCACCTACACCTTATCTATACCTATAGATAAGGTGTATATATGTCTGTTTGTATTATCAAAATGATACCTTTTACTAAAGTGCTACTTAAAATGAACAGACAATTTTTATTTTTTTCTTTCTTTCTGTTTGTTCTGGGTAAACTCCCAAACGGCTGGTCCAATTGAGACGAGACTTACTGGCGTATAGCTAATGTTACAAGGAGTAACGCATCTTTTATTTCAGAAAAACAATTTAAGTACCGCATAGGTACAAAATAAAAACCCATTTTTTGGGTAATCTCTAAAACGGTTAGACCTATTTAGACGGGACTTTCACTGGCAGATAGCTAATGTTATAAGGAGTGACATAGGTTACTTTGATTTTGGTAAAATAGTAAGGGTTATTAAATTCTGCTAGCTTAGCTTAGCCAGACTATATATCTATAAATATAAAAATTAATCCCTATTTCCCTTGGTCACGCCAAAACTTGACTAATTTGTTTTAAAAGTTTTTTTTTAATACTTTGTAGAAGGTTAAATAATTAAGAAAATAAAAAAAATAATTAGGGTTCCTTAATTTGGAGCGTACGAATTCGCATGCTCAGCTAGTTGCATAATAATAATGACATAAGATTATTACAAGAATGAGGTCTGATGTCATAACTCATAACGGTACCTTTGCCACAGAAACCGCGCGAATCAATTATCGTGCGCCCTACTAAAGATCTTTTATTTTTACCTTCACGGCTTGTTGGGTATGATCGCGCCCGTATCCCCCGAAGGTGAGCAGACATGTCTGCATCGGAACACTACAATGATAGTCTGAACATCGGTAGCTTAGCTAGTTACAAATAAATATTCGCCAGACAACACATACTCATCGTATGATCCCAAACTAAGCAAAGCTTGTACTATGGGTACCATACAATGGAGTGGAGACAACAGCTACGCCCGCGGGTTGGCAGACTTCACACATCTATAGAGAACTAGTACCAAATTAGAACTAGTACCAAATGCACGTCACGGGAACAAGTTCCCTCAGACGTGCAGGTTTCCTCACGATGTTTTTCTTTACCGTTTCATAGCAAGTGACAATCTTAGCAGAACATTAAATTCGTACGTGAAACCCAGAGTTGCGAGATTGGGTCTGAACCTGCGTACTTTGATTGCAAAGCGTGCGTTCGACCACTCGGCTACCACTGCTATTTTATGGCTTGTTGGAATATTTTTCAATTAGCTAAGAGCTTCATGGAATTATCGCCTTACCTGTTGCTATAATAACTTGTGCTTGAAACTAGCCACTACCCACTCTTCTCTATATAAGAATAAGGATTATTACGGCCATTAAGGAAAGTAGTTTTTCTTATATTAAATATATTATTAGGGTTCTGTACCTAAACAGGAAAAAAGTCCTTATAGGATCACTTTGTTGTCCGTCTGTCTGTCTGCCGGTATGTCAAGACCCTTTTTCTCTGGTACGGGTGGAGGTAGGTATCAAGCTGAAATTTATAACAGACACTTTCAGCGGTTCATTCGTGCTCTGTAAAAATCTAAATTGTAGGTTAACGCAATCAAAAGATACTGTTTATGTTGCATTTTCAGAACATTTGCACGGGAATCAAAACCTATAGGGTACTTCCCGCTGACTTAGAATCATGAAATTTTGCAAGAAGCAAGGTCTTATAGCACAAGTAAAGGAAAACATCTGAAAACAGTAAATTTATTGTTTCAACGTACAAAACATAATTTGATTACAAACTTATTTTGTATGAGAACAACAGTATACTAACTGCAAAGTTAAGTTTGTCTCTATCCAGTTTATTTTATCGTTAGAGCAATGTTCGGTGCCTTCGTAGTTTAGGTACGGAATCCTCAATGCGCGAGGCCAGCTCGCACTTGGCCGGTTTTTAAAAATCTAAATTGTATATACAATAGCGGTACTTCCTCCATGCGCGAGAGCCGGTGACTTAACTTTGCTATTTTTAAAAGTGTACTCTGAGTTAATGTCCATAAAGATAGAATTTCCGCGGTAAGATTCGCGAGACCACGCGCCAAAGTTCGCTCGCATCGTGGATGACTGTACTGTAAAATGTACTCCTTTTGTGAGTTAATACAGTTCGTTTTGGCATGAGCTTGTTCGTACGATATAATCTGCTTTGGATGATCTGAAATCTTAGACTTAGCCACAAGCTCTACTGCCAAAAATGGCATTGCTTCTAAAATTACAAAATCTACCGAGATGCTTAAAACTAGATATAAAAGTAGAGAAATTGTGAAATTACTCGTTGCCGTTTTATTTCTGTGAACCCCATTAAATCCTCCATTGTTGGTTCCGTTCCAGACTTGTTTCCAATTTCGCCACCTCGTTTGGCGAGTCCCACTATTTTTTGTTTGCGTGTATTAAGTTGGCAACTTGCCTGTACGATTCGTTTTGAAATTAACCAAAACCACAAGACTCTCAGATGAACGAAGCCTTTTAATAGATGGAGCCTTAGTGCTTGCAGCGCGTGTACTGCCATCTGTCAAAAGTGTAGCATTGATGGTACCGAAATATATTTCTTGCGGCACTAGATACTCCACGGTTAGCATCTTTCATCCAAAAATGACTTCGTGTGTACTGTGTACATCTAAAGTAATATTATTAAGGCTAGATCCGTCATCTTTATCACGTTCATCACACATATCCACTCCTACGTTAAGTCAAAAAAAGTCAGATATGGCGCATCTGTGAAGTCCCATTATGGGACTTTTCACAGACACAGTTATATTTATTTATTAAATTTGTCTTTCATATTAATTACTCGACATTACCATAAATATCCACTAATCGCAAAGTACAGCCGTTTCTCATTTTATTCCATGAAATTTCATCTGCTCACCCATTTCTTAACAAAAGAAGAAGAAGACGTTATGACTATGTAGCGCTCCTTCTACGATAATATCTAAATTCTTTGGCCATAACGCTACTTCCTATGACAGGTATGACATCACTAAGTCCAAATTAACCTCATTCAGGTCTCGCTGTTGTGAAATTTCCTCGGTACGCTAACTCGAAACAATTTTTTATCTCTTCTTCGTATTTTTCTGTGAACGAAATTGCAAAACCGACGCTGACACAATTTCCTTTAATGTCCAGTTATTTATTACGTTTCATTACATAAATATGACATTGTCAAAGTTCAATGGCATCTGCGGCGTGCCCAGCGAACCGTGCACTCTCATTATCTCGATGTCTTTGTTCTGTTTGAATACCATTGAGTTTTTTGTGTTGCACTGTTGAGTCAGCTCTCGTAATTGGTCGTCAATCTATAATGTACTTTATTTATTCTGGAACTAGTAGCAGCCGTAGCGTAGTTGGTAAAACACCTGATTTAAAAAAGGAATGAGTGGAAGTTTAAAACCCTGCCTTGCACCTCTGAGATTCATGAGCGGATGTCATTTTCCATAATGATTACCACTTGCTTAACGCTGAAAGAAACCTGCAGGTCTAAAGAAAGGCATGTGAAGTTCACCAACCCGCAATGGGCCAGCGTGGTGGACTATGGCCCAAATCTCCCTCGTATTGACGGGGAATGTGCCCGGTATAATGGCAATAACCTCGCTCGTTGTTACATTGGGACCCAAAATACGTTGGCGAAGTGTCGGTACTTTATAGTACACTTCTATCTACCCCTTCGGGGAATACAGGCGTGGTAAAGTATTTTACTGGAACTCGTGATTGTAATCTTATTTACTGATGTTCCTCGGCGGTTTTATTGCAGTAGTAGAATAATACTGTTTACCCATTCAATTCAGCACCCATGACTCATTTGATGTTGGATATTGAAGCTAGAAGATATGATTTGCGGAAGCAGCCATACCACTTCATTCACGATATCGTAAAAACAGAAGAAAAATAAACCACCAATCAAAGATCCGTCTCATAAAATTTTCATGTTGAAATATCGAAGAGTTTCCAAGATCAGATCAAATATGAAATCGTAATATTTTTGGATGTTTTTATTACACAAATGGAAGGTTATACATTGATTTATGATATGACTAATTAATATCTGACCTAGCTTACTAATCAAATGAGCTATGAGTGTTTTATAAAACTGTTTGCTCGCGTAATACCCTCAGTATGGGATTAAACTTCTACTGAAGTGATTGCTCGGTTATCTAAGTACTAACAAATGTTATGACTGTCCGGAACAAGGGTAACAGTTGTGCGCACTGACATTAAATAGTCATTAGTGCGTTCACTACATTACGTTATGTAGGTGCCTTCACTCGCTGCTGCACTTCATTTTGTACTTTAATTGATTACGTAAATATCAGCTTCTGTATCAAGAAATTGCTTTCGTTTAATGATGACCACTCGGTCCGGTGATTCGAGCGTACACTACCCTGGGTGGATGCAGGTTCGATTCCCAACTGCCGCATACGAAAATCTTGTTATTTTTTACTTCTTAAACTGAGGTTCTCAATTGGACTCGTATGTTTATATCATTTTAGTGCTACTACTACTACTACAGCCCTTTTAACGTCCCACTGCTGGGCACGGGCCTCCCCTCAATGCGAGGGGGATTCAGGCCATATTCCACCACGCTGGCTCAGTGCGGGTTGGCAGACTTCACACATCCTTCGAGAACTACTCACGATGTTTTCCTTTGTTTTCCTTCACCGTTTCATAGCAAGTGATAATCTCTGATGAAAATGATATTCGCACTTATATCCCAGAGGCGCGAGCCGGGGTTTGAGCCTGCACACTTTGATTGCAAGGCGTGCGTTCGACTACTCGGCTATCGCTGCATTTTAGTGTGCTTTACGTTTTTTTGAAAATGTTCTCTGTGTCAATATACATAAAGGTTGAATGTCTGTGGCAAACGCCATGTGACCCCGCGAGTATATTCGCTCGCGGCATCAATGTTATGTCGTTGAAAAACGTACTTAGTCTATAGGTTAATACGGTTCGTTTTGGTATTGGTAAAAAGACTCGACAGAAGCTCAAGGCTACTTGGTTAGCGAAAGTCTTAAAGGATTGGAACGAAATGAAAGGGAAAGTTAGCTCTAATAGTAATATTATGACTGTATACCTACTCTATGGTAGAGACATCTCATTGAACGTGTTATCAATGTTTAAATATTAATTTGACAAAACTCAGCGATAGGTAGAAAGGCAAGTGAGCGTACAAGTGAAAGGGGACTTTATTACGTCCATCTTAAAACAGGCTTTTGTTCAATATAACTATATATTTTTTTACGTAGAGATTGTAAAGTAAATAATCTTCATACTAATAAGAATAAAAAATATTGTAATGTAGTTTTGGTATAGTTGCAATAGATGGAATTGTATTTTGTTGGGACCAAACTAAGTGTAGAGCCGTCTCTATCATAGTAGTAATGTATGAAGAAGACAACATTATTCTTAGTGCTGTCAAATTTAGTTATCTCATAGTTTGTTTGCTATAGAAATTAGGCTATTGTTGAATCTACTCTATATATGGGATTAAAATAATGGTAAAAAACCTTTAAAAAGCTTTTATTTAATTGCCCTTACTTTTCGTGTTCTCCTCAGCAAGCCCTTTTATTTGATACCCATACTGTGGTAGTGCAAAAAAAATAACTATTCCGCCATCTTGGATGATCCGCCATATTGGAATAAGAATGACGTTGGAATTAGAATTATGTCAAATAGTTAAGCATGCATTGTCATCCAAAATAAGCGGGTAGGTATATCAAATTTCAGCTCAATCGGTTAAAGATAACTGATTTAAAATTCAGTTTCAAGATTCGACCCGGACATACATACATTGCAAGTTATATTAACTTGGAAAGGTTGGGTTAGGTTAGGCATGATGATTTTCATCATCAATTAACGACAATTAATTTTATATTATAATAAAACTCCAATGAATAGAATATTCTCTAAAAGTTACTTGTTTTTTCCCCCAAAATCCTTTACGCATTAATTAGGTTAATTAATAAACTCACAATGGAAAGTTCAATATTTTTGTTAACAGTGCTACGGAGCGCGTTAAACCAATTATCTAAATTTATGGACACTCAAAAAAGGTTCAACATTTGACCGTAAAGCCCTGCGGTAACAGAGGCGTCAAAACGCGGGCATCAAATTAATTGCCAAGACCAAAATAAACTGTATTTACTCATTAAATAAGTACATTTTGCATTAAAATGTCATCGATGACGCGATAAAATTTTGACAATTTGAGAATTTTGATCAAAGCACCTACGGGGGATGGCTATTTATATATTTACAAAACAGAACTTGGAAATCTCACATAGGATGAAAATGTACGAATTTCAATAAAAAAAATATACTATTCATTTTTATACTCTTACCAACGTTAAAGTATCATTACGAACTTCTGATACGCACTATAAATTGACATAGAGTACATTTAAAAAGAAAAGTCAGGCTAATTCGCTCGTCCTAGTGCGTCCAGGGCGTAATCATGAAAGTTACCTTTGAAATTATATTTTATCATTAGTTAATTAAGGCTTTGATCGGACTAATTATGATGGAGTTCCTTTGGCTTTTGAAACATTTGAAACACAAATGAAACACAACACTAAGGCTCTATTCACATGGTAACGCCGGATGCACGATAATTATAAGCTTAAATCGCACGGATATGCAGTATTTCCTCACGATGTTTTCCTACACCGTTCAGCAAGTGGTAATCATTACTGAAAATTACATTCGCACTTGAAAATCTCAGAGGTGCGGGCCCGGGATTTGATCATGCACCCCTTTCGTTCAAGGCCACCACCTAGACTACCACTGCTTTACCTTATTATATGGTACTCATAGTGTAAGCATTTCAATTGGTGTATTGTAAGTTTTATGACAGGATCTTACTTGATTTCGAACTACATAACTAAAAAAAAACTTCTTTTCAGGTGTGTTTACTTTTGGCAATTGCCAGCTGCAAGGCCGGATTTGAAGGGGGTTACTCCAACGAATTACAAGGAGAAGGTGGCCAAGATGGCGGCCAAGGCTACGACTACGCCCCCCAAAACGGTGGAGGCCACGATTTCTCTGGCGGACAAGGCCACCTGGCATTTGGCGGGCAGAACCTTGGCAACGCTGGCGTTCACGATTTCTCAGGCGGACAGGATCATGGCAACTTTGGCGGGCATGACTTCTCCGGCGGCCAAGGTCACACGCTAGCATTGGCTCAGGACTTCAATGGTGGGCATAACTTTGGCGGGCAAGATTTCGCGGGACATGGTGGTCAATTCAACCTTCATGAGGGTCAGGGACAAACGCAAGACTTCGGTGGAGACTCTTATTTGCAAGCCGCCCACGATTCCGGCCATCAAGGTGAGCAGGGTGACTCTCAAGGTCGATCGGATGGCGGACACGGCTTCGGCAGTGAAGCGTTCACCTTAGAAGATGGCGGCCACGACTTCGGACATGGCGGTCAAGGTCATGACTTCCAAGCGGAAGCCATCCCCGTAGGAGAACACACAGATGTCGAACACCCCGTAGAAATACCCCAATACAAACATGTTACGTACCCTATCCCTAAGACTCTTCACATCAATGTACCCAAACCTATTCTCGTGGGCGTACCCCAGCCGTACCCTGTCAAAGTTCCCGTTCACAAGCCTGTAGCAGTTCCAGTCGAGACTGAAATCACAATTCCAGTTGTGAAGCCTGTTCCTTATCCAATTGTCAAGCATGTCCCTTATCCAGTAGAGAAGCATGTCCCTTATAAAGTCGAGAAGACTATCACGGTGCACGTGCCCCAACCCTACCCTGTCAAAATTCCAGTATACAAAACTATCCACCATCATAAGGAACATTAGGAGTAAGTCAGCTTAAGCGATTATACACGGTATTTAGGGTTCTATAGAGATCATATTTGGGTGCTATTTGTCGAGGAAATAAAAACAAATGACGATTGTTTTAAATTGCGCGCATGTCAATTGTTATTCGAGTATTACGTACGGTACGCTAAATTCTACCTTATCGCTTCAATTTAAGATTCGATTCAATTTAAGATTCGATTCGATTCCTTTTGGTTACACTTATAATGAGTTCCCTAATTATCGTGTTATTCAATAAGTTCTTGTGATAGTTAAAACCCCAAATACTAGAATGTTTACTGCATTTGAAACTGTCTTGTTACGATGTGGTAAGTTCAAAATTTGGGGGTAAGTTGTTGCCTTGTAAATAATTATTGTTAAGTCATTTTCAACTGTCTCCATGTTGTAGTTGATTTATTTATTGTGTTTGTTGTTTGATGGTTGTGTTGTTGTTATTGTTTGTTGTTTGATAAATAATGGTTTTTATATTTGTTGTTTTTTTGTTCATGTAAATCGTCAAAACTCATGACACCAATTATTTGACAATACCAAAACAAACTGTATTAACTCACAGAAAAGAGCACATTTACCACAGAAATGCAATCTTTATTAAAGAATAAATAAATCTCAAAATACGTGTGAAGCTCACCAACTCGCACTGAGCCAGGGTGGTGGACTATGGTTCAAAATCTCCCTCGTACTGAGAGAAAATGTGCCCGGTATAATGGCAATAGGCTCATCCCCTATTACATTGGGACCAAAATACTTCGGCGAAGCGTGGTTGCACTGCAGTGCACCTCTGTCTACCCCTTTGGGGAATACATGCGTGATGATGATGTATAAATCTCGCCAGACAACACATACTCATCGTGTAATCTCAAACTGGACAATGCTTGTATTATGAGTAAAATAAACATAGATATTTCTAAACACATAAACCTAGATTATAACATGCAGTCAATTCCACATTTTAATAACCCCACATCAACTATTCATGAATAGAGCTACCCCTTGATATGGAAACCCTCATCATGTGTCGTTTCAATGAAAAGTTGATTTTTTGGGGTTCCCTTATAATCTATCCAAGTAAGTAATATTGACGTGTCTGTTTATAATCTACCTATACTAATAGATTATATATTTATAATCTATAGTATTTTCATATATCACTTGCTATGAAACGGTAAAGGAAAACATCGTGAGGAATTCTGCACGTCTGTGGGAATTTGACTAGTTTTGGATAGATGTGTGAAGTCTGCTAACTCGCACTGGGCCAGCGTGGTGGACTATGTCCGGATTCCCCCTCGCATTTAGGGGAGGCCCATGCCCAGTAGTTGGACGTTAAAAAGGGCTGTAGTAGTAGTAGTCTAATTTGTAGAATGCGGCCGCCTTAAACGTAATGGGGTGCAAGTTCAAACCCCAGACCAAACCCCAGAACTTCATGAGCGATTGTAATTTCAAAACTGATTACCACTTGCTGTGGCACGTAGTTCAAGACAAGACCCCTGTCATGGATTGGCTCGGTCGCTCTCTGTCTTATTTCATACGAAAGAAAGAGATATAGCCATAAACAGACACCGATCTCGCTGGCGAGGTCGAGGAACCCCCTCTTCCTCTCGTAGGTGCATCTTTGCACCTAGGAGCACAGTCACTACCTCTCCCCTCACGGTACCTGCCCAAGCCGAGGTCGTACTGCCCAAGCCGAGGTCTGTGGCGCCCTTGAGCTAGTTGCCAACCTTTTCCGCCCTTACGGCCTTGTTTGGAGTGCACTCTGCGCTCGCCACTCCTCCAGCAAAGCTGTAAAGGCCACCTCAGCGTAGTCCATTGAAAAAAAAAAGGGATATAATCCACATATTCTGTGACCTAAGTCTAGTCTTGGCACCCTTGTTACAACTACTGAACGGTGAAGGCAAAAACATCGCGAGGAAACCTGTAGATGTAGCATGTACGCCAAGACTAGATGTATTTAACGGAATATCATGCTGTTAACTCTTTCTTTCGAATGAAATTAGACAGAGAGCGAGCGAGCAACTCTGGCAACTCAACTCAACTCTACAAAGGTCTTGTACATGCGTGCTAACCCAACCCACGTGTTTATACAGGATGTATCAGAAGTCCGTAATAATATTTTTGGTTCGTATACAGTAGCTCATATGTGGATGCTTAGTGATTACAGTTTATACCTAACTATCATAGTTTCTGAATTATAGACCGTTGAATATTTGTCAACGGTATCGTGTTCTGGCCTTTGGGTACATCCACAACCCTGTTCAACAGTGTAAACTACACTTATGAATGGTGACTACCAATATTCATAAAACAGAACATGTAAATTTTGCATAGGACTCGAGATATTACGAGTTGTAGAAATTTACGACGAAAAAAAAGTTGGAAAAGCATGGTCAAATTTAGATAAAAAATTTATACGATTCAGTTGTATACCCGATACTGATGCAAACGTCGTATTATTTCGGACTTCTGAAACACCCTGTATAGGCGTGTAAATTTCGCCAAACTGTACTAGGCCAGAGACCACTCTACAGTCTCTACACTCTACACTCTTCAGTCCACCAGGACTATAGCTCGAATCTTTCTCGTTACGAGTGGGAATGCGCCCGGTATAATGGCTAGAAATACATCGGCGTGTGTCCTGCAGTGTACCTCTGCCCACGTCCTCGGGGAATATAGGCGTGATAATTTATTTACAATTAAAAAAACCGGCCAAGTGCGAGTCGGACTCGCGCACGAAAGGTTCCGTACCATTATCTATAAAAACAAGCGAAAAAATTACGTTTGTTGTATGGGTGTCCCCTTAAATATTTATTTTATTCTGTTTTCTAGTATTTGTTGTTATAGCGGCAACCGAAATAGGTACATCATCTGTGAAAATTTCAACTGTCTAACTATCACGGTTCAAGAGATACAGCCTGGTGACAGACGGACGGACGGTCGGACAGCGAAGTCTTAGTAATAGGGTTCCCGTTTTACACTTTGGGTACGAAACCCTAAAAAGCCAAGTAAATTTGCTCGCCTTTGTAGGTGCAGGGTAGTGCTCCCACTTGAATGCACAGACATTGAATAGTTTGGTTCAATGCTCCCGTCATGTCAGTCTGAGTTAATCCCTCGAGACGATTACACTTGGGGCCAATTTAATGAGAAGGCGAGACACGACGAAGATTAAAGATCACTGGCTGTCTGAAACTATAGATTTATAAGGAAGTAACATATTTTTTTTTAAACTAATTAAGCTCGCATATTAATTTCCTCAAATTGAAGTAGCCCAAGTTACTCTTGATAACATAAGTTATTAGGACAGCGAAAGTCCCATCAAAATCGGTCTAGTCGTTTGTGAAATTACCCGGAAAAAACTCAGTACAATATTTATTCCGCGGAAACTTAATAATTTTTCTAAAATATAATTCACCTAAATTACTCTGTGTAATATCAGCTATCGGGCCAGTCAAAGTCCTGTTACATTGGTTCAGCTGTTTGGGACCTAAAACAAATAGACGGGCAGACAGAGATTTTTAGGATTGCGTTTACATAATAGTTAAGTAGCGTATGTACTTTCATAATATCATGTATTTACTAAAAAGGTGTTATTTTCATATTACAAACAGAAACTTCGATTTTATTTATTTGTATAGATAAATCATCAAAACCGGCCAAGTGCGAGTCGGACTGGCGTACGAAGGGTTCCGTAACATTATCTATAAAAATGGCAAAAAAAAATCACGTTTTTTGTATGGGAGCCCCCTTAAATATTTATTTTATTCTGTTTTTTAGTATTTGTTGTTACAGCGGCAACATAAATAACAAACGTGATTTTATGGTCGTTTTTTAGATAATGGTGCGGAACCCTTCGTGCGCGAGTCCGACTCGCACTTGGCCGGTTTTTTACTAGAATACGATATACATGTTAGGCAAAGAAAAATAAAATAATTATTAACTAAATTAAGTAGTAATTACATAAATGAAAAAGTTCTGCTCGCCGAGTTGAGGACATAAATAAACATAACCCCAAGGTGTACCTTGGGGTTATGTTTATTTATGTCCCATGTTGGTGTACCATGTGTACATGAGGACACTAAATATGGCACATGTTGAAAATAAGACATTCTATTCATTATTAAATAAATAAAATACACCATGACACATGTATACCCCGAAGGGGTAGGCAGAAGTACCCGCAATTCGCTAATGAACGCACAACTTCAAAATGTAATAAGGGGCGAGCCTGTTGAGATTATCCGGAACAAGCAGAGGGATAGAAAAAAAAGGTTTTCTTTATAAGTACCGTACATACTCTTTATGCATTTATTAAATAGCTGTGATTTTTACAATATTATATTATTATATAAAATAATACAGACAGCCACTTAAATTTTAATTTTATGATAATTATTATTTCTTCATTCCATTGTTTTAATAGTACTATGATACTAAAGCGAATTTCAGACTACGCTATAATATAATAGCATATAGTATAAAGTTCATAGCCCAACAATATCGCGCACCATACATTTTTATGGCCACGTTCACACTGTACTATACTATATATTATTGGCTTTGTATGGTGCGCGATATTGTTGTGCTATATATTATAGCGTAGTCTGAAAGCCGCTTAACACTATAGCCCTTTTAACGCCCCACTGCTGGACACGGGCCTCCCCTCAATGCGAGGGTGATCCAGGCCATTGTCCACCACGCTGGCCCTGTGCGGGTTGGCAGACCTCACACAAATCTATTGGTAGTTCTCAAGTTCCCTCAGAATTCCTCACGATGTTTTCCTTCAACATTTTTTAGCAAGTGTCAATGTCGAATGAAAATGAGATTCGCACATGAAACTCAGAGGTGCGAGGCAGGGTTTGAACCTGCATACTTTCTTATACTGCTCACTAATACTTTAGGCTAGTAATTTGATATTGTTGTAAAGTTTATACAGCAGAAACTGTTGACTTTGGGACCATATTCATTGGCTGCCACTGTAACCAACGTTTTAGTACCAAAACATAATAAATTCTTACAGTATCCTTGCCGGAGATAAGAAAATAATGTACTACACATGTTTACTTATTACGAGAGAAGATGAGCGCGATCTTTTTTCTCCCTCACCCGCGGACAAGTTTAATTTACTGGCAACCTTGTCACAGGGAACCAACAAACGAGTATAGCCTTCCTTACGTCAACAATAGTGCTGCAAAACGTTTGCCAAAACAAACTTTGTGAAGACAGGCATAAAGTATGAATTGCTGTGGTAAAGCTACGCGTCAAAATTCGCTCGTATTTTACAAGCTTTATATTAGCTTGCATCGTATGTATGTCCGGGTGCAACTGAATTTTAGATCAGTTATCTTTAACCGATTGAGCTGAAATTTGGTACACACGCTTATTTTGGATGACAATGTATGCTAAGCTATGTGACGTCATTCTAATTCCAATATGGCGGATCATCCAAGATGGCGGAATAGTTATTTATTCTGCACTACCACAGTATGGGTATCAAATGAAAGTACTTGCTGATAAGAACACGAATACTAAGGGCAAATAAATAAAATCTTGTTTTTAAAAAGGTTTTTTTACCATTAATTTTGTCAACACTTGTGCTTCAAAACGTTTGCCAAAACGAACCTTGTGCCGACAGGCATAAAGTATGAATTGCTGTGGTAAAAGCATCGCTTCAAAATCGCTCGTATTGTTTTGCCATACCAAAACAAGCTATATTGGAATTGACACAGTGAGTGAAACTTAAAGCGAGGGGGCATGGCTTTTATGACAGAAATTCAATCTTTATGTATACATGGTGTATCAGAAGTCCGAAATAATATTTTAGGTACATATACAGTAGCTAATATATATGTAGATACAAGATCAAGTAAGGTCGATAATACAATAATATCAATACGAGGGACATTTGGGCCATAGTCCACCATACATATACCTGTAAAGATACATAGTGAATATATCTAACTCTCATAGTTTCTGAGTTATGGACCTTTGAATATTTGTCATCGTGTTCTGGCGTTTGGTTACACCCATAACCCTATTAAGCAGTGTAAACGACACTTATGAGGGGCGACTACCAAAAATCACAAAACAGAACATGCAATATTTCAATAAAACTCACTTTTAGAATTCTACTATCACGATATTTTATTCTAGATCACACACGGAAACAAATTTTAATTCAAAGAGGACAACAGCGCCGCCAGTGTCAGAGAACGAAAACTAAAAAAAAATACATTTACGAAGACACTTATAAATAAAACGTTTACAAAGACATCTATAATCTATCTTATAAATTTATATTTATTCAACACTCCCACTTAAATTTATAAGGTAGACATCACAATTCTCTACATTTTTCTTCTACTTTTAACTAAAAACTTGTTTCAACACTTTCAGAAATTAAACATGTATTTAATTGACAAACATTAAACACTTCTCATCATCTTATCTCTAATTGAATTAAATTTATTTACAGGCAAAGCTTTAGTCAAGAAATCAGCCAACTGATTTGAACTCTCGACATACTTAATATCAACAATTTTCTTTGCAACATTCTCTCTGATAAAATTGTATCTGATATCTATGTGCTTACTTCTTCTATGAAACACAGGGTTATTAATCAACTTAATAGAACTTTGATTATCAACATTTAAAGTTATTGAGCCTTGTGGCTCCCCAATGTCACATAGAAATTGCCTAAGCCATAAAATTTCCTTAGCGGCATCACTTGCTGCCATGTACTCAGACTCAGTCGTGGACAATGCCACAGTATTTTGTTTACGGCTAGACCAAGTGACAGGACCTCCATTCATTATAAATATATAACCAGTATTAGATTTTCTAGTGTCCAAATCACCTGCAAAGTCCGAGTCTGAGTAGCCAATTAATTCTACATTACCTTTATAAACAATAGACATGTCTTTAGAATTAATTAAATATCGTAAAATTCTTTTCACAGCTGTAACATGTGAAGGACCTGGGTCATTGACATACCTACTCACAACATTCACCGCATATGCTATGTCAGGTCTAGACACAGATGACAAGAATAACAAAGCTCCCACTGCTTCTCTATATGGGAAATTAATATGCTCATTACTTGTATTCTTAGACATATGTACATTAACATCAGCAGGAGTACTACTACTTTTAGCATCTAAAAAATTAAATTTATTTATTATTGACTTAATATATTGTTTCTGACTTATGCTTATACAATCTTTTTCTCTATTTACCTCCATACCGATAAATGAATTACAATTTAAAATCTCAATATCAAACTTTTGTTTAAGATCATTCAATATATCAATTAAAACGACTTTACTTTTGGCCAATAGTAATCCATCATCAACATATAGAATCAATATTACTTTGACATCCTTAAAATATCCTACAAATACACAATTCTCAGATGGACACGTTTTAAAACCATAAGTGGTTAGAAAAGAACAAAATTTCTCATTCCAACATCTCGCAGATTGTTTAAGACCATATATAGATTTAATTAACTTACATACTTTTGAAGACTGAGTTACCAAACCCTCTGGTACCTCCATGAATATGTCTTCAGAGAGCTCACTATACAAGAAGGCCGTCTTCACATCAAATTGCTCAACCTGTAGTTCGTCTCTCGCTGCGATGCTGAGCAGCACCCTGATGGAATCATACCTGCTAGTGGGGGAAAAAGTCTCATTATAGTCCAAGCCCTTGACTTGTGTGAATCCTCGTGCACACAGTCGTGCTTTGAATCGTACTATTTCTCCATCTTTGTTCTTCTTTATAGTGAATACCCATTTACAAGTAACAGGCTTCTTCTCAGTTCGATCAGTGAGAATCCAAGTTTGATTTTCTTCATGTGACTGAAGCTCTTCAGCCACAGCTTTCTTCCATAGATGAGAATTTGGACTATTCATAGCTTCTTCATAAGTGTTAGGTATTTCAAACTCTGTGAAATTAGCTTCCAACTTATTATCTCGACGAGGACGTAACGTGACGTTTCTCTGTTCCTCCTGGTCCAAATGTAAACCTTTTGGAGGGATATAACTTTCATCTACATCTTCTGAACTCTGCATACTATCATCTGAAGAGATTTCTTCAGGTACTTTGCGTTGATGTTGAAACTCACTCCGTGGGGTAGACATTGCAGACTGTTCTTTTTCTTCTTGTTCAACTCTCATTTCTATAAAATTTTGCTTATCTTCTGGGGTACTACATTCATCAAACTTCACGTCTCGCGATACTGTAATCTTCCTGGTATTTTGATCATACATTCTGTAATTATCATTGTCATATCCAACTAACAACATTTTCACACTTTTCCTGGCAAGCTTCTTTCGCTTTTCTTTTGGAACATGTACATAACCAATGGATCCAAATATTTTGATATGTTGTAAATTAGGTTTTACTCCATGCCATAGTTCAAATGGAGTAACATCTCCCACCTGGCTTGATGTATTTCTATTCAACAAATATGTTGCACAGTTGACAGCTTCTGCCCACATGTTTAGGGGAATGTCCTTTGCATATAACATTGTTCTTGCAGATTCCATGATAGAACGCATCTCTCTCTCTGCTCTCCCATTTTGTTGTGGGGTATACGGGGCCGTACGTTCATGCGTTATTCCCTTATTCTCCAGAAATGATGTAAATTCTTGGTTCACATATTCACCACCATTATCTGTATGTAGTATATGCAAATCATGTTGAAATCTATTCTTCACAATTGCATTGTACTTCAAAAAACATTGAAATACTTCACTCTTATGTTTCATGAAGTAAACATGGCGATAGCTCGTAGCTCCATCTTTGAACAAAACAAAGTACTTCATACCCGACACAGAAGGTTCTTCTATAGGACCGCACACATCGCTGTACACAATTTCACCAGGCTGTGTTGGACCTCGGGTGGATTTCAAGAAGGGGCGTCTTGCTTGCTTCCCATATTGGCATGCTTCACAAACAAAATTCTGATTTCCACTCAATGTAACTGGAATCACACCATTCTTAGACATATTTTGAAGTTCTTTGACATTTAAATGTCCTAATCTTTCATGCCAAACTTTTATGTCTGTTTGCACAATATTACAATCTTGTTGTTTGATTGTTTTAACATCCAATTCATATAAATTGTTCTCCGTTAATTGTGCACTCATAACAACAACATTACCCTTCATTATCATTGCTTTTTTATCATTCTTTACTATTATGTATCCTTTTCTGGTAGCAGCGCCTTCGGAAAACAGATTTCTCCGTAAATCAGGTACATATAACACATGCTCAAGTATACATCTCTCCCATGTACCATTCACTTGTTTGTCCAGCAGTATAGTCCCTTCACCATATACTTGGATACTTTGTTTATTACCTAATTTAACAGAATTGTTGTATTGCGACTCATTCAATTCATAGAAGTAGTCACGCTTGTAGGTCATATGCATTGAGGCTCCACTATCTAATATCCATGCCTCTTCATCATGTTCAGATGAGCAACCTTCAGCGCTGAATGCCAACATATTGTTCGGTTTCTTGTCATTGGATTTTTTCTTTGGCATTTTACATTCTCTAGCGAAATGACCTCTTTTATTGCAATTATAGCACACAAATCTATGACCCGAATTTCCTTGATCATTTGTGGTATTCTGTTTATTTCCATTTCTTGGTCTGGAATTTCCTTTTGACGTCACCAATGCCGTCTCACTACTACTTGTATCGTTAGCAAGGCTGGCTTCTTCATCTACTAAGCGGGAAGTGAGGTTTTGAATTGTTTGGCTACCTTCATCGAGTGACAACCATGCTTGTCTAAGTGAACGGTATGTTGATGGTAATGTACTTAGAATCTTTGTCATTACTGCTGTGTCACTGATCTTCTCACCAGTTTCCCGTAGCTCCTTTGCTAAGCCTTCCACCTTGGACACATGCTGTGCCATCGTATCACTGGTACTATACGAATATTGGTAGAACTTCTCATGAATTAACATTTTGTTATATTCTGATTTCTGTTCATAGATTGCTTCTAATTTTGTCATGACTTGTTTAGCAGTCTCGCAGTTTTCTATAAGAGATATTTGGTTCAAATCCATGGACGACGTTAAAATAAACATGGCCATACCATCATCTTTATCCCACTGCACTTGCGAACTGGATTCCACGGGTCGTGTCTTTTCTATATTCAATCCCTTTGCTCTTAATGCACATTTGACTTGAAATTTCCATTGTTTGAAATTTTTGCCATCAAACTTCTCGATTTTCATCGCGTTCGTAACCTCCATTACGTAGGTTAATTTTACGCCGGTAGTAAACTTGCTCTTAATTCGGACTTTTTTATTGAAATATGTATTAATCATGTGCCTGGGCCCATAACCTTTTGAACATCGGCAATATTTCAATAAAACTCACTCTTAGAATTCTACTATCACGATATTTTATTCTAGATCACACACGGAAACAAATTTTAATTCAAAGAGGACAACAGCGCCGCCAGTGTCAGAGAACGAAAACTAAAAAAAATACATTTACGAAGACACTTATAAATAAAACGTTTACAAAGACATCTATAATCTATCTTATAAATTTATATTTATTCAACAAATTTTACATACGACTCGAGATGTTACGAGTTATAGAATTCGACAACGAAAAAAACCTTGGAAAATTATGATCGAATTTCGATCAAATTTTTATACCATTCAGTTGTAATACCCGATACTGATGCAAACGTCAAAGTATCATTTCGGACTTCTGAAACATGATTGATACAGAGTTCGTTTTGGTATTGTTTTGGCAAGCATTTTGACAAAGCGAAATCAAAAAAATATTTTTATTTTTCTCATAACCCATTTTATTACTTTTTAATCTGGATTTTTTAAACTTTGATCAAGGTGTAGGGTACATTTTTATTATTAAGAATGCTGTGTTCTTTTGTAATAGTTGGAGCATTTAGACTTAGAATACATTAAGCTAGATTTATATATAACGTGCAATGTATCCAATGTTAAAGAACCTCAATAAATAAATAAAACAAAATGGGGTCTATCGAAATCGAAAAGTTTCCGTTGAACGTGAATCCCTAAGAAATTGTGATTAAATCGACTTCAGCTAACCCATTTTCGATACGGAACCATAAAAGTACAAAAGGCTAATCGTTACTAGGAAATTGTATTACGAGATAGGCATTCTTCACCATTCACGATTTGATTGAACGCAAAAATAGAAAAGTCGAGAAGTGATATAAGTAAAATGAGAAATTCGAGGGATTTTGTTATTACATTTTCGTGTACAGCTGCGTGCTGACTGACTGAGCCGCCTCGCGAGGCGTAAAGCCAACTGGGGCATCGACACACTCGCGGCAATCTTTTTCCAATACCAAAACAAACTGTATTGACTCTTTTTTTTTTTGAAAGGACTACGCTATTTGCCGGTGTCCTTTACAGCTTCACCGGAGTAACTTAACTTGACACCAAAGCTGAAAAACTATTTCAAGCTTACTAATGATAAAAAGAACTCATAAAAATCAAGCTTTTTGCAAGCAATTGTCCTAAAACGAAGAAAATAAACTTAACTTAAATCAAACCAATCAACTTAGTACCTACATGTATTATACAATTTATTATATGTGTAGCGATACATAAGCTAGGTGTAAATTAACCTATGTCAGCAAAATAATGTAAGCGCCCGACTGGTCAGTATGTTACGCCAGTCGTCGCCCACCATCTGCGTTGTTCAGTCGAATTACAATGGTAGCTACCAGTAACACATTGAAATTGAAGTATTATTTATACCACCAACAAACAACAATAATTTATACCCCCCAAACTGGTGACCCCGTAGAAGAATACGCAACCTTGTGAAATGAAGTCAACATAGAGACACGGAGTAACGCCGATACCATGAAGCAGTCCACGCGAAATGGTTACCGGACGCGACACGTGGAAGTATTGCATCATTATGGCGGTATGTAATCAGCATCGTGGCATTTGGTGACGACTCATTAACATCTTCATGACTGCAACGCACGACCAGAAGCCACTACATATCGCTATACCCGAAAGACGATCATAGACCTGAACCTGATTACTGAAGACGGCATGAAGCATCAGTGGTGTTTCCGGAAATAGCCACTAAATTGCCTCATGGAGCACTTAGAGCCTATATATATATATATAAAAGCTTGTCGCGAGATTTACCTGTGTACAAAGTAGTCTTGCTTGACATACTTATAAATAAATAAATAAATAAATCGGTAATTCTATGAAAGAAAATGTTTTCTATAAATTAGGCAAATCTCGCCATTTTGGAATTAGAATGACGTCACATAGCTAAGCATGCATTGTCATCCAAAATAAGCGTGTATACCAAATTGCAGCTCAATCGGTTAAAGATAACTGATTTAAAATTCAGTTGCAAGATTCCACCCGGACATACATACATTGCAAGTTAAATAAAAGCTTGTAATAAAAAAAAATACATAACTCCATAATGAAGCTGTAGCTGAAGTCTGTGGCGAATAGATGTTCTTTCTTTCGACATTTGAAGGCAGCCTCGGAAGGCGGCTCGGTCGGTCTGTACGCGGTCAATGGCACCCATTGTCTCTCCAATTCCGATATAAATTGGATTCTAATACTCACTCTTATATACGAGGTTTGCACATCACTGCCAACGAACTCTTCATTATAGACATTCCTTCTTATTTCATAGTTTACGAAACGGTGAAGGAAAACATCGTGAGGAAACCTGCACGTCTATAGAAAGGCGTGTGAAGTTCACCAACCCGCACTGGGCCAGCGTGGTGGACTATGGCCCAAATCTCCCTCGTATTGAGGGGGAATGTGCCCGGTATAATGGCAATAGGCTCGCACCCTATTACATTGGGACCAAAATACATCGGCAAAGTGTGGGCGCACTGTAGTGCACCTCTGCCTACCCCTTCGGGGAATACAGGCGTGATGATGTATTTATATCTATTAGTATTTTGAGTAATCTATGCTTCAGACCGCTGCGCGCCGTGTAAAAACCACCACTCAATATAAAATAGTAAATTTCTCTGTACCTACTATTATTTTTACTGTAATAATACTACTGTCGTGTTTGTAATAAATACACTTGAATATTGTAACAAATTATAACAGGTAAAAGATAATGTATTTCAATAAATGTGGTTTAGACGTTTATTTTTTATAAAACGTTTTAAAGTTATTAACGCTTCTTTTAGTTTCATTAAAACACAATTACAGACGTGAATTGTTTTATTCCTCCTGGGGCAGTTGTCAGTTTTGTTATGGACTCGTGGCTTCAAAATCTTCATAATGAATTTGAACAACAAGAAAGAAATCCACTTTATCTTGCAGATGTTTAACATAGGGAATTCTGTAGGGGACGGCGCGTACGCAGTCCCCACTACCAAAAATTACGCGTCCGAGTTATTCACATTAGGAATAATCGCAGGGGTCAACCCAACCGTAGTGCAATGGAGGGGTCTCGCCCTGGGGGAACCGCCATCTTGATCACGGTATCCCCTACGCCAGGTAAGTATGATTTATTAAAGTTAGTCTGACGACGTCATTGAATGAGACGCGGTCTTAGCACCGCGAGCCTAAAATACGACGCTGCGAGACAGCGACATCTATCGGCGCGTTGAGTAAACTTTTTGATTTTAAAATATAAGTTAGGTAGGTAACTACGCGTAAAAGAGTTGTTTATGAATGTGGATGGATACTACTAATAAGTTCATCTGCGGAAGTCATAGAGCTAGTTTAGAACGACGTGCCACTACATTCGAATTAAGTATTAAGATTATGAGTGCATCTATGGAAAAAATAATTAACTATTTAGAAAGAAAGAAAGAAAGAAAGACCTATATTTCAACCTCTGATAGCAAGTGGAATGGCATCGTTGAACTAGAATAACAAGTGTCTTCATGTTTATTTATGGTGCAGCAGAAATTATATAATACAATAAAAGAGCTTATAGAGCTCTCATAGAGATTGGCTGTAACATGTAGAGTTTGCAATAATTTTTGAACATTGCTGTTATCTCGTTTAGACTTATATCACTGCTTTCATTCATACCCTTAGACCTATGCTTTTCATACCTTGGCCAAACCATTTCAAACTTTAATCGTTTTTACTGAATATTTCACTATTTTACCTACACGAGTCACGCTGTGTTAAAACCAATAATATTTTAAGCCGAAATTATCTCACTTCGCTTGAAATAATTTCTTTAACGCCTTTACTGCGGGCTCAATTATAGAGAACTTTCAGCTGGTGCGGTTGAGGTTGAAATCAGCCCAAACCAGAACTCTTTTACAGTGCGTACGCACCAGCGTAAAGTCAACCTTGAGGCAGTTTCGTCCTCAAGCCGCATTGAAGGTATTAATGCAGAGGAACTTCAAGCCCTTCTCATACAAAATGGACTGTATTAACTCGGTTAATAAGCGCATTTTTCAATGAATCGTCATCGATTTCAAGAGCTAATTTCGGCGCGTCATTGTGGCTTTAACAGCATAAATTAGATCTTTAAGTATATTCCTATAGAGTACATTTTTACGGAGTATGTGTGGTGTCACCATTGCTGACCGGTTGAGGAATAGCAAAATACGAGATGAATGTAAGCTGAAGGATGATGTGGTGACTAAGATTGAGAAAAGTATGTTGAGGTGGTTTGGCCATGTAGAGAGGATGAATGAAAGTAGACTGACGAAAGAAATATACCAGGCAAATGTGAGTGGAAATGTCGGAAGAGGGCGCCCGAGGAGGACCTTTTACGACCAGATTAACTGTCTTTTCCAGAAAGGTCAAGTCCGTAGTACCCTAAACCGACGGAAGTGCATGAAAAGATGTATGACTGTGGATGAAGCGAAAGAGGTATGTCGGGATCGTAGCGTGTGGCAAACGGTAGTCTCTGCCTACCCCCATGGGATACAGGCGTGAGTATATGTATGTATGTATGTAGTACATTTTTGGAGAGGAACAAAGCTCCAGTCGTCTCATTACGTAAGATGATGAATTCGCAGCGTAGGCAAATGGTTGGAATATTGAAGGCTTCGCCTCATTGCACAGAAATTTTCTTGGAATAAAGTTTACCAACTGTTTTCTTAATTATACTAACTTTGTTGTAATTTAGGATTGTGTTGACACAAATGTGTCTACTTAGACCCTTTAGTACAGACCCTTTTGTCTCTGAAAGTGCGGGAGCAGCGAAATTGTAATTTGGTGGGTTCTTTTACGTGCCTAGACGGTAATTATGATAGGATTTTTTGTTACGTTTACGCAGTAGTGGGGTTAAATTGTAATTTGCTGACTGAAAATTAGAAGCAGAAGCAATTACGACTGTTTTTTTGTCTGTTTGTTTGTGAGTGCATCATGTGAAAACGACTGATTAGATTTGAATGAAATTCGCTATGGTGATAGCTTATAGGTATCTTAAATCGAAATCTATGAATCTATGAAAAATTTAAAGTTCTCGTAAGGAATGCAAACATCTTAGTTGTTTGAATAGTCAGGATTTTTCACTGACTTTCATTGTATCAATCAGGGGTGTTACGAATATTCGCATCCGGATGCGGATGAAATGCGGAATATTCGCATTAATTCAGACATCTGCATCCGCATTCACATCCGCATCAATCAATGCGGTGTTTTTACGGATGCAGATTCACATCAACAAGTAACTACATGTAAATTTTAAATCCGCGGATGTCTAAATTTTTTGCATCCGTACCAACCCTGGTATCAATGACTAAATGTGCCCAGTTTCATGTTGGGAATATTCACACCTTCTGTAAATTAAGAATATAGTATAGTTATCTATGAGTTTAATAATTATAAAGCTACGTTATCACTGAGTAACAAAGGCTATAAGTATTTATCCCAAAAAAAACTTTTCCACTCGGTTCAGACATTTGGGAGTTTATATATAACATACAGACGTTTTTTAAATTGCATTTTTTCATCCCAGCCAGTGGTATTTAAAAGGGCTTAAGTATAATTAAGTTAATATAATGCTCATACCGTAGCTAGTACATTTAAACCACTTCACATAAAACCACCAGAAGATTTGACACTTGAGTTCAGACCAAAATAAAAAACCTTTGCTAAGGCTTCATACATATTAAACGTAGTTACCATAGCAGTGCATAAAAATCGGGCCAAGTGCGAGTCGGACTCGCGAACCGAGGGTTCCGTACGAACCAAGTATGTAAATAGTTTGTCCATCACGGCAATCGACCCTCGAAGTATTTTAACAACAAATGATTTTTATAACTACAAATTTAGTTTTAGAATATATTTCTCCATTCCAAATTTCATTATTCTAGGTCCACAGAAAGTCCCTATAGGTTTTGATTCCCTTCCGAGTAAAAACATGCGAGATAAACGGCCGTATCTTTTGATTGCGTTAACTTGGAAGTTTGTTTTTTTACAGCGAGGGATTGCAGAATTGAGTAGGTACCCTATATTAATTTCAATTTGAAAAGGGTCTTGATAGACAGACCGATACACAGACAGACAGAAAAGCAAAGCAAAGACAGCAAAGCAAAGTATTCTTAAGAATCCCAATTTTACTTGCGAGGTACGGAACCCTAAAAACAAGTTCATTAACAAGGAACACAACATCGTGGAGATTTTGTAAGCGAAAGAGAACATCCGGGATTTTTTTCCACAGAGATTAAAGGATGAGTTATGGAGGACAGCGGAGGGCGCGTAATTGTTAATTCTTTTTGGTGTCCAGATTATTTTCATTGCGTAAATTTGTTTAGGGAAGCTTTGTGCGTAATTTTTAAAGTCTTATTCGCTGTAATATTGAGACAATTCGTGTTAAGGCGTGTCTGTAAAGGACATTGGGGCGTTAAAACTAGTTTTTTTTTCCCAATACTAAAATGAACTGTATTAACTCTTGGATGGTGAAGAGTTTATTTTCGATGTTTTTTAGAAGCGGTAGCAGTGGTAGCCGAGTGGCCAAACGCACGCCTTGCAATCGAAGTGTGCAGGTTCAAACCCCAGCTCGCACCTCTGGAATATATGTGCGAATCTCATTTTCATCCGAGATTATCACTTGCTATGAAACGGTGAAGGAAAACACCATGAGGAAACCTGCACGTCTGAGGGAACTTGACTAGTTTTCGATAGATGTATGAAGTCTGCCAACCCACACCGGGCCAGCGTGGTGGACTTTGGCCCGAATCTCCCTCGCATTGAGGGGAGACCCGTGCCCGTGGGACGTTTAAAGGGCTGTAGTAGTAGTAATGAAATGAACTACAATGACTCATAGACAAAGTTCATTTTTAGGGTTCCGTGTCCAAAGGGTAAAATGGGTCAAACAGTTTTCAACGATATGTCATTTTTATAAAATGCAGGTACTTTGTGTCAATGTCGACAAAGACTGAATTGCCGTAACGTGTGTGGCATGTCAAATCATCATCAAAATTCAGCGGCGAAAATTACCCACTGCAGTACATATCTGCTTACCTCTTCAGGGAATACATGCTTGGTAATATATTATTTAGTCTACTCCTACTAATACTAATAACTTTATCACAAAGTAATTAGTGTCTTTGCGTTAGGAAGCAACCATATATAATTCGTAGTAAGAATGTAAGGAAAATGTCGAAAAAAGTTAATTAGTCCGCGTTATTTAAGAGATTAATGTAATCTTTGACTTCACGGGAAGGGAATAAAGCCTTTCCGTCAAGCTTTCCGCCCACCGTCAAAGCCGTCAAAACAAGGTCTATAAATATTTTGCTAATACCAAAAATAACTCTTATAATTCATAGAGAAATCACATTTTACTAATAATTTATCATTGATGACGGCAGTGAATTTGGACGACCTGGAGCCCGATTTTCGTGCGATCGACATTCATCTCGATTCGAGATATCTCGAAACAAATAAAAAAAAATACATACGATTTGACGTTTCGTTACGAATTTCGTATCGTTTCGAATCTCGATCGCACGAAAATCGGGACCCTGGTATCGTATCTTTTGCCACAGAAATTATATCTTTATATCTACTGAGACAGAGTATATTTTAAAAAAAGCAAACTACCTTTAGCTAGCCCCAGTGCATCTCGCGTGATTTACATTTTTTTTTTATGAGATAGGCAGACAAACGAGCAGACGCCATCAATCGATCGATCAACGCCGCCCATAGACACCTGCAACACCAGGGGCATCACAAGTGCCTTGCCGGCCTTTAAGGAATGAGTATGCTCGTTTCTTGAAGATACCTTTTTTGTCGCATCGGTCCGGAAACACCGCTGCAGGAAGTTCATTCCACAATTTGGTGGTGCGAGGGAGAAAATTCCTGGTAAATCGCACTGTACTGGAACGCCATTCATCCAGATGGTGAGGATGGTAATGCAGTCTGTGGCGAGCCGTGTATTGGTGGAATTTAGCGGCAGGTATAATACCGAACAATTCCTCGAAACATTCTCCATGATAGAAGCGTACACATACACTCTCCATATTAAATGAAAGTTGACTAAAAACTTTTCCCCTCATAATTTAAGTCTCAGTTACATTCGCCACTGACAACTCCTCGTGTTTTACTTTAATAAATACCTTAA
Source organism: Ptilodon capucinus (assembly GCA_914767695.1). Taxonomy (NCBI): domain Eukaryota; kingdom Metazoa; phylum Arthropoda; class Insecta; order Lepidoptera; family Notodontidae; genus Ptilodon; species Ptilodon capucinus. The sequence continues at coordinate 3,151,019 of OU611830.1, read as the reverse complement.
TAAGTAAATAATTAATTAATTACTTTAATAAGTAAATTACTTTAATAAGAAAAATGTCTTTCATCGCATACGCTGCGGAAAGTATTGATGATAGAACAAAAAAATGTTCAACAATATTGTAGAACACATCAATATCTACAAGAAAGTTTGCAAGACCATATGTCCAACTATTGTGGTTATGCCACTATAACTACTTTTTTACATTTTAAAAGTTGATAGAAATGCCGATCCAAATCGGGTCATGTTATCCATGCCTTTGTATTAATTCTTATCCAAATAAATTTTTTTAGAGTGCTTTTCTCATGGGCAATTGTATGTTCCTCTTTCTCGAGTAGGATCTCCTGAAAATCAGTATGGTTTCGCTGCCACCTACAAATACCGCTGCCAATGTGCGCTCGCGTACGTGGTAGCCGCCTTGCCGATGGTATTGTGTTGGGATAGGAAAACCTTTTCGTCCACAATATATGTATTTAAAAAAGATTAAATTTAAACGGAATAATGTGTGCCGTCGTTGATGGCTAGCAAGCAAGAGAGAGAGAGAGATAGATATCTTATTGACATTGACAGTTGCTAGTGTCTATGGGAGCGCTCGCTCCCATTCACGATAAAGCTCGCCATCCACGGACGGTAGACTGCAGTGGCGCCATCCAGTGACACTGATTAACACGGGCGGCTCATGTTGATTACTAGATGGCGCCGTAACAGCCAACATAGTGTAAAGTGAAGCTTTGAGGTAAAAATATTACAAAATAAAAATGTCCACCCGTGCGAATCTGGGACGGGCCGCTATTAATATAGAAGATGGATAGATTATAAGCTATATTACTCGTACTATCTTGAGTGGTTCGCAGGTAAAACTACATTTTATCATCGCTGATTATTGCTAATTTCAACCTACATGGCTTGTTATTGTAAATAAAACTAAATTGTAGATATATATAGATATATATTTGGTATTTATTGCAGAACTATTTCGACAGAATTAAGAGGAAAAGTTTCGTTCTTAATTGTCTTGATAATAGGTGACCAGTTCTGTAGCAGGGGTGGCTGTCATGTAAGCATTGCTATTCACAATAAACAGTTGTAATAATTTTATCATTACTGTATTAATAATTTCGTCATCCACCAGTTCAAAGTTTTTATTAAAGAAGTCGGTTATTTCTACAGCTGCAAAAGAAAAAAGTTTATTAAATTTTAATTATTCAATCCGTAAAACCGGCCAAGTACGAGTCGGACTCGCGCACGAAGGGTTTCGTACCATCTATACAAATAAATAAAATTGGAGTGTCTGTTTGTAATATCAAAATAACACTTTTTTACCAAATGCGTATGAAAGTATATACGATACCTATAACGAAAACGCAATTTAAAAATTTTTTGTCTGTCTGTCTGTTTGTTTGAGGTAAACTTCTAAACGGCTGAACCGATTTCAATGGGACTTTCACTGACAGATAGCTGACGTTCCAAGGCGTAACTTAGGCTACTTTAATTTTAGAAAAAGCATTAGGGTTCCGCGGGAAAAACATAATACCCATATTTCCGGGTAATCTCCCTAAAGTCCACGCGGGCGAAGTCGCGGGCACAGCTAGTTATAAATAAAAATGGGCAGGTAATGTAGGTAATAAAGGTGGCAGATGATCGCATTTTAGTTTGGAAATATATAACACTTACATTTTTCTTTGTTATTGTCGTAGTTAAGGCTGTAAACGACCTTATCGTTGCTCTTACAGTCGATCTTATAGCCATCCTCCAAATTTATGTACATCACTCCTTCCTTGTCAGTAGAAGTGTTGTAATTGCCCGCGACGGTGATGAGGTAATCGTCTGAAATACGAAGTTGAATAACTCTTAACTTAAAAGGTACATCACCGTTTAGTATGAATGCCTTTTGAAACGCCAATAACCAAGTGCACGGGCCGCCCGGCCCTCGTTACTGAGAGATTCTGTTACACTCCTACTCCTAGTTACAAGCATTCTGCTCGTAACTAGAGAGCTAATGGGTAATTTGACGGTCGATCAGTATATTTCTATTAATCTTAGAAAACCAATCAAATCAGGAGGGTCGGAACAAAAGGGCCGTAACTGAATTATGCCTTGAGCACATTGAGGCGAGTAAAAAACTTTTTATTTTTTCGAATTAATTATCAGGTATATTTACAGTGGTCACAAGTGAGTGAGCCGGAACCATCGATAGACTTGTTTCCTACAAGTCCCTCCCACTGGAAGATAGCCGTCACGGGTAAATGGTCACAATGTTTCTGATAAACAATCGTCAGATTTTTTGTGTCAATGCTGTAATAAAAATACAAAGAAATTAAAAGGTTGTTAAGGATCAAGATGATAATTATAATTGATATAGTATATACTCTAAAGGAGTAGACAGAGATACTATGCATTTTAGTAAATTCACACTTTTTCAGTGCTTTTTTGGTTCCAATAATATAGTTAAATTACTATCCCTCTAGCCTATTGAATTGCCATCAAAGGCACTTGATACTAGGGGGATTCTAACCATAGTCCAACACGCCGGTCAAGTGCGGTTGGCGTGGTTTTCTAATACTAGATGCCTTTAAAAACTTATATTGATCGTTAAAAACGGCGATATTTTTTTGGAACGAGTTTGGAACGAGTACTAGCTCCTGGTTAAAATTTGGATTATCCGTTAGTGTATCAGGTACCAGTATCACCAGCCCAAACGGAATGCTTTTTCTTAAATTTAACTCGACGGAAATCAAACCAGCTATAGATTTAATACCTCTGAGGCTAGCAGCCGACATCTGAACTATTCATAAAGAAGACTGAGATTAATAATAATGCTCAGAATCAGAATCAGAATATTTTTTATTCATATAAACCAATACAGTTAATAATATAAACCAGTACACTTATGAATCGTCAATAAATACTAAAAAAAGTAGCTCTACCACCCATTCGGAATGCATTTCCTATGGAGAAGAATGGGCAAGAAACTTCATGGTTGCTTTTTTCAAATGCTAATTATGGTAGCACCAAACTACGACTGAGCTGAATTTGTCGGCCTTAAAAATATATTATTCGTCTCGTTCATAAATTACAGCCGTAAAAAGGACGGCGAATATACTCATTTAAGTGTAATTTTGTTAGGAACCGAAAATTGGCACCACTGAGCCCCGTCGTCGTGATGACCCACTGGCAGGGCAGCTTGTTTAGCTTTATAGACCGTGTAAACATGCTAATTGAAAACATCTTACCTTAAATATGGAACAGTACAGTTGCTCAAGCCCTTCATAATCGTATTTTCGAACTTTGATTTCACTTTCGGAGTTTCATCTTCCAGAGTTACTGGTCCGATAGGTTCCGAGCAAGGCCACTCTCCTTCGTTACCAGACACTTCTTTGTACCAGTTTTTATCTCCAGCTGTTGTTGTACATGTTGTGTTGTCGAAATCACAAACGATTTTTTGCGTACCTGAAAATTGGTGATTCCAAATATATTGTTGCTAGACTAAGACACCAAAGCGTAGCTTAAGACTTTGAGACTCCTAACTTGTCAATACCACCGCTCATTCGGTTACCGCACAACAGACTTGCAGAAGATCTCAGTAACACTTAATCTCAATTGGCTACTTTGAACATTTCCTTGTAAAAAAACTCATTTCTTTCCACCAAGTCCTTAATAGTATTCTTCTAATGTAGTCTAGATATTGAAATAAATCTATTTTACGGATTTTATTTTCCCGACGTTTCGGCTGCTTTACAGCAACCATGGTCACGGGGGGACTGAGATGTTAGACGTCCTGATGTCATAGTTAATAATCACTGCCATCACAGTAACCGAGTGAAACCAGCCATAGTTGAGCGTCTACCTGCTGTACTACCATACATAAGAGGTGTCACAGACAAGATTGGCTACATCTTGAAACGGGCTTCAATCAAAACTTACTTCAAGCCACCGAAGAAGATTAGTCAGTTTTTACCACCTGTCAAGTGTCACATTCCTCTACAAGATGCAGGGGTATACAAACTCGATTGTGAATGTGGGCTCTCTTACATAGGACAAACTAAAAGATCAATAAAAACCCGCGTAAAAGAACACATAGCTGACGTGAAACACCGACGCTCCACGAAGTCTGCAATCTGTGAACACAGGACCGCACCCGCCATTATATCAGATTTGATAAACCGCATATCCTCGCAAAAGAACACCGACTCCGACCAAGGATGATACGTGAGGCCATTGAAATTAAAAAACATCCTAATTTCAATAGGGAAGATGGCTGGGTGCTACCACCAACTTGGGATCCAGTAATTAATATGATTAAATCCAAAACCAAGTGTACCATTGCAAGACCTCAGGACACCGTAAGCACTTTCTGCGTGGATCGGACCGCAAAAAACAACTAAATATGAGGGTACCCAGTTATTAACTATGACATCAGGTCGTCTAACACCTCAGTCCCCCCGTGACCATGGTTGCTATAAAGCAGCCGAAACGTCGGGAAAATAAAATAGTAAATAAACGCGATAAAATCCGTAAAATAGTTTTATTTCAATGTATAGTATTCGCGTAAATATAAGAAAACAATAGTCTAGATATATTGACAGATCTTTAAGTCAACAAATAAATATATATCGAAATGATGGTGAAATAGTAGTAGGTACCTGAACTTGTATTGAATATTACTACTGATGAAATTAAGCTGCGCGAGAAACCCGAACATTTGTGAAATTTTGGGGAATTGTAATGGGGCTCTCGTAAATTAAATATGACAATATGATTACTTAGAAGTAAAATTGCTTAGAGGCTATTTAAGAACTCTGGGGAAATTTATATCATGGTCACTTATTCGACATTGTCTAAACTAATATTTTAAAAAGAGGAAACATTTGAATTTTTGTATGTTTTTATTTTTGTATGTAACGAATAAACTTAAAAACTACTGGACCGATTTCAAACATTATTTTGCCGTTAAAAAGCTAAATTATCACTGAGTAACATAGGCTATATTATAAACCCGTGCGAAGCCGAGACGGGCCGCTAGTAATCTATAAAAACAACCCCATGAAGTATGACAATGCGTCAATACTCTAGTGGTAAGAAGGGTCGGTCTCGTAACCGAGAAGTTAGGGTTTGATCCTACCCCCCGGCTATCGAACTTTTGTCGTGAGCCCGCTCAACACACAAGCGATTAGCTAAGTTTTGAAGGGATAATATCGGGCAATACCCAACAATTGCTAATACACATGAGAAAAAAACACTACAATCAATAATAATAAAAATAAAAACTGAATGGTGTCGTGGGACACCAGGTAGGAACGAAGTTCCTTCGGCTAATGTAGAATAAAAAAACAAAAAAGGTCCATAACGACCCGGAGTTCTATGTATTTTAATAGTTCAACGACTGTCCCACAGATGGCAGTATACTCAATGTATTTAATATGTGTGTATTATTATTAGTATATAAAATAAAAACTATAGCAAAACCTAAAAAAAAACAACAAAATATAAAAGTAATAAAATAAAAAAAGTAATAAAATAAAAAAACATCGTAATTCAAATTATCAACTAAAGTCGTCTCATTTAACGATTTGATTCCACGCACTTTTTTCCATGGATTTTTTCTTACGGTTTTACTATCACATTTTTTTCAGTTCGGTCGCCTAGCAAAATCCCTATCCCCTCCAAGCCTGCCGTAAGGAACTTCGTTCCAATAGTCAAAAATTCTTACCATGGATAGCCGTAGCGCAGCAGAGCAGGAGAGCGATCTTAAGAACAACCATTATGGATGTTGTATGACAGAACATGCAGATATCATCGGTGGACGCCTTTTTATATGCTTCTCTGTGTATCTAGGTGTGTTTGCTCTGTTAATTAAACTAAAAGTTTCTGCTTGGTATATAAACATTTAATTATTTATCTCCTGTCCATATGTCTGTTTATTACTTTTATATAGAGACGTTGATTGAAACATCAAATGGAATGGCGATATCAAATGTCCGTGGTTCTTATATGTTTACCGATAGGGACTCAATTGTGATCGTGTTGACACCAAACTATAGCATAAACTTAGTGGATGGCTCTCATGCTCAAGATGCCTTTATGGCTTCCACATTATGGTATAAGGGAGCGAGACAACAATATTTTTTTTGCTATCAATCTATATTTTGAGTGCTGAATCGGCACCATTATGGCAGTTGTATTTAAACCGACTTCCAAAAAGGAGGAGGTTCTCAATTCGGCCGGTATGTTTTTTTTTTATGTATGTACACCGATTACGCTGCGAGTTATAATCCGATTTACGTGATTCTTTTTTTGTTTGATGCGGAATAGATGCCATTTGGTCCCATAAAAATTTAAAATTGTACGGCCAAGCAGTTTTCATTTTATGAATATTTTTATGTTTATTATGATTCCTTTATTTCTTATCTTTCTTATAAATTACATTTTTAAATATATATATAAAAAATACATTTAAAAATATAAAAAACAGTTCCCCACCGGCATCTGGAACAGGGTCCTAGTTACCAGTGGTTAGGGCTCCAGAGAGAGGAACTTCCTCACAATGCGCGCCGTCTCCAGAAGTACCGCCTTCTGAATCTGTCCCTTGATCCAGCCGCCTAACGCGAGCCTCTTTAGGTGTTTGTCGAGGCTCTTGGCTAATAAGCCATGGGCGGAAACAACTATCGGTACAATGATTGCCGCATCAATGTCCCACATGTCGACAACCTCGTGAGCCAGATCAAGATACTTGCTTTCTTTATCTTTTTCGGCCTTCACGAGATTCTCGTCATGGGGGACAGTGATATCGACAATCATTGCACGGCGCTCTTGGCGATCTATCAGCACAATATCAGGCTTATTGGCTACAATAGTCCTGTCTGTGATGATAGATCGGTCCCAATACAATGAGATATGACCTTCTTCGAGAACTGGTTGTGGTTCATACCTGTAGTACGGTACCTCGGATGTCACAAGGCGATATTTCAGGGCAAGTTGCTGGTGGATAATCCTGGCTACTTGGTTGTGTCTGTGTAAATGTGTAATTATTATGATCATTATTTACGTGGATGATGTAGTTGTATACGGCTTTTTAAGGAGTTTTCATTTAGGTTGATTATTAGTTTTTGTTTACAAACATCGAAACTTACCCCCAAAGGAGTGGAAAGGGGACACCCCCTTCCCACTCTGTCAATGGGGGTCCAATCCGGACTACAGCATATCTCCGGCGTTAGTGAACCGATTTCGAAAAATCTTTTTTTGTTTAATACGGATTGTTAACAAAAATCGAAACCCACCCTCAAAGGGGTGGAAAGGGTGGGGGGTGAGAGGGGGATTTTTTTGGCTGTAAATATTTACTTTTTTAGGGTTGTTATGAGGTGTTAATAATTGCATATTTTCAACAATTATTGACACTAAAAAGCGTGAATTTTTTTTTGTTTTTTGTTAAAAAAATATTTTTTTCACGCTTTTTAGTGTCAAATATATTTGAAAATATGCAAGTATTATCACCTCATAACAACCCTAAAAAAGTAAATATTTACAGCCAATAAAAAAATCCCCTACCCCACACTCCCGTTTCCACTCCTTTGGGGGTAAGTTTCGATTTTTGTTAACAATCCGTATTAAACAAAAACTAATAATCAACCTAAATGGAAACTCCTAAATAAGCCGTATACAACTGCATCATCCACGTAAATAAAAATGTTCTTAATAAACATAAAAATGTTCATAAAATGAAAACTGCTTGGTCAAACTATGTTAAATATTTATGGGACCAAATGGCATCTATTTCGCATCAAATTAAAGCAAAATCACGTAAATTGGATCATAAATCTCGGCGTAGTTGGTGTACATACATAAAAAAACCGGCCAAGTCCGAGTCGGACTCGCGCACGAAGGACTTCCGTACCATTATCTATTAAAACGGCAAAAATAAATCACGTTTGTTGTATGGGAGCCCCCTTAAATATTTAATTTATTCTGTTTTTTAGTATCTGTTGTTATAGCGGCAACAGAAATACATCATCTGTGAAATTTCAACTCTCTAACTATCACGGTTCATGAGATATAGCCTGATGACAGACGGACGGACGGACGGACAGCGAAGTCTCAGTAATAGGGTTCCCGTTTTACTCTTTGGGTACGGAACCCTAAAAACACCCAATCGAATTGAGAACCTCCTCCTTTTGGAAGTCGGTTAAAAGCATGCGTTATAATTATCATTATTACTTTATGCTGAATAATATATTTCTGAAAGACATCCAATAATTGCACAGTTGTAAATTAAAGTAAATAAAGGTATACCAACATTATTTTACGTACCTCATTGTGTACCTAGCTGGTAGGTACACCAAAATTAATATTTAACTCCAGGCATGAATTTTTATATAAAATAAATTTATTAACTACCTACCTAACAATGGATACTTATGTAAATTTTTGTTTTCAATATTTATGTAAGGATTATTAGCACATTGGCATTGTTATGGGATTGGAGACAGAAATTTGATACCTTATATGACGTATGTATAAAATATGCCACGTGTAAGCATGTTTGAAGAATACAACGTGACTAGAATATGGCGTGAAGGCGAACGGTATCTGCCATCATGTCACTATGACAAAATCCTCTCCATCCAAAGGTTGTCTGGAAGAGATCGCAGCTTGCGATAAGACCGCCCAATGTACACTACTATTTGTTCTTGTTTTTGTCAATATGTTGTGTAATTTCCTTGTAACTATTGGTGTACAATAAAGAGTTTTCTATCTATCTATCTATTTGACCAAGATGATACTCTACAAGCAATCTTACAATTCGTTAACACCTAATTGTATGGTAATAACAAAATACATGTAATCAATTTATCGACCACTAGCCATTACCCGCGACTTAGTCCGAGCAGAGGTCTGCGGCATCCGTAGCCTGATAGGTTGGACAGACACACCGTCATTAGGCTGCTTACGTCATTTTGCTTCATCATCGAAGCTGCATAGGATTTTACGAAGAGCTGGAGTTATCACTACATAGTATAAAACATAGTCGCTTCCCGCTGTTTGTCTGTCTGTCCCTATGTATGCTTAGATCTTTAAAACTGCGCAACGGATTTTGATGCGGTTTTTTCAATAGATAGAGTGATTCAAGAGGATGATTTAAGTATATAATTTGACAAGTTTTTGTATACGTTGGTTAAAATATCATGACATTTGTTGGAGGTGTCGGAAAATAATAAGCTGGGAGCTATCTGGGAGCTTTCAACGAAAACGCTGCCTAAACTCTTTGAGATATAAAAAAAATATAATAATAATAATAATCAAGGGACAGATTCAGAAGGCGGTACTACTGGAGTCAGCGCGTATTGTGAGGAAGTTCCTCTCTCTAGAGCCCTAACCACTGGTAACTAGGACCCTGTTCCAGATGCCGGTGGGGAACTGTTTTTTATATTTTTAAATGTATTTTTAATATTTATATTTAAAAGTGTACTAAATAAGAAAGATGTAAAATAAAGCGATAATAATAATATGTTTATTTCATGAAAAACATACAATGGTTTTAAAATATTTCTTAACCCTTAATCTTTATTTTACAATAGATTTTTATAGTTGAGAAGTTGCACTATCCGTTGGTTAAAAGCTAGCTTAATTATACTTATTACATAATATTTTGTGGGCTATTATCGAAGAAGTATCGTTTGAGTAAAGATATTTTTTGTCTTCGATTTTTGTTCATGAGCTTAGAAACTAGGTATTTTGGCAATCTCGTCGCGGTGCATGCGAAAGCGATCCCGTGGCGATAAGCGGAAGATGGTACACCGTCGGTTTTTAGTGGGTATACGGCCTTCTGCCGGGACTCCCACATAACCCTGTTACTTCCCCCGAGGTGGCAGGGTATCTATAAAGGATTTTCCGACGTTAAAAAAAAAGGTATTTTGGCAATCTATTTAATATACTAGGTAGGATGCATTTCCAAGATCTCTTACAGTATTCGTTGTTACATTTAGGTAATACATAGGTTGGAAGATATGACAAATTACGCAGTGACTCGGGTCTTGTGGTCTTATACTGTGTGGACTACTCATATACTCACTGTATTGAGTTACAACTGCCAAGTCTACCTTATCAAAGATGCTTATTATTTTACAATAGTGAAAAAGACCGTGGCCGTGGTAGTCGTCTTTATATTTGTACTTAATCTATAATGGTACAATTGTTTTTATAAGCCTTAGCTGTAGGTTATATATGTCGCCCAAATATGTTTTGTATGTTCTGATAATTGATAACAGAATCGGCACGTGACATATAAATAAGACGTAGCGTTTTGTAGGACATATATGTTTAAGTACTTACAGTTTTGACAAAATAGTCCTAAGTTTACTACATACGTGGTTTACATGCGGTCTCCGATTAAAGTTATTATCTATTTTCAATCCCAGGTAGGTATGTTCTTTTACAATGTCAAGATGTGAGCATGTGTATGAGGTATTTTTTAGATGCATACACTTGTGGTAATGTGCGACGATCGTCGGCTGGCTGTTTGTTTTATTTATAGGGTGAGTGTATATACAAACTATATATATATACTATGTGTATATAAAAACTAAACTTATGTAAGTGGTAGCCGAGTGGTCGAACGCACGCTTTGCAATCAAAGTGCGCAGGTTCTATCCCCGGCTCGCACCTCTGGGTTCCATGTGCGAATCTCATTTTCATCTGAGATTATCACTTGCTAAGAAACGGTGACGGAAAACATCGTGAGGAAACCTGTGTGCCCGGTATAATGGCAATAGGCTCGCCCCCTATTACATTGGGACCAAAATACATCGGCGAAGTGTGGGCGCACTGCAGTGCACCTCTGCCTACCCCTTCGGGGAATACAGGCGTGATGATGTATTATTATTATTATTATAAACTTATGTAAGTTTAGTTTTAGTATAATGTATTGACAGTCCTAGGTCATGTGCCCATTTACATAGCATATCGAAGTTTTCCTGCATCATGCTCTGCGCCTTGATGAGATCTTTGTGAGCCGTAATTATACATGTATCGTCAGCAAATTGGTACTGAAATATGTTACACATGTCATTTACATAAAGTAAGTACTCCGTGGGTCCAAGGATTGATCCTTGAGCTGTGCCATATTGAGTTGGAATCTGATCACTCAATTCACCAGATATGCTAACTGAATTGGATCTATTTGTGTGGTAACTTAAGGAGTTCCAGTATTGGACCTTGTATACCATTCTGCTGCATTTTTAACCGACTTCAAAAAGGAGGAGGTTCTCAATTCGAACCGTAAGTTTTTTTTTATATATGTTAGTTACCGCATATCTCCGGCGTCTGTCGACCGATTTCGAAATTTTGATTTTTTTTTTCTGTAAATTTTTACTGTTTTGGGCTGTTATAAGGTGATAATATTTGCAAATTTCCAACAATTATTCGATACTAATAATCGTGAAAAAAAAAATATATTTTTAACAAAAAAACTAAAACCGACTTCAAAAACCTAGGTGCACTAAAAAGCTACAAATAACCTTACAATTCATTACATTTGGAGTCGGTGCCAATTGCACCTAGGTTTTTGAAGTCAGTTTTTGTTTTCTGGTACAGAGATATAAAATTCTAAATGTTAAATTCTTTATTAAAATCTACCATAACTGCAAGAACATGATTTCTACCGTCTAGGTGGCTATTTATTTCATCGGTAAATAACGACAATAATTCAGATGTACTTTTGTTTTTTTGAAACCCAAATTATTTTTCATGCACAATACTGTTTTTTGTCAAAAAGTCACTTAGTAAGTTGCCGAAATATTTCTCTACAATTTTATCTATGCATGACAATATAGTTATCGGTATTTAATTGTTTGTGTTGTTACGGTTACCTTTTTTGTAGATTGGCCTGACGATTCCTACCTTTATTATCAGGATAGATTGATCGCTCGATACATAAATTAATTAAGTGTGTAAGTACAGTGGTCATTTGTTCTGATATATGTTTAATATCTACAGCCCTTATCTTGTCAAATCCTGGACTCTTTTATCGTTTAATTTAGAGATTATTTTACTTACTATTTATTCGTTAGCTTTTTTAAGTCTTAACGTAGTGGTCGGTAAGTTTATGTAAATATTTTCATCCAATAAGGGCATACCAAATGTATTTATTACGTTTCTGACATTAATATCAAAATCCTGCGCGAAAATATTCGATAGCGTTAATATAAACAATAATACTGTAAGGTTTCATCAGAATCTGTTCGGTAGTTTTTGCGTGAGAGAGTAACAAACATCCATACATCCATCCCCTCACAAACTTTCACATTTATAATATTAGTAGAATAGAATAGTAGGATACACGGTAGGTATTTATGACATAACAAACAATTTTCAAAAAAATTGAATGTCTGTCTGCTTGTCTGTCTGTTCCAAATAATCTCCAAAACGGCTAGACTGACTTCAAAAATAAATGGGAAAGCCGTATTTCGCCACGTTTTGTGGTTTCAAACGAAAAATCTCGACGCAGAAGCTACAGATTCCTGAAAACCGCTGTACAATTTGTTCCACATATCCTGAAATACCTGTAACGAGACCCGCCATTGTCGTTCCAGCCGCCACCACTTTCATATGGAAATGAATTAAAAGTCTGTCGGCAAGTTGAATAGAAGAATGAATTCCGGTGGCATTTGAATCCTTTAGGGCTGTATTCCAGTGTTGGAAAGATATACTATCAAGAACACAACATTCTTCTTCTTCTTCTTTTCTGGACAATGGTATACTCCTCATAACATAACGTTAAAAGGAGCGAATTCACTTGCAATATTATATTATTCGTCTTTGTTTAGAAAATTACTGAAATGACGATATTTTAATGGAATAAGATGATAAATGGCTGCAGCTCCGATGTATTGATGCTAATATCAAGCTTATTAATAAATGAATATATATGTATGAAGTCAAATATATTTAATTATGTTTTCATAAGATTTATGCTGTTTTCCTTCAGATTCGGCGCAACACAGCTCTAAAATCTGCTTTTACTTTTAAAAACTCTTTGATCTACAAAATAACACGGTGACTTAACTGATCAACTTTTGCTGCATCATTGCGATGAAAAATGCGCCTTTTCAATAAGTTCATACGGTTCATTTTGGTGCTGGGAAATCGAATCTCTTTTCCTCATGTCTATCGCATATCATCTCAGTGGACAAAATACTGTTTTTAGGCATTCAGCGTCAAGCGAGTGCATTTGCATTTGATGAGAATTCTCGCAGCTCCACTGGTGACTGCTGGGTACCGCTGGGTACAGCTGGTGCCACTCTGGAACTTGCAAAAACTCGGCCCTCGCAACGTCCGGCATGACTTGACGCAACGTATTTAAATAAAACCTACATTCAGATCGGCCGGGTTAAATAGTGCGGAACTGAGAGGTATCGATAGCGGACTTCTTTTTTCAAAGAAACTTTTTTTTCGACTGTCGAATTAAGTAAGTTTGAAAATGGAACGTTAACTTTTTTATTCTGTGTGCCATAAAACCACAAAGGTTTTGTATTAAATAGAAATAACTGTAGATATTGAATATTGTAAGTTATATGTGGTTATATAATTGACCAGTGCAGCAGTGGTAGCCTCGTGGGCAAGAACACCCGCCTTGAACGTAAGGGGTGCAAGTTCAAACCCCAGGCCCGCACCTCTGAGATAATTCTCATGTGAGAATGTAATTTTCAACAATGATTACCACTTGCTGAACGGTGAAGGAAAACATAGTGAGGAAACCTGCACGTCTATAGAAAGGCGTGTGAAGTTCACCAACCCGCACTGGGCCAGCGTGGTGGACTATGGCCCAAATCTCCCTCGTATTGAGGGGCAATGTGCCCGGTATAATGGCTATAAGCTCGCCCCCTATTACATTGGGACCTAAATACATCGGCGAAGTGTGGGCGCACTGCAGTGCACCTCTGCCTACCCCTTCGGGGAATACAGGCGTGATGATGTATGTATGTATAATTGACCATAGAAATAAGATAAAGACTCTCTTGTGATTATTTTTTCAATATAAAAACGAACTGTATTCTTCAATGAAATACCATTATCAGCGTGAGCGAATTCTGACACGTGATGGCGTGGTATTTACTATAAAAATTCAATCTTTATGTGTATACAGAGTTTATTTTGCTATTGGCAAACCATCACCATCTTTAAGCTTGCTCCCATCGCCTTCAAGGAATCGTAAAGTCACTGTGATTCTTATTTCTTTGGTGTGAATGAGTTGGGACACCCTTATGTAGTATAAAGATTATGATCACCCTCTTTTGTGTCTGACATTTACGAGGCGCTACCATCATAAACGTAGATGCAGGACAAGAAGTGTACAAGATATTGTTAATTTAATATTTTCACTCACTTTGTTAAATGTATGTAGATACGAGTGACGAGGAAGATTGATTGTATGTCTCTGAACGCAGCCGTGATTGTATGTCTCTGAAGTCGATTAATAATTCATTTTTTTTACTTAAACTAGGAAACCGTTAAAGTGACGTGAAGGGCCTTAAGCGGTTATTAGTTTCAGGTGCATTGCTGCTCCTCAGAAAAGAGTAACCATTGAGTTTCTTACCGGCTCTTCTCAGTGGAAGCAGCATTCCGAACCGGTGATAGAATCTAACTATTTGTAAGTGCTTTTTGGCCTACACGAATAATTTTTGTTTTATTTTGATTGATTTTTGGTGTATTGACTGGGTTTCACTTTGACTTCTTTTAGAGTCAGTGAAAATGATTCTCAGGACTGTTTCTGCAAAAAAAAAGAATTAGAAAAATGGGAGAGAATAATACAAGATAATAATAGAAGACGACCTCAAAAACTAATAAATATATCAAGTCTTACTAAAGAAACATAAAATAATAAACTTCAACAGATAAAACAAAATCTCTAATTGAAATTTAATTAACCTTTTACACTCTATAATAATGTTCAAAGTTAACTTTATTATTTTGAAATGACGAAAGTTTTGGTTAATTTAAACTTTGTGCAACTATTTCCAACTAATTTACATATACAAGAAACTTGTATCTCTAGTTTTATTATTAAGCCTTGCGCTAATAGGCACTTTACATTGAGCACGGATTTTTTTTGCAATACCAAAATGAACAGTATATTTTAAATATTATATTATTTGTTAAATAGAAAAAGAACATTTTTACACAAAAAGTCATCGATGTTTCAAGCGAATTATTTCGCCTGTTCCAGTCACTTTTGCCACAGATATTGAATCTTTATGTATATTGATACAGTGTATATTTTCAAGAAAAAGAAAGTGAATTCGCTATTCCGAATGTGTCTCATTCACTACGTTTTGTTTGAACTCTAAATGCACTGACAGTCGTATATTTTCACACTTAAACACTCAATGGATAACCTATTTGAATGGAATTTTTCTTCTTCTCATCCGCCATCTTTATCATCCCATTTTTATTTTAAATTTATATTTATTGACTTAATCCTTGCTATTAATTAATTAGTCCGTCCAAATTTCATTATTTATATTGAAAGCAATGAGTTATCAGAGAGGGAGTTTTTCCTAACATTTGTCAAAAATACGATAGATTGTCTATGTCAAGACGTATAAGACTAGGTGGCATCAATGAAACCAATTTCAGTCCATATTTGGACGTCTTAGAGACACATTTCTAATATCATTGGTTACAAGTACCGATAGAAATTAATAAAAAAAATATCGATATCGATATACGAGGTAATTACATCCCTAAACTAGAACACCATCTGTCGCGGAGCCAATGTTTCTGTGAATATTTGATTCTTTATTATGGTGTTAAACCCCATGTGTGCCTTTGCAGCCGGAAGCCGTTTGATTTATTCCAATTCCAGTTATCTGACTGGAATTCCAGAGATGAGGTTGAATGCGTGATTGCGTCTCTGGAAAAGATTTTATTATATTGAAATTAGAACGCCTTGGGGTGTTGTAAAGATTTTTCTTCTATACATTGCTATGATACATCACATCATCACGCCTGTATTTCCCGAGCGGGCAGGCAGAGGTGCACTGCTAGTTGGTTTATAAGAATACAAAAAATCTGATTCTGATTCTGACTCAGGCAATACTCCGCCTTCACTGAGCATATCAGCTACTGTATATGTACTTAACATATTATTTCGGATTTCTGATAAATCCTGTATAACTCAGATGTCATATGTACATAAATATTCAAAAAGACGATAAGTGGTGTTAGCACGCATGTAAAGACAAGACCTCTCACGGATTGGTTCGGTCGCTCTCTGTGATATTTCATACGAGAGAAAGAGATATAATCAACATATTCTGTGACATAAGTCTAGTCTTGGCGGTCATGCTAAAACTAAAGAATTAGGCTAAGTAGAGATCTTTTAGGAAACAATGTGCAAATATTCAAAACTACCTTGATACTATTTGGAAAGGGTAGAAAAGGTGTTGGTAGTATCCAAGTGGTGTGTTTGTTGAGTGCAAAAGACACCCTGGGGTACCCTGGAACCTTTTTTATATGCCAGTGTACATAATTTACACGTTAGAATACACAAAAAGTAGTTTTGTTAGATACCGTACAGATCTTGAAGTATACGAACGCGATACATTTTTTAGTATACCGAAAGAACCCTGTGTCGATATCCATAAAGTTCGAATTGCTGTGGTGAAAGCCACGCGATTACGCTCCGAAATCCGTTCGCGCTGTCAATAACATTTCATGGAAGAATGAACTTTTTATATCAATACGGTTCGTTTGGTATTGGTAAAAATGCAGCATGCAGCAGCCGCAGCGTGTCTGGGGTTGCAGATTAATAAATTTCGCCAGACAGCAGTGGTAGCCGAGTGGGCGAACGCACGCCTTACAATCAAAGTGTGCAGGTTCAAACCCCGGCTCGCACCTCTGGGATTTATGTGCGAATCTCATGTTCATCCGAGATTATCACTTGCTATGAAACGGTGAAGGAAAACATCGTGATGAAACCTGCACGTCAGAGGGAACTTGAGTAGTTTCGATAGATGTGTGAAGTCTGCCAACCCAGAACGGGCCAGCGTGGTGGACTATGGCCTTAATCCCCCTCGCATTGAGGGGAAGCCAGTGTCTAGCAGTGGGACGTTAAAATGACTGTAGCAGAAGTAGTAGTAGACAACACATACCCATCGTATGATCCCAACTAAGCAACGTTTGTACTATGGGTACCATACAATGGACTAGGGGCGATCCCAGTTACACCCATATCAGTGCTAATAGACAACACAAACCCATCGTATGATCCCAATTAAGCAACGTTTGTACTATGGGTACCATACAATGGACTAGGGGCGATCCCAGTTACACCCATATCAGTGCTAATAGACAACACATACCCATCGTATGATCCCAACTAAGCAACGCTTGTACTATGGGTACCATACAATGGACTGGGGTCGATCCCAGTTACACCCATATCAGTGCTAATAGACAACACATACCCATCGTATGATCCCAACTAAGCAACGCTTGTACTATGGGTACCATACAATGGACTGGGGCCGATCCCAGTTACACCCATATCAGTGCTAATAGACAACACATACCCATTGTATGATCCCAACTAAGTAACGTTTGTACTATGGGTACCATACAATGGACTGGGGGCGATCCTAGTTACACCCATATCAGTGCTAATAGACAACACATACCCATCGTATGATCCCAACTAAGTAACGTTTGTACTATGGGTACCATACAATGGACTGGGGGCGATCCCAGTTACACCCATATCAGTGCTAATAGACAACACATACCCATCGTATGATCCCAACTAAGTAACGTTTGTACTATGGGTACCATACAATGGACTGGGGTCGATCCCAGTTACACCCATATCAGTGCTAATAGACAACACATACCCATCGTATGATCCCAACTAAGCAACGCTTGTACTATGGGTACCATACAATGGACTGACGGCGATCCCAGTTACACCCATATTAGTGCTAATTCCTAATAGGTCATTTCCGAAAGATCTCCTGGGCAATGAACCGAGCAGTCGCGTCTACAATGTATATCAATCTTCAAAGCAGTGGTAGCCTCGTCGGTAGAACCTTGAACGTAAGGGGTGCAAGTTCAAATCCCAAGCCCGCCTACCTCTGAGATAATTTTCATGTGCGAATGTCATTTTTAAATAATGATTACCACTTGTTGAACGGTGAAGGAGAACGACAGCATGATGGACTATGGGCGAAAATGTACCTCATATTGAGGGGAATGTGCGCGGTATAATGGCAATAGGCTCGCCCCCTATTACATTGGGGCGAAAATACATCGGCAAAGTGTAGGTACACTGTAGTGCCTCTGTGCCTATTCCTTCAGGGAATGCAGGCGTGATGATAATATAATCTTCAAAGCGAAATTATTACATGGAGTCAGGACCTCCCACAATCTCAGTATCCTTTCTAATGCGGTTATCACATAAATTTAGCGTTGCAAAGAGAATCCCCGGCGCTCTGTGGTTAGGTCTTCAAGGCAGTAAAATAAACCTCTGGGATGAAACCAAGATAATAAATTTAAGACTAGATTTAATGTAGACAAAACGGGCTTTGTTCGGAACGACGCGATAGTAAATTATTTTGGAAATTGGTTGCTTGATGAGAGCTTGGTGTAGTAGTTTGAGCGTAGGCTGCTTGGCTAAACGTTCCGTTCCGATTCCCATTAACGGCTTATATTGATTATAGACTGGCCCTGGAGCCCGATTTTCGTTTGATAGACATCAATCTCTATTAGACATTATGTTGACACAAAAGAAAGAAACACGACAAATTTGACGTCTGTTTCGACATATCTCGAAAGATTGATGCCTATCAAACCAAAATCGGGGCCCTGGTCGCAGTGTTATCAACAAAAAAACAATTTTAAAACAAAGCAGGTGAATTTTTGTTAAATTCATATTGACCTATATTTTGTAATGTTTCTCAAAAAAACACATTGTAATGCAAATAACATGTAAATCCTTATTGAAAAAAAGCAACCATGGAGTTCCTTGCCCATTCTTCTCCATAGAAAATGCATTCCGAATGGGTGGTAGAGATAGTATTCATATTATTTATTTTTACTATCGATTCATAAGTGCCTATATTGGTTTATATGAATAAAATAATTCTGATTCTGATTCAATAGGTACATAGTGTATAATAAATATGCATCGAACACAATTTTCCGGGCTTTTGAGTTATCAAAGTCTCAGTCTCGGCTTGCGTCCCGCTGACACTGCGCCCGGATGCACCGCACCCCTTGAACCCCCGGGTAAAGACGGCCCTGGCACCTTCAGTTCATTGTATGAACATCCAGGAAGGAAGTTAACTGTTTGAGCCGTTTGGTGTTGAAACTCTAGGTTCGTGGGGCCCTAACGCGCGACTCCTGTTTAAGGAAATATCAGCGCGTCTGTTCACCGCTTCACGTGACCGGGGCGGGTTGGCTTTTATTTCGCGCAGCGAATAAGTATTCAGCGCGGAAATGCGGCCAGCCCTCTGGGAACTTTCGGCATCGACGACGATGTGGAGGCAGTCCTTTGTATTTAATTTATTTTTATTTTTCTACCCTTGTATTATAATTTTCTTTGAACTTAGTGTTTACTGTAAATAAATCCCGAAAACATGAACATCCATACAACAAACTTTGCTTAGTTTGGAAGCATACGAAAAGTATGTCGTGTTGTATGGCGATATTTTAGTACTGTTTTAATGTATTTGCTAATCTGGGTAATCACCAAGGACTTAGTTTGAGGAAACTTAATTTTCATAATGCCTATCTAACAGCCTCGAGCCATTTACTGAAGAAGAATTTCGATGACCTAAAGAAGTTTTTTCACGAGTGTTCAAAAACCTTTTAGCCTGAAACCTTGACACGTAGAAAGATAAGACACGTAACGACCTAAATATCCTGTACTATCTGGTTTTGTTTTCAAAGTTTTTTTAGGCCAAAAGTACGGAGTTGCTGGAAGACGATAAACGGTATAAACGCCTGGGAGCATGGTCTTAGCAATAGTTTTATCGTCGTAACTTTGCTATTGTTAAAATGTCAGGCGTTTTTGGCTTAGTACCAAAAAATATTCAACGTGGATTTATCTAAGTGCGCCCATCGCTAAACGACATCAACTCGAAACTATAATGAAATTCTCAGTTTTTGACATGCTGCGGCTAACCGAATGCACGTTACAGTCAAAACAATGAAACCGCCTTCACCAAATCATTAATTCATACATTTCGTTCGATGAAAATGAATAAATATATACATCACGCCTGTATTTCCGGAAGGGGTAGGCAGGTGTACACTGCAAGGCACTCACACTTCGTCGATGTATTTTGGTCCCAATGTAATAGGGGGTGAGCCTATTGTCACTATAGGCACATTGACCATCAATACGAGGGAGATTTGGGCCACAGACCACCACCCTGGCCCAGTTTGGGTTGATGAACTTAACACGCCTATCTATAGACGTGCAGGTTTCCTAACGATGTTTGTCCTCACCATTCAGCAAGTCATAATCATTATTGGAAATGACATTCGCATATGATAATCAAAAATCCCGGATGTATGGGCCCCAGATTTGATATTGCACCCCTTAAGTTCAAGTCGGACTGTCTACGAACTAGGCTACCACTGCTTATATATAAATTTCCCTTCAAATCCAAAAGTTTTATCACCAAACAACCATGTCGGAGACATCGGTGTCGCATTACGGGAATCCAAACAGTAAAAATCGCCGCTTTCACGCGAATTTAAACTTTACGCGACGGTAATACGAGTATTATTTATTTCGGGAAGTATTTTGCCTGTGTTCATGCTGAAATTTATGATTTATGCTTTCGACTGCAGTGCAGAGAAATACCGATAAAAACGTTCTGTATCTGGGCATTTATATTTGCGTAGAGTCTGATATTTATGGGTATAAACTTGTACTTTTAAAGCTAAAATTTCACTTATATACTAACCTATACGCATACATCATCATCACGCCTGTATTCCCTGAAGAGATAAGCAGATGTACACTGCAATTAACTCACGATTCATCAATTTATTTTGGTCCCAATGTAATAGGGAGCGAGATTTACGCCATAGTGCGGGTTGGTAAACTTTATACGCCTTTTTATAGAAGTTTCAAGTTTCATCAAAATCCATTCTGTACTTTTTGTGTGCAAGAGTAACATACATCCATACATCCTCACAAACTTACACTTGTAATATTAGTAGAATAAGCACCTGAAATAAATGAAAAAAATACGTCAAGAGCGTAGGAGTCAAAGGTTCGGCAGCAAGTTCAATTCCCGATTGATTGAAGCCGTCATCCCTTTCACTACAGACGTATTACAGGAGTCCTCAAATCAGATTGAATTGATTGTTTACTGACAATAGCCAATACTCCAATAGGCGATGTCTAATTGTTTGAATAGGGGCACAGTCTGGTTCACCACGGTTCAATCGGCTTAAAAGCCTGTGCATACAGAAGCGTTAAAGCGCACGCGACAATTTTTTCGCGAATACCAAAACTGACTCTATTAACTCATACAAGAAGTACATTTTTGGATTTATCTGCCATCATTGTCATGATCATTTTTTACCAACTTCCAAAAAGTAGGAGGTTCTCAATCCGACCGTATATTTTTTTTATTTATAACGTGTATTTATTGAATTTGTCCTTGCCATTAATTACTCGATATTGCCATAAATACCGCTAATCGCAGATGCAGGTATTTTTCATCTTTTTACATGAAAACTTCAAAATTTTATTCATTTCGTGAAGAAAGATGAAGAATTCAATCTTTTATTGCCTTTATATTAATTTAAAATAGGATATATTCACAAAAAATCAAGTAAATTCACTCGCCCTGGTAGACCCAGGGCGTTATTACGAGCCGCCTAATTGGAGGACTCCTTGAGTAGGTATTAAATCTGATATTCACTGAAATAGGTTGAAGATACTTACCAGAGAGGTTGCTTTCAAAATCGATATAACGTAACATTGGTCGTGTCAAATCTCGAAAGAACAAACTATGATGTAAAGCTGTCAAAATTTTTGACAATAGGTACTACATCGAACCAACGCGCAACGGGGCGATTTTCGTGCAATCGACATCCATCTCTATTAGAGGTCGTATTTTTTAAACAGAGATTGATGTCTATCAAACAAAAATCGGGCCCCAGAACCCAATTCTCACACGATCGACATCATCTCTATTCGAAAACGTTATGATTCGACATAATAATTGCTCCGTTGCCTGTATTGACTCATAGGAAAAGCTTAATAATAATAAATACCACTAATTCCAGGTGCGGGCATTCCATCTTATTCCATTAAATTTTGATCATTTCATTCATTTCGAAAAGAAAGTAGAAGAAAATCTTTGTCTTTTTTGCAGAAATTAAGCATTATTGCCACCCCTGATTTTTTTTTGTAATTCAGTTTAAAAGTGTTTACACCTCGTGATTATTCAGTATCACGGAACCCGGGTGTTGTCACGGTGCGTTAAACACGTACCTACGTGTCACCTGCGTTGAAGGGTAAACAACTCTCACATAACATTAAGGTATGCGTATTTTAAACTGTTTAAAGGTAACGTGTAAGGTACTGTGGCACGGTAAATTACGGGTCTAAACTGAGACAACAACTTGGCTTTTTATTGAAAATGTACTTTGTTACAATACACATAATGTTTGAATATCAGTGGCAAAAGTTACGCGATTAAACTCGCTCGCATCATCGATGAAAATTTGTTGGAAAATGTGCTTATTGTATAAATTAATACAGTTGGTTTTGGTGTAAGCAAATAATTGGTTGTGCGCGTGTTTGCCGCGACTTTTTAGGCAGGCGTTAAAGGTTTTGATCAATGAGTCGCATTAGTGCTATCAGAATTATTTTAACTTTTTGATAGCGAACAGAAAACAATTTCATATCGATGACATTTCAATGTAAATTTAGCTCTTTCAACGAGTTAATACAGTTCATTTTAGTATTGGCAAATAAAATACCGGACCTCTCCTGTAAGCATGACCGCGAAAACATAAGTTTTATCTCTTTCAACTGTCAGATGCGTGGAGAAAATGACGTCATCACCATGTTCAGTAGAAAAAGCTCGAAGTGACGTCATTTTCTCGACAAATCTGACAGTTAAAAGAGACAAGACTTATGTCTACACGGTCATGCTATAAGGGTGCTGAATCAACATTCTTAACTAAATTTTAATTTAGATTATTAAATTTATTTATTTAGAATTTATTTAGAATTTAATTTTGGATATCGTGGATGGAATTCCGCACCAACGTGTCCATACTCCGGGAGCTCGGCATCACGCTGCGTCTGTCGGCCGTAGTACAATCGCGCATTCTACGATACTTTGGGCATGTCTCTAGACGAGATGGCGATTCCATAGATCAGCTGGTAGTGCAGGGAAAGGTAGAAGGAACCAGATCGCGTGGCAGGTCACCTATGCGCTGGACTGACCAAGTGAAGTCCGCAGTGGCCAGTGTGTGCTCTTACGTGTGTGTGTACGAACATAAAGGTGATATCAGACGGATCATTTTCATTTTGCATCTTTCACTCCAATTGACGCATCTAAACACAAAATGAAACATTAGTGCCGAATGAATTCATTAGTGAACCGATCCAACGGTGTTGGATCGGTTCATCTGGTAAATTTCACTCCCACTCCGAATGAACGAGAAATGAACGGTCTGAACACTGAGAGAACGAGAACGGCAGTCGGGTAAAAAAGGTCCGCATTATTAAACTCGTGTACGCATAAAATAAAAACTTTAGACGGACGGTCCCAGACTAAGTTAGGCCCGTTTAATTCGGCCGGCTAATGACGGTACAAAGTTGGCGACGCTTGAATTAAACCCTGCGGTCATAGGCGCGTCAAGACAAAACTTATGTCTACCCGGTCACGCTAAGCCTGCTGGACATGGCTCGGTGTGACATTATTACTCCACAAATCTGACAGTTGAAAGAGATAAAACTTATGTCTACACCAGGGGTGTTACGAATATTGGCATCCGCATCCACAAATGCGGAATATTCGCATTAATTTAGACATCTGCATCCGCATTCACATCCGCATCAATCAATGCGGAGTTTTTACGGATGCGGATTCATATCAACAAGTAATTATATATAAAGAGAGTGGGCGGAGCCAGAGTGGCACGTGCATCGCGTTTGTTTTGGTAATTGCTAACTTCATTCGGTAACTGACGAATAGGAAGGTGCACATTGGTAACAAGATTCTACAGGTTTTGTTTGTTGTGTTTTTTCTCATTGTCAATAAATTATAGTTACAGTGAGTATATAACTATCCTTTTAAAATCCCAAAATCCGCATCCGCATCGCATCCGCATCCGCATCGAATCCGCATCCGCGGTTGTGAACTCCTAATAATCCGCATCCGCATCTGCATCCGCGGATGTCTAAATTTATGCATCCGTAACAACCCTGGTCTACACTGCCAACTTGAGTCTACTTATTTTATAACGTGTAGTGGCGACAAGTATTAAGAAAAACTTAACGCGTTAAAAATCATATTAAAAGCACTTGAATAAAACCAAAGCAACCGAATAATTTCTGATTCAACATGGATGTGTGGAATCAGAAATAGTTTACTATAAAAACTGATACTATTATAAACGGATGTGTAGAATAAAAATCTAGAAGAAGCTAGATATTAATCTATTTTGTTTGTTGTTTATTAATCTATTTCAGCGTTTAACTATTGCCGTTAATCTATTGACGATTAATTGAGCCGTCTGGACGATGCTAAATATTAATCAATTTTGAATCAAATTATATATAAACATAGAGTACATTTTCAAACAAAAGTCAAGCGAGTTAGTTCGCCCCGATATGCGCAGTCAGTTTTCCTCAAACTTTTATACTGCAATGTCTATTCATCAAGGTGGGGTTTTCTACGGACGACCCGCCTGACAAAATATTTTCAGGAGGATATTATCAAGCTTATATTCAGTAAAGGGGTAAGCTGAGGTATTCCTAATTTCGTTATAAGTAGCGCTTATACTAAAGAAATTCTACATAGCCATTAAGTTTGTTTGATAATCTGTAATTAAGTTTGATAATCTGATTATTCTAAAATCGTCAATCAATTAATTTGAGTTTGTTAAGATGTGAAATTAACGTTAAACAGCATGCCATTATTTTACTTATGGTAATTGTAACACAACCTAAAAACTTAAGAACACGTGCACGTGCGCCGAGCCTTATAAATACGGCCGCACTGTCGGCGCTAAGACATCCCGGGCGTCGAGAGGGCCCCCAACACACCTACACCAGCCTCAAACAGACACCGACCTCGCCGGCGAGGCCGAGGAACCCCCTCTTCTGCTCGTAGGTGCATCTTTGCACCTAGGAGCGTAGTCATTACCTCTCCCCTCACGGCAACTGCCCAAGCGGAGGTCGTGCCCCATGTGGCGCCCTTGAGCTAGTTGTCTTCCTCTTCCGCCCTTAAGGCTTTGGCTGGAGTCGTACTCTGCACTCGCCACTCCTCCGGTGAAGCTGTAAAGGCCAACTCACGGCCAAAAGCGTAGTCCATTAAAAAAAAAAAAAGCTTTTAGGCATTCGTGCTCGAGCTGTCGTGCCGTACGGACCACCTCCTTGTGACGTCGTTACGCTGCCTGTCGACTATAAGCTTATTGTGATATTTCAGATATTTGTGATATTGCCTTTCAAAGACCCAAACACGAGTCATCATCAGGAATCCAACAATGGTGACGTCAGCGGTGCTAACCGTCACACTCTTTAAAAACACTAAAGACGTTCCTACTCCGTCATATACTTTCATAATATTATGCGTTTAGTCAAAAGCAGTTATGTTGATATTACAAACAGCTACTTTAATTTTATTTATTTTATATATTTAAGGTAATGTAATCAAGTGTTTCCACAAACTTTACTGTTTAACATTTTGTTAATTCCACTAAGGTGACCAATTTTAAGGATTATTTTGTGAGAACTGTCCTATTTTGTATAAATGTCCTTTTTTCGTGGGGAAATCCTCATAAACTCCCGAAAGCACCCAGGCACTTTTTGATAGAATCTGTCAAACTATCTTACTATTATTAAAATAATGACAGGTGATAGTAAGGCATAATTTTATGAGATACTAAAACATGTACTAGAGTATTTAAAATTATTTTTACAAATGTATGTTTGTAATATCAAAGTAGTACCTTTTTACTAAATGCATATGATAGTATAAACGATAGCAACAAAAAAAACCGGCTAAGTGCGAGTCGGACTCGCGCGCGGAGGGTCCCGTACCATTATCTATAAAAAACGGCAAAAAAATCACTTCGGTTGTATGGGAGCCTCCTTAAATATTCATTGTATTCTGTTATTTAGTACTTGTTGTTATAGCGGCAACAGAAATACATCATCTGTGAAAATTTCAACTCTCTAACTATCACGGTTCATAAGATACAGCCTGGTGACAGACGGACGGACGGACGGACAGCGAAGTCTCAGTAATAGGGTTCCCATTTTACCCTTTGGGTACGGAACTCTAAAAAACGATTTTCGAAATTTCGATTCTGACGAGACTTTCACTGGCAGATAGGTGACGGTCCAAGGAGTTTATTTTAGAAACAGCATTAACAAAATAAACGTGTCTGATTGTCTATCCGTTTGATCCGGGTAATCTCTGGATCGCATTTTGGCGGTACTTTCACTGGCAGATAACTGATGTTAGAAGGACTTAATTTATTTATTTCAAAGATAACCTAATTAAAACAACGGGACACATCCGAGAATGACAAAACCTACGGTCACCTCATAGTCTATACGGCTGATGGAAGCTTAAATACAAATTAGTAAGGCTCACTAAAGGTACATTTTAATTATCTGTGTTGCTGCCAGCATATCGACCTAGACTGCTGCCTATGAATAAATATATCACCACGCCTGTATTCCCCGAAGGGGTAGGCAAAGGTGCACTGCAGTGCGCCCACACTTCGCTAATGTATTTTCGTCCCAATGTAATAAAAGGCGAGCCTATTTTATAGCGGGCACATTCCCTTCAATACGAGAGAGTTTCTGGGCCATAGTCCACCACTTCCCGTTAATAAAGAAATGTGACAAGGAGCAATGTCGAAACGAAATGTCAAATACTGGTAATTGACATTACCTCTAATTTGACATTATTATGTCGGAACTAAACATCACAATACTACCAATTATTTCGTAAGTGCAATTAATGTCTAAATTGCCCCTTTGATGTCACGAATTATGTCACACACTGTAAGGCTTGCTCGCGATCCAAGACAAAACATCCATTATATGCTATAGATACATGGCTTAAGCAGTGGTAGCCTCGTGGGCAAGAATGCCCGCCATGAGCGTAAGGGGTGCAAGTTCAAATCCCAGGCCCGCACCTCTGAGATAATTTGCATGTGCGAATGTCATTTTCAACAATGAGTACCACTTGCTGAACGGTGAAGGAAAACATCGTGAGCAAACCTGTACGTCTATAGAAAGGCGTGTGAAGTTCACCAACCCGCACTGGGCCAGCGTGGTGGACCATGGCCCAAATCTCCCTCGTATTGAGGGGGAATATGCCCGGTGTAATGGCAATAGGCTCGCCCCCTATTACATTGGGGCCAAAATACATCGGCGAAGTGTGGGCGCACTACAGTGCACCTCTGCCTACCCCTTCGGGGAATACAGGCGTGATGATGATGATGTATACATGGCTTTAGACGGCATTAAACAGTAAAGACCCAGTATCAAAATCTTCAGACCGTCTACAATATGTTGAGAACGCGGAATGAGTGAAGTTTTTAGTTAGCTAATTAATTCTGCCACACGCTTTTATCTGTTCCTAAGTTGCTACAGTGTCGCTGGATGATATTATGCACGATGAACGAATGCAGCAATATAAACAGTTATGAGGTAAGTATTTTATATTTCTTGTAAATTATATTTTTAAATATAAATAAAAAAAAAACATTATAAATATAAAAAGCAGTGGTCAAGGCTCCACAGAGTTCCTTACGCCAACCATATAACGCGAGTCTCTTCAGATGTTTGTCAAGGATAATAATTATTGACAATATTTCGCACATCTATTACGCACATATATTCCAACACATACCAACACTCAACACATCACATAACACACACATACACACGCATTATAGGTATAATATAAATAATATTAAAATTATTGCATCAAATTTGCTCATTGCATAGTCATTTGACAGTTCGCACCGATGTGTAACTCCTTTTGAGATTGGTTACCTGCGAGACAAGCTTGCTTAGTGTAGAAACCAAGTGCAAGAAATTGTTAAAAACTAAGATCTTAAATTTTAGCTAGTTATATTACCTACCGTTTTTAATATTCAATTACTGTAACATATTAAGCTAAATTATAATTTAAGTTGAATAAATATATTTGAATATGTCGGAACAAAACATCAAAATACTACCAATTATTTCGTAAGTGCAATTAATGTCTAAATTGCCCCTTTGATGTCACGAATTATGTCACACACTGTAAGGCTTGCTCGCGATCCAAGACAAAACATCCATTATATGCTATAGATACATGGCTTAAGCAGTGGTAGCCTCGTGGGCAAGAATGCCCGCCTTGAGCGTAAGGGGTGCAAGTTCAAATCCCAGGCCCGCACCTGTATTTCACTCATTTTAACCAAATTCTTCTTGGACTACAACCAACTCAGTTTCGTTTATTTTAGTTTTAATTAATTTGGGTTTTAATAAAAGTGGTCGAACGCACGCTTTGCAATAAAAGTGTGCAGGTTCAAACCACGGATCGCACCTCTGGGTTTCATGTGCGAATCTCATTTTCATGCGAGATTATCACTTACTATGAAACGGTGAAGGAAAACAGGTTCGTGAGGAAACCTGCACGTCAGAGGGAGCTTGACTAGTTCTTGATAGATGAGTGAAGTCTGCCAACCCGCACCAGCCCAGCGTGGTCGACTATGGCCTCCCTCGCATTGAGGGAGGCCCGTGCCCAGCAGTGGGAAGTGAAAAGGGCTGTAGTTCATTTTAGCTCAAAGATTCAAAATAGGTCAATGTACCCGAATTCTGAATCTCCGGGGATTCAGGGTCAATATCCCGTAGGTCGTAGAACTTATATCCCTTTCAAGAAATAATACTAATTTGATTCCACTTTGTCACACACAACAAAACCGCCAGGCCTATTTACGAGTGAACGCAATTGAAAATCAATATACGAACCGTTTATCATTACTGTTTGATACTGTGTATACATTATTCATGTCGCGACTTGTAGATTGGAGAGATTACAATCGACACAGAGATCATGCGAGTTACTAATTAGTGATGTTCTTTTGTTTGCTTTGTGTGCGAGTAGTAATCGAATTCGAATTCAATTTTCGATTAATTGCTGAATTATTTAAATTATAATGTCAGCTTTTAGTTGTATCCACATTGATTGTTAGCTTCTACGTAATTTTGTGACGTCTCTTTTTGACGTCACGTCACTTTCTGGCGTCATGACGCCTACTATTACACGATCATGACGCTCACTATTTGAAATCATGATGCTCATTATTCAGTAACGTAGAGCCCACTGTCCAGCGTCATGACGCTCAATATGATGAGTCGCGACTTTGCTACCCTGGCGTCTCTCATCATGCAAGGCATCAAAATTAATGATTCGCAGTCCCATTCATCCAGTCCCATATGAGAAGCAGTGGTAGCCGAGTGGTCGAACGCACGCCTTGCAAATCAAAGTGTGCAGGTTCAAACCCCGACTTGCACCTCTGGATTTCATGTGCGAATCTCATTTACATCCGAGATTACCACTTGCTATAAAACGGTAAAGGAAAACATCATGAGGAAACCTGCACGTCTGAGGGAACTTGACTAGTTCTGGATATATGTGTGAAGTCTGCCAACCCGCACTGGGCCAGCGTGGTGGACTATGGCCTGAATCCTCCTCGCATTGAAGGGAGACCCGTGCTCAGCAGTGGGACATTAAAAGGGCTGTAGTAGTAGTAGTCCCATTAATTCCTGTCCGGCGTCATGGAATTCATACTTTGACGTCATGACGTTCATTACTTGATATAACATAATACACATAGCTCAATAACCAACGTCGCAGTAAGTACATCCGGCGTCGCGACTCTAGTACGTACTACTTAACTTAAACAAGAAATCGTAAGTATATTTTTTATAAATATGTTTTCCTGACTCACTCTCGCATGAACCGTCCAAAGTACCAAACTGTAAGTTACATCTTTGCGGGCGTGCTTTATCTCAAACCGAAGAAGCAATTAATTGTATAGTCGCTGCATCTTGCATAAACACTTTAGGAGTTTGGAGAATATGAAGAAACTCTAAATCCATACTTAGTGGCTTAGTTTTATAATAATACATCATCGCGCCTGTATCCCTAAAAGGGTAGACAGACTCAACACTTCACCGATGTATTTTGATCTCAATGTGACAAGCGGGCGAGCCTATTGCCATTATACCAGGCACATTCCCTCTCATTTTATGGGACATTTGAGCCGTAGACGCTGGCTCAGTGCGGGTTGGTGAACTTCACACGCCTTCCTATAGACATTCAGGTTTCCTCACGATGTTTGCCTTCGCCATAGCAAGCAGTAATCGTAATTGAAAATTAAATTCACACGTTAAATTCTAAAATACCTGTGGCACGGGATTTGAATGTCACAATTATTTTTTTATTGAGTTAAAGTCGGTGCCAATTCATGTATGTATCTGCCTAGTCTGACGTATATTGGCACCTACTCCAAGTGTAATAAATAATAAGTTATTTTTTACCTTATCAGTGCACCTAGGGTATTTGAAGTCAGTTTTTGTTCTTTTTTGTTTTCTGCAGTTGGCAATAACCGTTTGTCTTTAGCTTGCTATATTCGAAAAAAGCATTCGAAATTCAAAATATTAAAATCCATTCCAACCGAGTGAGCGGTTACAGTGGAATTCGAAATTTAAATTGTCCAATGCATTTGCATAGGCAGCAGCTGTCGCGAGCTACATTTCCATTTCGAGTTGGATATCTGTAAGCGACAGACGATACTTGGCGCTCGATAATATTGGGAAGCCGAAATTGGTAATATTAGAAATAGCAATGGTAGCCTGGTGGGTAGAACGCCCGCCTAGAACGTAAGGGGTGCAAGTTCAAATCCGGGCCCGCACTTCACATTTTCGGAAATATGTTTTCAATCATGATTACCACTTGCTGTACAAGCAAATCATGAGGAAACCTGCCAGTATAGAGAGGCGTGTGAAGTTCACCAATCCGCACTGGACTAGCGTGGTAAACATTGGCCCAAATCCCCATCAGGAATGTGCCCGGTATAAAAGGCGTGATAATAAATTTATTTATAACTGCCCCTTACTACACCTGTCTTGCAGCAATATTTCTTTCAGTTTTCGACAGTTAAATCATTAAAAAAAAATTTATTACTTTTAAAAGAAAAATAAGAGGCTTTGGTAATACTCTTGCGTGCACTTGGCTTCGTTAGAGATACCATAGGGGTCTATTTATATTAGTCAACTTATAATACAACCCCTTTGTGTGAAGGTTTAAAACACATAGCACGTATAAACCAAGAGCGTTGGACACGCCCCTCCCGTTCGTTGCAGGCTGCAGCTAGAAGCACGTATTGCGACCGCAACCGAACGTCCAAATTGAAGTCCCTGCTGCGTATTGGAAACCAGACGCCTTTGTGAACTGTTCTTACATTGTTAAAATTTGTATGAAATGTAAAATTGGTTCTTGTTGCTAAAATTAATTATAATTAAAATTGCCCTACCTATTTA
This sequence comes from Ptilodon capucinus, assembly GCA_914767695.1. Lineage (NCBI taxonomy): Eukaryota > Metazoa > Arthropoda > Insecta > Lepidoptera > Notodontidae > Ptilodon > Ptilodon capucinus. The sequence goes on along the minus strand of OU611830.1, from coordinate 3,119,218 downwards.
AACCTAATTTAAACTATTGTTTTCTTATATTTTCGCGAATATAACACATTGAAATAAAACTATTTTACGGATTCTATCGCGTTTACTATTTGATTATATCAGATTTGATAAGCCGCAGATCCTCACAAAAGAACACCGATTCCGACCAAGGATGATACGTGAGGCCATTGAAATTGAAAAAAATCCTAATTTCAATAGGGAAGATGTCAGGGTGCTACCACTAACTTGGGATCTAGTAATCAATATGATTAAATCCATAACCAAGCGTACCATTTCAAGACCTCAAGACACTGTGAGCACTTTCTGCGTGGATCGAACCGAAAACAACAACTAAATATGAGGGTACCCAGTTATTAACTATGACATCAGGACGTCTAACACCTCAGTCCCCCCGTGACCATGGTTGCTGTAAAGCAGCCGAAACGTCTGGAACATATAAAAAAGTAAATAAACGCGATAGAGTCCGTAAAATAGTTTTATTTCTAACTAGCTGTACCCGCGACTTCGTACGCGCGGAATTAAACAACCCCAATTATTTTTTCTAAGTAGCCTAATGTTTTAATAATAATTATAGTACGCCAAGTCACACCTTGTGATATTAGCTATCTGCCAGTGAAAGTCACGTCAAAATAGGTAGAGCCGTTTTGGAGAACACTCGGAATAAATGGGATTTATGTTCTTCCCGCGGAACCGTAATGTTTAAAAAAAAATTAAAGTACCCTAAGAAACTCATTGTAACATTAACCATCTGCCAGTGAAAGTCTTATAAAAATAGGTTCAGCTGTTTGAAAGATCACTCAGAATAAATGGTGGTTATGTTCTTCCCGCGGAACCGTAATGCTTTAAAAAAAATGATAGTATGCCAAGTTACACCTTGTAACATCAGCTATCTGCCAGTGAAAGTGTCATAAAAATAGGTACAGCCGTTTTGGAGAACACTCGGAATACATGAGAGTTATGATCTTTCCGCAGAACCCTAATGCTTTTTCTAAAATGAAAATACCCTCAGTTACTACTTGTAACATCAGCTATCTTCCATTGAAAGACTTGTCAAAATAGATACAGCTGTTTCGAAGATCACTCAGAATAAATGGTAGTTCTGTTCTTCCCGCGGAACCGTAATGCTTTTTAAAAAATTATAGTACGCCAAGTCACACCTTGTGATATTAGCTATCTGCCAGTGAAAGTCACGTCAAAATAGGTAGAGCCGTTTTGGAGAACACTCGGAATAAATGGGATTTATTTTCTTCCCGCGGAACCGTATGGTTTAAAAAAAAATTAAAGTACCCTAAGAAACTCCTTGTAACATTAACCATCTGCCAGTGAAAGTCTTATAAAAATAGGTACAGCTGTTTGAAAGATCACTCAGAATAAATGGTAGTTATGTTCTTCCCGCGGAACCGTAATGCTTTAAAAAAAAATGATAGTATGCCAAGTTACACCTTGTAACATCAGCAATCTGCTAGTAAAAGTGTCATAAAAATAGGTACAGCCGTTTTGGAGAACACTCGGAATACATAAGAGTTATGATCTTTCCGCAGAACCCTAATGCTTTTTCTAGAATGAAAATACCTTCAGTTACTACTTGTAACATCAGCTATCTTCCCGTGAAAGACTTGCCAAAATAGATACAGCTGTTTGGAAGATCGCTCAGAATAAATGGTAGTTATGTTCATCCCGCGGAACCGTAATGCTTTTTTTAAAATTATAGTACGCCAAGTCACGCCTTGTGATATTAGCTATCTGCCAGTGAAAGTCACGAAAAAATAGCTAGAGCCGTTTTGGAGAACACTCGGAATAAATGGGATTTATGTTCTTCCCGCGGAACCGTACTTTAAAAAAAAAATGAAAATACCCTAAGAAACTCATTGTAACATTAACCATCTGCCAGTGAAAGTCTTATAAAAATAGGTACAGCTCTTTGGAAGATCGCTCAGAATAAATGGTAGTTATGTTCATCCCGCGGAATCGTAATGCTTTTTTTAAAATTATAGTACGCCAAGTCACGCCTTGTGATATTAGCTATCTGCCAGTGAAAGTCACGAAAAAATAGCTAGAGCCGTTTTGGAGAACACTCAGAATAAATGGTAGTTATGTTCTTCCCGCGGAACCGTAATGCTTTAAAAAAAATGATAGTATGCCAAGTTACACCTTGTAACATCAGCTATCTGCCAGTGAAAGTCTCATCAAAATAGGTACAGCCGTTTTGGAGAACACTCGGAATACATGAGAGTTATGATCTTTCCGCAGAACCCTAATGCTTTTTCTAGAATGAAAGTACCCTCAGTTACTACTTGTAACATCAGCTATCTTCCCGTGAAAGACTTGTCAAAATAGATACAGCTGTTTGGAAGATCACTGAGAATAAATGGTAGTTATGTTCTTCCTGCGGAACCGTAATACTTAAAAAAAATATATATTGTACGCCAAGTTACACCTTGTGATATTAACTATCTGTCAGTGTAAGACTCGTCAAAATAGGTTCAACCGTTTGGGAAATCATTCAAATTAATTGGGATTTATGCTCTTTCCGCCGAACCCTCATGTTTTAAAAAAATGAAAGTACTATAAGTTACTCCTTATAACATCAGCTATCTGCCAGTGAAAGTCACGTCGAAATCTGTTCAGCTGTTTGGAAAATGGTCCGGAAAAATGGGTTTTGTGTTCATTCCGCGGAACCCTAATGCTTTTTCAAGACATAAAGTAGCCTAACTTACGCCTTGGAACATTAGCTATCTGCCAGTGAAAGTCCCGTCGAAATCTGTTCAGCCGTTTGGAAGATCACCCTGTAAAAATGGGTTTTTTGTTCATTCCGCGGAACCCTAATGCTTTTTCAAAAAATAAAGTAGCCTAAGTTACGCCCTGGAACATTAGCTATCTGCCAGTGAAAGTCCCGTCGAAATCTGTTCAGCCGTTTGGAAGATCACCCTGTAAAAATTGGTTTTTTGTTTATTCCGCGGAACCCTTATGCTTTTTTAAGACATAAAGTAGCCTAACTTACGCCTTGGAACATTAGCTATCTGCCAGTGAAAGTTCCGTCGAAATCTGTTCAGCCGTTTGGAAGATCACCCTGTAAAAATGGGTTTTCTGTTCATTCCGCGGAACCCTAATGCTTTTTCAAAAAATAAAGTAGCCTAAGTTACGCCCTGGAACATTAGCTATCTGCCAGTGAAAGTCCCGTTGAAATCTGTTCAGCCGTTTGGAAGTTTACCTCAAACAAACAGACAGACAGACAGACAAAAATTTTTAAAATTGCATTTTCGTTATAGGTATCGTGTATACTTTCATATGCAATTCGTAAAAAGGTGCTATTTTGATATTACAAACAGACACTTCAATTTTATTTATTTGTATGTATAGATACAAGATAAATGGGTTTTACGTTATTTCAGCGGAACCCTAATGTTTAAACAAAAAAATATAGTACTCTAAGTTACTCCTTGTAACATCAGCCATCTATCAGTGAAAGTCCTGTCGAAATCGGTTAAGCCGGTTGGGGGATCACCCGGAAAAATGGGTTTTATGTTCATTTCGCGGAACCCTAATGCTTTTTCAAAAAATAAAGTAGCCTAAGTTACGCCTTGGAATATTAGCTATCTTCTAGTGAAAGTCCCGTCGAAATCTGTTCAGCCGTTTTGAAGTTTACCTCAAACAAACAGACAGACAGACAGACAGACAAATTTTTTTTAAATTGCATTTTCGTTATAGGTATCGTGTATACTTTCATATGCAATTCGTAAAAAGGTGCTATTTTGATATTACAAACAGACACTTCAATTTTATTTATTTGTATAGATTTAAACTATTATTTAATTAATTATTATTATATTATTTAATTGCAGTGGTAGCCTCGTGGGCAAGAACGCCTGCCTTGAACGTAAGGGGTGCAAGTTCAAATCCCAGGCCCGCACCTCTGAGATAATTTTCACTGATTACCACTTGCTGAACGGTGAAGGAAAGCATCGTGGGGAAACCTGCACGTCTGTAGAAAGGCGTGTGAAGTTCACCAACCAGCTCTGGGCCAGCGTGGTGGACTATGGCCCAAATCTCCCCCGTATTGAGGGGGAATGTGCCCGGTATAATGGCAATAGGCTCGCCCCCTATTACATTGGGGCCAAAATACATCGGCGAAGTGTGGGTGCACTACAGTGCACCTCTGCCTACCCCTTCGGGGAATACAGGCGTGATGATGTATTTATTTATATTGAGACGTAAGAAGGTTATATTTTTGTTTGTTTGTTATTTTGTCACGCGTCATTGATAAAGTACTTAAAAATGTACTTCATATATGAGATAATAGAGTTCATTTTAATATTGGCAAAAACATAAAGCGAGCGTCCTGCTCGACGGCAACAAAAATGTTGATCACGTAACAGTGAAACGTGAAACCGCGATACTGTCCAAAAAACTGTACTTCAAAATATATTTTTTATTGCAAAGTGGCTAACAAAGTCTCGCCTTACGGCCAGTTAGCCAAACTTATCCCATTCCGACATGGAATGGCTACGATTGTACAAGTTAAATCTGATAATAATCAGCCATAGGCATAAACTAACTGAGTTCTTGTTATCTGTAGGTACCATGATTCAATTTAAGGATCCTGTTATATTTCTCTTATATTGTTTAGATTTTTAACAGTAGCGGTAGTTTAATTGGTAGAGAATGCAGGATTTTTGGATTTAATGACATTTGCAATAATTAATTGCAAGTTCAAATCCCAGGCCCGCACCTCTGAGATAATTTTCATGTGCGAATGTCATTTTCAACAATGATTACCACCTGCCATACGGTGAAGGTAAATATCGCGAGGAAACCTTCATGTCTATAAAAAGGCGTATGAAGTTCACCAATCCGCACTAGGCCAGCGTGGTGGGCTATGGCCCAAATCTCCCTTGTATTGAGGGGGAGTGTGTTCGATATAAAGGCAATAGGCTCGCCCCCTATTACACTTGAATGCACCTCCACCTACCTATTCGCAGAATACAAGCATGATGATTGATGATGTATTTTTTTAATTTCTTGCACAATACATACGAAGTAGTTTGAAAAAAAAAACTGCATTTAAAACCCGCCAAGTGCGAGTCGGAATCGCGCACGAAGGGTTCCGTACCATTATCTATAAAAACAGCAAGAAAATCACGTTTGTTGTATGGGAGCCCCCTTAAATATTTATTTAATTCTGTTTTTTAGTATTTGTTGTTATAGCGGCAACAGAAATACATCATCTGTGAAAATTTCAACTCTCTAACTATCACGGTTCATGTGATACAGCCTGGTGACAGACGAACGGACGGACGGACGGACGGACGAACAGCGAAGTCTTTGTAATAGGGTTCCGATTTTACCCATTGGGTACGGAACCCTAATAAATTACAACTTTTAAAATAACAGTGTTTAAATTTCACCATGGAGTTTTAATGATTCCATTATTATTATTATGTTGGTATAACCGTACGATGTACATAAACGCAATAATATTATTGGTACATGCAAAATGAATAATTCGTTTCGTTCTTTCCCCAATTTGAATATTCGAATTTTGAAATTCCGAACAACCGTACTGAATTATTGGACCAATCATAACACGTTAATTATTATCTCAGATTTTTATTGTACCTGTTTGCTAATTGCCCTTTTTTATCAAAATATACTCTGTCCTGATACATATAAAGTCCGAATATGTCTGGCAAAAGCCACGCGACCATTCTACTATGTACGCTTCCGCCATCAAAGACATGTCGTTGAAAAATGTGTTGCGTACACTAGTTACTAGAGTTCAATTTCGATAAATCTTGACGTTGTCTTAACGATACCTATATTTATACCTTCAACTGGCATCTTCTTATTTATGGGATGTGGTATGTGTGAGAGACGCATGCCACCAATTTTTACAAAGTCAAGAATGAACCCTATCAACTCACTGATAGAGTACATTTTTCAACAAAATCGGATCCCGTGGATTTTACCGCTGACAATAAATGTTGTTAGTACAGAATAAATAAAGTCGAGTGAAATAAACTACAATGAAATTTTATGTCAGCGCGAGAGAACTTTTACCACAGCAATTTAATCTTTACGCGTATTCACATAGAGTTTATTTTGGTACTGGAAAACAATTAACGCATTGACGCCTTTGTGGGTCATTGACCGTAGAGATATTCTATGCGACTGTAGAATCAGATTTCACTGAACTTTAGTCGATAATATTGAAATTCAGTTTAAACTTCGTGTAACTTCAATAGAATAGTTTGAAACTATTCAAATTGGCTATTCCTACTTTGATAAGTAGAGTCTAATTCTAGATTATGTTCATTGTAAGGAAGATACAATTTAAGTCCTGAACACACTGAGGCGATGAGATGCACTCGTAAATTTTTCATGTGAAACATCTATAGTCGAGGGGTAAACCGGATTTTTGGCGTGGCGAGGTTTGCCCACGCTTCGCCTCAACAAAATGAAATCAACCTTATTACCTAATGCATAAAGTATAGTTTTAAATGCAGCCACGCTCCGTACTCCTCGGCTCCTCGGTTCTTTCCGCTGCTTAAACTCCGCCCACCGGCTGACTCCGCTCACTCGCTCACTCGCCGCTACGAAAAAAACTGAGCTGTCGCGGGACGCCTGGCAGATGTGAAACATACAACATAAGCCGCTACGACGTTTATCTCCGCTCACTCACTCACTCGCCGCTACGACGTTTATGTTTTATGTTTCACATCTGCCAGGCGTCCCGCGACCGCTCAGTTTTTTTCCAATACCAAAACGAACTGTATTGACTCCTACAGAAAGGTCACTTTTCAATGGAATATCATTGACAGCGCGAGGGTATTTTGAAATTCAATCTTAAAGTATATTAACAACTAGCTGTGCCCGCGACTTCGCCCGCGTGGACTTTAGGGAGATTACCCGGAAATATGGGTATTATGTTTTTCCCGCGGAAACCTAATGCTTTTCTAAAATTAAAGTAGCCTAAGTTACGCCTTGGAACGTCAGCTATCTGTCAGTGAAAGTCCCATTGAAATCGGTTCAGCCGTTTAGAAGTTTACCCCAAACAAACAGACAGACAGATAGACAGACAAAAACTTTTAAAATTGCGTTTTCGTTATAGGTATCGTATATACTTCCATACGCATTTGGTAAAAAAGTGTTATTTTGATATTACAAACAGACACTCCAATTTTATTTATTTGTATGTATGTATGTATAGAAGAGTTCGTTTTAAAATGTAGACGCACGCGTTTTGAAAGCCCAGTGTACGAAAGCGGCTTGAAGCATAAATTTAAATGAAAGAATTAATTCGTAAGGAACAATTCCGCTTAATCCAACTAGGCGCTTAATTAAATTGTTCTTCAAGAATAATCCCATCCCTCATATGACGTTATAGTCTAACATCCAGTGAGACAAAATAATTCGTTAATTATTATATTTGTGTAATATAACAAGAATCAGCAAAAAACTAAAAAATACGATCAATTTGACGTTTTGTTTTGACATATCTCGAATAGAGATGATGTCGGTCTCACGAGAATTGGGTCCAGGGGCTTTACCACATCCCCTTAAAGTATTGTTGTTTCAATAGACACTGTCAAATTTTGACAGATTTTTTACTGAGTTGACTGTCAATAACAAACAACAAAAAGTGACTTGAAAAACCTAGGTGCACTAAAAATTGAATTGGCACCGACTTCAAATGTAATGAATTATAAGGTTATTTCTAGCTTTTTAGTGCACCTAGGTTTTTGAAGTCGGTTTTTGTTTTTTGTTAAACATTTTTTTTCACGCTTTTTAGTTTCAATAATCGTTGAAAAATGCAATTATTATCACCTCATAACAACCCTGAAAAAGTAAATATTTACAGCCAACCCCCCCCCCCCCCCCCCCCTCACGTAAGAGTGAACTAGGTTAAAAAAAGTTATTTAACAGCACACTATGAAAAAATCACTCTCCATTCCAAACGATAAATTATATTTTATACACACCTAAGGGGTGAAGTAGCCCCATATATTTCACGGGACCATTACTCTTGAGTGTGCTAAGACCAGTTAAACGTTAAACCAAAATAAAAAAAACCAACCGAGAAATAATGGGTGGCATGTTGGATGGACGTACACTTTGTTATTATAGTTGGGAAAACTATTTCATATATTCGAGCCAAAAAAATCCATCCAACATAATAGGTCTGAATCTCATAGTTTGCTTAATAACACTTTTTAAAAGACATGGTTTCCATCGTATTTAGTCGATGATTTTGTAAAAACAGAGTATGTAAATACACTTGGTAGGTCGGTGAGATTCTATGGTGAGACTTTACATGACAATAAAGAGAAAGCTAAATTTTATGATAATAATTTACAGTCGAGTTAACAAAAAAACATATTATACAGTAAAACTTGCCTAAACTGGGCAGTACATATACCTGTAATAGTTTAAAAAACGCAATAACCTTACAATATTTTTTTTTACGAAATGGATGATGATATTTAATGGAATAAGATGAGCTCAACTTGCATTTGGCGGGTATTTCAGCCAGTGTCAAGTAATTAATAGCAAGGGCAAATTCAATAATTTCATTTAATAAATAAAAATAGGTGATGATAGTGATAAAGACGGTAGATGAATCCCCATCACTTCTTATGCAAATTCTAATACAAAAAATACTATTAAACATAACTATAAGAGAGGTGGTACTATTGGGCAGAGTTAAATAATACTCTTGTAAACACTTATATTGTGCCCTTTACCACCACTTTTAAAGAGATTTAAATTTTGTATATCAGTGGATGCTCGACTCGAACTAGGTGAATGCAAATAGAATTCCAACTAACTCTTGCAACTCATATTTGCATAATCACCGGATGAAATGTAAATATTCGGTCGCTTGCTCTCTTCAGAAGAAGGGAAAGGGCGGCGCGCGATATAGCATAGCATGAACTCAGCGCATCGCACCAATTTATAGCGTATAGTAAGCAGTGGTAGCCGAGTGGTCGAACGCACGCCTTGCAATCCAAGTGTGCAGGTTCAAACCCCGGCTCGCACCTCTATTGATTTATGTGCGAATCTCATTTTCATCCGAGATTATCACTTGGTCTTTATCACTATCAAACGGTAAAGGAAAACATCGTGAGGAAACCTGCACACCTGAGGGAACTTGTCTAGGTCTCGATAGATGTGTGAAGTCTGCCAACCCGTACTAGGCCAGCGTGGTGGACTATGGCCTGAAATACCCCTCGCATTGAGGAGAGGCCCGTGCCCAGCAGTGGGACGTTAAAAGGGCTGTAGTAGTCGTAGTAAGCCAATAATATATAGTACAGTATAGTGAGAACGTGTCCATAACAATGTATGGTGCGCGATATTGTTGTGCTATGAGCTATATACTATATACTATTATATTATACCGTAGTCTGAAACCCGCTGCGCCGCTTCTGACGCGCTAATGTGCCTCAGGGGGGCTTAAAGATTGAAAGAATAGCAAGCAAAGGTCACGCGACCATTCAATTACATTCGTTCTCATCATCGATGATATTCTGTTGAAAAAACCGTCCAAGTGCGAGTTGGACTCGCGTACGAAGGGTTCCGTACCATTGTCTATAAAAACAGCAAAAAAAAAATACGTTTGTTGTATGGGAGCCCCCTCAAATATTTATTTTATTCTGTTTTTAAGTATTTGTTGTTATAGCGGCAACAGAAATACATCATCTGTGAAAATTTCAACTCTCTAACTATCACGGTTCATGAGATACAGCCTTGTGACAGACGGACGGACGGACAGCGAAGTCTTAGTAATAGGGTTCCGATTTTACCCTTTGGGTACGGAACCCTTAGAAATGCTTCTTCTATAAGTTAATAAAGTTCAATTTGCTATTGGCCGTAAGTCGCGTGCGTTTAGACGCGCGTGTTAGCGCAGGGATTAACGATTGCGGCAAACGTCAAGTGGACCGGAAACCGATAACGGGACAATTTATGTCATCGCTACACCGAGCTTTGGAGCATACAGGGTGTATCAGAAGTCCGAAATAATACTTGGACGCTAGCATCAGTATCATGTATACAACTGAATGGTTTAAAAATTTCATTGAAATGCAACTATGTTTTTCCAACTTTTTTTTCGTCGTCAATTTCTATAACTCGTAATATCTCGAGTCCTATGTAAAATTTGCATGTCCTGTTTTGTGAATATTGGTAGCCGCCCCTCATAAGTGTAGTTTACACTGCTGCGTAGGGTTATGGATGTACCCAAAGGCCAAAACACGATACCTGTTTCAAATATTCAAAGGTCTGTAACTCAGAAACTATGATAGTTAGGTATAAATTCGCCGCCGGCAAATACGAGCCAGAACCCGCGCACACATCATCAACTCGTCGCCGTCGTCCGCGGCACGTGTTGATTGATCCTCCCGACACGATCACCGCCCTCCTCGACCCGGCCGTTGAGAGGGTCACCAACACACCTACACCAGCCTCAAACAGACACCAATCTCGCCGGCGAGGTCGAGGAACCCCCTCTTCCACTCGTAGGTGCATCTTTGCACCTACGAGCGCAGTCACTACCTCTCCCCTCACGGTACCTGCCCAAGCCGAGGTCGTACCCTCTGTGGCGCCCTTGAACTAGTTGCCACCCCTTTCCGCCCTTAAGGCCTTGGTTGGAGTGCAGTCTGCGCTCGCCCCTCCTCCGGTAAAGCTGTAAAGGCCACCTCACGGCCAACAGTGTAAGTCCTTCAAAAAAAAAAAAATTAGGTATAAACTGTCTTCACTAAGCATCCACATATGAGTTGCTGTATTTGTACCCAAAGTATTATTTCGGACTTCTGAAACACCCTGTATAAAGACCTGGACACACTGGTACGTCAAAACACGCGCGTCTAAATGTTTGCCAATACCAAAACGACCTCAGTGTCAATATACATAAAGATTGAATTTCTGTGGTAAAAGCGACAAAGCGTCAACATTTGCTCGCACCGTCAGGGAAATTACACGCCATTACAGCACGCCTTTATTCCCCGAAGGGGTAGGCAGAGGTGCACTGCAGTGCGCCCACACTTCGCCGATGTATTTTGGTCCCAATGTAATAGGGGGCGAGCCTATTATCATTATACCGGGCACATTCTTTTGGACCATAGTCCACCACGCTGGCCCAGTGCGGGTTGGTGAACTTCACACGCCCTTCTATAGAGGTGCAGGTTTCCTCACGATGTTTTCCTTCACTGTTTAGCAAGTGGTAATCATTATTGAAAATGACATTCGCACATGAAATTTATCTCAGAGGTACGGGCCCGGGATTTGAACTTGCACCCCTTACGTTCAAGGCGGGCGTTCTTGCCCACGAGGCTACCACTGCGTTAGGGAAATTACGTTGAAAATAGAGTTAAAGTTAAAGTTAGAGAGTCCATGACCTTAAACAGACGGTCCATGAATTAATATGGTCAAAGTGTTAATTAGATGTTAATTTGATAGTCCAATAGACAGTCCATGAATTAATATAGTCAAAGTGTTAATTAGATGTTAATTTGATAGTCCAATAGACGGTACATTAATTAATTAGATGGTCAAAGTGGTAATTTTAATGGTCCACTATATTAATAAGACAGTTTATGATGTTAATTACTTTTTTTTTTGTTGACGGGGAGGAAATCTTCAGAAAGATTCCCAGTCTTCTGTGTGGGAGAAGATTGGGATATGTGGGATTCTTACCCACTAAAACCTCCCCAGTCTTCGACACGTTAGAGGGACTCCGGGATCTCCTACCGGAACGCACCGGTGTCCCTCTGTGCCTCGCTCCCGAGCTTAATTGCCCAGGAGCTCGTCTCGGGGGGAGCAGATGTTCGCTCCCCCTGCACCCTCGCAGTGCATACGGCGGCGAGAGCCACCCCTCGCCGCCATCCTCCTCAGGGTCGTCGTCTACTTGAGAGCGTCCGGGGCCCACACCCCAGACGCTCACGACCCCAAGGGTAGCCCGTTGTTTTGGGCCCCGGGCATCAGGGCCGATGATGTTAATTCCTACTTCAAATGACTATATTAAAAAAACTTCAGCCATCTCACTTATTATAACAAAAACTTAGTATTGTAATCTGTAATAAAATATTCGTTCTTAACGACGGGCAGTAAAGTCGGGACGAGCAGTGAAGAGTAATCAAACTGTATTGTTGGAGATAATTTCTTCATCAATTTTATTGTTGCGATTTCATTGCGAAAGGTTAACGCCCTGAAGACACTGGGGCGGGCGAATTCACTTGTATTTTTTAATTTAAATGTACTTTATGTCAATGTACCTAATCCCCATAGTAATATAATATTTGTTGCATACATAACTATTTATAAATGAGGTGGGCATGGATTGGAGAAGAAGAGCCGAAGATAGGGCTCAGTGGCGCATCTTGGGCGAGGCCTACGTCCAGCAGTGGACTAACACCGTCTGATGATGATGATGATGATGACATAACTATTTACGATTACAAAGTAAAATAAAAAAGTAAAAAAAATATATATGATTCTTCTATGAGCACAATGGCAATTTATTTGCCAATTCCATTAAGAACTCTGTGCTAACATACATAAGGATTGAATTTCTGTGGCAAAAGCCTCGCCCGAACACGTCAAAATTCGCTCGCACTGTGTCATTTGGTTGAATAATGCAATTTTTCTATTAGTCAATACAGTTCGTTTTGGTGTGGCAAAATTTTGGCGCGGGAAAATCTACGTCCCAGTGTGGCTTAAAAGGTCAGATAAGGTCACCTCTGGAGTCTTTTGCTAAAGTTGATTATCTTATTCGAAAGTACATTTCAAGTTATTAGGAGGGTAGGTAAGATTCTTCTTATTATGGAGTCATTAGACATCGGATTATATGCATGTAATGAAATGACATTTCATTAAATTGAATTTGCCGCGCTTCGCGCGTGTATTAGGTTATCTGTGGAAGTAAGTAAAGGGGGCTTCGGAGTGACGCGCATTTCAATGGCGGATGATGTTTAGATTATTTTGTGATTTGATGGTTATAAAAAACTTGTAGAAAGATAAATTACAGGATATAATTGAGGAGGCGATATTAGTGAACTTTAAATGTCGTTTCTTTGTATTTTCAGGTGAGATAAAAGTGTAATTTTCATAATTTGTTATAATATTGTAAAAGTAAAAGTGTGTTAAATAAAACTTTGTATTTTCAGAGAAACAATTTGTGTTTATTAGCGAAAATCCTCAATAATATATCTTATAAAACGACATTTTCGTTAACTAAATGAAGATGGACCGGCTGCTATTTGAGTTTACGATGATAGCTGCAAATGATGGCAAATCTAATGTATTAGCCATAACCTCAATATTTACAGAAGAAGGAAAATGTTATGTTTTACCTGATGAGCTGAAGCCGGTGATTCATCATACATATATTGTTAAAATGAACACTTTCTCAAAAATAAAAAATAGCATAAAGAAAAGGCACCAAAGTAGAAAAATATGGATAAAATTGGATGAAGATCTAAAGAAAACGTATATAGATGAGGAAGGTAATATGCAATTTTTAGATCAATATTTAGAAGAGATGAGCACAAAACAACCAAAAGACAAAGATGACAGTTTGCAACATATCTTGGAAAAATTAATAGAAACTACAACCAAGAAAGAAAATCAACATAACCTAAAACATATTTCAGAGAAATTTATTATTGAAAAATTCACAAGCAAGAACCCTAATGCAATGCAATGGATAGAGAATTTTGAAAAAGAATGTGAGCGCTTTAATATAACAAAAGATGAAACAAAAATAGATATATTGAGGTTATTTTTAGAAAAATCTTGTTTGGATTGGTATAGCTCGATGGTTATAAAACTAACAGTAAATTCTGAATGGAAGGAATGGAAAGACAAATTTTTGGAAACTTTTAAAAACCGAGGATGGGACATAGTCACAACTGCTCTCGCATTCAGGTATAAAGAGGGACTGTTAATTGATTATGCTATAAAAAAAGAACGGCTTATACTAGATATAAACAAATCGATAGACCCGAAAACAATGATAGATCTGATTGCAACAGGTCTACCTGGGTTTATCTTAAATAGGTTAAACAGGGACGAACTCAACAACACTACTGATTTGTTCAACGAGATAAGAAAATATGAAGGTATGATGTATAAGAAAAACTCAACTATAATAAAAAGTGGTACATTTCCTTATAAAAATAAAACTAATGAGAAGAAGCCATGTAAGACTTGTGAATCTTTGGACAAAGGAATTAGATATCATCCGGAGGAGTCATGTTGGTTCAAGAAAAATAAAAATGAATCTGAAAAGGTCTTTAAAGCCAAAAATGTTAATAATAACTCCATTATTGAAGTAGATATGAATACTGATAAAAAAAACGAGTAAGTACACCATTATTCAAAATCAAGCTTTTATTAGAAAATAAACTAGAAGTGAGCGGCATTTATGATTCAGGCTCGCAGATCTCGTTAATAAATTCAAGACTGATTAAAGTAAAAGAAATAAAAGACAATGTGAATATAGCATATATGAAAACGGTTAATGGTGTGAAGAAGACGAATGGCTTGATAACAATAAAAATAAAAATCTTTGATTTAGAAGAAGAGGTGGATGTATACAGGGTGTATCAGAAGTCCGAAATAATAATTGAACCTGTATATCGCTATAAGGAGTGGAGCTATATGGCCCAGACTTTAAGTTAAAATTCTTAACTTTATTCTTTCATACAAATCTAGGAAATTCATTTTTTAAACAATTTTCGGTCGGCCCTTCGCAAAACGTGGACCAGCTGTTTATTTAAAGGTCAATGCTTCACACCCATTGTGACAAACCCCGCCCACAGCGGGTACTAGTACTCTATCACACGAGCCGCGCGGGGGTGGGGTACAGGGGTGAAGCGGCGGCGGCACGCGGCCGGCCGGCGCGCGGCACAGCGGTGTCTTTGAGCGGCTTTGATTGTGTCGGTCGCCCGTTGCCAACTCGCCCACAGCGGTCTCTTTCGCACTCGCGCCTCTCTTTCGCACTCGTCGGTCATTGTAATTGACAGTAATTTTGATATTCTTAGGTAGGTATGAGAATGACCAAAACATTGGTAATGAAATTACTGTAAAATTAAACCGCCGAGAACCAAGCTTCCTTTAATGAAGGTAATTATGTAATTAGGTAGGTATCGAGACACCTTTTGTAAAACGCATTCATACATTTTATTTTTTGTTGCTAAATAGTAAACATTATTAAATCTTTTGTGGTTTGGTAGGTAGCTTTCTATCAAAATGAACCTGGTAGCTGTTTTATTTTTGATAATGACTACGCTGTTGGCCGTGAGCGGCAGCTTTACCGTAGGGGGTTTGTGCTATTGAAACTTGGGTTAGTGTGTAGGTATCTATCTAGGATCCCAGACGGCCTACCTACCTTACAAACACTATTTAGGTACTAATGAATAAGATGTATGACTTCTTTTTACAACAGGTGTCTAGGTATCTACCTAATTACGTAACTACGTTCTTAAGAAGTAGGTTGGTTGGTAAGGTTATTAAAATTGTAAATTAGAAGGTACCTACGTAAGTTTTCATTTAACAGATTTTCTTCACTAATTGTAATAGTAAGTAGGTATCTGGGTAGCGACTAGCGACCTTATCGAAGTTTTTAGTTGGTAGGTAGGTACGTAAGTTTTCGTTTAACAGATTTTCTTCACTAATTGTAATAGTAAGTAGGTATCTGGGTAACCACTTACTTAATTAAAGGACCCAATCGTCCGAGTAAAAACTGCTATAAAGATAATAATAGTAGGTAAGTATTTACCCGTGGCCATGTGTGCAGTGTATCAATCCATGGGTTTAATTGGAATTTATTCACTTCTCACATATCACAAAGAGCTAGGTAGGTACCTACCCACCTGCACACTTGAGTAAATATTACTTTCACGTTTTTTAGAGGACACAAAAGAAATCACAAAACTGTTACCGGTATTCCCTTTAGTCGCACCAATGCACAAAATCATCTCACAGTTTTCCGAGTTTGAAAACACTTCACTATTACGCGGAGAGCGAGACATTTTTCGGAACACAAGTTAACGCCTTGACGGATTGCAAGGAACTAAATATTTTGATTTACGTTATTATTATTAAATAAAAATATCAAAGGACCGCTCCGACATTGCACGAAGGCACAGTGTTTTACCGCGCTGCAGCGCTGGGCCAATCACCGCTGATGCAATATGGCCGATGATTTGTCATTGGACGTAAATTGACCTTGTGTGTGATATCTCCGCCCGCTAATGTTCACTACATTGACATATTCGCGGCCATGATTATTAGAGTAATCAAAGATTAAAGTCTTTCAGATATGCCAGACCAATTCTAATAATTGTCTACATCATTAGGTACCTACTTGTATTCTGAGAATTGTAGTGATTATGATAAAGACAAATAATAATAATAAATTTTTTTTTTTTTCTTTTAATCAACTCTCACTATGTTTCAGTTTAAAAAGAAATCCGTTCACGAAAACTAAAACGAAAATGGATTATTTGCTTGTGTAGAAGTTTTACTTTACATCGATTTAAATGAAGTATGATTTTTTGTCATAGTTAGGTAACTACAGTGGCCGATTTTTATTTCTGTATTGAACTATGCTCGTAGGTAAAAACCTTGTGTCATATCTATCACTCCCTCATCATTTTAAAGCGAGTTCATTCGCCTCATCAGCTGATTTTTAGGGTCGCGGTGCGTAAGTTTTGACACCAACTTTGGACACAAATTGCTCAGAAACTAAATTAGTTACGTATATTTTGCTTGAACGTGTTGATTGCTTATCATCTGTCCTATATGGCCCCCAAGTATTATTTCGGACTTCTGATACGATCTGTATATAGTAGAAAATGAAGATTTTGATGATTTTATAATCGGATTGGATATGATAAAGAAATTCAAATTAACCCAAAATGAGGACTTGCGGATAGAACAAAAGAAAATAACAAATAAAATAGAGAGGATGTCTAGAGATAACACAAATGAAGATAAGAATATAAAAACATATGCAATAAATTTCAATAAACACATAGAAACAGAGGAATTTGTTAGTATGACAGACCATTTAGATAATGAAAAGAAAATTGAGATAGAGAAAATTATAAAGGAATATAAAACAATTTTTGCTAAGGACAAGTATGATATAGGATCAGTTAAAGATTATGAAGCTCATATAGATTTACTAGTAAATAGATACTGTAGTAAAAGACCTTACAGATGTACAATAGAAGATAAATTAGAAATTGAAGAGCAAATATCCATGTTACTAAAGAATAATTTAATAGAAGAATCCTACAGTCCTTTTGCTGCACCAGTGACATTAGCATTTAAAAAAGGTGAAAATAGAAAATCCCGCTTATGCGTAGATTTTAGAGAACTGAATAAAATTGTTGTACCACAAGCTCAGCCTTTCCCATTAATAGATGATTTGATTATTAAAACTAGAAATTGTAAGTATTTTACTACACTGGATATAAACTCAGCATTTTGGGCAATACCACTACGGGTAGAAGATAGAAATAAAACAGGATTTGTCACACAAGATGGCCACTTCCAGTGGACCTGCCTCCCTTTTGGCTTGAAAACATCACCAGCAATTTTCCAGAGAATTTTAAGCAATATTCTAAGAAAACACAATCTCACAGGATACTCCGTAAACTATATTGATGATATTTTGATATACTCGTCCACCTTCGAAAAACATATAAAACACATAAAAAGTGTATTAGAGGCAATAATAAATGAAGGATTTAGATTAAAGTTTAAGAAATGTACCTTTGCTTCAGACTCAGTAAAGTATCTTGGCCATGTAATTCAGAACAATTCGGTAAGACCACTAAAAGACAATTTGATTTCAATAAGACATTTTCCAATACCTAAGACGCAAAAGAATATCAGACAATTTTTGGGAAAAATCAACTTTTACCATGAATACATACCAAGAAGCGCAATTATCTTAGATCCATTACATAATTTATTAAGAAAGAACGAAAAATTTGTGTGGTCAGAGAAGTGTGAAGAATCATTTAATCAAATAAAAAGATATTTATGTTCTCAACCGGTATTGGAAATATATGACAAAGAGTTACCAATAAAAATCTTTACAGATGCATCCTTAGAGGGTATCGGGGCAATACTAAAACAAACACAACTAGACGGTAAAGACAAACCAGTGGCATATTTCTCAAAAAAACTGAATGAATCTCAAAAACGGAAAAAGGCTATATATTTGGAATGTTTTGCTATGAAAGAAGCTGTTAAATACTGGCAACACTGGCTCATTGGAAAACAATTCACTATCTACTCAGACCACAAACCTCTAGAGAACATGAACATTAAAAGCAGGACAGACGAAGAATTGGGTGATCTCACATATTACCTGTCTCAATATGACTTTACAGTAAAATATATACCTGGTAAAGAAAATGTAGAAGCAGACTGTTTGAGCCGGAATCCTGTATTAGAATCAGAAGATAACAAAGAGGAACTATTGAAAATAGTTAATTTAATACAAATAAAAGATATAGTTGAAGACCAAGAGAAAAATGAAATGATAAAAGAAAAGAAACCAAATCTTATACACAAAAATAGAATTTATTATAAAAAAATAAAGAAACATGAAAAGATTATACTCTCAGAAGAATTTAGTAAAAGACTCATAAAAAAGGTGCATGAAGATTTATGCCATATTGGGATCAGACAATTGCAGAAAAGCTAATAACCTAACGAAAAATATCATAAATATTTGTAAAACATGCGAAATATGCATAAAAAATAAATCAAGATGTCAAGGAAAATTTGGATTAATGTCACAACTGGGACCAGCAACAAAACCATTTGAGATTATGTCAATGGATACTATCGGTGGCTTTGGAGGCTCTAGGTCAACAAAAAAATACCTACACCTTTTAGTAGACCACTGCACAAGATATGCA
Organism: Ptilodon capucinus; assembly: GCA_914767695.1. NCBI lineage: Eukaryota > Metazoa > Arthropoda > Insecta > Lepidoptera > Notodontidae > Ptilodon > Ptilodon capucinus. The sequence continues at coordinate 3,100,283 of OU611830.1, read as the reverse complement.
TTTATTGCGACTTCAAAAACACAGAGTGCAAGTGACTTTATAAAATTAACAAAGAATGTGCTAGAGACAGATGAGATTGGAATAATTCTGACAGATCAATATCCGGGCATCAATTCAAGAGAATTTAAGCAACATTTGCAAGAGAATAATATTAAACTAATTTTTACAGCGGTGAATACACCATTCTCGAATGGCTTGAACGAAAGATTAAATCAAACAGTAGTAAATAAAATAAGATGTAAAATAAATGAGAAAAATAATAAGAGAACATGGACAACAGTGGCAAGAGAATGTATACAGAAATATAATGAAACAGAACACTCCGTTACAGGCTTTGCACCAAAATATTTACTGGATGGTACGAATGTCAGTATTCTACCAAATGAATTAAAGACAACAGAAAGGGAAGACAAGTGGATGGCTGATAGAAGATTGTCATTAGAGAATACAATAAAATCCCACAATTACAACAAGAAAATATTTGATAGAAATAGGAAAATGCAAGAGTTTAGTATAGGAGACAGTGTATATGTAGAAAATGGAAATAGATTGAATAGAAAGAAATTGGACGAATTAAAAATAGGCCCTTTCAAGATAGTAGAGAAAATATCGAACTCAATTTATAGGATTGACACTGGGAACAGAAAAACAGAATCAACTTTATTCCACATAACAAAATTACAACCTGTCACAACAGAAACTGAAGAAGATGAAGTAGAAGAAAACGAATATGAAGATAACTTATAGGTACATTATGTGGTTAGGTTGTTTAGAATTTTCGCTCTTAGGGGGGGAGATGTAATGAAATGACATTTCATTAAATTGAATTTGCCGCGCTTCGCGCGTGTATTAGGTTATCTGTGGAAGTAAGTAAAGGGGGCTTCGGAGTGACGCGCATTTCAATGGCGGATGATGTTTAGATTATTTTGTGATTTGATGGTTATAAAAAACTTGTAGAAAGATAAATTACAGGATATAATTGAGGAGGCGATATTAGTGAACTTTAAATGTCGTTTCTTTGTATTTTCAGGTGAGATAAAAGTGTAATTTTCATAATTTGTTATAATATTGTAAAAGTAAAAGTGTGTTAAATAAAACTTTGTATTTTCAGAGAAACAATTTGTGTTTATTAGCGAAAATCCTCAATAATATATCTTATATGCATTTGCATGTTTGCATATGCAAATGCATATGAACGTATTTTTACATACAGTTATTGCATATTTTGGTACTTTTTCATTGACATTGCTTATTTCAGTAGATATACGTGATAGGCGTGTTGTATTATTTCAGTCCCGGTTTCTCCGTAGGGCCGTAGGCGCCCCGTGGTACATATGGAACGTAGATCTTCATTCATTAAAAATAGCGTCCGAACGCTATTTTAAAAAAGCCACGTCGCATTTAAATCCTCTAATTGTCGCCGCCGGCAATTACGAGCCAGACCCCGCGCACACATCATCAACTGGTCGCCGCCGTCCGCGGCACGTGTTGATTGTTCCTCCCGACACGACCACCGCCCTCCTCGACCCGGGCGTCGAGAGGGCCTCTAACACACCTACACCAGCCTCAAACAGACACCGATCTTGCCGGCGAGGTCGAGGAACCCCTTCTTCCGCTCGTAGGTATATCTTTGCACCTAGGAGCGCAGTCACTACCTCTCCCCTCACGGCAACTGCCAAGCCGAAGTCGTGCCCTCTGTGGCGCCCTTGAGCTAGTTGCCACCTTTTTTTCCGCCCTTAAGGCCTTGGTTGGAGTGCACTCTGCGCTTGCCACTCCTCCAGTAAAGCTGTAAAGGCCACCTCACGACCAACAGTGTAAGTCCTTAAAAAGTGTTGTATTATGCCGTCGACACGTCCACCTCGCAAACACTCAGCGAGCGCACTCAATTAGGGATGGCGATCTGAAATAGATTAATCGATGAGTCGATTTCTCGGGCCAAAAAAAACGATTTTTTAAATCGATATGTAGCACTGAATCGATATTTCACCCAAAAACCAAGAGGTATAAAACATAAAATCATTTACAGTTCGTTGAATGTACTTAACATGGAGAATATGTGGAGTAGAGGAGCCTGAACAAAAACGAGGTCTAGCCTTACACGCTTCGTTGTACATCACGACGAGATAATATTAATGCCAAGTACCCCGTTTGTGTCGCTTTTCAGCTACTCTGTTTTTTGATTATGCATATTTTGTGCATATTTCGTCCCTCTTTAGTGTATCTTTGCATGCATATTTTGGCATTTTGACAGTGCATGTAAACCGATCTTTACTCACCATAAAGCCCCCAGCACACTGGGGCGTCAAAGCTCGCACGCAAAAACACAAAAACTACTGAACGGATTTTGATGAAACCGTAGATTGTTGTTAAGACATAAGAATAACATCGAGACTTGTCTACACATATCTTGATAACTGTAAATGTTAGAAAAAAACGGTGTCGTGGGACACCAGGTAGGAACGAAGTTCCTTCGGCTAATGTAGAATCGACACAAATTGCAAAAAAAGATCGTACTTTATTTTGTTAATGAGAGGTTTATATTCGTGTATAGACGTGAAAGCAAAATAACATGAAATTTAAAAAAACAAAAAAGGTCCATAACGACCCGGAGTTCTATGTATTTTAATAGTTCAACGACTGTCCCACAGATGGCAGTATACTCAATGTATTTAATATGTGTGTATTATTATTAGTATACTAGCTGTGCCCGCGACTTCGCCCGCGTGGACTTTAGGGAGATTACGCGGATATAGTGGTTTTATGTTCATCCCGCGGAACCCTAATGCTTTTTCTAAAATAAATGTAACCTAGGTTACGCCTTGGAATATTAGCTATCTTCTAGTGAAAGTCCCGTCGAAATCTGTTCAGCCGTTTTGAAGTTTACCTCAAACAAACAGACAGACAGATAAAAATTTTTAAAATTGCATTTTCGTTATAGGTATCGTGTATACTTTCATATGCAATTCGTAAAACGGTGCTATTTTGATATTACAAACAGACACTTCAATTTTATTTATTTGTATATGTATGTATAGATTGGGAGATCATTAGGAATAATTGGGTTTTACGTTATTTCAGCGGAACCCTAATGTTTAAACAAAAAAATATAGTACTCTAAGTTACTCCTTGTAACATGAGCCATCTATCAGTGAAAGTCCTGTCGAAATCGGTTAAGCCGTTTGGGGGATCACCCGGAAAAATGGGTTTTATGTTCATTCCGCGGAACCCTAATGTTTTTTCAAAAAATAAAGTAGCCTAAGTTACGCCTTGGAATATTAGCTATCTTCTTGTGTAAGTCCCGTCGAAATCTGTTCAGCCGTTTTGAAGTTTACCTCAAACAAACAGACAGACAGACAGACAGACAGACAAAAAATTTTAAAATTGCATTTTCGTTATAGGTATCGTGTATACTTTCGTATGCAATTCTTAAAAAGGTGCTATTTTGTTATTACAAACAGACACTTCAATTTTATTTATTTGTATTGTATAGACGTTATTTCAGCGGAACCCTAATGTTTAAACAAAAAAATATAGTACTCTAAGTTACTCCTTGTAACATCAGCCATCTATCAGTGAAAGTCCTGTCGAAATCGGTTAAGCCGTTTGGGGGATCACCCGGAAAAATGGGTTTTATGTTCATTCCGCGGAACCCTAATGCTTTTTCAAAAAATAAAGTAGCCTAAGTTACGCCTTGGAATATTAGCTATCTTCTTGTGAAAGTCCCGTCGAAATCTGTTCAGCCGTTTTGAAGTTTACCTCAAACAAACAGACAGACAGACAGACAGACAAAAATTTTTAAAATTGCATTTTCGTTATAGGTATCGTGTATACTTTCGTATGCAATTCTTAAAAAGGTGCTATTTTGATATTACAAACAGACACTTCAATTTTATTTATTTGTATGTATAGATTGTATAGATGTATAGATAAAAAAAAACAAAAAAGGTCCATAACGACCCGGAGTTCTATGTATTTTAATAGTTCAACGACTGTCCCACAGATGGCAGTATACTCAATGTATTTAATATGTGTGTATTATTATTAGTATATAAAATAAAAACTATAGCAAAACCTAAAAAAAAAACAACAAAATATAAAAGTAGTAAAATAAATAAGTAATAAAATAAAAAAAACATCGTAATTCAAATTATCAACTAAAGTCGTCTCATTTAACGGTTTGATTCCACGCACTTTTTCTTACGGTTTTACTATCACATTTTTTTCAGTTCGGTCGCGTAGCAAAATCCCTATCCCCTCCAAGCCTGCCGTAAGGAACTTCGTTCCAATAACATCAAGATTGGCCGATAGAGAAAACGTTTTTCTTCCAAATAGTAGCAGTGGTAGCCGTGTGGTCGAACGCACGCCTTGCAATCAAAGTGTGCATTCAAACCCCGGCTCGAACCTCTGGGATTTATGTGCGAATCTCATTTTCATCCGAGATTATCACTTGCTATGAAACGGTGAAGGAAAACATCGTGAGGAAACCTGCACGACTGAGGGAACTTGACTAGTTATCGATAGATGTGTGAAGTATGCCAACCCGCACTGGGCCAGCGTGGTGGACTATAGCCTGAATCCCCCTAGCATTGAAGGGAGGCCCGTGCCCAGCAGTGGGACGCTAAAAGGGCTGTAGTAGTAGTAGTTTTTTTTATGAGATAGGGAGGCAAACGAGCAGACGTTTCACCTGATGGTAAGTAGTAATTATATCTTAAAGTAGCTAACGGTATTTTATCCATCAGACGGCAGCATTTAAGTACCGTGTATAAATGGCGACGACGTAATAATTACACGACAGACGTCACAGACACGAAACAGGTAGCTCCAACCAAAGCGTACGTAATATGCGCTGAAAATTAGACAGTGCGGTACAAACCACAAACGAAATTACAAGCTGCTCCAGGCTGGACCGTATAGAGACCGCATTTGTCTATAGACCTAACCGCAAATAAAAAAAAACATTTTAAAAACAAGCTTTTATTTAATTGCCCTTAGTTTACGTGTTCTCCTCAGCAAGCCCTTTCATTTGATACTGTGGTAGTGCAGAAAAAATAACTATTCCGCCATCTTGGATGATCCGCTATATTGGAATTAGAATGACGACACATAGCTAAGCGTGCATTGTCATCCAAACTAAGCGTGTGTACCAAATTTCAGCTCAATCGGTTAAAGATAACTGATTTAAAATTCAGTTGCAAGATTCCACCCAGACATACATTGCAAGTTAATATAAAGCTTGTGACTTGTAAAAAACAAACCATTAACAAACTACCGTCTTCTGTATATTTTTTTTGTACAAAACGTTTCTAAAGTGGCATTGATTCTGTGTCATCTGATTCGTTTAAATATTTCATTTATTTTATTTCCGATTTTCTATGTATTTATTTTGTAACTATGGTTTGGGCCATCCACACGCATATCTCACTAAAATAAAATCGCAAAATAATAAAATATTTACACTAGGTAGATACTCCATGCTATCGAAACCGAATTAAAGAAGACAGAGTAAAAGACTGCCTCGAGCGAGTCAGGGTCGCAAGGCTGCTCTCTCAATCTGTTCACAGCTATTGACAATAATAACTATCCTTTTCATGTTATTAAAATTAATTCAGCAATCAAATAAGTTTTTTAAAAGTTATCTGTGAAGGGCTTACTGAAAATCCTCCATCTAAAATTCACTTTAAACTTCTTAACTATCTTTAATATTCATCCAATACTTTTTCTAGCAATCTGGTTTTCTTAATACAAAGGGCTTATAGTTGTCTCTTGGGTTCGTCCTCGCTGAAAAATATCTATTGGTACTGTACTATAAGGTAGTGTTTTATATTCTCAAGTAGAAGTTTGATAAGAACGCACAAAGAGTTAATTGATTCCTCGTAAATTGAACTAGCGTCTATACAGGTTATATCAAAAGTCTTAAATAATATTAAAGTTGCATACGGTAGAAAATATGTAGATTCATTGTGAAGGCAGACTATATCAACTGTCATAATTTCTGTGTTACAAACCTTTGAATATTTGACACAGGTTTCGTGTCTTAAAGTTTTTTTTTTAATGGACTACGCTGTTGGCTGTGAGGTGTCCTTTACAGCTTTACCGGAGGAGCCGTGGTCTTAAAGCACACTCGTAACCCTATTTAACAGTGTTAACGACATCTCCAACCAGTAGCAACTAATATTCACAAAAAGGAACTTAAAATTTTCGCATAAGTCTTGAAAACTGACGGCGAAAACATTGAAAAGTCATGTTCGAGTTTCAATAACAAAATGTATACCATTTTGTTTACCTGACTCTCGTGCAAACGTTACAACTCTTATTTTGGGTATTTTATATATCCTGTGGTAGCGTTTTATATGAATTAAGCCCCTCGTACACTGGGAGGTCGACGCCAGCGCGTCATATTTTTTGCCATACCAAAACAAACTCTATTGAGTACTGAAAAAGTTCATACTTCAACTAAATGATTAAGTTTATCAGTATAAACAATATCAAGCTTTAATTATCTATCTCTCATCTAATACTTATAGTACTTATTATTTAGTAGTTTATTTCTTATAATTCTGTTTGCCTTTCGGAAACAGTTTATTGACCGTTTATTTTTGTCGTCAATATTTTGGATACATTTTAATTATAAAAATCGAAATCAACCTTGTCGGTGGCAAAACCATCGCAAGCCGATGCGATGGAGCCTTTTAAAAATAAAAAACCAGCCAAGTGCGAGTCGGACTCGCGCACGAAGGGTTCCGTACCATTATCTATAAAAAGCGGTTTGTTGTATGGGAGCCCCCTTAAATATTTATTTTATTCTGTGTTTTAGTATTTGTTGTTATAGCAGCAACAGAAATACATCATTTGTGAAAATTTCAACTCTCTAACTATCACGGATCATGAGATACAGCCTGGTGACAGACGGACGGACAGACGGACGGACGGACGGACGGACGGACAGACAGACAGCGAAGTCTTAATAATAGGGTTCCCGTTTTACCCTTTGGGTATGGAACCCTAAAAAACTAAATGACACTGACAGCGTGAGATAACTTTGGCACGTGGAGACGTGGCTCAGAATAGTCACAGATTTCGTTTTGTTATTGGTAAACATTTTGACTTGCGAGCGGGCGCCCCTGTGTGCGGGAGGTTTTAAGCTCTGCAATCTAGTGGAGCGACCACACAGTAAAAACACAAACTGTTTTTATATTCAAAGCGCAGTTTCAAATATATTTACCGCTCACTACAACCATGCGTTATAACAAGACGAGTAAAAAACCTTGCATATACCCTCACAAAATGAAGTTTTTTCTGACATGAATGTTGATGTTTATTTAAAATGATGGGGTTTTCATTAAGAGATGTACTGATTTAATGTTCTGTAGTAAACTTAATTTAGTAGTAAACTTCTTCCTTTTGACCGCCTGCAACGAAGGGCAGTTCGAATTGTCGATGACAAAAAGCTTACCGATCGGCTAGACCCTCTGGCGTTGCGTAGAGATGTAGGCTCTCTCTGCATTTTCTACCGCTTTTATCATGGAGAGTGTTCCGAGGAATTGTTCGGTATTATACCTGCCGCTGAATTCCACCATCGCACAGTGTTCACAGTGTTCCCGGAGCGATGCGACAAAGGTATCTTCAAGAAACGAGCCTACTCATTCCTTAAAGGCCGGCAACGCACTTGCGATGCCCCTGGTGTTGCAGGTGTCTATGGGCGGCGTTGATCACCTACCATCAGGTGAAACGTCTGCACGTTTGCCTCCCTATCTCATAAAAAAAAAATGTTTTGGAAAAGAAGGTGCATAACCTTCAATAATCTTTGTGCTACAAATGTATATAATTATTTTATTTGTAACAGATGCCAATCTATCTGGACTACAGAACTACAGCCAGCATACTTGCCATCATTACACGTGGACAATACTTTTTTAAATAATAAACATTAATGTAATTTTATATTGTATTAGTTTTAAAATGAAATCAAAGATTATGTTCTTTCTGGCTTTTAGTGCTAGTTTTTGAAGTCAGTTTTAGGTTTTTTATACGATTTAGTAGTTAGTTGTAGTTTCGAGGTTTTCTAATCGTCCGAATGTTTCATATATCTATGTACTTATACATATTCCAGTTCTAATTGGGAATGGTCGAATTGTCCGTGCCTTAAATGTCCATTCATCCGGGATTGGTTTCATTCACACCGCAGCCGAACACATTTCCCTTTTTATTGTCAGACAACACACACTCATAGCATGTCCTTAAATTAAGCAACGCTTGTACTATGAGTACCAAATAATATACTGAGAGCAATTCCAGTTACATCCAGACCAGGGTGGATTTAAAACAAGATACTTCCTGGAGACTCCTGAGAACTACTTGGGATATCTAAATAAAAAAACATTAATGTAATCGTAGTTTTGTTCCATCTTGACAATTGCTTATAAAAATCGAATGTCAAAGCTCAAACAGTGTAACCATGAAGGCCAGATAGACGACCTACAGGATAATTTTAAATTAGTTATCTACTTAAAAGTGAGTAGTGAAACGAAAGATGTTGGTGAGACGTCGGCTTTATTTGTAAGTCATCAATTTATTTGTTGATAGTAACAACGAGCATAAGGTAATACATTTTAATGTTGACTACACTACGGTGTAAAGGCAGTCCGGGTCAGTTATAGATCCATCAGGGGCTTTGTTTAGCCATTCTAGAGCAGCGTAGCCAAGGAAATAGGGCGTACAATGTAATTGAGTTTGCACTAACATCTGAGAACACGCCTGAGCGAGGTCTAAAAGCGTGGACGTTCTTGTTTGGCATAGTTTCCGAACAATGAACGCTTGTATGTGGTGGGCCATTTCACTGACCTATTGTGTATGCTTCAAAGTCGAAGTCAACTAATTTATTTCGTATAAGTCTACGGGGGTACTTACATATTGTCAGATTATTTTCTACTATTTTACTACCGGATTGGAGCGCGACCTTCAATCAGAAGTTTTGGCAAGAAACTAAGCGGTCATATAATTATTAAAATTACTTCTTTTATTGCCATTCTCTTCACAAGGTAAAGCCGCATACTCCTATATGTCTATACAGGAGACGCAGAAGTCTACGTTCTGTCTTCAACAAATCTCAGTTTTAATATTTGGGAAGGCCTGTCTGTGACGTGTAGAGCCTATTCTCAGCACGCCTGGGCGTGGCTAACCTTAACTTTATGTAAGGCTCTATGTACACCAAAAGTATAGGAAAACATCAGAATGGTGAATTGTGTGGTACTATCGCGCCATCAGAAACAATTGTACGATAACATTTATGGAGACGAGATGGCGTCATATAATTAAATTGACTGACAGTGTTGTCTAATTAAATTAATTGGGGAAACGAGTTGGTCTCACACAAGGGAGACTAGACAATACCAAGAAAGGACCGAGAGTAAAAAAGTAAGTTTACTAAAAAAGATTAGCCCAGTAATTTTTTTAACGGATCTTCTCAGTTGTGGTCGCTCTTCGATCCGGTAGATATACGAAAAAAATTTATTAAATTGCCAATTTGTAAGTGCCCCCGTAGGCCTATCCCAAATAAGTGATTTGACTTTGACAAGAAATATCCCAAAACTGCGATTAAGTGACAAAGCTTTCATCCGCTATCTTTATCACTGTTATCATCTATTTTCATTTATAATGTACTATGCGATTCAATTAAGAATAGGATCGGCTCTGCGCCATATTGTGAATATTATACTAAGAAAATTTACTACTAATTTAACCTTTTTATTTAATTTGATGTAAGACTATTATTATTGATATGCAAATAAGCTTTTTGCAAACCATACTTTACAAGTGACATTTGACAGATATAGGTTATTGACAGTCCTATTCTTATTTGGATCGCACAATATATTTATTAAATTTGTCCTTGTTAATAATTATTCGACATTTATATAAATACCGCCAATCAAAAGAGCTACGATTCCTCATCTTATTCGATAAAAATTTCATTATTGTTTTTACGAAATGAATTAAATGGGAAGGCTTTTTGTTAAGAGTGGGATTAATAAAGTTTTAAAAATTGTTCCTTCGTATAGCCACATCTTTACAGAGAATGTCTGTACCGATAACTCGAGAAAAGGTTACCAATTGAAGACACCATAAACCCATACTTATTTCCACATAAATTGCAGATAATAACCATTGGGCCAGCCATTGTCCCTCCATACGAACATTCGAGAACTCTCAACTGATAAAGGTATGCTGTACAAATCCACAAGTTGAATTCTGATGTGAAATTGAAAATATCTTGTGGATTATTGAGGTATTTTGCTGTTTACTGTATATTTATCATCACGCTTGTATCACCCAAGGGTGTAGTAAAATTTTCAATGCATTGCACCCAAACTTGGCGGATATATTTTTGAACTGAATCCGTTTTGCTTAGTCCTCACATATTTTGTAAACCAATTTTGTTTATAGTTTTTAGTTGATAAGAATTCATTAAGCCTTGTCTCAGTAACAGTCTTAATTATAACAATATTATTAGAAATGATAAGGGTAGAATAAAGGATAAGCAGTGGTAGCCTCATTGGAAGCAGTGGTAGCCTCGTATGCAAGAACGCCCGCCTTGAACTTAAGGGGTGCAAGTTATAATCCCAGGCCCGCACCTCTGAGATAATATTCATATGCGAATGTCATTTTCAACAATGATTACCACTTGCTGAACGGTGAAGGAAAACATCATAAGGAAACCTGCACGTCTGTAGAAAGGCGTTTGAAGTTCACCAACCCGCACTGGGCCAGCCGCACTATGGCCCAAATCTCCCTTGTATCGAGTGGGAATGTGCCCGGTATAATGGCAATAGGCTCGCCCCCTATTACATTGGGACCAAAATACATCGGCTAAGTGTAGGTGCACTACAGTACTCCTCTGCCTACCCCTTCGGGGAATACAGGCGTGATGATGTATGGTGTGTATGTATTATTAGAAATAGTTCTCCTGTAAGGGATGAAATGAGACGGAATTATATGAAAATCATTATTGCTTAACTTGCGTGTTTAGGTGCGAAATGGAGGATTTCAGGAATGTTGAAAACAACATTTTCGCAGAGAGATCGCTGTAGAGGCTTTGAGGATTTTTTTTTCATTATTTCAACGAGTTCAATACGAAATTCACATAAAAAAGTAGAAAAAAAGTATTTAAAGTCGGTTTTAGTTCTTTGTAAAGGTTTTTTTTACAGATTTTTGCACTTACAAGCTAACAAAAAATAAAAGTAATGTTAAAATAATACTGCTATTAGGGGGAATCGGTATGACTCTTATGATTTGCCTCAGACGCTTAAACTACGCGTAAAATATATGTCAGAGCTCCCAGTCTAGACGAAATCCGCAAGCACACATCTAAAATTAGACTTTCAAAATTAACAAAAACAAACTTCAATCATGTATACAGTCTCTAAGGCTTTATTCGCACGGTGAAACCAGCTGCTTGATAATAAGGCCCCGCACACACTGGGCCATCAAGACACGCGTAGGCAGAGGCGCACTACAGATTTTTGGTCCTAATATAATAGGGGGCGAGCCTATTGCCATGTTAAACGTTCAACATATTCAAGATTTTCAACTTATATTTTTTTTCCGTCGAATATCCGTTCTCAATTAGCCCGTAATTAAGGGGTAGTCGGCTTGACCGTGTTAATGGATTCTAATTTGCAGAAATATTAATATTGCTGGATATTAATAAATTCATTTATTCGTAAGAAAGTTGCTTCGTAAACGGTCTACTTGTTTAAGCCCCGGACACATAGGCGCGTCAAGATGAACGCGTCAAACATTTTTGCCACTAACAAAACGTACTCTGTGTAAATATACATAAAGATTGAATTTCCGCGGTAAAGACTACGCGACTACTCGGCAAAATTTGCCAGCGTTTTTAAGAACATTTCGTTACAGTATGAGCCTTTTCTATGAGAGAATACAGTTTGTTTTGGTATGTATAAAAATTAAAAAAAATAGCACTTACAATACAAATAGTCAGATTCTACCACCAGTTCGGAATGCTGCTTCCACTGAGCGGAGCCGGTACGAAACTCAATGGTCAATCTTTTTAAAATGATGAGTAGTAAGGATTGTGAGTAATACATTCTCAGGAGCAGCAACGCCATGAGAGCAGCCAGCACCTTTGCCACAGTTCTTCTTCTCATCGCTCTTGATAGAGCGGTCGTGGTCACGTCGAGGCATCCACGACGGTGGTAGAGGCGGACACAGCTCTCCAAACGATCTCGCACCATCGCTATTTGTTGACAGACCGTCTCGCGCAGTCAGACTCACGGTTACCTACTGCGGACTTCACTTGGTCAGACCAGCACCACATCTCCAGAGCATCTATCTTCCGCTTTTCTGATTCCCGTACCGTCCACGTCTCCGCCGCGTAAAGAAAACTGTTGAATACCAATGTCCGCACAAGCCTGATTTTAGTCGCTTTGGTAATGTGGCGATTTTTCCACACTCTTCGTAGCTTCTCCATCGCGATATTGGTTATGGCCATATGTCGCTTTACTTCGTCTACGCAACCGACGTTGTTTGATAATAAGGCCCCAAGGTACACGTAGGCCTGAATCACGTCGCAGTTCGCAATCTCTTTCACCTCGGGCGACTGTGTCACCTTTGCCACAATACTAGAGAAGAATTAATAATAATAATACATCACCACGCCTGTATTCCCCGAAGGGGTAGGCAGAGGTGCACTGTAGTGCGCCCACACTTCGCCGATGTATTTTGGTCCCAATATAATAGGGGGCGAGCCTATTGCCATTATACCGAACACATTCCCCCTCAATACGAGGGAGATTTGGGCCATAGTCCACCACGCTGGCCCGGTGCGGGTTGGCAGACTTCACACATCTATCGAGAACTAGTCAAGTTCCCTAACACGTGCAGGTTTCCTCACGATGTTTTCCTTCACCGTTTCATAGCAAGTGGTAATCTAGGATGTAAATTGGATTCGCACATGAAACCCCGAGGTGCGAGCCGGGGTTTGAACCTGCACACTTTGATTTGCAAGGCGTCCGTTCGACCACTCGGCTAGCACTGCATTACTAGAGAAGAATTATTATTTATTTATTATTATTTTGACGCACGCGATTGACGCCACAGTGTGCCAAGGGTTCAAAGTTCAAGGCTACTCAAGCTATTACAAGTTTCATACTTAATACACGTGTCGAAAAGTAAATTTTCGTTCATAAATAATATGTGGCCTTTAAATGAGCGAGTTATATAATATTTTTTTCTTGGAATTACTTTGAAATAAAACTATTCGGTTTATACTAGAAGTTTGTAGAGGATAGATGGATGTTTGTTACTATTTCATGCCTAAATTACTGAACGGATTTTGATGAAACTTTACGGAATTATTGTTTATACACCAGAGTAACATATGGCCTATAATTTATTACGATATTGAATAATAAAAACCTACGCGGACGAAATCGCGGGTATAAGCACTAGCTTACATTTATAATACTAATTATAAATGTCAAATTTTGTGAGGATGGGTGGATGTTTGTTTCTCTTTCACTCAAAAACTACTGAACGGATTTTGATGAAACTTTACAGTATTATTGTTGATACATCAGAATAAACAGAGATCGTTTAATTTTATGTGGATCACAGTTTTGGGTTCGAGCCCTTTAGACTTAATTTAGTTATTTTTTGTTTTTTGTGGTTTGCGCCCGTGAAATCGCCAAACGGGCCCAATGGAGGACCAGCGCTGGTTCTTGTCGACCAGCACATGCTGAATTGGGTCCGTTTGTGGCGAGCAGATTTTTTAAATTATTATTCTTTTTTTAGGGTTCTGTACCCAAAGGGTAAAACAGGAACCCTATTACTGAGACTTCGCTGTCCGACCGTTCGTCCGTCCGTCTGTCACCAGGCTGTATCTCATGAACCGTGATAGCTAGAGAGTTGAAATTTTCACAGATGATGTATTTCTGTTGCCGCTATAACAACAAATAAAATATAGAATAAAATAAATATTTAAGGGGGCTCCCATACAACAAACGTGATTTTTTGCCGTTTTTATAAATAATGGTACGGAACCCTTCGTGTGCGAGTCAGACTCGCACTTGGCCGGTTTTTTTGTAATCTTTTATATTGCTGCTACCCACAATAAAGTTTATTCTTTCTTTCTTTTTTGTCTTTCTAATGACGCGCGCGTCTTGCCGCCCCAGTGTGTACAGGACTCAACGAAAAATGGTTAAAATAGAACGTAGAATATTTTCATAGCATTTCATGGCCCAATAACAAACGATGCAATACTTTTGCTAAATTACAAAAATTTCGCAACAAACGCATCAACGCGGAATATTTAAAAACTTTCGTTACATTGAAACCGCAAGAACAAATTATATTCTATCTTTATCGTCTGTAGGTTTAATATTCTGTGTGAGAAAGAATAATATTTCTGCAGCATATTTTGTTATGGGACAAAAAGCATTATATTTTAATGCTATCGTAAAAATGGGTCCTTGTTCGTTTATGTAAGGTTTATTTTGAAATGAGCGATTAGCGATTCTTTTGAATTCAGAAGAGTTAATACGTGATTACATGGCAAACACGTTCCAATTACTGCCAGGCTGCCGTCAAAATGTATTGAAAAGCGGCAGTCTCCGACGAATTAAGGATTCATCCGCCATCTTTATCACGTACATCACCCATTTTTAGGGTTCCGTACCCAAAGGATAAAACGGGAACCCTATTACTGAGACTTCGCTGTCCGTCCGTCCCTCCGTCCGTCTGTCACCAGGCTGTATCTCATGAACCGTGATAGTTAGAGAAATGAAATTTTCATAGATGATGTATTTCTGTTGCCGCTATAACAACAAATACTAAAAAACAGAATAAAATAAATATTTAAAGGGGCTCCCATACAACAAACATGAATTTTTCGCCGTTTTTATAGATAATGGTACGGAACCCTTCGTGCGCGAGTCCGACTCGCACTTGGCCGGTTTTATTTATAACTAGCAGTGCCCGGGACTTCGCCCGCGTGGACTTTCGGTTTAAAGATCTTTATTTCTCATTGAGACAATTGTCACTTACATGAAAATATTAATATTAAAGTAAAACTAACAATTTTGAATTTGATTAATTAAATTATCAAGCTCAGTAAGGAGCGACTTTTTGGCCATTACTTGGTTGTGGTCCAAGTTAAAAGAGTGATTCGTTGCTAAGTATATGGGTAGATAATTTATTTTTAAAAATATCCAGGGAAGTCGCTCCTTTAACTTTAGGGAGATTACCCGGAAATAATGGTTTTATGTTCATTCCGCGGAACCCTAATGCTCTTTCTAAAATAAAAGTAGCCTAAATTACGCCTTGGAATATTAGCTATCTTCCAGTGTTTTACCCGGAACAAACAGACAGAGAGACAGACAAAAAATTTTAAAATTGCATTTTCGTTATTGGTATCGTGTATACTTTCATATGCATTTGTTAAAATAATGTTATTTTGATATTACAAACAGACACTCCAATTTTATTTATCTGTATGTATAGATGTGTATTTATTGAATTTGCTTTTGCTATTAATTACTTGACACTGGCTGAAATACCAGCTAATCACAGGTGGAGCCATTCCTCATCTTATTCCATTAAATTTCATTTATTTCGTATAAAAACATGAAGACGAATTAAGCAAAATACGACCCTTGATTCAAATGTTTTTTCTTAACTTACTTCAAAGAAGGAGGGGTTCTCAGTTTACTCTGTACAAATGGTGTCAATAGTTCTTTATACTATAGAGAATTTTCAAGCGTGCCCGGTATAATGGCGATAGGCTCGCCCCCTATTACATTGGGACCAAAAATACATCGGCGAAGTGTGGGCGCACTACAGTGCATCTCTGCCTACCCCTTCGGGGAATACAGGCGTGATGATGTATATGTATAGAATTTTCAAGGTCGGCGCCAATTCATCTGTGTATCTACCTATTCCTGAGACCCAATTCTCGCAAAATCGACATCATATATATTTCGACAGCTCGATACAAAACTTCAAATTGGTCGTATTTTTACAAGCTTTATATTATCTTGCAATGTTATTATTACAAGCTTTATATTAACTTGCATTATATGTCCGGGTGGAATCTTGCAACTGAATTTTAAACCAGTTATTGTGTGTTATGTATGCTTAGCTAAGTGACGTCATTCTAATTCCAATATGGCGGATCATCCAAGATAGCGGAATAGTTATTTTTTCTGCACTACCACAGTATGTGTATCAAATGAAAAGACTTGCTGAGGAGAACACGAAAACTAATGGCAATTAAATAAAAGCTTGCTTTAAAAAAAAAAAAAATTAATTTTCCGTTTTATTTCGACATAATATGTCGAATTAGAGATGACGTCGATTGTGCGAGAATTGCCCCGTTCAGACGTATAGTGCTCATGCTAGTTTAGCATTCAAATATAATAAATTAAGAGGTTAGCTTTTTAGTGCATCTAGGTTTTCTTAATCGGTATTAGTTTTATATGGATTTTATGGATACCGCTAAGCTTACTAACAAGTCCTATATATTCGGGTGTTTTCCATTAAAATTTAATAAAACCTACACAGTATTTAATTCGTATTTATCTATATAACATCGTAAAAGTTTATGAACCTCGGTAACACCCGTTATATGTTTCAAAAGTTAAAATGGCCTCCTTACTGGTAACGGTTATGGGGTGACGTTAAGGCGTATTTTTGGACTCGCTTTGTTTCTTATTGACTGAGAAATGTATAAGAATGTTCGGTATCGTGATAAAGGAAATTCCACCTTATTTGTTTTAGGAGCAAAGGTGGATTTTTTTTACGTTTTCCAAGAGTATTTTGTTAGATATAAAAGTGTATTGCATACTTAAAAGTCAGTTAGAAGAGATATACAGAAAGAAACGATACACTTTCATGATAAAATATTATCATAGACAATTGAATATAGGAATATGGGTCTACCAAAAGGCTGTATAACTAAAAACTAAATACAAACATCAAACACAAGTTATAAAGTGGGATTGTTGACTTAAGATAAAAATAAATTCTATCTTCATCACTACGCTTGTATTACCCGAAGGACAGAGGTAGGCAGAGGTACACAGCAAACCACTTAACAATATATTTCAGATCACAATGTACCAGCAGTAGTTGTAGCATGAATGCCAAGACTAGATTTATGTCACAGAATGTGTTGGTTCTCCTTCTCTCGTATGAAATAAGACAGAAAGTGACCGAGCCAATCCGTGCCAGAGGACTTGTCTTGACTTGCATGCTAACACCACAGGCGAGCCTATTACCAATATGAACACATTCCCCATTCATGTAAGGAACATGGGCCAAAGTTCACCACGCTTGCCTAATGCCGGTTAGTAAACTTAACACGTATTTCTATAGACGTCCAGGATTCCTTGCGATGTTAGCTTTTACCATATACAAACTAATATACTTACGGTGAAGCCTAAGAAGATAGGATGGTAGAAGATAGTAGTCTTGGACCACGAAACCCTAAAAATACTACTACTACTACAGCCCTTTTAACGTCCCACTGCTACGCACGGGCCTCCCCTCAATGCGAGGGGGATTCAGGCCATAGTCCACCACGCTGGCCCAGTGCGGGTTGGTGAACTTCACACGCCTTTCTATAGACGTGCAGGTTTCCTCACGATGTTTTCCTTCACCGTTTCTTAGCAAGTGATAATCTCGGATGAAAATGAGATTCGCACATGAAACCCAGAGGTGCGAGCCGGGTTTTGAACTTGCGCACTTTGATTGCAAAGCGTGCGTTCGACTAAAAATAGACGTAGTTAAATAAAAAATCGCATCAAATAAAATATGGGTAATTTCGCCATTGTACAAGCCCCTCGTAAAAAGGATGGAAAGCCGCCGAAATTCATGGGCCTTACCTTTATTGTACTTACAGATGGTTGCCTCACAATTGCTTTTGAAGTTGACATAAAACAAATTATGCCCCAAACACACTGAAGCTAGCGAACTCAATTGACCTTTTTTTGCATTCATCGGCCATCTTTATCACATTCATGACCCATTTTTTTAGGGTTCCGTACCCAAAGGGTAAAACGGGAACCCTAAGACTCCGCTGTCTGTCTGTCCGTCTGCCACCAGGCTGTATCTCATGAACCGTGATAGTTAGACAGTTGAAATTTTCACAGATGATGTATTTTGGTTGCTGCAAACAAACAAACAAATACTAAAAAACAGAATAAAATAAATATTTAACGGGGCTCCTATACAACAAACATGATTTTTTGTCGTTTTTATACATAATGGTACGGAACCCTTCGTGCGCGGGTCCGACTCACACTTGACCGGTTTTTAACTGATAATTGTGCTGTCAATTTCTTATCATATTCCATTGAAATTTCATCATTTCACAAATTTCGTACATAATGAAAATAACGATTTTCTTTTTAACCGACTTCAAAAAGGAGGAGGTTCTCAATTCGACCCGTATGTTTTTTTTTTATTTTTTTTTTATGTATGTTACCGCATATCTCCGGAGTCTGTTGACCGATTTCGAATTTTTTTTTTAGGTTTGCTAGGGAATTCTTCAAGGTTGGTCCCATTTTCAAAATATTATCAGAAATCTAACCCCTTGGGGGTGAAATGGGGGGTTGAAGGTCACATAATTTCAAAAATATTTTTTGAACGACTTGAAACTTTTTATATATATTTAACATACAAAATAAAAAAACACGTCTTTCAGGAATTTTGAAAGAAAAAATATGTAGGGGATGAAATGGGGGTCCAATCCGGAATACAGCATATCTCCGGCGTTAGTGAACCGATTTCGAAAAATCTTTTTTGTTTAATACGGATTGTTAACAAAGATCGAAACCCACCCCCAAAGGGGTGGAAAGGGGGGGTGAGGGGGGGTGATTTTTTTTTTGCTGTAAATTTTTACTTTTTTAAGACTGTTATAAGGTGATAATATTTGCAAATTTTCAACGATTATTGACACTAAAAATTGTGAAAAAAAATTATTTTTAACAAAAAACAAAAACCGACTTCAAAAACCTAGGTGCACTAAAAAGCTACAAATAACCTTACAATTCATTACATTTGGAGTCGGTGCCAATTCATGTGTGTATTTGCCTTGTCCGACATTGATTGGCACCTACTCCAAATGTAATGAATTGTAAGGTTATTTGTAGCTTTTTAGTGCACCTAGGTTTTTGAAGTCGGTTTTTGTTTTTTGTTAAAAATAATTTTTTGAAAATAAACTCTGTGCGTATCTATACAGATCGTATCAGAAGTCCGAAATAATACTTGGGGGCCATATAGGACAGATGATAAGCAATCAACACGTTCAAGCAAAATATACGTAACTAATTTAGTTTCTGAGCAATTTGTGTCCAAAGTTGGTGTCAAAACTTACGCACCGCGACCCTAAAAATCAGCTGATGAGGCGAATGAACTCGCTTTAAAATGATCAGGGAGTGATAGATATGACACTAGGTTTTTACCTACGAGCATAGTTCAATACAGAAATAAAAATCGGTCACTGTAGTTACCTAACTATGACAAAAAATTATACTTCATTTAAATCGATGTAAAGTAAAACTTCTACACAAGCAAATAATCCATTTTCGTGTTAGTTTTCGTGAACGGATTTCTTTTTAAACTGAAACATATTGAGAGTTGATTAAAAGAAAAAAAATATTATTTTATCATTATTATTTGTCTTTATCATAATCACTACAATTCTCAGAATACAAGTAGGTACCTAATGATGTAGACAATTATTAGAATTGGTCTGGCATATCTGAAAGACTTTAATCTTTGATTACTCTAATAATCATGGCCGCGAATATGTCAATGTAGTGAACATTAGCGGGCGGAGATATCACACACAAGATCAATTTTCGTCCAATGACAAATCATCGGCCATATTGCATCAGCGGTGATTGGCCCAGCGTTGCAGCGCGGTAAAACACTGTGCCTACGTGCAATGTCGGAGCGGTCCTTTGATATTTTTATTTAATAATAATAACGTAAATCAAAATATTTAGTTCCTTGCAATCCGTCAAGGCGTTAACATGTGTTCCGAAAAATGTCTCGTTCTCCGCGTAATAGTGAAGTGTTTTCAAACTCGGAAAACTATGAGATGGTTTTGTGCATTGGTGCGACTAAAGGGAATACCGGTAAAAGTTTTGTGATTTCTTTTATGTCTTCTAAAAAAACGTGAAAGTAATATTTACTCAAGTGTGCAGGTGGGTAGGTACCTACCTAGCTCTTTGTGATATGTGAGAAGTGAATAAATTCCAATTAAACCCATGGATTGATACACTGCACACATGGCCACGGGTAAATACTTACCTACTATTATTATCTTTATAGCAGTTTTTACTCGGACGATTGGGTCCTTTAATTAAGTAAGTGGTTACCCAGATACCTACTTACTATTACAATTAGTGAAGAAAATCTGTTAAACGAAAACTTACGTACCTACCTACCAACTAAAAACTTCGATAAGGTCGCTAGTCGGTACCCAGATACCTACTTACTATTACTGTTAGTGAAGAAAATCTGTTAAATGAAAACTTACGTAGGTACCTTCTAATTTACAATTTTAATAACCTTACCAACCAACCTACTTCTTAAGAACGTAGTTACGTAGATACCTAGACACCTGTTGTAAAAAGAAGTCATACATCTTATTCATTAGTACCTAAATAGTGTTTGCAAGGTAGGTAGGCCGTCTGGGATCCTAGATAGATACCTACACACTAACCCAAGTTTCAATAGCACAAACCCCCTACGGTAAAGCTGCCGCTCACGGCCAACAGCGTAGTCATTATCAAAAATAAAACAGCTACCAGGTTCATTTTGATAGAAAGCTACCTACCAAACCACAAAAGATTTAATAATGTTTACTATTTAGCAACAAAAAATAAAATGTATGAATGCGTTTTACAAAAGGTGTCTCGATACCTACCTAATTACATAATTACCTTCATTAAAGGAAGCTTGGTTCTCGGCGGTTAAATTTTACAGTAATTTCATTACCAATGTTTTGGTCATTCTCATACCTACCTAGGAATATCAAAATTACTGTCAATTACAATGACCGACGAGTGCGAAAGAGAGGCGCGAGTGCGAAAGAGACCGCTGTGGGCGAGTTGGCAACGGGCGACCGACACAATCAAAGCCGCTCAAAGACACCGCGCCGCCGCCGCGCGCCGGCCGGCCGCGTGCCGCCGCCGCTTCACCCCTGTACCCCACCCCCGCGCGGCTCGTGTGTTAGAGTACTAGTACCCGCTGTGGGCGGGGTTTGTCACAATGGGTGTGGAGCATTGACCTTTAAATAAACAGCTGGTCCACGTTTTGCGAAGGGCCGACCGAAAATTGTTTAAAAAATGAATTTCCTAGATTTGTATGAAAGAATAAAGTTAAGAATTTTAACTTAATGTCTGGGCCATATAGCCCCACTCCTTATAGCGATATACAGGTTCAATTATTATTTCGGACTTCTGATACACCCTGTATAAAGTTTGAATATCGGTAGCAAAAGCCACGCGTCTATATTTGCTAGGGGCACTAGCGTCGTCGTTAAAATGTCGTTATTCGCTATCAATCGTTATTAATTCGTTATTAATCGCAGGTGCAGCCATTTCTCATCTTATTTCATTAATTTCTTAAAATAAAAAAACAAGTCAACTCACTCCGTATTGGTTTTATCAAAAATAATTCGCTTGCGTTTTGTCGCGCTTATATGCTCAGGAATTTTGTAAATGAAGGTTTGAAGACGCTGGAGTCAGGCCGTGCGTAACGCTATGGGACCAGCCAAGTGCGAGTCGGACTCGTACACGAAGGGTTCCGTACCCTTATCTATAAAAACGAGCAAAAACAATCGCATTTGTTGTATGGGAGCCCCCTTAAATATTTATTCTATTTGTAATTAGAGCGACAACAGAAATACATAATCTGTGAAATTTTCAATTGTCTAACTATCTTGGTACATGAGATACAGCCTGGTGACAGACGGACGGATGGTCGGACGGCGAAGTCTCAGTAATAGGGTCCCCGTCTTACCCGTTTTAGACGTATGTTGAGAATAAGTTGGATACAAAAGGTAACAAACGAGGCCGTACTGCGACAAACCAACTAGAAACGGAAACTTTTGTCCATCAAAAAAAAGGAAAATCTGATATCTCGGTCATGTGTTTAGGACCGAAAGATATCAACTCCTGCAACTAATTATGATGGGCAAGGTCATCGGCAAGAGGCGAGTTGGTCGCAGGAAGAAATGATAGCTCCGCAACATACGGGAGTGGACTGGAATCTTCAACGCAGCCCAATTATTTCACCTTGCACAGGACAGGACCGAATTTGATAAGTCGATAGCCAATCTTCTTTTACACTTTGGATACGGAACCCTAAAAACAGGATTACGTTTATTTACAACGCCACATTTGTCGGAAACAATTACAATAGGCTACCACATTTAATTTATTACAATAATAATACATCAGTATCACGCCTGTATTCTCGAAGGGTTAGGTAGAGGTGAAATGAAGTCTACCATAGCTCTACTTTGGTCCTACCGTAATTGGGAGTGAACCTATTGTATTATACCCGGCACATTCCCCTCAATACCATGCTTTGAGTTTGTGGATTACTTGGTCGCCGAAAGAAAATCTTTATCTTACAAATATTTTAAAAATGTCTCTTACGGCCACACACTCATATTATTTGCATAATATCATATTCCATATATCCTTGGATCCCAGGGTCTGAGGGAAATTGCGATCCGAATATTAGGGTACGTTTTCGATTCGCCTTCAAATCATTTCTTTACTTTGTTGCTATGTAGATCATTGACCGTTAGGAATAAGTTTTTTTTAGAAGTCCAGTTTTTGTGAAAGTGTTTTCTAACAATCTTAGGATCAGATACGTTATAGGTTGTGCAGAAACTACTTGAACTAGTATTAATTAAAAACTGACTACTTGAACTAGTGGCAAAGGTGCTGTCTGCTCTCATGGCATTGCTGCTCCTGAGAATGTATTACTCGCAATTATCATTTTGAAAAGAGTCACCATTGAGTTTCTTACCGGTTCTTCTCAGTGGAAGCAGCATTCCGAACCGGTGGTAGAATCTGACTATTTGTAAGTGCTTTTTGGCCTACAAAAATATTTTTTTTTTTATTTGATTTGATTTGATGGACAAAGGCCAGAATCCCCCTCGCATTGAGGGGAGGCCCGTGCCCAGCAGTGGGACATTAAAAAGGGCTGTAGTTAGTTAGTTAGTTTATTTGATTTGATATTCAAATTTAGACTCATAAATCCTACTAATTCTACTCCTACTAATCCTATCCTATCCTACTAATATTATAAATGTGTAAGTTTGTGAGGATGGATGGATGTTTGTTACTCTTTCACGCGAAAACTACTGAACGGATTTTGATGAAACTTTACAGTATTATTGTTAATACATTAGAATAACATATAGGCTATAATATATAATGATATTGAATAATCGAAGTCTGCGCGGATGAAGTCGCCGGCAGAAGCTAGTTATGTCATAAACCAAAATCTTATAGGAGGTAACTCTATGTCTTTGGTCGAATCGCTATGGACCCAAATTAGGACAAAAGACTAGGAGTGACTTAAGACCTCCCGTACAATGGGGCATCAACACTCGCTTGTTAAATTATTTGCCAATACTAAAACGAACTGTATTGATACATAGATCAATGTTAAAAAAACTTTTTTTTAAATCAAGCTTTTATTTAATAGCTCTTAGTTTTCGTTTTCCCCTCAGCAAGCCCTCTC
Organism: Ptilodon capucinus; assembly: GCA_914767695.1. Lineage (NCBI taxonomy): Eukaryota > Metazoa > Arthropoda > Insecta > Lepidoptera > Notodontidae > Ptilodon > Ptilodon capucinus. Next base: position 3,076,493 of record OU611830.1, on the reverse strand, counting down.
ATTTGATACCCATACTGTGGTAGTGCAGAAAAAAATAACTATTCCGCCATGTTGGATGATCCGCCATATTGGAATTAGAATGACGTCACATAGCTGAGCATGCATTGTCATCCAAAATCAGCGTGTATACCAAATTTCAGCTCAATCAGTTAAAGATTTAAGTGATTTAAAATTCAGTTTCAATATTACACCCGGACATACATTGCAAGTCAATATAAAGCTTGTAATAATAAAAAGCTTGTAATAAAGCTTGTAATAAGCTTGTAATAAAATGTAAAAAGTGTATTCTACAACGAAATAACACTGACACAGCGCGAGCGAATTGTGCGGCGTGGGGGCGTGGCCTCTACTACATAAATTCAATCTTTAAGCATATTGAAACAGAGTCCGTTTTGGTATTGGAAAATATATTAGAGCTGCTTACCACAATTTTAAATACATAGGTACTATCATTGACAACCAGCTCGCTAATGGATATGCCGAAATCAAACAGCCTCATCATCATTGGCCTTACCTTGTCCCATTATTTGGGGTCGGCGCAGTATGTCTTTTTCTTCCATTCATCTCGCTTTTCCGTCATACTGACATCCACTCCGATCTCATTCATATCACCCTGTATACAGTCCATCCATCTTTTCTTGGGTCTTCATCTCGCTCTATATCCGTCCACATTTAAACTCATCACTCTTTTAGTCACCTGATTCTCATCTCTTCTCATCACATGACCAAACCATTCTAATCTCCTACTTCTTACTTTTTCTGTTATGGGCGCCTCTTTTATACTACCTCTGATATACACATTTCTCACCTTATCCATTCGCGTCACTCCACACATCCAACTTAACATTCGCATCTCGGCAGAGTGGAGACGTTTTTCTTCACGCACTTTAGCCGCCCAGCATTCTGAGCTGTACATAATCACCGATCTTATAACCGATTTGTAGATTCGGCCCTTTACTTTTAACGGAATTTTTGGATTACAAGTAGTGCTGGTAACCTGTCTCCACTTCTGCCATCCTGCATTTATTCATCGCTTTACATCCCGGTCTACCTCTCGAAATCAAACGGCCTATGAGACAGGAATATCAGTGGTCTAACACCACTAACCGGCACTAGGCAAGCGTGGTGAACTTTGGCCCAGATGTTCCTTACATAAATGGGGAATGTGCTCGGTATACTAGTAATGGGCTCGCCTGCGGTGTTAGCACGCAAGTCATGACCTCTGTCACGGTTTGGCTCGGTCGCTCTCTGTCTTATTTCATACGAGGGAAAGAGATATAATCAACATATTCTGCGACATAAGTCTAGTCTTGGCACTCATGCTGCAACTACAGTTGTGCCTATACGCGTCACAAGGAGTAATGTAATTCGCCAACATCTTATCACATTTGGACTCTATTGCATGCCAAAATAAGATATAATTTTCCATGATCCCCAAATGCCAAGTCAATACTTTAATTAACCCTTACGTACAACGTTTAATTGCTATAGCTTTATTGTTTTCGAGTTTCCTTAGAAGTTTATCAGATTTATTATTTAAAGTTTTTTAGTGTAACATACGGAAGTATATTATGGGCGGGATCACACTTAATACAGAAGGCCTAGGGATGCGCGGTAAATGGTAAAAGGCGTCGACACTTTTGTCACATCAAAACAATTTATGTGTGTATCTGCTAAGTCTATACTAATATCATAAAGAGGAAAGATTTATATTTTTGTATGTAACGAATTTATTTATTTATTTAACAGGACGTCCAAAAACTGTAGCATTAATAACACATTAATATAAAATACAAATAAGGGAAAACTAAATGCACAGTTAACAAAAGTGCCACAACATGCATAAGTAAGAGGAATAACATAAAAGGAACATTGGTAATAAATGAAAAATAAGAATGTGATAATATAAATTAAATTAAATTAAATGTGATGAGTGACTAGAAGGCTATCATTGACGCTCCAACGATGACAAGATCAGGTTGCGAAATTTGTAGAGTGTATCATTAAACAAATCCACTTCATGACCGATTGAGTTGAAGGTAGTTGACAGTCTTGATAATAGGAAGTACTGTTTTAGGTTCGTTAAATAAATTAACTTAAAAACTACTGGACATCGATCCAAAGTTGGTCGGTTCAAAAAATCCTTTACCGTTAGAAAGCTACATTAGCACTGAGTAACATAGACTATATTATAAACAAGTGTGAAGCCGGGACGTACCGTTAGTCTGACTAAATTGGCATTAAAACGTTATTTCTAGCTTTTTAGTGCACCTAGGGTTTTGAAGTAGGTTTATTTTTTAGGGTTCCGTACCCAAAGGGTAAAATGGGACCCTATTACTAAGACTCTGCTGTCCGTCCGTCTGTCTGTCCGTCTGTCAACAGGCTGTATCTCATGAACCGTGATAGTTAATTGAACAGTTGATTTTTTTACAGATGATTTATTTTAAGAACAGGATAAAATAAATATTAAAGGAGGCTCCCATACAAATACGGGATTTTATGCGCAAGTCCGACTCGAACTTAGCCGGTTTTTTAATAATTCGTAAAAAAAATTACGACCGTTTGTAATAAAGACCCGTATGTTTACATTTTCCAAGTTGACTGGCTGCAAATAAACCCATCCGTTACAATGCCTTTCGAACAACAACATCAAATTAATAACTGCTCAGTTTCTATTGAAATATTTATACAATTACAAACTTTGCTATCTATTTATTGTATACAAATATATAAAATTGTAGTGTCTGTTTGTAATTTGTAAAATAAAATCTTTTTACCAAATGCATATAAGCATATCTAGAACGAAAATGCAATTTTTAAAAATGTTGTCTGTCTGTTTGTTCCGGGTAAACTTCCAAACGGCTGAACCAATTTCCACGGGCCTTTCACAGGCAGATAGATGCAAGGAGTGACTCAGGGTACATTTATTTTACTGGGCCAGTGTGGTGGACTTATATCCCAAAAATCTCTCTCGTACTGCGGGAGAATGTGCCTGGAATTATGGCAATAGGCTCGCCCTCTATTACATTGGGACCAAAATATATCGGCAAAGTGTGGGTGCACTGGCGATTTAAAAAATGATCAGCCCACTGAGTTTCTTGCCGGATCTTCTCAGTTGAGGTCGCGTTTCGATCCGGTGGTAGCATAGTAGAATATAGGAAAATAAAACTAAATGGTGTCGTGGGACACCAGGTAGGAACGAAGTTCCTTCGAAGTAGACATATATGATAGGACATTTAAAATACCAGCTTCTACCCGCGACTTCGTCCACGCAGACTTCGTTCCATCCATCCATCAATCTATCCATCCATCCATCCATCCATCCATCAATCCATCCATCCATCCATCCATCCATCCATCCATCCATCCATCCATCCATCCATCCATCCATCCGTCCGTCCGTCCGTCCGTCCGTCCGTCCGTCCGACAGTCCGTCCGTCCGTCCGTCCGTCCATCCATCCATCCATCCATCCATCCATCCATCCATCCATCCATCCATCCATCCATCAAACGACACAAATAAAGAGACGTCTCATTTAACGGTTTTTTTCCACGGATTTTTTCTTTTTCACGGTTTTCTTCACGGTTTTACTATCACATCTTTTTCAGTTCGGTCGCCTAGCAAAATCCCTATTCCCTCCAAGCCTGCCGTAAGGAACTTCGTTCCAAAAAACTGAATGGTGTCGTGGGACACCAGGTAGGAACGAAGTTCCTTCGGCTAATGTAGAATGAATGAAAAGAAAGAGAAAGGTATTATATTTTGTTAATGAGAGGTTTATATTCGTGTATAGACTTGTGAAAGCAAAATAACATGAAATTTAAAAAAACAAAAAAGGTCCATAACGACCCGGAGTTCTATGTATTTTAATAGTTCAACGACTGTCCCACAGATGGCAGTATACTCAATGTATTTAATATGTGTGTATTATTATTAGTATATAAAATATAAAATAAAAACTATAGCAAAACCTAAAAAAAAAACAACAAAATATAAAAGTAATAAAATAAAAAAGTAATAAAATAAAAAAACATCGTAATTCAAATTATCAACTAAAGTCGTCTCATTTAACGATTTGATTCCACGCACTTTTTCTTACGGTTTTACTATCACATTTTTTTCAGTTCGGTCGCCTAGCAAAATCCCTATCCCCTCCAAGCCTGCCGTAAGGAACTTCGTTCCAAAAAAATGTAAATTTGACAATTTGTAAGTGCCCCCATAGGCCTATACAGAATAAATGATTTGACTTTGACTTTGACTGTAGTGAACCTCTGCCTTTTCGGAATACAGGCGTGATGATGTATTTATTTATTTTTAATATACATCTAAATTCTTCTTAATTTTTCGCGAAATTAATAAAATTTCATGGAATAAGATGAGGATTGTCTCCACCTGTGGATAGCGGGTATTTTACAAGCTTTATATTAACTTGCAATGTATGTCCGGGTGGAATCTTGCAACTGAATTTTAAATCAGTTATCTTTAACTGATTGAGCTGAAATTTGGTATACACGGTTATTTTGGATGACAATGCATGCTTGGCTATGTGACGTCATTCTAATACCAATATGGCGGATCATCCAAGATGGCGGAATATTTAATTATTTTTCTGCACTACCACAGTATGGGTATCAAATGAAAGGGCTTGCTGAGGAAAACACGAAAACTAATACAACGTTTTCGTTTTTTAAGGACAATTAAATAAAAGCTTGTTTTTAAAAAGTTATTTTTTACCATTAAGAACCCGATATGAACCAGAAGGAAAGTTACAGTTAAATAATTCAATAATCTTATGATGTACAATTGAGGGGGAGATTCTCAGCACTGGGGCGGTTGGGGCGGGCGGGGCTGCTGCCTCGTGATGAATTGCCCTGGGGCCCGCCCCACAAGTTTGGGATGTCTCTGGGGTGGAATTTTGTTTTCATTCAAATAATTTGCAAGGACTGAACATGAAATAGTTTGTAAAATGCGTCTAAACGTTCCCGATACATTATATTTCAGTACCAAAACGAACTGCATTAACTCGTAATAAAGTTAATTCTTCAACGAAGTGTCATTAATGACTTGATCGAATAAACCTAGGGGTCCTCTCTTTCAACTGTCAGATTTGTTCAGAAAATGACGTCACACCGAGCCATGCCCAGTGCAAAAAGCATGAAGTGACGTCTTTTTCTCGACGAATCTGACAGATGAAAGAGATAAAACTTATGTCTATGCGGTTATGCTAAGCCTTCAGCACCCTTAGCATGAGCGTGTAGATATAAGGTTTATCTCTTTCGTCAGTCACATTTGTCGAGAAAATGACGTTACTTCGAGCTTTTTGCACTGGGCATGGCTCGGTGTGACGTATTTTCTCTACAAATCTGACCGTTGAAAAAGATAAGACTTATGAGAGATAATCAAATATACTTTAATTGGAAACGAACTCTATCATAAAGTACTTATAGATTTAATTTCTGTGGCAAAAGCCGCACTACCATTCTTCGCCATTGACATTTCGTGGAAGAATGAACTTATTCTATGTGTCAATACAGTTCGTTTTGGTGTTGGCAAAAAGATTGAAGTGCTCGTTTTGACGTCCCAGTAAACCTCAAAACAATCTGTAGATTATTTTATTCAAGGTATCGGTCTAGGTTGATAGAATTTATTTCCTGAAAATCTATCAAACGATTCCAAGTAGCTTCGGTTCAACTAGAAATGTTTGTGGGCGTTGATAATGTTACTATAGAAGAGACTTGCGGCCGATTTCTGTTTTGAACATTTTCCGACGATCCTTGACGTAGCCAACTGAAACCACAAATTTATTTAGCTCAAAAATAAACTGTTTACATTTATCTACTAATTAACATTCAAAAACTAAATATAAAAAATAATGGTAAAAAAACTTTTTAAAAACAAGCTTTTATTTATTTGCCTTTAGTTTTCGTAATCTCCTCGGCAAGCCTTTTCATTTGATACCCATACTGTGGTAGTACAGAAAAATAACTATTCCGCCATCTTGGATGATCCGCCATATTGGTATTAGAATGACGTCACAGCGCTAAGCATGCATTGTCATCCAAAGTAAGTGTGTATATCAAATTTCCGCTCAATCGGTTAAAGATAACTGATTTAAAATTCAGTTGCAAGATTCCAACTGGACATGCATACGTTGTACCTCCTAAAGTATTATTGTGTTACTGACAGTTTTTGGCAGATTTTGTACTGGGGCCTTACAACCTTCTTTAAGAATATAGTTGTTAGAATAGTAACCATCAATTTTGAACTGAGTTAACTGTCGAAAACTGAAGGTAACTAATATTTAAAACATTGACATTAAGTCAAAGAGTATCACTGTCATCATTCATTTTTATTTATTACGTGTATTTATTGAATTTGTCCTTGCTATTAATTACTTGACATTGGCGAAATACTCGCGCTAGTCGCAGGTGAAGCCATTCCTCATCTTATTCCATTAAATATCATCATTTCGCTCATTTCGTAAAAAATAATAATAATAATTTAAAACATTGCTGTTCATCCGCCATCTTTATCACTGTCATCCTCATCCACTTTTTTATTAATAATGTGTATTTATAGAATTTGTCCTTGCTATAATTACTCGACATTACCATAAATACTGCATATCGCAGGTGCAGGTATTCCTCATCTTATTCCATCAAAATACACTCATTTTGTAAAAGAAGAAGAACAATTCTGCAAGACAGGTGGCGGCAAGGAGGGCAGGTCACATCTAGTCGTCTTAAAGTCATTGGTAACTAGTCGAGGACTAGTACAAATATTTATCATCGATTTCAAACAGTGGCTGTGTGTGGTGGTTACAAGTTTACGTTCCACGAACCGGTCTTGTTAACGTGTCGGAACGTTTGTTTTGGAGTAGAAGGAAAATATCATTTGGAAAATGTTGTTTACAAAAATATTTTCGTTGGATGACGTAAGCATCTGTTAGGCGATTACGTAACTCTTATTGACATTAAAGGGAGTCATCCACCATCTTTAACACATTAAGACATTTTTTTAAATTGGATTTTCATTAACCGTGTGGTAGTGGAGTGGTCGAACGCACGTCTTGCGATCGAAGTGTGCAGGTTCAAACCCCGGCTTACACCTCTGGGATTTATGTGCGAATCTAATTTTCATCGTGAGGAAACCGTCTGAGGGAACTTGACTAGTTTGCGATAGACGTATGCAGTCTGTCAACCAGCATCGGGCCAGCGTGGTGGACTATGGCCCGAATCCCCCTCGCAATAAGGGGAGGCCCGGGCCCAGCAGTGGGACGTTAAAAGGGCTGTAGTAGCGTGGCGTAGGATTTTCATTATAGGTATCGTATATACTTTCATATGCATTTAGTAATATGGTATTTTTTTGATAAAACAAACGGACACTCCAATTTTATTCATTTGCATTGATTTTGATCTTGCTATTAATAACTTGAAACTAGCTAAAATATCTACTAGCCGGAGGTGGAGCCTTTCCTCATCATCATCATTTGCCTTACCTTATCCCATTATTTGTGGTCGGCGCACTATGTCCTTTTCTTACATTCGTCTCGCTTTTCCGTCATACCGACATCGACTCCGATCTCAATCCTTTCCTCATCATAATCGATTAAATTTCATCAATTTCATAATTATTACAAAATGAATGATATTTTGTAAAAATGATTGAAATTTAATGGAAAAACGGGTCCTGCTTAGTAGAATATAATTGAGTATACACCTGTTGCTATAAAAACTATGGATATTTTGAGTGTGAAATGAAATGAAAATGAAAAAATCGTTTATTTCTCACCACAAACCAAAGAATTAACAGATCTTAAAATTAGAAAATACAAATTTAGCATATTTGGGTTGTGGCTCGCTGGTGCCTGTGGTAAGTATGTGTGTAGGTATTTCTCTCCCGTGCCCAGCAGTGGGACGTTAAAAGGGCTGTAGTATTTATTACTGTGAAATATGTTTGAAGGAACGCGAGAAATGGCTCCACCTACGATTAGCTGGTTTTAAGCCAGTGTGAATTCTATAAGAAGTATAGTCAAGAACTCAAGTTTACTCCTCCGGTGAAGCTGTAAAGGCCAACCCACGGCCAACAGCATAGTCCATTAAAAAAAAATTTAGAAGAAGTCAAACTGTCCACGGGAAAGAGATAAAAATCGACAAAATTGAAAAGGTCCCTTAATACAATGTATTCTTGTTGTACTTTTGCTAATTCAATTCAGTCACGTTTTCAATGTTCACAGTAATGTTAATGGATCTTGTTCGCAAGAAAAGGCATTATGGGATTTTATGGATCAGATAAGGTCGCTTTAATGTGTTCCATACTCTTTTTCATGCGACAATAGACAATACAATAAATCTCGGGGTAAGCAAACATTATGGACGTGTATAAATTTTGCGTGGTAACATCGCACGGAGAAGTGCTTGTCGTTTTATTATTATGTATATATACGCCACGCCAGTATTCCCCGAAGGGGTAGGCACAGGTGTACTGCAGTGCGCCCACAATTCGCCGATGTATTTTAGTCCCAATGTAATAGGGGGCGGGCATATTGCCATTGTACCGGACACATTCTCCTTCAATACGAGGGAGATTTTTGGGCTATAGTCCACCACACTAGCCCAAAGCCTTTCTATAGACGTGCAGGTTTCTTCACGATATTTTCCTTGGCCGTTAAATAGCAAGTGGTAATCTCGAATAAAAATGAGATTCGCACGTGAAACCCAGAGGTGCGAGTCAGGGTTTGAACCTGCACACTTTGATTGCAAAGCGTGCGTTCGACCACTCGGCTACCACTGCTATAAATAAATAAATAAATGCTGTGTAAACAGTTATGCTCGTGACAGTACAACGAAAACGAGATGTTATATGATTATAGTGTATCCTTATTTTGTTGGCTTATTGGTCGGATCCAGTGTTGTTAGGCCATAGAACAAACGATATTGGTGTTCATTTTGTTGAACATAAACTACAACCCAAAGTCCTACGGGGGCACACTCAAGGCTCAGAAGTCTACTTCTAACATCGGTGTAATATGGTAATAGTTTCACTTTAAATGCGAAAAAAAATGTTCCGTACCTCAAAAGGAAAAAAGGATCCCTTCTTTTTCCGTCTGTCTGTGTGTCAGTCAAGACCCTTTTCTCAGGAACACGTGGAGGTTTTGTTCTTTTTTTACCATTCTATAAAAATCTATAAGGTACATCCCGATGACCGATGATCCTGAAATATAGCAAATAGCATTGTATTTTCAACACATTGTCATTTGATATATTTGCCATATTATATGGGAAAATCTAAGATTCGTATATTTGTAGATAAACACGAAAATCATTTTTTAATTTTACATAGAAAACCTTCGAAACTCAATTGTATTTACACAACTACGGTATTTATAGTAGTTACTAGTAAAAACATCGCTGTGTTCATAGCCCGATCTCGAATTTATTCAGATTAATGATTATGCTGAAATATCTTGAATATAATTTGTATTCTCGGAATCTTATTACTTTATCCATTTTATTTTACTTTCAAGGAAATTAACTGTTTTATGGGCGTGCGGTGGTGTGCTGGAATTCGATTTCCGATACCTTTATGTGGAGGATTTATGTCTTAACGCGTATTTCACGCTTTTAGGAGCAGCAGAAAACGCTTCCAATTTTCTGCCAATAATACTACTACTACTACTACAGCCCTTTTAATGTCCCACTGCTGGGCACGAGCCTCCCCTCAATGTGAGGAGGATTTCAGGCCATAGTCCACCACGCTGGCCCAGTGCGGGTTGGCAGACTTCACACATCTATCGAGAACTAGACAAGTTCCCTCAGAGGTGCAGGTTTCCTCACGATGTTTTCCTTCACCGTTTCGTAGCAAGTGATGATCTCGGATGAAAATGAGATTCGCACATAAATCCCAGAGGTGCGAGCCGTGGTTTGAACCTGCACACTTTGATTTGCAAAGCGTGCGTTCGACCAGATGTAAACAATAGAATTAAAATTGGAATTCCCCAATCTTAAGAACTTGAATTGTCTAAATATCTTTGTGGCGTTGACATTGAGTTATTGCTTATCGGTGTATGGTGGAAGTTATCGACTTATGACGAGAGACAAGACATCGGTTATCTCTAAAAGTATGTAAAGTATCCGTTAAAGTATAGATAAAGGGATAGACAGATAACTTTTAATTATTTCCCCTCCATACAAACTAGGTATATGATATATTATGTACTAGCTGTGCCCGCGACTTCGCCCGCGTGGACTTTAGGGAGATTACCCGGAAATATGGGTATTACGTTTTTCCCGCGGAACCCTAATGCTTTTTCTAAAATTAAAGTAGCCTAAGTTACGCCTTGGAACGTCAGCTATCTGTCAGTGAAAGTCCCATTGAAATTGGTTCAGCCGTTTAGAAGTTTACCTCAAACAAACAGACAGACAAAAATTTTAAAATTGCGTTTTCGTTATAGGTATCTTATATACTTTCATACGCATTTGGTAAAAAAAATGTTATTTTGATATTACAAACAGACACTCCAATTTTATTTATTTGTATGTATGTATTTATATGTATGTGTAGATTGTATAGATATCATATATACATATACTAGCTTTTGTCCACGACTTCGTCTTCGTAGAAGTCGAAAAGGGTTCTAATAGGAATTTTTCGCCGACTTTAAAAAGGTTCTCAATTCAACACGTATGTTTTTTTACTAAACAATAATACAGGTGGTATGGTCACAAATACAGATTTTACTGTCTGTGAGTCTCGAAAATATTGACTTTACTGACCTAACTTTAAAGGGATTCTCCCAAATTTACAGAACATTAAATCCATCTCTCATGCGGCGTCGCACCGCCTACTATAAAGCGTGGCGACGCTCATAATAAGGTGTCGCGGTCGAAGTCCGCACGAATGAATTCGCGGGTAGAAGCTATATATATAATATACTGTGCTAATATACATAAAGATTAAATTTCTATTAAATTTTTGATTAAAGTTCTTTAAAAGCGAGTGAGCGGAGTCTTAGCGACGGAAACAACCGAGGAGCAACGAAGCTGCTCGAAGTTTTGAGATCACGGCATCGCGCCATCAACAGTCGCCGTCACTCGCCAAGCACGGCATTAGATGTTTCACATCATAAGTTGATTCTTCAACTAAATTTCTCTGACATAGCGAGAAAATTTTAACGCGTGGATTTTGCCACAGGAATTCAATGTTTATTCGTACTCATACAGAGTTCATTTTGGTGTTGGTATAAATTGTAATGCGTACGTTTTAAGGCGCAGCACTTTAACAAATAGATACACAGCGTGATGAAAATCTCACCGAGTTAACTCTCCACCGCGAATGTGTTTAATTTTTTACAGCCCTTCAAGTTTTATACGACGAACTTTGTCCCGCGTCGCGTGTACCAAAGTTAATTCATTAACGGACCGACAGATGTCGCCGTTGGGAGGCATCCATGTTTTGCCGGTCCCTAATTTAAGATAAGATTGGGAGTTTGCCTCAAGTATGTATATAAGATAGGACCGTTTTGAATAAGATATAAGATTAAAATATAATGAAACACGGGTCTTGTAAGTAGATTGACGTATATCGAGATGTGAAAGGCTATTTGTCGTAAGCGACATTTTTTTACAAGCTATAAAATAAGTTTTTTTTTTTTAATATTAGCTTGCAATGTATGTCCGGGTGATATCTTGCAACTGAGTTATCTTTTACCGATAGAGCTGAAATTTGGTATACACGCTTACTTCGGGTGACAATGCATGCTTAGCTATGTGACGTCATTCTAATTCCAATATGGTGGATTATCCAAGATGGCGGAATAGTTATTTTTTCTGCACTTCCACAGTATGGGTATCCAATCTGAGGAGAACGCGGAAACTAAGGGCAAAAGCTTGTTTTTAAAAAGTTTTGTTTATTAACTTTACAGGAGAACATTCTTATTCGATGCAAAAACAAATGCTGATTCCAAATATGTATGTAAGTAAATATTGTCCAAACGTGTCACTTAAGTCAAATTGCCTTTCATCCCTCGATATATACTCACGCCTGTATCCTATAGGGGTAGGCAGAGACTATCATTTTCCATATGGTACGATCCAGACATAAATCTTCCGCTTCATTCGTAGTCATACATCTTTTCATGCACTTTCGTCTGTTGAGGGTGTTACGGACTTGACCTTTCTGGAACAGACCTTTAATCTGGTCATGAAATGTCCTTCTCTGGCGCCCCCTTCCTACATTTCCTCTCCCGTAAATTGAATATTTCTGAAATCCTCCGAAGTAATGGCCAAAAGTCAAAGTCCGAGCCCGCACCTCTGCGATTTTTATGTGTGAATATCATTTTCAATCACGATTACCACTTGCTGAACGGTGGAGGAAAACATAGTGAGGAAACATGCACGTCTATAGAAAGGCATGTCAAGTTTACCAACCCGCTCTGGGCTAGTGTGATGGACTATGGCCCAAATCTCCCTCGTATTAAGAGGGAATAAGGCCGGTAAAATGGCAATAAGCTCGCAACCAATTACATTGGGACCAAAATGCCTTGGCGAAGTGTTGGTGCAGCAGTGCACCTCTGCCTACTCCTTCGAGGAGTCCAGGCGTGATGATGTAGGTGATGCAAATTTTACCAGATCACCTATCTACTAAAAGTGCTATAAAAAATCTCAGCGAACCCAAAAATCTGTCGGTAGAGAGAATATACGGTATAGTTAAATTTAAACGAAATAGTACAATATTTTAAACTAGTTGAATAGTTTAAAATGTATATTCCAACTAGTTTAAATGTGCCGCGTGTATATGGGCCAGATGCGAGTTTGCGGTCACATTCATTACGTTAGCGCTGACAAAATCCTGTGAGAACACCTGGTGCAACGACGCTTTAAGGTAACCCTCTTTATTATAACAATACAATAATACATCACCACACCTGTATTCCTCGAAGGGGTAGGCAGAGGTGCACTGCAGTGCGTCCACATTTCACCGATATATTTTGGTCCCAATGTAATAGGGGGCGAGCCAATTGCTATTATACCGAGGACAATCTCCCTCAATACGAGGGATATTTTTTTTATATAGTCCACCACGCTGGCCCAGTGCGGGTTGGTGAACTTCACACGTCTTTCTATAGACGTGTGAAGTTCACAGTGGTAATCATTGTGGAAAATGACATTCGCACATGAAAATTATCTCAGAGGATTGGGGCCCGGGATTTGAACTTGCACCCATTCCGTTTAAGGCGGGCGGTGTTGCCCACGAGGCTACCATTGCTGTTATTACTAATACTCTGAAAACGTCACTACAATCTGTACAATACTTGGGGCACGATTTCCGCTTAATAGACATCAATCTCTATTCGAGATATGTCGAAACAAAACGTCAAATTGGTCGTATTTTTTCGACATAATATCTCGAATAAAGATTATGTCTATCAAGCGAAAATCGGGCACCTGGACACAAATTCTCGCATAAGTTAATTCATTTCTAATTCGATATATTTTATGTCCAAACAAAAACTCAAATTGGTAGTGATTTTTCATTTTGTTTGGACATATTTCGAATTAGAGATAATGTCTATCTTGCGAGTATTTCCCCCCCTGCCCTGTCACCTGGCGTCACATTCCCCAAATAGCTCCGAAATATACCAAAATGTAATTAATAACGATTTCAAACATTGCATTCGGACTCTACTCTACTCTACATTTTGTCTCTACAAACTCTTAAAAATTAACTCATAGTTCCGTTTAATTTTCATCGTTGGATCAATCTTTAACCCGTTGTTAGAGTAAATCTTCGGTAATTCCGGCCACATCAGCACGCCGAGGGTTAACCCGGCGGCGGCGGCTTTAACACGGCGGCGTTAACAAGGAGCTTTAGTCCCTGTGCCAATAGACACGTCAAAACGCGACCAGTTTTCTTCCAATAGCAAAATAGACTGTATTAAGTTATAGCAGAAGCACATTTTTCAATGAAATGCCATCGAAACCGAAAGCCACGTAGCTTTTCCTACAGAAATTCAATCTTTATGTATATCGATACGGAGTTTGGTTCGTTTTGGTATTGGCAAACAGGCCCAGAGCTTAAAGCACCACCAATATTTTGACAATATAAAAATGAACTGTATTAAATTGTAGCTGCATGTAAATAATGTAAATAATGCATTAGACATCGAGTACACGGCCGCGTCGCAGAGCGCCGCGAGCTGACTGCGGAGCCTCGCGAGCCGCGTGCGGAGCACCGAAGCCCTACGAGCCTTCGGGATAAACCGACCTCGCCCGATGGCCTCACCGCGTACACGCTTGGGCTATCGGGCGAGCCGAGTGCGGAGCCGAGCCGAGTGCGCACGCTTGGGCTTCGGTGCTCTGCACTCGGCTCGCGGTGGTCGCGTGACTTTTACCAAAGAAATTCAAGCTTTATACAAATAGATAAAGAGTACATTTTCATAGTAGTCAAGTTAATACGCTAACCCCAGTGAGTGCAGGTCGTTTTGCGCACTCAGCATTTTCAGCGGAAATTAAAATTAATAGATAGCTGATGCTTTAGTTACGGCAGCTTAAAGCTCCAGAAGTAAACCCCCATACCTATTTTAAAGAAGCTTAGAATGTAAATTATTAAATAATTGATTTTCAGTTTACAAATATATTAGCACAAGCAGTGGTAGCCGAGTGGTCGAACGCACGTCTTGCAAATCAAAGTGTGCAAGATCAAACCCCGGCTCGCACCTCTGGGTTTATGTGCGAATCCCATTTTCATCCGAGATTACCACTTGCTTTGAACGGTGAAGGAAAACATCGTGAGGAAACCTGCACGTCTATAGAAAGGCGTGTGAAGTTCACCAACCCACACTGGGCCAGCGTGGTGGACTATAGCCCAAAAATCTCCCTCGTAATGAGGGAGAATGTGCCCGGTATAATGGCAATAGGCTCGCCCCCTATTACATTGGGACCAAAAATACATCGGCGAAGTGTGGGCGCACTGCAGTGCACCTCTGCCTACCCCTTCGGGGAATACAGGCGTGATGATGTATGATGATGTATTAAGTATATTGAATATTGTCATATTCCAGAAAATTAGAAGAAGTGCACTGCAGTGTACCCACACTTAGCCGATATATCGACACCTGCACGTATGAGGGAATTCATTTCGTAACGAAAAGAAGAAGAATCAATATAGGAATACATTTTTGGTACTGGTTTGGTATTTGGACAAAAAGACGCGCCAGTTGACGCCCCAGTTGGCGGGGGCTTAAGTTGATTCAGTACAGATCCCACCTCAGTAGGTGCAAAGTGTAATTCGGTTTTGCACATATCATAGGTGGCAGGTCCCGGTGACAACTTCAGAATCTCATTAGTGACTGACCTGAATCGGTCGGTTGGGTGATTGCGCACCGGTGTAATTAGAACGACTGTAGGGTGAGGAAACTAGTTAACGTCACATGCATAAAAATTATATAAAACTACAGCCCTTTTAACGACCCACTGCTGGGCACGGACCTCCCCTCAATGCGAGGGGGATTCAGGCGATAGTCCACCACGCTGGCCCAGTGCGGGTTGGCAGACTTCATACATCTATCGAGAACTAGTCAAGTTCCCTCAGACGTGCAAGGTTTCCTCACGATGTTTTCCTTCACCGTTTCATAGCAAGTGATAATCTCGGATGAAAATGAGATTCACACATATATCCAGAGGTGCGAGCCGGGGTTTGAACTTGCACACTTTGATTGCAAGGCGTGCGTTCGACCACTCGGCTACCACTGCCTCTTAAAATAATATTATCATAAAAGAACCTAAGTATTATAATTCAAAAACAAAAACCAACTTCAAAACCTAAGTGCACTAAAAAGCTACAAATAACCTTATAATTCGTTACATTTTGAGTAGGTGCCAATCTACGTCAGACTAAACAAATACACACGTTAATTGGCACCGACTCCAAATGTGATGAATTATAAGGTTATTTGTAGCTTCTTAGTGCACCTAGGTTTTTAAAGTTGGTATTTATTTTTTATTAAAAAAATATTTATAATGTGTATTTATTGATTTAGTTCTTACTATTAATTACTTGACACTGGCTGAAATATCCGCAAATCGCAACTGCAGCCATTCCTCATCATTTCATTTATTTCGTTAAAGACAGAAGACGAGGATATCACGTCAGTTTTACGTAAATAGCAAAAGGCAGTTTGGTAAAAATGAATGAGCATCTACTAACAGGCGTCCTCACCCTATCGGTCCGTATGCGGGTCGCACCTGTTCAGGAAATTCTTTTAAACGCTCCGCACCCTTAACACCCTATTGAACCCACGTGGCGATTTTATTGGATGTAATTTTGTAATGGGTGAAATCGGGTTAATGTTTCATCTTTTTCATGTTTTTCGAGATGAAATAACATTTATGGCTTCATCTGCAATAATCGAGCAGTCTGCCAGTTTCAAGTAAATAATAGCAATAATAAATGAATATAGCCTAGATGTTAGAACGCTCGCTTTGAACGCAAGATGCACCTTGTTCAAATCCCAGGCCCGCACCTCTGGTATTTTCGGAATCCTTATGCGAATGTAATTCGCTTTTTGAACGGTGATAGCAAACATCGTGAGGAAACCTGCACGTCTATAGAAAGGCGTGTGAAGTTCACCAACCCGCACTGGGCCAGCGTGGTTGACTATGGCACAAATCTCCCTCGTATTGTGGGGGAATGTGTCCGGTATAATGGCAATAGGCTCGCCCCCTATTACATTGGGACCAAAATACATCAGCGAAGTGTCGGCACACTACAGTGCACCTCTGCCTACCCCTTCGGGGAATACAGGCGTGAAGTTTTTTTTTTATATATTGTCATCATACAATCGTGTCTAATAGCGCGCTGATACCACTCACTCCGCCATTCTAACGTTTAACTCTATGTAAATAATTATGGGAAAATTGAAGGTCCGTCTAAGTTATATAAGCAACATTATGTCATTCACATCTGTTGCCATAGCAACAAGGATCTATCAGTAAATCAGGGTACAATTCCTGCATAATTTCACTGGGCACTTAACCAAAATTATTCCGAACACGTCTTACTCCAACGTGACACTATTGATAATTTATTTATTTGCAGCTCTAGTTGTGCTACATAGCATGAAGTCGAATTCGGAATAAACTTTAGATTTTTATGTATTCTTGTCTGCTTAATTAAGCGATAACGGACAGCGAAATTTCTAGAAAAGTAGATTTCTTGATGAAGACCAGAGATTAGCTTCGATTCATTAGTTGCTGTTCATACCATAGTATCAACTCAGCCAAGCGTGTGCATATGTTCTCAAATCTGTTAAAATAATGACTGCAACATGCCACTATAGGTTACTACCTACTCTTATAAACCCCCGTAATAAACTAGTTAAAAATGTTTAAAAACAAAAAACACTGAGTATTATAAATTACCTTTTATCCAACATAGGTAACTAATTTAACTATATATAACGTTGGAAATGACATTCACACATGAAAATCCCAGAGGTACGGGCCCGGCGATGTCATCGTCATTTGCCTAACCTTATTTGGGGTTGGCGCAGTATGTCCCTTTCTTCCATTCATCTCGCTTTTACGTCATACTGACATCCACTCCGATATCATTCAAATCGAGCAAAAAAGCGGTACGGCCGTAATATTCTTTTCTCGAGCAGTTCAGTCCATTTTCGACCCCCTATAACTTCGTTGTGGATAAAACTAGAAGCCTGAATTTTCAGTAACCAAGCAGATATTGTATAAACACGGTATATTTCAAATTTCATTAAATTTGAACCAGTAGTTTAGGAATTATAACTAGTAATTTTTTTTTCAATTTGTCTATCATAACGTTTTACACACTCCATCAATCTTTTCTTTGGTCTTTCTCTCGCTCTGTATACATCCATATTCATAGTACGTGTCTGGATAACAATGTCTGGGTAACGATTTCGTCTGGCCTCTTAGTGGATTGCGCTGGGGGTGACCCGGATTCACCCAGACGGAGGCAAATTCCAAAAGGCATTTCTGAAATTTGCAGTTCACAGGAATGTAACTTGCTACCAGTTGGTGTAAGATGCAAAATAGAGAGGATTGGCAATTTAATCCCTAGTAAGGCCACAAACACACGGATTAGACAGGACATTGCCAGTGAATCAAATAAAAAAAAAGTGTTGATATCTAAATCTGTTTTTTCCGCCATATTTTAATATGCCGCTGGCTCCTCGACTATTTTTCATCATAAATAAAATTTGTATTCAAAACGCCTCTGAGTTTTGGTTTATCACACTTAAAAGCAGAATCAGCTCCCTAACTTTGTAATTACGGTTCGCAAACAAGCCTCAACTTAAATAGATAAGTACTTATTTTTAGGGTTCCGTACCTAACAAGGAACCTTTATAGGATCACTTGGTTATTCGCCTGTCTATCTGCCAAGACCCTTTTTCACAGGAACGTGAGCAGGAGTTGTAGCATGAGCGCCAAGACTAGTCGTATGTCTCAGAACCTATATCTCGATTTGTTGTTCTCTTTCTCTCGTATGGAAATAGACAGAGAGCGAGCGAGCGCATTCGTGACAAAGGTCTTGTCTTGACATGCGTGCTAACTCTACAGGTATCGTGTTGAAATTTAGATCAAATACTCAAGTCTCAATCAATTAGAGCTGTATAAAAACTAACCTCTAAATTGAAATAAAACTATTTTACGGATTCTATCGCGTTTTCGCGACGTTTCGGCTGCTCTACAGCAACCATGGTCACGGGAGGACTGAGGTGTTAGTCGTCCTGATGTCATAGTTAATAACTGGGTACCCTCATATTTAGTTGTTGATTACGGTCCCATCCACGCAGAAAGTGCTCACAACCTTTAACTCCTCAGATACGACCATTTATGCTGCACATTTTGACTTTCGCAAGGTCATCAAAAACCTATAGGGTACACCCCGTTGACCTAGAATCATGAAATTTAGCAAGAAACAATGTTTTATAGCAAAAGCTTTGCTTCCAACACACAACAATCTAAGATCCGTGAATACTGACATCACATTTGGTTTTTGTTAAATCATCTTCAAGTCTTAATTCCTATGATAAATAAACTAATGACATGCTTACAAGTTTGTACGGAACCTTTGGTATACGATCCCCTTCGTACTTAACGTACAATAACTCTTTGAGCCTCAATTCCTGTGACGAAGTTTGAGCGGAACCCTCGGCGCGCACACCCGTCTCGCACTTGTGTGCTTTATTTTAAATACATGTGCAATAGTATTTTAATGATGGTTGATAACGGTGCGTTCGACTCTTTTAAAATAAGAACGTATTTTAAAAGCGAAAACAGGCTCATTTGACCACTGAGAAAAAATAAAGAACACGAAGCAAAAAAAAAAAAAAACGTTATTATTTTAAAACTAGCTTTTACCCGCGACTTCGATGATTCAATATAAAGTAAAGTTTCATCAAAATCCATTCAGTAGTTTTTGCTTGAAAGAGTAACAAATATCCATCCACCCTCGCATACTTTCACATTTATAATACTAGCTTCTACCAGCGCCTTCGTCCGCGCAGAATAGAATTCAATGATTCAATATCGCCATTATGTCAATCCTATATGTTATATTGATGTACAGACAATAAGACTGTAAAGTTTCATCAAAATCCGTTCAGTAGTTTTTGCGTGAAAGAGTAACAAACATCCATCCATCCACACAAACTTTCACATTTATAATACTAGCTTATACCCGTGACTTCGTCCGAGCAGACTTAGATGATTCAATATCGCTATAAAGTATAGCCTATATGATATACTAATGTACAGACAATAATACTGTAAAGTTTCATCAAAATGCGTTCAGTAGTTTTTGCGTGAAAGAGTAACAAATATCCATTCATCCTCACTAACTTTCACATTCCTAATATAGGATGTGCATTGGACCACCAAAACGGTTGAACGCACCGCTTACAATGGTGTCTGCTCAAAAAGTGTGATCCAAAATACTCATTACATCTACTACATCCCTTTTAACGTCCCACTGCTGGGCACGGGCCTCCCCTCAATGCGAGACGGATTCGGGCCATAGTCCACCACGCTGGCCCAGTGCGGGTTGCCAGACGTCACACATCTATCGAAAACTAGTCAAGTTCCCTCAGACGTGCAGGTTTCCTCACGATGTTTTCCTTCACCGTTTCATAGCAAGTGATAATCTCGGATGAAAATGAGATTCGCACATAAATCCCAGAGGTGCGAGCCGGGGTTTGAACTTGCACACTTTGATTGCAAGGCGTGCGTTCGACCACTCGGCTACCACTGCTTCTCTCTCTCACTCACTCTCTCACACTCTCCCTCTCACTCATTACATACTGCAGTTAAAGATCTCAGGTAAGTATTCACGTAGTATTCGCACCGGTACAAAACATCAGAAACCCTTTACGTTACGATGCTTAACCTGAAAATGTAAGGCCTTTACGGCTCAAAATGAATGCTCGCAGCCGCTCAAAACACTCGTCGCTTTAATATCTTAATTACTGTGAAATGTTCTCTCCTTCACTTTTACGGTGGCGGTATAAGTTAAAAGAGAGTAGCGCTATCCTGAAAACATTATACAAGAGGCTGTTTTACTTAAGTGACATTTTTTTACTCGCACTCATTCGACGCATAAAAATTACCTAGCTGATCTATACATACATACAAATAAATAAAATTGGAGCGTCTGTTTGTAATATCAAAATAACACTTTTTTACCAAATGCGTATGAAAGTATATACGATACCTATAACGAAAACGCAATTTTAAAAATTTTTGTCTGTCTGTCTGTCTGTCTGTTTGTTTGAGGTAAACTTCTAAACGGCTGAACCGATTTCAATGGGACTTTCACTGGCAGATAGCTGACGTTCCAAGGCGTAACTTAGGCTACTTTAATTTTAGAAAAAGCATTAGGGTTCCGCGGGAAAAACATAATACCCATATTTCCGGGTAATCTCACTAAAGTCCACGCGGGCGAAGTCGCGGGCACAGCTAGTTCCAAACACGTATCGACGTATCGACGCTTGAACGGCAATCGTTACTAAGCGACAAAAAATCGTAAAATGAGTTATATATACCAAACGACGCAGAAAAATCTGGCCGTTCAAATGCTAGAGCGGAGAAAGGCTATTCAACTTAAGCGACATTTTTTTACTCGCACTCATTCGACGCATAAAAATTACCTAGCTGATTCCAAATACGTATCGACGTATCGACGCTTGAAAGGCAATCGTTACTAAGCGACAAAAAATCGTAAAATTAGTTATATTTACCAAATGACGCAGAAAAATCTGGCCGTTCAAATGCTAGAGGGGTGAAAGGCTATTTGACTAAAGCGACATTTTTTTACTCATACTCATTCGACGCATAAAAATTACCTAGCTTATTCCAAATACGTATCGACGCTTGAAAGGCAATTGTTACTAAGCGACAAAAAATCGTAAATTGAGCTAAATAAACCAAACGACGTAGGACAATTTGGCCGTTCCAATGCTAGAGCGGTGAAAGGCTATTTGACTTAAGCGACATTTTTTACTTATACTCATTCGACGCATAAAAATTACATAGCTAATTCCAAATACGTATCGACGCTTGAAAGGCAATTGTTACTAAGCGACAAAAAATCGTAAAATGAGCTAAATAAACCAAACGACGCAGAAAAATCTAGCCGTTCAAATGCTAGAGGGGTGAAAGGCTGTTTGACTTAAGCGACATTTTTTTAGCTTACGGGAGAGCATACTCATTCGACGCAGAAAAAATCGCTGATTCCAAATATCAATATATATAAAAATCAATGCCACTTTTCGTTGTAAGCTAACTCCTCCTAAACGGCTGAACCGATTTGAATTATTTTTTTTGTATGCGTTTGGGTGGCACTCTGGATGGTTTAGATTCACAATTGGACTCGGTAGGTGGCGCTGCTTTCGTATGTCACTCATTCTAAGGCGGTACGAAGTTCGCCCGGTCAGCTAGTATATAAAATCAAATAGCCTTGCACTATTGTGTTGCTTATAACCGACAAAACTCAACTCTGAAACTCCAATGAGCGACTAGTCGCTAAAAGCT
Source organism: Ptilodon capucinus (assembly GCA_914767695.1). NCBI lineage: Eukaryota > Metazoa > Arthropoda > Insecta > Lepidoptera > Notodontidae > Ptilodon > Ptilodon capucinus. The sequence continues at coordinate 3,054,428 of OU611830.1, read as the reverse complement.
TGTGCATTAGACCGTAGTAGGTGTGTTTATAAATTTTAAGCTAGCTTTGCACTTTATTGCGGCACACATTTACAAGTAAAAGCTACTGTGGCAAGTAAATGCTTGAATAGACTTCGATGCAAAACTGCGCTTTATTCAGCGCTTTTAGATCTTCATTCTTTTTTTTTTTTGGTGGCAGATAGTTTTGACATACAGAGTGTTTCAAAAGTCAGAAATAATACTTATACGTATAAAAATTGGACCGAAATTGTACCATGTTTTTTCAATTTTTTTTCGTCGTCAATTTCTATAACTCGTAATATCTCGAGTCCTATGTAAAATTAGCATGTTCTGTTTTGTTAATATTGGTAGTCGACCCTCATAAGTGTAGTTTACACTGCTGAATAGAGCAACACGATACCTGTGACAAATATTCAAAGGTCTATAACTCGGAAACTATGATAGTTATAATAATAATTTTCTGGTTACTTATAATGTTTATTTATTGTATTTGTTCTTGCTATTAATTACTTGACACTGGCTGAAATACTCCCTAATCGCAGGTGGAGCCATTCCTCATCTTATTTCCTTGCATTTTCAGTATCGCTTAAAAAAACATGAGATAGAGTCATCCGCACTCTTTATAATTATTAGTATTATTACCAATTCGCAAGAATGCCCGCCTTGAACGTAAGGGGTGCAAGTTCAAATCCCAGGCCCGCACCGCTGAAATAATTTTCATGTGCGAATGTCATTTTCAACAATGATTACCACTTGCTATGAAACGGTGAAGGAAAACATCGTGAGGAAACCTGCACGTCTATAGAAAGGCGTGTGAAGTTCACCAACCCGCACTGGGCCAGCGTGGTGGACTATGGCCCTAATCTCCCTTGTATTGAGGGGGAATGTGCCCGGTATAATGGCAATAGGCTCGCCCCATATTACATTGGGACCAAAATACATCGGCGAAGTGTGGGTGCACCTCTGCCTATCCCTTCGGGGAATACAGGCGTGATGATGTATTTTTTTTTAAGGTTACGAACTCTATTATTAAAACTTCGCTGTCCGTCCGTCCGTCCGTCTGTCACCAGGCTGTATCTCATGAACCGTGATAGTTAGAGAGTTGAAATTTTCACAGATGATGTATTTCTGTTGCCGTTATAACAACAAATGCTAAATAACATAATAAAATAAATATTTAAGGGGATGCCATACAACAAACGTGATTTTTTGCTTGTTTTTGTAGATAATGGTACGGAACCCTTCGTGCGCGAGTCCGACTCGCACTTGGCCGGTTTTTTATAGATAATGGTACGGAATCCTTCGTGCGCTAATTCGATTCGCACTTGGCCGGTTTTAATAAAAGTATTTCATAATTGACGCAGTCGAAAGCCTTTGAGAGGTCACAGAAGATACCAATGGCATCCTCTGAGTTCTCCCATGCGTCGAAGATATGCTTTATTAATTTTACACTGGCGTTGATAATGCAACAACCTTTAGTGAAACCATATTGTTGATCGTGCAGGATGTTATTTGCATTAAAATGATCTAGTAATGGAGTAAGCATTATTTTTTCAAACACTTTACTAAGTACTGGAAAACAGAAACTGGCCTATATTTAAAGTATAAAACACTAGTGGCCCGTCTCGGCTTCGCACGGGTATAGCCTATGTTACACAGTGATAATGTAACATTCAAACTGCAAAATAATTTTTGAAATCGGTTTTAGGTTAATACAAATCTTTTCTCTTTATAATACTAGTATAGGTATAGATGATTACCTACGGGACATGGAAAACGTGACTATGAACGAAAATTAAAATAAAACAGGAAATGTATACAACTTGCGATCACTCTAATTAACTATTACCTATTGTAATGTAATTCTGCCCTCTGTAGACCCCGCTTTAATTTATGTTAATGTACCTATTGGTTTTGAAACAAACTCCTTGACTTTCGGACTTCGGACACGGTTCTTTCACGTGCCAATATTTGCTTCAGATGACCAAGAAAGTTCAAATTTGGCATTCAGATAGGTCATTGGGTACATACAAAGGGATAAAACAGAAACTATTTAAATTTTATTATTTTATAATAGTTTTTTCAGTTTATTTATATATTTATTTATTACTCCAGCACCCACAGTTTCCCAAACCGTGCTGAGAGTCATGTTACAACAAATATGTATTAAAATAAAATTATCTATATACAAATAAATAAAATTGAAGTGTCTGTTTGTAATATCAAAATAGCACCTTTTTACGAATTGCATATGAAAGTATACACGATACCTATAACGAAAATGCAATTTAAAAAATTTTTGTCTGTCTGCCTGTCTGTCTGTTTGTTTGAGGTAAACTTCAAAACGGCTAAATAGATTTCGACGGGACTTTCACTAGAAGATAGCTAATATTCCAAGGCGTAACTTAGGCTACTTTATTTTTTGAAAAAGCATTAGGGTTCCGCGAAATGAACATAAAACCCATTTTTCCGGGTGATCCCCCAACCGGCTTAACCGATTTCGACAGGACTTTCACTGATAGATGGCTGATGTTACAAGGAGTAACTTAGAGTACTATATTTTTTTGTTTAAACATTAGGGTTCCACTGAAATAACGTAAAACCCATTTATCTATACATACATACATACATACAAATAAATAAAATTGAAGTGTCTGTTTGTAATATCAAAATAGCACCTTTTTACGAATTGCATATGAAAGTATACACGATACCTATAACGAAAATGCAATTTAAAAAATTTTTGTCTGTCTGTCTGTCTGTCTGTTTGTTTGAGGTAAACTTCAAAACGGCTGAATAGATTTCGACGGGACTTTCACTAGAAGATAGCTAATATTCCAAGGCGTAACTTAGGCTACTTTATTTTTTGAAAAAGCATTAGGGTTCCGCGAAATGAACATAAAACCCGTTTTTCCGGGTGATCCCCCAACCGGCTTAACCGATTTCGACAGGACTTTCACTGATAGATGGCTGATGTTACAAGGAGTAACTTAGAGTACTATATTTTTTTGTTTAAACATTAGGGTTCCACTGAAATAACGTAAAACCCATTTATCTATACAATACAAATAAATAAAATTGAAGTGTCTGTTTGTAATATCAAAATAGCACCTTTTTACGAATTGCATATGAAAGTATACACGATACCTATAACGAAAATGCAATTTAAAAAATTTTTGTCTGTCTGTCTGTTTGTCTGTTTGTTTGAAGTAAACTTCAAAACGGCTGAATAGATTTCGACGGGACTTTCACTAGAAGATAGCTAATATTCCAAGGCGTAACTTAGGCTACTTTATTTTTTGAAAAAGCATTAGGGTTCCGCGAAATGAACATAAAACCCATTTTTCCGGGTGATCCCCCAACCGGCTTAACCGATTTCGACAGGACTTTCACTGATAGATGGCTGATGTTACAAGGAGTAACTTAGAGTACTATATTTTTTTGTTTAAACATTAGGGTTCCACTGAAATAACGTAAAACCCATTTATCTATATGTTACGGCTAAAACCCGAAGTGCGGCTACACCTAGTTTTAACCGGTTAGAACTAGGTGTAGTCACTTACTCTTGGTTAAATCTAGTACGAGCCGATTGATTTCGGGTAAAACTAGGTCTATCCTTCATCATGCCGGCTACAACTAGGTCCAGCCATTCCCTGTTGGATAAAACTAGGTCTATCCGATATCATTCCGGCTACAACTATGTACAGCCAATCCCTGTTAGATAAAACTAAGGCACTAACCGGTTAAAACTAGGTGTAGCCGCACTTCGGGTTTTAGCCGTAATATATACACCAAAATTGCAATCCCAATTTATGAACATTATTTATGCACTGTATCAATGGTTAATTTAGAATTTGAAAAAGATAAAAAGAAAAACATACATTATAAAAATTTAGAACCTTAAAAACTAAAAACGAGCAAAAAAACACGTTTGTTGTATGGGAGCCCCCTTAAATATTTTTGGAACGAAGTTCCTTACGGCAGGCTTGGAGGGGATAGGGATTTTGCTACGCGACCGAACTGAAAAAAATGTGATAGTAAAACCGTAAGAAAAAATCCGTGGAAAAAAGTGCGTGGAATCAAACCGTTAAATGAGACGACTTTAGTTGATAATTTGAATTACGATGTTTTTTTATTTTATTACTTTTTTTATTTTATTACTTTTATATTTTGTTGTTTTTTTTAGGTTTTGCTATAGTTTTTATTTTATATACTAATAATAATACACACATATTAAATACATTGAGTATACTGCCATCTGTGGAACAGTCGTTGAACTATTAAAATACATAGAACTCCGGGTCGTTGTGTCGATTCTACATTAGCCGAAGGAACTTCGTTCCTACCTGGTGTCCCATGACACCACATCATTTTTTTATTCTGTTTTTAGTATTTGTTGTCATAGCGGCCACAGAAATACAAAATCTGTGAAAATTTCAACCCTCGGGTTCCCGTTTTAGCTTTTGGGTACGGAACCCTAAAAAGAACGCGGCAATAATTAACAAGTTCCAACACTTAACTTCTCAAAGTCAGAACGATTTCAAGTTTCGCCCCGAGGTGTCTCTCGGTCCTTCAAAAATATGAATAACATTTTTTTCTTACAAAGTCTCGAAAAGAGGTTAGGGTTTAAGAATGAAATCAAATGGAGCAGCAGTATTATTTTGATATATTACCATTTTGTTGGAGCTTGGTGGTGCTGGCACTATGCTTTTCCAGTGAAATGGCAGACTGCACTGTTTGGTAAGTTGGCTCGAGAGTCCATAAGGATTTATCCAAGACATCTATACTAGCTTCTACCCGCGACTTCGTCCACGCAGACTTCAATAGTTCAATATCGTTATAAATTATAGCCTATATGTTATTCTGATGTATAAACAATAATACTGTAAAGTTTTATCCAAATCCGTTCAGTAGTTTTTGCGTGAGAGAGTAATAAACATCCATCCATCCATGCATCCGTCCATCCTCACAAAGATCACTCTGTCACTGGTGTAAAATACTATCCGTGGAGCATTCGCCATTTCTATGGCAGTTCAGTCTATACAGTTATTTTTGTCTCCTTGCAATAGAGGGAAGTGGATATTTTTTTACCTCAATTCCTTTTACACAATTCTTCGATTCAATTCGTGAGGGTTTCAAAACAATGTAGCTATTCCCCGAGACTCGCCGAGGATCAAACCTCGGTGTCTTCGTTGGATACCGCTGTCGGTTCTGGCTTACATGAGTACCAGTGGTAGGAATGTCCGGCGGACTTGGTCCTATATTAAAAAAAACTAGCTGTGCCCGCGACTTCGGGCGTGGAACTTAAGAATAAAAATTAGCCTAAGTCATTCCTTATACCATTGGCTGTCAAAATCGGTTCCACCGTTTCAGAGATTTATAACAAAATATAATGTAAAACCCCTAAATAGTAGCCCTAGTTACCCCTTTGCACATATCTCTATCTCTTTCAACTATCCAATTTGTTTTAAGGAAAACCGCTTATGTGCGACTTGGACTCCTACACAAAAGATTCCGTAACATTGCTCTAGAGGGAATAACTTAACTTTTCCGTTGGAAAACTGTTGTCTTGACACATAGAAATACATCGCAATTAGTTTATCAATAATTTTACAATCGCAAACAAATCAGTTTTATGCATTCTAACTAAACATTTAATATTATCGGATTTTTCCCTATGCTATGGCGATAAGACAATGATTTTTGCCAAATTTCTTGATTCTACGTCAACGGGAAGTACCCTATAAGTTTTATTCCTTTGCGAATGTTCTCAATATGCATACAACTATATATTTTGATTGCGTTAGGAGTGGAGGTATCAATTTCAACTTGATACCTCCACGCTTTCCTGAGAAAAAGGGCATTGACACACAGACATACAACGAAGTGATCGTGTAAGATTTCCTGTTTTCCTACTGAGGTAAGGAACCCTAAAAATGGTCACATTGATTTTTTTACAAGCTTGATATTAGCTTGTAACGTCAAGTCAATGTCCGGGTGGAATCTTGTAACTGAATTTTAAATCAGTTATCTTTAACCGATTGAGCTGATATTTGGTATACACGCCTACTTTGGATGGCAATGCATCCTTAGCTATGTGACGTCATTCTAATTCCAATATGGCGGATCATCCAAGATGGCGGAATAGTTATTTTTTCTGCACTACCAAAGTATGGGTATCAAATGAAAGGGCTTGCCGAGGAAAACACGAAAACTAAGGGCAATTAAATAAATGCTTGTTTTTAAAAAGATTTTTAGCATTAATTTATTATGACCCTATGTTGGTCATGTGTATTTTTAGGGTTTCGTACCCTAAGGGTAAAACGGGAACCCTATTACTGAGACTTCACTGACCGTCCGTCCGTCCGTCTGTCACCAGGCTATATCTCATGAACCGTGATAGTTAGAGAGTTGAAATTTTCACAGATTATGTATTTCTGTGGCCGCTATAACAATAAATACTAAAAAATTGAATAAAATAAATATTTAAGGGGGCTCCCATACAACAAACGTGATTTTTTGCTCGGTTTTAGTTTTTAGACAGTGTACCAACGGCAAAGTTAAGTGTGTTTCTCTGTCTAGTGTATCTTTTCCTTAGAGTAATGCTCGGTGCTTTTACAGTTTAGATACGAAAGCCTCGGTGCACGACTCCAGCTCGCACTTGGCCGGTTTTTAAATCTTTTGTCTGTTTCAGCTTTTGTTGCGTTCATATTAGGAGGTATGGGTATCACGTGTGGAGTACATAGATTTTTCACCCATAAATCTTACAAGGCGAAAACACCGCTAAAAATATTCCTCATATGGTGTTTTATGTTATCTGGTCAGGTAAGCCCCGTCCGCGGCACGTGTTGATTGATCCTCCCGACACGATCACCGCCCTCTTCGACCCGGGCGTTGAGAGGGCCACCAACACACCTACACCAGCCTCAAACAGACACCGATCTCGCCGGCGAGGTCGAGGAACCCCCTCTTCCGCTCGTAGGTGCATCTTTGCACCTAGGAGCGCAGTCACTACCTCTCCCCTCACGGTAACTGCCCAAGCCGAGGTCGTGCCCTCTGTGGCGCCCTTGAGCTAGTTGCCACCCCTTTCCGCCCTTCAGGCCTTGGTAGGAGTGCACTCTGCGCTCGCCACTCCTCCGGTAAAGCTGTAAAGGCCACCTCACGGCCAACAGTGTAAGTCCTTCAAAAAAAAAAAAAACTGGTCAGGTAAGTATACGAGTATTATATTATTATTTCAGAAGAACGAAATAAAACTTTGACGTTTGCATCAGTATCGGGTATACAACAGAATGGTATAAAAAAGTTATCGAAATTCGATCATGATTTTTCAATTTATTTTTCGTCGTCAATTTCTATAACTTGTAGTATCTCGAGTCCTATGTAAAATTTGCATGTTCTGTTTTGTGAATATTCGTAGCCGCCCATCATAAGTGTAGTATACACTGCTGAATAGGTTTATGGATGTACCCAAAGGCCAGAACACGATACCTGTGACAAATATCCAAAGGTCTATAACTCAGAAACTATGATAGTTAGTTATAATCTTCACTAGGCATCCACATATGAGTTACAGTATATTATTATGTACTTAAAATTTTATTTCGGACTTCTGATACACCCTGTACAATGTGATTCAGAATGTGTTAAATATGTATAAATATCGCCAGACAACTTGTACTCATCGTATGAAACGGTGAAGGAAAACATCGTGAGGAAACCTGCACGTCTATAGAAAGGCGTGGGAAATTCACCAACCCGCACTGGGCCAGCGTATAGGACTATAGCCCAAAAATAATAGGCTCGCTCACAATTACATTGGGAACAAAATACATCGGCAAAGTGAGGGCGCACTGCAGTGCACCTCTGCCTACCCCTTCAGGGAATACAGGCGTGATGATGATGATGATGGGGGCTCAATTAAATAGCTACCATACAATGGACTGGGGGTGATCCTATTAACAACAAGACCAGGGAAAATTTTGGAATTGCCATTTCCCACATTCGCCTTTGATTGAACCCGCAAATACGTGGTGCACTGTGCCTTCGTTCAAACCACTACACAAATCTGGAAAAACTACAAATAACTTTACCACACTTCTGTCAATTCACCAGAATTCCATTTTCAACTGGGTTCGGGATCATCGTCTTCATCACAAATACAGTGATACAGAAGCTGACCCTCACAACGCGAACCGAGGACTATTCTTCTCTCATATCGGCTGGCTGATGACAAAGAAGAACGAACAAGTGATAAAGTATGGAAAGAAGATTGATATGAGTGACATTCTCAATGATAAACACGTCATGTTCCAAGAGAAGTGAGTATCTGTACTAATAGTATAAAGCTGAAGAGTTTGTTTGTTTTGGTTTGAATTTAAAAATGATATTTGTGTTGAATAGTCCATTTATAAGGTTATAGGCTATAAAACATCACACTACGATCAATAGCAGCAATAAAGAATGTGGCAAAAAAGGAAAAAAAAAAAATCCTTTTGAGAGCTTCCGCTGCGTACGTTGCGTATACGGTTAGAGTTACGCAAAAAATATATATTACGGAATTGTTCCCCTTTAAAAGTTCTAAAAAAGGGGCCAACATAGCTTATAAATTAATGAACATATATTATATACCCGTTAAAATCATATCGGGTAATAACAACCCTAAAAAAGTAAATATTTACAGCCAAAAAAAGAAACTAATAATCAACCTAAATGAAAACTCCTTAAAAAGCCGTATACAACTACATCATCCACGTAAATAATTATCATAATTAACATAAAAATGTTCATAAAATGAAAACTGCTTGGCCGTACAATTTTAAATTTGTATGGGACCAAATGGCATCTATTCCGCATCAAACAAAAAAAGAATAACGTAAATCGGATCATAACTCGCAGCGTAATCGGTTTACATACATAAAAAAAAAACATACCGATCGCATTGAGAACCTCCTCCTTTTTGGAATTCGGTTAAAAACGAATGAGATTAAATTATATCCAAGTTTATTTTAACAGCTTTTCGACGTTTTGAAGTATCTATACTTTCTGATATAATTTTTTCAATGTTTATCAGGTACTTTAATACCCTGAAACTGCTGAACTGCTTCATACTCCCAACCATGATAAACATCTGGTTGTGGGGTGAGAGTTGGCGCTGTGCAATTGCCTGGCAATGTGTCATACGTTACCTTGCTGTTCTACACTCTGAACTGACAGTGAACAGCCTGGCGCATGCCATTGGATACAAGCCTTATAACAAGTAAGTAGTAAGTTTCATCCACCATCTTTATCACTGTCCTCATCCATTTTTATTTATGTGTATTCATTGAATTTACCCTTGCTATTAATTACTAGATACTGGCTGAAATACCCGCTAAACGCAGGTGGAGCCATTCCTCATCTCATTCCATTACAAATCATCATTACATTAATGTCGTAAAAAACCAAAAGAAGAAGTAGAGAACCATTTTTAGGGTACCGTACCTAAAATCGAAAAAAATAATCTTATAGGATTCCTATATTTATGATTATAGGATCTAATAGCAGTGGTAGCCGAGTGGTCGAACGCACGCCTTGCAAATCAAAGTGTGCAGGTTCAAACCCCGGCTCGCACCTCTGGGTTCATGTGCGAATCTCATTTACATCCGAGATTACCACTTCCTATGAAACGGTGAAGGAAAACATCGTGAGGAAACCTGCACGTCTGAGGGAACTTGACTAGTTCTCGATAGATGTGTGAAGTCTGCCAACCCGCACCGGGCCAGCGTGGTGGACTATGGCCTGAATCCCCCTCGCATTGAGGGGAGGCCCGTGCCCAGCAGTGGGACATTAAAAAAGGGCTGTAGTTATATTATATATATATAGGATTCCTGTGTGTCAACACCCATTTTGTCAAGGACACGTGGAAGTATCAATTTGAAATGTACAAAGACGTAAGTCTACAGACCCTTGGGGCTGTAAAACGATCAAACTTCTAAGGTAGTCCTTCGATGCGCGAGTCCAGCTCGCACTTGGCCGGTTTTTATTTATAATGTGTATTTATTGAATTTTCTCTTGTGATAAATAATTTAACACTGGCTGAAATACCCGCTAACCGCAGATGGAGGCATTCCTCATCTTATTCCTTAATTATCATCATTTCGTTAGAAAATAATTAAATAACGTCACCAGCATGCCGGTCTTCCCCGAAGACAGCGCATTTCACCATTGTATTTTGGTCCCAATGGGGGCGAGCCTGTTGCCATTATCCCGTGCACGTTCCGTTACGTTACGTGGGTGACTTGGGCCATATTTCACCACGCGGGCCCATTGCGGGTTGGTGAACTTTACACGCATTTCTATAGACGTGCCGGTTTTAGGTTTAGAAAGTGCTAATCATTTGTGAAAATGACATTCGCATATGAAATCTGGGAATATGAGAGATGTGAGGTTTAAGCTGTACCTCCGGTTATAAAATCAGCGCGTACTTTTGAATTACCTTCGATCTAAATATTGACACAGCAGAAGGTACAAGCAATCTAATTGACCATGCCTTAGCTTGTCCAAGCATAGCAAATGTTATAATTGTGTGAATGCAAAAAAAAAAACCAGCCGAGTCGGACTCGCGCACGGAGGGTTTCGTACCATTATCTATAAAAACGCCAAAAAAATCACGTCTGTTGTATGGGAGCCCCCTTAAATATTCATTGTATTCTGTTTTTTAGTTTTTGTTGTTATAGCGGCAACAGAAATACATCATCTGTGAAAATTTCAACTCTCTAGCTATCACGGTTCATGAGATACAGCCTGGTGACAGACGGACGGACGGACGGACGGACAGCGAAGTCTCAGTAATAGGGTTCCCGTTTTACCCTTTGGGTACGGAACCCTAAAAAATAGAGTCATCTATATTCTGTCTATACATGGTGTTTCAGAAGTCCGAAATAATACTTTGACCTTTGCATCAGTATTGCGTATACAACTGAATGGTATGAAATTTTGATCGAAATTCGATCATGCTCCTCCAACATTTTTTTCGTCGGCAATTTCTATAATTTAATATCTCGAGCCCTATGTAAAATTTCCTAGTTCTGTTTTGTGAATATTGGTAGCCCTCATATGTGTAGTTTACACTGCAGAATAGGCTCCATAATATACCCAAAGACCAGAACACGATACCTGTGACAAATATTTAAAGGTCTATAACTTAGAAACTTTAATAATTAGGTATACTCTGTCTTCACTAAGCATCTGCATATGATAAAAAGTATATGTACAAAGTATTATTTCGGACGTCTGATACACCCTATATAAAATGATTTGCAGATTGCAGGCTTATTATAGCCATTCTTAACCACATAGTATATACAGGTTCAATTATTTTTATTTATTATTATGTCATTTTCAACAATGATTACCACTTGCTGAACGATGAAGGAAAACATCGTGAGGAAACCTGCACGTCTGTAGAAAGGCGTGTGAAGTTCACCAACCCGCACTGGGCCAGCGTGGTGGACTATGGCCCAAATCTCCCTCGTATTGAGGGGGAATGTGCCCGGTATAATGGCAATAGGCTCGCCCCCTATTACATTGGTACCAAAATATATCGGCGAAGTGTGGGTGCACTACAGTGCACCTCTGCCTACCCCTTCGGGGAATACAGGCGTGACGATGTTTTTTTTTTTTTTTTTAATTGTTTCAGGAACATAGTGCCAGTTGAAAACTGGTTTGTCTCCATCGTAACCTTTGGTGAAGGTTGGCACAACTATCACCACGTTTTCCCCTTCGACTTCAAAGCAGCTGAGCAGTTCGATCTCCTGGACTGGTCGACATTCTTTATAAAATGGTGGAACAGGAAGGCATGGGCTTACGATCTAAAGGAAGCGACACCAGATATGATCAACTCAGTTGTCAATAGATTAGGAAATATAAGAGAGTGAATATTTCAGAGTAAATGTTTTGAAGAATCAATAGCCTTGAATTTATTTGATGTTATAAACTTTTTGCATTGAAATTGTAGATTTTTTTAAAATTAAAAAACTGGTTTTTGTATGAATTTTATGTCTATATCGGCTTCATTATTATTCATAACGTGTATTTATAGATTTTTCTCTTATCATTAATTACTTGGCACTGGCTGAAATACCCGTGAATCACAGGAGGAACCATTCCTCATCTTATTAAATTTCATTCATTTCGTTAAGACAGGAGAATTGACATAGCTTTCATAAGTTTCCTAAAATAAAGTGAGTCAATCAGTAATATATTATTTTTATTATTTGTGAGAGGCGTGTGAAGTTAACCAACTCGCACTGGGCCAGCGTGGTGGACTATGGCCCAAAACTGTCCTCCGTATTGAGGGAGAATGTGCCTGGTTAACGTCCCACTGCTGGGCACGGGCCTCCCCTCAATGCGAGGGGGATTCAGGCCTTTGTCCACCACGCTGGCCCAGTGCGGGTTGGCAGACTTCACACATCGAGAACTAGTCAAGTTCCCTCAAACGTGCAGGTTTCCTCACGATGATTTCCTTCACCGTTTCATAGCAAGTGGTAATCTCGGATGTAAATGAGATTCGCACATGAAACCCAGAGGTGCGAGCCGGGGTTCGAACCTGCACACTTTGATTTGCAAGGCGTGCGTTCGACCACTCGGCTACCACTGCATACTTCCCCCTATTACATTGGGTCTAAAATACATCGGCGAAATGTGGCCTCACCTGTAGTGCACCTCTGCCTACCCCTTCGGGCAATACAGGCGTAATGATGATGTGTATTCAATACTTGCTTTAAAAACCTGCCGATTGGTATGTGAAACCTTTTACTTATTATGCTTGTCACAAGACTGTGAGATTTTTATTTATTTTGCAAACCTGTTTTTATTAGTCGTCTGTGTATCACATCAGACAACAATCTATACAAATATAAATTAATGTTAAAAAAACTTTTTAATAACAAGCTTTTATTTAATTGCCCTTAGTTTTCGTGTTCACCTCAGCAAGCCCTTTCATTGGATACCCATACTGTGGTACTGCGAAAACATAAATATTCCGCCATTTTGGATAAACCGCCATATTGGAATTAGAATGACGTCACATAGTTAAGCATGCATTGTCATCCAAAATAAGCGTGTATACCAAATTCCAGCTCAATCGGTTAAAGATTTAAAATTCAGTTGCAAGATTCCACAAGGACATAAATTGCAAGTTAATATAAAGCTTGTAATAATAAAAATAGACCTTGACATTAGTCAAGTATATAATATTATAATGTTTTATTTTTTGTTAAGTTCTATTGTTTTTTTTTTGTTTTTCTCACACAGTGTTTGTAGGTAAATAATTGATAAGATGAATAAAAACACTTACTATATTTATATCTTGTAAAGGATCTTTCGGTCACAATCAGAGATTGGTTGTACGAGTTTAGTTATTCAATAAACAGATTGTTTCAGAAGTCCGATATAATACTTGGACGTTTGCATCAGTATCGGGTAAACCATCAGTATCGGGTATCTTCAAGAAACGAGCATACTCATTCCTTAAAGGCCGGCAACGCACTTGCGATGCCCCTGGTGTTGCAGGTGTCCATGGGCGGAGTTGAACACTTGCCATCAGGTGAAACGTCTGCTCGTATGCCTTCCTATCTCATAAAAAAAACCACTGAATGGTACAAAAAACTGATCGAAATTCGAGCATGTTTTTTCAACTTTATTATCGTCATAAATTTCTTTAACTCGTAATATCTCAAGTCCCATGTAAAATTTGCATGTTTTTTTTTGTGAATATTGGTAGTTGCCCCACATAAATGTAGTGTACACTGCTGTAAAGAGCTAAGAATGCACCCAAAGGCCAGAACACGATACCGGTGACAAACATTCAAAGGTCCATAACTCAGAAACTATGATAGTTAGGTATAAACTGTCTTCACTAAGTATCTACATAGGAGTTACCGTATATACCTTAGTATTATTTCGGACTTCTGATACACCCTGTATATGCATAATACTAGCAGTGCCCGCGACGTCGCCCGCGTGGTATTTAGGGAGATTAAAAATGGGTATGTAGCCTAATTTACGCCTTGGAATATCAGCTATCTGCCAGTGAAAGTCCCGTCAAAATCGGTTCAGCCGTTTGGAAGTTTACCCGGAACAAAAACGACAGCGACAAAAAAAATAAAAATTGCATTTTCTTTACAGATGTAAAAAGGTAATATTTAGGTATTTCATTTATTTGTATAGATGTATGCATTTTAATCTTTTTTTAATTTAAAAAACCTACAACAGTAAGTATAAATAGTATACAATGCAAGAACCACAATAAATAATACAGTAATTGCTATTCCAAGTGTAGTTAGAACTAGTTCTATTTCCAGGTATTGTGTCCAGGAGATGTTGGCGGCGGGCACGCGCAGATGCGCGGCGCCGGCGTGCCGCAGCACGTGCTCCGTCCACCACACGGCGCGCTCCAGCGGCCGCTGCGGCTGATCCAACATCAACCCGCGCAGACGCACTATGTTGCGACGATAACTGGAAAATATATGGACCAAAGAAGTGTTTATTTTGTCACATTAGGGACGCGCTCTTCAATTCATTGCCAATATTGAAAGGAACTGTATGGACACATAGAAAACGCTTATTTTTCACAGAAATGTCTTCGATGACGCAAATTTTGACCTTATGGCCGCTATCTAGTTGCCACACAAATTTATTGCTTATGAGCATTAGAAAAGGGTACCTACATTTTCAAAAAACAGTTAAGTTTTCCCAATGCAGTGAGGAAGCCGTTATGCTTCGAGCAATAAAACAGGGTAGCAAAACTGCATGATCGCCTTTGCTAGACTTACATCACGAAATTGATTTTGTCTCTTTTCCTCGGGTGTAATAAGACAGAGAGTGAGCGTACTAGAAGCATGCTAACATAGATATAACTGACCTTTGATCTTCAATAACTGTAGTAATAGCATTCCTAAAGTCTTCTTCGGTAAGTTTTTCCAGATCCAATTTCAGTCCCATCTTATTGTGCACATATTTTTCAACATTATGCCATTGGTCTCCAAGCATTGGTACTCCGATGAGTGGTACCCCAGCTGTAATAGCTTCGTCAGTCGATTGAAGACCTCCTTGTGTTATAAACACCTTAATATTTGGATGCTCTGCAAAGAAACAGCGACGACATAGACATTATCTGTAATGCGACATTATGTAGAAAAAACCGGCCAAGTGCGAGTCGGACTCGTACACGAAGGACTCGTACCATTATCTATAAATACGGCAAAAAAAACACGTTTATTGTATGGGAGCCCCCTCAAATATTCATTTTATTCTGTTTTTTAGTATTTGTTGTTATAGCGGCAACAGAAATACATCATCTGTGAAAATTTCAAGTCTCTAGCTATCACGGTTCATGAGATACAGCCTGGTGACAGACGGACGGACGGACGGACGGACAGCGAAGTCTCAGTAATAGGGTTCCCGTTTTACCCTTTGGGTACGGAACCCGAACAAAACGTCGTATTTTTGTGTTCGTGTTGTCGTGTATTTCGTTTAATCCATCAGATAACGTAATGACAATCGTAGGTAAAATCACCGTGGGAAACTGTAAATCAAACAATGTAAGTACAAGACTAATGTTTGTAGCAGGTAGTTATAGAGTCTATTTTAGCTTGGTTGTCTGAATTCCTCTTTTCATAAATTTACTACGCACAATCATTATACGTTGACAATGAGATGCCTATTAACTTCAATCGTTAAACCGGTTTTTAAAATACGAAAGACTTTGAATATTAAATAATTATCTTGTGAATTGTTATGTTATTATGATCTTATAATTGGCCGTTGGACAGTTTTTGGTATTTCATCTGCTAGCGGAAGAAGTGAAGTCAAATTAGTGGTTGAAAATAAAATCAACAGATCTCATCTCAAGAGTTCAATATCCTTTGAAATAATGGTTTGGTTTAGTAACCCTCACTGTACCAGGATTGTGGAGGATGTCCTCTTTCAATTAATAATAGCTCTTTTTACATCCTACTACTGGGCACATACCTCCTCTAAATGCTGGGGGGATTCAGGATATATATATAGTTTATTACGCTGGCCCAGTGCGAGTTGGCAGACTTAAGTTACTAGTGAGGTTCCCTCAGACGTTTAGGTAGCCTCAAGATGTTTTCCTGCACCGTTCTTAGCAAGTGATAATCCCGGTTGAAAATGAGACGCGCACATTAAACTCAGTGATACGAGCCGGAGTTTGAACCTGCAGACTTTAATTGCAAACCATACTTTCGATCATTTGGCTACTACCTACAGCTTATTTCGTATATGTCCCCATTGACCTTGTTAGAACTGTATAAAGTGTATAAGTTTTTACTGACTGAGTAAATCTGACTGTGGCAACCACTTGGATATTCTGATATTCTCAGATCGTCCAGGCAATTCATCCTTATCCCATTTCCACAATACATCGTATGGAAGCTGAGAAAACACTTTAACAATAATCTGTATCTTCTCTGGCGGCAGTAATGAAGAATCCACGTTTGTTCCAAAGCTTAGGTAGATGACACCATGTTTGGATGAATCCAGATAAATTTTGAGGTCCTACAATAGAAAATACAGGTAGTTTAATAAGTTTATATTTAGTAAGTTAAAGATGTCTTTTTACGAAATGAATTAAATGATGAAATTTTAATGCATAAGATGAGGAATGCCTTGACCTGCTACTAGAGCGGGTATTTCACCAATATCTAGTAATTAATAACAAGGAAAAATTAAATACATAATAAAAAAAATATCGATGATCGTGATAAAGATGGCGGATAAATCAAAATGTAGTAGCTTACCATCTGGTAAACTAGTTTTTACATTACTCAACACACAGAACAGTTCCAGGTTATATCAGTCCTAGTAAACTCACTCTACACTTGATAAGTTTATTTTAGGTTATATTATATAGCATTCTATGAAACGGTGAAGGAAGACATCGTGAGGAAGCCTGCACGTTTGAGGGAACTTGACTAGTTCTCGATAGATGTGTGAAGTCTGCCAACCCGCACCAGGCCAGGGTGGTGGATTATGGCCAGAATCCCTCTCGCGTTGAGGGGAGGCCCGTGCCCAGCAGTGGGATGTTAAAAAGGCTGTAGTTAGTAGTCATATACAACAGTACTTACGTCAGGTAGTTCCTTCTCTGGCATCTGATGTAGACCTCCCATGTAGATTACAGAAGGAGGCACCGCTCTCGCCCCATCATAAACCGGATTCACGTTCAAGAATAGCATATTAATATTATTCTTCAACTCTTTAATGGGAGGAACATTCTTGAAATGCCTTTGGAGCATAGCATCTGCTTCGGCCTCATGTATCCCCATTAACTCTTCCACCAGATATAAATTATATATCTCCAAAACTTTATCGATCATCGTGAGGTTGTAATGCTTACGCTTTAAGACTCCTGTATCAAGGATTGGATGGCTCGAAGCTCCTACTGCTTCATAATCTCCTGGTAATGCACCAAATGAACTGATTTGTATGACAGGCGCTTTGTAAATGTGAGAAAATACCAATGCCGCTCTGGAACATGCTTCGAGCAGTAACAAATCAAACGTCTGATTTTTATCATTAATCAACTTCTTTACATTATTATCTTGCAGTTGATTATCGAGTATTACGTTGAATGTATCTAAAATGTCTCCAGCTTGTGTTAATAAATTCTCTTTGTTACCTTTAGCGGCCGGAATGAAATGTTCTCGCCATATTTGATACGATACATCGTGTACGTCGATTTCTGTTATGTTTTTTGGTGTGTTACCCTCCTTGAACGCTGGATCGGGTGTTATGATGACCAGTTCATGTCCTTGCTTAGCTAGTTCTTGTGTCAGAGGCCGAAATACGACTTGATGGCTGATCGACGGTATCGGAAATACGGCCAGTATTCTTGCTGCTTCACTTTCACTGGTGAGTAGAGCGCAGCACAGTAAGTGCATCAGCTTGTGCATTGTGACCGCGAATGAAATGATAAGATTGCCAATCGCTATGATGCCGATGTATGAGTGTAACCTCGCACATACTGGAGCGTCGAAATTGTTGACATTACCAAAATGAACTGTTTTAGCTCATAGAAGAAGTGTTGATGCAAAATTTTTGCCGCACGTGTCTTGACGCCTTAGTATGCGCAGGGCTTTCAGCCCATGCTGTAGTTGTGGCATGAACGCCGAGACTAGTCTTATGTCACAGTATATCTTGATTTTGTCTCTTTCTTTCGAATGAAATTAGACACAGTCTTGACATGCGTGCTTACCCCACTGGGGTGCTAAATTTTTTAAATGTAATTTTTAAAAATAAAAAACTTGAGAGGTGTCAAGGGACACCCGGATGGAACGAATGAACGCGATGGAACCTTTTGCAATAAATAAAAAAGACAAAAAAAAAGTACATATACATACACACACACACACACACACATCGAAATCAAAATCGGAATCGGAACCGAAACCGAAATTGAAATCACACACACATTTACAAAAGTGTTGTTACAACTTTTACTCTCGGACACACATTTACAAAAGTGTCGGTCGACACTTTTAGTCTTAATTTTTTCCGTCTAGCCCTTTTTTTTTTTTTGAATGCACTACGCTGTTGGCCGTGAGTTGGCCTTTACAGCTTCACCGGAGGAGTGACCGTCTAGCCCCCTTTCGCAACGCGCCATAAGGAACTACGTTCCAAAAAAACTGTCGTATTTGGCATTTCGTTTTGACATAAGTCAAACTAGAGATGCCAGAATTGGGCCCCATTCTCTAATAAATTCTATACAAATTCTCGCTTAATCGACATTATCTCTCATTCAACATACTATGTGGAAAAAAAAACGCCACATTGGTCGTAATTTTTCGTTTTGTTTCGACTCGTCAATCATGTGAGAATTATCCCCTGCTTTACTGATTTACATGAGAGGCTATTCCAATTGTTCGTGCCTAATAACTATTGTCGGGCAAGACGGCACAAGTTGTTTGCTGTGCCGCAGTGCCGCACGGTCGCTCGTGCGTTGTCCCCCATACCTCGCATGCTAACTGCGCTCAACGCCCTTGTGTGCCAAAATCCCGAGCTGGACTTATTTGCTGATGAATGGAAGGTGATAGTGTCAGAAAGTGTGAAGATGTGTGAGATGAAAGAGTGAAAGGTCTATCTGTCTTACCTTTTGTATTGTCTTACTTATTGTGTTACTGTATCATTAGTGTAAGTGGCAATTGTATTGCCGTTCTAATTGATTGATAAATAAATAAATAAATAAATTTGTTAATGAGTCAATACAGTTCGTTTTATTTATGACAAACATGTCGACGGACGCGATTTAACGCTCTAGTGTGCGCGAGGCATTACGTCATCACTTGTATGACTGCAATAATTATCAGCTTGCATCTCCCTCGGTTTTGATGTCTATAGCACGGTATAAATATCTACAGTATTACAATATCTCAAGGATCTACTATCTCAAGGACAGGGCCGAGTTACAACTCGGCCCTGTCCTTGAGATAGTTACCTACAGCCCCGCGGTACGTGAACACGCGATAGGGCTACCCGCTTACACTATTTTAATGTCATTTACCTACTTGAGTTTCTTTCTAGTTTTGGATTGTAAATATATGTATTATTAAAAAAAAATTAAATTCGGTGTGAATAAAATAGGAAGTGTTGAATAAAAATACATATTGTGTTTTTTTAATTAATAGATTTATTAAAAAATACCACCCATAGATAAACTATTGGTCTCGCTTCGCTCGACTAGATACCGCGCTCTCTGAAAACAAAAGCTCCGTGAATGCGGCAACTCGTTATTGTAGTGTGTGTAAGACAATTTGCAAGGATGCTAGTGTGCGTGAAGAATTGTGTTGCGAGCTGCTCAACTGTTACCGGAGTTAATGTAAAAAATATTTTGCGTGTATGGGGAGACGAATAAAATTGTTCATTTTTCAACCCATATTCTCTGGGTTATACTGGGTATATCTGGGTAAATACAAAGTTATTCAGTTTCATGGGTAGAATCACCCCTGGAAAAAGTGTCAGCTAACATTTTGACATTAAATAATATAGAACTAGGTTAAGTATATAATAACTAGGTTAGATAAATGAAAAAGGTTGTAGTATATATAAGGTATAGTATATACAATACAATACAATACAATAACAATAAATTCACAAAATCTCAACCACGGGGAACTTGATTCTTGTATACGCAGTAACACTGAATGGCGTTTAGGTTTCATGTTATTTTATGTTGAAATTTCGAAATTATACGATATTTACTGATGGTATGTGATCCCAGTGCCTTTCTTATTTCTTGTAGTATTATTTTTATACAGATTCACTACGCAAACTGGCATTTTACTTTGAATTATGCACGAAATTTAATAACACATTCGGTATGTACACCTCACACACAGCTTGCAGTGTGACTGACACGGGTACGCCGATTTCGGCGTAGTATTTGTTGCCGCATTTGACAAGTACGGCGGGCGGCGGTACCTAGGCGAGCGAAGCGAGGTGCTTCACTGAAGAGTGCAACCCATGCACCAAAATACATGGATAATAAAGAATTTATTTTTTTAAATATTTTCATTAGTGCTGCTCATTTCTTGCCTCTACAGCGGAACAAAGTTCACCGGGTCAGCAAAAGCAATAGCTTATATACATTATTATATACATAATAATGTATATAAGTCAATAACGCCCTGAGTATTGCTTCATTCAAATAGCCTTTCACCCCTCAAAATGGTATTATTATTTTGAAATTAAACTATTTTACGGATTTTATCGCGTTTATTTACTATTTTATTTTCCCGACGTTTCGGCTGCTTTACAGCAACCATGGTCACGGGGGGACTGAGGTGTTAGACGTCCTGATGTCATAGTTAATAACTGGGTACCCTCATATTTAGTTGTTGTTTGCGGTCCGATCCACGCAGAAAGTGCTTACGGTGTCCTGAGGTCTTGCAATGGTACACTTGGTTTTGGATTTAATCATATTGATTACTGGATCCCAAGTTGGTGGTAGCACCCAGCCATCTTCCCTATTGAAATTAGGATGTTTTTTAATTTCAATGGCCTCACGTATCATCCTTGGTCGGAGTCGGTGTTCTTTAGCGAGGATATGCGGTTTATCAAATCTGATATAATGGCGGGTGCGGTCCTGTACATGTTCACAGATTGCAGACTTCGTGGAGCGTCGGTGTTTCACGTCAGCTATATGTTCTTTTACGCGGGTTTTAATTGATCTTTTTGTTTGTCCTATGTAAGAGAGCCCACATTCACAATCGAGTTTGTATACCCCTGCATCTTGTAGAGGAATGTGACACTTGACAGGTGGTAAAAACTGACTAATCTTCTTCGGTGGCTTGAAGTAAGTTTTGATTGAAGCCCGTTTCAAGATGTAGCCAATCTTGTCTGTGACACCTCTTATGTATGGTAGTACAGCAGGTAGACGCTCAACTGTGGCTGGTTTCACTCGGTCACTGTGATGGCGGCGTGGGACCCGAAGCTTGTTGTCATGCAATACTTGCTTGACGTGGTGGATCTCGGCAGCCAGGTGTTGCTCATCACAGATCCCTTGTGCTCTCTGAAACAAAGATTTACCCACGGTAGCTAACTGTGTTGGATGGTGGTGAGATTCACCGTTTAAGTACCTATCGGTATGGGTCTTTTTCCTATACACGGTGTGGCCTAAGGTGTTATCAGGATTACGGATCACTAAAACATCTAAGAAAGCTAGAGTATTGTTGGCCTCTAACTCCATTGTAAATTTGATTTTAGAGTGTATGGAGTTAAGATGGTTTAGAAATGCTGTTATTTTGTCAGATGGTAATATTGTGAAAGTATCGTCTACGTACCGCTTGTAGAATCTTGGGGTCACAGGTGAAGTGCGAAGGGCTGTCTCCTCGAAGTCTTCCATGAATATATCGGCGACAACGGGAGAAACAGGAGAGCCCATCGCTACACCATCTACTTGCTTGTAGAACTGTTCATTCCACAACAGATACCCGGATGTGAGGCAATGTCTTAAGAGTTCAGCATATTCCTCAGGCATGTTATTCTCTGCTAGCTTCTTTGATACTATTTCGATGCAGTCTACTACAGGTAGACAGGTAAACAAGGACTGAACATCAAAACTGACCATAGTTTCATTGTCCGCAAGATGTAGATGTTTAATCTCACTGACAAAATGGTATGAATCCTTTGTATGTGCTCTTGTGTGTCCTCTTAGTAGTGAGAGCACCTTCGCTACGTGCTGAGCCAGACTGTATGTTGGTGTGTCAATCTGGCTTACAATGGGGCGCAGCGGGGCCTCGGGCTTGTGTATTTTAGGTAACCCATACAACTTAGGCGGTTTTGCGCACGAAGGTATCAATGATTTGACGTCTAGATTCAATGCGTCGGAGTGTTTCTTTATTAGATCGGTAGTTGTTTTTAACACGTTTGTAGTTGGGTCTGTTTTGACCTTTTTGTATGTCGTTTCATCCGATAGAAGTTCTAAAATTTTTGCATTGTAATCTGACGTATCCATTATTACCGTTGCATTTCCCTTATCCGCGCGGAGAATAGTAATGTCTGTCCTAGTACGTAAGTTCTTCAACGCTAAATACTGGTTCTTAGGAAGATTTTGTTTGGGCACTGAACTACGGCGTAACAACGATGATACGTCCTGTCTTATTGCCTCAGAGTCTTCCTTTTTAAAATTGTTTTTGGCTAGAACATCCTCGACGCTACAGATAATGTCTTCATAAGGGATCCTGCGAGGCGGTACAGCGAAATTTAGCCCTTTCTTTAATATATAGAAGTATATATTAAATAGTAAATAGTAAATAAACGCGATAAAATCCGTAAAATAGTTTAATTTCAATGTATAGTGTTCGCGTAAATATAAGAAAACAATATGGTATTATTATATAAAAAAAAATGATATCTAAAAAATTATTACGATTGTTTTATCTTCACGTATGTTGAGTATAACATTAATTGTCTAAATAAGTAATATAAACATGTAAAAATGATTACAGTGATAGACAGTAGTGCTAGTAGTACAGTAAGAACTAGTTCTATTTCAAGGTATTGTGTCCAGGTTATGTTGGCTGCGGGCGCGCGCAGATGCGCGGCCCCCGCGTGCCGCAGCATGTGCTCCGTCCACCACACGGCGCGCTCCAGCGGCCGCTGCGGCTGGTCCAACATCAACCCGCGCAGACGCACTATGTTGACACGATAACTGCCAAAAAAGAATAGTTCACCTCATAATGAAAACAATCTGTATGAACTCATAGACGAAGCACATTCTTCAATGAAATGTTATTGATGACATGTGTCTCAACAGATATTATTAAAAATGAAGTGAATGCACTCGCTCCAGTATTTATTCATCATCATCATCATCACGCCTGTATTCCCGGAAGAGATAGGCAGAGGTGCACTGCAGTGCGCCCACACTGCGCCAATGTATTTTGGTCCATATTAATAAGGGGCGAGCCTATTGCCATTATACCGGGCACATTCCACCTCAATACGACGGAGATTTGGGCCATAGTCCACCACGCTGGACCAGTGCGGGTTGGTGAACTTCACAGGCCTTTTTATAGACATGCAGGTTTCCTTACAATGTTTTTTTTTACCGTTCAGCAAGTGAAAAATGACATTCGCACATGAAAATAACAGAGGTGCGGGCCCGGGATTTGAATCTGCACCTCTTACGTTCAAGGCGGGCGATCTAAAAAAAGCCTACCACGGATACTTACTTATAAATATAATTAATATCACAAAGTATTTATTGCAAATGGTTGAATGGGAAATGGTCAGTAAATGTTCTATCATTACCACTAAGTAACTAACCTCTCATCATTAATCACAGTTTCAATATTATCTCGCAGACGCTCTTCAGTTATGGATTCCATATCGAGTCTGACTCCAATGCCGTGTTGGACGTATTTCTCAACGTTGTACCACTGGTCGCTCCACATTGGGACTCCAATTAGTGGCACTCCAGCCGTGATAGCTTCGTCTGTGGACTGTAATCCTCCTTGCGTGATGAACAGCCTAATTTTGGGGTGCCCTGTAAAAATAAACTATTTTTGTATCGATAATGAAGTATGAGGTATCTTATTTTTATAGGACCATCCCCATCACACTTTCCCACCACTGTAAAACCCACCTGGGGCGTCAAGAAGCGCGGCATTTTTTTGCCAATATGAAAATGAGCTGTATTGACTGATAGGAAAAGTTCATTCTCTATAGCTCAACCCTCACTAGAGCATGATAGACTGTGTTTTGATTTTTAATCACTTGCAATGATGAATATTCTGTTGTAGAGAAACTACAACTTAATTTGATAACTCTAAAAATATTACGAACGTCACTATTAAATAGGCATAATTCAGTATGGTTTAGTCAGATGCCAACATAATCAGCATTATTATCAGATTACCCGATAAATATTATATGATATATTGCCAGACAACACGTACTCATCACATGACCCCAAACCAAGAAAACATTGTACTATTAGTACCATACAATGAACTGGGGGCGATTCCATTTCAGCCAGATCAGCGTATATTCCGAAAAATCCATTTCCGAAATCCGCCACTGGCGAGAATTGAACCCGCAACCAACCCGCAGCCGAGCGACCAGCGTTTTAACCACTAGACCAAGCCATTGCCAATGTATAATGACTTACTGAGCAGATCAGACTGTGGAACCCATTTAGATATCTTGATGTTTTTCGTGCGTCCAGGCAATTCATCCTTATTCCATTTCCACAGAACATCGTACGGCAGCTTTGAAAATACAGTTACAAAGGTTTGTATCGTTTCAGCTGGCAGTAACGCCGGGTCCACGTTCGTACCAAAACTTATGTAAATAACGCCATTTTTGGAAGAGTCTAAGTATGATTGGAGATCCTGAAAAAAATTTCTTTGTTTAATATTTAAACAAGATTAATTCCACTGAATTCTAATTTAAAGAGACTTAATGAAGTAAAATTAAAAAGATTTACAGTATTTAATTCATAAATCATTGAATCTAATTTAAAGAGATATATACAATGATATTATTCCTGAAATAACACACATTTTTCCCGAACCAATTTGAAGTAAAACGGGGCATTGGTTATACTTTGAAAATCTATCTTTAAAAAATTATAGATTTTTTTAAAGAAACAACATTCTTTCGCTTGTTAAAAACAGTCATATTTGCTTACAGTCGGTAAGTCCTTTTCAGGTATCTGATGTAATCCGCCCATGAAAATAACACTTGGAGGAACAGGCCTTATTCCATCAAACACTGGATTTACATTTAGAAACAACATTTGCACATTATTCACTAAATCTGCCACCGGCGTCACGTCGGGCCCAAAATGTCTTCTAAACATTTCATCAATCATATGTTCAGAGTTCGCAAGAAGTAGATCATAGTAATAATGATTGTAAAGCTCCATAATTTTGTCCCACATACTTAAATTTGTAATTTTTTGTCGTGTTACCGCGGGGTATAATATAGGATGCGTTGGAGCCCCAGCGATTTCATAATTTCCAAGAAATGCTCCGAAAGAGCTGACCTGTATCACTGGTACGCCTTTGTATATATGAGAGTATATCAGCGCTGGTTTCACACAAGCTTCTAACATCAACAAATCAAAGTTTTGGTTTGTATCATTGATCAATTTTTGGACGTCTGGTTCTTGTAACTGCCGATATACAAGTTCATTCATTAGATTTATAGCTGTTTTCATTTGCTCTTTCATATCGTTTTTGTTACCTCTAGGTGTACTTGCCATAAAACCTTCATACCATGTTCTGTAGGAGATATCATGTATATCAATTTCTGTTAGATTCTGAGGTGATTCCCCTTTAGGGAAGGCAGGATCTGTGGTAATGACAACTACTTCGTGTCCACGTTTAACGAGCTCCTGTGTAAGTGGTCGAAATACCACTTGATGGCTGATAGACGATGCTGGAAAAACGGCCAAAATCCTGGCCGCATCACTAGCCGTAAAAATTAACACGAAACACGCAAGATGTGCAAATACTGTCATTGTGCCGTTCAGTAATTAGTTACTATCTGAAAATGATACTACAACTTCCTTATATACTAGATGAATTAACATAATATAGCTGAGTCATGTCGCTTATTTCATACGTTATATAAAAAAATTTCAGAGTATCAAGCCTTATTTTCGTGTTATTTTACTTATGAAGGTCAATTTCAAAGCAAACTTAATTATCTTAAACTAAACATTTTAATATAAAATTTGAATAAACATAAGTATTAATTAATTAGACCCACAAATAAAACAAAGACGCGAATATTATTACAATTGCAGTCATTAGAACTGATAGTACAGTTAGAACTAGTTCTATTTCAAGATATTGTGTCCAGGAGATGTTGGCTGCGGGCGCGCGCAAATGCGCGGCGCCGGCGTGCCGCGGCACGTGCTCCGTCCACCACACGGCGCGCTCCAGCGGCCGCTGTGGCTGGTCCAACATCAACCCGCGCAGACGCACTATGTTGCGACGATAACTACAACAAAACCAAACTTTACTATTAATACAGCTAGATAAGGATCAAATTAGGTGGACCTATATATCACTACACGTGCCTTTCATCTTCAATAACAGTTTTCATAACATTGTCCAGATTGTCTTTATTTATAGCTTATAAATCAAGTCTTACTCCAATTCTGGACGTATTTCTCAACGTGATACCACTGGTCAGCGAACATTGGGACACCGACTAGAGGCACTCCAGCTGTGATAGCTTCATCTGTGGACTGTAATCCTCCTTGTGTGATAAACAGCTTGATTTTGGGGTGTCCTGTGAAAATTAAGCGGATTTTAAGCTTTAAATGTTCATACGGATAGAGCATCTACTACTAAAGATCTTAGATGTCGACGCCCCGATGCGAATGCAATTTACTCTTACGATTAATTATTATTATTTTAGTGCTTCAAGTAGATGCATTATCTAAAATTTCAGGCTTTCCTCTAAATGTATCAAAAAAGTTATAATTAAGTATTGTTGAAATAAAACTATTTTACGGATTCTATCGCGTTTATTTACTATTTTATTTTCCCGACGTTTTGGCTGCTTTACAGCAACCATGGTCACGGGGGGGACTGAGGTGTTGTGGTGACTGGTGTGTGTGCCATTATCTGTAAAAACGGCAAAAAAACACGTTTGTTGTATGGGAGCCATCTTAAATATTTATTTTATTCTGTTTTTTTAGTATTTTTTGTTATAGCGGCAATAGAAATACATCATCTGTGAAAATTTCAACTGTCTAACTATCACGGATTCAAGAGATAGAGCCTGGTGACAGATGGAAGGACGGACGGAAGGACATTAAAGTCTTAGTAATAGGGTTCCCGTTTTACCATTTGGGTACAGAATCCTAAAAAAATATTAGCCCAACGAGTTTCTTGCCGGATTTTCTCAGTTGAGGTCGCGTTTCGATCCCGTAGTAGTATAGAAGAAAAAAATTAAACTTGACAATTTGTAAGTGCCCCCATGGGCCTATACAGAATAAATGATTTGACTTTGAGTATCATTGGTTTCGTGGTTGTGTTTGGACGCCTAAGAGAATGTATTAGCAAATTGTCGGGTAAAAATGTGACGAAAGCGCTGGTTGCCATTACAGAAGGTCCGTGTAAGGTAGGTACTAAGATAAAGACTAAGATCAAGATTTGCACGAGACGTGCGAGCCGGAGTTTGAACCCGCACACTTTGATTGCAAGGCGTGCGTTCGATCACTCGGCTACCACTGCTATCAGCAGTTATTAGATAATGAAAAATACATCATCACATCATCTCGCCTGCATTCCCCGAAGGGGTAGGCAGTGGTGCACTGTAGTGCGCCCACACTTTGCCGATGTATTTTGGTCCCAATGTAATAGGGGGCGAGCCTATTGCCATTATACCGGGCACATTCCCCCTCAATACGAGGGAGATTTGGGCCATAGTCCACCACGCTGGCCCAGTGCGGGTTGGTGAACTTCACACGCCTTTCTATAGACGTGCAGGTTTCCTCACGATGTTTTCCTTCACCGTTCAGCAAGTGGTAATCATTGTTGAAAATGACATTCACATATGAAAAATCATTAGATAATGATTTGTATAAATTGTAATGTGGGCATGACTAGGCGTTGTTTTGCCTTATACAGGGTGTTTCCGAAGTCTGAAATAATAATTAGAGGTTTGCATCAGTATCAGGTATGCAACTGAATAATATAAACATTTGATTAAAATTCAACCAAGCTTTTTCAACTTTTTTTTCGTCATCAATTTCTATAACTCGTAATATCTCGAGTCCTATTTAATATGTGCATGTTCCGTTTTGTGAATATTGGTAGTCGCCCCTCACAAGTGTAGTTAACTGCTGAATAGGGTTTATGGATGCACCCAAAGGCCAGAACACGATACCCGTGAACAATATTCAAAGGTCTAATGAACTCAGGAACTATGATAGTTAGATATTAACTATCTTCACTAAGCATCCACATATGAGCTACAGTAACCCAAAGTTTTATTTCGGACTTCTGATACCCACTGTATTATCAAACATGTTACTACGTTTCTGTACTATCATCATGACTTCACAATGTTTGTGTGAACACAATGACCTGCGGAAATGAGATAAACACTGATATTAAAATAAGTGTTTTTTTTATAACATTTTTAGGTACTTTATTAAACCATGCTAACTAGGTATCGTGTTCTGCAGTTGTAGCGTATGTGCCTAGACTAGACTTATGTCACGGAATATGATGATGTTGTCTCTTTCTCTCGTATTAACTAAGACAGAGAGCGAGCAAGCCAATCCGTGACCGAGGTCTTGTCTTGATATGCGTGTTAACACCACTGGCCTTTGGATACGTAACCCTATTCAGCAGTGTTAACTACACTTGTGAGGAGCGACTACCAATATTAACAAAACAGAACATGCACATTTTTCATCTGAGATTATCACTTGCTAAGAAACGGTGACGGAAAACATCGTGAGGAAACCTGTGTGCCCGGTATAATGGCAATAGGCTCGCCCCCTATTACATTGGGACCAAAATACATCGGCGAAGTGTGGGCGCACTGCAGTGCACCTCTGCCTACCCCTTCGGGGAATACAGGCGTGATGATGTATTTTGCATAGGACTCGAGATATTGCGAATTAAACAAATTGAAGACGAATAAAAAGTTGAAATACACGATCGAATTTCAACATTTTTTTTATACCATTCGGTTTAGTCCCGTCAAAATCGATCCAGCCATTTTGGAGATTACCCTTAAGAAACAGATAGGAGAGAGATGACAGACAGACAAAACCCTAGTCTGAAAGTTCTCTTACGGTCTAACTAAAAGGTTACTTGTGTATTGTATAGAGCTACACAAAATTGTCTAAAATTAGACAGATGAATAATTTTAAAACAATGTTTCCCCTGACTCTTTTCTGGCAATAAAACCATACCGACTTTATAAAAAAAATCACAAAAACTAACTTCTAAAACCTAGGTGTACTAAAAAGCTACAAATAACCACATCCACTACTTCTACAGCCATTTTAACGTCCCACTGCTGGGCATGGGCCTCGCCTCAATGCGAGGGGGATTCGGGCCATAGTCCACCACGCTGGTCCAGTGCGGGTTGGCAGACTTCACGCATCTATTGAAAACTAGTCAAGTTCCCTCAGACGTGCAGGTTTCCTCACGATGTTTTCCTTCACCGTTTCATAGCAAGTGATAATCTCAGATGAAAATGAGATTCGCACATGAAACCCAGAGGTGCGAGCCGGTGTTTGAACCTGCACACTTTGATTGCAAGGCGTGCGTTCGACCACTCGGCTACCACTGCTACTTCACCATTCAGCAAGTGGTAATCTTGATTGAAAATGACGTTCGCACATAAAAATCTCAGAGGTGCGGTATCGGTGTTTGAACTTGCACCCCATATGTTCAAGGTGAAATGTTAGGAAAAGCTCTTAATGTCAAATAGTTTTTTTTTAAATAGCAGTAAATACTTACAAATGGTAACTCCTTTTCGGGATTCTGATGCAATCCACCCATGTAAACAACACTTGGAGGTACAGGTCTTGCTCCGTCAAACACTGGATGCACATTTACAAAGAGCATATCAACATTATCAATCAACTTACTAATTGGGGGCATTTCAGGTCCATATATCCTTTGGAACGACGCGTCAATACATTTCTCGTCTTATTTGAAAATTTTAGTCATATCATAGTCATTATACATCTCTGTAATTTTATCCTATGTTGTCAGATTATTGAGTTTTTGCCGTGTATTTGTCGAGTACAGCAAAGGGTGTGTTGGGGCACCCACAGTTTCATAGTTCCCCGGAATCGCTCCAAATTAACTGATTAGAATCACCGGCACATTCTTGTAGATATGGCTGTAAATTAACGCTGATTTTACACACGCTTCCAATAACAACAGATCGAATTTCTGGTTTTTATCTTTGATGATGTTTTTGGTGTCTTCATGCTTCAGTTGTTGTTCA
The DNA here is from genome assembly GCA_914767695.1 of Ptilodon capucinus. Classification (NCBI taxonomy): domain Eukaryota; kingdom Metazoa; phylum Arthropoda; class Insecta; order Lepidoptera; family Notodontidae; genus Ptilodon; species Ptilodon capucinus. The sequence continues at coordinate 3,023,930 of OU611830.1, read as the reverse complement.
ACTAATATATTCCCTAAGTTCAACAGCACTCGCAATTGGGTCTTTACATCATCTTTATTGCCTTTGGAAGTCGCCGTCATGTAATTCTCCTTCCACACTGCGTATAATACGTCGTGGACATCAATCTCTGTCAAATTCTCGGGCGTTTGTCCTTTTAGGAAAAGCTGGGTCTGTTGTCACAACGATTACCTCGTGGCTAGCTCTTGGGTGAGAGGTCGGAATACCACTTGATGGCTGATAGACGCAATCGGAAACACTGCCAGTATTCTCCCCCCATCACTTGCACATATGACTAATAGAAGACACGCGATATGTTTGATTGGTGTCATTATTATGAGTTTAATAACACTTGTTTATTTAAATACTCTTCATTTATATAGTAGATGGATTGATTCAGTCTTATTACGAAGGGATCGACCACGAGAATGACTGCCGTGTGAATTTGATACATTATTATATTATATAGCCACTATATCTACTTCATTCAAATGACCAAGTGACTCAGATAGATACACTCTTGTGTTATAATGTACGATAAAATGATATAATAATAATCTTATGCCAATACCCATCATGTGTTGATAATAATGACAATGTGTGGTTCTGTAATAGTTTGTTCAACTGTTTATAAATTTGAGAAGTCCTCTTTGCTATGTTGCTTCAGTTGCTAAACCCGACCGGATTATAAGGTATTATTGAGTCTAAGGTCCTAGTGGTCTTAGTGTGACAATAGTTTCACATTTTAACTCGTAAAAACATGTTTTATTGATAGTTACAATATCGTCTGTGTAGACATAGGTTCTTTTGATGAAATATGTTTTTTTTCAAGCCTGGAAAAATGAAGCTATGATCATACTATAACTTTGAGCCCAAAAGTGCCCAGAGCTTCGGTAAACTGGTGGTTCGCGTGGAAACTTCTTTGTTGTTCTACAGCCTGTTTTCTTGTGTCAATAGACCACAACATTACTGTGACTATCAGTGTTAAATTTTGATGTTATTTTAAAATCAAGGTCTATTACTACCGGGACCTTACCAACACCTGTTATGGTATCGTTGTTTCAATAATAACTGTAAAGTCGGTACCAATTCATGTGTGTATTTGCCTAGTCTGACTTAGATTGGCACCTACTCCAAATGTAATGAATTATAAGGTTATTTCTAGCTTTTCAGTGCACCTAGGTTTTTGAAGTCGGTTTTTGTGTTTTGTTAAAAAACTACTTTATTTTCAATGATTATTTTAATCGTTAGGGTTGAAAATGTTGATATACCTTAAAGTTGTTCCCATATAAATCCTAAATAAATCCCATATAATAAATCCTATATAAATCCCATATAAATAAAAAAATCCTACCCTAAGGGTGTGAAAATAGGAGTTGATTTATTATTCACTCACAGGTTTTAATGCTGAGTTGTGTATTACAAAAACAATAAGAATGTAGCCACAAAAAAAAAAATAACAAAAAATTAAACGGCCCAAAAAATTAAAAAGCAAAAAAGTAATAAACCTCTCTTATTTAACCTTAATAGCTAAATTCTTAAAGTAATGTAAGTATATCTAAGTAATTTTGAGTCGGCGTAACATTGGCAAAAATAAATGATCTCTCCATAAAAAATCAAAAAATTATTACGATCGTTTTATCTTCACGTATGTTGAGTATAACATTAATTGTCTAAATAAGTAATATAAACATGTAAAAATGATTACAGTGATAGACAGTAGTGCTAGTAGTACAGTTAGAACTAGTTCTATTTCCAGGTATTGTGTCCAGGTGATGTTGGCTGCGGGCGCGCGCAGATGCGCGGCGCCGGCGTGCCGCAGCACGTGCTCCGTCCACCACACGGCGCGCTCCAGCGGCCGCTGCGGCTGGTCCAACATCAACCCGCGCAGACGCACTATGTTGACACGATAACTGCCAAAAAAGAATATAAAGAATAGTTCACCTCATAATGAAAACAATCTGTATGAACTCATAGATGAAGCACATTCTTCAATGAAATGTTATTGATGACATGTGTCTCAACAGATATTATTAAAAATAAAGTGAATTCACTCGCTCCAGTATTTTTCATCATCATCATCATCACGCCTGTATTCCCCGAAGGGATAGGCAGAGGTGCACTGCAGTGCGCCCACACTGCGCCGATGTATTTTTGTCCCAATGTAATAAGGGGCGAGCCTATTGCCATTATACCGGGCGCATTCCACCTCAATACGAGGGAGATTTGGGCCATAGTCCACCACGCTGGGGACCAGTGCGGGTTGGTGAACTTCACAGGCCTTTTTATAGACATGCAGGTTTCCTTACGATATTTTCTTTCACCGTTCAGCAAGTGGAAAATGACATCCGCACATGAAAATCACAGAGGTGCGGGCCCGGGATTTGAACCTGCACCTCTAACGTTCAAAAAAGCCTACCACGGCTACTTACTTATAAATATAATTAATATCACAAAGTATTTATTGCAAATGGTTGAATGGGAAATGGTCAGTAAATGTTCTATCATTACCACTAAATAACTAACCTCTCATCATTAATCACAGTTTCAATATTATCTCGCAGACGCTCTTCAGTTACGGATTCCATATCGAGTCTGACTCCAATGCCGTGTTGGACATATTTCTCAACGTTGTACCACTGGTCGCCCAACATTGGGACTCCAATTAGTGGCACTCCAGCCGTGATAGCTTCGTCTGTGGACTGTAATCCTCCTTGCGTGATAAACAGCTTAATTTTGGGGTGCCCTGTAAAAAGAAACTATTTTGTATTGATAATGAAGTATGAGGTATCTTTTTTTTATGAGACCATACCCACCACACTTTCCCACCACTGTAAAGCCCACCTGGGGCGTCAAGAAGCGCGGCATTTTATTGCCAATATCAAAATGAGCTGTATTGACTAATAGGAAAAGATCATTCTCATCATTCTCCATCGCTGAACCCTCACTAAAGCATGATAGACTCTATTTTTTTTTCATTCTTTATCACATACAATGATGAATAGTCTGTTGTAGACAATCTACAACTTTATTTGATAACTCTAAAAATATTACGAACGTCATTATTAAATAGGCATCATTCAGTAGATATGGTTTAGTCTGGTGCCAACATAATCAGCATTATTATCAGATTACCCGATAAATATTATATAAAATATTGCCAGACAACACGTACTCATCACATGACCCTAAACCAATAGAAAAATGTACTATTAGTACCATACAATGAACTGGGGGCGATCCCATTTCAGCCCAGACCAGCGAATATTCCGAAATATCCATTTCCGAAATCCGAGCGGCCAACGTTCTAACCAAGGCGTTGCCAATGTATGATGACTTACTGAGCAGATCAGACTGTGGAAGCCATTTGGATATCCTGATGTTTTTCGTGCGTCCAGGCAATTCATCCTTACTCCATTTCCACAGAACATCGTACGGCAGCTTTGAAAATACAGTTACAAAGGTTTGTATCGTTTCAGCTGGCAGTAACGCCGGGTCCACGTTTGTACCAAAACTTATGTAAATAACACCATTTTTGGAAGAGTCTAAGTATGATTGGAGATCCTGAAAAAAATTGATTCCACTGAATTCTAATTTAAAGAGATTTACAATGATAATATGCCTGAAATAACACACATTTTTCCTGATAAAGACTATGGCTAATCCAAAATCAAATAAAATTTCCGAACCTATTTGAAGTAAAACGGGGCGTTATAATTTGAAAACCTACCTTAAAAAAATTATATATTTTTTCAAAGAAATAACATTCTTTCGCTTGTTAAAAACTGTCATATTTACTTACAGTCGGTAACTCCTTTTCAGGTATCTGATGTAATCCGCCCATGAAAATAACACTTGGAGGTACAGGCTTTATTCCATCGAACACTGGGTTAACATTTAGAAACAACATTTGCACATTCTTAACTAAATCTGCCACCGGCGTCACGTCGGGCCCAAAATGTCTTCTAAACATTTCATCAATCATATGTTCAGAGTTCGCAAGAAGTAGATCATAGTAATAATGATTGTAAAGCTCCGTAATTTTGTCCCACATACTTAAGTTTGTAATTTTTTGTCTTGTCACCGCAGGGTATAATATAGGATGCGTTGGAGCACCAACGGTTTCATAATTTCCAAAAAAAGCTCCAAAAGAGCTGACCTGTATAACTGGTACGCCTTTGTATATATGAGAGTATATCAGCGCTGGTTTCGCACAAGCTTCTAACATCAACAAATCAAACTTTTGAGTCGCATCATTGTTTAATTTTTGGACTTCTGGCTCTTGTAACTGCCGATATACAAGTTCATTCATTAGATTCATAGATGATTTTATTTGGTCTTTCAAATCGTTTTTATTGCCTTTAGATGTACTAGCCGTAAAAAGTTCATACCATGTTCTGTAGGAGATATCATGAATATCAATTTCTGTTAGATTCTGAGGTAATTTCCCTTTAGAGAAGGCAGGATCTGTGGTAATGACAATTACTTCGTGTCCACGTTTGACGAGCTCCTGTGTAAGTGGTCGAAATACAACTTGATGGCTGATAGAAGCCATAGGAAAAACGGCCAAAATCCTGGCCGCGTCACTCACCGTAAAAATTAACACGAAACACGCGAGATGTGCAAATACTGTCATTGTGCCGTTCAGTAATTAGTTACTATCTGAAAATGAGACAACAACTTCCTTATATACTAGATGAGTTATTATAAATATCGCTGAGTCATGTCACTTATCTCATACTTAATATAAAAAGTGTCATAGTATCATGCCTTATTTTCGTGTTATTCTTCTTATGAAGGCCACTTCCAAGATATCAAAGCAGACTTATTATCTTAAACTAAAAATTTTAATATAAACTTTAAATAAACATGAGTATTATTAAATTACTTTAGTTTTAGTTTTGTTTTCGTTAAATTTAATTTGTTGCACAAATAAAACAAAGACGCGAGTATTATTACAATAGCAGTCATAAGAAGTGATAGTACAGTCAGAACTAGTTCTATTTCCAGGTATTGTGTCCAGGAGATGTTGGATGCGGGCGCGCGTAGATGCGCGGCACCGGCGTGCCGCAGCACGTGCACCGTCCACCACACGGCGCGCTCCAGCGGCCGCTGCGGCTGGTCCAACATCAACCCGCGCAGACGCACTATGTTGCGACGATAACTACAACAAAACCAAACTTTACGTTTAATGCAGCTAGATAAGGATTTTTTTTTTTTTTTTATGAGATAGGAAGACAAACGAGCAGACGATTCACCTGATGGTAAGTGATCAACGCCGCCCATGGACACCTGCAACACCAGGGGCATCGCAAGTGCGTTGCCGGCCTTTAAGGAATGAGTATGCTCGTTTCTTGAAGATACCTTTGTCGCATCGGTCCGGGAACACCGCTGCAGGAAGTTCATTCCACAATTTGGTGGTGCGAGGGAGAAAATTCCTGGTAAATCGCACTGTACTGGAACGCCATTCATCCAGATGGTGAGGATGGTAATGCAGTCTGTGGTGAGCCGTGCGATGGTGGAATTCAGCGGCAGGTATAATACCGAACAATTCCTCGGAACACTCTCCATGATAGAAGCAGTAGAAAATGCAGAGGGAGCCTACATCTCTACGCAACGCCAGAGGGTCTAGCCGATCGGTAAGCTTTTTGTCATCGACAATTCGAACTGCCCTTCGTTGCAGGCGGTCAAAAGGAAGAAGTTGGTATTGTGGTGCACCGGCCCAAAGGTGAGAGCAGTATTCCATGTGCGGACGGACTTGCGCCTTGTAAAGTTGCAGGCGATGAGCCGCAGTGAAATACCGCCTCGCCTTACCGAGCACACCCAGCTTTTTGGAGGCCAACTTGGCCTTACTTTCCAGATGACCGCGGAATTGCACGTCGTTCGATATGTCGACTCCGAGGATCCCGATACTTGGCTTGGCATTAAGGAGAGTGTCTTCAAAACGAGGAGATGCGACAAAGGGGTTCTTTTTGGCGGTGAACGCACAAATTTGTGTCTTATTGGGGTTGAATTGCACCAAGTTCAGTTTGCCCCAGTTCGAGACTAGATGTTAAGAAGTCTCGACTTCAGACACAAGTTTGTTCCGACACTCATCGAGGTTTGCCCGAGAAATATTAGCACGACCGGTGTAAACAGCATCTCCTGTACTGTCATCTGCATAACAACGGAAGTTTGCTGATATGATGCAACATATCGTTGATATGCAGCAGGAACAGGGTTGGGGATAGGACACAGCCTTGCGGGACGCCAGCATTTACGGACTTGCGATCCGAGCATGATCCGTCGACTACGACAACGATGCTCCGATCCGTAAGAAAGCTGGCGACCCATTTGCAAAATTTCTCAGGCAGCCCGTAGGAGGGAAGCTTCGAAAGAAGCGCTTTATGCCACACCCGATCAAAGGCCTTCGCTATATCCAGGCTGACCGCTAAGGCCTCACCTTTGCTCTCGACCGCCTCAGCCCAACGGTGACTCAGGTAGGCAAGAAGATCACCCGCCGATCGACCCTGACGGAAACCGTATTGTCGATCATTGATCAGCTGGTGGTCCTCTAAGTACCGAAGGAGCTGGCGGTTTATAATGGACTCCATTATTTTAGAGAGCAAAGGAGTGATTGCGATCGGTCTGTAGTTGCCTGGATCGGAGCGATCTCCTTTTTTAGGGATCGGGTGTACCAAAGCAGACCTCCAAGAGACTGGGACTACGCCGTTAGAGTAAGAGAGTCGGAAAAGACGCGTCAAGGACGGGGTCAACTCAGGGGCACATGTCTTAAGCACAATTGGGGGGATACCATCCGGCCCACTCGATTTATTGATGTCCAATGAGAGTAGCGCTCTACGCACAGACTTCTGTGTAAAACGGATCTCCGGCATGGAGTAATCACAAGGAGCTATAGTCGGCGGAGACATCTCATGGTCATCAATTCTGGAGTTGGAAGCGAAGAGAGAGCCCAGAAGATCGGCTTTTTCCTTCGCAGTCTGGGCCAACGAGTCATCCCCCCTGCGCAGTGGTGGAAAAGATGGCCGACAGAAATTCCCTTCGACAGCTTTGGCAAGAGACCAGAATGCGCGGGAACCCGAGGGGTAACGCATTAGTCTCTTGCCAATTCTGCCGATGAACTCACTCTTTGCTCCTGCCAGGGCTCTTTTGTAGGATCTAGAGGCATGATTGTACTTCTTTTTTAGGCGGTAAGAATTAGGATCCTGAGACGCCATCGCCGCAGCCCAAGCCTGAAACGACTCCCGCTTGCGGCGTGAAACCGCTTTGCAGAAGCGCTCAAACCAAGGCTTTGACTTACCACCAATGGGAATTGCAGAGGATGGAACAAAAAGTTCCATGCCCTGCAGCACCACATCAGCGATAGACTCGGCACTGGTGTCAGGATCTTCCGAAGAGAAGCAAACCTTGTCCCATGGGTAGGATGCAAAAAAGGACCGCATCCCGTCCCAGTCTGCTGACCTAAAGTGCCAGACTCGGCGGCAGCCCGCTGAACGGGGCCGAAGTTGGAGCGACAATGGCACTTTGCTCCGGATAAGGCAATGGTCCGACGATCCGAGCGGAGCATCGACGGTTACCTGATAGCCATCCGGGTGGGAGGTCAGCAGAAGATCCAACAGGGAAGGTAAATGGTCTGCCGGATCTGGGATACGCGTTGGCGAGGATACCAACTGCGACAGACCATAGGCTAGAGCAAAGTCGTGAACAGACCTACCCGCATGATCGGTGGAACGCGAACCAAGCCATTCAGCGTGGTGGGCATTAAAATCGCCAAGTATCACGATCTCTACGGATGGAATACGGTCGAGTATGGAATCAGCGGCCATCTGCACATGCTCGATGAGTCGATCAGTCTCCGAGTTCCCGCTATGGGACGTCGCCGCAATATACGCTTAACAGGATGGTAGATAGGTCCCTACCTTCAAGGTTTCCCAGACGTCTGACACAAATATCCTCCCTAACGTATACGCATACTCCAGCACGAGGCACAAAATTGTGCTCGAACTTGTATCCTGGATAATAAAGGTATGACGTATCCGCCGGGGAGGATATTTGCGTTTCCGTAAGGAAGAGCAAGGCTGGCTTGGCCGCCTCAAGGTGATAGTGGACGGCGTTCAAGTTGGAGTGCAAACCCCTGATGTTGCAGTAATCCACGCTCAGCGCGGTAGGGGGCGCCTTGGTTTTGCTCTTGCCTCGGGAAGATCGTAAGTGATCGAGCGGAATTTTGCCCACCCCAGAGTACGCAGGGCAGCCCGAGCGTAAAAGCTCAGGGAGGGATTCTCCAGCACGCAGCGTGCTGGTACCCTCCTGGGGTACGTCTTTTCTAATTGCCGCTGTCATACTTGGGGTGGGGGTGGGGAATGGGAAATGGAAAGGATCAAATTAAGTCGATCTATACATCACTACACGTGCCTTTCATCTTCAATAACAGTTTTGATAACATTGTCCTGATTATCTTCATTTATAGCTTCTAAATCAAGTCTGACTCCAATTCTGTGTTGGACGTATTTCTCAACGTTGTACCACTGGTGAGCCAACATCGGGACCCCAACAAGAGGAACTCCAGCTGTGATAGCTTCATCTGTGGACTGTAATCCTCCTTGTGTGATAAACAGCTTGATTTTGGGGTGTCCTGTGAAAATTAAACGGATTTTAAGCTTTAAATGTTCATACGGCTAGAGCATCTACTGCTAAAGATCTTTGAAAGATGAATTTGTCGTTTCTATTAATTACTTGTAGAATATCCGCTAATCACGAATGCAGCCATTTCTTATCTTCGTCCATAAAATTATCATCATTTCATTTATTTCTAAAAATAACTTACTCAGGAGGTCAGACTGTGGCAGCCATTTGGATATTCTAATATTCTCGGTGCGTCCAGGCAGTTCATCTTCATTCCACTTCCATAGAATATCGTACTTCAGTTTAGAGAATACTTTAACAAATGTTTGTATTCTATCAGCTGGCAATAACGCTGTGTCAACGTTCGTTCCGAAACTAATGTAAATCACGCCATGTTTTGAAGAGTCTAAGTAAGATTTGAGATCCTGAAACAAGTAATTATACAAAAAATTACATAATTATCATCACGCCTATATTCCTTGAAGGTATGGGCAGAGGTGCACTGCAGTGCAGCCACACTTCGCCGATGTATTTTGATCCCAATGTAATAGGGGCGAGCCTATTGCACATTCCCCCTTAGTGTGAGGGAAATTTGGACCATTGTCCATTGATTGGTCAACTTCACACGCGATTATTTTAGACTCAAAGATACATTGCTTAGAAAAAAAATTATCCTTAAAAAATACCTACAGTTGACAACTGTTTTTCAGGTTTCTGATGCAATCCACGCATGTGAATAACACTTGGAGGTACAGGTCTTATGCCTTCAAACACAGGGTTCACATTTAGAAACAACATTTGCACATTATTAACTGTGCTACTGGCGCCACATCGGGCCCAAAATGTCTTTGAAACATCTCATTAATATCGTATTGACTGTTTGCAGCGGCCATCATTATATGGTAGTGATTAATCAGCTCCGTAATTTTGTCCCACATACTCAAGCTTGTTATTTTTTGACGGGTGATAGCTGGGTATAATATTGGATGCGTAGGCGTACCAAGAGTGTCATAATTATCGAAAACTGCTGCCATTGAGCTCACTTGTATCACTGGTACATCTTTGTATATATGGGAAAATATGAGTGCCGATTTAACGCAAGCCTCCAAGAGTAACAGATCAAACTTTTGGCCTGCATCTCTAACCAACTTCTGAACTTCTACATCTTGCAATTGCTTATCTACTAATTCGTTCATAACTTTCAGAACAGATACCAATTGATCTGTTATATCATACTTATTGCCTTTAGATGTGGAAGCTATGTAATGATCATTCCCTGTTTTGTAGGAGAAATCATGGACATCAATTTCCGTAATGTTTTCAGGTGTCTGCCCATTAGGGAATGCCGGATCTGGTGTGATGATCACCACTTCGTGTCCCCGTTTGGCTAGTTCTTGAGTTAGTGTTTGAAATACTACTTGATGGCTGATAGATGCAACAGGGAAAACAGCTAATATCCTCGCGGATTCACAAACACTTAAAATAAATCCAAAACGCGCAATATCTACCAATGATTTAATTTTTGTTTACCGAATTATTACTGAAACTTGTATTTATATGGTAGACGAAACAATTTTTATCTTTATGCCAAGTCATTTTATCTTGCATTTTAATATATTTATCGTAATTCGGAGCGACAATTAAATACGCGTACCGCGACCGAAGCAATCTTCGTCGATAATATAAAGCCAACACACTGGGGCGCCTTCGCCCGCGCGTCTAAATATTTGCCAATACCAAAACAAACTCTGTTTCAATATACATAAAGATTACATTTCTGTCTGCGGGTGCAAGCGTCAACAATCGCTCACGCTGTCAATGTCATTCCGTTCTAGTTTGAACTGTTTTTCTATGCGTCAGTACAAGCAGTGGTAGCCTAAAAGCAGTGGTAGCCTCGTGGGCAAGAACGCCCGCCTTGAACGTAAGTTCAAATCCCAGGCCAGCACCTCTGAGATAATTTTCATGTCATTTTCAACAATGATTACCACTTGCTGAACGGTGAAGGAAAACATCGTGAGGAAACCTGCACATCTATAGAAAGGCGAGTGAAGTTCACCAACCCGTACTGGGCCAGCTTGGTGTATAATTTATTTATATATATCATCATAACTTACTACTATCTTTACAGGCAACCTAATACGATAGAGTAGTGACTTAAACTTAAAATAACATAATTAACTATGGAATATACAACGACAATACAAAATTTAACAATAATGAACATAATGGCAATAGGCTTGCCCCCATTACATTGGGACCTGAAATACATCGGTGAAGTGTGGGCGCACTACAGTGCACCTCTGCCTACCCCTTCGGGGAATACAGGAGTGATGATGTATATATAAAATAATATTATATTTTCACGTTGGTGGTGGATTAATATTTTTTTTTGAATAAAAATACCCCCCCGATTTGTTGATATTTTTTCAACGGCTGACCCGTGCGCCGCGGTTCAAGAATCGAGGTTGAACGCTGGTCCGCGTCGCACTGTTTCGTTTAATTAATTAGTTACCGTGCATTTTTGGTGTTTTCGGCTATTGCGCCCGCGATATTTGTGATAAGATTTTGGACTTAATTCGCGTGACGATTGCGCGTAGCCCGCGAGTGTTGTGTATCGGACCTCGGTGGATCGAAGACGTCATACGGTGGTTATTGCCGGCTGCCACGCGGTGGATGGTGACACATGGATCTTCAGACTAGGATATTGTTCGTGGCTCGCTACCCGTAGATTTCCCCCTGCTAGTAATCCACGTTTTAGCGTCCTCTTTAGGGGCCCCTCCTCCAAATTCATACGTACTCAAGGTGACCCTATTTACCTACCGTTTCACCAGTATCAGAGGTAAGGTTTTGTAGCTAAATCGCATACGACGCCGTAACCACAGGGCTTGTGCCTTCGGCCCACCGATCCGGTGGTATACGGCACATTATACAATTCCTTTTGCTATAACAAAAAAAATACGCGAGGGCGTTGACGCCCCAGTGTACAGGAGGCCTTATGAAATAGGTTATTTTAATTTTGCCCATAATTAGAAGATTATTTATCCAGTGTCCAAGACCATGTGAAAATTGTCAATAAGTCTGGCTTGGTCCAGTGGTCTGAGCGAAGGCAGGCGATACTGTTAATCCAGATTTTAGGCAGTGTACCAACACTTCGCCGATGTATTTTGATCCCAATGTAATAGGGGGCGAGCGTATTGCAATTATACCGGGCACATAATCCCTAATACGAGGAAGATTTTTGGGCTATAGTTCACCACGCCGGCCCAGTGCGGGTTGGTGAACTTCAAACGCCTTTCTATAGACGTGCAGGTTTCCTCATGATTTTTCCCTCACCGTCATATTATTTCTTACTTCAAAATTTATAGGAAGTTACAATTATTACATTTGCTACCTATGTAAATATGTAGATAAAAAGTGCAAAATACTTACACTTGGCAAGTTCTTTTCGGGGGTTTCATGCAACCCACCCATGTATACTACACTTGGGGGTACAGGTCTTATCCCTTCAAACACTGGATGGACATTTAAGAACAGCATATCAACATTTCCAATCAGCTTCGCCACTGGAGTGACGTCAGGTCCAAAATTCTTCCTAAACATTCCATCAATCATATCATTGGCCTTAGCATAGATGTTTACCAATGAATAGTGATTGTAAAGTTCTGTGAATTTCTCCCAAGTGGTTAAATTGTTGATCCTCTGGCGTGTTAACATCGGGTATAGAATTGGATGGGTTGGAGCGCCCATAGCTTCGTAGTTGCCAATCATTGCTCCAAGCGAATTCACTTGTATTACAGGCACGTTCTTGTATATATGTGAATATATCAATGCTGCCGTCACACAACCCTCCAATAATAACAAATCAATTTTTTGAGTTTTATCATTAATCAGCTTTTTGACTTCAGCATCCTGCAATTGCTGATCCACTAATGCAGTTACAGATTTAAATATGATGTTTCAAATCGTTTTCGTTGCCTTTAGTTGTTGATGCCATGAAAATATCGTGCCATGTTTTATAAGAAATATCGTGGACGTCTATTTTAGATTGTCAGGCGTCTGTCCTTTAGGATAGGCGGGATCTGGAGTTATTATTACGACATCATGTCCTCTTCTTGCTAGTTCTTGCGTCAGCGGCCTAAATACTACCTGATGGCTGATAGATGCAACGGGAAATACACCAACACAAACATTTTCACAGACCAGTCCAAAGTGACCGAAACTAAATGTTATACACGAGTATTATTATTTATATGTATTATAGCTGATAATTAAGTATTAAGATGTATTCACACGGTTATTTCAGCTGCCCTATAAAAATCTCTTGTCTTTTTTTTTTGTAAATACAGTGTAATTTTTTTATCACTATTACAATACATAAATATTTAGCCCTGTCAAAATGTTACGCTACTAGACACAGGCCTCCTCTTAATGCGAGGGGAATAAAGGCCATAATGCACCACGCCGATACAGTGCGCTTGGCAGACTTCACTCGTCTTCATATGTCGAATTACAGATAATGTCTAACATTAAATAAAGCACCGTAATCTGGCAGCTTATGTCTGACGTTTCCATAGATAATGTGCTGCCACCGTGCTGCTTGTGTAGACAAGCGTTCCCGTTAAACTAGACATCATCGGGCAGCCGGCTTAACCGTATGAATGTCGCCTCATCTGGTTTATGTTAATGATTATTTCAAGAGCCTTATATAAATATTTATTATTATATAATATCTTTATGAATATATTATCTTCACACAGATGCGTCAAAAGTTGCCGTCAATATTTTTCCTAATACCAAAATGAATTCTGTTGCAATATACATAAAGATTTAATTTCTATGGCAAAGGCCATGCGAACACGCGTTAAAATCATGAAAGGCATTATGTTAAAGATGTCTTTGTCAGTTGATGCAGTTCGTTTGGGTATAACAAGAAATTGATTGCGCGAATATTGTGGGCTGGGGTTTATATCTCCCCGCAAACTGGGGCGGCAAGACGAGTACAACCAATTTCTTTTCCAATGCCAAAACGCACTCAAAGTCAAATCATTTATTCTGTATAGGCCTATGGGAGCACTTACAAATTGTCAAGTTTACATTTTTTTTTTTAAACTACTACCGGATCGAAACGCGACCTCAACTGAGAAGATCCGGCAAGAAACTCTGTTGAAACGCCTGACGTGAAAATAATGGCAACGACCCGCGTGTTCCACTTTTTGCATTTATTAATTATAAGTTGTTAAGTTTTTTTGAGGACATCCGCAGAAGAACCAAGGTTACAGACATAGCTCGAAGGGTTGCACGTTTGAAGTGGCAATGGGCCGGACACATTGCCTGGAGAACGGATGTCCGTTGGGGCATCAAAGTCCTAGAGTGGCGGCCACGAACAGGTAAGCGGAATGTGGGACGACCCCCGACCAGATGGACGGACGACCTCACCAGGGTCGCTGAGTCAATGGGCGCATAAAGCCCAAGAACGTAATTTGTGGCGATCTATGGGGGAGGCCTATGTCCAGCAGTGGACGTCTCTGGCTGATAGATAGAAGTTTTTTTTTTATATGTACATTGTTCAACCAGCAAAGTCTACGCCACTACATCTAAAGGGACGTGAGGGTATAACCCGTACCGACGGCAATTAACCCTGAATTACGTTGGTGCAAATGTGCTTTAATTAACTTCAATAAACCGTAGTTATCTACTGTTGAGTTTTGCTTAATACGAACGGTTCTTAACCACTCCGAAGTTGACCTGTTCCCATATCTGGTTGAACATACATGACCTTGTCCTTTTTGACTTGCTCTTATTATACTCTCGTGCGTCACCCACATCACAGCTGTTTACACAAATTTAATTTAAACCCGAAGCAATCGGTTTACACAAACTCAGAGGGCTGATCATTATTTTATATCGTCAAAACTTATTACAATTCACAGGTACATATATATACTATAGTCCAGTGTATATATACTGTATTGGCTAATAGAAACAGTTCATTCTTCAATGAAATTACATTGACAGCGCGAGCGAATGAAGACACGTGGAGTCTTGGTATTTACCACAGAAATTCAATCCTTCTGTATATTACTAGCGGCCCGTCCCGGCTCCGCACGTGTTTATAATGTAGCCTAATGTTAGTCAGTGATAATGTAGCTTTCTAACGACGAAAGAATTTTTGAAATCGTTCCAATAGTTTTTAAGTTTATTCGTTACCTACGAAAATACAAATCTTTCCTCTTTTTAATCTTAATATATATATTTCTACTACTGTATGTGTGTATGTCACTGAACTTCTCCTAAACGGCTGGACCGATTTTAATGATTTTTTTTGTATGCGTTTGGGTGGCGCCCTGGATGGTTTAGATTCACAATTGGACCCGGCAGGTGGCGCTGCTTTCGTATGTAATTCTAAGGCGGTACGAAGTTTGCCGGGACAGCTAGTATTAGTATAGGTATAGATTACTTATGGAATTTTATTAATTACTTAATTGTTTATGGAATTGCCAAAAGTATTGTCGTGCGCATTTAGACGCGCTTGTGTGCCTGGTGTTGTAACATAGCGTAAAAAAAAACAAGTTTTGTTCTCTTCTCGTGACACGTGTAGAGCTAACGTATGAAGGTAATTATTTAAATAAGAAAAACATAAAACGTTACAACATCATAACTAGTTGAAACTAAACTAGACTCTAATTGGTGTACAAATAAAAGCGAGATTTAAATGACCCATCAATTCATTTAATTCTCTCACAATAAATAATGGATATAATGTATGTATGTATGTAGGCAGTGGTAGCCTAGTAGATAGAAGGCCCGCCTTAAAAGTAAAGGGTGCAAGTTCAAATCCCTGGCCAAGCATTTCTGAGATTTGTAGGTTTTATAAACAAATGTTATTTTCAGTAGTGATTACCGCTTGCTGAACGGTGAAGGCAAGCATCGTGACGAAACCTGCACGACTATAGGAAGGCGTGTGAAGTTCACCAACGTGCACGGGGCCAGCTTGGTGGACTATGGCCTGAATCTCCCTCGTATTGAGAGGGATTCTGTCCGGGATAATGGCAATACGCTCGCGCCCTATTACATTTGGACCAAAATACTGTAACGGTCACGTCCCGCCTACCCTATACCTAATCAAAAGGTGTTATTTACCTACTTATTTAAATCGCGGCTAAAGATTATTTTGGCTCGCGAATCTAGATAGATAGATAGATCCGGAAATTAAATAATTATCAAAATTACGAAATAATCCTATGGAAAAATACATCACACAATAAAATAAGAAAACAACAGAAATAATAGAACAAAATGATCATGCAAGCAAAATGATGAACCGCCGACGTAAATGCTATAAAATAAAACACGTATAAACACAATAAACATCGAAGCGCACGATGACTCGTAGATGTAGTTCCTCGCACAAAGTCTCAGTCTGGCTAGTCTTAGTTTAGCACTTACCCCACGCCAACCACCAATGTTCTTATATACACGTACACTCACACTTATAGACACCCGCACTGCCTTATATATTTATTTATCGCAGAACGATCCGCGCGCCCGAGTTTTATTATTTGACGCAATAGCGAATAAATTTGGAACCATAGAATTATGGTGAAACCTATTTCCTAGCGATAGAAATTAACTGGTCTCCCTTCCAACCTAGCAACCAGTCCTTATGGCAAAGACCACGTGCCCCAGCAAATCCATCAAAGCTAATCGACCCGTCTAATAGCTAAGCTAAATCATCAATCAACCACATCACACAGTCACAGCAATAAACGTTGACACACCTCGAACAACATTCCGATCATCTCTCTCACATCATTCTAGTTTATCCTACTTGGAATCTAACAACAGATACTCATTCGTTCATCACCAGCCCTAATGTAGAATTCTACAACATACGTCGCGGTGTTCATAGAGAACTTTATATAACGAGTAAATATTCGTAACATGATAAATTATTTAAGTTTAGAAAATTAACTACATATGCTATTATTGAGTTGCTTGATGAGCCAAATGGTCGATTTTAACTCGCGACATCAACATCAACCATTAATTTGTGTTAATTTGTATTGAGTGTTTCATGTTCAACGATAAGAAACCGTTAATGCTAAGGAACCCCAAATCTATCGTCTGTCTGGCCTTGAGAACCATTATCCTGGGGGAGTGATACCCATAGAAGTATACCTGCGCCCTTCTTCACAGCCCTCAAGTTTCTAAACAATAGGTGGTACCAGAGCAATCTCGGACTTCCCCGTTTCCCATGAAGTGTGTACGACATGTGTGTGTAGTAGTGAGGTCGATCTCTTCTGTGATCAGACTGTAAGTTAGTGTGTAACGTACTCTCACCTTCCTCACCCGGGACCCTAATGGCAGCCCGATGGAGAGCCTTGTGTAAATAGTGTATGCGTGTGTGTACAAGACTTTTCTATGCTAAACCTAGCTCACAGAAAAATTACTTCCACTGTTCACCAGGTTAGCACGTTTATTCCCTACATGAAGCAATGCAAGATGAAAGTTAATAAACATTATAATAACCCTGTGGTTATGGAAAACAAAAATGTAACAAAAATAGAAATGCACTCAATCACACATTCTCTCATTCAGTCACATCCACCTACAACAACAGAATAAAATACCTTGTTTGCATCCTGCGCCGAAAGAAACAATCACTATTATTAATAGAACCCGAAAGTTACACGAACGCACCGATTATTATATTAATAAGACGTTATAATTTATAGTAAATAAAGAAAACCGTATGAAACTTCCTTAATCACGCGTAAATAAAACAAAACGTCACTCCCGCACTCCCTATCACTATACCTCAGAGTCAATTAACACTCCCGATTATATCGCAACACTTTAACTGTATCAATCGCACGCACTACACTCCGCTATCTTAAAACTTTCAAAACTTTAAACCTCCCGGAAAAGATCTCCGTGATCGCTAGAAAAAACTCTCAAAAATGTCCCGTTACCGCTAGAAAAACTCTAAAAAAGTCCCCCCGTAACTTTCTGCTCGCTAATATATATCCTTGGTAGCCACAAAATAACCCCTCTCCACATTTGTTATTAACCAATCCTTGGCTGATTAGTAAACATTTAAAGGTAAAGGTAACGCACCTAACTTATGTAAAATTGCAATTCTAACCCTTAACAATATGTAACTAGGATCCTTATTCGACTCTATCCGGAAAGACGCAACATCATTGCTTTAACAAACATGACTCCGGTGTCATAAAACAATAAAAATTTATCAGTTTCATATTTTGCGCGTTCAAAGTTTTTCCAAATCTCATTGTTTTCCGATGGCCGAGGTGAAGTTAGTTTATGGTGTTCCTTTGTATTGTGTTATCTTTATTGCTCAATAGCCGACGCACATGTTTTACTGCCTTGGTTATCTCTGCAAAACAATTATGTTAAAGTTTTTTTATGGGACACTATTTAACATTATTTTCTAAGAAATTTAAGCGTGTGAATATCAGTTGAGACTGGTTCACAGTTTCCTTGTCGGCGAATCGATGCAAGTTGTTAGTTTTGATAAGATAGGTTTTTAAGTAAGATTTGCATCGACCCCGGTATGAACCGTTACAATACATCGGCGAAGTTTTGGCGCTCTGCAGTGCTACTTTGCCAACCCCTGTGGAGATGAGGTTATACTACTACTACTACTACTACTACTACAGCCCTTATAACGTCCCACTGCTGGGCACGGGCCTCCCCTCAATGCGAGGGAGATGGGAGATTCAAGCCATAATCCACCACCCTGGCCCAGTGCGGGTTGGCAGACTTCACACATCTATCGAGAACTAGACAAGTTCCCTCAGACGTGCAGGTTTCCTCACGATGTTTTCCTTCACCGTTTCATAGCAAGTGATAATCTCGGATGCAAATGAGATTCGCACACAAATCCCAGAGGTGCAAGCCGGGGTTTGAACCTGCACACTTTGATTTGCAAGACGTGCGTTCGACCACTCGGCTACCATTGCTGTTTTCTGAGGTTATACTCTGTGTTAATACAGTTCATTTTTGTATGAGCAATGAGTTAATAAATCAAATAGGGAGCTTTTCAAATAGGGGAGCTTGCAAATAGGGGGATTTTTTGTGACTTTAACGTCTACATACGTAAGAGAATCTATGCCAAGACGTATAAGTCTAGATGGCTCTAACATGAACTGACTCATTTAGGTATTTTGTTTTGGGTGCCGTACCTAAATAGGATAAAAGGAACTCTTATAGGATCACTTTGTTGTCCGTCTGTCTGTCTGTCTATCTGTTTTTATGTCTGTCTGGCTGTCAAGACCCTTTTTCTCAGTAACCCGAGAAGGTATCAAGTTGAAATGTATAACAGAGACGTAAGTCTGCTGTCCCTTGGTGATCTAAAAAAATCTAACTTCTAACTTAATGCAATCAAAGGATACGGCGGTTTATGTGGCATCTTTAGTATATTCGCACGGGAATCAAAAGCCTATAGGGCAATTCCCGTTGACCTAGAATCATGAAATTTGGCAAGAAGAATTTTTTTATAGCAAAAGTAAAGGAAAATTTCCGAAAACTGTAAATTTATTGTTATGAAACGTGTTTTTTGCTATTTCAAACTTATTTTGGAGTTAGTTTGTATGGGAACACAAAACGGTATACTGATACCAACGGCAAACTTAAGTTTGTCTCTCCGTCCAGTTTATCTTTTTGTTAGAGCAATGTTCGGTGCTTACATACTTTAGGTACGGAAGTCTCGGCGCTTGGCCAGTTTTTTTTAGGGTTCCGTACCGAAAGGGTAAAACGGGAACCCTATTGCTGAGACTTCTCTGACCGTCCGTCCGTCCATCCGTCCGTCCGTCTGTCACTAGGCTATATCTCATGAACCGTGATAGTTAGAGAGTTGAAATTTTCACAGATGATGTATTTATATTGCTGCTATAGAAATACTAAAATACAGAATAAAATAAATTATGCTCCCATACAACCAACGTGATTTTTTGGCCGTTTTTATAGATAATGGTACGGAACCCTTTGTGCGCGAGTCCGACTCGCACTAGGCCGGTTTTTTTTTATTCTAGTTGCCAAGTAGTATCAAGGTTGTACTATAAATGTTTTCATTCAGCTCACGCGGCTTTAGCTTCCAATCGACGTTCAACTGCCGCTAGCGTAGAATGTCTTCACTACTTTATTTCATAATCGCGCTCGTGCTACCAATCGACGCTGGGAAGATCCTAGCAATATTTCCGGTCCCATCAATCAGTCACCAAGTGGTTTTTCGTCCGTTAACACAAGAACTAGCACGAAGAGGTCACGAAGTAGTGGTCATCACAACAGATCCAGCGTTTCCCAAAGGAGAAACACCGGGGAATCTGACAGAGATTGACCTCCACGATGTTTCATACAATATTTGGATGGAGAGTTTCATGAAAACTGAAAAGAGCGGTACAGACGACCAGGTGCAACAAATTGAGGTGATTTTGAATGCCTTGAACGATGTAGTCGAACAGCATTTCCATAATAATGATGTTAAGAAGTTGATTGCAGATAAAAGGGACTATTTTGATTTGTTACTAATAGAATCTTGTGTACGCCCGGCGCTTGGATATACAAACGTTTTTAAAGCACCAGTGATATCCGTTAGTTCTTTTGGAGCGTCTCTTGGTGACTATGAGATGGTTGGAGCGCCTTCACATCCGTTCTTATATCCTTATAATCTGCAACGCAGATTTTACAATCTGTCTATCCTAGAAAAGATTCATTTGCTGTACTCCCTGTATTCAGTTGATAAAATTTACAAGAAAGTTAGTGAAGACGCCGATAAGATGCTGAAGAAATATCTAGGGGAAGACACACCTTCAATGCAAGATCTTCAGAAGAATGTTCATATGCTGTTTCTGAATGTGAATCCAGTTTTTGAAGGGATCAGACCTGTTCCACCTAATGTGGTGTATATGGGAGGACTGCATCAGAATCCTGTAAAAGAATTACCTAAGGTATGTAGAAGTGTTCCTATAAAGGTAATATCAGAAATGCGAAATAATGTTTTAATGTTTTTATGAGCATCCAAATGGTATGAAATGGTATGAAACTTTATCCGCCTGCTTTTATTATGCATCTACATATTAGCTATAGAATGTGTAACTTAAATATTACTTGAACAAATCTTTATAACATAACAAGTGATGGTACTAGAAACATGACTTTAAATATTGTTATTTAAGGAACTCAAATCGTACTTGGACTCATCCAAAAAAGGAGTCATCTACGTAAGCTTTGGCACAAATGTGGACACATCAAAACTGCCACCACACAAAGTTGAAACATTACTTAAAGTGTTTTCCAAACTCCCTTACAACGTGATCTGGAAGTGGGACAGTGACAATCTGTCTGGAAAGACTGAGAATATCAGAATTGCGAAATGGTGGCCGCAATCTGACCTACTAAGTAAGTATCTGTAAAATGACTTTTTTTAGAGGACTACGCTGTTGGCCGTGAGGTGGCCTTTACAGCTTGTATAATGTATATTGTGTATTGCTTATGTGCTTGCATGTTTATGTATTGTCTATTGGCATTTACGTTGCAAAATAAAGCAAAAAAATCTTGCAGACAAACCTTGGGATAATTCTACGTTATACATTGAATTGTTCAGAAACTTTTTATGTGGAAACATGCACATTTTATAAACGACATAATAACTTTAGATAAAAATCTTTATACAAATCGTAAAGATGAGATTTTTTAACAAATAAAAAAAAACAAAAATAATCGGGATCGAATCTAATACCTATAGCGTATTTTGCCAAAGTTTTAAGCGTACGAGTATATCCAAACCAAAAAATAAAACACCTTTCAAATTGTTTGTATATTTGTAAAGTGATGTTGAGACCAACAGAAATGATTTATTGCAAAATAAACATGTTATCGATTCAAAAAAGTTCAAATGACCTTGTACCATCAGTTTTTTGGCAATTATTTACAATGACCGCATATCCTCGCAAAAGAACACAGACTCCGACCAAGGATGATACGTGAGGCCATTGAAATTAAAAAACATTCTAATTTCAATAGGGAAGATGGCTGGGTGCTACCACCAACTTGGGATCCAGTAATTAATATGATTAAATCCAAAACCAAGCGTACCATTGCAAGACCTCAAGACACTGTGAGCACATAAATAAGTTATTGTAAATTTAATTTGCATTGTTAATTCAATTTGCATGTTTCTTTAAATTTAAGGTAATTTAGTGATCTTTGTTCATTGATTGTTTGGCGCCGACTCAAAATTACTTAGGTATACTCACATTAGTTTAAGAACTTAGTTATTAAGGTTAAATATAAAAGGTTTATTAATTAGTATTTTTCTTTTTAAATATTTTCGGCGGTTTAATTTTTTTGTTTAAAATTTTTGTATTAGTGACTGACCTCTATGAACAAAAATTAAATAGATAGTTGCTCTCAACTCTACATGTCATGTCATCTCTATGGCTGGTTGTCATCGAGCCGTCAATGCCGCCAACGTAGGTACGTAGCTACATTTTATTATTTTGAATTTAATAGTTTTATTTAACCACGACGTGATATTCTCAAGAAAAAAAGTAATAATTATAATTAACGAACGCACGACCATTCTTTAAGTATACCACTTATATACTTTTGCTATTTGTAGTGTTTTTTTTTTGGGTTCCGTTTGTGTAATGAAAAATAATACTGTCGACGATCAGTTGGATCAAAGGTTTCAATTTACAACACCACCAGTTCGTGTAATGAAGAAAATAAATGGAATATCATCATGATACAATGAGTTAAAAGTATATTAATTTTGTATATACATACATATTATAAAAAAAATATACTTTTAACTCACATTATATATTGTGTGCGACGTTGTGTGCTTTGGTTTCCGTTTGTGTAATGAAAAATAATTTATCGCGATCCAGTAATTAATATGATTAAATCCAAAACCAAGCGTACCATTGCAAGACCTCAAGACACTGTGAGCATTTTCTGCGTGGATCGGACCGCAAACAACAACTAAATATGAGGGTACCCAGTTATTAACTATGACATCAGGACATCTAACACCTCAGTCCCCCCGTGACCATGGTTGCTGTAAAGCAGCCGAAACGTCGGGAAAATAAAATAGTAAATAAACGCGATAAAATCCGTAAAATAGTTTTATTTCAATGACAAGACTGTTTCAATTTTATTATATTATACTAAATTATGCGGTGCACTTTGTATCACTAACATTGTTTAATTTTATTTTTATTAAGCCTCACTCGTAATGAAGTGAACGAAACAAAATAAATCAAAATAAACCAACGAACATCAGATGTTTTTTAGGGTTCCGTACCCAAAGGGTAAAACGGGAACCCTATTACTGAGAATTCGCTGTCCGTCCCTCCGTCCATCCGTCCGTCCATCCGTCTGTCACCAGGCTGTATCTCATGAACCGTGATAGTTAGAGAGTTGAAATTCTCACAGATTAAGTAGTTCTGTTGCCGCTATAACAACAAATACTAAAAAATAGTATAAAATAATTATTTAAGGGGGCTCCCATACAACAAACGTGATTTTTTTGCCATTTTTATAGATAATGGTACGGAACCCTTCGTGCGCGAGTTTGATTTTTTATTTATATAGTTTTTTTTTTTCTGTACCTGCAACTTCGTACGCGCGGAATACATCAAACCTAATTGTTCAAAATTAAAGTAGCATAAGTTACGCCATGGAACATCAGCTATCTGCCAGTGAAAGTCCCGTCAAAATCGGTTCAGCCGTTTAGAAGTTTACCCAGTACAAACAGTGAGACAAAAAAATTAAAATTGCATTTTTGTTATAGATAAATTGTATATACTGTAATCTAAAGATATACTGTAATATGCATTTGATAAAAATATACTATTTTGATATTACAAACAGATACTCCCATTTTATTTATTTGTATAGATATAGATAACCAAGCATCATGGCAGACCAGGGTAAAGATGGTAACTCAATTTAGCTTCTTTAGCGGGTAAAAAGTGACCACAACAAGCCAAGGACAGGGACATGTGGGGGCAAGAGGGGGAGGCCTTTACCCAGCAGGGGGACATTTAATAAGATACTCAAAAAAAGTTCAAATCCCAGGCCCGCACCTCTGAGATAATTTTCATGTGCGAATGTAATTTTCAACAATGATTACCACTTGCTGAACGGTGAAGGAAAACATCGTGAGGAAACCTGCACGTCTATACAAAGGCGTGTGAAGTTCACCAACCCGCACTGGGCCAGTGTGGTGGACTATGGCCCAAATCTCCCTCGTATTGAGGGGGAATGTGCCCGGTATAATGGCAATAGGCTCGCCCCCTATTACATTGGGACCAAAATACATCGGCGAAGTGTGGGCGCACTACAATTTACCTCTGCCTACCCCTTCGGGGAATACAGGCGTGTTGATGTATTTCAAAAAAGATATTATAAGCTAATGTTTTATTACAGGTCATCCAAACATTAAATTATTTATAACACAAGGAGGTCTCCAATCTACAGATGAAGCTCTTACAGCTGGAGTGCCCTTGATTGGTGTTCCTTTACTCGCTGACCAATGGTACAATGTCGAGAACTACGTACGACACGGTATTGGTATACAACTCGATATGGGAACCTTTACAGAGGAGATATTACGAGATGCTATTAAAACTGTCATTGATGACAAAAGGTAAAGTAACATTCTGTATAATACAACGGTTTTTCTGGAGCTATTTCACCAGACCATACTCATCGTATGATCATAAACTATAGGTTATACTATGGTTCGCCTCCAGGCCATTGTCACACTGACCGAGGACCAGGAGAAATTTCGAAAAGGCCCAAAAATTTGCCACAGATAAAGCTCAATTTTGCAGCGTTGTCGCGTGGATTTACAACAGAAATTCAACTTCAATGTTTATAGACACAGATTTAGTTTTTTTATTAGCAAACATTTTTGTCGCTATCTTGACGCACCAGTGTGCCACCAGGCTATGACATTGGATTGCTTTAAATTCTCTCATCACTAGACGTCATGTCAGTCTCTCTAAATAAGCTTATTACTTGGTTGGGAGGAGGCTAGCCATGGAACATAGCTTGCTCCCCCAGGGCGAGCAAGAATCCATGATGTCCTGGTTTGAAAAAAAAAGCTATGGGCTAACGTCAAAAGTATACCAATAGGACTCAGGAATAGGATGTTTATTTCAACCCCCTTACAAACATTTGTTTTGCAGAAATTTCTATAATATTACTTTCTGTACAACATTTGTCAAAAATATACAGTCAAGCGGGTTTCAGACTACGCTATAATATAATAGCATATCGTATATAGCTCATAGCACAACAATATCGCTCACCATACATTTTTATGGACACGTTCACGCTGTACTGTACTATATATTATAAGCTTTGTATGGTGCGCGATATTATTGTGCTATACATTATAGCGTAGTCTGAAAGCCGCTTTAGGTACTACTAGAACAAAACTTTAATGGTGGTAAGGGTCCCGTTTAGTTAATAAAGTGTACCTATCATTAGATTTAGTGTATTAGATATACAATAAGACTTTTTTGTCACTTTTCTTCTTTTTTTACGAAATGAATGAAGTGATGACATAGAGGAATGGCACCTGCCGTTAGCGGGTATTTCAGCCAGTGTCAAGTAATTAATAGCAAGGTAAATTTCACTAAATGAGTGTTGCCAGTGATAAAGATGGCGGATGAATCCTTTGTCACTTTTAATATCTCGTTGATGTCATTTCATTGAAGAATGTGCTTCGTCTATGAGTTCATACAGATTGTTTTCATAATGAGGTGAACTATTATTTCTTTGGCAGTTATCGTCGCAACATAGTGCGTCTGCGCGGGTTGATGTTGGACCAGCCGCAGCGGCCGCTGGAGCGCGCCGTGTGGTGGACGGAGCACGTGCTGCGGCACGCCGGCGCCGCGCATCTGCGCGCGCCCGCAGCCAACATCACCTGGACACAATACCTGGAAATAGAACTAGTTCTAACTGTACTAACTGTGCTAATGTCTTTGATCTTAATATTAATTACTTTAGTGTATTGTATATATAGGTTTATGTTTTCTGTTTCAAACGGTGATAAGGTAAAACGTACTTAAAGAGTATTATTATTAAGGTTATAAGGTAAAGTATCTTGTTAGCAATCTTTTGGTTTGATTCATCAGTTTGTTTTATACTAAAACTGTTGTAAAAATGTGTTTTAAAATAACTAGCGTCAATATTGTTACCAATAAATCCTGTTTGAAATATTACAAACTTAAGTTGATTTTAATCTATACATACAAATAAATAAAATTGGAGTGTCTGTTTGTAATATCAAAATAACACTTTTTTACCAAATGCGTATGAAAGTATATACGATACCTATAACGAAAACGCAATTTTAATTTTTTTTGTCTGTCTGTCTGTCTGTTTGTTTGAGGTAAACTTCTAAACGGCTGAACCGATTTCAATGGGACTTTCACTGACAGATAACTGACGTTCCAAGGCGTAACTTAGGCTACTTTAATTTTAGAAAAAGCATTAGGGTTCCGCGGGAAAAACATAATACCCATATTTCCGGGTAATCTCCCTAAAGTCCACGCGGGCGAAGTCGCGGGCACAGCTAGTCTATAATAATATTATGAAGAGGAATGATTTGTGTTTCTGTATGTAACGAATAAACTTCAAAACGATATGACCGATTTTAAAAATTATTTTGCCGTTAGAAAGCTACAATAGCACTGAGTAACAGGCTAAGTTTATTTATTCCAAAATATTAAAAAATAATGTCTACTCGTGCAAAGCCGGGACGGGCCGCTTGTTATGTATAATTTTATTAACTTATAATATGATAACAAATTTGAAAACATTTGTATTTTAGTCGAATCATTTATTCTGTATACGCCTATGGGGGCACTTACAAATTGTCAAGTTTACATATTTTTTTCTTATATTCTACTATACTACCACCGGATCGAAACGCGACGTCAACTGAGAAGATCCGGCAAGAAACTCAGTGGGCTGATCATTTTTTAAATCGCCAAAACTTATTACAAATACATAGGTACATATAGCTCCAGTGTGTTGCCTTAGAGCTGCTTTTAATAATAAAGATAAGATAATAATACGTTAGTAAGGCAACACATGCTATACTTTGACATGACGGGCAATATTTTTATTTTTGATTTGAACCTGAGCTGTACAATCCCAAGCTGATATATCTTCCAAATAATCCGAGATTTTGTAATAGCCCTTTTGATACAATTTACATTTTAGCGAAAGGCAATGCTAACAGAAATTTCCACGGACTTGAAAATCACTTAGATCCTTCAAAGCAAACAGTCCGCAGTGCGCTCGAAAAAGGCCTTTTATCTCGCTATAAATTTGGTCCAAACGAAACGAATCACGGAAAAGTTTTCTCGACCAGAAAGTTGAGTTTTTAAATTCAATTAAGGACACTTTGTGGGATTCTCAGGCCTGATAATTTTGACGTCTAAACAACCGTAGTCTACGTTATATATTTATCGTAAAAATAATTTGGAGGCAAAAATGAATTATAAATAAATAAATACGTGCAGTACCGTAGTGTACTTTTGTCCAAATGTAATAGGTAGCGAGCATATTGCCATTATACGGGGCACATTGCCCTTCAATACGAGGGATATTTGGGCCCATAGTACATCACGCTAGCCCAGTGCTAGCTGGTGAAGTTCACGCGCCTTTCTATGGACTTGCAGGTTTCCTCGGTGCGGGTTCATGAGTATTTTGATATAAAATAAATTATAGTCGCATGTTCCCTTCTGTAGCGTCCAGTTCGTCAGTGTTCGTCTTCAGAGTACTCACTCGATCAACGAGAGATTAAAATTAACAGCTAATTTTGGAATTGCGCCAAGTTTTATGGACAACTAAAAACATCCAAAGGCCTACTAATATTATAAATGTTTTGTAAGGACGGATGTATCTTTGTTACTCTTTCACGCCTAATTACTGAATGGATTTAAATGAAACTTTTTAGTATTATTGTTTGTACATCAGCATATAGGCTATACTTTATAAGGATATTGAATCATCGAAGTCTATGCATCCAAAATCGCGGGTAGAAGCTTATAAAAAAAATATATATATTTCAGTAAACGTTGGCTTATTTTGTTGAAGCATTTAGATAAGCTTTATCATAATATATGTTAGTTTGAAGGTATTATATAATTAATGTTAAAAAAACTTTTTAAAAACAAGCTTTCATTTAATTGCCCTTAGTTTTCGTGTTCTCCTCAGCAAGCCGTTACATTTGAGACCCATACTGTGGTAGTGCAGAAAAAAATACTATTCCGCCATCTTGGATGATCCGCCATATTGGAATTAGAATGACGACACTTAGCTATGCATGCATTGTCATCCAGAATAAGGGTGTATACCAAATTTCTCAATCGGTTAAAGATAACTGATTTAAAATTCAGTTGCAAGATTCCACCCGGACATACATACATTGCAAGTTAATATAAAGCTTGTAAAAAGAAGAAAAAATATTGCTCACATAACATAATCTTTTACCGTAAGCTAGAGGACCAAGTCTGAAATAACATTGTATAATAATAATCCACAACAAAGGCAATATCCACAAGCTAACTGGCAGATAGGTCACCTAGACATGACGTGAAGGTGTCTGAGAAATCACTAGGGATGTATTAGTTACCAGAGAATAAATTGCGTAGACGTCGACACAATAGGCTATACAGGTCACTGTTTTCTTTATTTACTAGCTGAACCCCGCGACTTCGTACGCGCGTAATTAAGGAACCCTATTTATTTTCCCAAAATTAACGTAGCCTAAGTTACTTCTTATAACATCAGCTATTTGCCAGTCAAAATCCCATCCAAATAGGTCCAGTCGTTTGGAAAATTACCCGGTTAATTGGGTTTTATGTTCGTCCCGCGGAACCTTAATGCTTTTTTCTAAAATAAAAGTAACTTAAGTTTTGCCTTGAAACATCAGCTGTCTGCCAGTGAAAGTCTCGTCAAAATCAGTTCAGCCGTTTGAAAGTGTACCCGGAATATACAGATAGACAATTTTTTTTATATTGCATCTTCATTATAGGTATTCTTCATTAGCAGTGGTAGCCGAGTGGTCGAACGCACGCTTTGCAATCAAAGTGCGCAGGTTCTATCCCCGGCTCGCACCTCTGGGTTCCATGTGCGAATCTCATTTTCATCTGAGATTATCACTTGCTAAGAAACGGTGACGGAAAACATCGTGAGGAAAACCTGTGTGCCCGGTATAATGGCAATAGGCTCGCCCCCTATTACATTGGGACCAAAATACATCGGCGAAGTGTGGGCGCACTGCAGTGCACCTCTGCCTACCCCTTCGGGGAATACAGGCGTGATGATGTATTATTATCTCCTTTATTTCTTATCTTTCTTATAAATTACATTTTTAAATATACAGGGTGTATCAGAAGTCCGAAATAATACTTTGGGTACATATAAGGTAGCTCATATGTGGATGCTTAGTGAAGACATTTTATACCTAACTATCATAGTTTCTGAGTTATAAACCTTTGAACATACGACACGGGTATCGTGTTCTGGCCTTTGGGTACATCCATTACTCTGTTCAGCAGTGTAAACTACACGTACGAGGGGCGACTACCAATATTTAAAAACAGAACCCGCAAATTTTGCATAGGACCCGAGATATTACGAGTTATAGAAATTGACGACGAAAAAAAAGTTGGAAAAACATGGTCGAATTTCGATCAAATTTTTATACCATTTAGTTGTATACCCGAAACTGATGCAAACGTCAAAGTATTATTTCGGACTTCTGAAACACCCTGTATATATAAAAAATACATTTAAAAATATAAAAAAAAATATTATTATTATTCATTATAGGTGTCGTCTAAACTATCATATCATATGCATTTAGTTAAAAGATGTTATTTTGATATTACAAACAGACACTTGAATTTTATTCATTTGTATAGATAATATAACCTTTGATAGTGCGTTTTTAACACAATACACTACAATAATGGGTTTTTTTATCCATTAATTCATCATCACGTTTGTATTCTCTGAAGGGGTAGGCAGATGTGCAATGGAAGTGTACCACCGATATCTTTTGGTTTTAGGAGAGCCTGATGGCCGTTATACCAGACACGTTCCTCCTCAATGCGAGGGAGATTTGGGGAGCGTATTTCCCCTAATGCGAGGGGCTGTAGTCCTCCACGTTGGCCTCGTTCGGGTTGGTAAACTTCACAAGTCCTCACACAAATCCTCCAATGGGTAGGTATCCTCACAATTTTTGCTTTTACTGTAGAGCAAGTGGCAATGATTCATTGATAAACACGCACATGGAATGCTAACATCCCAAAAGTGCGATATGCTGGTACTAATGGAAATGATATTAGCTCATTACATATAAATACAGGAAACTAGCTATGTTTGGGTTCCACAGTAACTCGTTATGTAACAATTTTGGTGGATAATTATATCTTTTTTTAGGGTTCCGTACCCAAAGGGTAAAACGGGAACCCTATTACTAAGACTTCGTTGTCCATCCGTCCGTCTGTCACCAGGCTGTATCTCATGAACCGTGATAGTTAAGAGTTGAAATTTTCACACATGATGTATTTCTGTTGCCGCTACACCAAAAAACACTAAAAAACAGAATAAAATAAATATTTAAAGGGGCTCCCATACAAAAAACGTCATTTTTTTGCCGTTTTTATAGATAATGGTGCGGTGGAACCCTTTGTAGGGGAGTCCGACTCGCACTTGGCCGGTTTTTTTTTATATCACGTGACTTTTTGCTTTTCATGAAATCCTACTAATATTATAAATGTGAAAGTTTGTGAACATGGATAGATGGATGTTTGTTACTCTTTCACGCAGAAACTACTAAACGGATTTTGATGAAACTTTACAGAATTATTGTTTATACATCAGAATATCATTGTAGGCTATAATTTAAAACAATATTGAAGAATCTAAGTCTGTGCGGACGAAGTCGCGGGTAGGACCTAGTGATGAAAAATCTGAGCGCTAACAAAAGTCTTTTCTGATTCCAATTCTAATGGAACGAAAAGTTTTAACAGTTTTAAGAGTTACGTTTAATCTAATATAATTAGTAGCTAGATTTCAGATCTAGAAGTATATTAATTCAGAGGTACATTCAAAAACAGCCGCTGAAATTTTAATTGCCTTCGAAAAACTCAGTTTATTAAATTTCAAACGTACTTTATCTATTCTTCTAAGACACTTTGCCTTCTTATACAGCTCCGTTGGTTTCTGTAGTTAGCCTAATGCAATTCCCGTGTTGAAGAACATGTTTATAACAACGCGTCTCACTTACGTGTGTGTAAAACTTTAGACCCCAGTAACCTTTTATATTCCTTATTAAATGTCTTTTTTTTGTACCTTAGACAACAAATTCCAGGTTAGTAAACTGAGATTGGACTTAGCATCATCAAGCTCCCCCATTTTTTTTTAAATGTCCCACTTCTGGGCAAAAGCCTCCCCCTCCATATTATAATGTCTCTGTGGGCTTGTTGTGGCCACATTTTATTCGCACCACCTTCGCCTTGGTTGGCCACGATGCCGACAGCCGACTTCGGGCGTCCAGGTGTTAACGCGATTTGTCCACCTTTACGAGTTCATTCGTGCTATATGACCAGCCTAAACCATCATCAGCTTCAGGAAGACGACGTTCCTGACCAGGTCAGTAATTCAAGTAAAGCAGTGTAGGGTAATATTATCTCTTAAAGTATTTTTTTCTTTTTTTTTACGAAATGAATGTATATTGTTTTCTTATATTTACGCGAATACTATACATTGAAATAAAACCAAGCGTACCATTGCAAGACCTCAAGATACTGTGAGCACTTTCTGCGTGGATCGGACCGCAAACAACAACTAAATATGAGGGTACCCAGTTATTAACTATGACATCAGGACGTCTAACACCTCAGTCCCCCCGTGACCATGGTTGCTGTAAAGCAGCCGAAACGTCGGGAAAATAAAATAGTAAATAAACGCGATAAAATCCGTAAAATAGTAAAATTATTTCAATGAAATGAATGTAATTATGAATTTTAATAGAATAAGATGAGGAATGGCTCCACCTGCGATTAGCGGGTAGATATTTCAGCCAGTGTCAAGTAATTAATAGCAAGAGCTAATTCAATAAATACACATTATAAATAAAAATGGGTAATGAACGTGATAGCATAGCAGTGGTAGCCGAGTAGTCAAACGCGCGCCTTGCAATCGAAGTGTGCAGGTTCAAACCTCGACTCGCACCTCTGAAATTTATGTGCGAATCATATTTTCATCCGAGATTATCACTTGCTATGAAACGGTGAAGGAAAACATCGTGAGGAAACCGGCACGTCTGAGGGAACTTGACTAGTTTTCGATAGATGTGTGAAGTCTGCCAACCCGCACGGTGCCAGCGTGGTGGACTATGGCCTTAATCCCCCTCGCATTGAGGAGAGGCCCGTACCCAGCAGTGGGACGTTAAAAGGGCTGTAGTAGTAGTAGTAGATGGTGTATGAGGGCAGTTCGACTGTTAACTCAGTACAAAATCTGTCAACAAGTGACAGTTAGGTACTAGTGAAACAACAGTACTTTAAGTAGTGGCGGTAGGGGTAGAATCGCCGTGACTTAACCGGGCGAGCCGCTGGGGTGTTGCGGTGCATGCCTTGGCGATCCCGTTGCATCCCTCCATAGCGGCGGGTGGTACACCGTGGGTTTTTAGTGGGTATACCGGCAATCTGCCGGGGACTCCCACATACCCCTTCCTCCTCCCCCGAGGCTGGAAGGGGATCCATAGAGAATTTCCCCACGAAAAAAAAAAAAAAAAAAAAAAAAAAAGGGTAGAATCGCCGTAATTGTTTATTAATACTATATCTCATTACCAGCGGCCGTCACGACATGATATGCCAACTCATGACAGCACAAAGGGAAGGATCCTTTATTAACGTCACACCATGTCGTGTTGCCAACGAGCTCTCCGTCCAGATGTCTATCTTTTATTATTGCTACTAGCTGATGCCCGCAGCTTCACTTGCGTGGATGTCAGTTATCGCGACCAAAAGTAACCATGAAATTTTGATCCCGCAACCCATGGGAATCTATTCCAGGGATAGCTTTATATCAGCTTTCCAATGACCGAATTATGATTGCCCATTGTTTTAAATATTGAAATGGATATATACATCATCATCACGCCTGTATTCCCCGAAGGGGTAGGCAGAGGTGCACTGCAGTGCGCCCACACTTCGCCGATGTATTTTGGTCCCAATGTAATAGGGGGCGAGCCTATTGCCATTATACCGGGCACACAGGTTTCCTCACGATGTTTTCCGTCACCGTTTCTTAGCAAGTGATAATCTCAGATGAAAATGAGATTCGCACATGGAACCCAGAGGTGCGAGCCGGGGATAGAACCTGCGCACTTTGATTGCAAAGCGTGCGTTCGACCACTCGGCTACCACTGCTTTTATTTGAAATGGATATAGTGCCTATGCTATCCTTAAGAGATAGACATATGCCATCGCGGACTTATCTGTAGACCTATATAAGATGCATAATTCCACCATACATTATTTTGTTATATCAAAGGGTTTAGGCAGCGTTTTCGTTGAAAGCTTCCAGGCTACTTATGTATTTTCGACACCTCCACCAAATATAATTATATTTTAGCCAATGTATACAAAAACTTGTCAAATTATATACTAAAACCTTTCTATTGAATCATTCTATCTACTAAAAAGAACCGCATCAAACCCTGTTGCGTAGTTTTTAACATTTAAGCATACATAGGGACAGTTTTATACTATGTAGTGATAATAGGGTGATACAGTAATAATAGATGCCTCGCCTTAGTGGATGTAGGCATCCATTAAGGCGAGTATAACAACTTGACCTTTTTTGAAAATATACCGATGCTCGAAAGGCAATCCTTACTAACTGACAGATAATCGTAAAATGAGTTGTATATACCAAACGACGCAAAAAAAAACCGGTCAAGTGCGAGTCGGACTCGCGCACGAAGGGTTCCGCACCGTTATCTATAAAAACGGAAAAAAAATCACGTTTGTTGTATGGGGGCCCACTTAAATATTTATTTTATTCTGATTTTTAATATTTGTTGTTATAGCGACAATAGAAATACATCATCTGTGAAAAATTCTACTCTCTAACTATCACGGTTCAAGAGATACAGCTTGGTGAAAGTCGGATGGACGGACGGACAGCGAAGTCTTAGTAATAGGGTTCCCGCTTTACCCTTTGGTTACGGAACCCTAAAAAGCTCAAGATGTTATACTACGATTCCACATACGACTTTTCCACTTTCTGTCATCAATATGCCCATAACTCGAAAACTTTACATTGAAACACCAAGTAGATATAGCGGCAATAGCCTGGTGTTTAGATGAGCCGCCCTCGGAGCCGAATGGTTCGAATCCCCGATCTTTTCATTAAACAACTGACATTGGCTGACTATGGTAAGCATTTGACTAAAATCTCAGAAATTGTGAGGAAACACAGATTTTGGCTGACTATGGTAAGCATTTGACTAAAATCTCAGAAATTGTGAGGAAACACAGATTTTGGCTGACTATGGTAAGCATTTGACTAAAATCTCAGAAATTGTGAGGAAACACAGATTTTGGCTGACTATGGTAAGCATTTGACTAAAATCTCAGAAATTGTGAGGAAACACAGATTTTGGCTGACTATGGTAAGCATTTGACTAAAATCTCAGAAATTGTGAGGAAACACAGATTTTGGCTGACTATGGTAAGCATTTGACTAAAATCTCAGAAATTGTGAAGAAACACAGATTTGTTTCCATTTATCTCAATAACTCATCTTCACTCTTCATAATTTCTCGCCGAGGGTCAAACCTCGGTGTTTTCAATGGACACCGCTGTCGATCCTGGCTTACAGGAGTAACAGTGGTATGTGTGGCGGGCTTAGTCCCAATAAAAAGCATTTGACTTAGTTGGAGAGGCTAATTTGCCCCGGTCTGAATGTAACTGGAATCACCATAGTCTATTGTTTGCCACAAGCATTGCTTGGTTTTGGATCGTAAGGTGAGTATGACGTGTTGTCAGGCGATTATTTTTTATTATTTTATTACAAGCTTTATATTAACTTGCAATGTATGTCCGGGTGGAATCTTGCAACTCAATTTTAAACCAGTTATATTTAACAGATCGAGCTGAAATTTGGTATACACGCTTATTTTGGATGACAATGCATGATTAGCTATTTGACGTCATTCTAATTCCAATATGGCGGATCATCCAAGATGGTGGCATAGTATTTTTTTCTGCACTACCACAGTATGGGCATCAAATGAAAGGGTTTGCTGAGGAGAACACGAAAATTAACTGAAAGCTTGTTTTTAAAAAGTGTTTTTACCATTAACTTGTTTTAACTTATATTGTCCCACAGCTGGACAAAGATCTCCTCTACTCTCCTCCACACATCTCTACCTCCTGCCAGATCACTCCATCCCACCAGATAACGGTCCAGGTCATCGTACCACGATATTTTTTACATTTAACATAAAAACATCATCATCATTACGCCTGTATTCCCCGAAGAGGTAGGCAGAGGTGCACTGTAGTGCGCCCACACTTCGCCGGTGTATTTTGGTCCCAATGTAATAGGGGGCGAGCCTATTGCCATTATACCGGGTACATCCCCCCTCAATATGAGGGAGTTTGGGCCACAGTCCACCACGCTGGCTCAGTGCGGGGTGGTGAACTTCACACGCCCTTCTATAGACGTGCAGGTTTCCTCACGATGTTTTCCTTCACCGTTCAGCAAGTGGTAATTATTGTTGAAAATTACATTCGCACATGACAATTATCTCAGAGGTGCGGGCCCGGGATTTGAACTTGCAGCCCTTACGTTCAAAGCGCGCGTTCTTGCCCACGAGGCTACCACTGCTATATGCTTTAACTAAAAACACAAGAAATTAATTGAAATAAACCTACGAAACGCGATAAAATCCGTAAAATAGTTTTATTTCAATTCGCGTAAATATAAGAAAACAATACAAGAATTTAATTCAATTTAACAAAATAAACTGTTTAATACAACTAACCGCAGTCGACTAAAAGTCGTAAAGTTTTCAACGCGACGAATAAACAAAAGTTAATTCATTATCGCGGGCGTAAACTACACCGGTGGGTATACATCTGTTCTTCAAGAACTTCGACGCTGTGCGTGCGACAGAGATGACAATAGTCATCACTATGAACCAGAAAGGGACGGACAGTTGAAGTAGAGATAAACTTAGAAGTTAAGAATCCCGGGGTCGTGGAGAGGTTAAAGTGAAGATACTAGTTACTAGGGTAACTAGTATCTTCACTTTAACCTTTAACCCCACCACCCGCTGTTGTAGGCAAAAGCGGGTGGTGGGGTTAAATAATAAAAACAGGGTAATTTAGAAGTCCGAAATAACCTTCCACATATCCTATCGGGTAGACATCTGAATGGCACAAAAAAATACATCATCCATCATCAGTGGGGAATTCTCTCTAATTCGACATATTATGTTTAAAAAAAAACGAAAAACCAAGACCATGATGCTGCTTTGTTTCAACATATGGCGAATGATCTAATATGACTAATGTCTATCTTGCGAGAATTGGACTAGAGGTTTGCACCGGAGCGAAATTTTCGTCACCGATTGAATTCACCGGTTATTTGGCAATCTCCGGTGATTCTCCGGTAAATCACCGGATATATTTTTTTTGTTAAAAATGAAGACTACTGAGTTTTGACAATTTATGATCGTTTTTGACTAGATAATAAAAGCAAATAGATATTATAAATATTATACCAAGGCCATTATACCAATCAGACACTCTTTTTAAACGACGAATTTTAGGAATTTTGAAAAAAAAAAATGGAGGGCGAAATGGGGGTCCAATCCGGACTACAGGAAATCTCCGGAATTAGTGAACCGATTTCGAAAAATCTTTTTTTGTTTAATACGGATTGTTAACAAAAATCAAAACTCACCCCAAAGGGGTGAAAAGAGGGGATGGTGTGGGTTATTGGATTATTTTTTTTGGGTGTCAATTTATACTTTTTAGAGCTGTTATAAGGTTAATATTTGCATATTTACAACGATTATTGACATTAAAAATCGTGAAATAAAAAATATTTTTAACAAAAAACAAAAACCGACTTTTTTATTAATAATTTGTAAGAAAAAACAGATAATAAATACGTTACAAAGATAATAAATACTGATTTTGATTTAGAAAACAACATGTCAATAGCATCATGTCGCAACATACTTCTTCTATTGTTGAGTATCTCACCTGTCGTGAAAAATACTCTCTCAGACCTAACAGATATTGCTGGCACAGCTAGGTATTTGAAAGCTCTTTTGTCCAAAAGTTTCAAATGTTTATTATATTTCCAAAATTGCACTACATCATTCCAGTTATGACTTTTTTCTGGGAATTGTGTTTCTATATACATTTTAAATAAATAAATTGCCGTAACTGTGCTCATTACTGGCGTTCTTTTTTAAAAACCCCAATAAATCTGGGTGACCTATTTGAAGAATATTTGCAAAATATGTCTGCATCTTCAGATGAAGAACAAGAACATTGGAGTCCTGCAAATATATCACGAAAGAAACATACACTTATTGTAACAAAAAATGATACAGGAACTCAAACTAAAACTCAAAATGAAAGAATTATCATGCTCATTGCAACGATTATTTGGAAAGCTAGTTAGCAAGCTAGCTAGCTACCAAGTGAATTGAATCACATAAACGGCCAAGAGCGGTTTGAGTTAATGACGGAAATAAAAAAATTGATCTCATTCGAAAGACGCAAACCAATAAATAGTAGTAGTCAATTTTGTTTCATAATAAAACGCATTGATAAATATTACTTTTTAACCGACGAAAAAAAAAAAGGAGGAGGTTCTCAATTCGACGCGTATTTTTTTTTTTTATTTTTTTTTATGTATGATCACGCATATCTCCGGCGTCACTAAACCGATTTCGAATTTTTTTATGACGTTTGCTAAGGAATTCTTCGATGGTGGTCCCATTTTCAAAATATTATCAGAAATTAACCCCCTTGGGGGTGAAATGAGGGGTTGAAGGTCACACAATTTAAAAATTATTTTTTAATCGACTTGAAACTTTGTATATGTATTTTACATATAAAATAAAGAAGTACGTGTTTTAAGAATTTTGAAAAAAAAAATGTATAGGGTATGAAATAGGGTGATAAAGTTTGCATTCTGGACTACAGCATATCTCCACCGTTAGTGAGCCGATGTCGAAAAATCTTTTTGTTTATACAAATCACAAATTAAGCATATAGTAATTAGTAGATTATAGCCACAGAAAATTATAAAATAAAAACTTTTTAACAAAAAAATTTAACCGCCGAAAAACTACAAAGCATAAAATAATAAACCTTTTTTATTTAACCTTAATAACTATTTTCTTAAACTATGTACGTATACCTAAGTCATTTGGAGTCGGTGCCAAACAATCAATGATCAATAAATTTAAAGAAATAACTAAATTAAATAAAAAAAAAACAACGTGAAATCTTCAGCGACAAACATTAACATTCCAAAAATTGTGCTCTCCGTATGACTACTCGCACAAGTGCACTCACGTGTTGCTGTCTCCCTGACATTAAATCCGTGAACGCTCTGCATTTTCCGGCGAAGGGACGTGTCGCGCCGCGCCGCTGCCGAGCATCACACTTTACTTAATTAATTAATTTGCTTGTTTGGCGCCAACCCAAAATGACTTAGGTATACTTACATAGTTTAAGAAAATAGTTATTAAGGTTAAATAAAAAAGGTTTATTATTTTATGCTTTGTAGTTTTTCGGCGGTTAATTTTTTTGTTAAAAAGTTTTAGTAAAAAAAAAATCACCGGAGTTTAACCGGATAATAACCGATTGATTCAATCGAGTACTTTTACCGGTGAATCACCGGTAATTCCCCGGTACTCCCTGCTCCGGTGCAAACCTCTAAATTGGACCCTAGGCCTGTATTCCCCGATGGAGGTGCAATGCAGTACACCGACACTTTGTCCATATATTTTGGCCCAATGTAATAGGAGGCGAGCCTATTGGGCCATAGTCCACCACGCTGGCCCATTTCGGGTTAGTGAACTTCTTACACCTTTTCATAAACGTTTCACCGCTCAGCGAGTAGTCTTTATTAAATATGACCAGTCTAAGAGCTCGAAGGGGACATTAACTACCATTGATGAAATATGTTGTTTTCATGCACACCTCGTTTAATACATTAATTGATGAATATATTTTTTTTTTTGCTTTCTTTTATGATTATACTAATTTCACTCTTAATTATATTTTTATTACAAGTTACAAGCTTTTTAACCGACTTCAAAAAGGAGGAGGTTCTCAATTCGACCCGTATGTTTTTTTTTTTTTTTTTTTTTTTTATGTATGTTACCGCATATCTCCGGCGTCTGTCGACCGATTTCGAAATTTTTTTTTAGGCTTGCTAGGGAATTCTTCAAGGTTGGTCCCATTTCCAAAATATTATCAGAAATCTAACCCCTTGGGGGTGAAATGGGGGGTTGAAGGTCACATAATTTCAAAAATATTTTTTGAACGACTTGAAACTTTGTATATATATTTAAAATACAAAATAAAAAAACACGTCTTTCAGGAATTTTGAAAGAAAAGATATGTAGGGGGTGAAATGGGGGTCCAATCCGGAATACAGCATATCTCCGGCGTTAGTGAACCGATTTCGAAAAATCTTTTTTTGTTTAATACGGATTGTTAACAAAGATCGAAACCCACCCCCAAAGGGGTGGAAAGGGGGGGTGAGGGGGGTGATTTTTTTTTTGGCTGTAAATTTTTACTTTTTTAGGGCTGTTATAAGGTGATAATATTTGCAAATTTTCATCGATTATTGACACTAAAAATCGTGAAAAAAAATTATTTTTAACAAAAAACAAAAACCGACTTCAAAAACCTAGGTGCACTAAAAAGCTACAAATAACCTTACAATTCATTACATTTGGAGCTTTTTAGTGCACCTAGGTTTTTGAAGTCGGTTTTTGTTTTTTGTTAAAAATATTTTTTTTAGTTTGGTAATACCTTTTTTAATAACTTGCAATGTATGTCCGGGTGGAATCTTGCAACTGAATTTTAAATCAGTTATCTTTAACAGATTGAGCTGAAATTTGGAATACACTCTTATTTTGGATGACAATGCATGCTTAAGTGACGTCATTCTAATTCCAATATGGCGGATCATCCAAGATGGCGGAATAGTTATTTTTAGCACTACCACACTATGGGTATCAAATGAAAGGGCTTGTTGAGGAGAACACGAAAACTAAGGGCAATTAAATAAATAATTGTTTTTATTAAAAAGTATTTTTACCATTATTTTTTTTTAGTTATTTCTAGATTTACTTAGACATAGTATAGTCACAAGAGCACCAAGATACAGACCCCGAGTCTAGTTTGGTCCGCTCACGAATAATTTAGGGTAAACTCTACAACGATAGTGTTAGAGGACCTGGAGCCCTGATACGGTTAGCCAAGCTGGTTATTCTTAAGCCAGTAGACCATGACGTCATCAAAATCTGGAAGATGCTTACCTATTTGTAATAAGTTTTGGCGATTTAAAAAATGATCAGCCCACTGAGTTTCTTGCCGGATCTTCTCAGTTGAGGTCGCGTTTCGATCCGGTGGTAGCATAGTAGAATATTAGAAAAAAAATGTAAACTTGACAATTTGTAAGTGCCCCCATAGGCCTATACAGAATAAATGATTTGACTTTGACTTGACTTTGACTATTAAAGTAAACTTGCCAATTCTGATTTATACATATGAAATGGCTGACTGACGGATCAACGCACAGCCTAAACCGCTGATCGTAGAGACTTGATAGAGAGTGTGTTCTTTGCATTACGTAAGCATCCGATAAGAAATGATTTTCCGAAATTCTACCCCTAAGGGAATGAAAAAGGGGGCAAAGTTTGTATGAGACAACGTGATTCCTTGGTCCAATCTACGATGTATTATAAACTGGCAATACCATTTTTGTTTCCAACAGTACTTACTAATAGGTATTTTATGTAATAAAATGTATCGTGGGTAACTGAAACTGTGGGCAACTGATACGGGGGGAACTGATACCGGGGGCATAAGCTACTAACCCGTTAAATTTTGCATGAGCCTTATAAGAGCCATTTTCGACTTCTACGCGGACGAAGTCGCGGGCAAAAGCTAGTCTATACTCTGACTATGTCGCTAAAAATTTCAAGGAAATTGCTTTGGTAATTGCAAGTAAATTGTATTAGTGCCAACCGCCTGGCGTTTCGGGAATGAGCTGAAATTGGTGGCGATGAACATTTTGATACGGGGGTCTACTCGCAAAATTGTTTATCTATTTATCGGATTTTTTGTCGTGTCGAACCCACATTTACGCAACGACCATAGATAACAAAAACCTAAAATTAAGTTGTTTATGTTTTTAACGGACTTCCAAAAAGGAGGAGGTTATATGTTCGCCTGTATGTATTTTTTATTATTATTATTTTACAAGCTTTATATTAACTTGCAATGTATGTCCACTATACACTAAAAAGCTACAAATAACCTTACGATTCATTACATTTGGAGTCGGTGCCAATTCATGTGTGTATTTGCCTAGTCCGACGTTGATTGGCACCTACTCCAAATGCAATGAATTGTAAGGTTATTTGTAGCTTTTTAGTGCACCTAGGTTTTTGAAGTCGGTTTTTGTTTTTTGTTAATTATAGATAATGGTACGGAACCCTTCGTGCGCGAGTCCAACTCGCACTTGTTATTTTTTGTTTGTACTAACAGTTTTTTTAAAATCTACATCGTAATTCATTATAACCTTTGACTAATATAAAACTTTAAACTGAGATTGTGTTATTATCGATATAATGATGATGGCACATTATTGAGCCCTGCGCATACAGGGGCGGCAAAGTGCGCGCGACTAAATTTTCGCCAATACAACAACGAACTTCTTCTATCTTTGCGAAATGAATGAAACGATTAAATTTATCGGAATAAATTGAAATAAAACTATTTTAGGGATTTTATCGCGTATATTTACTATTTTATTTTGCCGACGTTTCGGCTGCTTTACAGCAACCATGGTCACGGGGGGACTGAGGTGTTAGACGTCCTGATGTCATAGATAATAACTGGGTACCCTCATATTTAGTTGTTGTTTGCGGTCCGATCCACGCAGATAATGCTCACATTGTCTCGAGGTCTTTCAATGGTACGCTTGGTTTTGGATTTAATCATATTAATTACTGGATCGCGATTAAATCCGTAGAATAGTTTTATTTCAATGTATAGTATTCGCGTAAATATGAGAAAACAATTATCGGAATAAGATGAGGAATGGCTCCACCTGCGTTTAGCGATTATTATTATTATCTATCGAAAACTAGTCAAGTTCCCTCAGACGTGCAGGTTTCCTCACAATGTTTTCCTTCACCGTTTCATAGCAATTGATAATCTCGGATAAAAATTAAATTCGCATATAAATCCCAGATGTGCGAGCCGGGGTTTGAACCTGCACGCTTCGATTGCAAGGCGTGCGTTCGACCACTCGGCTACCTGACGCTTACCATAGAAATTTAATCTTTATGTATAGATGCACAGAGTATATTTCTATAAAAAGTCAAGTTAATTCGTTCGCCTAAGTGAGCGCAGGCCGATAGCAACAGTGCCTAGCAATAACATCACCTTATAGAAATATAATTATAGTAATTAGTTAAAAAACAAGAAACAGGATGTCTTGAGCATAAAGCCCTGCACACTAGGGCGTCAAAAGACGCGCGTTAGAATTGTTTTCCAATACCAAAATCAACTCTGTGTTAATATACATAAAGATTATATTTCTGTGGTAAACGCCACGCCCGCACGCATCAAAATTCGCTCGCTCTG
Organism: Ptilodon capucinus; assembly: GCA_914767695.1. Lineage (NCBI taxonomy): Eukaryota > Metazoa > Arthropoda > Insecta > Lepidoptera > Notodontidae > Ptilodon > Ptilodon capucinus. The sequence goes on along the minus strand of OU611830.1, from coordinate 2,981,319 downwards.
TCAATGTCGTTTCGTTGATCAATGAGCTTATTGCATGAGTCAATACCATAGAGACGATGACGATGGCAAGAGACCTGACAGAATGTCTCTGGTTCCTTGGAGCATGGGACGAGCCATGGTATGGGATGCAACCTGCGTTGATACTTTGGCTCATTCCCATCACTCGGAAACCACTCAGAAAGCGGGCTCGGCGGCGCAGGCGGCTGAGACTCTGAAACGGCGGAAATACGAGGTTATCGGCTCCGAATATATTTTCATTCCTTTTGGAGTCGAAACCCTAGGTCCATGGGGTCCAAGCACCCAAAATTTAATGAACTTACTCGGCAAAAAATTGGTCGACACAACCGGCGACCCAAGAGCAGGCCATTTTCTCGCTCAACGAGTGGCTCTAGCCATTCAGCGAGGGAATGCAGCCATACATAATTTTACAAATATACCTAATATTTTCTTATTAGTTTTAACTTATTTTATTTTGCATTGTAAATATTTTGTGAATAGTTAGTTATACGTAAAATAAAATATACCATAGAGTATCTAGAGTACCCGTAACGGCTCCACTCTTCGTATAGCTCTGCGGCGATTGTTACGACATTGTTGTTATCTCATGTACCTGTAGTATACGGCAACTATTGGAAAACAACAATGGCGGAGTCAAATAAACCAGAAAAAAATCTGCAGCGTGGGCTCGAAATGCGATCTGCGTTATAATATCTCCATGGTCGTAGTTCGCTTTTGAATTTTTCCGCCATCTTTATGACGTTAATCACCTATTTTAGTTTATAATGTGTATTGTGTCTAAGCAGTGGTAGCCGAGTGGTCGAACACACGCTTTGCAAATCAAAGTGTGCTGGTTCAAACCCCGGCTCGCACCTCTGGGATTTATGTGCGAATCTCATTTTCATCCGAGATTATCACTTGCTATGAAACGGTGAAGGAAAATATCGTGAGGAAACCTGCACGTCTGAGGGAACTTGTCTAGTTCTTGATAGATGTGTGAAGTCTGCCAACCCGCACTAGGCCAGCGTGGTGGACTATGGCCTGAAATCCTCCTCACATTGAGGGGAGGCCCGTGCCCAGCAGTGGGACGTTAAAAGCGCTGTAGTAGTAGTAGTACCTAGTAGTAGTATTGTGTCTTGCTATTTACTTGTCACTAGCTGAAATACCCGCTAATCGCAGGTGCAGTAATCCTCTTCTTATTCTATTCAATTTAATTATTTCATTAATTTCATATAAAAAACTAGTTCGCTTTAGTACTGGTAAACAATTTAACGCGCGACTTTTGACGCCCAGTGTGTCGCACTTAACCCTCTACAATCTAAAAACATAAATCATCTTTGTGGCAGTCGGGTAAAAAAGTAAGGACCAACAGCCACAACAGTAAACATATTAAAAGTGAATGAATTGCAGTCATAAAATAGATAGATTGCCGCAATTCTGTCACTACCTTAGGCCTGCGCAAACAGGAGTGTTTATCCTCACGCGACCAAATCTATATCTATACATCTATACAAATAAATAAAATTGGAGTGTCTGTTTGTAATATCAAAATAACACACTTTTTTTTACCAAATGCGTATGAAAGTATATACGATACCTATAACGAAACAGCTATTTTAAAATTTTTTGTCTGTCTGTCTGTCTGTTTGTTTGGGGTAAACTTCTAAACGGCTGAACCGATTTCAATGGGACTTTCACTGACAGATAGCTGACGTTCCAAGGCGTAACTTAGGCTACTTTAATTTTAGAAAAAGTATTAGGGTTCCGCGGGAAAAACATAATACCCATATTTCCGGGTAATCTCCCTAAAGTCCACGCGGGCGAAGTCGCGAGCGCAGCTAGTATTTTAATAAATATATATATGTCGCCTGACAGCACACACTTATCATGTGATCCCAAAATAAGCTAGCGTGTAATATGGGTACCATACAATGAACTGGGGGCGATCCCAGACCAGAGCAAATCCAGAAAAGGTCTTTTCCAAAATTTGCCACAGGTTATAAAAACCGGCCAAGTACGAGTCGGACTCGCGCTCGAAGGGTTCCGTACCATTGTCTACAAAAACTCCAAAAAAATCACATTTGTTGTATCGGAGCCCCCTTAAATATTTATTTTATTCTGTTTTTTAGTATTTGTTATTATAGCGGCAACAGAAATACATCTGCGAAAATGTCAACTCTCTAACTATCACGGTTCATGTGATACAGCTTGGTGACAGCCGGACGGACGGACGGACGGACAGCGAAGTCTCAGTAATGGGGTTCCCGTTTTACCCTTTGGGTATAAAACCGTAAAAAGAAATACATCATTTCGCCTGTATTCCCCGAAGGGGTAGGCAGAGGTGCACCACGGTGTACCGACACTTCGCCGATGTATTTTAGTCCCAATGTAATACAGGTGTGATGATGATGATGAAGAAGTACTTAAAAGCCAGAAAATATATCTCAGTGTTGATCTATAATATCGTAATATGTTTGTGCCAGGTGAAATTACACTTTATTGAGAAAGAGCCCAATTAAATTAGGAACTCAAAAACCCTCTAGTCTGTAGACAGTTTCCTAGTAAAATTATCAAAACTGCGAATCTAGTTTTGCATAATAATAATAATACATCATCGCGCCTGTATTCCCCGAAGGGGTAGGCAGAGGTGCACTGCAGTGCGCCCACACTTCGCCGATGTATTTTGGTCCCAATGTAATAGGGGGCGAGCCTATTGCCATTATACCGGGCACAGAGGTTTCCTCACGATGTTTTCCGTCACCGTTTCTTAGCAAGTGATAATCTCAGATGAAAATGAGATTCGTACATGGAACCCAGAGGTGCGAGCCGGGGATAGAACCTGCGCACTTTGATTGCAAAGCGTGCGTTCGACCACTCGGCTACCACTGCTTTTTCGTTTCGTTTTAGTTTTGCATATAAAATAATATTAACGTTTTGACCTTCAAACTAGAACCTATCTCGTAGACATAATGACACTAAGGTCGAATAAAATAACTAGACGGTTTACAGCATTAAATGTAAATTTCTGATGAAAGTTTGGGAATACTTAAATCCTACTAATATTATCAATGTGAATGTTTGCGAGGATGGAGGGATGGATGGATGTTTGTGACTCTACTACGCAAAAACTACTGAACGGATTTTGAAGAAACTTTACAGTATTATTGTTTGTACAGTATTATTGCATAGGTAACACAGTTTCTGAGTTATAGACTTTTGAATATTTGTCACAGGTATCGTGTTCTGGCCTTTGGGTACATCCATAACCCTATTCAGCGGTGTAAACAACACTTATGAGGGGCGACTACCAATATTCACAAAACTAAACATGCCAATTTTACGTAGGACTCGAGATATTATGAGTTTAATGAAATTGACGACGACAAATTGTTGGTAAAACAAGCTCGCATTTCGGTAAATTTTTTGACCATTCAGTTGTACACCCGATACTGATTTAAACGCCTAAGTATTATTTCGGATTTCTGAAACACCCTGAATAATAAAAATATGAGTGTTTGAGGAAAATTGCGTTTCAAACTTCCATTATTAAATCCCTGAGCGATGGCTTCATTCGTCAAATACGGATGTCGTAATTGGCAAAGTTTTGTCAAATACAATTATAATTAATACACATTCCAAGGATAATTACGTCCTACCCTGTACTCACTTAGGCGATCGAATTGACACCCTCACTGCGGCTTGAGGCCGAAACTGCCTCAAAGGTGACTTTACGCTGGTACGTACGCACAGAAAAAAGTTAATGTTTGGGCTGATTCAAACCTCAAATGCACTAGCTGAAAGTTCGGCCCGCAGTGAATCTGTTAGACAAATGTACCTAACCATCGCCAGTCAAAGTCAAATCATTTATTTTGTATAGGCCTACGAGGGCACTAACAAATTGTCAAGTTACATTTTTAGGGTTTCGTACCTAAAAAGGAAAAACGGAACCCTTATGGGATTACTTTGCTGTCCGTCTGTCTGTCTATATGTCTGTCAAGGCCCTTTTTCTCAGAAACGCGTGAAGGTACAAAGTTGAAATTTATAACAAAAACATAATACTGTGGTCTTTTTTTGCTCTAAAAAAATCTAACTTTAGATTTACACAATCAAAAGATACGGCGGTTTATGTTGCATTTTCAGTACATTTGCACGGGAATAAAAAAACCAATAGGGTACTTCCCGTTGACCTAGAATCATGAAATTTGGCAAGAAGCAAGGTCTTATAGCACAAGAAAAGAAAACAAGTCAAAAACTGTAAACTTATTGTTATAAATTATTTTTTTGTGATTACAAACTTATTTTGTATGGGGACACCAGTATACCAACCGCAAAGTTAAGTTTGTCTCTCTATCCGGTTTATCTTTTCGTTAGAAGCATGTTCGGTGTTTTCATAATATAGGTACAAAAGCCTCGGTGCGCGAGTCCAGCTCGCACTTGGCCGGTTTTTAGGGTTCCGTACGGAAAGGGTTAAACGGGAACCCTATTACTGAGACTTCGCTGTCCGTCCGTCCGTCCGTCCGTCTGTCACCAGGCTGTATCTCATGAACCGTGATAGTTAGAGAGTTGAAATTTTCACAGATTATGTATTTCTGTTGCCGCTATAACAACAAATACTAAAAAATAGATATAATAAAATTAATATTTAAGGGGGCTCCCATACAACAAACGTGATTTTTTTGCCGTATTTATAGATAATGGTACGGAACCCTTCGTGCGTGAGTACGACTCGCACTTGGCCGGTTTTTTTTTAATGAAGTCTGTCTCAATCCATGTAAATAATGAAATTCCGTAATAAATGCCACGGGACCGTGTTGCCAAATTCGCTCGCGGCATCGATGATGCTTCGTTGGAAAATGATCTTTATATATGAGATAATACGGTTCGTTATTGACGCGCCTACGATCGCAGGGAATGAGCGTCGTATAAGACATGAGAAATGGAAGTTTGGGAACTAGTTCCTTTTATAACGACCGCAGTAAACAAGGCGTTGGGATTAAATTATTCATTGTGAGTTAAGATTATGGTTAGCTGAGGAAGCAAATATTGTATGACAAACGATGGGATTTGCTTTAAGATTATTCGTAAAGAGACGTTCTCATGTATTTTAGTCTACTAACGTAAATTTTTCTTCAAAATCCTCCTAACCTTTTTCAATTACATTCGTACGGGTTTTAAGACAATTTAGCTTTTCCCCAATACTCTACTACTACAGCCCTTTTAACGTCCCACTGCTGAGCACGGGCCTCCCCTCAATGCGAGGGGGATTCGGGCCATAGTCCACAACGCTGGCCCGGTGCGGGTTGGCAGACCTCACACATCTATCGAAAACTAGTCAAGTTCTTTCAGACGTGCAGGTTTCCTCACGTTTTCCTTCACCGTTTCATAGCAAGTGATAATTTCAGATGAAAATGAGATTCGCACATAAATCCCAGAGGTGCAAACTGGGGTTTGTACCTGCACACTTCGATTGTAAGGCGTGTGTTCGACCACTCGGCTACCCGGCACCCTGGGCTCGTCGAGGGTCAAACCTCGGTGTCATCAATGGACACCGCTATCGATCCTGGCTTACAGGAGTAACAGTGGTGGGAATGTGGCGGGCTTAGTCCCAAAAAAAAATACAACTTCAACTCGCAACTTTGTTTCTGCCGACTTTGATTATGCAATATCAATACAATTCATTTTGGTATGGCAAGAAATTTGACGCCCATTGCGAACTTTAGTACTAAGAACTGCCGACCTCATTTCTATATGAGCGGGATTTTAAGCTTTATTGCGTTTGGGTAAACAGAGATGACAATGGCGGCGCGGATAGACCAGCCCATTCAGCCCGCCCATTGAAGTTGCTCCATTGAGCCGACTTGATAGCGTTTTAATAGATTCCTGATGATCGAGGCAGCTGGATGTCGGATAATGACACTATACGTTATTCATTATTGTTATATACGATTTGTTTTCATGTCTTTATCATCATTTACGACGCATGAAAAGATGTATGAATGAGGATGAATGGAAAGAGGTATGTTAGGACTGGTCCAACCATTTTCCTCTTAATGAATTACCATCTTCTCTCCCATACTGCGTTGAAGGCATCATACCAAAGCAATTGTTTCTATAACCATCTGTGGTTTAGAATAATCCCTTCTTTGTAAATGGGAGTAGCCAGTCCTAACATACCTACTATCCTAACATACCTCTTTCCAACGCACCTTACTGTACTAGCTTCCTAAGCGTAAAGACTATATTTGTATATAATATTAGACTGCCGTGAGTATAATTCTTCTCTAGTATTGTGGCTAAGGTGCTGTCTGCTCTCAAGGCATTGCTGCTCCTGAGAATGTATTACTCGCAATTATCATTTTGAAAAGAGTAACCATTGAGTTTCTTACCGGCTCTTCTCAGCGGAAACAGCATTCCGAACCGGTGGTAGAATCTGACTATTTGTAAGTGCTTTTTGGCCTACACGAATAAAAAAAAATATGTTTTATTTTTATTTTGTAGCATGTGGTTGCCAGGAGCTGGTCCAGCTTCACTTATACCTATTTGAGGGTGTTTGCTATTTGTCGTGTTATCTTTGTTATCTTTAAATCTTAAACAGCTTGTAATTTGTGTAGTAAATTATTTTTGTGTTTTGAGATTTTTTATAGCCTCTTTAATGATATGGTATAATTGTTAATTAAGAAATACATATAAAAATTTAATTCTTATTGAAAAAAGCAACCATGGAGTTTCTTGTCCATTCTTCTCCATAGGAACTGCATTCCAAATGGGTGTATATTGACGATATTCTGTATATTGACGATTAATAAGTGCCTGTATGGGTTTATTGGAATAAAAAAATCTGATTCTGATTCTATGGCTAACGGTGGTCTCTACCAACCCCGGTGGGATACAGGCGTGAGTATATGTATGTACATTGAACAATTCGCATCAACAATCCGGGAGCGAATTTATTACCGACGCCGTATTTTACCGGTAACGGGCACATTCGGCTTATCGGCAGACTTCCGGCCCTTTCATAACTTATGTGAAGACGAAATCTTTTTTTAAATGTTCACCTTTTTTACCGGTAAATCCGTGGGTTCCTTGTTACATTTTTTTTTTACGTGGAATCACAATATTCACAAATCTGCCTCATTTAGGCACAATGGAGCGTCAACAGTCGCGCGTTTTTTACCGACTTCAAAAAGGAGGAGGTTCTCAATTCGACCCGTATGTTTTTTTTTTTTTTTTGTTAATACCAAAACAAACTCTGCGTCTATACAGGGTATTCAAGAAGTCCGAAATAATACGTTTGCATCAGTATACAACTGAATGGTATAAAAAATTGATCGAAATTCGACCATGTTTTTCCAACTTTTTTTTCGTCGTCAATTTCTTTAACTGGTAATATCTCGAGTCCTATGTAAAATTTGCATGTTCTGTTTTGTGACTATAGGTAGTTGCCTCACGTAATGTAGATTACACCGCTGAATAGGGTTATGGATGTACCCAAAGGCCAGAACACAATACCGGTGACAAATATTCAAAGGTCTATAACTCAGAAACTATGATAGTTAGGTGTAAACTGTTTTCATTAAGCATGTACCCAAAGTATTACTTCAGACTTCTAATACACGCTATATACGTGATAGATATAAAAGCCACGACTACGCGTCACTCACACTGTCGATGACATTTAGTTGAAATATAAGCTTTTTCTACGAGTTAATACAGTTCATTTTGTAATACGGGTTGTTAACAAACATCGAAACTTACCCCCAAAGGAGTGGTAGGGGGGTGTGGGGGGGGTTTTTTTTTTTTGGCTTTATTTATTTAGCAGTGATAGCCTCGTGGGCAAGAACACCCACCTTGAACGTAAGGGGTGCAAGTTCAAATCCCAGGCACACACCTCTGAGATAATTTTCATGTGCGAATGTCATTTTCAACAATGATTACCACTTGCTGAACGGTGAAGAAAAACACCGTGAGAAAACCTGCACGTCTATAGAAAGGCGTGTGAAGTTCACCAACCCGCACTGGGCCAGCGTGGTGGACTGTCCCAAATCTCCCTCGTATTGAGGGGGAATGTGCCCGGTATAATGGCAATAGGCTCGCCCCCTATTACATTGGGACCAAAATACATCGGCGTAGTGTGGGCGCACTACAGTGCACCTCTGCCTACCCCTTCGGGGAATACAGGCGTGATGATGATGATGTATATATTTATTAGGGGATAAAGATAAAACGATAAACCCCTAGCCCTTTTTTTTTTTGTTGACGGGGGAAAATCTTCAAAAAGATTCCAGATTCCCAGTCTTCTGTGTGGGAGAAGACTGGGATATGTGGGATTCTTACCCACTAAAACCTCCTCGGTGGCCGTCTTCGACACGTTAGAGGGTCTCCGGGATCTCCTATCGCAACGCACCGGTGTCCCTCTGTGCCTCGCTCCCGAGCTTTAATGCCCAGGAGCTCGTCTCGGGGGGAGCAAATGTTTGCTCCCCCTGCACCCTCGCAGTGCATACGGCGGTGAGAAACCACCTCTCACCGCCGTCCTCCTCAGGGTCGTCGTCTACTTAAGAGCGTCCGGGGCCCACACTCCAGACGCTCACGACCCCAAGGGAAACCCCTAGACCTAGACTAAACCGTCATATGGTATTTTTAATCTAATGAGTTCTAACCAATCCCATTTGTCAATGCTTATTGGTTGGTAATAAATTCTGCCAAATTTATGGTTACAGCGTGAACGGGCATTGTACAACACCCTGTATACAACTCAAACGCCAAATGCAATACGTGATTAAGTACAGTCAGCATAGAATATACAACAGAATTCCAGAATGGGCATGCTAACCCTGATAATATAAGTCGTCTACGTAGCTTTAAATGAATATGTGAAGTCAGAAAAAAATCGTGAGATCTTTGATCTTTGATGATTTGAAAAAGTTTTTGATGTGTTGATAAATTCAAAAATATTATTTTTGATTGTTGATTATTTAGGATCCTGTTTTATTTGTTCAGGGTGGACAAGAAATCTGTAATAATATTTTAAGTAGGTACATTTACCTTGTAATGGAAGTCTTCTACGTTGACGTAAGTGATTATGTTAAGTCAAAAAAGAATCATAGAGTTTTTGATGTATCAAATTTAGAAAAAAAAAATTGTTTGTGATATATGAATAGTGCGCGTGTTTATTTATTCATTTAATATATTTCTAATGATTATTACATAAAAATATAAGATTTCTGCATTCCTTCTCCATATCGACGCTTGAAAGGCAATCCTTAGGCCGTTTGTCCACCGCCGCCGTCACCGGGACGTCAACGAGAACGAGATTATTTCGGGCCGAGTTTAAGATGACGTGACGGCGATCGTGTGTCCACCGCGTCGGTATCGGTGGCTTAGAAAAAAAACCGGGCGAAGACGGTAGTGTGTGTTTTGTATTGCCGGCGCATCGGGCCGTCATAAAACCATGCCGTTCTAGCGGTCACGCCGATCTACTCGAAACATCGGCGGCCGGGATGACGGTGCTCGGGTGACGTACGTGCGGTGGACACGCGGCTATAGTAGTCTATGTACCGCTACTTCGGCGCCGTCATCTCGTTCTCGTTGACGTCCCAGTGACGGTGGCGGCGGACAAACGGCCAGAATAAGCGACAAAAAAAATATACCATTCGAACGGCCAGATTTTTCTGCGTCGTTTGGTATATATTTACGATTTTAATTTAAAATTTTACGATTTTTTGTCGCTTAGTAAGAATTGCCTTTCAAGCGTCAATATAAACTCTTAACTGTACTAAATTTCATAAGGGTTTCATGTTAAAAAATAAAGTTTTTGCTTCACGTATTAAAAATAACCATTTTATTATGTTGTTTGTGTATGATATTTATGTAGCCGACTGTACCTCCAGTTTGTTTCATGAATTCACAAGTTGACCGTCCCCAGGACCAAGAATACATATCTACATCAATTACCTGACATTTGTAGAAGCAATTTTGAGCTCTACACCTCCAAGTTAATGCCCATATTGCTATGAAATTATCATTGATTGGTTATGCTTCTGTTCTGAAAACCCATACAGGTATGTTTGAATTCGGTACGACTTTGTATAGGGTTACCAATTCAATTCTGCGAAGTGTATTATTGCATTGATAACTATTATTTTGATTGGTGTAAATCATCAGCTGTATCTAGACCAAAAATTATACTGTTTTTTTTGGGATTCATCCGCCGTCTGTGATATTTTGACAGATTCTGTACTGAGTTAAATGTCAAAAACTGAATTATAATAATAATTAATGGCAACAAAAAACTTATGAAAAAATAAGCTTTCATTCAATTGCCCTTAGTTTTCATGTTCTCCTCAGAAATCCCTTTCATTTGATGACCATACTGTGGTAGTGCAGATAAAATAACTATTCCGCCATTTTGGATGATCCGCCATATTGAAATAAAAATGACGTCACATAGCTAAGCATGCATTGTCATCCAAAATAAGCGTGTATACCAAATTTCAGCTCAATCGGTTAAATATAACTGATCTAAAATTTTGTTGCATGATTCCACCCGGACATACATACATTGCAAGTTAATAATATAAAAACATGCAAGACTGGTAATGGTACGGGGACAGTTCTGGAATAATTGACAACCCTACTTTAAGGGTCACTTCGAAATTCAATAGTTAAACTTAATGATTACGGAGGTCGCCAACACGTAATACCACTTCAAATTAATAGCACCTGACACACCTGTAAGGAATTAAGATCGAATAAGTACTTAGATCCCAATGTGTCATAAATTAAATTATTTGAAGTGGTAGATAGTCGAGTGGTCGAACGCACACTGTTGCGTCAACGGGGGTCTTCGGGTTCTCCTTCAATGATTATTCTTTATTGGTTGCAGTTGTAGAACGTTTATTTTTAAATTAAATTACATATAGAACATGTACATGTAAAACGTATAAAAAAGGGTGTACGAATGCGAGTAATAATGTAAATAATAATGTGAGCAATAATGTCATGCGGGAAGCCTCTCCCGCGTTTATATAGGGCTTCTTGGCCATAACGGTATTTTTATCGCTGCCACGATCCGGTAGGTGGCGCAGGCTCCTCCGCCTTAGGTCGCGAGATGGCGCTGCAGTTGCGCCAACATGCCCGCGGCCTTGGAAGCTCCGTCTTCCAACCTTCAGCCGGATCTGGTTTCGTCGTTCTGATGTCCCTGCTGCAATGGTAGAGGGCAAATTTTGGAGAACGCCCTTCGGATGACGCCAGTCTCCGTACGTATATCGGCGACTCGAGAAACTCCGTCTGTACCTGGGAACAGTTTTATAATGCGTCCCAGACGCCATTTAAGAGGCGGCGCGTTGTCCTCCTTGATTAAGACCAGACTGTCCAGCGCGATGTCGTCTTTATGCGTCTTCCACTTGGTCCGCTGCTGAAGTTCAGACACATACTCCTTGGACCAGCGCTGCCAGAAGTGCTGGCGTAATTGCTCCACACGGTGATAGCGGTCCAATAGTGTTGTCCTCTCGGCAGACATGTCTTCACCGGCAGGAGCAGTCAACGGCCGGCCAACGAGGAAATGACCAGGGGTTAGTGGAATGAAATCGCTAGGATCTGTGGACATAGAGGACATGGGACGGGAATTGAGGACTGCTTCGATTTGTGTCAAAACTGTGCTCAATTCCTCATACGTTAATTTTGCGTTACCTACGACTCGACGTAGGTGATGTTTACATGACCTTATCCCGCTCTCCCATAGGCCTCCAAAATGCGGAGAGTAGGGGGGAATAAAATGAAATTTAATACCGTTATTTACGGCATAATCGAATATTATCTGAGAATTTTTGTTTAAAAATGTGGAAAATTCCTTCTCAGCGCCTACAAAGTTTCTCCCATTATCAGAGAAAATAGCATCAGGTTTGCCTCTTCTACTTATGAAACGTTTAAGTGCTAGAATGTAATCGTTAGTGGAAAGACTAGTAACAAGTTCCAAGTGAACAGCTCGCGTAACAAAACAAACAAATAAACATACATACGCTTTTGTAAGTCGAGCTCCTCTGCCTTTACGATTCAAAATATTAATTGGCCCGGCATAATCCACTCCAGTACGTATGAATGGAAATCCAGGATCCAAACGTTCAGATGGTAAGTTTCCCATTAACGGCGTCAACGATTTTACTTTAAATCTTGAACAATTCACACAGTTCCGAACCACTTTCCTAACCAGGCATCTTGCACTCAATAGCCACCAAGATTCACGTATACTAGAAAGGACAAGTTGTGGACCGGCATGGAGTAAACGAATGTGTTCATGTCGTACCAATAAGACTGTAAAAGGGTGCTTGCTACACAACAATATCGGATGTTTCTTTTTATAGTCGAAACTGGTAGAATTTGACAGTCTACTACCTACTCGAATTACTTTGTGATCGTCCATAAATGCGTTTAGTCCCAAAACACGATTATATTGCTTATTATTTGCCTTGAGTGGTGAATTATTTAACAAATCGTTGTACACGTAAGGAAACGATTGAATTTGCACTAATCTGACGAGCACTAACTGCGACGCGTTCAACTCGGCCATTGATAAGGAACCGGTTTCGCCTGTTGAACGATGACGGCGAGCACGAGCGATGAATCGCAATACATACGCGCCTATGCGTATAAGTTTGCTAAATGATGAATATCTATCGAATTGAAATATGTCGCTAATTAAAATGCAAGTAAAATTTAGAGATTGCGATTTTAATTCGGGAAGATTATCCGTATTTATAGAATCATTACACGAAATATTATTTGAACAATTATAATTATTATTTTGTAAATAAGACGGTCCGTTCCACCATAAGTCGCAATTTATTAACGAATTGAGATTAACCCCTCGGGTTAGCAAGTCGGCGGGATTCTCTTTCCCACTGACATGCAACCAGTTCGAGTCCCGGGTAAGGTTGTTTATTTCAGTGACACGGTTTTGTACGAAGGTTTTTAACTGATGCGGAGACATACGCAACCAGCCAATAACAATGGTCGAATCAGTCCAGAAGTATACCTTTGTAAATTGTAATCGTATCGTATCCGTTATGTTTTTATAAAGCCTAGCGCCGATTAAGGCGCCGCAAAGCTCTAACCGAGGAATACTTATGGATTTCAAAGGGGCGACTTTGCTCTTCGCACACAGGAGCGTCCCTCTGACTTCTGAATCATCACTGTAGGTTCGTATATAAGCGCATGCTCCATATGCACTTTGTGACGCGTCCGTAAATATATGAAGCTCCGTGTGCTGTACGTTTTCACTCATTGCGTAACGGGGAATTCTTAATTCGTGTAAGCACTGCAACGTACATATTAAGTTGTTCCACATAACTGCTATGTCGTGAGGCACAGGAGTGTCCCAATCAAGCTTACATAACCACAATTTCTGCAATAAGATTTTTGACATGATTACAGCGGGTGAGAGAAGTCCTAATGGGTCGTATATTTGCGAAATTACGGATAACATTATTCGTTTAGTTAATTTTGAAGCTATTATATTATTTTCAATTTTAGTCGTATAGTACAACTCATCACTATCGTTGTGCCAACCTATGCCGAGAGTTTTATTTTGTGTATGCTCGCCCACGAACATATCCGGTGACGTACTGCTTGTTACGTCACAATTAAATGTCCACTTACGAAGGGGGAAGCAACCAGATTGCAATATTTGCGATATATTTTCGCATGTGGTCAGTAGTGTCTGATGATCGTCATCGCCAGTAATTAGGTCATCGACAAACATGTCTTCCAAAATGATGCGAGATATGACGTCATCTTCACACTCCAGAGCCAACTGCCGTATACAGCGCATACTTAGGTACGGCGCCGACGCAGTGCCGTATGTTACCGTGTTGAGCTCATAGACAGCCATGGGATCAACAGGTTTCTCTCGCCATAGGATGAGTTGTAAAGATCTTTGATCTGGTTGGATTAAGACTTGCCTAAACATTTTTTCTATATCGGCGCATGCTACGTATTTGTACCGCCTAAAACGCAAGAGTATAGAAAAAATATCATTTTGTAGCGCTGGACCAGGTAGCTGGATATCGTTTAACGACCGTTGGTTACTGGTGGCAGCGCAGGCGTTGAAAACTACGCGTAATTTAGTAGTTGTACTACTCTCACGCCATACGCCGTGATGCGGTAAAATATAGTTAGGGGTTTCGTAATTATTGATACGAGTCATGTGACCTAAGCGTTCGTATTCACGCATAAACTCACAATACATACGTTTATAATCAGGTGATCTTTCAAGTTTACGTTCTAACGATAGAAACATATTCTTGGCACACGTATAAGAATCACCTAACCTGTCAGCTGATTCTCTCAACGGAATCCGTATCGAGAATCGGCCGTCAGTTTCGCGTTTGGTCGTATTAATGAATAGATCCTCACACGCTCGCTCGTCGTTAGTGAGAACACTATCCAACTGAGGCAGATCTTCGATCTCCCAAAAACGTTTAAGTTGATCGTCTAGAGTTTGAGTAAAATTACACGACACTTGATTAATGCGCAAGCCATTCGTGTAAATAGGTCCGGAGATTAACCAACCTAACCTTGAACTCTGTAGATACGGTCCGTTTGGTAATCGAATTCTATTATCTCCTAGGAGATCCCAAAACAGATCCGCTCCAATCAATATATCAACGGCTGATGCAACGTGTAACGAGGGATCAGCGAGTTGAATATCGTTTGGTACACGTATTAGCTCGAGATTATAACTTGTCGAGGGCAAGCTGGATGCTATGCGCTTCAAGACAAGACATTTCATCTTCGTGCTATAATCGTTTAATTTAGATCGCATAGTTATTTCGCATAAATGATTTGACTGGGTTACGGACTGTGAAACTCCAGAAATCTGAATAGTGGACTGTATAGATGTCGCATTTAAACGTTTTCTTAAATCATCCGAGATAATGCAGTGTTGACTACCGCTGTCCAACAGCGCTCGGGCTGTATGGAATCGATTATTACTGTCCGCTACCTCGACCAACGCGGTGCATAACAATACCGGTTGCAATGCACTACGTGACTCCCGTTCGTCGCCGGCGCATCCATTCGTATCTATACCTGTATGATAGGTACCGTCTAATGACGAATGCAGCGCCGTGGACGAAGCGGCCGCACTGCGATCAGCTGTGCGCTCGCTGCGCGCACTTATATCTATGTTGCTATCGTAATCGGATAGATGAAGTAAACTATTATGTTTTCGCTGACACCGCTTGCACGGACCAAATACGCAGTCGGCAAGCAGGTGTCCTGGACGTAAACAATTGCGACATAACTGTTTATCATCCACCAACTTTAACCTATCTTTGACGGATGAGTTTAAAAAGTGAATACACGTATAAAGAGCGTGATCGCCGCTACATGAAGGACAATAATTACGAATGCGTTGATTATCAACGGTTTTCTTTTTAGTATTGGCGGTATTCGTCGCGACGTAGCTTTGTACTTGAGCATTATTTTTGTTTTGACAACCCTTATATTCGTTTATATTCGGTTTTGTTTGTGGTTTGCTATTGTTCGCAGTTATCATTTCCAACATATCCGCTTTGTTGCGTAGACATGTAAACAAATCTGATAACTTAAATTTATTGCTAGAATCGGAATTTAAAGAACCTTTATATTTCTCCCAGTCTCGCTGAGCGGAAGGATCAAGTTTCGATGCTATTAAATAAATAATTAACGTGTCCCAATGCTCGGTGGGTTCGTCTAACGTTTTTAAAGCACGTAAATTTCGCATGACGGTATCTATTAATTTCCTAATCTGCACAGGGGATTCCTGTTTTATCGATGGTAGTGAAAATAGCGATTTCAAGTGGTTGTGTACAAGAAGCCTAGAATTATGAAAGCGATTCTCGAGTAGCTCCCACGCGTGATGATAGTTGGAAGCCGTGAATTCCAAGGCACTGATGACTGATAATGCACTACCACTTAGTGACGACCGTAAATAGTGAAACTTTTGGATTGCATCTAAATCTAAACGTTGGTGGATCATAGTGATGTACGAGTTCTTATACTCGAGCCAATGATCATATGCTCCATCAAATAAAGGCAGTTTTATTTCGGGTAGTTTTACTTTCGCGCGCGTTGTATCAATGCCGTTAGACTTCAACTTGCAACTATCTCCAATCTCCTCACCTTCGATCAAACATTCAGCTATTGCTAATGCACTAAAATATAACGTTTCAAGTGATTCAACGTATTCAGCGTTAGAAGAAATGTCTGATTCGGGGGAAATTAATTCTATTTCACCCTCTAAATTGTTGAACGTATTATAAACCTCTTGGGCGGCTTGCATTCGAAATTTTATTTCTTTAGTTTGAAATTTGGAAGGACGGTTATCTTTAAACGATTCTAAATATTTTTTGAATTGCGTTAATCTACTTTTAAGATTACCGCGTTGCTTTCTGAGGTCAGAAAAGTCGGTTTTAGAACGCTTTTTGGTGGGAGAAACTGAGGAAGCGGTTGAAGGCACAACTAATTTATCTTCTCCGCCCATTTTAAAGACCTAAGTTTAAGGATAAGATAATGTACTCACGTTTTTTCTCCGAGTGGGTAGGTACGTCGCGCGCGGTAATCGCGCGGTAAAACACGCTTCTGTAAAGCACAAATTACACAGTTTTAACACAAATCGTATAAGGAAGGAGTAGACGGGATCAAAGACCTGACCGTTGAACTGCTGATGATGAAGACGATGTTCAGACGTCTTGATGAGGTTTCCGCTATTGTCAGGCAAGGCGTGGCTTGTAGACCCAGGGAAGCGTCGACTCGTAGCTCAGGGTTTTGATGTCGTCAGAAGTTCTTTTCCGGTTTGAAGGTCCATATGTTGCGTCAACGGGGGTCTTCGGGTTCTCCTTCAATGATTATTCTTTATTGGTTGCAGTTGTAGAACGTTTATTTTTAAATTAAATTACATATAGAACATGTACATGTAAAACGTATAAAAAAGGGTGTACGAATGCGAGTAATAATGTAAATAATAATGTGAGCAATAATGTCATGCGGGAAGCCTCTCCCGCGTTTATATAGGGCTTCTTGGCCATAACGGTATTTTTATCGCTGCCACGATCCGGTAGGTGGCGCAGGCTCCTCCGCCTTAGGTCGCGAGATGGCGCTGCAGTTGCGCCAACACACACCTTGCAATCAAAGTGTGCAGTTTCAAACCCCCGCTGCTCATCATCCATTGCACGACTACATCGGTCTGGGAGACGGTCGGGGTTGTACCAGGCCGTCTCTTCTCAGCGCCGGGATACCCAGCAATTGTTGGGTTATCCGCTGGTGCGTCGCGGTTCATGCGAAAGCGATCCCGTGGCGCCCCGATATAAGCGGAAGATGGTACACCGTCGGTTTTTAGTGGGTATACGGCCTTCTGCCGGGACTCCCACATAACCCTGTTACTTCCCCCGAGGTGGTAGGGTATCCATAAAACTATTTCCGTCGTAAAAAAAAAATTCAAACCCCCGCTCGCATCTCTGGGTTTATGTGCGAATGTCATTATTGATTCAAGATTATTGCCACTTGCTATGAAACGGTGAAGGAAAACATCGTGAGGAAACCTGCACGTCTATAGAAAAGCGTGTGAGGTTCACCAACCCGCACTAGGCCAGCGTGGACTATAGCCCAAAAATCTTCCTCGTATTGAGTGGTAATGTTCCCAGTATAATGGCAGTATAGGCTCGCCCCCTATTACATTGGGACCAAAATACATAGGCGAAGTGTGGGCGCACTTCAGTCCACCTCTGCCTACTCCTTCGGGGAATACAGGCGTGATGATGTAGCTAGCTATCGTAGTTTCAGGGTTATAGACCTTCGAATATTTGTCACAAGTATCATGTTCTGGCCTTTGGGTACATCCATGACCCTATTAAGCAGTGTAAACTACAACTACGATGGGCGGCGTCCAATATTCACAAAACAGTTCATGAAAATATAACATAGAACTCGAGATATTACAAGTAATTGGCGACGAAAAAGGAGTTGGAAAAACATGCAAACATCAAAGTATTATTTCGAACTTCTGAAACACCCTGTATATTACACAGAGTACTTTAAAAAAGGGTCCAGTGAATTTGCTCTTCTAAGTGAATAAAGTAGTTTAATGCTTAGGTGCATAAATAATTTGTTATCTCCCAGTGAGCATTGATAGCATAGCCAAGTGTGACAAGACAAACTTGAGATAAGTGTGTCAATTTTATGACATACTCCGATAAAAAATACGAAACTAATAGAATGATTCTGTGTGCTACCGTATCAGAAATATGATTTCGGACTTCTGATAAGTGTATAAACCCAATCGTATTAAACCCGAATAACCCTTTTCCCAATAAACATTATCAATACAAACAAATTGGGAAACCATTTTCGCTGCTGTGAGTGACGCGGCCATACATCTCAGTATCGAGCAACCTTTACATATTCTGATTTAACTCATCTTATTCTTGGTACCATAAAGTTAAAAATCGCGTGTATTAACAGCAAATTAATCTTTACATAATATATGACGGCATATTACAACGCGATCGGTCGAATATTACCAATTCGATGTTGTATGTATTGGAACTACAAAAGAAATCATCGTGTAAAACATATTGAAGTCTTTTGTGGGGATTGTAAATAAAAAAAAAACTAGGATCCATTTAAGCCTCCGCAAATAGGCACGTTAGCGACCAATCTTTTGGTCAATACCTAAACTTTTTTTTTTTTTTGACTAAAACCGCCCCACATTCCCACCACTGTTACTCCTGTAAGCCAGAATCGACAGCGGTGTCCATTGAAGACACCAAGGTTTGACCCTCGGTGAGTCCCAGCGAAAGAGCGGAATTGTCTTGGAACCCGCGCGAATTTAATCGAAAAAAGGTTTAAGAGTTGGAAGAAAAATTTATCCATCGAAACGAACTGTATTATCTCATAGCAGAAGCACATTTATCAACTAAGTGTATGAGGTCAGCGAATTTTGTGGTGTGGTCGCAGGTCGCTTGTTTTTTTCCACAGAAATTCAATACATACATAATATACTCACGCCTATATACCATGGGGGTAGGCAGAGGCTACCTTTTGCGACATGCAACGATCCTGACATACTCTTTCATTTCATCCACAGTCATAGTCATCTTCTTGTGTATTTACATAGAGTACATTTTCATAAAATAAAATGTATACAATTTGCTTGCTCCAATGTTTTCAGGGCGTTACCGGGAAAAGGAATGAGGAAATAAATATTGACAGATCAAAGGGTTGATGGCTGATTAAGAGTAACAGAAGGCCGCGTGAGACACTGAACGGGTATAAAGAAAAATATTTTGGACAAAAAACAAAAACCGACTTCAAAAACTTAGGTGCACTAAAAAGATACAAATAACCTTACAATTCATTACATTTGGTAGTAGGTGCCAATTTACGTCGGACAAGGCAAATACACACATGAATTGGCACCTACTCCAAATGTAATGAATTGTAAGGTTTTATAGGCTTACATTATTTTCTCAGGTGCGTATAAAGTGATGTAGCAGTGGTAGCCGATTGGTCGAACGCACGTCTTGCAAATCAAAGTGAGCGGGTTCAAACCCCGGCTCGCACCTCTGGGATTTATGTGCGAATCTCATTTTCATCTGAGATTATCACTTGTTACGAAACGGTGAAGGAAAACATCGTGAGGAAACCTGCATGTCTGAAGGAACTTGTCTAGTTCTTGATAGATGTGTGAAGTCTGCCAACCCGCACTGGGCCAGCGTGGTGGACTATGGCCTGAATCCCCCTCGCATTGAGGGGAGGCCCGTGCCCAGCAGTGGGACGTTAAAAGGGCTGTAGTAGTATAAAGTGAAGGCATGCACGGATACAATAATGTACTAAATGTTAAAAACAATAACAATTGAGGAGGTGAAGAACAAAATCTCACTTTTCCAATTTTTTGAAAAAAAATTTTTTTTACTGCATGTGCAAAAATTTTTTAAATGTATTAAATCAAATAAGTAAAACCTTGTCAAAAGCACCACTTTTCCTATACAAATTTTCATTTTAAATAGAGAGTTTCGAACAAAACCACACTTTAGACTGAAAAAAAATCAGTCTCAATTTACATTTTACTGTTTTCTCCAAAATTTTGAAAAAGTGGACGAGTGAGGTTTTGTTCTTCACCTCCTCAATTGAAAGCAGCAAATCGTAGCGCCCCACCGTCAGTCCCGATTCGAGTCAGTGTTGTCAATAAAAAAAGAAACCTATTACATCCGTCGACACTGACAAATCCGCACAAGTAGTAGAGCATAGTAGAGCCGGAGGAATTCAATAGAGGTTTAGCTTTTTACCGCGAGTCAACTGACAGAAAATCTTTAGAAGATCCATAGTTAAAAAAATGTGTTTGAAGTAAAATCTATCAGTGGTAGCCGAGTGGTAGAACGCACGCCTTGCAAATCAAAGTGTGCAGGTTCAAACCCCGGCTCGGACCTCTGGGATTTATGTGCGAATCTCATTTTCATCCGAGATTATCACTTGCTATAAAACGGTGAAGGAAAACATCGTGAGAAAACCTGCACGTCTGAGGGAACTTGACTAGTTTTCGATAGATGTGTGACGTCTGCCAACCCGCACTGGGCCAGCGTGGTGGACTACGGCCCGAATCCCCCTCGCATTGAGGGGAGGCCCATGCCCAGCAGTGGGACGTTAAAAGGGCTGTAGTAGTAGTAGAGTTTGAAGTCGGATTGGTCTAGCTGTGGTTTAAACGTAGGCCGTTGTCTGCACTGGATGGTTGCATAAGCTTTGGCTTAGCCTGCCTGGTTGAAATGGCCTTTTCGGCATTTGCCCCGGTCTGGGAGTAACTAGGATCACCCCCTGTCCATTGCATGCAAATAATTTATAATAAATAGATATATTGTATGGTATATCATTAACATCGTTTTAGATAGTAATTCAACGCTTGAAAGCCAGTCCTTACTAAGTGACAAAAAACATAAAATAAGTTATATGTACTAAACGACGCAGAAAAATCTGGCGGTTCGAATAATGTATATATCTCGTTTAACGATTTTTGGAAAGTAGTTGGAACGTAGTTCCTTATGGCGCGTTGCGAAAGGGGGCTAGACGGAAAGAATTAAGACTAAAAGTGTCGACCGACACTTTTGTAAATGTGTGTGTGAGAGTAAAAGTTGTAACGACACTTTTGTAAGTGTGTGTGTGAGAGTAAAAGTTGTAACGACACTTTTGGAAGTGTGTGTGTGGGAGTAAAAGTTGTAACAACACTTTTGTAAGTGTGTGTGTGAGAGTAAAAGTTGTAACGACACTTTTGTAAGTGTGTGTGTGAGAGTAAAAGTTGTAATGACACTTTTGTAAGTGTGTGTGTGAGAGTAAAAGTTGTAACGACACTTTTGTAAGTGTGTGTGTGAGAGTAAAAATTGTAATGACACTTTTGTAAGTGTGTGTGTGAGAGTAAAAGTTGTAACGACACTTTTGTAAGTGTGTGTGTGAGAGTAAAAGTTGTAATGACACTTTTGTAAGTGTGTGTGTGAGAGTAAAAGTTGTAACGACACTTTTGTAAGTGTGTGTGTGAGAGTAAAAGTTGTAACGACACTTTTGTAAGTGTGTGTGTGTGCTTTCGATTTCAGTTTCGGTTTCGATTTCATTTGTGTATGTATATGTACATTTTTTTTTGCTTTATTTCAAAAGAAACTTCGTTCCATCCGGGTGTCTCTTGACACCTCTCAAGTTTTTTTATCGCTTCGTTAAGGATTGCCTTTCAAGCGACAATATACAAAGTTTAAGTACTTTTTACTTTCATACGCACTATCAAATTCTTTGAAATTAACCTCCAAACATTATACAATGCAAAAACTATAATCAGTATCGCAGTAATTGCTATTCCAAGTACAATTAGAACTAGTTCTATTTCCAGGTATTGTGTCCAGGTGATGTTTGCTGCGGGCGCGCGCAGATGCGCGGCGCCGGCGTGCCGCAGCACGTGCTCCGTCCACCACACGGCGCGCTCCAGCGGCCGCTGCGGCTGGTCCAACATCAACCCGCGCAGACGCACTATGTTGACACGATAACTGACAAGAAAATATAATTAAATTATACTATATCTATATTAGTCTATACTAATATTATAAAGAGGAAAGATTTGTATTTTTGTCTGTATGTACTACTACTACTACAGCCCTTTTAACGTTCCTTCAGACGTTCAGGATTCCTCACGATGTTATCCTTCACCGTTTCATAGCAAGTGATAATTTCGGATGAAAATGAGATTCGCACAGAAATCCCAGAGGTGCGAGCCGGGGTTTGAACCTGCACACTTTGATTTGCAAGACGTGCGTTCGACCACTCGGCTACCACTACTATTTGTATGCAACGAATATAAAACCGGCCAAGTGCGAGTCGGACTCGCGCACGAAGGGTTCCGTACCATTATCTATAAAAACGCCAAAAAAATCACGTTTGTTGTATGGGAGCCCCCTTCAATAATTATTTTATTCTGTTTTTTAGTACTCGACTCGCTGTTATAGCGGCAACAGAAATACATCATCTGTGAAAATTTCAACTCTAACTATCACGGTTCATGAGATACAGCCTGGTGACACACGGACGGACGGACGGACAGCGAAGTCTCAGCAATAGGGTTCCCGTTTTACCCTTTGGTTACGGAACCCTAAAAATTACTGGACCGATTTAAAAAAATCTTTTACCGTTAGAAAGCTACATTATCACTGAGTAACATAGGCTATATTATGAACCCGTGCAATGCTGGGACGGACGCTAGTACTAACTTAACAGGGTCCTTACCACCAGCTCTTAAAGTATTCTTGTTTTAATAATAACTTTGTGACAGATTTTGTACTGAATTAACTGTCAGACATTAACTTTCAGTAACATTTAAAACATAGCTGCAGGACAAGTGGTAAGGGGGATTCATCCGCCATCTTTATCACTGTCATCATCTATTTTTATTTATAATGTGTATTTATTGAATTTGTCCTTGCTATAATTACTCGACATTGCCATAAATACCGCATATTGCAGGTGCAGGCATTCCTCATCTTATTTCATCAAAATATCATCATTTCACTCTACTACTACTACTACTACTACAGCCCTTATAACGTTCCACTGCTGGGCACGGGCCTCCCTTCAATACGAGGGGGATCCACCACGCTGGCCCAGTGCGGGTTGGCAGACTTCACACATCTATCGAGAACTAGAGGTTTCCTCAGACGTGCAGGTTTCCTCACGATGTTTTCCTTTTCATTTCACTCATTCCGTAAAAAAAGGAGAAGTGGTAAGGGGGCTATTTTAAAAATGGAGATATTATAACGGAGTCCGCATTGTGAGCCCGCGCTGCGGTAAATTTTCTGTTTTATCTGACTCCGCCATATTTGTTTTCCTATATAGTTGCCGTATACTACAGGTACATGAGATAACAAAAATGGCGGAAAAATCGACGCTGAGCTATACGAAGAGTGGAGTCGTTAAGGGTACTCTAAATACTTTATGGTTTTAATTCAATAAATTTACTTTGACACGAACGGAGAGATGAAGGAGAAAAGCGGAGGCAAAGCCAGTTTTTGCCTTAAGTTAAGAACGAAATACTACCTCAGGCGAATATGAACCGAACGTAGTCTGAATAAGATTAAAAATGCATGATTATAATATTAATATACTACCTTTTGTCATTGATAACAGTGTGAATTGCATCATTTAATCTTCCCTCTGTCAGCAAACCAAGGTCAAGTCTGACTCCAATTTTGTGGTACACATATTGTTCGACATTGAACCACTGGTCTCCTAACATCGGAATACCAATAAGTGGTACCCCAGCTGTGATAGCTTCATCCGTCGATTGAAGACCTCCTTGTGTAATGAACACCTTGATATTTGGATGCCCTGTAAGTTTTTTTTTATTACAAGCTTTATATTAACTTGCAATGTATGTCCGCGTGGAATCTTGCAACTGAATTTCTGATCAGTTATCTTTAACCTATTGAGCTGAAATTTGGTGTACACGCTTATTTTGGATGACAATGCATGCTTAGGTATGTGACGTCATTCTAATTCCAATATGGCGGATCATCCAAGATGGCGGAAGAGTTATTTTTTCACTACCAGACTATGGATATTAAATCAAAGGGCTTAGTGAGGAGAACACGAAAACTAAGGGCAATTAAATTAAACCAGACGTGCAGGTTTCCTCACGATGTTTTCCTTCACCGTTGCTTACCAAGTGATAATCTCGGATGAAAATGAAATTCGCACATGAAATTCAGACGTGCGAGCCGGGGTTTGAATCTACACACTTTGATTGCAAAGCGTGCGTTCTACCACTTGGCTACAGTGCAGTAGCAGTGTCAAAGCAGTGGCTTTTGCCCCGGTGTAAGTATCATTAAATATTTTTTAACTGCCATCTGCCTATTCCCTTAAATAAACCTTATTGTAGAGAAAACTTAATGTATTTAAAAATGCTTTACAAAGCTTTATAAGGTGCCAATGGTTTAGCAGTTATAGCATTCGCTATTGAAACAGAGAGATTCCTGATTTTGTTTCACGGAAAAAAATTAAACCCGTTCTTACCGGAGGATTTCAGTTCCTAAATTCAGCTCGTCTGAAGTCGCGAGCTTAACCAGTTAAGTAAGAGTTGCTATAAATTTGGTTAAGAAGTTTTTAAGTGAAATATTTTATTTAGAAAAAACTTACTTAGCATATCCGATTGTGGTAACCACTTAGATATTTTAATGTTATCTGTGCGTCCGAGTAATTCATCCTTATCCCATTTCCACAAGACATCATAGGGTAGGTGGGAGAATACTTTTAATATAATTTTCAACTTCTCCGGAGGTAGCAATGAGGGTTTCACGTTCGTCCCCAAACTCATGTAAATAACTCCGTTTTTCGATGAATCCAAATAGTCTTTGAGATCCTGGAAACGGATTAGATAATGCTGTATTGGCTTATGTATTCGTAAGTTTATATTATTACCTATCTTTATTAATAGCTAATCCTAGCTACGCAATTATTGTAATATAGCTACTATCGAAATATTGCCCGTCATGTCAAAGTGTAGCGTGTGTTGCCTTACTAACGTATTATTATTCTATCTTTATTATTAAACGCAGCTCTAAAGGCAACACCCTGGAGCTATATGTACCTGTGTATTTGTAATAAGTTTTGGCAATTTAAAAAAAATATCAGCCCACTGAGTTTCTTGCCGGATCTTCTCAGTTGAGGTCGTGTTTCGATCCGGTGGTAGTATAGTAGTATATAAGAAAAAAATGTAAACTTGACAATTTGTAAGTGCCCCCATAGGCCTATACAAAATAAATTATTTGACTTTGACTTTGACTTTGATTTTGACCATCATTCAATAGACTGTTATAAATTTTAATCCGTACTTTTTATTTATTTAACTTTATCTAGAACGTTATACTAACAATTACACTAGTTAACAAATATATTATACAGACATTTTACAGCATAGGTCAGCAACCATTCATGCATCCTGCTCCACGAACCTCATCCACCTACACAATCCATCTATCACAATACTATAGGTACTACTATAGCCATTTTAACGTCCCACTCCTGGGCCCGGGCCTCCCTTCAATGCGAGGTAGATTTAGGCCATAGTCCACCACGCTGGCCCAGTGCCGGCTGGCAGACTTCACAGATCTATCGACAACTAGTCAAGTTCCCTAAGACGTGCAGGTTTCCACACGACGTTTTACTCCACCGTTTCATAGCAAGTGATAATCTCGGATGAAAATGGGATTCGCAAATAAAACCCAGTGGTGCGAGTTGGGGTTTGAACCTGCACACTTTGATTGCAAAGCGTGTGTCCGACCAGTCGGCTACCTCTATTACCAGGAGGTGATATAACTACTTTATCAATGTATACCTTAGGTAGTTCTTTAGCAGGATGTTGGTGCAACCCACCCAAGTACACAACACTTGGAGGCACTGGACGATTACTATCCCACATGGGGTGTACGTTCAAAAACAACATATCAACATTATTTTTTAATTCACTAATACTAGGAATATCTGGACCAAAATTTCGTCTTGCCATTTCATTTTCTACGCGTTCTATGGAATTAATTCCTCTATTTAATTTAAATACATTCCAGACTTCAATAATTTTCTCCCAATACGTAAGATTGTAAAGTCTTTGTCGTAAAATACTTGGGTATAAGAGTGTGTGCATAGGAGCTCCGATTGTTTCAACATTGAAATCCATAGAACTTAAGGACGAAAATTGAATGACGGGTGCTTTAAAAACGTAGGATAATGTCAACGCCGGTCGCACACACGCCTCCAGAATCAACAAATCGAATTTCTCATTTAACAACATCTTAACTTCCTCTTTGTTTAATATCATTTGGAATAATTCATTTAACATCTCAAACGCTGGTATTATGTGATCTATCATATCGTTATCATCGCCTTTTGATGTTATCTTGTATAATTCTTCCCATTTTGCATAGGACATGTCATGGGTATCTATTTCTGTGAGGTTTGCAGGCGTTTTGCCATTAGGGAATGCTGGATCAGGTGTCACTATTGTCACTTGATGTCCTCTTTGAGCTAGTTCTTGAGTTAGAGGACGAAACACGATTTGATGGCTGATAGAAGGCACTGGAAATACTGCCAGTATTCTTGCTGATTCACTGCGATTAATGAGAACAATTAAGAGAACTATCGAAGCATACATGATCGCGTCCTTATATAACGAGAGACTGAGATTGTCAGGGATGCAGTTTCGTTTTATATAGTAATATGTACTAGATAAACAGGGTATATCAGAAGTATGAAGAATACTTAACGTTTACATGATTTTTTTTAAATCAAAATTCAATTTCGACTGCAATTTTCGAATCTTCTTAGATATAATATCTCAAGTCATATGCAGGTTTTACAATTTCTGTTTTGTGAATAATATGATCCTTGTAGATGTTTCAAATAGAATTGAATGTAGGTATGCTCTAAGACCACAGACAACTCAGAAACTCAGATTGCTCTAGCCTGCCTTCTCTAAGCATTTACATATTAACTACCGTATAATGCACTTTAAATATTATTCCGGACTTCTGATACACCCTGAAGATATTCAAGATTGTACCCAGTCATTCTGTATATTTATTTTAATTATTGACCTGTGTACTTGACATGCCATTGTCCAGTTAATCATATAGTTAAGATAATAGCTTCGCTTTACATAAAATTATAAGGGATCTTAAAACGAATGACGGAATGTTTTTTTTTTAATGTAAATTTTTTGTTATACTAAATCATGATATTATTATATTCTTATTATTAGTTACTCGAAACAATAGCAGTTACTACATGTTTTCAGGCTTCAAAATGTTTTGGTGCACTTTCATTGTAGGAATTGCCGAGTTTGATAGTTTGAAAGTAGCAGTGGTAGCCAAGTGGTCGAACGCACGCTTTGCATTCAAAGTGCGAGGATCAAACCCCGGCTCGCACCTCTGGGTTTCATGTACGAATCTCATTTTCATCCGAGATTATCACTTGCTAAGAAACGGTGAAGGAAAACATCGTGAGGGAACCTGCACACCTATAGAAAGGCGTGTGAAGTTCACCAACCCGCACTGGGCCAACGTGGTGGACTATGGCCCGAATCCCCCTCGCATTGACGGGAGGCCCGTGCCCAGACGTGGGACGTTAAATAGGGCTGTAGTAGTAGTAGTATAGTTTGAAAATGTAAATAAAAATATATCATAAATCATCATATTTATTGATGAAGTTGATCAATATAATTGATTTCTATGATGTTGTTCAGATGCATTCCTTTTTAGGGTTCCGTACCCAAAGGGTAAAACTTGCTGAGAATTCGCTGTCCGTCCGTCCATCCGTCCGTCTGTCCGTCTGTCACCAGGCTGTATCTCATGAACTGTGATAGTTAGAGAGTTGAAATTTTCACAGATGATGTATTTCGGTTGCCGCTATAACAACAAATACTAAAAAACAGAATAAAATATATATTTAAGGGGGCTCCCATACAACAAACGTGTTTTTTTTGCCGCTTTAATAGATAATGGTACGGAACCCTTCGTGCGCGAGTCCGACTCGCACTTGACGGTTTTTATATGGTACTAAGCTCTTGTGGTGCGTAGTAAAACTATGAGAATACAGCCAAAATCACTATCTAGAGGCTTTTTTTTTTTTTTGAAGGACTTACACTGTTTGCCGTGAGGTGGCCTTTACAGCTTTACCGGAGGAGTGGCGAGCGCAGAATGCACTCCAACCAAGGCCTTAAGGGCGAAAGGGGTGGCAACTAGCTCAAGGGCGCCACAGAGGGCACGACCTCGGCTTGGGCAGTTACCGTGAGGGGAGAGGTAGTGACTGCGCTCCTAGGTGCAAAGATGCACCTACGAGTGGAAGAGGGGGTTCCTCGACCTCGCCGGCGAGATCGGTGTCTGTTTGAGGCTGGTGTAGGTGTGTTGGTGGCCCTCTCAACGCCCGGGTCGAGGAGGGACTATCTAGAGGCGTTTCTACCAAGAGTTATACAGTTATACACATATGGAATTATCTACCATTGATGATAAGAAGAGAAGTGTAAGCAATATAAATATTTGATTGTCATATCATTTATTTGCCTTTTGTTTTATATTCAATAAAGATTAAGTACTTTTGACTTTCATACGTACAGATATTTTTTTTGAAATAAACTTCCAAATAGTAAACATAGCAAAAATAGTAATAAATATTGCAGTTATTGCTATTCCAAGTACAGTTAGAACTAGTTCTATTTCCAGGTATTGTGTCCAGGTGATGTTGGCTGCGGGCGCGCGCAGATGCGCGGCGCCGGCGTGCCGCAGCACGTGCTCCGTCCACCACACGGCGCGCTCCAGCGGCCGCTGCGGCTGGTCCGCCAACAATTCGCGCAGACGCGCTATGTTGGCATGATAACTGAAAGTTAACCATACCGTCAATTTTGTAAGCAAAAGTGCCTACTGAAAATTTAATTATATTTTTTTTACATATTTGTAACTGGCCTTGTCTGCTATCGTAAACTAATTGCTTACCTCTCATCATCAACAACAGTATTAATAGCTTCTCTAAATTGTTCTTCAGTTAGCGAGGCTAGGTCAAGTTTCACTCCAATTTTGTGGTATTCATATTGTTCCACATTGAACCACTGATCAGCAATTATTGGTATACCAATAAGTGGTACTCCAGAGGTAATAGCTTCGTCCGTTGATTGGAGACCGCCTTGAGTTATAAATACTTTGAGTTTTGGATGCCCTGTGAAGTTTAATAAAGTTTATTGACAATGTCTAGTGATTCGAGCGTAGGCCGCTCGGCTCACTGCTTCGAGTATTACGGGTTCGATTCCTGTCAGCAGGAAATTTCAGAAATAACATTTTCGGATTTGTAACTGGGTACGCCGCCCATCTGTTTATCTTGACAATTTCAACTTGATAGCTCAATCCATTCCTGAGAACAATATTCGTGACAGACAGACAGTTAAGTGATCATAAGGGTTACATATATTCTTTGGTGCTACGAAACTCTAAAAAGTCTTACTTAGCAGATCTGATTGCGGGAGCCACTTGGATATTCTCACGTTGTCCGCGCGTTCAGGTACGTCAGCAGTATCCCATTTCAAAAGCACATCGTAAGGAAGCTGGGAGAATACTTTTAACAGCATTTTCTGTTTCTCCAGAGGCAGCAGCGAGGGTTTCACGTTTGTTCCCAAACTCATGTAAATAACACCGTTTATCGAAAAATCCAAGTAGTCTTTGAGATCCTGCAAAAGCAAAATTATTTCACCTTGCATTTACTAGAATTTATTTCCGTGCTTTGCAATGTCACATAAATTTTATAGGTAAAAAACCTTGGTGGCATTTCTCAGGATATTCTATTAAAGTTTCATCACAGTCTGATAATTGGTTTAATAACGCATAGAGTACAAACATTCATTTTTATTCATATAGATTTCAATTGTTTTGGCATTTTGCTCTACAAAAAGTGTTATCATAATTTTGTTTGCAAGTACCTTGGGTAATTCTCGAACTGGATTTTGATGTAACCCTCCAATGTATACAACGTTTGGAGGCACCGGTCGGTTGCTATCCCAAATGGGATGTACATTCAAAAGCAACAAATCAACATTATTCTTCAATTCACTAATACTAGGAATATCTGGACCAAAGTTTCTTCTAGCCATTTCATTTTCAAAAGTTTCCAGATAATTATAGCCTCTATGAAATGTATAAAGGTTCCACAGTTCAGTCATTTTCTCCCATTTGGTAAGATTGTTTATCCTTTGGCGGAAATTGTGTGGGTATAGCAATGGATGCATTGGGGCACCTACTGTTTGGACGTTAAAATCCATTGGACCAAGCGACTAAAATAGTATCACGGGTGCCTTGAACACGTGTGTCAATGTCAAAGCTGATTTTACGCCAGCCTCGAGTATCAACAAGTCGAACTTTTGATTAAATAATTTCTTCACGTGTTCTAAGTTGATCACTATTTCAAATATCTCAGTTACCAGCTTGAACATGGGCAACATATGGCCGGCTACATCCCCTTTGTCTGTAGAAGTAAGTTTGAACGCTTCCTCCCATTTTCCGTATGATACATCATGGGTGTCTATTTCTGTGAAGTTGGCAGGTGTTTTACCGTCAGGAAACGCGGGATCTGTAGTCACTACCACAACTTCATGTCCCCTTCTAGCAAGTTCTTGAGTTAAATGACGGAACAGTACTTGGTGGCTGATAGAAGGTATCGGAAACACAGCAAGTATCCTAGCTAATTCGCTTCGGACCACAAATACAAACATAAGTACTGCTATTATTTTAGACATTATCACTTCCGTTCCGCGTGCAAAGCGAGGCTGGTACTGGTGTAATCTATTAAAACTCTGACTTATATGTTACTTATAACACAAGATAATATATCGTGAGTTATTATGAACAAACTGACATTTTAAAGTGTTGTAGTCTCGATTTATCAATTGTTTCATAATTAGTTTGATCCATCTAATTAGATTCACTTTGAATTAAAACTATTTTACGGATTTTATCGCGTTTATTTACTATTTTATTTTCCCGACGTTTCGGCTGCTTTATAGCAACCATGGTCACGGGGGGACTGAGTTGTTAGACGTCCTGATTTCATCGTTAATAACTGGGTACCCTCATATTTAGTTGTTGTTTGCGGTCCGATCCAATGGTACGCTTGGTTTTAATCATATTAATTACTGGATCCCAAGTTGGTGGTAGCACCCAGCCATCTTTCCTATTGAAATTAGGATGTTTTTTTAATTTCGATGGCCTCACGTATCACCCTTGGTCGGAGTCGGTGTTATTTTGCGAGGATATGCGGTTTATCAAATCTGATATAATGGGGGGTGCGGTCCTGTACATGTTCACAGATTGCAGACTTCGTGGAGCGTCAATGTTTCACGTCAGCTATGTGTTCTTTTACGCAGGTTTTTATTGATCTTTTAGTTTGTCCTATGTAAGAGAGCCCACATTCACAATCGAGTTTGTATACCCCTGCATCTTGTAGAGGAATGTGACACTTGACAGGTGGTAAAAACTGACTAATCTTCTTCGGTGGCTTGAAGTAAGTTTTGATTGAAGCCCGTTTCAAGCCAATCTTGTCGGTGACACCTCTTATGTATGGTAGTACAGCAGGTAGACGCTCGACTGTGGCTGGTTTCACTCGGTCACTGTGATGGCGGCGTGGGACCCGAAGCTTGTTGTCATGCAATACTTGCTTGACGTGATGGATCTCGGCAGTCAGGTGTTGCTCATCACAGATCCCTTGTGCTCTCTGAAACAAAGAAATAAGAATAATAGATTCACTTTGTTATAACTCGGCGGTCGCTGAAAGATACTTATGTATTATTTTAAAATAGGATATAAAAAATGCCATCATGGCAAATGTAATCAAAATTCATCTTCAATTTCGATGTTTCACATCGCCTGGCAGATGTAAAACATCGCAATTATTTTATACATGCATAAAAAAATAGATTACGACAGGAACTAAATATGTTTAATAAAAAAATAAAATATTGTTTTTCCCTGAAAATGACTGTTTACTTAATAATCATTTGTTTCATTTAATACAACAATTAAAAATTCAAAAATTGAATTCCAATTGCGACAGCTCAATTGTTATAATCAGTGACTTCAGTAAAAGTTATATTCGATTCGGTACCCCGTACATATAGACTGTATATATATACCATCGCATAGCGTGGCGACGCGTCACCACGGCATGAGTCGCCACGCCAAGAATCGGTGTTACTCGCGGCTATAGATGTTTCACATCAAAAGTTTTTATGCCATTACAAACGTATTTGCATTTAAGTAGTTTGTATGGGGACAACCGTTTACCAACGGCAAACTTAAATTTGTCTTTCCACCCAGTTTATCTTTCGTTAGAGCAATGTTTTTCATACTTTATTTACGGAAGCATCGGTGCGTGAGTTCACCTCGCACCTGACCCGTTTTAACAGACTTCAAAAAGGAGGAGGTTCTCAATTCGAACCGCATGTTTTTTTTAAATGTAAGTTACCGCATATCTCCGGCGTCTGACGACTGATTTCGATTTTTTTTTAATATGATAAGGTTATCAGATTTTTCCCTTCAGAATATTCCTTACTTATATTATTACTTCTTGCCAAATTTCATGATTCATGGGCAATGGGAAGTACCCTATAGGCTTTTAATTACCTTGAAAATGTACTAAATACGCAACTCAAACCGCCATATCTTTTGATTGCGATAACGTAGAAGTTTTATTTTCTTACAGCTCCAAGGGACTGCAAGCTTGAGTCGTTGTTATTAATATCAAATTGATACCCGCAAGCGTTCCAGAGAAAAAGGTTCTTGACAGACCGACAGACAGACAACAATAATATAATGCTTTTACTATGGTAAAGGGGGTAACTGCAATAAAAATAAATGTATATAATGATCATATAATATAATAGCCAGGTCCCTACAGATCTACATTAAATTAATACTACTTACTTTTGACTTTCATATTATGTACTAATAAAGTCTTTAAAACAAACTTCCAAATAATATACAATGCTAAAACTATAATAAATAATGCAGTAATTCCTATTCCTAGTACAGTTAGAACTAGTTCTATTTCCAGGTATTGTGTCCAGGTGATGTTGGCTGCGGGCGCGCGCAGATGCGCGGCGCCGGCGTGCCGCAGCACGTGCTCCGTCCACCACACGGCGCGCTCCAGCGGCCGCTGCGGCTGGTCCAACATCAACCCACGCAGACGCACTATGTTGACACGATAACTGGAAATTAACAATACGATCAAAATTATGAAAATTCTAGACGTGCTGAGCTTTTAAATTTAATATCACAATTTTATCATAATGATGTTTTCAGTCAGTTCGCTGTTGTGACCTTTAAATAAATAATTTCTTACCTTTCTTTATCAACAACAGTGGTAATTGCTCCTCTGAACTGTTCTTCTGTGAGACTGGCTAGGTCAAGCCTCACTCCAATTTTGTGATACTCATATTGTTCCACATTGAACCACTGATCAGCAAATATGGGTATACCTATAAGTGGTACTCCAGCGGTAATAGCTTCGTCCGTTGATTGGAGACCGCCTTGTGTTATAAATACCTTGATTTTTGGATGCCCTGTGAAGTTTTATATTTTTTTATTGACGACGGCATGCTACAGTCGTTTGAGCGTAGGCTGTTAGGCTTAGTATCCTTAGAAGTTGCGGGTTGATTCCCATTAGAGGACAATTTCGGAAATGGCCTTTTTGGATTTTTTGGTTTGGGTGTAAATGGGATCACCCCTAGTATTCAATCGTCAATTTTCCAACTCATATAATGGATCAAGAATTTTTCTTTAGATACAAAACGCTAAAAAGTCTTACTTAGGAGGTCTGATTGCGGAAGCCACTTGGATATTCTCACGTTGTCCGCGCGTACGTCGGCATTATCCCATTTCAAAAGCACATCGTAAGGAAGCTCGGAGAATACTTTGAACAGCATTTTCCGCTTCTCCAGAGGTAGCAGCGAGGGTTTCACGTTTGTTCCCAAACTCATGTAAATAACACCGTTTTTCGAAGAATTCAAATAGTCTTTGAGATCCTGCAAAAGCAAAATTATTTCATTCATTATTAGAGACTAGCTGTGCTCGCGGTTTCACCCGCATTTAGGGTTACTGTATCGAAGCGTGATGTTATAAAGTCTATAACCTTCGTCAATAAATATGCTATACAGTGCAGTATATTTATTGCTGCAAATGAAATCATTTGGAGTCGGAGCCAATTCATGTGTGTATTTACCTAGTCTGATGTAGATTGGCACCTACTCCAAATTTAATGAGTTATAAGGTTATTTGAGCTTTTTAGTGCACCTAGGTTTTTGAAGGTAGTTTTTGTTAAAAATAATTTTAAGATACATGTTTTAGAGATAATTTTACAAATGCGTCGCAAAAATTGAATGGAGGTGTCACTTTAAGAGCAGTGAAACCTGTTAAGCGATCTGTAAGCGGTATTTGACGTTTTCAAATCGTTTTCTAATCTTATCATACAAATGTCTGTCGTGTCGTGTCTGGCGGCACGCCAAAACCACTCGTGACGTCACCCTTATGACTTCTACAACTGATATGAATTTACATACCATACATGACACTATGATTTTACATACCTTGGGTAATTCTCTAACTGGGTTTTGATGTAAGCCTCCGGAGTATACAACGTTTGGAGGCACCGGTCGGTTGCTATCCCAAATGGGATGTACATTCAAAAGCAACAAATCAACATTATTCTTCAATTCACTAATACTAGGAATATCTGGACCAAAGTTTCTTCTAGCCATTTCATTATCAAAGGTTTCCAGATAACTATAGCCTCTATGAAATTTATAAACGTTCCACAATTCAGTAATTTTCTCCCATTTTGTAAGATCGTTTATCCTTTGCCGGTAATTGTGTGGGTATAGCAGTGGATGCATTGGGGCACCTATTGCCTGGATGTTAAAAATCATTGGACCAAACGACGAAAATAGTATTACGGGTACCTTGAACACGTGTGTCAATGTCAAGGCTGAGCTTACACAAGCCTCTAGTATCAACAAGTCGAACTTTTGATTGAATAATTTCTTCACATCCTCTAAGTTGATCACTATTTCAAATATCTCAGTTATCAGCTTGAATATGGGCAATATTTGGCCGGCTACATCCCCTTCGCCTGTAGATGTAAGTTTGAACGCTTCCTCCCATTTTTCGTATGATACATCATGGGTGTCTATTTCTGTGAAGTTGGCAGGTGTTTTGCCTTTAGGAAACGCGGGATCTGCAGTCACTACCACTACTTCATGTCCTCTTCTAGCTAGTTCTTGAGTCAAAGGTCGGAATACTACTTGGTGGCTGATAGAAGGTACTGGGAACACAGCAAGTATCCTAGCCGATTCGCTGCGGGCTACGAATGCAAACATAAGTACTGCTATTATTTTAGACATTATCGCTTCCGTGTGTAAACCTAGACTGTTACGATCTACTTATTCTTCGACTTTTATATTAGGTAAGTATGTAATGACTCAAGATAAAAAATAATAAGCCCGGTCAAGTGCGAGTAGGACTCGCTCACGAAGGGTCCCGTACCATTATCTATAAAACGGCAAAAAATCATGTCTGTTATATGGGGGCCCCCTACATATTTATTTTCAAAGTGTAATATTAGCGTCTACCTGTTGAAGTGATCAATATCGAGCAAAAAAATAACCTTTGTTGTATGGGAGCCCCTTGAAATATTTGTTTTATTTTAGTTTAATTATCTATTTTTAAACTGAAAATATATCTTTATATTTTGTGAATATATCAAGCGTCTACCTGTTGCCGTAATCAATATGGAACAAATACGAGCAAAAAAAAAATAGGTTTGTTGTATGGGTAAACACTTTAGATTATCTTTGTAATGCGTGTGTAAACCAATACAGGCACTTATGAATCGTCATTAATAATAAACAATTCAAATAATGTCATTAATTACTTGACATTAGCCAAAATACCCGCTAATCGCAGGTGGAGCCATTCCTCATTTAATTAATAAATTCCTCATAAATTTTATTAATTACTATTTTCCAATAGCAATACTAACTGTATGAACACATTTTTCTACGTAATTTTATTGATGATGTAAATGAGTTTAGTCGCGTGGTCATATTTTAATCTCTATTTATATTTACAACTAGCTGTGCCCGCGACTTCGCCCGCGTGGACTTTAGGGAGATTACCCGGAAATATGGGTATTATGTTTTTCCGCGGAACCCTAATGCTTTTTCTAAAATTAAAGTTACGCCTTGGAACGTCAGCTATCTGTCAGTGAAAGTCCCATTGAAATCGGTTCAGCCGTTTAGAAGTTTACCTCAAACAAACAGACAGACAGACAGACAGACAGACAAAAAATTTTAAAATTGCGTTTTCGTTATAGGTATCGTATATACTTTCATACGAATTTGGTAAAAAAGTGTTATTTTGATATTACAAACAGACACTCCAATTTTATTTATTTGTATGTATGTATGTATGTATATGCATATGTATATATATGTATGTATGTATTGTATGTATAGAAGAGTACATATTCATAAAATTGTCAAGTGGAATCGTTTGTTCCCGGCGTAAACTGTACGGAACACGTTTTTTATGCTTCAAACGGAGTTGACTTTCTGAGTATCTACATTTAATATTATTATCATACCCAGACATAGTGAGGCGCTTCCTGATAAGAATACGTGGTTCAGCCATGACTACACATTAAATAACATTATTTTAATATATACATCATCACGCCTGTATTATCCGAAGGGGTAGGCAGTGGTGCACTGCAGTACGCCCACACTTCGCCCAAGTATTTTGGTCATGTTTGGAAAAGGCAAACATTTAGAGGAAACCAGCCCCCACCTGGTCAAAATGGTGGACTATTGGATCAAATCTTCCACGCAGTAAGGGATATGCGGTATAATGGCAATAGACTTGCTCTTAACTATTGGGATGTATGGGTGCACTGCAGTGTACCTCAGCGTATGTTTTCTTGGCATACAGAAGTGCTGAAGTATTCACTTTTTACAAGCTTTATTTTATTATTACATTATTATTATTACAACCTTTATATTAACTTGCAATGCATGTCCGCGTGGAATCTTGCAACTGAATTTTAAATCAGTTATCTTTAACCGATTGAGCTAAAATTTGGTATACACGTTTATTTTTGATGACAATGCATGTTTAGCTATGTGACGTCATTCTTATTCCAATATGGCGGATCATCCAAGATGGCGGAATAGTTATTTTTTCTGCACTACCACAGTATGGGTATCAAATGAGAGGGCTTGCTGAGGAGTACACGAAAACTAAGGGCAATTAAAAGCTTATTTGTATTATGTTTTTTTTACCATTAATTTATTTATTTTACTACAAGGAAAATCTAAGATCCGTATATTAAGTTTTTTCTTCTTATTTAAGTAAACAGTATGTTATTACAGCAAATTATGATTATTAATACCTTATTATGGCGTAATAAGTAATCTCAACATTGCACTTAAGTTGATTAAAATATACTCAAGTGCCACTCAACTTCGCACTTCATAAGATACTTACAATGAGCTGCAAACAAATTGTAGAATTCACTTAACACTTTCCATTCAGTAAGTCTATTGAATCCTCACTTCATTTAAGTTATATAGACATTATACTTGCGACAACTTAGTGAATATAACAATGTTAGGTGAAGAACCTTACCCGCACTAGGCCTGACTGTGGCCTGAATCCCCCTCGCATTGAGGGGAGGCCCGTGCCTAGTAGTAAGACGTAAAAAGGGTTATAAATATAAGTTTAATTTTATAAATAAAATTTAAATAAACTCTAAAAAATCTGCCAAGTGCGAGTCGGACTCGCGCAGGAAGGGATCCTATAGTACTTAGATAGATACTTCTCAGTCGGGCACTCTTGTCAGAGTGGTCGTGGTTGTTGAGATGGTGTGCATGGTGGATCTTCCGTGTCGTCGTTCTCCTTGGCAAGGGTTACCGCTCTGGTAATGCTTCTCCACTTCCGGCAGTTGGTAGCATTGTGAGATAGATACTAGCTACAAGTATCTATCTACTTACTACATACATGGTATCTATGTACTTCCTATAAGATTTGGCGATCAAAGCGGGCGTTCTACCGTCGTCGGTAGAACGCCACAAGACAATAGATACGGTTTCAGACATTCGCGTCGTCGCTACCACTGCTTTTTTAATTTACATTTATAGCTTTAAATCCGGAGAATATTGATAGCAACGCGAATGTCTGAAACCGTGTCTTTTGTCTTGTGGCGCAGATGTTTCAACGTGAACAGAAATGAAATTCCACCGTCACTCGCGCCTCGACAACCCCGATACGTGAGCCGCGTTCATGATTCGCTTGAAATGTATTTTCCACGTCGCATTTTTAGAATGGCGTTGCGGTCGAGATTCATTTGTCAAATTCTTGCATCGCTGAAATATAAGAAAAAAAATAATAATGGTAAATAACTTTTTAAAAACAAGCTGTTATTTAATTGCCCTTAGTTTTCGTGTTCTCCTCAGCAAGCCCTTTCATTTGATACCCTTACTGTGGTAGTGCAGATAACATAACTATTCAACCATCTTGGATGATCCGCCATGTTGGAAATAGAATGACGTCACATAGCTAAGCATGCATTGTCATCCAAAAAAAGCGTGTATACCAAATTTCAAATTGCTATATCGGTTAAAGTTAACTGGTTTAAAATTGAGTTGCAAGATTCCACCCGGACTTACATTGTAAGTCAATAGAAAGCTTGTAACTTGTAATAGTAAAAATTACATATACACGACATTGTACCTTACGACCACTTCTTATAGTATCGATGTTACAATAGGTTGGCAGATTTTAGGAATGTCAACGTGTGGTTTTAGCCCGAAGAGTCCGGCACAACCCGTACGTCTCCCGCGGTGCGGGAGTCCATGAGGATTTCCACAAGAAAAAGAAAAAAATTGTCAGATCTTGTACTGAGTTAACTGTGAAACACTGAAAGTAATATTATTGCTGCAAGACGTTTCGATTTTTTCAGTAATTAATGAAATTTTCAATGGAACTTTGCGTTACACGAAATTCCACCACAATCGTTTTAAATAATTAATATTTAATATATCCTTTCGATATTTTCTTCCTCTATTTCTACGAAAGGAATGAAGGTATTTAGGGAAATGAAGATGAGGAATGGCTCCACACACACTCTCTTGTACCCAGACGAGAGCAAATGTTGGAAAGCCCATTCCCAATATTTGCTTCTGACTGGAATCGAACCGCCGAACAGCCGTCCGCGTCGTCCACAGAAATAAGCACGATTTTTTATATTTATGAACGTCATATAATGAACGTGCTGTTTTGTTTTTAGGGTTCCGTACCTAAAAAGGAAAAAACGGAACTCTTATAGGATCATTTTGTTGTCCGTCTGTCTGCCTGTCTGTCAATACCCTTTTTTCAGAAACGGTTGTAATTTATAACTATGCCTGCGGTCCTTTGGTTCCCCAAAAATCATACTTTTAGGTTAACGCAATCAAAAGATACGGCGGTTTATGCTGCATTTTCATTACATTTGCACGTTTTTTTTTACTTAATCATCATCATCACGCCTGTATTCTTCGAAGGGGTAGGCAGAGGTGCACTGTAGTGCGCCCACACTTCGCCGATGTATTTTTTGTCCCAATGTAATAGGGGGCGAGCCTAATGCCATTATACCAGGCACATTCTCCCTCAATACGAGGGAGATTTTTGGGCTATAGTTCACCACGCTGGCCCAATGCGGGTTGGTGAACTTCACACGCCTTTCTATAGACGTGCAGGTTTCCTCACGATGTTTTCCTTCACCGTTTCATAGCATGTGGTAATCTCGGATGAAAATGAGATTCGCACATAAACCCAGAGGTGCGAGCCGGGGTTTGAACCTGCACACTTTGATTTGCAAGGCGTGCGTTCGACCACTCGGCTACCACTGCTATGCTCGGCTACATTGCAAACTTATTTTGTAGTTACTTTGTATGGGAACACCAGTGTACCAACGGCAAAGTTTAGTTTGTCTCTCTATTTAGTTTATCTTTTCGTTAGAGTAATGCTCGGTGCTTTCATAGTTTAGGTACGGAAGCCTCGGTGTGCGAGTCC
Organism: Ptilodon capucinus; assembly: GCA_914767695.1. Lineage (NCBI taxonomy): Eukaryota > Metazoa > Arthropoda > Insecta > Lepidoptera > Notodontidae > Ptilodon > Ptilodon capucinus. Next base: position 2,941,135 of record OU611830.1, on the reverse strand, counting down.
AGCTCGCACTTGGCTGGTATTTTTTTCAAACAAAGATTCTCGAGCATGCTAAAATTATTACTATTCATTGCATGACAATGACAGAGATAATGGGTTATCTAAAAGGGGGAGATAACATTTTGCAACATTAATTACTAAGCAATAAATATTAAATTACAACCAGTATTCATAGCATGACGATGACAGAAATAATTGGATATCTAAAAGGAGGAGATAAAATGATGCCAACTTTAATTAATAAGCGATACAGTATCTACAAGTAGATAATTAATACCCAATTAGGTAATCAATGTAACGTGGCATTTTTTGGTCATGTACTCTATCTGTTTTATCTATATCACTACATAGTAAAAAACCAAGCCGCTTACCGCTGTCTGTCTGTCCCTATGAACGCTTAGATCTTCAAAACTACGCAACGGATTTTGATGCGGTTTTTTTTATAGATAGAGTGATTCAAGAGGAAGGTTTTAATATTTATATTATTCTTAGAAAATGATTTTTTACGATTACAAACTTATTTTGTAGTTACTTTGTATGGAGCCACCAGTGGGGTTAGCACGCATGTCAAGACGAGGACCTTCGTCATGGATTGGCTCGCTTGCTCTCTGTCTAATATCATACGAGAGAAAGAGACAATATCAAGGTATTCCGTGATAGTCTTGGCGCATATGCTACAACTACCACGTGTACACCATGTTAGAGTAATGCTCGGTGCTTTCACAGTTTAGGTACGGAAGCCTCGATGCGCGAGTCCAGCTCGCACCAGCTTTTTTTTTTTTGATGCGCCTATTGGCGTAGTTCTTGAGACGATAAATACACGTAATAAGTACGAAATCGGAATAAATTATTTCAAAAGTGAATAAAAAAAAATAAAAAACTCCTAGTTATTTTTTTTTTATTGCTGACGTTGGTAGCACTGCACAATCCATAAGCCACTTAAAGTGACTAGAGTCAGAAAAAAATGCCACAGGGTGAAGTCAATAGGGCAACTTCGTTTTACTCTATGATAAGCCATGTATGTCAATGCCACGGTGACACACAGTTCGAAATTTAAAATTCTTCACAGTACCCCCAAATTAAAAAACAAAACACAGATAATACCTCATTTTGAATTTCGAAAATGGAACTAGTGAATAGCGAACTATAAATATTTGTTTTTAATTATTTTCAAAATACATTTCATTAAATAGTTTAATGACTGATTATTAGTAAGACTGTGGTAAGCAAAAAGTGAATATTTCAAAGATGCGTTGAGTTTTGTGATGGTGTCTACATTACGTTTACAGCGGCTGTAACAAGGGTAAGTGAATTTTTCTACCATAAATACTCATTCCCTTACTATCTGTATTGCAGCAATGTTTTTTATGATCACTTTCGGTTTTCGACTGCTAACACACTGTTAACACTACAAAATCTGTCAAAACTTGACAGATACTACAGAAACAGTTGATTTGGGAATGAGTTCTTCGAATGATGTGAATGTGTTCTTCCTGATGTGAAAGAGTTCTTCGACTTCTGGGCCTGGTTTGATCAACCTTGGTTTCATCAACCTGGTCGTGAAAAGTTCTTCCCGGGCGCCTTCTTCCTACTTTTCCACTCACGTTCGCCTGGAATATGTATCATTATTAACCTATTTCCTCCCTAACGAATAAAAATCGATATCAAAACTCGCAAAAAACAAGAAAGGCGTTTGTAACAAAAAACTTGCGCGCACCATATCAAACCCTGCACTAATAGGCGCGTCGAAATACGCGCAAACAAGATCAAAAATCAAAATCATTTTTTTTATTCGTGTAGGTCACTTACAAATATTCAGATTCTACCACAGGTTCGGAATGCTGCTTCCACTGAGAAGAGCCGGTAAGAAACTCAATGGTTACTCTTTCCGAAATGATAATTGCGAGTAATACATTCCCAGGAGCAGCAATGCCATGAGAGCAGACAGCACCTTTGCCACAATCTAGAGAAGAATTATACTCACGGCAGTCTAATATTAAATACAAATATAGTCTTTACGCTTAGGAAGCTAGTACAGTAAGGTGCGTCTACTCCCATTTACAATGAAGGGATTATTCTAAACCACAGATGGTTATAGCTTTGGTATGATGCCTTCAACGCAGTATGGGAGAGTAGATGGTAAGTCATTAAGAGGAAAATGGTTGGACCAGTCCTCGCAAGTAGCACCCGTACACGAGCATGACTTGAGGAGCAGCCATCACTCTTCTCAACAATATTCGAGGGAAGAGGGCGACCCGCCTCCCAGTTTTTGTCAAAACCAAATCGAACCCTATGCCAATATTCATAAACAAGCACAGGAACTCATTTGAGGGATGTTAGCTATTTGTGCCATTTTCCTCCTCCTTCCTACCTTAAAATCACTAGATTTAGTAGTTTGTAAAGTTAATTAATTGTGTTTTGAGAATGTATAGATTCATTAACTTTATATTGTATAATTGTTAATTAAGAAAATCACAAAAATGTAATCCTTATTGGAAAAAAGCAACCATGGAGTTTCTTGCCCATTCTTCTCTCGGCTCACTACACTAAGTGGTTGCTTGTTTGCATTGTTCGATACCTGTCAGGGGCAAATTTGGGTATAAACCTTTTCGGGGTTTGACCTAGGGGGGGGGGGGGGGGGGGGGGTAATTCCCCCATGTCGACATTATCTCTAATTCGAAATATGTCAAAACAAATCTTCTAAATACCACCACTTATAAAAATAATACATCTACACGCCTGTATTCCTCGAAGGGGTAGGCAGAGGCGCACCGCACCTCGCCGATGTATTTTGATCCCAATATAATCCTCTTGCCATTATACCGGGCACATTCTGCCTCAATATGAGGGAGATTTGGGCCATAGTTCACCACGCGCTGGCCCAGTGTGGGTTGGTGGACTTCACACGCCCTTCTATAGACGTGCAGGTTTCCTAACGATGTTTTCCTTTCCCATTTCATTATTAAAAATGACATTCGCACATTAAAATCATCTCAGAGGTGCGAGCCCGGGATTTGAACTTGCACCACTTGCGTTCAAGGCGGTCGTACTACCGACAAATTGGGCCCTTGGTCTGGGTGTAACTGGGATCGGTCCCAGTCAAAAATTACAGTAAGCAAATGTTCAAAAGATGTCAAACAAATTCGCTTGCTTCAGTGAATGCAGAGCGTAAACCGCCTCACGATAAATCACATTTCCGAAGTTGGTACAAAAAGTTGTACACGATACCGTATCGCAGCATGTACTTGAGTACGCCGTACTTAATTTTCGTATGAAATATTATTCGTGATAAGAAGGAACAATCTAACTTGAAATTCTGTTGCCGTACGATGGAATCAAAAATCTAAACAAGGTTTCTAAAGTCAGAACACTTGTCCTTTAACTCTATTGTTGTTTAGTTTCTATGACTTTATATTATAAGGCATGAAAAATATGCAGTGGTAGCCGAGTGGTCGAACGCACGCTTTGCAATCAAATTGCGCAGGTTCTATCCCCGGCTCGCACCTCTGGGTTCCATGTGCGAATCTCATTTTCATCTGAGATTATCACTTGCTAAGAAACGGTGACGGAAAACATCGTGAGGAAACCTGTGTGCCCGGTATAATGGCAATAGGCTCGCCCCCTATTACATTGGGACCAAAATACATCGGCGAAGTGTGGGCGCACTGCAGTGCACCTCTGCCTACCCCTTCGGGGAATACAGGCGTGATGATGTATTATTATTAAATATACATCATTACGCGTGTATTCCCCAAAGGGGTGTGCAGATATGTCCTACAGTCCACCCACACTTCACTGATGTATTTTGTTCCCAATGTTATAGGGGCGAGCCTATTGCCATTATACCGGGCACATTCCCTGTCAACACGATTGAGATTTAGGCCATAGTCCACCACGCTCTTCACATGCCTGTCTATAGGCGTGCAGTGTTGTCCTTCATCGTTTAGAAAATGGTAATGATGATTGAAAATTATATTCGTACATGAAAATCTCAGAGATGCGGGCCCGGGATGTGAACTTGCACCTCTTGCGTTCATGGCGGGCGTTTTACCTAGTAGGCTACCACTGCTATTAATTAATGCTTAAAAACAACAGAATCAGAATCAGAATTGTTTTATTCACGTAAACCAATACAGGCAATTATGAGTCGTCAAAAAATAATAATAACACTATCTCTACCACCCATTTAGAATGCATTTCCTATGGAGAAAAATGGGCAAGAATCATATTTTATCAATGGTAGCTCAACGTGCATTGGAGCGAGCTATGCTGGGAGTTTCACTGCGCGATAGAATCAGAAATGAGGACATCCGCAAAAGAACCAAGGTTACAGACATAGCTCGAAGGGTTGCACGTTTGAAGTGGCAATGGGCCAGACACATTGTACGGGGAACGGATGGCCGTTGGGGCATCAAAGTCCTAGAGTGGCGGCCACGAACAGGTAAGCGGAATGTGGGACGACCCGACCAGATGGACGGACGACCTCACCAGGGTCGCCGGGAGTCGATGGGCGCATAAAGCCCAAGAACGTAATTTGTGGCGATCTATGGGGTAGGCCTATGTCCAGCAGTGGACGTCACTGGCTGATAGATAGCTAAAATATGACTTTATATTGGCAAAAAGTTGGTCGCGACCGTTTTGGCGCGATTTAAAATGCCAGTTCGTTTTATGGAAACCTAGTACAAGTTGTTTGACTTACCTCCTTACCTGCCGTAGAGTTTCCAATAAATGCGACGGAAGTAACTTTTTTAAAGAACGAAAGAGGATGGACTCTCCGCGCTCTTAAAATTGGATTTCGGCAATGGGAAAACTTTCAGTCGTGTCACATTCATGTAACGTATTGGGTAGGCTAATTGCTTTTAGTCGTTAGAAAAGTAGAATTAACTCTACTATGTGAAACGTAGTGGTACTTATTCGTATTATTTTATTTTTAGATGACTAAATCCACAATCAGCTGGTATTGTTATGATGTGATTTCTTCTCTAAATTCAGAAAGGAATTCCTTTAGTCTGAGGTTTGTTTGATATTTAAAAGAAAATGGTAGTGAATGATAGGGTTAATGACGTAGGAAACGGTTATTTCATTCGACAGAATACCCATGATAATTTATTATAATACTAGCTGACAGGGCGAACTTCGTACCGCCTTAGAATGAGTGACATACGAAAGCAGCACCACCTACTGGGTCCAATTGTAAATCTAAACCATCCAGGGTGCCACCCAAACGCATACAAAAAAATCATTAAAATGGGTCCAGCCGTTTAGGAGTTAGCTCACAACGAAAAGTGGCATTGATTTTTATATATATTGATGATGATGATGATAGACATTTGCACTGTTTTTTGTCATATATAAATTCTATTCTTTTCTGGATTTATCAAATAACTCTAACTAAAAATAAAAAAATACGACTGTTTATTTATTAAGCCGTTAATATTACAATCTTCTGAGAATAAAAGTAAATCATCCGCGAAGCGTAGATGGGTGAGATTTTCGCCATTTATATTGAGGCCATTTTTTGGTCCAATCGGACTGGGGACTAATGCTGCAGCAACTATCCGATGAAAGTGTTAAGGCCGGCCTGACAATAACTACAGCCCTTTTTAATGTCCCACTGCTGGGCACGGGCCTCCCCTCAATGCGAGGGGGATTCAGGCCATAGTCCACCACGCTGGCCCGGTGCGGGTTGGCAGACTTCACACATCTATCGAGAACTAGTCAAGTTCCCTCAGACGTGCAGGTTTCCTCACGATGTTTTCCTTCACCGTTTCATAGCAAGTGGTAATCTCGGATGTAAATGAGATTCGCACATGAAACCCAAAGGTGCGAGCCGGGGTTTGAACCTGCATACTTTTGATTTGCAAGGCGTGCGTTCGACCACTCGGCTACCACTGCTATGGCCTGACAATGAACCTCACTAAAACCAAAATAATGTCGAATTCTCATCAAACAGATATAACAATAAATAAGGAACAAATTGAATATGTAAATGAATATATATATTTGGGCCAACTTATATCTGCAGATGATTGCATGAATAAAGAAATAGAACGAAGAATAACTAATACTTGGAAACAGTTTTGGTCTCTTAAAGAAATAATGAAGGATAAAGATATGCCAATGAAAGGAAAAAAGAAAGTGTACGAAATATGCATTATGCCATGCTTACTATACGGGTGCCAGACATGGGCATTAACAGAACTACAAGAAAGTAAATTAAAAGTCTGCCAAAATGCAATAGAAAGGAGTATTTTAGGTATAAGAAGAAGGGATAGAGTGAAATTACAAGAAGCTAAAAAGAAAACAAAATTTAAAAATGCACCCACAGCCTACAGACAGCTTAAATGGCGTTGGACGGGACATATGTTAAGAAAAAGAATAGAGAAATGGACTAAGTTAGTAACAGAATGGTATCCAAGAGATAGCAAAAGAAATAGAGGCAGACAAACCAAAAGATGGGAAGACGACCTAAAGAAAATAGCTGGTCCGACATGGACCCGTTTAGCAAGAGACAGGAATACGTGGAAATCTTTAGAGGAGGCCTTTGTCGACATAGACAAGCTGTTTCACAAAAACACTCAGTTGCCGATCATTAAATCAGAATAGATTAAGTAAATTTAGTTTTAGAAAGTAGGCATGTAATAATTAATTGTAAGGAAAAAAGAAACAGTAATAAAGGTTTTATTTTTATTATTACAATCAATGTAATATAATAATTACTAAATTTTATTAGGTACATTTTATTAACCTTAAAATAAATTTAATATTTGAATTTCAAAATTGTCTTCCAATATTAATTTAATATCACAACAAATAACAAAAAATCTGGATCGTATTATTATACAAAAGGATTAACAGTATGTACAGTCAAAGGCAATATAAGATGACACTTTACGGAAATAATGTGAGTTTATCAAATCGGATCGAGCTCTAGTCTCGAAAGGTGTGTATTAATCAAAGGATTTCATTGATTTCAAATATTTGGTTGATATGCCACTTTGTACTATATTTATTTTAAAATTCTGCCGTAAAAACGTATGCTACAAATTTCTTACAAGCTTGGTTTGCTTTTATTTTTTATATCTGAGAGATACGTTTTGTTTTTGACTGTACATGAAAACCCTATCAATATAAGGTTACCCTATCTACAGTTACGGGTAACCCTATTAGCTAACACTTGTTGGTAATCTAACAGAATCCAACTTATTGGCTATCCTTATAGTGTATCCCGAAATTGGAAAACATATTCCTTAATCTTAAGCGTTTAATATTGTCGTCGAGCCATCTCCTCAAGGCTGAGACCTTCGCGTACACACCTGGGTAGTCTGGTCTAGCGCAACCAAGACCCCAAGACACGACACCTGCTAGTTTGTTATTGTGGACTAAAGGACCTCCGCTGTCACCCTGAAAATAATAATAACAATTGACGCCAACTTTTTTGTTTGGCTACAACTAAACTAAATTTGACTTAATTGCTCTGCCATAAGCCGCACCTTTGTAATTTAATAGGTGGGTTCCTTCGGGGCTCTTTTTTCATAACAAAATATCCATAGCAAGGCTGGAGGTAGTGGAATTCTTGATTCTCAACCTTCGAAGGTTATATCTATACTGATGCAAAAGGAAATATGAGGAGTTGGATTACCTGACAAGCGTCCTTTCCACCTTCGGGCACTCCCGCGCACAGCATCCTGGGAGTAATGCTGTACGTGGGAAAATAGACTTGATGGCAGTGTTGCTGGCTCACTTTTGGGACTATAACTCTTTGCAGCATTTTCGGATAAGTACCCCCTTCCTATGGACGAAATCAAAATTTAAATTTAGAGTATAAAATTGTCATATCAAATCTTTTTTGTTTTCTGGGCTTCTTTAGTATACATTAATAATGTATGGGCTTCTTCAGATTGGCATATAAGCTCCTTAAGTAAGTTATATAGGATGTTAACTGCGATAGTGTCTTCTGCCACAGATTTCACAGAAAACCATATTTTCTGTCTAACCATAACGACGGTTTGGGTTAGTGGTTCAAGCGTAGGCCGCTTGATTCACTGCATCAGGTAGTTTAAGTTTCGATTCCCGGAATTCGAATCCCGATTTTCGGAATATTCCTGGGGGGTGAAACTGGGATTGCCGCAAGCATTATATCCAATAGCATATTACAAGCATTGCTTGGTATCTATTGTTTTAAGACATCATAAGTGAGAGTATATTTTTTTCTTACCCAAATATTACCCCATCCAGTTACAACAGTTAAATCCCCGTCAGTGATCTCTTCAGCCACGCTGGCCAGTTCAATGGGCTTCACAAATTCATTGAATTTCAAAGGTTTTGAAATCCAAAGTATGGCAATATCACTGTCCATTTTTGTGTACGAAAAGTTTTGGTTCACAGCCATGTCGCCAACTGGATATAATTCTCCACCTTTGTCACTGTACGACGATCCAACACGAACCTGGTAGGATTTTGCGTATGTCCTGAAAATACAAAAAATAACTTTATCACTTCATAGAAGAACACATTTTCCAACGTGATGTAATCAATGGCACTTGCGAATTAAGTCGCATGTACCTTTTGTCAAAGATATTCAATCTTTATGTGTATTCTCACAGAGTATAATTTCGAAAAGATTAAAGTGATTTCGCTCACCCTGGATCTTCAGGGCTTTATACGACGCCCAAGGCACGCAAAAAGGCCTTATCGCCACCACTTATAATATTATTGTTTTCAAAGAGTTACTTGTATTATAACTAAGAGTTTTTCTACCATTTTGACAGTTACAAACGTTAAATTTGGTGTATGACTTTGACAGCTACGTACGTCAAATTATCTGTGCCAAGACGCATAAGACTAAGCACCCGTTGCATCATTGAGAATTTGGGTCCATTTTTTTTAAATATCTTTTGGACATATTTGTGTAATTTGAATGTATTCTTATAATTGAATGTTTTAATCTTAATTAACTATCAAAAGCTGAGAGAAGTACTAAAAATAGAATTGCAAGGAAGGCGATAGTAAAGGGTTAGTACAACATTAGAGTTTAAACTAGCAGATCGTTATGGTAATCGACTTACCCAATAACACAGTGGGCAGCGGTTACAACGATATCTTTAGCGACTATTGTCCCACCACAGGAGTGTCTGCCGCTTTTAACGAGAGACACTTGGTAAGGCACTTCAATAATATCAACGTCATCGCCACCGACTATCTTCAGGTCATCTTGAGTTTGTGGCGTTGGTGTAGCAACTGCAGAAAACATTCAATGTACTTTCATCATTAAATACCAGTGGTAGCCGAGTGGTTGAACGTAGGCATTGCAATCAATGTATGCAGGTTCAAACCCTGGCTCGCATCTCTGGGTTTCATGTGCGAATCTCATTTTCATCCGAGATTATCACTTGCTAAGAAACGGTGAAGGAAATCATCGTGAGGAAACCTTCACGTCTGAGGGCACTTTACTCGTTCTCGTTAGATGTGTGAAGTATGCCAACCCGCTCCGGCCCAGCGTGGTGGACTATGGTCTGAATCTCCCTCGCATTGAGGAGAGCCCAGTGCCCAGCAGTGGGACTTTAAAAGGACTATAGTAGTAGTTTCATCAGAGGAAAAGGTATTAACGCATGCGGCTTAACACGTTGATTTCTAGGCCAGTTTTCATGGACTTTCAAACTGTGCGCAGCCAGGTTGATTAGACCCAGTGGGAAATTGGTCGATTTAGGTGCTCGCATAGGCAGAAAGATACTCACAAGGCCTTTAAAACCACGTGTAGCAGCTACCGTGTTAACGCGCATGATCAATTGTTTGCTAATACCAATATGGACTGTATTACCTCATAACATAAGCTCAATTTAAAAGGAAGGTCCAGCTTTTTGCTAAATGCATTTGAACGCTTTTTTCATATCTTTCTGTCTGTCTGTGGTAAACTCACAAATGGGTAGACCAATTTGACCAAATAGCTGATGTTATAAGCTAACTAACTCAAGCTACTATTATCTTAAAAACATTTAGGGTTCAACGGGAAAAAATAAAACCTATTATGCCCGGGTAATCTCCCAAACGGCGGGACCGATTCTCACCGAACTTTTGGGATACTTTTCATAAAAATAATTATGGTTCCTTTATTCCACACTCTGCTATTTAAAAAAAATATCTAAAGTACTTACCGACAATAGTGATGAACACAAAACAATACAAAAATCGGTACATCTTGAACACAAACTGGCCCTTAGCCCTGCGACCATCAAACATTTATACCTGAAAGTTACAAAAGAAACAATTAACTGATAATGTTAAACCTTCACATTAATTCTTCACTGATAAAATTAAATCTTAAGTTTAGAGTGCTTATCAAACAATGTGTAAATAATAGCAGTGCTAGCCGAGTGGTCTAACGCACGCCTTGCAATCAAAGTGTGCAGGTTCACACCTCTGGGTTTCATGTGCGAATCTCATTTTCATCCGAGATTATCACTTGCTAAGAACGAGTGAAGGAAAACATCGTGAGGATACCTGCACGTCTATAGAAAGGCGTGTGAAGTTCACCAACCCCCACTGGGCCGGCGTGGTAGACTCATAGCCCAAAAATCACCCTCTTAAAGACGTGCAGTTTACCTATGTTTTCCTTCACCGTATGTTAAATCTATTTCAGTTAATTAGAAGCAGTGGTAGCCTCGTGGGCAAGAACGCCCGCCTTGAACGTAAGGGGTGCAAGTTCAAATCCCAGGCCCGCACCTCTGAGATAATTTACAAGTGCGAATGTCATTTTCAACAATGATTACCACTTGCTGAACGGTGAAGGAAAACATCGTGAGGAAACCTATAGAAAGGCGTGTGAAGTTCACCAACCCGCACTGGGCCAGCGTGGTGGACTATGGCCCAAATCTCCCGGGGGGAATGTGCCCGGTATAATGGCAATAGGCTCGCCCCCTGTTACATTGGGACCAAAATACATCGGCGAAGTGTGGGCGCACTACAGTGCACCTCTGCCTACCCCTTCGGGGAATACAGGCGTGACAATGGATTGATGATGTATAGAACATAGTTAAATGATGTTTCGTAACCTCACCTAATTTTTGTTCTAAATACCTTGACCAGCATATGCGTTATCATTGCTACTACATCTGATAACGCAAATAAAGTTGTGTAATTCGTATAATCTCACATGAGGTTAATAGGCGCATTCCTTACTATGAGCGCTGATGTCGTTCGATGTCGCAATATGAATACAGCAATACATTACCACGCCTGTATTTCCCGAAGGGGTAGGCAGAGGTGTACTGCAGTGCGCCCACACTTCGCCGATGTATTTTGGTCCCAATGTTATAGGGAATCAGTCTATTGCCATTATACCAGTAACATTCTTCTCGGAACTTTGCAATAATACCCAAAAAAGTTTAAAAAACTTTAACCCGCTTACAAGGTAAAGTTGATTTCTCTTATTGTTGAAGTCGGTTAAAATGCAGCCTATTTTACCTGGGCCATAATAACGAATCAATTGACACCTTATACATTAAAATCGAATAAATAGTTTAGGCGCTACGGAGGAACATACGTACCTAAATACAAACATACCTACATACATAGACTGCTAAAATCATAACCCTTGAAATAAAACTCTTTTACGCCCCGTGACCATGGTTGCTGTAAAGCAGCCGAAACGTCGGGAACATAAATAAGTAAATAAACGCGATAGAATCCGTAAAATAGTTTTATTTCAATATCAAAACAATATCATAACCCTTCCTTCCCGTAGTCGGTAAAAAATGTAAATAAAACTAATGTCTAGTACAGGAAAAAATATTGTACCTCTTAGTTTTGTTTCAGAAAAAAGTGTAAAATGTTGTCTTAGACAACATTTATGACGATAAAAATTTCAAATTAACATCGTTAAGAAACAAGCACGTCTGTAAAAAGGCGTGTGTTTACCAACAGCACTACGGCAACGTGGTGGACTATGGCTCAAATCTCCCAAGGGGATATGTGCCCGGAATAGTACCCATAGTCTCGACTCCTATTAGATAGGGACCAAAAATATATAGGTGAATTATGGGTGCTCTGCAGGGCATCTCTCCCTACCCCTTCGGAGAATAAGACATCATCGACATCATCTGTATTATAAAATTCTGCCATCTTGGATGATCCGCCATATTAGTATGACGTCACATAGCTAAGCATGCATTGTCATCAAATAATAAGCGTGTACACCAAATTTCTGCTCAATAGGTTAAAGATAACTGATTTGAAATTCAGTTTCAAGATTCCACCCGGACATACATACATTGCAAGTTAATATAAAGCTTGTAAAATAATTAAGTATGCTTTTCATTTCGACGCCGGTTTATTTAATAATGTTCTTTGTTTGAATAAAAAATATATTTTATGGCGAAACAATCCTAAGGACATAGGGACATTTAAGGTTTGCAACAAAAATTCAGAGATTTCTTTTAGTAGTAGCCTGGTTCATTGAATGTCTGACTTGAACCTCAGGGTCGCATTTAAACTCTCTAATTGTCGCCGCCGGCAATTATGAGCCAAACCCCGCGCACACAACAGCACAACGCCGCCGTCCGCGGCATGTGTTGATAGATCCTCCTGACACGATCACCGCCCTCCTCGACCCGGGCGTCGAGAGGGCCCCCAACACACCTACACCAGCCTCAAACAGACACCGACCTCGCCGGCGCGGTCGAGGAACCCCCTCTTCTGCTCGTAGGTGCATCTTTGCACCTAGGAGCGCAGTCATTACCTCTCCCCTCACGGCAACTGCCCAAGCCGAGGTCGTGCCCCATGTGGTGCCCTTGAGCTAGTTGCCCTCCTCTTCCGCCCTTAAGGCTTTGGTTGGAGTCGCATTCTGCACTCGCCACTCCTCCGGTGAAGCTGTAAAGGCCAACTCACGGCCAACAGCGTAGTCTATCAAAAAAAATTGAACCTCAGGGGTACAGGTTCAAACTCCGGGCTCGGACCTCTAGCATTTCTGAATTTCATGTGCGAATGTAATTTTATTTTAATGATTACCACTTGCTGGACAGACAAAATTTATGACAGTGGATTTTTTGTGTAAATACCTTCTAATATACCTTAGGAGTCCGAAATAATACTTTTACGTTTTTATACGCGTCGAGTATACAACTGAATGGTATAAAAATTAAATCGAAATTCGACCATGATTTTCTTGCAAAGAACTATTTTTTTGTCGTCAATTTCTATAACTCGACTCTCGAGTCCTATGTAAAATTTGCATATTCTGTTTTAAGAATATTGGTAGTCGTCATTTATAAGTGTAGTTTACACTGCTGAATAGGGATATGGATGTATCCTAAGGCCAGAACACGATACCCGTGTTAAATATTAGTTAGGTATAAACTGTCTTCACTAAGCATCCACATACAAGCTACCTTAAATGCACCCAAAGTATTATTCCAGACTGCTGATACACCTTGTATACGTTCATATGCATTTTGGAAAAAGCTGTTATGTTTTCATTACAAACAGACACTTCCGACTAACCGACTTCAAAAAGGAGGAGGTTCTCAATTCAACCCGTATGTTTTTTTTTTTGTTTTATTTATATGTCCAGTTTTTCTGGAAATTTTACTTGACAATGTTATACCCTGTAAATTTCGTATTTAAAAAGCAAATTCCAATTCACATCTCGCCCCCTGCCCAAGGTCTTCCGTTTACAAGACTTTTTTACAACTCTCTACATTGTTTCCTATTTCCTGAAACAAAACGAGATTTCCTTTACGTTTTCCTTGTAGTGATGGGCAAGGAATGGATGCGTTGCGATCATTGGATGTGTATCTTTTTATAATGGAATCGCTGATTTGAGATTTTAGATCAGTTGAGCGTGGAAAATTATGTATGGCGATGACGGGATTCATCTGCTATCGTTATTACATTCATATCACCCAATCACCCAATTTGATTTACCCATATCAACCAATTTGATTTGTAATGTATTTTTTTTTCATCTATTAAGCAACTATCATTTATTTACACAATATTTACGATAACATAAAGCCGAGTGGTCGAACACACGCCTTGCAAATCAAAGTGTGCAGGTTCAAACCCCGGCTCGCACCTCTGGGTTTATGTGCGAATCTCATTTTCATCCGAGATTACCACTTGTTATGAAACGGTGAAGGAAAACATCGTTAGGAAACCTGCACGTCTATAGAAAGGCGTGTGAAGTTCACCAACCCGCACTGGGCCAGCGTGGTAGACTATAGCCCAAAAATCTCCCTCGTATTGAGGGAGAATGTGCCCGGTATAATGGCAATAGGCTCGCCCCCTATTACATTGGGACCAAAAATACATCGGCGAAGTGTGGGCGCACTACAGTGCACCTCTGCCTACCCCTTCGGGGAATACAGGCGTGATGATGTATTATTATAAAATATTAGCGTACAAATAAATTAATTACACACCCCATAATATGTATTTATGACAAGTTATTTATATCGCTACTATTGCCAGAAAATATACAGGGTTATTGGTAATTCGACGTATTCCTGTTAGGAGGCGATAGGGGTGACTATTTGCGATAATGTTAACCCAAAGTTTCATAACGTTTTTTTCTTATTCATAAAATCTCGCATTTTAAATTTGGATCAATAATTGTTGTTTTAGGTAATATTGATAAATAACCAGTGTTTCGTCGTTTTATAAAAACTGAGGAAATAAAATCAGAAAAAAATGAGGTTAAAAATGTATACTTTTTTTTATTATTTTATGTTGCTATTTGGACTGCTTTGAAACGGACTCAATATGGTACTGAATCAATACTGAAGGTATACTCGTATTTAAAATATTTTCAGAATTGCTTGTACAAAGATTCGCATCCGATAGGATATTGATCCGACCGGCACATCCCTATCGATTCAGTTTATCTCAACCTTACCCAGGTAAATTACATTTCATTACACGATGCGTATTGGAGGAACAACTTGGTGATAGTTTTGTATGTATTTCAAAGAGCAAGCAAATATTTAGCGATTGATTTGAACAATTTGCCAACAGTTTGCAGAAGCTTGGAGTTTGTTTGTTGTTTTTGTACTTATTTGAATTATTATAGAGTTGGAATTTTGCTGTGTTAGGGAGAAGAGAGGCTCTATTGATACGGTAAAGCTGGCTGTGCAATAATAAAGCCCCAAAGCGCGCGCTTCACAACTTTTGCCAATACTAAAATGAACTCTCAACCAAATTTCTAAAAGATTGAATATCCATTATTAGGGGTTCCGTACTTAAAGGATAAAACGGGACCCTATTATTAAGACTCCGCTGTCCGTCTGTCTGTCACCAGGTTGTATCTCATGAACCACGTTATTTAGACAGTTGAAATTTTCACAGATAATGTATTTCTGTTGCCGCAGTCTACTAAATATAAATACTAAAAAACAGAATAAAATAAATATTTAAGGGGGCTCCCATACAACAAACTTGATTTTTTGCCGTTTTTATAGATAATGGTACCCTACGTTTACGAGTCCGACTCGCACTTGGCCGGTTTTTATTTTTAATGTGTATTTAGCAGCAATGTGAAGCCTTGTCGGTAGAACGCCCGTCTTGAACGTAAGGGGTTCAAATCCTGGGCCCGCACGTCTGATATGATTTTTATGTGCGAATGTCATTTTTAATACCACCTGCTGAACGGTGAAGGAAAACATCGTGAGGATACCTGCACGTCTATAGAAGAGGGTGTGAAGTTCACCAATCCGCATTGGGCCATCGTGGTGGACTATGGCCAGAATCTCCCTCGTATTGTGGGGGGACATGCCCGAAATGGAAATAGGCTCGCCCCGTATTTCATTGGGACTAAAGTACATCATAGTGTGGGTGCACTGTAGTGCGCCTCTGCCCACCCCTTCGGGGAATACAGGCGTAATGATGATAATGTATTTATTGACTTGACGTTGTCAGAATACCCGCTAATTGCAGATGCAGCCATTCCCCATCTCATTTCATTAAAAATAAATAATTCATTTTGTAAACAAAGAAATAAAAGAATTTCGGTATGTGAATGCTACGCGACCATGCGTGAAAATTCGCTCGCGCTGTCCATGTTTGTTGGAGAATGAGCTTTATTTATCTATGAGTCAATACAGTTCATTTTAATATTGGCTAAAATATTGGAAACGCGCGTCTAGCCGCTCCTGTGTGCCTGGGGCTTCACGCCATTGTAAATAGCTTTGAAAATCTACAAATTTGTAAAGCTATTATGAGTTTAAAAACCTAACTACAGCCCTTTTTTACCACCTCGTATTCATGTACTCCTGGTACTTATAACTGGTAGCCTTGTTGATCAGCCCTCCTCTCAATGCAAGGGGGATCCAGGCCAAAGTCCACCACGCTGGCCCGGTGCGGGTTGGCAGACTTTACACATCTATCGAGAACTAGTCAAGTTCCCTCAGACGTGCAAGTTTCCTCACGATGATTTCCTTCACCGTTTCATAGCAAGTGGTAATCTCGGATGTAAATGAGATTTGCACATGAAACCTAAAGGTGCGAGCCGGCGTTTGAACCTGCACACTTTGATTTGCAAGGTGTGCGTTCGACCACTTTGCTACCACTACTTATGAGTTTAGTCCAGATATATTATTGTAGAATATTTATGAATAGACATTCTATTAAAAATGGATATTTAAATAGGGTACGACCCTTCTCAAAGTTTACTAACAATGAAACTAGGCTTAAAATGTATGCTCTGTGGCAAGCTTAACAAATTTTTAAGAACATTTTTACGATAAATTTCAATATTTTTCGTAAATATGCATTGTCATGAACATCATATCGAACACTTTTTAAGATCTTCTTTTGAACTAAAGGAGAATTGAGAATAAAGAATTAAAGGAGGGCAATCTCCTATGGAAAAAAATTGAAAAAGTGTCCGTCGAAATGCATTAAATAATAGTTCAAAAACCTTCCACAATGGCGCTGGTTTCGGCATCGGTATATATCGACGCCCCCTGGAATAAGCCGGTATGCGTTACTATGGACTTTTTGCTGTTATGCCAAACTCGGAATCAGCGATTTTTTCGATTACCGATATTATGACAGGCGACTACCAATATTCCAAAAACAGAATATGTAAAATCTACATAGCACTCAAGATACGACGAGTTATAGAAATTGACGACGAAAGAAAAGTTGGAGAAACATGGTCGAATTTCTATCAAATTTTTATACCATTCAATTGTATACCCGATACTGATGCAAACGTCAAAGTATTATTTCGGACTTCTGGAACATTCTGTATGTGGGTCATATCGTGGTTAGATTAACTGTCGCCAAAGTTATAATGGAAATCGCGCCGGCACCGAAAATGTACGCTAAAATATATTTTAATTACATTGCTCACAATCTGTTGGCAATTGTAAGGGTATTTTAGGAATTGGGTCGTACACTTAAGGAATCCGTTTGAATCACGACAGTCTTTGTATAGTCCTTACTTATCTTACGAATAAGTTACAGTTAGTAAAGTTTTTCATTATATACGACAAAATATTTGCATAACATTTATTTACCACTAGCTGTGCCCGCGACTTCGCCCGCGTGGACTTTAGGGCGATTACCCGGAAATATGGGTATTATGTTTTTCCCGCGGAACCCTAATGCTTTTTCTAAAATTAAAGTAGCCTAATTTACGCCTTGGAACGTCAGCTATCTGTCAGTGAAAGTTCCATTGAAATCGGTTCAGCCGTTTAGAAGTTTACCTCAAACAAACAGACAGACAGACAAAACAGTTATAGGTATCGTTACAGACAGTTTTCGTTATAGGTATCGTATATACTTTCATACGCATTTGGTAAAAAAGACACTCCAATTTTATTTATTTGTATAGATGTATAGATGATTACGAAAATTAGCAAAAAAAACAAAAACCGACTTCAAAACCTAGGGGCACCTAAAAGCTACAAAGAACCTTACAATTCATTACATTTGGAGTAGCTGTGACTTCAGACTAGGCAAATACACATATGAATTGGCAACGACTCCAAATGTAATGAATTGTAAGGTTATTTGTAGATCTTTAGTGCACCTAGGTTTTTGAAGTCGGTTTTAGTTTTTTGTTAAAAATATTTTTTTTTCACGATTTTCAATGTCAATAATCATTGAAAATTTGAAAAACCCTAAAAAAGTAAAAAAATTCCGCCAAAAAAGAATTTGTCAGTTGTAGGGAATATAATATTTATTCGCTCATTAAAAAAATAAGTGCTTCTATAACTACAACATTTTGTATCATCGTCTGCCTTACCATGCACAATATCTAGAGAGCGTAGTATGTATTTTACTTTCATTCATCTCCCTTAGTGTCATAGTGACATCCACTCCAAATCGCCTTCATATCACACCCTATCCATCAACTCTTGGGTCCTCCTCTCGTTCTGTATCCATCCACATTCAGACCCGTCACTGTTTTACTGACATGATTCTCATCCCATCAAATCATCATCCCATCCTCATCCCATCGGGGGATTTTTTTTGGCTGTAAATATTTACTTTTTAGGGTTGTGGTAATAATTGCATATTTTCAACAATTATTGACACTAAAAAGCGTGAAAAAAAAACAAAAACCGACTTCAAAAACCTAGGTGCACTAAAAGGCTAGAAATAACCTTATAATTTGAAGACATTTGAAGTCGGTGCCAATTCATGTTTGTAAAAATTATAAGGATATTTCTAGCTTTTTAGTGCACCTAGGTTTTTGAAGCCGGTTTTTGAAGTCGGTTCGGTACTGGCTAATTTCATTGCGTTCTTTAGCTAAACACGTAGATAAAGGTTATTCACAGAAACTCAGCGAAAGATTTTCTCAGCGAAAAAAAAAACTAATTGAACAAAATGACAGATTAGTGCCTTTAAAAATCCCAACGCTATTAATTATGATGACTCTTAAAAGGGATTCGCGTTGGGGTACAATCAAATCTCGGCGGTCTCATCAATCAGAAGCGAGATTCAGAATCTGCGTGATAGATTATTCTCCAGAGGTTATATTTTTTTTTTTACTAATTGGTATACAGGGTGTATAAAGAGTTTAATATACCTTTAAAATAGTACTGAGTTATACAACAGCAGTGGTTAACTGGTTGGTAGAACGACCGCCTTGAACTTAACTATGGGCTATGGACATGCCATAGCCCTTTTAATACATACATCACCACGCCTGTATACCCCCAAGGGGTAGGCAGAGGTGCACTGCAGTGCGCCCACACTTCGCCGATGTATTTTGGTCCCAATGAAATAGGGGCGAGCTTATTACCATTATACCGGGCACATTCTCCCTCAGTACAGTGTGTGTTGGTGACCTTCACACGCCTTTCTACAGACGGGCAGGTTTCCTCTCGATGTTTTCCTTCACCGTTTCATAGCAAGTGGTCATCTCGGATGAAAATGAGATTCGTACATGAAACCCAGAGGTGCGAGCCGGGGTTTGAACCTGCACACTTTGAGTGCAAAGTGTGCGTTCGACCACTCGGCTACCACATTTAACAAACTTTTAAGACATCATGATGAACATAATCATCATGCCTATATTCCCCGAAGGGGTAGGCAGAGGTGCACTGCAGTGCGCCCATACTTCACCGATGTATTTTGATCCCAATGTAATAGGGAGCAAGCGTATTGTCATTATAGCGGGAATATTCCATCTCAATACGACTGGGATTTGGGCTATAGTCCACCACGCTGGCACCAGTACAGGTCGGTAAAGTTCACACGTATTTCTATAGGCATGCAGGTTTTATCAATATTTTTGTTGTTACCTTTCAGCAACTGGTACTCATTATTGAAAATGACAATTTCACAGCAAATCCGAAAACTCCAGAGGTGCGGGACGGGGTTGGAACTTGGACCCTTAGCAATTCAAAGCGGGTTTTCTAACAAATAGGCTACTACTGCTCTAATATGTATATATTTTTTTCTTGTTAATAAATGGGGGGCTGCTTTGTATTTAGGCATGACATAGGACCATTTCCAATTATTAGTGAATACTGGTACAACTCAAAAGTTTTTAAGACATCCTTGAAATGCCGGCAATAAAACACTTCTGAATCTTGACTAGGACACAAGAAAGTAAAAGAACCATTTTATACGTAATCCGAAGCTTATTATAAAAGTTTTTTTTATAACCAAACTAACAATGTAATAACAAAATATTCAAGCGACTAGAATTCTTAAGAAAAGAATTGTGGTCGACTACGTGAGGATATAAAAACTTAGCCGCTGCAGTGAGGTCGTGCATAAATCATGACGCCACCTAAAGTGGACAAATGCCTTCCTTTCAGCGGGTTTCGCTGCATAAAGCGCTTCCCTTGCTGGAGGCAATATGAATATATCTTGAGTTCCTGAGGAGTTACAAGTGGATATTTCATATTTATATTTTTATTTGTAATGGAAATTTTATAAGACTTGTGCAGTGAAGTTAGTACGCTTGTATTGACTTCTGTCATGGATTTGCTCGCTCGCTCTCTGTCTTATTTCATACGAGAGAAAGAGACAAAATGAACATATTCCGTGATATAAGTCTAGTGTGAACACTTGTGGGTCAGGTGGAATGAAACAGTTCAATAACTAATACTTTCAATCAATTAATACTATTTATACCGACAGTGTACGTTTTACAAAGTATTATTTCAACGAACTGCCGCCATATTGGCGCGTCCTCACCCGCTTTTTTACAAAATTATTTAGAAGTCAGATTACCAACTAATAAACTTGAATTATTGTTTACAACTCCAAATTAATATGATAATGGACTAAATTATTAATTATGAATTATAGATATAATAATGTATGGGTAAAAAACTAAAATATCATTGGGAATAGTTATTATGCGTCACAACCGCAGGGCGCCTATGTGTTTCTTGATAACACTCGGCTAGACCCTCTGGCGTTGCGTAGAGATGTAGGCGCTCTCTGCATTTTCTACCGCTTCTATCATGGAGAGTGTTCCGAGGAATTGTTCGGTATTATACCTGCCGCTGAATTCCACCATCGCACGGCTCGCCACAGACTGCATTACCATCCTCACCATCTGGATGAATGGCGTTCCAGTGCGATTTACCAGGAGGTATCTCCCTCGCACCACCAAACTGTGGAAAGAACTTCCTGCAGCGGTGTTCCCGGACCGATGCAACAAAGGTATCTTGAAGAAACGAGCCTACAAATTCCTTAAAGGCCGGCAACGCACTTGCGATGCCCCTGGTGTTGCAGGTGTCCATGGGCGGCGTTGATCACTTACCATCAGGTGAAACGTGTGCTTGTTTGCCTCCCTATCTCATAAAAAAAAAACTAGTCTTGGCGCATAAGCTACAACTGTAGCAGGCTCATTATGACCACGTAGATAGATGGATAACTTTTTATTGTTCCAGTGCTACTTATTGTCTTCTTCAAGCAATACAAACTATACGTATACAATATAAAATGAAAGTGTTACAATGGGTGGCCTTATTACTAAAAGTGATCTCTACCATACAACATAAAAGATATTTATGACATAAAAAAAATTTAATAATGTAATTTTCTGATTTTTCTTACAGGATATAGCTCGAGGTAACGACATTTGCTGGACAAGTGTGGCAGTTTTTAAGAGAACAGATAAAATGTCTGCGCTGTCATGCTGAGTAGGGTTGCAACTGTACATCGGAAAACTATGTAGATGATATCGAAGTGAAATTATCGAATTTTATATCGATATGACCGATAAAAGTAACAACCATGATGGGATTTTAACAAGTTGATTCACTGGGCATAGATTTTTAATTGGGTCCTGTTATTTTGTAATTTCACATTGTACTAACAATTTGTTTGTTTTATTTAAAACTAGCTCTGCCCGCGACTTCGCCCGCGTGGACTTTAGGGAGATTCTTTCTTTAGGGAGAAATATGGGTATTATGTTTTTCCCGCGGAACCCTAATGCTTTTTCTAAAATTAAAGTAGCCTAAGTTACGCCTTGGAACGTCAGCTATCTGTCAGTGAAAGTCCCATTGAAATCGGTTTAGCCGTTAAGAAGTTTACCCCAAACAAACAGACAGACAGACATTAAAAATTATTTTGATATTACAAACAGACACTCCAATTTTATTTATTTGTATAGATAGATGTATAGATAGATTTTGTATTTTCACTAATACCGATTATATCGATACAAAATGTTCGATGTGCACCCCTTACGTTCAAGGCGGGCGTTTTTGCCCACGAGGCTACCACTGTTTACTATACTTAAAATGTTCGATATTATCGATTATCGATATCTGTTAGGTGACGACATAAATATTTATATTTAAAATCTTTTCATGTCTTATTCTGAGCCTACAAAGTGTAATTACAACCTTTCTTCCCATCTCATATCTTTCAATAGGTGGTTAATACTCTTTAGTCAGTTATAATTTCCGTCCCTTTGACCGGAATTAATCGTCTCACTGATAAATGACCCGTAATCCGAATAAAAAGGATAAAACGCTGGACTCACAGGTGCGTTATCACTTCGTCTGTAAGTCTGCTGTCAAAAAAATGCTTCTTAGTATCGGGTATGATGACACGGAAAAACTGGTTTTAAAATTGTTTCTGCAAAACACACACACACGCACACACCACTTACGCACGCATCCACTCATATACACACATATATACACACACACACATGCACACACTCACACCTCGTCCAAAATTTGATTAATATTTTATTTTATTTTCTGCTCTCTTTTAAGATTATTTTAATTTCACTCTTAATTTTAAGTTTTATTTCTAGATTTACTTAGACAAAAGTATGTCATAGAGAACCAAGATAGAGACCCCAAGTCTAGTTTAGTCCGCTCACTAATAATGTTACATTGTATGCTTTTTTGGAAATAAATTATTCTTATTCTTATGAACAATATTTCCCAATGCTTATTTTTATACGAAATTAATAAAATCATGAAATTTAATGAAATGAGGAGCCAAGACAAATGGCTCCTCCTGCGATTAGCGGGTATATCAGCCAATGTCAAATAATAAATAGCAAATGCCAATTAATACCATGGAGATATTATAACGGAGATGGAATTTGGAGCCTGCGCTGCGGCAATTTTTTCTGGTTTATCTGACTTCGCCATTTTTGTTTTCCCGTATAGTTGCAGTAATACTACAGGTACATAAGATAACAAAAATGGCGGAAAAATCGCCGCGGGGCTATGAAGAGTGGAGTCGTTATGGATACTCTATAGATTATTATTAAGCCTTTATTGCTGGATAACTAAACACAGAATATATAATCTAGTAGCTACAAAAACTTAAATCTAACAAGTCGGTTTTTCCGGTTTAGTGATCAGCGTGTCCTGTGACACATAGGCCTCCTCCAGCTGTTTCCACTCATTTCTATCTCTAGCTTACTAGAGATACTCTATGATAAATACTCATTATAAATCAAAATAGGTGATGAATGTACTAAAGATGGCGGATGAATCCCAGAACGAACCGTAAAAATAAACATGCGTCAATGACTTTCCCAATAACTCATTGACGCATGACAGAAAAGCTCATTGACGCATGACAGAAATTTAAGCTGTACATATTGAAGCGTAGTTCTTTATCGCGCGTTGCGAAAGGGGACTAGACGGAAAAAAATTAAGACTGGCACGAAATTTTGTAACGAAACTTTTACATATGTGTGTGTGTGATTTTTATTGTACGACCCTTTTACATATGTGTGTGTGATTTTTATTGTACGACACTTTTACATATGTGTGTGTGATTTTTATTGTATGCATTTATGTATACAATAAAATTTAATTTCGATTGCGATTGCGATTTCGATTTCGATGTGTGTGTGTGTGTGTATGTACTTCGTTCTATCCGGGTGTCCCTTGACACCTCTCAAGTTTTTTTTCCTACGGAATACATTTTTAAATAAAAGTAAAGTTAATTCGCACGCTTTAGTGGATACATAAAATAAATAAAGCAGGTACCAGGACAGCAGAACCCTTGAGGATGTTAATTTTCGAGGCTTAACGTCTAAAATCAAATTACACAGAGCAAATCTTGATTGATTGGACAATACGGACGGACGGTTGGAATGTCAATGGGAAGGCGACATCTATTGATCAATTGATATCAGTCAGAATAGTATCATTGAGCCATTAAGCTAATTACAACTGCTATACGCAGAATTAAAATGTAATCTGATCAGTTAAATTTGGCTTGAAAAGAGGGCGCCATGTTTAAATTCCAGATTTTGAATACTAAACATTTTCCAGTCTATTGCAACATAACTACAATAATCTAGTGCTTCGATGGTTCGCTATCATTACTAGTAGCAGTAGTAGCCGAGTGGTCGAACGCACGCCTTGCAAATCATAGTGTGCAGGTTCAAACCCCGGCTTGCACCTCTGGGATTTATGTGCGAATCTCATTTTCATCCGAGATTATCACTTGCCTATGAAACGGTGAAGGAAAACATCGTGAGGAAACCTGCACGCCTGAGGGAATTTGTCTAGTTCTCGATAGATGTGTGAAGTCTGCCAACCCGCACTGGGCCAGCGTAGTGGACTATGGCCTGAATCCCCCTCGCATTGAGGGGAGGCCCGTGCCCAGCAGTGCGACGTTAAAAGGGCTGTAGTAGTGGTATATCATTACTGAGAAGTCCCAGGTTCGGTATTTACCCTGACAGTTAAACGTAAACTTAGAACAAGTTGATTCTTCAAAAAAATTACATTGACAGCGTGTGCGAATTTTGGTGCGTGGGATTTTACCACAGAAATTCAATCTTTATGGATATTAACATAGAGTTCACGATACTTTTAACGTCCCGATTTCCGCGGGGCTTAAAGGGTTAATTAATGATTAGTCATATAGTTAAACATTGAGTAACGTCACGTCTGATATACGTTTGATTAATTTATTTTAATTTGGTGAGTACCTCTGCGACGCTACTGACGTCATCATAAATTACCCAATAGGAGCTGAGGGAGTATAGCGCATTTAATATTTATACATTTAGGGGAGAGACGCTTGAGAGAAGTTCTCATAAAGTTAACCCTCCATACTGGGGCGTCGATACTCGCGCGTTTTTTTTTTGCCATACTAAAAAGCATCTTATTGTCTCATAGAATAAGTTCATTCTTCAACAAAATGACATTGAATCACTAATTTTGCTGCAAAGTTGCGTGGCTTTTACTACAGAAATTTAATCTTTATGTATAGATTACACAGAGTTCGTTTTGGTATTGTCAAAGAATTTAATGCTGGGGCCAGCAAATTAACTTGATTTTGGAAATTATACTATAATTATACTTAAAGAGGATAGGAAACGCGATACACAATGTCGTGATGTAGAAAAACTTTTCTTAGTTCAGTATTTTGTTCGACAATGTCTCCGGGGATGACTAGCCTCGCGATATTTTCTTTTATCCGACAACTATCATGGGACATCGAACTTAGTTACGTGATAGAAAAAACAGTTAAGCTTCTGTAGCAAAATCGTTAAAGAGTTCCGTACACGTTTAAATTGACGTAACCTCACCAAGGAGTTTTCTCATCCGCCATTCTAATCAACTTCATCATTTTGATACATTTAATATTGCTTTTAATTATTTCACTATTATTTGGTGTGATTAAATGCTAATGTTGGCATATTTTAACCGACTTCAAAAAGGAGGTGGTTCTCAATTCGATCCGTATGTTTTTAGGGTTCCGTACCTAAAGGGTAAAACGGAAACCCTATTACTGAGACTTCGCTGTCCGACCGTCCGTCCGTCCGTCGTCGTCGTCACTAGGCTGTATCTCATGAACCATGATAGTTAGAGAGTTGATATTTTACAGATGATGTATTTCTGTTGCCGCTATAACAACAAATACTAAAAAACAGAATATAATAAATATTTGAGGGGGCTCCCATACAAAAAACTTGATTTTCTTGCCGTTTAATTAGATAATGGTACGGAGCTATTCGTGCGTGAGTCCGACTCGCACTTGGCCGGTTTTTAACGATTGCAATACGTTATTTAATCTGAAAATTATAAAAACTTTCTTTCTTTACTATAGCTCTAGAATATAACCAGTGTACACATTAGAAACTGTTACCTTGAAGCGTAGGCTAGTAATATTCTTGAGACCATTGATAAAATACTTAGTTTTTATGCCTTAAAAATGAAGCCAAAGTCATACTACCATAATTGTAATAATAAACTATACATCATTGAGGCCATTTAGAGTTCAGTAAAAGTTTGGTATAAATTTACACAAAATATTCAACTCTCGTAAATAAGTGACCAAATTCACGGATCCCTAAAACCCACAACATAGGCTCCATCGATTTAAAGCTAGGTAGGTCGTACAAGATTTCCAATCAGAGAGTGATCAGAAAAATAACAATCAGAAAATAGGACTCAAGAAAATAATAGTTTCTGTGATTCGTAGGGCCAACAATGGAAACTCTTGGTACGTTTTTAATCTATGATGTTCAAAGCTAGTTTAAAATAATATTGTTTAGTTTAAACTAGCTTTGAACGCGACACCGTTTGCGTGGCATTTAAAACATTTTTTCTTCAATAAAATGTAATTAGCTAAATTCAATCCTTATAACATCAAAAATTATCCGAAACAAAGAAAGAAATCAGTCAAACAAAAACTGAGTTTTTGTTATAAGTATCGTATATACGGTATCGAATAGTAGAGGTCGGTAGAGGTGACCAAAAATTTTAATAGATTGGTGCCGACAAATCTGTAAGTCCCCCACCGATCATCACGGATCTAACAAAAGCGTTTCTGGAACTTCGCAATAAGGATTCATTTCGTTTGCAGTGAAATGTGACATTTCGAATCTAAATATAAGGCAAAGCGAAGTGCCCTTCGGGATCACTAGTGTGCTCAGACTACACTTAGAGGTTTTCCCTAGTGGTTAAAGATGCAGTTTCACTGGAAGAGATAATACTATTTGGATTTTTTTTACAGAGATATCAACCTCTTTAAAGCCACCTCTCTTGTAGTAAGGGTTATTTTACCAAATAAATGAAATAAGATAAGGAATGGCTGCACCTACGATTAGCAGGTGTACTGTTAATATAAACTAATTAATACCAAGTACAAATCCAATATAATACACGTTTTAAATAAAAATGGGTGATATAGGTGATAAACGTGGCAGGTAAATTGAAATGACACGTATGGTTATTGAATGATAACACGTTCTCAGTAATAATTATATTAATATCGTCATCACGCTGGCATTAACCGAAGGAGTGAACAGCAGTAGGTACATCCTTTTTTTTGTACCGACTTAAGATACGCTTATACCATGTAGGTAATAATCGAAATAGAGCTATTGAAATAAAACTATTTTACGGATTCTATCGCGTTTATTTACTTTTTTATTTTCCCGACGCTGCTTTACAGCAACCATGGTCACGGGGGACTGAGGTGTTAGATGTCCTGATGTCATAGTTAATAACTGGGTACCCTCATATTTCGTTGTTGTTGATTAAATAGAGCTACTTACAGGATAGCTGAAAATGCTCTATCCATATTTGTCACTCACAATCGCAACCGCAACCATCAGTACAGCGGTCTTAGCAGGTAACATTAGGTCACGAGTTGAAACGACTAAACTATCACCACTAGAATATTTTGGTCCTACTAATTTATACAGCAAATCTAATGCCGTTATTTCGTCGATGCGTTGGATGTACAGTTCACTACGCGCCAGTTCAATGCAAGTAGGCTATGTTCTCGCATTTGTCTTGTAGTCCAGAGTTAAGGCTGGATCTTCCTTACGGTGTTTTTCTTCTTCGTTTTTAGCAAGCGATTTAACGATTACCTTATTATGAAGATTAGCTCACGAAACTCGAAAATACGTGCATAGGTTTGAACTGAAAGCAGTTGTAGCCTCGTGGGCAAGAACGCCCGCCTTGAACGTAAGGGGTGCAAGTTCAAATCCTGGGCCCGACTGGGACCTCTGAGATATTATTTCATGTGCGAATGTCATTTTTAACAGTGATTACCACTTGCTAAACGGGGAAGGCAAATATCGCGAGGAAATCTGCACATCTATAGAAAGGCGTGTAAAGTTCACCAAGTGGGCCAGCGTCACCACGTCACCTGTCCACCGACTATGGCCCAAATCTCCTTCGTATTGAGTGGAAATGTGTTCAATATAATGGCAATAGGCTCGCCCCCTATTACATTGCTACCAAAATACATCAGCGAAGAGTGGGCGCACCGCAGTGCACCTCTGCCTACCACTTCGGGGAATACAGGCGTGATGATAATTATGATTTAGGTTTGAACTTACACGCGTAAGTTGAAAAGAGTGCGCAAAGCCAATCCGGTACCTAACCTCTTCTGAAATGGAATTTCAAAGTCTATTCTCGTATTTTATGTCCGTGACAGTCAACTGCACAGAGGGCCTCTTGTCCGCCCTATTGTTGGTGACAGGCCGCAGCCGTCCGAATGCGAGCATCAAAAATAGACGAATTATATCGCACAGTGCTTTTTGTGCGCTCCGCTGTTGGGATGACAGAAACGGAATTTTTAATCACTGGTTATGTCCATTAGATATATTCCCAAAAATATTTTTAACAGGAGCACATCCACATATGGTATTAGGCATAGAAAAAAACCTGCCAAGTGCGAGCCGGACTCGCTCACGAAGCGTTTCGTACCATTCCCTATAAAAACAAGCACTAAAAATCACGTTTGTTGTATAGGAGCCCCCTTAAATATTTTTTTATTCTATTATTTTGGTATTTGTTGTTATACATCATCTGTGAAAATTTCAACTGTCTAACTATCACGGTTCATGAGATACAGCCTGGTGACAGATGGATGGACGGACGGACGGACAGCGAAGTCTTAGTAATAGGGTTCCCGTTTTACCCTTTGGTTACGGAACCATAAAAAAAAATGTTAGAATGGCCTGAAATCCTCCTCACATTGAGGGGAGGCCCTTGCCCAGCAGCGGGACGTTAAAAGGGCTGTAGTAGTAGAATGGCAGTATTGCAGTTCTGTATGAAAAACAACGTCTCTTGATGGATGCAAATATATAAGTGATTATAACACCTTCATAAAACGGAAGCCCAGTTGTCAGCTAGATTTTTTTACTGTCTACCTCTACTCCTCCTACCCCTTTTTTCGATTAAATTTAAGCGAGTTCCAAGACAATTAAGCTTTTCCTCGAGACTTGCCGAGGGTCAAACCTCGGTGTCTGTATTAGATAATAATGTCGATCCTGGCTTACAGGAGTAGCAGTGGTAGGAATGTGTGGCGGGCATAGCCTAAAATGATCACTTTGAGAAATTCCCCTTAAGCTAAATAATCTCTTTATATTATAAGCAATCCAAATATTGCACACATGCGTGACCATTCTACGAAAACAAACGCGTTAATTCATTTTAAACCTCGTTTCAACTATCTACCAAACTTTTGGGTCTACTTCCCTGATACACGATGTAATTTTCCGTAAACTTTCTCTGAAGGAGACAGAATAGAGGAACAGTAATGATAATTATTCAGTCAAAGAGTACCTTCAGTTAGTGTTACGCAAAAACGTTTTAACCCAACCATATACAATCACGAGAATATATATCCTAAATCCCAGGAATACAATTCATATTCAAAAGCAGTGGTAGCCGAGTGGTCGAACGCACGCCTTGCAAATCAAAGTGTGCCGGTTCAAACCCCGGCTCGCACCTCTGGGTTTATGTGCGAATCTCATTTTCATCCGAGATTACCACTAGCTATGAAACGGTGAAGGAAAACATCGTGAGGAAACCTGCACGTCTATAGAAAGGCGTGTGAAGTTCACCAACCCGCACTGGGCCAGCGTGGTGAACTATAGCCCATAAATCTCCCTCGTATTGAGGGAGAATGTGCCCGGTATAATGGCAATAGGCTCGCCCCCTATTACATTGGGACCAAAAATACATCGGCGAAGTGTGGGCGCAGTACAGTGCACCTCTGCCTACCCCTTCGGGGAATACAGGCGTGATGATGTATATTATTGTTATTTTCCTTTATTTCTCATTTTTCTTATTTAGTACATTTTTAAATATAAATGTAAAAAAATACATTTAAAAATATAAATAACATTTTATATTGTTATTATTATTATTTCTTTCAATTGTTTTTGTGTTATCGATGTCGTGTCTTATATCAAATTAGAAAGTTACTTACCAAAGTATTAATGTAACCAAAAGTGATTTTTTGTCTTCGAAACAATAGGGCAGATGTGTTTCTGATATACGCAAAAGTTATCCATTTAGGACCCAGCCGCATTGTATAAGTTTGGCGAGGAAAATATTTGTTTCTCCTACATACAAAAGTTATATAGGGTGTATCAGAAGTCCGAAATAATATTTAGGGCACATAATAACTACAGCCCTTTTAATGTCCCACTGCTGGGCACGGGCCTCCCCTCAATGCGAGGGGGATTCAGGCCATAGTCCACCACGCTGGCCCGGTGCGGGTTGGCAGACTTCACGCATCTATCGAGAACTAGTCAAGTTCCCTCAGACGTGCAGGTTTCCTCACGATGTTTTCCTTCACCATTTCATAGCAAGTGGTAATCTCGGATGTAAATGAGATTCGCACATGAAACCCAGAGGTGCGAGCCGGGGTTTGAACCTGCACACTTTTATTTGCAAGGCGTGCGTTCGACCACTTGGCTACCACCGACTTAGGGCACATATACTGTAGCTAATATTTAGATGCTTAGGGGAGACAGATTATACCTAACAATCATAGTTTCTGAATTATGGACCTCTGAATATGTTATTATAGGTATCGTGTTCTGGCCTTTTGGTACATCTATAACACTATTCAGCTGTGTAAACTACACTTATGAAAGGCGGCTACCAATATTCACAAAACTGAACAACATTTTTCATAGGAGTCGAGATATAACAGTTAATATAAATTGGAGACGAAAAAAATTAACCACAGAAAACCAGACTTTATGTATATTGGCACAGAGTTCGTTTTGGCAAACATTTTGATGCGCTATTCCTGACGCCCCAGTGAGGCTAAGGCTTTAGGTAGTACATTATAATGCTTAGAATACAAAATTATCATTGCCTTATTTACATAAACAAATTGATTAGGTATTAAATGTACACAAGTCCTCACTCTCGTAGTTTATATCCTCTTTTCCTTACTTGTGAGAGGTTGGTTCGCGTAAACAAGCTCATAGCCCATTTTTTGGGCATATTTATTGTTCCTTATTAAGCTTAAACGCCCAAACCGTTGGTGGAACTTAGTTCTGTAATGATAACAATGGAAAGGGACTGTTTTGTTACGTGTGGAGTTATAAAAGTAGCGTTTTACAAAACAATTACTATAAACAGGACCAGAATCAGAATCAGATTTTTTTTATTCATGTAAAACAAAACAGGCACTTATGAATCGTCAGTAAAAAATAAAAAAAACTTGAGAGGTGTCAAGGGACACCCGGATGGAACGAAGTTCCTTTTGAAATAAAAAAGCAAAAAAAATGTACATACACATACACACACAAACACACACATCGAAATCGGAATCGAAATCGAAACGACTTTGACTTCGACTGCGTCGCAGTCGCAGTCGCAGTCGAAATCGAAATCGAAATCGAATTTTATTGAAATAAAAATAAAATCACACACACGTATGTAAAAGTGTCGTACAATAAAAATCACACACACATATGTAAAAGTGTCGTACAATAAAAATCACACACACATATGTAAAAGTGTCGGTCGACACTTTTAGTCTTAATTTTTTCCGTCTAGCCCCCTTTCGCAACGCGCCATAAGGAACTACGTTCCAATAATATTAACAGTATCTCTACAATAAACTAACAAAAGAGTTCAAGAATACGTCAGAGTGTAGAAGTGTTAGATACAACTGCATGATGATATAAGTGACAGAATGACAACTTTTTTCTTTTTCGAAATTATTGAAATTTAATCGTATTAAGTTAGTAATAGCTAGGGATCCATCCGCCATCGTTATCACGTTCATCACCCAATAAGGTACTTAGTTTAAAAATATATTTCCTATTTTTTTATTTTTTTTACGAAATGAGCGAAATGATGATATTTAATGGAATAAGATGAGGAATGGCTTCACCTGCGACTAACGCGGGTATTTCGCCAATGTCAAGTAATTAAGAGCAAGGACAAATTCAATAAATACACGTAATAAATAAAAATGAATGATGACATTGATAAAAATGGCGGATGAATCCCTTCCTATTTTTTGTAATTAGTGAACTTTTCCTGTCACCCGGCGTTATGTTCTTGCTATTAGTTACTTGACATTGACAGAATACCCGCTAACTGTAGCTGCAAGTTTTTATACGATTAAATTTCAATAATGTTGAATAATCTTCGTTTGTCACTTAAATGCAGTCTCATACTTACTTACGGCGCTCAGACATGGTCACTAACCGAGTTTCAAAAGTCCAAGCTCAAGATCTGTCAGCGAGCCATGGAGCGCAGTATTTTGTGTTTCAAACGGATTGACCGTGTGAGAAACACTTTACTTCGCTCGATAACTCGCATTGCGGATGTAGGTGAAAAGTCTGCTCTGCTGAAGTGGGGATGGGCGGGACATCTAAGCCGAATGGAAGACACCCCAAACTATGCACCAACTGGATCCCAGATGATGGACACCACCGCCGTGGATGACCCAGGAGAAGGTATTGCGATGACCTGGACCGTTATCTGGAGAGATGGACTGATCTGGCAGGAGATAGAGAAGCGTGGTGAAAAATGGGGGAGACCTTTGCCCAGCATTGGGACAATATAGGTTAAAAAAAAAATGTTGAAAAAGAGTCATCATGCAGTTCTTCTTCTTCCTCTTCTTTTTTTTACGAAATGAATGGAATAAGATGAAGAATGGTTCCACCTGCGTTTAGCGGGTATTTCAGCCAGTGTCTAGTAATTAATAGCAAGGCTAATTTCAATAAATACACATTATAAATAATAAAATATCAATAACGTATAAATGCATTACTTTACACAATACCAAGAAACAAAAATCACTTAATCACTTCAGAAAAATTATTAAAATTGAAATTACTGCATGCCCCCACGCGTCAACATTTGCTCGAATTGTCAGTGTCATTCAGTTTTTTTTTTTTTTTTTTGTCATTAAGTTACTTTTTTACGAAATGAGTGAAATGATGAAATTTAATGGAATAAGAATTTGCGATTCAACAGCGGTGGTAGCCGCGATTCAACAGGCTAGCAGTGGTAGCCGAGTGGTCGAACGCACGCCTTGCAAATCAAAGTGTGCAGGTTCAAACCCCGGCTCGCACCTCTGGGTTTCATGTGCGAATCTCATTTACATCCGAGATTACCACCTGCTATGAAACGGTGAAGGAAAACATCGTGAGGAAACCTGCATGTCTGAGGGAACTTGACTAGTTCTCGATAGATGTGTGAAGTCTGCCAACCCGCACTGGGCCAGCGTGGTAGACTATGGCCTGAATCCCCCTCGCATTGAGGGGAGGCCCATGCCCAGCAGTGGGACGTTAAAAAAAGGGCTGTAGTTATTAATGGAATAAGATGAGGAATGGCTTCACCTGCGACTAGCGTGGGTATTTCGCCAATGTCAAGTAATTAATAGCAAGGACAAATTCAATAAATACACGTAATAAATAAAAATGAATGATGACAGTGATAAAGATGGCGGATGAATCGTCCTTAAGTTGAAGAATGTTTTTTTCTGAGTCAATTCCTTTTGTTTTGGTATGACAAAAAATAACGCGCGAGCTTTGACGCGCCCCAGTTTGCTTTATAAGACTGTAACCCCGACTCAGAAAAAAGAATCGCTACTTTCGGAGCCCTACATTTAGGGTCATTCCAGTGGCAGCACGCTACAGTAATCTTTATTTATGACACTGCGCACCAAATTTGCTTTGTTTCGTTTCGTACTGACCAACGCCGTGGCCCAATCCCCCAATTTAGGGGTACCGTTGCAACACCAACTGCGGTAGTTTACACATTAGGCCTCCCGCACACTGGAGCGACATCACTCGCGCGTCATTTTTTTCACTTCACTTCACTTTTTAGGGTTCCGTACCCAAAGGGTAAAACGGGAACCCTATTACTGAGACTTCGCTGTCCGTCCGTCCGTCCGTCCGTCCGTCCGTCCGTCCGTCCGTCCGTCTGTCACCAGGCTGTATCTCATGAACCGTGATAGTTAGACTGTTGAAATTTTCACAGATTATGTATTTCTGTTGCCGCTATAACAACAAATACTAGAATAAAATAAAGATTTAAGGGGGCTCCCATACAACAAACGTGATTTTTTTGCCGTTTTTATAGATAATGGTACGGAACCCTTTGTGCGCGAGTCCGACTCGCACTTGGCCGGTTTTAAAAAAATCTATGGCTTCCATCGAGTTTAGCCGATTATTTTGCAAACAACAACAGTTTAAAACACTTGGTCGGAGGGTGAGACTTTACAAGGATTCATCCGCCATCTTTATCATTGTGATCATCCATTTTTATTTATAACTAGCTGTGCCCGCGACTTCGCCCGCGTGGACTTTAGGGAGATTACCCGGAAATATGGGTATTATGTTTTTCCCGCGGAACCCTAATGCTTTTTCTAAAATTAAAGTAGCCTAAGTTACGCCTTGGAACGTCAGCTATCTGTCAGTCCAAGTCCCAAGGAAATCGGTTCAGCCGTTTAGAAGTTTACCTCAAACAAACAGACAGACAGACAAAAAAATTTAAAATTGCGTTTTCGTTATAGGTATCGTATATCCTTTCATACGCATTTGGTAAAAAAGTGTTATTTTGATATTACAAACAGACACTCCAATTTTATTTATTTGTATAGATGTATAGATGTATAGATATGTATTTATTGAATTTGCTCTTGCTAATTACTTGACACTGGCTGAAATACCCGCTAAAGTCAGGTGGAGCAGGTAGATATAGCGGCAACAGAAATACATCATCTGTGAAAATTTCAACTGTCTAACTATCACGGTTCATGAGATACAGACTGGTGACATACAGACGGACGGACAGCGAAGTCTTAGTTACAGGGTTCCCGTTTTACCCTTTGGGTACGGAACCGTAAAAACATATTAAACACCAAAAAAAAAACACTATTAAACTGTTTCGACATATCTCTAATAGAGATTGACGTTTATCAAAGGAAAAGCGTTTGCTTCGTAGCGTCAATCAAAACACTTTTACGATTCCAAGATTTATCAAACAGTTTGGTAATACCTACTCTTATAAAGCATAATTCACCGTGTTTACCTCTAAAAGCTGAACATTATCCATTCAGAACGCAGCTGTAAGTGAAATAAACCCGACGAAAACATACGAAACTTTCTGTTACGAGTATCCGTGCGTAGTTTATTGTGTTAGGGTAGATACAGGAGACCTCGCGGACGTAGCCCCATGCGATGGACTGACCAAATTAAAGCGCTGACTAAGACCCCTCTTAATGAATGCGTCCGCCAGATATCGGTTCGGGATCGGTGGAGGAGGACCATCAAATCTGTCGTCGATTGACATGATAACATGACCACGACTGTTCTGCCAAGAGTACATCGACCAAGAAGAAGAGATACAGGAGACTTACAGAATTGTCAAGATTTTTATATTTTAAAGCAGTAGGCTTTTTTTTTTTTTTAACGTTGGAAAATCCTTTATGGATACCCTGCCACCTCGGGGGAAGTAACAGGGTTATGTGGGAGTCCCGGCAGAAGGCCGTATACCCACTAAAAACCGACGGTGTACCATCTTCCGCTTATATCGGGGCGCCACGGGATCGCTTTCGCATGCACCGCGACGCCAGCAGTAGGCTTAGCATGACCTAAGTTTTATCTCTATCGACTGTCAGATTTGTCGAAAAAATGACGTTACACCGAGTCCTGTCCAGCGTGGCGATTTTCGTGCGATCGACATCAATCTCTATTAGAGATAAATGTCTAAACAAAACGTCAAATCGGTCGTATTTTTTTCTTTTATTTCGACTTATCTCTAAAAGAGTTTGGTGTGGCTTTTACCACAGAAAAGATTTTACCAGCTTCATTATTTTTTTTAATTTATTTATCGTGGGGTGACAGGAAAAACTCATTAAGTAACAAAACAAAAAAAAAACAATGCAGTAATTTGACTTTTAATCGTTTTTCTGATGTGATTTAGTGATTTTTGCTTCTTAGAATTCTGTAAAG
The DNA here is from genome assembly GCA_914767695.1 of Ptilodon capucinus. Classification (NCBI taxonomy): domain Eukaryota; kingdom Metazoa; phylum Arthropoda; class Insecta; order Lepidoptera; family Notodontidae; genus Ptilodon; species Ptilodon capucinus. Next base: position 2,904,999 of record OU611830.1, on the reverse strand, counting down.
TAATGCACTTATGGATATGATGACTTTTTCCTGGGAAAGTTGTTGATATTTTAAGGTACTTTGTGTAAAAAACATCTTTGATGTCTATCAAACGAAAATCGGACCCCAGTACAAAAAGCTCGAAGTGACGTAATTTTCTCGACAAATCTGACAGTTGGAAGATATATAAATTATGTTTACACGGTCATGCTTAGCCTGCAGTGGTAGCCTCGTTGGTAGAAAGCCCGTCGTGACCGCAAGGGGTCAAGTTCAAATCTCTTATCACATCCTGTCTTGCAGATTTTTTTCCATTTTCTTTTTTTGTTAATTGATAAAATTTTAATGGAATCAGATGTCAAAGCCATGTCGTATAAACTTATAGTTACAAGCTTTACTACTAATGAAAAAATTGTTTTGTAATTACAAACTAGCAGTTAGTTTGTATGGGGACAACATACCAGTAGTAAAGTTTGTCCCTCCATCCTGTTTATCTTTTCGATACAGCAATGTTCGGAGCTTTCATAGTTTATGTACGGAATCCTCGGTACGCGAGACCACCTCGCACTTGCGAGTTTTTTTTATATTCCTTTAATATTTATTCTGCTCACACCTTTACCTGCCACTCTGCCAACCACGTACCAAGAAAGTATCAAGAATATTATTACCCCGTTGTGGAACAAACTTTATACGGTCGCGACAGCTGACTAGTTTGCAAAGTTCGTATGCTTTTCGTAAAAAAATTAGTTCAAGGAAGAGAATGGAGGATAATAGAATATTGTGAACGACAGTAAATATTATTACTGTGTCCCATTGCTTGTTTGTCTCTAATGACCTAGAAATAAGAACTAATTTCCTTTGTCAAGTAAATGTAATTTAGAGCGAGTTTGACGCCCGGATCGGATACTAAGCTAATTCTTCCTTAATGCTAAGTCGATATGGGTTATTTTACACTGGCTTACACTGGCTTACTGGCTTACAGTGTGGTGGGAAATATCTCACATATTTTATAACAGACGTGCAGAGATTTAGGTCATAGTCAACCATAGTGGGTTAGTACTATTTGGAAAATTTGTAATTTTTTTTAAAAGACGTGTATCTTTAGAATGTTTACTTTCGCGGTTCAGCAAAAGATAAGCGTTATAAAAACCTCGGTGCGCGAGTCCAGCTCGCACTTGGCCGGTTTTTTTATAATGTGTATTTGTTGAATTTACCATTGCTATTAAATACTTAACACTGGCTGAAATACCCGCTAATCGCAAGTGGAGCCATTCCTCATCTCATTCCATTAATTATCATCATTTTCGTTACAAATGAAGATGAAGACAAGTAACTTCGTGCAAAATCTGTCAAAATATGACAGAAATAAAACAATACTACGTACTATAAGAGGCGGTGGTAGGTAAGTACCTTGTGGCATACACGTGGTTTTATGATCGGTAGGAAATTAGCACCACATAAACGGAAGGGATTATTATTCCATACCTACTCAAAGTACATAGTAGCAACCTACCCTATTAAGTTTCAACATAGACCTACAAGGGTCCATGATTTACTGCCGCTTCTACCTATTACTAAGATCCGGATCATTTCAGTGTTCATTATGTTTGAGTTTTTAGGGATTTACTCAGAATGTTGGGTTTTAAGAGGTGGCTTGATTTGAATTGTAAACCTAAAAATATTTTTAGGGTTCCGTACCTAAAAAGGAACCAATATAGGATCACTTTGTTGTCCGTCTGTCTGTCTGTCTGACAAGACCCTTTTTCACAGCAACGCGTACCAAATTGAAATGAATAATAAAGACTGCAGTCCCTTGGAACTGTAAAAAAATCAAACTAATCTAAATCCGCAATCAAAAGATACAGCGGTATATGTTGCGTATTTAGTACATTTTAACGGATTAAAACCCTGTAGGATAATTCTCGCTAGAATCTTGAAATTTGACAAGACGAAAGGTCTTATAGCACAAGTACCTAAAGGAAAAAACCGATCCTAAAATAACGACAGAGTTATGTTTGTCTCCAGTTAATCTTTTCGTTAGAGCACCCATACACGAGCAAGACTTGAGGAGCAGCCATCATTCTCCTCTACTACTCTCTACTACAGCCCTTTTAACGTCCCACTGCTGGGCACTGGCCTCCCCTCAATGCGAGGGGGATTCAGGCCATAGTCCACCACGCCTGGCCAGTGCGGGTTGGCAGACTTCACACATCTATCGAGAACTAGACAAGTTCCCTCAGACGTGCAGGTTTCCTCACGATGTTTTCCTTCACCGTTTCATAGCAAGTGATAATCTCGGATGAAAATGAGATTCGCACATAAATCCCAGAGGTGCGAGCCGGGGTTTGAACCTGCACGCTTTGATTGCAAGGCGTGCGTTCGGCTCGGCCACCACTGCTATTCTCCTCAACCATATTATAACTATCTAACTTATGGGGCGTCCTTTTATATTTTTAAAAGTCAAATTGGATCCAGGAAAACTATTCGGTCCAATAAAGCCAAGCCAAGACACGCGTGAAAGGAAATCTGTATGCCAAATGGGGTAACAGTGTTTTTCCATTTCCCTAAACAAATAGACCGGAAGTCCGCAGGGCAGTGAATCTCGATCTATAAAGTCTATGAGCTTTACCATAGAAGTAGCGTTACATAGTTTAAAAATCAGTGTATGACGTACACTTTTTCATCATATTTAAAAGATAATATCTGTAGAGCACTTACTAGGGTAATATGATTTGGTACCATAAAATGCTACAAAAGCTACACTTTTGATAGCAGACCGTATACGCTTTGCAAGCACTAATGCTCGTGTGCTGAGTGGACTAGGAATGTACTCGGTACAATGGCAATAGACTTGGTACTAAAATAAATCGGCGAAATGTTGGTGCACTGCAGTGCACCTCTGCCTACCCCTTCGGGGAATACAGTTTAGATTCTCTTTTTAATTCACCAACATTCGCTTTTGTAGAACTGAAATTTAGTGCCAGATCTGCATATTTGATTACAGATATGAATTTCTCTTTTGCAGTAGAGTTTTAGCGTTCACTAATTGGTCGAAATTTTGCACAGAGAAAAAATATTGTACCAATTATGGATTCAAACTACACTTAAACTAGACACGAATTAATTGGCCTATTAAAATACTGACTTAAAAAACCTATGTGAAATAACCTTTTAATTAATTTAATTTAGAGTCAATCCAGTTTGACACTATGTCAGGACTAGGTGCTCACTTATTGGCACCAACTTCAAATGTAACTTACTACGCCATCTAGGGATTGGCAGAGGTGCACTACAGTGCACCCACACTTCGCCTATGTATTTTGGTCCCAATAGGGGCGAGCCTATTGCTATTATACCGGGCACATTCCACCACAATACGAGGGAAATTTGGTCCACCACGCTAGCACAGTGCAAGTTGGTTAACTTCACACACCTTTCTACTTTCTTTCTGGTCCTTCCTGTGGGCTTCCTTACGATGTTATCCTTCACCGTTATGCAAGTGGTAATCATTATTGAAAAATGGCATTTGCACATGAAAATCTCATAGGTGCGAGCCCGGGGTTCAAACTTGCACCCCTGAAATTAACGGAAAGTGAAAACCCGCAATAGTGAAAGTGACAGAGTGATTAGGTGTGACATAAGCTGTGGCATAAGTCTTGTCTTGTCAGTCGTGATAAGGATGCAGGAAGTCTCATTATAGCTAAGAGCAAGGCGTCTGATGTGAAATTTCTACGTAGATAAAGCACGCTTCTACAAACTTTATCAATCTTATAATGAACGGGCGGCAATTCCCTGCACTCACAGGGGCGTCAATACACGCGCAACAACCTTTTGACAATATCAAAAATTAGGAATCGAAAAATATCCAGAGAACACATACTCATCGTATGACCCCAAACTCAGCAAAGCTTGTACTACGAGTAGCTTACAATGGACTGGGAGAGATCCCAGTTACACGCAAACCAGGGCAAATTCCGATGATTTCTGAAATCTGCCGCTGGTGGGAATTGAACCCACGACCACCAGTTCAGTGAGTTGAGTGGCTTACGCTCAACCCACTAGAACAAGCCGTCAAAAACAAACTGTAGTAACTCACAGAGGAAGCACATTTTTCAATAAAAACCTGCCAAATGCGAGTCGGACTCGCGCACGAAGGGTTCCGTACCATTATCTATAATAACGAGCAAAATATTCAGGTTTGTTGTATGGGAGCCCCTTAAATATTTATTATATTCGGTGTTTAGTTGTTATAGCGGCAACAGAAATACATCATCTGTGAAAATTTCAACAATCTTACTATTATGGTTCATGAGATACAGCCTGGTGACAGACGGACGGACAGCGAAGTTTTAGTAATAGGGTTCCCGTTACCCCATTACATCAACTCCGCAAATAAATCATGCCACGTAATCTCTTGGTTCTTGCCACAGACATTCAATCTTTATATATATGCAGGGTGTATCAGAAGGCCCAAATAATACTTTGGGTACATATACGGTAGCTCATATGTGGATACTTAGTGAAGACAGTTTATACCTAACTATCATAGATTTTGAGTTATAGACCTTTGAATATTTGTCATAGGTATCATGTTCTCACCTTTGGGTTTACCCATAACCCTATTCAGCAGTCTAAACTGCATTTATAGGGGGCGACTGCCAATATTCACAAATCCAAACATGCAAATTTTACATAGGACTCGAGATATACTACGAGCTAAAGAAATTGACGACGAAAAAATAGTTGGAAAAACATGGTCGAATTTCGATGAAAATTTTATACCATTCAGTTGTATACCCGATACTGATGCAAACGTCAAAGTATTATTTCGGACTTCTGAAACTACATGTATATGGGCACAGAGTACATTTTCAAACAAAATACAAATAAATTCGCTATTCACTCGCTCCTTAAGCTCAGGTCTTCGATTTTGAAAACCTGTTTACAATACAAAATTATTTTGTTATTATGGCCTGTTTATATGGAATCTTGTTTAATAGCAGTTGTAACCTTAAAAGCAAACCCGAGATCGTACCTCTGAACTTTTTGTTCTTCATGTGCGAATTTCAATTTCAATAACCACTACCTCTTATTACGGTAAAGGCAATCATCATGAGGAAATCTACATCTTCTATGAAAACTCGTGTGAAGTTCGGCAAACTGCACTGACTATGGCCTAAATCTCCCTCATATTGAGGGAGAATGTGCCCGGTATAATGGCAATAGTCTCACCTCCTATTAGACCAAAAGATGAAATACAGGGGGTTGATATTTCATTTTCTTATCACTGTAATATACACCTCCTGTATAGAAATACTGCTTTCTAATAGGGATATAGGGAATAACCTATGGATATGAAATTTCGGATCTGGATACGGATACGGATATTGGAGTATTATTACACTGGTTTCGTATACGGTTACGGATAGAAATTATTTCGGATTATTTGCTAGTTTCGGATATTAGATTTTTTTTATTATAGAAGTGAAATAAAAATATAAGGATAAATGATATTACATTATTTCTAGACTGTTATTCGGTTTTACAATCAGTCATATTTATAACGACGCATGAAAGGCAATCCTAACTAAGCGCCAAAAAAATGAAAAATGGTTCATATATACCATTCGAACGGCCAGATTTTTCTGCGTCGTTTGGTATATGTAACTCATTTTACGATTTTTTGGCATTTAGTAAGGATTGCCTTTCAAACGTCGATAAGTAATCATTTTAGATTCTTTAATTAGTATCTAAGAAACTTAACAATACATAGATCTCACGACATTAGCCTCCACACCTATCCGAAATTATCCGAATCTTTTATATCGGTTACGGTTACAGATATTTTTTTATTTCGGATATCCGACAGTTTCGGTTACGGCACTCCATAACATCCCTGCTTCAAAACACCCTGTATTAAACGTCTTAATACTTAATAGAACGCAACAAAACATTATGAATAATTCAGTGGTTTTTAATGCCAAATGGTAATTTGCTAACAAAATTAGATATAACCTAAATGACATGAATATTCAAATGTTAAGCTAGTTTTCAGTATTTGTTTATTTAACAAATGTACCTTCATTTATTACCAGCTGGGCCCGCAGTTTTATAATATAAGAATTACATTTTAGCCTTCGCAATTTCTAAAGCTGTAAGTTGTTATTTTATTCTCCCGACATTCTGGCTTGCCGGTAGAAACTAGGCATCGAACATAGAGCTCTTCCAGGACTGTTTTAGTAGATATTTAATTATAATTCGTACATTAGAACTAAAGCCAAGTCAGACCTTAGGCCAATATATTATCCTAAGTTTTAAGAAGAAAGTATATTTTAAGTTGTTATGAAATATTTTATGTTGTTATAAATAAATTTCAGGACTGACCACTGAAATTGGCCCCCGTTTAAATCTCACATCTTTTTTTTTATGAGATAGGGAGCCAAACGAGCTGACGTTTAACCTGATGGTAAGTGATCAACGCCGCCCATCGACACCTGCAACACCAGGGGCATCGCAACCAAGGCATAGGTATATCATAATATTAAAATTGGCTCCGTGCTTACATTTATGTTTTTGATGTGATTCCATTTTGAAAACAAAATTGAATTTCATCTACATTTGATTACACCGGATTCCCTACAACTAGGTCTAGTACCGATACTTATATCGATACCGCGATTCGATTCAATTCGTTTCGACCAATTGCGCACGGTAATGAACGGCACTCAGACCTTTCCAAATCGAATGGCATCTGATTGTATGGCTCTCGATTCTCGTATCTCGCTACTCGACTCGATTAAATCTTGTACCAACATATCGTCCGGTGACAGTAAAAACAATGCAATAATTTGAATTTTAATATTTTTTTCGATGTGATTTATGCTTTTTGGAATAGGTACTGTAAAGTAATGCACTTATGGATATGGTGACTTTTTCCTGGGAAAGTTGTTGATATTTTAGGGTACTTAGTGTAATAAAGATCTGTTCTATTTTATCTACTTATAATAGTGAGTTGTTCCTGTCACTCAACGATGTTATACGACGCGTTACTAACTGCGCCTGCGACTTCGTAAGCGCAGAACTTTCAAACCTGTGCCTACGCATTGCATTACATATAGACTTCGCGCATGTATTTTTGGTCCCAGTATAATAGAAGACGAGCCTATTGTCATTATACCGGGCACATTCTCCGTCAATACGATGGAGATTTGGGCCATAGTCAACTACGCTGGCCCAGTGCGAGTTGGTGAACTTCACACCCTTTTCTATAGAAATATATAAATAAAATAAAAAACCCGGCCAAGTGCGAGTCGGACTCGCACACGAAGGGTTCCGTACCATTATCTATAAAATCGCCAAAAAAATTACGTTTGTTGTATGGGAGCCCACTTAAGTATTTATTTTATTCTGTTTTTTAGTATTTGTTGTTATAGCGGCAACAGAAATACATCATCTGTGAAAATTTCAACTCTCTAACTATCACGGTTCATGAGATACAGCCTGGTGACAGACGGACGGACGGACGGACAGCGAAGTCTCAGTAATAGGGTTCCCGTTTTACCCTTTGGGTACGGAACCTTAAAAATATTGCCAGCAGTAGATCCCAAACTAAGCAAATCTTTTACTACAGGTACCATACTCCTACAATGGTCTGGGGGTTACATACAGACAAGTGAAAATACCAGAGAGGCCATTTTCACAATTTGATAGTGACGGGAATCGAACCTTGCAGGTTTACCAAGCCATCATCGAAGCCTAAGTTACTCCCTGTAAGTAGAGTATTCCAGGCTTAAAATTAAACGAAAATAACTCACTGTACATCCAACCACGAAGTATATTAGGTAAAAATAACCTCTCAAAAGTCAATGAACTATGCGATCTCGTGGAAAGTTACAATGGGTACCATTGATTACCATTTCTGTGGCAAATGGCCACGCGGTGGGGAGTGATAACCTGATGGAGGTATCCCACTGAGTAGAGTATTCAGGAACAGAGTGGAAACAGGCATAAAAATAATATTAAACAATAACATCTGTAGCTAAGTGATTAGGCGAGTGTGCCTGGTGATTGAGAGGTTCCGGGCTTAATGAACTCTACCCATTTAACTATTATGTCCAGTAGATTGAGCACAACCATGTAGACATGAGTTTTATCTGTTTCAACTGTCAGATTTCTCGAAAAAATTACGTCACTGCGAGCTTTTGTACTGGACAGGGGAGTTGTCATAATTTTCTCGACAAATCTGACAGTTGAAAGGGATAAAACTTATGTCTACCCGATCATGCAAAGCCTGCTGCATCGACAGCGGCGATTGAAGAAACTGGACTTTTTGGAAAATGGATTCTATGTCAATATACATAAAGATTGAAATCCTGTGTTTACTGCTACACGAATACCAGTTAAAATTAAGTCGCTTCATCGATGACAATTCGTTGAAAAATGTGTTCCTCATAAGTTAAGCCTGGGTTACACTGGAGCGTGCCAATGCCAAAACAAACTCTGTGTCTAATACACATAAAGATTTAATTTCACTGGTAAAAGCTACCACGTTGCAAAATTGCACTGTCAATGAAATTTCGTTTAAGAATGAGCTTTATCTATTAGTGAATACAGTTTGTTTTAATGCAACTGTGCAAATGCACATGCTCTTATAGGCATGTTAAATTGTCTCAAATATGTTTCCCTTATGTGATAATTAAATTCTGATTCTCGGTAACGTTATTACTCTGACGAAATGCTCGCGCGAAATAACCTGATTACACAAGCATTCTGTCTGCCGTCCGATTTCTAAAAGGCCGTTTAATGACATTTTGGCTAATTAGAGTTATATATACTACACGAAAGCCAAACATTTTCTCCATCGTCCAGTATTGGTTTTATTATTCCGACATTTGTAGTTATCAAGATAAGTGGAGACAAATCTCTATGCCTTTACAATTACTAAAGTCATCACTTTCGGCATATTTGTTGGTATCTTAAAATTTAGTATACTCACATAAATAGCTTTTAATAGTCAGAAAACTAAACAATTTAACTATAATCTAGTCTTTGTCTCATGATTCTAACATTAATAGTTATTGAGATAAATGGAAACAAATCTCTGTTTCTTCATAATTTCTGTCGAGATCGATTTTCGCATTTTTTCTTGGAACTCAAAATTAAGTTTCGTCACTTAACGACATTTTAAGAGTCGGACAGCAGCATTGTAAGCTAAATCCCTTGAGATCTCGATAAGCGAGTGCGTGAGACCAGCCTAATGAGACACCGTAATATAAGATTGTATAAGCCACAGCTTTACATACAATTATGGAATATTCCTTGATTTTTCATAAGAGGTGGATAGATAGTCAAATTCTAGCTTTCTTGTTGTTGATTCCTGTGACAAATATTTAAAGGCTTAAGACTCAGAAACTATGAAATTTAGGTTAAATCTGTCTTCACTAGGCATCCACATATGAGATACCGTATATGCACCTCAAATATTATTTCAGACTTCTGCTACATTGCACTGGGATTTGAACTTGCAACACTTACGTTCAAGGCGAGTATTCTACCAACTAGGCTACCAGTGCTTTAATTTGACTTAATTAAATATATTTTGTACTTTATCCCAAAGTCCTCGATTTACCATCATTGTGAAAATTCCAAAGGTTTAAATAATCTGAAACGGATTTATTTGATTGTGAGTCCTTTATTCAATTTAAATCGTTGCAAAAGAAAGAAAGTAGACAGAGCAATTACTTATTTAAACAGCAACTTGGAAGTGTATTGGTGTATTTCAATCAGATTGGAACGGAATCAATCACTTAGAAGAAAGCTCTGATATCTCAGCATACATTTTTAACATAAAATCTTACTTTTGTAGTTACCTAATATTAGACTGCCTTGAATAAGTACATCATCATCACCATGCCTGTATTCTGCGTGGGTAGGCAGGGGTGCACTGCAGTGCGCCCACTCTTCGCCGATGTATTTTGGTCCCAATGTAATAGGGAGCGAGCCTATTACCGATAGTTTTACATATGTGTTTGTGATTTTTATTGTATATATTTATGTGTACAATTGCGATTGCGATTTCGATGTGTGTGTGTGTGTGTGTGTAAGTATATGTACAATTAATTGCTTTTTTATTTCAAAAGGAACTTCGTTCCATCCGGGTGTTCCTTGACACCTGTCAAGTTTTTTTATTACTAAAAGTTCATAACCGCATAATATACCTTCCAAAAACTGTCTTCTCCGAAGAGCGATTGCAAATGACATGAATTGTACAAAGAATAAAGAAACATTTTAACCAACTCTCTTTGTACGTTCATGAACAAATTGCGATGGCTAGGAATGTGTAGTCGGCCATATCCCCCCTTGTCACGGGGAGGGGCACGTGTCTGCGCTATCCCTAATTGGACGTATGCTTTTACGTAGTTAAGGGGCAGTAGAAATTGCGAATACTGAGAAACTATTGCTACCTTCTATTGGTGTAACAAATATAGTTTGAAATACAGCCTTCAGAATCAGGATGGAGGTGGTAGTAAGATAGTTCGGTATTATGTAGTGCTTTTACATTAAACATTCGATTCAAATTGAGAACTGTCTTTTTTTTTAATTCGTTAAAAAGACATTTGATTCAAATTGAGAACTTCCTTTTTCAAATCGTTTTAAAATCATGCGATGCAAATTGAGATTATTATTTTTTCAAACCCTCTATTAGACATTTGATGAAAATTTTGAACGTCCTTTTTTTTTAAATAGTTTCAGAGACATTAGATTCAAATTGAAAACCAGTTTTTTTTTTAATTTGTTAAAAAAAACATTATATTCTAATTGAGAACCTCCCTCTTAGAATTCGTTAAAAAACATTCTATTAAAATTGAGAACTTCTTGTTTGTTGTTAATTCGTTTAACAATATTTGATTCAAATTGTTGTTGGCAAAATCATCGGCTAAACTATCGAGCTTCCATCGGGTAGCCATAGACTTTTAATAAGTGAGGTGAGATACTCATTTTTTAAAACGTACAAAAAATTCGAACTCAGTCGCCACATCACAAATTCGTCCCACGAATCCATCCGACGTGAAAAGCACGAGGAAATACAGGAAAACAATGGAATGGAAATCGTTTTCTCATTACCCAGACGGTTCGCGTTCCGAATTTATTATTTCGACAGTAAATTGTCCGTTCGGCCACAATTCGGCGGTTTCGAACCCGCGCTAGGGTACCGCGGTAAAAAGGTGCAAACGGGGCCCTTGATAATCTTACACGGTCCACCGCACATTAGTCTTGGCCCAATTTGCGGGATGGGTATTATGTGAAGTGAAAATGTTCATTATGTGGTTACTTGGTAGGGTTTTAAGGGTTAATATTCTCGAAAAAAACCGGCCAAGTGCGAGTCGGACTCGCGCACGAAGGGTTTCGTACCATTTTCTATATAAACGGCAAAAGATCACGTTTGTTGTATGGGGTCCCTCTTAAATATTTATTGTATTCTGTGTTTTACTATTTGTTGTTATAGCAGCAACAGAAATACATCATCTGTGAAAATTTCAACTATCTAACTATCACGGTTCATGAGATACAGCCTGGTGACAGATGGACGGACGGACGGACGGATGGACGGACGGACGGACGGACGGACGGACGGACAGCGAAGTCTCAGTAATAGGGTTCCCGTTTTACCCGTTTTACCCTATGTTCGAAGCCACACAACCACTGTCAGTGGCAGTTGAAAGAATGAACTTTGTTAACGAATCAATACATTCTGTTTTGGTATGGCCAAAAACGACGGACAAAAACACTACACGTGTTCCGAGTGTAGGTCGCTTGGCACCAGGATCAAATCCCGTCCGCGCCAAATTTTGGAAAAGGCCTTTTTGGAATTACTGCAAGTAGGTATTGTCTGTACCTATATATTTTCAGAATTGTATAAATAATACCTACAAACAAACATAACCTCTATAATATTAGTAGCGATTAGCATGTAGGTAGGTACACTCGTTTAATAACTCATTCGGTGTACCTAACCTTCGAGATGATTGCTTTCTGCAGCCCGTTAGGTGATTCTAGGAAGGAAATTTAATTTGAAATGATTTGTAATCCAGTTTGTATGTTCCCGTTTGTGGCTTATCTAACTGAAGCTTGAAACTTACAACCTGATTTAAAATGTCTACAACAAGCTTGTAACACAACGTCAATTACCATTGAGCGCTAACGACCGCCTCATAAAGTTTTTTTTTTTTTTTTTAACGAAATGAGCGAAATGATGATATTTAATGGAATAAGATGAGGAATGGCATCACTTGCGACTAGCGCGGGTATTTCGCCAATGTCAAGTAATTAATAGCAAGGACAAATTCAATAAATACACATTATAAATAAAAATGGATAATGACAGTGATAAAGATGGCGGATGACTCCCTCATTAGGTATTGTTGTTTCAATATTATCTGTCATTTTTTGACAGATTGTATTAACTGTCAAAAACGGAAAGTAATATAAAATACATTGCTGCAACACAGCGTTATTTACTACTGCTACAGCCCTTTTAACGTCCCACTGCGGCACGGGCCTCCCCTCAATGCGAGGGGGATTCGGGCCATAGTCCACCACGCTGGCCCAGTGCGGGTTGGCAGACTTCACACATCTATCGAAAACTAGTCAAGTTCCCTCAGACGTGCAGGTTTCCTCACGATGTTTTCCTTCACCGTTTCATAGCAAGTGATAATCTCAGATGAAAATGAGATTCGCACATAAATCCCAGAGATGCGAGCTGGGGTTTGAACCTGCACACTTTGATTTGCAAGGCGTGCGTTCTACCACTCGGCTACCAATGCTACTTATCGTTATTTTCAGTATCTGAAATCATTTTGTGAAGTCAGAACACCATTATATCAAACTTTTGAGTAAAGTCTAGGACATGCAAGCCATGGCACCCACGAGGCTACTGTATCGTTCAATATCTCCTTAAATCTAATCTATCTCCGTAATTATTCTTCCCCTCTGCGTCGATGTGTCACTCGCGGTTAAAAAACGGGCTAAGTGCGTGTCGGACTCGCACACGAAGGGTTACGTACCATTTTCTATAAAAACGGCAAAAGAATCACGTTTTTTGTATGGGAACCCCCTTAAATATTTATTTTATTCTGTTTTTTAGTATTTATTGTTATAGCGGCCACAGAAACACATCATCTGTGAAAATTTCAACTCTCTAACTATCACGGTTCATGAGATACAGCCTGGTGACAGACGGACGGACGGACGGACAGCGAAGTCTCAGTAATAGGGTTCCCGTTTTACCCTTAGGGTACGGAACCCGAAAAATATACATTTATTTTTTAAAAATGTTTCCTCGTTCGTCTGTCGTGAAGCCACATTGACCGAGTTTAGGTATAAAAAAATTGAGGTCACATAAATACTTATACACAATGACATTCAAAATAGGTATAGATGAAATATCTTTAGCTTATTCTAAATGAATAATTGAAATCAGAAATATTTTTGGGTCTTTTATTTATTTATTTATTTGGACAACACAACAGATAACAATCACTAAAGGTATACAAATTATGTTAAGATTGAATGCTCATGGTCTAGATTGAGGTCCAAAACGCGTTGACACATAGAAACTAAGGAATAGACACGATTACATTAAACACAAGATTAGGAAAAAGCAATAAATTTGTTAGATACAGAGGGAAGGTACGTTACATTAGATTTAGCACAAATATATACCTACAATGTAGTTAAACACAATTAATAAAACGAAAAAATAAATAATTATTAAGGTATGTGCTTTGATTAGACGCCCAATTGGTTAGTTGCTTGTTGTATCTGTCAGATTAAACCCATTTATCGTCCAATTTAATTTATAGTGTTTATTTATTGAGTTTGTTCTTGCGATATATTACTTGACACTATCTGGAATACCCGCTAACCGCAGGTGGAGCCATCTCTCATTTCATAACATTATATTTCATCGTTTCATTCCTTTCGCAAAAAAAAAAAAAATACTATAGTTATGAATAAGATTTTGAACGTTATAGTTAAAACATCGTGAGGCAACCTGCACGTCTATAGAAAGGCGTGTGAAGTTCACCAACCCGCACTGGGCCAGCGTGGTGGAATATGGCCCAAATCTCCCTCATGTCAAGGGAGAATGTGCCCGGTATAGGCTGGCACCCATTACATTGGAACCAAAATACATCGGCGAAGTGTGGGCGCACTGCAGTGCACCTCTGCCTATCGCTTCGGGGTATACAGGCGTGATGTATAAGTATTATTAATGTATGCTTATTTTTATTTGAAGACAGCTTGGTCTAATGGTATGATAAAGAAATGAAATCATTCAGCGCGATTGGCGGAACATTCTCCCGCAACTATGGTATTGCGTTGGAAAATGTACTTACTATTTAAGTTAATACAGTCCATTTTGGTACTGGAAAAACATTGCTCGCGTGAGTTTCGGGCACAGGGCTTAAAACGTCTAATCTAAATGACCTCGATGAGATAATGTACGCAAATTTCGCCGTTAAGCTTAACATAACAAAGGCTCTCCCAAACAACATCTTAGGTATTTTAAACTTCAAAGGGTTGTTTACGCAAGTCCCACCACGCTTGTAAATACTGAAATTTCAGTTTTCATTTGTTGAGGCGAAACAACATCTGAGTAAAAGGGTATAGAGTAGTCTTTTAAACGCTCCGATCCGATTTTCAATTTTTACAACAGATAGCGCCCCACAGGCCTGTCAATCAAGGAACTGTCCATTTTTGATAGATTTTGTACTGAGTTAAATGTCAAAACTGAAAGTCATAAAAAAAGAGCCGTCGTGAGACGCCTGGTAGATATGAAACATAAAACATAAACGTCGTAGCGGCGAGTGAGCGAAGTCAGCCGGTGGGCGGAGCCTAAGCGGCGGAAAGATCCGAGTAGCCACGAAGCTGCTCGAAGTTTTGGGATCACGGCATCGCGGCATCAAAAGTCGCTGTCACTCTCCAAGCGCGCCATTAGATGTTTCACATCAAAACATTCGAGACAGACAAATTCACAAAAATGGCAAATTCACGAATTTGTCGTGAATTTGCCATGTTGTCGGGGAATTTGTATATATAGTTCAGATAGTCGAGAACTTCGATACCGCGAGCTAAGATTTTCATAGTAATTTGTATGGCGGATAAATTCTTGTACGGGTAGAATTATGATGTGTCCACAGTCGCGCCATCTAGTAGCGACTGGTGGAAGTTCTATTTCGTGGTGAGATACAGGTTGCGCCACAAGTCAATACAGATTGTTTCGGTATGGGAAATAATTTTACGTCGAGTGTTCCCCGCCCCATTGTGCGGGAGGCTAAATGAACGAACGTCCCGGCTAAGTCGTGTCCCTACACGAATCGGATGGTCTCATATAAAATGAATAACCTAATTGAATTCCAACAAGCTTTGCCCACCTGAATAATTACTTAATATTTATTGTTATAAGTTAACATTATTTATTGCTTTCCAAATGCAAATTCTATTGGTATGGGATTAAAGCTGAATTGAATATTGTTTGTAATTTCCATCAATATTTTCATTAACTGATTCGACTTCGATTCTAAATCAAGAGATTCTCAATTGAAGGGTACAGGAACGTAACACGGAATGTCACAATTTTCATATTTATTTTATTCCCTTCATTAATTTAAAAAAAGTTAACAGATTGCGCCAAAAATTCTGTTTTGTTTACGGCTAAACTATAGAATTGTTAGAAAAGTGGAACTTTCAAATTGCTTTTTCTCAAAATTCAATAATTAGGACATTCCCTGTTATGTTCCTGTACCCTTCAATTTGACTTGTATGTTTTTTTTTAATCTTGTTCATGTCAAAATTCCCAAAGGTATCTTACAAAGTAATTTCTATAGCCAAAACCTTGACACGTGCTACTTAAGTACCACAAAAACTGCGCTCGAACAAGTCAAATCGAAGCTAATCGCAGTGGGTTCACTCAAGTCAGATTCCAGTTTCCTAATTACTCTTTGGAAACATAATAAAAGTTACCAAGATAACGCGTTCCAGATTCGCTACTGGATTTTGGATAGCGATCTTAAAGGCTCCTACACACTGGGGCGTCAAAGCTTTATCAATTACGGTTACTATTGAAACAAAAATACTTTAAGAGGTGGTAAAGACCCAGGGTTCCGATTTTCGTGCGATCGACATTCATCTCGATTCGAGGTATGTCGAAACAAATTAAAAAAACCGGCAAAAGTGCGAGTCGGACTCACGCACGAAGGGTTCCGTACCAATCAATAAAAAAACCGGCTAAGTGCGAGTCGAACTCGCTCACGAAGGGTCCCGTACCATTATTATCTATTAAAACGGCAAAAAAACACGTTTGTTGTATGGGAGCCCCGTTAAATATTTATTTTATTCTGTTTTTTAGAATTTGTCGTTATAGCGGCAACCGAAATACGTCATCTGTGACGGTTCATGAGATACAGCCTGGTGACAGACGGATGGACGGACGGGCGGACGGATGGACGGACGGACGGACAGCGAAGTCTCAGCAATAGGGTTCCCGTTATATCCTTTGGGTACCGTACCCTAAAAACGCCAAAAAAAAACACGTTTGTTGTATGGGAGCCCCCTTAAAATTTTATCTTATTCTGTTTTTTAGTATTTGTTGTTATAGCGGCAACAGAAATATATCATCTGTGAAAATTTCAACTCTCTCACTATCACGGTTCATGAGATACAGCCAGGTGACAAACGGACGGACGGACAGCGAAGTCTCAGTAATAGGGTTCCTATTTTACCCTTTGGGTACGGAACCCTAAAAATACGTACGATTTGACGTTTCGTTTCGAGATATCTTGAATCGAGATGAATGTCGATCGCACGAAAATGGGGCCCAGGGGCCCTATTTTTAAAACCATTTAACTTTTTCTATGAGTCAATAAAGTATGTTATGGTGTGGCAAAAAAAATATGTGTGAGTGTCGTCGCCCAATGTGCTAAAGGAGGATCTTGGAGAAATGGGACTTATTTACTAGGGCTAAATAACTATTTAGCCCTAGTAAATAAGTCCTAGTAAATAAGACAAAAAATCTATAAAAAAATAATATTTTTTTTGTTATTTTTTATTAAGTAAACATGGAGTTTAATGCTCATTTTTCTCGATAAACCATAATCATCATCATACCGCTTGTATTGCCCAAAGGGGTAGGCAGAGATGCGTTGCAGTGAACCCACACTTCGCCGATGTATTTTGGTCCCAATGTAATACGGGACAAGCATATGAAAGGTTTCTAAGTGCATTGTTTTTTTTTAAGTTTAATATCAAACACTAATAATTATTTTATTATTGTAATTTTTTTAATGATTTGTTGATACTACAACTATTGTTACTTTACCTGAATAATAAATCTATAGCAATATAAACGAGGTTTCCGTTGAAAATTGCTTTATCAAAACCTAACAAGATAATTACTTTTACTTACAACCCTTCAAAAAAGTCTGTCCGCAAAGATAATCGCTTTATAGAGACGTTAATGCTGTACCTGAGTTGTAGACCGTACGCTATCAATCTTGAACGCGGATATCCCGGTCCATTAAGGCGATTTTTCTTTAAAAGCCAATCTTGTACAACCTACAGTATCTCAGTGGAGTGTTTAGACGTTACTTGCACGATTATGAATTTAGTAACGGTAAAATAAATCAATGCAATTTATATTTTCGAATACCAAAATAAACTGTATACGTTTGATTTTATCATAGCTCCACCAGATCTGAGTAAATATACATCATCACGCCTGTATTCCCCGAAGGGGATAGGCAGAGGCGCACGACAGTGCACACACACTTCGCCGACGTATTTTAGTCCCAATGTAATAGGGGGTGAGCCTATTGCCATTATACCGGGCACATTCTCCACTTCCATTCCATTATCCATTCTTCACCACACTCGCCTAGTGCGAGTTGGTGAACTTCGCACGCCTTTTTATAGAAGTGCAGGCTTCCTCACAATGTTTTCCTTCACTGTTCAGTAAGCGGTAATCAGTATTGAAAATAATCTATTTAATATTAATTTCAACTTGATACCTTCACGAGTTCCTAAGAAAAAAAAGTCTTTATAGACAAACAGACAAACAACTACTTGATCCTATATGAGTTTCTTTCCTTCCTTTTGAGGTACGGAACCTTACAAAAACTAATAATGGGGTAAGGTCTATAGGAGGGTGCAGTTGATTTAGATTACAAAAAGTAGCTAGAATGGTCTAACACCATGGTTTAACCTTTTTTTTTATAACTGTAATTACTGGCTGGTTTAAAAATAAGAAGGGTTGGTTTTGTTTTTTATTTTGTTGTTGTCAGCTTTGCATGAAAATGGATTATATAATTTACTTTTGATTTTTTTACGTGTTTTTCTGCGGCGGTGGTGCCTTTTGAATGGTTCAATTGAGAATCTTCTTTTTTGAAGTCATTTACTGTATAAAGTCGTACTGGTAAAGTGGCTTAAACAGCGTACTGAACAGGTCACGAAGAATCTGACTGTCGTTAAACGTATGATCGATCACTAGGTATTATGTTAAGAATTGATCGGTCTTGGTTCTTCAAATACTTTGTTATTGCATTGTAGATGAGCGTTATAGGTCCAAAATAAAGATTAAATAGTCTACTTTCATTGAAATAAATACAGACGCACTGCTATGCAAAATCAGCGATATTATCCCCTGTCGCAAGACTATTCGGCTCATCAAGGCCTTACTTGGCCCCCGGCTTATAAAAGTGCACCTTGGAGAGGAGTGCAGCCAATATCGCCTTCTCAAGAATGGACTTCCACAGGGGTCGGTACTGGCACCACTCCTATTCAATATTTACACCCGAGATATGCCAGCAACAAGATCCTTTAAATTTGCGTATGCTGACGACCTGGCACTGGCCTATCAGTCGCGGAGTTTCGAAGAAGGAGAATTGGCGCTGACTGAAGACCTCAACGTAACAGGAGACTATTACACCCAGTGGCGCCTGCAACCAAACCCAAGCAAAACTGAAATATCATCCTTTCACCTCACCAACTGCCTTGCCAACAAGAAGCTAAATGTTACCTTCCGCGGTGAACAACTGAAACATAATTTTACACCCAAATATCTCGGTGTAACACTGGACCGTTCTCTGACATTTAAACACCATCTGGAAAACGTGAAGCAGAAGTTAACATCGAGGATAAACATCATCCGAAGGCTGGCTGGCACAAGTTGGGGAGCTTCCGCAACGGTACTCCGGACATCCGCCTTGGCACTCGTGTACTCAACAGCTGAGTATTGTGCGCCTGTATGGAGTCGCAGCGCACACGTGCACAAGGTTGATACCCAGCTGCACGAGGCCATGCGTTTGATCACGGGACTGATAAAGTCGACACCACTTCCATGGCTCCCCGTCTTGGCTCACATACCTCCGCCCGCGCTACGTAGAAACCAGGCAACTGCTAGAGAATGGGAGAATTGCTCTCAGCAAAACCGTTCCGGTGCCATGCCCATTAGAAACACATTGGACGATTTGCCTCCTGATCGACTGCGTTCAAGGTCACCTATTTGGACTGATGAGTGCACCAAACACAAGAGCTCTGTAAATGAGGCGTGGCAATCGGAATGGGGCTTATTCGAGGGTACAAATGCAGGTCTAGTCACTGACCCTGCAAAAAAGCAACCCGGCTTTAATGCCAACAGAAAAGCGTGGACCCGGTTAAACCGGTTCAGAACCAACCACGGGAGAACAAATCACCACCTTCACAAATGGGGTCTAAGGGAGTCACCGAATTGCGACTGTGGAGCACCTGACCAAACTCTTTCCCACGTTGTGAATGAATGCCCACTTCGCTGTTTTCCCGGTGGCATCGCCGAGCTGCACAACTTCACCGCTAACGCAGAAAGCTGGCTAAAAAATCTGGACATAGACATCTGATCCAAGCAGGGATTGCCATACGCTATGATGATGATTGAAATAAAACTATTTTACGGATTTTATCACGTTTATTTACTATTTTATTTTAGTCTACTTTCAGTTAGATAAAATGGCCGAGTCGTCGAATGCACGCCTGGCAATCAAAGAGTGCAGGTTCAAACCCCGGCTCGCACCCCTGGGTTTTATTTGCGAATCTTATTTTCATCCGAGATTATCACTTGCTATGAAACGGTGAACGATAACATCGTGAGGAAACCTGCACGTCTGAGGGAACTTGACTAGTTCTCGATAGATGTGTGAAGTCTGCCAACCCGCACCGGGCCAGCGTGGTGGACTATACTATTTCTATTTCGGGAATACACCTTTCGTCGATATAGTTTAATTGTGATTCATGTTTCCTTATATTTATGATTAAGTCTTTATTTTATTTTTAAATAGCCTTCACCAGTATGCTAGGCATGACCGTGTAGACATAAGTTTTATCTTTTTCAAGTGTCATATTTGTCGAGAAAATGATGTCACTTTTTTTTAATGGACTACACTGTTGGCCGTGAGGTGGCCTTTACAGCTTTACCGGAGGAGAAAATGATGTCACACCGAGCCATGTCCAGTACAAAAACCTCGAAGTGACGTCATTTTCTCGACAAATCTGACAGTTGAAAGTGATATATTTTATATCTACATGGGCATTCTAAGCCTATTGTATAATATTGTATTTTTTTAAAGTAATGTATATCCCGAAATGTACCACTGTGTATCCCAAGGCCATAAAAATAAACGATAACTGAACATCTGCCCCCAATGCGAACTTCAAAGGTTGAACTTAATTTTTAACATATTTTAATACGTAGACCAAACAAGTCTGTTTACCCAACGGTCCACCTGCCGCGTAGACAGAGAAAAACATAGACCTAATCACAATAATTTTTTTTTGTTATTATTATTACAAGCTTTATATTAGCTTGCAAAGTATGTATGTCCGGGTGGAATCTTGCGACTGAATTTTAAATCAGTTATCTTTAACCGATTGACCAGAAATTTGGTATACACGGTTATTTTAGATGACAATGCATGCTTAGCGATGTGACGTCATTCGAATTCCAATATGGTGGATCATCCAAGATGGAGGACTAGTTATTTTTTTCTGCACTACCACGATATGGGTATCAAATGAAAGGGCTTGCTGAGGAGAACACGAAGCAATTAAATAAAAGCTTGTTTTAAAATGTTTTTTCTACCATTCATAGTAGCCTCGCGGGCAAGAACACCCGCCTTGAACGTAAGGGGTGCAAGTTCAAATCTCAGGCCCACACCTCTGAGATAATTTTCATGTGCGAATGTCATTTTCAACAATGATTACCACTTGCCGAACGGTGAAGGTAAACATCGTGAGGAAACCTGCACGTCTATAGCTTTCTATAGCGTGTGAAGTTCACCAACCCGCACTTGGCCAGCGTGGTGGACTATGGCCCAAATCTCCCTCGTATTGAGGGGGAATGTGCCCGGTATAATTGCAATAGGCACGCCCCCTATTACATTGGGACCAAAATACATCGGTGAAGTGTGGGTGCACTGCAGTGCACCTCTGCATACCCCTTCGGGGAATACAGGCGTGATGATGTATGATGCATATTAACCAAAAGTACGTTTTGGTATTAGCAAATTGTGAATACAATTTTGTCCCGATAATAACTTTTATCTAAGCTCTTCCATGTCTATGCCGTGTCTTCAATGTTTGAACTCGGTATTTGGTGGGAAATTCACCTATTTACCCTCCCCCGGTACCTGGTAAGACAACTCCTATTAAATAAGCCTCCATTTACCCAAGACCGTTTGTGTTGTTGAATTAAAATGGTAATAGAAATGAGCGTCTTTTGAATTTTGGCTGCGAAAACAAAATTTTGTGTTGAATTTTTTTTTTATACCCAAACAACATCTACTCATCGTATGAAGCTGAACTAAGTAAAGCTGGTACTATGGGTACCTTGCAATGGTCTGGGCGTAATCGCAGTTACATTCGTTTCAAGCCAGCAGCAA
The DNA here is from genome assembly GCA_914767695.1 of Ptilodon capucinus. Classification (NCBI taxonomy): domain Eukaryota; kingdom Metazoa; phylum Arthropoda; class Insecta; order Lepidoptera; family Notodontidae; genus Ptilodon; species Ptilodon capucinus. Next base: position 2,883,058 of record OU611830.1, on the reverse strand, counting down.
ATTTCATAAATGGTGTTTTCGAAATTTGGTCTGGTCTAGGTGTAATTAGGATCGCCCCCAGGACCCCGAGGAGGACGGCGGCGTGGTGTGGCCCACGCCGCCGCGGGGAGGAGGCTCGCGCGGACAGCCGCTGGCAGGGTCACGGATGTGTGCATTGCGTTCCAGTGGCTCTTCCGACAAGGCGGGTGTTTGTACCACCGTGGGTTTTTAGTCGGTATACGGCAATCTGTCGGGAATCCGACATACCCCTTTCGACTCCCCCGTGTCGGAATGGGATACGTAAAGCATTTTCCCACGAAAAAAAAAAAAGATCGCCCCAGGCCTTTGTACGGTATCCATACTACAAGGTTTGCTTAGCATACGATGGGTATGTATTGTTTGGCGATATTTAGATTTAAAGTCATAACTACGAGGGTAATAGCGCTGGAATAACAGCAGAAGTCTATATTCCGTCAAACTTATGAATTTGCCTTACTAAGTATAATAAATTAATGTTAAATTTTTTTTTAAAAAACAAGCTTTATTTAATTGTCTTCAGTTTTCGTGTTCTCCTCAGCAAGCCCTTTCATTTGATACTCATATTGTGGTAGTGCAGAAAAAATAAATATTCCGCCATCTTGGATGATCCGTTATATTGGAATTGGTATTTTGTCACTTAGCGAAGCATGCATTTTCATATAAGCGTGTATATTGAAATTAAACTATTTTACGGATTTTATCGCGTTTATTTACTATTTTATTTTCCCGACGTTTCGGCTGCTTTACAGCAACCATGGTCACGGGGGGACTGAGGTGTTAGACGTCCTGATGTCATAGTTAATAACTGGGTACCCTCATATTTAGTTGTTGTTTGCGGTCCGATCCACGCAGAAAGTGCTTACGGTGTCCTGAGGTCTTGCAATGGTACGGTGTTTCACGTCAGCTATATGTTCTTTTAGCTGACGTGAAACACCGACGCTCCACGAAGTCTGCAATCTGTGAACATGTACAGGACCGCACCCGCCATTATATCAGATTTGATAAACCGCATATCCTCGCAAAAGAACACCGACTCCGACCAAGGATGATACGTGAGGCCATTGAAATTAAAAAAAACATCCTAATTTCAATAGGGAAGATGGCTGGGTGCTACCACCAACTTGGGATCCAGTAATCAATATGATTAAATCCAAAACCAAGTGTACCATTGCAAGACCTCAGGACACCGTAAGCACTTTCTGCGTGGATCGGACCGCAAACAACAACTAAATATGAGGGTACCCAGTTATTAACTATGACATCAGGACGTCTAACACCTCAGTCCCCCCGTGACCATAGTTGCTGTAAAGCAGCCGAAACGTCGGGAAAATAAAATAGTAAATAAACGCGATAAAATCCGTAAAATAGTTTAATTTCAATGTATAGTATTCGCGTAAATATAAGAAAACAATAAGCGTGTATACCAAATTTCAGCTCAATCGGTTAAAGATAACTGATTTAAAATTCAGTTGCAAGATTCCACCCGGACATACATTCTAAGTTAATATAGAGCTTGTAAAAATTGCCTGTCTTCTTATTTGTGTCCCAACGTTATGTAAAAACTCACATAACGTTTAATAATAAACGTAATTAACTTAACATAATTATTAAATTAACGTAATTAAACAATTTATACAAAGGCTGACAGAGCAATCGTCCCAATATTACTTCTGATAACTGACATTATGGTCCTCCATAAAAAAAAAAAACTACCGGTTCGCCAACTATCGCGTCCTGTCAAAAAATATTGGTTTTCGCCATATGTCGGGTACATTCAATTCAATTCTTTAAGAAGTTGCTAGGTAGGTCTGTATTAGAGTGTACATTACACCGCCGTAGATGAGCTATTGAGGCCACCTACCCATCCGGAGCCGGCGTGATTGTCCGCGTCACGGCTCGCTTGCCATTGTTTTTCCTTCCATTACATATCGGTTTATGTGACAGTGTGCCAAGAATAATATTTTCTAAATTTTCTACACTTACTTCCTTAAAAACTTTAAAAGTGATTCTGTAAATTTTACCATGGTTAACAATACTGTATTTATATGGCTTAAATTATGTAATCATGGCTTAATTCTGCAGTAATGTGGCAATAATCTGTTCAAACACAGCTTAAAACTATGTGAACATAGACAAAAATCTTGTCTCATTTGGTGTTATAAATCCCTATTTGGATTAATATAATTTATTTTTAAGTTCAAAGCATAGGCTTGTTACGAAGATGCACAAAATCGTAGCCTTAACCCGTAGCTCCGTAGCGTAGCCCGTTGCTTCGTAACGGAGCATGTAGCGGAACCCGTAGTCACCTAGCATTTCAATGAATTCGTAGTTGTATTGTAGTCAAATTTTCGAAACACCATTTTAAGAGCCCCATAACCCATAAGCCCCATAACCCTTCGCACAGTGGCTTAAGCATTGGCCGCTTGGCTAAATGCACCATGTGGCTACAAGTTCAATTCCAGTCGGAGAAATTTAGAAAGTCAACGTGGGTGAGACTGGTAACATAGTCCCAAAAAAGGTAGTTCCACGGTCCGATAACCCAACAGCACTACGATTTCATGTCCTATCATTATTAATCCCGATAACAAGGTAATATTCCAGCATAGCCTTATCACTATCCAATTCCGTCGCAACTTCGCCAAGTTCCTTGTGTCAATGCCACCTAAAGCGGTAATGTGGGTACGATTAAAGTTTACGATATTATAATGGTTAGTTAGAGGCCCTGGAAGGCGGTAAACTGACCTAACGAGCGGGCTTCGGGCATTAGCGGCTGGGGTCAACTTAACACACAATTCGGGATCTTGGCATTAGTTAATTAGCCGGTTGTCTTCCTAATTAGACTAAAGACTTTATTTCTAATTGATATTGTGACCTGAATTTATTTTGGTATTTTTGGAGGTTCCGTACCTAAAACGGCAGAAAACCCTTATAGAATCACTTCCTTGTCCGTCTGTTTGTCTGTCTGTCGAGACCCTTTTTCTCAGGAACGTGTGAAGGTATCAAGTTAAAATTAATACCAAATACTCAGGTATGCAATCTCTTGAAAAATCGAACTTCTAAGTCAACGCAATCCAAAGGTACGGCAGCTTAGAGAGGGAGAGAGAGTATGAAAATAATACTTTTTAATAACAAAAAATCTCTAATATTAATAAATCTCGTGTCAAGATATTTGTGGTCGCACTTCTCCGAAACGGCTCTACCAAATTTTCCAAAAAAAAAATATATTTAGTAGGCATGAGAAATTTCATATCTCTAGGTGATTAGGGTGGCACTATCCAGGATTTATTTTTCTTTTTTTGACAAAACGCGGGCCCGGCTATTATAATACGTCATCATCATGCCTGTATTCCCCGAAGGGGTAGGCAGAGGTGCACTGCAGTGCGCCCACACTTCGCCGATGTATTGTGGTCCCAATGTAATAGGGTGCGAGACTATTGCTATTATACCGGCCACATCCCCCCTCAATACAAGGGAGATTTGGGCCATTGTTCACCACGCGGGCCCAGTGCGGGTTGGTGAACTTCACACGCCTTTCTATAGACGTACGACACGATGTTTTCCTTCACCGTTCAGCAAGTGGTAATCATTGTAGATGAATTCGCACATAAAAAATATCTCAGAGGTGCGGACCCGGGATTTAAACTTGCACCCCTTACGTTCAAGGCACGGGCGGGCCGTTCTTGCCCACGAGGCTACCACTGCTACCACTGCCCGGCTCGTAGGTATATAATAAAAATATTTAACCCTAAGTTTATCATTTTGTGTACCACAATTGTGTGTCTTGGAATATTATGCCGCATGACACTTTAATTAAGAACATCATAGAAGGCATTATCGATGGAAAGACCGCGAATAAATTACATGAGTCAAAAGATAAGGTTGGTGTCATGTCCTATGTGGAGGTGAAGAAGGCTGCACTGGATCGACCCAGATGGCGGGGACTCCACCAGATGAACCGACAAGAGCCGAGCCATTAAATTAGAAGAAGAAGCATATTATGCCAATGGTTATATTAAGATGTACTATAGAGTACAGATAACGTAATGACGTTTCATTACGTTAACTATTTCCTTAAAACCTTCATATAAATAAATAAATAAGTAAACACACAAGCGGAACAGGATAAAGGACCCTAATCAACCAGACGACATGCTAGTGATGTGAAAAATCAATAGTTTTTTTTATAGAAAAGTATAATAAATCAATTATACTTTCAAAGTTCAAATCCCAGGCCCGCACCTCTGACATAATTTTCATGTGCGAATGTCATTTTCAACAATGATTACCATTTGCTGAACGGTGAAGGAACACATCGTGAGGAAACCTGCACGTCTATAGAAAGGCGTGTGAAGTTCACCAACCCGCACTGGGCCAGCGTGGTGGACTATGGCCCAAATCTCCCTCGTATTGAGGGGGAATGTGCCCGGTATAATGGCAATAGGCTCGCCCCCTATTACATTGGGACCAAAATACATCGGCGAAGTGTGGGCGCACTGCAGTGCACCTCTGCCTACCCCTTCGGGGAATACAGGCGTGATGATGATGATGTATTATACTTTCAATAACGGCTAAGCGACAAGATGTCACTCTCGGGGGCGAGCCGTTTGCCATTATACGAGAGAGATTTGGGCCATAGCCCATAGTACACCACGCTGGCCCAGTGTTTTCCTTTCTATAGACCTGTAGGTCCTCACGGTGTTTTCCGTCACTGTTCAGCTAGTGATAATCATTATTGATAATGATATGAATAAAACTTTGTAATATCTATACATACATACATACAAATAAATAAAATTGGAGTGTCTGTTTGTATTATCAAAATAACACTTTTTTACCAAATGCGTATGAAAGTATATACAATACCTATAACGAAAACGCAATTTTAAAATTTTTTGTCTGTCTGTCTGTTTGTTTGAGGTAAACTTCTAAACGGCTGAACCGAATTCAATGGGACTTTCACTGACAGATAGCTGATGTTCCAAGGCGTAACTTAGACTACTTTAATTTTAGAAAAAGCATTAGGGTTCCGCGGGGAAAACATAATACCCATATTTCCGGGTAATCTCCCTAAAGTCAACGTGGGCGAAGTCGCGGGCACAGCTAGTTTTTAAATAAAATTAATTACGTGCGCTTTTTAGGTCCTTAATTGGAAATAGAATATAGTCACCTTATAGAAAATGTCAACATAATTTTTAAATAAGTACCTATTATGTTTTATACTTCAGAAAGACCTCGATGAAACTAACTACGTTTTATAATAACTCGGGGTAATAGAACTGAGTTCAAAGATCGTACCAGTCCTCCAATGCATATGTTCAGTTAAAACAAAGCCAATATTATCTTTTCATTTGGAGTAAAGTGAAATAAGTATTACTTTTGTAGAAATAACTATCATGCCTGTATTTCACGGAGAGGTAAGTAGAGATACACTGTTGTAAACCCACTTTATGAGCATGACTAGAAATTAAATCGAGCCTTTTTTTTTATATGACTACGCTGTTGGCCGTGAGTTGACCTTTACAGGTTCACTGGAGGAGTAAATCGAGCCTATTCCCATAAGTCACACACAGAGGAGATTAAGTTCATATACTAGTCTGACTAGTCTGAATGACTAATTATACTAGCTTTTATCCGACTTCGATGATACAACATCGTTATTAATTATAGCCAATATGTTAGTCTAATGTATAAACAATCATACTCTAAAGTTTCATCAAAATCCGTTCAGTAGTTTTTGCGTGAAAGAGTAACAAACATCAATTTATCCACAGGATAAAATTATTCGATGTCAATATTTTTTTTTTTTACATTTATTTTGGAATAAGAATATTCGATGTTTTCCCATCACTATCCAAGTGCGTGCGTCTTATAAAAGTGTCCAGTCCCCGTAATTGCTGGGTTCCGTAAGGATCAAAGGGTCCTTTTGATTATTAGTAAGGATCTTGTTAGTGCTATCAACTTGTTAATGACACGGCAAACTCGCCGCTGCTATTATAGACATAATGAACTGTTTTGTTTATCAATAATAATATCGTTACAACACATACTCATCGTGTGATCCCTAATCAAGCATAGCTTGTACTATGGGTACCTTACAATGGACGGCGTGCGATCCACATCTAGCCTAGGCCTAGGCCATTTCCGAAATTCGCCCCTGGCGGGAATCGAACCTGGTGCAGTGAACCGAGTGACCTATGCTCAAACCACTAGACCAAGATAAGGTATTATTAAAAGTTTTTTAATTTATGACCGGCTAATTTAGCACTATGTTTTTTTATTCATACAAAAATATCTTTACTGCCGTTCTAACTGTATTCTTGTTTTCTATGATACATGATATTTATTTTTTTATTTTTGTAAAACAAACGCTGGTTCCGTTTTGCATGTCATTCAATAGGCTCGAATGAGCAAGACTCGTCGCATCGCAGTCTTGTTGGCGACATGCCAACTGCGACTACACGCTACTTATACAAGGATTACTTGGTACAAGTTCATACGAAGGTGTATCAGAAGTCCGAATCAATATTTGAACCTCATAATACGGGGTGTATCAGAAGTCCGAAGGAATATTTTAGTCCGAAGTATATTGAGGGGTCATATGCTATTTGACTTGAAAGAAAAGGACATACTGCGCCGACCCCAAATAATGGGATAAGGTAAGGCAAATGATGATGATGATGATAATATGCTATTTGACTTAAGCGACATCTTATTAACTTTACAGGAGATGGAGAAAAAATAGCTGATTCCAAATTCCGAAATTCGAATCTATAAGTTCCTTGTATGGAGGGTAGAGTAAAGGAGTGACATCTAGGTATTGAAAAAGTGTCCGTCGAAATGCATATTAAGTAGTTCAAAAATCTTCCACGATGGCGCTGGTGTCGATTATTGGTATATATCGACGACCCCCGGAAATAAGTCGGTAGTGCCATTATGGACTTTTTGCTTTTATGCCATACTAATTATGCATTTCGACGGACCCTTTTTCCAAATTTATCCCAGATTGCCCTTCTTTAATTCTACCCTCCATAGTACCTTGATATAGAGTTCGTTTTGGTAACGTACACGCAATAAAAGCCTAATACGTATTATAAAATTATTCGGGTTCCAATTATGTATCTTGCATCCCTTTCCTCGCAATAACTTGAATGTCAATTGATAGGATACGTATTACGTAGGAACATAACGGTTTAATCTCACGGAAAAGGTACTTACATAACGTCGAATTTCTTATTTTGGCGGCCCTTGGGCCGATATTGGAAGTTCTCTAGGTTTCAGGAGTTTTATTTGCTTTATCGTGGGATGGAGAAGTATTTATGGTAGCCTTACACTTTTTGCTTGCTTGCAAAGGCTTGGCACTACACGGCACTAAATGGCTTAACTAGACTAAATGGCACTACCAGTAGTAACACTGATCAGGCGGTCACTGATACCACGTGTAGTGCCATTTAGTAGTTTGTACTGTTTTAGTAGTTTTCTAACTGTAACTTTTTATTGTGTCAAAATATCTACTACTACAGCCCCTATAACGTCCCACTGCTGGGCACGGGCCTCCCCTCAATGCGAGGGGGATTCAGGCCATAGTCCACCACGCTGGCCCAGTGCGGGTTGGCAGACTTTACACATCTATCAAGAACTAGACAAGTTCTCTTATACCTGCAGGTATCCTCACGATGTTTTCCTTCACCGTTTCATAGCAAGTGATAATCTAGGATGAAAATGAGAAATATCTGTGATGGTATTAATTGGGCTTAGAACCCTGAAATTCTAAAATGTTCATAAGCAGAACTATTCAAGTATAAATATATTTTTCCCTCGCACCCAAAGTCTATCCCTTTGAGTGTTCATTCAATTTTTTTTTCGCAATTTGCAAGTAAAAAATTGATTTTCAAAATCGGTTCTATATTCATACGCTAGAGATAAGCGATAAAAAAGGAATTTTAAAGAAACATACTTAGCAACATCATCACGCCTGTATTCCCCGAAGGGGTAGGCAGAGGTGCACTGTAGTGCGCCCACACTTAGCTAATCGAGAACTTTCTTCTTTTCGCAAAGTCCGTTATTGGAAATAATCTATTAAAATTTTAATATTTAGAACTTGTTCAAGCAAAACCAGTATTACCAAAATTATTTCTGACCTGAATAAGAATAGATGTATTTCCGTTATTTATTCTCAATTTTTTTGGAAGCTGGTCGCCATATGATGCAGAGTAAATCGATGCCATCAGCTTGATGTGTATTCCGCTCATACCGGCCCCATTCAAAGACATCACAATATCACTTCAGAGTGGCTTAAATTACAAGCACACTAAGGCGAAGGGAATTACGTTGACTTTTTAGAAACTGCCCCACTACCACCACCCGTCGGGTACAGGGGCGTTTCGCCCCACAAGCCGTTCGCACCACGCTCCGAACCGCCCAAGGACTCTCTTTGAATAGACAGTTTCGGAACACGTTCCGAACCGATCAATATTTTTTTGGATGTGGGTGGTTCGGAACAGCCCAAGGACTCTTTTTGACCTAGTAGATTCAGACCAGCTACATTTTATTATCAGTCATATAAGCGAGCACAAAAGTTTAAACTTTACACTAAATCAAAACTTTTAAAATAAATCAATTATTTGATTAACATGGCGACCTAACATGTACTTTGACTTTGACTTTGACATGTCATAATAGTAATTTCCGACTAGAATAATTGGACTTGCATTAAGTATGACGTTCTAATAGGTACTCATCATTAATAGACTGCTATTTGATTACGTACGAAAGAAAATTGTCTCGCAGCAATGTTTTAAATCTTACTTTCAGTTTTTGACATTAAAATCAGTAAAATATTAGTAAAAAAAAATCAGTTAGTATGGAAGTTCAGTCTACAGGGGCCTTATCACATTGTCATTTAGCCAAATAGCCTTTTACCCCTTGATATATATTGGCTAATTATGTATTACAAATGGTGGACCCACCTTTTTAATGTCGCCTAACAACACTTAGTTTTTTTTCCTCTCTACATCACTCTTAAGGCTGGTAAAAAATGCCCACGGCATTAAGCTTTCCTTTGTAATTTTTTTTTACTTATGTAGATTTGTGCAAATAAATAAAATAAATAAACATGAGTATGTATACATGTGGGACAAGTCAGCGGCGATTATACATTAACTGATTTTGGAACCATACGATGAGCGTATGGTTCCAAAGTCAGTCAATCGCCGCTGACTTGTCCTACACAAACCCCGTATTCGCCTTAAGTAGCGTCCAGAAAATAGCCGCCCACATAATGTCAGAGGTTGGGCGGCATAGCTCACATGTCGGGTCACGTCCAAATTATAATGGGACGCTCAAGGCACCAAGACTACTTGAAATATAGGCACAATATGATAGTTAGTGGCTTAAATGATAACAGACTTCTAAAAGGAGGAGGTTCTCTATTCGATCCGTATGTTGTTACAAGCTTTATATTAACTTGCAATGTATTTATGTCCGGGTGGAATCTTGCAAATGAATTTTAAATCAGTTATCTTTAACCGATTGAGCTGGAATTTGGTATACACGCTTATTTTGGGTGACAACACATGCTTAGCTGTGTGACGTCATTCTAATTCCAATATGGCGGATTATCCAAAATGGCGGAATAGTTATTTTTCTGCACTAACACAGTATGGGTATCCAATGAAAGGGCTTACTGAGGAGAACACGAAAACTAAAGGCAATGAAGTAAAAGCTTGTTTTTAAAAAGTTTTTTTTTACCGTTTATTATTTATAATGTTTGTTTATTGAATTTACTCTTGCTATTAATTACTTGAAACTGGCTGAAATACCCGCTAAACGCAGGTGGAGCCATTACAATACAATACAATACAATACAATATTTTTATTTGCACAAAACACGGGTAGGTTCAAATATACAATAGCTTGCACATTGATGTTATTAAAATTAGTTAAAATTATCACATTCCTCATAATATTCCATTAAATGTCATCATTTCATTCATTTTGTGAAAAAAGAAGAAGATAACTAGCGTCACCGCGTCGCCCTAGCTACAATGAATATAGTTTGGGGATAAAAAGAGGCGACGAAAATAGATTTATAATTCCATTATTGTCGAAACCACGTAGAGCAAATATCAAAATAATCCTGAAAGCCATGGATTTTGAAATTCGGAAATTGATAAAATTTAGACGGACAGTTATTTTCCAGAGGGGAATAACAAGATATCCGTGGGCGTGGCTAATAAATTGTATTATAAATGCCGATAAATTCAATCTCCAAACTGTTTCGTGCCGTCAGCAAATAAAATCAAGATTAATATGACAGATGGCGTATTTGAGATTATGCAATCTGTACTATCAGGTTGTCTAGACGCTCGAAAAGTTTTGTAATATCATTTTTGTTGACGTTACTACGATATATTGGATTTATTTGTTCAGTTTTTGTTATATCTTTTAGCTGAAAAGGTCTTATCCTGAGTGCTCTTAAAGGGGTTTTCAGGATCTCTGAGCACTTATTTAGGTCAATGCTAAACCTAGGTATCTTGTATTATAGATAAATACATCATTACGCCTGTATTTCGTGAAGGGGTAAGTAGACCCACACTTCGCCTATGTATTTGGATCAGTGTAATTGGAGACAAGCCTATTGCTATTACAAATGGCACATCTCCCCTCAATACAAAGGAGATTTGTCACACAGGGGCAGTATGAGTTGGTGAACTTCATACACCTTTCTACAGACGTGCAGGTTTCTTCACGATGATTGTCTTTACCGTTTAGCAAATGGTAATAATTATTGAAATTAAATAAGACAATTCCAAAGGTGTAAGTCCAGATTTATGGAACCCTCAAAGGATATCATATTTAACTCGGATCTAAACTAAAATCGGACATAGAGCGACGAACGAAAAGTCGATTAAGACTGAAGTTTCATCACACTTTTATGCTGATAGTTCTGGAGTCTTCAGTCGAGAATCGCAAAGTCATATCCCGGGTCTTTTACAGGCTAACTTTAAGATATTACCGTTGATTGACGATTCTAGATAGGGCGTTGCCTAAATGGGCGATAAAAAACAGCGACAATTTTTTGCCAAGACTAAAACAAACGGTATTAACTCAGAGAAGAAGCACATATTCCAACGAAATGTCATCGATAACGCGTGGCAATTTGCTAAGGGGTTAACAGGAATGGATGAGTGGTAACAGAATATTTAGTAAGGAAACGAGCAGATTTTTTGCTAACCCAAAACGAACTGTTTGACTCATAGATAAGGCTCACTCTTCATCAAAATGATACTGATAGTTCGATCAGTGGCAGTGGTAGCCGAGTGGTCGAACGCACGCCTTGCAATCAAAGTGTGCAGGTTCAGACCCCGGCTCGCACCTCTGGGATTTAAGTGCGAATCACATTTTCATCCGAGATTATCACTTGCTATGAAACGGTGAAGGAAAACATCGTGAGGAAACCGTCTGAGGGAACTTGACTAGTTCTTGATAGATGTGTGAAGTCTGCCAACCCGCATTGGGCCAGCGTGGTGGACTATGGCCCGACTCCCTCTTGCATTAAGGGTAGGCCTGTGCCCAGCAGTGGGACGTTAAAAGGGCTGTAGTTTAGTAGTAGTGGCTTTTACCCCAGAAATTCAATCATTATTTATATTGACACAGAGTTCCTTTGGTATTTACTTTGTGAGCTGGTCAGGACTCGCGTAAACTAACAGTTCGTTTAAACAATTCCATAGATAATCTTCTGCATATTCGTTCACGTTTGATCCATAATTATCAGGTAGCCGGCGTTGCCGTGTAAATAGAACTCTGCAATCATTACTTTGAAAAGTCAATCTTCAAATGCAATCTTGTGAACAAACACGTCTAAGAAAAATAATGCTTAAACTTTAAGATAGAATTTAAAATCCAGTTGCTGATCGCAAAACAAAGCCTAAGAAATACTCGAACAAATCAAAAGTAGACACTTAGTCTGCAACAAATATTGAAACAAAACTCCAATTTGCTGTAACAAAAAGGTGTCAAGAGCGTGTCTGGCACTTAGACAATAGTGTTCTGCCTTCATACCAACAATTTTTTTTTCAGTAATGCTCCAATATTACTTTGAATATATTCGATTTTATTACCAGTTTTCAAGTAAAATAAAAAACATTTCAGGATTTCTTGCGGTATGACTCTTTGAAAGTAGTTTGGTTTTTACTTAAAGCAAGCCAAAAACCAAAACAAAAAAAGCTTGCGAATTGACAATTTTTTTTAAAGGTCTTTAATCTATGGTACAATTTTATGACATGCATTAGCTTTACACGCTGATCACAGGGACCCTTTAAAGTATTGATGTTTCCATATTCACTGTCTATTTTTGACAGATTTTGTGCTAAGTTCACTGGTAGAAGCTGAAAGTAATACCTATATTAAAAACATTTCAGCATAACAAGTTGTGGTAAGGAGGCTGGTGCAGCCATATCTCAACTTATTCTCTTAGCTCATAGGAATTAAATTAAAAAGAATTTTATTTTACCAGTCGCCTGCCTAACCTAATAGTTTTACTATCAATAAATTCATACTACTGATACTGCGAAAACTTATTCGCCATCTAAACCGATCGAGTTTTAGGAAAATGCGAAAAAAATATGTTCCGTTATCTACATGTGGTGTTCAGGAAAAGTTGGCCCAACTTTGGGTCGAAGTGGACATCGAAACTTGTTCTCAAACGAGGGTTGGATACCCAAAATTTGACCACGATAACTCGACCTGCGAGAACGTTGACGCGACCAACTTTGGTGACGGGAAATTTTATTAATGGTAGGGCATGTTACTTTTGTTGCCGTCGGCTATTGTGGGATTTTTTTTGTGTAATTTAGGATAGTTAGAACGCGATGCAAAGGTGTTCTGTTATCATAGGGGCGGAAAGTGTTTGACGTTTATTTTACGCGCTGATAACACTTGGACGAGAGTATTCACCCATATTTTTCTTTGAAAAAGTATTCTATTTTAATATGTTTATGGATTAAATTTCTGTGGCAAACGCAGCGTGAATCGATCTGTTCTCGTCATCGGTGATATTTTGTTGAAAAATGTGCTTCTTTCATAAGTTAATAGAGACTGTTATGGTATAGCCAAAAATTTGGTTGCTTGTCAATTGAATAAGAATCCGTAATTTATCTAATTTATTTGTACATTTCATTGTACCCAATTCCATACTCCAGCCCTTTTTAACGTCCCACTGCTGGGCACGGGCCTCCACTCAATGCGAGGGGGATTTAGGCCATAGTCCACCACGCTGGCCCAGTGTGGATTGGCAGACTTCACACGTCTATCGAGAACTAGTCAAGTTCCCTCAGTCGTGCAGGTTTCCTCACGATGTTTTCCTTCACCGTTTCATAGCAAGTGATAATCTCGGATGAAAATGAGATTCGCACATAAACCCAGAGGTGCGAGCCGGGGTTCGAACCTGCACACTTTGATTTGCAAGGCGTGCGTTCGACCACTTGGCTACCACTGCTACTCGGCTACCACTGCTACCAATTCCATTTACTGCTATATCACAAATTTTTCACCATAAATGATGACCATAATGAGCAATACTCCGTTGCCAAAAAAATCTTACCTCCAGCACATTTCCACCTGAAAATAAGGCATAATTTCCAAAGCAATTAAGGTCAGTTAACATTGGAGCATGCGTTCAACTGATAAAAAGGGTCGTTGCTTTTAGCCCTGCACACATACGCGCGTCATAACGGGCGCGGTCAATTTTTTGCATATACCAAAATGAACTGTATTAATTCATAGAAGAAGCGCATTTTCCATCGTTCATGCGAGCGAATATTGATGCGTAAAGCTCACTGGGGCGTCAATAGCGGCACATCAATTTTTTTACTACTACGAAAATGAACTGCGGTACGATTTTCCATCTTTATTAGACACTAGCTGTACCCGCGACTTCGCCCCGTGAACTTTAGGGAGATTACCCGGAAATATGGGTATTATGTTTTTCCCGCAGAACCCTAATGCTTTGTCTAAAATTAAAGTAGCTTAAGTTACGCCTTGGAACGTCAGCTATCTGTCAGTGAAAGTCCCATTGAAATCGGTTCAGCCGTTTAGAAGTTTACCCCAAACAAACAGACAGACAGACAAAAAAAATTAAAATTGCGTTTTCGTTATAGGTATCGTATATACTTTCATACGCATTTGGTAAAAAAGTGTTATTTTGATATTACAAACAGACACTCCAATTTTATTTATTTGTATAGATATATTATGTCGAAACAAAACGTCAAATTGGTTGTATATTTTTTTTTGTTTCGACATACCTTTAATATAATCTATATTAAAGGTATGTCGAAACAAAAAAAATTTCTATCAAACGAAAATAAAAACCGAGCCGTGGCGGAACGCCTGGCAGATGTGAAACATAAAACAGAAACGTCGTAGCGTCACTCATATTCGGTTCGCCACACCGTACGAAGCGTGGCCGCATTTAAAACTATACCAATTCCATACTCCAGCCCTTTTTAACGTCCCACTGCTGGGCACGGGCCTCCCCACAATGCGAGGGGGATTCAGGCCATAGTCCACCACGCTGGCCCGGTGCGGGTTGGCAGATTTCACACATCTATCGAGAACTAGTCAAGTTCCCTCAGACGTACAGGTTTCCTCACGATGTTTTCCTTTACCGTTTCATAGCAAGTGGTAATCTCGGATGTAAATGAGATCCACACATGAAACTCAGAGGTGCGAGCCGGGGTTTGAACCTGCACACTTTGATTTGCAAGGCGTGCGTTCGACCACTCGGCTACCACTGCTTTCTGCTATTTAAAAGTTTATACCTCAACGAAATGACACGGACAGCGCGAATTTTGACGCGTGGGCCGTGGCTACTACCAGAGAAATTTAATCTTTATGAATATTGACACAGAGTTTATTTTGGTATTGGTAAAAAAATCGACGCGCCAGCGTTCACGCTCAGTGTGCAGGAGGCTAAATGGTGTCAATTTCTCCACAGAATTTCAATCTTTATGAACATTAACACAGATTTCATTTTCAAAATAATTTCAATTCGCTGGTTTCTATGGATGCAGGGCGTAAAAATTTCCTTCCCCCCGTTCTGAATAAAATCAACTGGAGGGATGATTTCGCGGAGATAGAAGTATTACGAGAAGGAAACGGCCAAATGGGCCGAGAATACGATTATTTTAGCCTGAGACTTGCGCAAATTTATACGAAACGCTGCTGTTATTTAACGATGTAGGGTGCGGACTGAGATACGCTGGATTTTTCAGCTGTAATATTGTATACACATACTCATCGTACGACCCCAAACTAATCAATGCTTGTACTATGGGTTCTATTCAATGGATTGGGGGCACTCCCTGTAACACCTTATTCAGAGTTAATTCCATAAAGACTATTTCCGGATTCGAACTCACAAACACCACGTGTAGTGAGACAAGCGACCTTCCAAACCACTAGACTAAACTGTCGTGTAAAAATGTCAGTGTCTGTTGTGTAAAAAATTCAGTGTCTGTTGTGTAAAAATTACAGTGTCTGTTGTGTAAAAATGTCAGTGTCTGTTGTGTAAAAATTTCAGTGTCTGTTGTGTAAAAATTACAGTGTCTGTTGTGTAAAAATTACAGTGTCTGTTGTGTAAAAATTTCAGTGTCTGTTGTGTGAAAATTTCAGTGTCTGTTGTGTAAAAATTACAGTGTCTGTTGTGTAAAAATTACAGTGTCTGTTGTGTAAAAATATCAGTGTCTGTTGTGTAAAAATTACAGTGCCTGTTGTGTAAAAATTACAGTGTCTGTTGTGTAAAAATGTCAGTGTCTGTTGTGTAAAAATTACAGTGCCTGTTGTGTTAAAATGTCAGTGTCTGTTGTGTAAAAATTACAGTGTCTGTTGTGTAAAAATGTCAGTGTCTGTTGTGTAAAAATTATTACAGTGTCTGTTGTGTAAAAATGTCAGTGTCTGTTGTGTAAAAATTACAGTGTCTGTTGTGTAAAAATATCAGTGTCTGTTATGTAAAAATTACAGTGTCTGTTGTGTAAAAATGTCAGTGTCTGTTGTGTAAAAATTTCAGTGTCTGTTGTGTAAAAATTACAGTGTCTGTTGTGTAAAAATTACAGTGTCTGTTGTGTAAAAATTTCAGTGTCTGTTGTGAAAAAATTTCAGTGTCTGATGTGTAAAAATTACAGTGTCTGTTGTGTAAAAATTTCAGTGTCTGTTGTGTAAAAATGTCAGTGTCTGTTGTGTAAAAATGTCAGTGTCTGTTGTGTAAAAATTACAGTGTCTGTTGTGTAAAAATGTCAGTGTCTGTTGTGTAAAAATTACAGTGTCTGTTGTGTAAAAATGTCAGTGTCTGTTGTGTAAAAATGTCAGTGTCTGTTGTGTAAAAATGTCAGTGTCTGTTGTGTAAAAATTACAGTGTCTGTTGTGTAAAAATTACAGTGTCTGTTGTGTAAAAATTACAGTGTCTGTTGTGTAAAAATTACAGTGTCTGTTGTGTAAAAATTACAGTGTCTGTTTTGTAAAAATGTCAGTGTCTGATGTGTAAAAATGTCAGTGTCTGTTGTGTAAAAATTTCAGTGTCTGTTGTGTAAAAATTTCAGTGTCTGTTGTCAGTGTCTATCTGTGTTAAATGTCAAAATAACAGCTTTATACTAAATTCAATTTAGTGTCTAGCTAAATGTCGCTTAAGTGAAATAGCCTTTCACCCCTCGAATAGGTGGTGGTAAGGCCAAATGAGTCTTAAGTCTAAATTATTACCTTCAACGCTTACACCATGTTGGTGTCCTTATTCAAACATCAAATGACGTAAATTAGCATACCCGTGATTCAGGTCATCATGCATTTGGTTAGTTGACCGCCCTGGACATACTGTAGCGAGCGGATTCGGACGAGAAAACGTACTCTGTACCAATAGACGCCCGCGTCAGAATTTCTGCCAATACAAAAAAATATATGTTTCACTAAAAATAGAGATTGAATTTCTGTGGCCAAAGCCAGGCCACCCCGCGATTTAATTCGCTCGATTAAATATTTGGTAACTCACATTTTGGTGGTCCATTTTGCGTAGCGGTATAAACCCACACTGGGGACGCAAGATGTGTCAGTAAATATGTAAATATCAAATCAAACCGTACTGAGTTACAGAAAAAGTTCATTCTTCACCGAAATATCATTGAAAGCGCTAGCGAAAAGTTTACGTGACCCACAGAAATTCAATCTTCATGTAATTTGAAACAGAGTTAGTTTTGGTTCTGGCAAAATTTCAGACGCTTCTAGACGCCCCAGTGTGTCCAGTGTTTAATTACCACGATTTCTTGTTCAACTAACTCGAGTTCATTATTGTTTGTGATATTTGTCAGCTGTAAACACGCGTAATAATATCGTTATGTTTTATTATGATGACCGAAAGAATCTGTAACGGTAACGAGGCAATTAAAAGCAATGGGGTTCTTGAAATGATGCTGAAAAATAATGGTTAATAGTCTTGTGTATCGCTCGCGGGAAAATTGAATCGTCCTTCCGCATATTGGGGCGGCAAGTCACGCGTTGGAATTTTAGACAGTACCAAAAACGAAATCTATATCATATACTGAGAGGTAGCTATTTGACTTAACATTTTTTAGGGTTCCGTACCCAAAGGGTAAAACGGGATACCTATTACTAAGACTTCGCTGTCCGTCTGTCCGTCCGTCCGTCTGTCACCAGGCTGTATCTCATGAACGGTGATAGTTAAACAGTTGAAATTTTCACAGCTGATGTATTTCTGTTGCCGCTATAACAAAAAATACTAAAAAACAGAATAAAATAAATACTTAAGGGGCTCCCATATAACAAACGTGATTTTTTTGCTCGTTTTTATGGATAATGGTACGGAACCCTATGCGCGCGAGTCTTACTCGCACTTGGCCGGTTTTTATGGATGATGCGGAACCCTTCGTGCGCGAGTTCGGCTCGCACTTGGCCGGTTTTTAAACTTTACATGAGAACATACTATTTCGACGCAGAAAAAAATGCCGATTCCAAATATGTCGTCGATATCGCCCAAACGTGTCGCTTAAGTCAAATGGCCTTTCACCCCTCCATATGATGTCCCTTAATACTAACGTTATGAAAATGCTATGGTGCTAACGGTGAAGGAAAACATCGAGATGAAACCTGCACGTTAGAAAGGCGTGTGAAATTCACCGCACTGGGCCAGGGTGGACTATAGCGCAAAAATCTCCCTCGTATATCACTAATAGCGATCTCTATCAGGCAACCTTAAGTAATGGTTATCTAAGAAAAATACTAAAAGTATCAATATAGCTCGGTTCAACTTACCGGTCAATTTTTCGACGCGCTTTGTTTAGATTGAGTTTGATTTATACCTTTTTCTTCGCGTATTTTACGATAAACATTGAAAACAATAAATGTAAACTTGAAAATTTGTAAGTGCCCCCATAGGCCTATACAAAATAAATGATTTGACTTTGACTTTGACTTCTCACTTGAGATCGAAGTGGCTGTTTCATAAATCATAAAGTTCGTATTTAAGGAGAATGTGCCCGATATAACGGCAATAGGCTCGCCCCCTATTACATTGGGACCAAAATACATTGGCGAAGTGTGGGCGCACTGCAGTGCACCTCTGTCTACCCCTTCGGGAAATACAGGCGTGATGATTATGATGTATTAGTATATAGATAGGTATCAGAAGAGGTTACCAATTGAAGTTCCGAACTCCGACTGGCTTTTTGCTCGTAAACTTCACTCGCCCCACATCTGTTACAGCCGCCATTGAAACTCATTATGAAACATTTAAACTGTTGTTTCAACATAAATCTCTAAAGATTTATAGCATCTCTTAAGATTAACACCCGGTGGCTACAGGGATTATCGTAAGATCGACATCATTTCTAATTCGACATAATATTATATTATGTCAGAACAAAACGCAAAAAAAATAAAAAAAATATATTTAAAAACAAGCTTTTATGTAATTGCCCTAAGTTTTCGTGTTCTCCTCAGCAAGCTCTTTCATTTGATACCCATACTGTGGTAGTGCAGAAAAAATAACTATTCCGCCATATTGGAATTAGAATGACGTCACAAAGCTTAGCATGCATTGTCATCCAAAATAAGCGTGTATACCAAATTTCAGCTCAATCGGTTAAAGATAACTGATTTAAAATTCAGTTGCAAGATTCTACCCAGACAAACGTTGCAAGCTAATATAAAGCTTGTAATAAAAATTAATAGTAAAAATAAACTTTTTAAAAACAAGATTTTATTTAATTGCACTTATAATTTTCGTGTTCTCGTCAGCAAGTGCAATGCTGTGGTAGTGCAGAAAAAATAACAATTCCACCATTTTGGATAATCCGCCATATTGGAATTAGAATGACGTCACATAGGTAAGCATGCATTGTCATCCAAAATAACTGTGTATACTAAATTCCAGCTCAATCGGTTAAAGATAACTGATTTAAAATTCAGTTGCAAGTTTCTACCCAGACATACGTTGCAAGCTAATATAAAGCTTGTAAAAACTTGTAAAATACGACCATTTTGACGTTTAGTTTCGACATATTTCGAACAAGCTTCTTTCTACCCGGGATTTCGTCCGCTCTACTCGACTATTATTCAATACCATTATAAATTATAACCTTTATATTTCTGGTGTTAAAAATATTTAAACTGTTGCAAGACAGTCTAATTTCCGCCCTTTGTGATTTTACTATATTGCTGAAGCTTTACAGTATTATTTTTGTGATAAGGGAGCAGTAGGTATACCACCTTATTCTTGATAATTACATGCAATTTCTCGCTAAGTAGAACCCGTGCTGGAATGAAATCCTCTTTGCGCTCGCCCCAGTTTCTTTGTTGCGGATAATATACTTACTCTCATATAAATAAGGCAGCAATTTGCATTTTAAAACTTTTAAATAACTCTATTCTTAAATACATCGGTGTATTCGTGAATATGTTTTTGTGTGTAGAGTCATTAGTAACAATATAGAGATGTGAAAGTCGTAATGAAAAACATCGATGAGTCGAAGTCTATATTTAAAAAAAAAATATGACCAACCATCGATGTTATTTAGGCAAAATTATCGATGTTTTAACAACCTTAGAATCGTTACATCCCTAGTGCTCCCTAGCAACAACTAGTTATACAATGGACCTCATATCTATAGAAATAATCCATTCACATATTAATAGTCGATATCTTTGTCACAAGTAATTAATACTACTACTACTACTACAGCCCTTTTAACGTCCCACTGCTGGGCACGGGCCTCCCCTCAATGCGAGGGGGATTCAGGCCATAGTAATTAATACAAAAAATAAATATCCCCAGACTACACATACTCATCGCATGATCCCAAACTAAGCAAAGCTTGTACTATGAATATCATACAATGGACTGGGAGCTATCTGGTTATACCGAGACTAGAGCGAAGGCACCAACCTCGATTACGACCTGACTATTAAAATATTGGCGTGAGTACAACGTAGTGTAGGACGTCCTGTGACTAGGTGGAGCGACGATATACGCAAAGCGGTGGGCAGTGACTGGAGAAGAAGAGCCGAAGATCGGGCTCAGTGGCGCATATTGGGAGAGGCCTACGTCCAGCAGTGGACTGCCACCGGCTGATGATGATGATGATGATGTGAGTACAAACATTTAGCAAACAGATTTCAATTCATATCTACACCTAAAAAAGTAATCGTAGATTTAAGAAAATAGCATGCATGAATAAGATATCGAATCTTAATCGAGAAATATTTTATCGACTAAACTTCCTACCGACTCTACCAACGCTAGAATAACTTAAGATATATCTCCAACTACTTAAAAAATCATTAAAATTTACTCGCGATGTCGCCAAAAGGAAAAAAGAATAATTACTCCCCGGGAGATTCTCAAAGAAAAACGCGAGGAAACGTGTTAATTACATTAATTATTTACCGGATAACTTTGAAATTTGATATGTTTGAGATTTTTTTTTTCTTGTTTGAGATGACTTTTTTGTACTGCGAGGAAGACAAGATTTTTAGGGTTCCGTACCGAAAGGGTAAAACGGGAACCCTATTACTAAAACTTTGTTGTCCGTCCGTCCGTCTGTCACCAGGATGTATCTCATGAACCGCCATAGTCAGAAAGTTGAAATTTTCACAGATGCTGTATTGCTGTTGCCGCTATAACAACAAATACTAAATAACATAATAAAATAAATATTTAAGGGGGCTCCCATACAACAAACGGTTTTTTTTTGCCGTTTTTATAGATAATGGTACGGAACCCTTCGTGCGCGAGTCCGACTCGCACTTGGCCGGATTTTTTGTTTAGACTAATGGTACGGAACCCTTCGTGCGTGAGTCCGACTCACACTTGGCCGGTTTTTTTTATTTTTCATTTATCCTTATCGTTTATGCCTTAGTATTTCAGAAAAAAACCCGGCCAAGTGCAAGTCTGACTCGCACACGAAGGGTTCCGTACCATTATCTATAAAAACGACAAAAAAATCACATTTGTTGTATGGGAGCCCCCTTAAATATTTTATTTTTAGTATTTGTTGTTATAGCGGCAACAGAAATACATCATCTGTCTAAATTTCATCTCTCTTACTATCACGGTTCATGAGATACAGCCTGGTGACAGACGGACGGACGGACGGACGGACAGCGAAGTTTCAGTAATAGGGTTCCCGTTTTACCCTTTGGGTACGGAACCCTAAAAACCCTATTAAAGTTATTTGTAATATCCAATATAAAAAATACATTGCATACACAGAAGTATATTCATTGTTCAAACTAGTTTAAAGTAAAAAGCGATCGCGTTTAAAAAAATATATTTTCAAATATCCAAACTTCGTAAATTAGTCATGCGTTTAATATTTTTAAACTAAAATTGATATTCAAATTCAATTTTCGTCCTGCACCCATTGGTGCGAGTGAATTAACTCGACTTATTTTTAACCGACTTCCAAAAAGAGGAGGTCGTCAATTCGAATAGTTTTTTTTTTATGTCTGCACACCGATGACGCTGGGATGTATGATACGATTTACGTGATTCTTCTTTAGTTTGATGCGGAATAGATGTCATTGGGTCCCATAAAAATTGAACGTAGTTTGACCAAGCAGTTTTCATGTAGGTTGATTATTAGTTTTGTTTAGTACGGATTGTTAACAAAAATCGTAACTTACCCTCAAAGGAGTGGAAAGGGGGATGTGGGTCCCCCCACCCCCCCTTTTCCGTGATTTATTTTTGGCTGTAAATATGTAGTTTTTGAGGTGATTATACTTGCATATTTTCAACGATTATTGACACTAAAAAGAATGAAAAACATTTTTAAAAAAAAACACAAAAACTTACTTCAAAATATATACGCGTCGAATTGAGAACCTCCTCCTTTTTATTCGTCGTTTAAAAACCTAAGTGCACTAAAAAGCTAAAAATAACCCTATAACTCAATACATTTGGAGTCGGTGCCAATTCATGTGTGCATTTGCCTAGTCTGACGTAGATTGGCATCTACTCCAAATGTAATCTATACTTATATTTATTTAATATTATAAAGCTAAAGAGTTTGTTTGGTTGAACGCGCTAATCTCAGAAACTGTTGCGGCGCCTGATTTTAAATTCAGAGCAAATACGTAAAAACCAATATAAAGTACTAAATTTACATACGGCATTATGCGATGACAGCCACTTTTCGGCCGGACTCACTCGAGTCAACATCTAAATTGTAAATATTTTCTAAATACAGCAAATTTTAAGGAAAACTTGTTTTCTTTCAAATGTCCTCTAAGAGACATAAATTGGCGACCGTGACAGGACAGTAAATTCCTAATTTACTGTCTAGAATTAAAGGTTTGCCACCGCGCGTTCAACAAAGTCCTACGTTTGGGTGCGAATGCACGTGTAGCAGATCAAGGAAGCAAGATTTGAAGATGAAGCCTGGAGCATGATGTCCATCCATCCACGAGCCTGATGAGCAGCTGCAGTGTCTAAAGCTGTGCCTCACATCGCCCGTCGAAATTCATAAGATGAGTGCCCTGGTTTTATCCTATCTTATTTTCCTCTAAATACATTCCAAAATCAATCAAAATCCTATCCATATACTAAATCCACTCCTTATTAACGTTTTCCACCTGCGAAATAACTCCAATTTAGCGTAAATTCCACGCAATCAAGTTTTTTCACTTTCGATTGAAGCTACCTACATGTTTAAAAATATAAAATAAATTGATCATTCATTTCGAATTGTATCTAAATTCATAATAACATCGGTTAATTGTTTTAAATTCATTTAGTTTTCGTATCGGTAATAACGAAAATTTCTTGTAGATTCAAATTTCAACGCCCATACAGCCTTCATTCCATACTTCATTTGCATTTCAATCAAACATAAATCTCACACAATATTGCCGACTATTTCAGAAATTTCATCGCCCGCGGTGCATCTTCAGCCGATGCGTCGTCACCCCGGTCAAGGTCAAGCATTCCATGCGCACACGGCGGCCCAGGTGACACCGAACGAGGAGCGTGAGATCGATTAATTTGTTGACTTTTTATACATTATACCTTCAAAAATTTATATTTTACATTTTTACGATTATAAGTCTCGAATTGAATTCTTTACTGTAAGTAACTAATTCAACTAAATATTTTTTCTTGCAAAACGGTAACTTAAGTTAGTTTGTTGTCTATTCACTTTAATATTAATAAACATGTCTCGCGAAGATAAATTCAGTACAAATGAAACATTAAAAGATTTAATAGCCAAGCGTAGCTCAATCAAAGGTCAAGTAACTAAATTCAAAAACTATCTAAATGTCATAACAGTCAAGCTTAACCCTACGCTTATCGAAATTACTGAACTTACGCTTAAACTAAATAAGATTGAGGAGTTGTCTTCTAAATTTGGTGGATTACAAGGCGAAATTGAAGTTCTAAATTCTTCTAATATTTCTGCTGAGCTTGACGAGAGGGAAAACATTGAGAATGACATCATTCTTGGTATTGCCACTGCCAAGGTCTTTCTAAACAAACATAAACCTCCTCCAAATGATTCTAATCGAAAAACAATAAACGTCGATAACTGTTTTGGTTTTAAATTGCCTAAAATCGAAATATCAAAATTTAACGGATCTTTCTTTCGTTGGTTGGAGTTTCGTGACACATATTTAAGTCTCGTGCACAACAATGAGCGCATTTCCTCCATACACAAATTTCATTATTTAGTATCGTATTTAGAAGGTGATGCCGCTCGTGTCATATCGAATCTGGCGGTGTCATCAGACAACTATCAGGACGCATGGGATTTGTTATGTGAACGTTACGACAACAAAAGGTTACTCATCAATAATCATTTGAAATCACTATTTAATATACAACCCTCCACTCGCGAGTCAGAAAAGTCATTACGTTTTTTTGTAGATCACATAACAAAAAATATTCGTGCGCTTTCTAGCTTAGGGCAGCCCACAACTCACTGGGACACACTAATAATCTTCCTATTCAGTGCTAAACTAGACACTCACACACTAACTAAATGGGAGGAACATCGTAATCAATATGATGACTTTCCCACTCTAGATCAATTCAAAAGGTTCCTGATCAATCGTGCAGATGTGCTTGAAGCCTTAGGCCGTGACAAGCTCAACAACTCTTCAAAGGCTCCTTTCAATACCAACAGCCGCAATTATAATTCGGAACGTAGTCAGGTGACAAAGTCATTTGTTAATGCAAACGATAATCAAACATATACTCCAGTTTGCATTATTTGTGGTAAGGACCACCGAATATATGATTGTCCCGTTTTTCGATCAAAAAATATTTGTGAAAGGTATGCCGATGTTACAACATATAAGCTGTGTGTCAATTGTCTTCGACAGGGTCACTCTGTTGACCAATGCCATTTAGGATCTTGTCGTAATTGCAAAAGGAGGCACAACACACTCCTTCACGACCCTAACTATTCAAACCACCAAACAAACAAATCGAGCCTCAAGTTCTGTTATCAACAGCCATAGTGAAGGTGTCTAACCCTGAAACTAATAAAACTGAAACCTTTCGCGCCCTGCTAGATTGTGGTAGCCAAGCATCATTTATTACACAAGCTCTAAAACACAAATTATCACTTACCTCCAATCCCATAAGCGCTCTAAACGTTATTGGAATAGGTAATCAATCAAACCACAAGGTCAATGAAACTTGTCTAGCAAAACTACAATCTATGCATAATTCTTTTAATACTATGATTTCCTGTTTTGTTCTAGACGAACTCACAGGAGATCTGCCTAAACTACCTGTTAATTTACAAAATATTAACTTACCTAAATCTATCTCACTGGCCGATCCCAACTTCAACAAACCAGCACCAATCGATATGTTGATTGGCGCTGATGTATTTTGGGCGATTTTAGGCAGTGAACGAAAATCATTGGGTCCCGAGAACCCACAACTCATAAACTCTAAATTAGGCTGGTTAGTCGCCGGACCTATACATTCATATATACAAACAAAATCTATTAATTGCCATTATACGCAATCTCAAAATCCAATACAAAATTCAATCGACAAATCACTCGCAAAATTCTGGGAACTCGAAGAGTTACCCCCTAAATCCATTCTAAGCGACAACGATAGGGCTTGTGAGAACCATTTCACAACTCACACCCTTCGTCTAAATACAGGGCGGTTCTGTGTCAGATTACCACTAAAGGAATCACCAGACTGCCTAGGCGACTCCTACAACCTAGCTAAAAAACGTTTATTAAATCTAGAAAAACGATTTCGCAAAAATCCGGTTCTTAAGTCTCAATATGCTAAATTCATTAATGAATATTCAGACTTAGACCACCTTTCTATTTCTAAAATTCTAAAACCAAATACATCTTATTTTCTTTGTCATCACGCTGTTTTCAAGGAAGGCAGCGAGTCCACCAAGCTCAGAGTTGTGTTCGACGGCTCCGCTCCCACAACTTCCGGCTTCTCCCTCAATGACATCCAACGTGTTGGCCCAAATGTTCAGGACTCACTTTTCTCCATATTGCTTAGAGCGCGTCAGCACAAATATCTCTTAACAGGAGATATAGAAAAAATGTATAGACAGGTAAGTGTGCACGATGACGATCGCGATCTTCAGCTAATTCTGTGGAGAGAAGATGAATCCCAGCCTATCCAAACATTACGATTGAATACTGTCACCTACGGTACCGCAAGTGCCAGCTATCTAAGTACCCAATGTCTATGGCAATTAGGCGAGGAGTGTAACAATGAGCTCATTAAAACTATTATACAAAAAGATTTTTTCGTGGACGATTTAATAAGTGGCTGTAACGATAAGGATGAACTACGATTCATTCAACAGTCAATTTCGTCTATTCTAAATTCAGCTTGCTTCAAATTACGAAAATATAAGTCAAACATACCTGATGTCTTTAACGACATGACACACGATGATCTTTCGTTAAGTGAATCCTCTAGCACTCTCGGGCTTGGATGGAATCCAAATAGCGATTGTTTCCATTTCCCTGTAAAAATAATATCTAAAAACAATAATATAACCAAAAGATACATAATGTCAAAATCACTCAAACTTTTCGATCCATTAGGCCTTCTCAGTCCCTGCACTGTTCAATCCAAAATGATCTTACAAAAATTATGGTTACAAAAATGTGACTGGGATGAACCGGTCAGTTCTAATATTGAACAGGCATGGAGTGAGTTTAGCCAACATTTACCTTCTCTGTCCATTCTCCAAATACCTAGAAGAGTTGTCTGCGACTCACCTGTATCTGTAGAATTGCATTGTTTTAGTGACGCCTCGCAGCTTGCATACGGTGCGTGCGTCTACGTCAGATCAGTGGACTCCAACAGCGAAGTCTCTGTTAGACTATTATGTGCCAAATCCAAGGTTGCCCCACTAAAGCCCACGACTATTCCGCGCCTAGAGTTATGCGCGGCCTTGCTAGCTGCTCGGCTATCCAAATCGGTCTTAGATTCCCTTAGGTCTGAGCCAGCTCGAGTTTTTCATTGGTGTGACTCTAGCGTCGTACTTAGTTGGTTGAATGGCAACCCTATGAAATGCAAAACGTTTGTAGCCAATCGACTCGGTGAAATTCTAGAAACGACCTTACCCTCTTCCTGGCGTTACGTGCCTACGGCTGAAAATCCAGCTGATTTAATTTCCCGAGGAATGAGCGCCGATCTTCTCCACAGCTCGCAACTCTGGTGGTCTGGACCTAGATTTTTAGGCCAGCCCGAATCTGAGTGGCCAACACTAAAACCAAATACTCCCGAATTTTTACCTGAAATAAAATCGAACACACACATAATACAAACTCCTATAATCATTATTGAAAATTATTCAAATCTAAATAAACTTCTAAATATCACCGCTTATATAAGGCGATTTATTTTTAATCTAAAGGGTCATAACAAACGGTCAGGCAAATTATCTGTTGATGAATTAAACGATTCTTTTCACTACCTTTGTTCAATGGCTCAACAACAATCCTTTCCTCTTGAATACAAAGCACTACTTGCAAATAAACAATTAGACAAAAAATCTAAGGTTCTGTCCTTATCCCCTTTTATACAAAATAATTTGATAAGAGTTGGCGGTCGTATTAACGCTTCCAACTATGCTTATGACAAAAAACATCCCATTCTTCTTGAATCAAAACATCACTTAACTAAAATATTTTTTTCTAGAGAACACATACGCACCATGCACGCTGCGCCTCAACTATTGCTCGCGACAGTGAGGGAAATCATTTGGCCTACTAATGGTCGACGTTTGGCGCGAAGCACGGTCAATAATTGTGTTAGGTGTAAACGTCTGAATGCTAAAATGCTTAGTCCAATGATGGGTAACCTTCCTTCGCAACGCATAACCCCAAATTATCCATTTACTTCTGTCGGAGTAGACTTCGCAGGTCCATTCATTATTCTAAATCGCAGAGGGCGCGGCGCTAAAAATGTTATTTATGCGTATTTGTTTGTTTGCGTTACAAATGCCTTCATTTGGAGGCCGTTTGTGATTTGTCTAAGGATGCATTTTTAATGACCTTGCGACGATTCATAGCGCGTCGTGGTAAGCCAGCAGAAATATTTTGTGACAACGGTGGTAATTTTGTGGCCACGTCTAAAGAGCTAGCAAAATTTCTAAAAGACAATTCTGATCCAATATCCAACTTCTCAAATCAAGAAGGTATTAAATTTATATTTACACCGGCTTACGCTCCTCATTTCGGCGGCATATGGGAGGCCGGGGTGAAATCTGCCAAATTTCATATAAGGCGTGTAATGGGCAATAATCATCTAGTATTCGAAGAAATTCAAACATTATTCTCGCAAGTGGAGGCTATTCTAAATAGCCGTCCCTTATATCCTCTTTCCTCATCTCCTAACGACTTCCTTTCTCTCACCCCAGGGCACTTCATCATCGGAAGACCACTCATCGCGGCTCCGGCACCTAAATTTGAAGACCTGGCTCGAAATCATCACTTGCGATATGCACGCCTAGAACAGATGCACCAGCACTTCTGGCAAAGATGGAAGAGAGAATACATATCGGAGCTTCAACAAAGGACGAAATGGAAGACAAATACTTCTCGTCTGAAGGTTGGAGACCTGGTAATACTAGAAGAGGACAACACTCCGCCACTGTGTTGGCGCCTCGGCAGAGTACAACGCCTATATCCGGGCCCTGACGGGATCTCTCGGGTGGCGGACGTGAAAACTACTCGCGGTTGTGTACGCCGCCCACTGGTTCGTCTCTGCCCCTTATTCACCGAAGAAGAAGCCGCTACTGCTGAGCCTAGTTGAAGGACGGTCCTTCAACGGGGGGAAGATGTTGCGGCGCCTGATTTTAAATTCAGAGCAAATACGTAAAAACCAATATAAAGTACTAAATTTACATACGGCATTATGCGATGACAGCCACTTTTCGGCCGGACTCACTCGAGTCAACATCTAAATTGTAAATATTTTCTAAATACAGCAAATTTTAAGGAAAACTTGTTTTCTTTCAAATGTCCTCTAAGAGACAGAAACTACTGGTCCGAATTGAATAATTCTTTTTGTGTTAAATAATTCATTTATTGAGGAAGGTTATAAGCTTTATAATATTATAAAGCTAAAGAGTTTGTTTGTTTGTTTGGTTGAACGCGCTAATCTCAGAAACTAATAAAGCTAAAGAGTTTGTTTGTTTGTTTGTTTAGTTGAACGCGCTAATCTCAGAAGCTACTAGTCCGAATTGAATAATTCTTTTTGTGTTAAATAGTTCATTTATCGAGGAAGGTTATAAGCTATATATCATCACGCTACGACCAATAGGAGCGGAGCAGCAACAAATAATGTGGCAAAAACGGGAATATTCCCGAACATGAATCGGGTATTATAGACTTATATAATCATAGACTTTATAACATCACTCTACGCCAAAGTAACTATTAGCGCGGGTGAAACCGCGGGCACAGCTAGTGAATTATAAAGTTATTTTAACTTTTTAGTGCACCTAGTAATGCACCTTTGAAGTCGGTTTTTCGTTTACCACCGAAATTCTCTTTTGGCATATTAACACAGAGTTTGTTTTGGAAAAAAAATCTAACGCGTGTTTTTGACGCTCCAGTGTGCAGGGTCTTTAGTCTAGTCTTGGCGCACTCGCTGCAACTACATGTGCTGTACACATGATAGGTACTCTGATAAAAAAAAATCTCCAAAAACCACATATAAAAAAAAATACATCATCACGCCTGTATTCCCCGAATACAGGCGTGATGATAGGCGGAGGTGCACTGCACTGCGCCCACACTTCGCCGATGTATTTTGGTCCGAATGTAATAGGGGGCGAGCCTATTGCCATTATACCGGGCACATGCTCCCTCAATACGAGGGAGATTTTTGGGCCATAGTCCAACACGCTGGCCCAGTGCGGGTTGGTGAACTTCACACCCCTTTCTATAGACGTGCAGATTTCCTTACGAGGTTTTCCTTCACCGTTTCTTAGCAAGTGATAATCTCGGATGAAAATGAGACTCGCACATGAAAACCCAGAGGTGCGAGCTGGGGTTTGAACCTGCGCACTTTGATCGCAAAGCGTACGTTCGACCACTCGGCTACCACTGCTAAAAAAGTACATAATAAAAAATAAAATATTCACGTTATTACAAACTCTACCCGAAATTGTCGGAGTCTTCAAACTAGTCTCGTTAAAAACTCGGGGACGGGGTCGCCTCGAGTTCAGGGAACTTTGAAAGGTCCCTCGTTGTTTAAATGGTGGCAGTGACGCTACTACTGAAATGTTAATCGGCTGAAATCAGCGACTTGAGTGGCTGTTACTTCAGGATAAAGGATGAACAGATTATATTCTTTTCTTATATTTATGCGAATACTACACATTGAGATAAAACTATTTTACGGATTCTGGACTAGACTCTGAAAGATGGCTGGGTGCTACCACCAACTTGGGATCCAGTAATCAATATGATTAAATCCAAAACCAAGCATACCATTGCAAGACCCCAAGGCACTGTCAGCACTTTCTGCGTAGATCGGACCGCAAACAACAACTAAATATGAGGGTACCCAGTTATTAACTATGACATCAGGACGTCTAACACCTCAGTCCCCCGTGACCATGGTTGCTGTAAAGCAGCCGAAACGTCGGGAAAATAAAATAGTAAGTAAACGCGATAAAATCCGTAAAATAGTTTTATTTCAAAGTGAATCTAATTAGATGGATCAAACTAATTATAAAACAATTGATAAATCGAGACTACAACACTTTAAAATGTTAGTTTGTTCATAATAACTCACGATATATTATCTTGTGTTGTAACATATAAGTCAGAGTTTTAATAGATTACACCAGTACCAGCCTCGCTTTGCACGCGGAACGGAAGTGATAATGTCTAAAATAATAGCAGTACTTTTGTTTGCATTTGTGGTCCGAAGCGATAACGCGATAGAATCTGTAAAATAGTTTTATTTCAATGAAAAGATTATGTTAAGATTTTTGCAACTACAGTATTTTTCTTATTCTCTTACGAAATGAATGAAATGGTGAAATATAATGGAATTAGATAGCTGCACCTGAGATTAACGGCTATTCTGACAGTGTCATATCGAGGAGTGAAAGGCTATTTTGACTTAAGTGACATTTTTTTAACCTTACAGGATTACCGGTAAGGTTAAAAAAAAGTGTCGCTTAAGGTTAAAAGAATGAGCATACCTACTCATTCGACGCAGAAAAAGTAGCTGATTTCAAATATGTATATAAGCCATCATCGCCCAAAAGTGTCACTTAGGTGAAATTGCCTTTCACTCCTGATATATAAATATCACCACACAAGACATACTCATCATTATGATCCTAAACTAAGTCAAGCGTGTACTGTGAGTACCATACAATGGATTAAGGGAGATCCCAGTTACATCCAGACCTGGCCCTCTAGCATGACCGCGTAGACATAAGTTTTATCTCTTTCAACTGTCAGATTCGTCGAGAAAATGACGTCACACCGAGCCATGTCCAGTACAAAAAGCTCGAAGTGACCGCATTTTCTCGACAAATCTGACAGTTGAGCGCGATAAACTTACTTAGCGTCTACACGATCATGCTATGGGGGCAGGACAATTCCAAAAATGGCATTTCCAAAATTTGACGGGAATCGAACCCGCACCCTCCCGGCGCAGCGACTCGACCGGTCTACGCTCAAACCACTAGACAAACCTGCAATAGTCATTGAACTTTATCGAAACTTTCCGGATCCGTCAACTTTACAAAATCCGGAGCAGGGACATAAAAAACAATTTTCAACCTTAAAAATCCTACAAAATCACATCATCAATATGTAGTAGCTCTTAGGCAACCCTTTTCCCATTTTAAAAGAAAGCTGTACAAAGGTATTTGGCTTTATCAATTCGCATCAAACCAAAGTTGCCCACGCCCACCGAATTCTAAAGAGGTTTTTGGTGATCCGTAAACAAATTTCCAGAACCAAATCTTGTTTTCATTTTTATTTATATGCAAAAAAATCTAAGTTATTAGTGACTAGCGGTCCGTCCCGGCTTCGCACGGGTCTAATATAACCTACTAGCGGTCTGTCCCGGCTTCGCACGGGTCTAATATAGCCTACTAGCGGTCCGTCCCGGCTACGCACGGGTCTATAACTCAGTGATAATGTAGCTTTTGTAGAACTTTGAAATCGGTCCGGTAGTTTTTAAGTTAATTCGTTACATACAAAAATACATAACTTTCCTCTTTATAATATTAGTAAAGAGTATAGACAATAGCCTTGTTATAGAGAAGTTCCGAGTTCAATCTATTTTCTGACCATTGCACTATTAACGTTAATCTACTCCGACCATAAACATTAATTTTGAATTTAATTGACTTTTATCTCATTAGCCACACGACCACGCAAATAAAATTCGCTCGCGTATATGATCTCATTGCGTTGAAAAATGTGCTTCTTCAGTGAGTCAATACAGTTCATTTCGGTATTAACAAAAAAATTGTATTAAATGATATGTACAAATATGATTAAGAAAAGCCCGTTCTTCAGAAATCCTCTTCCAGAAAGGTCAAGTCGGTAGCACCCTCAACCGACGGAAGTGCATAAAAAGTTGTATGAAAATGGATGAAGCGAAAGAAGTATGTCAGGATCGTAGAATGTGGCAAACGGTAGTCTCTGCCTACCCCTGTGGGATACAGGCATGATTATATGTACTCGTATGTATGATTTAGACATCAAACAATTGAAAAATCTAAGTAAAAACCTTCCGTTGCAAAAACCTAATACACTCCGATTATAATTTAGTAAAGGTAATTTGAGCAATGACTTCAGCGTGCATTCTCAGTAACGTTGAAATAGAAGGAATGGGAATATGTAACAGAACCCTACTCGATTCAGTCACCTCTCACTTGACCATTTGTACACTGAAAGCCCTAAGAAACCTTAATAAGTAAGTAGGTGCGTGAGAATCCTCGTAACGATGGTCCGGGGACGAATTTGGGACAAATAGGAACACTTAGAGACACAAGCGATGTACAAATCTTGTTATTTCAATGTATATCTGATTTAGAAACCAATTTTAGTGTATTTTAAGTCTCTGACATACTTAAAATCCCTTACAACAGTATGCATGGAACCATAAATAACTTCGTAAAGATATTTCAGGGACAAATTTTGGCCCAATTTCAGATAAACAAAAACACTTAGGTGCACCTCGCGATGTTAACATAGCACAAAATATCCTAATAAATCGAGGTATATTTGATTTAAATATCGATTATAGAGTGCTTTAAATATACCAGGCGGAAATGAGTGGAAGGCTAGGGAGAGGGCGCCCGAGAAGGACCCTTCACGACCAGATTAACTGTCTCTTCCAGAAATGCCAAGTCCTTAGCACCCTCAACAGACGGAAGTGCTTAAAAATATATTATGAATGTGTGAAGCGAAAGAGTTATGTCAGGATCGTAGCATGTGGCAAACGGTAGTGCCTACCCCGTGGGATACAGGCGTGAATATATGTTATATCCTACTAATGTTATAGATATTAAAGTTTGTGGGTTTGGATGGATGTTTGTTAGTCTTTCACGCAAAAACTACTGCACAGATTTTGATGAAACATTACAGTATTATTGTTTATATATCAGAACTACATATAGGCTATTATTTATATAACGTTATTGAATAATCGAAATATGCGCGGGCAAAGTCGCGGGTAGAAGCTAGTACTTACATAATATTCTCCTCACATTGTTTCTCTAAAGTATACTACATACTGTCGCAAATGTTAAAGTAAGCGTACGTAATGGCCGGGTCGTTACTCAGCTCGGGGCGCGCCTCGCCGGTCATCCGTCAGCTTTTTGCAACCCTTACGAGCAATTCACATGGTATTGCCGGCTACTGGATAATACGGTTTATTCTAATGGCACGCTTGGCGAGTGAGAGCAACTGTTGATGCCGCGATGCCGTGATGCAAACACTTCGAGCAGCTGCTTGGCTCCTCGGTTCTTTCCGCCACTTAGGCTCCGCCCACCGGCTGACACCACTCACTCGCCGCTACGACGCTTCCCTCTCTCTACTCTAAATAACATAATGTTTCAGATCTGCCAGGTGTCACGCGACGGCTACTTTTTTTTTACGAAATTAGTTAAATTTTAATGGATTACGATGAGGAATGCCTGCACTTGCGATTACCGGTATTTATGGCAATGTCGAGTAATTATCCTCTATTTCTCAACGAAATGACAGTGACAGCGCGAGCGAATTTGAACGCGTGGGGGCGTGGCTTTTACCACAGAAATTCAATCCTTATGTATATTGACACAAGGTTTGTTTAGGTATTGGCAAACATTTGGACGTGCAGGGTAACGCTGGGAGGCTTTACAGTAGGAATATAAAACGGTACAGTATGCAGAGATGTTAACCTCTTAATAGTCGTAATTATCAAGAAGCTGGCGTTACCGTGTTAATGATACCTTATTATACAAGGGTGCATCATGAAGTGACATTCTCTTTAATCTAAAGAGATAGGCAACGAGTCGGTGGAGTTTTTTTTTCAGTTTTCTCTTTCTACTAGCAGTGTAGCTACTGTATTTAGACCTAAGAATGTTATATATGTTTGATGGTAAAATATTCATGAAAAATAAATACATCATCACGCCTGTATTCCCCGAAGGGGTAGGCAGAGGTGCACTGCAGTGCGCCCACATTTCGCCGATGTATTATTGGTCCCAATGTAAAAGGGAGCGAGCCTATTGCCATTATACCGGGCACATTACCCTTCGATACGAGGGAGATTTTTGAGCCATAGTCTATCACGCTGGCCCAGTGCGGGTTGGTGAACGTCACACGCCTTTTCATAGACGTGCAGGTTTCCTCGCGATGTTTTCCTTCACCGTTCAGCAAGTGGTAATCATTATTGAAAATGACATTCGCATATGAAAATTATCTCAGAGTTGCAAATTCAAATCCCGGAATTTGCACCTCTTACGTTCAAGGCAGGCGGTCTTGCCCACTAGGCTACCACTGCTTCGTTGTTTGGTGTACAATAAAGAGTATTATATATCTATTTAAATGTTCTTGGTCTTCCTCTTTCTCTGTCACCAGATCCCATTCAATCGATACTTGAGTAAAGAAACCAGAATCAGCGTTTTATATCGAAGTGAAACGCCGTTAAAGTCGACTAAGTAGTTTTATGCCCTGAAATTGCACTGGGGCGATCGAATTCTCTTGATTTCTTTTGAAAATGTACTCTAAACCAATATACATAAAGATTGAAGGTGCGTGGCAAAAACTATAGGTCTCGTGATTATATTCGCTCGCGTTAACGGTGACATTTCATTGAAAATCCTTTTTCGATGAGTTCAACCAAATTGAACTGTATTGACTGATCCAAAAAGATCATTATTCAACGAAAATTCATAGGCAGCGCGATCGAATTTTTAATCGTGATCATATTGATTTTACCACAGAAATTAGTTTTCATGTATATTGGACACAGAGTTATTTTCGGTTTTGGCAAAAATTACCATCCTAGCGTCTTGATGCCCTAGTATGCTCTGGGCTTGAAAGTACTACTACAGCCCTTTTAACGTCCCACTGCTGGGCACAGGCCTCCCCTCAATGCGAGGGGGATTCAGGCCATAGTCCACCACGCTGGCCCAGTGCGAGTTGGCAGACTTCACAAATCTATCAAGAACTAGACAAGTTCCCTCAGACATGCAGGTTTCCTCACGATGTTTTCCTTCACCGTTTCATAGCAAGTGATAATCTCAGATGAAAATGAGATTCGCACATAAATCCCAGAGGTGCGAGCCGGGGTTTGAACCCGCTCACTTTGATTTGCAAGACGTGCGTTCGACCACTCAGCTACCACAGCTACTTTAAAGTAAATATATTTTGATCTAAATATTCGTGTTTTAAAAGGTGATGGTGTAAATTCAGACGTCACATCAAAGAATTTAAAAACTTAAGTTTCATTCAAATTTGAAGATATTACGTTATCCCTAGACTCATGTCCTTTTGTGGAACTATTTTCAAAGTGTTCGATATTACAATGGGCAGCTTTGTGGCTTTCAGAAGCGCGAAGCTATTGTCGAATAACAAAAGTCGAGTCCATTTAAAAAATTAAAAAGCGCTACTGTAGAGGTCTTAAGGTTGAAAGTCGCACCTATTTAAACCCTAGGTCTTTTAGATACTTTGATAGCGCAAATATAATACGAGTACACCACGTTATTTCCCGAAGGGTAGGTAGAGGTGCAATGTAGTACACCCACACTTCGCCAATGTATTTTGGCGAGAATGTAATATAATTCCGAACCCATTTGCACTCATCTTTAAGAATTGATTCTTAAAACGTCTATGCAAGCTCCAATTACCTATTTGTAGAGTAAGAAAAAAGCTTTTCTGTCAAAAGTTCCTTCTCAAACTGGGCGTCAAGGCCCGCGCGTCAAAATGTTTGCCTCTACCAAAACGAACTATGTGTCTTCTTCTTCTTTTAGGGTTCCGTACCCAAAGAGTAAAACGGGAACCCTATTACTAAGACTTCACTGTGCGTCCTTCCGTCCGTCCGTCTGTCACCAGGCTATATCTCATGAACTGTGATAGTTAGACAGTTGAAATTTTCACAGATGTTGTATTTCTGTTGCCGCTATGACAAAAAATACTAATAATCAGAATAAAATATATATTTAAGAGGGCTCCCATACAACAATCGTGATTTTTTTGCTCGTTTTTATAGATAATGGTACGGAACCCTTCGTGCGCGAGTCCGACTCGCACTTGGCGGTTTTTTTTTTGTGGTCATAGCCAGGTCCCCACGCGGCTACGTCCGCTCGCGCTGTCGTTGTATAATAGACTTTTTATTGTGTCAATACAGTTCGTTTTGCTGTTGCAACAAATTTTACGCGCAAACGTAAACGCTCCAATGTGCCTTAAACATCTACGTAAGCCCCACTTATCTTTTTTTTTTAATAGCCATTATATGTCCCACTGCTGGGCAAAGGACCCCTTTCATCTCCACATGTCCCTATCCTGGGCCTGTTGTGGCCACGTGAGACAAACCTATTTTAAGAGTACGAAAAATGATTTCCAGTTAAATGGTGTCCTTTTATAAGAGTTAAGACCTGAATATATTTTTATCACAGAAATAAACGTAAAAATTTATGGGACGCAACACAATGGCCGCTTGAGCGCATTGTAGTGGCGAAGAGACCGGAACTGCTCGGCCGGGTCAAAGCTATCTCTTAATAACGTGATATTTGTCCTGTAGTTATGGTAGTCTATTAGGTAGAACGCCCAACTCAAACGTAAGGGGTGCACATTCAAACCCGGCCTCGCACTTCTGAGATTTTCATGTGCGAATGTCACTTGCTGAACGGTGAAGGATAACATCGTGAGGAAACCTGCACGAATATAGAAATGCGTGTGATGTTTACTGGGGCCCAAAATCTCCCTCGTATTGAGGGAGAATGTGCCCGGTATAATGGCAATAGGCTCGTCCCCTATTACATTGGGACCAAACTACATCGGCGAAGTGTGGGCGCACTGCAGTGCACCTCTGCCTACTCCTTGGCCACACACGTGAGACACGCTACAATTTGACATGACGGGCAATATTTAGATTTTTGTTTTGAACCTGAGCTGTACAATCCCAAGCTGATTTCTCATCCAAATAATACGTGATTTTGTAATATTTACAATACTAAAACGTACCAAGGTATAACAATTCACTCATTTAATTGCAGTTTTAAACCCAAAGCTGCATTTCCACAAACAACATATTACAGTTCACAAGGATGCAGTCCCGACGTTCAGAGAATAAGTCTTGGCATCCTCTTCTTTTCTTGGTGGCACACACGAGTGCGAGCGAGACGTAAATATCTGTGTTACTCCCAATAAATCCTTCTCAAGTAAGAGGCCACTAGAAAATAACGAGCCAGTAAATTCTTTGCGAGATGGGTTAAGCTTTGTGTTATACGGTCATCACCGTTGACTAACAAAATATGACTGGCACATATAAATAGAAATATACAAGCAAATATAGGTCTGCCATCTTTATTACACCTATCACCCATTTTGAGGGTTCCGTACCCAAAGGGTAGAACGGGACCCTATTACTAAGACGGGACCTATTATCCGCTGTCCGTCCGTCTGTGTGTCTGTCTGTCTGTGCGTCTGACACGAGGCTGTATCTCATGAACCGTGATATTAACATTTGAAATTTTCACAGATGATGTATTTCTGTTGCCGCTATAACAACAAACAACTAAAAAACAGAATAAAATAAATATTTAAGGGGGCTCTCATACAACAAACATGTTTTTTTTGCCGTTTTTATGGATACTGTACGGAACACTTCGTGCGCGAGTCCGACTCGCACTTGGCCGGTTTTTATTTATTTACCAGCTGAACCGCAACTTCGCACGCACAAAATTTTAGGAACCCCAATCATTTTCAATATTCTTAATGATTGTTTTCTGAAACTGCTACACAGTGTTAGAAAACTGAAAAAAAAGAATGAAATCGGTAAAATTAGCTGTATATCCTTAATCACTGTGTGTATCTCATTCAAGTTTTGGTCCACACCTGTTACCGGATTTCTGTTCAATGTGAACTTTTTGAGCTCAAAGTTTTCATAGAAAATAACTTGATCGTATTTCGATGATAGTAGGTACCTACTCTATCCCTTATTCCTGATTTCACTTATAACTAACTAACTACAGCTCTTTTAACGTCCCACTGCTGGGCACGGGCCTCCCCTTAATGCGAGGGGGATTCAGGCCATAGTCCACCACGCTGGCCCAGTGCGGGTTGGCAGACTTTACACATCTATCGAGAACTAGTCAAGTTCCCTCAGACGTGCAGTTTCCTCACGATGTTTTCCTTCACCGTTTCGTAGCAAGTGATAATCTCGGATGAAAATGAGATTTGCATATAAACCCAGAGGTGCGAGCTGGAGTTTGAACCTGCACATATTGCCAAACAACACATAGGTACTCATCGTATGATCCCAATGAAATCGCGCATGCGCATGCGCATCGAAAATGTAGTACAATCGCGCATGCTACGATACTTTGGGCATGTCTCTAGACGAGATGGTGACTCCATAGAGCGGCTGGTAGTACAGGGAAAGGTAGAAGGAACCAGATCGCGCGGCAGGTCACCTATGCGCTGGACTGACCAAGAAAAGTCCGCAGTGGGCAACCGTGTGTCTGACTGCGTGAGGCAGTCTGCTAACAAACAGCGATGGCGTGAGATCGTTCGGAGAGCTGTGTCCACCCCTGCCACCGACGTGGATGCCTCGATGTGACCACGACCGCTCTGTCAAGAGCGAAACGAATGAGAAGAAGAGTTTGTGAGAACGGGTGGATGTTTCTTACTCTTTCACGCAAAAACTACTGAATAGATTTTGATGAAACTTTGCAGTATTATTGTTTATACATCGGAATAACGTATTGACTATAATTTATGATGATATTGAATAATGGCAGTCGGACGAAGGCGCAGGTAGTAGCTAGTGATTACTTAAACTGTATGTGACCAAAGGTTGTAGGCTTGTTATACCGATTTTGAAACATGCTGTATAAGCATTCCGTAGCCAATTAAAAAGCGCGTCGCTCTCATTTATTCGCAACACGCCGTATATTCACAGGCCGTGATAAACCCGATGACGCTGTCGCGCTACTGAAATATTAATCTACGTCCCGGATTTTTAGGGTTCCGTGGTATCAAAACAGTTATTTTTAACATTTTTATCCACATCACATTACTTAATCACAACAACACGAGACCGCTATTTGTTGAGGATTGGAGAAGAGGCATTTGCTCAGAAATGGGGCAGGAATATAGGCTAACAAATAAAAATACATTATCATCACGCCTGTGTTTCCCGGAGGGGTATACAGAGGTGGACTGCAGTGCAACTACACTTAGCCGATGTATTTTGGTCCCAATTTAATAGGGGGTGAGCCTATTGCCATTATACCGGGCACATTCCCCCGTATACGTGGAAAATTTGGGCCTTACTAAAATAAATACATCATCACGCCTGTATTCCCCGAAGGGGTACAGAGGTACACTGTAGTGCGCCCACACTTCGCCGATGTATTTTGGTCCCCATGTAATAGGGGGCGAGCCTATTGCCATTATACCGGGCACATTCCCCCTCAATACGAGGGAGATTTGGGCCATAGTCCACCACGCTGGCCCAGTGCGGGTTGGTGAACTTCACACGCCTTTCTATAGACGTGCAGGTTTCCTCACGATGTTTTCCTTCACCGTTCAGCAAGTGGTAATCATTGTTGAAAATGACATTCGCACATGAAAATTATCTCAGAGGTGCGGGCCTGGGATTTCAACTTGCACCCCTTACGTTCAAGGCGGGCGTTCGTGCCCGCGAGGCTACTACTTAGGCCTTAGTCTTTAACGCAAAAACTACTGAGCGGATTTTAATGAAACTTTGCAGTAGGTATTGGAACGTAGTTCCTTATCGCGCGTTGCGAAAGGGGGCTAGACGGAAAAAATTAAGACTGTAACGACACTCTTACATATGTGTGTGTGATTTTTATTGTACCACACTTTTAATATATGTGTGTGATTTTTATTTATACATTTATGTAACGATTTCGATTTCGGTTTCGATTTCGATTTCGGTTTCGATTTCGGTTTCGGTTTCGATTTCGATTCCGATTCCGATTCCGATTCCGATTCCGATTCCGATTTCAATTTCGATGTATGTATAAGTACAATTTTTTTGCTTTTTTTATTTCAAAAGGAACTTCGTTCCATCCGGGTGTCCCTTGACACCTCTCAAGTATTTTTGCTACAGAATACATTTTTAAATAAAAGTAAAGTTAATTCGCACGCTTCAGTGGATACATATAATAAATAAAGTAGGTACCAGGACAGCAGAAGCCTTGAGGATGTTAATCTTCGAGGCTTAACGTCTAAAATCAAATTACAATAGTTTTTTATTCTATAAACATCAGAATAACATATAGGCTATATTTATATCGAGGGGTGAAAGGCTATTTGTCTTAAGCGACACTTTTGGGCGATATTGACTTATATACATATTTGAAATCAGCGATTTTTTCTGCGCCGAATGAGTATGCTCTCCTGTAAATTTCTTCTTCTTTTTTTACGAAATGAGTGAAATGATGATATTTTGATGGAATAAGATGAGGAATGCCTGCACCTGCGATATGCGGTATTTATGGCAATGTCGAGTAATTATAGCAAGGACAAATTCAATAAATACACATTATAAATAAAAATGGATAATGACAGTGATAAAGATGGCGGATGAAAAAACTCCTGTAAATTTAAAAAAAGTCATATTAATGCATATTAATGTCAAAGATATTAAGTCAAGCTAGTATAAAAAAAGCGGCTCTTATCTGCCAAAATAAAATGGTTACGGTGTAGTTTATTGACAGTCCCTTTTTATCGCTTGATACATTTTCATATTAGAAAATTATGTCTCTTTTACGCACTTAGGTCTTTAAACGTATCGAGCAAATTTAACGTATATAGTTAGCTCACCCTTGCATTGCGTAACCGCTGAAAACACGACAGAAATGTCAGAACCCTCGTATAAAACACGAAGCGCTCTTCACTGGTGTTTTTCCTTTACAAAAATATAACACACAGCAGCTCATTTTATCGGCAACATCATGAGGAACTCGTGCTGGGAATGTTTAAAACGCAAAAAGTTGTTGCGAATATTTCCATCTCACTTCGACGTTACAACTTGAATTTATATTGAACTTGTTTGGCGAAAGGGATGACTTTACACACAAAGTTTACGAATGGTGAAGTAACCTTTACCAGTGCGCGTCTAAGCATGATTGTGTTATAAAATCTTCTTCTTTTATTTTACGGAATGATGAAATTTTCGTAAAATACAATGAGAACCTCCGCCTTTTAACAAGCTTTATATTAGCTTGCAACGTATGTATGTCCGGGTGGAAACTTGCAACTGAATTTTAAATCAGTTATCTTTAACCGATTGAACTGAAATTTGGTATACACGCTTACTTTGGATGACAATGCATGCTTTGCTATGTGACGTCATTCTAATTCCAATATGGCGGATCATCTAAGATGGCGGATTAGTTATTTCTGCACTACCACAGTCATCATTTGCCTTACCTTATCCCATTATTTGGGGTCGGCGCAGTATGTCCTTTTCTTCCATTCGTCTCGCTTTTCCGTCATACCAACATCGACTCCGATCTCAATCATATCACTTTTTACACACTCCATCCATCTTTTCTTTGGTCTTCCTCTCGCTCTGTATCCATCAACATTCATACTCATCACTCTTTTAGTCACATGCTTCTCATCTCTTCTCATCACATGCCCAAACCATTCTAGTCTCTTACTTCTCACTTTTTCTGTTATGGGCGCTACTTTTATACTACCTCTAATATGTACATTCCTCACCTTATCCATTCGCGTCACTCCACACATCCATCTCAACATTCGCATCTCGGCAGAGTGGAGACGTTTCTCTTCACGCACTTTAGCCGCCCAGCATTCCGAGCCACTGCACTACCACAGTATGGGTATCAAATGAAATGGCTTGCTGAGGAGAACACGAAAATTAAGGGCAATAAGATAAAAACTTGTTTTTTAAATATATAATACATCATCACGCCTGTATTCCCCGAAGGGGTAGGCAGAGGTGCACTGTAGTGCACCCACACTTCGCCGATGTATTTTGGTCCCAATGTAATAGGG
The DNA here is from genome assembly GCA_914767695.1 of Ptilodon capucinus. Classification (NCBI taxonomy): domain Eukaryota; kingdom Metazoa; phylum Arthropoda; class Insecta; order Lepidoptera; family Notodontidae; genus Ptilodon; species Ptilodon capucinus. The sequence goes on along the minus strand of OU611830.1, from coordinate 2,840,287 downwards.
GGCGAGCCTATTGCCATTATACCGGGCACATTCCTCCTCAATACGAGGTAGATTTGGGCCATAGTCCACCACGCTGGCCCAGTGCGGGTTGGTGAACTTCACACGCCTTTCTACAGACGTGCAGGTTTTCTCACGATGTTTTCCTTCACCGTTCAGCAAGTGGTAATCATTGTTGAAAATGACATTCGCACATGAAAATTATCTCAGAGGTGCGGGCCTCGGATTTGAACTTGCACCCCTTAAGTTCAAGGCGGGCGTTCTTGCCCACGAGCTTGTTTTTAAAAAGGTTTTTTACCATTAATTTATTTGAAGTCGGTTTAAAACTATAGCTAATTAAATTTAGGGTATTAATTTTATTTAAACATCACCTACAAATTTAAATTTATGTGCGAATCTTATTTTCATCCGCGATTATCAACTGCTATGAAGCGGTGAAAGAAAACATCGTGAGGAAACCTGCACGATTGAGGGATCTTGACTAGTTCTCGATAGATGTGTGAAGTCTCCCAACCTGCGAAGAGCCAGCGTGGTGGACTATGGCCCGAATCCCCCCCGCAGTGAAGGGAGGCATGCACTGCTGGCGATAAAAGAGCTATAGTTAGGTAATAACTACGGCTGCACCTAAGATTAACGGGCATTCTGCCAATTTCAAGTAATTAATAACGAGAACAATTAATGTAATAAATACACATTATAAAAAAAATGGGTGACTATGGCGATAAAAATGTTAGAACTCGAGAAAAATACACAATCCACTTAATGTACGTTCAAAACGATATTGACCCTAATCCGGTAGTAAGTACCCTAAGGCGGTAAAAATACAAATTTATATTTGAACATCGAAGCTAGCAGAAATGTTAGATTTCCATCCAAAGTAGCTTACGGAATAAGCTATTGGGAGCCGCACGAGGCGGCTTCCGGATCGATGCCTTTGACGACACTGAGAATATTCCTCTTAAAAGTCATTGTAAGGCCATATTATCAAGAGATCCCGTGGCTTCAGAAATGAAGAGGCAATGAATTATACATCATACAGGTGCACTGTAGTGCGCCCACACTTCGCCGAAGTATTTTGGTCCCAATGTAATAGGGGGCGAGCCTATTGCCATTATACCGGGCACATTCGCCCTCAATACGAGGGAGATTTGGGCCATAGTCCACCACGCTGGCCCAGTGCGGGTTGGTGAACTTCACACGCTATAGAAAGCTATAGACGTGCAGGTTACCTCACGATGTTTACCTTCACCGTTCAGCAAGTGGTAATCATTGTTGAAAATGACATTTGCACATGAAAATTATTTCAGAGGTGCGGGCCTGGGATTTGAACTTGCTCCCCTTACGTTGAAGGCGGGCGTTCTTGTCCGCGAGGCTACCACTGTTTGAATTGATATGACCAAAGGCAAACTTATCAATCGTGCATACCAGATAAATACCTGCTCAATGCACGTTAGATTTAGGGCACCTAGACTTCGTCTTTTACGATCTTATTCTAGAACCTATTGTAAATAGGTTACACATCAATTAATTACAGTTAATGAATTTAACTTTATTGTCAACCTCATGAAAGTACTAGGATAGCATAAATTAGAAGCGTATTTGTAGATTTAATATTTAGTCATTTAAGTTTAGTCGTGATTTTTTTTTTCACAATAAGTACCAAGAAAGCATAAATAAAAAACATTATAAGGTGCAACCATTACTTTACTCTAATTCAGGCACAATTTTTATTAAAAAAAAATTTCACTAACGTAAATATACCAGGATGGCATAACTACACAGCATGTACAGCGGATGTTTTGTAATTTTTAGTAGCCAGATTTTAACTACATTTTTTGTGCAATATTAATTCATAAACCACATAGTAGTACCAGGACAGCATAAATAACAAGGTTGTTTTTTAGAGCGGTTGCTCTGTTGAAAGTTTCAGCGTTCATAAGTCTGGCTAACGCCCTGGCTGAAGGTCGAGGATCCCCACCAGGGCAGTTGGCATACATCATGTTATGTTCACAATCCTGAAAAAAAAATCTATAAGTACTTGCATAACACTCAGATAGCCGCGCGGCCAAATTTTTCTCAACACCAAATTGACTCTGTGTCAATATTAATAGAGAATAAATTTCTGTAGTAAAAGCATGGAGATAAAACGGAGATGGCATTTCGAGCCCGCGCTGGGGTAAATTTTTCTGGTTAATCTGACTCCGCCATTGTTGTTTTCCCATATTGTTGCCGTATACTACAGGTACATGAAATATCAACAATAGCGGAGAAAATTTCATAGGGGTTTTCCTCCACGCATTTTCAATAAAACTTTTTTCACTATTTTGTACGGAGGTACGGAGTACTATACCTAATAATAAATGGACTCACCACCAGCAACTTGCCCTTAAATATCGCCTTGTGACATCCGAGGTACCGTACTACAGGTATGAGCCACAACCAGTTCTCGAAGAGGGTCATATCACATTGTATTGGGACCGGTCTATCATCACAGACAGGACTATTGTAGCCAATAAGCCTGATATTGTGCTGATAGATCGCCAAGAGCGCCGTGCAATGATTATCGATATCACTGTCCCTCATGACGAGAATCTCGTGAAAGCAGAGAAAGATAAAGAAAGCAAGTATCTTGATCTGGCTCTCAAGGTTGTCGACATGTGGGACATTGATGCGGCAATCATTGTACCGATAGTCGTTTCCGCCCATGGCTTATTAGCCAAGAGCCTCGACAAACACCTAAAGAGGCTCGCGTTAGGCAGCTGGATCAAGGGATAGATTCAGAAGGCAGTACTTCTGGAGACGGCGCGCATTGTGAGGAAGTTCCTCTCTCTGGAGCCCTAACCAGTGGTAACTAGGACCCTGTTCCAGATGCCGGTGGGGAACTGTTTTTTATATTTTTAAATGTATTTTTTATATATATATTTAAAAATGTAATTTATAAGAAAGATCAGAAATAAAGGAGATAAAATGGACTCAAAAATAAAACCTGAGATATTAATAAAAAACGAATAAAACACAAAATTCCGTTTCAACTGTAACAAAACAAAGTTTCCAAAAATGTTCTAACTACAATGTAAACTCGTATCATTCAACAATATGTTAAACCCACGAAAAAGCCGTGCAAATTTGAACTCTAAAATGAAAAGCAGCAAAGTTTAATTTGCTCTGAACGATTACGACACCGTATTTCGAAGTGGTATCACACCGTTGTCCCCTTTGCAACGAAATTGTAAAGGGAGTTTGAAACTTCCCAAAAACCCAGCGAAATGCTGACATGGACATGAGGACTACCATCGTTTCTCAAGTCCAATAATACAAGACTCGATAACAATTTTTGTATCGAGAACTAATTATGGTATTTGGGGCGGATTGGACTAATTATTCAAGCGTAGGGCACTCGGCTCACTGGTTGCGGGTTTGATTTCAGTCAGCGGCAAATTCGGGACCTTTCAGAATTTGCCCTAATCTAGTTCACATGGTCCCTATAGGTACTATATGCACCATACAATCTCACTAAACGATCCTAGTTGCAATTAGAATAAGATTCAATTTAGAAGAGGTATTTCCAAAATTTGCCGCTATCGGGGATTGAACCCCTAACTTACAAATGTAGTAGGTCAAGCGCCATACGTTCGAAGCACTAGACCAAACCGCCAACTAGAACCATTAAATGATCTATACAAATATTACAAAGAGGAAAGATTTGTGTTTTTGTATGTAACGATTTAACTTAAAAACTAATGGACCGATTTCAAAAATTCTTTTGCCGTTAGAAAGATATATTATCACTGAGTAACATAGGCTATATTATAAATCCGTGCGAAGCCGCTAGTAGTAAATAAATATATATCTCGAGACACCACATACGCATCGCATGATCCCAAACAAAGCAACGCTTGTACTATGGGCACAATACAATGGACTGGGGGCGATCCCAGATACACCCATACGAGGGAAAATTCCGAAAGTTGTTGCTGACAAGAATTGAATCAGAAACCACCAGCAGACATAGCACGACCGCGTTGATATAAGTACTATCGCTACCAACTGCCAGCTTTTTTTCTACAATACATAGTTCGATGTGAAGGCATTTTTTCGAAGAGATAAAATTAATGTCTACGCGGTCATGCTGAGACTTCTGGTAGAGTGAATCAAGCGGCCTACGATCGAACCAATAGACCAGTGATGGGCAAAGTACGGCCCGCGGGCCAGCTCCGGCCCGCGAAAGTATTTAATCCGGCCCGCCGACGGTTCTTCGACATGATTTTTATTTTATGAGATAGGGAGGCAAACGAGCAGACGTTTCACCTGATGGTAAGTGATCAACGCCGCCCATAGACACCTGCAACACCAGGGGCATCGCAGGTGCGTTGCCGGCTTTTAAGAAATGAGTAGGATCGTTTCTTGAAGATACCTTTGTCGCATCGGTCCAGGAACACCGCTGCAGGAAGTTCATTCCACAATTTGGTGGTGCGAGGGAGAAAATTCCTGGTAAATCGCACTGTACTGGAACCCCATTCATCCAGATGGTGAGGATGGTAATGCAGTCTGTGGCGAGCCGTGCGATGGTGGAATTCAGTGGCAGGTATAATACCGAACAATTCCTCGGAACACTCTCCATGATAGAAGCGGTAGAAAATGCAGAGAGAGCCTACATCTCTACGCAACGCCAGAGGGTCTAGTATATGGCCCGCGATAATTATATTTTGACGGTCCAGAAGTATAAAGTAGATTCTACTTAGTACAGTTGAAAACAAAATGCATTTATGCTAAAAATCTGGCCCTCCTCTGAAATTTCTTAAACTTTCTGGCCCTTCATTAAGAAAGTTTGCCCACCACTGCCCTTGACGAAGCAGTCGACGAGAACCTTTAGTATGCCCCGTAGTTTCTTGTCCAAAGCGTAACAAATTAGATTGTGTGGAACATCTCATCGTGGAATAAGGTTTTAATATTACAAAGTACGAATTATAATATCCATTTGAGTTAGTTCTCAAAGAGAGAGCGTGCGTCATAAATGGCTGTATAAATAACGTCGCTTTTCGAGTTAAAAAAGTAAGATAAGTCTACGTTTAGTATTGCAAAAAAACAAACAGTTTTTAGTGGATATACGGCCTTCTGCCGGTACTCCCACATAACCCTGCTACTTTTCCCCAGGTGGCAGGGAATCCATAAAGGATTTACCGATATCATCATCATTTGCCTTACCTTGTCCCATTATTTGGGGTCGGCGCGGTATGTCTTTTTCTTCCATTCATTTCGCTTTTCCGTCATACTGACATCCACTCCAATCTCATTCATATCACCCTTTATATAGTCCATCCATCTTTTCTTGGGCCTTCCTCTCGCTCTATATCCGTCCACATTTATACTCATCACTCTTTTAGTCACATGATTCTCATTTCTTCTCATCACGTCCAAACCATTCTAATCTCCTACTTCTTACTTTTTCTGCTATGGGCGACACTTTTATACTACCTCTGATATACACATTTCTCACCTTATCCATTCGCGTCACTCCACACGTCCATTTCAACATTCGCATCCCGGCAGAGTGGAGAGGCTTCTCTTCGCGCACTTTAGCCGCCCAGCATTCTGAGCCGTACGTAATCACCGGTCTTATAACCGATTTTTTTTAAAAAAAGGTCTAGTGGTCTGAACGTAGGCTTTTTGGCTAGTGAGCAGAGAACTAGGTGGTGGCGCGAATTTACCCTGATCTGGGTGTATCTCGGATCGCTCCCAGTCCACTGTATAGTACCCATGGAACAGGCTTTGATTAGTTTGGTATCACACAATTGTCTGACGATATTTATTTAACGCACCTGAAACACATCTCCTTCAGAGACGATTACTGAGAACTTCTGAAGTGTCATGGCCTGCTCGTACGAACAGACTGTCGGCTTGTCGAACAATACGTCGAGGGTGCATCGTCGGAACTGGGCCCTGGCGCTGCGGGATTTAACAAAAAGCATTAGGACCCGTCAATTCTACCGTTTTATTACTAAAAGGCTGTTAAACGAGTAAAATCAATTATATGGCTCACATCATCATGTCAATATCCTCCCAAGAGCTAGCAATGCAGGGTGCACTTCGCAGATTATTCACTTTCACTTATTTGGTCACAATGTAATAGGGAGCGAGTACATTGCCATTATACCTGGCACATTTCCCCTCAATAATTATAGAGATTTGGGCCATAGTCCACCACGCTGGCCCAGTGTGGGTTGGTGAACTTTACACACCTTACTATAGACGTACAGGTTACTTTACGATGCCATCTCCGTTCAGCAGGTAGTAATCATTATTGAAAATTCCATTCGGGCAAGGAATGCAAAAATCCCAGATTCGCTGGCCTCGGTATTTCTCGGTATTTAAACTTTCAAACTAGATTCAAGGCGGGCTTTCTGCCTAGAGGCTACCACTGCTTGAAAATGTACTCTGTGCCCATGTCCTTAAATATTTAATTTCTGTGTCAAAAGGTCTTCCTGATACATCCTTCCCAAACTAATAAAATATGCTAGCTTGCATAAGGTTCTAATTTTAATGTATATCTATTTACCAGCATAAAGAAAAATGCGTTTCAAAGTGTGTCCATTCGTGAGTCGTGTTCTTCTGTTCATCAACCAGCATCTTGAATAGTGAATAGCACTCCTCCCAGGAATTGGACGCGTTGTCTATGCAAAATGGCAGTGTGTCGTATCCTGTGATTAAAATAATACCTTAGATACTTTATACATAAAGTCACTATTCCCACAAAATTATGAAGTGTAGTACTACAAACTTAGGGACCCTAATTACCCGAAAAATGCGTTTGACTCATTTACCGCAGAACCCTATTTTTTAAATAAAAGTAGTTTATGTTAATTCTTGTGAGATCAGCTATCTACCGGTGAACGTCCCGTCAAAATGAATCCATTATTTTTGTTTATTGACGATTCATAAGTGCCTGTATTGGTTTATACAGGGCGTCCCACGGATATGCCACATGGAGGGAAAGTACCTTGAATATTGTAGATGGAACATTTTACTAAAACAAGACATTATTTGAATTTACAAATCAATTTAAACTGCATTCATAGATATTTAAATAATTACATGGTTGAACCGGGAATCGAAACCGTTACACGAGAAAAGTAATCACCCTGCAGCTTTGGCATACCGATCGAAAGGATTATTTTTTGCTAAATAACATAGTGTTAGAAATAAAAGGAAGACCATTAATTTCCGTGCCGTAAAATATACTCACTATTTTAGTTCAACTACTGGCCTAAACAAAATGTTCACGTGTTCAACCAGCAATGTAACTTACGCGACAGGAACCACTCGTCCTCACAGACGTGTGAGACCACGTGCATATGACCACGGATGCTCTCTTCATTGAAGTGGCTCTCCGTAACGTCTTTGCAATCAGCGTTCCAGTCTATAGCGCAGTTCGTCAAGTGACGTATGGCCCTACCAAATGGTTGAACAATACATACAATAATTCGAAACTACAGGGAGTTTCAGAAGCCCAAAATAATACTTTGACGTCAGTATCGGGTACAACTTAACAATCAGATCGAAATTAGATTATGTTTTTTCAAATTTTTTTTCGTCTTCAATTTCTATAACTAGTGATATCTCGAGTCCTATGTAAAATTTGCATGTTCTGTTTTGTAGTCACCCTTCATAAATGTAGTTTACACTGCTGAATAGTGTTATGGAGTACCCAAATGCCACGATACCAGTGACAAATGTTCAAAGGTACATAACTCAGAAACTATGATCGTAAGGTATAAACTGTCTTCACTAAGCGTCCACATATGAGCTACCTTATATATACCCAAAGTATTATTGAGGACTTCTGAAAGACCCTGTATATCTGAATATATAAAAATGAATCCCTATTCCCCATGGTCACGCCATAACTTGAGAACGACTTTATCGATTTCATTTATGTTCTTTTCAAAGTTTTCAAATACTTTGTGGAAGGATCAAAATTAAGAAAATTAAAAATGATTATTGATCTTTAATTGGTAAATACATCATCATCATCACGTCTGTATTCCCCGAAGGGGTAGGCAGAGGTGCACTGTAGTGCGCCCACACTTCGCCGATGTATTTTGGTCCCAATGTAATAGGGGGCGAGCCTATTGCCATTATACCGGGCACATTCCCCCTCAATACGAGGGAGACTTGGGCCATAGTCCACCACGATGGCCCAGTGCGGGTTGGTGAACTTCACACGCTTTTCTATAGACACGCGTGCAGATTTCCTCACGATGTTTTCCTTCACCGTTCAGCAAGTGGTAATCATTGTTGAAAATGACATTCGCACATGTTCTTAAATTGCCAGCTAGTTATTAGCACTCGTGCACACTGGGGCATCAGAACGGCCGCGTAATTTTTTTGTCTATTCCTAAACTGTATTGAATCATAATATTACAGCCCTTTTTTACGTCCCACTGCTGGGCACAAGCCTCTCCTCAATGCGAGGGGGATTCAGGACATAGTCCACCACGCTGGCCCGGTCCGGGTTGGCAGTCTTCACACATCTATCGAGAACTAGTCAAGTTCCCTCAGACGTTCAGATTTCCTCACGATGTTTTCCTTCACCGTTTCATAGCAAATGATAATCTCGAATGAAAATGAGATTCGCACATAAATCCCAGAGGTGCGAGCCGGGGTTTGAACATGCACACTTTGATTGCAAGGCGTGCGTTCGACCACTCGGCTACCACTGCTGAATATTGAATCATAGAAAAAGCTTATTCTTCAACGAAATTACACTGACGAAGTGAGCGCAATTTGACGCATGGTCCCGTCGTTTTTGCCAGAGCAATTCCATCTTTATGCATATTGATAAATGAATATTGACAGATAACACATACTCATCGTATAATCCCAGAAGCCACCATACAATGAATTGGGGCGATCCCAGATTCTGGGTATAAGCCCGGAATCCAGAAACCCAGGAGAATTACAAAAAAAAAATACAAGTAGTGTCGTCGCTTTTACCACAGCCATTAAATCTTTATACATACTATGCAATTCAAATAAGAATAGGAATGTCAATAACCTCTATCTGTCAAATGTCACTTGAAAAGTATGGTTTGCAAAAAACTTATTCGCATATGAATCTTAATAGTCTTACATCGAATTTAAATAAAAAGGTTGAATTAGTAGTAAATTGTCTTAATGTAATATTTAATTATGTAAAGTAATAGTTTGTGTTTTAAAACCATACCATAACCTTTTTTATTTTCATTTTTGGCGTAAAGACCCAGAGGCCATGCCAAAATTATTAAAGAAAAGAAAATAAGGACGCCAGTCGCCATTTTGTCATTGTTAGCATCGTCGTGCGACTGAGTGCATTTTTCACTCAACCCGTGCAAATAAATTTTTGTTAAAAAATATCTTGCTTTGCTCACCCTACCTAACTGGTTAGAATTGACAGCTATGACGTCACAATATGGTGCAAAGTTGATCCTATTCTCATTTGAATCGCATAGTATAGACACTCGCAATGTGGCACTAGGCGCAAATATTATATTGGGACCAAAATACATCGGCGAAGTGTGGGCGCACTACAGTGCATCTCTGCCTACCCTTTCGGGGAATACAGGCGTGATGATGTATTATTATTATTAGTATAGACACAGAGTTCGTTTTTTACGAGCTAGAGTCGAAGCCCCAGTGTGCGAGAGGGGAAGCTTTATAATATTTACTTGCACCAATCATTAATTTTCGAAGGAGTCGGTGGTGATTTTCTGCTGGAATTATACATCATGGCCGCCTCCATGGTACAATTTAGTGCATATCTCGGGAACTCTTCGCAGTTTATATTCTTCATGAAAACCAACTTCTCATTGTCCTTATCGATTGCTGGTACGATGGGTTCAAACTCCAATAGTTCTGCAGTCGGCACGGGAGCTGAACTAGGTTCTGAGTCGACATAATCGTATAGATCTGTAGTGAAATAAAATAAACACATCGAAACGACTCTACTCCTCAAAAGCGTAGGCAGAGGTACTCTGCAGTACATCCCCACTTCGCCAATGTATATCAGATTATAATAGGGAATGAAGCAGTGGTAGCCGAGTGGTCGAACGTGCAGGTTCAAACCCCAGCTCGTACCTCTGAATTTTACGTGTGAATCTCATTTTATTTTTTTGTGAGATTATCACTTGACTAGCTCCCGATAGACGTGTGAAGTCTGCCAACCCGCACCGGGCCAGCGTGGTGGACTATGGCTTGAATGCCCGTTGCATTGAGGGGAGGCCCGTGCCCAGCAGTGGGACGTTAAAAAGGGCTGTAGTAGTAGTAGTGATAGGGAGCGAGCCTATTACCATTATACCGGGCACATTCTCTCTTTTTACGAGGGTGATTCGGGTCATAGTTTACAACGCTGGCCCAGTGCGGTTGGTGAACTTCACACGCCTTTATATACATACAGGTTAGCTGGTATTTCAGCCAGTGTCAAGGAATTTCGGTCAATTCACATGCAAGAGCAAATTCAATCAATTCACATTATAAATGTGTGACGAATGTTTGAAATCTTATACTTTTAAAAATTGAATTAATCAAACAGTATTCTAATTGCTTGAGACTTACAGACAGCGTGCAAATGTTCCAAAAGGATTGTAAATATCAAATGTACTATCATTTCTCGTTCATATCAGCGAGTTAAGATAATTTCTTCCAATTTTTCACATGTCTGCTACTGGATCGGTGGGGATAAATCTTCTTCTTCTTCTTTTTTTACGAAATGAGTGAAATGATGATATTTTGATGGAATAAGATGAGGAATGCCTGCACCTGCGATATGCGGTATTTATGGCAATGTCGAGTAATTATAGCAAGGACAAATTCAATAAATACACATTATAAATAAAAATGGATGGTGACAGTGATAAAGATGGCGGATAAATATTCTGTGATGTCATGTCTGACATTCATTTGACTTGCAGAAAATATTTCGTGAGTCTATGACTCAAATTTATGGTTATTTTAATTTTTATTAATAGACTCTTGTCGGGGTCAGCCGCCATATTTATCACCATATTTACCCTTTCACTATGGAGTGTAGATACATATAAGGAGATCAATCTGTGTATAATAGAAGTGTCCGTCGAAATGCATTAAATCATTCAGCATCAGGCACATTCGCATCAGGTGGCATTATTTTGTCAATTTTGACAATGATATTAATTTTTTTAACTCTGCATACTTCAGTTCATACACCAGCGCCACTGTGGAAGGTGTTTGAACTGTTATTTATTGCATACAGCTGGACACTTTTATATATCTTAACGCCACATAGCAGAATGCATTGTCATCCAAAATAAGCGTGTATGCCTAACTTCAGCTCAATCGGTTAAAGATAACTGATTTAAAATTCAGTTACAAGATTCCACCCGGACATACATACATTGCTAGTTAATATCCTATATATGAATACAATTTTATTTAGAAAAATAAGCCCAAAATTAATTACCTCCATAGGTGACAAGAGGGCTGGCTCTTTCCTCGCTCAACGAATAGGACTTGCTATTCAACGAGGAAATGCAGCCAGCGTTCTTGCCACCATCCCACGCGGATCAAGTCTTTTTTAATTAATCAATATATATGTTTTCTCCTTTTTAGGGTTCCGTACCCAAAGGGTAAAACGGGAACCCAATTACTAAGACTTCGCTGTCCGTCCGTCCGTCCGTCCATCCGCCCGTCTGTCACCAGGCTGTATCTCATGAACCGTGATAGTTAGAGAGTTGAAATTATCACAGATTATGTATTTCTGTTGCCGCAATAACAACAAATACTAAAAAACAGAATAAAATAAATATTTAAGGGGGCTCCCATACAACAAACGTGTATTTTTTCCGTTTTTATAGATAATGGTACGGCACCCTTCGTGCGCGAGTCCGACTCGCACTTGGCCGGTTTTTTAGTTATTAATTATGTATCTTTGTAACTTAATGTATACGTTAATATAAAGCCGTAATGTAAACCGCCGTTAATGTAAACGTCAGTTTCATGCATGCATCAATGAATGCATGAAACTTTACACCGTGAAACTGTTGATGAAACTAATGCCACGAAACTACTTTCACGCCACTAGTTTCGTAATGTAAATACGGCTTTAAGCTTGTAATAAACTAGACAACATTATTTTATTCACGAAATCTAATATACAGGGTGTATCAAAAGTCCGAAATAATATTGTAAGTACCACATATACGGGAGCTCATATGTAGATGCTTAGTTAAGACAGATTATACCTAACTAACATAGTTTCTGAGATATGTACCTTTGAATATTTGTCACAGGTATCGTGTTCTGGCCTTTGCGTACATTCATAAGCCTATTCAGCAGTGTAAACTATACTTATGAGGGGCGGCTAACAATATCCACAAAACAGAATATCCAAATTTTTCATAGAATCCAAGTTGTAGAAATAGACGACGAAAAAAAAATGGTCGAATTTCGATCACATTTTTATACCATTCATTTGTATACCCGATACTGATGCAAACGTCAAAGTATTATTTCGGACTTCTGAAACATCCTGTTTATGAGTGAGATAGAACGTACTTACGTTAGTACTACGTAAATAAATAGAACAATCTTAATGCATTAACCGTAACCATTGAACGTGAAATAGGATTTGAAGTCCACATTAAAGTACCTACTACAGCCACAGACGCGTCAAAAATCTCGCGTATTCATACCAAAACGAACTCTATTCACTCATAGAAGAAGCACAATGTCGCATGATCATACAGCTCATGTTATTGAAATTCAATACTGATTGAAACTCACGCCTGTATCCCACAGGGTAGGCAGAGACTACCGTTTGACACATGCTACGATCCCGACATATCTCTTTCACTTCATCCACATTCATACATCTTTTCATGCACTTCCGTCGGTTGAGGGTGCTACGGACTTGATCTTTCTGGGAGAAACCGTTAATCTGGTCGTGAAAGGTCCTTCTTGGGCGCCTTCTTCCTACACTTCCGCTCACGTTCGCCTGATATATTTCTTTCGTCAGTCTACTTTCACTCATTTTCTCTACATGGCGGAACCACCTCAACATAGGTACATTAATCTCACCGCCTCATCCTTCAGCTTTGAAATTCAATCTTTGTACATATTGACACAGAGTATATTTTCAAAGTCAAGCTATTTAGCTCGCCCCAGTGTGTGTACAGTGTAATAGCGTTTTCGTGTTAAAGGCAAGTATACCGACCGCTAAATCAGTGTTTAACGTACAAAGTGCTTGATTAATTAGGTATTCGGGGATTTATCGAGCACTTACAACGCATACGTTTACCGAGAGCGATTTCAATTACAGTTACCTATACAGGGAGCTTCAGATATTCAAAATAACAGCAGACCATTAACAAACCTTCTTGTAGATTAACAACACGTTCAATCGGTAATGATAAGCATGGAATTAGGAAGACAATAAGCGCAGACCAGTGGTAACATTAATTAAGTTTAGAGTTCATTGGCTTACAATTCAGTGTTCGATCATCCAATCAGTGGACAAATAGGGAGACATAGACATACAGATGGACAAATAAATAGATGGACAGACCGACACATGGACAGATGAGCAGATGGCAGATGGACAGATGGACAGATGGACAGATGGACAGATGGACAGATGGACAGATGGACAGATGGACAGACGGACAGACAAAGTCAAATCATTTATTTCTGTATAGGCCTACGGTGGCACTAGGGAGACAGCCAAACAGATATCCAGGCAAAAGGACACACGGACAGGTGTTCTAATATCCGTAACCGAAATTAGGGGATAATCCGAAATAATTTCATAACCGTATCCAAAACCGGTAAAAAAATATTCCTATATCCGTAACCGAAATTTGATATCCATAACATCCCTAATATCCATGTCAAGTCAAGACTTGACTGATGATGTCACTTGCTCTCCATGTTGATCTCCATGCTCTTGATCTCCATCCACAGAAATTCAATCTAAATCTGTGTATAACGTAGTGTTCGTATTGGCAAATATTTTACCGCGCGGCGTTTAACTCTTCAGTCTGCGGGGGTTTCTAAGCCTAACCTATTTCATGGTAAAGTATCTCCTTCGTACCTTTCCTAAGGCACTACTTAAAATTAATTCACTAGCACTGATCGTGAAGACCCCTTAAGCCACTGCTTACCCTATTTCCATATTTATGAGCATTCTAATGTAAACAATTTTACGAGTAATAATCTTAGAAGACAAAACAAAACTGAAAGTTATGAGACTTGCGTTATCCCGTTTGTAAGGAGGGATTAGTCCTCCCACACACCGCGGCGTCAAAGCTCGCGCGTCCAACTTTTTGGCATAGAAATACGAACTGTATGGACACATGGAAAAAGTTCATAATACACACGTGATGATGTGTATGTTTGTGTTGGGGATTCACCCACATGAACGCGCGGACTCAGCATCGTCATCAGCAGCGTCCAATCACGGTGCAACGCACACGTCATTGCCGATGTAGCCGAGCGACCCGAAGCTACAGACGGGCGACCCGAAGCCCGTACAAGACCACTTACTGATCGGACCCCACCGGCACCGGTCGACGCTTTTTTAGGGTTCCGTACCCAAAGGGTAAAACGGGAACTTCGCTGGCCGTCCGTCCGTCCGTCTGTCACAAGGCTGTATCTCATGAACCGTGATAGCTAGAGAGTTGAAATTTTAACAGATGATGTATTTCTGTTGCCGCTATAACATCAGTACTAAAATATAGAATAAAATAAATATTTAAGGGGGCTCCCATACAACAAACGTGATTTTTTTGCCGTTTTTATAGATAATGGTACGGAACCCTTCGTGCGCGAGTCCGACTCGCACTTGGCCGGTTTATATGAGATAGGGAGGCAAACAAACAGACGTTTCACCTGATGGAAAGTGATCAACGCCACCCATGGACACCTGCAACACCAGGGGCATCGCAAGTGCGTTGCCGGCCTTTAAGGAATGAGTATACTCGTTTCTTGAAGATACCTTTGTCGCATCCGTCTGGGAACACCGCTGCAGGAAGTTCATTCCACAATCTGGTGGAATGAACATTTAACATTTGGCTTATTACGAATCCTCCCAATCATTGCAATTAGTGTATCGTACATTTGGATGGTGTTACAGCCCTATAATACAGTACACGCCTTTTATTTACGTCCCCAATGGGACCCTTAACATTTGTTCAGTACGTTTTCAAAGAGAGTTAATTGAAATCGCTTGATCCAGTGTGTATAAGGTGTAAAGATATGAATAATGTTCTTGTTGGGTAAGTATGTTATCTAGGTTAAAATAACCATTACACCTCTAATGTCAGTATCCTATATTCAAAAAGTTCCGTTTTACTAACGGATCGTAATGTTATCATCGACACGTTATTTAAAAGTGTGCCTTTAAGTCAAGTCCCGTTTGTAACTTTCCCAGTGTCCAAATTAAATGTTAAACTATATAAAACGTTTCGTATTTATAGGAACCCAGCATTGACCAGCGGAAGTCTGGTTAGTAATAGTTAATTGAGTTTACCCAAAACAAAAAGTATATACTTTCATATGATACCTCTTGTAAAAAGCTATTATTTTGACATTATAAATAGACATTTTATTTATTTGTAAAGATTAACTAACAAATGACTTGTTAAAATTTTATGGAAACGGAACGTTTGTTTATTATAGGACTCAGGCATAACTGCGAATGGCATATACCCTTCGAGAGCAAACTAGAGAACAGCTTGTAACCTAAGCATTTAGACGAAGAGCAAACAGATATTTCGTAGGTATATATTTACAACTAGCTGTGCCCGCGACTTCGCCCGCGTGGACTTTAGGGAGATTACCCGGAAATATGGGTATTATGTTTTTCCCGCGGAACCCTAATGCTTTTTCTAAAATTAAAGTACTCAGTAAAAGTTCCATTGAAATCGGTTCAGCGTTTAGAAGTTTACCTCAAACAAACAGACAGACAGACAAAAAAAAAAATTGCGTTTTCGTTATAGGTATCGTATATACTTTCATACGCATTTGGTAAAAAAGTGTTATTTTGATATTACAAACAGACACTCCAATTTTATTTATTTGTATTGTATAGATGTATAGATATAGACTAGCGGCCCGTCCCGGCTTCGCACGGGTGGACAATTTTATTTTGTAATATTTTTACCTTAAAGCTTCACTTTACACTATGTTGGCAGTGGTATTTGTTAGGTGGCAGCAAAAGCTACTCGAGAAAGAGCAACATACAATTGCCTATGACAAAAGCACTCTTTTCTTACGCAAAACCCTCTCCCGCACTTCGGTGCCCGCTCTCTCGCCGCGTTGCTCGCTGCGCTGCGTGGAACTACCGGCGTCGTCGGTATGTATTTTTTGTTTATATTGACATTTTTAATTACGTAATATCTTGTGAATTTTGATTTCGCACATAAATCCCAGAGGTGCGAGCCGGGGTTGGAACCTGCTCACTTCGATTGCAAGGCGTGCATTCGACCACTCGGCTACCACTGCTTGGTTCATTTTGGTACTGACAAAAATTAGACGCGGAAACGTTGACGACACAATTTGCGGGAGGATATAAGAGTCGATGAAAATGGTAGTTCTAAGTCAATTTATGATTTGAAGTCGAAATACTAAAATTTCAAAATGGCTCCCTATAATTCTAAAGGTGCGACATGTTAAGTAGAGCGTGTGTGAAGGGGCCCTTAGCAAGTAGGCCGCCTTCAGGCTTCGTTATAAAAAAACCTTCTCACGTGTTTGGCTCAGGTTTATGCAGAAGCATACTTAGTATACGCTGCGTCATGCTCTACACATTTTTGGAACGTAGTTCCTTATGGCGCGTTGCGAAAGGAGGCTAGACGGAAAAAATTAAGACTAAAAGTGTCGACTGACACTTTTGTAAATGCTTGTGTGAGAGTAAAAGTTGTAACGACACTTTTGTGAATGTGTGTGTGATTTCGATTGTGTGTGTGATTTCGATTTCGGTTTCGATTTCGATTTAGATATATGTGTGTGTGTGTGTATGTATATGTACAATTTTTTTGCTTTTTTTATTCCAAAAGGAACTTCGTTTCATCCGGGTGTCCCTGGACACCTCTCAAGGTTTTTTTTAAAGATGTTTTTTATACAAATTTTAAAAAGCGTTTTGGTATTTGAATACTTTTATTTGCATTTATTAAGAAAGTGTTATTTTGATATTACAAACAGACAGTCCCATTTTTATTATTTGTATAGATTATGTACTTACTTCAATAATCCTATCCTTGTCCTAGTCCTGAGTAATATTACAAATGTGAAAGTTTGTGAGGATGGATGGATGTTACTCTTTCACCTTCGGATTTTGTTGAAACTTTACAGTATTATTGTTTGATATTGAATCACCGAAGTCGCGGGTAGAAGCTAGTATTGGATAATATTGGACTAGGTCACGTAAAAATGTCAAACTGTCTTGTTATTGGTCCACAAACGCAATTTATAGTGAATTCCATTAAGGTGTATAGATACGTGTTCAGTAAATTATTTTTCTTACTTTACATGAAGGTGATTACGTTATTGGATACGTGGCGCCAACTTAGTACCTATAACTACATACACATAAACTATTTCTAGGGATATACAGAGTTTATCAGAAGTCCGAAATAATATTTTAGATGCATATACGGTAGCTCATATATCGATGCTCAGTGAAGACAGATTATACCTAACTATCATATTTTCTGAGTTAAGTATAGACTTTTAAATATTGTGACAGATTGTGTATTGTGTTCTGGCCTTTGGGTACATCTATGCCCATATTCCATAATGAAAACTACTTTAATGAGGGGCAGCAACCAATATTCACAAAACAGAACATGAAAATTCTACATAGAACTCAAGTTATTAGATACGAGTTATAGAAATGGACGAGGAAAAAAAGTTGGAAAACATGGTCAAATTTTCGATCAAATTTTTATACCATTCGATTATTTATCGAAACGAAAGAAAAAGTACGACCAATTTGACGTTTCGTTTCGACATATCTCTAATAGAGATTAATGTCTATTAAACGAAAATCGGGCCCCAGGTCACGTCACGTAGCGTAAATATACTGACGGCTTTCCCTAACGTAATTGTCTAGGTGTCGCCACCCCCCGTAATCCCTCCGTACAAGCATTTCCCTTATACAAGGTGTTTCAGAAGTCCGAAATAATACTTTAGATATATGTCGGCGTAAATACAACAATTGGTCTGTTATAAAAACAAGACTAATTAAGTTTGATAATCTGATTATTCTAAAATCGTCAATCGATTAATTTGAGTTTGTTAAGATGTGAAATTAACGTTAAACAGCATGCCATTATTTTACTTATGGTAATTCTAACACAACCTAAAAACTTAAGAACACGTGCACGTGCGCCTTATAAATACGGCCGCACTGTCGGCGCTAAGGCATTCGTGCTCGAGCTGTCGTGCAGTACGGACCTTCTTGAGACGTCGTTACGCTGCCTGTCGACTATAAGCTTATTGTGATATTTCAGATATTTGTGATATTGCCTTTCAAAGACCCAAACATGAGTCATCATCAGGAATCCAACAAATGCTGACGTCACACTCTTTAAAAACACTAAAGACGTTCCTACTCCGTCATATATATACGGTAGCTAATATGTAGATGCCTAGTGAAGGTAAATCATACTTATCTATCATAGTTTCTGAGTTACAGACTATTGAATATTGGTCATAGGTATCGTGTTGTGGCTTTTGGGTACATCCTTATACCTATTCATATCCATAACCGAATGCTCGGAGTATCGTGGACTGAATTCCGTACAAACGAGTCTATACTTCGAGAACTCAGCATCAAACAGCGTTTATCATCTTTGGTACAGTCCCGTATCCTCACCACTTTTGGTCACGTATGCTGCCGAGGGGAGGTGGCTATTGCGCGACTTGTGGTCCAGAAAAAGGTTGAGGGTACCAGGCCACGAGGAAGATCGCCTATGAGGTGGACTGACCAGATAAAAGCGGCAGTAAATGGTTCATCATCACTGCACGAATGCACGAGGAAGGCGACCATCAGAGAAGAGTGGCGGCGTGTTGTGAAGCTTGCCACCAACACCTGAGGTGATGACCACGACCACTCTGTCAAGAATGATACCGACAGAGAAGAACAGTACAAACTGCGTCAATAAGAGGTGACTTCTAATATTCACAGTACAGAACTTGAAAATTCTGCATAGGACTCGAGATATTTTAGGATTTTAAAATTAGGAGTGGAAAAGAATATTTAAGGTCATGATCGAATTTGGATCAATTTTTTATACCATTCGTTTGTGTATACCCGATGATCATGCAAACGGTAAAGTATTAATTCGGACTTCTGAAACACCCTGTATTGAGTTTCCGCGTAATATTTTGCCTCCGTGTAAAATAAAAAAAAATCTATACACCTAATCACGTATAAGGGAGCCCTCGACGGAGAATGTAATAAGATTTTTTTGGGGCGAATATTTTCGAGCATTTTTTAAGTCAATTTTGCGAGGGATCAAATTCTTAAGTTTGTTAATTGGTGAATGAGATTTATGTGTATTATAGTTTACGGAGGCAGTATAGGCATTTTTTTTTTATATGTGCTTCATTATCATGCCTGTATTCCCCGAAGGGGCAGGCAGAGATGCACTGCACACGTCACCGATGTATTTTTTGGTAAGAATGTAATAGGGGATGAACATTGACGAATGACGGAGTCGTGGACCATAGTCCACCACGCTAGCCCAGTGCTGGTTAGTGAACTTCACACACTTTTTTGTAGACGTGCAGGTTTTCCCACGATGTTTTCCTGGACCTCTCAGCAAGTGGTAATCATTATTGAAATGACATTCGCACATGAAGGGTACAGGAACATAACAGGGAATGTCACATTTTTTTTATAGAATCATACTTTGTGTATAGTATTTTGAATTTTATTCTAATCATTAGAATTTAAAAAAAGTTAACGGATGACGCCAAAAATGCATTTTTGTTTATGGCCAAACTATAGAATTGTTAGAATAGTTGAACTTTCAAATTGGTTTTCCTCAAAATTCTATAATTAGGACATATTCCCTGTTATGTTCCTGTGTACCCTTCACATGAAAATCTCATAACTGGCCCGGTCCCGGGGTATGAACTTGCACACCTTACATCCAAGGCGGGCTTTCTACCTAGAAATATAAAGGGGCCTTACCACCGTAACGTTACTCTAACGTAACTGTAACGAGTCTTAACGTAACTGTAACGTATCTTAAAGTAACTGTAACATAACTGTAACGTAACTGTAACGTAACTTTAACGTAACTGTAACGTAACTGTAACGTAACTGTAACGTAACTGTAACGTAACTGTAACGTAACTGTAACGTAACTGTAACGTAACTGTAACGTAACTGTAACGTAACTGTAACGAAACTGTAACGTAACTGTAATTTATTGACAGATTTTGTACTGAGTTAACTGTCCAAAACTGAAAATAATATTTAAAACATTGCTGCTAGACAGGTGGTAAAGAGACAGATCGAATTGAGAACCTCCTCCTTTGTGAAGTCGGTTAATAAAATTAAAGTTAAAAAAACTTTTTAAAAACAATCTTTAATTTCATTGTCCATAGTTGAAAGGCCCCAAAGAAATGAAAAGGGCTTGCTGAGACAAGCCCTTTCATTTGATACCCATACTCTGGTAGTGCAGAAAAAATAACTATTCCGCCATCTTGGATGATCTGCCATATTGGAATTAGAATGACGTCAATTATCTAAGCATGCATAGTCATCTATAATAAGCATGTATACCAAATTACAGCTCAATCTGTTAAAGATATTTTAAATTCAGTTGCAGGATTCCACCCGGACATACATACATTGCAAGTTAATATAAATCTTGTAAAAAGCTTGTAATAAAAAAGAAAATGATCCGACATAACAAAAACACCAAAGGTATTGTTACCACAACAAAAATGTTGACAGAACGCGTATCGTGCGAAGTGAAATCCAATTATATGATCTAGTAACACGTGTGGGTTACATAATGGTGCACCCATAAGTTACGGCCGATATTAGGAGGGTATTTTAAGATTACATAAAATAATAAAGCAGTGGCAGCCGATTGGTCGAACGCACGCCTTGCAATATAAGTGCGCAGGGTCAAACCCCGGTTCGCACCTCTGGGATTTATGTTTTTTTTTTTTTTGAAGAACTTACACTGTTGGCCGTGAGGTGGCCTTTACAGCTTTACCGGAGGAGGCGAGATTTATGTGCGAATCTAATTGTCATCCAGGATTACCACTTGCTATTAAACGGTGAAGGAAAACATCGTGAAGATACTTGCACGTCTATAGAAAGGCGTGTCAAATTCACCAACCCCCACTGGGTAAGCGTGGTGGACTATAGCCCAAAACACTCCCACGTATTGAGGGAGAATGTGCCCGGTATAATGGCAATAGGCTCGCCCCCTATTACATTGGGACCAAAATACATCGGCGAAGTGTGGGCGCACTGCAGTGCACCTCTGCCTACCCTTTTGGGGAAAACAGGCGTAATGATGATGATGATGATGATAAAATACTACCTTCTTCCCGCGACTGCGTCCGGTAAACTCCGATGATGTAATATCTTTATAAAGTATTCCCTACCTATATGTTATTCCAATGTACAATCAATAATACTGTAAAGTTTCATCAAAATCCGTTCAGTAATTTTTGCATGAAAGAGTAAGAAACTTACATCTTATAATACATTCTGTATAAGCGTGCTTCACTTATTGTTCAGCGAGATTCCATCTGTTTTTTTTTTTCAATCTGTGTTTATACTAATAGCGATAGCAGTGGTAGCCGAGTGGTCGAACGCACGCCGTGCAAATCAAAGTGTGCAGGTTCAAACTCCGGCTCGCACCTCTGGGTTTCATGTGCGAATTTCATTTACATCCGAGATTACCACTTGCTATGAAACGGTGAAGGAAAACATCGTGAGGATACCTGCACCTCTGAGGGAACTTGACTAGTTCTCGATAGATGTGTGAAGTCTGCCAACCCGCACCGGGCCAGCGTGGTGGACTATGGCTTGAATCCCCCTCGCATTGAGGGGAGGCCCGTGCCCAGCAGTGGGACATTAAAAAGGGCTGTAGTTCTGTGTTTATACTCAACACTCATTCGGTTGAACGTCCATAAAATAATATTACATGCGATAGTGTTGACATGATTGATGGCAGACCCCTACAGCTCGGTGCGTGGTCCCCGTGGAAATTAAACAATTTTTGCTCTGAAACGGCTCGTTTCAAATGTGCCACGTTCGTTGTTTAGGGTTGTCAAGATTGTAATGAATTATTCTCGAAAAGGCCGGCGAGGAAATGCATAAAATTGAATTATTGATATATTTCTATGACTGCTTGCAAATATATTGTTGAAAACTATAAGTAAGATATTTTTGATGTCATATATTTGCTTAGAATGAGCTAGAAAACCTTTGTTTTAAAGTTAGTACCCATAGCCGATTTAAATCATTTTAAGGCCTGAGTGTTGAACCATGATTGCAAAAAAACCGGCCAAGTGCGAGTCGGACTCGCGCACGAAGGGTTCCGTACCATTATCTATAAAAACGGCAAAAAAGTCACGTTTGTTGCATGAGAGCCCCCTTTAATATTTATTCTATTCTGTTTTTTAGTATTTGTTGTTAAAGCGGCAACAGAAATACATCATCTGTGAAATTTTCAACTCTCTAACTATCACAGTTTATGAGATACAGCCTGGTGACAGACGGACAGACGGACGGACGGACGGTCGGACGGACGGACAGCGAAGTCTTAGTAATAGGGTTCCCGTTTTACCCTTTGGGTACGGAACCCTAAAAAGAACCTTAGTTTCAATGTATAAAAGTAAATATTATTGAAGTGTATAGACACTAATAATTTAATCTCAAAATAAAAGATTCTCAATAAATACATATAAAAATATACACCGTAACTATAACTATAAGTAGCAGTGGTAGCCGAGTGGTCGAACGCACGCTTTGCAATCAAAGTGCGCAGGTTCTATCCCCGGCTCGCACCTCTGGGTTCCATGTGCGAATCTCATTTTCATCTGAGATTATCACTTGCTAAGAAACGGTGACGGAAAACATCGTGAGGAAACCTGTGTGCCCGGTATAATGGCAATAGGCTCGCCCCCTATTACATTGGGACCAAAATACATCGGCGAAGTGTGGGCGCACTGCAGTGCACCTCTGCCTACCCCTTCGGGGAATACAGGCGTGATGATGTATATATATATATAATGAAAACACAGTTATATATTTTTTTGTCTGCTGTTTGTCTGCGTGTCTGTATAATTTGGGTAGTTACTACCGAATTTTCGGACGGGACTTTCACTGGCAGCTTATGTTATGAGGAGTATCTTAAGCAGTAGGCTGCTTCATTTTTGGGAGAATTATTAAGGTTCCCAAATTCCGCGTGGACAAATTCGTGGGTTCAGCTAGTCTTCTAATTCTATACTTATTTGACAACCTTACATTCGTCGAATGTAAATTCAATTTCGTCGCATCTACACAGCTACTTAACAAAATGCATCTTTTGAAATTGTACTTCGCGGAGATGTGAGAGGATTCTCAAATTTTATTCAAAACTAGCTGTGCCCGCGACTTCGCCCGCGTGGACTTTAGGGAGATTACCCGGAAATATGGGTATTATGTTTTTCCCGCGGAACTCTAATGGTTTTTCTAAAATTAAAGTAGCCTAAGTTACGCCTTGGAACGTCAGCTATCTGTCCGTGAAAGTCCCATTGAAATCAGTTCAGCCGTTTAGAAGTTTACCTCAAACGACAGACAGACAAAAAAAATTAAAATTGCGTTTTCGTTATAGGTATCGTATATACTTTCATACGCATTTGGTAAATAAGTGTTATTTTGATATTACAAACAGACACTCCAATTTTATTTATTTGTATGAATAGAAAGCTATTGAGGGAGTGAACACAAAATTGTAACATACATATACTCACGCCTGTAGCCCATAGGCGTAGGCAGAGACTACCGTATGCCACATGCGATGCCAATGCCAATTGTAAATCCTACTAATATTATAAATGTGAAAGTTGGTGAGGATGGATGGATGGATGTTTGTTACTCTTTCACGCAAAAACTACTGTACGGATTATAATACAACTTTACAGTATTATTGTTTATACATCAGAATAACATATCTTCTTCTCATTCGTTTCGCTCTTGACAGAGCGGTCGTGGTCACGTCGAGACATCCACGTCGGACACAGCTCTCCGAACGATCTCACACCATCGCTGTTTGCTAGCATACTGTCTCGCGCAGTCAGACACACGGTTACCCACTGCGGACTTCAATTGGTCAGTCCAGGGCATATGAGACCTGTCGCGCGAATAACATATAGGCTGTACTTTATAGCGATATTGAGTTATAGAAGACTGCTCGGTCGAAGTCGCGGATAGAAGCTAGTATTTTTTATAACGTTAATAATATTGGTGATTCCATTGCACTAAAATATAATAATAACTATACTAGAATATAAAAGCAGTGGTAACCTAGTTATTAGACGTAAGGGGTGCAAATACAAATCCCGGGCCCGCACCTCTGAAATTTTAATGCGCGAATGTCATTTTCAATAATGATTACCACTTGCTGAACGGTGATAGTAAACATTGTGAGGAAACCTACACGTCTTTAGAAAGGCGTGTGAAGTTCACCAACCCGCATTGGGTCAGCGTGGTGGACTATAGCCCATATCTCCCTCGTATTAAAGGGGAATGTGCGTGAATTTGGTATTACATTGGGACCAAAATACATCGACAAAGTGGGGTTGCTCTCCAGTGCATCTCTGTCTACCCCTACGGGGAATACAGGCGAGTTGATGTATTATTATTAAGGCCCTAACTTGACAATAATTTATGTTGTGGCCCAACATTTTTGATTTCAAGTCAAATGACTTACCTATATCTAAACATCGAAATTGCGACCGAAATTCCGTAGTAATAAAATACTTTACCCAAACATTTCGGTAGATGTGAGCTCATGTTACGCCAAATGACGTAACCACTTTAAGCATTTCACTGTCGCGTCAGTATTTACGAGAACATTCACTTATCTTTGAGTCGTTTAGCGTAACGTAACCTACCTATATTATGGTTTGTTTCCTTCGGGATGTCTTACGCCATTTTGTTTTTGA
Source organism: Ptilodon capucinus (assembly GCA_914767695.1). Lineage (NCBI taxonomy): Eukaryota > Metazoa > Arthropoda > Insecta > Lepidoptera > Notodontidae > Ptilodon > Ptilodon capucinus. The sequence continues at coordinate 2,815,096 of OU611830.1, read as the reverse complement.
ACTTAGACGAACATATAGATATAGTGACTATCTTATATTACACTTTCATCCAGTGCGCAGCGCTCACAAAGGTGCCCCTCTATGAGTCAATACAACCTCATGGCGCACCAGCTGAAAGTGTCCTAAAAATCCTTATGCGAGTGACCTTGTTAAGTCAACTTAACACGTCCAAAAACTTATTTTAGACTTCTCATATTTTAAAGGTTAGCATACCCATTTTGTATAACTACAGCCCTTTTAACCCGCCAGCGTGGTGGACTATGGCCTGAATCCCCTCGCACTGAGCGGAGGCCCGTGCCAAACTGTGGGACGTTAAAAGGGCATTTTGAATAACATTGTTTAAATATACCCGATAGCTAATCGGGCGAACTTTGTACCGCCTTAGAATGAGTGACATACGAAAGCAGCGCCACCTACCTGGACCAATTGTGAATCTAACCCCTCCAAGGTGCCACCCACACGCATACAAAAAACAATATTCAAATCGGTCAAACCGTTTAGAAGGAGCTTACAACGAAAGGTGGCATTGATTTTTACATATATTGATACCGACGGAAACGGTAAAGTATAATTTCGGACTTCTGATACACCCTGTATTATTGCTGTGATCAATCTATGTTAAACGATCAACAGTACAAAATATTTTAAGCCGATACTTGGTCCAGGGGATTAATAAAATGAATTGTCAAGCGTAAACGTTATTTGGATGTAATAAGTTCCGTATACAAGGTTATTCAATTTATTTTCACACTGTATCATTTGACATAGGTTTAATGAAAAAAAAATCTTTGATAACATCAGCTTCCTTCTCCATATAAATTTAAACTGCGCCAAATTTAATACTCCGTCTGCTCAATTTTCGTAAAAAATGGCTACAAAGTTTTTGCTTCAAGTATTAATATGATAATTATTCTTAGTGAAATCCGTCATCTTTATCATTTACAATCATCACCATTTTTTATTTAGAATGTATGTTTATTGAATTTGTTCAAGCTATTAATTATTTGACAATGGCTAAAAATACCCACTAGCCACAGGTTTCGTAAAAAAAATACAAGAATAGTGATTCTGACCTTATGCTTCTACTCGCGACTTCGTCCGCGCAACTGATTCAATATCATTATAAATTATAACCGTTATTCTGATGTATATAAACAAGAATTCTGTAAAGTTTCATCAAAATCCGTTCAGTAGTTTTTGCTTGAAAGAGTGACAAACATCCATCCATCCATCGCCCATCCTTCCTGAAAAATAATAAAATATACATCATCACGCCTGTATTCCCCGAAGGGGTAGGCTCTTCGCCGAGGTATTTTGGTCCCAATGTAATAGGGGGCGAGCCTAATGCCATTATACCGGGCACATTCCCCCTCAATACGAGGGAGATTTGGACCATAGTTCACCACGCTGGCCCAGTGCGGGTTGGTAAACTTCACACGCCTTTCTATAGACGTGTAGGTTTCCTCACGATGTTTTCCTTCACCGTTCAGCAAGTGGTAATCATTGTTGAAAATGACATTCGCACATTAAAATTATCTCAGAGGTGCGGGCCTGGGATTTGAACTTGCACCCCTTACGTTCAAGGCGGGCGTTCTTGCCCACGAGGCTACCACTGCACTTCCTGAAAAACTTTCACATTTATTATATTAGTAGGATTGCGTACAACTTTGAGAGATAGAAGCTAATGAACGGATTCCCGATAATCAAATTACGTGTACAAACACCAACAGTAACTGCGGTACTATTTGATATTAGATTAGGAGCATTAGTGTGCATTAAGATAACCACGTATGTTCCCCGTATCCGGAAGTGTGGTCGAAACTATCTTTGCGTTCAATTGTTTTGGGAGCTATGCCAATTCACTTCCTGTTATAGACTGAGAGTAGATTGAACATAAAAAAATCAAGGATAAAGCCCTGGGTCTACAGACGCTTCAAAACGTACGTGATATTTTTTTTGTCTGTAGTAAAACGAACTGTATTGTCTCATTGAATAAACTAATGTTAAAAAAACTTTTCAAAAACAAGCTTTTATTTAATTGCCCTTAGTTTTTGTATTCTCCTCAGCAAGCCCTTCCATTTGATACCTTAGTGCAGAAAAAATAACTATTCCGCCATCGTGTATGATCCGCCATATTGGAATTAGAATGACGTCACATAGCTAAGCATGCATTGTCATACAAAATAAGCGTGTATACCAAATTTACACATTTTAACTGCAAACCACCATTTTAATCAAAAAACCATTTGTATTTGCATAACAATGCATTGTTTGTAACAAAAGTATGTTTTAAATCCATTGAGAAAAAATGTAAAACTTTTTTAGTATTTTTTTTGTTTTTTTATTGCTCTTATTGAAAGGTCCGACAATGTCATTTGCGGGACCTTAAAAGCGAGCTACCCCGAACATATTAATAAAGGATTAAATTCTTCAGCGAGGACATAACGGGCATATTTTATTAATGAAAACGGCTTTGTCCCAATTTCGATATCTCGATTCGGATTAAAATTACAATCTAGATGACATACTTTGAAGTTATAGTATTATTTTTACTTGAGACCTTTAAGACTCGTGCTGGAAACTATTTGCATACGAAAAATAACTCTGTGTCAATATACATAAAGATTGAAATTTTGTAGTAAAAGGCATGCGACCACGTTGCAAAATACCCTCGCACCATCAACGCAATTACGTTGGAGAATGAGCTTTTTCTGTGAAGGAATACAGTTCATTTTGGTATGGCAAAAAAATTGCAATGCCCGACTTGACGCCATAGTTGACGCCGAGACGTTTGTAAAAACGCGCTTACAATTTTTGAGAAAACCAAAACGAACTCTATCAACTCGTTAAAGAAGCACATTTTCCAACGAAATGACATTGATGACGCGATCCAATTTTGACATGCGGTCACGTGACTGTTGCCATAAGAATTTAGTGTTTATCTTCATTAATATAGAGTACATATTTAAGAATGCTATGAAACGATGAAGGAAAATATCGTGAGGATACCTGCACGTCTATAGAAAGATAATCTATAGAAAGTGTGAAGTTCACCGACCTGCACAGGGCCAGCGTGGTGCACTATAGCCCAAAAATCTCCCTCGTATTGAGGAAGAATGTGCCCGGTATAATGGCAATAGGCTCGTCCCCTGTCACATTGGGATCTCAATACATCGGCGAAGTGTGGGTGCACTGCAGTGCACCTCTGCCTACCCGCTCGGGGAATACAGGTGTGATGATGATGATAATACATAATAAAGAAAGTCAAGTGTATTTGCTCGCGCCAATGTTAGTATTTTGCTGACATCCGGATAGATATTGACTTTAAACAATGCTTACTAATTACGCCCTGAACACACTGGGGCGAGGTTATTCACTGAACATCCTTTGAAAATGTACTCTGTTTAAATATACATACAGATTGAATTTCAGTGGTAAGCGTCACGCGAACAAATTCGCTCGCGTCATCGATAACAATTAGTTTAATAATACATCATCACGCCTGTATGGAGGGGTAGGCAGAGGTGCACTGCAGTGCGCCTAATCTTCGCCGTTGTATTTTAGTCCCATTATAATAGGGCCTGACAAATTCGAGCCGACCATTCGGTTACTACCTACTGCTATTTAAGAACTGTTTGTAAAGCCCAGGACACTAATTTGCCGAGACGCGTGTGTTTTGCCAATTTTAGCCAATACTAAAATGAATTGTATTCACATATTGATAAAGCTCATTCTCCAACAACATGTGTATTAACAGCGTTAGATAATTTTGATGCGTGGTTACTCTTACCACTGAAATTCAATCTTGATACAAAGTTCAATTCGATACTACATCATCACGCCTGTATTCCTCGAACGGGTAGGCAGAGGTGCAATGCAGTGCGCTCACACTTCGCCGATGTATTTTGGTCCCAATGTAATAGGGGGCGAGCCTATTGCCATTATACCGGGCACATTCCGCCTCAATAAGCGGGGAATTCGGGCCATAGCCCACCACGCTGAACTTCACACGCCTTTCTATAGACGTGCAGGTTTCCTCACGATGTTTTCCTTCACCGGAATTCAATTCAATTGCTTTGCGCCTTGACGCCCCTATTCACGTAGGGATTTAGTTACTGAATAAATTAATTCAAATACCATGATATTGGTTCAAAATTTCCCCATTACAGTTCAATATGTACTTTACAGTTTAATAATATTGACTGTGGTAATTCTATTGGTTTCCTGCGAATAATATCTGGTATTGTTTTTAATAGGATAGTTGTGTTGAAATTCTGTATGTCGAGGGGAGAAAGGCTATTTAGAGGATAAATAATTGTACTGTGGGGTATACCCAAAAATTCCGAATAAATATTTGATATAGGTACATTATCTATACAAATAAATAAAATTGAAGTGTCTGTTTGTAATATCAAAATAGCACCTTTTTACGAATTGCATATGAAAGTATACACAATACCTATAACGAAAATGCAATTTAAAAAATTTTTGTCTGTCTGTCTGTCTGTCTGTTTGTTTGAGGTAAACTTCAAAACGGCTGAATAGATTTCGACGGGACTTTCACTAGAAGATAGCTAATATTCCAAGGCGTAACTTAGGCTACTTTATTTTTTGAAAAAGCATTAGGGTTCCGCGAAATGAACATAAAACCCATTTTTCCGGGTGATCCCCCAACCGGCTTAACCGATTTCGACAGGACTTTCACTGATAGATGGCTGATGTTACAAGGAGTAACTTAGAGTACTATATTTTTTGTTTAAACATTCGGGTTTCACTGAAATAACGTAAAACCCATTTATTCCTAATGATCTCCCAAACGGCTGAACCTATATTAACGGGACTTTCACTGGCAGCTAGCTGATGTCACAAAGAGTAACTTAGAGTACATTCATTTTTGAAAAAGCATTAGGGTTCCGCTAAAAGAACATATATATTATTTTTGTCGGACAATTCCTCAAACGGCTTCACCTATTTCGACTGGACTTGCACTGGCAGATAGCTGATGTTATAAGGAGTAACTTAGAGTACTTTAATTTTTTTTAAACATTAGGGTTCCGCGGGAAGAACATAAATCCCATTTATTCTTCCAAACGGATGTACCTATTTTGACGAGACTTTCACTGGCCGATAGCTAATGTTGAAAGGAGTTAGTTAGGGTACTTTCATTTTCAATAAAAGCATTACCATTCCGCGGGAAGAATATAAATCCCATTTATTCCAAGTGTTCTCTAAAACGGCTGTACCTATTTTGACGAGACTTTCACTGGCAGACAGCTAATATAACAAGGTATAACTTGGCGTACTATCATTTTAAAAAAGCATTACGTTTCCGCGGGAATAACATAACTACCATTTATTCTGAGTGATTTTCCAAACAGCTGTAGGTATCTATTTTAACGAAACTTTCACTGGAAGATAGCTGATGTTACAAGGAGTAACTGAGTGTATTTTCATTTTTTAAAAGAGCATTAGAGTTCCACGGAAAGATCATAACTTCCATTTATTTCGAGTGATCTCCCAAACGGCTCTACCTATGTCGACGGGACTTTCACTGGCAGATAGGCAATGTTACAAGGAGTTACTTAGGGTACTTTCATTTTTTAAAAAGCATTACGACTCCGCGGGAAGAACATAAATGCTATTTATTCCAAGTGTTCTCTTAAGCGGCTGTACCTATTTTGACGAGACTTTCACTGGCAGACAGCTAATATTACAAGGTATAACTTGGCGTACTATCATTGAAAAAAAGCATTACGTTTCCGCGGGAATAACATAACTACCATTTATTCTGAGTGATTTTCCAAACAGCTCTAGGTATCTATTTAAACGAAACTTTCACTGGAAGATAGCTGATGTTACAAGGAGTAACTGAGTGTATTTTCATTTTAGAAAGAGCATTAGAGTTCCGCGGAAGGATCATAACTCCTATTTATTCAGAGTGATCTCCCAAACGGCTAAACCTATGTCGACGGGACTTTCACTAGCAGATAGCTAATGTTACAAGGTATACTATCAAATTTTAAAGGTACTTTCAGTTTTAAGAGCATTAGGTTTCTGCGGTAAGAACATAAGTCACACTTATTCCGAGTGATCCCCCAAATAGCTAATGTTACAAGTAAGTTAGGCTACTTTAATTTTGAAAAAAATAATAAAAAAATAAAATTGAAGTGTCTGTTTGTAATATCAAAATAGCACCTTTTTACGAATTGCATATGAAAGTATACACGATACCTATAACGAAAATGGAATTTAAAAAAATTTTGTCTGTCTGTCTGTCTGTTTGTTTGAGGTAAACTTCAAAACGGCTGAACAGATTTCGACGGGACTTTCACAAGAAGATAGCTAATATTCCAAGGCGTAACTTAGGCTACTTTATTTTTTGAAAAAGCACAAGGGTTCCGCGGAATGAACATAAAACCCATTTTTCCGGGTGATCCCCCAAACGGCTTAACCGATTTCGACAGGACTTTCACTGATAGATGGCTGATGTCACAAGGAGTAACTTAGAGTACTATATTTTTTTGTTTAAACATTAGGGTTCCGCTGAAATAACGTAAAACCCATTTATCTATACTCTATACATACATACAAATAAATAAAATTGAAGTGTCTGTTTGTAATATCAAAATAGCACCATTTTACGAATCGCATATGAAAGTATACACGATACCTATAACGAAAATGCAATTTTAAAAATTTTTGTCTGTCTGTCTGTCTGTCTGTTTTTTTGAGGTAAACTTCAAAACGGCTAAACAGATTTCGACGGGACTTTCACAAGAAGATAGCTAATATTCCAAGGCGTAACTTCTTCTTCTCATTCGTTTCGCTCTTGACAGAGCGGTCGTGGTCACGTCGAGGCATCCACGTCGGTGGCGGGGGCGGACACAGCTCTCCGAACGATCTCACGCCATCGCTGTTTGTTAGCAGACTGCCTCGCGCAGTCAGACACACGGTTGCCCAATGCGGACTTTACTTGGTCAGTCCAGCGCATAGGTGACCTGCCGCGCGATCTGGTTCCTTCTACCTTTCCCTGTACTACCAGCCGCTCTATAGAGTCACCATCTCGTCTAGAGACATGCCCAAAGTATCGTAGCATGCGCGATTGTACTACAGCCGACAGACGCTGCGTGATGCCGAGCTCTCGGAGTATGGACACGTTGGTGCGGAATTCCGTCCACGATATTCTGAGCATCTTCCTCCAGCACCACATCTCCAGAGCATCTATCTTCCGCTTTTCTGATTCCCGTACCGTCCAAGTTTCCGCTGCGTAAAGAAAAATGGGGAATACCAATGTCCGCACAAGCCTGATTTTAGTGGCTTTGGTAATGTGGCGATTTTTCCAGACTTTTCGAAGCTTCTCCATCGCGGTTCTGGTTATGGCCATACGTCGCTTTACTTCGTCTACGCAACCGCCGCTGTTTGAGATTAAGGCCCCAAGGTACACGTAGGCCTGTACCACGTCGCAGTTCGCAATCTGTGTCACTTCGGGCGAATTGTCGTTGACGCGGTCCACGATCATAATCTTGGTCTTTGACCGGTTTATCTTCAACCCAAACGTTAGGCTTACGCGTTCCATTTTGTGAAGTAATTCCTTCATCAGGCCAACATTACTCGCAAATAAGGTGGTGTCATCTGCGTAACGCAAGTTTGCAATTTTATATCCACCAATCACAACTCCATCGGTCCAGTCTTCGAGAGTGATTCGCATTACAAGCTCGGTGTAGATATTAAATAATAAAGGTGATATTATGCATCCCTGTCGCACACCCGCACTCGGATGGAAACTATCCGATAAGAGGTCATCTGTCCGCACTGAAGCTGTACCCTCTTCGTATAGCTTCCTCAGCAGATGCACGAGGTGTTGCGGTGTGCCCATGTCCAGTAACGTTTTCCACAACATTGGCCATTTTACTGAGTCAAACGCTTTAGAGAAATCAACAAAGCATATGTAGGTCGGCTTGTTGAACTCTCGAGCCTTCTCAATGATTTGTCGTACGATGAGGATTTGTTCACGGGTTCCTTTTCCTTTCATGAATCCGGCCTGTTCTGGCGCAATTTCTCTAGTCAAATATGCTTTCAGTCGCTCGTTTATTATGTGTAGCATTATTTTACTAGCGTGTGTTATGAGGGCAATGAGTCGAAAGTTGCCACACTTCTTTGTGGAGCCTTTTTTGTGAAGAGGAGTGAAAACTGTATGAGCCCATTCACTAGGCCATTTACCTGTTAGCCATATTTTGTTACAGATGACGTGGAAAATATGGACGCCACGTTCTCCCAATGCTCGTATAGTTTCGATTGGGATTTCATCTTTTCCTGTCGCTTTCCCATTCTTGAGATGTTGGATAGCGGCTGTTACTTCTGATTCAAGCAAATCCGGCTCGAATATGTCACTCGTTGGCTCAGTAGGTGTAAAATTCCGCGACTGAGGATCTTGAAATAAGGACTGACAGTAGTTTCTCCAAACTTCCGAAATTTTGTCTAGTTCCGTAACCATTTGGCCATTCTGATCTTCGATGGCCCAGGTTTTAGACGGCAGCGTTTTTGAAATGAGACGGATCTTGTGATACAGATCTTTTGACTCATATCTATCTGCATGAGTTTCAATTTCTTTACATATATTCCGGAGGTAGGAATTATGGTCTTGTCTGCATTTAAGTTGTATCTGTGCCGATATTTTATTAAGGTCCTTGATATCGGCTCCTGCTGCTTTCAACTTCCGGCGTTTTTCAACGAGCTCGAAAGTGCTGTCAGTCATCCAGTGCTGTTTTTTGTGGGTTGTAATTGGGGGTGCGGTCTTTGAGACACTTGTAGTTATGAGTGTCTTAGCTCGTTGCCATAGTGCATCGGGAGTTTCGTTAGCCAGATCCGCGCCAGACCACTGTGACCAGTTTTGTTCGACGATCGAACGAAATTTCGGAACGTCCTTCACCCCCAGCCTCCTCTGCTTTTGAGTGGTTCTTGCTGCTGTCAGTTTGAGCTTTATCTTAGATATCAACAGCTGGTGGTCAGACCCGCAATCGGCCCCAGGTAACGTATGGGCATTTGTTATAGATGATCTCCAGCGCGACCGAGTCATGATATAATCTATTTGGTTGCGAGTTTTTCCATCGGGTGATACCCAAGTATACAGCCTTCGAGGATGGTGTTGGAAAAGGCTATTCACAATCAGCAGGTCATTTTCTGAAGCAAATTGTATTAAGCGTTCTCCTCGTTCATTCCGCTTTCCAAGCCCAAATCTACCCGCGCATTTGCTCAGCTGATGTGCGTTTTCCCCGATCTTAGCATTCAGGTCCCCTAGGGTGATTAATAACTCTCTATTGGGTACTTTTGCTATTGTGCATTCTAATTCTGAATAAAACTTCTCGATTGCCTCGTCACTTGCGGTAGAGGTGGGAGCATATACTTGAATAATGTTAAGGTTCATCGGCGAAGCTTTTATCTTAATGCTGATGATCCGATCGCTTACCGGCTCGTACCCCATCACAGTTTTTTTCTGGTGTACAGGTATTAAAAAGGCTACACCGTTGCTGCTGCTGATGTCATTGCCAGAAAAGTAAATGACATGGTCGTCCGTCAGTACGTGTCCGCTGCCTTTCCAGTGTGTTTCGCTTAAACCACAGATGTTCACCCCGGCTCTAGCTACTTCTAGGCGTAACTTAGGCTACTTTATTTTTTGAAAAAGCATTAGGGTTCCGCGGAATGAACATAAAACCCATTTTTCCGGGTGATCCCCCAAACGGCTTAACCGATTTCGACAGGACTTTCACTGATAGATGGCTCATGTTACAAGGAGTAACTTAGAGCACTATATTTTTTTGTTTAAACATTAGGGTTCCGCTGAAATAACATAAAACCCATTTATTCCTAATGATCTCCCAATCTATACATCTATACAAATAAATAAAATTGAAGTGTCTGTTTGTAATATCAAAATAGCACCTTTTTACAAATTGCATATGAAAGTATACACGATACCTATAACGAAAATGCAATTTTAAAAATTTTTGTCTGTCTGTCTGTTTGTTTGAGGTAAACTTCAAAACGGCTGAACAGATTTCGACGGGAATAGCTAATATTCCAAGGCGTAACCTAGGTTACAATTATTTTAGAAAAAGCATTAGGGTTCCGCGGGATGAACATAAAACCACTATTTCCGCGTAATCTCCCTAAAGTCCACGCGGGCGAAGTCGCGGGCACAGCTAGTATACAATGTAATCCAGAATGGGTAAACTTAATGTTCTTTAGCATATACTAAACGAATATGTCAAATCAAAGATATCTATAGAATAGAATAGAAAACTCTTTATTGTACATACATACATACATACATACATACATCTATACATACATACATACAAACACACACACACACACACGCACACACACACGCACACGCACACACACACACACACATACATACAAAACATACAAATAAATAAAACTGGAGTGTCTGTTTGTAATATCAAAATAACATTATTTTAACAAATGCATATGAAAGTATACACGATACCTATAACGAAAATGCAATTTATAAAATTTTTGTCTGTCTGTTTGTTCCGGGTAAACTTCCAAACGGCTGAACAGATTTAGACGGGACTTTCACTGGCAGATAGCTGATGTTCCAAGGCGTTACTTAGGCTACTTTTATTTTTGAAAAAGCATTAGGTTTCCGCGGGATGAACATAAAACCATTATTTTCGGGTGTATGTATGTTTATCTAATCTTCCTAAAGTCTACGCAGGCGAAATGGCGGCCACAGCTAGTTTATAAAGATCTTTGACATGTTCTGTTTTAATACGGCTCTCAAATAAACTGTTAATGTACTCTCTTTGATCTTATTGTCTAGGCTTCTCAGAACATAGAAATATATTAAAATTTTGTGTGAAAAAAAAACTGGCCAAGTGCGAGTTGGAATCGCGCACGAAAGTTTCCGTACCATTATCTTTAAAAACGAGCAAAAAATCACGTTGGGAGCCCCCTTAAATATTTATTTTATTCTGTTTTTTAGTATTTGTTGTTATAGCGGCAACATTACTAAATAATCTGTGAAAATTTCTACGCTCTAACTATCACGGTTCATGAGATACGGCCTGGTGACAGACGAACGGACGGACGGACAGCAAAGTCTTAGTAATAGGGCTCCCGTTTTACCCTTTGGGTACGGAACCCTAAAAATTGTTGATCGTTGATCGTAACTGTTAAAAACTGTACCTAATTAATATTGAAAATAATACTTCAAATAAGCGGTGGTTGGGAGACAGAGTCGATAATTGGTTGTTAATGCTACTTCCAATGAGAAATTGGAAAAAAAATGACCTTTAATATTTAAACAAAAAATCTAATAACAAAGTAAATAATCCGTATTTACATTTTAAACTAGTTACAATCAGGGATATAAACTGAAAGTTGTTAAAACTTGATGTATGATAACCGTTATGAGTTGGGGCGGTTATAAAGGTGAGTGCATATTATAAAATGATCATAAAATTTGGGCCCGGGCCGTTTAATTAAGTGGGACAAAAGTCGGTCGTTAGAATATATCAAACCTTTGTTGAATTTATGGTTTTGACGTTATCTATTGTAAGATTCTTGGGCTTATCAACAGTTTTAAGTAACATGTAAAGTATTGAATTACTTTCATATTGAAACAGAAGGGTAATAAAAAAGACGTAAAGCACTTAATCACTTTTTATTTTAATAACTGTCGATTCACATTTGGACAGAGCTTTGGCTTTGCTGAGTGCTCGTAACATAATGACGCTCCAAATGCTAGCGAGGCTTTATATAGGCGAGTTCTGACGTTGGCTGTCAGTCTGACGCGGCTGTCATGGCTTGGCTTTGGCTTGGCATTGGCTTGCCGGTGGCTTTGGCATGGCATTGGCTTGCCGGTGGCTTGGAATTGGCTTGGCTCGGCTTGGCATCTGGCGTGGTGTTACAATATAAAACTAGCTGACCGGGCGAACTTCGTACCGCCTTAGAATGAGTGACATACGAAAGCAGCGCCACCTACCGTGTCCCATTGTGAATCTAAACCATCCAGGATGCCACCCAAATGCATGCAAAAAAAAATCAAATCGGTCCAGCCGTTTAGGAGGAGTTAGCTTACAACGAAAAGTGGCATTGATTTGTATATATATAGATTATTGTTCTTATTTAAGATTTTTGTATTTAACATGTGTACCATGGTACCCATAGTACAAGCTGCCCCTTGCCACTACTCGTAGAAATATTTTTAATATAACTTTTAGTACAAAATTTATCAAAAATTGACTGTTACTACTGAAACAACAATACAGAGGTAATGGCAAGGCTCCTGTACTTAGTTTGAGATCATGCGATGAGTATGTGTTGTCTGGAGATATTTTTATATTTATTAAATTTAAAAAAAACTTATATCAGAGGATGAGTGAAAGTAGACTGACGAAATAAATAGGTATACCAGGCAAACGTGAGTAGAAGTTTAGGAAGAGGGCGTCCGAGAAGGACTTTTCACGACCAAATTAACGGTCTCTTCCAGAAAGGTCAAGTACGTAGCACCCTTAACCGACGGAAGATGTATGACAGTGGGTGAAGCGAAAGAGGTATGTCAGGATCGTAGCATGTGGAAAACAGTAGAATCTGCCTACCATCATGGGGTACAGGCGTGAGTATATTAATGTTTGTAAGCATTTAAATACCCATTTCGTCCAAAATCGCAATAGGCTTGCCTATCACATCGAGACCAAAATACAGCGGCGAAGTGTGGGAACTCTGCAGTGCACCTCTAGCTATCCCTTTATTTATATATATATTTCGTCCCATTTATCAAATACGTCCCACTATAAACTGCAAATCAAAGTGTGCAGGTTCAAACCCCGGCTCGCACCTCTGGGTTTCATGTGCGAATCTCATTTACATCCGAGATTACCACTTGCTATGAAACGGTGAAGGAAAAACATCGTGAGGAAACCTGCACGTTTGAAGGAACTTGACTAGTTCTCGATGTGTGAAGTCTGCCAACCCGCACTGGGCCAGCGTGGTGGACTATGGCCTGAATCCCCCTCGCATTGAGGGGAGGCCCGTGCCCAGCAGCGGGACGTTAAAAAAAAAAAGGCTGTAGTTAGTTAGTCCCACTATAACATAGTGTGACCCCCACCTTATAATTCATCATGACCCGTTGCCCACGTCCGAACAATATAGGAAACCGAGGAACAATCGTAAAACTCGACAATATATACCAGCCCGATACGATTAAAATTCCCTTCGATTCCCGGTCACGTAATTATCGATATTGAATAAATTCCGGCCGACATAATTAAGTTAATTATGTTTAGGTATATAAATTTGTTAATTCGGACCGATATTAAATTGATACTGTAAATTAATTCATTTAATTAATTATGTTTGTACTAACCCGTGTTTTAAACAACATTAAACGGAAGACTTATTTTTTTTTTGTTTATTACCTTTGGGAATATTATGGCTTATTTCACTAAATGAAATTTAATGTAATTAATCGCAGATTCCGCACATGGAAATATTGACTTTTAATGTTAATAAATTTAATAATTTATCTAATTATTGGCTCATAGCCGAGTGGTCGAATGCACGTCTTGCAAATCAAACTGTGCGGGTTCAAACCCCGGCTCGCACCTCTGGGATTTATGTGCGAATCTCATTTTCATCCGAGATTATCACTTGCTATGAAACGGTGAAGGAAAACATCGTGAGGAAACCTGCACGTCTGAGGGAACTTGTCTATTTCTCGATAGATGTGTGAAGTCTGTTAACCCGTACTGGGCCAGCGTGGTGGACTATGGCCTGAATCCCCCTCGCATTGAGGGGAGGCCCGTGCCCAGCAGTGAGACGTTAAAAGGGCTGTAGTAGATTGGCTCATAGATAAGTAGCTGAAACTTTATTCCTTATGTAGTTATTTGACATTTTGTGATATTTTTTATAATTTCTTTCTTCTTCTTTTACGAAATTAATGAAATGATAATATTTAATGGAGTAAGATGAGGAATGGCTCCACCTGCGTTTAGCGCGTATTTCAGCCAGTGTCAAGTAATTAATAGCAAGGGCAAATTTAATAAATACACATCTATACAAATAAATAAAATTGAAGTGTCTGTTTGTAATATCAAAATAGCACCTTTTTACGAATTGCATATGAAAGTATACACGATACCTATAACGAAAATGCAATTTTAATTTTTTTTGTCTGTCTGTCTGTTTGTTTGAGGTAAACTTCAAAACGGCTGAACAGATTTCGACGGGACTTTCACTAGAAGATAGCTAATATTCCAAGGCGTAACTTAGGCTACTTTATTTTTTGAAAAAGCATTAGGGTTCCGCGGAATGAACATAAAACCCATTTTTCCGGGTGATCCCCCAAACGGCTTAACCGATTTTGACAGGACTTTCACTGATAGATGGCTGATGTTACAAGGAGTAACTTAGAGTACTATAATTTTTGGTTTAAACATTAGGGTTCCGCTGAAATAACGTAAAACCCATTTATTCCTAATGTTCTCCCAAACGGCTAAACTTATGTCGACGAGACTTTCACTAGCAGATAGCTAATGTTATGTTACTATCAAATTTTAAAGGTACTTTCAGTTTTAAGAGCATTAGGTTTCTGCTGTAACATAAGTCACACTTATTCCAAGTGATCCCCCAAATAGTTGAATCTATTTTGACAGAACTTCCACTGGAAGATAGCTAATGTTACAAGTAACTTAGGCTACTTTAATTTTGAAAAAAAACAATTAGGGTTGTTAAATTCCACGCGTACAAAGTCGCGGGTACAGACAGCTATCTATCTATACATCTATACAATCTATCTATACAAATAAATAAAATTGGAGTGTCTGTTTGTAATATCAAAATAACACTTTTTTACCAAATGCGTATGAAAGTATATACGATAACGAAAACGCAATTTTAAAATTTTTTGTCTGTCTGTCTGTCTGTCTGTTTGTTTGAGGTAAACTTCTAAACGGCTGAAGCGATTTCATTGGGACTTTCACTGACAGATAGCTGACGTTCCAAGGCGTAACTTAGGCTACTTTAATTTTAGAAAGCATTAGGGTTCCGCGGAAAAAACATAATACCCATATTTCCGGGTAATCTCCCTAAAGTCCACGCGGGCGAAGTCGCGGGCACAGTTATAAATAAAAATGGATGATGACAGTGATAAAGATTGCTTTTAGACAGTTATTTGACTTTTCGAGGCACTGGGGTAAGAGAAATGACTTGATTTTGAAAATGTACTGTAAATGTAATGTAATAAATCAATATGGTTTCACATTCAATCTCAGTGGTAAAAGCATAGAAAAAAGAACGCGGTTGAACGTCGAAGTTCGCTCGCGATATCGATGATATCTGCTTTGTTGAAAAATGTGCTTTTTCCATATGTTTATACAGTGCATTTTGGCATTGGCATAACATTTTTAGCGCCTATCAACACATACCTTTATGATCTAAACTAATTCAAAACGTTTAAAAAACGTTGCGAACTGTAAAAAAATAATTTTCAGTAACTTTAACTACCCATAAATTAATCCCGCTTGCAAACTTTTATTATCATTCTCTACGACCTGAAAAAGACAAATTAATTAACCTTCCAAAAATATAACGCCTCATTTTTACATTTCTCGCATACACAAAACCCTTTTTATGTTGCTAACATTTCAACACAGTGCTAGATAAATAAACATAAACAAAATATTTTTTGGGACGAACAAAATAATAATATTCGAGGCGAAAAAGACGATCATAAACAGACCGCCCCCGGGGCGAATGTTCCGGGATCCCGGTAGTATCAACAAATAAAATTGTGCCCAGTTTATACTGTGCAAATATGATCTTTTGGCACTTATTGGGTTATAGTTTTATAACGTTCTTTATCGTATCATGAAAATGTGGTACAAAAATCCTTTTGATTCTGCTTACTACGCCTTTTTTGTCGCTCGTCGTAGTAGTATTCGTAGCTCGTAGTGCTTAGCTCACATTTTAATTCGTAGCGATACGTTTACATTGGTAGTTCGTAGCGGTGTGGTACGCTTCTATTTGGAGTCCATAATGCTACGATTACATTTGGGCATCGTAACGGCTTACTTTCGTAGTTAAGAGCGCTATATTTAAATTCGTAGCACAGCCAACGTACGTAGCATTCATTGTACGATGTAATCATAAAAAAACCGGCCAAGTACGAGTCGGACTCGCGCACGAAGGGTTCCGTACCATTATCTGTAAAAACGGCAAAAAAATCATGTTTGTTGTATAGGAGCCCCCTTTAATATTTATTTTTATCCGTTTTTTAGTATTTGTTGTTATAGCGGCAAGGTCTGTGAAAATTTCAACTCTCTAACTATCACGGTTCATGAGATACAGCCTGGTGACAGACGGACGGACGGATGGACGGGCGGACGGACGGACAGCGAAGTCTTAGTAATAGGGTTCCCGTTATACCCTTTGGGTACGGAACCCTAAAAATACGTCAAATAATTATTAAAATCTTTATTTATATTCAAATCGAAGTGATATGGATTTAAAATAAAGTTTTTACTATTAATCAGGCAATTTTGAATTCGATAGCAACAGTAATAAAGTCAATTATTAACTGGAGGCGTTATTGCAAATGGCTAACTAATGCACTCTTGATAGGATTAACACCATTTCGTAAAATGAAAACCTATTTGTCACAATCGGACGTGGGAATTGCATTAATTTATGATTTGTATTCAACGAGATTATTGCAATACAAATCACGAAATGTTATTGTAATTAACAGCTAAAACTATTTGAATGTCAATTTGTTGCCATTATTCCAGGCACACTCCCCCTCAATATGAGGGAGATTTTGGGCCGTCGTTCATCACGCTAATCCAGTGCGAGTTGGTGAACTTCACACACCTTACTATAGCGGTGCAAGTTTCCTCATTCCTCCACCAGCAAGTGGTAATCATTATTTGAAAATAATATTCGCACATGAAAATCTCAGAGATCCGGGTACGAGATTTGAAGTTGCAACCCTTATGTTCAAGGCGGACGTTCGACCATCTAGGCTACCACTGTTTCAGGTACTATATTGTGTGTTAAAATAACATTTTTCAAGTTACAAAGTTCACATTTTATTATTATTACAAGAACAATGTTATTTTAGAAACAGGACTACGCGACCCACAAAATAATGTCACCTCAGTTACTTCTTGGGGAAGTAATTTCAGGTTTACAGCGTACTTCGCAGATACCTTTAAAATACTGTTACAGAAGTATAGGGATATATTTTTAAAAAATACACAAAACACCTAAATTTAATAATTAATTACAAATAGAATTAACGAAGGTATAACGATAGAATCAGAAAATAAAGTATGGTATAATATTGAAAATAATACTTCAAATAAGCGGTGGTTGGGAGACAGAGTCGATAATTGGTTGTTAATGCTACTTCCAATGAGAAATTGGAAAAAAAATGACCTTTAATATTTAAACAAAAAATCTAATAACAAAGTAAATAATCCGTATTTACATTTTAAACTAGTTACAATCAGGGATATAAACTGAAAGTTGTTAAAACTTGATGTATGATAACCGTTATGAGTTGGGGCGGTTATAAAGGTGAGTGCATATTATAAAATGATCATAAAATTTGGGCCCGGGCCGTTTAATTAAGTGGGACAAAAGTCGGTCGTTAGAATATATCAAACCTTTGTTGAATTTATGGTTTTGACGTTATCTATTGTAAGATTCTTGGGCTTATCAACAGTTTTAAGTAACATGTAAAGTATTGAATTACTTTCATATTGAAACAGAAGGGTAATAAAAAAGACGTAAAGCACTTAATCACTTTTTATTTTAATAACTGTCGATTCACATTTGGACAGAGCTTTGGCTTTGCTGAGTGCTCGTAACATAATGACGCTCCAAATGCTAGCGAGGCTTTATATAGGCGAGTTCTGACGTTGGCTGTCAGTCTGACGCGGCTGTCATGGCTTGGCTTTGGCTTGGCATTGGCTTGCCGGTGGCTTTGGCATGGCATTGGCTTGCCGGTGGCTTGGAATTGGCTTGGCTCGGCTTGGCATCTGGCGTGGTGTTACAATATAAAACTAGCTGACCGGGCGAACTTCGTACCGCCTTAGAATGAGTGACATACGAAAGCAGCGCCACCTACCGTGTCCCATTGTGAATCTAAACCATCCAGGATGCCACCCAAATGCATGCAAAAAAAAATCAAATCGGTCCAGCCGTTTAGGAGGAGTTAGCTTACAACGAAAAGTGGCATTGATTTGTATATATATAGATTATTGTTCTTATTTAAGATTTTTGTATTTAACATGTGTACCATGGTACCCATAGTACAAGCTGCCCCTTGCCACTACTCGTAGAAATATTTTTAATATAACTTTTAGTACAAAATTTATCAAAAATTGACTGTTACTACTGAAACAACAATACAGAGGTAATGGCAAGGCTCCTGTACTTAGTTTGAGATCATGCGATGAGTATGTGTTGTCTGGAGATATTTTTATATTTATTAAATTTAAAAAAAACTTATATCAGAGGATGAGTGAAAGTAGACTGACGAAATAAATAGGTATACCAGGCAAACGTGAGTAGAAGTTTAGGAAGAGGGCGTCCGAGAAGGACTTTTCACGACCAAATTAACGGTCTCTTCCAGAAAGGTCAAGTACGTAGCACCCTTAACCGACGGAAGATGTATGACAGTGGGTGAAGCGAAAGAGGTATGTCAGGATCGTAGCATGTGGAAAACAGTAGAATCTGCCTACCATCATGGGGTACAGGCGTGAGTATATTAATGTTTGTAAGCATTTAAATACCCATTTCGTCCAAAATCGCAATAGGCTTGCCTATCACATCGAGACCAAAATACAGCGGCGAAGTGTGGGAACTCTGCAGTGCACCTCTAGCTATCCCTTTGGGGAATACATGCGAGATGATGATGATATATATTTCGTCCCATTTATCAAATACGTCCCACTATAAACTGCAAATCAAAGTGTGCAGGTTCAAACCCCGGCTCGCACCTCTGGGTTTCATGTGCGAATCTCATTTACATCCGAGATTACCACTTGCTATGAAACGGTGAAGGAAAAACATCGTGAGGAAACCTGCACGTTTGAGGGAACTTGACTAGTTCTCGATGTGTGAAGTCTGCCAACCCGCACTGGGCCAGCGTGGTGGACTATGGCCTGAATCCCCCTCGCATTGAGGGGAGGCCCGTGCCCAGCAGTGGGACGTTAAAAAAAAAAGGCTGTAGTTAGTTAGTCCCACTATAACATAGTGTGACCCCCACCTTATAATTCATCATGACTCGTTGCTCACGTCCGAACAATATAGGAAACCGAGGAACAATCGTAAAACTCGACAATATATACCAGCCCGATACGATTAAAATTCCCTTCGATTGCCGGTCACGTAATTATCGATATTGAATAAATTCCGGCCGACATAATTAACCTAATTATGTTTAGGTATATAAATTTGTTAATTCGGACCGATATTAAATTGATATTGTAAATTAATTCATTTAATTAATCATGTTTGTACTAACCCGTATTTTAAACAACATTATTCGGAAGACTTACTTTTTTTTTGTTTATTACCTTTGGGAATATTATGGCTTATTTCACAAAATGAGATTTAATGTAATTAATCGCAGATTCCGCACATGGAAATATTGACTTTTAATGTTAATACATTTAATAATTTATCTAATTATTGGCTCATAGCCGAGTGGTCGAATGCACGTCTTGCAAATCAAACTGTGCAGGTTCAAACCCCGGCTCGCACCTCTGGGATTTATGTGCGAATCTCATTTTCATCCGAGATTATCACTTGCTATGAAACGGTGAAGGAAAACATCGTGAGGAAACCTACACGTCTGAGGGAACTTGTCTATTTCTCGATAGATGTGTGAAGTCTGTTAACCCGTACTGGGCCAGCGTGGTGGACTATGGCTTGAATCCCCCTCGCATTGAGGGGAGGCCCGTGCCCAGCAGTGGGACGTTAAAAGGGCTGTAGTAGATTGGTTCATAGATAAGTAGCTTAATAACTTTATACCTTATGTAGTTATTTGACATTTTGTGATATTTTTTATAATTTCTTTCTTCTTCTTTTACGAAATTAATGAAATGATAATATTTAATGGAGTAAGATGAGGAATGGCTCCACCTGCGTTTAGCGCATATTCCAGCCAGTGTCAAGTAATTAATAGCAAGGGCAAATTTAATAAATACACATCTATACAAATAAATAAAATTGAAGTGTCTGTTTGTAATATCAAAATAGCACCTTTTTACGAATTGCATATGAAATTATACACGATACCTATAACGAAAATGCAATTTTAAAATTTTTTGTCTGTCTGTCTGTTTGTTTGAGGTAAACTTCAAAACGGCTGAATAGATTTCGACGGGACTTTCACTAGAAGATAGCTAATATTCCAAGGCGTAACTTAGGCTACTTTATTTTTTGAAAAAGCATTAGGGTTCCGCGGAATGAACATAAAACCCATTTTTCCGGGTGATCCCCAAACGGCTTAACCGATTTCGACAGGACTTTCACTGATAGATGGCTGATGTTACAAGGAGTAACTTAGAGTACTATATTTTTTTGTTTAAACATTAGGGTTCCGCTGAAATAACGTAAAACCCATTTATTCCTAATGTTCTCCCAAACGGCTAAACCTATGTCGACGAGTCTTTCACTAGCAGATAGCTAATGTTATGTTACTATCAAATTTTAAAGGTACTTTCAGTTTTAAGAGCATTAGGTTTCTGCGGTAAAAACATAAGTCACACTTATTTCAAGTGACCCCCAAATAGTTGAATCTATTTTGACAGAACTTCCACTGGAAGATAGCTAATGTTACAAGTAACTTAGGCTACTTTAATTTTGAAAAAAAACAATTAGGGTTGTTAAATTCCACGCGTACGAAGTCGCGGGTACAGCTAGTTATAAATAAAAATGGATGATGACAGTGATAAAGATTGCTTTATTCTTTAGACAGTTATTTGACTTTTCGAGGCACTGGGGTAAGAGAAATGACTTGATTTTGAAAATGTACTATAAATCAATATGGTTTCAGATTCAATCTCAGTGGTAAAAGCATGGAAAAAAGCGCGCGGTTGAACGTCGAAGTTCGCTCGCGATATCGATGATATCTGCTTTGTTGAAAAATGTGCTTTTTCCATATGTTTATACAGTGCATTTTGGCATTGGCATAACATTGTTAGCGCCTATCAACACATACCTAGATCTAAATTAAATTAAAACATTAAAAAACGTTGCGAACTGTACAAAAATATATTTCAGTAACTTTAACTACCCATAAATTAATCCCGCTTGCAAACTTTTATTATCATTCTCTACGACTTGAAAAAGACAAATTAATTAACCTTCCAAAAATATAACGCCTCATTTTTACATTTCTCGCATACACAAAACCCTTTTTATGTTGCTAACATTTCAACACAGTGCTAGATAAATAAACATAAACAAAATATTTTTTGGGACGAACAAAATAATAATATTCGAGGCGAAAAAGACGATCATAAACAGACCGCCCCCGGGGCGAATGTTCCGGGATCCCGGTAGTATCAACAAATAAAATTGTGCCCAGTTTATACTGTGCAAATATGATCTTTTGGCACTTATTGGGTTATAGTTTTATAACTTTCTTTATCGTATCATGAAAATGTGGTACAAAAATCCTTTTGATTCTGCTTACTACGCCTTTTTTGTCGCTCGTCGTAGTAGTATTCGTAGCTCGTAGTGCTTAGCTCACATTTTAATTCGTAGCAATACGTTTACATTGGTAGTTCGTAGCGGTGTGGTACGCTTCTATTTGGAGTCCATAATGCTACGATTACATTTGGGCATCGTAACGGCTTACTTTCGTAGTTAAGAGCGCTATATTTAAATTCGTAGCACAGCCAACGTACGTAGCATTCATTGTACGATGTAATCATAAAAAAACCGGCCAAGTACGAGTCGGACTCGCGCACGAAGGGTTCCGTACCATTATCTGTAAAAACGGCAAAAAAATCATGTTTGTTGTATAGGAGCCCCCTTTAATATTTATTTTTATCCGTTTTTTAGTATTTGTTGTTATAGCGGCAAGGTCTGTGAAAATTTCAACTCTCTAACTATCACGGTTCATGAGATACAGCCTGGTGACAGACGGACGGACGGATGGACGGGCGGACGGACGGACAGCGAAGTCTTAGTAATAGGGTTCCCGTTATACCCTTTGGGTACGGAACCCTAAAAATACGTCAAATAATTATTAAAATCTTTAGTTATATTCAAATCGAAGTGATATGGATTTAAAATAAAGTTTTTACTATTAATCAGGCAATTTTGAATTCGATAGCAACAGTAATAAAGTCAATTATTAACTGGAGGCGTTATTGCAAATGGCTAACTAATGCACTCTTGATAGGATTAACACCATTTCGTAAAATGAAAACCTATTTGTCACAATCGGACGTGGGAATTGCATTAATTTATGATTTGTATTCAACGAGATTATTGCAATACAAATCACGAAATGTTATTGTAATTAACAGCTAAAACTATTTGAATGTCAATTTGTTGCCATTATTCCAGGCACACTCCCCCTCAATATGAGGGAGATTTTGGGCCGTCGTTCATCACGCTAATCCAGTGCGAGTTGGTGAACTTCACACACCTTACTATAGCGGTGCAAGTTTCCTCATTCCTCCACCAGCAAGTGGTAATCATTATTTGAAAATAATATTCGCACATGAAAATCTCAGAGATCCGGGTACGAGATTTGAAGTTGCAACCCTTATGTTCAAGGCGGACGTTCGACCATCTAGGCTACCACTGTTTCAGGTACTATATTGTGTGTTAAAATAACATTTTTCAAGTTACAAAGTTCACATTTTATTATTATTACAAGAACAATGTTATTTTAGAAACAGGACTACGCGACCCACAAAATAATGTCACCTCAGTTACTTCTTGGGGAAGTAATTTCAGGTTTACAGCGTACTTCGCAGATACCTTTAAAATACTGTTACAGAAGTATAGGGATATATTTTTAAAAAATACACAAAACACCTAAATTTAATAATTAATTACAAATAGAATTAACGAAGGTATAACGATAGAATCAGAAAATAAAGTATGGTATAATATTGAAAATAATACTTCAAATAAGCGGTGGTTGGGAGACAGAGTCGATAATTGGTTGTTAATGCTACTTCCAATGAGAAATTGGAAAAAAAATGACCTTTAATATTTAAACAAAAAATCTAATAACAAAGTAAATAATCCGTATTTACATTTTAAACTAGTTACAATCAGGGATATAAACTGAAAGTTGTTAAAACTTGATGTATGATAACCGTTATGAGTTGGGGCGGTTATAAAGGTGAGTGCATATTATAAAATGATCATAAAATTTGGGCCCGGGCCGTTTAATTAAGTGGGACAAAAGTCGGTCGTTAGAATATATCAAACCTTTGTTGAATTTATGGTTTTGACGTTATCTATTGTAAGATTCTTGGGCTTATCAACAGTTTTAAGTAACATGTAAAGTATTGAATTACTTTCATATTGAAACAGAAGGGTAATAAAAAAGACGTAAAGCACTTAATCACTTTTTATTTTAATAACTGTCGATTCACATTTGGACAGAGCTTTGGCTTTGCTGAGTGCTCGTAACATAATGACGCTCCAAATGCTAGCGAGGCTTTATATAGGCGAGTTCTGACGTTGGCTGTCAGTCTGACGCGGCTGTCATGGCTTGGCTTTGGCTTGGCATTGGCTTGCCGGTGGCTTTGGCATGGCATTGGCTTGCCGGTGGCTTGGAATTGGCTTGGCTCGGCTTGGCATCTGGCGTGGTGTTACAATATAAAACTAGCTGACCGGGCGAACTTCGTACCGCCTTAGAATGAGTGACATACGAAAGCAGCGCCACCTACCGTGTCCCATTGTGAATCTAAACCATCCAGGATGCCACCCAAATGCATGCAAAAAAAAATCAAATCGGTCCAGCCGTTTAGGAGGAGTTAGCTTACAACGAAAAGTGGCATTGATTTGTATATATATAGATTATTGTTCTTATTTAAGATTTTTGTATTTAACATGTGTACCATGGTACCCATAGTACAAGCTGCCCCTTGCCACTACTCGTAGAAATATTTTTAATATAACTTTTAGTACAAAATTTATCAAAAATTGACTGTTACTACTGAAACAACAATACAGAGGTAATGGCAAGGCTCCTGTACTTAGTTTGAGATCATGCGATGAGTATGTGTTGTCTGGAGATATTTTTATATTTATTAAATTTAAAAAAAACTTATATCAGAGGATGAGTGAAAGTAGACTGACGAAATAAATAGGTATACCAGGCAAACGTGAGTAGAAGTTTAGGAAGAGGGCGTCCGAGAAGGACTTTTCACGACCAAATTAACGGTCTCTTCCAGAAAGGTCAAGTACGTAGCACCCTTAACCGACGGAAGATGTATGACAGTGGGTGAAGCGAAAGAGGTATGTCAGGATCGTAGCATGTGGAAAACAGTAGAATCTGCCTACCATCATGGGGTACAGGCGTGAGTATATTAATGTTTGTAAGCATTTAAATACCCATTTCGTCCAAAATCGCAATAGGCTTGCCTATCACATCGAGACCAAAATACAGCGGCGAAGTGTGGGAACTCTGCAGTGCACCTCTAGCTATCCCTTTATTTATATATATATTTCGTCCCATTTATCAAATACGTCCCACTATAAACTGCAAATCAAAGTGTGCAGGTTCAAACCCCGGCTCGCACCTCTGGGTTTCATGTGCGAATCTCATTTACATCCGAGATTACCACTTGCTATGAAACGGTGAAGGAAAAACATCGTGAGGAAACCTGCACGTTTGAAGGAACTTGACTAGTTCTCGATGTGTGAAGTCTGCCAACCCGCACTGGGCCAGCGTGGTGGACTATGGCCTGAATCCCCCTCGCATTGAGGGGAGGCCCGTGCCCAGCAGCGGGACGTTAAAAAAAAAAAGGCTGTAGTTAGTTAGTCCCACTATAACATAGTGTGACCCCCACCTTATAATTCATCATGACCCGTTGCCCACGTCCGAACAATATAGGAAACCGAGGAACAATCGTAAAACTCGACAATATATACCAGCCCGATACGATTAAAATTCCCTTCGATTCCCGGTCACGTAATTATCGATATTGAATAAATTCCGGCCGACATAATTAAGTTAATTATGTTTAGGTATATAAATTTGTTAATTCGGACCGATATTAAATTGATACTGTAAATTAATTCATTTAATTAATTATGTTTGTACTAACCCGTGTTTTAAACAACATTAAACGGAAGACTTATTTTTTTTTTGTTTATTACCTTTGGGAATATTATGGCTTATTTCACTAAATGAAATTTAATGTAATTAATCGCAGATTCCGCACATGGAAATATTGACTTTTAATGTTAATAAATTTAATAATTTATCTAATTATTGGCTCATAGCCGAGTGGTCGAATGCACGTCTTGCAAATCAAACTGTGCGGGTTCAAACCCCGGCTCGCACCTCTGGGATTTATGTGCGAATCTCATTTTCATCCGAGATTATCACTTGCTATGAAACGGTGAAGGAAAACATCGTGAGGAAACCTGCACGTCTGAGGGAACTTGTCTATTTCTCGATAGATGTGTGAAGTCTGTTAACCCGTACTGGGCCAGCGTGGTGGACTATGGCCTGAATCCCCCTCGCATTGAGGGGAGGCCCGTGCCCAGCAGTGAGACGTTAAAAGGGCTGTAGTAGATTGGCTCATAGATAAGTAGCTGAAACTTTATTCCTTATGTAGTTATTTGACATTTTGTGATATTTTTTATAATTTCTTTCTTCTTCTTTTACGAAATTAATGAAATGATAATATTTAATGGAGTAAGATGAGGAATGGCTCCACCTGCGTTTAGCGCGTATTTCAGCCAGTGTCAAGTAATTAATAGCAAGGGCAAATTTAATAAATACACATCTATACAAATAAATAAAATTGAAGTGTCTGTTTGTAATATCAAAATAGCACCTTTTTACGAATTGCATATGAAAGTATACACGATACCTATAACGAAAATGCAATTTTAATTTTTTTTGTCTGTCTGTCTGTTTGTTTGAGGTAAACTTCAAAACGGCTGAACAGATTTCGACGGGACTTTCACTAGAAGATAGCTAATATTCCAAGGCGTAACTTAGGCTACTTTATTTTTTGAAAAAGCATTAGGGTTCCGCGGAATGAACATAAAACCCATTTTTCCGGGTGATCCCCCAAACGGCTTAACCGATTTTGACAGGACTTTCACTGATAGATGGCTGATGTTACAAGGAGTAACTTAGAGTACTATAATTTTTGGTTTAAACATTAGGGTTCCGCTGAAATAACGTAAAACCCATTTATTCCTAATGTTCTCCCAAACGGCTAAACTTATGTCGACGAGACTTTCACTAGCAGATAGCTAATGTTATGTTACTATCAAATTTTAAAGGTACTTTCAGTTTTAAGAGCATTAGGTTTCTGCTGTAACATAAGTCACACTTATTCCAAGTGATCCCCCAAATAGTTGAATCTATTTTGACAGAACTTCCACTGGAAGATAGCTAATGTTACAAGTAACTTAGGCTACTTTAATTTTGAAAAAAAACAATTAGGGTTGTTAAATTCCACGCGTACAAAGTCGCGGGTACAGACAGCTATCTATCTATACATCTATACAATCTATCTATACAAATAAATAAAATTGGAGTGTCTGTTTGTAATATCAAAATAACACTTTTTTACCAAATGCGTATGAAAGTATATACGATAACGAAAACGCAATTTTAAAATTTTTTGTCTGTCTGTCTGTCTGTCTGTTTGTTTGAGGTAAACTTCTAAACGGCTGAAGCGATTTCATTGGGACTTTCACTGACAGATAGCTGACGTTCCAAGGCGTAACTTAGGCTACTTTAATTTTAGAAAGCATTAGGGTTCCGCGGAAAAAACATAATACCCATATTTCCGGGTAATCTCCCTAAAGTCCACGCGGGCGAAGTCGCGGGCACAGTTATAAATAAAAATGGATGATGACAGTGATAAAGATTGCTTTTAGACAGTTATTTGACTTTTCGAGGCACTGGGGTAAGAGAAATGACTTGATTTTGAAAATGTACTGTAAATGTAATGTAATAAATCAATATGGTTTCACATTCAATCTCAGTGGTAAAAGCATAGAAAAAAGAACGCGGTTGAACGTCGAAGTTCGCTCGCGATATCGATGATATCTGCTTTGTTGAAAAATGTGCTTTTTCCATATGTTTATACAGTGCATTTTGGCATTGGCATAACATTTTTAGCGCCTATCAACACATACCTTTATGATCTAAACTAATTCAAAACGTTTAAAAAACGTTGCGAACTGTAAAAAAATAATTTTCAGTAACTTTAACTACCCATAAATTAATCCCGCTTGCAAACTTTTATTATCATTCTCTACGACCTGAAAAAGACAAATTAATTAACCTTCCAAAAATATAACGCCTCATTTTTACATTTCTCGCATACACAAAACCCTTTTTATGTTGCTAACATTTCAACACAGTGCTAGATAAATAAACATAAACAAAATATTTTTTGGGACGAACAAAATAATAATATTCGAGGCGAAAAAGACGATCATAAACAGACCGCCCCCGGGGCGAATGTTCCGGGATCCCGGTAGTATCAACAAATAAAATTGTGCCCAGTTTATACTGTGCAAATATGATCTTTTGGCACTTATTGGGTTATAGTTTTATAACGTTCTTTATCGTATCATGAAAATGTGGTACAAAAATCCTTTTGATTCTGCTTACTACGCCTTTTTTGTCGCTCGTCGTAGTAGTATTCGTAGCTCGTAGTGCTTAGCTCACATTTTAATTCGTAGCGATACGTTTACATTGGTAGTTCGTAGCGGTGTGGTACGCTTCTATTTGGAGTCCATAATGCTACGATTACATTTGGGCATCGTAACGGCTTACTTTCGTAGTTAAGAGCGCTATATTTAAATTCGTAGCACAGCCAACGTACGTAGCATTCATTGTACGATGTAATCATAAAAAAACCGGCCAAGTACGAGTCGGACTCGCGCACGAAGGGTTCCGTACCATTATCTGTAAAAACGGCAAAAAAATCATGTTTGTTGTATAGGAGCCCCCTTTAATATTTATTTTTATCCGTTTTTTAGTATTTGTTGTTATAGCGGCAAGGTCTGTGAAAATTTCAACTCTCTAACTATCACGGTTCATGAGATACAGCCTGGTGACAGACGGACGGACGGATGGACGGGCGGACGGACGGACAGCGAAGTCTTAGTAATAGGGTTCCCGTTATACCCTTTGGGTACGGAACCCTAAAAATACGTCAAATAATTATTAAAATCTTTATTTATATTCAAATCGAAGTGATATGGATTTAAAATAAAGTTTTTACTATTAATCAGGCAATTTTGAATTCGATAGCAACAGTAATAAAGTCAATTATTAACTGGAGGCGTTATTGCAAATGGCTAACTAATGCACTCTTGATAGGATTAACACCATTTCGTAAAATGAAAACCTATTTGTCACAATCGGACGTGGGAATTGCATTAATTTATGATTTGTATTCAACGAGATTATTGCAATACAAATCACGAAATGTTATTGTAATTAACAGCTAAAACTATTTGAATGTCAATTTGTTGCCATTATTCCAGGCACACTCCCCCTCAATATGAGGGAGATTTTGGGCCGTCGTTCATCACGCTAATCCAGTGCGAGTTGGTGAACTTCACACACCTTACTATAGCGGTGCAAGTTTCCTCATTCCTCCACCAGCAAGTGGTAATCATTATTTGAAAATAATATTCGCACATGAAAATCTCAGAGATCCGGGTACGAGATTTGAAGTTGCAACCCTTATGTTCAAGGCGGACGTTCGACCATCTAGGCTACCACTGTTTCAGGTACTATATTGTGTGTTAAAATAACATTTTTCAAGTTACAAAGTTCACATTTTATTATTATTACAAGAACAATGTTATTTTAGAAACAGGACTACGCGACCCACAAAATAATGTCACCTCAGTTACTTCTTGGGGAAGTAATTTCAGGTTTACAGCGTACTTCGCAGATACCTTTAAAATACTGTTACAGAAGTATAGGGATATATTTTTAAAAAATACACAAAACACCTAAATTTAATAATTAATTACAAATAGAATTAACGAAGGTATAACGATAGAATCAGAAAATAAAGTATGGTATAATATTGAAAATAATACTTCAAATAAGCGGTGGTTGGGAGACAGAGTCGATAATTGGTTGTTAATGCTACTTCCAATGAGAAATTGGAAAAAAAATGACCTTTAATATTTAAACAAAAAATCTAATAACAAAGTAAATAATCCGTATTTACATTTTAAACTAGTTACAATCAGGGATATAAACTGAAAGTTGTTAAAACTTGATGTATGATAACCGTTATGAGTTGGGGCGGTTATAAAGGTGAGTGCATATTATAAAATGATCATAAAATTTGGGCCCGGGCCGTTTAATTAAGTGGGACAAAAGTCGGTCGTTAGAATATATCAAACCTTTGTTGAATTTATGGTTTTGACGTTATCTATTGTAAGATTCTTGGGCTTATCAACAGTTTTAAGTAACATGTAAAGTATTGAATTACTTTCATATTGAAACAGAAGGGTAATAAAAAAGACGTAAAGCACTTAATCACTTTTTATTTTAATAACTGTCGATTCACATTTGGACAGAGCTTTGGCTTTGCTGAGTGCTCGTAACATAATGACGCTCCAAATGCTAGCGAGGCTTTATATAGGCGAGTTCTGACGTTGGCTGTCAGTCTGACGCGGCTGTCATGGCTTGGCTTTGGCTTGGCATTGGCTTGCCGGTGGCTTTGGCATGGCATTGGCTTGCCGGTGGCTTGGAATTGGCTTGGCTCGGCTTGGCATCTGGCGTGGTGTTACAATATAAAACTAGCTGACCGGGCGAACTTCGTACCGCCTTAGAATGAGTGACATACGAAAGCAGCGCCACCTACCGTGTCCCATTGTGAATCTAAACCATCCAGGATGCCACCCAAATGCATGCAAAAAAAAATCAAATCGGTCCAGCCGTTTAGGAGGAGTTAGCTTACAACGAAAAGTGGCATTGATTTGTATATATATAGATTATTGTTCTTATTTAAGATTTTTGTATTTAACATGTGTACCATGGTACCCATAGTACAAGCTGCCCCTTGCCACTACTCGTAGAAATATTTTTAATATAACTTTTAGTACAAAATTTATCAAAAATTGACTGTTACTACTGAAACAACAATACAGAGGTAATGGCAAGGCTCCTGTACTTAGTTTGAGATCATGCGATGAGTATGTGTTGTCTGGAGATATTTTTATATTTATTAAATTTAAAAAAAACTTATATCAGAGGATGAGTGAAAGTAGACTGACGAAATAAATAGGTATACCAGGCAAACGTGAGTAGAAGTTTAGGAAGAGGGCGTCCGAGAAGGACTTTTCACGACCAAATTAACGGTCTCTTCCAGAAAGGTCAAGTACGTAGCACCCTTAACCGACGGAAGATGTATGACAGTGGGTGAAGCGAAAGAGGTATGTCAGGATCGTAGCATGTGGAAAACAGTAGAATCTGCCTACCATCATGGGGTACAGGCGTGAGTATATTAATGTTTGTAAGCATTTAAATACCCATTTCGTCCAAAATCGCAATAGGCTTGCCTATCACATCGAGACCAAAATACAGCGGCGAAGTGTGGGAACTCTGCAGTGCACCTCTAGCTATCCCTTTATTTATATATATATTTCGTCCCATTTATCAAATACGTCCCACTATAAACTGCAAATCAAAGTGTGCAGGTTCAAACCCCGGCTCGCACCTCTGGGTTTCATGTGCGAATCTCATTTACATCCGAGATTACCACTTGCTATGAAACGGTGAAGGAAAAACATCGTGAGGAAACCTGCACGTTTGAAGGAACTTGACTAGTTCTCGATGTGTGAAGTCTGCCAACCCGCACTGGGCCAGCGTGGTGGACTATGGCCTGAATCCCCCTCGCATTGAGGGGAGGCCCGTGCCCAGCAGCGGGACGTTAAAAAAAAAAAGGCTGTAGTTAGTTAGTCCCACTATAACATAGTGTGACCCCCACCTTATAATTCATCATGACCCGTTGCCCACGTCCGAACAATATAGGAAACCGAGGAACAATCGTAAAACTCGACAATATATACCAGCCCGATACGATTAAAATTCCCTTCGATTCCCGGTCACGTAATTATCGATATTGAATAAATTCCGGCCGACATAATTAAGTTAATTATGTTTAGGTATATAAATTTGTTAATTCGGACCGATATTAAATTGATACTGTAAATTAATTCATTTAATTAATTATGTTTGTACTAACCCGTGTTTTAAACAACATTAAACGGAAGACTTATTTTTTTTTTGTTTATTACCTTTGGGAATATTATGGCTTATTTCACTAAATGAAATTTAATGTAATTAATCGCAGATTCCGCACATGGAAATATTGACTTTTAATGTTAATAAATTTAATAATTTATCTAATTATTGGCTCATAGCCGAGTGGTCGAATGCACGTCTTGCAAATCAAACTGTGCGGGTTCAAACCCCGGCTCGCACCTCTGGGATTTATGTGCGAATCTCATTTTCATCCGAGATTATCACTTGCTATGAAACGGTGAAGGAAAACATCGTGAGGAAACCTGCACGTCTGAGGGAACTTGTCTATTTCTCGATAGATGTGTGAAGTCTGTTAACCCGTACTGGGCCAGCGTGGTGGACTATGGCCTGAATCCCCCTCGCATTGAGGGGAGGCCCGTGCCCAGCAGTGAGACGTTAAAAGGGCTGTAGTAGATTGGCTCATAGATAAGTAGCTGAAACTTTATTCCTTATGTAGTTATTTGACATTTTGTGATATTTTTTATAATTTCTTTCTTCTTCTTTTACGAAATTAATGAAATGATAATATTTAATGGAGTAAGATGAGGAATGGCTCCACCTGCGTTTAGCGCGTATTTCAGCCAGTGTCAAGTAATTAATAGCAAGGGCAAATTTAATAAATACACATCTATACAAATAAATAAAATTGAAGTGTCTGTTTGTAATATCAAAATAGCACCTTTTTACGAATTGCATATGAAAGTATACACGATACCTATAACGAAAATGCAATTTTAATTTTTTTTGTCTGTCTGTCTGTTTGTTTGAGGTAAACTTCAAAACGGCTGAACAGATTTCGACGGGACTTTCACTAGAAGATAGCTAATATTCCAAGGCGTAACTTAGGCTACTTTATTTTTTGAAAAAGCATTAGGGTTCCGCGGAATGAACATAAAACCCATTTTTCCGGGTGATCCCCCAAACGGCTTAACCGATTTTGACAGGACTTTCACTGATAGATGGCTGATGTTACAAGGAGT
This sequence comes from Ptilodon capucinus, assembly GCA_914767695.1. NCBI lineage: Eukaryota > Metazoa > Arthropoda > Insecta > Lepidoptera > Notodontidae > Ptilodon > Ptilodon capucinus. The sequence continues at coordinate 2,782,567 of OU611830.1, read as the reverse complement.
AACTTAGAGTACTATAATTTTTGGTTTAAACATTAGGGTTCCGCTGAAATAACGTAAAACCCATTTATTCCTAATGTTCTCCCAAACGGCTAAACTTATGTCGACGAGACTTTCACTAGCAGATAGCTAATGTTATGTTACTATCAAATTTTAAAGGTACTTTCAGTTTTAAGAGCATTAGGTTTCTGCTGTAACATAAGTCACACTTATTCCAAGTGATCCCCCAAATAGTTGAATCTATTTTGACAGAACTTCCACTGGAAGATAGCTAATGTTACAAGTAACTTAGGCTACTTTAATTTTGAAAAAAAACAATTAGGGTTGTTAAATTCCACGCGTACAAAGTCGCGGGTACAGACAGCTATCTATCTATACATCTATACAATCTATCTATACAAATAAATAAAATTGGAGTGTCTGTTTGTAATATCAAAATAACACTTTTTTACCAAATGCGTATGAAAGTATATACGATAACGAAAACGCAATTTTAAAATTTTTTGTCTGTCTGTCTGTCTGTCTGTTTGTTTGAGGTAAACTTCTAAACGGCTGAAGCGATTTCATTGGGACTTTCACTGACAGATAGCTGACGTTCCAAGGCGTAACTTAGGCTACTTTAATTTTAGAAAGCATTAGGGTTCCGCGGAAAAAACATAATACCCATATTTCCGGGTAATCTCCCTAAAGTCCACGCGGGCGAAGTCGCGGGCACAGTTATAAATAAAAATGGATGATGACAGTGATAAAGATTGCTTTTAGACAGTTATTTGACTTTTCGAGGCACTGGGGTAAGAGAAATGACTTGATTTTGAAAATGTACTGTAAATGTAATGTAATAAATCAATATGGTTTCACATTCAATCTCAGTGGTAAAAGCATAGAAAAAAGAACGCGGTTGAACGTCGAAGTTCGCTCGCGATATCGATGATATCTGCTTTGTTGAAAAATGTGCTTTTTCCATATGTTTATACAGTGCATTTTGGCATTGGCATAACATTTTTAGCGCCTATCAACACATACCTTTATGATCTAAACTAATTCAAAACGTTTAAAAAACGTTGCGAACTGTAAAAAAATAATTTTCAGTAACTTTAACTACCCATAAATTAATCCCGCTTGCAAACTTTTATTATCATTCTCTACGACCTGAAAAAGACAAATTAATTAACCTTCCAAAAATATAACGCCTCATTTTTACATTTCTCGCATACACAAAACCCTTTTTATGTTGCTAACATTTCAACACAGTGCTAGATAAATAAACATAAACAAAATATTTTTTGGGACGAACAAAATAATAATATTCGAGGCGAAAAAGACGATCATAAACAGACCGCCCCCGGGGCGAATGTTCCGGGATCCCGGTAGTATCAACAAATAAAATTGTGCCCAGTTTATACTGTGCAAATATGATCTTTTGGCACTTATTGGGTTATAGTTTTATAACTTTCTTTATCGTATCATGAAAATGTGGTACAAAAATCCTTTTGATTCTGCTTACTACGCCTTTTTTGTCGCTCGTCGTAGTAGTATTCGTAGCTCGTAGTGCTTAGCTCACATTTTAATTCGTAGCGATACGTTTACATTGGTAGTTCGTAGCGGTGTGGTACGCTTCTATTTGGAGTCCATAATGCTACGATTACATTTGGGCATCGTAACGGCTTACTTTCGTAGTTAAGAGCGCTATATTTAAATTCGTAGCACAGCCAACGTACGTAGCATTCATTGTACGATGTAATCATAAAAAAACCGGCCAAGTACGAGTCGGACTCGCGCACGAAGGGTTCCGTACCATTATCTGTAAAAACGGCAAAAAAATCATGTTTGTTGTATAGTAGCCCCCTTTAATATTTATTTTTATCCGTTTTTTAGTATTTGTTGTTATAGCGGCAAGGTCTGTGAAAATTTCAACTCTCTAACTATCACGCTTCATGAGATACAGCCTGGTGACAGACGGACGGACGGATGGACGGGCGGACGGACGGACAGCGAAGTCTTAGTAATAGGGTTCCCGTTATACCCTTTGGGTACGGAACCCTAAAATACGTCAAATAATTATTAAATTTTTTAGTTATATTCAAATCGAAGTGATATGGATTGAAAATAAAGTTTTTACTATTAATCAGGCAATTTTGAATTCGATAGCAACAGTAATAAAGTCAATTATTAACTGGAGGCGTTATTGCAAATGGCTAACTAATGCACTCTTGATAGGATTAACACCATTTCGTAAAATGAAAACCTATTTGTCACAATCGGACGTGGGAATTGCATTAATTTATGATTTGTATTCAACGAGATTATTGCAATACAATATGCAATATATATGCAATACAATATATATACAAATAAATCACGAAATGTTATTGTAATTAACAGCTAAAATTATTTGAATGTCAATTTGTTGCCATTATACCAGGCACACTCCCCCTCAATATGAGGGAGATTTTGGGCCGTCGTTCATCACGCTAATCCAGTGCGAGTTGGTGAACTTCACACGCCTTACTATAGCGGTGCAAGTTTCCTCATTCCTCCACGAGCAAGTGGTAATCATTATTTGAAAATAATATTCGCACATGAAAATCTCAGAGATGCGGGTACGAGATTTGAAGTTGCAATCCTTATGTTCAAGGCGGACGTTCGACCATCTAGGCTACCACTGTTTCAGGTACTATATTGTGTGTTAAAATAACATTTTTCAAGTTACAAAGTTCACATTTTATTATTATTACAAGAACAATGTTATTTTAGAAACAGGACTACGCGAACCACAAAATAATGTCACCTCAGTTACTTCTTGTGGAAGTAATTTCAGGTTTACAGCGTACTTCGCAGATACCTTTAAAATACTGTTACAGAAGTTTAGGGATATATTTTAAAAAAATACACAAAACACCTAAATTTAATAACTAATTACAAATAGAATAAACGAAGGTGTAACGATAGAATCAGAAAATAAAGTATGGTAAATAGGCTAGGCACGTCCGTTCCGTTCGAGCAAGATGACAGAAGCAGAAGACAGCGATGAAAAGAGGCCGATGACGTCTTCGTTAGCTCTTTTATAGCCACGCAGCGTCTCGGTTGGATGATTGCTGCTGCCCACTGGAGCTCAGGAATGGGGTTTCACAATAGCAATACCATAAAAAAACACAAATCACGACTCTTGTAAAAAAATATGACAGGATGTCATCCAACTCTTGAACTATATTTCATTTTATCGTTCAAATTTCTACCGTCAGTTAGGACTCAGGAAGTGGTAATTGATGGAACGCGAAAAGGCATTATCGGTGTGAGAAATTTCTACGTGACATCCATATTTTACAAGCTCACACAGTTATCTTTAACTGATTGAGCTGAAATTTGGTTTATACGTTTATTTTGGATGACAATGCATGCTTAGCTATGTGACGTCATTTTAATTCCAATATGGCGGGCCATCCAAGATGGCTATTCCATAGTTATTTTTTCTGCACTACCACAGTATGGGTATCAAATGAAAGGGCTTGCTGAGGAGAACACGAAAACTAAGGGCAATTAAATAAAAGCTTGATTTTTAAAAGTTTTTTTACTATTAATTTACTTTACTGGAGAGCATACTCATCCGTCGCTGACAAAAATGCTGATTCTAAATATGTATATAAGTAAATATCGCCCAAAGTGTCGCTTGAGTCAAATAGCCTCGATATGCTACAACACATTTTTTCTACGAAGTCATAAAATGCAAGATACCTTAAGAAGTACACAGCCGTTATTATCTACGGACATACTTTTAATGACTTCGCCTTAAATTATTTTCTTTTAGAAGCAAAAAGAAAGTTTGGAATAACTTTTATTCAAAATGAGAATTAATGAGTAAAAATAAAAGGAGTTGGATGAATTTGTTTTTTTAAGTTATAAGGAAAAACGAAAGAATTCTAGAGAATTTTAACAAATTATTAAAAACTGTTTTAAACCCTTCAGGATGTTTTTAGAATCCGAAATAACTACTGTACAAAACAAAATACAATTATAAACAATCATCCCTAAAAACTTAAATATTTGTTTTGTTCTGTTTTATTAGCTTTTTATTATTAACTTGCAATGTATGTATGTCCGGGTGGAATCTTGCAACTGAATTTTAAATCAGTTATCTTTAACTGATTGAGCTGAAATTTGATATACACTAATTTTGCATGACAATAGCAATTCTTACCTATGTGACGTCATTCTAATTCCAATATGGCGGATCATCCAAGATGGCGGAATAGTTATTTTTTCTGCACCCATACTGGGTATTAAATGAAAGGGCTTGCTGAGAAAACTGCGTAAACTAATACAACGTCACATTTAATCCAATTAAAAAAAAATTAAAAAAATTGTTTAAAATACAAGCTTTTATTTAATTGCCCTTAAAAGAAGAAAATAAACTTTAAATTAAATCAAACCAATCAATTTAGTACATGTATGACACAATTTATTAAATGCTTTCACAGTTGAGGTACGGAAGCCTCGGTGCGCGAGTCCAGATCGCAGTTGGCCGGTTTTTTTTCGCCACATTTAAGTATATATCGCATTTCTTACCTTGGCGAATTTTTAACGCGCACGTTGACTCTCCAGCTCGCCGAGGGCTTAATAGGATCCATAAATAATATATTGACATATTTCAACATGAATGAGTCACGGGTTGAAGCAGCACGCGTGATATGAGCTAATATGCAATACTGAGAATCTTGCGTGCGACTGATGGCCCATAAAACGGCCATAAAGATCGCGGGCTAACCGGTTCCGGCCATATAAAGTCCATCAACATACCGAGATAGACTGAGTGCCTTTGAATACCTGGTTTTATGGTCAGAAAATTGTTAAGAGCGGTCAGGGTTTGAGAACTAAGGAGTGATACTTGAAAGATATATGTTTTTTTAGGAGGACATTCAATTTTATTTATCTAGGCAATCTGAACATAACATATATAACACTATCTATACATAATTCCGAAAAACTACTTCGAGGTTTGCATAAGACTCAAGTATAAGACTGAAGAGTATAAAATTTGAACGACATTCGAACATGTTTTTTCAACTTTTTTTGTCGCTGATTTCTATAACTTGTAATATCACGAGTTCTGTGGAAAATTTTCATGTTCTGTTTTGTTAGTATTGGTAGCGGCCCATTGTAAATGTAGTTAACACTGCTTGATAGGATCGTGGATGTACCCAAAGTCCAGAACACAATACTTGTGTCAAATATAAGAAGGTCTGTAACTTGGGACTATGAAAGTTAGGTATAATCTGTCTTCACTAAGCATCCACTTAAGAGCCACCGTATATGTACCCAAAATATTATTCTGGACTTGTGATACAACCTATTCTGATACTTACTTTCATATGCATTTAGTAAAAAGCTGTTATTTTGATAATACAAACAGACACGTCAATTTTATTTACTTGTATTGCTTATTCATGTGTGTATTTGACTAGTCTGACGTAGATTGGCACCTATTCCAAATGTAATGAATCATAAGGTTATTAGTAGCTTTTAAGTGCACCTAGGTTTTGAAGTCGGTTTTTTGTTTATTGTTAACAAGTTTTTATTTTATTTATTGTGTGTATTTGAATTTATCCTTGCTTTTAATTACTAGACATTGACATAAATAGTAGCAGTGGTAGCTGAGTGGTCGAACGCACGCCTTGCAATCGAAGTGTGCAGGTTCAAACCCCGGCTTGCACCTCTGGGATATAAGTGCGAATCTCATTTTCATCCGAGATTATAACTTGCTATGAAACGGTGAAGGAAAACATCGTGAGGAAACCTGCACGTCTGAGGGAACTTGACTAATTCTCGAAAGATGTGAGAAGTCTGCCAACCTGCACTGGGCCAGCGTGGTGGACTATGGCCTGAATCCCCCTCGCATTGAGGGGAGGCCCGTGCCCAGCAGTGGGACGTTAGAAGGGCTGTAGTAGTAGTAGTAGACATAAATACCCGGTTATCGCAGGTGCAGCCATCATCTTATATCTACCATTTAATTTCATCATTTCGTAAAACAAAAAAAAGAAGTTATTTGTACTAAAACTTAAAGAAAAATAAATAAATTTAAAAAATCATTTTTTTGTTTGAAAATCTTTATTGATTTATCTAATCTGTACATTGTAATTTAATTTCTAACTACATTTAAACTTAATCATTAAAAACACACCCTTGAAATGCTCCATTCACACGGTTAAACCGGCTGCGGCAACTAGTATCAAGAAAAATCTTCTGACATTTTATGACTATATTTAAAAGGCAGCCGGCTGAACCGTGCGCATAGATTCTATCTCTGGCAGTAAGAAGGATTAATCTAGCGTTTACAAACATAGTAATAGTATAAAGCCCTGTACCCACAGGCGCGAAAAAACGCGGGCGACAATTTTTTTGCCAATACAAAAAACAACTTTATTAACTCTAACATAAAACTCATTTTCCAAATGAAATGTCTCTTGATGCTTGGTCTCGTGGCTTATACCACAGAGGTTCAATCTTTGTGTAAATAAAAATATACAGCATGTATTCATAGTATGATCCCTAATTAAACAAAGATTGCACTTTGGGTGCCATATAATGGACTGGGGGCAATCCCAGTTCCACCCAAACCAGGGCAACCTCTGAAATATGCCCCTGACGTAAATCGAACCCGTAAACCACCTAGTACAATGTGCCCACCCCACAGACTACGTTTTTAAAATACAATCTGCCAAGTGCTCACACTTAGTGCGACTCATCACACTTACGTAAATATACAACCTCGTTCGAAAACTATGATTAAAGCTGTAAGAAGCTTACTAAAGTAGTGGTGTTTCTACACCACTGCATTCTGTTTTAACAGGGCATCTTAGATATATATTCATCTCTTTCCAAAACCAAATCAAATTTAAGTTACGGCCTCCGCACGGCAGAGAAGGCTACGTTTTTCTTAGCCGCCCCGCAAGGAAGCCACAAACGAGACGTATTAGACCTCGTTCCGCAATGCACGTGTTGATTAGTACGACACAACAAAGTGATCCTATAAGGGTTCCTTCTTTCCTTTTGATTTGCGGAACCCTAAAGTTCAAGTAAATTCGCTCGCCACCGTGGGTACAGGGCGTAATAGTTAACTAGGCTACATTTTATAATGTATTGCGCGTACATAACGCGCTGGCTATATGTCAGCTGATCGAAGCAGTTACCACAATCAGGAATGAACCGGTACTGACCGCAGCGTCACCGCGCTGCATCGCCAGTGGATTCTCACCTGTAAAAGAAAAAAATCGTTAACATTGGCAGCGAGAACCAAATTACCGGTAAAATTTGCTATTACCGGTAATTTTTCAATTCTTTACCGGTAAAAAAATAATTACCTTTACCTCTAAAAATGCAAGTTTAATTAAATTTACATTTTTCAACAGTTAGTGTCATTGATTTTGGGATGTTCTGACCGAATTTGTGTGTGTTCGTGGTCAATTTAGTCGCAAAACGAAATATATTGAGTAATTTTAAAACAATACTGCTCAACTATTTACCGGTAAGGCCCCTGGACAGTCGCTATTAAAATGCTATCTATTAAAAATCTACTCTTTGCCAATATAAATAAAGACAGAATTTCTGTGTCATCGAAGACAGAATTTCTGTGAACCTACACAACCAAGCGTTTAAAATTACTAATGTCAAATTTTGTTGAAAAATATGCGTCTTCTATGAGTGAATACAGTTCCTTTTGCTGTTAGCAATTAAATAAGTCGCACGCATTTTGAAACACTTATTTGCGCGAGCTATCAACAGGAAAAAAAATACTCAGAGAAATCATGTTTTACTTTAAACCACTTCATCCAACTTTTCGATTATAGAGAGCGGATGTCAACATCCGCATCCATATTGAAACTTGTCTGCTTATATATGCCAACATCCAATGACATTATTTCAATTATCTAGCGCGGATGTTTGCATGTCGAGTGTTGAAAGGCTATTTGACTTACGACATTTTTTTAACTCTACAGTAGAGCAAATTCATTCGACGCAGAAAAATGAGCTAATACCAAATATGTACTATATACATACAGTGAAACTTGGTTAAATGGGACCTGGATAAGTGAGAAACCTCCATAACTGGAACTCATGCTGAGGTCCCAACACTTTGGCACTGAATTACCTCTGTTATTGGGAAAACTTAAAGTATTTGGTGTTTGATATCATTCCAACTCCAATCAATAACCCCCAAAAGTGTTACTAAAGTCAAATACCCCCCGATATGTTTAGTAAATACTTACCTCTCAGCACGTGGACCGATACTGCGGATGCGGCGACATCCGCCAAAGAACACGTGTAGTTACCGGAGTCTTTCCTATTCGCGTTCGCTATGTAGAGTCGTGATAGCGCCCCGTTCGATGTCGCTTCTGTCTTCACGCTGTTGACAAACAAAATGATGACTCTACAATTTTTGACTGATATTTGACTTATGTAGAGTCGAGGGGTGAAAGGCTATTGAACTAAAGCGACATTTTTTTAACTCTACAGAACAGCAAATTCATTCGACGCAGAAAATATAAGTTATTTGGAATATGCATATAAGTAAATATCACCCAAAATGTCGCAGAAGTCAAATTTAGTTAAATTTTTTTTGTGTCTTTGTTTCGCGTAAACCTGCAAACGGCTGAACCGATTTCGAGGGAACTTCCACTGGCACATAACTGATGTACTTAAAAGTAACTTAGGTTACCTTTATTTCAGAAAAAGAATTACAGTTCCGTGGGAAAAATGTAAAACCTACTTTTTCCGGGTAATCTCCCTAAATTCCACGCGGGACAACTCAAGGGCACAGCTAGTAAATAAATATTAAACGATCTAAGAACTCTACAAAGCCTTTGTACGGTTCCAGTAATGAGCTCGCATGATTTCACATTATAATTAAAACAGAATACATAGCAGAGCACCCTTGATGCTGAGAATAATTGATTTACCCTTAAACTATTTGCTCGTCTCTTTCATTATACGGATGCTCAGATAATTCAACAATGGGACTGGGCTTCCGTAGGCGTATCCCTCTGTTAACACTCACTGATCGTGACTTTAACTAAATCACATTTATTTTAGTTGACCATAGAGTTATAAGTTTTGACCAAAGAGTATCCGCTCACCAAAAAGTCACTAAGACCTTAATATTTCGATAATTGCTTTTAGTGTTCATTGAAACTAGTTCACTGTACGTATAGTTATTATCGTACTATAATAAACAGCAACTAAGAAGGTATTACCGAAAACCCCCTAAAGGGCAACGAAGGGCCTAAATATGTTTCCATAACGGGCAAGTTATAACATGTACCCACAAAAGGGTTTGAAGTTACAAAACTATTTTCATTGTTCGCAAATATTGGGTTTCCGTATTGAAATTAAAACAGGTATGGTTGTGTGGGCGGTGGGCGGACCGCCCACACAACGTCCAATCTTTTTATTAACCGATGAAAAAAAGGAGGTTCTCAATTCGACGCGTAGGGTAAAACTCCCAGCTATTGGCACCTTAAGCGCCTACTCGGAGAAAATCAGTCACCAAAATGCTCTATGACCCGTTATTTCGCTAAAAAGGATATCAGATTATAGAATATCCACTCGTTTTTTAATTTTTCGAGATTTTGGTAAAAAAAATATACTAAAAACATAAGTTTTTTACATTTGTTCCAAAATTTTCCGATTACCCGGTTACTGGCACAAGTACCGGTCCTTAAGAAAATGCGTAAAAAAGGGCTTTTTTTGTGTATGTTTCTAGTAAATGAAAACAAACTTAAAATTTGTACTAATTAAGTCTGAGTTTGACGTTAAAGTTAATTGTTTTATATTAAAAACTATACAATCTTTCCATTTTTGTCATAAAATCAGGGGTTAAATTCATGGTTTTCTTGTTATTTTTCCTTAAAGTCATGGGTGCCAATAAGTGGGGGGATGCCAACAGTGGGTATGGTTACCCTATATGTTTTTTTTATTTTTTTATTTATTGTTTGATAGATTTGATGAACAAAAAACATCAGCAAACCTAATGTATACATATAAATACAATTTAAGTGGCAAACAACAACCTTTTACTTAATCCATATCGGCGGGTGAAAGGCTATTGGACTTAAACGACACTTTTGGGCGATATTAAGTGATATACATATTTGAAATCGGCTAATTTTTCTGCGTATACGTGCTAATTTTCCTGTAAAGTTAAAAAAATATCGCTTAAGTTAATAATCCTTTCACCCATTGATATGAAAGTATATACGCTACTTATAACGAAAACGCCTTTATTTCTCGGTATGCCTGTTCGAGGTAAATTTCCGAACGGGCTTGTACTGGGTACCATACAATAAACTGGGGGCGATCAAAGTTACATCCACACCAGGGCGAATTCCGAAAATATCATTACCAAAATTTTCTACTTGCGGGGATCGAACCTGCGAACACCACTGCACCAAGCCGTGGTCAGTGTCGCTTTTCTCGTTGTCTTTGGAATGAAACCATCCAATAAATAATACTTTGACTTTATATACAGACAGCGTAACGTTGTACAAAGAATTATTCAAACGAACTGCCGCCATATTGACGCGTCCTCAACCGATTTTTATAAAATGAATAAGAAGTCATATATCAAATAAACTATAATTATTATTTACAACGCCAAATTAATATGACAAGAAACTAAATTAATTTATTATAAGATAAATCTCCCAAATGTTTGGGAGAGGCCCTTGCCCAGCAGTGGGATCCCTACGGGCTACTAAAAAAAAAAAAAAAGATATCATTGGGAGTATAAATATCTACACCCAATGATTTTGATATCTACTCTATCCTACTCTATCTACTCCTATAGAGTAGATATATCTACTCCCAATGATATTGTCGCATTTAAATCCTCTAATTGTCGCCGCCGGCAATTACGAGCCAGACCCCGCGCACACATCATCAACTCGTCGCCGCCGTCCGCGGCACGTGTTGATTGATCCTCCCGACACGATCACCGCCCTTCTCGACCCGGGCGTTGAGAGGGCCACCAACACACCTACACCAGCCTTAAACAGACACCGATCTCGCCGGCGAGGTCGAGGAACCCCCTCTTCCGCTCGTAGGTGCATCTTTGCACCTAGGAGCGCAGTCACTACCTCTCCCCTCACGGTAACTGCCCAAGCCGAGGTCGTGCCCTCTGTGGCGCCCTTGAGCTAGTTGCCACCCCTTTCCGCCCTTAAGGCCTTGGTTGGAGTGCACTCTGCGCTCGCCACTCCTCCGGTAAAGCTGTAAAGGCCACCTCACGGCCAACAGTGTAAGTCCTTTAAAAAAAAAAAAGAATCCCAATGATATTATTGATAATGATATCTACTCCCAATGATAATTATGCATCACAACCACAGGGCGCCTATTCTTGTTTAACCGGTTATTTATTAGTTTAACTTTTCAGAGTATAACCTGTTACATCGAGTTACGACCTCTAATTAAAATATAACCGTACTAAATCACGGGGGAATGGCTTTGCCTAAACAAATAAGGTAATTGAATACCCTATAAATTTGATGGGGTAAATTACGATGGGGTTACAGGGAGTGCTGAGATTAGTTTGATGGATAGAAGCACGATACGGCTGTCAGTCAATGTTGGTATTTATGAGCCGTGAATGGTGAGGGATCGGCCTTATTATGGTGTTTATAGGATCTATTTTTGCATGATTTACGATGACAGTCCATTTTTTGTGGATCACGTAAAGCGACTGCGCCCACAGCTTTTGCGCGCGACCAATACCAAAACGTATTAACAGGTGGATGAAGCACATATTTCAATGAAATGTCATCTCACGTTTTTGCTATGCAAATTCTATTCGCGAGACTGCGTTTTTATCACTGTCATCATCCATTTTTATTTATAATGTGTATTTATTGAATTTGCCCTTGCTATTATTTACTTGACACTGTTTTCTCATATTTACGCGAATATACATTGAAATAAAACTATTTTACGGATTCTATCGCGTTTATTTACTTTTGCGTTTATGAGAACTTTCTGCGTAGATCGGACCGCAAACACCAACTAAATATGAGGGTACCCAGTTATTAACTATGACATCAAGACGTCTAACACCTCAGTTCCCCCGTGACCATGGTTGCTGTAAAGCAGCCGAAACGTCGGGAAAATAAAAAAGTAAATAAACGCGATAGAATCCGTAAAATAGTTTTATTTCAATACTTGACACTGGCTGAAATACCCGCTAAACGCAGGTGGAGCCATTCCTCATCTTACTCCATTAAAATATCATCATTTCACTCATTTCGTAAAAAAAGAAGAAGAATCATCTCGCGCCATGCCTCGATAAGATTTTGTTGTGCGTGGTTGCAGATTCGGTTCCTGCCGGTGGAAAATTTCGAAAATGTCCTTTTCGGAATTGGGGTGGAACTGGGATCACCCCCAGTCCATTTTTTTTTTGTGTTTTATGAGATAGGGAGGCAAACGAGCAGACGTATCACCTGATGGTAAGTGATCAACGCCGCCCATGGACACTTGCAACACCAGGGGCTTCGCAAGTGCGTTGCCGGCCTTTAAGGAATGAGTAGGCTCGTTTCTTGAAGAAACCTTTGTCGCATCGGTCCGGGAACACCGCTGCAGGAAGATTATTATATCTCCATTATATGGTACCCATAGTACAACCTTTGTTTGGAATCTTACCATAAGGATGCGATGTCGAGCAATATTTATTATCTCCCTTCAAAATAACAAGGGTCTTAGTAAAATTAAATAACAAGAATTTGCGCGAATAACCGTGAATAACTAATTATCTACTCTGATTTATTTGAAATAATTAACGCCCGCTGAAGGTGTTTCATTATTAATTGGTTGGGCACGGTCAATAAATTAAGTCCGGGAACTAAGAGTGAATTTTGATAATGAAGATCCAAATTGGGGAATTCCACCACTCCGCGACGACGGTGAAGTCGAAATAATTAGGGAAAGTTAAGAAATTTCTGACGTGCTTTCGGAAAATTTTCATTGCCAACACAATTTGGTTTTTATCAATTACTAGCCTCTAGCCGCGACTTCGTTCGCGCAAACTTCGATTGTTAAATATCGATAATAAAAACAATATTATTTTGTTCGTGTAGGCACCGCTTCGGAATGCTGCTTCCACTGAGAAGCGCCGTTAAGAAACTTAATGGTTACTCTTTGCAAAATGTTAAATAGTAAGGATTGTGAGTAATACAATCCTTACTACTCGCAATCCTTACTATTGAGTGGTTTGACCGCTCGGCTCACTAACTGGTAGTTGCGGCTTCGGTTCCCGCCAATGGCAAATTACTGAAATGATCTTAATGAAATCTGGGTGTAACGTGGATCATCCCTAGTCTATACTAGTACGGTACCCATAGACTTTTTTTTATATGGAACAAAAAAAAAGATCGTTGCTTAGTTTGGAATCATACGATGAGTATGTGTTGTCTGGCGACATATATGGGGGGTTAATCACTTACCTCACTCCACCTCGCTTAGTATCATAGTTCAATAGTCTGCCTCCATGCTTCCAGTTGACTTGTCTGGCTGGCTGCGGGACCTCGCTAACCACGCATCTCAGTTCTATAATGGACCCTTCTTTGTAGAACTTGTCTTGGAGCGGACGCCCTCGCTCATCCACAATTTCCACTTTTGGAACTGGATAGACAAAGAAAATTATAAATTAATTTATATATTGAAATAAAACTATTTTACGGATTCTATCGCGTTTATATGTTTGCTTAGCTACATGATAAAAAAACTTCTGAGATCTATTGGGTGATAAAAAGTATGTTATTATTTAAATTATCTCTTTTCATCTTAATGTTAACCAAAGGTAAGCGTGAAAGATTTACACGGTTATTTCCACAAAATCAACAGACGAGTACCCATCTCGCCAATTGGGAGCACAGCGCAAACAGTGCCTTCTGCTTACGATAGCTTGACTCTAACCACATTTTATGCGTACTTCTACTTCTGGGTTTACGTAACTTTGACTATTAGACGTATAAGTTGAAGATTACTATTCGTTTTCAATAACTATAGCTAAAACTGATGATTTGTCGACTGCTTAGTCTAGTAATTGGAGAGTAAGCCGCTAGGCTCCGTGTGGAGGAGGTGTCTGTTCGCGCGGACAGCCGCTGGCGGGGTAACGGATGTGTGTGAAAGCGTTCCCGTGACTCCTCCGATATGGCGGGTGATTGGATCACCATGGGTTTTAAAGTGGGTATACGGCTTCGCTGGGAATACCCTTCATCTCCCCCAAGATGAAGGGGTATCCATAAAAGATTTTCCCATGTGAAAAAAGAAGGCCGCTAGGCTCACTACACCAGGTGTTTGCGGGCTAGATTCCCAACAGCGGTGAATTTGACTTTTTCGGAATTTGCTGGTCTGGGATCTGTTACTGGGATTACCCGCAGTCCATTGTATGGTATCCATAGTACAGCTTTGCTTAGTTTGGGATCATAAAATGATTATGTTTTGTTCATGTTGAAGCGATTTCCTTTAGAAGACTTGTAATTTACATGTGTTTTATTTTATTTCTCGAACGTTAAGCTATATTATAACATGTGCCCAACTCTTTATCTCTCTCCCTCTCCCTTTCCCTAACTCTCTTTATCTATAGTTTATCACTCGTTTTTCTACGTATTTCTTAATCATAATTCCACCTTGTTTGTTTCAGTCATCATAATCTAAAATACACCAACTATTTCAGGCACATTGTATTATTATTATATTACCAGCAAATTAGTTAATATTAGAAAAAGCTATTCGATGTAACACTAATCAAACTAATGGACCACAGCACAACACATCAATCGACCCCACGGAAAGATATACAAACTACTCTCATCCCCAAATCTGCGCGACCTTCGATATTTGTAAACATAATATCATCTAAATATACAAAACAAAACTATTCCTATTTATGTTGTGTACTCTAAAATACATACTTTATTAGATATTGCCACGTCGGTACAACCGAAAGATGTCATTACAATTCCAACAGCGTACATTGCGACCGAATAAATAAGATACTATTTTTGTTTTCAAGTTAACCAGAATTTGCCAAAAGCTATTTGCGAGGTTATATTTTATAAACAATATGATATTGGGGGTGATCGTTGGAATTTTAAATTGAGAACGTTCTCTGTGAAATAAAATACATATTTTACTTTGAGCTCATTGTTGTTAAGCTGGCAAAATATATTATGTACCCTTAAATTATTTTTCTTAGAATTCTCAACATTATTCACAATTTTTATATCTTTAACAATTTGTTTGAAGCCATTAAGGAAATTTTGATGTTTTTCGAAAGACTTTCTCCACACCTAACGTTTATCCCTATTCTCTTTCGCACGAAGGAAATACCGTAGCAGCTTTTACTACATTAGGACTAAAATATATTGCCAAAATTTGGGTGCACTACATTGCACATTTAGTTACCCCTTCAACAAATACAGGAGTCAACCTTTTCAATTACTGAAAGCATTTTAGGATGAAGTTTAAATTTACTAATAACTTTGTTATGACTTTATTTACAACCTAAGTGGCATTTTTAGGGTTCCGTACCCAAAGAGTAAAACGGGAACCCTATTACTGAGACTTCGCTGTCCGTACGTCCGTCCGTCTGTCACCAGGCTTTATCTCATGAACAGTGATAGTTAGAGAGTTGAAATTTTTACAGATGATGTATTTCTGTTGCCGCTATAACAACAAATACAAAAAATCTGAATAAAATAAATATTTAAGGGGGCTTCCATACAATAAACGTGTTTTTTTTTGCCGTTGTTATAGATAATGGTACGGAACCCTTCGTGCGCGAGTCCGACTCGCACTTGGCCGGTTTTTAAAAGGCATTTCCAAGACACTGCTTATCACTTTTAATATTACTTTCAGTTTTTGACAGTGAGCTGAATATAAAATCTGTCATAACATGACAGTTCACATTAAAACAATACTACTATAAGATGGTAAGGCCCCAAGTTTGGTATGTTTTATACAATCAATAGTATGAAGAGTTGAAGACGTGTGCTGCATGTGTGAGTTAGAATATAAGATTTACAGTTCAGAAATACATACAAACTCCCTGGAAAATTATGTAGAGTCACGCTCGCCGCGTTCGTAACAGCAAATATTGTGAATATTTTTGTAAACACACTACACAATCATCTATTCAACTTGATATCGCCATTATTGTCAGTACAATAGAGCTTATTCAACCTGCATTCAGGATAGCAAAGAGCTTAAAACATGTTTTGAATCTTTTGTGGAAATAGGGTCAATGATTATCGAAAGGCATTACAGTTGTTTTCCAGTCATGGTTCGACGTAAACAAGTACATTAAAATATATAACAACTTCTATGTACTTAACACAGAAATTTCAAACAATGTAATCAACTCACCGACTAGTCGGTGGGGACTTAACTCCATTCGATACAAGCTAACTTCAGTAGTGACTGCAATAGGTATAAATAAAATACATCATCACGCTTGTATTCCTCAAAGGGATAGGTGCACTGCATACACAAATATATTTTGATCGCAATGTAATAGGACGCGAGCCTATTGCCATTATACCGGGCACATTCCACTTCAATACGAGGGAGATTTGGGCCATAGTCTTGCACGCTAGCAGTGCGGGTAAGTGAACTTGACGCGCCGTCCTATAGACGTACAGGTTTCCTCACGATGTTATCCTTCACCGTTCAGCAAGTGGTAATCATCATTGAAAGTGACATTTCCGTATTATGAAATTCTCAGAAGGGCGGGTTCGAGTTTGTACTTGCACCCCTTACGTTATGTTTTATGAATTGCTTACTACGTAGTAGTAATCAATTCTATGTAGTAGACTATTACAAAAACTGAAATATACACAAAGAAAATAGAAAGGGAATGATATAAAATAAGATAAATAAAATGAAACAAGAATCTCACACCACGATAATAATACAAATTCTCGAAATAACCAACATTTCAAATACTCTAACTCGAGGGGTGTATACGACAATTGTAACCAAACGCCTGTGAAGTATACAATGGAATCCCGCGTTCAAAACCCCGCGTGCAATCCCGTAAAGTACATAGGAATGGATGGAGTCCTCTCTACATAATCCCCGACTTGCCTTCAATTACACGTTTCAATCTCTACGAAAGTCTGCCGCCGCAATGCCTACGGATTGTTTGATTTGTCACAATACTGATTTGAATTCTTCTTCTTTTATTACGAAATTAATTAAATTTAAGATGAGGAATGCCTCCACCTGATATTAGCCAACCAGACCTGTGTCAAGTAATTAATAGCAAGAGCAAATGCAATAAATACACATTATAAATAAAAAACCGGCCAAGTGCGACTTGGACTTGCGCACCGAGGCTTCCGTACCTAAGTTATGAAAGCACCGAACATTCTTCTAACGAAAAGATAAACTGGACAGAGAGACAAACTTAACTTTGCAGTTGCTATACTGGTGTCCCCATACAAACTAACTACAAAATACGTATGTAATCGCAAAAAAAAACATTTTCTAACAATAAATTTACAGCTATAAAACCTTGCTTCTTGCCAAAAGAAGTTTGATTTTTTAGGGCACGAAGGGACCGCAGACTAGAGTCTCTGGTATAAATTTCAACTTGATACCTCCACGCGTTTCTGAGAAAAAGGGTCACAGACAGACAGACAGACGGACAACAAAGTGATCCTATAAAGGTTCCGTTTTTCCTTTTTAGGTACGGAACCCTAAAAAGGTCATGAACGTGATAAAGATGTCGGAGGACCTTAATTTGAATTAGAAGTGTTTCTCAATTATTTTACTACATAAATAAATACGTCGTACACAAAATACATTTACATACAAATTTGACGAGAAAATACAACTTGGTAAAGCGTCTTTAAATCTCAGCGTTTATTTTGTTTTTTACAAGTCAAATTACAGTGTTTACGCGAAAACTTTTTGATGTGTTATTTTTTTCTGAGACAAGAATACAATTGAAGAATCACGCTCTAAACGTGTTCTTTCGATTCTTTTAAAGATGTACTCTATGTTAATACACATAGAGATGAATAACGATGGCACAATTTACGGGACTGAATTCAATCATTCACTGGTGACATTTAATTGAAAAATGTACGTATGGTATAAGTTAATATAGTCTATTTTGGCATTGGCAAAATTAAATTTGCTTGTGCAAAGCAGTGGTAGCCGAGTGGTCGAACGCACGCCTTGCAAATCAAAGTGTGCAGGTTCAAACCCCGGCTCGCACCTCTGGGTTTATGTGCGAATCTCATTTTCATCCGAGATTACCACTTGCTTTGAAACGGTGAAGGGAAACATCGTGAGGAAACCTGCACGTCTATAGAAAGGCGTGTGAAGTTCACCAACCCGCACTGGGCCAGCGTGGTGGACTATAGCCCAAAAATCTCCCTCGTATTGAGGGAGAATGTGCCCAGTATAATGGCAATAGGCTCGCCCCTTATTACATTGGGACCAAAAATGCATCGGCGAAGTGTGGGCGCACTGCAGTGCACCTCTGCCTAACCCTTCGGGGAATACAGACGTGATGATGTAAATTTGCTTGTGTCTTGAAGCGTCTATTTGCCTTAGGCTTATTTCTGTATGTTATAACATAGATCTTTGAATTTCAGATATAATGAAACGTGAAATTAAGCCCCAACTGAGTCGTTTTATACTTATTAAACAAAATTGTATCTTATTGCGTCTACCTATCTCTAGCCCGCAACTTCAGCTGCGTAAAAAAAAATAATTTTACTCGTTATGATTTAAGTTATCTGCCAGTGAAAGTCCCATCAAAATTGGTCCAGCCGTTTCAGTGATAACCCGAAATACACACAGAGACAGGTAGACAGACCACAGTCAGGTTAAAAAAATAATTTTAGTAATAACATAATATCAAGTTGTATATGTATTAACTAAAACGCGATTAATTTTACATTACTAACAGACACTACTACTACAGCCCTTTTAACGTCCCACTGCTGGGCACGGGCCTCCCCTCAATGCGAGGGGGATTCAGGTCACAGTCCACCACGCTAGCCCAGTGCGGGTTGGCAGACTTCACACATCTATCGAGAACTAGACAAGTTCCCCAGACGTGCAGGTTTCCTCACGATGTTTTCCTTCACCGTTTCATAGCAAGTGATAATCTCGGATGAAAATGAGATTCGCACATAAATCCCAGAGGTGCGAGCCGGGGTTTGAACCTGCACACTTTGATTTGCAAGACGTGCGTTCGACCACTCGGCTACCACTGCTATTTATAACCTCCATCGCAGGCCACTAACAGACACTCTTATTTTATTTATTTGTATGTATATATTTAATATTTTGACTACGTCTTGGTCTATTGCTTCCTGCGTAGGCCGCTAGACTCACTGGATCTGGTGGTTGAGGGTTCGATTCCTGCCAGTTTAAAAATTCAGAAATGGCCTTTTCGTCACTTGCTCTTGTTTGGGTGCAATTGGGATCGCTCCCAGTCCATTGTATGGCACCCATAGTACAAGCTTTGCTTATTTTGAGATTATACGATTAGTATGTGTTTGTCTGGCGATATTTACTTATTCATATATTTATATCCGTAAACGCTTCTCCCATTGTTCAATCTTCTTCGAACAATGAATTATCCTTCAACAAATACTCATCTTGTCTGCAAACACAGGTTGTATCAGAAGTCCGAAATAATACTTTGGGTATATACGGTAGCTCATATGTGGATGCTTAGTAAAGACAGATTATACCTAATTATAATAGTTTCTGAGTTATGGACCTTTGAATATTTGTCACAGGTATCTGGCGTTTGAGTACATCCATAACCCTATTCAGCAGTGTAAACTACACGTTTGAGAGGCAGCTAACAATATTCACAAAACAGAACATGCAAATTTAACATAGGACTCGAGATATTACGAGTTATAGAAATTGACGACGAAAAAAAGTTGGAAAAATCGATCGAATTTCGAACAAAATTTTTAACAATTCAGTTGTGCACGCAATACTGATGCAAACGTCAAAGTATTACTTCGGACTTCTGGAACACTGTGTATATTTTCTTAAAACACCGCATACATTAGATATGCATTGTTTTTCATATTTTGCTATGCATGAAGCGTTTCTTAGGGATGTGCCGTCATATTTGTGTTACGTCTACGAACGTTCCTCGATATGAAATATGAGAGTTGTATATTTAGCTGAGTGGTATCGTGTCTGTAAGAAAATTAACTTTATTTATTTATTAATTTAGACTTTAGCACAAAGTTGTTCAAAGTCGGACTTAATGCCAAAGGCATTCTCTACCAGTCAACCTTAGGGTGATGCAGAGAAAACAAGGTAGGTGCACTATAAAATATGTTAGAAATAATTTTCAGACATTAATTAATAATTTAAATACAATACGATGCACAAATACTTATATATAATAGACTTATATATATATGTCGCCGCGAGGGCGCTTCGGTCTTCAAATCAAGATAATCCTATTCTAAAATTGAAGACATAATTATTTGATGTAAATTCATTACATCATTTACTATAACTGTTCGCTTTAGCTAACGTTCAAAATAATGTTTATTTCATTAATTTGCAATGATTTGATTATAATGTGAGTGTTTAGCTATTCTAATAACAAAGTAAGTTTACCTATTTACTATATTAGCTGTTTTTGCTATGTAAAATCGTTTTAAATTCTTTTGTTAATTTTGGCAAATTAGTTAATCGCTTTAAAGGCTTTCCATATTTGTTAATTATAAAACGTCATTCAATTTACTGTTACGTTGAGTGTAGTTGTGAAAAAATTATCATGGTGGAACCGAAAAAATAAAAGAAGGGGGCAAATGGTGCCTCGCTCTCTTTTGCTTCAGAAATTTTGCTGGAAAGGTCGTAAGCTATTGACATTACTATTTACTGCTATTTACTGTGCTACCTGCTTTAAATATTGTTATCTTCCTATTGTCTAAAAATATTCAAAACTAGATGCCTTTGTTCTCATTGTGTTAAACTATATTGACTCCCTACCTTTCTACATATTGTGTTAAAATTAATTCATGCTGTTGTAGTGAAATAATAATGATCAAATTGGTGTTTCGTGTTTCCTTTAATAATCTCTTATTCTAATGAATATATTCAATGACAGAACCGTTGAATCAAACGAGGTCAACGGTTCTGCCCTTTTTAAAAATGCCAGCGATCCCGATTTTCCGATATATATATATATATTATGTTAGATAAATACATACTATACTAATGAGATGTTTCTGCTAACATATTTTCAGTTATGTGTTCGCGAGTTCCCTTTTTGAAGGCGAAGCGATTCTTTGCCATCCTAATTTCAGGAGGAAGATTATTCCAAAGAAGAATGGATTGCACGAGGAAAGAAGAGTTTAGTTTATCCTAGCTGTATCTGCGATTTCGCCTGCGTGGTATTTAAACACATAAAAGCCTAAGTTACACATTGTAACATGAGCTATCTGCCAGTGAAAGTCCCGTCATCATCCGTTCAGCCGTTTGGGAGTTTACCACAAACCAACAGCAGTTTTGTTATTGGTATCGTATATACTGTCATTTAAATTTAATTAAAATAGTTCGCACGTATCTTTTTATTATAATGTCTGAATGTAAATATTATGCGAAATTAAACTTTCTTCTACGTTAAATGTCTTTGCGTAGATTTTGTTATCGCAAAGAGGAAAGTAAACCATATATTTATATTGACAGAATTTCAAACACAACAACACAAATATTCCTCGACACATTTACTCTCTGCCCTCGGGTATTCGCAATACGTTAAGACCATGGACGTATAAAAAAGAGCACTCCGCGCCGCCCATGATGAAAGTGAAGCAACATATCTACGTGAGCGTTTTTACTACCTATTCTAGTAGGTAATAAATGCGAGAAATGGGGCCCTTACTTTTTATGTAGGTATTATTCTATGCTATTACACTTATTATACTTATATACAATTGGCCACTCTGGTTTTCTAACGTTACTGGCGTTCTAACCTAATTCATATTTTCCATGATTGAATTATTGTGATGTGCTAAATAAACGAGTAAGCGAGTCGACTAACTAACTATAGGTGCTTCACTTAGTGTTTACCGAGATTCCATCTGACCGTTTTTTACATTCATGGTATAAGCATACGGAAAAAGAAAAAGCTCGTAAAGACGACGCAATAAACTTTAGCGTCCATCAACGAATTGTTTACTGAGTAATGTCAAGCTTTATTGTCGCTGTTACAGAGTGAGTAGAGATTCAAAATATACGGAGTTTGATACTTAACGTAGTATACTTAAGGTAGTATATTGAATACAAGATAATGACGGGCCACGCAATTGTCTACTTTATATGTCTTTTTTATGCTGTCACTAGCAAAATAAAAAATGTTTTATGCAACATCCGATCCATTATTACGCTAATACAAAGCATATGTTCTGCTCAGTAGGGACTATTTTGAAATTGGTTCTGTGAATCCCTGAAAACACTGGCGTCAATACACACGGGTCAATTAATTTTAGTAATAAGTGTTAAAAAAATAAAAGCAATACTGAAAATGTTTGGCTTTAAAATAGAAAATATAACTCAAATTAACCAAAAAGTCACTAAGCGGCCTTTTAGCCATCGGACGACAGTATTTAAACAAAAAAATTGAAGGACCTATTCAAACAAAACATCGAAACTATTTTGTACAAGGAATATGCATAAAAGAACAGATTACGACATGAACTAAATATGGCGTAATGAAAAAAAAATTAAAATGATGACTGTTCATTTAATAGTCATTTATTTTTATTAAATATTATTAAGTATTCACATAGGTTATTTATTCAAAAACAAAATATTTACATAAATTTTAAATTTTCTAATAATAATAAAAAATTAAATTAAAAAATTATATACCCCACTGTCCCCCATCATACTTCAGTTTATTAAATACAAAAATTAAAACATTTATTTCCAATTGCGACAACTCAATTGTTTTAATCAGTGACTATAATAGTTATATTCGATTCACCACACCGTACACACTACTATATACTCGTATACACCATCGCATACCGTGGCGACGCGTCACCACGGTATGCGTCGCCACGCCGACAATCGGTGTTACCCACGGGTACAGATATTTTACATCAAAAATAAATTAATGGTAAAAAAAACTTTTCAAAAACAAGCTCTTATTTAATTGCCCTTAGTTTTCGTTTTCTCCTTAGGTAGCCCTTTCATTTGATACCCATACTGTGGTAGTGCAGAAAAAATAACTATTCCGCCATATTGGAATTTGATTGACGTCACATAGCTAAGCATGTGACAGATAATATAAGTATTGACATGAGAAGTATTTTGTATAAATAATTGTTATAAATAATGTAGGGTAGTTGTCATTTCCTTTGTTCGATTGTCGATAAGAAAACAGGAAATTAATCATATTATAAGGTATAACATATAGCGATTGTATTCTAGAAATATCCAAATGATATTGCAATATTTTAAGATCAGTTTTACAATTTATTTTATAATTCATTCAGTCATTTGACTAAATACAATGATTGTCCGTATGGCGGGGAGTAGGCCGGTAGGCTATAAAAGCGAAACGAAATGTTTTAGCGGGGCATTCTGAATCCAACTGGCAGACCCAACAGACGTAAGTGTTTCTCTTGTATATTAGGAATCATCCTAGTAGGTTACTGATAAATTGTATTGTTATATTATATTATTTGTGTGTTATATTATTCTTATATATGTGAAAGCCGTATAGCATATAATACTAATGTAATATTAAATATGTGTAATAAATATCGTATGGAAATCTAAAGACAACTCATAAAGTTATTTTACAATTTTATTTAAATCTCTGAACAATAGTTGAATCTAACACATGCATAGTCATCCAAAATAAGCGTGAATACCAAATTTCAGTTCAATCGGTTAAAGATAACTGATTTAAAATTCAGTTGCAAGATTCCACGCGGACATACTACGTTGCAAGCTAATATACGTAAAGCTTGTAATAATAAAGTCAATTCGCTCGCCTCTATGATTGAAGAGCATTAATTCAGTTATTCGCCGCTCGTCTCGTCTCTCGAAACTGTACAACTTTCAGCCATAGTTATGCTATGAGCTTCGTTAGATAAAATGCAAATAGTCTTGTTGATAACTTTGTTGTAGCAGTTTGTTAAATACAATACAATGGTTCAATGGATGTTTGAAATTGGATAGGAGTTTGAGTGTCGTATCTGAAAGTCATAAAGGGATCCCATTGCTTTTCGAGTGAGTTGAGTAGTTACTCAATCACTACGAGTACTTTTGATAAGAATTCTTTTAGCACAATCATCTTGCGTTTTAAAACCGATGAAAAAAAATAGGAGAAAATAAATAAATAATCTCAATTCAACGCGTATTTTTTTTATGTACTAGCTGTGCCCGCGACTTCGCCCGCGTGGACTTCAGGGAGATTACCCGGAAATATGGGTATTATGTTTTTCCCGCGGAACCCTAATGCTTTTTCTATAATTAAAGTAGCCTAAGTTACGCCTTGGAACGTCAGCTATCTGTCAGTGAAAGTCCCATTGAAATCGGTTCAGCCGTTTAGAAGTTTACCCCAAACAAACAGACAGACAGACAAACAAAAAAAATTAAAATTGCGTTTTCGTTATAGGTATCGTATATACTTTCATACCCATTTGGTAAAAAAGTGTTATATTGATATTACCAACAGACACTCCAATTTTATTTATTTGTATGTATGTATAGATGATCACGCATATCTCCCGCGTCATTGGACCGATTTCAAAAAAAATATGACGTTTGCTAGGGAATTCTTCAAGGATGGTCCCATTTTCAAAATATTATCAGAAATCAACCCCCTTGGGGGTGAAATGGGGGGTTGAAGGTCACACAATTTCAAAATTATTTTGTAATCAACCTGTTTGGCGACGACTCAGAATGACTTGGGTATACTTACATTAGCTTAAGAACTTTGTTATTAAGGTTAAATAAAAAAGGTATATTAATATTTGCTTTTTTTAAATTTTTGTTAAAAAAAAATTAAGAGTCAATAAATCATGAATGATCAACCCTGGACGGACTGGGGCGACAAGACGCGCGCGCGAATACTTGCCAGTACTAAAATGAACTCTGCATATATAAAGATTGAGTGTACATGGTAAAATCCACGCAACCACGCGTCAAAATTCACTTTGGATGAATCAATACCATGGAGATATTATAACGTAGATGGCATTTCGAGCCCGTGCTGCGTTAATTTTTTCTAGTTTATCTGACTCCGTCATTGTTGTTTTCCCATTTAGTTGCCGTAGGTACATAAATAAATAATAAAAACAGCCTTTTATTTCTTGCATTACATGAGATATCACAGGTACATGAGACAACAAAAATGGCGGAGAAATCCCCGCAGATACGAAGAGTGGAGTCGTTATGGGAATACAATTACAGTTTTTAACAGTTGACAGTACAAAATCTGTCAGGAATTGACAGTGACTATTGAAATAACAAGAGGGAGTGATGGGGCCTCTGTTTAGTACGAATAACTGAGTTTGGGAAGGACTCTTTTCTGGCTCAAAAATAAAGGACTTGGTTAAGAAATTAAGCTTGTATGAGTATTCAAACAGTCTCACCAACAACGGTGAGATGAACTCTCCTAACGAGAGGTGGATGGGTAGAGATCTGACACTCGTAGTAGCCGTCGTCTCTCTCGCTGACGTACTGTATGAGCAGCCTCCAGTCATTGGGGTGTTCAAAAGCTAGAGCGTATCTAGAGTCTGCGGAGTAGGTGTGCCGGCCGAAGGAGAGCAGATGGAGTTCTTCGCCACGTCGCCTGACCCAGGATATCTGGAACAAAAGTGGCATTAGTGTGTTACTGCAAACAATAAATTACCGTCCATACTTCACCGATGTATTTCGGTCTCAATGTACTAGGGGGCGAGCCTATTGCCATTATACCGGACACATTGTCCTTCAATACAAGGGAGAATTGGACCATAGCCCACTACGGTGGCCCATTGCGGGTTGGTGAACTTCACACGTCTTTCTAAGGACATGTAGGTTTCCTCACGATGTTTTCCTTCACTGCTTTATTTTCAAAATATGGAACACTAAATACGCTTTTGAGTTTTTAACGCCATTTAATACATTATTTCAGTTTTATTTGTATCTTTTTATAAACATATACGTTAACACATGGCGCTCTAATGTACCTAAATATAATAATTAAAAGCTGCATTCAACCTTCAGTGTAACTAGCACTGCGCCTGAAACTAGGATAACTTTCCTGAAAATGAGCAGCCAGCCACTCGTCTGAATTATTAAATTCTAGAGCGCTTTCATGAAACCATTATTATTTTGATAATCCCATTGAAAGTAATGAACGAGGTTATTATGAAGCTTAGCTAACATAATATTACCAAGCTCTAAGCAAATAGACTCCTCAATATTTTGCCAATATCAAAACAGACTGTATTAACTCACACACAAAGTAAATTTTTCAGTGAAATGTCATAATTAGTTGCGAAATGACTTCCGCACAGCAGAGACGGCTACGTTTTTCTAAGCCGGACCGCAAGGAAGACACATATGAGGCGTATAAGACCTCGTTCCGCACTGAACGTGTATTAACATACAATTGATCGATTTGAATTCATTTTATGTTTAACACTAGCTGTGCCCGCGACTTCGCCCGCGTGGTCTTTAGGGAGATTACGCGGAAATAGTGGTTTTATGTTCATCCCGCGGAACCCTAATGCTTTTTCTAAAATAAATGTAACCTAGGTTACGCCTTGGAATATTAGCTATCTTCTAGTGAAAGTCCCGTCGAAATCTGTTCAGCCGTTTTGAAGTTTACCTCAAACAAACAGACAGACAGACAGACAAACGAAAATTTTTAAAATTGCATTTTCGTTATAGGTATCGTGTATACTTTCATATGCAATTCGTAAAAAGGTGCTATTTTGATATTACAAACAGACACTTCAATTTTATTTATTTGTATAGATAATGCTTTTTCATCAAAAAATAAAGTAACCTAAGTTACGCCTTGGAATATTAGCTATCTTCTAGTGAAAGTCCCGTCGAAATCTGTTCAGCCGTTTTGAAGTTTACCTCAAACAAACACACAGACAGACAAAAAAAAAAAAATTGCGTTTTCGTTATAGGTATCGTATATACTTTCATTCGCATTTGGTAAAAAAGTGTTATTTTGATATTACAAACAGGCACTCCAATTTTATTTATTTGTATAGATAACATGAATTGATTGATTTGACATAAAAAAATGATCAGTCCACTGAGTTTCTTTCCGGATCTTCTCAGTTGAGGTCGCGTTTCGATCCGGTAGTAGTATAGTAGAATATAAAAAAAAAAAATATATGAACTTGACAATTTGTAAGTGCCCTCATCGGCCTATACAGTATAAATGCTTTGAATTGCAAAGACTTGCGGCTTACCGTTTTCTCACCCAAATCGTGCACCCTACAGTGCAGATGCACCCTGTCACCCAATTGAGCCGTCACATTATTGGCTGAAGCATCATCTTCGAAGAACGGCAGAGGATCCGATGTGGTTGTGGAGACATCCTCGTCGTGGTCCTCATAGGTTTCCGTGAACACCTCATGCCAGAAGGGGCCGTTCACTATCTTCTTGTCACCTGTCTTGAAGTCTGAAAGAGATGGGTTTATAAGTACTGGCGCATGTGAGAATAGTGCAAGGATTAGCCGTTCTAATGCTAAAATTGTCTGTCTGCCTGTGAGTTTATCTTTTACAAAGGAATATTACCAACAGAGTGAGTTTTATTTATTGTTGTTTCTTTTTATTTAATTTATATTTAATAGTGTAGCCCGTAACTAGTATTTATTTATTATGATTAAAATAATGAAGAGGGTTTGGCTGAAAATCAGCGTTGGGGGAAGCTACGCCCCTCCAGTGAAATTCCGAAAAGGTCATTTCCTAATTTGCCGCTGGCGGAAATCGAACCTGGAACTACCCGGTTCGGTTATTCAAGCGACTCACGCTTAAACCTCTACAGCAAGCCATTGTCAATACAGGGTGTTTCAGAAGTCCGAAATAATACCTTTGCATCAGTATCGGGTATGCAACTGAATGGCTCAAGTCGTATGTAAAATTTGCATGTTCTGTCTTGTGAATATTAGTAGCCGGCCCTTATAAGTTTAGTTTACACTGATGCATAGAGTTATGGATGTATCCAAAGACCAGAACACGATATCTGCGACAAATATTCAAAGGTCTATAACTCAGAAACTATGGTAGTTAGGTATAATCTGTATTCACTAAGCATATGAGCTACCGTTTATGTACCTAGAGTGTTATTTCGGACTTCTGATACTCCCTGTATACTCACTATTTTATTACAGCGTTGGTTGCTTAAAAATGATGACGTCCCATGAGATAAATTTAAATCAGAAATACGACGCCAAAAGGAATCTTGAAGGAAACCGGCTAATTGGTAATTACGGTGGCATTTTTCTACGAGAATAAGTCTGAGAGACTCTGAACGCGGTAAATTAAACCCCGGGCTTGAGTCGTTGATTTTACAAAGTATGGCCCGCATTCAGTTAAACGTAATTGAAGCGTGTTGCCGAGACGTTAGAATAATAAAAGTGTCTGAGGGGACAATTGAGGGTGATTTCACTTGGTATTATAATGCAAGGAGTGCACAGTTGAAAAGAGAATTGATAAGGTCCTACATAATTTAAAGTTTTATACTACTACTGCTACTGCTGCTACTACTACTACTACAGCCCTTTTAACGTCCCACTGTTGGGCACGGGCCTCCCCTCAATGAGAGGGGGATTCATAAGTTTTATAAAGTAATTATTATCAAAATGAGTTACTTTATTTTTTATTTTATTTATGTCATTTTTTTCGTATACATGGCAATTTAACCGTACAAGTACCTACCTACCCGTGTAATGCTATCATACATAACTAAGCACAGATAATAGACAATAGCAGCGAGATGTCATTGTTAGTTATGTAGGTACTAATTACAATTAACACGCATTAGTATTAATGTTGTATAAAGGGCCATTCTTTACCTTCCGTGCTAGTCGAAACTGTGTTACGGCAAGGTATCGATTCGCAGTAAGTGGTTCAGAGAATAAAAATAAGTATTGCCTGACAACACGCCACATACTCATCGTATTATGAATAATAATAATAACTACAGCCCTTTTTTTAACGTCCCACTGCTGGGCATGGGCCTCCCCTGAATGCGAGGGGGATTCAGGCCATAGTCCACCACGCTGGCCCAGTGCGGGTTGGCAGACTTCACACATCTATCGAGAACTAGTCAAGTTCCCTCAGACGTGCAGGTTTCCTCACGATGTTTTCCTTCACCGTTTCATAGCAGGTGGTAATCTCGGACGTAAATGAGATTCGCACATGAAACCCAGAGGTGCGAGCCGGGGTTTGAACCTGCACACTTTGATTTGCAAGGCGTGCGTTCGACCACTCGGCTACCACTGCTATTATGAATGGAACATAAGAATTGGAACGCAGAACGTAGAAATTATATTTTGCCTTTACATACTATTGCTACTCTAGCAAAGAGCGAGACAAAAACGTGTTCAAACTCGTGTTATAAGACTAGGAATAGATCTATACTAGTAAACAAAATTGAAGTATTGAAAGGTTGGGGATATTTGTACGGGAATTTGACTTCTTTTTTTTTTTGAAGGACTTACACTGTTGGCCGTGAGGTGGCCTTTACGGTTTTACCGGAGGAGTGGCGAGCGCAGAGTGCACTCCAACCAAGGCCTTAAGGGCGGAAAGGGGTGGCAACTAGCTCAAGGGCGCCACAGAGGGCACGACCTCAGCTTGGGCAGTTACCGTGAGGGGGGAGGTAGTGACTGCGCTCGTAGGTGCAAAGATGCACCTACGAGCGGAAGAGGGGGTTCCTCGACCGCGCCGGTGAGATCGGTGTCTGTTTGAGGCTGGTGTGTTGGTGGCCCTCTCAACGCCCGGGTCGAGGAAGGCGGTGATCGTGTCGGGGGAAGGAATTTGACTGGCAGATAGCTGATAGTATAAGGCGTAACATCGGCTCCTTTTATTACAGTAAAATAATTAGGGTTTTTAAATATTATGTAGTACTATGCGTTTCAAATAAGAATAGGATCGACTTCGCGCCATATTGTGACGTCATAGCTGTCAATTATAACCAGTTAGGTAGGGTGAGCAAAACAAGATATTATTTAAATAAAATTTATTTGCACAGGTTGAGTGAAAAATGCACTCAGTCGCACGACGAATCAGAATCAGAATTAGAATCAGATTTTTTTTTTTTCATGTAAACCAATACAGGCACTTATGAATCGTCAGTAAAAAATAAATAGTATTATTAGTATCTCTACCACCCATTCGGAATGCAATTCCTATGGAGAAGAATGGGCTTTTCCAATAAGGATTTACATGTTATTTGCATTACAATGTGTTTTTCTTAATTAACAATTATATAATATAAAGTTAACAAAGCACACTAACAACGACAAAATGGCGACTGGCGTCCTTATTCTCTTTTCTTTAATAATTTTGGCATGGCTTCTAGGCCTTTGCACCGATAATGAAAATAAAAAAGGTTATGCTATGGTTTTAAAAAACGACATTAAGACCTTAAATAATTAAAGACAATTTACTACTAAGCAAAATTTTTTTTTTTATTATTTGGTTTGCAAATAAGTTTTTTTTCAAACCATACTTCTCAAGTGACATTTGACAGATAAAGGTTATTCATTCCTATTCTCATTTGAAACACATAGTACCTATAAATAAACAGAGCCTTACCCGGTATCTGTGGTGCTATGACACATAGTGTCCTGGTGAGCACAGAGCAGAAGACAAATAGACCAGCCGGCGTCATATTGTCAGCCCCGACACTCGGGGGCCTTAGCGTTCATCTGTCTAGCTGTTCACGCATCTGGAACAAGGGAAACAATTTGAAAAAATTAAAATTATCGGTTCACAAACGTCGGAAATATTATGCGATAACAAAAAAACCGTCCAAGTGCGAATCGGACTCGCGCACGAAGGGTTCCGTACCATTATCTATAAAAACGAGCAAAAAAGTCACGTTTGTTGTATGGGAGCCCCCTTAAATGTTTATTTTATTCTGTTTTTTGTATTTGCTGTTATAGCGGCAACAGAAATACATCATCTGTGAAAATTTCAACTCTCTAACTATCACGGTTCATGAGATACAGCCTGGTGACAGACGGACGGACGGACAGCGAAGTCTCAGTAATAGGGTTCCCGTTTTACCCCTTGGGTACGGAATCTTAAAAAGAAGTAGAACCTTTTCTATGAGTCAATACAGTTTCCTTTGGTATGGCAAAAATATTTTGCGCGCGTGTCTAAACCCTAGTGTACTAGGGGCTTAATAGTTTGGGAAATCTGCCATATGTTCCATCTTATTCGGTAACGTAGAAACAATAAAACGTAGATCATACTTTTGTATATTCTTTGACAATATAACTATTATTATTAACTGAGTTTAGCTCTACTCAATGAAAGATTGGGATGTAATCCTCTTAAGAAAGCCGATGTTAAGCCTGTACCAGGGTTGCCACCATAAAACATTTACTCAAAAATAGTAACAGTTTTCAACATTAATCTTACCGTTACTAAGTTGCCAACAAAAATAAAGACTGCTAGACTGCTTATTTCACGGAATATGTTGACGGCTGAAAAAGAAAAGTCGTAACTCGAAAATGGGACTAATTAAAGAATAGAAAAAAAATAAAATTACACAAATTCAATGCTGTATCATACGTCTAGGTAGGTAAGTAGGTTCTCGTCTACGTATACGAGACATAGACCATTCGACGCGTTTTTTTCTGATCAATTCTATCTATATCAATCATTTAGTCCAATACGACATTTCCGCTTTATGCCGTCGATGTTGATTTTGTCTCTTTCTTTCGTATGAAATAAGACAGAGAGCGACAACAAATCCGTGACAGATGACTAGTCTTGACATGCGTAATAATCTGTGCAAACCACAATTTAAAATTTTACAAAAAAGATCTAAACCAACCTTCTTGATAAATTGCCACAAAAATCCTAGACTAATATAATAACTCCCTTATTTCAAGGTAAATCCAATGAAGGTGGCAACACTGATGGAAAAAGCGAATCAGCACTCGGTGAGTAACTTTCTTTCTGTTGTAACAAGATAAGGTGCTTAGTTAACGAAAAACTTTCTAATTGCTTTTGTACTTGAGAGACTCAATATTATGAAGGCAATGTTTTCACCCTGATACAAATTCCTGACTATCTGTCTGTCTGTATATTTGACTATATATATATTTGTCTGATTGTCTGTCTATTTGTCGGATCTATATGTCTTCCGTATCTGATAATAAGTACGTCTGTCTATTTAACTGTATATCTTTGGTCTGCCTGATTATCTATATATTTGACTATCTACCTGCCTGACTATCAATCTGTCTGTCTAACTACATGTCTTCTATCTGCCTGACTGTATGCCTTATTATATATGTGTCTGTATGTCTGACAATCTAGAAAGACTCCGATAAAATTACGGGTTTAATGGATGTATCCATTCACAGCCCGCTCTACCAATAAGAACCTGTAAAACTTTCGTTATCCAACAGCTCGTGTGAACGAATAAGAAAGAATGAGACAACAATATTGTCGTGTTATCTTTGTACAATACAACAGTGTCTGTCCACCCCTTCAGGGAATACGGGCGCGATGTTATTCACTAATTACACAGACATCGTTGCGACTAATTAGTTGAATCCCCAAAAAGAACACAACCATTATTATTAATGTTGCCAGATCTCGCATTAGCTTTTCCACCACGTGTTTTTTTTGTTTTGGAAACTTTCCAAAATGGCACCGGACAATGGTATGTTGTCATAGACGAATAATGTCAACAAGACCGAGTTTTTTTTTCATGTGGTTCTTTTTCTTTGTCTTGCCTTACATTGTTCATTCTTCTTTCTTTCTTAATAATCTCAATAAATTTTGTTAGATCCTCTCCATCTTAAGGTTGCCTGGTAGAGATCGCTATTAGTGTGATATTCTAATACTTATTGCGGTGGAACAATAAATAAATAGTTATCTATCTAGCTACATGAAAGTTAGATGTTTTATTTTTTACGTAAAAATAAAGTTTTAGTAAAAAAATATCGAAACTTTTCTCGGCAAAGTGTAACGAACTAACTAATTTCGCGACTCTCCCTAAACAATTTGCATTTAATATTACCCCGGGACTCCTTTTAGCAAAAACGTAATGAGTTTTAGTTTCAACCAAGAGTTACCGTACAAACTAGAAGTTAATACATTTCTGTTAATTGAGTTTTGCTATTTGAAACGTAGGGAGTGTATCTTTGAGACTAGGATGGGGAGATTTTATGTAGTAGGGACAAGTATGTTGTGTGATTTTAATAGAACATTAGTAATAATAAGGTGTTTTTGAAGTCCAACATAATACTATACTTTGTATCTGGTCTACTATAAGTGGCTAAAATATTGAAATTCGAAATAATTAGTTTTTTTCATTTTGCCATAATTTTTTTAAACTTGGAATATACCAAGCCTTAATTTTTTTTCTTTTTTTTTAAGAGTACAAAATTGCCCTGTCTATACAAATAAATAAAATTGGAGTGTCTGTTTGTAATATCAAAATAACACTTTTTTGCCAAATGCGTATGAAAGTATATACGATACCTATAACGAAAACGCAATTTTAAAATTTTTTGTCTGTCTGTCTGTTTGTTTGAGGTAAACTTCTAAACGGCTGAACCGATTTCAATGGAACTTTCACTGACAGATAGCTGACGTTCCAAGGCGTAACTTAATCTACTTTAATTTTAGAAAAAGCATTAGGGTTCCGCGGGAAAAACATAATACCCATATTTCCGGGTAATCTCCCTAAAGTCCACGCGGGCGAAGTCGCGGGCACAGCTAGTCTAAAATAAAAAACAAATGACCATTTACAAATCTACTCTTTGTGCATTTCCTTATATCAAACTTAAAGTTCCAAATTTAAATATTAAGTTAACATAGAATCGTACAACCAATAAAGCTATGTCTCCTTTGCATATTCCAAAAATAAAATCTACGAAAATTGGCTCCGGCAACTCTGTAAAAAATAAATAATTCCAAAATGGCGGACAGGAAGCCTGTGTATAACGAAACATTTTAATTTAATAGCCAAACAACAAAATTACGAACACATTCCTTTGCCAAAAAAAAAACATGACATTCGTAATTAAAATTCCGTAATGAGCGGTTTAAAATTCAAAAAGGCACATTCATACGGCGTGGAGTCCGTTTAGATATACGCGGTATCCAGCATCCGCAATTAACGTTACTTTACGTAACGGCGTAACTTTACGTACGTAACAGCGGGGCAAATCTCGCTTGATCGCCTCCATCTCTAATTTGACATTATGTCACGAAAAAACACGACCAATTTGACGTTCTATTTTGACATATTTGGTGGTAAAGGGAAGATCTTCCTGCCAGGCGGGTGGTTTTGCCTGACGGGGTCCGCTACGCCCCCGGTGATGTTGTCGGGGAATTTGTATATATAGTTCAGATCGCTGAACACACCAGTACCGCGAGCTAGGATTTTCATAGTACTTTGTATGGCGGATAATTTCTTGAACGCGTAGAATTGCGATGTGTCTACAGTCGCGCCACCTAGTAGCGACTGGCGGTAGTTGTGTTTTCGTGGCACCATACATATATTGAATGTCGATCATGCAAGAATTTGGCCCCAGCAAATATACCTACTCTTTACCAATACAGATAAAGTCAAGAAAAATGTATTTGAGACTCTCGTGACTAGGTGATTAGATTTGCTCATGTCAAATTTGATACTAAGACTCCATCTCTCATTTGCATTTATGTGTATTTATTAGAAATGAAACGGATATCCGGTAACTATCCGGTATCCGGATACCTTGTTTTCGGCCTTGTTTACACTATCCGGCCGGATACCGGATAGTGATTCAGTATTCGGCCGGATACCGGAAAGTGATTCAGTATTCGGCCGGATACCGGATAGTAATTCAGTATCCGGCCGGATACCGGATAGTAATTCAGTATCCAGCCGGATACCGGATAGTAAAAGTAAAATTAAACCACAATAGGTTATGGATACCGTTTATTTTTATAATCGCACGTCAAAAATATTTGTTATATTAATTAGTTTAGTACTCAAAATTAACAATTGGCAAATTGTGGTGAATGAATACCAAATTTTCCGCATTTGTTGGTAAAAGGCGACTCTGCTTGTATACCAGACCAGCTTCTGAAAATAGCCTTTCGCTGTACACGCTACTGCCAAGTGCTGAAAGATTCTAGCAAACCTTGACAACTACGGGTACTGATGCAAATTAACTGACCACCATATGTATGGGTCGTGATTGCGATTCATTCGAGATGTCTTTCAAAAGCGTCATGTACAAAAATACAAATCTTTCCTCTTTATAATATTAGTATAGGTTTATAGATTGTACATTAAATTTTCACTAAAGAAGATATACCGCTGAAGTCTGGATAGACTTAATACCGCACTGCGTAACCGCTTGCTTGGAAAACCCGCCAAAATATATTATTCGCTATCTGTCCCGAGGGAGCTGTGGATTTTGTTCCCAAACATGAAGCACTATTGGTACGTATCATAATACGATGTTGGTATAATTATTTTGTAGTTACGAATTTCGCCGCAGACGCGACGACGGCGCTAGTGCTGTTTATCACTGCGAAAACTTTCTCTTGTCGCTTTCATATGTTTGTTACAAGGTTTGTTAGAATATCATCCTAGCATGACGTAATTTGTTTTATTAGGTAACTAGCTACTTCGCGACTTCGTACGCGCAGAGTTTAGGAGCGCTACTTACACGGAAAAAAATGGTTTCATTTTTTTAGGGTTCCGTAACCAAAGGGTAAAACGGGAATTACTAAGACTTCACTGTCCGTCCGTCCGTCTGTCACCAGGCTGTACCTCATGAACGAGAGTTGAAATTTTCACAGATCATGTATTTATTGCCGTTATAACAACAAATCGGAATAAAATAAACATTTAAGGGGGCTCCCATACAACAAACGTGTTTTTTTTTGCCGATAATGGTACGGAACCCTTCGTGCGCGAGTCCGACTCGCACTTGGCTGGTTTTTTTTAATCTGCCAGTAAAAGTCCCGTCGAAATTGGTCTAGCGGTCTATACTACTAGCTGTTTGGGAATTTACCTCAAACAACCAGACAGACAGACAAAAAATTCCAAATTGCATTTTTGTTATAGGCAGCATTTCATTTCCAGGTATTTTGACATTACAAAAAGACATTTCAATTTTAATTATTCAGTTTTTATCACAGCAAAGAGATTTCTCATCATTATCACGCCTATATTCCCCGAAAGGGTAGGCAGAGGTGCACTGCAGGAGTGCACCTAAACTAGGCTGATGTATTTTGGTCCCAATGTAAACGGGGTGAGCCTACTTCCATTATACCAGGTATTCCCCATTAATACGAGGGAGATTTGGGCCACAGTCCACCCCGCTAGCATAGTGCGGGTTGGTGAACTTCACACGCCTTTCCATAGACGTGCAGATTTCCTAACGATGTTTTCCTTCGTCGTTCAGCAAGTGGATATCAGTATAAAAAATTAAAAGTACGGGTGCGAGATTTAAACTTGCACCCCTCGCGTTCACGGGGGGTGCTCTACCAACTAGGCCACCAATGCTATTATTGCGTTTTTAGGGTTCCGTGCCTAAAGGGTAAAACGGGACCCTATTACTAAGACTCCGCTGTCCATCTGTCTATCTGTCTGTCCAGGCTGTATCTCATGAACCGTGATCAAAATCAGAATAAAAATAAAAAAAATTGTGTAGGCCAAAAAGCACTTACAAATAGTCATATTCTACCACCGGTTTAGAATGCTGCTTCCACTGAAAAGAGCCGATAAGAAACAATGCTTACTCTATTCAAAATGATAATTGCGAGTAATACATTCTCAGGAGCAGCAAAGCCATGAGAGCAGACAGCACCTTTGCCACAATACTAGAGAAGAATTATACTCACGGCAGTCTAATATTAAATACAAATATAGTCTTTACGCTTAGGAAGCTAGTACAGTAAGGTGCGTCTACTCCCATTTACAATGAAGGGATTAAAATTAGTAAGATAGTAAGATAGTTGAAATTTTAATTATTGTTTTTAACGACGAATTGAAGTGCGATCACTAATTGACTATTCAACGGTAGACGTCTGAGTCTAGACTAATCTCGCAAAACCAGATCTTAAAAGCAATTAGAAGGGGTTAGTTATCTGAAGATTAAAAGCTAAAGCCGCCACACACTAAAGCGTTAAAACGCACGCGTCATACTTTTTGCAAATACCAAAACGAACTGTATTGATTCTGTTCAGGCAACACCGTACGCTTGCGCCGCCAGGTGGCGCCACAAACGTCCGCGTAGCCATTACGCACGAAAACGACGCCTATTTTTTTTTTTTAACGTTGGAAAATCCTTTAAGGATACCCTGGCACCTCGGAGGAAACAGCAGGGTTATGTGGGAGTCCCGGCAGAAGGCCGTATACCCACTAAAAACCGACGGTGTGTACCATCTTCCGCTTATATCGGGGCGCCACAGGATCGCTTTGGCATGCACCGCGAGATGACTTTAACCTAACTTGTACATATTTTATTTTACTATATTACAAATTCGAAAAAGTAACAATCCATTTTTAGGGTTTCATACCCAAAGGGTAAAACAGGAACCCTATTACTGAGACTTCGCTGTCCATCCATCCGTCCGTCCGTCCGTCCCTCCGTCTGTCCGTCCGTCCGTCTACCAACAGGCTGTATCTCATGAACCGTGATAGTAAGAGAGTTGAAATTTTCACAGATGATGTATTTCTGTTGCCGCTATAACAACAAATACTAAAAATCTGAATAAAATAAATAATTAAGGGGGCCCCCATACAAGAAACGTGATTTTTTTGCCGTTTTTATAGATAATGGTACGGAACCCTTCGTGCGCGAGTCCGACTCGCACTTTACCGGTTTTTTATTTGCGTCAACTGTCGTAAACAGACTCTTAAGAAAAGTTTTTTTTATGAAATGATGACATTTTGATAGAATAAGATGAGGGATGTCTGCTCCTGCGATTAGCGGTATTTATGGCAATGTCGAGTAATTAATAGCACGGACATATTCAATGAATACACATTATTATTTATGTGTGATGACAGTGATAAAGATGGCGGATGAATCTAGAAAAAAATAATTCTCCAACGAAATCGGCGCGAGCGAACTTCGACGCGTGGTCGCATGGCTTTCCCCACAGAAATTCAATCTTTATGTATATTTAAACAGAGTTCATTTTGGTATTCGCAAGCATTTTGATGCGAGACTTTTGACGCTCTCGTGTGTGACTGATTTAATGTCATTGAAATTGGAAGAACCCAAAAAAAAATATCGTATTAATAAATCAATTTATAACCATAGTTTAATCCCAACCGATTAGTCTACGACTATACAATCACAGACAGCTTATCATAATAATTCACAATTATATTAGAAAGTGGTGCAAAGCAGTAGTGGTAGCCGAGTAGTCCAACGCACGGTTTGCAATCAAAGTGCGCAGGTTCAAACCCCGGCTCGCACTTCTGGGTTTCATGTGCGAATCTCATTTTCATCCGAGATTGTCACTTGCTATGTAACGGTGAAGGAAAACATCGTGAGGAAACCTGCACGTCTATAGAAAGGCGTGTGAAGTTAACCAACTTGCTCTTGGCTATCGTGGTGGACTATGGCCCAAATCTCCCTGTATTGAGGGAGAATGTGCCCGGTATAATGGCAATACTACTACTACTACTACAGCCCTTTTAACGTCCCACTGCTGGGCACGGGCCTCCCCTCATTGCGAGGGGGATTCAGGCCATAGTCCACCACGCTGGCCCAGTGCGGGTTGGCAGACTTCACACATCTATCGAAAACTAGTCAAGTTCCCTCAAACGTGCAGGTTTCCTCACGATGTTTTCCTTCACCGTTTCATAGCAAGTGATAATCTCGGATGACAATGAGATTCGCACATAAATCCCAGAGGTGCGAGCCGGGGTTTGAACCTGCACACTTTGATTTGCAAGGTGTGCGTTCGACCACTCGGCTACCACTGCTACAATGGCAATGGCAATAGGCTCGCCTCTATTACATTGGGACTAAAATACATCGGCAAAGTGTGGGCACACTTTAGTGCGCCTCTGCCTACCCCTTCGGGGAATGTAGGCATGATGATGTATTATGTGTATTGTATAACTTGGACCATTCAAAGATGTAGCAGCCACCCACATTATTATGTTTGTCACGATAACAACAAGAGCGACATTATTATCACTGTTTAGTCCCTACAAACACTGGAGCACGCGTTTTTTTTGCGAAAATGTACCTTTTGTGAATATACATATCGATTTAATTTCTGTAGCAAAAGCAACATTACTATGTGACCAATCATGCGTCAATGCGTGCAATCATCGATATTATTCCCTTGAAAAACGTACTCTATGTGTAAGTTGATACAGTTCATTTTGGTGATAACTAAAAATTGATCGCGCAGGTTCTGACGCGTCTGTGGCCAGGACTTTAAGTATTTAAACTTTAAGTCTCCCGCACACTTTGACGTTTGACGCTCGCGCTTAAAATGTTTTGCCATACCAAAATAAACTGTATTGTCTCATAGAAAAAGTACATTCTTCAATTAAATGAAACTGACAGAGCGAGCGAATTTCGGGGGTGTGACCTTTACTACAGAAATTCAATCTTTGTGAATATAGACAGAGAGTTCGTTTTATACATCATCACACTTGTATACACTGCAGTTCGCCCACACTTCGCCGATGTATTTTGGTCCCAATGTAACAGGGGGCGAGCCTATTGCTATTATATCGGGCACATTCTCCC
Organism: Ptilodon capucinus; assembly: GCA_914767695.1. Lineage (NCBI taxonomy): Eukaryota > Metazoa > Arthropoda > Insecta > Lepidoptera > Notodontidae > Ptilodon > Ptilodon capucinus. The sequence goes on along the minus strand of OU611830.1, from coordinate 2,742,596 downwards.
TCAGTACTAGGGAGATTTTTGGGCCATAGTCCACCACTCTGGCCCAGTGCGGGTTGGTGTTGGAAATTGAATTTTATCATAGATACGACTTCTAATTTTAAATAATACCTATATAGAAATCGTCTGTTGTTTTTTATATACTATCAATTTTATTTATATACTATCAACTATCACTCGTTATTATTGTCGTGTTAGAAATACAATTTTTTTATTCTCTATCTTGAATAAAAGTAATTCTCTTCTTCCGGAAGTTTTATTTCCAATAGTGCGTGAACTTCACACGCCTGTCTATAGACGTGCAGGTTTCCTCTCGATGTTTTCCTTCACCGTTTTGATATTGGTGAATATTCTGACGCGCTGGTTTTCACGCCACTGTATGCACTGGGCATCACTCTACAAACAATGCTTACGCCTTATACGGTACAACAGACCGTGTCCTTCCACCTAATTAAATACATTTGTCACGGAATCGCTGAAATAATGCCGTGTACAGATGTAGCGACTACAATACTATGTAGAGTTGATGGCATGTAGAGATTATAGTAACCCTCAAGACTCATGTTCTCCTTACAACGTGCTCTGAAGCAATATTATATTTAAATTATTTTGAATCTTTGTCAATTCAAATAAATAATGGTAAAAAAAATCTTTTTCAAAACAAGCTTTCATTTTATTGCCCATAGTTTTCGTGTTCTCCTCGGCAAGCCCTTTCATTTGATACTCATACTGTGGTAGTGCAGAAAAAATAACTATTCCGTCGTCTTGGATGATCCGCCATATTGGAATTAGAATGACGTCACTTAGCTAAGCATGCATTGTCATCCAGAATAAGCGTGGACACCAAATTTCAGCTCAATCGGTTAAAGATAACTGATCAAAAAATCAGTTGCAAGATTCCACCCGGACATACATACATTGCAAGCTAATATAAAGCTTGTAAAAATATATTTGCTAGGTTTGCTGTAGTCCGTAGTCTGTACTAGCGATGACTCGTCCTATGCTAACAAACAGACCTTCTGTCGTAAATTTCAGCACAATTAACTCTCGTCCCCTTTTGTTTTTGATTAACTATCTGCACAGAATTGGACCAGCCACTTGGGGCCCGCTTATCAGATTAAATCCGTTCGCTATCAGAGGCGTTGTTTCACATCTGCCAGCATTTCGCATAAAAAGAAACATACGGGTCAAATTGAGAACCTCCTCCTTTTTCGAGCCGGTTAAAAATACGCCACTATGTTTTTGCCTGTACCAAAACAAACTGAATTAATTCTTGCATATTTTTCTTGCGAAATGAATGAGATATTATGGAATAAGATGGGGAATAGCGAATAACGGATATTCTGCCTTTGTAAAATTATTGATAGCAACTATAAATACCCATGTATTTATACAAATAAATCAAATTGAAGTGTCTGTTTGTAATTTTACAATAATAGCAATTCTCACAGATGACGTATTTCTGTTGCCGTTGTAACAACAAATACTAATAAATAAATGGTGCCCTTACTTTTTGTGTTCTCCTCAGCAAGCCCTTTCATTTGATACCCATGCTGTGGTAGTGCAGAAAAAATAACTATTCCGCCATCTGGGATGATCCGCCATATTGGAATTGGAATGATGTCGGCATTCATTGTCATCCAAAATAAGCGTGTATACCAAATTTCAGCTCAATCGGTTAAAGATAACTGATTTAAAAATTCAGTTACAAGATTCCACCCGGACATACATACGTTGCAAGCTAATATAAAGCTTGTAAAAAACATAATTTTTGGCCGATTTATAGATAATGGTACGGAACCCTTCGTGCGTGAATTCGACGCGCTCTTTGCCGGTTTTTATTTTATTTTAGAGAAAATATTAGCAAGATGGACAGGTCGTTATAAAAAATCTGGATACTGAAAGTGAAAAAATGGCTGATGAAGTAATATACTGAAGCGAAATGTCATCAATGAATTCAATTCAATCCTTATGCGTATTAAAACAGAATACATTTTTTATGAAGTCTATCAAATTGCTTGCTCCAGCATGAAGAAGGCGTAAACCCGTGAGCGCTGACAGCAAAAATTTGTCACGGAATATTATGCCTACACGTCTATCTAATAAAGGTAACAGTTGATTGCAGACCTGCGACGGAAAGGTGACGCAATGCGTAAACTAAAGAAAAACATACGAGATCTCGATTGAGGTACGTTTCAGAAGTCCGAAATAATACTTTGACGTTTGCATCAGAATTGGGCATACAATGAAATATATACAAATTTGATCGAAATTCGACCATGGTCTTCCAACTTTTTTTTCGTCACTGATTTCTACAACTCGTAATATCTCAAAAAACTAACAAACCATTCCTATCCTATTTACAAATCCTATTTTTAAAAAAACATGTTATGTATTTATTGTTTTCTTATATTTACGCGAATAATATACATTGAAATAAAACTATTTTACGGATTTTATCGCGTTTATTTACTATTTTATTTTCCCGACGTTATTAACTATGACATCAGGACGTCTAACACCTCAGTCCCCCCGTGACCATGGTTGCTGTAAAGCAGCCGAAACGTCGGGAAAATAAAATAGGTAATAAACGCGATGAAATCCGTAAAATAGTTTTATTTCAATGTTATGTATTGTGAATATTGGTAGTCGCCCCTCATAAGTGTAGTTTACACTGCTGAATAGTGTTATGGATGAACTCAAAGGTCAGAACACGATACCTGTGGTAAATATTCAAAGGTCTATAAATCATAAACTATCATAGTTAGGTATAAACTGTCTTCACTAAGCATCCACTTATGAGCTACGGTATATGTACCCAAACTTAACTTAACAAGAAATAAAATTGAAGTATCTGTCTGTGCCTGTCTAGAGTGATTCAACGTAAACCGCAAAGCCCGCGAAGTGGGTCGTCAACACTCACGCGTGAATATGTTTTCCAATACCAAAACGAGCTCTGTGTCAATATGCATAAGGATTGAATTTATTTGGTAAAAGCCACGCCCCCACGCGTCAAAATTCTCTCGCACTGTCAGTGTCATTTTGTAGTAGAATAAACTTATTATATGTGTCGCAGGAGGCCGTTCTGTAGGGCTCGGTAGACACGCATTTTCGTCGTGTTCTGACATGGTGGGTGGTTTCGAGCAAAATTACACTTTTATCAGAACTTAAACTTTACTATTTTAAATAATAGCGACACAAATTAATTATAGGCAGTCGAACAGACACGTCCGCTCGGCGCGAGCTCTCAATCTTCATTGCCCGCCCGTTGCAACGGCCGCATCCAAAGACGACGCGTCGTGACGTCATCTTCGCGCTCGACAGCTATCGGGCGGTGTTGCCATCGTCAGATCTTAAATTCTCCGACATATGAGTCAATACCATGGAGATATTATAATTATGGCATTTCGAGCCCGCGCTGCGGTAATTTTTTCTGGTTTATCTGACTCCGCCATTGTTGTTTTCCCATATAGTTGCCGTATACTACAGGTACATGAGATAACAAAAATGGCGGAAAAATCGCTGCCGAGCAATACGAAGAGTGGAGTCGTTATGGGTACTCTAGATACTCTATGGTCAATACAGTATCGCAAAAAAAACGCGCGCAATTTGACGCGTCAGTTTGCGGAGGCTTATTAGTCTTAGAACCCGCAAGAATTTCATCAAAATATAGCGATAGGAGGAGTTGGAAGGAAATATTCAGCCTAGCTTCTACTAACAATCTTTAGCGGAAAACAAAAGCAATATTTAACAAGCGCGTTCATTTTGTCTTCAAATAAATCATGATGAAACTATGACAGACACAAAATGTGTTTACTAACTTACGGAACCCTGATAGACCCTACATCTATTGGAGCGAGCGAATTAACTTGACATTATTTTGAATATGAACTCTGTGTCACTGTAGTTAAATATTAAATTTGTGTGGTGAAAGTTACGTGAGCATGCATCAAAATTGACTCTTATCGATGATATTTCATAGAAAATTGTACTTTCTTGTGGTTAATAATATAGTTTGTTTTGGCATACGCGTGTATACGGGCTTATTTCGGCGTGTACGCTCGAACATGGTGGCGAGTGTCAGTAGCAATATGGATTCTGGCGAGAAAACATAACTTTCTAAGCTTGAACTGACAACGCTTATACTACTGGCAAAATGCGCGCCTAAACGCACATCATAAAATATAGCAAAAAAAAAAGATTTTTCGAAATCGGTTCATCGGTCCGCCGGAAATATGCTGTAGTCCGGATTTGACCCTATTGCACCCATATTTTTTATTTCAAAACTCCTAAAACACGTATTTCCTTATTTTGTATGTAAAATACATATACAAAGTTTGAAGTCGATCAAAAAATATTTTTGAAATTATGTGACCCCTCTTTTAACCCCCAAGGGGATTGATATAGTTCCACCCTTGATATATCTCCTTTCCAAAAAAAAAAGAATCATCTCAATCGGTTCATAAGCAACGAAGTTATCCGCGAACACACACAAAAATAAAATATACGGTCGAATTGAGAACCTCCGTATTTTGGAAGTCGGTTTAAAACTAACGTTTTCACGCTCAAACCCTTGTCTGAAAAAGCTCTTAATCATCCGCATATTGACGCTATTGTGAACGGAGGACTGTACACAAGAATTAGTATTCCTAACAACCGGGCTGTTTGTCAAAGAAAATTGCAAGCAATACAGAATGGACGGACTGTTATTGAGGGCCAAATAAGGGCTATATCTTATTGTCCACGACAATAGACATGATTAATGTGACCCTTCCGTGGATCGGAGACAAAGAGGATTTTGATTTGAAGTTCTTGCTTGGGAATGGTGACTGGAAGATTGATTTTTTAGGGTTCCGTACCCAAAGGGTAAATCGGAAACCCTATTACTAAGACTTCGCTGTCCGTCCGTCCGTCTGTCACCAGGCTGTATCTCATGAACCGTGATAGTTAGAGAGATGAAATTTTCACAGATGATGTATTTTTATTGCCGCTGTAACAACAAATACTAAAAAACAGAATACAATAAATATTTGGGGGGGCTCCCATACAACAAACGTGATTTTTTAGCCGATTTTATAGATAATGGTACGGAACCCTTCGTGCGCGAGTCTGACTCGCACTTGGCCGGTTTTTTTGTATGCGTTTGGGTGGCACCCTGGATGGTTTAGATTCACAATTGGACCCGGTAGGTGGTGCTGCTTTTGTATGTCACTCATTCTAAGGCGGTACGTAGTTCGCCCGATCAGCTAGTTATGAATAAAAGTTTGTCGTGCGTAATTTGACGCGCCTATGTGTCCAGGGGTTTGCGGTAAATATAATGATTACCTGCAAATATAACAATGGGCTATGGCTAATGTGAGCCATTGAAATTTGTGAATTATTACTAAGAGATTACAATCTTCAAGAGCCTTTGTTGTTTGTACTGCACTGATTGATTACGCATGACATTTTTAGGGTTCCGTTAACCTAAGTCTTTATTATAGTAACTTAGTAATAGGGTTCCCAGTTTACCCTTTGCGTACAGAACCCTACAAATAAACAAAATAAAATTTATTATTCACCAAAATTGTTACACAATGTGTTACTGTGGAACCCAAACTAGGCGTTGCTTGTATTTTGGGTTCCTGATAATGACAAGTAGGTTGAGCAGAACCCAACCCACAACACGCTCATGCCAATTATTTTCTTATTATACAAACCATGTTATTAGGTCCATTAATTTTCATGATGTCAATCACAAAATGAACTGATTTTCGTACCCTATATTTTCAGGTTACAAGATTTTAGGACGTTATTTTCTAATACAGCATCGTCACGCCTGTATTCCCGAAGGGGTAGGCAGAGGTGCACTGCAGTGCGCCCACACTTCGCCGATGTATTTTGGTCCCAATGTAATAGGGGGGCGAGCTTATTGCAATTATACCGGGCACATTCACCCTCAATACGAGGGAGATTTTTGGGCTATGTCCACCACGCTGGTTAACTTCACACGCCTTCAACGAAACCCGAAGCCATCAACGAAAAGTCATCGCTGGCTTTTATCCCAATAATTAAATCTTTGTATATTAATACAGAGTACATTTTTAAAAAGTCAAGTTTCCTTACCCTAGTGGATGCAGAACGCAAATCCGTGTACCTAATAATAATAAGTAACATGGTATGGTAAACAAGTATCCGTCAGATAACTGAAGATACTTAGAAACTGCACTAACTATACTCTGCAGTGTCTTAACAATTTCAACAGTAAATCTTTGAGATTCTTGGCGATACTTTGTCATAATTATGAGAGTATTAAGGCCTTGGCAACAGCGGCGCTTACAGCGGAATAACAAGACGGTGGAGCGCGGAAAGCGCTTTATTTACATAAGAACTAACTGTACTTACGAAGTATATGAATCGAAAGGATAACCTTTATGGAGGCGAGTTTTGCGAAAATTTACACGAACAAATCTGAGGAGGGTGATAGTATTCTTTTTGTTTTTCATTTTATCTTTTAAATAATATTTTTTCCAATCCGACTAGCCGATTCTAATATTAGAATCAAGGTATTAAAACTTCGAATTCCGATTAAAACTACGAGCTGATATTTTTTGTCTTAATCTTCTTAACATTCAAGCCATCTCGATCAAAATCGTCAACCATTTTTAGGGTTCCGTACCCAAAGGGTAAAACGGGAACCCTATAACTGAGACTTCGCTGTCCGTCCGTCCGTCCGTCTGTCACCAGGCTGTATCTCATGAATCGTGAAAGCTAGAGAGTTGAAATTTTCACAGATGATGCATTTCTGTTGCCGCTATAACAACAAATACTAAAAAACAGAATAGAATAAATATTTAAGGGGGCTCCCATACAATAAACGTGATTTTTTTGCCATTTTTATAGATAATGGTACGGAACCCTTCGTGTGCGAGTCCGACTCGTACTTGGCCGGTTTTTATTTATGAGTATTTATTTAGTTTGATCTTGCTATTAATTACTTGACACTGGCTGAAATAATTACTAAACGCAAATGGAGTCATTTTAATTTTTAACTCATCTTAATTCTAATCATCCAAAATTTAAGCAAAAAAAAGAATAAGATTGCTTTGTAAGCTCTTCATGTAAACTCACATGAGTGTTGTTGGGACGCAAATATAAAGAAGACAGGCAATTTTATCCTTAGTAAGGCAAATCTAATGCGTAAACAGAATATAGTTTTTAGCTGTTAGAAAACAAGGTATATATTTGAATCGCTTCCGCTCACAAACAAGATTGTATCCCTACAATTAATTACCTGTTTAATTATTATAATGTACCAAGGACTTGCGCTAAGAAAGTTTCAAACTTATAAGACTTGTAGATAAAGACCGAACAAAGCCTTTAACTACTTCAAAAGGCTAACAAAAGTTGTTAATCTATACAAATAAATTGAAAAACTTTTTAAAAACAAGCTTTTATTTAATTGCCCTTAGTTTTCGTGTACTCCTCAGCAAGCCCTTTCATTTGATACCCATACTGTGGTAGTGCAGATAAAACAACTATTCCGCCATCTTGGATGATCCGCCATATTGGAATTAGAATGACGTCACATAGCTAAACATGCATTGTCATCCAAAATAAGCGTGTATACCAAATTTCAGCTGGTTTTTATTACAAGCTTTATATTAACTTGCAATGTATGTCCGGGTTGAATCTTGCAACTAAATTTTAATTCAGTTATCTTTAACCGATTGAGCTGAAATTTGGTATACACACTTATTTTTGATGACAATGCATGCTTAGCTATGTAACGTCATTCTAATTTCAATATGGCGGATCATCCAAGATGGAGGAACAGTTATTTTTTCTGTACTACCACAGTATCAAATGAAAGGGCTTGCTGAGAACACGAAAACTAAGGGCAATTAAATAAATGCTTGTTTTTTAAAAGTTTTTTTTAACATAAATTTTATATTACCTACTCATTTTTTTCGATTTTTTGGCGCTTAGTAAGAATTGCCTTTCAAGCATCGATATGAAAGTACATATATACGCTACCTACATAGTAAGTACAATTTTTAAAATGTTTGATAATCTGTTTGTATGAGGTAAACCCTTAAATGGATTTGACGGAACTTTCATGGGCAGATAGCTGATGTTACAAGATGTAACTTAGGCTTTTATGTGTTTAAATATCACGCAGGCGAAATCGCAGACTCAGCTAGTACAAGCTAAAATTAATTTTCTTACAGACACGATACCACTCAGCTAAATATACGAATCTCATATTTCATACCGAGGAACGTTTGTAGACGAACGTTTTCAAAATGTTTGTTATTCCGTTTGTATGTGGTAAACCCTTAAATGGATTTGACGGGACTTTCAGTGGCAGATAGCTGATGTTACAAGGAGCTATCTAGGCTACTTTTAACATAGACATACTCAGCCCTTTTAACGTCCCACTGCTGGGCACGGGCCTCCCCTCATGCGAGGGGGATTCAGGCCATAGTCCACCACGCTGGCCCTGTGCGGGTTGGCAGACTTCACACATCTATCGAGAACTAGTCAAGTTCCGTAAGACGTGCAGGTTTCCTCACGATGTTTTCCTTCACCGTTTATAGCAAGTGATAATCTCGGATGAAAATGAGATGCGCACATAAATTCCAGAGGTGCGAGCCGGGGTTTGAACCTGCGCACTTTGATTACAATGCGTGCGTTCGACCACTCGGCTACCACTGCTTATTAGGCTACTTATTATTATATTAGGCTACTTTTATTTCAGAAAAATAATTATGGTTCCTAGGCGGAAAATCTCCCTAAATTACACGCGGGCAAAGTCTCGCGCACAGCTGTGCAGAGTGGCAGAATACATAGCAAAGGAAATCATTTGGAATCCTATGTTTTATTTAATCTGTGAATTTTACTGACTAAGGAATTTTTAATTGTCAACCTAGATGCTCTACGGATTCATTGCTTTTTAAGCCTAAACCTTGTGTGTCTGTATTTAAGGTAAAAATTTATAAAATACAAACATAAAACATAAAATAATAAAATTAATGGAAACACTTTATGAATATGCAAGTCAATAAAAAATATGGAATTTAATTCTACAATTGCTTATTGCTAGGCCTCTGTTGCCACGGTTAAGCTGGCTACGCGATATTTAGAGATTAATGGATGGTTTTAATTTTCGTGTGCTATATTTTTTTTTTTTAGTATGGCAAAGTTAGGGTTCTGTAAGTGGAAAAAACTAACTGTTTAAATCAACTCTGTTATCGTTGAAAAATCGGTAAGTTAAAAATCCACCGTCAATGCGCATGTGCCTTTGATATTCTAAATATAGTCGGCCTTGCCGTGTAAATTACGCCTAAAATTCTGTCTAGACTATCACCGCTATTTACATATTGAAGCAACGCGTGGAATAGCAATTTATGTTTTGTATTATAATTTGTGTCGAATGATACCAAATTGCTAGTATTTTAACCGTACGCTAAAAAGAGAAAATACTAAGATGCAGGAGTGGTAGCTTAGCTGGTAAAACTTGATCGTAAGGGATGCAAGTTCAAATGCCGGCCGTGCACCTCTGAGATTGTCAAGTGCAAATGTAATTTTCAATAATCTTGCTAAACAGTGAATGCAAACATCGTGAGGAAACCTGCAAGTCAAATTAAATTATTTATTAGATACAACAAACAACAGTACATATAAGTTAAACAATTAATATTACAAAAAGTTATGCAAACACAGTACAGTCCACGGCGTTGTCCACGTATTAATTAGATAAAGTTCAAGTCAATAGAAAGGCGTGTGAAGTTCATCAACTGGACACTGGTGCAGAGTGGTGGACTATGGCCAAGATGGCCTTTGTATTGAGGAGGAATGTCCCTGGTATAATGGCAATAGGCTCGCCCCCTATTGCGTTCTATTGGAAACAAAATACATCGGCGATGTGTCGGTACTCTGCCTACCCCTTCGGTGAAGATAGGCGTGATGATGAAATATATTATCCATCCATTTTATATTCTAACTGTGTACTGTATACAGGTTGTATCAGAAGTCCGAAATAATATTTCGGGTATATATACGGTAGCTCATATGTGGATGCTTAGTGAAGACAGATTATACCTAATTGTCATAGTTTCTGAGTTTATAGTATAGTAATATTTGTCACAGGTATCGTGTACAGGAGCCCAAATTTCGTTTGATAAACATCAATCTTTATCAGAGATATATCGAAACAAAAGAAAAAATACGACTAATTTGACGTTTCGTATCGACATACATATCTATAATAGAGATGTTTATCAAACAACAGTGTAAATTACTTATGAGGGGCGGTTACCAATATTCACTAAACAGAACATATTTTTTATATAGATTTCGAGATATTACAAGTTATAGAAATTAACAACAACAAAAAAAAGTTGATAAAACATGGTCGAATTTCAATTTTTATACCGTTCTGTACTAGTTGCATGTGCGCCAATACTAGACTTATGTCACAGAATATGTTGATTATATTATATCTCTTTCTCTCGTATGAAATAAGACAGAGAGCGACCGAGCAATCCGTGACAGAGGTCTTGTCTTGACATGAGTGTTAACCAATGATATTCTAGGAAACAGATATGTTATGAGCACGCAAAAGTGAAGACTCGAATACGTCCTAATTAGGACGTATTCGTTGACAGATGAATGTAATATCACATAGAAGCGCCAGTGGCAACAATAGCTAACTCTTTTTGTCTCATTGGTTTTATTAAGCAATCTATTTTGCATATTTCTACGTGTTGTGAACTGTAAAATTAATGAAAAGTGTGTGCCGCCGCTTTTACGCGAACACTTTTTTCGTTTTTTTTTGTGTGTGTATAACATATCTGTTTACTAGAATATCATTGGTGTTAACACAGTTATATACCCGATACTGAACGTCAAAGTATTATTTCGGACTCCTGAAACATCTTAAATATGTAATACGAGAACACATCAGAAATTACACACGCATTTCAATTACTAGAATTACAAAATTATCTTCAAAGGGAACCCGATTAACCAGGGAGGTACAGTAATTTCCCGCATTTGTGAAATTCAAAGCTACGCCCAAGCTGAACTTATTACTCAAACATAGAATAATGATTACAGGGGAACAGGATTACAGTAAGCCGTCACCCGAAGGGAAATTTAGTGAGGGTAAGGCTAAGAGAGCTTTCAGACTATCGTTTTTTTGATCAGACAGACAACACAACTCATCGAATGATCCCAAACTAAGCAAAGCTTGTGATATGGGTACCTTACAATGGACTGACCTGGCTTTAGTTCTAATATACGAATTATAATATAGCCTTCGCAAGTTCTAAAGCTGTAAGTTATTATTGTATGCATTAGAACTAGCCAAGTCAGACCGTAGGCTTTAATATATTATCTGTTATAAGAAGAGATGATATTTTAAGTTGTTATGAAATATTTTATGATTTTATAAATAAACTAGCTGTGCCCGCGGTTTCACTCGCGCTAATAGTTACTTTGGCGTAGAGTGATGTTATAAAGTCTATGATTATTAAGTCTATAATACCCGATTCATGTTCGGGAATTTTCCCGTTTTTGCCACATTATTCGTTGCTGCTCCGCTCCTATTATTCGTAGCGTGATGATATATAGCTTATAACCTTTCTCAATAAATGAACTATTTAACACAAAAATAATTATTCAATTCGGACCAGTAGTTCCTGAGATTAGCGCGTTCAACCAAACAAACAAACAAACTCTTTAGCTTTATAATATTAATATATAATATAAAGTATAGATATAGATAATAATAATATATATATATATAGTATACATTTATGGACTGACCACTGAATTTGGCACCCATTTAGATCCCACTTCTTTTGTCGTTGAAGTCAACAACCAAGGCATAATATTATTTACCAACCAATGCAATTATATTGTACTTGGCTCTCATTTCACATTTATGTTTTTGATGGGATATATTATCAATTGATATATCCAAATATTTGTCATACCACGACAACTTAAGTAAAAAAATAATATCACCAGAAAACACTTACTCATCGTATGATTTCAAACTAAACAAAACTTGACAAACAAAAAAAATACGCGTCGAATTGAGAACTTGGTTGGGGTGTATCCTTGGGGGCTCTATGGAGTTAGGTTAGGTTAGGTTAGGTTAGGGTTATTTTTTTTTTTTGTTTGCGCTGGGAATGCATTTCCCAGCGCAAACAAAAAAAAAAAAGGTTAGGTTAGGTTAGGTTAGCGCCCCCAAGGGTACACACTGACCGAGAACTTTCCTTTTGAAGGTGGTTCAAAATTAACTGGGGCGAAAATTTTGAACAGGTAATTTTATTGAAATTAAACTATTTTACGGATTTTATCGTTAAATAGTTTAGTAACGCTCACTGCGTCGTATGGTAGCAGGTTCAATTCCTGTCAAGGAAAAATGCCTAAAATTACCTTTTGTTTTCTTATATTTACGCGAATACTATACATTGAAATTAAACTATTTTACGGATTTTATCGCGTTTCTTTACTATTTTATTTTTCCGACGTTTCGGCTGCTTTACAGCAACCATGGTCACGGGTTGTTGACCGCAAACAACAACTAAATATGAGGGTACCCAGTTATTAACTATGACATCAGGACGTCTAACACCTCAGTCCCCCCGTGACCATGGTTGCTGTAAAGCAGCCGAAACGTCGGGAAAATAAAATAGTAAAGAAACGCGATAAAATCCGTAAAATAGTTTAATTTCAATGTATAGTATTCGCGTAAATATAAGAAAACAAAAGGTAATTTTAGGCATTTTTCCTTGACAGGAATTGAACCTGCTACCATACGACGCAGTGAGCGTCTATGCTCAAACAAATACACCAAGCCAACGTCACTTCATAAGGAACTTTAAGTTGTACGCACAAAGATTAATTTTCCGTGAAAGAAATTGATCCTTAGCATTCCTTCCGGTAGTCCGATCTCAAATACTTGACTTTGATTAAATGTTTGAGGAAAATAAATGTGTTGCTTCTAGGAAAGGATAATCAATCTTTAATACTTTTGTATTAACTATTATACAGAGTACCGGGTGTATCAGAAGTCCGAATAATACTTTAACGTTTATACAACCGGATGCCAGAAATATTCTATCTAAATTCGAACATGGTTCGACTAAAATTACTGAGGTATGCTTACACTTGTTTAAGAACTTCGTTATTAAGGTATCTTCAAGAAACGAGCATACTCATTCCTTAAAGGCCGGCAACGCACTTGCGATGCCCCTGGTGTTGCAGGTGTCCATGGGCGGCGTTGATCACTTACCATCAGGTGAAACGTCTGCTCGTTTGTCTCCCTATCTCATAAAAAAAAAAAAAAAAAAGGTTACATAAAAAAAAAAAAAATTTTGGTTTTTAGATTTTTTGGCGGTATATTTTTTTAGTTAAAAAGTTATTGTTACATGCTTTATATTAGCTTTCAACGTATGTATATCCGGGTGGATTATTGCAACTGAATTTTAAATTAGTTATCTTTAACCGATTGAGCTGAAATTTAGTATACACGCTTTCTTTGGATGACAATGCATGCTTAGCTATGTGATGTCATACTAATTCCAATATGGCGGATCATCCAAGATGGTGGAATAGTTATTTATTCTGCACTACCACAGTATGGGTATCAAATGAAAGGGCTTGCTGATGAGAACAAGAAAACTAAGGCAATTAAATAAATGCTTGTTTTTAAAAAGTTTTTTTAACATTAATTTTTTACATATTTTGAGGCTCAAATCTACTACTTACTACATGCTTATTTTTTTTGTAATACACAACTCAGCATTAAAATCTGTGAGTGAACAAATCACCCCCTATTTTCCCACCCTTAGTGTAGGATTTTTTATCCAAATTTATATAACTAAGGCCCTATTTACATTGTGACACTAGTGGCGTGAAAGTAGTTTCGTGACATTAGTTTCATCAACAGTTTCACAGTGTCAACGTCAAGTTTCATGAATATTATATGATAACTTCGAGGTATAGGTACCCTATCCAATACGTGTCGTATTGAGAACCTCCACTGTTTTTTTGTCAGTTAAAAAGTCCTGCGAACACACTTCAACATACCCTCGCGTCATCGATGACATTTCGTTGAAAAATGAACTTCATTTACAAGATAATACAGTTCACTTTTCAATTTATTTACCAATTTTCAACTGCTTGTACACCCCCCTGAAGATATTTGTATCTCCAACCAAAACATACTCGTTCCTCGTCCGTTTAATATTCACAAATTGTAAAAGAACTTTCCAACTTAAACTGCTGCCGTAGAAGTTCCGGACGCCTTCTAACTGCTTTATTATTCATGAACTTTACGCCGCTGTGATTTGTCGGCCTAGGAGAGTTATAGGCACGACTGCTTGAGAGAAATCAGAATCTAATGACAATTTTGCTTCCAGAAATCAGAATCAGTAGGCTTAGCATTACCGCGTAAGTTTTATCTCTTTTAACCACAAACCAGATTTATGATTTATTCATTAATGTGCACGTAAAGAGAGAAGATTCACTGTATGTTTATTATTAAGCTATCGAAATAAGTAGCTGAATAAATAATAATATTATTTATTGAAAGAGACTGCCCAATAGTTAATTTATAGTTAGTTTCTTTTTATTTATAGGTTTCAACCTGTCCAATAACAAAAGAAAAATGGATAAGTGCCACAGTAAAAACAGTTATTTATTCACATTTCACGCAGTATATTCTATTTTTAAATTATTTATTTATTTTTGTACGTAAATAGTTGATGTTTACAAATTATTTTATAATACTCATGTATCAATGATCGTCAAAAGTTATAGATGGAGAGATGTGCCTCATCTCACAAACACAAGCACTCGACGTCATGACTTTGAACGAACCAATCAAAATGCGCTGTCTTCCCCTCTGCCCCGCAGCGTATTGACGATTGCAATCTCACGCAAAAGTGCAAGAATACTACGTCTAGTGTGGTTTTGTCTGTGTTTTCAACAGTCAGATACGTCAAGAAATTGACGTCACTTCGAGCTTCTTGGCCATGGCTCGGTGTGACGTCATTTTCTCGACGAATCTGACAGTTGAAAGAGATAAAACTTACGCGGTCATGCTAAGCCTACTAATTCTGATTTCTGGAAGCAAAATTGTTATTAGATTCTAATTCTCCTCTCCTATCAAAACTCTCCTATCATAAATGTGAAAATTTGTGGGGATGGATTGATGTTTGTTACTCTCTCACGCAAGAACTACTGAACAGATTTTGATGAAACGTATTACTTTATAATCATCAGAATTTATACATAAGTCAGCCGCGGGTAAGCTAGTCCTAAATAATAATATCCTATTTTTGGTAGAGAAAAGTAAATATCCTGAAATTCAGATATGGCACATTGTATACGATAAAACAGAATGAAAAATGGTTTTGTGTTGTGATGTCATCTTCAGGAGACAATTAAATTAATGTTTGAGACGATGAATCTCATTAAACAACTTGGAGTCTAGCCTACCGGCTTTGTAAGCATTCGTAAAGGCAATTTATATCCAAGAATTCACATAATAAATAGATTTACTTATAATCTAGTCAAAGTAAACGAAGTTTGAATTATATTTCAAACTTAGCATTATATAAGTAACCTACTTTTTAGGTACTCAATAGCTGTTTTTATCTATATTATGCCTCGTGGGCAAGAACGCCCGCCTTGAACGTAAGGGGTGCAAGTTCAAATCCCGGGCCCGCACCTCTGAGATAATTTTCATGTGCGCATGTCATTTTCAACAATGATTACCACTTGCTGAACGGTGAAGGAAAACATCGTGAGGAAACCTGCACGTCTATAGAAAGGCGTGTCAAGTTCACCAACCCGCACTGGGCCAGCGTGGTGGACTATGGCCCAAAATCTCCCTCATATTTAGGGGGAAAGTGCCCGGTATAATGGCAATAGGCTCGCCCCCTATTACATTGGGAACAAAAATACATCGGCGTAGTGTGGGCGCACTACAGTGCGCCTCTGCCTACCCCTTCGGGGAATACAGGCGTGATGATGATGAAGTATATATATGCGAATAAATAAAATTGAAGTTTTTAATTTCAAAATAACACTTTGAATGAGTGTCCTCAATAGGCGGTGATTTCATTCATCCGCCGTCTTTATCACATTTATCACCCATTTTTAGAGTTCCGTGCCCAAAGGGTAAAACCGGAATCTATTACTAAGACTCCGCTGTCCGTCCGTCTGTCTGTCTGTGTCTGTCTGCCTATCCATCACCAGACTGTATCTCATGAATTGTGATAGTTAGACAAATGAAATTTACACAGATTATGTTTATCGGTTGTTGCTATAACAACAAATAAAATACAACAACTAAGAAACATAATAAAATACATATTTAGGGGGGCTCCCATACTACAAACGTGACGTTCGCTTTTGCTCGATATTGATAACGGCAACAGGTAGACGCTTGAAATATTCACAGAATCACTGAATAAACAGTTATACAATCACTTTAAAAATAAATAATTAAATTAAAATTAAATTAATATTTAAGGGGGGCTCCTATACAACAGACATTATTTTGTTGCCGTTTTTATAGATAATTGTACGGAACCCTTCGTGCGCGAGTCTGACTCGCGCTTGGCCGGTTTTTATTTATAATAATAATTTATTGAATATGCTCTAGCTATTAATTACTTGACACTGGCTGAGATACCCGCTAACCGCAGGTAGAGGCATCTTATTCCATAACATTTCATAATTTCATTCATTTTGTTGAAAAAGAAGGTATTGATAACAAGTCTGTATTTGTAGCATGAACGCCAAGACTAGCCTATTGTCACAGAATATGTCGGTTTTGTCTCTTTCGCTCGTATAAGACAAAGAGCGGGCGAACGAATCAGTGATAGACGTATTGTCTTGTCGTGCGTGCTAATCCTTCTGTTATCATTACCGCGTCTCACGGTATCTAGACACGCGGTAGCGTGTCAAGCCAAGTTTAAGCTTGTAAGCAGCACCGTGCGTAATATGACACGAACCATTTATAGCCCCTTTTGACCCCCTCATAATCAAAAGCTTTTTTACAAATACATGTCAGATTTGGCTCATATATTGAGATTTGCGAGATACAAATTCCTATATTAGAACTAGGCAAGTCAAACTTTAAGCTTCAATATATTATTATAAGTTATAAGAAGAAATGATATTTCTAGTAGTCATAAATAAATTTCAGGACTGACCACTGCGGTCTCAGTACGCCTGCCAAGATAAGACATTTTCTCACGGATCGTGACGTCATATTTGTGGCAAAATCGTTACGTTTTATTAGCTACCATGGCGTGCTGGATAAAAATATAAAATTGGTTTGACAGTTAAATACAACGCGGTTGACGTATGGATAAGATGTTTTCTCTTAAGTGCTAGCATGGGTTACCAAAATATACCATAGAGACACGAATTTGACAGGTCAACGTAAAGAAATTTGTCGCGGTCGAAGGCCGGTGATGAGAACATAATTAGGCTGTAAGAAGTACATAAATATAGCATTTTATACACTGTTATTACGAATAATACTTATTTTACTCCATCCTTCGCCAATATCCAGCGGTCTACATGCAAAATACTGCCGAAAACGAACACGTAAATTTATTTTCGTGTTCGACAAACAACAACAAAAAAGTGTTGAGATATTTCTATCTGTTTTATTTTCTTCCGAAAATCCCCATAACCCTTTTCTACATGATTTAAAATCCATATTATACAAAAAATCTGTAGGTTAGAGGTTAGGTTTTGTTTGGCATCATACTTTGCGTACTTTTTGCCGTTTTACAATGTAACGTTATTTCAATTGGCAAATAAAAAATGGTATAGTGCCCAAGAAATTAATTTTAAGCATAATATCACAGACCAAATGATAATACGTAAAGCTTCCGGCATAATGAAAAAGAAGCAATGCACAAATATATTTTTTATCTATGCATAAACAATCTAACATATTCTATGATGTGTATGTGACATCTTATTTCTTTGTAAAGCTCCGTCTCACTCTATTTGTAATTTCAATGAACGAATGAACGAACGATCTTAAAATGTGAGAAAATTTTAGCCAGCTGTCTAATTTTAAACATCTTGGAAGCCATATTAGCAAATAAGATACGGGAACGCAAGTTGACAAGATGTTTTTGGGACTCTTGAGAAAACATCTTGGCAGGCGTACTGAGACCGCTGAAGTTGTCACCCATTCAGATCTCACTCCTTTTGTCGTTGAAGTCAACAACCATGGCATAATATTGAACTTGGCTCTCATTTCACGTTTATGTTCTTGATGGGATTACCATTTCCGTATAGTTCGTAGCTCTATGTATGAGAATATCCCCAAATATTAGACAACAACGCCTCTATGAATATTATTCAAGGAATACAAATTGCTTGTACCTTTGACTCACAAATTGGTACTTACGGAATTACATAGTAACCTTTACATATATTATATGTTGGATATAACAGCTAGGTTCTGCGCATATAGGTGCGATAAAACGCGTAAGAACTTTTACCAATACCAAAACGGACTTTATTAACTGGTAAAACCGGCCAAGTGCGAGTCGGACTCGTGCATGGAGGGTTCCGTACCATTATCTATAAAAACGGCAAAAAAATCACGTCTGTTGTATGGGAGCCCCCTTAAATATTCATTGTATTTAGTTTTTTTTGTATTTGTTGTTATAGCGGCAACAGAAATACATATTCTGTGAAAATTTCAACTCTCTAGCTATCACGGTTCATGAGATACAGCCTGGTGACAGACGGACGGGCGGACAGCGAAGTCTCAGTAATAGGGTTCCCGTTTTACCGTTTGGGCACGGAACCCTAAAAAGAAAACAAGTGGATTCGCTAGCCTCAATGTGTTCAGTGACATAGCTACCTTTTCTTACGGAATCTTTGTTGTATTTTTCAAGCTGTTACGCTTTTGTGTACCTTATAAATTGGATGGCGTTTTGTCATGAAATGAGAACATACAAATTTCTCCGCACAAAAATTATCTTGTTCTTTTTGGAAATGTACTCTATGTCAATATGTCGACGAGTATGCGTACTTGGGCCAGATTGTCTCGTTTAAAAACCGGCAAGACAAAGAAGTCGCGAGACGTATTGAAAACGCCTGGAAGAGCTTCTGGTCCTTGGGGGATATGATGAAGGGTAACCTTCCTGTATGCCTTAAACGCAGACTCGTCGACATGTGTATCCTGCCTGTCCTAACCTACGGTGCTCAAACCTGGTCACTAACTGAGCTACAGAAATCTAAGCTCAAGGTTTGCCAACGTGCAATGGAGCGTAGCATATTAGGTGTTAAACGGACGGACCGCGTCAGAAACACCACCCTACGCTCCATTACTCGTATTACTGACGTGGGTGGGAAGACGGCAAGGCTGAAGTGGGAGTGGGCCGGTCACGTAGCACGAATGGACCCGCAGAGGTGGACAAATCGTGTCAACACCTGGATGCCCGAAGGCGGATGCCGGCATCGTGGCAGACCAAGGAGAAGATGGTGCGACGATTTGGTCACTTTTGCGGGAGAAACGTGGCCACAACAAGCCCAGGATAGGGACATGTGGAGACGAGAGGGGGAGGCCTTTGCCCAGCAGTGGGACATACAAGATGCTATAAAAAAAAAAAAAAAAAAAAAACTCTATGTCAACACACATTAAGATTGAATTTATGTGGTAAGCGCCACGCGTCCATGCTTCATAACTCGCACGCATCATCAATGACATATCACTGTACGAGTTAATACAAATTAAAACAGCTTTTTAGGGTTCCGTACATAAAATGGAAAAAGGAACCCTTATAGGATCACTTTGTTGTCCGTCTGTCTGACTGTACTGTTGCGATTACAAACTTATTTGCAGTTCGTTTGTATGGAGACAACAGTATACCAACAGCAATGTTAAATTTGTCTCTCTGCCAAGTTTACCTTTTCGTTAGAGCAATGTTCGGTGCTTTCATAGTTTAGGTACAGAAGTCTCGGTGCGCGAGTGGCTGCGACTCGCACTTAGACGGTTTTTAGGGTTCCGTACCGAAAGGGTAAAACGGGAACCCTATTACTAAGACTTCGCTGTCCGTCCGCCCGTCCGTCTGTCACCAGGCTGTATCTCATGAACCGTGATAGTTAGACAGTTGAAATTTCACAGATGATGTAATTCTGATGCCGCAACAAACAAACGTGATTTTTGCCGTTTTTATAGATGATGGCACGGAACCCTTCGTGCGCGAGTCCGACTCGCACTTGGCCGGTTTTTTTAGATTTGCTCTTGCTATCTATTTCTTGACACTGGCTGAAACACCCGCCCCTCATCTTATTTTATTAAATTGGATTCATTTCGTAAAAAAACAAGAACAGTTAATACATTTCGAACATTTTAGGTTCCTCCTATTCCTCATTAGATTCGTATTACTATACAGTGAAAACGGCTACATCCCTCAGCGAACAAAAAAAGAAAAAAATAAAGTCAGTGAAAATAATATTTCTCCACGAAAAAAAATTAAGATATTTTTTTCTAATATAAACTGTAACATCTGATGCAAAAGGCTTACTATCAATCATATTTAGCCTCCGTGAAGTTTCGCGAAAAACAATTATTTATCCTTTAGACGACGTAACTTTTTTTTTTTCTTCGCCTTTGATAAAACAATATCATTTTTTACATGAAATTTTGTTACAATGCTGCTCTATAACGAGAAATAATATTGTTTATAAGGTGTTTATATAATTTTTACACATCATAATACATCATCACGCCTGTATTCCCCGAAGGGGTAGGCAGAGGTGCACTGCAGTGCGCCCACACTTCGCCGATGTATTTTGGTCCTAATGTAATAGGGGGCGAGCCTATTGCCATTATACCGGGCACACAGGTTTCCTCACGATGTTTTCCGTCACCGTTTCTTAGCAAGTGATAATCTCAGATGAAAATGAGATTCGCAC
The DNA here is from genome assembly GCA_914767695.1 of Ptilodon capucinus. Classification (NCBI taxonomy): domain Eukaryota; kingdom Metazoa; phylum Arthropoda; class Insecta; order Lepidoptera; family Notodontidae; genus Ptilodon; species Ptilodon capucinus. Next base: position 2,721,635 of record OU611830.1, on the reverse strand, counting down.
ATGGAACCCAGAGGTGCGAGCCGGAGATAGAACCTGCGCACTTTGATTGCAAAGCGTGCGTTCGACTACTCGGCTACCACTGCTTTTTTTACAATATTCTTTTTTATCAGCTATAGGTATTATAGCAGTGGTGGCCGAGTGGTCGAACGCACACCTTGCAATCAAAATGTGCAGGTCCAATCCCCGGCACACACCTCTGGGTTCATGTGCGAATCTCATTTTCATCCGAGATTATCACTTGCTATGAAACGGTGAAGGAAAACATCGTGATGAAACCTGCACGTGTGAGGGAACTTGACTAGTTCTCGATAGATGTGTGAAGTCTGCCAACCCGCACCGGGCCAGCGTGGTGGACTATGGCCTGAATCCCCCTCGCATTGAGGGGAGGCCCGTGCCCAGCAGTGGGACGTTAAAAGGGCTGTAGTTAGTTACACTTTATTTAACGAAGGGTAAAAGGCTTGTCTTAAGCGACTATTTTGTGTGATATTGACTTATGTGCATATTTGAAATTATCGAATTTTTCTGCGTCGAATGATATGCTCTCTCATAGAAAAAGTTCAATTCTCAACGAGATGACATTGACAGTGCAAGGGAACTGTGACTAGTGGGAGCCTGGCTGTTGCCACTGAAATTCAATCTTTATGTATAACTAACTGACCGCGCGAACTTCGTACCGCCTTAGAATGAGTGACATACGAAAGCAGCGCCACCTACCGGGTCCAATTGTGAATCTAAACCATTCAGGGTGCCACCCAAACGCATACAAAAAAAATCATTCAAATCGGTCCAGCCGTTTAGGAGGAGTTAGCTTACAGCAAAAAGTGGCATTGAAATTTATATTTATATAGATAAATAACACAGAGTTCGTTTCGGTGTTGTCAAAAATTACCCGTCCTACATAACTTAACCTCCATAATAACCTTTAAAAAAAACATCAAAGCAATAATGTAACCTCAAAAAATTAGGGATGTCAAATTCCGCCTGCATACGTTAAAACCATGGACGTATAAAAAGGCCGAATGGAATCTCGGTAAAAATAAACGAAGTATATATAGTAAGTCGGCTCGCACACAACAGTATAGTAAACCAATTGCGATCGATACGTTCCACTCATCAGTTTGTTACACAATACAAGCACACATAAATAGTTTGTTAGTGGCTTGTAATTTGTCATATTGTTATTACTTAGTGTTAATGCTATCCAAGTTATCCAAAGAAAAAGAAAAAAAAAATTGAGGTTGCTTCACTTTAGTCTTGAGTTGCGCTGTCTTCCTTTTCTTATGCGCTCATGGTTAAGCCTTGTAAAAAATACAAGATCCAATTCTAACAAATATTCATGTAATCCTAGAACGAAGCAACAAGAATACCTTGAGCCTTCAACACATTTTTTGCGTAAGACAAATGGATGCTGTTATCTTTGTAAGGGTTTAAGGTGGGTCCAGATAGGATTAGTAGGGATATATAGTTAGATGAGAAAGTTTTTAGTCAGTTAAGACAACGTTTAGCGATTTTGGCATGGCATGTTAAGTCATTAACTTTTGGGTTTTTTTATTTTTTAAAACAAGCTTTTATTTCATTGCCCACAATTTTCGTGTACTCCTCAGCAAGCCCTTTCATATGATGATACCCATACTGTGGTAGTGCAGAAAAAATAACTATTCCGCCATCTTGGATGATCCGCCATATTAGAATAAGAATGACGTCACATAGCTAAGCATGCATTATCATCTGCAGTAAACGTGTATACCAAATTTCAGCTCAATCGGTTAAAGATAACTGATTTAAAATTCAGTTGCAAGATTCCGTTATTTTATTTTTGTATTTAAGCACTCAGATTTAAATTAAAAATACATAAACACTCACTTTATAATGGATTCCTATTATATAAGGGACCCCAAAATAATCTGGCTAATGCCCTAGATGCACATAATATGTAGTACAACGAGCCCATCAACTTTTTTTTATTTAGAATTTTCATGTTTTTTTTATCTGAAAATTGAAACTTTTATAGCCCCTAAGAGTCACCAAAGTAGTTCGGAAGGTCAGTTAAAATAGGACTCACAAAGTATCACATACATTTTGAGTCCTATTTTTAGACCTAATTAACTGTAAACATTACATCTTATAAGCTTTACAGCGTGCAGCTTACGATGTAAATTGGACTCAAAAAGTATACTTTATTCCGGCTTTTTAGTAAGCTGCTTTATAACTTATGTCTTGGAGTTTATTTTACTTTTAACAGGCTGTCAATGAAATAACTAAGGTTATTAGTAATAGCATATTATTGAGATCGCGCGGTCAATCTGAACCCACCTATATCTAAACCCTGGGATTTTTTTGGCTAGGTCTTGTATAATGAAACAATATAGCTACCGTACCGCTACTGAGAAAAAGATCGTTTTATGTTCAAAGTTCAAACTTTCTATATAGGTAGGCAATTTATGCAATTTATCGACCAAGTTAGATAGTTAGACTCTTTAGTTTGCGTTAGCATTCGATAGATGTCACTGCCACAGGAATGAACGTGGTATCGAAATGTGTACGCGTAAACATACATACGTCTATCATACGTCTTTACCTTATGATAGTTTTAATAAAAGTACCAATGTAGGTAATGAAGTTCATTAATTAAATAAAACTTCATAGATTAGTATAGTTTTTGTTAATATCGTAGCAATTAAAATTATTGAGAACTTTAAATTTAAAAAACTAAATGGTGTCGTGTGACACCAGGTAGGAACGAAGTTCCTTCGAAGTAGACATATATGATAGGACATTTAAAATACCAGCTTCTACCCGCGACTTCGTCCACGCAGACTTCGTTCCATCCATCCATCAATCTATCCATCCATCCATCCATCCATCCATCCATCCATCCATCCATCCATCCATCCATCCATCTATCCGTCCGTCCGTCCGTCCGTCCGTCCGTTCATCCATCCATCCATCCATCCATCCATCCATCAAACGACACAAATAAAGAGACGTCTCATTTAACGGTTTTTTTTCCACGGATTTTTTATTACGGTTTTACTATCACATTTTTTTCAGTTCGGTCGCCTAGCAAAATCCCTATTCCCTCCAAGCCTGCCGTAAGGAACTTCGTTCCAATAATAAATTATTATATTAAATGCATTTAATAAAACAATGCATGAATTTTCACATTATTAAAATGTATTGAAGAATTATCACGTTTACTAGTTAGTATAGTATCATAGTTTCCTTTTTTTAACCGACTTCCAAAAAGGAGGAGGTTCTCAATTCGATCGGTTTTTTTTTATGTATGTACACCGATTACGCTGCGAGTTATGATCCGATTTACGTGATTCTTTTTTTGTTTGATGAGGAATAGATGCCATTTGGTCCCATAAAAATTTAATATTGTACGGACAAGCAGTTTTCATTTTATGAACATTTTTATGTTTATTATGATCATTATTTACGTGGATGATGTAGTCGTGGCTATTTAAGGTTCATTTAGGTTGATTATTAGTTTTTGTTTAATACGGATTGTTTACAAACATCGAAACTTACCCCCAAAGGAGTGTAAAGGGGACCCCCCCCCCCCTTTCCGCTCTGTCAATGGGGGTCCAATCCGGACTACAGCATATCTCCGGCGTTAGTGAACCGATTACGAAAAATCTTTTTTTGTTAAATACGGATTGTTAACAAAAATCGAAACCTATCCCCAAAGGGGTGGAAAGGGGGGATTTTTTTTTTGGCTGTAAGTATTTACTTTTTTATGGTTGTTATGAGGTGATAACAATTGCATATTTTCAACGATTATTGACACTAAAAAGCGTGAAAAAAAAAACCGACTTCAAAAACCTAGGTGCACTAAAAAGCTAGAAATAACCTTACAATTCATTACATTTGGAGTAGGTGCCCATCTACGTCAGACTAGGCAAATACACACATGAATTGGCACCGACTTCAAATGTAATGAATTATAAGGTTATTTCTAGCTTTTTAGTGCACCTAGGTTTTTGAAGTTGGTTTTTGTTTTTTGTTAATTGGTACCCATACTGTGGTAGTACAGAAAAAATAACTATTCCGTCATCTTTGATGATCCGCCATATTGGAATTAGAATGACGTCACATTTGAGCGTCACATAGCTAAGCATGCATTGTCATCCAAAATAAGCGTGTATACCAAGTTTCAGCTCAATCGGTTAAAGATAACTGATTTAAAATTCAGTTACAAGATTCCACCCGGACATACATTGAAAGTTAATATAAAGCTTGTAAAAAACTTGTAAGTAATAAAAATATGTTGACGCCGCGTGAGCGTTGAGTCCATTCCAAATTGAGACATATTATAAGAACCTGAAAGTCCCATTTACACTGAACTAATAACATTAAATTATAATGTCTACTGTCTTCTAATTAACATTATAAGAATATCAGAAGATAGGTGTAATTTAAGCTCGTATTTATGACGTCATATTATAAGGGCGCCATTGTTCTGGTTCTAAAGGTTCCCTTTACACGAACTGATTAACATTTCTCAATAGACCTGTTATAAAGCCCTGTTCTCACAGGTAGCAATATTATTTCTAAAACCATAATGAACTGTATTCAATCGTGAAAAAGTTCTGATTCAACTAAACTAATATCTCCAGACAAAACATACTAAGCAAAGCCTGGACTATGGGTATTCGCTACGGGTACACCCATAATTAGGTGTCTAAATAAACAGTTAAAACTCTTTATTCTTGGACCTCTTAAAGTAATACAAACTACGTATATGCTTACATCAACACGCCTGTAGTTCCCGAAGGGGTAGGCAGAGATGCACTGCAGTGCGCCCACACGTCGCGAAGTATTTTGGTCCCATTGTAATAGGGAGCGAGCCTATTGCCATTATACCGGGCACATTCCCCCTCAATACGAGGGAGATTTGGGCCATAGTCCACCACGCTGGCCAGGTGCGAGTTAATTGCGGGTGCGGGTTGGTGAACTTCACACGCCTTTCTATAGACGTTCAGGTTAAAAATGTTACAATAAGCGTCCTAATCACTTAAAGTGATCTATTTTAAAATAATTTAATTACTACTACTACCACTACAGCCCTTTTAACGTCCCACTGCTGGGCACGGGCCTCCCCTCAATGCGAGGGGGATTCAGGCCATAGTCCACCAGCTGGCCCGGTGCGGGTTGGCAGACTTCACACATCCATCGAGAAATAGTCAAGTTCCCTCAGACGTGCAGGTTACCTCGCGATGTTTTCCTTCACCGTTTCATACCAAGTGATAATCTCGGATGAAAATTAGATTCGCACATAAATCCCAGAGGTGCGAGTCTGGGTTTGAACCTGCACACTTTGATTGCAAGGCGTGGGTTCGACCACTAGGCTACCACTTCCACCATTCGTTTTAAAATTAATATAAAATCGGGTCTACGTAAACGGTCCTACGATACATTCAACAAGTAGGGCTTGACCTGACCTAGATAAGTGGCCGTGGTTCTTTGATATCAAATGGTTAGCATACTATTTCTATCTTCCAGGTGACCTGAAACGTATGAATAGAAGAATGAAAATGTAACTTGAATGATGTTATAATATCATAGAATTAATATAATATATCATCACGCCTGTATTCCCCGAAGGGGTAGGCAGAGGTGCACTGCGGTGCACCCACACTTCACCGATGTATTTTGGTCCCAATGTAATCCCCTATTGCCATTATACCGAGCACATTCCCCCTCAATACGAGGGCAATTTGGGTCATAGTCCACCACGCTGGCCTAGTGCAACTTCACACGCCTTTCTATTGACGTGCAGGTTTCCTCACGATGTTTTCCTTCACCGTTCAGCAAGTGGTAATCATTGTTGAAAATGACATTCGCACATGAAAATTATCTCAGAGGTGCGGGGCCCGGGATTTGAACTTGCACCCCTTGCGTTCAAGGCGGGCGTTCTTTCCCACGAGGCTATAAATCAGATATTGGTCAACTTCAACCTTCAACTCAATCGGTCATGAAGTGGATTTGTTTAATGATACACTCTACAAATTTCGCAAACTGATCTTGTCATCGTTGGTGCGTCAATGATAGCCTTCTAGTCACTCATCACATTTAATTTAATTTAATTTTTTTTATCACATTCTTATTTTTCATTTATTATCAATGTTCCTATTATGTTATTCCTCTTACTTATGCATGTTGTGGCACCTTTGTTAACTATGCATTTAGTTTTCCCTTATTTGTATTTTATATTACTGTATTATTAATGCTACAGTTTATGGATGTCCTGTTAAATAAATAAATAAATATTAGAAAAAAATTGATTCCCTAATAATTATAATTAAATTCCTTAAGAAATAAATACAAAGCGTTTGCAATTCCGATTACTTACACGTGGGACATTTAGCCATCTGTGTCCATGTACTTGTCTAATTATGAACTTGGTAAATGATTTAATTTTAATATGCAAAAACATTGTCTCATCATTTTCGGTATTATACCTGCCGCTGAATTCCACCATCGCACGGCTCGCCACAGACTGCATTACCATCCTCACCATCTGGATGAATGGCGTTCCAGTACAGTGCGATTTACCAGGAATTTTCTCCCTCGCACCACTAAACTGTGGAATGAACTTCCTGCAGCGGTGTTCCCGGACCGATGCGACAAAGGTATCTTCAAGAAACGAGCCTACTCATTCCTTAAAGGCCGGCAACGCACTTGCGATGCCCCTGGTTTTGCAGGTGTCCATGGGCGGCGTTGATCACTTACCATCAGGTGAAATGTCTGCTCGTTTGCCTCCCAATCTCATAAAAAAAAAAGTTGCCTGTAAAAGATACTCCTGCTTAAGTCAAAGTCAAAACATTTATTCTGTTTAGGTCCATGAGGGGCACTTACAAATTATTAAGTTTACTTTTTTTTTACAAGCTTTTTATTAACTTGCAATGTATGGAAACTTGCAACTGAATTTTAATAAAACCTTTTACCGATTGAGCTGTAATTTGGTATACACGCTTATTTTGAATGACAACGCATGCTTAGCTATGTGACGTCATTCTAATTCCAATATGGCGGATCATCCAAGATGGCGGAATAGTTATTTTTTCTGCACTACCACAGTATGGGTGCCAAATGAAAGGGCTTGCTGAGGAGAACACGAAAACTAAGGGCACTTAAATAAAAGCTTGTTTTAGCCTAGTCTAGCCCTATTTATTATTATAATTCAGATTTTATTTTTATCCTGCCAAAATCTATATCAAACGTACTAAGAAATGTCATCGTCAATTGAATATTTTCCAACTAACGCTGACTGAAGCGTCTAGGTATCGATTCAACCGTTTCAATAGTCAAAAGGCTCCGCAATCGAATAGATATCGGTGGTCTCTCGAATCCAGAATCGAGTCTCATTGTGTCTGATGCAGTTTTTTTAAATTCTCTACAGCGGAGAGGCGGAATTCAATAAGACTTGGCGGATGGCATTTGAATTTAAATTGTGTGAAGAATTTTCCTCGGTTGTGTGCATCGAGCATATTTGACTTTACTACAGATTAGGATCACTAACACCTCTTATAGTTGTAATTAATAGAGATGAAACGGATATCCGGTAACTATCCGGTATCCGGCCTATCCGGCCTTTATCTGGTCTTCACTATCCGGCCGGATACCGGATAGTAACTCAATATCCGGCCGGATACCGGATAGTTATTCAGTATCCGGCCGGATATATACATCATCATCATCATCACGCCTGTATTTACCGAAGGGGTAGACAGAGGTGCCCTGTAGTGCACCCACACTTCGCCGATGTATTTTGGTCCCAATGTAATAGGGGGCGAGCCTATTGCCATTATACCGGGCACATTCCCCCTCAATACGAAGGAGATTTGGGCCATAGTCCACCACGCTGGCCCAGTGCGGGTTGGTGAACTTCACACGCCTTTCTACAGACGTGCAGGTTTCCTCACGATGTTTTCCTTCACCGTTCAGCAAGTGGTAAACATTGTTGAAAATGACAATCGCACATGAAAATTATCTCAGAGGTGCAGGCCTGGGATTTGAACTTACACCCCTTACGTTCAAGGCGGGCGTTCTTGCCCACGAGGCTACCACTGCTTATACCGGCCGGATACCGGATAGTAACTCAGTATCCGGCCAGATACCGGATAGTAATTCAGTGTCCGGCCGGATATCGGATAGTAATTCAGTATCCGGCCGCATACCGGATAGTAATTCAGTATCCGGCCGGGTACCGGATAGTAATTCAGTATCCGACCGGATCCCGGATAGTAATTCACTATCCGGCCGGATACCGGATAGTAATTCAGTATCCGGCCGGATACCGGATAATAGAAATTCATACAAATATCATTCCAGGCAACTCATACCACAATAGGTTAAGGACACCGTTTATTTTTATAATCGCACGTCAAAAGTGTTTGTTTTATTAATTAGTATAGTACTCAAAATGTACAGTTGGCAAATTGTGGTGAATGAATACCAAATTTTCTGCATTTGATAGTAAGAGGCGACTGCGCTTGGCTTCGTATACCAGACAAACTTCAGAAAATAGCCTTTCGCTGTAAACGCTACTGCTAGGTGCTGAAAGATAAATTCTAGCAAACCCTGACAACTGCGGGTACTGATGCAAATTAACTGACCACCATATGTATGGGCCGTGATTGCGATCGATTCGAGATGTCTTTGAGAAGCGTCATGTAACGCGATAAAGGGACGGATATCCGGTATCCGTTATACGGCCAAACCACTATCCGTTTCATATCTAGGTAAGGCTATTTTACTTAAGCGACACTTTTGGGCGATATTGACTTGTATACATATTTGGAATCAGCGATTTTTTCTGCGACAAATGAGCATGCTCTTCTGTAAAGTTAAAAAAATGTCGCTTAGGTCAAAAAGCCTTTCACCCCTCTATATATACCTGTCAATTTATGACATACTATAATTTATGATAATATTGAAGCTAGTTTTCTACAATACAATCTGTTTTGGTATGGCAAAAATAATACGCGAGTGCCGACGTCCCAGTATGGCCGGGGCCTAAGACTTGTTTATGCTGTCACTGTGCGACATGATACGGTCCATAATTCCCGACAAAAATATATTTGTCACTGCCTCCGAAACGTCTGAGATCCGTTGAATAATGAACTGGCAGTGTGACGTGGGAGACATTGAAAAAAATGTCGGAAAAAAAGCCTTTGAAGTGTGTTCCCCAGTAATTTGGGAGCCGATGTCGATAATTACTTTAAGAAAAAGAAAAAATAGAACACGATCTTTGAACTTGGCTGGATGTTTTTTTTTTTTAAACTTTGGCACTTAGTGTGTTTGCTGTAAGTAGTTTTTATTCGACGTATTTGGATTTAACTGCGTGTTTTTATTCAAAAATCAATTTATGATCTACGTAAATCACAATTGTTGACAGAATATAATTAAATGCAAAAAAAAAAACAAAATAAGATCGCGGTTTGAAAGATCCTTTTCAACAAAACCTTCTCTTATTCTAAATTTAAAAATTTTAAATGTTTTTTAATCTTACTCAAACAAGGATTAATTCATAAACAAGCAGGCAATTTAATAAAATATAAATGTGAAATATTCATTGTTACGTTACATTTTAATAAGACAGACATGGTTCTTTTTTTTAATAGACAATTAAATGTCCCAGTGCTTAGAAAAGGCCTCCTCCTCTCGTATAGTTCTTATTTAATAAAAAAAAAATGCTAGAACCATAAATGCCAATATAATTTCATCACGTGGCCCACTTTTAAAGCATCTAATAGTTTCAACCTTGAAGGCAAAACGGTTTCGCTTTAAACCCACTCGACCGAACAAAGGCGAAGAAAATAGTTCAAGGGTGGCTCTCGAGCTGAGATGTCTCAAGGACGGGAAGAAGGAACGAATTTAAATTGTAGGTACAATCTCGGTTATATAGTTTAATGTTTTTTATTGCACTAGCTGATATCGCGATAGATGTCGCTAGCATAGCCTAAGTAGGCAGTATGGATTCATTCATGTGGAAGACATAAGAAAGCTGTTATTTTTTAACCGATTTCCAAAAAGAAGGAGATTCTCAATTCGGTCGGTATGTTTTTTTTTATGTATGTACACCGATTACGCTGCGAGTTATGATCCGATTTACGTGATTCTTTTATTGTTTGATGCGGAATAGATGCCATTCCATTTGGTTCCATAAAAATTTAAAATTGTACGGCCAAGCAGTTTTCATTTTATAAACATTTTTATATATGTATACGACTTTTTAAGGAGTTTTCATTGGGGTTGATTATTAGTTTTTGTTTAATACGGATTGTTAACAAACATCGAAACTTAACTTACCCCCAAAGGAGTGGAAAGGGGGGTGTGGGGAGGATTTTTTTTTGCTGTAAATATTTACTTTTTTAGGGTTGTTATGAGGTGATAATAATTGCATATTTTCAACGATTGTTGACACTAATAAGCGTGAAAAAAAATAACTGACGTCAAATGTAATGAATTATAAGGTTATTTCTAGCGTTTTAGTGCACCTAGGTTTTTGAAGTCGGTTTTTGTTTTTTGTTAAAAATTTATTTCATTAATAGTACATTGTTTAAATGGACGACCTTTTTGATAGTATTGGCAAACTATTGACGCGGGAGCTTTGACGCCCCGGTGTGCAGGCCGCCTAATCGTTCAGCTGTACAAAATACAAGGCGTTTATTCTGCTAAAATGTTTTTTGTCCCATTCCCGCGAAGAAATCAAGAGATGTTATCAACAAGACGAGAGCGCGGAACGGAAATGAATGAATCCCGCCTTTATATGGAGTTTTTGGTTGTGGCCATTGAATACGCGAGAATAACTAGAGACTGCGTAACTAAAAACGATTACTAAAGACAAGTGCAAGTATTTTTTTATGGGACTAAGCCCGCTACACATTCCCACCACTGTTCCTCCTGTAAGCCAGGATCGACAGCGGTGTCCATTGAAGACATCGAGGCATATCTTACTGACACGTCTTCTTGTAGCAAAAAACACTATGGTCATGTCTGCTTGGCATGACTCATAGTAGCATAAACAAAACTCATGACTTATTGCCTTGACTTGTACCTAAGACGCTCTTATCTTATTGACGCTTCTTGATGTATCAAAAACAATACACATATCTTCTTGGCGTTAATTATTAAAACAAAATCAACACTTATGTCCTATTATAACACAAACACACTCATGTCTTATTAGCATGACTCATAATAATAAAAACAACACATATATCTTATTGTCATTAATTTGGCGAAATCATCGGCTAAATTCGATAGAAGCCATAGACTTTTAAAAAGTGTAAAGACTAAAGCGCCGGACACACAAAAGCGTCAAGACGCGCGCTGCAAAATGTGTGCCAATGCTAAAACGTAATCTGTGTCAATACACATAAAGATTGGATTTTTGGTGATTGAAAAGGGAGGATCCTCCGACCCAACGGGTGTTGTGTCTGGTGGGCTACTGCTCATAGGTTGTTGTCGGGTTCTTGTATATATGTTCAATCGCTCGGATAACTTTCATATCGCGATGCAGGATTTAGTTCGTATGTGGCGAGATAGATGGCGCTATAAATTACTATGGTAAAGGGCACGCCAACACGCTGCAAAGTTCGCTCGCGCCGTCAATGATATTTCGTTGAAGAATGAACATTTTCTATTAGTCAATATTTTTGATATTGGCAGTAAATTTACAGAGCGCGACTTGAAGCCTCAGTGTCCTCAGTGGGGAAATTCTCGAATGATGGACATTATCTCTAATTCGACATATTATGATGTCGAAACAAAACGACCTTTGTCATATTGTTTCGACATAATATCATAGCTTAAGTCTTGCCTGACTCCCCGCTTATTTGGAATCCTCAAAGACATTATATTCACGCTATGCTCATTGGATGGACGTGGGCCTTTCACTTTTATCTAAATGATGGGATCTGAACAAGTACCTACCCGAATTTAAATCAGATATATTTTCGTCCACGCTTCTTCATTTAAATACGTCGAGCCCTTAAATAAGAAGAAGTACCTCAAAAGGAAAAAAAGGAACCCTTTAAGTATCAGTTTTTTGTCCGTCCGTCTGCCTGCCTTTCTGTCTGTCTGTCGGTCTTTCCCTTTTTCTCAGGAACGTGTGGAGGTGTCACTTTATAACAAGGACTCAAATCTGCAGCCCCTTAGAGCTGTAAAAATCAAACTTCTAAGATAACAAAAGATACAGCGCTATTTAGTACATTTTTAACGGAATCAGAAGCCTTCAAAAGATACAGAGGTTTATGGTATTAAGTACATTTTTAATCGAAACAGAAACCTATAGGGTACATCCCGTTGACCTAGAATCATGAAATTTGGCACAAGGTAGCACAAGTAAAGGAATAATCTGCAAACGCATACAACATGTTTTTAAGCGTTAAGCGCCTAAATTCCACGCATACGAATTCGCGGACTCAGCTACTAACTAATCATCATCACGCCTGTATTCCCCGGAGGGGTAGGCAGAGGTGCACTGTAGTGCGCCCACACTTCGCCGATGTATTTTGGTCCCAATGTAATAGGGGGCGAGCCTATTGCCATTATACCCGGCACATTCCCCCTCAATACGAGGGAGATTTGGGCCATAGTCCACCACGCTGGCCGAGTGCGGGTTGGTGAACTTCACACGCTATAGCAAGCTATAGACGTGCAGGTTTCCTCACGATGTTTACCTTCACCGATCAGCAAGTGGTAATCATTGTTGAAAATGACATTCGCACATGAAAATTATCTCAGAGGTGCGGGCCTGGGATTTGAACTTGCACCCCTTTCGTTCAAGGCGGGCGTTCTTGCCCGCGAGGCTACCACTGCTTTTTACCACTACCACTAACTAACTAAATACTAAATATATGCTACGGGGCCTGGTCCAATAAGCCGAGTGGGCTACATTCGAACCAATAGACCAAGACTTCGTCTAAATATGGTACATGGAGACTTATCTCAACCGGTTATCTAGATTTTGTGCTCCTAATTACGGATCGTTAGCATCGATCGACCCTAAGCGGTTGGCGATAACCCAACTCGTTATAAGCTTAACCAAATGATTAAGTGAATATCTGCGTTACACGATGTTAAGCCCTTTATTAAAGTGACTTAAAAAAGGAGTATGTTTTCAATTAATACTTCTACCCGCGATTTCGTCAGCGCAGAACTTAATTACTCAATATCGTTATAACAATTATAGCCTATATGTTATTCTGATGTATAAACATTAATACAGTAAAGTTTCATCAAAATCCGTTCAGTAGTTTTTGCGTGAACGAGTAACAAACATCCCTCCTCACAAACTTTCACATTTATAATATTAGTAGGATTAATAGGAAGAAGCATTTTCTATGCATGTTACCGAATATCTTTGTCATTCGTCATTATATTAATACAAATAATATATAATCACGCCTGTATTCCCCGAAGGGGTAGGCGCCCCATTGCAGTGCGCCCACACCTCGCCGGTGTATTTTGGTCCCAATGTTATTACATTTGGGGGCGAGCCTATTGCCATTATACCGGGCACACTCCCCCTCGATACGAGGCGATTTTTTTGGGCTATAGTCCACCACGTTGGCCCAGTGCGGGTTGGTGAACTTCACACGCCTTTCTATAGACGTGCAGGTTTCCTCACGATGTTTTCCTTCACCGTTCGTAATCCATTGTCATAATTTAAAATATTTATGTAGATATCTCGATTATAATGTTTTTTTTGACGATTAATAAGTATATAACTACATGTGTTTGGGTTATGTGTATAAAGAAATTCTGACTCTGATTACATTCTTTAAATAATTTCAATACTTTGTATAACAGTTAAATTGTTAAAAGGAAACTACAAAAACAAACTGAAACCGACTTCAATAACCTAGGTGTACTAAAAAGCTAGAAATAACCTCATAATTCATATCATTTGGAGTAGGTGCCAATCTACGTCAGATTAGGCAAATACACACACAAATTGGCACCTCATAACAGCCCTTAATAAGTACATAATTGAAAAAAGCAACCATGGAGTTTCTTGCCCATTCTTCTCCATAGGAAATGCATTCCGAATGGGTGGTAGAGATACTACTATTATTATTTATTGACGATTCATAAGTGCCTGTATTGGTTTATATGAATAAAAAATATTCTGATTCTGATTCTGATTCTGATTCATATTTACAGCAAAAACACACCATTAAACATTTTCGCAATCGGTTTACCAACGCCGGAGATATGCGGTAACATAGAAAAAAAACATACGGGTCGAATTAAGAACCGTTTTGAAGTCGGTTAAGAACCACTTTCAAGAACCCACTTGCAATAAAAACAAACGAATGATCCAATAAGTAATGTATTTAGTTTTTTAGCGCACTTAAAACAAAAATACAAACAAGAATTTTACATAAACGACCAGGGGCTTCAAGCAAATATGGACCTGCTGTTGTATTTGCCACAAATCTGCTTCCTACAACATTTCGTACAACGTATAACGGTCCCAACCGGTCGAATAAACCCTCATTCTTATATTATCGCGGGCAATAAATTGGGGCTACCACGACAATAATTCTGAACTCTTGGCGTTCAGCCAACGCTTGCTGTATTGTCGGTTCTATGCTCGGGTAGTCATAGAACCAGGTCTATCAGCGATGAGGTGGCAATTGGAGCAGAAACTATCTAAAATGGAAAGTAGACTTATATTCAGGGTTCCGTACTTCAAAAGAAAAAATAAAACCGGCCAAGTGCGAGTCGGACTCGCGCACGACGGGTTCCGTATCATTATCTATAAAAACGGCAAAAAATCACGTTTGTTGTATGGGAGCCCCCTTAAATATTTATTTTATTCTGTTTTTCAGTATTTTTTGTTATAGCGGCAACAGAAATACATCATCTCTGAAAATTTCAACTCTCTAACTATCACGGTTCATGAGATATAGCCTGGTGACAGACGGACGGACGGACGGACTGACGGACGGACGGACTGACGGACAGCGAAGTCTTAATAATAGGGTTCCTGTTTTACCCTTTGGGTACGGAACCCTTATAGGATCACTTCGTTTTCTGTCAAGGAAACTGAAACAAGGGGTTCAGGAACGCGTGAAAATGAAATGAAAATGAATCAAAATGAAATTAACAACAAAGAAGTTAAACGTAAAAATGTAAATTAACGCGATTAAATTAATTAACAAATTACTTTTATGTCATGTGCGAATATCATTTTCAACAATGATTACCACTTGCTGAACGGTGAAGGCAAACATCGTGAGGAAACCTGCATGACTATAGAAAGGCGTGTGAAGTTCACCAACCCGCACTAGGCATGGCCCAAATCTCTCTCGTATTGAGGGGGAATGTGCCCGGTATAATGGCAATAGGCTCGCCCCTATTACATTAGGACCAAAATACATCGGCGAAGTGTAGGCGCACTACAGTGCACTTCTGCCAACCCCTTCGGGGAATACAGGCGTGATGATGATGTGATGGTGACTTTTAAATCAATTAAAACGCGAGCATATTTTTTTACCAATAACAAAATGAATTGTAATGTCTCATAGAAAAAGTTCATTCTGCAATGAAATGGCGATGAGAGTTGTGTGGTTTGTAAGGTTCCGTACCCAAAGGGTATAATGGGAACCCTATTACTGAGACTTCGCTGTCCGTCCGTCCGTCCGTCTGTCACCAGGCTGTATCTCATGTACCGTGATAGTTAAACAGTTGAAATTTTCACAGATGATGTATTTCTGTTTCCGCTATAACAACAAATACTAAAAAACATAATAAAATAAATATTTAAGGGGGCTCCCATACAACAAACATGTTTTTTTTGCTCATTTTTATAGATAATGGTACGGAACCCTTTCGTGCGCGTGTCCGACTCGCACTTGGCCGGTTTTTTACAACATACATTCAATCTCTATGTATATTGACACAGAGTTTGTTTGTGTATTGGCAATCATTTTGACGCACGCGTCATGACGCCCCGATACACGCAGGGCTTTGCAATACCGTATAGCACAAACCACACTGATTGCAACTAAACTAAACTTGTTCTGTTATATAAACTAACTAACAAGATTTCAAGTATTTGGACAGTTCTATCTAATATAGCTGTCAAGGCCTCTAGTTTGATTTAGATTGAGTCCGAAGTTGTTTGATCTTTCCTGTTGGCTGAAGTTTACGATGAAAGGGTGACATTTCAACTTGTCGTGGGGTCAAACTATTTTGGGAACAAATTGAACTTGTATTGGATCCATCCGCCATCTTTATAATCTTCCATTTTTAGGGTTCTGTACCTAAAAAGGAAAAAACGGAACCCTTATAGGATCACTTCGTTGTCCGTCTGTCTGTCGGGGTGTCAAGACCCTTTTTCTCAGAAACACATATCATGTTAAAATTTATAACAGAGACTTATGCCTACAGTCCCTTGGGGCCCAAGAAAAATAAAACTTCTAGGTTAACGCAATCAATAGATACGGCTGTTGCATTTTGCACGGAAATCAAAAACCTATAGGGTAACGTACTTCCCGTTGACGTAGAGAATCATGAAATTTGGCAAGAAGCAAGGTCTTATAGCACAAGTAAAGGAAACAATCCGAAAACTGTAATTTTTCTGTTAGAAAATGTTTTTTTTGCGATTACAAACATATTTTGTAGTTACTTTATATGGGAACAGCAGTATACCAACTGCAAGTTAAGTTTGTCTGTCTATCCAGTTTATCTGTTCGTTACTGTAATGCTCGATGCTTTCACAGCTTAGGTACGGAAGCCTCTGTGCGCGAGTTCAGCTCGCACTTGGCCAGTTTGTAGGGTTCCGTACCCAAAGGGTAAATCTGGAACCCTATAACTAAGACTTCGCTGTGGGACGGACAGTCCGTCCTTCTGTCACCAGGCTGTATCTCATGAACCGTGATAGTTAGAGAGTTGAAATTTTCACAGATGATGTATTTCTGTTGCCGCTAATAAACAAATACTTAAACATAAAAAAAAGAATGAAATTAATATTTAAGGGGGCTCCCATACAACAAACGTGATTTCTTTGCCGTTTTTATAGATAACAGCTGTGCCCGCGACTTCGCCCGCATGGACTTTAGGGAGATTACCCGGAAATATGGGTATTATGTTTTTCCCGCGGAACCCTAATGCTTTTTCTAAAATTAAAGTAGCCTAAGTTACGCCTTGGAACGTCAGCTATCTGTCAGTGAAAGTCCCATTGAAATCGGTTCAGCCGTTTAGAAGTTTACCTCAAACAAACAGACAGACAGACAAAAAAATTTTTAAATTGCGTTTTCGTTATAGGTATCGTATATACTTTCATACGCATTTGGTAAAAAAGTGTTATTTTGATATTACAAACAGACACTCCAATTTTATTTATTTGTATAGATATAGATACACAGGCACATAATATATCCAGTGTGTTGCTTTTAGAGCTGCTTCAAACAATAATTTTAAGTTAATAATACTTCAGTAAATAAAACGAGGCTTTTACCCGAACGGGGTCCATACAAAAAAGAAAAAATAAAATATTATGCAAATTATTTGATTAATTTAAAAATATAAATAAATCTTCTATACAAATAAATAAAATTGAAGTGTCTGTTTGTAATATCAAAATAGCACCTTTTTACGAATTGCATATGAAAGTATACACGATACCTATAACGAAAATGCAATTTAAAAAATTTTTGTCTGTCTGTCTGTCTGTCTGTTTGTTTGAGGTAAACTTCAAAACGGCTGAATAGATTTCGACGGGACTTTCACTAGAAGATAGCTAATATTCCAAGGCGTAACTTAGGCTACTTTATTTTTTGAAAAAGCATTAGGGTTCCGCGAAATGAACATAAAACCCATTTTTCCGGGTGATCCCCCAACCGGCTTAACCGATTTCGACAGGACTTTCACTGATAGATGGCTGATGTTACAAGGAGTAACTTAGAGTACTATATTTTTTTTTTAAACATTAGGGTTCCACTGAAATAACGTAAAACCCATTTATCTATATACAAATAAATAAAATTGAAGTGTCTGTTTGTAATATCAAAATAGCACCTTTTTACGAATTGCATATGAAAGTATACACGATACCTATAACGAAAATGCAATTTTAAAAATTTTTGTCTGTCTGTCTGTCTGTTTGTTTGAGGTAAACTTCCAAACGGCTGAACAGATTTCAACGGGACTTTCACTGGCAGATAGCTAATGTTCCAGGGCGTAACTTAGGCTACTTTATTTTTTGAAAAAGCATTAGGGTTCCGCGGAATGAACAAAAAACCCATTTTTACAGGGTGATCTTCCAAACGGCTGAACAGATTTCGACGGAACTTTCACTGGCAGATAGCTAATGTTCCAAGGCGTAAGTTAGGCTACTTTATGTCTTGAAAAAGCATAAGGGTTCCGCGGAATGAACAAAAAACCCATTTTTCCGGACCATTTTCTAAACAGCTGAACAGATTTCGACGTGACTTTCACTGGCAGATAGCTGATGTTATAAGGAGTAACTTATAGTACTTTCATTTTTTTAAAACATGAGGGTTCGGCGGAAAGAGCATAAATCCCAATTATTTTGAATGATTTCCCAAACGGTTGAACCTATTTTGACGAGTCTTACACTGACAGATAGTTAATATCACAAGGTGTGACTTGGCGTACAATAAATATTTTTTTTAAGAATTACGGTTCCGCAGGAAGAACATAACTACCATTTATTCTCAGTGATCTTCCAAACAGCTGTATCTATTTTGACAAGTCTTTCACGGGAAGATAGCTGATGTTACAAGTAGTAACTGAGGGTACTTTCATTCTAGAAAAAGCATTAGGGTTCTGCGGAAAGATCATAACTCTCATGTATTCCGAGTGTTCTCCAAAACGGCTGTACCTATTTTGATGAGACTTTCACTGGCAGATAGCTGATGTTACAAGGTGTAACTTGGCATACTATAATTTTTTTTAAAGCATTACGGTTCCGCGGGAAGAACATAACTACCATTTATTCTGAGTGATCTTTCAAACAGCTGTACCTATTTTTATAAGACTTTCACTGGCAGATGGTTAATGTTACAATGAGTTTCTTAGGGTATTTTAAATTTTTTTTTAAAGTACGGTTCCGCGGGAAGAACATAAATCCCATTTATTCCGAGTGTTCTCCAAAACGGCTCTAGCTATTTTTTCGTGACTTTCACTGGCAGATAGCTAATATCACAAGGCGTGACTTGGCATACTATAATTTAAAAAAAAGCATTACGGTTCCGCGGGATGAACATAACTACCATTTATTCTGAGCGATCTTCCAAACAGCTGTATCTATTTTGGCAAGTCTTTCACGGGAAGATAGCTGATGTTACAAGTAGTAACTGAGGGTATTTTCATTCTAGAAAAAGCATTAGGGTTCTGCGGAAAGATCATAACTCTCATGTATTCCGAGTGTTCTCCAAAACGGCTGTACCTATTTTTATGACACTTTCAATAGCAGATTGCTGATGTTACAAGGTGTAACTTGGCATACTATAATTTTTTTTAAAGCATTACGGTTCCGCGGGAAGAACATAACTACCATTTATTCTGAGTGATCTTTCAAACAGCTGTACCTATTTTTATAAGACTTTCACTGGCAGATGGTTAATGTTACAAGAAGTTTCTTAGGGTACTTTAATTTTTTTTTAAACCATACGGTTCCGCGGGAAGAAAATAAATCCCATTTATTCCGAGTGTTCTCCAAAACGGCTCTACCTATTTTGACGTGACTTTCACTGGCAGATAGCTAATATCACAAGGTGTGACTTGGCGTACTATATTTTTTTAAAAAGCATTACGGTTCCGCGGGAAGAACAGAACTACCATTTATTCTGAGTGATCTTCGAAACAGCTGTATCTATTTTGACAAGTCTTTCAATGGAAGATAGCTGATGTTACAAGTAGTAACTGAGGGTATTTTCATTTTAGAAAAAGCATTAGGGTTCTGCGGAAAGATCATAACTCTCATGTATTCCGAGTGTTCTCCAAAACGGCTGTACCTATTTTTATGACACTTTCACTGGCAGATAGCTGATGTTACAAGGTGTAACTTGGCATACTATCATTTTTTTTAAAGCATTACGGTTCCGCGGGAAGAACATAACTACCATTTATTCTGAGTGATCTTTCAAACAGCTGTACCTATTTTTATAAGACTTTCACTGGCAGATGGTTAATGTTACAATGAGTTTCTTAGGGTACTTTAATTTTTTTTTAAACATTACGGTTCCGCGGGAAGAACATAAATCCCATTTATTCCGAGTGTTCTCCAAAACGGCTCTACCTATTTTGACGTGACTTTCACTGGCAGATAGCTAATATCACAAGGTGTGACTTGGCGTACTATAATTATTATTAAAACATTAGGCTACTTAGAAAAAATAATTGGGGTTGTTTAATTCCGCGCGTACGAAGTCGCGGGTACAGCTAGTAATAACTAAAATTAAGATTAAATGCATAAAGGTATCTCAGAAAAATTAAAAAATGTTTGATGTTTATTGAATTTAACTAATTAATAATGTTTATATGTATATCAACATAAATAAAGCAGTGGTAGCCGAGTGGCCGAACGCACGCCTTGCAAATCAAAGTGTGCAGGTTCCAACCCCGGCTCGCACCTCTGGGTTTATGTGCGAATCTCATTTTCATCCGAGATTACCACTTGCTATGAAACGGTGAAGGAAAACATCGTGAGGAAACCTGCACGTCTATAGAAAGGCGTGTGAAGTTCACCAACCCGCACTGGGCCAGCGTGGCGAACTATAGCCCAAAAATCTCCCTCGTATTGAGGGAGAATGTGCCCGGTATAATGGCAATAGGATCGCCCCCTATTACATTGGGACCAAAAATACATCGGCGAAGTGTGGGCGCACTACAGTGCACCTCTGCCTACCCCTTCGGGGAATACAGGCGTGATGATGTATTATATTATTTATGTATATCAACTTATCACTGTAATTTGTATGGAATTAAATAAAGCTCTATTATTAATTATAATACTTCAGTAAGGCAACACATGCTACACTCTGACTCCGAAGTTATATACCTATGACATTATAACAGTTAGTGGAACAAGTACAGTACAAGCTGAATGAGACAAACTGTATATAAGGTTAATATTTGCCTACCGACCAGATGATCCCGTGAAATATAAGGAGCTTACCCTCACGCGAGGGAGTCCCTACATCATGTTATGTCGGTATACTGAAACTCTATAAAAATCTACTTGAAACTCTACAGGATGTTGCAGAAGCACGAAATAATACTTTGACGTTTGCATCAGCATCGGGTATACCAAGGAATGGATTTAAAAATTAATGATAAAAAAAAAACTTTTTAAAAACAAGCTTTTATTTAATTGCCCTAAGTTTTCGTGTTCTCCTCAGCAAGCCCTTTCATTTCATACCAATACTGTGGTAAATTAGAATGACGTCACATACCTAAGCATGCATTGTCATCCATAATAAGCGTGTATACTAAATTTCAGCTCAATGGGTTAAAGGTAACTGATTTAAAATTCAGTAGCAAGATTCCACCCGGACATACATTGCATGTTAATATAAAGCTTGTAAAAAAATATCGAAATTCGACCATGTTTTTTCAACTATTTATTCGTTGTCAATTTCTATAACTTGTAATATCTCGAGTCCTATATTAAATTAGCATGTTCTACTACTACTACTACTACTACAGCCCTTTTAACGTCCCACTGCTGAGCACGGGCCTCCCCTCAATGCGAGGGGGATTCAGGCCATAGCCCACCACGCTGGCCCAGTGCGGGTTGGCAGACTTCACACATCTATCGAAAACTACTCAAGTGTCCTCAGACGTGCAGGTTTCCTCACGATGTTTTCCTTCACCGTTTCATAGCAAGTGATAATCTCGGATGAAAATGAGATTCGCACATGAAACCCAGAGGTGCGAGCCGGGGTTTGAACCTGCGCACTTTGATTGCAAAGCGTGCGTTCGACCACTCGGCTACCACGGCTATACTCGGCTACCACGGCTATAGCATGCATGCATAGCATGTTCTGTTTTGTGGATATTCGTAGCCACCACTCATTAGTTTAGTTTACTCTGCTGAATACGGTTATGGGTGTACTTAAAGGCCAGAATACGACACCAGTGACAAATAATCAAAGGTCTTTATCTCAAAAACTATGATAGTTATAATCTGTCTTCACTAGGCATCCACATTACCGTAAATGTGTCTTAAATATTATTTCGGACTTCTGATACACCCTGTATAAGAATCTGATTTGAGATTTAAGTCTCGAGGCCGGGCAACTTATGCCACGAATCTTGTTACCTAAATGATAAAGTAGAATTTCAATCGGCAATTAAATAAACCACATGACACGGTTACCCTACCGTCCTTACCTTAATTTAAAGACTCGGAATTGGAGCTATGTTCCACAAGTCAGGCGTGGAACATGTTCATATTTCGTCTTATTTGTTCTGATATTGCAAAATCTCCGAGGATCTAAATTAAATCTACCTTTGTTGGATAACTATATTTGATCTATACATACATACATACATATACATACATACATACATACATACATATACATACATACATATACATACATACATACATACATACAAATAAATAAAATTAGAGTGTCTGTTTGTAATATCAAAATAACACTTTTTTACCAAATGCGTATGAAAGTTTATACGATACCTATAACGAAAACGCAATTTTACAATTTTTTGTCTGTCTGTCTGTCTGTCTGTCTGTTTGTTTGAGGTAAAATTCTAAACGGCTGAACCGATTTCAATGGGACTTTCACTGACAGATAGCTGACGTTCCAAGGCGTTACTTAGGCTACTTTAATTTTAGAAAAAGCATTTGGGTTCCGCGGGAAAAACATAATACCCATATTTCCGGGTAATCTCCCTAAAGTCCACGCGGGCGAAGTCGCGGGCACAGCTAGTTATAAATAAATACGTAATTTCGCCTGTATTCCCCGAAGGGGTAGGCAGAGGTGCACTACGTGCGCACACACTTCACCGATGTATTTTGGCCCAATGTAATAGGGGCCTATTGCCATTATATTTTTTTGCATGAAAACCATTTATCATCTCAAATTCGTTTGTAAGATCGCATGTTTGTTAGAAATTATTTTTTAACCGACGAAAAAAAAAGGAGGACTCAATTCGACGCGAATATTTTTTTTTATTTGCTTATTTGGCGCCGACTCAAAATGACTTAGGTATACTTACAATAGTTTAAGAACTTTGTTATTAAGGTAAAATAAAAAAAATATATTATTTTTTGCTTTTTAATATTTACGGCGGTTTAATTTTTTTTTTTTTAGTTTTTATTGAGCAGTCCGAACCTTTTTTGTCAATAAAATATACGCGTCGAATTGAGAACCTCCTCCTATTTTTTTTTTCGTCGGTTAATAACAGCCATTGACATGGAGAAATACTAGACACCTAATATACTGTTCTAAAAATAAGTCATCGCCTTTCCTTCATCATTATATAGCAAATCGCCGCTTCCAGAACGGTTCAGCTAAAACAAGCTTACACCTGCAAAATACGGGCAGCCGATATTACACTCTAATTCTCAGCCATTAAGGTTCTATTTGGTGTGTGTACAAATTATCCTTTTTCAATATTATCAGGTAAGCATTTATCATAAGGATTTATGATGCTCTAAATCTATTGATTGAGTCATGGCTTTATATTACAGCTCTAGATAACTTAGGGAATGTAACTTTGGAATTTCGGTAGTAACAATGTTTAAGACGGCTTAGTAATCAAAAATATTACTTATACAGGGTGTTTCAGAAGTCCGAAATAATACTTTGAGTACATATACAGCAACTCATATGTGGATGCTTAGTGAAGACAGATTATACCTAACTATAATAGTTTCTGAGTTACAGACCTTTGAATATTTGTAACAGGTATCGTGTTTTGGCCTTTGGGTACATCCATAACCCTACTCAACAGTGTAAACTACACTTATGAGGGGCGGCTACCAATATTCACAAAACAGAGCATGCAAATTTTATTAATTACGAGTTATATAAATAGACGACGAAAAAAAAATTGGAAAAACATAGTCGAATTTCAATCAAATTTTTATACCATTCAATTGTATACACGATACTGATGCTAGCGTCCAAGTATTATTTCGGACTTCTGATACACCCTGTATAATATAACTATAGAGTAACTAGTCTATCTGCTCCGCATTTCTTGGACGCAGCGGCGCACCAATGTATCGATCCTAAACGAATTACGAATAAAAGAGAGACTATCATCTACAGTACAGCTCAGGATCCTCCGATACTTTGGCCATGTGTCACGGCGACCAGCAGATGCCATGGAGAGACTTGTTGTCCAGGGCACGGTCAATGGTAACAGACCTCGCGGACGTAGCCCCATGCGATGGACTGACCAAATTAAAGCGCTGACTAAGACCCCTCTAAATGAATGCGTCCGCCAGACATCGGTTCGGGATCGGTGGCGGAGAACCATCAAATCTATCGTCGATTGCACATGACCACGACTGCTCTGCCAAGAGTACATCGACCAAGAAGAACTAGTCTATAAAATAAATATAGAGTAACATCCGCCATTGTAGTTACCTGTAGTATAGGCCACTACATAGGGTAACTGCAATGGCGGATTTCAGATTAACGTCAAAACAATTGCCGCAGGGCCGAGTCGATATATATCTCAATGAAAATAACGGATTCGTCTGCTATCTTTATCACATTTATTATCCACTAGCTTCTACCCGTGACTTTTTTCGCGCAGTCTTCGATTATTTAACATCGGTATAAACTATAGCATATATGTTATTCTGATGTATAAACTATTATATTGTAAAGTTTCATCAAAATCCGTTCAGTAGTTTTTGCGTGAAAGAATAACAAGCATCGATCAATCTTTGCAAACTCACATTTATAATATTAGTAGTATTAGCAGATCCCGCGACTTCGTCCACGTGAATTTTAGGAACCCTAATCACCCGAAACACACAAGCACGTTAAATCGTATCTATAAAGCTTGTTTTTCTTTGCCATAGCAAAACAAACTGTATTGTCTCATAGAAAAAGTTCATACTTTAACTAAAAGACACTGACAACGCGAGCGAATTCCGACTCGTAGGGGCGTGGCTTTTACTGCAGAAATTTCATCTTTATGCATATCGACACAGAGTTCATTTACGTATTGGTAATACCTAAAATCATTATACCTCCTTTTGTCTTCGCGCTAGTCAGGTAAAAATAATAAATTAATGGTGAAGAAAAACATTTTAAAAACAAGATTTTTAATTGCCCTTAGATTTCGTGTTCTCCTCAGTAAGCCCTTTCATTAGATACCCATGCTGTGGTAGTGCAGGAAAAATAACTATTCCGCCATCTTGGATGATCCGCCATATTGGAATTAGAATGATGTCACATAGCTAAGCATGCATTGTCATCCAAATAAGCGCGTATACCAAATTTCAGCTCAATCTGTTAATGATAACTGATTTAAAATTCAGTTGCAAGATTCCACCCGGACATATATACGTTGCAAGCTAATATAAAGCTTGTAAAAAGAGTTAATACTGTACGTTTTAGTAATCGCATAAGAGTGGACGCGCGCGTTGTATCGCGTTTGTGTGTGCAGGGTTTTAACCAGTTCACACAGCCCCCAGGCCGATATCCATCCAATACGGAACTCTGTTTACTAAGAATACATTCCACCATGAACTAACTTTGTGATTTCTAATTTTCCCTTTTTTGTTTTCATCTCGTTCTCTCCCCATTTCTGTTAAGACATCGTTTGGTTTGGATTGTTTAGACAAATAGGCTTTGGGTAAATATCGCCAGACAACACATACTCGTCGTATGGCACCATACTCATCAATGTTTTGGAACGAAGTTCCTTACGGCAGGCTTGGAGGGAATAGGGATTTTGCTAGGCGACCGAACTGAAAAAAATGTGATAGTAAAACCGTAAGAAAAAATCCGTGGAAAAAAAACCGTTAAATGAGACGTCTCTTTATTTGTGTCGTTTGATGGATGGATGGATGGATGGATGGATGGATGGATGGATGGATGGATGGATGGACGGACGGACGGACGGACGGATGGATGGATGGATGGATGGGTGGATGGATGGATGGAACGAAGTCTGCGTGGACGAAGTCGCGGGTAGAAACTGGTATTTTAAATGTCCTATCATATATGTCTACTTCGAAGGAACTTCGTTCCTACCTGGTGTCCCACGACACCATTTAGTTTTTTTATTAGCAGAGGTTGCCTGGTAGAGATCACTTTTAGTGATATGGCCATAGTAACACTTGAAATTTATATCATATACGTCGTTTGTATGTCTGTAAGAGGTGGAACAATAAAGTGTTATCTATCTATCTACAGGATGTATCAGAAGTCTGAAATAATACTTTGGGTATATATACGGTAGCTCATATGTGGATGCTTAGTGAAGACAGTTTATACCTAACTAACATAGTTTCCGAGTTATAGACTTTTGAATATTTGTCACAGGTATCGTGTTCTGGCCTTTGGGTACATCCATAACCCTATTCAGCAGTGCAAACTACACTTATGAGGGCCGGCTACTAATATTCACGAAACAGACCATGCAAATTTTACATAGGACTTGAGATATTACGAGTTATAGAAATTGACGACGAAAGATAAATTGGAACATCATGGTAAAATTTCGATCAAATTTTTATACCATTCCGTTGTATCCCCGGTACTGATACAAACGGCCAAGTATTATTTCGGACGTCTGATACATCCTGTATAATATTATGTTTGTCTGGAACCCTCGCTGCGCGAGTCCAGCTCGCACTTGGCCGGGTATTTTTTTATCATCGAATTTCCTAAAAACAAAATTAAGTACTTATTAAATCTAGAATACATAGAAAACTAATATATACTGAAAACACTATTTATCTTAAAACAAGTAATTAAATACACAATCTAGATTAGTTTTATCAAGATAAATGTTTTCTAAAGCTTCTCCGTTTATAATAAAAGCCAACAAAGTAAAACGTAATAACAATACAATCTTGTTACTCAAAGCAACACCAGCAAATTAGAAAGGCGTGGAGTAAAACTTACTTAAAACTAATCCTTATTGCGCCCTGAACATACTAAGACGAGTGAATTAACTTAAAGTGTACTATCCTTCTTATTTATTTGCGAAATGAAAGAAATTATGGCTTAAGCGATATTTTAACTGTTGCAAATGTCAACGTTTTTATTATTATTTTTGGCTTCTCTGTTATTTTGTTCCATTTTTTTTTTTACTTTACAGGAGATCATACTGGTTCGCAGAAAAGTTAGCCGATTCCAAATATGTATATATGTCAATATCGCCCAAAAGTGTCGCTTAAGACAAATAGTCTTTCCCCCCTCGAAATGATGTAATTTAATGGAATAAGATGAGGAATGGCTCCACCTGCGATTAGCGGGTATTTCAGTCAGTGTCAAATAATTAATAGTAACAATAAACCATCGTTTGCCTTACCTTGTCCCATTATTTGGGGTCGGCGCAGTATGTCTTTTTCTTCCATTCATCTCGCTTTTCCGTCATACTGACATCCACTCCGATCTCATTCATATCACCCTTTATACAGTCCATCAATCTTTTCTTGGGTCTTCCTCTCGCTCTATATCCGTCCACATATATACTCATCACTCTTTTAGTCACATGATTCCCATCTCTTCTCATCACATGTCCAAACCATTCTAATCTCCTACTTCTTACTTTTTCTGTTATGGGCGCCACTTGTATACTACCTCTGATATACACATTTCTCACCTTATCCATTCGCGTCACTCCACACATCCATCTCAACATTCGCATCTCGGCAGAGTGGAGACGTTTCTCTTCACGCACTTTAGCCGCCCAGCATTCTGAGCCGTACTTTAACGGCATTTTTGCAATAGTAACAATAAATACATATTATAAATAAACAGGAGTAATAATTAATGAATTAATTAATTCATTCATTCATTAGGTAGTCAGTTTATTCATAAATCAAAGTGTGCAGGTTCAAACCCCGGCTCGCACCTCTGGGATTTATGTGCGAATCTCATTTTCATCCGAGATTATCACTTGCTATAAAACGGTGAAGGATAACATCGTGAGGAAACCTGCACGTCTGAGGGAACTTGTCTAGTTCTCGATAGATGTGTGAAGTCTGCCAACCCGCACCGGGCCAGCGTGGTGGACTGGTGGCCTGAAATCCCCCTCGCATTGAGGGGAGGCCCGTGCCCAGCAGTGGGACGTTAAAAGGGCTGTAGTAGTAGTAGTCAGTTTATCCGACAATGGAAAATCAGCATGTGGGATCTTTACATTTTTTTTTGAACTTGTGAAGTATTTAAAAAGAAATCGGATATCTGCCGTCGGATCTCTAAAAGGGGGGGCAAAACTGAATTTTGAGTTACCAGCAAAAATGCAGAAAGTGATGTCATGATCAATGAAGGCATTGAGAATTGTCTCCACTTATCTTGATAAGTATAAATATTACAAAAATAAAGCCAAGATGTCATTTAACGGCATTTTAGAAATAACGACAGTATACAAGATTTGAATGGGAATGTCACTGCAGTACAGTCACAAAGCCAATTTAAGTGTATTAACTGAAATAGCAACTAGCGTAGATCCCAGTTAGGTAAACAAGACCAAGATGCTAGCTCAAAGTTAGGTGCGTAATCTAATTACCGCCATCTAGAACATGTTTATTGTAAAGGTACTCCATACTCATTAGAGCTGTTACTAAGATCTGTCACATTGAAAATTGTGTTACAAAGAAAATGTAATAATATCGAGGAGTGAAAGGCTATTCGACGATTAACGTCATTTTTTATGGATGGAAGAGTAAGAGAGTGACATCTAGATATTGAAAAAGTGTTTGTCGAAATGCATAATTCGTAGTTCAAAAACTTTCCACAATGGTGCTGGTGTCGTTATATGACAATAAACCGGTAATCGGAAAAATCGCTGATTCCGAATCCGGCATAACAGCAAAAACCACATTGGCACTAACCGACTTATTCCAGGGGGCGTCGATATGTCATTTATCGACACCAGCGCCATTGTGGAAGGTTTTTGAACTACTAATTATGCATTTCAACGGACACTTTTTATTTTTTTTCCCATAGCATATTCCTTTAATTCTAACCTCCATAACATTTTTATATATTTACAGGAGAGCATACCTACTCATACGATGCACAAAATTTCGCTGATTACATATATGTATTTTGGTCCCAATGTACAGGAGACGTGCCTATTGCCGTTATACCGGACACATTCCCCCTCAGTACGAGGGAGATTGTGGGACATAGTCCACCACGGTGACCCAGTGCGGGTTGGTGTACTTCACACGCCTTTCTATAGACGTGCCGGTTTCCTCAAAATGTTTTCCCTCACCGTTAAGATAAGATAGAGGGATAATATCGAGGGGTGAAAGGCTATCTGTCTTAAGCGACATTTTCACAACTTTACAGGAGAGCATATTCATTCGGCGCAGAAAAAAATCACTGATTCAAAATATGTAGGAATATCAAAATATGTACGTATATCCTAAACGAAGTGTACCCTTAATGAACATGCACGTAATGCGACTAACAAAGAGAGATGGAGAAGTCTCACAAAAACCGCAACCAACCCACTAGACAATCCATAACCACGACCACTCCGCCAGGAGTGTACGACTAAGAAGAAGAAGAAGAAGAAGAACCATAAATACCTCTAAGTCAATATCGCCCAAAAGTGTCGCTTAAGACAAATCGCCGTTCACCCCTCGATATAGATCATTTGTGGGTATAAGTCATGTAAGCTAGGTTTAACATGCTTTGTTAAGTGTAACGGGGCTGGAGGCTGTCCAAAATCTACCAGAAGTAACGGTAGACAGTTTAAAAACTGCTCAATTTAGCGGAAATTATAAAATGCATGCAGTAGGGATATCATGGGTTCCGCTCACGTGTAACCGCTCGTACACTGGGGCGTCCAAAGATTTGCCAATACCAAAATGATTTCTGTATCTTTATCAATGATAGTCTAGTAAACAGATATGTTATACACGCACAAAACAACCGAAAAAAGTGTTCCGCGTAACAGCGGCAGCACACATACACACTGTTGGCAACATCGCCACCAATAGTACTTTAAATTTAATGTTACAACACTTGTAATAGGCTATCTCTCTCTCTCGCACCACGCTCACCGATAGATGGTCGTGCAATTGATGTACTGTGCTATTTTAATATAAAATATAAGTGAAGTGATTAAAGGCTGTTTAATTTGCACCCGAGAGCAACTACTGTGTCCCACAAACTATAGGGGCGCACACACACTTTTCATTCATTTTACATTTCACAACACGTAGAAATGTGCAAAAGAGATGGCTTGATAAAACCAACGAGAAAAAAAGAGATAGCTAGTGTTGTCACTTGTGCTTCTATGTGATCTAACATTCATCTGTCAACCAATCCGCATGTTGGTATCAAATTTACGTCCTAATTAGGATGTATTCGAGTCTTCACTAGTGCGCGCTAATGACATATCTGTTTACTAGAATTTCATTGATCTTTATACATAAAGATTGAATTTCTGAGGTGAAAGCAACGCCACAAGCGTCAAAATTCGCTTGAGCTGTCAATGTAATTTCGTTAAAGAATGAACTTTTTCGATGAGTCAATACGTTTTGGTATTAGGCAGAAAATCGATGCGCAAGCCATGACGCCCCTTTGTGCAAAACGCCTGTATTTCCTGAAGGGGTAGGCAGATGTGCACTGCAGTGCGCCCACACTTCGCCGATGTATTTTGGTCCCAATGTAATAGGGGGCGAGCTTATTGTATACCGGGTACATTATCCCTTAATACGAGGGAGATTTTGGGACATAGTTCACCACGCTAGCCCAGTGCGGGTTGGTGAACTTCACACGCCTTTATATAGACGTGCCGTTTTCCTTACAATGTTTTCCCTCACCGTTAAGATAAGATAGAGGGATAATATAGTAATGAGAAGGACAGATACCCATCACCAAGTTGGAGTTTGAATACCATGCGCCCACTATAGTAGCAGTGGTAGCCGAGTGGTAGAACGCACGCCTTGCAAATCAAAGTGTGCAGGTTCAAACCCCGGCTCGCACCTCTGGGCGCATTTATGTGCGAATCTCATTTTCATCCGAGATTTATCACTTGCTATGAAACGGTGAAGGAAAACATCGTGAGGAAACCTGCATGTCTGAGGGAACTTGATTAGTTTTCGATGGATGTGTGAAGTCTGGCTACCCGCACTGGGCCAGCGTGGTGGACTATGGCCCGAATCCCCTCGCATTGGGGGAGGCCCGTGCCCAGCAGTGGGACCTTAAAAGGGCTGCAGTAGATGCGCCCACTATACAATTCGCAGACCCCACCAGACTAAGAGGTCATCAAAAATACCCAACGTTTCATGCTGAAGATTATTTTGCACAAAATAAATACGACCGCGATGACAGCCGACCCTTTTCATAGCTTCGCATCCCTTTGGGGTCGGAATCTAATCCTCTGTTAATTGATTTCTATTGCAAAAATAAATAAAATGAAATTTCATTTAGGGCCTATTTTGTAACCCTCAGATGAGCCCATAAACAATTAAAGTGTCTGTTTGTAATGACAATAAATTAATGGTAAAAATAACTTTTAAAAACAAGCTTTTATTTTATTGCCCTTAGTTTTCGTGTTCTCCTCAGCAAGCACTTTCATTTGATACCCATACTGTGGTAGTGCAGAAAAAATAACTAATCCGCCATCTTGGATGATCCGCTATATTGGAATTAGAATGACGTCACATAGCTAAGCATGCATTGTCATCCAAAGTAAGCGTGTATACCAAATTTCAGCTCAATCGGTTAAAGATAACTTATTTAAAATTCAGTTGCGTAATTCCACCCGGACATGCATTGCAAGTTAATATAAAGCTTGTAATAATAAAATAACAGCTGTTTACTAACAGCATAGGTATGAAAGAACGTATCGAGGGGAGAAAGGCTATTTGACTCAAGAGACATTTTTTTTTAAAATTCGACGCAGAAAAATTCGCTGATTCCAAATATGTATATTGTTAGTAAATATCGCCCAAAAGTGTCGCTTGAGTCAAATAGCCTTTCACCCTTCGATATGATACTTAAAGCGAAAACGCAATTTTAAAAATGTACATCTCGCTGTCTCTTTGTTTTAGGTAAACTGCCAAACATACCGATGGGACTTTCACTACCATATAGCTGAGTACACAAAGAGTAAATACAAATATACAAATAGTAACTAAGCTACTATTTTTTATAAAAATAATTAGGATTCCGTAAAATTTTCAATATTTTCCGAGAAATTATGGTTCCTGAATTCCGCACGTAAGAAGTCGCGGATTCCGATAGTTATAAAGGTGACGAATGTGGCGGATGACTTCATCTAATCTTCAAAGGTTGAATTTGATTTTAATGTCAAAAAACAAAATGATATAGCTTGCACTGGGGTGTAACAACTCATGTTTAATAATAGAAAAACGAACTGTATTCACTTTTAGACAAAGTTCATTCTTTAACGAAATTATATCGACAAAACGAGCGAATTTGAATGCGTAGGGGTGAAGATTTGACCACAGAAATTCAATCATTATTTATATTGACACAGAGTTCGTTTTGCTGTGTGCACGGGACTTAATTTCCATCAACAAGGTAAACTAATTAAGCTTCGGCATTTAGTTTGAATGTCACCAGCTAATCCATATTGTGCAAATTAACTTAACGACGTACTGAACCATACTAAACTAAAATAAATACTAAATTCGGTTCGTTAAGTAAAAATATAAGACTTCAATTTGTTTGTAGGTCACAGAATCTGGCCCAATTAGATTGTGTCTGCAATTTAACGGTATCAAGAGATTGAAATAAAACTATTTTACTGATTTTATCGCGTTTATTTACTATTTTATTTTCCCGACGTTTCGGCTGCTTTACAGCAACCATGGTCACGGGGAGATTGAGGTGTTAGACGTCCTGATTTCATAGTTAATAACTGGGTACCCTCATATTTAGTTGTTGTTTGCGGTCCGATCCACGCAGAAAGTGCTCACAGTGTCTTGAGGTCTTGCAATGGTATGCTTGGTTTTGGATTTAATCATATTAATTACTGGATCCCAAGTTGGTGGTAGCACTCAGCCATCTTCCCTATTGAAATTAGGATGTTTTTTAATTTCAATGGCTTCACGTATCATCCTTGGTCGGAATCGGTGTTCTTTTGCGAGGATATGCGGTTTATCAAATCTGATATTATGGCGGGTGCGGTCCTATACATGTTCACAGATTGCAGACTTCGTGTCGAAGTACAACTAAATATGAGGGTACCCAGTTATTAACTATGATACCAGGACGTCTAACACCTCAATCCCCCCGTGACTATGGTTGCTGTAAAGCAGCCGAAACGTCGGGAAAATAAAATAGTAAATAAACGCGATAAAATCCGTAAAATAGTTTTATTTCGATTCGTTAAGTAAAAATACAAGACTTCAATTTGTTTGTAGGTCACAGAATCTGGCCCAATTAGATTGTGTCTGCAATTTAACGGTATCGAGAGATTTTCGCGATAACTGTGAGAAATATTAAGCTTCGAGCTTGAAAGAAATATCTTTGTTGTAGTAACGGCAAACCGCGTGCTTAGTATAATAATATTTATAATTTTGACTCAGCTTACTTCTCCTACTCACTCACTCACTACTCACTCACTAGACTCACTTTGTTTACGAAATGAATTAAAATTATGAAATCTATTCGAGCAGCAATTTATTCATTATAGCAGTGATAGCCGAATGATCGAACGCACACCTTGCAATCAAAGTGTACAGGTTCAAACCCAGCCTCACACCTTTGGGTTTCATATGCGAATCTCATTTTCATCCGAGATTGTCACTTGCTATGAAACGGTGAAGGAAAACATCGTGAGGCAACCTGCAGGCTTAGCATGACTGCGTAGACATAGGCTTTATCTCTTTCAACTGTCAGATTCGTTGAGAAAATGACGTCGCACCGAGCCATGTCCAGTACAAAAAGCTCGAAGTGACGTCATTTTCTCGACAAATCTGACAGTTGAAAGAGATAAAACTTACGTCTACGCGGTCATGCTAAGCCTACTGCACGTCTATAGAAAGAGATATATACATTAATAGCAAAAGCAAATTTAATAAATCTAAATGAAAATAGCTGATGAACGTCATAAAAATATATTATTTAGAAAGTCAAATAATGATAGGTTTATAGAATAGTCAATACATACTGACTTCATTTATAGTCATTTGTCCCGTAAAATTATGAAATTTGACAAGGAGCAATATCTTATAGCGCCAATGATATTCTAGTAAACGGATATGTTATGAGCGCGCACTAGTGAAGACTCGAATACATCCTAATTAGGACGTAATGTATTGACAGTTGAATGTTACATCACATAGAAGCGCAAGTGACAACACTAGCTATCTCTTTTTTCCTCGTTAGTTTTATCAAGCCATCTCTTTGGCACATTTCTACGTGTTGTGTAAAATGAATGACAAGTGTGTATGTGTGTTGCAGCTGTTACGCGGAACACTTTTTTCGGACGTTTTGTGCGTGTATAACATATCTGTTTACTAGAATATCATTTTATAGCGCAAATAAAGTATAAAATCCAAAAAGGGTAAATTTGTAATAATAAAATGACAAAAAAGCGATTATAAAATTAAATATGACGTTTGTACGGAACCAGCGGTGATCGAGTTCGTCTCGCACTTGGCCGGTTTTTTAAATTATAGTCTATTTGCCTCTGTCTTCACATTTAAGCAAGTATTCAAGATATACATAATGAAAATGACAGCAATTGGAAAAACTTTAATTTAGCCTAGTTTAGTTAATTTATTAAAATTATAAGGTCCACGCAAAAATATATTTTCATTACGAAAAACATTCTTGATATATACAGGGTGTTTCAGAGGTCCGAAATAATACTTTGACGTTTCCATCAGTAGGGTATACAACTGAATGGTATACATTTTTTATCGAAATTCGACCATGTTTTTGCAACTTTTTTTTCCGAGTTCAATTTCTATAATTCGTAATATCACGAGTCCTACGTAAAAATTACATGTTCTGTTTTATGAATATTGGTAGTCGCCATTCATAAATGTAGTTTACACTGTTGAATAGGGTTACGGATGTACCCATAGGCCAGAACAGGATACCTGTGACAAATATTCAAAGGTGTAACTCAGAGACTATGATAGTTAGTTATAAACTGTCTTCACTGAGCATCCACATATGATCTACTGATATGTACCTACCCAAAGTATTATTTCGGACTTCTGACACACCCTGTATCAAAATTGTTTGGTATAATTAGATGGTCGTTTCAAGTGTCTAATTATTACGATAATAATAAGAAGGTATAATTTTACTAATTAAAGGGAAAGAAAGGCAAGCGTTTGTTATTTCAATATTAAACGATGAAAACAACTTTCGTGAACGGTGAAGGGGAACGTCCCAAGGAAATCCGCCCGTGGGAATTTCGCCAATCCGTACAAGGGGAGCGTGGTGTAAAATTACTTAAATCGCTTGAAAGGGAACCTTCGTACCCCACTCATACTTATTCCAAAATTATTCTAAGATCGCTACCGTCGGTTTATAACCGAACTTTACCCACTCTACCTAACCCATTGGAGAATACAGTCGTGATATTATAAATGTTATTTGCGCCTAAATAGAGAGAATAAATCACAAACAACATGTTTGTCGCCACGAGTTGCTCAAACAACATAACACATTATAACTCCAAAAGCTTTTAAAAATGGATGTTTATTTCCAAAATGGTGTCACATTTTATTTAAAGCTAACCATGTAGATTTATTTAGAAAACAATTATATACAGGGTGTATCAGAAGTCCGAAATAATACTTTGGGTACATATACGGTAGCTTATGTGTGGATGCCTCCGGTAAAGCCGTAAACACCACCAGCGTAGTCCATTAAAAAAAATGGATGCTTAGCGAAGACAGTTTATACCTAACTATCATAGTTTCTGAGTTATAGACCTTTGAGTATTTGTCACAGGTATCCGTAACCCTATTCAGCAGTGTAAACTACACTTATGAGGGGCGACTACCAATATTCACAAAACAGAACAATTTTTTAATAGTACTCGAGATTTTACGAGTTATAGAAATTGACGACGAAAAAAAAGTTGGAAAAACATGGTCGAATTTCGATACAATTTTTGTACCATTCAGATGCAAAGGTCAAAGTATTATTTCGGACTTCTGAAAAATCCTGTATATGTTATTTAACCATCTTTCGTTGTATAGTTATGTTTAACTAGCTTCTACCCGAGACTTAGTCTGCGCAGACTTCGGTTATCAATGTTAGGTATAGCCTACTTCTTACCGCCTTAGAATTAGTGACATACGAAAGCAGAGCCACCTACCGGGACCAATTGTGAATCTAAACCATCCAGGAACCCATTGAAATATACACACAAAATGTCATCCAAATCGGTCCAGCCGTTTAGGAGGAGTTCAGTGACATACACACATATGTACAGTAGAATTATATATATAAAGATATGCTATTCTTATGTATGAACAATAACATTGTTAGTTTCATCAAAATCCATTCAGTAGTTTTTGCGAGAAAGAGTAACAAACATCCATCCGCATCCACGCTACAAATGTTTAGGTTGGGATCATACGATGAGTATGTGTTAACTTCCGATATTTTACGTAGAAACAGAGTTCTGTTTGGAGCGTCTTGTCGCTTCTAGCTTTTTGTACTGGACATGGCTCGGTGTGACGTTATTTTCTCGACAAATGTGACAGTTGAAAGAGATAAAACTTATGTCTACGCGGTTACGCTACAGGGCCAGGGGTTCAAACTATGTTTTACACGCTGGGGTTTTGTTAGAGCCTCGGAGATCTTTCCAATTAATGGATGACTAACGAATACATATAAACATCATCACGCCTGTATTCCCCGAAGGAGTGGGCAGAGGTGCACTGCAGTGCGCCCACACTTCGCCGATGTATTTTGGTCTCAATGTAATAGGGGGCGAGCCTATTGCCATTATACCGGCCCATTCTCGCCTCAATACGAGATTTGGGCCATAGTCCACCACGCTGGCCCAGTGCGGTTTGGTGAACTTCATATTCTTTCTACAGACGTGCAGGTTTTCTCACGATGTTTTTCTTCTACGTTCAGATGACTGACGAATATATTTTTGCGATAACCATGCAAAATAGCGGCGTTTATATATATATTCCTTTTTATAATATTACACGGGTCGGGTTCGCCATTTTCTGCTTCGTTCAATATTACATGAACACATCGCTAATTTATGGTAGCGTTCATGAAAATATTTTTTGTGCTCAGAATTTTTATATTGCGTTCATATATAGTAGCTAGAGTATATAGCTCGACATAGACAATTAGATTTAATTTATAAAATATCCTGCAGCGTCTGAATAGGTACCGACTAATAATTTCGCTGAGTTGGAGAGACCAACGGTATTATTAATAATGTTCTTAATTAGCTAACTGTCTTAAAATATATTAGTAGATTTTTTAAATCTCTGGTTTCTTATTAATAATATACAGCGCCATAACCACCGCCTTTCTAGCAGTGTTATTTGATGATTATCTATTGCTATGTTTTTTTTTTACATAAATAGAAAGCTGTTAAGGAATACAAAAAACTATTCAGTTAAACCATCGAATTAAACTTAATTAGTTACAGAACTCACCACTCAAACATCCATTCAGCACGATTCCTTTGAATATTACTAAAAAACTTTTTTTTCTCTTCTTCACAAGTAAAAGCACTTTTTTCGAGTTTAAAAAAAACTTCACTTAAAACCTTATTCGTTCACTTTTCAAACACCTGTCACTGGCACGTCACTTTTTTTTTACGATTGCAATTTATCCGTAATCTGTGCAGACTACTATGCGTAGCGGCTACGGACGACGTAGCGCTACGTGGCTGCTACGAACGACGTCCCTCCGCGGCGGCGTATCAATGACTGTGCGTAACAAGGTACGCCCCCTGTCGGCTATTCTTAGAACTTATCACGACTCGTTGCTTCCACGATTTATGGAGAGAAATAAAAAAAATGCATGAACAATGGCACTTATTTCAAACAGATGTAGATTTAAAATGGTGTTGATGCTTTTAGAACCAAATTAGGGATACTGTCGTCCTGCTCAAGGCGAATATAATGGGCAATACGGCATTTTTTGTGATGTGACATATAATTTAGTTGAAGTGTGTGTTAGTACAACAGAATCGAATTATTTCCTGCGTGTCTTCTTTTTTACGAAATTAATGAAATGATAAAATTTTAATGGAATAAGATGAGGAATGGCTGCATCTGCGATTAGCAGTATTTATGGCAATGTCAAATAATTAATAGCAAGGATATAATCGCGATATAAAGTTTAATTATTGAAAATTACGTTCGCACATGAAATATGAAAATCCCAGAGGTGCGAGGATTTGAACCTGCACCTCCCGTTCAAGGCGAGCATTCTATCACTTCTTACATAAAATTAAAAAGCCGGCCAAGTGCAAGTCGGACTCGCGCATGAAGGGTTACGTACCATTATCTATAAAAACGGCAAAAAAATCACGTTTGTTGTATGGGAGCCCCCCTTAAATATATGTTTATTTTATTCTGTTTTTTAGTATATGTTGTTATAGCGGGAATAGAAATACATCATCTGTGAAAAAAATCAACTGTCTAACTATCACGGTTCATGAGATACACCCTGGTGACAGACGGACGGACAGACAGACAGACCGAGATGGACAGTGGTTTCTTAGTAACAGAGTCCCGTTATACCCTTAGGGCACGGAACTCTAAACATTACGTTTATTTTCTTAAAGTCTACCAAATCTTTTGTCAAACTTCAATACCTATTTCCTCGGCGTCGTCGCGGCCGAAACGACTCAATACTCAAACAACATCTTCATCTAATCGATTCAAATCGACACTAAAGCGTACTCTATTACTATAACAATACAATAATAAATGGTTCTTTTTAAC
This sequence comes from Ptilodon capucinus, assembly GCA_914767695.1. NCBI lineage: Eukaryota > Metazoa > Arthropoda > Insecta > Lepidoptera > Notodontidae > Ptilodon > Ptilodon capucinus. Next base: position 2,682,538 of record OU611830.1, on the reverse strand, counting down.
CTTTTCACGTCTTTTAATATAGTTAATAGAATGCCTTCTATTGTGTCTCGGAGAGGTTCGGTGTACATGAATATTCGATTATGTCGCGAATCGAGACGAAAATCGATTAGGACTTTTTTCTTATCCCTTTCCAATTTCTTTTGTTACCTCAATAATGTTTTGATGGATTAGTTTTCGTAAGTATTTTCGTTTGATTAAAATGGCCGACAATATAATCGCCACACCCACTAACATTTTATGTTTTATTTGCACAATTATATATGTAGGTAAAATGTACTAAGCTTAATGTCTTAGGCATTTTCTACCAGCCAATCGTAGAGTGATGTAGAATGAGTAGAAAAAGCCGGCGAATTGCGAATCGTATTCGCGCATCGAGGGTTCCGAACAACATTGTTAGTATTTAAATAGTTTGACGGGAAACGAGTGTCGAAGAATTTTTAACAATAATCAAAATATATTTCTAGTGATAAAACTACAAATTTGATTAACTACAAATTCACCTTCATTCGTGCTATAAGACATTGTTTCTTGCCAAATTTCATGATTCTAGGTCATTGGAAAAAACCCTATAGGTTTTGTTTACCTAACGAGTCAAAATACGTGACATAAACGTCCGTATCTTTTGATTGCGTTGACTTAGAAGCTTGATTTTATTACAGCTTCAAGGAATTACAGAACTGAGTATTTGATATTAATTTCAACTTGACACTTGCCCCCTCCCCCCCCCCCCCTGTGCCCGAGAAGAACCTTTCACGATCAGATTAACGGTCTCTTCCAGAAAGGTCAAGTCCGTAGCACCCTCAACCGACGGAAGTGCATGAAAAGATGTATGAGTGTGGATGAAGCGAAAGCGAAGTCAGTCAAGTAGCACGTGGAAAATGGTAGTCTCTGCCTACCCCCATGGGATACAGGCGTGAGTATATGTCTGTATATATGTACTTGCCCCCTTAACACTACTGTCTTGCGGCAATATTTTAAATATTATTGTCAGTTTTTCACAGTAAGCATAGTACAAAATGTGTAAAAGAAACACAGTTAGTATTGAAACAAGAATACTTTAAGAGGTGGTGGTAAGGACCCTGTACGCGTTTGTGTGCAAAAGGAAACTTGAAACAATCAGACAGACAACTAAGTAAAGGGCCGTCTATTAATCACGTGAGGTCTATTATTTTTTCAAAAACAACCTGCTGCCTTTCTGCCTAGACATTTTTATCATGGTCCTTAATTTCAGAATTAAATATATTATACTTCATAACTGTATTTAAAGATAATATTCTAAAAAAATTAAGATTATTTTTGCGTGCTAAAAATACACGTAATTGGGGGGTGGGGGTTAGTCTTAAACATCACCACGTATCACCAAGGGGGGAGGGGGGGTTAAAAAATGCAAAAAAAACATCACGTGACTAATGGACGGCCCCTAATCCTGTAAGGGTTATTTTTCCTTTTTGAGGTACGGAACCTTAAAAATGAATTTGATACCCTATAATCTTCATTGACTGTAGGTTCATGGCAGGAATAGTATCTAGTCGATAATCCGTTATATTCTGGAGTTAAAACAATACACAATTTATATAATCATTTTAAATAATTGTAACAAATTAACGGAAACGTTAATTGCGTTCTGTAAAATTTGCATGTAAATTAATCGAGTGTTTGCTATTGTGAGGACATTAACGGTACGTTGAATACGAATGTGTTGTTAATATACTTAAATAATTAATTAATAATTGAGATACAAATTAATTGTTCGTTAATATTGTTTGCCGAATATACAGGTTCCCGAATAAAATAGTTCATATTATTATACCAGGGTACCAGGCCACGAGGAAGATCGCCTATGAGGTGGCCTGACCAAATAAAAGCGGCAGTAAATGATTCATCATCACTACACCAATGCACGAGGAAGGCGGCCATCAGAGAGGAGTGGCGGCGTGTTGTGAAGCTTGCCACCAACACCTGAAGTGATGACCACGACCACTCTGACAAGAGTGATACCGACAAAGAAGATGTGCCAGCGCCCATGCGTAATTTAGGAAAAAAGTTGCCTAACTTGTAACATTAGCTATCTGGTTATAAATTGTACCAAAAGGGCTATAACAAAATCTCGGATTATTTGCATGATAAATCAGCTTGGGATTGTACAGCTCAGGTTCAAAACAAAACTCGAAATATAGTCAAATTGTAGCGTGTGTTGCCTTAATAACGTATTATTATCTTATCATTATTATTAAAAGCAGCTCTAAAGACAACGCATTGGAGCTATATGTACCTGTGTGTTTGTAATAAGTTTTGGCGGTATAAAAAAAATATCAGCCCACTGAGTTTCTTGCCTAATCTTCTGAGTTGGGGTCGCGTTTCGATCCGGTGGTAGTATAGTATAGTATAAAAGAAAAAATAATTGTAAGTGCCCCCATAGGCCTATACAGAATAAATGATTTGAGTTTTAGTTTGACTGGTGTTAGGAGTGCGTTTCCCAAAATCGGTAAATTTCCAAAATATATTTTACGAAATTTGCCCTAATCTAGGTGTAACTGGAATCACCTCCAGACCATGGTTAGTATCCATAGTAAGTGCTTTGGGATCATACGATGAGTATGTATGAATTTCGACGCATAGTCGCCAGGTTTTTACCACGGAATTTCAATCTTTATGTGTATTGATGCAGAGTACATTTTATAAGATAGCCAACTTACTTCACTCTAGTAGATGCATAGATTCTTCGTATCTATAAAGTCTTCAATAAAACATAGCTGTCTCTAAGCGAGTTTTAGACCGAAGCTGAGTTCTGCCGTCCGATTCCTAAAAAGCCGTTAAGTGACAAAACCAAATTTTGAGTTAGAAGCAAAAATACGAAAATTGATCTCGCTAGGAATTATGAAGACACAGATTTGTTTTCATTTATCTCAATAACTATCAATGTTAGAACAATGAGACCAAGACTGGCTTATTGATAAAACGTTTAGTTTTTCGATGTTAAGAAGCTATTTAAGTGAGTATACTTAATTTTAAGATACGAGCAAATATGCAGAAAGTGATGTCTTTAAAAATTGTGAAGGCGTAGATTTGTCTTCGCTTATCTTGTTATAAATGATAGAAAAACTGAACGGTCGCGGGACGCCTGGCAAATGTGAAACATAAAACATAAACGTCGTAGCGGCGTAGAGCGAGTGAGCGGAGTCAGCTGGTGGGCGGAGTCTAAGCGGCGGATAGAACCGAGGAGCCGAGGAGTACGAAGCGTGGCCGCATTTAAAACTATACTTTATGCATTAAGTAATAAGGTTGATTTCATTTGGTTGTGGCGAAGTGTCGGCAAATCTCGCCACGCCAAAAATCAGGTTTCCCCCTCGCCTGATGGAGAAATTGTTTGGCTTCCATGTAGTATACATAACTTAAATTAGCCAAGATGTCACTTAACGGCCTTTTAGAAATCGAACGGCAAAGTTGCTGTCCACCCACAGTATAAAATAAATAATTCAGTACCTCCCCAGTATCTAGACGAGTTGTTTAGCTGAGATTCAAACATTTGTATTCGGTTCCTCTACGTGGCACCAGGTGGCGTTTGCGACGATTGGTTTTAAAAAAAGCAATTGTTTCCTCGGTTTCATAAATTTCTTAAACGACTGAACTGATTTTAACTGAACTTTCGCTGGCAGATAGCCGATGTTATAAGTACTAACTCAGCTTTCCCATTATTTTGAATAATCCTGCTGCTGCTGCTCAAGCTAATAGTCAAGATGAAAGTCACAACTCATAAGTCTACCGAAAGCTGCATTATGTCAGTTTAGCTAAAGACCTTACGCTCTAATCGCTCATTCAAATACAAAGGCCGCTTGTTTAGCAAAGCATAGCTAAAAGGTTCAGCTAGCTAACTATTAGTCGTTACAAAATAATGGATAGTTAAAACATTAAAACTCGTTGGTTTAGCTTAATTAAGCTTATTATAACAAAGCTTAGCGAAGTCAGCTAACGTTAAGAGAAGTACCAGGGTAGCAGAATTATGAAAGAGTTCGTACATGTGTCCGTATAAATAAAATAATAAACCTAACGCTAAAATAAATAAGAGTGTTTTTGTAATGGAACTTGTGCCTACTGGGATGAGAGATAACCGCGTTAGTAAGAGGGTGCCGTTAATATCGTTTAGTTATCGATTCGGTGAAGCAACTACTCGATATTTGGTATAATCGAGTGCGTATAATCGATAAAAGATAGATGAATATCACGATTTTATTAGTGTAGTTCGAGTTGGAACAATTTATTCAATTCAATAAAATTGAGCTGTCTGATTGGAATGTCAAAATAACATAATTTTCATTACGCGATGAATTGATCATTACGCGATTTTTTTAGGGTTCCGTACCCAAAGGGTAAAACGGGAACTCTATTACTAAGACTTCGCTGTCCGTCCGTCCGTCTGTCACCAGGCTGTATCTCATGAACCGTGATAGTTAGAGAGTTGAAAATTTCACAGATTATGTATTTCTGTGGCCGCTATAACAACAAATACTAAAAAACAAAACTAAATATTTAAGGGGGCTCGCATACAACAAACTTGATTCTTTAGCTTTTTAGTTTTTAGGATTCTTTTATAAAATGTGTTTTTATTTTTATCTTTTTAAAATTCTAAATTGACCATTGATACAGTGCATAAATAATTTTCATAAATTGGGACTAAAATGTTGGTGTATATAAAAACTAGACGCTTTTAACTCAAACCGAAAACACACTCGTAACTTGAAAAGCGACTTTGACACCTTGGTTTTATAGATAATGCCAACTCGCACTTGGCCGGTTTGTTTTCTATATCAAAACAAAATTGCATCGACTCATAGCAATAGTTCATTCTTCAACTAAATGACACTGACAGCGAGCGAATTTTAACGCGTGGGTCATGGCTTCTACTACAGAAATTCAATCTTTATGCATATTTACACAGAGTTCGTTTTGGTATTTCCAGGTGTTTTGGTATTTGGAGGCTGAAAATCTATTCCCTAATTAATTGCATAATTCATAATTAATTTACTTACAAACCGAATTGAATCGATTAACATCACGAACCTATATCGATTCCCAACAATGTTGCCAGCATAGAATTCGCCACAGACAGCAATTAACCCGTACTGTTGATTGTAGCAACCCGTAAATTATTACAGATCATAAACTCTCACGCACTGTGACCACAGTAATTCAATTAATACTCCGATGTAGCTATTGTTACATGAAAGGGTTGATATTGCATTATTCGCCGGGATAAACACAACGCTAGTATTGTACTGTACAGGGTATTCAGAAGTCCGAAATAATACTTTGACGTTTGTATCAGTACCGGGTATACTATAACTGAATAGTATGTAAATGTGATCGAAATTCGACCATGTTTTTCCAAGTATTTCATCATCGTCTTCTCTATCTCGTAATACCTCGAGTCCTATGTAAAATTTGCATGTTCCGTTTTGTAAATATTGGTAGCCGCCTCTCATAAGTGTAGTTTACACTGCCGAGTAGGTTTATGGATGTACCCAAAGGCCAGAATACGAGACTTGTGACAAATATTTAGCGATCTATAAATCAGAAAATATGATAGTTAGGAAGTTATAAACTGTCTTCACTAAGCATCCACACAATATGAGCTACTGTATAAGTACCCAATGTATTATTTCGTAATTCTGATACAGCATGTAAAGCTACTTAAGTAGGTAAGAACTTAAGTGGCTGAATAGCCGAGCTCTGCATGATTAAGGCCCCTAGCAAATTGGGGCGACTAGCCGCGTGCGTTCAAATATTTGCGAAATATAAAAAAAAAGGTGCTATGTTGAACCTATACAAATAAAAATAAAATAGAATGATTTTAATCGTAAAACAAAATTTTATAATTCAAAAATAGCACAGTATTGCCATCGTATGATTTTTTTTTATTTATTCCGTTCATCAACAACCTTGTCGGGCTATGCAAGAATATTAGAATAGTAATTTGTGATACATCTAACGCCATCTATTGATAATAACTACAACAATAAGCACGACATCTTGTATCATTTTTCGAAACTACGTCAATTACTATTTGCTAATGTTTGCGTAAAAACAACAAAATCTAGATAATTGTTGCCAAAAATCAGATGTTTTCCCGTATCAAAGAAAACACCAAGAACATTCAACGATAATCATCTTACAAAAAATATGGTTGCCGCCATTGACATAATAATACAAAGACACCACACAATGCTTCGAGAAACAGCAGAGCCGTCAACGTCGCGGTCGCGACGAAATATTTTATAACAAATACATCATCACGCCTGTATTCCTAAAACGAATAGACAGATGTGCACGTACAGGGTATCTACTACGCCATTGTATTTAGTCCTATTTTGATAGGGGACGAGTCTGATGATATTATACCGGGCACTCTCCCCCTCAATGCGAGTGAGATTCAGGTCATAGTCTTCCACAATGACCCAGTGCGGTCTAGTAAACATCACAAAAACTCTATGCCTAAATAACGTCGCAATAGGTCACATTAGTCACTTTCGCAATATAAAACAGCTAAACTGTTTATTTCAGTGTTCATCGATAATTAAAAACCGACACTAAGTTCACTCGACAACCGACACTAAGTAATCTTTACCTTCATCTCTATCTATTTGCTTAACAGTTACACAAGTGAAAATAACTATAAACTGGATCCGCCATCTTTATCACTGTCATCATTCATTTTTATTTATTACGTGTATTTATTGAATTTGTCCTTGCTATTAATTACTTGACATTGGCGAAATACTCGCGCTAATCGCAGGTGAAGCCATTCCTCATCTTATTCCATTAAATATCATCATTTCGCTCATTTCGTAAAAAATAATAATAATAACTATAAACTGACTTTTATTCGTTTTTAATACAGTACAGTTTTGTTAACTTCTTTATAACATTTAGTCATAGAAAAGGCAGGGGTAAAAGTTAACATCAGAAGTAAAATAACTTTGAACTTACCGTAGTGCTTATCGTTTGGAACATTTTGGAGTAGCTATGGTTCTTTCGCATATGTAACGTCTTCCGCCATCTATATCACTTTTATTTATAATGTGTATTTATTGAATTTGTTCATGCTAAATAACTCGACACTTGCAAAACACCCATTTATTGCCGGTGCTGCAATTGCAGATCTCATTCCATTAAATAATTTTATTAATTACGTAAAAGATGTGATATTTTCCTACATTCCGCTATATTTTTTCCATTTATAATAATGTATCTACTGACTTGTGAATAATTATTAATTATCTGACACTGGCAAAACACCAGCAAATCGCAGCTCCAGCCCTACTTCATCTTATTCCATTCTAATTCACTCTTTTCGGAAAACATAGGTAATGTACAAGCAGTTTATTTATTTATTTATTTTACACACAAAACAGGTTACAAACACTGATTACACTATAGTGAAAATAAGGGTGGAAGGACATGATTGTAACTTGTGTTTCGGGTAGCATTAATATGTGTACGAGATAAATACCAAGCTTATGAATATAATAAAGGTTAAACCTAAAATTAAAACTAAGCCTTAACTTAAAGTAACAATTAGAAGAAGAAGAAAAACATACTAACTGATTAAATAAAATGTTATAAATAAATATTATAGCTACTTACCAATTTTTATTTGCTAGTTATATCTGTCTATCTATTTTTAAGTTAATGGAATCCCAATGCAAATTCTATCAAGGGAATCGCGAAATTCGCACCAAACTACCTGTTTTCATGCCTGAACAAATCTGAAGGGCGGTTGTATATCTTTACGACCTCCAAGCGACAGGTGAAAGGGAGGTCCCATACCTTTGATACCCTAGGAATAAGGGTGACATTGCAATGACAAAACATGGGGTATAAATCGCTTGAAACCTGTACAAGGACAAGTAGGTACGTATATAATAATAATAATAACATGTGGGACATTGATGCGGCAATCATTGTACCGATAGTCGTTTCCGCCCATGGCTTATTAGCCAAGAGCCTCGACAAACACCTAAAGAGGCTCGCGTTAGGCGGCTGGATCAAGGGACAGATTCAGAAGGCGGTACTTCTGGAGACGGCGCGCATTGTGAGGAAGTTCCTCTCTCTGGAGCCCTAACCACTGGTAACTAGGACCCTGTTCCAGATGCCGGTGGGGAACTGTTTTTTATATTTTTAAATTATTTGTATTTTTTATATATATATTTAAAAATGTAATTTATAAGAAAGATAAGAAATAAAGGAATAATAATAATATAAATCTTGAACGTTGCGGGAGAATGCCATAGGCCTACTTTAGTCCTTAGATGTTTTCGTTGTGAAGTTTTTTTTTTATTTGCCCCGCCATACGTTCTGTGGGGCTAGCACGCGTGGCACGAGCCATTACAAGACTTATCAATTATCATCATCATCTGCCTTACCTTATCCCATTATTTGGGGTCAGCGCAGTATGTCTTGTTCTTCCATTCATCTCGCTTTCATACTTATCTATACATCTATCTATACAAATAAATAAAATTGGAGTGTCCGTTTGTAATATCAACATAACACTTTTTTACCAAATGCGTATGAAAGTATATACGATACCTATAACGAAAACGCAATTTTAAAATTTTTTGTCTGTCTGTCTGTTTGTTTGGGGTAAACTTCTAAACGGCTGAACCGATTTCAATGCGACTTTCACTGACAGATAGCTGACGTTCCAAGGCGTAACTTAGGCTACTTTAATTTTAGAAAAAGCATTAGGGTTCCGCGGGAAAAACATAATACCCATATTTCCGGGTAATCTCCCTAAAGTCCACGCGGGCGAAGTCGCGGGCACAGCTAGTATCATAGTAATATTACTATACTCTTTGCTTATACCGGTCATCCGCTATTTTGACCACTTCCACCGGCGAACTTCTCACAGTTTTTTTACAATTGTATATATTTTTATTAGTTTTATTGTCTTCTTAATTGTTAATATTAATAATGTTTAAGGGGAAGCGTATAAATATCGAATTTAAATGTAAATGCAATTGTACATACTCAGGCTGAATTCATATTTATCTCTGTGAATTGTTTCACCGTATCCTTCCGCCCAGCCACAACTGCAACCGGATATTTTTAATCGATTCAATAATAAACAACGTTTTTAATCGAGCTTAAACGATTTACCGCATCATTTTTAAACAGATTTGTTCAGCAGCCTCAATTCTAGTAAGTTTGTTACCTATCATTCAATTGTTCTTAAAAACGATGTAAGGATCATGGGGATACTAAAAAGGAGATGGCATGTCGAGCCCGCGCTGCGGTAAATTTTTCTGGTTTATCTGACTCCGCCATTGTTGTTTTTCCATATAGTTACCGAAATGAGATAACAAAAATGGCGGGAAAATCACCGCAGAGCTACGAAGAGTGAAGTCGTTATGGGTACTTGATAGGTACTTGATAGATAGATACTTTATGGTAAGAAGACATAAATAGTTATAATTATTTGCCTTTAGTAATCTCTTTAACTCGCTACAAAAGAGACTTTGCCACAAGTTCTTGCTTATGTGCAATACAATTTTTAAAAAAGAAAATATAGGCGTGGATCTCATACTTTTTCAAATACATAGAAAAAACAATCATCAAAATCACAGACTAAAACTAGCGTGCACCATCGACAATCATAGTCAAATCACAAAGAAGAACTATCTACATAAAATCAGCACTCCAAAGAGGAGCGCGTTTCTTACGCGCGTTCTAGTGTTGCCTGCGTTACAAATTCTACCACACGCTAATAGATGGCGCGACAAGCAATACATTCCACAAGTTAAATAATTACACATTGCCGATTGCCATTTTGTAGCTATTGGTCCAGTCATTTTCTTGCAACCATTACAAATTTATAATAGATTCTGATAATATTCTGAGTAGCGGAATATTGTGACCTCTTAGCACAATATTCCTCTACTCCGTAATCGATAGCTACTGTACTTACCTGCCTATTACTAGATATTTAATGACGTATAATAATGTTTTGCCATTGATATAATAAATTAATAACTATCGAAGTACATTTATTAATTGGATTTTATACATTCAATAACACATTAAATTTATCTATTAATTAAGGGGAAGTGTTACGGAAATTCTTATTCAGTAAGTGGTCGCAAAATCCGTAACAAGTCAATTATAATTTTCTAAAAAGTTGACGAGTATCTTTGAAGCCACTCCCAATACGATTGGTGTAGCCGAATTCCTGCAGAATAATGTACAGATTTAGAACTATTGATACGAAAATAAGTCTTACGTAGTAGGACTAGCATACGCGCCATGATAAGACTTAGGTCACACATTTAGTCAATTTTCTATCAAAAAAATATGGTCTAAAGAAGTCAGTGAGCGTCTCACTTATGATAATATTACCTGTTAGCAAAAACCGGCCAAGTGCGAGTTGGACTCGCGCACGAAGGGTTCCGTAGCATTATCTATAAAAATCTGGTTTGTTGTATGGGAGCCCCCATAAATATTTATTTTATTCTATTTTTTAGAATTTGTTGTTATAGCGGCAACAGAAATACATAATCTGTGAAAATTTCAACTTTCTAACTATCACGGTGCATGAGGTACAGCCTGTTGACAGACGGACGGACGGACGGACAGCGAAGTCTTAGTAATAGGGTTCCCGTTTTACCCTTTGGGTAAAAACCAAGAAATAACAATAGAAGTTATAGGTTTAACCCGTATTTTGTATTCCGTTACCTACTTAATGAATCGCTAAACATACCTAAGTAAAACTACTGTAAAACTTATCTTCCTGTTTACTAAATTTACATTGAAGGTATAGCTATAAAGATTTTGACTCTAAATGCGTAGTAAGTAGGTACTATGCGATTCAAATAAGAATATGAATGTCAATAACTTCTATCTGTCAAATGTCACTTGAAAAGTATGGTTTGCAAAAAAACTTATTTGCATATCAGTAATAATAGTCTTATATCAAATTTAAATAAAAAGGTTAAATTAATAGTAAATTGTCATAATATACTATTTAATTATTTAAAGTCATAATTCTTTTTTTTTTAATACCATAACCTTTTTTATTTTGATTTTTGGCGCAAAGGCCCAGAAGCCATGCCAAAATTATTAAAGAAAATTAAATAAGGACGCCAGTTGCCATTTTGTCGTTGTTAGTGTGCTTCGTCGTGTGACTGAGTGCATTTTTCACTCAACCTTTGCAAATAAATTTTATTCAAAAAATATATGGTTTTGCTCACCCTACCTAACTAGTTAGAATTGACAGCTATGACGTCACAATATGGCGCTAAGTCGATCCTATTAGCATTCATGAATCGCATAGTAGTTATGTACCTATATAAAATAGTTCTAGTAGTAGGTACCTTTATAAAATTAGTAAGTAACTACTTAGGGTTTACAACAAATTGCGATTAAGAAGCTTCCCCTTAATTTATTTACTTTGTCCAATCAGCCAATGTATCAGTGTACTTTTTTTCATCTCAATAACAGTTTTATCAACGGTATTGACACAGTTTAACGTATAAATAAAAAAAAATGCGTTCAGTTATTATTATTATTATTTTGCAAATAAGTTTAATTACAAGCTACGACCTATACCAAGGTGAAGATTTCGGAGTGCGAATGTCTTACAGAGAAGTAAAAAAGCAAGGGATGTTATTTTTCAAAAGAACTGCTTCAGTGAATTTTAATTATCCGAGCGGTACCAAGATTTCTGGAATTGCGTGTATTGACCTTGATTCCATGAAACGGGGAATACCGAGTATTGTTTCAGGCGGTGTGAACAATTCTTATGTGCAAATAAATTTGGAGAGTGAAAGAAGTGTTGGATTGAGATTTAGAATTGAAATTTATTCCAAATCTTACAAAGAGTATTTAAATAAAGCCTCAAGACATATCTCTGGAACGATGTGATAGAGTTGTGTGTATTTTTAGCATTGAATAAATTAAAACCAAAATGTATTTTTTTCTTTACTTTTATTATTTTAGTTAAAATTAATTATGAACGTTTAAAAAAGAAATATATTTCAAAACGCAGCTTTATGTGAAACGATTTGATTGGTCGGTTCACAAGTATGATAATTTTGACCAATAGCATTGCTTGCATCGGCCATCTTGGCTAATGTGTCAATCAATCGCAAACGTCAATCAAAGTGTCAAACTGAAACTTGTCCGTCAAATATTTTTGCAACAAATCGCTTGTAGCCTATTCGATATTTATCACGAAAATTTAAATCAAATTACGTTTTAAAATGTCGGAAAATGGGCACCACAATGCGTAAGAAAACTCAGGTGTCTTTCGTGATTAGGGACGAGGAGGAAAGGCGTCATAAAAATGGTGTTAGCTCATTGCAATTGGATCCTATACAGGGACGTTTGTATTCGGCCGGTCGCGATGGGATTATCAGGGTATGGCAGACTGGTAACGGCGTTCAGGACAGATTTGTCCAGAGCATGGAGCACCACACCGATTGGGTGAACGATATAGTGTTGTGTTGCGGCGGTAAGAATCTTATCAGCGCATCATCGGACACCACAGTTAAGGTATGGAACGCGCCTAAAGGCTTCTGCATGTCGACGTTACGGACTCATAAAGACTATGTAAGGACTCTAGCGTACGCTAAAGATAAGGAACAGGTCGCTAGTGCAGGCCTGGACCGCGCCATCTTCCTTTGGGATGTCAACACGCTGACTGCTTTGACTGCTAGTAATAATACTGTAACTACGTCTAGTCTCGTGGGCAACAAAGAGTCTATATACAGTCTAGCCATGAACCCACCTGGCACAATCCTTGTTAGTGGCTCCACTGAGAAAGTACTCCGTGTGTGGGACCCTCGAAACTGCTCTAGACTGATGAAACTCAAAGGACATGCTGACAATGTAAAAGCGTTAGTTGTGAGTCGAGATGGCACTCAATGTGTGTCCGGGAGTTCGGATGGAACAATAAAGCTGTGGTCATTATCACAACAACGATGTGTGTCAACAATTAGAGTACACTCTGAAGCTGTATGGGCACTGTTAGCAACGGAAACCTTTAGTCATATCATATCTGGGGGAAGGGACAGGCTAGTCATCATAACGGAACTGAGAAACCCAGATAATTTTATGATAGTTTGTGAGGAAACAGCCCCGATATTGAAACTATGCTTTACAGCAGATCAACAAGGAGTCTGGGTGTCAACATCCGAATCTGATGTTCGTTGCTGGAAACTCCCACCGTTGAACTCATTAAACTCAGATATGTACAGTCAAAACAACTACAACACAAGCAATATTTACCAAACTCAACCAATACACCACATCCCTGGCGGCCCTGCAATCAAACACTACACAATACTTAACGATAAACGTCATGTACTAACGAAAGACACAGCAAACAACGTTGCCCTATATGATGTACTAAAAGCATGTAAACTAGAGGATTTAGGTGAGGTTGACTATGATGAGGAAGTCAAGAAACGATTTAAGATGGTATTCGTACCAAATTGGTTCAACGTTGATTTGAAGACTGGTATGTTAACGATACATTTAGGGCAGGACGAGTCTGACTGTCTTAGTGCATGGGTCAGCGCAAAGGAAGCCGGTTTAACGACTGAAAACGATCAAAAGGTTAATTTTGGTGCATTGTTGTTACAAGCTCTGTTGGACCATTGGAATCATCCAAACAGAGTCAACGAGGCTGGTCAGAGGGTTATAGGGAATAATTACTTCAGTGTACCGTTGCATACACCTTTGATCTTCAGTGAAGTTGGTGGCAGAACACTTTACAGGCTGCAGGTATAGTTCTCTTCTCTAGATACAAAAATTACCATAAATTTATTTTGGAAATGGCCAGTTCGAAATTTGCCCTGGTCTGCATGTAACTGGCCACAGTCCATTGATACCCATAGTACAAGAATCAGAATCAAAATATTTTTTATTCATGTAAACCAATACAGGCACTTAAGAATTCTCAATAAATAATGATAATAGTAGGTACATATCTCTACCACCCATTCGGAATTAGGAAATGTCTTATGGAAAAGAATGGGCAAGAAACTCCATGGTTGCTTTTTTCCAATAAGGATTAACATTTTTGTGTTTTTCTTAATTAACAATCTATACATCTATACAAATAAATAAAATTGGAGTGTCTGTTTGTAATATCAAAATAACACTTTTTTACCAAATGCCTATGAAAATTATAAAAACGCTATTTTAATTTTTTTTGTCTGTCTGTCTGTCTGTTCGTTTGAGGTAAACTTCTAAACGGCTGAGCCGATTTCAATGGGACTTTCACTGACAGATAGCTGACGTTCCAAGGCGTAACTTAGGCTACTTTAATTTTCGAAAAAGCATTAGGGTTCCGCGGGAAAAACATAATACCCATATTTCCGGGTAATCTCCCTAAAGTCCACGCGGGCGAAGTCGCGGGCACAGCTAGTTATACAATATAATGTTAATGAGGCTATACATTCTCAAAACACAATTAATTAGCAAGCTTCCTTAGTTTAGGATCATACCTACCATGAGTATGTGTCGTCTGGAATTATTTATTTTTTACTTACTAGCAGATACCCAGTGGTCTGCTACTACGATTATTAGACCACATTTGGTCTAATGCATTATTTTAGTGGTCTAAAACCATCTTCACATTATTGCCTTTCTAATTAAAGCAATTTGGGGCGCAACGCTAAGAAGGTTTCAAAGTCTATAACAGACATAGGTAGATTTAAAAAAATAATAATTATTATTTTCAAATTGCAGGTGGGTGATTCAGGCGGCGAGACGGAAGGTAATCTGCTCATGGAGACTGTCCCTTCATGGGTGGTGGATGTGGCCATAGAAATGGCGGCGCCTAAGCTCAATAAACTACCATTCTATTTACTACCACACTCCAGCTGTCAGAGTAAACAGGATAGACAGAAAAAGGTACGAACTATATTAATCACAAGTGAATTCCCGGCGTGTGTTAAGGGGGTGATCCATTTGCGAGTAAAACCGTCGTCGGCTCGCCACCGAACTCGCGAGCCAAAGGTCTAATCCGCCAATGGAGCACTTAAAAGTCTGCGGACTTAAAAACCGGCGGAATTGCTCGCTGGCTCTTTGTGCATGCTTGAAATTCGTTCGAAATTCTAAAACTCCGTCTGGGAGCACGCCATTACTTCGTCAACGATGTGAGTAGACTGACCAAAGCGATTCGACGAGCCAATGGTTTAGACCGTTGCGTTGGCTCGTTGGCTCGGAAATGGATCACCCACTTAACGCTAAAACAAGAAATACATTTTCTTTATTTGGTGGCCTAAAACCATATTCGCATTATTGCTTTTCTAATGGGACCTGTTTGGGGCAAATCAGTTGAATGGCTTCAAAGACTATAACGTACATAGGTAGATTTTCTTTTAGCGTTTTATATCTATACATTAAAGACATTGCCATTTATTTTATTCCCATACCAAAATTAACTGTATAGAATCCTATAAAAAAATATTTTTTTAACAAAAAACAAAAACCTAGGTACACTAAAAAGCTAGAAATAACCTTATAATTCATTACATTTGGAGTAGATGCCAATCTACGTCAGACTAGGCAAATACACACATGAATTGGCACCGACTTCAAATGTAATGAATTATAAGGTTATTTCTAGCTTTTTAGTGTACCTAGGTTTTTGAAGTCGGTTCTTGTTTTTTGTTAAAAAAATATTTTTTATCACGCTTTTTAGTGTTAATAATCGTTGAAAATATGCAATTATTGTCACCTCATAACAACCCTAAAAAAGTAAATATTTACAGTCAAAAAAAAGAGCTATTCCGCATCAAACAAAAAAAGAATCACGTAAATCGGATCATCTATACAAATAAATAAAATTGAAGTGTCTGTTTGTAATATCAAAATAGCACCTTTTTACGAATTGCATACGAAATCTATATACATATACAAATAAATAAAATTGAAGTGTCTGTTTGTAATATCAAAATAGCACCTTTTTACGAATTGCATACGAAAGTATACACGATACCTGTAACGAAAATGCAATTTTAAAAATTTTTGTCTGTCCGTCTGTCTGTTTGTTCGAAGTAAACTTCAAAACGGCTAAACAGATTTCGACGGGACTTTCACAAGAAGATAGCTAATATTCCAAGGCGTAACCTAGGCTACTTTATTTTTTTAAAAAGTCTATACAATACAAATAAATAAAATTGAAGTGTCTGTTTGTAATATCAAAATAGCACCTTTTTACGAGTTGCATACGAAAGTATACACGATACCTATAACGAAAATGCAATTTTAAAAATTTTTGTCTGTCTGTCTGTTTGTTTGAGGTAAACTTCAAAACAGCTGAACAGATTTCGACGGGACTTTCATTAGAAGATAGCTAATATTCCAAGGCGTAACTTAGGCTACTTTATTTTTTGAAAAAGCATTAGGGTTCCGCGGAATGAACATAAAACCCATTTATTCTTCCAAACGGATGTACCTATTTTGACGAGACTTTCACTGGCCGATAGCTAATGTTGAAAGGAGTTAGTTAGGGTACTTTCATTTTCAATAAAAGCATTACCATTCCGCGGGAAGAATATAAATCCCATTTATTCCAAGTGTTCTCTAAAACGGCTGTACCTATTTTGACGAGACTTTCACTGGCAGACAGCTTATATTACAAGGTATAACTTGGCGTACTATCATAAAAAAAAAGCATTACGTTTCCGCGGGAGGAATACCTAATATCTATTTAAACGAAACTTTCACTGGAAGATAGCTGATGTTACAAGGAGTAACTGAGGGTATTTTCATTTTAAAAAGAGCATTAGAGTTCCGCGGAAGGATCATAACTCCTATTTATTCCGAGTGATCTCCCTAACGGCTAAACCTATGTCGACGGGACTTTCATAGCAGATAGCTAATGTTACAAGGTATACTATCAAATTTTAAAGGTACTTCCAGTTTTAAGAGCATTATGTTTCTGCGGTAAGAACATAAGTCACACTTATTCCGAGTGATCCTCCAAATAGTTGAATCTATTTTGACAGAACTTCCACTGGAAGATAGCTAATGTTACAAGTAACTTAGGCTACTTTAATTTTAGAAAAAGCATTAGGGTTCCGCGGGAAAAACATAATACCCATATTTCCGGGTAATCTCCCTAAAGTCCACGCGGGCGAAGTCGCGGGCACAGCTAGTAACTCATAAAAAAAAAACCGACCTAATTGAGAACCTCCTTTTTGGAAGTCGGTTAAAAAAGATCATTCTTCAAAGAAATTATACTGGAAAATTTTCCTTTTTACGTATACAGGATCGTCTGGTGGCGAACGATTTCATCCAATGTCGCAAAGTCGCCGAACACGTCGTCGAGAAGATCGTGGGCGGCGGCGACGCGAACGGCGCTAGCGCGGGCAGCGGCCGCGGCAGCGCGAACGAAGACAGCGGAAACGACTCGCCGGAAGAGAGGGTCGAGCTGCTGTGCTGTGATCAGGTCAGAAAATTTGGAAATCCATCCGATAGTGGCATATACGAATAATAAACCGGACAAGTGCGAGTTGTACACGAGCACCGAGGCTTCCGTGCATAAACAATGATAGCTTTAATCGAACACGCAAACCTAACTTTGCCGTTGGTAAACTGTTGTCGCCATAATATATCGACAAAGGTCGCGATCAGTTTACTAACTGCAAATAAGTTTGTAAACACAAAAAAAAAAATTTTTATGTGTTCTAACTGCAAATTTATTATTTTCGGAATTTTCTCTTTACTTATTGTTTTCTTATATTTACGCGAATACTATACATGGAAATTAAACTATTTTACGGATTTTATCGCGTTTATTTACTATTTTATTTTCCCGACGTTTCGGCTGCTTTACAGCAACCATGGTCACGGGGGGACTGAGGTGTTAGACGTCCTGATGTCATAGTTAATAACTGGGTACCCTCATATTTAGTTGTTGTTTGCGGTCCGATCCACGCAGAAAGTGCTTACGGTGTCCTGAGGTCTTGCAATGGTACACTTGGTTTTGGATTTAATTTTTCTCTTTACTTGTCAAAGTCAAAGTAATTTATTTGCGAATACTGGTTATTCTAAGGTGACATAGGTATCAGTATAGGTAGCGTATGCCGTATTCTACCTTACGGTATGCAAATATTAAACTTATGGTATACAAAATTAAAAATAAAATAAAAAAAGATTACAACCATTAAAATACTCCCGTACACTATGCTATAAGACATTGCTTCTTGCCAAGTTTCATGTGTCTAGATCAATGGGTAGTAACCCTATTGGTTTTTGATTCCCTTGAAGATCCTATCCTACTTCCTTCTAATAATATAAATGTGAAAGTTTGTGAGGATGGAAAAAACTACTGAACGGATCTTGATAAAACTTTACAGTATTATCTATACAAATAAATAATATTGGAGTGTCTGTTTGTAATATCAAAATAACACTTTTTTACCAAATGCGTATGAAAGTATATACGATACCTATAACGAAAACGCAATTTTAAATTTTTTTGTCTGTCTGTCTGTTTGTTTGAGGTAAACTTTTAAACGGCTGAACCGATTTCAATGGGACTTTCACTGACAGATAGCTGACGTTCCAAGGCGTAACTTAGGCTACTTTAATTTTAGAAAAAGCATTAGGGTTCCGCGGGAAAAACATAATACCCATATTTCCGGGTAATCTCCCTAAAGTCCACGCGGGCGAAGTCGCGGGCACAGCTAGTAGACAATAATTTACAATGATTTTGAAAAATTTAAATCAGTGCGAACGAAGTCGCGTGTAGAAGCTAGTACAAAATAAAGAAACATGGGTTAAAGATTGAAAGAATTAATAAGCAATAGTACGTGTCGGCGCAAATACAACAATTCGCCTATTATAAGAACAAGAGTAATTAAGTTTGATAATCTGATTATTCTAAAGTCGTCAATCAATTAATTTGAGTTTGTTAAGATGTGAAATTAATGTTAAACAGCATGCCATTCTTTTCCTTATGATAATTCCAACACCACCTAAAAACTTAAGAACACGTGCGCGTGCGCCGAGCCTTATAAATAACGCTGCCTGTCGACTATAAGCTGATTGTGATATTTCAGATATTTTTGATATTGCCTTTCAAAGACCCAAACATGATTCATCATCAGGAATCCAACAATGGTGACGTCAGCGATCCTGACGTCACACTCTTTAAAACACTACAGACACGTCACACGTTATAAAAATACAATTTACAAATTGAGACCACAAATAGTATGTTATAAAGTTCAATTTATCTTTTCAGGTGCTCGATCCCAACATGGATCTTCGTACAGTACGCCATTTCATCTGGAAATCCAATGTAGAGTTCACACTACACTATAGAGTATTGAAACAATGAAACATAACCAAGACTTACAAGGCGCAGCTGAAAAGGTACTGCGTGTTTCAGTGCATATTTGAATGACAAACTCTCGGAGATCAAACAACGACGGTGTCCATGTGTTCTTGTTGGTAACCAGTGTATTATGGACCATCCGGAATTCCGGTTCGATTTTGACGCATATGCCAACTTATAATGGTGTTCTTGTAAATTCTATAGATAACCAGTATAAATAATAGTCATGTCATATTAAGGCATTATATGCTGTATTACGTTGCAGTTAGAGTTCTTAGTTGAAGATGGTTACAAGTTACTGAGAAAACAGTCAATATTTATAAAATCCGTAACTTTAATTTAACATTTATATTTTCTCGGATTAAAAGACTAGTATTCAATAAAAAAAAAGAACTAAAAAGTATATTCTGTCTGTGATTATTACGAAAAAAGGTTTCTTAGAAATAAATATCATTCCTGCAGCTATGTATTTATGAAAAAAAAAATAGATAAGTAATTTCGTTGTTTAAAGAATATTGGTGCCGATTTTGTTGATACCTAAACTAATTGTATTGCCGTCCTACTCACGGTCGCTTGACTCGTTACGATTGAGCGAGACAGCAATATGATTGGTGTTGCTATATACAGTGCAGTGGTAATATGTGTACAACAAGAATTTGATTAATTATCGTGAATTCTGCGCTTAAAAGATGTCCAGAGGATCTAAAATGATCTCTGATCAATCCCTCGAATTACTTTCCTGATTTTATTGACAGAATTTTTACGCATTCACTGGGCGGGTCATTTTTTTAGCGGATTCATATTCGGTACCTATAATTATTAAGGATTCGGGCAGCGAATTGGTTTCAGTCAGAGGAATTGCTTTAAGTGGCAATTTTACAACTCCGGTTATCTTGCCTGATTTGACTTTTAAAAACATTCACACTAAATGTAGCTAATTTAAATGTAGCTCACTAAGACTGCAATCATTTTTCATTACAAACAATATTTGTATCATTTTTAATCATAATGGCAGGGGATTTGTACAAATGCCACCCTTAAACTCAAATAAGTAAAAACCGGCCAAGTGCGAGTCGGACTCGCACACGAAGGGTTCCGTACCATTATCTATAAAAATGGCAAAAAAATCACGTTTGTTGTATGGGAGCCCCCTTAAATATTTTATTTTATTCTGTTTTTAGTATTTGTTGTTATAACGGCAACAGAAATACGTCATCTGTGAAAATTTCAACTCTTTAACCATCACGGTTCATGAGATACAGCCTGGTGACAGACGGACGGACGGACGGACGGACAGCGAAGTCTCAGTAATAGAGTTCCCGTTTTACCCTTGGGGTACGGAACCCTAAAAACAAACAAATTATCCAACCCTGGGTTGATTGGGGCGACAGAACTCACGCTTCAAGTTGTTTGTCAATACCAAAACAAACTGTGTGTTAATGTACATAAAGCGGCTTTTAGACTACGCTATAATATATAGTATACAGGATGTCCCACGGATATGCCACATGGAGGGAAAGTACCTTAAAAATTGTAGATGGAACATTTTACTGAAAGAAGACATTATTTGAATTTAAAAAAACAATTTAAACTGTTAAAATTCACGGTATTCCTTTTATTTCTGACACTATGTTATTTAGCAAAAAATAATTCTTATGATGAAGCCTTTCGATCGGCATGACAAAGCTACAGGTGATTATTTTTCTCGTGTAACGGGTTTGATTACCGGTTCAACCATGTAATTATTTAAATATCTATGAATGCAGTTTAAGTTGTTTTTTAAATTCAAATACTGTCTTCTTTCAGTAAAATGTTCCATCTACAATATTTAAGGTACTTTCCCTCCATGTGGTATACGTGGGAGATCCTGTATAGCTCATAGCACAACAATATCGCGCACCATACATTATTATGGACACTTTCACACTGTACTGTACTGTATTATTGGCTTTGTACTATATGCTATTATATTATAGCGTAGTCTGAAAGCCGCTTTAAGATTGAATTTCTGTCGTAAAAGCCACGTGACTACGCGTCATGGGACCCTAATTCGACATTATCTCGATGCAAAACGTCAAATAGGTCGTATTAATACCGACTTCCAAAAAAAGGAGGAGGTTCTCAATTCGATTGGTATTTTTTTTTCGTTTTGGTTAGACATAATATGTCGAATTAGAGATGATGTCGATTTTGCGAGAACTGCTCCGCTGATCGTAATCGATAATATTTCGTTGGAAAATATGCTTCTTTTGTAAGTCAATACAGTTCGTTTTGGTATTTGCATAAAATTGAACGCGCGCCTTAACGTCCACGGAACAATAGATAGGTACGTGTAATATGAGAAACTGACGGAAAAAATACTATAACTATACTTACTGGAATATTGAAATAATTCCATAGCCATCTAATGTTCAAGGTTTGCTTGGATGGTGCGTTAAGTTAATTTTAAATCCCCGCGAAAGTTTCTTTTTATAAACGTAGATGTTACATCTACAAACAATAGTGACATGCTTGTAATTATACTTTGGGAATAAAGTTGTTAATTTATGAGATTTTTTTAATTTTATTTCTCTAATATACCACACATACTTATCGTATGAATTCGAACTATGCAAAGCTTCTATTAGTACCAAACGTGGACTGGGGGTGTTGCCATTCATACCCGGACGAAGGCATATTCTGAAAAGGCTATTTCTGATATTTACCGGTGACGGGAGTCGAACCTGCAATCAGCAGTGGATCGTGCGGCCTACCCTCAAATCACTAGAGCAAGCCGTCATGATAATATTTTGATGTGAAACATTTAATGACGCGCTTGGCGAGTGAGAGCAACTGTTGATGCCGTGATACGAAAACTTCGAGCAGCTCCGTGGCTCCTCGGTTATTTCCGCTGCTTAGACTCCGCCCACCGGCTGATTCCGCTCACTCGCCGCTACGACGCTTCTCTCTCTCTTCTACTCTAATTAACATAATGTTTCACATCTGCCAGGCGTCCCGCAACGGCTACTGTTTTTTTTTGTTGGCTTAACATTCAATTGACATGTTTTCTCGCTCTTCATTATATTATATCCTCTTTCAGGAAATAAAATTAAAAACAATGAATTTTAAGGAATGGCTGTCCTTGCAATTAGCTCGTATTTTGCCAGTGTCATTTCTGAACGAAATATATTTGTAATTGTAACACTGACAGCCTGTCAGTCAGATAGTCAACATAACCTATAAACCCTATTACCTAAATGAAAAACACACAAAAAAACATGAGTGGAAGACACATATTACGGTCTGTATATTGCAATTTTACTAATATATTGCCATCAAAACACAGTCTCATCAAAAACAACCGGTTATTTGTATCAATATATCGAGTTACTAGCAACAACTACAGTACTAAAATTCAAAGTGATATTGAAGAGAAAAAACACTGTAATGTGGGGACAATCGGTCATGTAGACCACGGGAAGACTACCCTGACTGCTGCCATAACAAAGGTTTTGGCGAACGATGGGCTGGCCCAGTTTATTTCTTACGATGAAATCGACAAGGCGCCGGAGGAAAAAGCCAGAGGTCAGTACTCACAAATGTTTATTATCTACCTACTTTATTCATATACTTTAATAAATCTTCCGATTAGAATTTGGTTAAGGTAAAAAAAAATTAAGTGGGCAGATGGTAAATTTGCTTCAAAGATTGCTAACACTAAATACTGTAGATCAGGGCTGTCCAAACTTCATACCTTCGCGGGCTAATTAATTTAACCACAAAAGCTGGAGGGCCGCAGATAAAAATATTTTCAGTTTTCATGTAAAAAATATACAGGGTAATCATTTCTTTAATGTTTAAAGTGTAGTTTAATGTATTAGTTCTTTGTTCATTTATCTTTAACAGTCATATTGACATCAACATTCATTGCTGCCAGATGCATTGCATGAAGAAGTGACTTAACTGACAGTGAAGATCTATACTTAGATTTTATAAAATTCATTGTTGAATACACACTTTCACATTAATAAGTGCTGCCCTGATCCCAATTTCAAGCCAAAATTTGTTAGTTTGGGGAAACGATAGCCAAAGATCTTAAAAAATCCATTCCTGTTTCTGTCAAAAACTATTTTTAACCGACTTCAAAAAGGAGGAGGTGCTCAATTCGACCCATATATTTTTTTTCTGATTAAAACATGCGTCGCGGGCCGCATGAAAACAGCAGCGGGCCGTTGTTTGGACAGCCCTGCTGTAGATATTTTAATCTATTTGCAACAGTCTTGACAAAAGGCCATGATGCAAAATAAAAAACAACTTTTATATTGAAACAATCCTCAAAGTTCTTAGGTAGCCCATACACATCGCACACCACATAGTTTGTAATACACGCCCATACATTCCACCACACAACACAAGACATCACACACCCATACATTCCACCACACAACACAAGACATCACACACCCATACATTCCACCACACAACACAAGACATCACACACCCATACATTCCACCACACAACACAAGACATCACACACCCATACACGAAAATCATATAATATGAATATTATTAAAATTATTGCATTAAATTTAAATTTTTCGCATTACACTGTCATTTAACAGTTCCCACCTATGTTTAATTTGTTTTAAAATTGGTTACCTGCG
This sequence comes from Ptilodon capucinus, assembly GCA_914767695.1. Lineage (NCBI taxonomy): Eukaryota > Metazoa > Arthropoda > Insecta > Lepidoptera > Notodontidae > Ptilodon > Ptilodon capucinus. Next base: position 2,658,543 of record OU611830.1, on the reverse strand, counting down.
AAACAAGCTTGCTTAGTGTAGGAAATAAAGCTTGGTTTAGAAATTGTTTAAAACTAAGCTCTTAAATTGTTAACTTTATTTTTAACTTTGTTAACTTTGTTAACTTTGTTTGTTTCATTTTAATTATAGTAACACATGTACTAGTGTGCTAGATTACAATTTAATATGAATAAATATATTTGACCGCGCCCAAGTGGACTTTAGGGAGATTACCCGGAAATATGGGTATTATATTTTTCCCGCGGAACCCTAATGCTTTTTCTAAAATTAAAGTAGCCTAAGTTACGCCTTGGAACGTCAGCTATTTGTCAGTGAAAGCACTGTCCCATTGAAATCGGTTCAGCCGTTTAGAAGTTTACCTCAAACAAACAGACAGACAGACAGACAAATAATTTTAAAATTGCGTTTTCGTCATAGGTATCGTATATACTTTCATACGCATTTGGTAAAAAAGTGTTATTTTGATATTACAAACAGACACTCCAATTTTATTTATTTGTATAGATTGTATAGATGTATAGATAAAAAAAAAAATTGGACAATATCTACTTACAATTTGGAAAAAAAATCTAGGTATTTGAATATCCTCAAATAACACATACACATTGTATGATCCCAAACTTACCAAAGCTACTATGGCTACTGTGCAATGGACAGGAGGTGATCCCAGCTACACCTAAACCATAGCAAATTCATAAAAGGCCATTTCCAAAATTTGTGCCACTGGCTGGTATCAAACCTGCAACCCCCTGGTTCATTGTTTATAACAGCTGATACTCAAACCACTAGAAGCTGTTGCCAATTTGCCATTGTTAATTTCAGGTATAACAATCAATGCTGCTCACGTTGGCTACAGCACAAAGCTACGTCACTACGCTCACACAGACTGCCCCGGCCACGCTGACTATATCCGAAACATGATATCCGGAGCTTCACAAATGGATGCTGCTATCGTGGTGGTGGCTGCTAACGATGGACCAATGCCACAGACAAGAGAACACTTGTTGCTTGCAAAACAAGTCGGGATTAAATATATATTGGTGTATGTTAATAAGGCTGATCTTGTTGATAATGAAGTAAGTAAAGATGCCTTTTCCCCTCTGTGGCGCCCTAGTTGCCACCCTTTTCCGCCTTTAAGGCCTTGGTTGGAGTGCACTCTGCGCTCGCCACTCCTCCGGTAAAGCTGTAAAGGCCACCTCACGGCCAACAGCGTAGTCCATAAAAAAAAAGATGCCTTTTTAGGGTACCATACCTAAAAAGGAACCTTTTTAAAATCGTTTTGTTGTCTGTCTGTCTGTCAAGACCCTTTTTCTCATGAACGTGTGTAGTTATCAAGTTGAAATTTATAACAAAGACAATACCTTGGAGCAATACCTTGGAGCTGTATAAAAACCGGCCAAGTGCGAGTCAGACTCGCGCACGAAGGGTTCCGTACCATTATCTACTATACAAATAAATAAAATTTAAGTGTCTGTTTGTAATATCAAAATAACACTTTTTTACCAAATGCGTATGAAAGTATATACGATACCTATAACGAAATCGCAATTTAAAAATGTTTTGTCTGTCTGTCTGTTTGTTTGAGGTAAACTTCTAAACGGCTGATCCGATTTCAATGGGACTTTCACTGACAGATAGCTGACGTTCCAAGGCGTAACTTAGGCTACTTTAATTTTAGAAAAAGCATTAGGGTTCCGCGGGAAAAACATAATACCCATATTTCCGGGTAATCTCCCTAAAGTCCACGCGGGCGAAGTCGCGGGCACAGCTAGTTATCTATAAAAACGGTATAAAAATCACGTTCGGAGCCCCCTTAAATAATTATTTTATTTTCCATTTTTAGTATTTGTTGTTATAGCGGCACCATCTGCATACATCATCTGTGAAAATTTCAACTCTCTAACTATCACGGTTCATGAGATACAGCCTGGTGACAGACGGACGGACGGACGGACGGACAGCGAAGTCTCAGTAATAGGGTTCCCGTTTTACCCTTTGGGTACGGAACCCTAAAAATCAAACTTCTAAGTTAACACAATCAAAAGATACGGCAGTTTGTGTTGCATATTTAGTACATTTTCAAGGGAATGAAAAACCTATAGGGTACTTTCCGTTGACCTAGAATCATGAAATTTGGCAAGAAGCAATGTTTGATTTAACAGGCAAAGGGGGAGAATCTAAAAACAGTAAATTTAGTACAATACAGTACAATAGTTACAACGCTTAATTATTATTATTTTCCGATTACAAACTTATTTGCAGTTAGTTTGTATTGGAACAACAGTATACCAACGGCAAAGTTAAGTTTGTCTTTCTATGCAGTTTATCATTTGAAGGCAAGGCTTTTGAGCAAGGTGAAGGAAAACATCGTGAGGAAACCTGCACGTCTATAGAAAGGTGTGTGACGTTCACCAACCCGCACTGGGCCAGCGTGGTGGACTATAGCCCAAAAATCTCCCTCGTATTGAGGGAGAATGTGCCCATTATAATGGTAATAGGCTCGCCCCCTATTACATTGGGACCAAAGTACATCGGCGAACCTCAGCCTACCCCTTCGGGGAAAATAGGCGTGATGATGTTTATATAGTTATTAATTATTTCAGTTGCTAGAATTAGTCGAGATAGAAATGCGAGAGTTGTTATCAGACTTCGGTTACGATGGTAACACAGTACCTATGATATACGGATCAGCTTTAAAAGCATTAAATGGTGAAGATTCTGAACATGGTAAGATTTCTATAAATACTGTCCGGTACGCGGTACCCTAATTCTTTTTCTAAAACTAAAGTAACCTTAGTCACTCCTTGTAACATCAGCTATCTGCCAGTGAAAGTCCCATCAAAATCGGTCCAGCTGTAGGAGTTAATCCAGAACAAACGGATAGCAATTAAAATAAATGCATTTTCGTTATAATTAGCTTATATACTTACTTAGTTTTATATGCATTTCATGGGGAGAGAGCCTATTTTTAAACTTTACAGGAGAGCATAGGTACTCATTCGACGCAGAAAAGATAGCTGATTCCAAATTTGTATATAATTCAATATCGCCTAAAAGTAGCCTTTCACACCTCGATTTACTAAAACTGTTAGGTTAGGCGCGTACTAGGCAGCTATGGCACTAGGCAGCCAGGCTGCCCAGCCAAAATATTTGCGCAGCCAGTTATAGCAGCCAATCCACGACTATTCAAGATCCTCTGTATCGAAAGTAATTTTTTTTAAAGTTTGAACCCAAAATACGTCTGGCTGCTACAACTAGTGCGCGGAGACTGACGGCAGCCACACACATTCACCTACACACGCTATGGCTGCGCGCAGCCAGCTGGCAGCCGTGCGAACAGGCGCATTTTATTGGCTCCCGCAGCCGAGATTTCGTGGCTGCCTAGTGCGCGGGCTCCCATACAACGTCATATGTTCGTCCGGCTGCCTAGTGCGCGCCTAGCCTAATCTGAAATTGCAAACAAACACTTCAATCTTATTTATTTGTATAGATGTTTTAGTGTTCGATTTTGTGTATACAATAAAAAAATCCGGCCAAGTGCGAGTCGGACTCGCGCACAAAGGGTTCCGTACCATCATCTATAAAAACGGGCAAAAAATCACGTTTGTTGTATGGGAGCATCCTTAAATATTTATTTTATTCTGTATTATAGTATTTGTTGTTATAGCGGCAACAGAAATACATCCTCTGTGAAAATTTCAACTCTCTAGCTATCATGGTTCATGAGATACAGCCTGGTGACAGACGGACGGACAGCGAAGTCTCAGTAATAGGGTTCCCGTTTTACCCTTTGGGTACGGAACCCTAAAAAAAATGTTGCATTTTTTTATTTTTATTTATTTCAGGTGTGCAGTCGATACGAAAACTTTTGAACACATTGGACGAATATATCCCACCTATAGTCAGAGATCTGGCATCTCCGTTCCTAATGCCCATAGACAACGCGTTCACGGTGCCCGGCCGGGGCACCGTTGTCGTCGGCACTATCAAACGAGGCGTCATGAAGAGGAACGACGAGGCAGATTTATTGGGTTTCGGTTATAACATTAAGACAACTCTATCGGATATACAGATTTTTAAAAAGAGTGTTAGTATGGTGAGTTTAGAATCCAAATTCAAAGTTTGAACGGTTTCGGCGTTGAAAGGCAAAACCTTATAATTTGGTTTTGTTAACTTATAATTAATGACTTTGAAAAGGCAATAAGTTAGCAATGGCTTAGGGCGTCGCGAACCACTTTGGCTAGCGTTGCGACGCTTTTAGGTTGGTGTCGCGACGCCCTTATGCAGTCGTCTCGACGCTCTAACGCTGGCGTCGCGACGGTTTTAGGTTAGCGTCGCTACACCCTTATGCAGACGTCTCGACGCTCTAAGGTTGGCGTCGCGACGCCCTTATGCTGACGTCTCGGCGCTCTAAGGTTGGCGTCGCGCCGCTTATAGTTAGGCGTCGCAACAAGCTTATGATGGCGTCGCAACAAGCTTATGATGGCGTCGCGAAACCCTTAGGTTGGCGTCGTGACGCCTTTATGCTGACGTCTCGACGCTCTAAGGTTGGCGTCGCGACGCTTATGATGGCGTCGCGAAACCCTTTGGTTGGCGTCGTGACGCCTCTATGCTGAAGTGGCGACGCTATAATATTAGCGTCGCAACGCGATATTAAATTTAGGGGCAATAATTTCACAGGCGCTAGCTGGCGACAATGTTGGTGTCCTACTCCGCGGTATGAAAATGAAATCCGTGGAGACCGGAATGCTTTTAACTGCCACCAAGAGTTGTCAGATGAGCAATAGTTACGTGGCGAAGATATACTTCCTGACCAGAAGCGAGGGGGGCAGGAAGAAGCCGGTCTTCTCGAAGTACTCTCAGCAGATGTTTAGCGGCACCTGGAACATTGCTTGCAGACTTGATTTGGGTGAGCGTACTCTTCTATTATAAATCATCACGCCTGTGTTCCCTGAAGGTGTAGGCAGAGGTGCACTGCATTGCACGTTCATTTCGCTGATTTATTTTGGTCCCAATGTAATAGAGACGAGCCTATTGCCATTATACCGAGCACATTCCCAGTCGAGGGAGAAATCGGCCATAGTCATTATCTGGCCCGGTGCGGTTTGGTGAACTTCACACGTCATTCTTCACGTTATTGATGGTATTCACACAGTCTGGGGACGCCCGCGTCAAAATGTTAGCCAATACTAAAACGACTCGTAGCAAAAAGTTCATTCTTTAATGAAATGTGTTTTTAAATATAGAAATTCAATCTTTATGAATACTGACATAGAGTTTAGATATTGGAACAATATTGTGCAGGCAATGATATTCTAGTAAACAGATATGTTATGAGCGCGCAAAAGTGAAGACTCGAATACTTCTTAATTAGGACGTATTCGTTGACAGATGAATGTTACATCACATAGAAGCGCAAGTGACAACACTAGCTATCTCTTTCTTCTCGTTGGTTTTATCAAGCCATCTCTTTTGCACATTTCTACGTGTTGTGAAATGTAAAATGAATGAATAGTGTGTATGTGTGCTGCCGCTGTTACGCGGAACACTTTTTTCGGTTGTTTTGTGCGTGTATAACATATCTGTTTAATAGAATATCATTGTGTGCAGACCTTTAAATCAAGTTTATTGGCTACAGATCCGACAGTGAATATGATGATGCCAGGCGACCACGGCGAAGTCTACTTAACATTGCTCGAAGATATGTTCATGACTCCAGGCCAGCCGTTCACGATCCGCGAAAATAATGTAACAGTAGCCACGGGCATTATAGTCGATAGATTGAATTCGATAGACGTCCCCAAAGGTAAACTTGGGAAAGTTATTATGAAGTACGAGGAGTGACAATATTATTAATGTAATTAAAATTATTACTTAGATCCATTATCAAATATCTTGGAGTATTTAGGAGCCTGACTACTAATAATATTGGTCCATCAACAATAATCACATACTCATCGTAGGATACCAAACTAAGCAAAGCTTGTACTATTTGTACCATACAATGGACAGAGAAAAGAAAGAAAGAAAAAAATGTAAACTTGACAATTTGTAAGTGCCCCCATAGGCCTATACAGAATAAATGATTTGACTTTGACTTCCCAGTTACATCCAGGCTGGGGCTAATTCCGAAAATTTGCTACTAGCAGGAATCGAACCCGCAAATGCCGAGCCGAGCCGCCTACGCTCAAACCACTAGGGTTATTTGATGAAACGATGAGAGAAAGAAGCGATGTGGGGATTTTTTTTAATTTTCCATGTGATTAGGGTTCCGAAATTCGGCATGTACTTTTGATGATGATCCAAGGTGTTTGAAAATGTTATATCCCCATGTAGATATTGTTAATAAATTATTAATGTAGATTGTTATTAAGTACCTACGTTTTTTATTATTAAAATAACGCAACAGTCTATTTGTATCAACCTTAGATTTTCTTGTAAACGGTGGCATCATCGTAGCAAAAAATAACGTCATACGAAACTCCAAAAAAATATCTGGTATATGCCTTTTGAGTAGGTAACTAATTAAAATTTTAATCTGAAAAGGATTGAGAGCCAACAACGGCCGAACCATCACTTCATAAAGCAATATTAAAATAACATTGTTGCAATTGAATCTTTTTAACACGTTATGTGACAAAAAATCAAACTAATATTCAAACAGCCCCCTTACCAACACTTGTCTAGCAGCAATGTTTTCAATATTGCTTTCAGTTTTCGACAGTTAATTAACTCAGTACAAAATCTGTCAATCATTTTCAGTTAATATTGAAACAACAATACTTAAAGAGGTGCCGATAAGGCCCCAGCGCTGCTAATTCTTGATGGTAAAAATAAAACTTCTACTACTACTACTACTACTACAGCCCTTTTTTTTTAACTTCCCACTGCTGGGCGAGGGCCTCCCCTCAATGCGAGGGGGATTCAGGCCATAGTCCACCACGCTGGCCCAATGCGGGTTGGTGAACTTCACACGCCTTTCTATAGACGTGCAGGTTTCCTCACGATGTTTTCCTTCACCGTTTCTTAGCAAGTGATAACCTCGGATGAAAATGAGATTAAAAATAAAACTTCACAGAACATTTTATTCATTATATATTTTTTGTCAGAAGATAATTAATACAGTGCCAAAACAGTAACAAAACATTAGTAAGAAACAAATCAGGACTGCATCTAGCATCAACTACTTCTGATAAACAATAATCCTATGCCGGTCGATTCAAGGACAACATTAAACATTTATATTTTCCACAACATTTTGAACGAGAGTTTGCATAGTTGACTATTATTTATTTTATTATATAAATTGTGAACTAGATTTAATAACACTGATACTCCTAAGGATATTTTCTTTATTTCTCTATCATTATCAAAAGGGTAGTTGTGCGAATGCATTTATTATTTCATTAATACCCGTTATTATTTTTGTGTAAAATTAATTTGGTCAATTTTAAACACATTTAATAAAATATAAGTAGTTTTATATTTTTTACACTTTGTAGGTTAAATAGGCGCGTATTATTCTCTACGCTTTTCAAGGTAAATACATGCAAAATACTTGTAGATATTATTAATGTCCCATGGCGTTTACAATGAATAATACGTCACCATGGGAAATTAATTTATCATAGGTAAAATTACCATAGGAAACTTTCAACAAAATGGTGAATATGTTAGTTTTATTTGGTAGTTTAAAACATGTAGGTACCTACCTACGTAACAAGATAACGCGTACACAACTACCCACATTATAATACTATCCGAGAGCAGTTTCTACGGCGTAACCCACCCACCCCCGTGATCAATGAAACACCTGCCTCCCCATCAAATCAGTCTCGCCACCGTTCCGCGTAGGTATTTATCTAACATTTAATCACAAAATTTTTATGTATACACGGATCTAACACGAAGAAAGAGGACACCGTCAAAATATTAATTTATTATTTATAATATGCGTTGAGCGAGGGGCAACATTGTCCTAGAGAAAGCTCTTTTATCTCACTAACGTAATGGGCAGTGATAGTAGGTATTTTGAATTAGGCCGATCCAGATAAGACAGCTGAGTATATATTAATGTCTCTCTCCAAACATCTAAATTTTTGTCATGAAAATACTTTAGTATTTAAAATTCAAACAAATAACGAACAATGGAAATTCTGGGAGGGTTAAATTTATGAAGATGTCTACATGTCTATGTTGGTCTTCGCGTCTAACGAAATAAGGACAAAGGTCTCTTGGTCTGCGTATGTAAAGGTCACTGATTTCGTCGTACCCCTCGCCCCACACAACGCTATATAAGGTAGGTATCAGCGAGTGAAAGTGAGCTATACTTATACATAATCCTTGGTCCAATGCGATAGCTAACTTGGCATCTTATGAAATACAATAGCTTCCTAACAGTTCATACAGTTAGCGAACGTTTGTGGATGGTGAGAAGGGATCTTGTGAATTCATTGCGTGGTTTGTTTGCAAATATAATATGAACCTGCCTCCTACCAACACATTAGTATTGTGTTGTTGTATAAAAAAATTAACGTTTAATTAATAAACTCATATGCATTTATTTAAAATTAACGAAATGGATGCGGTCTGATAATTTTTTTAAACGAATTCGTTTATAAAGACACACTAAGGTGCAATTCCAGATCAATTGATCCGAGTTTAATTAAAAATGTTAGTTATATTGATGTTTTAACTGAACGCCTTGAGTGTCATTCGACGATTTACATATTCTAGCATGTACTACACGTATTCTGAACAATGAACGCAATGAAATTTCAACCATATTTCAAACGGTTATATGGATTAGTTTTCACCACAACTGGCGTTCGTGAAATGTATGTACTGTATAGAACTTTTTCGAAAAACTTTTACCCGCATTTTGATCCATAATGCGCGTCTCGTTCGTATACTTTAATATTAAAGCGGAAATTGAGTGTAATTATATAAATAATTTTTTTTTTAATCAGCAGAGCAAACATATTGACTTCTAAACATTAATTTTTCAATGTTATACTTATTTATGTATATAGTGAATATAAAAAAAGTGTTTACAAACCATCTGCCAATTATAAAAATAGTTTTACAATTTATCTTATACATACGGTATTATATACGGATACCAACATCATGTGCGACTAATATATAAGTACATTTCTTTGAATATGTTTTATAAGAACCATGGAAAATTATCTTACTGTTACAACAATTAGGGCTATATTTCACCGGGACACCATGGCGGCGCAACCAGTCGCGGCACCGTGGTGTCCGTAAGCTACCAAACTAGACACCAGAGTCGCCACACCACACTGCTACAGTATCAAAATGGACCTCGGAAGAGATAGCACTACTGCTGTATGTACGTAGGAAAAGAGATAGAGAGCGTCACTGGCGGCTGAGTGAGTGAGACTCCTTACAGCGCTATAGTAATTAGTGGTGGCGCGACCAGTAACATTCTGTGCTGCCGTCCGAGCTGGTCGCGCCGCCAAATTGGTTGCGCAACCAAGCGGACACCAGGTGAGTAACTCTCTATAGAGCTGTATACATTTTGTTGGTAGCGGCGACTGGTTACGCTTCCATGGTGTCCCGGTGAAATATAGCCCTTAGTGTCAATGCAAAACATATTTTTTAAACATTTCACGAATTCAATTCAATGCTAATTTTGTGACATGCAAAACAATATACTACTACGATAGTATTTTTAACGTCCCACTGCTGGGCACGGGCCTCCCCTCAATGCGAGGGGGATTCAGGCCATAGTCCACCACTATGGCCCGGTGCGGGTTGGCAAAACCATATTATTTTTAAATAAAGTATATTACCACGGAAATTGATGGTATGTAATACTATTTGGACTATTAATTGAGTTTTAAGGAATTTCAATGTTGCTAAAGAAATCTTCCCTGGCTTCCTTAGCATAACCGTGTAGACATAAGATTTATCTCTTTCAACTGACAGATTTGTCAAGAAAATGACGTCACTTCCGAGCTTTTTGTATTGGACATGGCTCAGTGTGACGTCATGTTCTGGATGAATCTGACAGTTGAATGAGATAAAACTTGTGTCTACGTGGTCGTGCTACAGGCAATACCGTCTTCACCATAAGGGCCTTCATTCTCAGGGGGCCCCGAAGGACCGACAATTTCTCCCACACATTTATTCTCAAAACATTTTTGTCGAGCACATTACACTCTTTTCACAAATCGGTAATCTTATCAGAATTATTCAGTCGGTATTTACAAGGGTATTTAGGTACGACAACTTAGTAAACAATGTTATTATAATTAGCTCTATTTACTTTCCAAAAGGGCCCCAAATTCTTGTGTGCCCAGCCTAGTTTAAGACGGCCCTGTCTACAGGGCTTGGTAATCATTTAAAAAATCATATTTGAATCAGAGACGCGCATTATCAATGTATACATTATTAGCACACACCCACACCACATTGCGTCCTCGCAACACCCGATACCACGGAATTAAGTTTTAATAAGCTCATATAATTCGATATTCACCACAGATAAGTAATATTTTGTATCCATTATAATATAAATATTTCATTAAGTATCTTAAAAAACACATCTATTTTCACCATTTTTAAGGACAGATCCAAAGTTTAGTTGAGATAAGGACTAGCGATAGTCAAACCATATATTTTTTTTAATATCTTTATATCGAGGGGGGAAAGGCTATTTTTTTAACTCTACAGAGAGCATACTAATTCGACGCAGAAAAATTAGCTGATTCCAAATTCAGGGTGTATCAGAAGTCCGAAATAATACTTGAGGTACATATACGGCAGCTCATATGTCGATACTTAAGTGAAGACAGTTTATACCAAACTATCATAGTTTCTGAGCTTTGAATAATTGTTATCGTGTTCTGGTCTTTAGGTACATCCATAACACTATTCAGCAGTGTGAACTACACATACGAGGGGCGGCTACCAGTATTTACAACACAGAACATGCAAATTACACATAGGACTCGAGATATTACGAGTTATAGAAATAGACGATGAAAAAAAAGTTGAAAAGACATGGTCGAATTTCGATAAAAATTTAGACCATTCAGTTGTATACCCGATACTGATGGAAACGTCAAAGTATTATTTCGGACTTCTGAAACACCCTGTATATAAGTCAATATCGTCCAAAAGTGTCGTTTAAGTCAAATAGCCTTTCATCCCTTGATATTATAATACAATAATAGTGTTTGCGCCTACAAAGCTCTGCTAAAAACAAAATAAAAATATAACAAAGAAACAATGATAATAATAAAAACAGAATGCAGTTTACAATGGGCATTTTATAACAGTGGCAGTGTTTGGAAATGCTAACATTTAAAACAAATTGCATTGAATTTCAAAAGAGGTTTATACCTGTCGTGGTCCATCCCTTTCTCGCGTACATGGAGCGAGCGAGACAACATAATTTTATCAGTTCCAGAAGCTCAATGGTTTTGGTATTAATAATACAATTAATGTTATGGCAACAATGAAAGTTGAAATTGTCACTGAATCCGGACTAAATGTAGTGAGATTTCAAACACTGAACAAAAAATGGCTTTATACGTGGATCCCATTACATCTTGTCTCGCAACTGAATGAAACACTGTCGCTTAAAACTTAAAATTATAATAAAAATATTTATTGGTGTCGACAAGCAGGGTGTAGCACCACATTCAAAAACTATAATTACGTAGTAAGTATGCCCTATATAACAAATCCAAACGGCGCTTCAATTCCTGAACAGTGAAAAGAAAGGCAGAAAAAATAAAACCGTTTTTTCTCCGCGCTCGAAAAAACCTGCGTTTCATATAATACTTTGTGTACGCACACCGGTTCACTTAAAATATATGTAAAAAAATTAATTCACCAACACTTACCAACTAGAAAAAATATTATAGAAATTCTCACTTACATTATAAGAGGAACTGGCAAAACAAATCCTGTATTTCGCATCGTATTATTTTTGTTTTTATTTCTTTTTATTCAATTGAATATAAAAAAAAGGAAACCAAATTTGGTCCTCACGTACAAAATTCACGATGCCATTCCTATATATTGGACAGAACTTTTCACTGTACGCATAAGCAAAAAAATATTAGTATAGACTATGCACGCTAAACAATGGCTCAAAATATTAAATCCACTAAATACCCAATAGAAAAAAAAAAACAATCTGTCTACGCGTTATCGCAAAACCCCGTAGAAGTATTGTTAAAACTTAAGAATCTAGTAGAGTAAGATTTAAAATGGTGGCTGACCGCACGCATCTGTCAGGACGACTGGCTCGAACATATCACAAATAGACTACCTAAACAGCACCCTTTGCATGACCGTGTAGACATAAGTTTTATCTATTTCAATTGTCAGATTTGTCGAGAAAATGATGTCACTTCGAGCTTTTTGTACTGGATATGGCTCGGTGTGACGTCATTTTCTCGACGAATTCGACAGTTGAAAGAGATAAAACTTATGTCTACGAGGACATGCTACAGGGCCAGGACTAACCACCGTTATTGTCCACACTCATTCAACTATAAATACTATCATTTGCAACTAATATTTTAAAAAAATAACATCCCATATAGCTTCACTAAGAATCCACAGTATCAAAAAGTGATTAAAATTGGTTTAATTAGTAAAGAGTATTTTGTGCACACAATACTTCAAATGGCGCCCGACATGGGACACCATTTTTGGCGCCCAACGCGGGACCATTCAATTGGCGACGAGAGACGTCAACAATAAATATCCGCCACCTAAGAGAGGACTGACACATCAATTATTATGCTAAATAGTTACACTTTTCATCTATACGAGGATTCTTTTTAATACGGATATATTTAAAAACATGTTACTATTATATACGTACCATAAGCTTTAGGACCGTATCCACCTATAAACTAACTTTACCTAATGGCAAAGGCTTATAACCTTATCGCTTACTACACAACTAGCATCGTTTAAAATAGATAAAAAACCACTACAATACACAATGTTGCAGGAATAGGTGTACTATCTGAACAGTGATTCTATGTAGTTTTTTTTTTCTACCAAGTTTTTTCAACCTTGTTCAGTTATTTTTTATGTTTTTTTTTTATATAAATATTCATCCGTAGATTATTATCAAATTCGATAAAGCTCTAAGATTGATCCACATTCACATAAAATTACTCAGAACTCGGAAGTTCGGGGAACACTGAAGCATTGCTTTTGAACGCCAAACATTTTGGACAAACCCCTGACATTGGGTACAATAAAAAACTAACATTCAGTTAATATTCAAAGGTCCTCAACGAGTCTTCGACGTATAAATGCGTGAAAAACGGCTGCCAAGTCGAGGAACATTTTGTTAAAACTTAAATCTCGGAAATTCCTTTATTGTAACCGACAGACGCCCAGACGTCGAGACGTAGACGCGAAAGCTATAAGATTAAATAATTAGAGAACCATTTATCCAGTCTTGCTAAACGGTGTAAAACCATAACTATAAACTCTAATACGTAAAGAAATCTAGCTGATCACACTAGCGTGGTGCGTTCACGTATCATTTTGTACATTCAGGATTTTAAGAGCATACCATTGCATTTCTATAAAGGGATTAGAACATCGGTGGAGACTACTGCAACGACATTGAAATACATCGACTATTTGAATATCGAAGAACAACTAAGTTTTGGCCATCTCGTTCTAAAACGACGATTATACTATGGAGCACAATATAACAATGACTAAATCCTTACTCTTATCAAAACACCTACACATATGAGATTTCAATTTAAAAGTAGGTTTCGAAAACACCCTTCGATATTCAAGTTTTTTTTTTTAAACACCAAGTGCATCTTTTTACGTAAATTGCTTTCCGATTTTTTATGTGTCCTATATAATCTATGTCGAGGAACGGACAACACTCAGCCGCGTCAGAAAGCAACACTCACGTAGGGTACGTCAAAATTACAGTTATAACATCGATATCAAAGTACGAAAATATTTTGCAAACAACGTCTATCCACTAAACAATTTTCAATTCATCTAAACATTGACTAATAAACAAAACAAAATAACAATTGCTATTCAATGATTGCCCATGCATTTTACTATCTAAAAACATCTAGCTTTCATACGTTCTCTTAGGTAATTAATTGTAGCTATGTTGTTGGCTTAGATCGCATCTTGAAGGGCAGAGGAAAATACATAAAACCACATCAAAATCGTCTGGGGAAATACTACACAGTTTATACAAGAAAAATGCAATTTTCCACTGACAGTTAAGCGTGAAAATCTACACGCATATCAAAGAGGCCGCGAGTACCTACTATACTTAAATTATTTTTAATATAAAGCGATTTTTATAAAATACACTCTAAGCGGAGTCAAATGTACCCTATTCTAATTGTGTTTAGATGCAAAATCCTCTGCCCTAAGTTACGTACCATAAATAACAGCACTCGAAACTCGTTTTACGTATAGTCACAAAGCGGCAGGTGAATTTCAAAGTACAGTACACATTATGTAACCCGCAATCTATATTCAATCGACCATTTTATCCTCACCGAACATTACCTAGCACCTTTTAATGTATACGCCACAGATTAAAATATATTTAGCGGATCACAGTGACCAGAGGAAGTCGGGACGAATCACTGTTAAAATTATGGATCTAAATTCCCTCCCTCATTAGAATCATTTCCTTACTTATCTCATAACGTCTTAAAAGCATTCAATATTGGCTTTGAATTAAGTACGGACATAGTTTTGGTATTTTTTTTTTTTAGAATTTTAAGGACTAACAGGACTTTTTTTTTAAATATTATAATTAGGTTATATCACAAAATATTCTTAAGAGATATGCTGTTTTAAGCGTTGGTCATTGAAGTTCAGAAATTATATTTTACACGTTAGGTATAGGTATAAATATTTTATGTATATATTTAATTAGCGTACATTTTACCCTTAAAGGAGAACTTATAATAATCTTACGTGGGTAAAGATTAATGCAAAAGCGTAGCATGGAAATTACTATCGGACCGAAATGCGTTTTTAGGAGGCTTATGCTATGAAAAATTCCAATATTTGTGGACGGAAGGAAACGTTATTGAGCTAAAAATAAATTATGGGCTACGTCTGTGAGCCAGTTGTCTCCTCATCGGGGCATTGCAAGTTTCACAGCCTTCAAACATTAAAGCATGAAGATACACTTCGAATATATCTTTGTTACAGGCCAATATTTGAACAATTCTATCTAAATATATTATTATTATTTAGTGCAGTTTTTATAACGGATTAAAATTAAATCAATAGTGCACAAAATAAACAATATAAAAATTAAGTACTTACCATACACCTTCAGATATATTATTATAATAAAAAAAATACCAGAGAATTGTTATTCAAAGAAAACCTATGTCTATTTTCGAGTAGGATTTTAATATAAATGATCGGAATAAAATATACTTCAAAAGTCCAGTTGCTAACGTTCGACATGTAAGATGCATGCCAAAGCTTTTGGGGAGGGCAAGTATAAGGGCAAGCAGTGGTAGCCGAGAGATCGAACGCACGCCTTGCAAATCAAAGTGTGCAGGTTCTAACCCCGGCTCGCACCCTCTGGGTTTATGTGCGAATCTCATTTTCATCCGAGATTACCACTTGCTATGAAACGGTGAAGGAAAAACATCGTGAGGAAACCTGCACGTCTATAGAAAGGCGTGTGAAGCTCACCAACTCGCACTGCGCCAGCGTGGTGGACTATAGCCCAAAAATCTCCCTCGTATTGAGGGAGAAGGTGCCCGGTATAATGGCAATGGGCTCGCCCCCTATTACATTGGGACCAAAAATACATCGGCGAAGTGTGGGCGCACTACAGTGCACCTCTGCCTACCCCTTCGGGGAATACAGGCGAGATGATGTATTATTATTATTAAGTATAAATATTTCCATTAGAAACATGCTTTCACGACCGGTAAGTACAATTTACTATTTTAAAAATACGCAATTTTAAGCTATTCATTTGGTTATTAAGCATTCAACATGGATACAATGCCCCGATGGGAACGTTAATTATTTTTAAATGAAGCTAGTTGTGGAACACACTTGTCCCCCTTTCTTATATCTAAAAGGTATATATGCAAGCTTAACTCATAGCCGGGTTATGTAATTCATTATATGATTGTCTTTATAAATATAAAGGTAAATAAATTCATTTTAGTATGTAAACTTAAATAATTAAATGTGTAGGCTACAATGAAATTGCTGTGTTAATCATTTAATAAACAAATATGCACTTTATACCATAGATAGGAGAGTATAAAACGCAAAATAGAATTAAGAAACCTTTAGGACCAGTGGTGGGATAAAAACTCAAAACAATAAACTTTTACAACAAGTGTAACCAAAGTCTGAAATAATACTATCTGATAGTATTGACCACTGAATAGTATAGAACTCTTTCTCAATATAGGTTTTTTTTATGAGATAGGGAGGTAAACGAGCAGACATTTCACCTGATGGTAAGTGATCAACGCCGCCCATGGACACCTGCAACACCAGGGGCATCGCAAGTGCGTTGCCGACCTTTAAGGAATGAGTATGCTCGTTTCTTGAAGATACCTAAGATATCGTAAATATCATATGCCAGATTTTCATTTTTTTTAAAACCACTCTTTGACGAATAGGTGTGTGTGACACAAATTTGAATGCCTGTATTTCTGAAACTATGGTAGTCACGTCATGTCTGTGAGATACCTAAAATATTATTTCCGACTTTAGGTACACGCCGCATACAGCAGCAGTGGTAGCCGAGTGGTCGAACGCACGCCTCGCAAATCAAAGTGTGCAGGTTCAAACCCCGGCTCGCACCTCTGGGTTTAAGTGCGAATCTCATTTTCATCCGAGATTACCACATGCTATGAAACGGTGAAGGAAAACATCGTGAGGAAACCTGCACGTCTATAGAAAGGCGTGTGAAGTTCACCAACCCGCACTGGGCCAGCGTGGTGAACTATAGCCCAAAAATCTCCCTCGTATTGAGGGAGAATGTTCCCGGTATAATGGCAATAGGCTCGCCCCTTATTATTACATTGGGACCAAAAATACATCGGCGAAGTGTGGGCGCACTACCGTGCACCTCTGCCTACCCCTTCGGGGAATACAGGCGTGATGATGCATAGGGGCTTGTTAACAGATAATACTATTTGTATATTGTATATTGCACAAATATTAATGATTACGTATTTTATTAATCATTTAACAATTTAACACATTTTTGTTGATGTCAAATTTCATTGTAGCCAATTCTATTTAATGAATTCATTTAAAACAATAAAATTAAAAATATATCTTTATGAATAGCAAACAAAACAAAAAAAAAACACATCGTAAGTAAGACAGTGATAATGAGGTAAATAGGTACTGTTATATGGCAACATCGGAAAACAGTGAAGTATTTTTATATTAAATATAGTCAGCTTTATATAGGACTCGCAATTAAGTAATTGGCTAAAAACTAATCACCCTTTATTAATTACAACATTGTGCTATTTTTTTCAATATAATAATAATTAACCTTTGACCACACCCTCTGTGCATTTGATTGTACTAACCTTTTTAAATATTGGAAGCATTTTGTTGTATGAAATTGGTCAGATTTGAAAAAAAAAAAATTGGTTATTGGTAGTTTCATAAGAGAATTGCAGTATTTTATTATATGTTTTTTTTAAAATTCGTTCAATAAATACTGAGTTGTTTCTAAATTTTTTTTTTTTTTACTTTTACCTGAAATCATGATGGATCTTTACCGTGGAATTTAATTTCAAACCAACCCTATAATTCTAGTGCGCTTATGAAATAAATAGATTTATTGCACACGAAAATGCATCACTAGTAAAGAATAACTAAAATTAAATATATAGCCTTAAACTCATGAACGTATGTCAAAGGGACTGAAGTGTGACTCTTTATGCATAAAAACCTAGCAAAACCGACGAAAGCGACTATCTCATTTCATTGTGATCTGAAATATTTCGTCAAGGTCGTTAGCGTTACATTTTAAAGTAATTTTTATTTTAAAAATTTGCTTTCTAAAATTATATTTTCAATTTGCCTGTTTTCTTAAAATTTTGGTTGACGTGAGATTTTATTTTTTTAAAATATTTTTGGGGAGTGTCACGTCTAGTTTTAATCACATTCTACGTTCATGATGAAACAAAAAGAGAATTAAAGGTCTGCATAATAACGTTTCTCATTTGGTACACGACATCTAGGTTTAAAATGCATGCACACATATTATATAGAAAGGCACTACACATGAACGAATACTATTCAGAAAATCTACAGCCATTTATAATTTAAGAAAAATTGCACACGCATAATGCTTATTAGAAACATATTTGGCTGATTTCCCATGGGAATCAACACAATTTACCGCGGTAAATCATCTCTGTTTCCTCATTTACCGCTAATTTGATAAAATTCGAGCATTATATTTGGTAAGTAAATATTATCGTAGAAAGAAAACTTTTATTCCCATGGTAAAAATCAACAGACCGGCACAACAACGCGACCCATAATGAAAAAAAAAAAAAATTAAAACTATTATTTGTTCTTACATACTAAAATGAACGAAAGATGGAAGATATCGTTTAAAACTACATTACTAACGGTTTTGGTTATGGACTGCGCGCGGGCAGTTCTTGTGCACTCCACGAATGGAAATTAAAGCATTGACAGCGTTTATTTAATCCGAAAATCCCTACATTTCTTCGGGAAATTTCTTTTTTTTTTCTTAGCGTTTATAATCCTTCAGCGTTTAACATGCAATGAAATAGAGGATTTCATTAAAAAATATATAATATGTAAATAGAAAAAAAAAACGAATCCCATACATATTGTTATAAGGAACTGACAATTTAATTATGTCAATTCGTTTTGGCTATTTCTACTTAGAAAACGGGTGCATAATAATATTATTAATTTACATTTTCCTAATATAATTTTAATAGTTTCGTTTGCACTTCAGCACGCGAGTATACTTTTAAGAAATGCAACAGCAAAAAGAAAAAAAAAATTTAATGAATTGACAAAAACTAGCCGACCCGTCTTACGCAACGAACTTACCTTAAAATTAATGATTAATATCGATTATTACCTTTGATCAAAGTAAAAACATTCCACTATTATAACAGCGAAATATGCATTATGCCAGCAAGTAAATATAGATCTTTTATGCATAACAATAAAGATAATAATCGATATAATTCATTTATCAAATCGATTCCTAACACCGTCGTCCGAATAAGCGCTAACTATCGACTACACAAAATTCATTCGAATTTAAATTCATTGTTTTTTTTTCTTTATAATTTTCAATTAAATAAATAAAAAGTGATACACTTACATGCTAATAGTTCATAACTTCATTTTATTATACTTTTGTTATTCGCACGACCTGTTACCGGAGTAACATGGAAAAATCACATTTATGTAAGGGTTTTTTTTTTTATATTATTACGAGTCGGTGTGAGCGAATGAGGGAAACGATTATTTATTATTTCAGTTCAGTCAATTTGAATACATAAATACTTTATAATCATTTTTTTTAGGATGACTAGATGCTGTTTTTATATTTTAACACGAAAGCTACCGCTCGCATTCACGTCAAGTGATTCATTATTTATGTTTCGCCTAATTCTAATGTAATTCATATAAATAATAATACACACGAATGAGTAATTTTAATATTGAAATTTAAATGCTATTAAATAACTTTTATTATTACTTTTTATTTCCCGTGGGAAAACACATTATAAATAAAACCTTTATTGTGAAGTTTGACATTGCAACGCGACTGTACCATAGACATACAGGATTATTTATTAAGATCCAATCATATTTTTTTTTAAGAATGTTTTTCGAAATTTGAATTATTATTTTTAATTCTGTCGACGATACAGAAGCCTGCTTTTTAAGGCCATTTTATATTGAATCCGCTCACACCAACATATTTGGCAAGTTAATACAACAGCGGCCAATACGACGTACCCATTTATAATAATACTTCAAGCTCTATTCAGATATAGCCGTCGTCCGCTATCACGCCGCCGGCGGTAGCGGACACCGCTTCAGTATGAACAAGCCCATTAAACATTTAATTTGTCAGCTAAGCACGATAAATAAATAAACGCATTTTTGTAACTGGCTGTACACTAACCTATGTTGAGTTTTTTTTTGTATTTATAGTCTGTGCATTTTAAGATGGCAATGCTGTCATTGACCGTACAAAGTAGGTACTCAGTGACAAGTTAGCCTTAAAAAGTGAAGGCAGACTTTACGAAAGGTTCCGTACTTCAGGTATAAGGTTCGGTACTTTAAAAGGGAAAAAGAATAATTTCGTTGTCCGTCTGTCTGTCAAGATCATTTTTCTCAGGACCGGGTAGAGATATCAAGTTATAATCAATACTAAATACATATGCAATGCCTTGGAGCTGTAAAAGAGAACTTGTAAGTCAACACAATCAAAGGAAACGGCCGTTGTGCCGCAAATTTTGACACTCCCAAGGCAATCAAAACCTATAGGATGCTTTCTGTGGACCAGCACCCATAGCATCACTGTGTAGACGTAAGTTTTATCTCTTTTAACAGTCAGATTTGTCGAGGAAATGACGTCACTTCGAGCTCTTTGTACTGGACATGGCTCGGTGTGACGTAATTTTCACGACAAATCTGACAGTTGAAAGAGATAAAACTTATGTCTACGCGGTTATGCTACATGGCCTGGAATTATTCAATCTGGCAACAAGGAATATCTTATAGCGCAAGTATAGAGAACGGAAATCGGAAAACCGTATCTTCATTGCAATTATGTTAAGTTTGTACGGATACCTTTGTAAGTTTGTACGGAAGTTGTTAAGGTCGGGTTTATAAAATAATTAGACTAGCTATTAAGTTTGGCATGTTATGTTAATAGGGAACCCAGCCAACTACCCTACATAAGCTGTATTTATTACCAATTTAAAATGCACAGACCAAACTTGGTCTCTATATACCAGAGGTCTTCGACCTACACTCACTATAATATTTTGTTGATATGATATTTTTATGATTGCAACTATCCCATCGCATTTCTTTTTAAATCGAGGTCGCGCATGACACCTGTCAACGGTCTACGTTTCGTTTTGACAGTGACAGCTATGCAACACTGTCAAAATGTACGCACAATCTTTCAAATGTAGCAAAAATGTTGGATAGGACCATAGAGTAACTAGAAAACCCATATCGACTCCGCCCTACTACGTGTTGTGGCAAATTTTTGACGTTTATCCGCCATTGTAGTTACCTGAACTGTGCCCCTAGTATGCGGCAACTACATAGGGCAACTGCAATGGCGGATTAGATAAACGTTAGAAACAAATTGATACAGGGCAGAGTCGATAGGGCCTCCGTTATACAACTCAATGGATATGACCTTATTCTGTCACACTTCAAACGTTAAATTTGTAAGTTTATATATTACTTTGTTTAAAAGACATTAATTTATGTTTTACGCTGCAAATATTGGCAATCCAGAGATAATATATATAAAACAGTGCACACAAACTGTATACTTATAGAAAAAGGCATTGTGACTTTGTGTAAAAGATTCGCCTCTTTGGCCTTCACACCACGCCTCTTGAAGTAACTAGTTTATAATATTACTTTCAATATTTGACAGTAACTTTAGTACACGATCCGTCAAAAATAGTTAATATTAAAACAACAATACTTTATTAGACCGTGGTAGAGCTATGAATCAAAACTGACAGCGACACGTCAAACTATACAATATTTCATGACAACATATGCAACCAAACCAAATTTATAGACATTTTACTTAAAAAATAAATAGTCTATAAATTTGATTGTTGGATATGCCTATAAAAAAATATTGAATATCGGACCATAAATGCCGTAAGAACTAGAATCGAATGTAGCATTGAGTTAGTAAACTATACTTGTCATTTTTAAAAACATTATAATACTGTGTGATCTCATCATTATAATTGAACCAAGTTATGCCAAAATGTGCCAATCCACGTATGGATACGATGTTGTTTAGTTCATTTCGACATAACTTTGTCCAATTATTATATGATCTAACAAACCATTTGCAGTGATATTACAAAACGTTTTCTATCACAAAAGTATGTTACAATAGCATTGTAACATCATTATAAGTTTCAGTTCATTGGAGGCGAATGGGAAAGGTAATTATTTGAGATTCATTGTATGACCAAGTATAGATTTACTTAGACGCGTATTTATAAACGGAAACTTTAGTAGAAAATTTAGTTTATTATTCAACGGCATTGCAAAGCATTTTAAATGCGAAAAATGCTTTGTATAACTGTTTTATAACATTACGAAATTCTCTATAAATAAGAGCTCAGTACGCTCCATGGGTCACATAAATGATATTAAATCAATCAATCGTTTATAAATACGTTCTTTAAATCCAACACAGTAAATATTACACATTGAACGTTAGAAAGAGATATTCGGCTATGCTCGGCTTTTGTCTCTGTCACTGGGGGGTGTAGTAAGATATCACGTGTATTTATTTTTTCGTCAAACGCGCGATTTCTAGACCGAAAAGCGGCGTGTAGTGTGCTCCTTGACTCGCCGTTGCCAGACAACGTCCTTAATTTCAGAATAAAATTGGATTATACTTTACACCTGTATTTAAAGATCTAAAAATTTTAAGATTCTTTGCAGGTACCAAAGAATACACGTGATTTTGGGTGGCGGGGAGGGTTAGTCTAAAACCTCACCACGTATCACAAAGGGGGGATAAAAAATGATCCAAAAACACCACATGATTAATGGACGTCCCCTTACTGACCAAGAGTTACAGGCTTGACCCATTCAGAAAGACATTTTTAAATGCCCAAGTTCCCCGATTATCTGTTTCTAAAGCTCTGTGTATAACAGTAATTATGGATTGTACAGTGATCGTTTGAAATAAGTTTAATTGATGGGCCCCGTTGCCAGATAGTGGTAGGGATGCCTGTTATGCATAAACCTACCGTCGTACCTCTGGTTCTTCTGATACAAGTCTCGCTGATTCACCTTCCTGTAGTTCTGTGTTCGGCGCGGCTGATTCTTGTCTTGCTGTTTCTCTGTCTGCTTGTTCGTTTGTTTGGTGTCCGCTTTGGGATCGGGCTTTGACGGCTCGTTGGGTTTCTCCTGTGAAGTAAACTTATTATCACGCATGTATTTTTCAAAGGAGTAGATTAAGGTGCACGCGTCGCGACGCCTACTATAAAGCGTCGCGACGCCTACCATATAGCGTCGCGACACCTACTATAAAGCGACACGACGCCTACTATAAAGCGTCGCGACGCCTACTATAAAGCGTCGCGACGCCTACCATATAGCGTCGCGACACCTACTATAAAGCGACACGACGCCTAATATAAAGCGTCGCGACGCCTACTATAAAGCGACACGACGCCTACTATAAAGCGTCGCGACGCCTACCATGTAGCGTCGCGACACCTACTATAAAGCGACACGACGCCTACTATAAAGCGTCGCGACGCCTACTATAAAGCGTCGCGACGCCTACTATAAAGCGTCACGACGCCTACTATAAAGCGTCGCGACGCCTACTATAAAGCGACACGACGCCTTCTATTAAGCGTCGCGACGCCTACCATATAGCGTCGCGACGCCTACCATATAGCGTCGCGACACCTTCTATAAAGCGACACGACGCCTACTATAAAGCGTCGCGACGCCTACTATAAAGCGACACGACGCCTACTATAAAGCGTCGCGACGCCTACTATAAAGCGACACGACGCCTACTATAAAGCGTCGCGACGCCTACTATAAAGCGACACGACGCCTACTATAAAGCGTCGCGACGCCTACCATATAGTGTCGCGACGCCTACCATATAGCGTCACGACACCTACCATAAAGCTTCACGCCGCCCGCTATAAGGCGTCGCGACGCCTACTATAAAGCGTCGCGACGCCTACCATATAGCGTCGCGACACCTACTATAAAGCGACACGACGCCTACTATAAAGCGACACGACGCCTACTATAAAGCGTCGCGACGCCTACCATATAGCGTCACGACACCTACCATAAAGCTTCACGCCGCCCGCTATAAGGCGTCGCGACGCCTACTATAATGTCATAGTGGCTAGCATACCTCTTTAGTTTCACTGGTGGATGGTTTGGCGTTGTTTTGAGTGTTGGACGCGTTCTCCTGTGAAGGCTGTTTGGTGACCGTTTGTACTGAACTCTGGGCTGCGTTGTCCACCTGAAAAATAAAATAAAAAATGTATGAAAATAATTTAAAAAAACTTTTTTTAAAAACAAGCTTTTATTTAATTGCTCTTAGTTTTCGCGTTCTCCTCAGCAAGCCCTTTAATTTGATACCCATACTGTGGTAGTGCAGGAAAAATAACTATTCCGCCATCTTGGATGATCCGCCATCTTGGATGATCCGCCATATTGGAATTAGAATGACGTCACATAGCTAAGCATGCATTGTCATCCAAAACAAGCTTGTATACCAAATTTCAGCTCAATCGGTTAAAGATAACTGATTTGAAATGCAGTTGCAAGATTCCACCCGGACATACATACATTGCAATTTAATATAAAGCTTGTAATAATAAAATATGTATGAAAATAAGTAAGCAGTGCTAGCCTAGTTGGTAGAAGGCACTTTTCTAGTTCTTTCCCCGGGCTCGTACCTCTGGGATTTTTTTATTTCATGTGTCTATGTCATTTTTAGGGTTCCGTACCTAATTTTACCCTATTTTTCCTATAAAGAGTAACCAGTTTCACGCAAAAACTACTGAATGCATTATGATGAAACTTTACAGTATTATTGTTTATAGACCACAAGTTGTGCCCGCGGTTTCACCCGCGCTTGTTACCGTGTAGTAGTGTGATGTTGTAATTGGACTATTCAACGCAAAAATATTTTTTTAATTCGAACCAGTAGTTCCTAAGATTAGCGCGTTCAACCAAACAAACAAACAAACTCTTCAGCTTGATAATATTATATAGTAAATAAAGATAATAACAAAAATAGGCTACAATTTACAAATATATTGAACGATCCAAGATGTTTGTTGTGTGTGTTAATGGATGTTTGTTACTCTTTACCAATAGACTCGCCCCCTATTTCTTGGGCGTACATACATCGGCGAAGAGTGAGCGCAGTGCACATCTACCTACTACAAGCTAGTAGTACGTAAGATTTCTAGTGTTGATGCAAAGGCGATGCCTGCTCTCATGGCTTTGCTGCTCTTGAGAATGTATTACATACAATCCTTAACTAACTACAGCCCTTTTAACGTCCCACTGCTGGGCACGGGCCTCCCCTCAATGCGAGGGGGATTCGGGCCATAGTCCACCACGCTGGCCCAGTGCGGGTTGGCAGACTTCACACATCGAGAACTAGTCAAGTTCCCTCAAACGTGCAGGTTTCCTCACGATGTTTTCCTTCACCGTTTCATAGCAAGTGATAATCTCGGATGTAAATGAGATTCGCACATGAAACCCAGAGGTGCGAGCCGGGGTTTGAACCTGCACACTTTGATTTGCAAGGCGTGTGTTCGACCACTCGGCTACCACTGCTAGTCGCCACAATCCTTACTATTTATCATTTTGAAAAGAGTAACCATTGAGTTTCGTACCGGCTCTTCACAGTGGAAGCAGCATGCCGAACCGGTGGTAGTATCTGACTATTTGTAAGTGCTTTTTGGCCTACACGAATAAAAAAAAGATTTTTATTTTGATTTTGAATGTTACCGGCGTGCAGTCGGCGTTGCCGTGCGCGGCGTGGTGCGGCGCCAGCGCGACCGTGAGAGTGAGGTCGCACCACATGGCGCAGCGAGCTCGCCGCGCGCTCGCGCTCAGCTGCTTCACCGCCTCCGCCAGCTGCAGGATCGCTGCACACACACAATAACAACAATAAACAATAGTCCTACACTAGTCCGTCATCAGCGCAACACTAGTGAGTCACTGGTGCATCACTAGTGAGCCACCTGCGCAACACAAGAGAGTCACCAGAGAGATACTAGTGAAATATGCATCAGTATGACGGGGGTGTGGTTGTTGTATTTGTGTCGGGGGTATGCTGTCTCTCTAAATGGAAGTCGTGTGGCTGTTTGTGACTGTCGGGCGTGTGGTTGTCTCTGACTGTCGGTCGTGTGGCTGTCTGTGACTGTCGGTCGTGTGGCTGTCTCTGAATGTAGGTCGTGTGGCTGTCTCGGACTGTAGGTAGTGTGGCTGTCTCCGACTATCAATCGTCCGGCTTTCTCCGACTGTCGGTCGTGAGGCTGTCTCTGACTGTCGGTCGTGTGAATGACTCTAACTGTCGGTCATGTGGCTGTGTCCGAACCTCAGTCGTGTGGCTGTCTCTGACTGTCGGTCGTAAAGTTGCCTCTGACTGTCGGTCATGTGTCTGTCTCCGACAGTCGGTGTATGTCAGTGTGTACTTACGGTCGGTGCGCAGATATCTGGCGGCGTGGTGCGGATGGTGCGGGGCGAGCTCGCGGCGGCGCGCGGCTTGCACGCCCGCCACTGCACTACGCCACGACAACATAGCGCTTTCAACCTCGCTATGCGGTGCACTGTACACACATTTAAACACTTGTTAAGTCCTACGGGAGCACTTATAATTTGTCAAGTTACATTATATCTTCTAATATAAATTTAAACACCTGTTCAGTCTTATGGGGGCACTTACAAATTGACAAGTTACATAATTTCCTCTAATACCTATCCATTTAAACACCTATTCAGTCCTATGGGGAACTTGCAAATGAGGAGGTGAAGAACAAAACCTCACTTTTCCAATTTTCAAATTTTGGAGAAAACAGTAAAATGTAAATTGAGACAGATTTTTTTAGAGTCTAAAGCTAAGTGTCGTTTTGTTCGAATCTCTCTATTTCAAATGAAAATTTGTATAAGAAAGGTGGTGTTTTTGATAAGGTCTCACTTATTTGTTTTAATCCATTTAACATTTTTTTGCACATAGACTAAAAATTACATAAAAAAAAAATGGAAAAGTGAGGTTTTTTTCTTCACCTCCTCAAATAGTCAAATTACATTATTTCCTTAAATATGCATTTAAACACCTGTTCAGTCTTATGGGGGAACTTACAAATTGTCAATTTACATTATTTCCTCTATATTGCTACCTATACTAAAGCAGTGATAGCCCTGTTGGTACAACGCCCGCCTTGAGCGGGCGCAAGTTCAAATCCCGGGACCGTAACTCTGAGACTTTCATGTGTGAATCTCATTAGCAATAAGGATTACCACTTGCTGAACGGTGAAGGAAACATCGTGAGGAAACCTGCACGTCTATAGCAAGGCATGTGAAGTAGACTATGGCCCAAAAATTTCCTTCGAATCGAGAGAGAATGTGCCCGGTATTATGGCAATAGGCTCGCCCTCTATTACATTGGGACCAAAATACATCAGCGAAAAGTGGGCGCACTGCAGTGCACCGTTGCCTACACAATATAGGCGTGATTAGTGATAGGCGTGTCTATGGAAAATGACAGAAAATATATCATAATTAGCTTTTCCTAACGTCTCACTACTAGTTACGGGCGTCAATATAAAAGATTTTTAATATTGATATGGTCACTATAAGATGTTGTTAGGTTAGCTAATTACATAATAACTTAATAAGACAGAAGGCCCCTTAAATAGGGACTTAATAAAGTAACCGCCTTGGTATTACATGGATCTCACAACTTTTTACGGTAGAAGAACTGAGTTGCGAGACTTGGGTTTTTACAAGTTTTGTTTTAGATGGCATTAGCTTGTTCTAACGTCTCATTACTAGTTACGGGCGTCAATATTTACTTTTGTTACGTCAAAATAACTCACATCTCCGGCATATTTTTGACGTCCTCCCGCCACCCGCTAGGGTCGAAGGTCGCTGGGTCGACACCGGAATCCTTTTCCTTGTCTTCCACCTTCACGTCTTGTCCGCGCTTCAGTACTGTGATCTTGCAATCCTCCTGTTTATTAGGCCTCTTGTTTTGTGCGACGCACACGCTCGCCCGGAGAGTTTCCATCTTACCCATCAACGTTAGCACCTGGAATCAATAATCAGGTTAAAATAGGACTTCAATTTCAATGCCTTTATTGCTAAAACAAGAGTACATAAATTTGATGTGACATGTATTATGCTATAAAGTTTCCATCAGTCCCCTGCTCAGCGCGTCTTTGTGACACAAAGACCTCCTCCAGTTCTTTCCACCTCATTCTGTCTCTTGCTAATTTGGCCCAGAATTGTCCCAAGGATGTTCTTACTTCGTCAGACCACCTTTTTTTTAAGATAAGATAATTTATTTGCTAAAACAATGGTAATTACATAGGTGGTCTTATATAATTAATAAAAGTTCAACATGTTTTTATCATACTGGACGACATGCAAATTTCCAGGATTTTATACTTTCTCAGATTAAAATATACTATAATAATTTATTGAAAAATAAAAATAATAATCTTAAGTAAAAAATTAAAGACATTAAAAAATAAATACAAGAAGGAGAATAAAAATTTGTGTATAAATGTCTAATTCCAAATGTCATAAAAAGAAAGTAGGTATGTCATTAAATATGATGCCAATAAAACTAATAAATGTACAGTAGTCATCACAAATTTTTTTAGGGGTCTGCCTCTTTTTCTTTTTGTATTAAATCGTGGGTACCATTCTGTAACCTTATTAGTCCATTTAGTTACGTCCCTAATAGTGTGGCCTGCCCATCTCCACTTAAGCTTCTTTGTTTTAATTTCAACATCTTCCAGCTTTGTGATGTTTCTCAAAACAGGACTTACTATCCATTAATAAAAGTTTAATAAAAACTTTTTAACAAAAAAATTAAACCGCCGAAAAACTACAAAGCATAAAATAATAAACCTTTTTTATTTAACCTTAATAACTATTTTCTTAAACTATGTAAGTATACCTAAGTCATTTTGGGTCGGCGCCAAACAAGCAAATTAATTAATTAAGTAAAGTGTTGTGTGATGCTCGGCAGCGGCGCGGCGCGACACGTCCCTTCACGAGACGAAAATGCAGAGCGTTCACGGACTTAATGTCAGGGAGACATCAACACGTGAGTGCACTTGTGCGAGTAGTCATACGGAGAGCACAATTTTTGGAATGTTAATGTTTGTCGCTGAAGATTTCACGTTGCATTTTTTAAAATTTAATTTAGTTATTTCTTTAAATTTATTGATCAGTGATTGTTTGGCGCCGACTCAAAATGACTTAGGTATACTTACATAGTTTAAGAAAATAGTTATTAAGGTTAAATAAAAAAGGTTTATTATTTTATGCTTTGTAGTTTTTCGGCGGTTTAATTTTTTTGTTAAAAAGTTTTTATTTTATAATTTTTTGTGGCTATAATCTACTAATTACTACATGCTTAATTTGTGATTACTTTTAAAATAGCTACCTAGCACCTACCTTGCGGTAGTTATTGACTGTTATATAATCCTACTTTAACTATTATTTATTGTATAATATAAATACTTAAAAACAGGCTTTAAAATCAAAATCAATTTTTTTTTAATCGTGTGGCCAAAAAGCACTTACAAATAGTCAGATTCTACCACCGGTTCGAA
Organism: Ptilodon capucinus; assembly: GCA_914767695.1. NCBI lineage: Eukaryota > Metazoa > Arthropoda > Insecta > Lepidoptera > Notodontidae > Ptilodon > Ptilodon capucinus. The sequence continues at coordinate 2,628,888 of OU611830.1, read as the reverse complement.
ATGCTGATTCCACTGAGAAGAGCCGGTAAGAAACTCAATGGTTACTCTTTTTAAAATGATAATTGCGAGTAATACATTCTCAGGAGCAGCAACGCCATGAGAGCAGACAGCACCTTTGCCAAAATACTAGAGAAGAGTTAAACTCACGGCAGTCTAATATTAAATACAAATATAGTCTTTACGCTTAGGAATCTAGTACAGTAGAGTGCGTTTATATACCAACACTAGCTATTGTCCGCGAATTCGTCTGCGTAGAAGTCGAAAATGGTTCTAATAGAATTTATAATTGTTTTTTTTCCGTTATAACGCTATAACATATAAATTATGAGGTAAGTTTTTCATTGAAATAAAACTATTTTACGGAGTCTATCGCGTTTATTTGCTTTATCTGATCTAGAGCCAAATAAGGTATTACACAAACCTCACGATGAATGAGCTTTAGCAGAAATGCAGAGACTGAGAGGTCTACACACAAGAGATTGACAGGTCTAAAGCTCATTTATCGTGAGGTTTTTATTAGGGTTCCGTACCTAAAAAAGTAAAAAAGGAACCCTTATAGGATCACTGTCTGCCTTTCCATCTGTCCGCCTGTGCGTCGTCCACCTGTCCGTCTGTTCGTCTGTCCGCTTGTCCACCTGTCCACCTGTCCTCCTGTCCGCCTGTCCGTCTGTCTGCCTGTCCGCCTGTCCGTCTGTCCGCCTGTTCGTCTGTCCGCCTGTCCACCTGTCCGCCTATTCATCTGTCCGCCTGTCCACTTGTCCGTTTGTCCGCCTGTCCTCCTGTCCGCCTGTCCGCCTGTCCGCCTGTCCGCCTGTCCGTTTGTCCGTCGGTCCGTCTGGATAAGGAAATATTTAAAACCAAAAAAAATTCACCCCCCCATAAACCCACCTTTTCTACCCCATCGTTTAAATTTTTGTTAACAACCCGTATAAACAAAAAGATTTTTCGAAATCGGCTCACTAACGGCGGAGATATGCTGTAGTCCAGAATGCAAACTTTATCACCCCATTTCACACCCTATACATTTTTTTTTTCAAAATTCCTAAAACACGTATTTCTTTATTTTATATGTAAAATACATATACAAAGTTTCAAGTCGATCAAAAAATAATTTTTAAATTGTGTTACCTTCAACCCCTCATTTCACCCCCAAGGGGGTTAATTTCTGATAATATTTTGGAAATGGGAACACCCTCGAAGAATTCCTTAGCAAACGTCATAGAAAAAATCGAAATCGGTTTAGTGACGCCGGAGATATGCGTGATCATACATAAAAAAGAATACAAACTTTATCACCCCATTTCACACCCTATACATTTTTTTTTTCAAAATTCCTAAAACACGTATTTCTTTATTTCATATGTAAAATACATATACAAAGTTTCAAGTCGATCAAAAAATATTTTTTAAATTATGTGACCTTCAACCCCTCATTTCACCCCCAAGGGGGTTAATTTCTGATAATATTTTAAAAATGGGACCACCCTCGAAGAATTCCTTAGCAAACGTCATAAAAAAATTCGAAATCGGTTTAGTGACGCCGGAGATATGCGTGATCATACATAAAAAATAAAAATAAAAATAAAATATACGCGTCGAATTGAGAACCTCCTCCTTTTTTTTTTCGTCGGTTAAAAAGCAAAGTATTGTTCGTTAGTAACGCCAGGCTTGGAGCAGGACTGCTGTTCTAAAGGCATCCAGACTATTCTAGACTGTTCTGAGCGTGAGCGAGGCTGTTGTCAATGTGGGACAGGGAGGTATGACAACCCAGCTGGCAAGTTCTAGAAGGTTCTAGGCCAGTGGTTGGTAACCATTTAGCTGCCAAGGGCCACATAGTAGAAAAAAATGTGGCAAATTCACAATTTTGATAATTGGTATAATATATCTTTTTATAAAAGTATTATATTTGGCATTAAAAAATATAAAATAAAAACTTTTTAACAAAAAATTAAACCGCCGAAAATTTTAAAAAGCAAAAAATAATATACCTTTTTTATTTAACCTTAATAACAAAGTTCTTAAACTAATGTAAGTATACCTAAGTCATTTTGAGTCGGCGCCAAACAAGCAAATTAATTAATTTAGTAAAGTGTGATGTACGGCGGCGGCGCGGCGCGACACGCACCTTCGCTGGAAAATGCCGAGCGTTCACGAAGTTAACGTCAGCGAGACAGCAATACACAGCGAGATAGCGATACACAATGTGTGCGAGTGGTCGTACGGAGAGCACATTTTTTGGAATGTTAATGTTTGTCGCTGAAGATTCGCACGTCGCATTGTTAATTTCATTTGGTTATTTCTTTAAATTTATTGTTCATTAATTGTTTGGCGCCGACTCAAAATGACTTAGGTATACTTACATTAGTTTAAGAACTTTGTTATTAAGGTTAAATAAAAAAGGTATATTATTTTTTGCTTTTTAAAATTTTTGGCGGTTTAATTTTTTGTTAAAAAGTTTTTATTTTATATTTTTTTGTGGCTAAAATCTACTACTTAATCTGAATCTACTGTTTGTTTTTTTGTAATACACAACTCAGCATTAAAATTTGAGAATTAACAATAAATCTCTCCCTATTTTCCCACCTTTCGGGTAGGATTTTTGTTCCTAATTTATATAGGACCAACTTCGAAGTTATACCCTAACCAATACGTGTCGAAACGTGAACCTCTTCTGTTTTCTTCGTTGGTTAAAAATGGGTATAATCTATACAAATAAATAAAATTGGAGTGTCTGTTTGTAATATCAAAATAACACTTTTTTACCAAATGCGTATGAAAGTATATACGATACCTATAACGAAAACGCAATTTTATTTTTTTTTGTCTGTCTGTCTGTCTGTCTGTTTGTTTGAGGTAAACTTCTAAACGGCTGAACCGATTTCAATGGAACTTTCACTGACAGATAGCTGACGTTCCAAGGCGTAACTTAGGCTACTTTAATTTTAGAAAAAGCATTAGGGTTCCGCGGGAAAAACATAATACCCATATTTCCGGGTAATCTCCCTAAAGTCCACGCGGGCGAAGTCGCGGGCACAGCTAGTCTATACAAATAAATAAAATTGGAGTGTCTGTTTGTAATATCAAAATAACACTTTTTTACCAAATGCGTATGAAAGTATATACGATACCTATAACGAAAACGCAATTTTATTTTTTTTTGTCTGTCTGTCTGTCTGTCTGTTTGTTTGAGGTAAACTTCTAAACGGCTGAACCGATTTCAATGGAACTTTCACTGACAGATAGCTGACGTTCCAAGGCGTAACTTAGGCTACTTTAATTTTAGAAAAAGCATTAGGGTTCCGCGGGAAAAACATAATACCCATATTTCCGGGTAATCTCCCTAAAGTCCACGCGGGCGAAGTCGCGGGCACAGCTAGTCTATACAAATAAATAAAATTGGAGTGTCTGTTTGTAATATCAAAATAATCTATACAAATAAATAAAATTGGAGTGTCTGTTTGTAATATCAAAATAACACTTTTTTACCAAATGCGTATGAAAGTATATACGATACCTATAACGAAAACGCAATTTTTTTTTTTTTGTCTGTCTGTCTGTCTGTCTGTTTGTTTGAGGTAAACTTCTAAACGGCTGAACCGATTTCAATGGAACTTTCACTGACAGATAGCTGACGTTCCAAGGCGTAACTTAGGCTACTTTAATTTTAGAAAAAGCATTAGGGTTCCGCGGGAAAAACATAATACCCATATTTCCGGGTAATCTCCCTAAAGTCCACGCGGGCGAAGTCGCGGGCACAGCTAGTTCCAAATAAAGTCCACGTGGGCGTAGGTATATCATGGTGTAGGTGCCAATCTATATCAGACTAGGCAAATACACACATGAATTGGCACCGACTACAAATGTAATGAATTATAAGGTTATTTGTAACTTTTTAGTGTCCCTAGGTTTTTAAGGCGAATTTAGTATCTATTTTGTGAAAAGATGCAAGTATTAGCACCTCATAACAGCCCAAAAAAGGAATTCACCCCCCTCCACCCTTTCCATCCCATCCTTTCGATATTTGTTAACTATCCGTATTAAACAAAAAAAGATTTTTCGAAATCGGCTCACTAACGCCGAAGATATGCTATAGTCCAGAATGAAAACTTTATCAGCCCATTTCACCCCCTAAATATTTTTTTTTTCAAATTTCCTAAAACACGTATTTCTTTATTTTGTATGTAAAATACATATACAAAGTTTCAGGTTGATCAAAAAATATTTTTGAAATTGTGTGACCTTCAACCCCCCATTTCACCCCTAAGGGGGTTGATTTCTGATAATGTTTTGAAAATGGGACCACCCTCGAAGAATTCCTTAGCAAACGTCATAGAAAAAATCGAAATCGGTTTAGTGACGCCGGAGATATGCGTGATCATACATAAAAAAGAATGCAAACTTTATCACCCCATTTCACACCCTATAATTTTTTTTTTTCAAAATTCCTAAAACACGTATTTCTTTATTTTATATTTAAAATACATATACACAGTTTCAAGTCGATCAAAAAATAATTTTTAAATTATGTGACCTTCAACCCCTCATTTCACCCCCAAGGGGGTTAATTTCTGATAATATTTTGAAAATGGGACCACCCTCGAAGAATTCCTTAGCAAACGTCATAAAAAAATTCGAAATCGGTTTAGTGAAGCCGGAGATATGCGTGATCATACATAAAAAAAAATAAAAAAAATTAAATATACGCGTCGAATTGAGAACCTCCTCCTTTTTTTTTTTCGTCGGTTAAAAATGCCAAGACGAGGCTAAGAGGACTTCTGTTCTAGGGGAATTCAGACTATTCTAGAAGGTTCTGAACGTAAGCGAGTCTATTGTCAATATGGGACAGGGAGGTATGACGACCTAGCTGGCATGTTCTAGAAGGTTCTGACTTTCCTGAAAGATTCTCGTACCTTGGTGTGCTCTCGAAGCATGTCAACAGTTAGTCTATCGACTCTCGTAGGACAGGGTGGCAGTCTTGGGACCGGTATGGAGTTGGACGATGAGACGGCTCGGCCGGAATATAGCAGTGGCGACCCAGTTGGCAAGGTCTAGAAGTTTCTAAAGGTTCTAGACTATCCTGGAAGGTTATCTCACCTTGGTGTGCTCCCGAAGTATGTCCACAGTGAGTCTATCGACTGTAGTGGGGCAGGGTGGCAGTCTTGGGACCGGTATGGAGTTAGACGATGAGACGGATATGCCGGGATATGGAAGTGACGACCCAGTTGACAAGTTCTAGAAGTTTCTAGAAGGTTCTAGACTATCCTGGAAGGTTATCTCACCTTGGTGTGCTCCCGAAGCATGTCCACAGTGAGTCTATCGACCCTAGTGGGGCAGGGTGGCAGTCTTGGGACCGGTATGGAGTTGGACGATGAGACGGCGCGGCCTGGGTAAGCCAGTGCCAGTCGGGCTTCGGTTCGTTTCCTTTCGCGTTCCAACTGCCGCCATTGTTCGTAGCACGCGTCGAGACGCGCGTGGAGTATACCCGATGACGTTGCTGCACCCCTGGTACAAAATAAAATAATGAGATGCCTAATTATATAACTACTCCAAAGCAGTGGTAGCCTCGTGGGCAAGAACGCCCGCCTTGAACGTAAGGGCTGCAAGTTCCAATCCCGGGCCCGCACCTTTGAGATAATTTTCATGTGCGAATGTAATTTTCAACAACTTTCAACTTTCCTCACGATGTTTTCCTTCACCGTTTCATAGCAAGTGATAATCTCGGATGAAAAATGAGATTCGCACATAAATCCCAGAAGTGCGAGCCGGGGTTTGACCTGCACACTTCGATTGCAAGGCGTGCGTTCGACCACTCGGCTGCCATGAAACTCATACAAAGGAAAAAATATTATTTCGGGTTTTTGAAACACCTGTTTAAGGGAGAAAATATTGCCAGTAATCACCTCATATTCCTCATAGCGTAGAATGGTGCCAGCAGGGGTAGATCCAGCATTGGCGATGACAACACTGGCGGCGGGACTGGCGGGCTCGGTCCTAGCATCGCGCCCAAACCTGGCCATGTTGGGAAATTATGTTCTTGGCAACACCAGAAATAAACTAAAACCTCAAATGTATGGAACATCATGAGATTGCATAGTGCAATACTTAAAACTTTCATAATAAAAAATCAGATCTAAACTAATTTTTGTATGCGTTTCGGTGGCACCCTGGATGGTTTAGATTCACAATTGGACCCGGTAGGTGGCGCTGCTTTCGTATGTCACTCATTCTAAGGTGTTACGAATTTCACCCGGTCAGCTAGTGCATTATAAACTACTTTCGAAACATTACACTTTCATTGTTATGCCCCCAAACTAATCAAATCTAGTACAATAGACTGGAGGCGATATTATTACACCTATTCCGAAGATTTTCATTAAGACGGGAATCGAACCTGTGATCACAAAACCAAGCTGTTTACAATAGTTTAGAAACTCTTACCGAGGTTGAACGGGCTATTCTCATGTAGAAACGATACGTCCACGTTCAGTTGATTGGGCGGTGGTCGATTTCTCATTAGCGCACTCATCTGCCTTGCTATCTCCTGATTCTGCCTCATCAGAGCGGCTTGCTGCATATTGTCTCTGCCCATATTATCAAAATTTGGTCTCTGCTCTCCCATACCGTTCTGGAAACCATCCCTAGGCATCATTTGGTTCATATCGCGTCTCATAAAATCATTTTGGTATCCATTGGGCTTATAATTCATTGAGTTCGCCCCCGATACCGGCGTCGTCTGATTACCAAAATCAAAATTCTGGTTAACCTGACTTCTATCGTTCACTTGTGACATCATATCGAAGAAATTATTCTCACCAAAACTCTTATTAGGCGGTAGCTGCTGGTAATTTTGATTGTAGAACATTTTGTTGCGTTCGTCTTGCATTTTATTGAAATCCTCGTTTTGAAACTGTCCATTTAAATCCATTGGCATCTTGTAATCGATGTTATTTAATGCGTTTTCATCTCGATTCCTATCACCTGCCATGTTTAATTGGCTTAAATACGCCAATATTTCTGTGTCTTGGTTGTCTTTGGGATAATTGTCGAATTTGTTTGGATACCTCTGTTGATACGGAGGTTCGAAGCTTGTATTAATATTCATATCCAAGTTAAGACTATTTGGTCGATTGTAATTGTTCACCGAGAACATGTTCGCTTCGGGCATTGAGTTTGAGCTCGGCTCGAAAAAGTTATAGTATTTCTCGTCGAATTTGTTTGGCGTCGTAAACTGAGCGCCGCCAATTTCCTGAGCGGCCAATCTGAGTAAATTGAGTTGCTCGGGCGTGACCGTGTCGCTCGTGTCGGGGACCGGATCGAGCCCCAACAACGAGTTGACATCGTTGTCGTAGTTGACAAAACCGTTTGTATTCCCGAAACCGTTTTGGAGGTTGAAATTATAACCGTTTTGTTCGTTGGTATTGTAATTGTATAATGCATTGTTCTGATAGTTGTATGACGGTGGTATGAATGAGTTCCCTGTATCATTTTGGGGGTATTGGTTGGTCGGTTGTAAGCTATTTATAGCATTAACCGATGGTGGTATTGAGCTGGAATGAAAATTAAAAATTGTCATCTAGAAACCAAAGGAAAGCTCGCAGTTAACTTCGTTTTTTACGTAATGGAATAAGATTAGGTATGGCTCCACCTACGGTTAGCGGGTATTTCACCCAGTGTCAAGTATTTAATAGCAAGGACAAATACAATAAAAACACATTGTATTGTCGTGACTCTGATAAAGATGGCGGATGATTGAATTTAAATGCTGAGTATATTATTCATCCTTGATTATCATATTATAATATTGTATTGTTTTCTTATATTTACGCGAATACTATACATTGAAATAAAACTATTTTACGGATTTTATCGCGTGTATTTACTATTTTATTTTCCCGACGTTTCGGCTGCTTTACAGCAACCATGGTCACGGGGGGATAATATTGTTTTTTTTTAGTAGACAAGAAACCCTTCCATTTGGTTTTGTTTTAATAGGATAAAAAGAGGTAGGTATAGATTAGTATTCGCATATTAATATAAAGAAATAGGTCGAGGGAACAAAGCTGTGACGTAGTGTTTCTAAGCATGGATACTGTTTCACCTTTAATCTTAAGATACCCATATCATGATTCAAATAACTATTAATAGATGAGGCAATAATATTATTTAAATTTATGCCTACACACTTGTCAATGCATCACGCGAAAAAAAATCTAGCCATTACCAAAAGCAGCTGTATTAACTAATAGAAAAAGTACATTTTTCAACGAAATGTCATCGATGACGCGAGCGAATAAAATTGAGAACTTCCTCCTTTTTGAAGTCGGTTAAAAAAAGCGATACGAGCGAAAAAAAGTGTTTTCTACTGACGTAAAATCTTTATTTATATATATTGGCATGCTAACTATTTACTTTAACAAAAAACAAAACCCGCCTTCAAAACCTTAGGTGCACTAAAAAGCTACAAATAACCTTTTAATTCATTACATCGAGCTTTTTAGTGCACCAAGGTTTTTGAAGTCGGTTGTTGCTTATTGTTAAAAAAATTTTTTTCGGACTCAATGTAGTTGAAAAATTAAATTAAATTAACATAATCTATGAGTCGATTCTATTATTTTTAGTATTGGCAGAAAAATCAACGCGTGCGTCTTAACGGCTCGGAGTCCGGGGAGGGGTGGATTTACACAATACTTATAGGAAGGTTTTTTTCAAATCAATGAGTTAAATCAAAGAAGGAGCTTATTCTAACATTTCACAGTTTCACATATCCAAGTTTTTTCAACTCTCAAGTTCAACATTATCTCTAATTTAACATATATTGATCATGCAAGAATTACCCTTTGTCGTCTACATTATGTCAGATTGTCTATGTCAAGATGCACAAGACTTGACGATGATTGTGGCATACAATGAGACCAATTTCATAATCTAAATGGATATCTTTTTAACACTATTAAGTATCAAGGCTGCCGAGTGTGCCTCAGAAATGAAATCAAATACCCACAATCTGGGGTTTGGGTAAATAATATAATATTAAGTACATTATAAATGATAATTACCTGCCCCCTTCAGTAGGCCCGGTCTCATCGAGAATCTTTGAGATGAGATCGCGGACAATCGAGTTTTCTTCCATAATGCGTTCCGACTGAAACAAAACACAATAATGCAGCTAACAAAATAAAACAACCTATAGTTAATAAATTTTGTTTATGTAATGGTCCAAAAACATCTTCGCATTATTGCCTTTCTAATGAAACCAGTTTGGGGCACATCGGTCGAATGGTTTTAAAGTCTATAGTTTCTTAAGTCTATAGGTAAAATTTTTTTTTGTGTTATATACATGCAGATTAAATAATATATTTACAAATAAATGCCATTGAAGTGTCCGTTTGTAATGTCGAAATAACAGCTTTTTACTAACTGGTACTAGATGTACATAGAAGTATAAGATACTTAAAATTTTTTTTTGTTATTTTTGCTTGTACCCATTTTTTTTTATGAGATAGGGAGGCATACGAGCAGACTTTTCACGTGATGGTAAGTAATCAACGCCACCCATGGACACCTGCAACACCAGGGGCATCGCAAGTGCGTTGCCGGCCTTTAATGAATGAGTATGCTTGTTGACAAGCCTCACTCGCAGATAGCTAAAGTTAGAATGAGTAACCTAGACTACATAGATTTTATTTCAGAAGAATTTTATGTGAATGTAATCACAGGCACAGAACGTAGAAAGTATAACTAGATGTTTGACCTATGTGGCATTGTTAAAAAATTAAAAGTATTATTATTTTACCATTTTAAAGGTGTCTATAGGTCTTCTGATTGATATGATGGTCAATGGTACTGGTTTTATTGACTATACTGAGAGCATCGTGATCTTCTACATGATAAGGGTTATTAGTGTACAGGAGTATCTTAATGATAAGTTGTAATCTTTTTTATCTTATTTTTATATTTGTATACCATAAGTTTAATAGTTGCATACCGACTTATGTTAAACATTTGCAACTTTTGTTTAATATTTGCATAACGTAAGGTAGAATACAGCATACGCTACCTATACTGCTACCTATGCCATCGTAGAATAATCTGTATTCGCAAATAAATTACTTTGACTTTGACTTTCTCATGGTAGTAATGTATGATCAAGATATCAATACCTTTTGTGGGATCAATTAAATTTATGTCTATTATGTACCTACCTGGGTACTACTAGGTACCTACCAGAACCTGTCTGAGAGAGTCCAAGAAGGCTCAACATCATAATTATCATTGAATAACAACCTTAAATCTAAGTAGAGGCGGTTTTTTAAAAAGTACCCTCAAGGACATAGTTTTCTTATTAGAATTTGTCAATAGTAGAAGACTTAATAAAATGTAAAATAGATCTTTAAGACATGACAATAAGGTGTATAATTGATCATTATCTGGTCACAATAACAATAATATATCAATGTTCAAGAATTATAGAAAGTGGATAGCAGAAACATATTGTACCTTCATGCAACATTACCTAATAAAACTACTTCATAACATATGTATGCCGTCATTACCATTAAAAATAGTATATTTATGATGTGTTACCTTGTTATTCTGTCCTCTAACGTACAAACTACTTATTTCTAAAAATATTATGTACATTCCCCGAATCTGACATTAGGTACCTACTTTTCGACGAGAAATATTCAATCACACACATTTTAAACACAATAAAAACACACTAATAACACGTTGAACACTTCTAATTGTCTTTATACACATGATTGGAGCACTTTTAGCTAAATATTTTGTATTTTTTCACCCGGATTTCGGATCGCATTGACAGTCCAAGACATTTACAACACCCAGTGGTGGCACTTTACAAAAACACCCGCTTACTTACCTCTGCATCATTTTCGATGGTTTTGTACGCATTTCCTATGTGACATAGATCACTGAAGGCCATTTATTATAAAATTATTCCTTGCCACGATACATATGAGATTACTTCGATGCTAAGCCATTTTTTCCATTGACCTACATGTGTATAAAATTATACGTGCTTACTTCGCAGCAGTGTTGCTGTCAACAAGGTAATATTTTTTATACTTCATGGCACTTCTTTACGCTTGAAATACAATTAAAATCATTTTTCAAATAAAACTTACGTGATAATTCGCCAGTTTTCACAAAATTTTATTTGTCTTACAACAATAATAATTTGTTAGTTTATAAATTTCCCGCCCTATCAAAATACTTTTTAATGGTTTTTTTCTTTTTAATTTGCATACCATACTTTATGCACGAATAAAATATTTTTCAAATATTTTAACGCTTATTTAATATTGGAAATAAATAATGTTTTATCAGTTTAATGCAGTAATAGGAGAAATAAATGTCTGACCTTGAAAATATGGGCATTTAAATATATTTTGTAGTAACTTTTGTAGTTTTTTAATGGCAACATATATTACTTACAGAAGCTACCAAAAATTATCACACTGCCGCATTTAAAAGTACTTCAAATGTATTATTTATTTTATTCCCAACTAAACGCAGTATTTATTTATTTTAGTTTTATGTACAATATTGCAGTATGATTTTAATACAAATTATACTATTATGTGTGCTCCAGTGCGCTGTGCCATCTATCGTCATATTTATTATTCTCCTAATTTTCTACCAAGTTGACGACCGCCACCCAATATCATTGAGCGCCAACATTTAAGATGTGTTTTTTATTTGTACCGTTAGATGGTGCTCTAATAATTATTTTTGTTAACGAAAACCCAAGCAAGTTATAGTCATGTACCAAAGAGTATAGAAATATTTTTATGAGACTATACTACTATATCCTTTGAAACGACTTCCTTTGATTTAGGTTCGATAACTATTCAAACTTAGAGAACACCAATCACAATGATTAGATACAATAACATATCCGCAAAAGCAAACTCAATGGTGGCGTAACTAAATTACACGAGCGAGCGGAATCGAAGTGTGATATATCCCTTTGTGCTACGAATGCAATTGCATCAGTCCATTTGCGTGTTCGTACATTGATCAACGTTATGTAATTCATGCATATGTAGCTTAGGTACTCGTCTAGACACCTAGCTTCCCTAATAAAGCTTCGGACACCAGTAGGATCCATCCAGTTGATATTAGATTAATAATTGGTAGTTACGTAGTTACCTACAATCTATAGGGGCACAAGTAACTGCTTACTTAGGTTAGGTTACTAAGCAGTTAGTTAATCGCAGTAAAATTTATATATATATATTGCCAGGTAAAAATTTTTGTAATAAAAAATACATTTCATTATTCAATTTTATAAATCTTCACAGAAGAATAAGTACGCCACTTTAAGCGTCTTTATCTGTACCTATTATCAAGAAGAAGCACCATATAAAGAAGAATTGTTTAGGCAGCGTAACAAAAACGTGAAATGCATGGTTGTGCCCCGATGTGGGCGCAGGATGGAGCCAAGCAGGCTAGAGCCTAGGTCTAGATATTAGGGGTAGCAAATTTAGACCACAATAGATATTAGGGGTAGCAAATTTAGACCACAATAGATATTAGGGGTAGCAAATTTAGACCACAATAGATATTAGGGGTAGCAAATTTAGACCACAATAGATATTAGGGGTAGCAAATTTAGACCACAATGTTCTTAATGCCTTACACTAAGCAGTGGTAGCCGAGTCGTCATACGCACGCCTTGCAATCAACGTTTGCAGTTCAAACCCCGGCTCGCACCTCTTGGTTGTATGTGCGAATCTCATTTTCATCCGAGATTGTCACTTGCCATGAATCGGTTAAAAAAACTTACTAATAGTCAGATTCTAGCACCGGTTCCCAAAAATGTTATTTGGGTATATTTCTGAGCTAATAAAAGATCAATCATGTGAGTAAAACTACATAATATTTTTTAATTAGTGTACCTACTACTCTAGCTAGCCCTAGCTAGTGGGCTAGCTAGGGGGATTCAGGCCATAGTCCACCACGCTGGCCCGATGCGGGTTGGCAAACTTCACATATCTATCGAAAACTAGTCAAGTTCCCTCAGACGTGCAGGTTTCCTCGCGATGTTTTACTCATAAAGATTGTTCAACATCCCTTTAATGCACGATGCGGGTTGGCAAACTTCACATATCTATCGAAAACTAGTCAAGTTCCCTCAGACGTGCAGGTTTCCTCGCGATGTTTTACTCATAAAGATTGTTCAACATCCCTTTAATGCAAGGGGGATTCAGGCCATAGTCTACCACGCTGGCCCGATGCGGGTTGGCAAACTTCACATATCTATCGAAAACTAGTCAAGTTCCCTCAGACGTGCAGGTTTCCTCGCGATGTTTTACTCATAAAGATTGTTCAACATCCCTTTAATGCAAGGGGGATTCAGGCCATAGTCCACCACGCTGGACCGATGCGGGTTGGCAGACTTCACATATCTATCGAAAACTAGTCAAGTTCCCTCAGACGTGCAGGTTTCCTCGCGATGTTTTCATATAGTCTGCTAGTCTGCTAGATATAGTAATACAGCGCTACCATTTCCCCGAGGTGGCATAGGTACTCATATAAAATTTTCAACATTAAAAATAGGTAAGTATTATAGACAGATACACTTGCACATCCTTTATTAAACAAAATGTCATTACCAGAGATTAATTCAATCGCCGTATGGTACACAAATTGGATAATGGGCTCCATGGGGTGTCGGGACGGGCGGTCGAATGTGCCCGACAGGTAGGGAAAGATAATTCGTTAGTAGATTATTTAGCTTAAAACCCCGAGCAGACTGTGGAGTCAAAACTCGCTTTGTGCTAATACCAAAATTAACTGTATTGACTGATAGAAAAAGCTCATTCTTCAACGCGCAGTTGACAGAGCGAGCGAAGTTTGCTGTGTGTTTTTTTTTTTAAGGACTTACACTGTTGGCCGTGAGGTGGCCTTTACAGCTTTACCGGAGGAGTGGCGAGCGCAGAGTGCACTCCAACCGAGGCTTTAAGGGCGGAAAGGAGTGGCAACTAGCTCAAGGGCGCCACAGAGGGCACGACCTCAGCTTGGGCAGTTGCCGTGAGGGGAGAGGTAGTGACTGCGCTCCTAGATGCAAAGATGCACCTACGAGCGGAAGAGGGGGTTCCTCGACCTCGCCGGCGAGATCGGTGTCTGTTTGAGGCTGGTGTAGGTGTGTTGGTGGCCCTCTCAACACCAGGGTCGAGGAGGGCGGTGATCGTGTCGGGAGGAGTTTGCTGCGTGCTCTCGTAATAGAAGTTTAATCTTTATGTATTTTAACACAGAATTATTTTTGCTATTGACAAAAATTATACAGTGACATGCAGAGTTAGCAGAGTTTAAGGTAAGTGTATTTTTAACGACAGTTGGTTTAATGGTTAGAGCGTAGGATTCTAGAGTCAATGCAATGAATGGTTCTTTTTTCTTTAATTACTTTAATATTTATTGTTTTACTTGTATTTTTTCACATTTCACGTCTACATTAAATATCACCACACAAACATAAATTTTTCTTGACATTTTATATAATACATTTATCTAACTAACTAGTGTTGTGCTATGCTAATGGCACTTGGACATATCTACGCTAGTGCGGCGCGTTGAGGGGTCTAATAATGACCCTCAGGAATAAATACAATTCCGAAAATAAATATATTTTATTCCAATGTTGATTCGTTTGACACCGAACTATATCTATACTAAATTTGCCATCTCGCTCATTTATTACATAAATAAAAAAATCCTCACAATGTTAAAATACAAAACAAATATAAATAGTCATAGTGGGTATAGTAATGAATGGGTATAGTCACTGCAATTATTGGTTGCGGCTTTGATGTCTGTTAGTGGAAATTTTTTCAGCCTTTTCAGAATTTGCTCTAGGTGTAACTGGTATTGCTACTCCCCTAACTCTATCATTGTAGAGTTGCTAAGGCTTCATTTTATAAGGCATGAAAACTACTAGTCCTTGGTTTTAACTTAGGCGCTTGTTTAAATCCAATATGAAAATAAATACTATCCCTCGTATTTTTTAAATAAAACCTTTTTGAATAATTCCTTCTCAATAAAGAACAAGGCACTTAATATAACAGGGACAGGCCCTTTCAGCGAACTGAAAAACAAAAGAAAATTCAAATAAAGAATTCAATCGAAATCGAATCAAGAATCCGTCTACCATGCGTTGGAGTAAGACGGACATATACATATCTCAACGAGTAGGAACGGGACGGGAATAGCGTTAATCCTATTGGCTTATACCGGGCGACGTTTGCCGCGATTGGTCGCTGTGCCTTATTGAACTGTCACTGAAAGCGGTTTAGGGGGCGACCGGTAATTTGGGGGCAAGTGGGGGTGGTGTGGGGTTAAGTGGGGTGGGAGTGGGTGCGCAGTTTGGCGATTGACTTGTGGGTAGTTTTCAGGGTTCCTTCGGCGCGGATTTATCGTGAATTCAATTGTAGAGATTCTAGTTTTCGAGTTAGTAGTATTACTGATGAATTGTCTACTTTTTGAGATAAGAAATGGTACCGTATCCATCCTTTCTTAAAATACTATTGTTGCATTGTTTCGTAGATGTTTAACATAACGAATAACATTTGACTTTAGGTATCATGCATGTACTCGAATGATTTTTTGACTTAACTAAATAGTCATATAAATCACAACCTTACCAATGATGATAATTAGAGATGAAACGGATATCCGGTATCCGGCCTATCGGGCCTTGTTTTCACTATCCGGTCGGATACCGGATAGTAATGCAGTATCCGGCCGGATACCGGATAGTATTGCAGTATCCGGCCGGATACCGGATAGTAAAATTAAAAAAAATCTCAGTTTCTTGCACAATATAAATCATACCACAATAGGTTATGGACACCGTTTGTTTTTATAATCGCACGTAAAAATAATTGTTTTATTAATTAGTTTAGTAGGTACATTAAAATAACAATTGGCAAATTGGGGTGAATGAATACCAAATTTTCCGCATTTGTTGGCAAGAAGCGAATCCGCTTGGCTTCGTAAACCAGCCCAGCTTCTGAAAATAGCCTTTCGCTGTAAACGCTACTGCCTGGTGCTGAAAGAAATATTCTTGCAAACCTTGACAACTGCGGGTACTGATGCAAATTAACTGACCACCGACCGATTCGAGATGTCTTTAAAAAGCGTCATGTAACGCGATAAAGGGCCGAATATCCGGTCGCCGGATATCCGGCGCTCCGGCCTGGTAGCTTGCCGAATATCCGGTATCCGGCCAAACCACTATCCGTTTCATCTCTAATGATAATGATGACGCAGTGGACGTGCGGTTCGAGAATAGGCAACGCAAATAGGCACACTGCACGAGTTGGTTGCGAGTTTGATTCCCGTCACCTGCAAATTAAAGTAAAACTGTTTCAGAATTTACCTAGGTCTTAGGACGTCTTTATTCATCTAGAACGGACCATAGTACAGCGTTGCTTATTGGAATATATCGACAAGTGTTTTCATGCGATATTTACATATCTATTTTTACAATATTCAAAGTCAAAGTCAGTTATTTATTTTGTATAGGCCTATGGGGACACTTACAAATTGTCAAGTTTACATTTTTTTTTCTTTTAAGCTATTTTAGCGTTCAGCAAGTGGTAATCATTATTTTGTGCGAAAGTCATTTTCAATAATGATTACCACTTGCTGAACGGTGAAGGAAAACATCGTGAGGAAACCTGCAGGCCTATAGAAAGGCGTGTGAAGTTCACCAAGCCGCAATGGGCTAGCGTGGAGGACTACAGCCTAAATCTCCCTCGTATTGAGGTGGAATATCCCCGGTATAATGGCAATAGGCTTGCCCCCAATTATATTAGGACTAAAAATACACCGGCGAAGTATGGGTGCTCTGCCTACCCCCCCTTTGGGGAATATAGGCGTGATGATGTATTTACTAGGCTACCGCCAAATGGAAACGCGACCTCAACTGAGAAGATCCGACAAGAAACTCAGTGGGCTGATAAATTTTTAAACCGCTAAAACTTATTTCAAATACAAAGGTAGATTTAGTGTGTTGCCTTCAGAGATTAAAGAAATTATATGTGTAAAGACTTTGAGATACCTTAGTAGATAAGGACGCGGTTACTACTCGACGTAAAACCTACCTTTCAGCTACGTAATATACCAAAATCACGACACCCGCCAATAGGGAGCTTCGAGACTGTTGACTTTTCGCGTGTGATATCAGTTTTCTGCGGGTACATTTCTCGCCACGCCCTTCGCGGGCCCTTATTGGCCGGCATCAAATGTCATTGCTATGTTCACAAGGGCTTTTTGTTCTACATTCACCCCATGGAGATGTTATAACGGAGATGGCATATCCAGCCCGCGCTGTGGTAATTTTTTCTGGTTTATCTGACTCTAGTGTTGTTTTCCCATACAGTTGCCCTATACTGCAGGTACATGAGATAACAACAATGGCGGAATAATTACCGCAGAGCCATACGAAGAGTAGAGTCGTTATGGGTACTCTAGTTACTCCATGATTTACCTCCTGGAATGTTTCAATCGACATGCAAAGGCGTTGTGAGCCATTTTCGTATTTAAAAATGTCATTGGACTACAAAATTATTGAAATTTGTGTAAATCTGGAGGTAGAGATTTTGAAATTTGAAAATCTCTTAATTAGTTGTAACGTTAGTAGACAATTAAATTTGTTGACCTACTTATTTCCGCTGATAAACGTAATCACAACAATTATCACACATTTTCATTTAAAATAAAATATATTCAAATAAAAATGTTCGAAAATTCTTAATAAAATTTAAAAATTTGCGTCTTAACATATTTAATATAATGTTCGATTGCATAAATACAGGTAAAAACGCGTTCGTTACCGTACAAGGGGCTGACATTAGGTAATATATTTTATTGTGCTAGGTAAATGTGGTAAGCAGTGGTCGAACGCCTTGCAAATCAAAGTGTGCAGGTTTAAACCCCGGCTCGCACCTCTGGGTTTCATGTGCGAATCTCATTTACATCCGAGATTACCACTTGCTATGAAACGGTGAAGGAAAACATCGTGAGGAAACCTGCACGTTTGAGGGAACTTGACTAGGTCTCGATGTGTGAAGTCTACCAACCCGCACCGGGCCAGCGTGGTGGACTATGGCTCGAATCCCCCTCGCATTGAGGGGCGGCCCGTGCCCAGCAGTGGGACGTTAAAAGGGCTGTAGTTAGGTAAATGTTATTAACTTTTATATATCTGTGTTTATGTGTTTTAGTTGACTATTTTATATGGGCACTGTATAATTTCTTTACAGAAATTTAAATGAACTGTCGAGCTGTGACTACCTATACAAAGGATACAATTATACACAAGGAAAGCGTGGATAGGATTAAAAATCGGAACAAGACACTTCAAAGACCAAGGCTTATTTAAAGAGGTCAACAAATATTACGATCTGTGAAGCTACTTTGACTAAGTCTTGCCTTTTGATATACTTAACAATGTATAGAGCATCTACCCACTGAGGACCAAATCCAGTAATTCGTGGACCAATATATGCCTAACGGAGGTTCCAAAGACTTCCTTATGAAGAATGAGAATAATTTGATTAAACTCAACCAAACTGTCTGCGACATTAATTATTATATTTAGTAGGTATGTGTATGACCATACTTTTCGTTAATAGTAGCTTTATATTTTAAGAAAACTGTTAGGTATAATTGTCTATGACACCCTCTTGGTAGAGATACTATTATTATTATTTATTGACAATTCATAAGTGCCTGTATTGGTTTATATTAATAAAAAATCTGATTATGATTCTTTATCTTTGAACCTTTTGCATAAAACTAAAATAACTCTGCAAAAGAAAAAAATGTTTTTATTTCAATAATCTTGTGCGCAACACAATCTGTTACTCAATAAATTCAAACGACAATTTCCAGCATGTAATTGGCGAACGGAATGTTCAATCGCTGAAATGTACGGCGTCGTTATTTTAAACGGGCAACGCAACGGCGGGCGTAATGCCACAAATTAAAGCTTAAAACGGACGGTTAACAGCTGACCCAAAATCGAAGTGTCCCCCCTGTCTGGGAGAAGGAGTCAGACGCCGAAAGCAACGGGGCGGAGTCTCGCCCCGCCTTCGGAAGCTCGGCGGCAACGCGTCAAAGGTTCCCCGACCGTGGCAATACGCGCGCGGCTCCCGTGCCACGCTTTGTGCGCGCTACAAAAAAAAAAAATTGAAACGTCAAGTGAGAACGCGCGAGTTTTTTTTAAATCTGTATTATAGTTTATTTTCGGTACCTATACTGATTTGAATAAAATATATAATTTGCAAGTTACTATTTAGACATTGTTTTGATGGTAGAATATTTTGGTAAAATTCATAATAATATAACTTCATTCTTTTTAATCGGTGGATTTACTTTACTGGATAAAAAATGCATATCTTCTCTATTTTTAACGGACTTTCAAAAGGAGGAGGTTCTCAATCCGATTGTTATTTTTTTACATTCCAACAGCAATGTGAGTTTACCTTTTACCAAGAATAGGCCTGAAATATCATTCATCCCAATTTTACTTTTGAAGATAACTGACATTTTATAACCCATAAAAACTTCTAACTTAAACTACCAGTTGGTAACCATGGCTCAATTCTGTCTGTAAAAGATTATTGGTTTCGGCCATGAGATTTTCCTACCCATGGAGTTAGTATAGTACTAAGGAGCCAGCATAAGGAGCCCGCGCTGCGGTAAACGATCCGCCATATTAGTTTTGATTGTTTATAGTATTTGACACCTACGTACCTAATTGATCTTAAGACTAAGATGGTATCTCAGATAAACTATTATTTATTTATTTATACTTATTTAACACTTGGTTAGATAAAACATTATATAAAAACTGGTCTGATAGGTACACCAGTGATAGGTGCTAATTCAAAAAAATCGCCACAGAGCATTACGAAGAGTGGGGTCCTAAGGGGTACTCTATCTACTCTGTGAGTCCTACCGAAGTTAGCTCCTGCCTAAGGATGAAAATATCTAGGTATCACTCACTCCCCGTCGTATCGTTTTTTCTCGAAATAAAATGAATTTACCAAATCAAAATAGGCATGTAGCAGCATTTAATATTAGCATATAACTAATTTGGTTCTTATGACCCCCTACCCGAACTATATTCACAAAATAAGTACTCTAAGTTACGCCTTAACATCGGCTATCTGCCAGTGAAAGTCCCTTCAAAATCGGTTCAACAATCGGACATACAGATTGGCAGACAATGATAAAAAAATGAATTTTCGTTGGAGATATATACTTTCAAGCATTTAATAAAGTTGTTGAGACACTGTTATTGAGACATTACAATCAGACACTTTTTTTTAAATTTGTGTAGATAAATGATACCTTAAACCTTATAAAGTAATTTATTGTTCTGAATAAGGAATACATTTACGGGCACAAAGTCGTTGGCAACAGCAAATAATTAATATATTTTCATTATTTATATGAAATTAACATTTATTAATAGGTACGATCAGTTATGTAGTTAATTGATAAAACCATCTCTTCAAACAATAAGAATGAGGAATCAACTCGATAATATTTATTATGCCCTGCACACATAGAGGCGAGCGAATTAATTAGCGTTTTTTTTTATTTGCCAACTCTGTACACATATAAAAACGAGTTATTATATCAAAGGAGCTATTCTTAATATTTGACTGTTTTCCACGTCCAATTTTGTGTGTGAATTTAACGTTTACGTACGACAGTTTGATGCCAAGACGCATAAGACGCCATGAAATCATCGTGATTCAATTCGACGTAATTTATTTTGGACGTCTTCATGCCACATTTATGTATTTGTACTTTGTAATATAATGTTTCATTCATCATGCATAATTGATAATTAAGAAAAACATAAAAATGTAAATCCTTATTGGAAAAAGCAACCATGGAGTTTCTTGCCCATTCTTTTCCATAGGAAATGCATTTCGAATGGGTGGTAGAGATACTATTATTATTATTTATTGACGATTCATAAGTGCATGTACTGGTTTACATGAATAAAACATTCTGATTCTGATTCATTGACATAAAGATTGCATTTCTGTGGTAAAAGCTAAGAGACCACGCGTCAGAATTCGTTCGCATCATCTATGACATTTCGTTGAAAAATTATCTGTTAGTATGATTAGTATGGTAGCCGAGTGGTCGAACGCACGCCTTGCAATCAAAGTGTGCAAGTACCAGCTCGCACCTCTGGGTTTATGTGCGAATCTCATTTTCATCCGAGATTACCCCTTGCTATGAAACGGTGAAGGAAAACATCGTGAGGAAACCTGCACGTCTGAGGGAACTTGACTAGTTCTCGATAGATGTGTGAAGTCTGCCAACCCGCACCGGGCTAGCGTGGTGGACTATGGCCTGAATCCCCCTCGCATTGAGTGGAGGCCCATGCCCAGCAGTGGGACGTTAAAAGGGCTGTTGTTAGTATGAGTAAAGTCCGTTTTGGTACTGGCAAAAGAATTATCGCGCGCGTTTTACCGTGCATATGAGCGCAGGGCTTCATGCAAAATTTTCCATTTCTCCATTTTCACAAAAAAATTTAAATATTACCTACATAGTCCCCTGCGTCATTTATTCTTACATAATGGAAAATTTCTGTTTAAAACATAATTGTTTAACAAAATACTTTGATAATTTGTACCTAACATGTGCAACCTAGCATCGGAAGCAAAACTTTTTTATCTTTAACTATACAAATAAATAAAATTGGAGTGTCTGTTTGTAATATCAAAATAACACTTTTTTACCCAATGCGAATGAAAGTATATACGATACCTATAACGAAAACGCAATTTTAAATTTTTTTGTCTGTCTGTCTGTCTGTTTGTTTGAGGTAAACTTCTAAACGGCTGAACCGATTTCAATGGGACTTTCACTGACAGATAGCTGACGTTCCAAGGCGTAACTTAGGCTACTTTAATTTTAGAAAAAGCATTAGGGTTCCGCGGGAAAAACATAATACCCATATTTCCGGGTAATCTCCCTAAAGTCCACGCGGGCGAAGTCGCGGGCACAGCTAGTTTAATATATTTTTTGATGGCATTTTAAACAATTTTTAAAACAAAAGTGTATTGTAACACCAATAAAAAGGTGAAAATCTATATCTAATACGTGAATTTACCTTAGGATAAAATTGTCTATTGTCTCTGTTTTTTCTTTCGTCCTAAAATTAATGTGACTTTACCTTTTACCAAGGATAGGACTGACAGAGCGATTGTTCCAATATTATTTTGATGACAACTGACATTTTGGGTATCCATAAAAACCATAGAGTAACTAGAGACTCTACTCTTCGTATGGCTCTGCGGTAATTATTCCGCCATTGTTGTTATCTCATGTAGCTGTAGTATACGGTAACTATATGGAAAAACAACAATGGCGGAATCAGATAAACTAAATTACTGAAACTAAACTAAATAAAAAAAATTACTGCAGCGCGGGCATGATATGCCATCTCCGTTATAATATCTCCATGATAAAAACTTTTAACATTATATACCAGGTTGCTAACTATCGTTTATCTCTGTAAAAAAAAAATGATTTCTGCCTTGAGCTAGTTGCCACCCTTTTTTCCGCCCTTAAAGCCTTGGTTGGAGTGCACTCTGCGCTCGACACTCCTCCGGTAAAATTATAAAGGCCACCTCACGGCCAACAGTTTAGTCCTTCAAAAAAAAATGGTTTCTGCGTTATAGATATTAAAAACTTCCACAAATTATGGGGATTTCTGTTCGATTTTTGTTATGATATTTTGATATCTATCTTTTTTTCTTTAGACTGAATATAACTAAGACGAAAGAAGTACGTAAACTTATAAAAATATCAGATATTTAAAAAACTAAGTTGATAAGTGATTAACAGTGATTTTATTCAACTTTTTAAACATGGAAGTGGCTCAAACGCCTTTGCAGTTAACGCAAGATCACCAAGATGCGAGGATTACAGGTAATTCAGTAGTTGTAGCATGAACGCCAAGACTATTCTTATGTCTCTTTCTCTCATATGAAATTAGACAGAGAGCGAGTGAATTCGTGACAAAGGTCTAGTCTTGTAATGCGTGCTAAGCCCACATGTGTTTTCTTTATGGCATTACACATTTTTTTATTACAAACTTTATAT
The DNA here is from genome assembly GCA_914767695.1 of Ptilodon capucinus. Classification (NCBI taxonomy): domain Eukaryota; kingdom Metazoa; phylum Arthropoda; class Insecta; order Lepidoptera; family Notodontidae; genus Ptilodon; species Ptilodon capucinus. Next base: position 2,605,725 of record OU611830.1, on the reverse strand, counting down.
TAAATTGCAATGTATGTCCGGGTGGAATCTTGCAACTGAAATTTAAATCAGTTATCTTTAACCGATTGAGCTGAAATTTGGTATACACGCTTATTTTGGATGACAATGCATGCTTAGTTACGTGACGTCATTCTAATTCCAATATGGCAGATCATCCAAGATGGCGGAATAGTCATTTTTCTACACTACCACAGTATGGGTATCAAATGAAAGTGCTTGCCGAGGAACACACGAAAACTAAGGGCAATTAATTATAAGATTGTTTTTAAAAAGTTTTTTTACAATTAATTTTCAGAACTTACAACAGATTTAAAAATTATTATAATATTATATCAAATGTACATTATCAAGCCTGTATTCCTGAAAGGGATAGGCAGAGTACACTGCAGTGCAACGACACTTTGCTGATGTATTTTTGGCGATGTTCTTGATTGTTGGTCTTAATGTAATAGGGGGCGAATGTAGTAACATTATACCGATCACATTGCCTCTCAATATGATCCAGATTTGGGACATAGTCCACGACGCCCGCCGGCCCAGTGCGGGTTGGTCAACTTCACACGCCTTTCTATACTTGTGCAAGTTTCCTCACGACTTTTGCCTTCACCGTTCAGCAACTGGTAAAAATTATTGAAAATGATATTAGCAAATGAAATCTGAAAATCCCAGAGGTGCGGGCCCGGGATTTGAACTTAAAACCCTTGCGTTAAAAGGCGGGAAGTTCTACCAATTAGGCTGCTTCTACATTCAATTACTACTAAAAACTTTATCTACATTCAAAATTAGGTAATCTCCAATATATTATTTATTTCTAGCATTTTGAGAAATAGATGTACCTAATGGGTGGCTTTAGATGAACTAAGCTTTGAACTGAATATCAATTTTCATAATAAACTCACCTTATAAAACCTTTTTTTATGTATTTCACGTTTAAAAGTAATAAACACAACAGATAATAAATTCATTTTGGCGCCATTCGCTCGCCGCCATGTTTTTAGTTTGTATTTTTTTTCGACACGCAAAAGCATGATTAGTATTCAGCCCATAACTGCCAGTAACACGGGGCTCTATTTGACTGATTTTCAGTCGCTCCATGATTTGCCACTTTACCCGGTCAGCTCGCGAACTGAATACAAAACAGCCAATAGGAGGGCGGGATTTTGAAATTTCATTTTCGCGTAATGGCATTCGCGTTTTGAATATTGGGTTTTTTATTATGTGTATTGAGGGTAGGGGGTTAATTGTGTGTTTCGCTTTGAAATGCTTGTGTTTTGTAAATAAATCATAGATATTATTCTATTATCTGCATATAAATGAATAGCTAACCGACTGACGGTCAAAGGGATTGTCTTTTGAGTCTCTGTTTGAGTTCCAAAGATTTGATTTGAATTTCTTAACTTCTTGAAAACGAATAAACTATACTTACCCATTTGACAGTATTAAAAATATTGTTGTCTTCCTCATACATTGCGAGTACTTAGTCTAGAATCAGCGCAATTGTACTAAAAAAAAACCGGCCAAGTGCGAGTCGGACTCGCGCACGAAGGGTTCCGTATCATTATTTATAAAAACAGCAAAAAAATCACGTTGGTTGTATGGGAGCCCCCTTAAATATTTATTTTATTTAGTTTTTTAGTATTTGTTGTTATAGCGGCAACAGAAATACATCATCTGTGAAAATTTCAACGTCGACGGACGGACGGACGGATGGACGGACGGACGGACGGATGGACGGACGGACGGACGGATGGACGGACGGACGGACGGAAGGACGGACAGCAAAGTCTTAGTAATAGGGTTCCGTACCCAAAGGGTAAAATCGGAACCCTATTACTAAGACTAAAAAACAAGTTTCTATCAAAAATAAAATTGAAATAACACTTTTTGTGAGCTTATTTGGTAAAATCTGTATTTTTTATAAAGATAAAGGTTTAGATAAAGAAACAATAAGTGGCAAATGCCGGCGGGCGGGAGGCGCTCGCGTCATGGGCGGCGACGGCATTGCGTGCAAAATTGGAACGGAATTTATTACCGATCATAAAAAATCATAATAATCAATCAGTAACTGAATAAGTACAGTATCCTAAATCCAAAAAAAAAATCTCCAATACACCTATAGACAAAAAAAGACGTTTTTTTATATAAACTTTTCATACGAAACTAAGTTTTACAACCTATGTCACAAACCAATTCTCCAAAATACATTCTATTTTATACCCGTATATATACTGGTCGTAGGCGGATAAAGGCAGGAGGGTGGGCGAAATTAATCAGACGGGCTCAAGGGCTCGCCGCGTCAAAAGAAAACCAAATAAAACGGCAAGCGACAAAGTTTTCAGTAGCGACTCGACTAACGCGTGGAATGGAGTCGATAGATGATTGAGACGTATTTTTTTTACTGTTTTAAATGTCAAAAACTGACTTAACTGAAAAAAAGATGTCGTTTGAAAAAATACAGGTATTCATACTGTAACAAAGCTGGTGTTAAGAGGACAGATATTTAATGAAAGAATTTCTGATTATTGTATAAAAATAACAAAAAGTAGCGCCAATACTGTTTTTTTTTTTCTGATTCGACAATACTGGGTCCCAAGTCTTTGGATACATTTTTTAATATAAAAGTAAAATATTTTTTAAATGGTAGCTAGAATATGACTTGTCTAATGGCCTTAAGGTGACAATAATTACCTAATATCTGCACTGATTTTCTAGTTATCATTGAAACATTTTACGCATTAAAAAGTGAAGCCACAATCATCCTACAACGATAGTTTAGTATACTTGATGAGTTTTATCTCTTTCAACTGTCAGATTTGTCGAGAAAGTAACCTCACTTCGAGCTTTTTGTACTGGACCTGGCTCGGTGTGAGGTCATTTTCTCGACAAAACTGACAGTTGAAAGAGATAAAACTTATGTCTGCATAGTCATGCTAAGCCAACTGATCAGCCCATTACCGTAAACAAACCTAACTAATTACAGCCCTTTTAACGTCCCACTGCTGGGCACGGGCCTCCCCTCAATGCGAGGGGGATTTAGGCCATAGTCTACCACGCTGGCCCAGTGCGGGTTGGCAGACTTCACACATCTATCGAGAACTAGTCAAATCTCCTCAGACGTGCAGGTTTCCTCACGATGTTTTCCTTCACCGTTTCATAGAAAGTGATAATCTCGGATGAAAATGAGATTCGCACATAAACCCAGAGGTGCAAGCCGGGGTTTGAACTTGCACACTTTGATTGCAAGGCGTGCGTTCGACCACGCGGCTACCACTGCTATGTTAAACACAAACCTAATGTTTTGAATATTATTTTCAGTTTTTGACAGTTAACTCAGTATACAATCTGTCAAAAAATTACTGTGTATATTTAAACCATACTACTACGGTGGTAAGGTCTCAGTGGCCGGTTGCAATAGTATTATTATTTAAGCACTACGTTACATTGAGGTTACTGAAATTAAGCAAATTTATGACAGTCAATCCGTATCCGAAATCCCGTATCCGTGTCCAAAACTCTCCAATAGCGACTCCACGCCACACCCTGTTCCACAGTAAGTGCTTCTCTAACACAAACAAACATTGATTTATCCTGATACCCGGCTTGGCTCGGCGCCTCGCCGCTCTGACTTCCAATTTCCAAACACCCGGGTACTTTTTATGTGTCTTATAAAATTTTCCTTTATACCATCCTCCATTACGATTGTAAGGAAAATGTATTGGGACATAAATTGAAGCACTTTTGTGCCGTAATTTTTTTTCTATGTACGCTTTTGTGTGCGAGGGGGGAGGTATGAAAGTTTTATATAAATGGCAGATACCTACCGACCTATATATTTTTCTTATTACCTGCTTATTTTATTTACGTAATCTATGTTAAAACCTAACCCCTATTTTTTAGGAAGTTATTTATTTACAGATTGTTTTCAAAATAATGTTTTTTTTTTTAATAACAGCCTAATTTACAAAGTTTTAAGCACATTGTAACTAAATAATATTTCAAACATAAGTAAGTATTAGTACTATGTAGGTAGTTTTGAGTTACTGTGCAGTTAGTTGGCCTTGTGACAAATTATTGAATGATGGTATATTAAAAGTAGGTAAACAATATTAAAAAATAAATGTCAGTTTTGCTCCATTTTATTATTAAGTAACTAAGTAATATTATATTAATAGTAATTGTAAAAACTTAACGATTTAATAAATGGGGTTATGCGAGCATAAAAATAGTAGTTATGTACGTTTAGATGTTTTTTTTTATTAAAATATTATTAGTAATTATCCAAATAAAGTGGCACAATGCAACACTTGTCATGAAAATTTAATTTAATTTCACAAATAATATCAAAGATTAATTCTAACATACATTTTGGATTTAGTTATTGTCACAGTTTTTTTTTGTATTGAAATACCCGCTATTCCATTAATTCATTCATTTCGTAAAAGATAGACAGACAACAAAGTGATCCTTTAGGGTTTATTTTTTTTCTCTTTAGGTACGGAAGAAAAATAAGCAGTTCACATCGCGCCGCCAATTTAATGTAGAAGCATGCAGTACAGCTAAAATTCAAACTGCCTCATAAAAGCCCACTCTCGCACCGATTGCCACAAAAACCCAATTGATACAAAATCACGATATGAAAAAGCGTTTAACCCCCTAACGGCGGGCCCCATCTGCGCGGCCCGCGGGACCAATCTCCGCGAATATTGATTTTATATTGCCCACATATTGTTTGGGGTGTGACGCTGACTCTATCGGTCGGAACGACCCGTATCGAATTATATCGAGCTTTCAACATTCTTTGAGGTTTACGGGTTAAGATTTTTTTTATTCTCAAATACATCATCACGCCTGTATTCCCCGAAGGGGTAGGCAGAGGTGCACTGTAGTGCGCCCACACTTCGCCGATGTATTTTGGTCCCAATGTAATAGGGGGCGAGCCTATTGCCATTATACCGGGCACATTCCCCCTCAATACGAGGGCGATTTGGGCCATAGTCCACCACGCTGGCCCAGTGCGGGTTGGTGAACTTCACACGCTATAGAAAGCTATAGACGTGATTATTCTCGTGATGTGAGGTTATACTAAAATTACAGGTAAACATCAATATATCGACGCTGGAAAGGCAATTCTTAATGAGCGACAATAAATCGTATAATGAGTTTCATATACCAAACGACGCAGAAAAATCTGGCCGTTCGAGACGTGTAGGTTTCTCCACAATATTTTCCTTCACCGTTTAGCAAGTGGTAATATTTCTTACCATTTTTTTGGGGCATCTGAGTCAGGTCATTGAAAAATTTACTCTCTGATGATGTTTGAATGTAGATCTCTAGAATAGCATTCTCAACTTCGACTCTATCATACCGACCACGATATAGAGTAATCAAGGAACAAGTAGCTCTATCGTGCAAACGGCAAATTGCATTAGAGTTCTGAATGCGACGCGCAAATTTAGTTACAGCGGCTGTCTGTGCCGTCGGATGGCCCCCATCGAATTATATTATTTGTTAGTAGAGTTCAGAGAGTATAGAGTTGCCAGCTACTCTATTTTTTTAGTTATTATCCGAGTACATACTCGGATACGGTAGTACGATAACAGTTTTAAGACTAAATCATACATATGATTTAGTCTTAAAACTGATAACATACTCATTCTATTATTATAAAGGGGAAAGATTTGTATTTTTGTATGTAACGAATAAACTTAAAAACTACTGAACCGATTTCTAATATTCTTTTGCCGTTAGAAAGCTACATTATCACTGAGTATATGTTAATCAGTGATATTGTAGCTTTCTCACGGCTATATTTATTTATCCGAAAATGTTTAAAAATAAGTGACCACCCGTGCGTAGCCGGGACGGGCCGCTATGTTAATGTAAATGAATATCGGCAGACAACACATAATCGTATGATTCCAAACTAAGCAAGGCTTGGACTATAGGTATCATATAATGGACTGGGTCCTGGGGCGATCCCAGTTACACCCAAATCAGAGCAAAGTCATAAAAGGCTATATCTGAATTTTGCTACTGACGGGAAAAAACCCATGAACACGCGGTGCAGTGAGCATAGAGGTTTTGGGATTTATACCTCCAAGCTGAGTAAGTGCAGGCTAGCGGACTTCACACATCTTACAAGAATAGGTAAACCTCTCTTAGACATATAGATTTGCCCACGAGGTTCGCCTTCGCCGTTCAGCTAATTAATTCAAATAATATTTATCACTCATATTTTTTATCACGTAATACTAACTAATACCTGATAATATTGTGTACTTCTTGTCTAACTATACATTTTTTTTTACTCTACATTTTTTCACCAACTCTACCGAACTTAGAACTCTACATCACTTCTCTGCGTGTCGTTAGTGCTCGCGACACTTAATTCACGTAAATAAATACACACAATGAACGCGTGACAATTGCGAATCACCAATTATTGCTAACTAGAGATGAGTGTGGGGTAGGTGATTCGATAGAGTCAGGGCGCCTACTCGCAAAATTGGTAAAAATACATTGGAAAAGATACGACAAAAATAATGTGATTTTTCTCTATGGAATTGTATAAAATATTCTTTACTTAATACAAATTTTGGGGGGACTTTAACTGACGATTTATTAAAAACTCATTTATTCCGTTCTATTGGTATATAATTGGGGCTCCTAAATTCCATGTGGACGAAGTCCTGGGCTCAGCTATCATATTAGCACGCGATTTGAAGAAATTAACAATCATAATTTGTAATGTAATCGTTTAAAAGACATCAACGCGCACAGTAAAATTAATAAAATTCTCAGATCCAAATACAAATCGTAACAAAATTCCTTCAAACACATTCCACACTATCAATTTGTTCGTCTGGACTCCAATCACTTAATTGATTCGACACATTTGTCCTTAATCTGTCCATTATACCCCCAATACGTCACCCCTATGCCGTCTGCATAAAGATTAAAATTGTTTATGTTTTTACGTCAAATGCGTGGGGATTGGGTTCACCCCTTATACGAAAAGTGGAAATCTATTAATATGAAAGGGTGTGATTTGCAATGGTTATTTTATTAGCTCTATCTTGATTAAATATTTTGAGGGTTGTAATAATATGATTGTACTTAGTTGCAGTTGAATCGCCCCCACTCCATTGTATGGTATAATGCTTTGATTAGTTTGGGACCATACGACGAGTATGTGTTGTCTGACGCTATTTATTTATTAAATAACCTTTTTTTATACCTTTTTTATTAAAAAACCTCTTTGATTGTCTGTACAGGTAGTGCATCACCACTTCGATGGTCACCACCGTCGTCCGCGGCGCTGGTGGCGGCTGCTCTCGCGCCGCCCGCCCTCCGCCCTTGGCTGCCCGACCCGCCCAGCAAGAAGACCAATCACTTAGGTAAGGATTCACTACAAAAAACTGGCATAATCTGCCCCTTACCACCACCTGTCTTGCAGCTATTTTTTAGGGTTTCGTACCCAAAGGGTAAAATGGGACCAAGACTCCGCTGTACGTCCGTCTGTCCGTCTGTCACCAGGCTGTATCTCAAGAACTGTGATAGTAAGACAGTTGAAATTTTCACACATGATGTAGTTCTGTTGACACTATAACAACAAATACTAAAAAAACAGAATAAAATAAATATTTGAGGAGGTTCCCATACAACAAACGTGATTTTTTTGGTCTTTTTTATTGATAACGGCAACAGGTAGACGTGCTGACGTGCTGACGTGCTAATGTATTTATTTTTTCAGGTCTCATTTGCGTGGTGTGTGGCGATACCAGCTCTGGGAAGCACTACGGCATCCTCGCTTGCAACGGCTGCAGCGGCTTCTTCAAACGATCAGTCAGAAGGAAACTGATATACAGGTAAGTTTTGTCAGGTTGTCCCCAGCAGGCTTAGCATGACCGCGTAGACATAAGTTTGATCTCTTTCAACTGTCAGATTCGTCGAAAAAATGAAGTCACTTCGAGCTTTTTGTACTGGACATGGCTCGGCGTGACGCCATTTTCTCGACGAGTCTGACATTTGGGAGGGACAAAACTTATGCCATCAAAAACAAAACTTGCATAAACACCAAATCTCGCAACTCAGTTCTTCTACCGTAAAAAGTTGTGAGATCCATGTATCTAATAAATCTAAGTGCGAGCTGGACTCGCGCACCGAGGTTTCCATACCTAAGCTGTGAAAGCACCGAGCGTTACTCTAACGAAAAGATAAACTGGATAGAGAGACAAACTTAACTTTGCAGTTGGTATATTGGTATGCCCATACAAAGTAACTACAAAATAAGTTTGTAATCTCAAAAAAAACATTAGCTAACAAAAAATTACAGTTCTCGGATTTTTTCCTTTATTTGTGCTATAAGACCACCTTAGGTCAACGGGAAGTACCCTAAAGATTTTTGAATACCGTGCAAATGTACTGAAAAATCAACATAAACAGCCGTATCTTTTGATTGCGTTAAACCTAGAAGTTTTTTTAGGGCACCAAGGTACCGCAGATACTGTTATAAATTTCAACTTGATACCTTCATGCGTTTCTAAGACCCTTTGTCTTGACACCCCGACAGACAGACGGACAACAAAGTAATTCTATAAGGGTTCCGTTTTTCCCAGTTCGGAACCCGCTAGTCATAGGAATTTTACAACGACATTATTAGGGGACTTGGGTCCAGGATTGATGATGACACTGATGATGTATAGAATGTTCTTGGTAATTTCTTTTATGACTAACTAGCCGTCCGTCCTGGCTGCGCACGAGTTTATAATATAGCCTATATTACTCAGTGATAATGCAGCTTTCTACAGGTAAAAGAATTTTTGAAATCGGTCCAGTAGTTTTTAATATAATACGTTACATAGAAAAATACAGCGAGAGGAAGACCAAAGAAAAAACTTTTTAACGAAAAATTAAACCGCCGAAAGTTTTAAAAAGCAAAAAATTATATACCTTTTTTATTTAACCTTAATAACAAAATTCTAAAACTAATGTAAGTATACCTAAGTCATTTTGAGTCGGCGCCAAACAAGCAAATTAATTAATTTAGTAAAGTGTGATGTACGGCGGCGGCGCGGCGGCGGCGCGGCGCGACACGCACCTTCGCTGGAAAATGCCGAGCGTTCACGAAGTTAAGTCAGCGAGACAGCAATACACAGCGAGATAGCGATACACAATGTGTGCGAGTGGTCGTACGGAGAGTACATTTTTTGGAATGTTAATGTTTGTCGCTGAAGATTTCACGTTGCATTGTTAATTTCATTTGGTTATTTCTTTAAATTTATTGTTCATTAATTGTTTGGCGCCGACTCAAAATGACTTAGGTATACTTACATTAGTTTTAGAATTTTGTTATTAAGGTTAAATAAAAAAGGTATATTATTTTTTGCTTTTTAAAACTTTCGGCGGTTTAATTTTTCGTTAAAAAGTTTTTATTTTATATTTTTTTGTGGCTAAAATCTACTACTTAATCTGAATCTACTGTTTGTTTTGTTGTAATACACAACTCAGCATTAAAATTTGAGAATTAACAATAAATCTCTCCCTATTTTCCCACCTTTCGGGTAGGATTTTTGTTCCTAATTTATATAGGACCAACTTCGAAGTTATACCCTAACCAATACATGTCGAAACGTGAACCTCTTCTGTTTTCTTCGTTGGTTAAAAATGGGTATAATTCCAAATAAAGTCCACGTGGGCGTAGGTATATCATGGTGTAGGTGCCAATCTATATCAGACTAGGCAAATACACACATGAATTGGCACCGACTACAAATGTAATGAATTATAAGGTTATTTGTAACTTTTTAGTGTTTTTAGTGTGTAAGTTTTTGAAGGCGAATTTAGTATCTATTTTGTGAAAAGATGCAAGTATTAGCACCTCATAACAGCCCAAAAAAGGAATTCACCCCCCTCCACCCTTTCCATCCCATCGTTTCGATATTTGTTAACTATCCGTATTAAACAAAAAAAAGATTTTTCGAAATCGGCTCACTAACGCCGAAGATATGCTATAGTCCAGAATGCAAACTTTATCAGCCCATTTCACCCCCTAAATATTTTTTTTTTTCAAATTTCCTAAAACACGTGTTTCTTTATTTTGTATGTAAAATACATATACAAAGTTTCAGGTTGATCAAAAAATATTTTTGAAATTGTGTGACCTTCAACCCCCCATTTCACCCCTAAGGGGGTTGATAATGTTTTGAAAATGGGACCACCCTCGAAGAATTCCTTAGCAAAAGTCATAGAAAAAATCGAAATGGGTTTAGTGACGCCGGAGATATGCGTGATCATACATAAAAAAAAATAAAAAAAAAATAAAAATAAAATATACGCGTCGAATTGAGAACCTCCTCCTTTTTTTTTTTCGTCGGTTAAAAATGGATGGACTGTATAAAGAGCGATATGAATGAGATCGGAGTGGATGTCAGTATGACGGAAAAGCGAGATGAATGGAAGAAAAAGACATACTGCGCCGACCCCAAATAATGGGACAAGGTAAGGCAAATGATGATGATAGAAAAATACAAATCTTTGCTCTTTATATATTTTTTTCCAATGGACTGCGCTATTGGCCGTGAGTTGGCATTTACAGCTTGGAGACCTCTTTATAATATTATTATAGATATAGAAAACTGAATATTGTTCAAAATTAGATCAAGTTAATATACATGAACATATTTGTACAATTGTATTAGCGGCGGGCGGATGGTTGCATTGAAAATAACAAGTGAAACGGCTGTCGTCATCTATTTGATCTACATTTTGTGTTTTAACTAGAAATGTGTCAACCGTTTAATGTAATGATTGCTCAACTTGTATGTAGGTTTCTTTGTAATATGCGTAATTATATGTCACATGTGTATCTGAACTTACTGTTAGTGAACTTGTTGTCTCAATGAGTCAAAAGTAGGGTGGTGTTTTGTCCTTCCCGCCAACATTTTATTTATTTATTTATTATTTACTAGCTGTGTCCGCGTGGACTTTAGGGAGATTACCCGGAAATATGGGTATTATGTTTTTCCCGCGGAACCATAATGCTTTTTCTAAAATTAAAGTAGCCTAAGTTACGCCTTGGAACGTCAGCTATCTGCCAGTGAAAGTCCCATTGAAATCGGTTCAGCCGTTTAGAAGGTAACCCCAAACAAACAGACAGACAGACAAAAAAATTTAAAATAGCGTTTTCGTTATAGGTATCGTATATACTTTCATACGCATTTGGTAAAAAAGTGTTATTTTGATATTACAAACAGACACTCCATACATCTATTATGTATAGATTTTATTTGCACAATTCTACATAAGTAAAAAAAATTACAAAGGTAAGCATAATGCCGTGGGCATTTTCTACCAGCCAACCTTAGAGTGATGTAGAGAGAGGAAAAAAACAAACTAAGTGGGTGCAAGAAATAAAAGACGTGAATGCAAAGAGAGAAAAGTGGTCGAGAAAAAAAATAATTCTGCAATTGGCATACATAACTATTTTTTTTTCTGTTACAAAAATTAATACTAAGTTATTGACGCTGACTTGGTCTAGATCAGGGCTGTCCAAACAACGGCCCGCGTCTTGTTTTCATGCGGCCCGCGATGATTGTTGAAGATAAATAACGAAGAACCATTGAACGTATATACAGAAATAATTACCCTTTATTTTTCTTACTTTAAAACCGAAAATATTTTTTTATGCGGCCCACCAGCTTTTGTAGTAAAATTAATGAGCCCCCAAAGGACAGCCTGGACAGCTCTGGTCTAGATCATTCAGCTCACTGGACCTGGGCCCCAAGTCTGCTAACACTATCGTCGTGAAGTTCCTATGACTCCATTTTTTATGACATAAAAATTACATCTTGTATCAATGGTAACTAGAATATGACTAGTTAAATTGCATCAAGGTGACAATATCTAATGTCTACACTGCTCAAATTCTAGGTACTATTGAAAAAAGATCTTGTTTTCTTGCCTAAAAATATAATGGTAAAAAAAACTTTTTAAAAACAAGCTTTTATTTAATTGCCCTTAGTTTTCAAGATCTTCTCAGCAAGCCCTTTCATTAGATACCCATACTGTGGTAGTGCAGAAAAAATACCTATTCCACCATCTTGGATGATCCGCCATATTAGAATTAGAATGGCGTCACATAGCTAAGAATGCATTGTCATCCGAAATAAGCGTGTATACCAAAGGAGACGGGGATCTCTGGGCCCAATTGTAATAAGTTGAGATAATGGTTTAAAAAAGCGGTATTTTTTTCTGTTTCAAAATATAAAAAAATCAGCTCAATTCACTATCCGGGAAACGAGAAATCATAAAAATAAGTTTATTTCACTGAAGAAATAGAGTATCGATTACAATAATCGATTACTGTGAATGATTTAAACAATTGAACATAAAATACTTGATAGATTCTATTAAAATGAATAAATACATTGTAATAATTAACAATAAAAAACTACAATTAATATAGTAAATAACTGTGTGGCGTCCGCGTTTCCGAACGCTCCACAAAATGTCGACGGACGAGTTTCCGAACGCCCGCGCGCCCCAGACAGAGTGAGAACGTTCGGTAGCTCAAAAACTTAATTGTATTCATTTTAATATATTAAAATACACCAAAGTGGTTGAATTAACACCAAAACTGTATATTAAAACAAAATAACAATCACAGTTAAAAAATCTGCTGTTTAGTATCTAGGTTGTTGTCATTTTGTTGAATAACCACACTTTTACTAAATCTCTTATAATTCTGCTCTCAGATTGCCAAGATCAGCAAAATTTTCGGAGATGGTTTGATAATATATAAGCTCTTAATTGACACCACTCTCATATTTTACAACTGGGCCCAAGAATGTATGAAAGCGTATCCGTCTCCTTTCGGCTTAATCGGTTAAAGGTAACTGATTTAAAATTCAGTTGCAAGATTCCACCCGGACATACATACATTGCAAGTTAATATAAAGCTTGTAAAAAGATGTTGTTTTCAAGCCTTAAAGAAGGGAGTCATAGCAACTCCTCGGCGATAATTTAAGTAGATTTGTAGATTTAAGAAATGGCCTGTTTGAATTAAAACTTGGTTTGGGTGTAACTGAGATTGCCCCTTGTCCATTGTATGGTACCCATAATATAGTTGCTTAGTTTGAGATCATACGATGAGTATGTGGTGCGTGGCGTTCTTTTATTTATATACTTTGACAAGCCAAACTATGGTCGTTTAGGTCGCTTGTACCTTTTGCTGTGTTAGTCTTCAGATCAATGGGAGTTGAGAGAGTCACCTCGAGTGTCAGTTGATTTTAAAGCGGTGTTGCGCCGACTTTGAACACGTCAATGAAGACATTTTACACCTAACTATCATAGTTTCTGAGTTATAGACATTTGAATATTTGTCACAGGTATCGTGTTCTAGCCTTTGGGTGCATCAATAACCCTAACAAGCAATGTAAACTACACTTATGAGGGGCAACTACCAATATTCACAAAACGAAAGAGACATGTCAGGGTTCGTAGCATGTGGCAAACAGTAGTCTCTTCCTACCCCCGTAGGACACAGGCGTGAGTATATGTATGTATGTATAGTGTTAGTTTTAGGAAGTCCTGTAATGCGACAGTGAAAATGTGAAATGTTTTGCCAGTATACTTCTGTTTTTGCAACCGAGCAGTCGGATATACCGTGTGAATGATGCCAAAAAGTGACCGCAATATGAAGAGGCTGGGTCGACAGTGGAATTTATTAATTATAACAAAGAATTGAGAGAGAAAGTGTGTGTCGTGGATCGATAATATCAGGGCACACATGTGACATAGATCGTATCAATGGTTGCGGACACAGAAACACCTAAGCAAACAAGAAAATGTAATATTTGGTATTACGGATAATGATACACTAATGACCTACATTTGAAATAATGTATGATGAATGATTGCAATGCTAGTATTACGCACACAGAGTCGAACGAATTAACTTGACTTTTCAGGCGTCCGTACTTCAAAGTGATACAAGGAACCCTTATAGGATGACTTCGTTAACCAGAAGGCTGTCAAGACCCTTTTTTTTAGGTAAACGTGGAGTTATCTAGTTGAAATTGATATCATCTAAGCCTGCAATCGCTTGGGGCTGTAAAAAACAAAATATTGTTAAGTTAACGCAATCAAAAGATAAGGCCGTTTATAAGGCATATTTTGACTTGCAAGGGAACCAAGACCTCTAGGGTACTTTTCGTTGAATTTGAATAATGAAATTTAACAAGAAGCAATGTCTAATAGCACAAGTAAAGGTAAAATAAATAATACTAAAACCGTAATTTTGTAGTTACATTACCAAATTAACCCAATTTTTTTATTTTGTTTAAAAATATCGAGACTCGATTAACGATTATAAAAGAACTATTTACACACTGAAAAGCTTAAGCAAAATCCTCAGTGCGCGAGTCCGACTCGCACTTAACTGGATTTTTTATAAATATTGACGCTCTATCAATCTATACAAATTGGTAACGCCAAATATCGATTATCGATTACCAATACTAATCCCAATTCCCAATATTCCCATCCTTAATTACCGCTCCTGATTGGCCGTCATACTTTCGCGCGCGGCAACCTCAGCGCCGCGCTTTCCGCAAATCGCCGTCGAAGAAGGAAGAAAGCACCAATCGCCAGTCGTTCAACAACGCTCGTCACGCACGCAATGATGAGTTAAATCATTCATAATTAATTACCCGCTCTCGCTAACCCGCTATATAATAATGCGCATTACGCGTCAAACCCGCCGCGATACAACATAAATAAATAACTTTAAATGTACCACGCTGGTACGGGCATTGAGCCCTAGTAACTTTTATGTGTCGCGAGTGAGTACGGAGAAGACCGCCACGCTGTTCTACATACTATCGAAGGCTTCAGAGGAGGCGTCGCTGTATCGGACGAGCTTAAGACGAAGAGACGAAGCTGCGAAGGCGTCAGAAGCAGGTCAGTCCTTTCCCAACGTCCGTTCCGCTGTCCATCCTGCTCCTACGAAATTTTCCCGCCATCCTACCGCTATTTCTCCGTGCCCGCGCGACCATTGTGGTCCTTCGAGCCGGATATTCTATCCTCTTAATTATACCTACTCGCATATTCCACGGCTATTGCAGCCTATTTTTCGTCTTACCAACCGCCAAACGCCTTTAAAGAGTCCCTATAAGCGTAATAGTGATTGCCACTAAATTATTTCGCCGCAAATATATATTTTCGCACCGTATTGGTACTTACATATATTTAATACCCGTTTACACCGCCATATATTTAATATATTTTTCGCATATTATATTCTCGTAACATTGAGTTACACATTCGTACATTGCTATATATAACATTTATAAACTATATTCACCCAATATAATTACGAAATTCACATAAAGTTTCGTACACCTACATTTTTCGCGCCTTTTAACCGCGTATCGTCGCGGTGACGCCCGGTCGGTCGGTTAGCCGTTGCGCGCGCAGCAGCGAAGCCCCGCGCCGGCCATCGCGCCATCACCGGAGCCCCGCGGCTCGCTCGCCCGTCTCGAACGTAGGTACCTACGGTCCGCGACAAGCTCGTTATTTTGTAAACTTCACGCTTGCACTCCATTGGGGGGTGAGTAGACGCGTAGGTTTACAAACGCTATTTTATAATTTTATTTTTCGCGCTATGTTGGGTTCTCGTACCTAATTACCTTTCAAACTTCTTGCAATTTAATAACTTTGTATTTACGCACCGCCCGCGCCTCGCTCGCTATTTGTAAACTTCACGCTTGCACTCCATTGAGGGGTCAGCAGACGTGTAGGCTTACAACCGCTATTTTTATATAATTTATTTTTCCCGCTAAATTAGGTCCTCGTGCCTAGTTAAATAACTCATTTTTCGTTACATCTATACTCGGCCCGCGTCTCGCGCGCTGTTGTGTAAACTTCACGCTTGCACTCCATTGAGGGGTCAGCAGACGCGTGGTTTGCAACCGCTATTTTTATATTTTTATTCTTCCCGCTATGTTAGGTTCTCGCGCCTAACTGCCTAAGTTAGTATAATTTATTATCTTTGTACCTGCGCACTGCCCGCGTCTCGCGCGCTATTTGTAATCTTCCCGCTATCACTCCACTAAGGGGTAAGCAGACGCGTAGTTTCGCAACCGCTATTGTTAATATTATATTTTTCCCACTTTGTTTAGGTTCTTACGCCTAATCAGTAATTAATTATCTACCTTATTGTAATTTATTCACTCGCGATTAACATGCCGCCAAATCGACAACCTGTCGCCGGTACAGGTACTGAGTGTTTCGATTATGAATACACTCAAGACCCTACCCTGCGTAGGTTAGCCGCTAAACGCGATACTCTTTTTGAAATGCTTAAAAAGATTTCCGATCTTTCTATCGACGCTCTAACAAAAGACAGTGCTAGGAAAAGTTTCCTCACTGAATGTTCCTATGTCGAAGCATTGCGCGACGAGTATAAAGAGATAGTCGATAGTTATAATTTACACTTTCTCACAATTAATCCAACCGCAAAGCCCGATTATCAATGTCTCATTTCGTTCGAGAGTCTGTATGGCAGGATAAGACGAATTAAACTAGAATGTTCACCGCCGCAGTCTCCGACTATTCATGATTTCTCTGGTCTGCACAAGTCTAGTCTCAAACTGCCCTCGATCGAGTTGACGACATACTCGGGTGATATTCGCCAAAATAATACTCGCGGTATTAATAATTATAACGCCCCGGCTCCGCCGCAGCCGGCCACGCCGCCGCCGCCGACGTATCAAGCGTATGTAAGTACGTCTGAGCCGTCAGCTGATTCCGCCCGCGAGTGTCTTTACGCCAACATTTCGCATCAGCACTTATACGAGTGTCCTGATTTTAATAAATTGTCTCCCCAAGAACGCGTTGATTATGCGAAGAGTAAGAATGTGTGTGTTAATTGCCTTAGCTTACAACATAAAGTATCAGTATGTAAGTCTAATTCTAATTGTAGTATATGTAATCTTAAACACCACACATCCTTACACCTCGAACGAGCAGCCACAACCGCTGTGCCATCGCCGCAATACGCCGCCGCCGCTACTCCGCATCCGCGCGTCGTCGTCGAGTTGTCGAACGCGCGCCCCGCGCACTCGACCTCGCCCCGCACGGACCCATCGCGATCGGACATAGCGTTGTGCGCTACCTATGCATATATACAGCCGCCACCGCGCGATAATATTTCGCCCACCAATAATTCTACTGTCCTATTAACAATCGCTGAGCTATCACCGCAACCCGCCGTCGCTACTCCGCATCCACGCGTCGTCGAGGTGTCCAACACACGCCCCGCGCACTCGACCTCACCCCGCACGGACCCTCCGCGATCAGCTTTAGCGTTGTCTTCGACCTATACATCGTTACACCCGCCGCCGCCGCACGATAATATTTCGCCTGCTAATAGTTCAAATGTTGTATTGCCAACCGCTCAAGTCGGCGCGTATGATACTACGGGCCGACGATGTATTAGTCGCGCATTATTAGATTCCGCGTCACAAAGCAACTTTATTACAAAGAGGTCTTGTGATCGACTAGGTCTTCAGATTCTAGCCACCGAACTTACTATTGCTAGGGGGTTCGGTGGGGATGAAAAGACAGTAAAAAATAATTTAGTAGATTTTAAATTTAATTCGCGGTTCGAGGATAGCGTAAACTCTAAAGTCTCGCTGCTGTTAGTTGCCGATCGAATTGCCGATCGGTTTTCCGCCGCGATGATAAATACGTTCGTCTCATCATCGTTATCGGGCTTGCAGCTAGCAGATGAGGAGTTGCTATTGCCGGATGTGGATCGCTTTCCGCGCGCCCCGTACGCATATTTAGCATTACGCACAGCGTTGGGATACGCCGTTATGGGTTCCGTACCCGCGTTGCCCACGCTTCAAACGCACCAGGCCTGGACGTACTGTTTGGTCCAAGAGCCTGCCGCCCTTGACATATTTGTCAACCGATTTAGGGAGCTTCCCCTCGCCACGCCCGTTCAGCATCCCGCTGATGTTGAATGTGAACTTTATTATAATATGTCAACTACGACCCGCAATCGCTTTAGAGGTAGATACGATTATGGACTACCGTCTGAGGGGGACGTCTATACTCTTGGAGATTCCTATAACTTTGCTCGCAGCCGATTCATACATCTCTCGCTGAGATTCGCATATGATGAGGTTTTTAATAAATATTTCTCCAAGCGTCATATTTCGTCCGCACCCTCGTACGATACTTGTGACCCCGCTTCGCTTTATATTATACCGCATCACAGTGTCGTGCGAGTGGACAAGACGTCTACCCATCCCCGCGTTGTTCAGATTACCGATGATGATATTTCGGCTGACAATCTTTCCCATGTCGCGATTAATGTAAACCCCGCGATCATATTATTCCCGCGAGGCATTATGCCACATATTTTAATTTCGCAACCGCAACCACATCCGCGCCACGGTCCACCGTGGGCTATATTAAAACCGTCGCAATGGCCCCTTCGGAGCTTAGGTGATTGGTCTATTGCAGACATACCCGAACGAAGGGTTTTAACGCACCCTGTGTTCATACCTGTACAGTACTGTACTGTCAGGACCGCCAGAGGAACCTACCCGCGCCCTGTCATTTGCATCCTCTTGTAACTAAATATTATTTTACCCACATTATATAATTAATTTTATCGCTTTGTTTATATTATTTTCGCTTATTTTTACATTATTTTATTTTCGCAATCCACTATAAATTCCCGCTAGGACTCTACTTTTACGCATTGAGCGCTCCATCGTAGAGTCTTACTTTATGGATGTTTATCTTCTAATTCTTCTTAAAGGCGACCCTTTAAGGGCGGGGGGAAATGGTAACGCCAAATATCGATTATCGATTACCAATACTAATCCCAATTCCCAATATTCCCATCCTTAATTACCGCTCCTGATTGGCCGTCATACTTTCGCGCGCGGCAACCTCAGCGCCGCGCTTTCCGCAAATCGCCGTCGAAGAAGGAAGAAAGCACCAATCGCCAGTCGTTCAACAACGCTCGTCACGCACGCAATGATGAGTTAAATCATTCATAATTAATTACCCGCTCTCGCTAACCCGCTATATAATAATGCGCATTACGCGTCAAACCCGCCGCGATACAACATAAATAAATAACTTTAAATGTACCACGCTGGTACGGGCATTGAGCCCTAGTAACTTTTATGTGTCGCGAGTGAGTACGGAGAAGACCGCCACGCTGTTCTACATACTATCGAAGGCTTCAGAGGAGGCGTCGCTGTATCGGACGAGCTTAAGACGAAGAGACGAAGCTGCGAAGGCGTCAGAAGCAGGTCAGTCCTTTCCCAACGTCCGTTCCGCTGTCCATCCTGCTCCTACGAAATTTTCCCGCCATCCTACCGCTATTTCTCCGTGCCCGCGCGACCACAAATTAATAACATTTAAGCGTCTGTTTGTAATGGTAACTTTTTTTTTTTACAAAAAATCCAACACTAATCAATCTAAAATCAAAACAAACGTTTCACCAACCAAAGTCCGTATAATCCCTATCAAAAATTGGTAGGCAGACTACAATAGAGGCCTCATCTGCGCAGAGATGGTAGCAAAAATGACAATACCGGGGCGGCCGGCACTTGAACCCACTTAATCCGTGCTCTACCAGAGCGCATACATCTAATTCTTGCCACATCTGTGGCTCTATCGGGCGCGGACATAGTGGAACGAGATAAGCGACGTAATCTTTGTACATAAAGTCATCATCTTTTTATTACAAGCTATATATTAACTTGCAATGTATGTCCGGGTGGAATCTTGCAACTGAATTTTAAATCAATTATCTTTAACCGATTGAGCTGAAATTTTGTATACACGCTTATTTTGGATGACTAATGCATGCTAAACTATGTGACGTCATTCTAATTCCAATATGGGAGATCTTCCAAGATGGCGGAATAGTTATTTTTTCTGCACTACCACAATATTGGTATCAAATGAAAGGGCTTGCTGAGGAGAAAACGAAAACCAAGGGCAATTAAATAAAAGCTTGTTTTACAAAGTTTTTTTACAATTAATTTTTACTTTGATGAAGGAATAGCTGTTACTTGGAACTTCGTCAGCGTAGAATTAAAATAAAATAAAAAGTAGTATAAATTACTTTTCACAACATCAGCTATCTGCTAATGTAAGGTCCACCACAATTGGTTTAGTTATTCCAGTGATTACCCGGCACAAATAAATAGGCAGACAGACACACAAAACATATTATAAAAATGTTGTTTGATTATAAGTACCTTATATACTTTTATACACATTTAGTAAAAAGGTGTTATTTAAACATTACAAACAGACCAAAAAAAACTAGACTACATAAATCGTAAAATCTGTACTATATAATATTATAAAGCTTAAGAGTTTGTTTGTTTGTTTGTTTGGTTGAACGCGCTAATCTCAGGAACTACTGGTCCGAATTGAATAATTATTTTTGTGTTAAATAGTTCATTTATCGAGAAAGCTAAATATCATCACGCTACGACCAATAGGAGCGGAGCGAACGAATAATGTGGCAAAAACGGGAAAATTCCCGAACATGAATCGGGTATTATAGACTTATAATTATAGACTTTATAACATCACTCTACGCCAAAGTAACTATTAGCGCGGGTGAAACCGCGGGCACAGCTAGTTAGTTATATATACCATTCGAACGACCAGGTTTTTCTGCGTCGTTTGGTATATAAAACACATTTTATGATTTTTTGTCGCTTAGTAAGGACCTTTCAAAGGTAGTCTTATGAGTTGAAAAAAAAACCGGCCAAGTGCGAGTCGGACTCGTGCACGAAGGGTTCCGTACGTATCTATAAAAACGGCAAAAAAATCTAATTTGTTGTATGGAACCCCCTTTAAATAATTATTTTATTCTATTTTTTAGTATTTGTTGATAAAGCGGCAACAGAAATACATCATCTGTCTCTCTCTCTAACTGTCACTGTTCATGAGATACAGCCTGGTGACAGACGTACGGACGGACGGACAGCGAAGTCTCAGTAATAGGGTTTCCGTTCCCTAAAAATAACAGGAATATTAAAAAAAATAATTGCCATTTCTTTCTAAGTCACTAAACGCTTCCTCTCGTTTACTATATCAGCAACCTTATCAGGGGGTGTTTAAATACTATTTGAATTTAATTTGCGTTTTTATTGCAAGTTCGTGTTTTTTCCGTTACTCGGTACTCGCTCAGAAATTATTCTGTAATAATTTATAGGTACACCGATATTTTTTGAAAAATCCTTTAAAGCAATTTAAATGATCGAGTTTCATTTCTTATAACAAGAACGTACAGGGACTCAAATAACATCATCACTATTCGAAAAAAACTAAAAAATACGACCAATATGATGTTTTGTTTCGACTTAAGTCGAATTAGAGATTATGTCGACTTGCGAGAATTGCTCCACAGTTGTTAATAATTACATGTCCTTGGGTATGCACTGGAAAAAAAACTGAGCCGTCGCGGGACGCCTGGCAGATGTAAAACATAAACGTCGTAGCGGCGAGTGAGCGAATTCAGCCGGTGGGCGGAGTCTAAGCGGCGGAAAGAACCGAGGAGCCGAGGAGCCGAGGAGTACGAAGCGTGGCAGCATTTCAAACTATACTTTATGCGTTAAGTAATAAGGTTGATTTCATTTTGTTGTGGCGAAGCATCGGCAAATCTCGCCACGCCAAAAATCAGGTCTACCCCTCACCTATAGATGTTTCACATCAAAAAAATGTTAAAGAAGCGATTAGAAGTTACGTTGAAGTGGGCGAAAACATAAAAATAAAAAAAATACAATAAGATAACTCCACCTTTTTTTTTCCACCTAGGTTCTTTGAAGTTCGGTTATTTTTTTAAATAGCGTTGTATATTAACAATAAAAAAAAAAAAAAAACTCAACTTTTGTGATTGGACTTACAAGTTGAAAACGTATTGATGATACATCAATAGTGATTCATATTGACAATCTATATATACAAATAAATAAAATTGGAGTGTCTGTTTGTAATATCAAAATAACACTTTTTTACCAAATGCGTATAAAAGTATATACGATACCTATAACGAAAACGCAATTTTAATTTTTTTTGTCTGTCTGTCTGTCTGTCTGTTTGTTTGAGGTAAACTTCTAAACGGCTGAACCGATTTCAATGGGACTTTCACTGACAGATAGCTGACGTTCCAAGGCGTAACTTAGGCTACTTTAATTTTAGAAATAGCATTAGGGTTCCGCGGGAAAAACATAATACCCATATTTCCGGGTAATCTCCCTAAAGTCCACGCGGGCGAAGTCGCGGGCACAGCTAGTATTTCATAAAAATCACATAAAGAAAAAGAATTAAGGGCAGATCTGACGGATAACATTAAAAACTGTTTAACATTTGGCCCCCCGCTTAAGTACCGTTTCAATTAATTCGCCACCCGTCCTAATGTTATTAATATTGTGTACGCACCCTTATGATAGATGGTCAAGTGTGCCATGTGTACGTTCTTTATCATTTGCAAATTGATTCTCCTTTTGTAGACATACGGAAACATTTGCGTCATAATCGTCCTTAAATTGTTACTAGCTTCTGCGACTTTGTCCGCGCACACTTCGATGATTCAACAACGTTTTAAAGTATACTCTATATGTTATTCTAATCATCATGATGATGATGATGTTATTCTAATGTCATAAATAAATACATCATCACGCCTGTATTCCCCGAAGGGGTAGGCAGAGGTGCACTGTAGTGCGCCCACTCTTCGCCGATGTATTTTGGTCCCAATGTAATAGGGGGCGAGCCTATTGCCATTATACCGGGCACATTCCCCCTCAATACGAGGGAGATTTGGGCCATAGTCCACCACCCTGGCCCAGTGCGGGTTGATGAACTTCACACGCCTAGACGTGCAGGTTTCCTCACGATGTTTTCCTTCACCGTTCAGCAAGTGGTAATCATTGTTGAAAATGACATTCGCACATGAGAATTACCTCAGAGGTGCGGGCCCGGGATTTGAACTTGCACCCCTTACGTTCAAGGCGGGCGTTCTTGCCCACGAGGCTACCACTGCTTCTATCTATTCTAATGTACAAAGAATAATACTGTAAAGTTTCATTCAAATCCATTCAGTAGTTTTTGCGGCAATTAATAACCTAACTCTAACCATACTAAGGCTTTTGATAGAAACATATTAATTGTGCCCTGTTATATACTATCTTTACTTACCCTTAAAGCATTAACAACATGTTTCTCAATATTTAAGTTACATAATCACATCAAAAAAACCTTCCAATCAGTGTTGCCAATGTAACAATACGAAAGTCATAGTGGCGTGTAAGAGGCCACGTTCTGGGGTGGCCACTTCATCAGGTCCCTTTTATATGGTACTGCAACAAATGTCAATGCTGCCGTAATCCTATTACCGAAGGGATTACCAGTAATGAAATATCTTTAATCTGTATTAGTTTCTGCGGTAGCAGTTTGTTGGGCCAATGTTACGAGGATAATAAATAGATGAATGAACTGGGGCCTGCCTGCTATCTCCTATATTAATACTGTTCTCATATTAGCTCTAATTTGTTTAGAGAATATTAAAATTTTGCATCAAGACAGCGGGGCAATTACCCAAAGGCCAGAACACGATACCTGTGACAAATATTCAAAGGTCTATAACTCAGAAACTGTGATAGTTAGGTATAAAACTAAGCATCCACATATGAGCTACGTCATATGTATGTACCCTATTGTCTTTCAAAAAAGTCATCTGTATTCGCTTGCCTTAATTCTTTCAGAGCGTAAGGCAATAAAATTTAAGTTTTAACAAGACTGAAATTAAATCAATAATGAAGTATCGTGTTTTGTTGGCAGATGCCAAGCTGGTACTGGCAGATGCGTGGTGGACAAGGCTCACAGAAATCAGTGTCAGGCCTGCAGATTGAAGAAATGCCTCACGATGGGCATGAACAAGGATGGTAAGTAACAGCATCCAATTCCATACTATGAACATAAACAAGCAGGGACCCAAGTCATCCAACACTATGGTCGTGGAGTTGCTATTACTTCTTTTTAGGGTTCAGTACCCAAAGGGTAAAACGGGAACCCTATTACTAAGACATCGCTGTCCGTCCGTCCGTCTGTCACAAGGCTGTATCTCATGAACCGTGATAGTCAAAATTTTCACAGATGATGTATTTCTGATGCCGCTATAACAACAAATACTAAACAGAATAAATTAAATATTTAAGGGGGCTCCCATACAATAAACGTGTTTTTTTCTAGTTACCATTGATACAAGATGTTGTTCTCATGCCTTAAAGAATGGAGGCGTAGCAACTCCACGACGATAGTGTTAGCAGACTTGGGGCCCTGGTCTTGTGTAACCTCTTGCCATCATTTCCCACGCCAGCCTCGATCAAACATGTCATGAACATATGAAAACACGTCCATAGTTATAAAAAGCTCAAATCTGTTGTGGAAGTCTCGCCACACGCGCCATACAAGTCAATTATGCGGAAGATATTAATACAGACATACCCTCTTCTATTATGATTGGATAATTGAATAAGAGCTTTATTATGATTCAGATAGGATTGGTTTTGTTTCTGATGACTGATTTTGTTGTCATTTTATTAAGATTGGATAATAGAATAGGGACTTTATTGTGATGATTATAGAAACGGTTTTGCTTGTAATGATATTTTATTGAAGGAATTTATGTTTTTGTTACGTTTTGTGTTCCTGCCATTTAATTAGTAGCAATTACGTCCGATATATTTTCATAATACATAATGTAGGTACATGCTTATTGGAAAAGATCAACCATGGAGT
Organism: Ptilodon capucinus; assembly: GCA_914767695.1. NCBI lineage: Eukaryota > Metazoa > Arthropoda > Insecta > Lepidoptera > Notodontidae > Ptilodon > Ptilodon capucinus. Next base: position 2,580,873 of record OU611830.1, on the reverse strand, counting down.
TTCTTGGCCATTCTTCTCCATAGGAAATGCATTTCGAATGGGTGGTAGAGATACTTTTATTTCTTTTTGTAAACTTTACTTCAATAAAAATTCTAATTCTGATTCTGGTATCGTAAAATTGGCTGTAGAAGCAAATCAAAAAGGATCCAATCACCAAAATGAACTAAGTACACTAAACAGTTCCTAAATGAGGCCTTTTAAATCAACAAAAAAGATCCCATCGAAAAATGAAAGCAAACAGCATTTTTACCACTTAAGTTACCATCCCCCATGTCCCAAAAGTAATACATTATCAAACTTCAAACTGCCATTATACCGGGCACATTCCCCCTCAATACGAGGGAGATTTGGGCTTTAGTCCACCACGCTGACCCAGTGCAGGTTGGTGAACTTCACACGCCTTTTTATAAACGTGCAGGTTTCCTCACGATGTTTTCCGTGGTAATCATTGTTGAAAAAGACATTCGCACATGAAAGTTATCTAGGAGGTGCGGACCCGGGATATGAACTTGCAGCCATTATGTTCAAGGCGGGCGTTCTTGCCCATGAGTCTGGAGGGTGTAATACTCATCTTATAATACCAAATAAGTTAAAAAGGGTTGTAGAATAATTGTGAAAGGCCCATTTGCGCGCACGCGGCCGCCACGCGCGTCTACCGCGGCGTATACAAATGGTGGCTTAAAAAATATTTACACTTTAATATTCCCAGTTAAGTGTTGCATACATTTGTTGGTTTAATGCCAAATCACTTGCGATCAGATGAATACGGCGGAATAATTTAAATGTCAGTGTTTGTTGTTTTTGTTTTAATTACCGGGAAAGATGTTATACGAATTATTTTTAACAAAAACCTACTTCGACAGCCTAGATGCACTAAAAAGCAACAAATAACCTAATAATTAATTTTACATTTGGAGTAGGTGCCAATCTACGTCAGACTAGGCAAATACACACATGAATTGGGACCGACTGATACGCTGGTATAAAACACAGATCTAAAATACGTAATTTCTTGTTAAAAAGTTTTTAAAAATGTAACTCCTAACAAGGTAATTCATCCGCCATCTTTATCATTGTCATCATCCATTTTTATTTATAATGTGCACTATTTATTGAATTTGCCCTTGCTATTATTTATTTGACACTGGATGAAATACCCGCTTAACGCAGGTGGAGCCATTCCTCATTTTATTCCATTAAATATTATCACTTCATTCATTTCGTAAAAAAAAGAAGAGGAACTCTTAATAAAAACATGGTAGCTGCTACACTAGGTTTTAAAAGCTTTTTAGATACTTATGTCTATGTGGGCACCGTAATCGTGCAATTTCATTCGGTACGCAACATCGGAAAAATACTCCCATTGGGCCTAATCAACCTGGCTGCGCACAGTTTCATAGTACATGAAGACTGGCCTAGCAGCCAACATGTTAAAGAAGAATTTGGTAAACTAATTGCTATAATCTCCCCCTCATTACTTTACAAACCATTATGTCAACCCTTGCCCTGCGGCGACTTGCTCTATTGTTGCTTCTGCTTCTTGTTAGCATTGTTATAACACAATGGATACTGTCGCATGTAGGGTTGATTTAATAAATAAATATTGCTATACAACACAAACTCATCGTATGATCCCAAGCTAAGCAAAGCTTGTACTATGGGTACCGTATAATGGACTGAGGGCGATCCCAGTTACACCCAGACCAAGGCTGACATACTGGTAAACAGACAGACAGACAGATAAACAGTCAGATAGACAGAAAGGTAGACCTGGCAAGAAAGTAAAGAAGGAAAAAACAGAATTCTGTTAGTTTAGTTTAGTTTATTTTTATTTTTCATTTTAATCTTAAAATAAATACATCATCACGTCTGTATTCCCCGAAGGGGTAGGCAGAGGTGCACTGTAGTGCGCCCACATTTCGCCGATGTAGTTTGCGATTATATTATATATTAAAGGGAGCGAGCCTATTGCCATTATACCGGGCACATTCCCCCTAAATACGATGGAGATTTGGGTCATAGTCCACCACCCTGGCCAAGTGCGGGTTGGTGAACTTCACACGCCTTTCTATAGACGTGCAGGTTTCCTCACGATATTTTCCTTCGCCGTTAATCTTAAAAAATGGATAATTAATGAGTATCTATCTATGTATCATTATGTAGTATGTATGTATCATTATGTAATGATAGTAGAGAAATCTAATGACTTTACAAATAGGTAAGTAAACAAGGAATATGTTTACAATGAAAACAATGGACGTACTTACAACGTAAAAAAACCCATTTTAACTTGATACTAAAACATATGGGTCAGACGCAATCACGCGCCAATTATGATTTCCCATAAAACAATACCTACGCTATGTTTATAAAACAATTACCTTACAAATACATAAAATTGAAATGTCTGTAATGTCAACATAACAGCTTTTTTTACTAAATGCTTATAAAAGTATACACGGTAACTATAACGAAAAGACAATTTTAAAATGTTTTTGTATGTCTGTCTGTCCGCGATATCTGTCTGTTTCTGCTCTGGGTAATCTCCAGCTGGACCGATTTTAATGGGACCTTTACTGACAGATAGCTGACGGTATAACGAGTAACCTGAGCTAGAAGTATACACTATACTTACTGCCCTTTTAACGTCCTACTGCTGGGTATGGGCCCCTCTTCAATGCGAGGGGGATTCAGGCCATAGTCCACTACGCTGGCCCGGGTTGGCAGACTTCACACATCTATCGAGAACTAGTCAAGTTCCCTCAGACGTGCAGGTTTCCTCACGATGTTTTCTTTCACCGTTTCTTAGCAAGTGACAATCTCGGATGATAATGAGATTCACACATGAAACTCAAAGGTGCGAGCCTAGGATTGAACCTGCGCACTTTGATTGCAAAGCGTGCGTTCGACCACTCGGCTACCACTGCCATGGGCGGCCCTAGCAACATTTTTGGGTGGTGCGAGATCTCAAAGTGGCGCCCCTCTGAACACAAAATTTGAATCTAATAATACTCGTGACGCTCGAAACCTAAGGAGATCCTTGACGCCTCATTGAATGGCGTCGTGGCGCATACTATGAGGTGTCACGCAGGTTTTTGGTGGTCGCCTTCCGGTTGATTTTGGCGCCCCCTATGACGCCGCCCGGCGCGGTCGCACCGCTTGCACCGCCCTGGGGCTGCCACTGACCACTGCTATATATTATTGTATATACATCGGAATAACACATAGGCTATAATTTATAAAGCTAAGGAATAATCGAAGTCTATGCAAACGACGTTTTGGGTATAAGCTAGTATAAATATAACTAGGGTTCTGCGTGAAATAAACAAGACCCATTGTTTCTAAAATCAGCGAGGACAATGTCGGAGACTTAGCTAGTCGGTTAATAACAATAGTCACCACACAACCACAGCATCTGAATCGTTCACAGATCCGTAATGCCCTTAAGCTGAATCTAATAAGGGGAAACCCGGGGCCACACCCACGATATAATGAGAGGAATGCTCCCACAAATACAGATAATTGAACAAAAACTACAAAGCTAGCGCCCCGAGGCGTTCAAACTTTACATTTAAATGAGCACCCCCAGCGAGATGTTTAACCGCAAATTAGATATGCAGAATTTAATAATCATTAAGCAGCAGTGGTAGCCGAGTGGTCGAACGCACGCCTCGCAATCAAAGTGTGTAGGTGCAAACCCCGGCTCGCACCTCTGGGATTTATGTGCGAATCTCATTTTCATCTGAGATTATCACTTGCTATGAAACGGTGAAGGAAAACATCGTGAGGAAACCTGCACGTCTAAGGAAAGTTGACTAGTTCTCGATAGATGTGTGAAGTCTTGGAAGTCTTGATGTGTGGCCTTAATCCCCCTCGCATTGAGGGGAGGCCCGTGCTCAGCAGTGGGACGTTAAAAGGGCAGTTGTAGTAGTAGTAAGCTTCTTTCAGACTACGCTATAATATATAGCACAACAATATCGCGCACCATACAAAGCCAATAATATATAGAACAGTACAGTGTGAACGTGTCCATAACACCGCATTTACCCTACTCTCATGCCTCTTTTGCCAAACCCAACATTCACTGCCATACATAAGAGTAGGTACCAAAACACCATTGTGAATCGCCAGACGAGCCTTTTTTGAGACAGCCTGGCTACTCACAACGGCATGCAAAGCACCATTTACTCTAAATATCGCACACCATACAATGTATGGTGCGCGATATTATCGTGCTATGAGCTATATACGATATGCTATTATACTATAGCGTACCTAGTCTGAGACCCGCTTTAAAGTAGATGTACCTATACAAAAGAATAAAATTGAAGTGTATGTTTGTAATTTCAAAATAAACAACTTTATTCTTAATGTATATTATGAAAGTACGTCTTACAGAAACAAAAAAAATGATTTTTTGTGATTGTCTGTTTGTTTGAGGTAAATTCCCAAACCTACCAATTTAAACGGGACTCTCACTCACAGATACCTGATATAACAAGATTTAATTTTAACTCACTTTTAGTATAGAAAAAATATCACGGTTCCGAGCAAGAACATTAAAAAACATTTGTTCCGGGTAATCTTCGTAACGGCTAGACCGATTTTCACGGGACTTTCACTGGCAGATAGCTGTAGTTATAAGGCTACTTTTAGATTTTCCAAAAATCCAGCTAGTATGTAAACAAAAGAACAATATCAAAATAAATAACAGTAACAGCAATACCGACCCGTAAGTAAAACTTGCAAATTAAACCAAAACTCATTAATTAAAGGAACGCAGAACTCACAGAGGCGTTTGACAAGGTGTACCAACCGTCGCGCCGTCCTAAAATAATTAGATTGTCCCGTCGGCATCTCAAAGCGTAACCAAATTACGCTTTCCTTTTCATTGAAGGGACCCCGGGAGCGAAATAATACGATGCTTAAAGCTGCACACTGCGGCGTTAAAAGACGCGCGTCATTTTGCCAATACTGAAATGAACTCTGTGTTATGCATAAAGATTGAATTTCTGTAGTAAAGCTCACGCCTCCACGCATCAAATTTCGCTGACGTTGTCAATGTAATTTCGTTGAGGAATGGTTTTTTGAGTCAATACAGTTGAAGTTATAGTGAGCTAGTAGTCAAGTATGTATTTGAAGTAAGTATTGACGATGTGCCAAGTGCGAGTCGGACTCGCGCACGTTGGGTTCAGTCCCATTATCTATAAAAACGGCAAAAAAATCATGTCCGTTGTATGGGAGCCCCCTTACATATTAATTTTATTTTAATTAATTTATTTATTTTTAGAGTGGACAATATACCTACATTTTCTGTGAATAATTCAAGCGTCTACCTGTTGCCGTTATCACTATCGAGCAAAAAAATCACGTTTGTTGGATGGGATGAATATTTGAATATTTATTTTATCTTAATTTTATTATTTATTTTTAAAGTAAATAAAGGTTAGGTAGATCAAGCCTGGTGACACACGGACAGACAGACTGACGGACGAACAGCGGAGTCTTAGTAATAGGGTCCCATTTTACCCTTTGGGTAGGTACGGAACCCTAAAAATGATGATAATTTCTTGCCGGATCTTCTCAGTTGAGGTCGCAAGATCTCATTGCATATAAGTAGAAAAAAAAATGAAAATTTGACAATTAGTCAGTGTTCCCATAGGCCTGTACAAAATAAATTATGTAACTTTGATTTGGAGTTCGTTTTGGTATTGGCACATACTTTAACGCGTGGTTTTTGACGCCCCAGTGTGTAGGGGGGGCTTTAAATGTAAAAGGCCCTCGTCTGGTGTGCCTCAGGGCTCGCGACTTTGCCTTCTCTTCACCACCTCGTCTCTTTTTGACACTTTCCTTCTGTTACAAATTGGATCACATTTTCATTGTTCCTTGTTCATGCGTTATGGTAATTCGTCTAATGGTATTCCCGAGTAGTCTTTTTTATTAACTTTCCCCGACGTAGATTGCTTTTGTTTTGTTTAAAGTAAATTCGTTGACTCACTTTATCTTGTCAATGTCGATAATCCTTACTAATATTATGTGTGTTACTCAATCACGCCTAAACTACTGAACCGGTTTGAATGAAATTAGCTACAGAGATAGTCTAGAGCCTGAAAAAATTTTTTTTTACCAAAAAACAAAAACCGACTTCAAAAACCTAGGTACAATAAAAAGCTAAAAATAACCTTATAATTCATTACATTTGGAGTATGTTCCAATCTCCGTCAGACTAGGCAAATACACAAAATATGAATTGGCACTTATAGAAAGGTGTGTGAAATTCACCAACCCGCACTGAGCCAGCGTGGTGGACTATAGCCCAAAAACTCTCCCTCGTATTGAGGGAGAATGTACCCAGTATAATGGCAACAGGCTAGCCCCCTATTACATTGAGCCAAAATACATCGGCAAAGTGTGGGCGCACTGCAGTGTATCTCTGCTTATCCCTTCGAGGAATGCACGCGTAGTGATGTATATTTTTCGTAGAAAAAATATCAATAAGATAATTTCAAATAGCATTTATTTACAGTAAAAGAGGACGATAGAAGGCAGAGAATTAAAGATTCATTTGTAAAATTAAATGCTAATGGGGTGACTTTACGATTTAATCCGTGACTGTACCTCCACCGAACAATTTTAAGCTCGGACTTAAGCGGTAGTGGCGCGTTCAAAAGTGTTTCAAATTATTATTCTTGATTAAAATTTTTTTTTTTACATTTTAGAAAATTCTTTTGCAATATATTTGTTCACCTTGTAGAACTGCCCTATATAATATTTTACTCATAGTCCCTTATTACTTTATTATCATTTAAACTTAGACAAGCCCTAACGCGTGCGAACAATAATTCGCCAATACCAAAAATAACAGTATTGACTCACTACTTTGGTAAACGAACACGCAAATACACAGTACCGACCTTGATAAATGAATTGCCTCTAGACCTGCTAACAAATATAAATACTAAATATCAAGTGAAAAAAATATTAAGGAAACATTATTTGTCACTGTGTCCATAGTAATAGAGAAGATGGCTATCTTAAGTTTAATGATTTTTTAAAAGTAATTTTACAGTTCTAAAGCTATGGCTTGATATACCTTTAAGACCGTATATTTAGATTATATATTAGCACTTAAGTAATGAAAAATGTAAAACGGATACACGAGAACAGCTGCCGACAAACTGTTATGCAGTTCGGCAGACTTTTTTGATTGTTATAATTTTATTTTATTGGGGAAAAAAAAAAAAAAAAGCTTATTTTACAACGAAATGTCATCCACGGCACGAGTGAATTTTACAACGTGATCGCCTGCCTATTACGTACCACAGAAGTTCAATATTTATGTATATTGACACAGAGTAGGTATATATTAAACTAGCTGTGCCCGCGACTTCGCCCGCGTGGACTTTAGGGAGATTACCCGGAAATATGGGTATTATGTTTTTCCCGCGGAACCTTAATGCTTTTTCTAAAATTAAAGTAGCCTAAGTAACGCCTTGGAACGTTAGCTATCTGTCAGTGAAAGTCCCATAGAAATCAGTTCAGCCGTTTAGAAGTTTACCCCCAAACAAACAGACAGACAGACAAAAAAAATTAAAATTGCGTTTTCGTTATAGGTATCGTATATACTTTCATACGCATTTGGTAAAAAAGTGTTATTTTGATATTACAAACAGACACTCCAATTTTATTTATTTGTATAGAAAATAAAGTTAGTGAATTTTCTGTTAGTATGCTTGGATTATAATTCTTAGAACTTTTCTTGTCTGCAGTTGGTATTTACTATGTAATTCAGAATGGCTAAAACAACCCTTCAACCCTCCTTCTTATACACCATGGATGTGACTTGGACGAGAAAAAAATGATTCTTAAATAATCGATTTATCTCTCTTTAACATGAGTCGATTAAAAAAAAACATTCTTAATTTTTAGAGAATCGATTATTACTACTACTACTATAGCCCTTTTTAACGTCCCACTGCTGGGCACGGGCCTCCCCTAAATGCGAGGGGGATTCAGGCCATAGTCCACCACGCTGGCCCAATGCGGGTTAGTGAACTTCACACGCCTTTCTGTAGAAGTGCAGGTTTCCTCACGATGTTTTCCTTCACCGTTTCTTAGCAAGTGATAATCTCGGATGAAAATGAGATTCGCACATGAAACCCAGAGGTGCGAGCCAGGGTTTGAACCTGCACACTTTGATTGCAAAGCGTGCGTTCGACCACTCAGCTACCACTGCACATTAAAAATCGACTATTAGAAAAAAATAATCGATTATTTTTTCACATCCAACCTTTTTATGAAGTCTAAATAACGATATTTCATTCTTTGATCTCCTATGAAATTTAAACATTTTTTTTTACTATGCTTTGTCAAGCTAAGGTATGGTCAGACTTACTACTTGTCGTGCAGATATGTTTATAATATTAATTTCAGTTTCTGATAGATAACTCAGAACAACATCTGTCAAAAAATGACGGACACTGAAAAAATAATAGTTTAAGAGGTGGTGAGATTCATCCGCCATCTTAATCACTGTCATAATCCACTTCTATTGAATTTGTCCTCGCTATTAATTACTCGACATTGCCATAAATACCGCTAATCGCAGCTGCAGGCATTCCTCATCTTATTCCATTAAAATATCATCATTTCATCATCATTTGATAGCAGTGGTAGCCGAGTGGTCGAACGCACGCCTTGCAAATCAAAGTGTGCAGGTTCAAACCCCGGCTCGCACCTCTGGGTTTCATGTGCGAATCTCATTTACATCCGAGATTACCACTTGCTATGAAACGGTGAAGGAAAACATCGTGAGGAAACCTGCACGTCTGAGGGAACTTGACTAGTTCTGTGTGAAGTCTGCCAACCCGCACCAGGCCAGCGTGGTGGACTATGGCCTGAATCCCCCTCGCATTGAGGGGAGGCCCGTGCCCAGCAGTGGGACATTAAAAAGGGCTGTAGTTATATCATCATTTCACTCATTTCGTAAAACGTAAATTTCCGTAAGGCGCCTGTTATGTTCTACTTTCTGCCGGGTTAATCTTTAGATCAAAGAGAGCTAAAAGGAACATGTGATCCAGATATGTCTTGCGGCACATTTTAAGGAAAAGTGAACATATTCATATATTCGTTTAGAAAAAGCATTTTGAATTACATTGTTTATGTAGTTATTTGTCATACCAGTACCTATACTAAATCCAACATCGTACCCCTAACACTCAACTGTTTATGCCGGGAGTTAAATCTCCAGTATCAGACACTGATTAATGCGATTTTAATCCATCCATAAAACCCCTTAAATCCAACCCTGTATTAATATCCCACGCGATCCGTAAGGTCACAAATCCTTCACGTTATCCGAACAAGTTTAAACTGTCTTGCCAAGTTGATAAGGTTCAAAATTAATTTGGTATTAAATGTGGAGAGTTTGGTACGAATTTCTAACTTTTAAAGTGTGAGCCCGGATTCAAAAGGCTCGATCCGTTGGATTGTACAGAGGATATATTTTGGGTATGGTGGCACTGCTAGCGGGAATAAAACATTAAATAATTAAAAATAGAATACCAGATAATCAAATACAAATAATACATTTTGTAGAGGTTTTCGAGGACACCTAACAATTGTGCTATTTACATAGTTTATTCATTATATTATGCTATAAACGAATAGGAACGCGACCTCCACTGGGAAAACCGTGCAAGAAACTGAGTAGGTTTGTCTAATTAAAATCATATAGATAAACTATTTAAATATTTAAGTGCGTTTGAGTATGCTAAGAATTATGCCAATGAAATATTTATACGAAAAGAAAAGCAGTGGCAGCTTAGTTGGTAGAATCCGCCTTGAACGCAAAGGGTGCAGACAGGGTGCAGACAGTTCAAACCCAGGACTCACACCTCTGGGATTTTCGGATTTCATGTAATCATCATTATCACTTTCTGAACGGTGAAGGCAAACAACGTGAAGAAACTTGCACGTTTATAGGCCAGCGTGGTAGAGTATGGCTCGAATCTCCCTATTATTGAGATTGAATACAACGACATTCAAGTATTTGACTTTTAACCATCACAACAGTCTTTCCTGCGATACTCAGACCACAACCTTATCGACCATTTCGCATGTAAGACGTGCAAACAAATTCAACCTTTAAAACCGAACAGATAAAGTCCAGATTACTTTCAAGTGAATCACGAATCAATAACCATTAACTCGACACTTTGACAGTAGTCGTTTATGAGTGAAATAGCGAGATGTAAGTTGTATTGGATTAGAGAGAGATGGGACGTTTATTAGTTGTGTTCTACGGATAAAGGTTTGCACCTGACCCGAATTATACAATTATATAAATGTTGCCAGACATACTCATCATATGATTCCAAACTAAGCAACGCTTGTTCATACATACATATATCACGCCTGTAGTCCCTAAAGGGTTAGGCAGAGGTGCAACTACACCGATGTATTGAGGGACGTAGAGGGCGAGCCTATAGTCATTAAACTTGCACTTAGTCTCTCAAATCTCATTTACATCCGAGATTACCACTTGCTATGAAACGGTGAAGGAAAACATCGTGAGGAAACCTGCACGTTTGAGGGTACTTGACTAGTTCTCGATGTGTGAAGTCTGCCAACCCGCACTGGGCCAGCGTGGTGGACAAATGCCTGAATCCCCCTCGCATTGAGGGGAGGCCCGTGCCCAGCAGTGGGACGTTAAAAAGGGCTGTAGTTAGTTAGTTTAGTAGTTGCACTTAGTCGGGAGTTCTACCAACATAATAAGATGAGGAATTATTTCCTTATTACATTCTTATTAACTTAATAACAATGAAAAGGCAGAGAAAGATAAAGCAAATATCTTGATCTGGCTCACGAGGTTGTCGACATGTGGGACATTGATGCGGCAATCATTGTACCGATAGTCGTTTCCGCCCATGGCTTATTAGCCAAGAGCCTCGACAAACACCTAAAGAGGCTCGCGTTAGGCAGCTCGATCAAGGGACAGATGCAGAAGGCGGTACTTCTGGAGACGGCGCGCAGTGTGAGGAAGTTCCTCTCTCTGGAGCCCTAACCACTGGTAACTAGGACCCTGTTCCAGATGCCGGTGGGGAACTGTTTTTTAAATGTATTTTTTATATTTATATTTAAAAATGTAATTAATAAGAGAAATGGAAAATAGAGAAATGAAAATAACAACGACAATCGCTTACTATCTACGTCAGTCAACATCAAAAATCACAAACATCTATCCATCTCACTTGCACTCGTGTAAAACTATAATGTTACTATCCCGTTCCCTCCCGCCGCCGGAAGTGAGACCTCAAAGATGGCTGCGGCCGGATATGGGAGGGGCGGTTTGATTTATAGTGGAATCGTAGTGGGTATACTCATGCGGGGGTGAGTTTATATGTGTGTGTGTGTTTAGTAAGATAAGGAGCTCTATTTCCACGGGATGACAAAACTGTAGACTTAGCATGACCGTTTTATCTCTTTCAACTGTCAGATTTGTCGAGAAAATGACGTGACTTCGAGCTTTTTGTACTGGACATATCTCGGTGTGACGTAATTTTTTCGAAAAGTCTGACAGTTGAAAGAGATAAAAGTTATGTCTACGCGGTCAAGCTACAGCGCCTGGGACCAAAAACCGCCTTATAAAGATAAATAGCTATTTCTTCGAAGTAAAAGCTGAGACTGGTTGTCTGGAAGAAATTGCTTTAAGAGATAAGATCGCCCAATCGTACATAGCTATTTAGACCTAATAATGTTATATTATTTTTTATTCTTTATTTTGTTTATTTTTTTTCTCTCTCTCTCTCTCTCTCACTGTCTGGTGTACAAGAAGGAGGATTCAATCTTAGCTTATTTTAACTTAAATAGGTGCAAGTAGCTAGTAAATACGTCTGATCATGGGAATGTCATCATATTTTATGTTCTATTTACCTAAATATTTCTCAAAATCTTTTTTATCGTGGTTTTTGAAACTGAACCTGCGAAATTAGGATTTTGAGACTAGTTAATTAGATAGATTCAATTATTTTGACTGAGAAAACTCATTGTAATCGTAAAATAAATAACGTACCTATTTAAAAATAATAATTAATAATGTTCCGTATACATTTAACTGTAAAAACCTTCACACGTCTATGGCAAGTCAAATAATAGTCCAGGACCGAGATGTGTGAAGAAGTATAGTGGAGGCTTTTGCCCAAGAGTGGGGCATAGAAAGGCTATAATAAAAAAAAAACATTTAAATGGTTGCATTAAAAGTCCCAGTGATAGCAGTGGTAGCCGAGTGGTCGAACGCACGCCTTGCAAATCAAAGTGTGCAGGTTCAAACCCCGGCTCGCACCTCTGGGTTTCATGTGTGAATCTCATTTACATCCGAGATTACCACTTGCTATGAAACGGTGAAGGAAAACATCGTGAGGAAACCTGCACGTCTGAGGGAACTTGACTAGTTCTCGATAGATGTGTGAAGTCTGCCAACCCGCACCGGGCCAGCGTGGTGGACTATGGCCTGAATCCCCCTCGCATTGAGGGGAGGCCCGTGCCCAGCAGTGGGACATTAAAAAGGGCTGTAGTTATTATTATTAAAAGTCCCCGTATTTATCTTAATTAACCGACTTCAAAAAGTAGGAGGTTCTCAATTCGATGGGTATTTTTTTTTATTTTATTTTGTTGTGTATGTACCTACACCGATTACGCTGCGATTTATGATCCGATTTACGTGATTCTTTTTTTGTTTGATGCGGAATAGATGCCATTTGGTCCCATAAAAATTTAAAATTGTACGGCCAAGCAGTTTTCATTTTATGAACATTTTTATGTTTATTATGATCATTATTTACGTAAGCAGTGGTAGCCGAGTGGTCGAACGCACGCTTTGCAATCAAAGTGCGCAGGTTCTATCCCCGGCTCGCACCTCTGGGTTCCATGTGCGAATCTCATTTTCATCTGAGATTATCACTTGCTAAGAAACGGTGACGGAAAACATCGTGAGGAAACCTGTGTGCCCGGTATAATGGCAATAGGCTCGCCCCCTATTACATTGGAACCAAAATACATCGGCGAAGTGTGGGCGCACTGCAGTGCACCTCTGCCTACCCCTTCGGGGAATACAGGCGTGATGATGTATATATGTATATATATATATTTACGTGGATGATGTAGTTGTATACGGCTTTTTTAGGAGTTTTCATTTAGGTTGATTATTATTACAATCATGCATTTGGTTAATGTGAAAATACGACAGCTACCTACCTACGGGCTCCTTACCTTACTAGTAATTTGTGTTCAAGTTCTAGTTCCTGTAACTAGATATTCAGTGCCATTACCATTGTTTCAACATTACCTACGTACTCGTCTTAACTGTAAGTAACTCTACTAGAAATCTGAAATTTGTAGAGTAACTCTACTATTTATCAATAAACATTTCACGTAGACGCTACATACTAAAAAAAAAAAAACATACGGGTCGAATTGAGAACCTCCTCCTTTTTGAAGTCGGTTAAATAGACATCATCTCTATTAGAGATACGTCGAAAAAAAAAACAAAAAAAAAATCAACATGTTTGACGTTTTGTTTTGACTTAACAAATCGTCGTACTTTCGTGAATGGAGATGATGTCTATCAAACGAATATCGAGCCCCTGGGGAAATATTGAAGAGGAAATTTCTAAAAGTTGCCAATGACGGGGATCGAACTCGCTACGACCCGGTGCAGTGAGACGACCGGTGTACACACTAACCACTGCGCCAAGCCGTCACCGCATCATCGTCCGTAAATACTATATCTAAAGTCTACCAGTAAAAGGTGCGCGTCGGGCAATAAAATCAAATGCAAGCCTCCCCTCGGGAGCGGGATGGGTAGGAAGAAGGTATGTGACATTTTTATTGCAGACTTTTTTTCGATTGATATTTTATTTCACGGGGTGGTTTATAGATTATTAGTTTTGGTAGTGGTCGTTATATTTACACGCTTAAAACCGACTTTAAAGATAACAACTATATCGAGGAGTGAAATTTGTCTCAAGCGACACTTTTGGGCGATATTATTAACCTATATAAATATTTGGAATCAGCATTTTTTTCTGCGTCGAATGAGTATGCTCTCATGTAAAGTTTAAAATGTCGCTTAAGTGGAATAGCCTTTCATCCCTCGATATTGATTTCTATGATTAAACCATGAGTAACCTTTTATCTGTACAAATCTATACAAATAAATAAAATTGGAGTGTCTGTTTGTAACATCAAAATAACATCTTTTTACCAAATGCATATGAGAGTATATACGATACCTATAAAGAAAATGCAATTTTTAAAATTTTTGTCTGTCTGTCTGTCTGTCTGTTTGTTTGGGGTAAACTTCTAAACGGCTGAACCGATTTCGATGGGACTTTCACTGGTAGATAGCTAATGTTCCAAGGCGTAACTTAGGCTACTTTAATCTATACAAATAAATAAAATTGGAGTGTCTGTTTGTAATCTATACAAATAAATAAAATTGGAGTGTCTGTTTGTAATATCAAAATAACATCTTTTTACCAAATGCATATGAGAGTATATACGATACCTATAAAGAAAGTGCAATTTTTACATTTTTTGTCTGTCTGTCTGTTTGTTTGGGGTAAACTTCTAAACGGCTGAACCGATTTCGCCGGGACTTTTACTGGTAGATAGCTAATGTTCCAAGGCGTAACTTAGGCTACTTTAATCTATACAAATAAATAAAATTGGAGTGTCTGTTTGTAATCTATACAAATCTATACAAATAAATAAAATTGGAGTGTCTGTTTGTAATATCAAAATAACATCTTTTTACCAAATGCATATGAGAGTATATACGATACCTATAAGAAAATGCAATTTTTAAAATTTTTGTCTGTCTGTCTGTCTGTTTGTTTGAGGTAAACTTCAAAACGGCTGAACAGATTTCGCTGGGACTTTTACTGGTAGATAGCTAATGTTCCAAGGCGTAACTTAGGCCACTTTAATTTTAGAAAAAGCATTAGCTTTCCGCGGGATGAACATAAACCCATTTTTTCCGGGTAATCTACCTAAAGTCTACGCGGGCGAAGTCGCGGGCACAGCTTAAATACATATTATTGAAGTTTTAGTATGTTGTGTTTAAAATGAATGCATATTAAAGTGTACACGGTACCTATAAAGAAAACAAGGTCAGACAAATTTTTACTGTCCGTCTGTGAGTTCTTGTCATCTCTAAAATGGCTGACCCGATTTTGAGGGAACTTTCACTGGCAGATAGCTGGTGATAAGAATGCCTTGAGCTCTTTTTTTATTTTCTAAATTCCAGACGGGCAAAGCCGCGGACGGATAAAAAATATTAGGCCAGTAAATCTATCAGAAAAATAATGTTTATAATTGTACCATTCCTGCGATTACGTACAAACAAAGTAAAATAAAATAAAATATCAAGAAACATACGCGTTTGAATCGGAAACTTCCGCTTTTTTTGAAGTCGGTCAATAACAATGTCTAGTTACCGTGTTTTGACTATCGCCTATTATAAAACAGACCGTCGGGGGTCGGAATACTTTGTTCATATCCCAGACCCTACCTCCGTGACTGCAATTTCTAAGCAACCAATACCTGGTTCCAAGACAATGGATTTTAAACTTAAACGTTAGGACGGCAAAGTTTATTTTTGAATACTTTCAAAAAGGTTTGTTTTCACTATATAATAACTATCTTGTGTTAGAGTATATCCTATAACATAATATAACGAACGCATCCAATGTTTTGCTAATACCAAAACGGACTCTGTGTAAATAAATCTAAGGATTGAATTTCTGTGGTAAAAGTTACGCCCTACTCGTCAAAATTCACTCCCGCAGTCAGTGTCATTTAATTGAAGAATAAACGATATACTTGAGACAATAGAGTTTGTTTTGGTATGGCAAATTTGGACGCGCTGCTTTTTTTTATTTTTTTATTTATTGGGGTAAACTAACAGTGGCAAATTAACATTTAGGCAAAGTTACATTAAGATACATACAAGTAGAAATAAATTTGGCACCAACACCGTTTACCACAAATTGATTATAGTATACATATGTAAGTGGTCATGTAAGAAGCTAGTACTTAATAATAGTTGGGTACTAGATATTATTTAGTATATTAAACACTTTATTATGCTTTTATTTATGCTTAAAGGAGTTAGAGCGCTCTGTAGACATGTCGATTGAATTGAAATATTCGTTATAGGACTTAACTAGGCCCCGTGCGTGCTTTAATGTGAATTTCCCCTTATATAATAATACTCTGTGATGTGAAGTAATTGCTAGGTCTCAGTGTATTAATATTTAGGCGTTTCATAGTGTTTCATAAAACGGTCGCAATAATCTCCCAAACAGAACTGAATGACAGCATAAAGAGTTATTTAAAGAGTCAATTAGTTGATTATAATTTTAGGAGTTTGATTAACTTACCAAACGCCTTAAATTCTAATTGACTTACCAATGAACTACGAAGTGTTTTTTTAAGTTCTTTGCAAATATTTGGCAAATTGTTTGGAGCATTTATGAGATGCTGATTTGATACAGTATTCCTTTCTCTTTCTGTCTCAGATCTGCATGGAAGATCCAGAACCCCTTGGAACGGTAGTTATTTATTGAATTCAGTTTTTTAAATGGCTTAAGCCCGACACTGATGCGTCGATTCGCGCGGCATTGATTTGCAAATACCAAAACAAACTCTGTGTTACGAAACTTAATGATTGAAAGTATAAAGATTGGATTCCATGTATCTTGATAACTATAAATGTTAGAAAAATAATACTAAGACTGGCCTATTGAGTAAATATTTCGATTCCATGTAGTATATACTACACTATTTCTAAAAACATCACTTTCTGCATATTTCCTTGTGTTTTATTATTGGGTGTACATAAATAACTTCTCTAGTATTCGAAAAACGTTTTCAGAATAGACCAATATAACTAAGATTAGCTAAAATGTTACTTAACGGCCTTTTAGTCATCGGACGGCAGAATACAGGTACCAATACTGAACTTTGTTACAGCTGTTCAGAATGAGCGACAGCCTCGGAACACTGCCACCATACGACCAGAAGCCCTCAGGGAGATGGATCAGGAGCGAGCACTCAGAGAAGCAGCAGTCGCCGTTGGTGTCTTTGGGTAAGCTAAAGTCAAAATGATCCATTGGAAAATACATCATCACGCCTATATTCTCCGAAGGGGAAGAAAGAGGTGCACTGCAGTGCGCCCACACTTCGCTGATGTATTTTGCTCCCAATGTAATAGGGGCGAGCCTATTGTCATTATACCGGGCACGTTCTCCCTCAATACTAGGGAGATTTTGGCCCATAGTCCAACACGCGGGCGGGCTCAGTGCAGATTGGTGAATTTCACGCGCCTTTCTATAGACATGCAAGTATCCTCTCGATATTTTCCTTCAACGGTAGGAAAATTATTGAAATTTTGTAATTATTGAAAATTAAATTTGCACATGAAAATTATTTCAGAGGTGCGGGTCCGGGATTTGAACTTGCCCATTGAAACGAACTGATTAAATTAACTTGAGGTTTTATTAAAAATTCCATTCCTCAAGTCATTCCTCAATATTTTTTTTCCATTAATTTCGTAAAAATTAAGAAAATTAAGACTTAATACAGATCGTTTTGGTTTTTTCGGGCGGTCATAGAAATTCAATACTTGTGTATAATTGACACAGAGTTAGTTTTGGTATAGTCATAAAATCTGACGCGGGCGTCTCAACGCCCCAGCGTGCCCGGGGTTTTAAACGAAGTATATCTCATGAAGTACACATAAATGTCAACAAAATGAAACACACGACACTTCAAACGTTGTTTGTTCGCGTCTTTGACGGAAATTCTTTGTGTGTGCACCGCGAGTCCTTTGTGACGGTGCGGCGATGTGGAAACAGCTTTGTTTCTGAGTTTTTAAAGCTATCCTGTGCGAAATAAATTTTAGTAAACCTCAGTAACAATTAGAAATATATGAATGAGCTGTGATACGTTTGAAATTTGTATTATGCACAACTAGTAAGTACTTGCAAATTAGTAATATAATTGAGTGGTAAAAAATACTCCTTATACATCAGCTATCTTCTAGTCACTAGAACCTAAACTCATTCACTAGAATCTAGTGAATGTCCCGTTGGAATTAGACTAGCCGTTCCGAAGATTACCTGGAACAAATAGACAGACGGAGATACAAATAATTTTGGTAATAGGTATATGTATCGTATATACCTTCATACGCATTTAGCACAAAGCCGTTATTTTGACATTACAAACAGACACTTCAATTATTGTATGTACATATGTATAGATTGCATTACACCCTAAATATACTAGGTCACCAGCGAATTTACTTGTCTTTTTTTTTAAATGTACTCTGTGTCTATATACCGATCAAATATCCGTGGCAAAAGCCATGTTATTCGCTCACGTCATATTTCATAGAAAAATGTGTCATTTAAAAACGTAACTTATTGCTGTAATTTTAAGGATCAAATCCAATACGTACGGTTTAAATAGTCAATGAATAGTGATATTATTGTTAGGGTATGTTAACCCACCGTGAAAGGGTTAACACTCGAGCCAGCGTCAGTGAAGTCCAGTATATGTGGCCTTTGATCATTATGTGGACGGTGAGGCTTGATCCATACGGCTCAGCACACCTGGCTACCCTGACGTAGTCGCCCCGTCGTTAATCAAATATTTATAGTTTCTCTAATAAAAATCAATACCTACACATACATTTAATTGAAGTGTTGGTTTTTATGTTAAAATAAAAGGTTTTCACGAATTGCATATAAAAGTATAATATAGCTGCTTAATTATAACAAATAAAAACTTTGTTTGTCCGTCTATCTGTCTACCTGTTTCGAGCTGAACGGCTATATCGATTTTCCTTCGCGGGTATCTGATGGTTTAGGGAGTAGGTACTAACGTAGGCTAATATTTTTTAATTTTCTAAATTCCATTTTTTTTTAAGTTTCGTTGAAAAATGTACTTTTACCTGAGATCATACAGTTCATTTTAGTATTGGCAAAACGTCCCTCGCGTTTAAATGCGTCTGTATACAGACGGATATGCTGTTACTGTTATTTAAATTTGGGAAAAGGTAAATGTATTAAAACTAAAAATAAAACTGAATAAAAGCCAATCATTGAAAAACACTTTCTAAAAACTTTCCCCTTCATTCGCTCCCATAAAAATACCATAACTATTCACTATGAATTATGCATAAATATGACTGTAATGTAAAGCGCTACATGGGGACGAACTGAATTAGATTGGTCGAAGATTGGAGTGGCGAATGTTGTTTCATTTTTATTACCATGAATATGTAAGGTAGAGTTAGGTGTTCGTAGATTTTGTTGCTATGTTGTTCTTATTTACTTAGCTAAGGTTAAATTATAGGTTTGAGTCACTGAAAGATATATGCCATCAAAAAAATGGCTCGTAAAAAACCCAAGTCTCGCAAGCCAGTTCTTCTATCGTAAAAAGTTGTGAACATGTAATACCAAGTCGGTTACTTTATTAAGTCCCTACTTAAAGGACCTTCTGTCTTAAGTTATTACGTAATTAGTTTACCTAACAACATCTTATAGTGACCATATCAACATTAAAAATCTTTTATGTTTTAAAATCAAAATCATTTTTTTTTTATTGTTTTCTTATATTTTCGCGAATACTATACATTAAGATAAAGATAAAATCCGTAAAATACTTTTATTTCAATAAAAAATTTTTTGTTCGTGTAGGCCAAAAAGCACTTACAAATAGTCAGATTCTACCACCGGTTCGGAATGCTGCTTCCACTGAGAAGAGCCGGTAAGAAACTCAATGGTTACTCTTTTCAAAATGATAATTGCGAATAATACATTCTCAGGAGCGGCAGCATTTTAAATATCAGCATACTTAGAGCTCATTGTAACTTATTTGCCAGGTAGGTAAATTGTCTCGGATAGAGCTTTAAGTACATCGAAAAATTTACAGCAACTGAAATAGATGTACGCAGTAAGTTTTGACATTTTTTTTGGTTTGTAACCATAATAGCAACTTAAGTTACATAATCGCTCTGCTGGGATTTAATGAAATGATCGTACGTCCTATAAGATCTATCTGTAATAAAAGCAACTCAATTTGAATGCTGTCAAGTTGAGAATAGGTAGCTATGTAGTTTGTGATCAAATATGTGCGTTACCTTTACGTAGTCGTAGGCTCAGCTCCTTTAGTTCTTTTCTTTTCTGATCTCTTGCTGTAGGCTTAGCATGCCCGCTAAGACGTTTTATCTTTTCCAACTCTCAGATTTGTCGAGAAAATGACGTCACGCCGAGGCATGTGTCCCAGTACAAAAAGTTGAATGTGACGTCATTATCTCGACAAATCTGACAGTTGAAAGAGATAAAACTTATGTCTACACAGTCATGCTAAGGGTGACATATAAAGAGCGACCAATAAGTTCCAGTAGATTCACTCACAACACAATTTTAGATGGATATTTTCAGTAGGAAGGTTTTTCTGCACAGGAACGTTTTACATAAAGGTTTCTTAGATAAGGTAAGAATGGGACATAGTTCCAATATATCAGGATAATTGGGGGTAGGCAGGTACATAATAATCTTAATCGCGGGTGGACAGATTATATTTTATGTTATACCAAAACCGTCTTGCCAATACCATAACAAACTCTGTGTTGTTACAAATAAAGATTGAATTTGTGTGGCCACGCGTAAAATTCGTTCGCGCTGTCATTGACGCTTCGTTGTAAAATAAGCTTTGTCTATGAGTCAATACAGTTCGTTTTTCGTTTTTCGACCTTGACAATTAGTACTGAATCCGCGTAAATTAGGTATGGTCAGAACTGAAGGAAATCTATACAAATAAATAAAATTGGTAATATCAAAATAACACCTTTTGCATATGAAAGTATAAACGATACCTACTATAACGAAATTGCATTTTTTTTTTAAATTGTCTGTCTGTTTGTTCGAAGTAATCTCCCAATCGTCAGAACCTATTTGAACGGGATTTTCACTGATAGATAGCTGTTGTTACAAAGAGTAACTTATGCATTAACTAACTGTTGATCGGTTGCTAGGCTATACAACATCGCCCCCCCCCCCCCCCATCATGTTAAAATCCAAAAAATAGGAGGTTTACAGTTTTCTAGATACATAGATCTAATGACATAACTGTTGGTCGGTTGCTAGATTATGCTACAAAGTCCACGCTAGTAAATAAATATCATCAATCGTTGTGTTAACCGGCATCATGTTTCCAGGCCTCCAGTGTCGCTGGCGATGGCTTTATCGCCTGCTCGCTATCCATTGCTGTCTCCACACTACCCGGCGCTCCCACCACCGCCTTCACAGCCGCAACCTGACTCATCACACGACGCTAATGACGATGGCAACACGCACACCGATAGCGATGGTAAGTCCTACTAATATATATATACATCATCACGCCTGTGGGCAGTAGCCCACCATACACAACACCCGTCTAGTCGGAGGATCCTCCCTTTACCGCCAAATACGTCTATACGTTTTATTTTCACTACCTCTCCCCTCACGGTAACTGCCCAAGCCGAGGTCGTGCCCCCTGTGGCGCCCTTGAGCTAGTTGCAACCCCTTCCCGTCCTTAAGGCCTTGGTTGGAGTGCACTCTGCGCTCGCCACTCCTCCGGTAAAGCTGTAAAGGCCACCTCACGGCCAACAGTAAGTCCTTCAAAATCACGCCTGTATTCCCCGAAAAGGTAGGCAGAGGTGAACTGCAATGCGCTCACACTTCGCCGATGTATTTTGGTCACAATGTAATAGGGGGCGAGCCATTATACCGGGCACATTCTGCGTCAATACGAGGGAGATTTTGGGCCATAGTACACCATGCTGGCCCAGTGCGGGTTGGTGAACTTTGCACGCCTTCCTATAGACGTGCAGGTTTCCCCACGATGTTTCCTTCGCCATTCAGCAAGTGGTAATAATTACTGAAAATTATATAATATCAGAGGTGTCCTATTATATTATCCTACTAATCTTATAAATGTTAAAGTTTGTGTGGATGTCCATACATTAATTAAAATTCGTTCAGTAGTTTTTGCGTGAAAGAGTAACAAACATTAATCCATCCATCCTCACAAACTATCACACTTATACTACTAGCTTCTACGCGCAACTTCGTCCGCGCAAACTTTGATGATTTAATATCACTTTATAGTATAGCCTATGTTATTCTGATGTACAAACAATAATACTGCTTTTTCATCAAAATCCGTTCAGTAGTTTTTGGGTGAAATAGTAACAAACCACGTATAACTAACATTCATAGTTAAATAATCTATTTTCAGATGACAGTATTGATGTAACAAACGAAGAAGACTCTACTTCGTATTCGCCGCCGGCTGCCATCAATTATCCCCAAAACTGTGCTCCTTATAGGTAAGAAATAAATGAATGGTAAAAACAACTTTTTAAAAACAGGCTAGATATTAACTAATTGCCCTTAGTTTTCGTGTTCTCCTCAGCAAGCTCTTTTATTTGATACCCATACTGTGGTAGTGCAGAAAAAATAACTATTCCGCCATCTTGGATGATCCGCCAAATTCGAATTAGAATGACGTCACATAGCTAAGCATGCATTGTCATTCAAAATAAGCGTGTATACCAAATTTCAGCTCAATCGGTTAAAATTCAGTTGCAAGATTCCACCCTACGTTGCAAGCTAATATAAAGCTTGTAATAAATACACTCAAGTTACCTAGAATAGCAAACAATTGTAGACCTTAGCTCGCTGCACAGTAAGATGAAATTAAAAGTTTCTCCTAACGGCGGAATTTTTAATTTATGTTTATATATTGAACGGTTTCACTAAGACCTAATACCCACTAATACGCCTTAAGCCCCACATAACGGGGCGTCAAGAGTCGCGCGTAAATTATTTTATCTCTCTATACCAAAATAAACTCTGTGTCAATATGCATAAAGATTGAATTACTATGGTGTTTCCCGTGTCAAAATTCGCTCGCGCTGTCAATGTCATTTCGTTGAAGAATGAACTTTTTCTCTGAGTAAATACAGTTCATTTTGGTATATCTATATTTGGTATATATATTTGGTAAATCTTGATGCTGCAGTGACCGGAGGTGGCTTTATACGACTGAAATTATATTTTTCAGACCACTTGGAGTGGAGAGTGCGGCCGAGTCGGCAGCAAGGCTACTCTTTATGGCTGTCAAATGGGCTAAAAACTTACCTTCTTTCGCAAGCTTAGCTTTCAGAGATCAGGTTAGTCCATAAGTACCTGCTTTAGCGGTAAACGGGAAATTTCCAGGCAGGATTCGTAAAAAAAACAAGAAAAAATAAAAAAAAAAACAGAATAAAATTGTCTCCTGCTATCGTTCAATTCGGTTAAAATGTCTATGTTCTAAGTCTATGTTACTAAAGCCATAATAACGAATCAATTGACAACTTATTCATCGCAATCGGATGAATAGTTTAGGCGCTAAGGAGGAATATACATATAATACAAACATACCTACCTACATAGACTGCTAAAATCATAACCCTTTCTTTGGGCTTCGTCGTAGTCAGGTAATAAAAAAAACCGAGCCGTCGCGGGACACCTGGCTGATGTGAAACATAAAACATAAACTTCGTAGCGGCGAGTGAGCGGAGTCTAAGCGGCGGAAAGAACCGAAGTGCCACGAAGCTGCTCGAAGTTTTGCGATCACGGCATCAATCATCGCTGTCACTCGCCAAGCTTGCCATTAGATGTTTCACATCAAAATACTAAATTTCTTTTAGATGTTGTGTAAGGCCTCTGTAGACGAATTTCTCTTCATCTCCAGGTAATCCTGATTGAGGAGGCATGGTCAGAACTGTTCCTCTTGAATGCCATACAGTGGTGTTTGCCTCTCGACGCCGCATGCGTAGCGCTCTTCGGCACCGACCAACACGACCAAGGTAATAGGAAAGGTTTGATATTTCTGTCCCTTTATTAAAATGCCTCTGAAGTTCGTTAACCCAGTGCAGGTTGGTGAACTTCACACATCTTTCGGGACTCTATCTGAGGTGCAGGTTTTCCCAAATGATTTTGTTTTCCTACACCGTTACCACTAAATAGTTACGCATTTTTTCCACGTTTATTTTATGCAGTTCAAATCCCAGGCCTGCACCTCTGAGATAATTTTCATGTGCGAATGTCATTTTCAATAATGATTACCACTTACTGAACTTCCAGGTCTGTATAAAGGCGTGTGAAGTTCACCAACCCGCACTGGGCCAGAGTGGTGGACTACGGGCCCAAATCTCCCTCGTATTGAGGGGGAGTGTGCCCGGTATAATCGCAATAGACTCGCCCCCTATTATATTGGGATCTAATACATCGGTGAAGTGTGGGTGTCGTGCTGTGCACCTCTGCCTACCCCTTCGTGATGTGATGATGCATGTTTATTTACTTCGAGTGGTGACGCTACGGCTCTAGTTACTAGAGTTTGCATTGTTTTAATGTTATAGCGACATCTATCTCGCCACATACGAACCAAATCCTGCATCGCGATATTAAAGTTATCCGAGTGATTAACCATGTATACAAGAACCCGACAACAACCGTCGGGAGGTAGCCCACCAGACAAACACCCATCTGGTCGGAGGATCCTCCCTTTTCAATGGTGACCCCGACATGATAATGTAGGTGGCTACGACTGCGTTTGTGTATGCCACTACATCATTTTTGCGGAAAATGTCGCTACAGTATATTTTTTGTGTGTTCAGGAAGTGGCATGGACTCAGCAACTCTACGGCGGTTGCGCGAAGTGCTCGCGCGGTACAGAGCCGTACTTGTCGATCCAGCTGAGTTTGCTTGCATGAAAGCAATAGTTTTGTTCAAATCAGGTTAGCTATCAAACGTATATTGTATGTTTAACTTGAGGCATATATTTGTGGCCAATGGAAAGAGGCCATTAGACAAAAAAAAAACTTGTGGCGACCCCTATCTCGCCACGAAGCAGAACTTCCACCAATCGCTAATAGATGGCGCAATTATCAACCCGAGTAGCTAAAGAGCGTTCTATAGAAATCCTAAATCGCGATATAAGAGTTCTCAACGATCTGAACTATATACTGTATTGGACCCCGCCAATCATACCACCCGCCTAGCAGACGCGCGACCGTGGACGCCCCAGTGTGCGGGGATTACCTCGTTCAGTTTGTTCACAAGAACTTCATATGAGTAGCCTCATAAGTGCGGGACAAAAGATGCCCTATCATTCCACCCTGCGGCAAAAAAATGCCGTTTATCCGCCATTGCAGTTGCCCTATGTAGTTACTGTTACTTACAGATAACTACAATGGCGGATGCTGTCATCCGCCATTGTAATTACCGCAAATCATCTGAATGAACGTCAAAAAAAATGCCGCAGAGCAATACGCAGGGTGGGGTCGATATTACTCTATGATTAGAGCCCAAGATTACTAGTGATGTGGACTCAAAAAAATATTTTTTTTTTGCAGAAACTCGAGGACTGAAGGATCCACTGCAAATCGAAAACCTTCAAGATCAAGCTCAGGTGATGTTGATGACGCATTCTAGAACTGCACATGGCACCGCACCCGCGAGGTTTGGCAGACTGCTTCTTCTGCTTCCATTACTCCGCCTCGTCAGCCCCCAGCAGCTGGAGCGCGAGTTCTTCGTGAAGACCATCGGGCAGACGCCCATGGAGAAAGTACTTGCTGATATGTATAAAAATTAAAAAGGACGGACGGACGGATGGACATACAGACAGACGGACAACAAAGTGATCCTACAAGGGTTCCTTTCCGCCATCTTTATCACTGTCATCGTCCAATTCTTATTTATAATGTGTATTTATATTTATTGAATTTGCCCTTGCTGGAGCCATTCCTCATCTTATTCCGTTAAATATCATCATTTCATTCATTTCGTAAAAAAAGAAGAAGGGTTCCTTTTTAGGTACGGACCCCAAAAAGCAAAATTAAAAAACTGCCAGTTCAGAGTTATGTATGCTTAGAAGTCTTCAATCCCAGTCGACAAACATACGGTCGCAGATAAAATACATTCTCACTGATACTTATAATTAAAATTAAAAAAAAACCGGCCAAGTGCGAGTCGGACTCGCGCACGGAGGGTTCCGTACCATTATCTATAAAAACGGCATAAAATCACGTCTGTTGTATGGTATCCCCCTTAAATATTCATTGTATTCTGTTTTTTAGTATCTGTGAAAATTTCAACTCTCTAGCTAACACGGTTCATAAGAAACAGTCTGGTGACTGACGGACGGACGGACAGCTAAGTCTCAGTAATAGGGTTCCCGTTATACCCTTTGGGTACGGAACCCTAAAAACAAACAGACAGACGGACAACAAAGTGATCCTATACAGTAGGCTTAGCATGACCGCGTAGACATGTTTTATCTATTTCAACTGTCAGATTTTTCGAGAAAATTACGTCACACCGAGTCATGTCCAGTGCAAAAAGCTCGGTGTAGGTTTAGATTCTAAACCTACTTATAAAGAGTAGAGTAGACTAGTGTTTCGGGTATTTTTTTCGGAGGATCATACGATGAGTATGTTTGGCGATATTTAGTTTATCTATTTAAATAAGTGCATTTATTCCCTGTACAATTATTCAGACAAAAATTTTGTGTATAAAATGTAAATAAAAAAAATTACCATTCCAAATATCATTGCCAGTAAAAAAAAAACATTTTAAACTTTTTCAATTATAGTTCTTATTGCCATAAAATAAAATTATAATGTAGAAAAGTAGGAACTCAGAAAAGGGGTGAAGGGCCATTTGTTTTAAGCGACATTTTTAACCTTACATAAGAGCGTCATTCGACGTAGAAAAAAATGCTAATTCCAAATATGTATATAAGTCAATATCGCCCAAAATAGAAATAGTCTATTTTGTAAATAAGGGTACAAAAAATTATGTATTGTCGGGACATCCTTTTAAGTAAATAATATACTTGCGCCAGGATGTCGCTTAAGCCGAATAGCCCTCGATATAACATCTAATATGAATAAGATTGTAATTTTTCGCTTAAGTTTATATAAATATAGATATTTAGCTAAATACTTTAACGAATAGCAAAGGCCTGTTTAAGAATATGTTATGAAATATGGATATACTTTAAAAATATTCTTTTTTTTTTGTTGTTGTAGTTAAATCTTAAAATGTATTGATATTTATTTATTGATCTATGAACTGGTTACAATGACATGATCGGACCAAAGAAAAGATGGATGGAGTGTGTAAAAAGTGATATGATTGAGATCGGAGTCGATGTCGGTATGACGGAAAAGCGAGACGAATGGAAGAAAAGGACATACTGCGCCGACTCCAAATAATGGGATAAGGTAATGCAAATGATGATGATGAACTGGTTACAATGGCACTTTGCAGATTATAGTATTTCACAATACCTTCATAGTCTATTCAATAGATCAACATCTGTAAATTGTAAAAATCTATAAATTATTCAGTTATGTACTATTTATTTTCCCACTTATTATTTCCTCCAATCAGTTTTAAACAGACTGTTATTAGAAAAAAAAGTATATTTTTAAATGAAGAATTTTTCGATTTTTTTTCTGAACTTTTGTGATATTTTCAGTTAAGTAGCTACTTAGATAAGTTTAATTTAGTTGTAAATAACTGTCTGTATTGTGTTAGTTGTTAAAAAATACATTTATACCAATATGAGTGTGTAATCATAAAAAAAAAAACTGCCAATATGTAAAGGTGAAGACAGACCTTAGCCGATCCATGAGCCAAAACAACAAATACTCTATGTAAATATGAAAACACAAGACCAAGTGACGGGTAAGGAAGGGAAAAGGATACCTGACCGTTGCTGGCTGCTGCTCAGGTACTGATGTCTGGATTCCAACGTTCTTCGACTAATCAAAGATCCACTGTCTTCCACGTGTTCAGTCAGCCCAATATGTCGCTAATATTTTCTTCAAATTTGGCTCGATGGCCCATGTTATGGCGCTCGTGAAGATGGGGAAGCAGCAGGGTCTTCTTCAATGACTGACTTTATTTTTCTCTTACAAATCCTATATTTTTCTTAATAAATTTAGCAGACAAGTTAAGACGTATATTTGCATCTATGGTTGCACGTTACGTCCTCGATCCATAGATGTCGCTACTGACCACAACAAGCAACCATAGATGTCGCTACTGAACACAAAGAAGTTTTGTTGTCATGCTCGTGGTGGGCCCCCGGTCTGTCTCTACCCTAAAGTTAATAATTGTAATTATGATACGAAAATACATAAATAAATTTGATGTCTAAAATTTACTAAAGTTTTATCCAATACTACTCCTATACCAGACCGGAAAAAATTTAGCTTAAGACTAAATTTAAGAACTCTGACACCAACATCAGAGGTGAGCACGCGGGCCGGGCCGAATGGAGACCCGAATAAAAAAAAAACTACTCCTATATAATCTGTTTTAAAACGGCTAACTAACCCATAAAACAACGATTATCTAGCTTATTCCAAATAATATATACCATTACTACTTGCTGAACGTTGAAGGCAAATATCGTGAGGAAACCTGCACGTCTTTATAAAGGCGTGTGAAGTCCACCAACCCGCACTCAGGCACGATGGATTGTGGCCCTAATCTCCCTCGTATTGGGGGGAAATGTGTCCGATATAATGGTAATAGGCTCGCCAATTATTACATTGGCAAGCCAAATACATCGGCGAAGTGTGGGAGCACAGTGCACCTCTGCCTACTCCTTCCAGGAATACAGGCGTGATGGTGATGACAGAGCATATTAAATCCTAAACGTATCATAATAATTAAGTAGGTATAATAGCTATAGGCTCGCCGCCTATTACATTGAGATCGAAATGAATTCTAAAACACTCCGCGCACACATCATCAACTCGTCGCACAGTGGGCCCAAACTGAAAATTGGTGGACATAGGCAACAAAGTTCCAATATCGATGCGATTTTTTTTTATATGACGTGTTAAGATATTCCTGACAACTTTTATTCAGATAAAATTTCTTCTAAAGTTGATAGTTTGTCTTGAAAAAAATAAATTAGATTTTTTTGTATGGAGCGAATCACGTTTCATTTATTTTCTTCAATTGTACAAATATGTTGGGTTTGTGGCGTGAGTATATGATAGCTAGGGTCATTCTGTATCCACGAAAAAATAAATCAGCGCCGGCCATTTGCGGCTGCGCGAGTAATCATTCGGTAAAAAAAAAAAAATTTGGAAGATTTTTTTTTCCATTTAAAATAAATTCAAAGTATCTTTTTTGTCTCATTTGGCTGTTTTGACCTTCTTTTTAGTTAAATATATAGTTTTAATAGCGCATAGGAACTTATAACTAGTAATTCTGGTAGAGATTTAGTTATTATTGCATGTTATCGGTAGCACCTGCATTGTGATTGATGACTCATTTGTTTGTGCGCTCGGCTAAGCGCATAACTAATGAGTCATTGTTAAATGCTCGTCTCTGATTGGCTGACTAAAAACTCACTGTTATGTCCATAACTTGAGTAATTAACACTTACTATAAATTTAAAGACATTAATTAAGTCCATCTAGTTTCGCTCTTACCGCTTATTTGTAAACACAGTGAAATACTTTTATTTTTATATTTGAACTATGGCTGGATTTTGTACCAACCTAGATATTTTAGTGAAATTAAGAAATGGCGGTGATCTGAAAAATCATACGTTTCTATATGAAAGTATCATTTCTGTCTTGACTACCGAAGTTTTTGAAGAAGACAAGAACCGAATCAAGGAGTTCTGTCGACTTATTTGTGTAAATCTAAATAAAAAGTGGATAGAGTCAAGTAGAAATCAAAAAACTTTTATGAATCGTGAAAGTAATCGCAAGTGGTTGGAAAAAAACATCAACTGGCCTGTTTGTGGCAGTGTTGACCTGAGAAGTGAGATGGGCTTCTCGGAGGCAGCCTTATCTGAGCCTAAGGATATTGATTCCCATGTTCCCACTCTTGCAGTATGTACTGCGGAAGCGGGAACATCTACAGAAAAAGAGCACAGAAAACCGTTCGAAGAGTTAAGTAATAAGCAAAAAAAAAGACGTACTACTTCCATAGTAGAAGAAAATTCCGAGGAAGAGTTGCGGTACTGGTACATAACAAAATTGAAAGACAACGGCAAAACTAATCTGGCGAAAGTTGTCGAATACCTTTCCAGTAATCCAGATGCGCTATCCAAAGTAGACGAGCAACTATTAAAAAAGCAGAGCTTGAGTACTGTTTCTTCAGATAAATGTTTAGCTCTTTATACATCAGTTGCGCTCTCGAAATGGAAGTACTTAGCTCTTCGACAATTTCTGAAAGAAGAAAACTGTGCTGCCTTTCCATCTTATCCAAAGCTTGTAAATGCTAAGAAAAGATGTTACCCTCCACAAGAGAGTATGGAGATTACCGAAAAAGGAGCTCACATTAAATTGCAAGCGCTATTGGACCACACTGTGGAGAGGATTTTACTAGATATTAATTCTGTTGATAGGTCTCAAAATGAAGAACTCAAGTTGACCTGGAAATGGGGACTTGATGGTTCTTCGTCGCAGAGCAATTATAAACAGAAGACGTCAAACACAGCTGTAGAGTTCAATGATTCATCAGTAGTCATGATAAGCATCGTACCTCTTCGGCTAGTGTCTACTAGCCCATCATCTGGGAATGAAAATATAGTTTGGGAGAACCCCACACCTTGCTCAACTCTGTACTGTCAACCAGTAAAGTTCACTTTCACTTCGGAGACAGCTGATTTTATAAAGTCTGAAGAGTCTGAGATGAAAAAACAAATTGATGAACGAATATCTACACAGTGTGGTAATATTATTGTGTCATATGAATTGCATATGACCATGATTGATGGAAAAGTGGCCAATATTATTGCTGAAGTACCATCATATGCAACGTGTCCCATTTGCTTGGCAAAACCGAGCGAAATGAATAATTTAGAAGCTTTGACTGCCAAACCACTTCGTGAAGAAATTTACAAACAAGGAATTTCTTCACTGCATATGAAAATTCGGTGTATGGAATGTCTTCTCCATATATCTTATAATCTGGATTTTCAACGATGGTCAGCTCGAGGCGAACATAAGGCTATGAAACAAGCTAAAAAAAATACCACGCAACAAGAGTTTCGTGAGCAAACTGGAATGCTGATTGATATAGTCAAACAGGTATTATTTAATTTTCGCTCTTTTTATGTATTTTGTGTAGTAAATCTCTATGTATTGTATATTACAGTATTGTTTTCCCATTTTAGGGTTTTGGAACTACAAATGACGGGAATACTGCTAGGCGCTTTTTCCAAGATTACAAAACATCATCCAGAATAACGGGAATTGACGAAAATCTGATTTTCAGATTTTCCGTTATTCTACAAGCCATATCATCAGGCAAAAACATTGACTGTGAAAAATTTAGAAGATACTGTAGAGAAACAGCTGATGTATACGTGCAACACTATTCGTGGTACTACATGCCAGTTAGTGTACATAAACTTCTAATGCACGGTGCAGACATCTGTAACCACTTTGGTATTTTGCCAATCGGTGAGTAAAAAAAATATATAGTTTGATTTATTATTTGGCTCGATTGCATTTTGAAATTAAAAGTTATGTACTTATTCGTTTTAGGTACCTTATCTGAAGAAGCTTCGGAAGCCCGTAATAAGGACTTCAGAAACGTCAGGGAGAGGCACACTCGGAAGTCGGGGAGAATAGCAACAAACGAAGACATCCTACATGGACTTCTAATAAGCTCTGATCCCCACATATCCTACATAAGGCCTAGATTAACGAAACAGGCTCATAATGAGTTGTTGCCTGAAGCAATTCAGTTGTTACAGACTACTGAGCCTCCCTGTGACAGTGAGATTATGGAGGAAGAAGAATACCTCATAGCAGAGTCCGAAAATTTGCCGGACCCACTAGCACTTCTGGAATAAGAAATGATGCGATCCGGCTTTAGATTATTCCCACAAAAGCCCATCAGGGCTAGGAATATGACAAACAGCCCTTTTCAGGGCTACAATTACTTCACAGTTTCATATTGATCATACGTACGATAAATAATAATAAATTAATCTATAATATACATACGCTTGATTATGTAGATAATTATCAACGACTTGCCCGTACAAATTTAAATTATTTCACCTATCATTAACAAAATTAGTATAACCTGAAATTTATTACGATATTTATTCAACAATAGATAACGTGCAGTTAAAATAATAACACAGCCAATCAGAGACAAGCATTTTTCGGTGACTCATTAGTTATGCGCTTAGCCGAGTGCACAAACAAATGAGTCATCAATCACAATGCAGGTGCTACCGATAACATGCAATAATAACTAAATCTCTACCAGAATTACTAGTTATAAGTTCCTATGCGCTATTAAAACTATATATTTAACTAAAAAGAAGGTCAAAACAGCCAAATGAGACAAAAAAGATACTTTGAGTTTATTTTAAATGGAAAAAAAAATCTTACAAAACTTTTTTTTTTACCGAATGATTACTCGCGCAGCCGCAGATGGCCGGCGCTGATTTATTTTTTCGTGGATAGAGAATGACCCTAGCTATCATATACTCACGCCACAAACCCAACATATTTGTACAATTGAAGAAAATAAATGAAACGTAATTCGCTCCATACAAAAAAATCTAATTTATTTTTTTCAAGACAAACTATCAACTTTAGAAGAAATTTTATCTGAATAAAAGTTGTCAGGAATATCTTAACACGTCATATAAAAAAAATCGCATCGATATTGGAACTTTGTTGCCTATGTCCACCAATTTTCAGTTTGGGCCCACTGTGCGTCGCCGCCGTCCGCGGCACGTGTTGATTGATCCTCCCGACACTATCACCGCCCTCCTCAACCCGGGCGTCGAGAGGGCCACCAACACACCTACACCAGCCTTAAACAGACACCGATCTCGCTGGCGAGGTCGAGGAACCCCCTCTTCCGCTCGTAGATGCATCTTTGCACCTAGGAGCACAGTCACTACCTCTCCCCTCACGGTAACTGCCCAAGCCGAGGTCGTGCCCTCTGTGGCGCCCTTGAGCTAGTTTCCACCCTTTTCCGGCCTTAAGGCCTTGGTTGGAGTGCACGCTGCGCTCGCCACTCCTCCGGTAAAGCTGTAAAGGCCACCTCAGCGCAGTCCATTAAAAAAAAATCTAAAATTGTGGGTGTACTGTTGTGCACCTCAGCCAACATGTTCGGAGTATGATGCCATGCGTTCTCAAAGCAACTCTAATTTATCTACAAAACTAAAGTAAGTCGCATGGAAAATGTATTATCATTTTGAAAAATAAAGTAAAAATCTCATTGCTCAACATGCGCTGCCATCTATGTATCAACACGCGAACTTAACCGATTGAAATAATTATTGTCTGACGCGATATCTATAAATAACACCAGATGTCACCACAATGAGCACAACAACATTATAATTAGCGCCACTGAAAAACATTATGGAAAATTCAATAAAATCTAATTAAATAAAGTCATTAGCAACAAATAGAACGTAAATTAATAAACTGTGCAGTGCCGTGAGTCATATGATAAGGCATTAATTAATATACAGAGAGTAGGTATCATAAGTCAGAAATAATATCTTAGGTACATATACCTACCGTAGCTAATATTCAGAAAGATAGATAACTCTTTTTTGTTCCGCTTATTTAAGTATATTTTAATACTAACTATACATCTTTATACATATAATTCTACTGTACGTGTGTATGTCACTGAACTCCTCCTAAACGGCTGGACAGATTTGAATGATTTTAGGTAGCGCCCTGGATGGTTTGGATTCACAATGAGACCCGGTTCTATCTATTTCAAATGTCAGATTTGTCGAGAAAATGACGTCACTTTGAGCTTTTTGCACTGGACATGGCTCGGTGGGACGTCATATATTCGACATATCTGACAGTTGAAAGAGATAAAACTTATGTCTACACCGTCATGCTAAGGGTGCAGGCAACCCCTGGATGGAGTAAAATTAAAGTACCAGTAAGGACAGGGTGTCTAATGATGTTAAAAACTAGACCAGTATAAACGATTACATAAATTAATATAATATACTAACTAAGCTATGTAGATGCATAATGTAGGTAGATCATACCTAACTATCATAGTTTCTGAGTTACAGATCTTTGAATATTAGTCACAGATATCGTGTTGTGGCCTTAGTTAGAACACATCCATAACCCTATTTTACAGTGCAAACTACTACTACTACAGCCCTTTTATCATCCCACTGCTGGGCACGAGCCTCCCCTCAATGCGAGGGGGATTCAGGCCATAGTCCACCACGCTGGCCCAGTGCGAGTTGGCAGACTTCACACATCTATCGAGAACTAGTCAAGTTCCCTCAGACGTGCAGGTTTCCTCACGATGTTTTCCTTCACCGTTTCATAGCAAGTGATAATCTCGGATGAAAATGAGATTCGCACATAAATGCCAGAGGTGCGAGCCGGGGTTTGAACCTGCACACTTTGATTGCAAGGCGTGCGTTCGTCCACTCGGCTATCGTGCAAAGTACACGACAAGTTAATAAAACAGGTCTTGGAAATTTTAAAACTGGCAGCGATAAAAATTTAAAAATAAGCAGAAAAAGACCATCAAATTTATACACCAGTCGTATACCCGATGCTCGTGCTAACATTAAAGTATTATTACGGACTTCTGATACACCCTGCATCATATAGTATGTAGTTAATAATAAACATTATCGATCGCTGACTGGTCACGGTATTTGCTATTGGAATATGAGTTGTGCAGTATAAAAAATTAAGTTTATAATTGAACGCGTATCGCGGTCGGAACAACAATCGACTCGGTTTTCCCCATCGTGGCTAGTACGTAATGACCGGGGCAGGGTTGTCACAAGACCGGTATAACCGGTAACACTAAGGTCGGGCGTATTCATACAAAATGAGATTGTAATAAAAATATTCCGCGCTTCGTCTGTCTTCATGTGTTATACTATTATAATGTTATTTGTGCTCGATAAAATTATGATTATAAAACTATTATGTCATTTAATTAATGATCATTATCATTACATAATGGGGTCGTTTAAATATATGTAGCTGTTCAATTGACGTTAGAGATACGTTAATTGAACAGCTATACGTTAGTTTGAACTTAAATTTTAACAGTTACAACTATTAAAACAAAGTTCAAACTAAACGTTAACTCAAAAAAGACTGCCTAAACTTTATCTATAAGGTAGATAAATTTAGAAAAAACTTATAGAGTATCTATGTAAATTAGTTAAATTTTATATTCATAAAATATATAAGCCTTCTGTGTTTTTTGTACCTCTCCGAAGTATACAGGGTTTATCAGAAGTCCGAAATAATATTTTAGGTACATATATGGTAGCTCATATGCACTATAATTAGTGAAAGCATACTGTGAAAGTTTCTGAGAGACCTTTGAATATTTGTCATAGGTACCGAGTTCTGGTCTTTGGTTACATCCATAACCTTATTTAACAGTGTTATCTGCACATACTTAATAAGTGTTATCCAGTGCCAGATTAAGGTAACTTGATGCCCCAAGCAATCTGTGGGCCCCCTTATCCTTAAGTGAACTACAAATAATTAATTGACAAAAAAAATATGAATAGGTATTGTAGGATTTGTAGATAGAATATGTATGTGTTGTTCCTTGCTAATCTTATGCTAGGTGGGGTCGGCACAACATGATTTCATGTTGTCCTAAAATTTTGAAATTATTTTAACTTTCGTGTTCTCGTTTTTTTTTCTCGGTCATTTCTGGTGCCCCTAAGTAATTGCTTAAATAGCTTATAGGCTAATCCAGGACTGGTGTTATCTGCACGCACCTACTTCTTATGAAATTAGTTAAAATCTAAATAAGGTACGTATTTAATTTGGAAATAAAATTTTGACAACCCTTAAAACGTTGGGTTTTCCTTGTATACCACCTCATTTCGCGAAGGCTTCTGTAGTTACAATGTTAGTTTAACGCATATAGATATCATTTTATTTTCGACTTTTGACATTATACGGGGTGTTTCAGAAGTTCGAAATAATACTTTGACGTTTGCATCAGTATCGGATTTACAACGGAATGGTATAAAAAATTTATCTAAGTTCGACCATGTTCTTTCAACTTTTTTTTTCCCAAAAAAAAAGTTGAAAGATAGTTGAAAGAAAAAAAAAGAAAAAAGCTGAGATCTTATCACCTGCTGTTCAGTAGAATTATTATTATAATATTAATTAGATTTTATTGACAGGGGCCTTATCAACACCTCTTATAGTATAATTGTTCTAATATTATTAAAAACATTACTGAAAAGAGTATGTATTTGTATGAGGCCGATAAGTTTATGTAAAAAAAAGTAATAATAACACAATACTGCTGACGGTAATAGAACTGTAATCTTTGCATGAATTAAAAAATAATAATTATGGTGGCTTTTTTTAAAATAATTATAATTGATTATATCATAGATAAATTCAATAGAAAATTAGAAAAAAAAATACAAAAAAAATCGTTTAATTTTAAATACATGTAATTATATCAAATTGTTTATCATTCAGATCTGTTATTAATAAATAGTTTGTAATACGTACATACAGTCCCGTTTTCAGCACCACACTAGCAGCTATCTTTGTAATTAATGGTTAAAAAAAAACTTGTTAAAATCAAGCTTTTATTTAATTTCCCATAAAAGAACAAAATAAACTTTAAATTTAATCAAACCAATGATCAATTTAGTACATGTATTACACAATTTATTAAATGATATAAAAGCTTGTCGCGAGATTTACCTGTGTACTAACTAGTCTTGATTGACATACTTATTATAAGTAATTCTATGAAAAAAAATGTTTCCTACAAAATATGCAAATCTCGCGAGAAGCTTTTTAGGTTTCCGTACCCAAAGGGTAAAACGGGAACCCTATTACTAAGACTTCGCTGTCCGTCCGTCCGTCCGTCTGTCACCAGGATGTATCTCATGAACCGTTATAGTTAGAGAGTTGAAATTTTCACAGATTATGTATTTCTTTTGCCGCTATAACAATAAATATGAAAAAAAAACGGAATAAAATAAATATTTAAGGGGGCTGTGATTTTATTGCTCGTTTTTATAGATAATGGTACGGAACCCTTCGTGCGCGAGTCCGACTCGCACTTGGCCGGTTTATTATATCATTTAATAAATTGTGTAATACATGTACAAAATTGATTGGTTTGATTTAATTTAAAGTGGTGGTAAGGAGACTGTTGTTTAGAGAGCTAGTAGCTTTAATACAGAATACGAATTAACTACATCTCAGGCTTAAAACAATCATATTTTAACATTAAGTCAATAGAGTAGCGTTCAAGTATAACGTAATGAAATTTTTCAACCCCCCCTCACCCTATGTAACGCGCTGTAACTTTTTTCTTCGCCCCCCCTCCTAGTAAAACGTTACGTAACCACCATTGTGACCATTTTTACCACTGTTGACCATACCATTTGAAATTTTGAGAAAAAAAACGTTTTAAAAAATTGCGTGAGAAAAAAATCTCCACGTAACCGTTCTGAAGGGCTAAAACAATGTTACATGACGCGTAGTTCAAACGCGTAGTTGAACGCTCCCGAAGGCACATAGTAATTAGGTAAGATACTCATCATCATCAGCCGGTGTCAGTCCACTGCTGGACGTAGGCCTCTCCCAAGATGCGCCACTGAGCCCGATCTTCGGCTCTTTTTCTCCAGTCACTGCCCACCGCTTTGCGTAAGTCTTCCCTCCACCTGGTCACAGGACGTCCTACGCTACGTTTGCCGATTCGCAGTCTCCACTCTAGAATAAGTCTACCCCAACGGTTGTCAGTCCTGCGGCAGATATGACCGGCCCACTGCCACTTCAGTTTGCTAATCCGTTGAGCTATGTCTATAACTTTAGTTCTCTGGCGAATTACTTCGTTCCGGATTCGATCCCGCAGAGAAACACCGATTCATTCAACCGACCAATTCATTTAACAATTTTAAAGTAGGCAGATAGGTAATTTAATAGCTAACAAAATCAATATTGTTGTTTTTTTCCTTTATTCATGTGTTGACAATTCATTGTTAGGTTTACCTACTACTAGTGTATTAGAAGTCCGAAATAATATTGTAGGTACATATACGGTGGCTAATATGTACCTAGATGTATAGTTAAGAACCAAGAAGAACCAAGCCAACAGACATAGCTCGAAGGGTTGCACGTTTGAAGTGGCAATGGGCCGGACACATTGCCCGGAGAACGGATGGCCGTTGGGGCATCAAAGTCCTAGAGTGGCGGCCACGAACAGGAAAGCGAAATGTGGGACGACCCCCGACCAGATGGACGGACGACCTCACCAGGGTCGCCGGGAGTCGATGGGCGCATAAAGCACAAGAACGTAATTTGTGGCGATCTATGGGGGAGGCGTATG
This sequence comes from Ptilodon capucinus, assembly GCA_914767695.1. Lineage (NCBI taxonomy): Eukaryota > Metazoa > Arthropoda > Insecta > Lepidoptera > Notodontidae > Ptilodon > Ptilodon capucinus. The sequence goes on along the minus strand of OU611830.1, from coordinate 2,542,363 downwards.
TCCAGCAATGGACGTCCCTGGCTGACAGATAGATAGATAGATAGTATAGTGAAGAAAGATTGTATCTAATTATCATAGTTTCTGAGTTACAGCACTTTGAGTATTTTTCACAAGTCGCGTTGTGGCCTTCGGGTGTGCCCGAAGGCCACAACGCGACTTCTGGTGTGCCAATAACTGTTTTTGGCGATATTGACTTATATACATAGTTAGAATCAGCTTATTTTTCTGCGTCGAATGAGTATTCTCTCCTGTTACAAATATGTCGCTTAAGTCAAATAGCCTTCCACTGCTCGTTAACAACATCTACGAGGGGCGACTATTAATAATTCACAATCACAAAACAAAACTTGAGAATTCTGCATAGGACTAAAATTGGCTAAAATAAAAAAAAATTTTTTTTTTTAATATTCAGTTGTAGGTATACCCGATACCCATGCAAACGGCAATGTATTTTTGCGGACATCTGATACACCCTTTATATGTACGTACCTCCACATTACTTTGAGTCATTATTAAGTTACGTAATGTGGCTGTTACAGATTTATTGGCACAAAATACTAAACTTTCTATAGGTCCTTTTCATAAGCTAAATGTATAAGCAAGACAGCAATATTCTTAGAGCTATCTTCTTCATTTTTTACGAAATGAGTGAAATGATGATATTTTAATGGAATAAGGTAAGGAATGGCTCCACCTGCGTTTAGCAGGTATTTCAGCCAGTGTCAAGTAATTAATAGCAAGGGCAAATTCAATAAATACACTATAAATAAAAACCGGCCAAGTGCGAGTCGGACTAGCGCACGAAGGGTTCCGAAACATAATCTATAAAAACGAGCAAAAAATCATGTTTGTTGTATGCGATGCCCCTTAAATATTTATTTTATTTTGTTTTTCTAGTATTTGTTGTTATAGCGGCAACAGAAATACATCATCTGTGAAAATTTCAACTGTCTAACTATCACGGTTCATGAGATACAGCCTGGTGACAGACGGACGGACGGACGGATGGACAGCAAAGTCTTAGTAATAGGGTTCCCGTTTTACCCTTTGGGTACGGAACCCTAAAAAATTACCGCAGAGCCATATGCTGGGCGGAATCGTTAAGGGTTCTATGCTTTTACCACAGAGATTCGATCCTCCCGACACGATCACCGCCCTCCTCGACCCGGGCGTCGAGAGAGCCACCAACACACCTACACCAGCCTTAAACAGACACCGATCTCGCCGGCGAGGTCGAGGAACCCCCTCTTCCGCTCGTAGGTGCATCTTTGCACCTAGGAGCGTAGTCACTACCTCTCCCCTCACGGTAACTGCCCAAGCCGAGGTCGTGCCCTCTGTGGCGCCCTTGAGCTAGTTGCCACCCTTTTCCGCCCTTAAGGCCTTGGTTGGAGTGCACTCTGCGCTCGCCACTCCTCCGGTAAAGCTGTAAAAGCCACCTCACGGCCAACAGCGTAGTCCATTAAAAAAAAAAAACCACAGAGATTCAAACTTTATGCATATTGACATAGGAGTTAGTGTATTGGCATACATTTTGACGAGCGAGCGTTGACACCCTTTTTTTTTTTAACTTCCGCTAATCCTTTATGGATACCCTGCCACCTCGGGGGAAGTAACAGGGTTATGTGGGAGTCCCGGCAGAAGGCCGTATACGCACTAAAAACCGACGGTGTACCATCTTCCGCTTATATCGGAGCGCCACGGGATCGCTTTCGCATGCACCGCGAAAGCGTGGCGGCTTTAAAAATTATTTTTTAACAAAAATCTACCGATACTACTACTTTCTACCGATCGGCTAGACCCTTTGGCGTTGCGTACAGATGTAGGGCCCTCTGCATTTTCTACCGCTTCTATCATGGAGAGTGTTCCGAGGAACTGTTCGGTATTATAACTGCCGCTGAATTCCACCATCGCACGGCTCGCCACAGACTGCATTACCATCCTCACCATCTGGATGAATGGCGTTCCAGTACAGTGCGATTTACCAGGATTTTTCTCCCTCGCACCACCAAATTGTGGAATGAACTTCCTGCAGCGGTGTTCCCGGACCGATGCGACAAAGGTATCTTCAAGAAACGAGCCTACTCATTCCTTAAAGGCCGGCAACGCACTTGCGATGCCCCTGGTGTTGCAGGTGTCCATGGGCGGCGTTGATCACTTACCATCAGGTGAAACGTCTGCTCGTTTGCCTCCCTATCTCATAAAAAAAAACCTAGGTGCATTAAAAAGCTAAAAATAACCTTATGATTCATTAAATTTGGAGTAGGTTCCAATCTTCATTAGACTAGGCAAATACATCGATCAATTGGCACCGACTCCAAATGTTATGAATTATAAGGTTATTTTGAGCTTTTAGTGCACCTAGGTTTTGAAGTCGGTTTTTGTTTTTTGTTAAAAAATAATTTTTTTCACGATTTTTAGTATCAATAATCTTTGAAAATATGCAAGTATTATCACCTCTTTACAACCCAAAAAGTTAATATTTACAGCAAAAAAAATAATGATTTCTGAATGCATGGTTGTTGGACCACACGGTGGCCTTTACAAATTATGGCAAAACCCACTGCGAGGATGCCCCGGGCACGTAGCGACCGTCTTTTCCAAGTATTCCTTCGAGTTTTACGCTGAATTGTTTAAGGAAAAACATCATGGTCTATGAACTGTTCAAGGTCACTCACGTATGCGTAAATAAGCAAACCCGCGGCCCGATTTTCGTTTGATAGACATAATCTCTATAAAAGACATGTCGAAACAAAAGAAAAAAATAAAAGTTAAAACAAAAAACTTTTATTTAATTGCCCTAATTATTGGATTTAATAAGACGATGTATTTAGAAAACAGTTTATACATATCATAGTTTCTAAGTTATTGACCTTTGTTTGTCACAGGTATCTTGTTCTGGCCTTTGGGTACATCCATAACCCTGTTCAGCAGTGTAAACTACACGTATTAGGGGCGGGTACCAGTAGGTATTTACAAAACAGAACATGCACATTATAGGACTCGAGATATTACGAGGTATAGAAATTAACGACGAAAAAAGTTGGAAAAATATGGTCGAATTTCGATTAAATTTGTATACCATTACGTTGTATACCCGATGTTGATGCAAACGTTAAGTATTATTTCGGACTTCTGAAGCACCCTGAAGAATACAAAGAGTACTTTGCAATGATTACTAGGAGGCTGATACTATAGTGGGTTGTGGATTTTCACTATTAAGTCATATAGATTAGTAATATTTTGCGACATAACGAACACATTCTAGGCCATCCGCCATCTTTATCACGTTCATCATGCATATTTATTTATAACGTGTGTGGCGCACCCTATATCTCGCCACGAACAGAACTTCCGCCAGTCTCTACTAGATGGCGCGACTGTAGACACATCGCAATTCTACGCGTACAAGAAATTATCCGCCATACAAAGCACTATGAAAATCCTAGCTCGCGGTACTGGAGTTCTCGACGATCTGAACTATATATACAAATTCCCCGACGACATCAACGGGGGGCGTAGCGGAACCTGCCAGGCACACCACCCGCCTGGCAGGAAGATCTTCCCTCTTCCGCCAAATGTGTATTTATTGAATTTACCCTCGCTATTAAATACTCGACACTGGCTGAAATACCCGCTAAACGCAGTTGGAGCCATTCGTCATCTTATTCCATTAATTATCGTCATTTCATTCATTTCGCACAAAAAGAAGAAGAACACATTCTATTGACTGTGACACGATGTAACACCTTGTTTCCATTTAAAATCTACTGAAAATATTTACTTAAAATATTTAAATGATAGTCGTCATTAGACGATGCTTGAATCTACCTAAAATGCATTTAAAATGACATAATCAACTCTCGGAATCGGATTTAATGTAATAAAACATTATGACGCATTTCTTTTTTATCCAATACAAATTTTGCCTCAAGGACTGCTATCAACAAAATTGTACCGTAACTTAAACATATTAAGTTTAAAATTGAATGGACGTGAGAAATACAACGCGCGTATTATATATATGAATGACATAAACGCTTCAGTTCATATTGAGACATAGCAGAGATCACAATGAGACATATAGCTTTTGTTTTGTTATTCGTCAATACATGTTACTGCCAAGTAGACTTCAGTGAACGACCAAGGAATTGCAGTATAGACCTGCTGCGCTACACGCAGTTGGAGTCCGGCGGTCATGTAGCAATATCACCGTTCGGAATATGGACCCTGATGGCCGGCCTCACTCTCGGAGCGTCTGGAAACAGCTACAATCAGTTAATCAAAGCGTTCATATTGCCGAAGGAGGAAAACACACTGATCAAAGGCTACAACAACCTGACAAGATTGGTACTGGGAACAAACGATGAAGTGACCTTAACAAGCACAAACTTTGTGTTTGTGGACAGTGGTTTCTCCATCTACCCAGCATTCAACCGCACCATGCAAAACGACTTCGGAGCAGTGCTGCAAGTGCTTAACTTCCGTGATCCAGAATCAGCGGGAGTCGCCAACAAATTAATAGAACAATATAGGGGTGAATTTAAAAATGTAGTGAGTTCTGACGATCTAGAGAATTCAGTGATGATTCTACTGAACGTGATTGCCTTCAAAGGATTATGGAAATTACCTTTCGAAAAAGCGAACACGTTGCTCGAGCCGTTCTACGATGAGAACCAAAAGGTGATTGGCAACGTTAGCATGATGGTCCAGGTAGGAGAATTCGCTTTCAAGTACATTAAACCTTTGAAATCTAAAATCATTGAGCTGCCCTACGGAACCGGCGAGAAATATTCCATGCTTATCATTCTACCAAACCCTAATGTGAAAATTACAGACATCTTCAAGAATTTCGCTGAAGTGAGTTTAGAAGATATATTCAAACTGCTCAAAGATGACGTTGATGAATACGGAATGTGGCCAGTCATCGTCAAGTTGCCTAGATTCCGTATAAAAACAAATTTACAGCTGGAAAAGCCTTTGAACGATATGGGTGTGAAGGACATCTTCCAACCGGACCTCGCAAACTTTGAACATATCACAGCAGAGAGCATATACGTGTCATCGATAGTTCACACGGCTGACATTGAAGTTACAGAATCAGGAACTGTCGCTTCGGCTGAAACTGAAGCCTTTGTCATGGACAAATCTATGCCACCATTTTTCCATGCTAACAGACCATTTATGTATTTTATAATGGAGAAAACTACGACGACTGTGTTGTTCAGTGGTATTTATTCAAAACCTACTGTATATTAGTTGTTTAAGGTTGTGAGTTCTAAGTATAAGTTTGTTAGCCACTCCTTGGGGTCGGAGACATCTGAGTCGGTGCGAATTCATGTGTGTATTCGTCTAGTCTGACTTAGATGGGCACCTACTCCAAATGTTATAAATTATAAGGTTACTTGTAGCTTTTTAGTGCACCTAGGTTTTTGAAGTCGGTTTTTAGTTTTATATTTATTCATAGACTAAGTAGTTGAGTCAGCGATTTCATCCACGGGGAACTTTTGGGAACCGTAATTATCCAAAATAAATTGGTTTTATTGCTTTCCCGCGGAACTGCGATTATATTTATTTCTATAGAAAGCATTATTACAGGGCGTATCAGGAGTCCGAAATAATACTCTGGGCACATATACGGTAGCTCACATTATGTAGATGTTTAGTGACAACAGTTTATACCTAAATATCATAGTTTCTGAGTTAAAGACCTTTGTTTGTCATAGGTATCGTGTTCTGCCCTTTGGCTACATACAACCCTGTTCAACAGTGTAAACTATACGTATTAGGGGCGGCTACCAATATTCACAAAAAAGAACATGCATATTTTACATAGGACTCGAGATATAACGAGGTATGGAAATTAACGACAAAAATAGTTGGAAAAATATGGTCGAATTTCGATCAAATCTTTATACATTAGATAAGTTGTATACCCGATGCAGATGCAAACGTTTAGTATTATTTCGGACTTCAGAAGCACCCTGAAGAATACAAAGAGTACTTTGCAATGATTACTAGGAGGCTGATACTATAGTGGGTTGTGGATTTTCACTATTAAGTCATATAGATTAGTTATATTTTGCGACATAACGAACACATTCTAGGCCATCCGCCATCTTTATCACGTTCATCATCCATTTTTATTTTTAATGTGAATTTATTGAATTTGCCCTTGCTATTAATTACTTGACACTGGCTGAAATAGCCGCTAAACGAAGGTAGAGCCATTCCTCATCTTATTCCATTAAATATCATCATTTCATTCATTTCGTAAAAGGAGAAGAACACATTCTATTGACTGTGACACGATGTCACACCTTGCTTATACTTCAATCTACTTCAAATGCATGTAAAATGACACAATCGACGCTCTCAATCGGTTTTAATGATATAAAACATTATGACGCATTAAAAACCAATACAAAATTTGTTCAAATTACTGCTATCAACCAAATTGTATCTACCGTTACTTAAACATAATGAGTTTAATTAAAATTTAATGGACGCGATTAATACAACGCGCTTAATATATATATGAATGACAGCCACGTTAAAATAAACGCTTCAGTTCATATTGAGACACAGCAGAGATCACAATGAGACATATCGCTTTTGTTTTGTTATTCGTCAGTACGTGTTACTGCCAAGGAGACTTCAGTGAACGGCCAAGGAACTGCAGCATAGACCTGCTGCGCTACACGCAGTTGGAGTCCGGCGGTCATGTAGCAATATCACCGTTCGGAATATGGACCCTGATGGCCGGCCTCACTCTCGGAGCGTCAGGAAACAGCTACAATCAGTTAATCAAAGCGTTCATCTTGCCGAAGGAGAAAACCACACTGATCAAAGGCTACAACAACTTGACAAGATTGGTACTTGGAACGAACGATGAAGTGACCTTAACAAGTACAAACTTTGTGTTTGTGGACAGTGGTTTCTCCATCTACCCAGCATTCAACCGCACCATGCAAAACGACTTCGGAGCAGTGCTGCAAGTACTTAACTTCCGTGAACCAGAATCAGTGGGAGTCGCCAACAAATTAATAGAACAATATGGGGGTGAATTGAAAAATGTACTGAGTTCCGACGATCTAAAGGATTCAGCGATGATTCTACTGAACGTGATTGCCTTTAGAGGATTATGGAAATCACCGTTCGACAAGGCGGACACTATGCTCGAGCCGTTCTATGATGAGAACCAAATGGTGATTGGCAACGTCAACATGATGACTCAGACCGGAAAATTCGCTTACACCTATAGTGAACCTTTAAAATCTGAAATCATTGAGCTGCCCTACGGCACCGACGAGAAATATTCCATGCTTATTATTCTACCATTCACTAATGGGAAAATTACTGATATCTTCAAGAATTCCGCTGAAGTGAGTTTAAAGGATATATTCAAACTGCTCAAAGATCACGTTGATGCTTACGGAATGGGACGTGTCATCGTCAAGTTGCCTAGATTCCGTGTAAGTACAAATTTAGAGATGGAAAAGCCTTTGAACAATATGGGTGTGAAGGACATCTTCCAACCGCACCTCGCTAACTTTGAACATATCACAGCAGAGAGTATATATGTGTCATCGATAGTTCACGCGGCTGACATAGAAGTGACAGAATCAGGAACTGTCGCGTCGGCTGGAACTAAATTCCGTATGAGGCTCAGAATAATGCCGACAACTTTTTATGCTAACAGACCGTTTATGTACTTTATAATGGAGAAAACTACAACAACTGTGTTGTTCAGTGGTATTTATTCAAAACCTACTGTATATTAGTGGTTTAAGGTTGTGAGTTCTTAGTATAAGTAAGTTAGCCACCCCTTGGAGTTGGAAACATCTGAGATGGGGGTATCAGATGTCTGGTCACGACGAGACCCTAGAGGAGGACGGCGGCGCGTATGTTCTCCGTCACGAATATCTGCTCCCCCGAGACCGGCTCACATAGGAGCGTAGCACAGGAGGGGCACCGGTGCGTTCCGTTGAAGATCCCGGAGCCCCTCATCCGTGCTGTAGGTATGCAACCACAGGGTGGTTTTAGTGGTAAGACCACATACCCTGGTCTTCTCCACAAAGAAGACCTATACGATCCCACAAGGGATGTCCCACCCTGACAAAACAAAAAGGTAGTTGGCGACAATTTTGTGACATAAGCGAGCTCCGGGCTCACAGGAGCGTTAAGTGTTTGCTAATACAAAAACAAACTCTGTTTCAATAAAATATAAAGGTTGTATTTATGTGGTAAAAGCTACGCGACCACGCACCAAGATTCACTGTCGTCATCGATGACCTTTCGTTGAAGAATAAGCTGTTTTCTTTAGTTAATACAGTTCGTTTTAGTATAAGCAGTGAGTCTATACGTTCGGGTTTTAATGTTTTTCTTAATCTCAAGAGGCTCTTGACGTAAAGTATTTTCCAGTCATATTTTCTTAACATTCTGACATTTATTTTTTCCCTCTTAAGGTCGATTCCTTCTATCGTTTCCTCTATTATTGTTTTCATCAGTGAATCATGTCTTATTATAAGTCCAATAATTTCCCCCTTCTATTTTTTTTTAGTTTAATAGATTTCTGTTTTCTCCTACTCTTTCTATTATTTCTTGGTTTATTATTTTCTCAATCCAGCTAATTTTATCCATGCTTCTCCTATACCATATCTCAAATGTCTATAATCTTTTTCTTTGAATGTTGAATGTTTGAGTGTCTACGTAACCGACCCGTATAATGAATGCTAGGTATTCTCCAAATGTATGTTTTAATAAAGCGTTTTATTTTCTCTATATTTATTTTTAAGCCGAGATAGATTAGATACATAATTAGATGTTTTTTTTTTATTAAGTTTTAATATGTGTTATATTTTTACCCAAATACTTAAAGGTTAGCCTTGTACAATAAGGAATAGCATTTAAATTTATTAGAAGTTATTTTCTTTTTTGTTTCTATTACTACTACTACTACAGCCCTTTTAACGTCTCACTGCTGGGCACGGGCCTCCCCTCAATGCGAGGGGGGATTCAGGACATAGTCCACCACGCTGGCCCAGTGCGGGTTGGCAGATTTCACACATCTATCGGGAACTAGTCAAGTTCCCTCAGACGTGCAGGTTTCCTCACGATGTCTTCCTTCACTGTTTCATAGCAAGTGATAATCTCGGATGAAAATTGAGATTCGTACATGAAACCCAGAGGTGTGAGCCGGGGTTTGAACGTGCGACTTTGATTGCAAGGCGTGCGATCGACCACTCGGCTACCACTGCTTTGTTTCACCTACATGTAACTTATTAAGACAAATTCATATAAATATAATTCTATTACGATTTTTATGTTCTTAAAATTGAAATACATACCCCAAAAATATTGGTTGCTATTGTTTCCAATACCCTGGAAAACCTTTTTTCACACAATCGTATGACTTTATGGAAAGTTTAGTGAGACCATAATGACAAGTATATTTTTTCCTTACAGTATTTTTTATTCTAGTAGGTAATGCTTTTAAATAGGTATGAAACAAAGAAACCCAGTGGTTGGGATTGACGGGGGCAAATGAGTCGACGCGGAGAGTATACCTCCTTAGTTACCTACTCACAGTAAAGATTATCTTACATACTATATGTTTATATACTTTACATCATCACGCCTGTATTCCCCAAAGCGGAAGGCAGATTTGCATTGCAGTGCGGCCACACGGCTACCACTTTTATATGTTTATGGTTTTATACTGCCACCATATTCTTTTCACTTACTACACTACTACAGCCCTTTTAACGTCCCACTGCTGGGTACGGGCCTCCCCTCAATGCGAGGGGGGATTCTTTTCACTTATTTTATGGTTATTTTTCTTTCTATTTTCCTTATATATGAAATACTGATTCATCTATAAATTGGCTTTTAATATTCAATTAAGTTACAATACCGTAACAAGACACTTTTATTTTAATAATATGGCAATACAAACGGTTTTGTGGGTGGATTGAAATTCAGGTATAGTTTCAGGTACTTTTATATTACGTACTATAGACCTCACTTATCTTCTGTGGATTAACTAAAACTAAATATGACAGGACTAAAACTATTGTCTTTTCGCTTATACATTAGGTCGTGAGAAGGACGGCACTATACCAAGTTTAATTTAATTTATTACCGTCAGCAAATTTTTATTTTTCGCCAGACAACACATACTCATCGTATGATCTAAGCAAAGCTTGTACTATGGGTACCATACGATGGACTGGGGGCGATCCCAGTAACACACAGACAAGTACAACTTCCAAAAAGGCCATTTCCGAAATGTTCCATTTATTTATTTAACAAAAAATATTTTTTTTTGTTAAATACGATTGTTTTTCTTTTCTCACATAGAGCTTGTTTATAATTGATACCATTTATTAATAAAACAAAAAAGCCCCAAATTTGCCACTAGCGGGAATCGAACTTGCAACTACTTGGTTCAGTGAACCGAGAGGCGTACGCTCAAACCACTAAACCGTCAGCCGTCGCTAGTTACACTTATACAGGGTGTATCAGAAGTCCGAAATAGTACCTTAACGATAGCCCGAGTATTGGGTATACCACTGAATGATATATAAATTTGATTAAAATACATTGAACTCATTTTCGTTAAAAACTTATAAATCTCAAGTCCTCTGCGTAATTTACATGTTCTGATTATTAGTAGCCGCCCCTTTTATATGTAGTTCACACTATTAAATAAGGTCATTGGCAATGATATTCTAGTAAACAGATATGCTATACACGCACAAAACAACCGACAAAAGTGTTCCGCGTAACAGCGGCAGCACACATACACACTATTCATTCATTTTACATTTTACAACACTTAGAAATGTGTAAAAGAGATGGCTTGAGAAAACCAAAGAGAAAAAAAAGACATAGCTAGTATTGTCACTGGCGCTTCTATGTGATGTAACATTCAAGACTCGAATACGTCTTAATTAGGACGTATTCGTTGACAGCAACGAATACGTCCTAATTAGGACGTATTCGAGTCTTCACTTTTGCGCGCTCATAACATATCTGTTTACTAGAATATCATTGGTCGTAGATGTGCTCTAAGGCCACAACGTGATACCTGTGACAAACACCCAAAGGTCTGTAACTCAGAAACTATGATAGGTATAGTCTGCCTTCACTGTGCATATTAGCTACCGTATATGTTACCTAAAATTTCGGGTTTCTGATACACCCTGTATAGAAAACCTCCCAGACACTGGGGCGTCAAAAGTCACGCGTCCACATTTATACTAAAAAGCAATCTATGTCAAAATGCATGAGGATTAAATTCCAAAATTCGCTCGCGCCGTCAATGCCATTTCGTTGAAGAATTAACTTTTTCTCTGAATCAATACGGCACATTTTGGTCTTGGCATAAAATTAAGCGCTCGCCTTTTGACTCCCCAGTGTGCGGGACGCGTTAACAATACAGAAAATACATACATCAGACATCATCAGAACAAAGTTGGTTGTCTATAGAAACCAGCGAAAACTATAGAATTGGTCACTTTCTCAACGATTACATAAGAGAATGGTCGGTTCGCCAGAAATTGGACCACACCGATGCGGTTACTGAACTCGGCGGCAGTCACAGCCGCCGCCGTAGTACCATCCTCAGTCACTTCAATCTTAGCTTTGTGTATAACCTTTGTCACGTATAGACGCTCCCGAGCCATAAAAGGCAACATAGACTTATTTGCGTCAAACAAGTCTACAATACCCATGTCGTCCTTCAGTGTTTTCGTCAAATCGATGTCTGTTTCAATTTTGAAACGCGGTATGTAGCAATCGACCTCGTCGTCAGAATAATCCTCCTTAGATTGTCTCAATTCAGCGAAGAATTGATCCAGATTCACGTGTCTGAAGTTCTCGAACATATTTTCGACAGTAACACCTGGATTCGGCAGCATTATCAGCATTGACAGCCTGTCCTCTTTGCCGTACGGCAACTCTATGACTCGCGCTTGCAAATATTTGAAATTGGAGAACGGGTACGTATTCCTGTTGTACATCATTTTGACGTCACCGATTTTCTGGCCGTTCGTGTCATGGAAAGGCATTTCTGAGGTGGATGAAGTATTGAACGGCACCGACCACTGTCCCTTGAAGTACACAGCGCTGGTAAGCACCATTTGTGGTTCGGTAAAGTAGCTAGGCTCAACAATCTTCGGTATCATACCGTGTGTAACGTTCGACACCGCGTTATTAATCAGATTAGCGGAGTTCACACTATCAGAGAAGTCTAATTCAATGACCTCTGTATCGTAATAGGTTTTTGTGTCTTTGATAAAATCATGGGAGGGTAAACGTTTCTTGTCGACGAATAGAGTACTGATTTTGGCTAGTTGAACTGTATCAGTATTAACTTGCAGCCAATTGGAGATGTTGCGGAAACCGGTTCGTGTGATGTTTGAGGATCTGGGCGGCATTCGAAGCGCCCTATTGATCTGTTTCCTGGTTTCCCCGAACGCGCCTTCGGATATGACGGCAAGGACGCTCCAAACCGTGATCGGAGACATGACAAAATTGTCGCCATTTGCTAGGGACTTCGACGTATGATACAGCAGTTCCACGGAGAAGTTACCTATTCTCTCCGTGAGTCCGGTATGCAAGCTCGTGTCGATGTTAACATTTTGTGCACTCCCGCCGTAATATAAACCCACAAATAACAATACCACAGCACAACGCATCATGATTTCACAGTTTAAAACACTTTATTGTTATTTTTTCGATGTTGTTTTGTTTGCGTGATGCAATATTACATTTTTGATATGCACACAGGTTAGATTTGTTTTGTTTTGGTCACAGATTGTATGAGTTTACAATTTGTTAGTGACAGCACGTCCGTCACCGAACGAGGTCAGATGGATACTGGTTGGTTGGCTAATGAAACGAGCGACTTATATCAAACCGCGTCGTTGTTGGTAATATATACAGATAGTTTATTTACATATACCTATAAGTCATAATCGCATTTATAATATAAGGTAAATACCATTCATTTTTGGGAATCGGGGATGACTGGTTATTTACTATACGCATATAATCTTCTTCAGACTTTATTTACTAGTGAATTATAATATAATAAGTTTGAGCGATTCAAAATATAATTTAAGTAATTATAAAAAAGGTCCATTGAGATCCTTGCCGGATTTTCTGAGTCAAGATAGCGTTACCATATCGAGGGGATGAAAGGCTATTTAACAAAAGCATTTTTTTTTTGGAACGTAGTTCCTTATGGCGCGTTGCGAAATGGGGCTAGACGGAAAAAATTAAGACTAAAAGTGTCGACCGACACTTTTACATATGTGTGTGTGATTTTTATTGTATACATTTATTTATACAATAAAATTCGATTCAAAGTCACAGTTATAGTCATAGTCAAAGTCAAAGTCAAAGTCACAGTCAAAGTTCAAACCTTTTTTCTATTTCAAAAGGAACTTCGTTCGATCCGGGTGGCCTTTGACATCTCTCAAGTTTTTTACTCTACAGGAGACCATATTCATTCGACGCAGAAAAGTAAGTGTCCCCGTTGGTCTATACAAAATAAATGATTTGACTTAGACATGGTTTTATAAAAACATATTTTTTTCGCTTTGCATCGTTGCCCCCTAAATAAATTAAAATACAGATCGTTTAGCTCTACAGATCCAAAGCTACACGTCTTTAGAAAGGCGTGTGAAGTTCACCAACCCGCACTGGGCCAGCGTGGTGGACTATGGCCCAAATCTCCCTCGTATTGAGGCGGAATGTGACCGGTTTAATAGCAATAGTCTCGCCCCCTATTACATTGGGACCAAAATACATCGGCGAAGTGTGGGCGCACTGCAGTGGACATCTGCCTATCACTTCGTGGAATACAAGCGTGATGATGTATTTTATATTTAAAGATCGTTTTACAAGGACATTACAAAATAGTTTTGCTCTTAAAAGTGCGTTGTAATGTCATCGTAGACGAAAGATGAATAGAAAGTTTCTTTAAATGTGAATCCCCAAATATGACGTAAGCTTCTATAGCTTCTACCCGTGACTTCGTCCGCGCAGACATCGATTATTCAATATCGTTATAAATCATAGCTTATATGTTATTCTGATGTATAAACAAAACCGGCCAAGTGCGAGTCGGACTCGCGCACGAAGGGTTCCGTACCATTATCTATTAAAACGGCAAAAAAATCACGTTTGTTGTATGGGAGCCCCCTTAAATATTTATTTTATTCTGTTTTTTAGTATTTGTTTTTATAGCGGCAACCGAAATACATCATCTGTGAAAATTTCAACTCTCTAACTATCACGGTTCATGAGATACAGCCTGGTGACAGACGGACGGACGGACGGACGGACAGCGACGTCTCAGCAATAGGGTTCCCGTTTTACCCTTTGGGTACGAACCCTGATAACACTGTAAAGTTTCATCAAAATCCTTTCAATAGTTTTTGCGTGAAAGAGTAACAAACATCCAGCCATCCATCCATCCTCACAAAATTTTAACATTTATAGTATTAGGAGGCTACGTAATAATTCTTCTATTACAGCCCTTTTTAACGTCCCACTGCTGGGCAAGGGCTTCCCCTCAATGCGAGGGGGATTCAGGCCATAGTCCACCACACTGGCCCAGTCTGGTTGGCAGACTTCACACATCTATCGAAAACTAGTCAAGTTCCCTCAGACGTGGAGGTTTCCTCACGATGTTTTCCTTCACCGTTTCATAGCAAGTGATAATCTCGGATGAAAATGAGACTCGTACATAAATCCCGAGGTGCGAGCCGGGGTTTGAACCTGCACACTTTGATTGCAAGGTGTGCGTTCGACCACTCGGCTACCATTACATTAAATTCTTGCTAATATCAAATTGTCCTAACCTACGGTGCTCAAACCTGGTCTCTAACTGAAGAGCAAAAATCCAAATTCTAGGTTTGCCAAAGAGCTATGGAGCGCAGTATTCTAGGAGTCAAACGCATAGACCGCGTTAGGAATACCACTCTGCGCTCCATAACACAACTCACGGACGTGGGGGAAAAGACTCAGTCCCGGTTTCTCCGTAGGGCCGTAGGTGCCCCGTGGTACATACGGAACGTAGATCTTCATTCCGACCTTGGCCTCTTCTCAATTCGAAAACACTTCAAAATAGCGTCTGAACGCTATTTTAAAAAAAGCCGCGTCACATTTAAATCCTCTAATTGTCGCCGGCGGCAATTACGAGCCAGACCCCGCGCACACATCATCAACTCGTCGCCGCCGTCCGCGGCACGTGTTGATCCTCCCGACACGATCACCACCCTCCTCGACCCGGGCGTTGAGAGGGCCACCAACACACCTACACTAGCCTCAAACAGACACCGATCTCGCCGGCGAAGTAGAGGAACTCCCTCTTCCGCTCGTAGGTGCATTTTTGCACCTAGGAGCGCAGTCACTACCTCTCCCCTCACGGTAACTGCCCAAGCCGAGGTCGTGCCCCCTGTGGCGCCCTTGAGCTAGTTGCAACCCCTTTCCGCCCTTAAGGCCTTGGTTGGAGTGCACTCTGCGCTCGCCACTCCTCCGGTAAAGCTGTAAAGGCCACCTCACGGCCAAGTGTTCAAAAAAAAAAAGGGGAGGGGGGAAAGACTGCAAAACTAAAATGGGAGTGAGCAGGCCACGTCGTTCGTATGGACCCGCAGAGTTGGGCCAGCCTAAGTACCAAATGGAATCCCGCAGGTACAAGACAAAACGGTGGCACGATGATCTAGAAATCTTTGCGGGAAAGACGTGGCCGGAAATGGCTCAGGATCGGGATCGGTGGAGGGAGAGAGGGGAGGCCTTTGCCCAGGAGTGGGACATAAACTAGGCTATTAAAAACAATACCAAATTGACCCTTATGTCAAGTTAATATGACATAAAGATTAAATTTCTTTGGTAAAGGTCACGCGTCAATTTCGCTCACGCTATCAAGTAATTTCATTGAAGAATGAGCTTTCTCCTTCAGTCAATACAGTTCAATTTAGTATTGGCAAAAGTTTTAACGCGTTCGTTTGGACGCCCCAGTGTGTATGGGGATTACTGAAAACGCAACATACACCGCCGTATCTTTTGATTGAGTTGACCTAGAAGTTTGATTTTTTAGGGCACCAAGGGACCGCAGACATAAGTCTCTGTTATAAATTTCTGAGAAAAAGGGACTTGACAGACAGACAGACTGACAACAAAGTGATCCTATAAGGGTTCAATTTTTTTCTTTTTTAGGTACGGAACCCTAAAAATATATTAAGACATTAAAAAATAATTACACATAGATAGGTAATTAAACAGACGAATGACGCCAGTAAAACATAATTAGGATGACTAATAAGTATACAGGGTGTATCAGAAGTCCGAAATAATACTTTGGGTACATTTAAGGTAGCTCATATGTAGATGCTTAGTGAAGACAGATTATACCCAACTATCATAGTTTCTGATTTATAGACCTTTGAATATTTGTCACAGGTATCATATTATGGCCTTTGGGTCGGTACATCCATAACCCTAGGTACTCAGCAGTATAAACTACACTTATGATGGGCGACTATTAATATTCACAAAACAGAACATGCAAATTTTATATATAACTCGAGTTAATACGAGTTATAGAAATTGACGACGAAAAAATAGTTAGAAATGGTTGAATTTCAATCAATTTCTTATACCATTCAATTGTATAACCGATACTGGTGCTAACGTATTATTTCGATCTTCTGAATCATCCTGTATAATAATTAATAACAAACAATGGGGGTGTGTCCATGACATCATGTAGGTACCTAACAATAAATCACGTATGTGTTTAGGTAAGTACACAACAACCGCGGGTAAGTACACCACGTCCAAATCAAGTTTACGTGCTCAGTTACCTATTAACGCTCTGAGTAAAAACCCATTCTACGATTCTGCTGTTCGATTTCTAAAAGGCCGATAAATTTATATCTTGGCTAATTTGAGTTATATGTAGCGTGATAGGATTTCTTCAAGCAAAAAATTAATTTAAACAATACTCTTTATTTTAAAAATCAACTTCGTCCTCCTTTTATTCCGCCTTCTATTCGCTCTTTCTCACACATCGTTTCTCCATTCATCCATTCGTTCCTTCATCCTAAAAATGCACCAATCCGCTACACTCTCTGACACCGTTTCCTTTCACGCTATATCTTTATATATATAAATCTCCTGTCACGATGTTTGTCCGCGATGGATTCCTAAACTACTTAACCGATTTTAAATTAAATTGGCACACCGTGAGCAGTCTGGTCCAACTTGAGAGTTAGGATAGCTTAGATCACAGCAACGCATGGCCGGGTGTCACGACACTGCGTGTTACAGCACGCAGTGTCGTGTTCTCCTCAGCAAGCCCTTTCAATTGATACCCATACTGTGATAGTGCAGAAAAAATAACTATTCCGCCATCTTGGATGATCCGCCATATAAGAATTGGAATGACGTCACATAGCTTAGCATGCATTCTCATCCAAAGTAAGCGTGTATACCAAATTTCAGTTCAATCGTTTAAAGATAACTGATTTAAAATTCAGTTGCAAGATTCCACCCGGACATACATACGTTGCAAGCTAATATAAAGCTTGTAATATCGAGGGGTGATAGGCTGTTAGGCTTAAGCGACATTTTAATTAATTTACGCTACGTTTGATTTTTTAGGGCACCAAGGGACCGCAGACATAAGTCTCTGTTATAAATTTTAACTTGATACCTTCACGCGTTTCTGAGAAAAAGGGTCTTGACAGACAAACAACAAAGTGAACCTATAAGGGTTCCGTTTTTTCCTTTTTAGGTACGGAACCCTAAAAAGGGCTTAGTTTTCTCCTACGTGACCGATCGCAGGCACTTTGTGAGTAGCTAACACCTAATTAATACTTATACGTACCTACGTATGGTTTTGTGTTTGGGGTTTTTTTCCCGGTAGGCCCCGTGATCAGTGTCCAAATAAATTTTGTGGGATGACGTCACCGTGATATTCCATTACCTAATCCCATATAACGTTGAGACCGTAACAGTTTAGGCAGATATACCAAGTTTGGTTAAAGCTTTGGTCAGTAAAATATACGGGGTGTTTCAGTAGTCCGAAATAATACTTTGACGTTTGCTTGATTATGGAGTATAGAACTGAATATATAATACCTGCGCTACGTTACCTGTAACGAAAACGCAATTTTGTAAAAAATAATGTCTGTATGTTTGTTTGAGGTAAATTCCCAAACAGCGGGACCGATTTTGACGGGACTTTTACTGGCAGATAGTTGATGTTACAAGGAGTAGCTTAGAAATTTTTTGGAACGTAGTTCCTTATAGCGCGTTGCGAAAGGGGGCTAGACGGAAAAAATTAAGACTAAAAGTGTCGACCGACACTTTTGTAAATGTGTGTGTGAGAGTAAAAGTTGTAACGACACTTTTGTAAATGTGTGTGTGATTTCGATTTCGGTTTCGGTTATATATATATGTGTGTGTGTGTGTGTGTATGTATATGTAATTTTTTTTCCTTTTTTCATGTCAAAAGGAACTTCATTCCATCCGGGTGTCCCTTGACACCTCTCAAGTTTTTATTTTTAAAACAGAATTATAGAGCAGGCACCTTTGCCTCAACACTAGAGAAGAACTACACTCACGCAGTCTGATATTAAATACAAATTTTGGCATTACGCTTAGGAAGCTAGTATAAGGTGCGCCTACTCCCATTTACAGTAGGTATAAGGATTAGACCACTGTTTTTGAACCTGTGGGTCACAGGCCTGTTTAGGGGGCCGCAAAGCTTATATACTGGAATTGCAGGTTTGGGAAAGCTACTGCAGTAAAAAAAGACAATACACTTTGAATGAATTATGTATTCTGTGGTCTGTATTTAGAAATAAGAATGTTGTGTTATTTTATTTGTTTGGTGAGTACAATAAAGAGTACTCTATCTATCTAAGCATAAAGATTGAATAACTGTGGTAAACGCCTCTAAGTTAACGCAATCAAAAGATATGGCGGTTTATTTTGCATTCTAAGTACATTGGCACGGGAACCAAAAACCTAGACGTGGGTCGTGACGTCGTTTTCAAGAAACGTAAGGTAACCAGTTACTTGGTCGTCGTCACCTGTTTCAAAACTAGTGATTTTTGTAGCTAGTTATTTTTATTTAGCTACTGTGATTGTTTGCATAAATAACTCCACCAACTATACAGTTACACACGAAACCAAAATAAATTAAATCACTATCTAAGTGCTTTTAGCTATACAGTTAAATCAATCAATTAAGTGACGTCTCTCGCTCACTGTTACTGTTAACAGAAATAACGCAGTTACAAAAATCACTACTTGTAATGAGTTGAAATGAGTGATTCGGTTACATGACGCGTAGCTAGTTATTGTAACTAGTGAAAAAACTTCAAAAATTTATCGTGAGAAAATATTTTTTTGTGGTTACAAACATATTTTGTAGTTACTTTGTATGGTGACACCGGTAACAGCAAAGTTAAGTTTGTCTCACCAGTTTATCTTTTCTTTAGAGCAATATTTGGTGCTTTCACAGTTAAGGTATGAAAGCCTGGGTGCGCGAGTCCAGGCCGTGTAGCATGACCGCGTAAGATGTCAGATTTGTCGAGAAAATGACCGAGCCATGTGCAGTACAAAAAGCTCGAAGTTACATAATTTTCTCGACAAATCTGACAGTTGAAAGATATAAAACCTATGTCTACACGTTCATGCTACGGGGTACAGCTCGCACTTTGTCGGTTTTTACAAGTTACATTTTTTTTTTTGTAATATTAACTTGCAATGTATGTCCGGGTGGAATCTTGCAACTGAATTTTAAATCAGTTATCTTTAACCGATTAAGCTGAAATTTGGTATACACGCTTATTTTGGATGACAATGCACGCTTAGCTATGTGACATCATTCTAATTCCAATATGGCGGATCAACCAAGATGGCGGAATAGTTATTTTTCCTGCACTACCACATGGATGGGTATCAAATGAAAGGGCTTGCTGAGGAGAACACGAAAACTAAGGGCAATTAAATAAAAGCTTGTTTTTAAAAAGTTTTTTTACCTCAAATTTATTTTCCTTGGATATTGAAACTTATTGTTAATATTAGGTAATAATAAAAATTTCCTATTTCCTTATTATTTGGTACATTAATTTACTATTATTTACTAACAAAAAACCCATACTCAACCTATACGTGTGTCATGGAATTTTCAGAATTAACTTCCATTAACAGGAAGCAGTAGTATCCTCGTAGGTAGAACGGCCGCCTTTAACGTAAGGGGTGCAAGTTCAAATCCCGGGCACGCACCTTTTGAGATTTTCATGTGCGAACATCATATTCAATATTGATTACCACATGCTGAACGCTGAAGGCAAACATTGCGAGGAAGCCTGCACGTCCAATGATATTCTAGTAAGCAGATATGTTATACACGCACAAAACAACCGAAAAAAGTGTTCCGCGTAACAGCGGCAGCACAGATACACACTTTTCATTCATTTACATTTTATAACACGTAGAAATGTGCGAAAGTGATGGCTTGATCAAACCAACGAGAAAAAAGAGATAGCTAGCGTTGTCACTTGCGCTTCTATGTGGTGTAACATTCATTTGTCCGCCAATCCGCATGTTGGTATCAAATATACGTCCAAATTAGGATGTATTCGAGTCTTCACTCGTGCGCGCTCATAACATATCTGTTTACTAGAATATCATTGTGCACTTCTATAGAAAGTCGTGTGAAGTTCACCCGGACTGGGTCAGCGTGGTGGAGTATGACCCAAATCTCCCTCGTATTGAGGGGGAACGTGCCCGGTATAATGGCAATAGGCTCGCCCCTATTATAAAGGACTAAAAAAAAAGTCACTGCATACCTCTGCCTACTCCTCTTGGATATACAGCCGTGATATTGTACATAAGTTTTTTTCCGATTTGTGGTACGAAACACTGTATCGATGGGTTGAAAGGCTATTTGACTCAAGCGACAGTTTCGGCGATATTGACTTATATAGATATTTGGAATCAACGAACGTTTCTGCGTCGAACGTTCTGGGGCCGTTCAAGTATTACGTAAGCACTATGGGGGGATGGGGGGTCTTTGTTTTGCTAATTTTGGATGACATGGGGGGTAGGGGAATCTAGATGATGATTACGTCATCGGTAGTTATTTACATTTTAAACGAATGGCAACCCTCACATTGTCTATGCTTGAAAACGAAACGCATTTTCGGGGATAAAATGATAACATTATAATTATAATATAGAAAAAATACATTTTTAATTGGAAAATGTTAACGTAAGCGTGGGGGGAGGGGGTAAGAGCTTTGCTTACTTTTGCTGACAAGGGGGATGGGGGGGGGGGGGTAAATAATTGTTATAAATCTGCTTACGCAAAACTTGAACGGCCCCTCTCCTATAAAGTTAAAAAAATGTCGTAAATCAAATAGAAGGCTATTCGGCCCCTCGATACATAGTAATACCACTTAATATTAGCATATGTATGACGTAGATTGAATTAAAAAAAAAAAAAATTTTTTTTTACATTTTTTATTTATTTTTTAATTTTTACATTAAGCATATAGTCCAATGTCATCAATTATGGTCTTACCTTGAACATATTCTCTGTCAGCATCTACTAATATACTTGTTATAGCTTTCAGAAGTCTCACTTTGAATCTAATCATATTCGTATGTTCGATGTAAGCTATGTTATTCAAATCCCTTTCAATGTGGTATTTGAATGTGTTACCTAGCATTTCTCTAGCCTTCAATATGCAATCAGCTTGGCTGAAACAATAAAATACATAAAAATAGCAGTGGTAGCCAAGTGGTCGAACGCACGCCTTGCAATCAAAGTGTGCCCGTTCAAACCCCGGCTCGCACCTCTGGGTTTATGTGTGAATCTCATTTTCATCCGAGATTATCACTTGCTATGAAACGGTAAAGGAAAACATCGCGAGGAAACCTGCACATGTACAGAAAGGCGTGTGAAGTGCACCAACCCGCACTGAGCCAGCGTGGTGGACTATAGCCCAAAGATCTTCCTCATATTGAGGGATAATGTGCCCGATAAAATGGTAATTGGCTCGCCCCCTATTACATTGGGACCAAAATACATCGGCGAAGTGTGGGCGCACTGCAGTGCACCTCTGCCTACCTCTTCGGGAAATATAGCTGGCTGATGTATTATTATTATGATGTATTTTATTATAATGACGAACGGTTGCAGTAGTTTATTTATTTATTGGGGAAAATTAACAGCAGAACAATGAATTGAAAAGAAAGTTCTACCAATACTATTTTCCACGAGTTAAATAAATTCAATGTAACTAACTAATACATGACAAATATTAGCAAGAAAGAAAAAAGAACTATGAAAAATAATGATAAAAAATAAAAGTAAAAAACCGGCCAAGTGCGAGTCGGACTCGCACTTGGCGGATCTATAAAAACTCTATAAAAAAAATACGTTTGTTGTATGGCAGCCCCCTTAAATATTTATTTTATTCTATGTTTTAGTTTATTTGTTGTTATAGCGGCATTAGCAATACATCATCTGTGAAAATTTCAACTCTCTAACTATCATGGTTCATGAGATAAAGCCTGGTGACAGACGGACGGACGGACGGACGGACAGCGAAGTCTCAGCAATAGGGTTCCCGTTTTACCCTTTGGGTACGGAACCCTAAAAACGACCAAATAATAATAAAAAAGATAAGAAACAGGAAAATACAAGAGATGGAAAGCAAAACTAAGAATTAAGAATAAGAGCGACACAGTGAAAAATAAAATTGTAGTAAAGTTGTAGTATGTGCGCCAAGACTAGACGTCACGGAATATCTGGATGCTGTCTCTTTCTCTCGTATGAAATAAGACAGAGAGCGAGCGAGCAAATCCGTGACAAACGTCTTGTCTTGACATGCATGCTAACACCACAGGCTTGTTATTCCTACACAGAAATCACATTTTATACTTACCTTGTTGGAATATGTATCGCTAATCTATGTCGTGGTAACGATAGTAATGTTGTTTCATTATTGTTTTCAGTCTGTGGAGAGAAAAGAAACATTACTACTGATGAAGCAATCTTCCAGTAGTTGTAGCATGAGCGCCAAGACAAGACTTATGTGACAGAATATGTTGATTATATCTCTTTCTCTCGTATGAAATAAGACAGAGAGCGACCGAGCCAATCCGTGAAAGAGGTATTGTCTTGACATAAGGACCCAACCAATGGGACTTACAGATAAGAATCCAAATATTCTATTCTTGTAAACTCAAACTCAAATCATAATACAAATAAATAAAATTGAACTGTCTGTTTGTAATGTCGAAATAACAGCTTTATTCTATAAGCAGTGGTAGCCTCGTCGGTAGACAGCCCGCCTTGAACGTAAGGGGTGCAAGTTCAAATCCCGGGCCCGCACCTCTGAGATATTTTTAGGTGTAAATGTCATTTTCAAATAATGACTAGTACCACTTGCTGAACAGTGAAGGAAAACATCGCGAGGAAACATGCACGCCTATAGAAAGGCGTGTGAAGTTCATCAACACGCACTGGGCGAGCGCAAATCTCCCTTGTATTGAGGGGGAATGTGCCCGGTACAATGGCGTTAGGCTCGCCCCTATTACATTGGAACCAAAATACATCACCGAGGTGTGTGCGCACTGCAGTGCACCTCTGCTTACCCCTTCGGGGAATACAGACCACGTGTATTTTAGATGCATATGAAAGTACACACGGTACCTATAACGAAAATGCAATTCGAAAAAAATACTGTCCGTCAGTTTGTCGGTTTCAGTTTCAGGTCTTCACAGACAGACAGATAGACAGACAACAAAGTGATACTATAAGGGTTCCTTTTTTGATGCGGAACCCTAAAAATTACAGTTTACAACAACTAGTTCAAAATAACTTACAGAAAGTTCCTTTTGTATATCACCCGTAGAGAACAATAGCACTGCATGCGGCGATATTAAACTCGTTTTATATACAACAAGAGCTCTTCTCTCAGTAGAGTGGTACCCCCCGAAGTAGACCAGAAGATTGGTCTTTGTGGTACGCTTCGTGATGCCATGGTTCACGCTTTCCGTTGATATGTGGGCGCGATCACCAGCACTGGGAAAGCGAAAATAGCACTTAATAGTTGTATCAGAAATCCGAAATTAATGTTGGGTACATATACGGTAGCTCATATGTGGATGCTTAGTGAAGACAGATTACACCTAACTATCATAGTTTCCGAGTTATGGACCTTTAAATATTTGCCACAGGTATCGTGTTTTGGCCTTTGGGTACATCCATAACCCTATTCAGCAGTGTAAACTACACGTATAAGGGGCGACTGCTAATATTCACAAAACAGAACATGCAAATTTTACATAGGACTCGAGATGTGAGAGAAAAAAAATGGAATATCATAGTCGAATTTCGATCAAAATTTTAAACCATACAGTTGTAAACTCGATACCGATGCAAACTTTAAAGTATTATTTCGGACTTCTGAAACACCCTGTATAAGGATGTTATTCCTCGAGCGATAATATATTTTCTGACGAAGTAAATATTTTTTATTTTTCTTATACATCATCACGCCTGTATTCCCCGAAGGGGTAGCCAGAGGTGCACTGTAGTGCACCCACACTTCGCCGATGTATTTTGGTCCCAATGTAATAGGGGGCGAGCCTATTGCCATTATACCGGGCACATTCCCCCTCAATACGAGGGAGATTTGGGCCATAGTCCACCACGCTGGCCCAGAGCGGGTTGGTGAACTTCACACGCCTTTCTACAGACGTGCAGGTTTCCTCACGATGTTTTCCTTCACCGTTCAGCAAGTGGTATTCATTGTTGAAAATGACATTCGCACATGAAAATTATCTCAGAGGTGCGGGCCTGGGATTTGAACTTGCACCCCTTACGTTCAAGGCGGGCGTTCTTGCCCGCGAGGCTACCACAGCAATTTTATTTTTCTTCTTATTTTAAACTAGATTATGGAAATAAAATATTGAACTATAACTCAAAGAATAACAATTTATTAATATTCGACTAACACAAGCGCAAATGGTGAAAAAAAAAACGGCCCATCTCTTTGAAATTAAAAGAATTCTTAAAAACATCGGCTGACTTTTCGACTGACTTGGGGGGCAATTCTCGCATGGGCGACAGTATCTGTAATCCGACATATCTAGAAACAAAAGCACAAAATTGGTCGTAATTTATCGTTTTGTTTCGGCATGCCAGAATTGGCCCCAGACGTTTTTCACTGACAATCCCTGATCATTTTTAACTTTCCTAACTTTCCTGTCTTCCCGGAAAGTGTACCTGACTTTCCTGACTTCCCAGAAATTATACCCTGATTATAACTTACCTAGTAAAAGTGCCGATGACAGTGCTGAGTTTTCCTTTAGTCTTGACCTGTTTCTTCGTTATAAGAAGTGAGTTGGTGGCTGAGAGGAGTACGGCGGAGGTCAGCTCGTGAACGCCAGCGAAGCGGTTCAAATCTTCGACTTCAGTATCGGCCGATATCACACCGGAGCGTAACACTTGACCCATGTGCAGGTTCGATAACGCTACAATGTCATACAATACAATGCAATGCAATACAATACAATATTTTTCTTTGCACAAAACACGGGTAGGTTACAAATATACAATAGCTTGCACATTGTTGTTGTTAAAATTAGTGTCAGTTCCATCACGTTTTAAAATCAATTATCCTATCCTACTAATTATACAAATATTATAAACTAGCTGTGCCCGCGACGTCACCCGCGTGGTCTTTAGGGAGATTACCCGGAAATAATGGTTTTATGTTCATCCCGCGGAACCCTAATTAATGCTTTTTCTAAAATAAAGTAGCCTAAGTTACGCCTTGGAACATCAGCTATCTACCCGTAAGTCCCGTCAAAATCGGTTCAGCCGTTTGGAAGTTTACCCGGAACAAACAGACAGACAAACAAAACATTTTAAAATTTCATTTTCGTACTACCTAGGTGTCGTGTATACTTTCATATGCATTTGTTAAAATAATGTTATTTTGATATAACAAACAGACACTCCAATTTTATTTATTTCTACTATAGATGTGAAAGTGTGTGAGACTAACATAATATGTAGGCTATAATTTATAACTATGTTGAATAATCGAAGTCTGCGCGGACGAAGTCGCAGGTAGAAGCTACTAGCTAGTATTTTTTATTATTGTTTACACATTGGAGTATTATTACGCACAGGGTACTTAAAAAATGTCAGGTTAATTTTTTTTGTTATATGCAACTAGCGGATCTATGCAGGATGATACTACTCTGGTAAGTCTCCCATAAACCGATTAAATATCGACCTACACAACTAATTTAAATTAGACTGTCTGTTTATAATATCAAAATAACAGCTACATAGTAAATGCATATGAAAGTATACAAGATACCTATAACGAAAATGCAAACTTAAAATTTTTTGTCTGTCTGTCTGTTTGTTCCGGGTAATTTCCTATACGGCTGAGACGATTTTGACGGATATTTCACTGGCAGATAGCTGACGTTACACGGAGTAACTTAGGCTTTTTATATCTTCCAAATTCTACGCAGACAAAGTCGCGGGCACAGCTAGTGTTTAATAAAATGTCTATTTTATACTCACATCTAAGGAACAATAGTCTGTCCGGTCTCAGTCCGTATCTCTCGCAGAACACCTCCACCCCTCGCTTCCCCTCCTCCCGTTGTATCTCCTCAAACTCCTGCTGAATACCATTCAAAGCGCTGTGGTCCGACGTGGCGTTGTACTTGCGTTTAATTTCACGTATTTCTATATAACAAAACAATCATATTACAGCCCTTTATTTTTTAACGTCCCACTGCTGGGCACGGGCCTCCACTCAATGCGAGGGGGATTCAGGCCATAGTCCACCACGCTGGCCCAGTGCGGGTTGGCAGACTACGTTACATTTGAAGTCGGTGCCAATTCATGTGTGTATTTGCCTAGTCTGACGTAGATTGGCACCTACTCCAAATTTAATGAATTATATGGTTATTTTTAGCTTTTTAGTGCACCTAGGTTTTTGAAGTCGGTTTTAGTTTTTGTTTAGTTTTAATATTTTTTTAACGATTTTTAGTGTCACTAATCTATGAAAATATGCAAATATTATCACCTTTTAACAGCCCTAAAAGTCAAAATTTACAGCCAAAAAATATTACCACGTTTTGCTTTCCTGACTTTCCTGACTTAACCAAACTGCACCTTAAACGCCTGAACATTACTCACCATCTCGCCTATCAGCGGCGGCATGGAACACTTCCATATTGTGTCCGCACAGCGCCACTGTGTCAGTCATCGGCAGGAGATTGCCAGCGATCGTCGCGTGTACAGCCGCCAGACCAAGCCGCGGGTGAAGCGAGAGGGAAGATAGGATACTGCCCAGACGAGTCAGCTGCTCCGATGGGGATAGCGCTCCTGCGAACAGTGACCACGTGACGTCGTGACGCTTGACGTAGGGCGTCAAGACGTTAACGAGATGGGCGATGTGAATCAAGGATAGATTAACGGGGACAGGCGTGATGTTACGACGTTCATCAGTGGGCGTCACGACCCTCGGCATTGGGCGTCACGACGCACGTCATTGAGCGTCACGACGCTTGTCAGTGGTCGTCATGACTCTCATCAGTCGGCGTCACGTCCGTATTTCACGCTTGTCAGTGAGCGTCACGACGCCTATCAGTGGGCGTCAAGGCTCTCGTCATTGGGCGTCACGATGCTTATCAGTGGTCCAAGCGTCCATTGTCCACTCACCCATATCGATGAGATCGTTGACAGCGAACTGTATGGCTCTCTCGCTGGGCGGCTCCGGCAGTTGGGACAGAAAATTTGCAATCTTATCGTCAGGTGCGTAAGATTTACAACCCAACGCTGTTTGCTCTAACGGTATCCTAAAACACATTATAAACCTTTCACATAATGTTTGTACACATTCCGATACGTCTTCAAAACGTTAACAATTGTATGTGTCAATACAAAGTGTTTTAAAAATGAAATAGGGTAACCATACCCACTGTTGGCATCCCCCCCACTTATTGGCACCCATGACTTTAAGTTAAAATACTAAGAAAACCATGACTATAACCCCTGTTTTTATGTCAAAACCGGCCAAGTGCGAGTCGGACACGCGCACGAAGGGTTCCGCACCATTATCTATAAAAACGGAAAAAAAATCACGTTTGTTGTATGGGAGCCCCGTTAAATATTTATTTTAATCTGTTTTTTAGTATTTGTTGTTATAGCTGCAACAGAAATTCATCATCTGTGAAAATTTCAACTCTCTAGCTATCACGATTCATGAGATACAGTCTGGCGACAGACGGACGGACGGACGGAAGGACGGACAGCAAAGTCTTAGTAATAGTGTTTCCGTTTTACCCTTTGGGTACGGAACCCTATGGTATTTATTGACGACGGCGACGGTTTGGTCTAGTGTTTAGGTTTCGGGTTCGATTCCCGGCGGCGGTAAATTCCAGAAATGAGCTTTTATAATTTTCCTTGGTTTGGGTGTAACTGGCATCGACCCCAGTTCATTGTACGATACGCGTAGTACATGCTTTGCTAAGTTTGAAATCATACAAAATAACTACCAAATTCTGGCCTCGATGGTATTGAAAATTCGTCACCGCAGTGTGGGTTCACAGCGGTGAACCCATAATGGAATAAGGTCTCAAATCTTGAGAGTACTTACCTTAATATCTCCGGCGTGGTGTGAGCCACAAATTCGTTTTCTTTCTCCTTCGTGTACATTCTAAAGCAGTGTCCTGAAAAATAATGTTGATCACTACATAGCATAAAACAAAGTCGATTGTATGAGTGTATGCTTAGATCTTTAAAACTACGCAACGGGTTTTGATGCGGTTTTTAGGGTTCCGTACCCAAAGGGTAAAACGGGAACCCTATTACTGAGACTTCGCTGTCCGTCCGTCCGTCCGTCCATCCGTCTGTCACCAGGCTGTATCTCATGAACCGTGATAGTTAGAGAGTTGAAATTTTCACAGATGATGTATTTCTGTTGCCGCTATAACAACAAATACTAAAAAACAGAATAAAATAATTATTCAAGGGGGCTCCCATACAACAAACGTGTGATTTTTTGCCGTTTTTATAGATAATGGTACGGAACACTTCGTGCGCAAGTCCGACTCGCACTTGGCCGGTTTTTAATAGATATAGTGATTCAAGAGGAAGGTTTTAGTATATAATTTGTCATGTTTTTGTATGCATTGGCTAAAATATTTGTTGGAGGTGTCGGAAAAAAATAAGCCGTCTGGGAGGTTTCAACGTTAGTAGACTTGGGGCCCTGATATTTTTCTATTTAACATCATAAGACCTAACATATTATTGAAAAAAAAAATTTAGGAAAAGCAGTTTTTTTTTTCAATCCATCTTTGCGTTAGAGCAATGTTCGATACTTTCATAGTTTATGTACGGAAGCCTCGACGCGCGAGTCAAACTCGCACTTGGCCGGATTTTTCATGTTAAAGCACCCATGGAGTTTCTTGCCCACTCTTCTCCATAGGGAATGCATTCCGAATGGGTGGTAGAGATACTATTATTATTATTTATTGACGATTCATAAGTGCCTGTATTGGTTTGTTTGTGATTCTTATTAATGGTTGTATAGTTCTGTCTCACCTGGTTGCACTCTTCCCGCTCGACCGGCCCTTTGTTTAGCACCAGCCAAAGACACCCACACCGTTTCCAGACTCGCCGTACCTACGACACAAAAGTATTATTAAAATAAGCTTGCAATACTCTTGCAATGCAGACGGCTTTGTGAACAGCTTACAACGTTTCCCGATATCTATACATTGACGACAGCTTAGTCTTGTGGTTTGAACGTTAGGCCGCTCGGCTCACTGAACAGGATGGTTCCGGGTTCAATTCCCGCCAGAGTCATATTTCAAAAATGACCTTTTCGGAATTGGCACCGTTCTAGGTGTAACTGGGACCGTCCTCAGTCCATTGTACCGTACCTACCCATAATACAAGCTTTGCTTAGTTTTAGTCGCGACCATCATAGTAAAGCGTCACGACGCACACTATAAGGCGTCGCGACGCTCACACTACGGAGACGCGACTCTCATCATAATGCGTCGCGACACTGTTATTTTAAGTTTGAAAAAAAATATATATATCTAAATGAAAGCCACTTAATTTAATAAGATAAATAGTGAAAATGATTAGTTACAGTGAGACAGCTGGTTTAAAAATATATTCTAATAAATTGGGCGTCAATCGTAAATGTAATATGTTAATTGTTACTTTTGTTACAAAGTGTACATTAAAAAGAACCTTTTTTAACTTATTTCTAATGCTATAACAAATGGAGTATAGGTGCACTAAAAACTTAAAAATAACCATATAATTCATTACATTTGGAGTCGGTGCCAATTCATGTGTGTATTTGCCCAGTCTGACGTAGATTGGCACCTACTACAAATACATCATCACGCCTGTGTTGCCCGAAGGGGTAGGCAGAGGTGCACTGTAGTGGTACACTTCGCCGAGGTATTTTGGTCCCAATGTAATAGGGGGCGAGCCTATTGCCATTATACCGGGCATATTCCCCCTCAATACGAGGGAGATTTGGGCCATAGTCCACCACGCTGGCCCAGTGCGGGTTAGTGAACTTCACACGCTTTTCTACAGACGTGCAGGTTTCCTCACGATGTTTTCCTTCACCGTTCAGCAAGTGGTAATTATTGTTGAAAATGACATTCGCACATAAAAATTATCTCAGAGGTGCGGGCCTGGGATTTGAACTTGCACCCCTTACGTTCAAGGCGGGCGTTCTTGCCCACGATGCTACCACTGCTTCCTACCTACTACAAATGTAATGAATTATAAGGTTATTTTTAACTTTTTAGTGCATCTAGGTTTTTGAAGTCGGTTTTTGTTTTTTGTTATTAGTTACTGTCATCGTGCCTTTTCTCGCATGATCGCCATAATCTGTAATTCGACATACAGGGTGTTTCAGAAGTCCGAAATAATACGTTGGGTACATATAAGGCAGCTCATATGTGGATGCTTAGTGAAGACAGTTTATACCTAACTGCCATAGAAGACCTTTAAATATTCGTCACAGGTATCGTGTTCTGGCCTTTGGGTACATCCATAACCCTATTCAGCAGTGTAAACTACACTAATGAGAGGCGGCTACCAATATTCACAAAACAGGACATGCAAATTTAACATAGGACTCGAGATATTACGAGTTTAAGAAATTGACGACGAAAAAAAAGTTGGAAAAACATGGTCGAATTTCAATCAAATTTTTAGACCATTCAGTTGTATACACGACACAGATGCTCTAGTGTCCAAGTATTATTTCGAACTTCTGATACACCCTGTGTATGTCGAATCAAAACGTCGTATTGGTCGCATTTTTTTCGATTATATTATGTCGAATTAGAGATGTACGCTGTATACTTGTATATTGTTTCTTACCCGTTCCTTCCTTAATTCTATTTTCCTTGTGAGCACCGCTGTCGATCACGTATACGACATCCGGTATCGTAATGGAAGTCTCAGCCACGTTAGTAGCTAAAACTATCTTACGAACGCCCGGAGGCGGTTTACCGAACATTTTTGTTTGATCTGTGGTTGATAATCTAAAAAAAAAAGTATTACAATAATCATTTATCACTCCTGTACCAGCCGTAGGTAAAGGTGCACTGCAGTGCACCCACGTTTCGTAATTTGCTCTGGTGTAGGAGTAAATGGGATTGCCTCCAGTACATTGTATAGTACCTATCCTACTAACATTATAAATGTGAATGTTTGTATGGATGGATGGATGAGTGGATGGATGGATGGATGGATGGATGGATGGATGGATGGATGGATGGATGTATGTATGTATGGGTGGATGAATGGCTGGATGGATGTTTTTTTTTTTTTGAAGGACTTACACTGTTGGCCGTGAGGTGGCCTTTACAGCTTTACCGGAGGAGGGCTGGATGGATGGATTGATGGATGAATGGATGGTTGGATGGATGTTTGTTACTATTTCACGCAAAATCTACCTACTAAATGGATTTTGTTGAAACTTTACAGTATTAGGCGGCTTACAGACTACGCTATAATACGCACGTAGCGGTGGTAGCCTCGCGGGCAAGAACGTCCGCCTTGAACGTAAGGGGTGCAAGTTCAAATCTCAGGCCCGCACCTCAGAGATAATTTTCATGTGCGAATGACATTTTCAACAATGATTACCACTTGCTGAACGGTGAAGGAAAACATCGTGAGGAAACCTGCACGTCTGTAGAAAGGCGTGTGAAGTTCACCAACCCGCGCTGGGCCAGCGTGGTGGACTATGGCCCAAATCTCCCTCGTATTGAGGGCGAATGTGCCCGGTATAATAGCAATAGGCTCACCCCCTATTACATTGGGACCAAAATACATCGGCGAAGTGTGGGCACACTACAGTGCACCTCTGCCTACCCCTTCGGGGAATACAGGCGTGATGATGTATGATGATGATTTTATAAATGACTTTTACATACCTGGATAGCAGTGGTAGCCGAGTGGTCGAACGCACGCTTTGCAATCAAAGTGCGCAGGTTCTATCCCCGGCTCGCACCTCTGGGTTCCATGTGCGAATCTCATTTTCATCTGAGATTATCACTTGCTAAGAAACGGTGACGGAAAACATCGTGAGGAAACCTGTGTGCCCGGTATAATGGCAATAGGCTCGCCCCCTATTACATTGGGACTAAAATACATCGGCGAAGTGTGGGCGCACTGCAGTGCACCTCTGCCTACCCCTTCGGGGAATACAGGCGTGATGATGTGATGATGTGATGACATACCTAGAATGTACAGGTAATATCATATGTGTGGACGACTGTCCGTAGTGTTCATCCAGTAATTGCTTTGTTAGTTTAATTTCAGCCCAACCGGGGAGGAATACTAGTATAGCGCCGTCCTTCTCTCTCTTGTCTATGGCTTTTATTAATGCTGCTATCTGAAATTATAGAAAAATATTGAAGCAGTGGTAGCCGAGTGGTCGAACGCACGCCTTGCAATCAAAGTATGCAGGCTCAAACCCCGGCTCGCACCTCTGGGTTCATGTGCGAATCTCATTTTCATCCGAGATTATCACTTGCTATGAAACGGTGAAGGCAAACATTGTGAGGAAACCTGCACATCTGGGGGAACTTGACTAGTTCTCGATAGATGTGTGAAGTCTGCCAACCCGCACCGGGCCAGCGTGGTGGACTAGGTAGGGGAAAAAATCGATTACTAAATAATCGATTTTTCTTTCTTTAAAATAAATCGATTAACTATAAAATAATCGATTTTTTTCTAACTATTCGAAAAGTTATTTTTTTTTGTAAATGGCGCCATTTATCGACTGACAAGTGACTTTCCATTATTACGTTTAATGCCCACGCGCTTTTTTATTTATCGCACAGATGGCGCTGTCTACAAAATTCGACTAAAAGTTGTAATAGGCTACATTGGTTTAATCCAAAAATGCATATCTATCATTTTTACTTAAAAAAAATCAATTTTTAATATTTAGAGAATCCATTGTTATTAAAAATCAATGATAAGAAAAAATAATCGATCAATATAAAAATCGATTGTGTTTTAATATCTTTGGACTATGGCCCGAATCCCCCTCGCATTGAGGGGAGGCCCTTGCCTAGCAGTGGGACGTTAAAAGGGCTTAATATATATATTTCTATTATACGTGTGATGTCACTGAACTCTTCAACGGCTGGACCGATTTGAATATATTTTTTTGTATGCGTTTGAGTGGCGCCCTGGATGAGAAGCTTTAGATTCACAATTGGACCCGGTAGGTGGCGCTGCTTTCGTATGTACTTACGTACAAAGCACCTTACTGTACTAGCTTCCTAAGCGTAAAGACTATATTTGTATTTAATATTAGACTGCCGTGAGTATAGTATCATTCTTCTCAAGTATTGTGGCAAAGGTGCTGTCTGCTCTCAAGGCATTGCTGCTCCTGAGAATGTATTACTCGCAATTATCATTTTGAAAAGAGTAACCATTGAGTTTCTTACCGGCTCTTCTCAGTGGAAGCAGCATTCCGAACCGGTGATAGAATCTGACTATTTGTAAGTGCTTTTTGGCCTACACGAATAAAAATAAATTGATTTTGATTTTGTCACTAATTCTAAGTACCAAGTTCGCCGGGACAGCTAGTACTATAGATTTCTTACCTCTTGGCAATACAGTTGTGGTCTTCCGTCCTCTTTACCACAGTTCTCCATAGTGTTTGGTAATCGTACATTGAATTTCTTCTGTATTTCATCTAAATATGAAACTTCTACCGGAAAAGTCCGACCGGGCACTTCAACCACTGAACACGAGTCGAAGTATCTGTGGCGAGCAAATTTTGGGAGTTACCGTAACTTAAACTGGAGCATTGATATGTGAACCTTGTATCAATTACGTTAAAGTTCAAATTTGATTGTGTCAAGGAATATTAAGTTCAATTTTCACATAAAAACAATTTGACAGTTACTCAAAGAGGAGCATTGAAATGTGTATTTAGTATAGAAGATTATAGAGTTCAATTTTAATTGTGTTAAGGATTATAAAATTAAAATATCATAAAGTATAACTACTTGTATGTAGTACACTTGATTTTGATCACAGTAACCCAAAGTGGTACATTGAAATGTGAGCTTTGTATAGAGTGTATTAAAGTTCAATTCTCATATTGTATAACTATTTAGTAAACTCAATTTTGTTCACAGTAATTTAAAGTGGAACATTGAAATGTGAGCTTTGTATCAAGGACGATAATGTTCAAATTTCATATACTATAACTATGTAGTGCACTTAACTGTGAAAACAGTGGAAGTGGACCAGTGAAATGTGAACTTTGTAACAAGGAACATAAAGTTCAATTTCCAAATATTAATACTACGTTAAATTGTACTATATTTAATGAAATCTTTATGTGTATTAACACAGAGTTCGTTTTGGCATTGTCAAATTTTGTATAGTCCCAGTGTGCTTAAGTATATCGGTTTTCATCAAATGTGAATATCCAGCGCAGTGGTAGCCGAGTGGTCGAACGTACGCTTTGCAATCAAAGTGCGCAGGTTCAAACCCCGGCTCGCACCTCTGGGTTTTCATGTGCAAATCTCATTTTCATCTGACATTATCACTTGCTAAGAAACAGTGAAGGATAACATCGTGCGGAAACCTGCACGTCTGAGGGAACTTGACTAGTTCTCGATAGATGTGTAAAGTCTGCCAACCCGCACCGGGCAAGCGTGGTGGACTATGGCCTGAATCCCCCTCGCATTGAGGGGAGGCCCGTGCCCAGCAGTGGGACATTAAAAAGGGCTGTAGTTATAAGACGAGTTTACTTTTTATCGTGTATTTTGATTAATTTCATCTTTGATAATACATAAAAAATGTTGACTTTTATTTAAATAAAAATAAGACTGGAAAAACTGAAAAACTCATTTACACCACTAATTATATGGCATAATTTAAGGACTCTGACCCCCACATCAGAGGTTAGCACGCGGACCGGGCCGAATTAGGGTCTGGATAAAAAAAACCGGCCAATTGCGAGTCGGACTCGCGCACGAAGGGTTCCGTACCATTATCTATAAAAACGGCAAAAAAATCACGTTTTTTGTATGGGAGCCTCCTTAAATAATTATTTTGTTCTGTTTTTTAGTATTTGTTGTTATAGCAGCAACAGAAATACATCATCTGTTTTTTTTTTTTTTTTTTTTCCGGACCTCTATCGGCCCGGCCCGCGTGCTCACCTCTGATGTGGGGGTCAGAGTTCTTAAAATTAGCCTTAAGTTTAATGTGTGTAAAATAATTTCTCCAGCCTGGATTATTTTTATTGAAAATAAATAAAAAGTCAACAAGATTTATTTAAAAAGTCAGTTAAAATACATGATGACAAAAAAAAGCAAGTAAACTCGTCTTAAAATTAACAATATAAAAAGACAATAAAATAGCAAAAGGCTATGGACAAGGATAATAAACAGCATATAAAACATGATAAAAATAAAATAACGGAGTTTCCCTACTATCCATTGCGCGGATCCGGCAACCAGAGCCATTGATGCGCAGTGTAGTGTAGGCGGCTGTTGGTCGCTTATTGACAAATAAGTTGGCAGCTGGCCTCTTTCTGCTTAGGTTTTATTTCTATCAATGACTCTGGTCGCCACCTCCACGCAATAGCCTAGTAGGGTATCACGTCTATCCTTGTCCATGACGAGCTTACTTAGGCTGGATAAAACTAAGGCTACGCCTAAGGTTCTATACATCATCTGTTAAAATTTCAACTGTCTAACTATCACGGTTCATGAAATACAGCCTGGTGACAGACGGATGGACGGACGGACGGACGGACGGACAGCGAAGTCTCAGTAATAGGGTTCCCGTTTTACCCTTTGGGTACGGAATTCTAAAAAAACACTATACCGAAGCGTTTTAATACCTTGTAAAGACATCAGTGTCGAGAGTTGCACTCATTATGATGACTCGCAGCTGAGGGTTGAGGTGAAGTGCTTTTTTCAATAGTAGCAGAGTAACATCTGTATTGACGTCCCGTTCGTGAGCTTCGTCTATAAACACGTGCGAACACCCATCCAGACCTGCAGGTTGAGCAGTAAAATAAATATAATAAAATAAGCCTAAGTTACTCCTTATAACACCAGCTATCCGCCAGTGGATGTCCCGTCAAATTCGGTCGAGCCCTTTGTGAGTTTACACGGGACAAACAGACAGACTAATAGAGACACATGAAATAAAATTGAAACAAACGTGGAAAAACATGAAAAAAACGTGGCGCATATATATTTTTATATGCATTTATTAAAAAGATGATATTTCAATTTTATTTATTTGTATAGATGCACAATGAAAGTATTATTATATACAGGACTAGCTGTGCCCGCGACTTCGCCCGCGTGGACTTTAGGGAGATTACCCGGAAATATGGGTATTATGTTTTCCCGCGGAACCCTAACGCTTTTTCTAAAATTAAAGTAGCCTAAGTTACGCCTTGGAACGTCAGCTATCTGTCAGTGAAAGTCCCATTGAAATCGGTTCAGCCATTTAGAAGTTTACCCCAAACAAACAGACAGACAAAAATTTTTAAAATTGCGTATTCGTTATAGGTATCGTATATACTTTTATACGCATTTGGTAAAAAAGTGTTATTTTGATATTACAAACAGTTCAATCTTATTTATTTGTTTGTAAAGATACATCAGAATAACTAGGCTATAATTTTTAATATTGAATAATTGAAGTCTGCGCGGACGAAGTAACGGGTACCAGCTAGTATTTCATAATTCCTAAAAGAAAAGTTCTGGGAAACATACCAGGATTGTTTTGTAGTCTTCTTAGTAAGACTCCAGAGGTGCAGTATAGTACAGATCCACCCGGTGGCCGGGGAGGCTTCGAATGCAACCTTATTTGATAGCCAATGGACTCGCCCACCTAAAATCAAAAAAGAGATAAACTCTATGTGTTCAAGTTGAATACCTTTTAAAAGTTTAACAACTTTTATCAAGATTCCTATCCATACTATTCCAACGTTACCTAAAATGCAGTGAGTGCTGATGTCATCTATACAAATAAATAAAATTGGAGTGTCTGTTTGTAATATCAAAATAACACTTTTTCACCAAATGCGTATGAAAGTATATACGATACCTAACAAATAAATAAAATTGGAGTGTCTATTTGTAATATCAAAATAACACTTTTTCACCAAATGCGTATGAAAGTATATACGATACCTATAACGAAAACGCAATTTTAAATTTTTTTGTCTGTCTGTCTGTTTGTTTAGGTAAACTTCTAAACGGCTGAACCGATTTCAGTGGGACTTTCACAGACAGATAGCTGACGTTCCAAGGCGTAACTTAGGCTACTTTAATTTTAGAAAAAGCATTAGGATTCCACGGGAAAAACATAATACCCATATTTCCGGGTAATCTCCCTAAAGTCCACGCGCGCGAAGTTGCGGGCACAGCTAGTATAGTATAAAAGTGATACTTTTAAATTTAAAGTAAGACAACTGTACCGGAAACAACTGGCAGATTCCTAACAATATTTCTTCAATCTCTCAACAAACTGAATTTATTATTAGAATATTATATGTAGGTATATATGTATGTATGACATAGGTATATTATTATGATTATCTTTATTAATTATATAGTATTAAAGTATACAAAATTTTATAATATTATAGCAGACCCGGCCACGCGTTGCTGTGATCTAATCTATCCTATCTCTCAAGTTGGACCAGATTGCTCACGGTGTGCCAATTTAATTTAAAATCGGTTAAGTAGTTTAGGAATCCATCGCGGACAAACATCGTGACAGGAGATTTATATATATAAAGATTGGCTTTCATCATAATTTTGTTCCTTTATGTAAGTATTTTTCTTATTCTTTTTTTCTCGACTCCTTTTCTCTGTTTGCATTCGCGACTTTTTTTTATTTCTTGCACCCACTTTGTTTGATTTTTTTCTCTCTCTCTTCATCACTCTAAGGTTGGCTGGTAGAAAATGCCTGAGGCAATAAGCTTACCTTGCACATATTTTACTTCTGTAGGTATAATTGTGCAAAAAATAAATAAATAAATAAAACAAAGTCGCTTCTCTTTGTCTGTCTGTCCCTGTATATGCTTAGTTCTTTAAAACTACGCAACGGATTTTGATGCGGTTTCTTTTTAATAGATAGAGTGATTCAAAAGGAATGTTTAAGTATATATAGTAATTTGACAAGTTTTTGTCTACATAGTTACAGAACTCTGCTAAAGACTCACTACTTGGCTTCATAGTTTTAGTTTTTGGAACGTAGTTCCTTATGGCGCGTTGCGAAAGGGGGCTAGATGGAAAAAATTAAGACTAAAAGTGTCGACCGACACTTTTGTAAACGTGTGTGTGTGATTTCGATTGTTTTATTTCAAAAGGAATTTCGTTCCATCCGGGTGTCCCTTGACACCTCTCAAGTTTTTTAATTATGTATGTCCTACTTTTAAGTTTTGAATGTATATATTTTACTATGTTTCAATATATGTTAGTATATTATTTTACACTACGTATTTATTGTGTATATTTATATGTATGTCGACACATGTTATTATTTAGTTTCACAGTGGTATACAACTATCTGCCATCATGTCACTATGACAATATCCTCTCCATTCAAAGCTTGTCTGGAAGAGATCGCAGCTTGCGATAAGACCGCCCAATGTACACTTTTATTTGTTCTTTTTTTGTCAATATAGGATGTTTCAGAAGTCCGAAATAATACTTACGTTTGCATCAGCGGTCTCAGTACGCCTGCCAAGATAAGACATTTTCTCACGGATCGTGACGTCATTTTTGTGGCAAAATCGTTACGTCTTATTTGCTAGCATGGCGTAAATATAAAATGGGTTTGACAGTTAAATACAACGTGTTTGACGTATGGATAAGATGTTATATCTTAAGTGCTAGCATGGGTTACCAAAATGTACCATAGAGACACGAATTTGACAGGTCAACGTAAAGAAATTTCTCACGGTCAAAGGCCGGTGATGAGAAAATAATTAGGCTGTAAGAAGTACATAAATATAGCATTTTATACACTATTATAACAAATAATACTTATTTTACTCCATCCTTCGCCAATATCAAGCGGACTACATGCAAAATTCTTCCGAAAACGAACACGTAAATTTATTTTCGTGTTCGACAAACAACAACAAAAAAGTGTAGTCAAACAACAACAAAAAATCCCCATAATCCTATTCCACGTGATTTGAAATCCATATTTTACAAAAAATCTGTAGGTTTGAGGTTAGATTTTGTTTGGCATCATACTTTGCGTGCTTTTTGCCGTTTTACAATGTAAAGTTCTTTAAATTGGCAAATAAAAATAGTATAGTGCCCAAGAAATAAATTTTAAGCATAATACCACCGACCAAATGATAATACGTAAAGCTTCCGGCATAATAAAAAAGAAGCTATGCCCAAAGATATTTTTAATCTATGCATAAATAATCTAATATATTCTATGATGTGTACGCAGCATCTTTTTTCTTTGTAAAGCTCCGTCTCGCTCTATTTGTCATTTCAATGAACGAATGAACGAAAGATCGTAAACTGTGAGAAAATTTTAGCAGGCTGTCTAATTTTAAACATCTTGGAAGCCATATTAGCAAATAAGATACGGGAACGCAAGTTGACAAGATGTTTTAGGGACTTGTGAGAAAACATCTTGGCACGCGTACTGAGGCCGCAGTATCGGGTATACAAATGAATGGTATAAAATTTTGACCATGATTTTCCAACTTTTTTTTCGTCGACAATTTCTATAACTTGTAATATCTCGAGTCCTATGTAAAATTTGCATGTTCTGATTTGGAAGATTGGTAGTCGCCCCTCATAAGTGTAGTTTACACTGCTGAATAGGTTTATGGATATAACCAAAGGCCAGAACACAATAAATATGACAAATATTCAAAGGTCTATAACTCAGAAACTATGATAGTTAGGCATAAACTGTCTTTCCACATATGAGCTACTGTATATGAACATAAAGTATTATTTTGGACTTTTAATACAGGGTGTATACTCGGTGTAATTTCCATGTAACTATTGGTGTACAATAAAGAGTTTTCTATCTATCCATCTAAACCTAAAATACAAATAGAATGAGAGGAGGATCATACCTCTTCGCCCAATTCACTGGCGACCCTCTCGGCCAGTCCGATGGCCGCGACCCGGCGGGGTTCGGACACGACGGCCGCGGTGGTGGCGCCGCAGTGGCGCAGCACCTGCGCGGGCGCGCGAGTCGACTTGCCGCACCCCGCCGCGCCTACCAGCACCGTCACTCGACATTCAGATATAGTCGATGTTATTTGTTCACTGATCATAAATGAATAAAAACTTTACACGGTGTATCAGAAGTCCGAAATAATACTTTGGATAAATATACGGTAGCTCAAGTGTGGATGCTTAGTGAAGACAGTTTATACGTAACTATCAAAGTTACTGAGTTATAAACCTCTGAACATTTGTCACAGGCATCGTGTTCTGGCCTGTGGGTACATCCATAACGCTATTTAACAGTGTAAACTACACTTATGAATGACGACTACCAGTATTCATAAAACAGAACATGCAAATTTTACATAGGACTCGAGATATTAGAAGTAATAAAAATTGACGACGAAAAAAAGTTGCAAAAACATGGTCGAATTTCAATTTTTTTTTTGTACCTTTCAGTTGTATACCCGATACTGAAAACGTCAAAGTACTATTTCGGACTCCTGAAACACCCTGTACA
Source organism: Ptilodon capucinus (assembly GCA_914767695.1). Classification (NCBI taxonomy): domain Eukaryota; kingdom Metazoa; phylum Arthropoda; class Insecta; order Lepidoptera; family Notodontidae; genus Ptilodon; species Ptilodon capucinus. The sequence goes on along the minus strand of OU611830.1, from coordinate 2,501,013 downwards.
AAAGGCGTGTGAAATTCTCCAACCCGCACTGGGCTAGCGTGGTGGATTATAGCCCAAAAGTCTCCCTCGTATTGAGGGAGAATGTGCCCGGTATAATGGCAATAGGTTCGCCCCCTATTACATTAGGACCAAAATACATCGGCGAAGTGTGGGCGCACTGCAGTGCACTTCTGACTACCCCATCGGGAATACAGGCGCGTGATGACGTATATAATAACGCCAGTCTTCACCGCTAATATCAACAAATCGCGAACCTAATAATGACCTAATTCAATACAGAACAGACCTAACCTAGTTCCCACTGCTCAGAGGTCGCGATCGCTAATGTCAAGGTCACGCCGTGGCCTGGGAGGTCACAATACGAGGTCACGCCCGCGAATCGAGGTCTCAAGGTCAGATTTGTGGGTTACGGGACCGAATGTAGGATATTAACTGGGACGGGAAGTATCACAAGGTCTTTTTGTTGAGATAGTGGGTCGAGGCCGAATTATTAGGGCTAACAAGATACTAACTGAATGTCTGTACATGAGTATCGCAGCAGCCCCCTTACTCGCAGTAATGTTTTTTATTGTTAATTTCAGTTTTTTGACAACTAATTTAGTACACAATCTTGTTAATATTATAATATAAAAAAACGACTTAACAAACATAGGTGCACTAAAAAGCTAGAAGCTTTACTTATCAAAACACAATAGAGCGCCATCTATCGACGCACAATGTTGTCAATCGTGTATCTACCATGCAGGATTAATAGCTTTCTAGTATCTTAAAAAAGTTCTCATCAACAACCAACAGATGTCGCATTTAAAGTCATCTTGAAACTTTGATAGAACGGGCCTTATTTAGAATATTTAGGTATTTAACAAGAAAAAAATCGGTATCAATACGGAAAATACTTTCTCATCGGATGCCTACGTCATACAAAGAACACAGCCTCCAAGTTTCAGGTCTCTACGATCAGCGGTTTATGCTTTGCGTTGATCCGCCAGTCAGTCATTCAGGACAAAGCATTTTATATGTATAGAAGATAGATAGATAAGAAACACTTACAAAATATTAAACCAAATGAAACTGTAAAAACGGGAACACACATGGGAACATTGTATTGAATGGGTTAAGTTATGTGCTACCAAAATTGACACCCACCGACCATTGTAAGAAATTGAAATTATATTCAAAAATAATATAAAATTAATGGTGAAGATACTTTTTATAAAACAAGCTTTTATTTTGATTATTGATTTTAAAAAGTTTTTATACCATTAATTTATTTTTTTAATCTCCATTTAATGTGACGTTGTATTAGTTTTCGTGTTCTCCTCAGCAAGCCCTTTCATTTGATACCCATACTGTGGCAGTGCAGAAAAAATAACTATTCCGCCATCTTGGATGATCCACCATATTGGAATTAGAATGACGTCACTTAGCTAAGCATGCATTGTCATACAAAATAGGCGTGTATACCAAATTTCAGCTCAATCGGTTAAAGATAACTGATTTAAAATTAAGTTGCAACATTACACCCGGACATACATACATTGCAAGTTAAGATAAAGCTTGTAATAATTACCTGTATTCGTCAATAGGCAATGGGGTGAGTTCTTCATCATACTCCAGAAACTTCTGCTTCAGGAAGCGATCTCGCCTCTCTAAGGTTGCACTTGATGGAGGTCTGATATGCCTTCCATATACGGGGTGTATTCGTTGCTTTAATTCTGTTCAAAACATACATACATCATCACGCCTGTATTCCCCGAAGGGGTAGGCAGAGGTGCTCTGCAGTGCGGCCACACTTCGCCGAGGTATTTTGGTCCCAATAGGGAGCAAGCCTATTGCCATTATACCGGACACATTTCCCTTAATACGAGGGAGATTTGGGCCATATTCCACCACGCTGGCCCAGTGTGGGTTGGTGAACTTCACACGCCTTTCTATAGACGATGTGCGATTGTCATTTTCATTACTAATTACCACTCGATGAACGGTGATGGTGAACATAGGTAGGGAACCTGCACGTCTACACAAAGGCGTGTGAAGTTCACCATTGTCCCATCGTGGTGGACTATGGCAGACATCTCCCTCGCAGAGGAATGTGCCCGGTATAATGGCAACAAGCTCGTCCCTTATTAGATTGGGGCCAAAATACATCAGCGTAACTCTGCCCATCCCATCGAAATAAAGTCACGATGATGCTGTTATGCCTGAATTTATTGGATACAAGCTGGGCCCGCGGTTTTACCCGCGCATATTGTTACTGTGTCGTAGCGTAATATCGTAAGCCGAATTGTGAAACCTCCTCCTTTTTGGAAGTCGTTTCAAAAGTACTTTCTCAGGCTCTAGACTTCATTTAAATCGGTTAAATATTTTTTTTTTTTATGAGATAGGGAGACAAACGAGTAGACGTTTCACCTGATGGTAAGTGATCAACGCCGCCCATGGACACCTGCAATACCAGGGGCATCGCAAGTGCGTTGCCGGCCTTTAAGGAATGAGTATGCTCGTTTCTTGAAGATACCTTTGTCGCATTGGTCCGGGAAAACCGCTGCAGGAAGTTCATTCCACAATTTGGTGGTGCGAGGGAGAAAATTCCTGGTAAATCGCACTGTACTGGAACGCCATTCATCAAGAAGGTGAGGATGGTAATGCAGTCTGTGGCGAGCCGTGCGATGGTGGAATTCAGCGGCAGGTATAATACCGAACAATTCCTCGGAACACTCTCCATGATAGAAGCGGTAGAAAATGCAGAGGGAGCCTACATCTCTACGCAACGCCAGAGGGTCTAGCCGATCGGTAAGCTTTTTGTCATCGACAATTCGAACTGCCCTTCGTTGCAGGCGGTCAAAAGGAAGAAGTTGGTACTGTGGTGCACATTTCTGCGTGATTCCGTAACACAAAGACAGAGTTACATTCGCATTAATAATCTTAAGTATGGATAAGGATGTATCTTTAACTTACCTGAAATATCTGACATCATATCATTCCTTTCAATTTCATTGTAATCATCTGTAAAAAAAAAAGTCAAATCATTTATTCTGTGTACACCCATACAAATTGTAAAGTTTACATTTTTTTTCTTATATACTACTACCGGATTGAAACGCGACCTCAACTGAGAAGATCTGGCAAGAAACTCAGTGGGATGATAATTTTTTAGGGTTCCGTACCCAAAGGGTAAAACGGGAACCCTATTACTAAGACTTCGCTGTCCGTCCGTCTGTCACCAGGCTGTATCTCATGAACCGTAATAGTTAGAGAGTTGAAATTTTCACAGATTATGTATTTCTATTGCCGCTATAACAACAAATACTAAAATCCAGAATAAAATATATATGTAAGGGGGCTCCCATACAACAAACGTGTTTATTTTTTGTCGTTTTTATAGATAATGGTACGGAACTCGCGCACGAAGGCGCGAGCCCGACTCGCACTTGGCCGGTTTTTTTTAATCACCAAAACTTATTTCAAGTACACAGGCACTTATAGCTCCAGTGTGTTATTATTATTATTATGAGTCTATAACGTCCCACTGCTGGACAAAGACCTCCCTCCCCTTTCTCCATTCTTCTCTATTTTGTGCTAAGATAGGCCACTCTTTTCGATGGGAGTCTAGTTCATCCCGACATCTTCTTCTGGGTCTGCTGCGATGTCTTCTTGTATTACCGGGGATCCACTCTGTGGTTATTTTCGCCCAGTGTTGTTCTCACATGCGGCAGATGTGTCCAGCCCAGTTCCATTTTAGCTTGGCAGCTTCTTGACCCACGTCACTTATTTGTGTCTAGGAGCGCTGTACAGTGTGTTGCCTTTAGATAATTCTTGAATTCTTCAACCCTTAATACTAGCGCAAGCAAATTAAACTACACACACTCATCGTATGATTCCAAACTAAGCAAAGCTTGTACTACGGGTACCATACCATGGACTGGGGGCAATACCGGTTACATACAGACCAGTAGGCTCAGCACGACCGCGTAGACATAAGTTTCTTCTCTTTCAACGGTCAGATTCGTCGAGAAAATGACGTCACACCGAGCCATGTCCAGTACAAAAAGCCCGAAGAGACTCGCCAAATCTGACAGTTGGAAGAGATAAAATGTATGTCTACATAGCACGCTAAGCATACAGGTTAGTCTGTATAGGTCATTTCCCAAATTTGCCGCTGCCGGGAATCGAACCCGCTACAACTAGGCGCAGTGAGACAAGCTGCCTACGGTCGAACCACTGCACCATGCAGTAAACTTTATTAATTAGTTTAATTTACCTTCATCTATAGTAGAATCTTTGGTGAGGGTTGAAGATTGAACTATTTTATCTTTCGCTTCTTTGAAAGTCGCTTCGTAAACATCCTCTGGAAAAAAAAACCAAAAAAATTATATATCTACAGGGTGTATCAGAAGTACGAAATAATACTTTGGCTACATATGCGGCAGCTCATATGTGGATGCTTAGTGAAGACAGTTTATACCTTACCATCATATTTTCTGAGTTATATACCTTTGAATATTTGTCACAGGCATCTTGTTCTGGCCTTTGGGTTCATCCATAACCCTATTCAGCAGTGTAAACTACACTTACCAGTTCAAATACCTATATAAGTATTTTATATGAAAGTGTGCAAAGTCTGTATCAGGTTTAAACCCTGATTTTGACATCTAGGATGTTATTTGTGAATATTGCATTAATCAAAGATTATCACTTGCTGAACGGTGAAGGTCCAACATTGTGAGGAAACCTGCATGTTTGAGGAAACGTAATCAGTTCCGGATAGACATGTCAAGTCTTCCAACCCGGCTTGTGCAAGTGTGGTGGACTATAGTCAGAATCTGACTCGCATGATTGAGACTAAATTTATGAATACAGGGCGTTTCAGAAGTCCGAAACAATACTTTTGGTACATTCAAAGCAACTAATATGTTGATTCTACGTAAAGGTATATTATGCCTAACTATCATAGTTTCTGAGTTACAGACCCTTGAATATTTGTCACAAGTATCATATTGTGATTTATGGTCCTACTAGGGTACACCCATAACCCTAATAACATTGTAAAATAGGTACATCTACGAGGGCTAACTACTAATATTCCCAAATTAATATCTACAGCCCTTTTACGTCCCACTGCTGGGCACGGGCCTCCCCTCAATGCGAGGGGGATTCAGGCCATAGTCCACCACGCTTGCCCGGTGCCGGTTGGCAGACTTCACACATCTATCGAGAACTAGTCAAGTTCTCTCAGACGTGCAGGTTTCCTCACGATGTTTTCCTACACCGTTTCATAGCAAGTGATAAACTCGGATGAAGTTGAGATTCGCACATAAACCCAGAGGTGCGAGCCGGGGTTTGAACCTGCACACTTGGATTGCAAGGCGTGCGTTCGACCACTCGGCTACCACTGCTACCAAATTAGAACGTGAAAATTTCGAGAAATTTAAAAATTGTTGAGGGGAAAAAATTTTGAAATAATTCCATTGTATTCCCGATACTTGTGCAAACGTTAAAGTATTCCTTCGGACTTATGATACACCATGTAGAGATAAACAAACCTACTTATCCCATCCATATATTCACTCCATACTCTATCCACTCTCTCCATACATTTATCACTAATGTTTATATGCAATGGTTCATTGAGCCCACTCTGAATTTCATTTAATACTGTCTTATTGTATATAGGAGAGCCGGTAGAGTCTATTTTGTTGTTGATGTAGAGCCAGTGTAGAGCCTGAATAGATGCTTTTTCTGCCGCCTGACGTTTCGATATTGCTGTACTGTGAAAAAAAATACTAGTTCAGTAGAGAATCTCCTGCTTTTTCAAGTTGGTTAATCCTATAATAATACATCATCACGCCTGTATTCCCCGAAGCTGTAGGTGGGTGCACCGCAGTGCACCCACACTTCGCCAATGTATTTTGGGCCCAATGTAATAGAGCGCGAGCCTGAGGCCATTGTACACTTTCTCCCACAATACAGGGGAGATTTTTGGACCAGTCCTAATAATAAAGGCAGTGGTAGCCGAGTGGTCGAACGCACGCCTTGCAGTTCAAAGTGTGCAGGTTCGAACCCCGGCTCGCACCTCTGGGTTTATGTGCGAATCTCATTTTCATCCGAGATTACCACTTGCTTTGAAACGGTGAAGGAAAACATCGTGAGGAAACCTGCAAGTCTATAGGAAGGCGTGGCACCAACCCGCACTGGGCCAGCGTGGTGGACTATAGCCCAAAAACCTCCCTCGTATTGAGGGAGAATGTGCCCGGTATAATGGCAATAGGCTCGCCCCCTATTACATTGGGACCAAAAATGCATCGGCGAAGTGTGGGCGCACTGCAGTGCACCTCTGCCTACCCCTTCGGGGACTACAGGCGTGATGATGATGATGATGTATATATCCTAATAATATATGGGAAAGTTTGTATAGGATGGATGTTTGTTACTCTTTCACGCAAAAACTACTAGGTGGCAATCCTCGCAGGATCGACATTCGACATTAGGTATTTCGAATTAGAGATGATGTCGATATTGCGAGAATTGGGTCCCAGAACTAATTTGAATAATGATAATTGATGGAATCAGGCGTAATATTGCGGAAATCCATTGTAAATAACAATTGTAGAGAAAGGGACCTTTGATCTGCGGAGGAGTGCTCATTGTTAGGGTCTATGACTTATGACATACTCTCAACTGACAGGGAGTTTGGTCTTGTTAGTTTCCTCTACTATTGATCAAATTTATTTGCTTTATAATTTCGGATTCTGAAGTTGCCGAGGGTGAGTGGTGGGTCCCATTCTCTATAATGATTACCTTTCAAATTTCATTTTTTCGGGCCAAACAAATGCGTAAGTGCATGTCCAATTGTTAATCTGTGCCTTCTTCCGGCCCTTAGGCGCCACGACATTCTGCTTGAAGTGTAACTCGAATATCTTATCCGGTGTCTTGCATGACAGATTATGCAGAATCACTCTTGGCACCGGAAATATATCTGTTATTTTCTTTAATTCTGAAATACAAAAATTATAAATATTGTATTGTATTGTTAAAAATATAAATACATCATACATCATCACGCCTGTATTCCCCGAAGGGGTAGGCAGAGGTGCACTGCAGTGCGCCCACACTTCGCCGATGTATTTTGGTCCCAATGTAATAGGGGGCGAGCCTATTGCCATTATACCGGGCACACAGGTTTCCTCACGATGTTTTCCGTCACCGTTTCTTAGCAAGTGATAATCTCAGATGAAAATGAGATTCGCACATGGAACCCAGAGGTGCGAGCCGGGGATAGAACCTGCGCACTTTGATTGCAAAGCGTGCGTCCGACCACTCGGCTACCACTGCTAAATCAGCTGCAAATATCTTTAATTTAATAGGGTGTCCATTCTAAATTGCAATAAAATCCCTGATATTTTCCTGTTTTTCTCTTGACCATTATTAGACACAAAAGATTTTGTGAAGAAAAAGTATGCCAATCTTTTTAACCGACTTCCATAAGGAGGAGGTTTCTCAATTCGACAGTATTTATATATAGATTTTTTTTTATTTTTGTTCGCGGATAACTTCCTTGTTTATAACTGATTTTGATGACTTTCTTTTTGTTGAAAAGGAGATATCCCAAGTGTGGTCCCATTTCCAAAATGTTATCAGATATCAACCCCCTTGGGGGTGAAATGGGGGGTTGAAAGTCGCATAATTTCAAAAATATTTTTTGATGACTTCAAACTTTGCATATGCATTTTACATACAAAAAAAAGAAATACGTGTTTTAGGAATTTTGAAAAAGATATATGTAGAGGTATAATAAAAAATAATAATCTCATAGCAGTGATTGCCGAGTGGTCGAACGCACGCCTTGCAATCAAAGTGTGCAGGTTCAAACCCGGGTTCACACCTCTGGGATTTATGTGCGAATCTCATTTTCATCCGAGATTATCACTTGCTATGAAACAGTGAATGAAAACATAGTGAGGAAACCTGCACATCTGAGGGAACTTGACTAGTTCTCAATAGATGTGTCTGCCAACCCATACTGGGCCAGCGTGGTGGACTATCGCCTGAATCCCCCTCGCATTGAGGGGAGGCCCGTGCCCTGCAGTGGGATGTTAAAAAGGGCTGTAATAATAGTAATAATAATCTCACCTTTTCCATGCTTCACATTTAATTCTGATGTATCACCATCTAATAAGCCTTTAGAGCACCATTTTCTATGAAATACTTGGAAACTGGTTGTATTATTTAAGTTATGGTAGACATCATTATTGTAATGGGAACATACTACTATTCCTGTAATAGACAATACAAATAACAATAATAAACTTCATCAAGATCTGTTCATCCATTTAGGAGCTACAAAACCACACAATACATACAACTTATAATCAAAGGCAGGCAGGCTCAAACCCCGGCTTGCACCTCTGAGCTTCATGTGCGAATCTCATCGCTAAGAAATGGTGAAAGAAAACATTGTGAGGAAACCTGCCATCTGAGGGAACTTGACAAGTTTTGGGTGGATGTGTGAAGTCTGTCAACCCACACTGGGCCACTGGGGTGGACTATGGCCTAAACTCTCCCATTGAAGGGAGGCCCGTGCTCAGGAGTGGGATGTTAAAAAGGGCTAAAGTAATAATTATAAAGTGGTTATATCATAAGCACAAGAACATAAGAGTCAGGCAGGACTGATATTTATTTGAGTTTAAGTGTTGTTAAATCCTTAGAAGGTTCGGCATTACGCAATATTTACTATGTATCTACCTACTTATTTACTATCACAGATACTCTCGTCTTATCAGCAACTTAAAATTTATCTAATAACAGTCGCGTTCTAAAATACTTTTACGAGAAAATTGGCTTCATAGCTGATTTGCAGATGTGCTGAAATTTGTTGAGAAGGTACTTTAGTATATAATTAATTTATTAATGAGAACATACCACTATAATTCGCATATCCGGTTTTCAGGTTTGTAATTGCATTATTTATGAACTGTTTTCGCCAAAAACATGCTCTCGACACTAAACTCTTACAAAACATTTTTAAGAATAAATAATAATATAAAAGTTAGGTTATGTTATGATTATTAGGTTATAACCACAGACTCAGTGATAACTCGGCAAGTTAATATACTAGCGTAGTATTCCTTTGTGAAAGGCGTAACTTTTTGAAATAATCACATTAAAAAAAGAACAAAACTATTTTCAGGGTTTTCCCCAGATACGCAAATATCTCTTTACTTTTTCGACATCTCTATGATATTTCTTTCTAGTTTCTACTCTACGTACACCGAACCACAGACTAAAATAGCGCTTTCAACTATATAGTATGGAGGGTAGAATGGAAGGAGTGCAATCTCCTATGGAAAAAAATTGAAAAAGTGTCCGTCGAAAAGCATCTCTAGTTCAAAAAACGGCGCTGGTGTCGACAAAGTGTATGGCATGAATATAGCAATTGTATACTCGGCATACTTTAGTTCATCCACAATTATTGCTATATTCATACCATACACTTTGTCGACACCAGCGCCATTGTAGAAGTTTTATGAACTAGTAAATTGCATTTTGACGGACACTTTTTCAATACATAGATGTCACTCCTTCCATCCTACCTTCCATATTATATAGCTGGCGAGTTGACATTGACAGAATATCTAGTTAGACGAGCGCGGAGCGAGATATACCGTGTTTCTTGGCGCCATATTTCAATGTTTAATATTTCATCGTATTTCCAAAAATACCTGATCCCGGATCCATACCTCAAAACTAAGAGTATTTCTGTAATCTACTTAGGTGTGCAACCATAATGAAAAGAGACTAAAATAGGATTGTTATAGGTTATTTTTTCTTCTCTATCGTAGTAGTAGTTAATAGTGCTCAAAAATCTTTACAAAAGAGGTTATGAAGTCGCCATTAATTAATAATAACAACTAATATTTTTGGGGCATTTATTTAAATCTTAAGACCATAATCAATCGTAATTGTAATTTGTCTTAAAAAAATAAAATATTAATTTCTAATAAATTAAAAAGCTATTCGTACAAGGTCTTTCAATATTTGGGTAAAAATATTACACATCATTATAAAAAATTAATAAAGGTACCTAAAAATCTAATTCTGTATCTATCACAGTTTCAAAATAAATATAGCGAAAAAAAGCGCTTTATTATAATACATTTGGAGAATACCTAGCATTAATTATAAAGGTCGATTACGTGGACAAATAAAAGAAAATGAGAAAGATTTTAGCCATTTGAGACATGTTAAGGGAGACACCTGGATAAAATGAGCTAGATTGAGAGACTAACTAACCAAGAAATAGTACAAAGAGTAGAAGAAAACAGAAATCTATTAAACTATAGAAACTATAGAAAAAAAAATAAAAGAAGGGGGAAATTATTGGACATATAATAAGTCATGATTCACTGGTAAAAACAATAATAGAGGAAACGATAGAAGGAATCGACTTTAAGAGGGAAAAAATAAATGTCTGAACGTAAAGAAAAGATGACTGGAAAATACTCTACCGTCAAGAGCCTCTTAAATCCCGAACTTCGTATAGCTTCACTGCACTAAAACGAACTGTATTGACTAAACAAAAAAGCTCATTCTTCAACGAAATATGATCGATGACGACGTTGAATCTTAATGCGTGGTCGCATAGCTTTTACCACTTAAATACAATCTTTATATTTACATATCACATACATATCATAAACAGTTTGTTTTGGTATTAGCAAACACTTAACGCTCCTGTGAGTCCGGAGCTCGCTTATGCTACAAAATTGTGGCTAACTAACTTTTGTTTTTTGTCGGGTGGATATCCCTTGTGGGATCGTCCTGGTCTAATTAAGGGAGAAGACTAGGTTATGTGGTCTTACCGCTAAAACCACCCCGTGGGTCCTACAGCACGGAAGAGGGTCTCCGGGATCTCCAACGCACCGGTGCCCTTCCTGTGTCACGCTCCTATGAGAGCCCGTCTCAGGGGGAGCAGATGTTCGCTCCCCCTACACCTGCGCATGGTGCTTACAGTGGCGGGGACCATACCTACCGCCGGCTAACTAACTTATACTAAAAACTCACAACCTCAAACAACTAATATACAGTAGGTTTTGAATAAATACCACTGAACAACACAGTCGTCGTAGTTTTCTCCATTATAAAGTATATAAATGGCCTGTTAGCATGGAAAGTTGGAGTCATAAATCTGATCGATAAAATGGCTTTAGTTTCAGCCGCAGCAACAGTTCCTGATTCTGTTACTTCAATGTCGGCCGTGTGAACTATCGACGACACGTATATACTCTTTGCTGTGATATGTTTAAAGTTAGCGAGGTCCGGTTTAAAGATGTCCTTCACACCCATATCGTTCAAAGGCTTTTTCAACTTTAAATTTGTTCTTATACGGAATCTAGGCAGCTTGACGGTGACGACCCCCAATCCGTAAGCATCAACGTCATCTTTGAGCAGTTTGGATATATCTTTTAAACTCACTTCAGCGAAATTCAAGATGTCAGTAATTTTCACATAAGTATCTGGTAGAATGATAAACATGGAATATTTCTCGCCGGTTCCGTAGGGCAGCTCAATGATTTCAGATTTCAAAAGTTCACTATAGGTGTAAGCGAATTCTCCGTCCTGGGTCATCATGTTGACATTGCCAATTACCTGTTGTTTCTCATCGTAGAACGGCTCGAGTAACGTGTCCGTCTTGTTGAACGGTGATTTCCATAATCCTCTGAAGGCAATCACGTTCAGTAGAATCATCACTGAATCCTCTAGATCGTCGGAACTTACTACATCTTTCATTTCACCCGTATAATGTTCTATTAATTTGTTGGCGACTTCCGCTGATTTTGGATCACGGAAGTTAAGTACTTGCAGTACTGCTCCGAAGTCGTTTTGCATGGTGCGTCTAAATGCTGGGTAGATGGAGAAACCCCTGTGCAGAAACACTAAGTTTGTGCTTGTTAAGTTTACTTCATCGTTCGTTCGCAGTACCAATCTTGTCAGGTTGTTGTAGCCTCTGATCAGTGTATTTTTCTCCTTCGGCAAGATGAACGCTTTGATTAACTGATTGTAGCTGTTTCCTGCCGCTCCGAGGGTGACGCCGGTCATCAGGGTCCATATTCCGAACGGTGATATTGCTACATGACCGCCGGACTCCAGCTGCGTGTAGCGCAGCAGGTCTATACTGCAATTTCTTGGCCGTTCACTGAAGTCTCCTTGGCAGTAACACGTACTGACGAATAACAAAACAAAAGCGATATGTCTCATTGTTATCTCTGCTGTGTCTCAATATGAACTGAAGCGTTTATTTTAACGTGGCTGTCATTCATATATATATTAAGCGCGTTGTATTAATCGCGTCCATTCCATTTTAAACTCAATTTGTATAAGTTACGGCACAATTTTGTTGATAGCGTACTTTAGGCAAAATTTGTATTGGGTGTATAAATACGAATGATACTATGACATTCTGCATTGTGATGACGTACCTATTCACAGAGGTCATTCTTTCTCATTACTACGAATCCAGTGGCGATTATCCTCATAATACGACTAAGCCTCCAGCACACTGGAGCGAAACCAAGACAAAATGGTAACATACATAAATTAAGGGAACGCCGTAAGATTTATACCTCGGAATCCAGGGCCAGTCAATGAATCTTTATATAAACTTTTGAAATAAGTTTTTAATAGTTTATAGAAAAATGTAAAAAAAAAACTAAATGGTGTCGTGGGACACCAGGTAGGAACGAAGTTCCTTCGAAGTAGACATATATGATAGGACATTTAAAATACCAGCTTCTACCCGCGACTTCGTCCACGCAGACTTCGTTCCATCCATCCATCAATCTATCCATCCATCCATCCATCCATCCATCCATCCATCCATCCATCCATCCGTCCGTCCGTCCGTCCGTCCGTCCGTCCATCCGTCCATCCATCCATCCATCCATCCATCCATCCATCCATCCATCCATCAAACGACACAAATAAAGAGACGTCTCATTTAACGGTTTTTTTTCCACGGATTTTTTCTTACGGTTTTACTATCACATTTTTTTCAGTTCGGTCGCCTAGCAAAATCCCTATTCCCTCCAAGCCTGCCGTAAGGAACTTCGTTCCAAAAATTGACCGATCTAATTTTATTGTCATATGAATTAGCTCCTTATCCTCTTGCTCTCTTTGAAGATGGTGAAATACGAAAAACAACAAAATGTAAATTTTATGACCTATTCCCAGAAGTGTCAGTGGATGTGAACGATGTACTAACATTTTGCAACGTAATTGATGGAGGGATGTTACTCCACCGTTGCAAGTGGCAACAGTTAATTTTTTTTGCAAACACGTTTTTGCCTCTTTGAAAAAAGCTGACGTGACGTCGTGTCACAGCCAGTGAATGCACGTAAGAACAGAATATGCTGTTTACACTTTGGTAATACTTTTTCTAAGCTCTTAGAAGAGTACGCTTTTTGCGGTACCTATTTTGCCGTAAGATGGTTTTAGAAAATAAATTTCTCGGTCTGTTGGCGAGAGCGCAGTCCTACAGTACAACAGTACAGTACTACAGAAATGTGTTTGTATTGTAGATTAAGAGCGTGGTTGCGTTACTTTTACCACAAACATTCGATTTTTCTATCAGCCAGGGTCATCCACTACTTGTCATAGGCCTCCCCCATAGATCGCCACAAATTACGGTCTTGGGCTGCGATGTTTATTTGTATTGAAACAATGACTTGGATTCATCCACCATCTTTATCACTGTCATCATCCATTTTTAGGGTTCCGTACCTAAAGGGTAAAATGGGAACCCCATTACTGAGACTTCGCTGTCCGTCCGTCCGTCCGTCTGTCACCAGGCTGTATCTCATGAACCGTGATAGTTAGAGAGTTGAAATTTTCACAGATAATGTATTTATATTGCCGCTATAACAACAAATACTAAAAAACAGAATAAAATAATTATTTAAGGGGGCTCCCATACAACAGACGTGATTTTTTTGCCGTTTTTATAGATAATGGTACGGAACCCTTCGTGCGCGAGTCCGACTCGTACTTAGCCGGTTTTTACCTATAATGTGTATTTATTGTATTTGTCCTTGCTATTAATTACTCGACATTGCCATAAATACCGCTAATCGCAGTTGCATTCCTCGTTTCATTCCATTAAAACATCATCATTTCACTTATTTCGTAAAAAAAGAAGCCGAAATAATGTCATGATTTTTTTTTATAAATGTTTGACGACAACGGCTTGGGGTTCGATTTTCGTGTGATAGACATCATCTTTAATCGTGATATGTCAAAATTAATTAATGGTAGAATAAAACTTTTTTAAAACAAGCTTTTATCTAATAGCCCTAAGTTTTCGTGTTCTCCTCAGCAAGCCCTTTCATTTGATACCCATACTTCATACCCATACCTATTGGAATTAGCATGACGTAACATAGCTAAGCATGCATTGTCATCAAAAATAAGCATGTATACCAAATTTCAGCTTAATCGGTTAAAGATAACCGTTTTAAAATTCAGTTGCAAGTTTCCACCCACATAGCAAGTTAATATAAAGCTTGTAAAAATATGAACAATTTGACGATTTGTCCTTGGTCTAGTTGTCTGAGCATAGGCCGTTCAGCTCACAGCTCCGGGCGGTTGCGGGTTCGATTCCCGACAATGGAAAATGCCTTGCCATTGTCTGAACATAACTGGGATGGTATTAAAAACATTGCCGCAAGCCAGGTGATGGTACAAGAGCAGGATAGAATGGCCCAATTCACTTCCATTGTAACACACGTCCGTTTACATCTAGACTGTTTCTTTTGTCTTGTTTGCCTATAATATGTCTATCTCACTCCTGTAGGTTTAGCACGACATTAGTTTTATCTGTTTCAACTGCCAGATTAGTCGAGAAAATGCGTCACTTCGGGACGTATTTTTGTTCTAGCCATGGCCCGGTGTGTCGTCATTATCTTAACAAATCTGACAGTTGAAAAAGATCATACTTATGTCTAAGCGGTCATGCTTAGCCTACAGGACAAAGGCCTACCCTTCTCTCTAACGCATCTCGGTTTCTTAATAAAGTACGTTTAATTATTTTCTGTATGAGATTGTCAGTTCGAGCTGTGTGTAACAATTACGTAAATATTTCAAACGAGGAAAATAAACTTTACATTTTGATCTAAGGATATGAAAAATAACCGCGTCATGACGTATATAATGAAATTCACTTGAACGAATACTACGTCAAAGAAATTCCTTGAAAATTAGCCATCATTTTTGGGTCTTTAAGATGTTTCTTCTTAAAATCTCAGTAGGTATCTACTTGACAAAATTATAAAGCCTCTATATATTATTTTGATCTATTTGATACAGTATTACCAAGCATTTATTTTCGATAAATGCTTGGTTATTCTTATTTCGAATAGATCGGACGTACATCATCACGCCTGTGTTCCCTAGAAGGGTAGATAGAGGTGCACTGCTACTGCACTCATCGTCTGTGTATTTTTGGCCGTATTGTAAGTGAGGGCAAGTATATTGTTATTTTAGATATCGTATACGTATCGTTTTTATTACTTTAGGAGGTGGAACAATAAAGAGTATATAATATCTATATATCTACCCTCAAAGCGAGACTGATACCGGATATAGTCTACTTCACACTTGTTTTGATAGACGGGCAGATATCATTCGCTGGTCCGGCTCCACAGGAACTCATTTAAGGGATTTTAGTTATTTGTCTCGTTTTCCTCCTCCTTCCTACCTTAAATCTTGTTCAACGCGTAGTTTGTGTAGTGATTTAATTGTGTTTTGAGAATGTATAGCCCAATTAACTTTATATTGTATAATTGTTAATTAAGAAAAACAAAAAAATGTAAATCCTTATTTGAAAAAAGCAACCATGGAGTTTCTTGCCCATTCTTCTCCATAGGAAATGCATTCCGAATGGGTGGTAGAGCTACTATTTTTACTATTTATTGACGATTCATAAGTGCCTGTATTGGTTTATATGAATAAAAAATATTCTGATTCTGATTCATTTCAGTCAGTCATTCAGCAAGTGATAATTGCTTACAGCCCCTGCTTCTTAGGCAGACTATGAATCGCCTGCTACGATTCTATATACCTACATCTAGAGAAATACCTTTAAGGCAAGAGGGGTAAAATTAGCAACACCCCATCTGTTGTCTGCATATGGCAAGACAAAGTGAATAAATTACAAGAAATACTTTTTAGAGTTTTTATTTAACTTCGAACATAGATATAGGCAACATACGCTTATCCATCAGACATAGCACATTGAAAATGCGACCATAAACCAATTAATATACAGTAGGTTTTGAATAAATACCACTGAATAACACAGTCGTCGTTGATTTCTCCATGATAAAGTATATAAATGGCCTGTTAGCGTAGAAGTTTGGCGCCGATATTCTGTCAGAGAAAGTAGCCGTGGTGGCAGCCGTTGCGACGGTTCCCGATTCCGTCACTTCAATATCAGCCGTGTGAACTATCGATGACACGAATATACTATCTGCCGTGATACGTTGAAAGTTTGCGAGGTCTGGTCGGAAGATGTCCTTCACGCCCATATCGTTCAAAGGCTTGTTCAACAACAAATTTGTGTTTATATGGAATCTAGGCAACTTTACATCAACATCCCCAACCCCGTATTCCTCTGCATCATCTTTAAGCCTTTTAAAGATATCTGTCATACTCACATCAGCGAAATTCTTCAAGACATCGGTTACTTTGACTTTCGGATTTGGCAGTATGATAAGCATGGAATATTTCTCATCTGTTCCGTACGGCAGTTCAGCGACGAACGAGTTTAAAGGTTCAATATTGGAAAAGGGGAATTCTCCTTTTTGAAACATCATATTCACTTTGCCAATCTCCATCTGATTCTCATCGTAGAATGGTTCAACTAGCGTGTCTGTCTCATTGAAAGGCAATTTCCATAACCCCTTAAATGATATCACGTTCAGTAAAATCATCGTTGATTTCCGAAAATCATCGGAACGCAAAACATTTTTTACTTTACCACCAGACTCTTCAACTAACCTGTTGGCAATTTCCACTGCATTTGGATGACCGAAATCTAATACTTGCAAAGACGCCCCGAAGTCGTTTTGTATGGTATCCCTGAAAGCCGGTTCGATGGAGAAACCTTTGTCCAAAAATATGAAGTTGTTACTGGTCAAACTTACTTCATTATTCGTTCGAAGGACCGCTCTATTCAGGTCTTTGTAGCCATTTGTCACTGCTTGTTGATCATCTGGTAAGATGAAAGCTTTGATCAGCTGACTGTAGCCATTTCCTGATGCGCCGAGAGCGACACCTGTCATCAGGCTCCATATTCCGAACGGCGATATTACCAAATGACCGCCGGCTTCCAACTGTGTGTACTGCAGTAGGTCAATACTGCAGTTCCTTGGTCGTTCGCTGAAATCCACTTGGCCGTAACACGTACTGAGGAATAACAACAATAAAGCAATCCGCTTCATCGTGCTTACTTAGTGATAACTATGGTATCATGCTACGCATGCAGAATTTATAATATTATACGGCAAAGTAACTAATCTAATACATATTTACGGTTAACTCTTATGTCTAATCGATTTGAAACCCAATATGTTCAGGTTATTGTGTTTCGAGACGGAGGATACGGTGTGTATAATTCGTATTTCTGTGATTTATTATCATCATACATCTTCATCGTGCTTGTATTCACTGCAGTGCACTGCAGTGCGCCAACACTTCGCTGATGTATTCTGGTCCCAATGTAATAGAGGGCGAGCCTATTGCCATTATACCGGGCGCATTCCCCCCCAAAACCAGGGAGATTTGGGCCACTGTCCACCACGCTGGCCCAGTGCCGGTTGGCGAACTTCACACGCCTTCTATAGAAGTACAGGTTTCCTCACGATGTTTTCCTGCACCGCTCAGCAAGTTGTAATCATTATTAAAAATTACATTCGCATATGAAAATCATCTCAGAGGGCCTGGGATTTAAGGCAGGCGTTCTCCCGACGAGGCTATCGGCATATTTTGGAAATAGCTTTTTCAGAATATGCTCTAATCTGGGTGTAACTGGGACCGCCCCAGTCCATTGTATGGTACTCATAATACAAGCTTTGCTCAATTTTAATGTAAACATAATTTGTTATGTTACACCATGTGTACCTATTTGGTTATTACAAGCTTTATATTAACTTGCAATGTATGTCCGGGTGGAATCTTGCAACTGAATTTTAAATCAGTTGCCTTTAACCGATTGAGCTAAAATTTGGTATACACGCTTATTTCAGATGACAATGCATGCTTAGCTATAGGACGTCATTCTAATTCCAATATGGCGGATCATCCAAGATGGCGGAATAGTTATTTTTTCTGCACTACCACAGTATGGGTATCAAATGAAATGGCTTGCTGAGGAGAACACAAAAACTAAGAGCATTTAAATAAAAGCTTGTTTTTAAAAAGTTTTTTTTTTACCATTAATTTTTATCATTAAAAAAAATAATTGTAAAAAAATTGCTAGATTCCACCCGGAAATACATTGCAAGTTAATATAAAGCTTGTAATAACAAAATAATAATAAATATGCATTCATTTATAAATCTATAATTCTAAGTTTGAAGAAACGTGACATCATATATTGTAAAAAATTTAAAAACCAGACTTGAAAATCAATTTATGAATTTGAATACAAAACCGCTTGCGACCGACTACCATTTGTTTGTCTTACGCTCACTATAGTCCTTAACGATAGCGTAAAGGTATCAACGACAAAAATAACGGTTGCGTTTTCACGAAATGAATGAAATTATGACATTTTAATGGAATAAGATGAGGAATGATTGCACCTGCGATTAGCCGGTATTTATGTCAATATCGAGTCATTAATAGCATGGACTAATTCAATCAATACAAATATGTAGGTAATGAACATGATATAGATGGCGGATGAATCCTTATTTTGGCCTTAAAAACATTATATGTAACAACGATTTTGATACAATAGCCTCATTAACTTTATATTATATAATTGTTAATTAAGAAAAACACATTGTAATGCAAATAACATGTAAATCCTTATTGGAAAAAAGCAACCATGGAGTTTCTTGCCCATTCTTCTCCATAGGAATTGCATTCCGAATGGGTGGTAGAGATACTATTAATACTATTTATTTTTTACTGACGATTCATAAGTGCCTGTATTGGTTTACATGAATAAAAAAATTCTGATTCTGATTCTGATTCTGAATTTTAGGCCTACCTATGATATTGTATTGTAAATGCCATAGATTTAGGATGAGGGAATTTTGGGTCTGTGGTAAACACAAATAAAACTGTATTGTACTTAATTTTATTTTGATAAGAATTAAATTAATTGTTCCACTCGTTTAGTTAGACATATCCAATTATTGTTGGTACATAGGGCTGAGTGGTACCTTACTCATACTGATAAAATTAAATGAGTCATTGAGGAAAATAAAACAAGGCACAGTATCCAAACAAAGTTTGACGTAATAGTTTTTTTTATTAATTCCTTATTCGTGATTTTTATTAAGCGTCTTAAATATAAAGATGTTTGTTCGGTCAATGACAAATATTACACAACACAGGCAACAGCAACATTGCCTCACATTCTAAATCCAATCAAACCTAAAATAACATAAAATATTAAATTACTTAACAATGTACGAAAAATGGCTTGCTTATAGCGATAACTGCTAAAGTCATACAAAATAGCAAACAATAATTGTTGGGAGTTCCCGCTCAAATTTGTGAACAGATAAACCGCAATCACACAATCATCTCGCGACCTTAAAACAACTAATATACAGTAGGTTTCGAATAAATACCACTGAATAACACAGTCGTCGTTGATTTCTCCATGATAAAGTATATAAATGGCCTGTTAGCGTAGAAGTTTGGCGCCGATATTCTGTCAGAGAAAGTGGCCGTTGTGGCAGCCGAAGCGACCGTTCCCGATTCCGTCACTTCAATATCGGCGGTGTGAACTATTGCAGACACGAATATACTATCTTTTGTGACACGTTGAAAGTTTGCGAGGTCCGGTTGGAAGATATCGTACACACCCATATCATTCAGCGGTTTATTCAACACCAAATTCGTGCTTATATGGAACCTAGGCAGCTTAACGTCGACATCCCCCAAGCCGTAAGATTCAGCGTCATCTTTGAGCTTGTTGAATATGTCTTTCAAACTAACATAAGCGAATTTCTTGTATATATCAGCAATTTTCACAGAAGCGTACGGTAGGACGATGAGCATGGAATATTTCCCGTCTGTCCCGTAAGGCAGTTCTAAAACGAAGGACTTCAATTCTTGTTGATTCGAGAACGCGAATTGTCCTTTCTGGAACATCATGTTGACGTTCCCAATCACCTTTTTGTCCTCATCGTAGAACGGCTCGAGCAACGTGTCCGATTTGTTGAACGGCGATTTCCATAATCCTTTGAAGGATATCACGTTCGATAGAATCATTCTCGATTCACGAAAATCATCGGAACGCAGCACGTTTTTCACTCTGCCTCCTGATTTTTCTATAAACTTGTTGGCAACTCCCACTGAACTTGGATCGTCAAAATCGAGGACTTGTAATGATGCACCGAAGTCATTTTGTATGCTGCCTCTGAAGGCTGGGTAGATGGAGAAACCATTGTCTAGAAAGACAAAGTTGTTGCTTGTTAAACTCACTTCATTATTCGACCGTAGTACAACTCCGGTTAGGTCTTTGTAGCCTTTTATCAGTGTTTCTGGTTTCTTTGGCAAGATGAATGCTCTGCTCAACTGATTGTAGCTGTTGCCTGACGCGCCGAGGGCAATACCGGTCATGAGCGTCCATATTCCGAACGGTGATATCACCACGTGACCTTCTGTCTCTAATTGTGTGTAGTACAATAGTTCAATACTAAAATTCCTGGGCCGTTCGCTGAAATCCACTTGACAGTAACACGTACTGACGAACAACAACACTAAAGCGATATGCCTCATTGTGATCACCGCGGTGTCTCGCTATGTACTGAGCATTCATAATGGAAAACGGGAATGTGACTAATTTATACATATTTACGTTCAAATCTCGCGACCAATCGACTTTGAACTCAATAATGTAAACGTTACGGTACAATTTCGTTGATAGCAAGCTTGGGCTTAGTTAAACTTGTATTGGCTGTGCGAAGAAGAATGAAACCGGTATTCACAATGATTTTGTCAGATTGTTTTGCGGCGGGCTCGTGTTGTGAGTTTGTAGACCGTACACATAGCGTGATAAAAATAAATAGCGCCACCAATTTATCGATTACGGGTGGCCAAAAATTTAACCAGCGTTGCATCTACTAAAATTGATGGCTACTAAAAATTTCGCATTGATAGTAGCCACGCTTACAGCTGAACCGATAAACAGATGTCAGTAAGGTTAAGGATGATATCTGTAGAAGTCGATTATTATACATGTTATAATACCATTTACCTCATACTTGTAAACTGATACGCGTGAGCTAAAACGCAAAGGACATTGTCAAAGACAGTCTAAAATTAAATGATCTCAAAGATGGCATGTACGAGAGGCTTACGAAGTGTGGAGGCAAATATTTATCATGCATGCATCTAGCTAGATGACTAGGTGTAACCCGTTGCTTAGAATTTTTATTTTAAAAAGGAGTCTTCTTAAATTGGGTCACAAATGCTTGATTTCAGAATAAGTGGTTTTAGAAGGTTGAGATTGAGTAGGTAGTTTGCACTGTATGTCAAGGAAACTATAAGATCGGTGCATAAAGGCAGTTTACTCGGGATTTTCCTCCATTTCCACATCAACTTTTTTTGAACATGGATTCCGTCTGTACTTCAAAAGGCGGGGTTAGTCGGTTTTGGATTGCATCATAATCCTTGTACTTCCCTTAACTTAACCTCGACCTGGCTTTTTCGGGCGATCCAAGCTACTAAGAGATTGTCTAAATGCGACAAATATATTCCTTAGTATGGATAGTAGTGTGATGATTTTTTGCAAGAAAATTGTGCGTGTCTATCAGCCAAAAATTGCCACAGGCCATCAAACACAGATCCAGTCAGACGCCTGATAAAGCCGAGAATAACCATCCCTTAAATAACTCATAGTGTCAAAAGTTGTGTCTGCCTCATTGTTTAAGCAACTTGTTTGATATGCTCACACGTGTTTCAATCAAGATATCCTTACACCAATGGAAATGACATAAGTCACGTGATTATCAGCTAATATTGTTACCATCAGTTTTCCCGTCGTAGCTGTATATCTTGGTTAACACGTTCACTGCGTTGTGAGGTCATATTGGCTCATGGCGAACTTTCATCCAGTGCGCAGCGCTCACAAAGTTAGTACCTCTATGAGTAAATATAACCTCATGACGTACCAGCTGAAAGTACACAAAAAATCCTTTCGTAGCGAACGTGTTAAGATGGTTGGAAGCTGACACTAATATTACAAAATGGGGAAAGGCTCGTGAGAAGATTGTTTATCCAATGTGAAAGCCTCCTCCCTTGCGTTCACCGTCCGGTTTGTTGGGTTTTACCCCACATGTCATCAACAAGATAACATTTTCCATCGTGCAACGCAAAAGGAACCCATATTGACCTTTGGTTTAGATAAATACATTTGTTGCTGGTATTAAGGGTTTTATTAGTTGACTGTAAATGCGTAATTAGTCAGATAATAGGGGTGAAGTCTGTTTTTCTTTATATAAGCTCCTACCTAATGTTGTTAGATAGTGTGAACAAGTGGTAGGAAAACAAGCCCCAAAACTCCTAAAATGTAAAAAATGAAATCGAAGGACAGTGCTGGTTCTGTTGACATCTAACTGATTAAACATAATATGATGGCACTAAAAATATTGCCGTCTTGCTTACACTACACTTCGCTTCTTTTACTTGTACGAAATGCATGATAATATGATAAATACATCATCACGAGAGTATTCCCGGAAGGGGTAGGCAGAGGCGCACTGCAGTGCGCCCACATTTCACCGATGTATTTTGGTCCCAATGTAATAGGGGGCGTGTCTACTGCCATTATACCGGTCCCATTCTCCCTTAATACGAGGTAGATTTGGGCTATAGTCCACCAAGCTGACCCGGTGCGGGTTGGCAGACTTCATACATCTATCGAGAACTAGTCATGTTCCCTCAGACGTGATCGTAATACATCATCATCATCATCACGCCTGTATTCCCCGAAGGGGTAGGCAGAGGTGCACTGTAGTGCGCCCACACTTCGCCGATGTATTTTTGGTCCCAATGTAATAGGGGGCGAGCCTATTGCCATTATACCGGGCACATTCTACGCACGGGTGCACCGCACCCCTTGAACCCCCGGGTAAAGACGGCCCTGTAACTTACCTTAGGAAGTAACCTATCCCCATTCAAGTTGAGCTATTGACGTAATCAATGACGTAATTTTTTGTCTGTTACTCATTTACTATAATCATAAAACAGTTATTATTACTACCCAAGTACTTATTCTATGCAATGATTCTATGTTTATTTATAAATGTAGGTACAATTAAGATACAGAATAAATTCACTTCAGAGGTTTTTTACTAAGATTATAAATAGCTACACGTATTTTATAATAAACTGGTTTCACTGCTAGCTAAATGTCAAAAAATCCATTGTATGATAATGAGAAGATCTTGGCATGTAAATAAATAAATAAATGTATCCAGACAACCTATACTCATTGTATATTCCCAAACTAAGCAAAGCGTGTACTGTTGGTACCATACTATGGGCTGAGGTCGATCCCAGTAACACCCACACCAGGGCAAATTCCGAAATGACCATTTAGAAGTGTGCCGTTAGTGGAAATCAAATTCGCAACCACCTGTTTCAGTGACCCGAGCGGCCTACGCTTAACCGTGTTATCATAATACATTTAAACAAAATTTCGATTTCTTTGTGAATCGGTTTGTCTTTTTTTTTTTTGTTGACGGGGAGGAAATCTTCAAAAAGATTCCCAGTCTTCTGTGTGGGAGAAGACTGTGGTGGCCGTCTTCGACACGTTAGAGAGACTCCGGGATCTCCTAACGGAACGCACCGGTGTCCTTCTGTGCCTCGCTCCCAAGCTTAAGTGCCCAGGAGCTCGTCTCGGGGGGAGCAGATGTTCGCTCCCCCTGCACCCTCGCAGTGCATACGGCGGTGAGAGCCACCCCTCGCCGCCGTCCTCCTCAGGGTCGTCGTCTACTTAAGAGCGTCCGGGGCCCACACCCCAGACGCTCACGACCCCGAATCGGTTTGTCTGGATCAACCCTTTTCAATAAATACCAGCTTGAACATTCAATTCAAATTAAACGTTTATTCCTCCTTTGAAGTGTAGAGAAGGTTAACGTGGCTACAGAAATTCAATCTTTATGTGTATTGACACAGAGTTCGTTTTGGTTTAAGCATAACTTTTGACGTGTGACTACTGACGCCGCAGTCTGCAAGGGGCTTTATTGTAAGTACCGTGGCAATGGCCCTGAATTGTCGCAATGTTTTAAATACTCACTTAACGGTAAACTATTATAAAGTGTACCTACTCAACATAGTGGTTTGAGCAAAGGTCGCTGTGCTTACTACGCCTTGTGGAAGACACAATTGCCATACATCATCATCATCATCACGCTTATATTCCGCCGAGGTGTAGGCCGAGGTGCTATACAGTGCACCAGCACTTCGCCGATGTATTTTCGTCCTAATGTAATACGGGGCGAGCCTATTGACATTATACCGGGCACATTCCCCCTCAATACGAGGGAGATTTGAGCCACATCTCACCACGCCGTCCCAGTGTGGATTGGTTACCTTCACATGAGAAATTATAGACCAAATAAGTTTATCGATAATAGATCAATTTTTAAATAAGTATGTGCGAGGTCCACCACACTTGGCCAACATAAAATACATTGATCTATTCTTGTTCACATTGAGAGAAGTGTCCCATGTTTAACGGTAATTATAAAACATCATCACGCCTGCATTCCCTGAAGGAGTAGGTAGAGGTGGACTGCATTGCGCCAACACTTCGCTGATGGCAAAGGTGCGGTCTGCTCTCATGGCAATGCTGCTCCTGAGAATGTATTACTCGCAATTATAATTTTGAAAGGAGTAACCATTGAGTTACTTACCGGCTCTTCTCATTGGAAGCAGCATTCCGAATCGGTGGTAGAATCTGACTATTTGTAAGTGCTTTTTGGCCTACACGAATATATTTTTTTTAAATTTGATTTTGATGTATTTTGGTACACCCACACATACAATTATAAGGGGATCCTTATTGTATTAAGACCTAAATACGTCGGCAAACTATAGATAGTAGTAAGTACCTACATCTCTGTCTATCGTTTCCAGTAAATACCAAGTGTGATGACGTAAATATTGTCATATACGCATTCGGAAGCGGATGGCCTCTCGGGGGACTTTTAAAAAACATGAACTCAGAGTCATCTGGAGAAATAAAAGCCTACTTACGTACCAAATAAGATTATGTTATGTGGACATCAGGGTTTTACAATTATTGATTTTATCGCTATAATATGACGTGTTTCTAACTGCCTGGTAAGGTCACCGCCGCTTCCTAGGCAAAACCTGAACATGGCAAACGGGTTATTATTATTTTTCTTACAAAATGTAAGAAAAATGTAGTGGTAGCCGAGTGGTCGAACACACGCCTTGCAAATCAAAGTGTGCAGGTTCAAACCCCGGCTCGCACCTCTGGGTTTATGTGCGAATCTCATTTTCATCCGAGATTACCACTTACTATGAAACGGTGAAGGAAACATCGTGAGGAAACCTGCACGTCTGAGGGAACTTGTTTAGTTCTCGATAGATGTGTTAAGTCTGCCAACGCGCACCGGGCCAGCGTGGTGGACTATTGCCTGAATCCCCCTCGCGTTGAAGGGAGGCCGGTGCCCAGCAGTGGGAAGTTATAAGGGCTGTAGTAGTATGTTATTCTGTGAGGTTGGCACGCATATCAAGACAAGACCTCTGTCGCGGATTCGCTCACTCGTCGGAGTCGATAGGGCATCTCCGTTTTTTTACAAGCTTTATATTAACTTGCAATGTATGTATGTCTGGGTGGAATTTTGCAACTAAATTTGAAATCAGTTATCTTTAACCGATTAAGCTGAAATTTGACATACACGCTTATTTTGGATGACAATCCATGCTTAGCTATATGACGTCATTCTAATTCCAATATGGCGGATCATCCAAGATGGCGGAATAGTTATTTTTTCAGCATTACCACAATATGGGTATCAAATGAAAGGGCTTGCTGAGGAGAACACGAAAACTAAGGGCAATGAAATAAAAGCTTGTTTATAAAAAGTTTTTTTAATGAATTATTTACTCTTAGTCGCGTGACTTTTACAACAGAAATCTAACCTTTATGTGTTTTGTAATAGAGTTTGTTTTGGTACTGACAAAGTTTTGCCACCCCAGTGTGCCGAAACTTTGAACGCCTTTCGATAACTGGTTAGGTTCGCTCAAGACACCAGTTCCTGCGATCTTTGCTTACACCGCTAAGCAACGTGATGATGGCAAGAGGCCTGATGGTATGACCGTCGTTCCGTGGAGGATGGGGTGGCCACTGGTATGGGACGCTACTTGCGTTAATACTCTTGCGCCGTCTCATCTTCCACAAACATCCATTGAAGCTGGTGGGGCTGCTGAATCTGCAGAATGCCTCCAACGCTGCAAATATACTTCCCTGGGTGTAGGATTTATATTTGAGGCGTTTGGGGTAGAAACCTTAGGTCCATGGGGGGCAGGTGCCCACCGGATGGTTCAAGATATTGCGAAACGTCTGATCGAAACATCCGGTTATCAGCATGGCGATTTTAAAACACTCGAGATCGAATTCGGCAAAGAAATCGGAAACTTCGAGTTGTCGATTCCATTTCCTGAAAATATTGACGATCTAATTTGATACCATAGCACATCCAGAATGGTATGGTATCAAATAAGATCGTCAATATTTTCATATGGTTGTAGGAAATGGAATCGCTTTTGACGATTTTATTTGATACCATAGCACATCCAGAATGGTATGGTATCAAACAGGATCGTCATTATTTTCATATTGTGGTAGGAAATGGACTCGCTTTTGACGATTTTATTTGATACCATAGCACATCCAGAATGGTATGGTATCAAATAAGATCGTCAATATTTTCATATTGTGGTAGGAAATAGAATCGCTTTTGACGATCTTGTTGTTACCATACCACATCCAGAATGGTATGGTATCAAATAAGATCGTCAATATTTTCATATTGTGGTAGGAAATGGAATCGCTTTTAACGATCTTATTTGATACCATAGCACATCCAGAATGGTATGGTATCAAATAAGATCGTCAATATTTTCATATTGTGGTAGGAAATGGAATCGCTTTTGACGATCTTGTTGATACCATACCACATCCAGAATGGTATGGTATCAAATAAGATCGTCAATATTTTCATATTGTGGTAGGAAATGGAATCGCTTTTGACGATCTTGTTGATACCATACCACATCCAGAATGGTATGGTATCAAATAAAATCGTCAATATTTTCATATTGTGGTAGGAAATGGAATCGCTTTTAACGATCTTATTGATACCATACCACATCCAGAATGGTATGGTATCAAATAAGATCGTCAATATTTTCATATTGTGGTAGGAAATGGACTCGCTTTTGACGATTTTATTTGATACCATAGCACATCCAGAATGGTATGGTATCAAACAAGATCGTCAATATTTTCATATTGTTGTAGGAAATGGAATCGCTTTTGACGATTTTATTTGATACCATAGCACATCCAGAATGGTATGGTATCAAACAAGATCGTCATTATTTTCATATTGTGGTAGGAAATGGACTCGCTTTTGACGATTTTATTTGATACCATAGCACATCCAGAATGGTATGGTATCAAATAAGATCGTCAATATTTTCATATTGTGGTAGGAAATGGAATCGCTTTTAACGATCTTATTGATACCATACCACATCCAGAATGGTATGGTATCAAATAAGATCGTCAATATTTTCATATTGTGGTAGGAAATGGACTCGCTTTTGACGATTTTATTTGATACCATAGCACATCCAGAATGGTATGGTATCAAACAAGATCGTCAATATTTTCGTATTGTTGTAGGAAATGGAATCGCTTTTGACGATTTTATTTGATACCATAGCACATCCAGAATGGTATGGTATCAAACAAGATCGTCATTATTTTCATATTGTGGTAGGAAATGGACTCGCTTTTGACGATTTTATTTGATACCATAGCACATCCAGAATGGTATGGTATCAAATAAGATCGTCAATATTTTCATATTGTGGTAGGAAATGGACTCGCTTTTGACGATTTTATTTGATACCATAGCACATCCAAAATGGTATGGTATCAAATAAGATCGTCAATATTTTCATATTGTGGTAGGAAATGGAATCGCTTTTGACGATTTTATTTGATACCATACCACATCCAGAATGGTATGGTATCAAATAAGATCGTCAATATTTTCATATTGTGGTAGGAAATGGAATCGCTTTTGACGATCTTATTGATACCATACCACATCCAGAATGGTACGGTATCAAATAAGATCGTCAATATTTTCATATTGTGGTAGGAAATAGAATCGCTTTTGACGATCTTGTTGATACCATACCACATCCAGAATGGTATGGTATCAAATAAGATCGTCATTATTTTCATATTGTGGTAGGAAATGGAATCGCTTTTGACGATCTTGTTGATACCATACCACATCCAGAATGGTACGGTATCAAATAAGATCGTCATTATTTTCATATTGTGGTAGGAAATGGAATCGCTTTTGACGATCTTGTTGATACCATACCACATCCAGAATGGTACGGTATCAAATAAGATCGTCATTATTTTCATATTGTGGTAGGAAATGGAATCGCTTTTGACGATCTTGTTGATACCATACCACATCCAGAATGGTACGGTATCAAATAAGATCGTCATTATTTTCATATTGTGGTAGGAAATGGAATCGCTTTTGACGATCTTGTTGATACCATACCACATCCAGAATGGTACGGTATCAAATAAGATCGTCATTATTTTCATATTGTGGTAGGAAATGGAATCGCTTTTGACGATGTTTTTTGATACCATACCACATCCAGAATGGTATGGTATCAAATAAGATCGTCAATATTTTCATATTGTGGTAGGAAATGGAATCGCTTTTAACGATCTTATTGATACCATACCACATCCAGAATGGTATGGTATCAAATAAGATCGTCAATATTTTCATATTGTGGTAGGAAATGGACTCGCTTTTGACGATTTTATTTGATACCATAGCACATCCAGAATGGTATGGTATCAAACAAGATCGTCAATATTTTCATATTGTTGTAGGAAATGGAATCGCTTTTGACGATTTTATTTGATACCATAGCACATCCAGAATGGTATGGTATCAAACAAGATCGTCATTATTTTCATATTGTGGTATGAAATGGACTCGCTTTTGACGATTTTATTTGATACCATAGCACATCCAGAATGGTATGGTATCAAATAAGATCGTCAATATTTTCATATTGTGGTAGGAAATGGACTCGCTTTTGACGATTTTATTTGATACCATAGCACATCCAGAATGGTATGGTATCAAATAAGATCGTCAATATTTTCATATTGTGGTAGGAAATGGAATCGCTTTTGACGATTTTATTTGATACCATACCACATCCAGAATGGTATGGTATCAAATAAGATCGTCAATATTTTCATATTGTGGTAGGAAATGGAATCGCTTTTGACGATTTTATTTGATACCATACCACATCCAGAATGGTATGGTATCAAATAAGATCGTCAATATTTTCATATTGTGGTAGGAAATGGAATCGCTTTTGGCGATCTTATTGATACCATACCACATCCAGAATGGTACGGTATCAAATAAGATCGTCAATATTTTCATATTGTGGTAGGAAATAGAATCGCTTTTGACGATCTTGTTGATACCATACCACATCCAGAATGGTATGGTATCAAATAAGATCGTCATTATTTTCATATTGTGGTAGGAAATGGAATCGCTTTTGACGATCTTGTTGATACCATACCACATCCAGAATGGTACGGTATCAAATAAGATCGTCATTATTTTCATATTGTGGTAGGAAATGGAATCGCTTTAGACGATCTTATTGATACCATACCACATCCTGAATGGTATGGTATCAAATAAGATCGTCAATATTTTCATATTGTGGTAGGAAATGGAATCGCTTTAGACGATCTTATTGATACCATACCACATCCAGAATGGTACGGTATCAAATAAGATCGTCAATATTTTCATATTGTGGTAGGAAATGGAATCGCTTTTGACGATGTTTTTTGATACCATACCACATCCAGAATGGTACGGTATCAAATAAGATCGTCAATATTTTCATATTGTGGTAGGAAATGGAATCGCTTTTGACGATGTTTTTTGATACCATACCACATCCAGAATGGTATGGTATCAATAAGATCGTCAATATTTTCATATTGTGGTAGGAAATGGAATCGCTTTTGACGATGTTTTTTGATACCATACCACATCCAGAATGGTACGGTATCAAATAAGATCGTCAATATTTTCATATTGTGGTAGGAAATGGAATCGCTTTTGACGATGTTTTTTGATACCATACCACATCCAGAATGGTACGGTATCAAATAAGATCGTCAATATTTTCATATTGTGGTAGGAAATGGAATCGCTTTTGACGATGTTTTTTGATACCATACCACATCCAGAATGGTACGGTATCAAATAAGATCGTCAATATTTTCATATTGTGGTAGGAAATGGAATCGCTTTTGACGATGTTTTTTGATACCATACCACATCCAGAATGGTATGGTATCAATAAGATCGTCAATATTTTCATATTATACATATTTGAAATCAGCAAATTGTTCTGCGTCGAATGAGTATGTTCTCCAGTAAATTGAAATTAAACTATTTTACGGATTTTATCGCGTTTATTTACTATTTTATTTTCCCGACGTTTCGGCTGCTTTACAGCAACCATGGTCACGGGGGACTGAGGTGTTAGACGTCCTGATGTCATAGTTAATAACTGGGTACCCTCATATTTAGTTGTTGTTTGCGGTCCGATCCACGCAGAAAGTGCTATATATATAGAGTGCAGAATAGTTTAATTTCAATGTATAGTATTCGCGTAAATATAAGAAAACAATATGTTCTCCAGTAAAGTTAAAAAAATTGTCGCTTGAGTCAAATAGCATTTCACCACTCGATATTACGTTCGTTTTCTTGTTTTTTTATTTTGACCAATTTGTTCTTAACTTAACAGCAGTTCTTAATTATAAACTTTCATCAAGTAAAAGGTTTTATACCTCGTGTTATCAAAATAGTTACCAGTAATCAACGCTACTGTTAGCAAATGCGTGCAAAATTGCACGTAGACATTGATAATCGACTGGGTTTAGCCCCACTCTCATCGCTGGGTTTTTTATATCTACATAAATAACTGGGTCATTATTGAACTTCCTGTTTGTTTATACTCACTAATAAGGCTTTTAGTGGTGCAAGGGGTTATAAAAACATCTAAAGAATCAGCAGCTCGCAGTGCACCCTGCTCACAAACGAACCAAACCCCCCTACAAACATGACAGAAAACATGTGGAGACGGGAGGGGAAGGCTTTTACCCAGCAGTGGGATATCCAATAGGCTTTAAAAAATTAGGCTTTCGTTCATGCTTCTCATCTCTTCTCATCACATACCCAAACCATTCTAGTCTCTTACTTTTCAGTTTTTACAAGCTTTATATTAACTTGCAATGTATGTCCGAGTGGATCTTGCAACTGAATTTTAAATCAGTTATCTTTAACCGATTGAGCTGAAATTTGGTATACACGCTTACTTTGGACGACAATGCATGCTTAGCTATGTGACGTCATTCTAATTCCAATATGGTGGGTCATCCAAGATGGCGGAATAGTTACTTTTTCTGCACTACCACAGTATGGGTATCAAATGAAAGGGCTTGCTGAGGAGAACACGAAAACTGAAGGCAATTAAATAAAAGCTTGTTTTTAAAAAGTGTTTTTTGCCATTAATTTATTATTGTACTGAAATAATATAGGTAGCTAAGTAGGTGCTTTAACCTTCACCTTCAAGTAGATTCACCTTACCCAAAATGCAAATGCACCGAAGGTTAAACATACTGTTTTTGTAACCAAAACATTTATCAAGGTTACCATACAGAGTGTATCAGATGTACGAATACTTTAACGTATGCACGAGTATCGGATAAACAACCGAATGGTATTACTACTACAGCCTTTTTAACGTCCCACTGCTGGGCACGGGCCTCCCCTCAGTGCGAGGGGGATTGAGGCCATAGTCCAACACGCTGGCCCAGTGCGGGTTGGCAGACTTCACACATCTAACGAGAACTAGTCAGGTTCCCTAGGACGTGCAGGTTTCCTCACGATGTTTTCCTTCACCGTTTCATAGCAAGTGATAATCTCGGATGAAAATGAGATTCGCACATAAATGCTAGAGGTGCGAGCCGGGGTTTGAACCTGCACACTTGGATTGCAAGGCGTGCGTTCGACCACTCGGCTACTACTGCTACTAATATATAATTTCGATTTAAAAAATTATACCGAATGGTATAATTTTTTAAATCGAAATTCGAACGTAATTTTTCAGTAGCTTTTCGTCGCCAATTTCTTAAACTTTTCATATCTTGAGTCGTATGAGAAATGTTCATGTTCAGTTTTCTCAAAATCTGTAAAAAAATTGTTATTACAAACGTACACTTGAAAGCAGTGGTAGCCGAGTGGTCGAACGCACGCTTTGCAATCAAAGTGCGCAGGTTCTATACCCGGCTCGCACCTCTGGGTTCCATGTGCGAATCTCATTTTCATCTGAGATTATCACTTGCTAAGAAACGGTGACGGAAAACATCGTGAGGAAACCTGTGTGCCCGGTATAATGGCAATAGGCTCGCCCCCTATTACATTGGGACCAAAATACATCGGCGAAGTGTGGGCGCACTGCAGTGCACCTCTGCCTATCCCTTCGGGGAATACAGGCGTGATGATGATGTATACACTTGAAAATATTTGTTTTTTGCATAAATGTTTGTTTTGTTAAAGTATGTTCGTAATTAGATTAAATTTTTATACTATTCAGTTGTGTACCCGATTCTTATGCAACCGTTAAAGCATTATTTCGGACTGCTGATACACACAGCAGGTACAATGAACTAGTTTTTTTTTTTTATCCCAGACATTAATCTGAGTATGTACTTACTGTTTGTTTTCTTACGACATTGTCCTTCTATTGTTTTGTAATGGCAGAGAGTAAGTACCTACAAATACATCATCACGCCTGTATTCCCCGGAGGGGTAGGCAGAGGTGCACTGTAGTGCGCCCACACTTCGCCGATGTATTTTGGTCCCAATGTAATAGGAGGCGAGCCTATTGCCATTATACCGGGCACATTCCCCCTCAATACGAGGAAGATTTGGGCCATAGTCCACCACGCTGGCCCAGTGCGGGTTGGTGAACTTCACACGCCTTTCTATAGACGTGCAGGTTTCCTTACGATGTTTTTCCTTCACCGTTCAGCAAGTGGTCATCATTATTGAAAATGACATTCGCACATGAAAATTAACTCAGAGGTGCGGGCCTGGGGTTTGAACTTGCACCCCTTACCTTCAAGGCGGGCGTTCTTGCCCGCGAGGCTACCCCTGCTATACCTACAATACCTACAATAAGTATCTATAATTGTTTGCAGGAACTGACGTTAAGGGCTCCAAGTTCCTTTAAACTATTGTTGTGGAATTCCCATGACTTCATTTTTGAAGGCATGAATGCAGTATCATTTTATCAAAGGTAAGTTTTTTTTATGAGATAGGGAGGCAGACGAGCACACGTTTCACCTGATGGTAAGTGATCAACGCCGCACATGGACACCTGCAACACCAAGGGCATCGTAAGTGCGTTGCCGGCCTTTAAGGAATGAGTAGGCTCGTTTCTTGAAGTAGAATATGACTAGTCATATGGCTGTAAGTTCACAATGTCTTGTCATATTTTAGCTACATCATCCCTAAAAAAAACCGTCCAAGTGCGAGTCGGGCTCGCGCACGAAGGGTTCCGTACAATTATCTTTAAAAACGGTAAAAAAATCATGTTTGTTATATGGGAGCTCCCTTAAATATTTAACAAAATCTTAATCTGTGCAACAGAAATACATCATCTATGAAAATTACAACTCTCTATCACGGTTCATGAGATACCGCCTGATGACAGATGGATGGACGGACGGAGGGATGGATGGACGGACAGACGGACGGACGGACAGCGAAGTCTCAGTAATAGGGTTCCCGTTTTACCCTTTGGGTACGGAACCCTAAAAAGATGTTGTTTTCATGACTTAAAAAATGCAGACATAGCAGCTCCACGACGGTTATGTTAGCAGACTTGGGGCCCTGGTTTCGTATTTAATGTCATAATATTTGATAGATTTTGTACAATTTTAACGATTTACGATTCCGAGTTGACCTTCAAAATATTAAACCAGTTATCAAAACAAGAATCGTATAATTAGTTACACGAATAGCATAAAACGAGATTTTATTTTAAGGCAATAACTACCTAAACCTACCTGCCATTACCAAAACAAACTCTGTGTCAATATGCAGATTATATTTCTGTCGTAAAAAAATAATGATTAAAACACTTTTTAAAAACAAGCTTTCATTTAATTGCCCTTAGTTTTCGTGTTCTCCTCAGCAAGCCCTTTCATTTGATACCTATACTGTGGTAGTGCTATTTTAAAAAAGCCGCGTCGCATTCAAACTCTCGAATTGTCGCCGCCGGCAATTATGAGCCAAACCCCGCGCACACAACAGCACAAAGCCGCCGTCTGCGGCATGTGTTGATAGATCCTGCTGACACGATCACCGCCCTCCTCGACCCGGGCGTCGAGAGGGCCCCCAACACACCTGCACCAGCCTCAAACAGACACCGACCTCGCCGGCGAGGTCGAGGAACCCCCTCTTCTGCTCGTAGGTGCATCTTTGCACCTAGGAGCGTAGTCATTACCTCTCCCCTCACGGCAACTGCCCAAGCCGAGGTCGTGCCCCATGTGGCGCCCTTGAGCTAGTTGCCCTCCTCTTCCGCCCTTAAGGCTTTGGCTGGAGTCGCACTCTGCACTCGCCACTCCTCCGGTGAAGCTTTAAAGGCCAACTCACGGCCAACAGCGTAGTCCATTCATAAAAATAAAAATAAAAAACTGTGGTAGTGCAGCAAAAATAATTATTCCGCCATTTTGGATAATCCGCCATATTGGAATTAGAATGACGTCACATAGGTAAGCATGCATTGTCATCCAAAATAAGCGTGTTTACCAATTTCCAGCTCAATCGGTTAAAGATAACTGATTTAAAATTCAGTTGCAAGATTCCACCCGGACATACATTGCAAGTTAATATAAAGCTAATATAAAGCTGCATTTTTTTTTGTTACTTAATGAGTTCTTCCTGTCACCCTACAATATCTGCATGGAGATCTTCTTTCATTACGAAAGGTGAAGCTTTATGGAATAAGATGAGGAATGACTCCACCTGCGGTTAACGGGTATTTCAGCCAGTGTCAAGTAATTAATAGCGATTAAAATTCAATAAATACAAATTATAAATATGGGTAACGAATATGATAAAGATGGAGAATGAATCAGCCTGCATGCACACACGCGACTTAATTTTCTCGCGTCATCGATGGCATTTCATTGAAAAATGTACTATTTTACGAGTGAATACAGTTTATTTTGATATTGGCCCATAAATCCCACTAGCTGCTCTGTGCTTTTATTGAAAACGAATGGATTCGTATTTTAGCAACACGTCACGAGGTGTTCTAATTAAAATATTTACCGTTACACCATGTTACTACTGGTGCGAGCGAGAATAATTGCGATGCCCCTGGTGTTGCAGGTGTCCATGGGCGGCGTTGATCACTTACCATCAGGTGAAACGTCTGCTCGTTTGTCTCCCTATCTCATAAAAAAAAAAAAAAACTTGACTTAAAAAAAACTTTAAAAACAAATGTAAATTGGAAAATCAAAATGTACATTCCCTAAAGGAGTCGCTGATGTATTTTTGTCCCAATGAAATAGGGGGCGAGCATATTGTCAATATCGGACACATACCTCTTTTACGAAGGAGATTCGGGTCATAGCCCACCACGTTATCCCAGTGCGGGTCGGTGAACTCCTCACGCCATATATATACGTGCAGGTTTCCTCACGATGTTTGCTTAAGACATTCGCACATGAAATAGGAAAGTTTCAGATGCAAGCCCGGGGTTTGAACCGCCACCTCTTACGTTCAAGGCAGCTGTTCTACCGACTAGTTTACCACTGCTTTCAAAATGTACTCTTGTACCAATATTTATAGAGATTGAATTACTGTGGCATTAACCACGCAACTAAGTGTCAAATTACTCGTGCTATTGATGACATGTCGTTGAAAATTGTGCCTTTTCTGTGAGTTAATACAGTATGTTTTGATATTGACAAAAAAAAATACGCACGCGTTTCGGCGCGCCTGTCTGTGCGGGAATATATACCGTGTATCGTTGTATTTATGTATTATTGTCGTATATATCGAGCATATAGGGTCTCGATTCCGTTAAATTGCGAGTGGGTTAAATATAAAGCTGTAAGTACACTGCGAGACATGCTAACAATGCTATATATAGTTACACCTCGCGCGATGATAGGCGTTTTAAAAGGTTCGCTCGCTCGTTTTCCATATAAATGCATGTTGAAGTGGTCTATCATCTCTACTTCTGGTAAAAGATAAATTGACATGAATATTGGGACGCAAAGGAAAGCGATAGACCGCCAATTTTACAGCTAGTACGGCAAAATCCACAGATTTCACAGAAATACGTTTCTCCTGTTATACCATTAAATTTTATCATTTAATTAATTTCGTAAAGAAACAAGATGCAGCTTATCGATGAAGCATATGTGTCAATGGAATATCATAGTTTACGCGAGTAACCAGTCCCCCCGTGACCATGGTTGCTGTAAAGCAGCTGAAACGTCTGGAAAATCAAATAGTAAATAAACGCGATAGAATCCGTAAAATAGTTTTATTTCAAGTACGCGAGTAAATTTATTCCATAGAGTAAAACGGAGATGCCCTATCAACTTCGCCCTGCGCCATTTTTAGGGTTCCGTACCCAAAGGGTAAAATTGTTTTGCCGTTTAGATAATGGTACGGAACATAAGGTGTCTAACAATAGGTCAGGTAACTACAATGGCGGATGTCAGATAAGCATCAGAAAAATTGCCGCAGAGCCATACTCAGGGCGGAGTCGATATCGGTTCTCTAGTTACTCTATGATTTATTCTGATGTGCATACGTATTTCTGTAATTTTTTATGACACTTCCTTAATAATTTAATAAATCCGAAATAGCAAATTTAAAAGCCGTGAGCTATAGAATAGATGCTTTTTTGACTTATTATAAAATTTACAAAAATCTCATCGCTTTATCGCTCACACTGGACGCTCTACACTAGCAACTCGCTTTGCGAAAGCTGCATTTAATTGCACTGGACTGGGTTGAGTGACCTGGCTGGGGCCTTACTACCAGCTCCTATAGTATTTTTGTTTCAATATTATCTGTCAATTTTTGACAGATTTTGTTCTGAGTTAACTGGCAAAAACTGAAAGTAACGTTTAAAACATTGTTTATTGGAAAGAGGCCATTAAACATAACAAAAAACTTTTTAACAAAAAATTAAACCGCCGAAAATATTAAAAAGCAAAAAATAATATACTTTTTTATTTTACCTTAATAACAAAGTTCTTAAACTAATGTAAGTATACCTAAGTCATTTTGGGTCGGCGCCAAACTAGCAAATTAATTAATAAGTAAAGCTAAAGTGTGATGCACGGCGGCGCGGCGCGACACGCCCCTTCTCGCCGGAAAATGCCGAGCGTTTACGAAGTTAATGTCAGCGAGACAGCAACTCGTGCGGGCACATACATGAGTGCACACATTGTGCGAGTGGTCGTTCCGAGAGCACATTTTTTGGAATGTTAATATTTGTGGCTGAAGATTTCACGTTGCATTGTTAATTTCATTTGGTTATTTCTTTAAATTTATTGTTCATTGATTGTTTGGCGCCGACTCAAAATGACTAAGGTATACTTACATTAGTTTAAGAACTTTGTTATTAAGGTAAAATAAAAAAAGTATATTATTTTTTGCCTTTTGATATTTTCGGTGGTTTAATTTTTTGTTAAAAAGTTTTTATTTTATAATTTTTTGTGGCTAAAATCAACTACTTACTACATACTTATTTTTTTTTGTAATACACAACTCAGCATTCAAATCTGGGAATGAACAATAAACCTCTCCCTATTTTACCACCCTTAGGGTAGGATTTTTTCTTCCTAATTTATACGGGACCAACTTCGAGGTTATACCCTAACCAATACGTGTCGAATTGTGAACCTCTTCCGTTTTCTTCGTTGGTTAAAAATGGGTATAATTCCAAGTAAAGTCCATGCGGGCGTAGGTATTATCATGGTGTAGGTGCCAATCTACATCAGACTAGGCAAATACACAAATGAATTGGCACCGACTACAAATGTAATGAATTATAAGCTTATTTGTAACTTTTTAGTGTACCTAGGTTTTTGTAGGCGAATTTAGTATATATTTTGTGATTAGCACCTCATAAGAGCCCAAAAAAGGAATTCACGCCTCACCACCCTTTCCATCCCATCGTTTCGATATTTGTTAACTATCCGTATTAAACAAAAAAAGATTTTTCGAAATCGGCTCACTAACGCCAAAGATATGCTATAGTCCAGAATGCAAACTTTATCACCCCATTTCACCCCCTACATATTTTTCTTTTCAAATTTCCTAAAACATGTGTTTCTTTATTTTGTATGTATAATATATATAAAAAATTTCAGGTTGATCAAAAAATATTTTTTAAATTGTGTGACCTTCAACCCCCCATTTTACCCCCAAGGGGGTTGATTTCTGATAATGTTTTAAAAATGGGACCACCCTCGAAGAATTCTCTAGCAAAGGTCATAAAAATTATCGAAATCGGTCTACTGACGCCGGAGATATGCGTGATCATACATAAAAAAGAATGCAAACTTTATCACCCCATTTCACACCCTACTCATTTTTTTTTTCAAAATTCCTAAAACTACGTGTTTTCTTGATTTTATATGTAAAATACATATACAAAGTTTCAAGTCGATCAAAAAATAATTTTTAAATTGTGTGACCTTCAACCCCTCATTTCACCCCCAAGGGGGTTAATTTCTGATAATATTTTGAAAATGGGACCACCCTCGAAGAATTCCTTAGCAAACGTCATAAAAAAATTCGAAATCGGTTTAGTGACGCCGGAGATATGCGTGATCATACATAAAAAAAAATAAAAAAATAAAAAATATACGCGTCGAATTGAGAACCTCCTCCTTTTTTAACCGACGAAAAAAAAAAAAGGAGGAGGTTCTCAATTCGACGCGTATATTTAATTTTTATTTTTATTTTTATTCTTTTTTATGTATGATCACGCATATCTCCGGCGTCACTAAACCGATTTCGAATTTTTTTATGACGTTTGCTAAGGAATTCTTCGAGGGTGGTCCCATTTTCAAAATACTATCAGAAATTAACCCCCTTGGGGGTGAAATGAGTGGTTGAAGGTCACATAATTTAAAAATTATTTTTTGATCGACTTGAAACTTTGTATATGTATTTTACATATAAAATAAAGAAATACGTGTTTTAGGAATTTTGAAAAAAAAAATGTATAGGGTGTGAAATGGGGTGATAAAGTTTGCATTATTTTTTATGTATGATCACGCATATCTCCGGCGTCACTAAACCGATTTCGATTTTTTCTATGACGATTGCTAAGGAATTCTTCGAAGGTGGTCCCATTTTCAAAATATTATCAGAAATTAACCCCCTTGGGGGTGAAATGAGGGGTTGAAGGTAAAACAATTTAAAAATTATTTTTTGATCGACTTGAATCTTTGAATATGTATTTTACATATAAAATAAAGAAATACGTGTTTTAGGAATTTTGAAAAAAAAATGTATAGGGTGTGAAATGGGGTCATAAAGTTTGCATTCTGGACTACAGCATATCTCCGCCGTTAGTGAGCCGATTTCGAAAAATCTTTTTGTTTATACGGGTTGTTAACAAAAATTTAGACGATGGGGTAGAAAAGGGGGGTTTATGGGGGGGGGGGGTGAATTTTTTTTGGTTTTAAATAAGATTATAGCCACAAAACATTATAAAATAAAAACTTTTTAACAAAAAAATTAAACCGCCGAAAAACTACAAAGCATAAAATAATAAACCTTTTTTATTTAACCTTAATAACTATTTTCTTAAACTATGTAAGTATACCTAAGTCATTTTGAGTCGGCGCCAAACAATCACTGATCAATAAATTTAAAGAAATAACTAAATTAAATTTTAAAAAATGCAACGTGAAATCTTCAGC
This sequence comes from Ptilodon capucinus, assembly GCA_914767695.1. Lineage (NCBI taxonomy): Eukaryota > Metazoa > Arthropoda > Insecta > Lepidoptera > Notodontidae > Ptilodon > Ptilodon capucinus. The sequence continues at coordinate 2,460,389 of OU611830.1, read as the reverse complement.
GAAAAACATTAACATTCCAAAAATTGTGCTCTCCGTATGACTACTCGCACAAGTGCACTCACGTGTTGATGTCTCCCTGACATTAAGTCCGTGAACGCTCTGCATTTTCCGGCGAAGGGACGTGTCGCGCCGCGCCGCTGCCGAGCATCACACTATACTTAATTAATTAATTTGCTTGTTTGGCGCCGACCCAAAATGACTTAGGTATACTTACATAGTTTAAGAAAATAGTTATTAAGGTTAAATAAAAAAGGTTTATTATTTTATGCTTTGTAGTTTTTCGGCGGTTTAATTTTTTTGTTAAAAAGTTTTTATTTTTTCGTCGGTTAAAAAAACAACTTTTTTTGAAGTCAAAAACCTAGGTGCACTAAAAAGTTAAAAATAACCATTTAATTCATTACATTTGGAGTTGCGACTCTTTAGTCCGCTTATTGAGGAATAGCAAGATACGAGATGAATGTAAGCTGAAGGATGATGTGGTGACTAAGATTGAGAAAAGTATGTTGAGGTGGTTTGGCCATGTAGAGAGGATGAATGAAAGTAGACTGACGAAAGAAATATACCAGGCAAACGTGAGTGGAAATGTCGGAAGAGGGCGCCCGAGGAGGACCTTTCACGACCAGATTAACGGTCTTTTCCAGGAAGGTCAAGTCCGTAGCACTCTAAACCGACGGAAGTGCATGAAAAGATGTATGACTGTGGAAGAAGCGAAAGAGGTATGTCGGGATCGTAGCGTGTGGCGAACAGTAGTCTCTGCCTACCCCCATGGGTTACAGGCGTGAGTATATGTATGTATTTAGAGTTGGTGCCAATCTACGACACGACATGAATTGACACCGACTTGAAAGGCTATTTGACTTCAGCGAATTTTTTTAGAGTTCCGTACCCAAAGGGTAAAACGGGAACCCTATTACTGAGACTTCGCTGTCTATCCGTCCGTCCGTCCGTCCGTCCGTTCGTCCATCTGTCACCAGGCTGTATCTCATGAACCGTAATAGCTAGAGAGTTGAAATTTTCACAGATGATGTATTTCGGTTGCCGCTATAACAACAAATACTAAAATTCAGAATAAAATAAATATTTAAGGGGGCTCCCATACAACAAACGTGATTTTTTTGCCGTTTTTATAGATAATGGTACGGAGTCCGACTCGCACTTGGCCGGTTTTTAATTTAATGCTGTTTGTTTTGGTAGTTTTTGGTCACGTATGCCGCCGAGGGGAGGTGGCTATTGAGCGACTTGTAGTCCAGGGAAAGGTTGAGGGTACCAGACAACGAGGAAGATCGCCTAAGAGGTGGACTGACCAGATAAAAGCGGCAATAAATAGTTCATCATCACTACACGAATGCACGAGGAAGGCGGCCATCAGAGAAGACAACATATGTGAAAAAGATACTTGCAGCGACATCTATTAGTTTGAATTGGAGACATTAAGACATTAAATTAAACTATATGCACTGGTCAGTAATGTTGTTTGTTGGTTATTATGATTTAGTTTAACTTAAATTCAATAGATGGCGTTAATTAAATACATTAAAATATCTTTGTAACCGTTTTGTAGAGGGATCGTAAAGAGATTCCTAACTGTATGTACTGAATTGCCATAGAAATAACCAAATGTCACATTTGTATCGAGGCGGTTTTAATCTATTTGAAATCAGCGATCTTTTCTGCGTCGATTGAATAAGCTCTTCTGGCCCTGGAGCATGACCGCGTAGACATACAGTTTTAACCGACTTCAAAAAGGAGGAGGTTCTCAATTCGACCCGTATGTTTCTTTTTTTTTAATGTATGTTACCGCATATCTCCGGCGTCTGTCGACCGATTTCGAATTTTTTTTTGAGGTTTGCTAGGAAATTCTTCAAGGTTGGTCCCATTTCCAAAATATTATCAGAAATCTAACCCCTTGGGGGTGAAATGGGGGGTTGCAGGTCGCATAATTTCAAAAATATTTTTTGAACGACTTGAAACTTTGTATATGTATTTAACATACAAAATAAAAGGAAAGGAATTTTGAAAGAAAAAATATGTAGGGGGTGAAATGGAGGTCCAATCCGGACTACAGCATATCTCCGGCGTTAGTGAATCGATTTCGAAAAATCATTTTTTGTTTAATACGGATTGTTAACAAAGATCGAAACCCAGCCCCAAAGGGGTGGAAAGGGGGGGTGAGGGGGGGGGTGATTTTTTTTTTGGCTGTAAATTTTTAGTTTTTTATGGCTGTTATAAGGTGATAATATATGCAAATTTTCAACGATTATTGACACTAAAAATCGTGAAAAAAAATTATTTTTAACAAAAAACAAAAACCGACTTCAAAACCTAGGTGCACTAAAAAGCTACAAATAACCTTACAATTCATTACATTTGGAGTAGGTGCCAATCAACGTTGGACAAGGCAAATACACACATGAATTGGCACCGACTTCAACGTATCTTCAACTTCAAATATCTCGTTCAACTGTCAGATTTGTCGAGAATATGACATCAGTTCAAGCTTTTTCATGACATCAGTTCAGGACTGGACATGGTTCGGTCATGCTAAAGGTGCTGTACAGTTTTTAAAAAAATCGCATCAGTTAAATAGCCTTACACCCCCAGATATGTGAAACAATAAATAAATGTCCCACTTCTGAGCAGAGGATTCAGGCCATAGTCCACCACGCTGGCCCAGTGCGGGTTGGCAGACTTCACTCGTCTATCGAGGACTAGGGCTTACAATTACTATTACAGCCCTTTTTAACGTCCCACTGCTGGGCACGGGCCTCCCTTCAATGCGAGGGGGATTCAGGCCATAGTCCACCACGCCTTGCCTGTTGAGGGTTGGCAGACTTCACTCGTCTATCGAGAACTAGTCAAGTTCTCTCAGACGTGCAGGTTCCTCACGATGTTTTCCTTCACCGTTTCATAGCAATTGATAATCTCGGATGAAAATGAGATTCGCACATAAATCCCAGAGGTGCGAGCTGGGGTTTGAACCTGCAAATCAATAGTAGTCTTTGCCTGTACACTTTGATTGCAAGGCGTGCGTTCGACCACTGCTACAATAACGACTGGACGGATAACAACAATGACGGGAAATGTCCACAGAGCTATACAAAGAGTGGAGTCGTTATTGGTACTCTAGATTCTCTATGGGTAAAAGTCACGCCTCCATCTCCGTTATAATATTTCCATGCTTTTACCACAGAAATTTAATATTAATGTACGTTAACACAGAGTGCGTTTTGGTTTGGCAATTTTTTGGCGCGCGACATTTGACGCTTCAATAGATACCTATGCTTTAAGCACTGATTCCTCCTCGATATTGTGGACTTAGTGTGGATGGAGATATGGATGAAAAATGCTGATTTGTACGAAATTTTATAATTTCTGAGTTAGCTACAAAGTCAATGCGCGGTCAGTCGTTAACATAGTAAAAAACTCGAGCGTTGGCGCTTGCATTCGTCCGGCCCCCTCCCTCGAGGGGGTGAGGCCTGTGTTCTCCGCGGCGTAGTGAAGACGAAGACGTATTAAGCACCTATATGTCAGATTTGTATCTAGATTTAACAAATATCCACCATTCCCTTAGCCTTGGTTGCAAACCATTGATGCAACACGCCTTTTGTTTGATCCCATGCCTTTTGTTTGAACGATAAATGTTTGTAAACTGCGGGCTTAGCATGACCCCGTAGACAAAAGTTATATTCCAAGCCCTGTAGCATGACTGCGTAGACATAGGTTTTATCTCTTATAACTGTCAAATTCGTCGTGAAAATGACGTCACATCAAGCCGTGTTCAGAACAAAAAGCTCAAAGTGACATCATTTTCTCGAGAAATCTGACAGTTGAAAAGGTTAAAACTTATGTCTACAGCCTCGTGGGCAAGAACGCCCGCCTTGAACGTAAGGGGCGCACCTCTGTGATAATCTTCATGTGCCAATGTCATTTTCAACAATGATTGCCAGTTGCTGAACGGTGAAGGAAAAACATCGTCAGGAAACCTGCACGTCCATAGAAAGGCGTGTGAAGTTCACCAACCCGCACTGGACTAGCGTGGTGGAGTATGGCCCAAATCTCCCTCGCATTGAGGGGGAATGTGCCCGGTATAATGGCAATAGGCTCGATCCCTATTACATTGGGACCAAAATACATCGGCGAAGTGTGGGCGCACTGCAGTGCGCCTCTGCCTACCCCTTCGGGGAATACAGGCGTGATGATGATGATGTAAATATGTCTACACGGTCATGCTAAGTGTGCAACTGTCAGATTTGTCGAGCAAATAACGTCTCTTCGATCCTTATCTATCGACCTACGAACCTGCACACTTTGATTGCAAAGCGTGCGTTCGACCTCTCGGCTACCACTTTCTACAATGAAAAAAAAAGATACAGTAGGTACAGATTATGGAGTTATGAATTTTTTTTAATAGTTTTTCGGCTCTGGTGTAAAATTGGACATTCCCGCTTTCTGCTGTGCCCGCGACTTCGCCCGCGTGGACTTTACGCGTGGAGATTACCCAGAAATAATGGTTTTATGTTCATCCCGCGAAACCCTAATGCTTTTTCTCTATTAAAAGTAGCCTAAATTACGCCTTGGAATATCAGCTATCTGCCAGTGAAAGTCCCGGCGAAATCTGTTCAGCCGTTTGGAAGTTTACACCAAACAAACAGACAGAGAGACATTTTTTTTTTAAATTGCATTTCGTTATAGGTATCCTGTATACTTTCATATGCAATTGGTAAAAAGGTGTTATTCTGATATTACAGACACTTCAATTTTTTAGGGTTCCGTACCCAAAGGGTAAAACGGGAACCCTATTACTAAGACTTCGTAGTCCGTCCGTCCGTCTGTCACCAGGCTGTATCTCATGAACCGTGATAGTTAGAGAGTTGAAATTTTCACAGATGATGTTTTTCTGTTGCCGCTATAACAACAGGCGGTTTTTTATTTATACAAATAAATAAAAAACGGCCGGTTTTTTATTTATTTGTATAGATGTATAGATTATTACTTTAATCTTATTATTTTAACGGTATTTTACACAGAGTACATTTTCTAAAAACTCAAGTGTATCAGCTCGCCCTAGTATGCCCACAGTTATACATCCGGTTGCTTCAAGGTTGCTTCAAGGTATAATCAAAGAATTTTCGCTAAATCTCAATTCGCATAGCGAGTCTTGCGTTGTTTTTACTATCATGACGTCACGTAGTAATTGACGTGTGAAATAAAAACAATAACCCAACGAGGATGTTGAGTATTACCGCATTGTCTTCCTGACCTTTGGCAAGGCTTGCCACAAACTGGGCAGTATAAATGAAGTAGCAGCCCGTCCCGGCTTCGCACGGATGCACATTCTTATCAAACACTAGCTGACCTGGCGAACTTCGTACCGCCTTAGAATTAATAAACGTTAAATGTGCGATGACCCGGTGTACTACGTATCACCTATCCTAACGACATTTAAGTTCTACCGTCTCTAAAATGCCTGTTTTATTTATTGTACCTAGCGCTAACCTATAATTTTCTATTATTTCTAGCTAGGCAATAAAAACTACCCCTCAAAATGACGTCATTTTCTCTTTTTTTTTCTCTAATGTCAATGATTAGATATTAATAAATAATGAATCCCTATTTTCTCACCGTTTAAACCTTCCCTGGACTACGACCAACATTTTAAAACCAAAATCAGCCAAATCGGCCCAGCCGTTCTCGAGTTTTAGCGAGACTAACGAACAGCAATTGATTTTTATATATATAGAGATTTTGGGGTAAATAAAATATTGCCTACGTTACTCAGTGATAATGTAGCTTTCCAATGGCAAAATTATTTTTTGAAATCTATCCAGTAGTTTTTAAGTAGCAGTGGTAGCCCAGTGGTGCGAATCTCATTTTCATCCGAGAACATCACTTGCTATGAAACGGTGTAGGAAAACATCTTGAGGAAACCTGCACGTCTGAGGGAACTTGACTAGTTTTCGCTAGATGTGTGAATTCTGCCAAACCGCACTGGGCCAGCGTGATCGACTACGGCCCGAATCCCCCTCGCATTGAGGGGAGGCCCATGCCCAGCAGTGGGACGTTAAAAGGGCGGTAGTTGTAGTAGTTTTTTAAGTTTATTCGTTACATACAAAAATACAAATATTTCCTCTTTATATCATATTAGTATACCTCTTTCCTTTCCTCTTTATAGTAGATATAAAGTATAGATGTGTATTTATTGAATTTGCCCTCGCTATTAATAACTTGACACTGGCTGAAATACCCGCTAATCGCAGGTGGAGCCATTCCTCATCTTATTCCATTAAAATTAACATCAATCCATTTATTACGAAAAAAGAAAAAGATAGGGCCCTTTTTCCTTCTTAGGTACGGAACGTTAAAAATGGACCAAAGAGAGGTTTTTTTTTAAGGATTCGTACCCAAAGGGTAAAACGGGAACCCTATTACTAAGACTTCGCTGTCCGTCCATCCGTCTGTCACCAGGCTGTATCTCATGATCCGTGATAGTTATACAGTTGAAATTTTCATAGTTTATGTATTTCTGTTGCCGCTATAACAAGAAATACTAAAAAACAGAATAAAATAAATATTTAAGGGGGCTCCCATACAACAAACGTGATTTTTTTGCTCGTTTTTATAGATAATGGTAAGGAAACCTTCGTGCGCGAGTCCGACTCGCACTTGGCCGGTTTTATTTAATTCTATATTTTCAATAATAGTCTTTTGTAACGGTGATTACACGAAATTATTTAGATTATGTAAGATACTACCAGTGAGTTTAAAACATACATTTCTAATGGCTGTAAACCAACATGGCAATCTAGACCATAACTTAACTTGTGTCACTAATAACTATAGTACACGGTCAATGGCGGCAGGCAAGCTAAATGTATCTTAAGTTGTTAACTAATATGGTGACAGAACGCATAAAAAACGTTTACCATACCTACTCAATAGTCTGCCGGTAGATATTAGAAGTGAAACTGACAAGCGTATATTTAAAAAGAAGTTGCTAAGATACTATTTAACCAATTGTGAATGGTGTGAATGGTCGGGTATGTGCGCCTGAGCGTTCGGCGTGACGTATCGCTGGTGACGTATGTGTGGCAAGTCCTACGCGGACAGCGGCACCACCCGGCCGTATTAGCGGAATTGCGGCTGTGCGCCCCCACTGGTTATGTGGGTGCGCGCCGTTACCCCTCTACACTCAGTGAGCCAGTGGCGAGGACGAATTTACTCAAATTTGCTCCTTTGTCGCGCGCCATTCGGCTCATATCATCGGCCAGGCGGCATATTGACATATATAACTGTGGCCTGCCGAAATTTACAGAGACCGCACAAAGGTCTATTGTAAACAGACCTAATATGTAAAATCTATTGTTATTGTTTGTTATTATTTCTCTCTCTTGTTCCTTTTGTTTCTCCTTGTTTAAGGGGTAAAGAATATTTATGTGTAACAGTATATATATAAATATAATTTTAGCTTGCAATATCGGATTGGATTAATCTGTAAGGATATTGCAAATGAGTTTAGAATAAATAAATAAATAAATAAGTAATAGATAGTTATAAGAGACTCAATTGATCCCACAGTCAAACCGATTGTGCGGTTTTGTGGGGCTATGTGTAATACCACTTGTACACCACATATTTATGAAAATTTTAAGAAAAACACACAAAAATGTAAATCCTTATTTGAAAAAAGCAACCATGGAGTTTCTTGCCCATTCTTCTCCATAGGAAATGCATTCCGAATGGGTGGTAGAGCTACTATTTTTACTATTTATTGACGATTCATAAGTGCCTGTATTGGTTTATATGAATAAAAACTATTCTGATTCTGATTCTGATTCTGATTCTAAATAAATAAATAAAATAATAATTGAAATAAAACTATTTTACGGATTTTATCGCGTTTATTTACTATTTTATTTTCCCGACGTTCCGGCTGCTTTACAGCAACCATGGTCACGGGGGGACTGAGGTGTTAGACGTCCTGATGTCATAGTTAATAGCTGGGTACCCTCATATTTAGTTGTTGTTTGCGGTCCGATCCACGCAGAAAGTGCTCACGGTGTCTTGAGGTCTTGCAATGGTACACTTGGTTTTGGATTTAATCATAAATAGTAAATAAACGCGATAAAATCCGTAAAATAGTTTTATTTCAATGTATAGTATTCGTGTAAATATAAGAAAATAAAATATTAATATTCTACTAGCTAAATCAGGTTCTCCCATTGTTACACTTACATTTTTTATCGTACATTTATAGTTTGTACCTATATCATTTAGAGATGGAACAATAAAGAGTTATCTATTTACTAGTGGTCTCGTTAGGCCTTCGCTATGTTTAACACTTGTGTTAGTAGCCATCTAGTGATCTAGATGGACGGACGACCTCACCAGGGTCGCCGGGAGTCGTTGGGCGCATAAAGCCCAAGAACGTTATTTGTGGCGATCTATGGGGGAGGCCTATGTCCAGCAGTGGACGTCTCTGGCTGATAGATAGATAGTGATCTATCTAGTAGTTAGTAGTATCTATATATCTATCAGCCAGTGACGTCCACTGCTGGACATAGCCCTAAAAATATAATATTTGCTTCAATGTCGAATCATCTACCTTGGGAATCCATTTTGAATTTCGATTAAAAATTCCATTTCAATATAAATTTGCAAGTGTAAATTAATTTGTTTAATTACTAATTTATGTTTGTTAATATATTATATCGATTTATAATGTTAAATCAATGTTATTTTATACATCTTCAAGGTATCAGAGCATTATGAAAGTAGATTTTTAGAATGCCTAATAAATTTGCATAAATGTATTTATCACTAGTTGCCCCCGCGACTCAGTTCGCGTGGAATTTAGGAGCTTTAAAAGTGGCTTAATTACTCCTTAATAACATCAGCAGCCAGTGAAAATCTCATCAAAATCGGACCAGTCGTTTCGAAGAATCGCAGGGCACAGCGAGTCTTTAGTTCAGTTGGATATTGAATAACAAAATAGTTTTTTGAGATGTTTCGAAATATATATGACATATCACGTTTCGGCCAATTAAAACTTTGTACCTTTTAATTTAATGTATATAAATCCCTACGCAAAACCGTCAATACACATGCATTTAATTATTTTGCTAATACCAAAACGACCTTTATTAGTTCACACATGAAGCACATTTTTCAATGAAATGTCATCAATGACACAAGCGAATTTATCAATATCAAAAATCTAATTATTTTTTTTCATTCGTGTAGGCCAAAAGGCACTTACAAATAGTCAGATTCTACCACCGGTTCGAAATGCTGCTTCCACTGAGAAGAGCCGGTAAGAAACTCAATGGTTACTCTTTTAAAAATGATAATTGCGAGTGATACATTCTCAGGAGCAGCAACGCCATGAGAGCAGGCAGCACCTTTGCCACAATACTAGAGAAGAATTATACTCACGGCAGTCTAATATTAAATACAAATATTGTCATTACGCTTAGGAAACTAGTACAGTAAGGTGCGTCTACTACCATTTACAATGTAGGGATTATTCTCAATCACAGATGGTTATAGAAATAATTGCTTTGGTATGATGCCTTCAACGCAATATGGGAGAGTATAAGAGGAAAATGCCCATTAGTCACGGTTCCTTTGCCACAAAAGAGCAGTGGTAGCCGAGTGGTCGAACACACGCTTTGCAATCAAAGTGCGCAGGTTCTATCCCCGTTCAGGTGCGCAGGTTCTATCTCATTTTCATCTGAGATTATCACTTGCTAAGAAACGGTGACGGAAAACACCGTGAGGAAACCTGTGTGCCCGGTATAATGGCAATAGGCTCGCCCCCTATTACATTGGGACCAAAATACATCGGCGAAGTGTGGGCGCACTGCAGTGCACCTCTGCCTACCCCTTCGGGGAATACAGGCGTGATGATGTATATATATTTCCTTTGCCACAGAAATTAAATCTCTATGTATATCGTCGCAGAGTACATTATCAAAAAGATTCAAGTGAATTCGGTCGCACCAGTTAATTCAGAGCGTAAACGTGAAAAGTCATAATGAATCTTCGTATCAAGTTAGGAACAATTTCAGAAACATTTGCAAGCAAAAAATAACTTTGACGCAAAAACTTTAAGGTTAAAGATGGGTTAAAGAAACAAAAGAAAACTTCATCTACTCTGTAATGTACATTATAATAATATCATCACGACTATATTACAATGGGTAGGTAGGGATGTACCATTATTCACCAGAAAGTATTATGCAAAATAATGGATGAACACTTTTTAGGGTTCCGTACCCAAAAGGGTAAAACGGGAACCCTATTACTGAGACTTCGCTGTCCGTCTGTCACCAGGCTGTATCTCATGAACCGTGATAGCTAAAGAGCTGAAATTTTTACAGATGATATATTTCTGTTGCCGCTATAACAACAACTACTAAATAAACAGAATAAAATAAATATTTAAAGGGGCGCCCATACAACAAACGTGATTTTTTGCCGTTTTTAAAAAAATGGTACGGAACCCTTCGTGCGCGAGTCTGACTCGTACTTGGCCGGTTTTTAAATTAAATCTAAAATGAGGTAAGCACGCATACCAAGACTAGTCTACTGTCTTATTTCATACGCGAGAGAGGGACAAAATTGACATATTCCGTGACTTAAGTCTTGTCTTGGCGCACCTACAACTACAGGTCATAGTTCACTACGCGTGTCCTTCACGGTTCAGCGAACACCTTTTAGTTAATAAATACGTATTTTTGCAAACCATACTTTTCATGTGATATTTGACAGATAGAGCTTATTGATATTCCTATTCTTATTTGGATCGCATAGTACATACGTACATACTTTATTCCTAAGAGAAAACAGATTTATACAATTTTACGTATACAGGGTAATTCAGAAGTTCGAAATGATACTTTGTCGCTTGCATCAGTATCGGGTACACAACTAAATGATATAAAAAAATAATCGAAATTTGACCATGAATGTCCAATTTTTTTTGTTAAATTTGCATTATTTCGGACTTCTCATACTCCCTGTACAAACGAATATATCATACCACATTACTATTCTCATCATTAAATGTATACAATGTGCTTTAAAATGTATATACTAACCTTAGAATACGTCCTCTACCTTATTGTACGGAATTATGTAAAGTCAGAAATAAATGTTCATATTTTATGCACCGAGTTAACTTCTTGGCGCATCTTTAAAATCAGTTGTTACTTTTGAACTCCCTTTGACCTAAAGATAAACACAACATAAGGGATTTGCGACCTGAAGGGCAGTGCTTAGGGTTGTCAAATCTTAGAAATATTTTTTTTTTTTACAAATTGACTATTTTAAACACTGATGTCACGTATATAAGATACTGTGAAGTGGATTGCGTTCTTGTTATAGGTATTATGAAACAGCCCCCTTACTGCCACCTGTCATGCGGCAATGTTATTTCAATATTACTTTCAGTTTTGACAGTTAAATCAGTACAAAATCTGTCAAAAATTTACAGTAACTATTAAAACAAAGATATTTTAAGGCCCTACATAAATATATAAAAAAAAGTAAAGTACAACCAATTTGACTTTTTGTTTCGACATAATGTCGAATTAGAGATGATGTCGATCATGCGAGAATTGGGCCCCTGGATGTATAAATCTACATTGTAATTAATTCTATATTTTGAAGAACCATTAAATATTCATAAAATTTTGTACCATTAATATAACATCTGCCACACTTTAAAAATAACTATAATCACATCACACCAAAGAAGGTTCTCCATAGACACCAGAAAACAAAATAGCATTGCATTTTCTCAATATAATGAGGAATACAAACTCCTTGTTGACTTCGAAACGCTGTCCTAGCAGCCTATCCTCTAAACCAACGACAGTAGAGGCAGCAGCCACAGTCCCTTCTTCTGTAACCTCCACAGCTACATTCTGTACTGCAGACGACACAAATAACGGCCGATCGCTCACTCCAGGTAATTGGGCCTTCTCTGTATTGAAAATCGAGTGAATACCCCCATATTGCATCGGCGTAATCAAATCTATTCGCGACGACAACGTAAATCTCGGTATAAATGTATCAATTTCCGGTAAACTCCCATCGATTCTGAACTCCGTCATCCAGTTCAAAGGTTTCGTTGCTAAGTTGTTTAATAGCTTCTTTATCGGTATACCGTCGTACGGTAGGAGTATTAACATTGAGAACTGTTCGCTGTTACCGTAAGTCATTTCCAAGACCTGTGCCTCAAGTTCGTCTACATCTCCAGCATAATGTGGTGCTTTGTGGTACATCATATTAACGGAGCCAATCTCCTTTCCTTGGATGTTATAAAATGCTTCTTCTTTAGTTTGCGTAGGGTCGAATGGATGCGTCCAATTGGCTTTAAAGTATAAAGAGTCTAATAATATCATGCGCAGATTCTCCAAGTCTTGGGGTTTCACTGCGTTTAGTATGTGACCGTCTGTTGCGTAGCATATAAGGTAGTTAATATCACTCGCTAGCTTAGTTGTATTGTCTGTTTCAACTCGGTAAACACTTGTGTCATAAAGTTCGGCGGAATCACAGAACTCCCTGTGAATCTCGACCTCGCACGCTGCATACATAGTTGTGAACGCTTTGAGCGTAATATCACCGTAGTTCGATTTGAGTAAACTGCTCGTTGCTGTGTGCAGACATTGCGTGGATCTTAAGTCTTCAGGAAGCTGTAGTCCTCTCACTAATTCAGTAAACGTATCGCCGGAAGATCCTTCAGCTAATAACGCGAATAAACTCCACACGGACGGTGGTGCTAATGCCATGTTTTTAACGCCAAAATTCTCTTGAAACGCGTAAGTATTGTCCAATAATTTCAACGAGAACTGGTTCACTGGTGCGAAGTCTATTATGTTGGACGGTGCGGCGGCGACCGCACCTATCATCGCGATAATGGTCCACATCTCCGTGTGTTAGGTGTGATAATCGCGTGTGAGCTAACACGTGCGTCGCGGCCCGTGTCTATAGTTTAACTGGTTAGGTAACGAAACGGCGGCTTTATTAAACTGTATAAAATGAGATGTAGTTAAGGTAGAGGGATGTTTTATCAATTGTCGTGATACGAGGTCGACATGTTGACAACTGCAATTTTATGGGGAATGCATTAAGTATGGAATTCTCTCATATTTAGTATAATTTGAGGACAAAGACAGCCTCGACGGTTGTTTAGAGCGCTGGCCGCTGGTTTTAACGTAGCACGCGCTTGCGGGTTCAATTCCCATGAGCACCGATGTTGTGAAAGCCTGCACTAGCGAGGCTTACTTTACATGGCAAAGCCGACTGCTCGATGATTACGAGTTTTAGAGAAACGGATGTAGAGTGGCAAAACGGAAGTGTTCCATGAACTATCGAATTACTAGACTCTCGATCTTGCAGCCTGATGTATCGATTGAAAAGGCCCTTAGGAGAACGCTAGGCCCGGAGTACACTGGGGCGTCAGGACGCGCGCATTAAAATGTTGGCCCTTACTTAAACGAACTTCTTTTTTTACGAAAGGTGTGAAATTTAAAAAATTGATGGAATAAGATGAGGAATGGCTCCACCTGCGGTTAGCGGGTATTTCAGCCAGTATCAAGTAATTAATAGCAATAGCATAAATACATATCATCACGCCTGTATTCCCAGAAGGGGTAGGCAGAAGTGCACTGCAGTGCGCCCACACTGTGCCGATGTATTTTGGTTCCAATGTAATACGGGGCGAGCCTATTGCCATTATACCGGGAACATTCCCCCTCAATACGGGGAAGATTTGGGCCATAGTCCACCACGCTGGCCCAGTGCGGGTCGGGTGAACTTCACACGCCTTTCTATAGACGTTCAGGTTTCCTCACGATGATGATGATGTATTACTGATGTATTACTTTTTACCATAGAAATGTAATCTCTATGTGTATTAACACAGAGCACGTTTTGGTAGTGGCAAAAATTTGGACACCTCCGCATGAGAACGCCTTTTTTGCAGAAACCGAAACGGATCTCATTTACAAAACAGTTGTAAAATTAACTTGTGTGGTATTTTTTATTGTATCGTACGCAAGTGTAGGTATTATGACGGCATCACAATAATATTTTTATAACATGTCAATGATTGTACGTTTTTAGGGTTCCGTACCTAAAGGGTAAAACGGGACCCTATTACTAAGACTCCGCTGTCCGTCTATCTGTCCGCCTGTTACCAGGTTGTATCTCATGAACCGTGAGAGTTAGACAGTTGATTTTTTTTCTGAGATGATGTATTTCTGTTGCCGCTAAAAAAAAGAATGAAATAAATGTTTAAGTGGCCTCCCATACAATAAACGTGATTTTTTTTGCTCGATATTGATAATATTCACAAAATATTTAGTTATATTCACTTCATAAATAATTAATTAAATTAAAATAATACACATATTCAAGGGGAGCTCCCATAAAACATACGTGATTTTTTTGCCGTTTTTATAGATAATGGTACGGAACCTTTTGTGCGCGAGTCCGACTCGCACTTGACCGGTTTTTTGTTCACGATTTTATAAAAGCGTGGTAAAAATCGTGTATGCATTATGTAAAAATGTTTAATTCGCGTGTGTTCAATTAGGGAAGTATGCGGAACTATTTATCAAAGGTGATATTTGATGGAGAACTCGACAAATTGGTAGGTAAAGTAACAAACAGCTGCCGATAACTTCTCATACTTTTTAACTGACTTCAAAAAGGAGGAGTGAAAGAGGAGTTTGGAGTCGGTGCCAATTCATATTGTGTTTGCCAAGTCGGTCGTAGATTGGCACCTACTCCAAATGTAATAAATTGTAAGGTTTTGAGTAGCTTTTTAGTGCACCCAGTTTGGGCAAGTGAATTAACTAGATTTTTTTAATGTACTCTGTGTGCTAATATATAAATATTCCAGCTATGTATTTGAAGTAAGTCTTGGCGATTTAAAAAAGTAAATTTAAAAATTCATTTAAAAAAACTTTTTAAAAACAAGCTTTTATTTAATTGCCCTTAGTTTTCGTGTTCCCCTCAGCAAGCCCTTTCATTTGATACCCATATTGTGGTAATGCTGAAAAAATTACTATTCCGCCATCTTGGATGATCCGCCATATTGAAATTAGGATGACGTCACATAGCTAAGCATGCATTGTCATGCAAAGTAAGCGTGTATACCAAATTTCAACTCAATCGGTTAAAGATATCTGATTTAAAATTCAGTTGCAAGATTCCACCCGGACATACATTGCAAGTTAATATAAAGCTTGTAATAATAATAAAAAAAACCCTTACAGAGGAAAAGATCTGGCCGGAAACGATTTTCTCGATTGAGGTCGCACTTTGATTCGGTAGTAGTATTTAAGGTAAACCAATTTAATGTAAGCGCCGCTGTAGGCCGATACCGTGGAGATATTATAACAGAGATGGCATTTCGAGCTCACGCTGCGGTAATTTTTTCAGGTATATCTGACTCCGCCATCTTAGTTTTCCTATATATTTGCCGTATACTACAGGTGTATGAGATAACAACAATGGCGGTAAAATCGCCGCAGAGCTATACGGAGAGTGGAGTAGTTATGGGTACTCTAGATACTCTATGACCGAAATAAAGCATATAATTTGACTTTGACTTTGATCTTGAATATCTTTGTAAAAGTCTCGTGCCAAAATTATCTTGTATAAACGCATTTCGTTGAAACACATGCTGTTTTAGTGAATTAATAGAGTTCCCTTGGTATTTGCGAAAAATCACGAGGCATGTTAACGCGCCTGTGTTTGACCCGACAGGATTGAACCGGTGCAGTATAACTAGAGCTATACGGCCTCCACTTAAACTTTGCCAAGCGATTCTTAATTGACCTACCTATAAATACGTTAACCTTTTCAAGTTCAACTAAATAGTGTCCAACAAAAGGGATTTTTTTGGCCGAATCCAAAACCTAGCCTATAAGGTTTCTGCTATAACTTTCGGCAAAAACCGCACAATTGTTCAATTCAGGAAATGTAATATTATATTTTGCCTTAGCATTGGTTTAAAAAAACCGGCAAAGGGCGAGTCGGACTCGTGCACCAAGGGTTCCGTACCATTATCTATAAAAACGACAAAAAAAGTCACGTTTTTTGTATGGGAGCCCCCTTAAATATTTATTTTATTCTGTATTTTAGTTGTTGTTATAGCGGCAACAGAAATACATCATCTGTGAAAATTTCAACTCTCTAGCTATCACGGTTCATGAGATAAAGCCTGGTATCAGACGGACGGACGGACGGCGAAGTCTCAGTAATAGGGTTCCCGTTTTACCCTTTGGGTACGGAACTCTAAAAACTGTATTATTATAAAAACTAGTCCTAGACCAGTTTTTACAATAATTATTTTGATTCTTTGTAAATATTTAAAAATCAATTCCGACGTTTGAAAGGCAATCTTTACTAACCGACAAAAAATCGATAAATGTTCGAACGGCCAGATTTTTCTGCGTCGTTTGGTATATATAACTCTTTTAACCATTTTTGTCACTTCGTTAGGACTGCCTTTCAAGCGTCGATTTGATAAGCTTGTCTGTGGCTCTAACGAATTATTGCCGCATTTAAAATCGACGTATTTATTAATGTTATATATTCTGTACATATAAATATAACAAAATTAAATAACGTTTGTAGATTTGATTGCTTAGCCACATACCGGATTGTTTTATTACACTCACTCATGTATCAATGATCGTCAAAAGTTATCGATGAAGAGATGTGCCACATCTCTAGCAAACATGCACTCGACGTCATGACTTTGAATGAACCAATCAAAATGCGTTGTCGTTTCATCTGCCCCGCAGCGTCAATATTGCAATCTCACCAAAAAGTGCAATAATACTACGTCTATGCTCTATGGTCTGTGTAGTTAGCAAATTCTGTAAATTTAATCGTATTCACTATGCATTCTTGACATTAGTCTAGCGCCATCTATCGACACCAAGTCATTATTAGTATTGATAATATTTTACTTGAAATTGGTATGGTGATACCTTGTGACTGATGTTTGTCACATTTCGCCGAAGGCAGCAATTTTGGCCGGTTAAAACCGAAACCGAAGCAGAAACCATAGTTGTGGTTTCGGTTTTGGCTTTCAGTCAACCACTACCGATTACGCCAATCAACAAATAAACGAATCTTCACCAGTGAACGTACCAAGGTTGTGATATGGAAAGGGAACCATCAAATAACAGTTTACTGTGTCATGGACCGTGGACGGAACTTCCTTACATATGTGGGTTAATACCTTAATCCGGCTCAGACAGAGGACGAATGTGGTTTTAACGTACTTTAGAAACCATTAATAAGACGTTTTTAAAAATCATATCAGCTTAAGTGCAGCACTAAAGTTTAAACATTAAAGTTTTACTCTAACGTATGTACACTGTGGCGTCAGCGCTCGCGCGTAATTATGGTTCCGTACCTAAAAAGGAAAAAACGGAACCCTTATAGAATCACTTTGTTGTCCGTCTGTCGTCTGTCAAGACCCTTTTTCTCAGAAACGCGTGGAGGTATCGAGTTGACATTTATACCAGAGATTCTAGTCTGCGGTCCCTTCGTGCCCTAAAAAAATCAAAATTTATAAAAAATACTAAATTAAAAATTATTTATAAAATTATTAAAGAAAAGAAAATAAGGACAGCAGTCGCCATTTTGTCGTTGTTAGTGTACTTCGTCGTGCGTCTGAGTGCATTTTTCACTCAACCTTTGCAAATAAATTTTATTTCCATTTCTTGTTTTGCCTACCTAACTGGGTTAGAATTGACATCTATGACGTCACAATATGGCGCAAAGTTGATCCTATTCTCATTTGAAACGCATAGTACTACCCTATCTAATAGTAGCTCCAAGTCTAATTCCGCGCATCAAAATGTTATCCAACACTAAAATTAACTGTATTGACTCATAGAGTTCATTCTTCAATGAAATGACTTTGACAGCGCGAGCGATCGTGACGTAAAGGGGCATGGCGTATCACAGAAATTCAATCTTTATGCATACTGTCACAAAGTTAATTTTTGTAATGGCAATTTTTCGGCGATTTTTCCGCCATTGTTAGTATCTGATGTACCTGTAGTATACGGCAACTACATGGGAAAACAACAATGGCAGAGACAGATAAACCAGAAAAAATTACCGCAGCGCGGGCTTGATATGGCATCTCCGTTATAATATCTTCATGCGGCATAGTCATACCATTTGTCATCTTAACAATGTCATTAGTATACCTACAACATGTTTCCTGCTTCCACATCACTCGTCCAAGATCTGCCTACAATCGTTTTCCTGCAATGTTTTCCTCTGACGGAAGAAAATTTAAATAACTCAATAAGCAACCTCGGTCGTTCTTACATTGAGGTTAATTTGAACCTATATAGTGTGTTTCAGAACCGAAATAATACTTTAACGTTTGCATCAGTATCGGCTATACAACTGAATGGTAGAAAAAAACCACGAAATTCGACGATGTTTTTCCAACTTATTTTTCGTCGTTAATTTGTATAAATCGTAATATCTCGAATGTTAAATCTGCATTTTCTGTTATGTGACTATTGGTAGTTGCCCCTCATGTAGTTTACACTGCTGAATAGGGTTATGGATGTACCCAAAGGCCAGAACACGACATCTGTGACAAATATTAAAAGGTCTATAACTCAGAAACTATGATAGTTATGTATAAAGCAACCATGGAGTTTCTTGCCCATTCTTCTCCATAGGAAATGCATTCCGGTAGAGCTTCTATTTTTATTATTTATTGACGATTCATAAGTGCCTGTATTGGTCTATATGATTAAAAAATATTCTGATTCTCTGATTCTAAACTGTCTTCACTAAGCATCCACATACGAGCTACCCAATATATATACGTACCCAAAATATTATTTCGGACTTTTGAAACATCCAAATATCTCAACATGGCGCTTGAGTCCCTTCGTCTTTGACTTGTCAATAAGGATTTAGCAAAAAGCTGTCAATTTGACATTACAAACTGACACTTCAATTGTATTTATATCGATAGATGCTCGTTAAATCTAGACCCAATAATATAGTGATCTGAGCGTTGACAAATAGTCTAACCAACAGACAAACAGCTAATTTTTATTTCAAAAGGTCGCAACATCAAGTTAGGCAACTGATACGATGGCATTTGACCTCATACGTGTTGTAAAGATCCCGCTAAGTGATCAATCGTGCCTCTTTATCAATTTGTTGTTAAGTACTGTGACAGAGAGAAATTCGCTTGGAGTTTATGTCATGTTATATTGACTAATTATAATATAACCCGCAGTTAAACGTGTATTACTATCAGTGATCATTAATCGACGGGACAGCCGCCTTACTAACAAATTTTGGCAATACCAAAACAAACTCTGTGTTAATACACATAAAGATTGAATTTCTATGGTGAAAGCCTCGCGACTATGTGTCAAAATTCACTCGAGCTGTCAATGACATTTTTGTTGTAGAATGAACTTTTTGCATAAGTCAATACAGTTCGTTTTCGTATAGCGAAAACATTTTCAGCGTGTTGATGCCCCAGGTTATTACTCGTATAAGGTACAAGTGGATACCCGGCGTGTCATCATCAGCCGGTGTCAGTCCACTGCTGGACGTAGGCCTCTCCCAAGATGCGCCACTGAGCCCGATCTTCGGCTCTTTTTCTCCAGTCACTGCCCACCGCTTTGCGTATGTCGTCGCTCCACCTGGTCACAGGACGTCCTACGCTACTTTTGCCGATTCGCGGTCTCCACTCTAAGACAAGTCTACCCCAACGGTTATCAGTCCTGCGGCAGATATGACCGGCCCACTGCCACTTCAGTTTGCTAATCCGTTGAGCTATGTCGATAACTTCAACGGATTAGCAAACTGAAGTGGCGTGTGCTACTACGCAAACAAAGAAATGCATTTTGTTTATTTGGTCTAAAATAGCAGTGGTAGCCGAGTGGTCGAACGCACTCCTTGCAATCAAAGTGTGCATTATCAAATCCAGACTCACACCTCTGGGTTTTATGTGTGAATCTCATTTTCATCCGAGATTATCACTTGGTATGAAACGGTGAAGGAAATCATCGTGAGGAAACCTGCACGTCTGAGGGAGCTTAACTGGTTCTCGATAGATGTGTGAAGTCTGGCAACCGGCACCGGGCTGGCGTGGTGGACTATGGCCTGATACTCCCTCGCATTGAAGGGAGGCCCGTGCCCAGCTGTGGGACGTTAAAAGGGCTTTAGTAGTAGTGGCCTAAAACCATCTTCGCATTATTGGTTGGATGGTTTCAAAGTCTATAACGGACATAGTTAGAAATATTTTTTGTGTTTTATATTTATAGATTTTTTGTTATAACCAGCTAATTATCGCTCATAAATCGAGCGGTATTTTTATAGGCCCATCAACGCCGCTTCCAATGCATATTATTGGCATTTGATTGGATATAATGATTACATACACAATTTAAATCGCGCGGACTCCCACGAGGTAATTATCGAGCGAAGTAGAAGGCCGTTTATCAAACTAGTTAAATATATTTCGTAAAAAAAATATTCGCGATCATCTCTAAATAACCTGATACAGTGGGAACTCCATTGCAATATTTTTTTTGGCACGACTTTATAACCTCTAGAAAGCGTCGTATTAAATTTGATGTAAAGTCACATCACTACATAGTCTAAAACAAAAGTCGCTTCCGTTTCCGGCTATCTGTCTGTCCCTACGTATGCTGAAATCTTTAAAACTACTCAACGGATTTCTATGCGTTTTTTAATAGATAGAGTGATTCAAGTGCAATGTCTTAATAAATAATTTGTCAAGTTTTTGTGCACATTGACTAAAATATAATAATATATGTTGGGGGTGTCGGGAAAAAAGCTGTTGTAGCTGAGTGATCAACGCACGCTTTGCAATCAAAGTGCGCACGTCCAAACCCTGGCTCGCACCTCTGAGTTACATGTGCGAATCTAATTTTCATCCGAGATTATCACTTGCTAAGAAACGGTGAAAGGAAACTACGTGAGGAAACCTACACGTCTATAAAAAGGCGTGTGAAGGTCACCAACCCGCACTGGGCCAGCGTGGTGGACTATGGCCCAAATCTCCCTCGTATTGAGGGGGAATGTGCCGGGTATAATGGCAATAGGCTCGCCCCCTATTACATTGGGACCAAAATACATCGGCGTAGTGTGGGCGCACTGCAGTGCACCTCTGCCTACCCCTTCGGGGAATACAGGCGTGATGATGTGTCGGGAAAAAATAGTCATCTGGGACCTTTCAACGCAAACAATGTCTTAACCTTTTGAGATATAAAAATGTGAATATTGATCTCATTGGTAATTATGAAGAGACACAGATTTGTTTCGATTTATTTCAATAACTATACATGTTAGAACAATGAGACAAAGACTCGCTTATAGATAAAACGTTTCGTTTTCTGACTATTAAGAAGCTATTTATGTGAGTATACTCAATTTTAAGATACAAGCAAAAATGCAGAAAATCATCTCTATAGAAATTGTGAAGGAATAGATATTTGTCTCCACTTATCTTGATAACTAAAAGTGTTAGAAAAATAAAACTGAGACTGGCTGATAGAGAAAATGTTTGGCTTTCGTGTAGTATACATAACTCAAATTAGCCAAGATGTCACTTAACGACTCTGTAGCAATCGGACGCTCGAAATCTAGTCACCACACGATGAGAAGTGTGGTCAAATCTTTATATACTGTTTATTGATTGCCAATAAACATGTTTAATTTTAATTTAATCAATAGATGACCCCTATTACCTGTTCAGTTTTGCAACTATCTGGCGCCTGTGTATCTACTTTGGTATGAGGCAACGATGCGCGTGAGTGGATTGGACGTTAGGTGATGTCATTTTAATTGCTACACATCATATTGAACCAGCTAGGAATAAATTTGCGGTAAAAAAAAAACTTCGTCTCATTTTATGTTAACTACACAATACTCATGCAATCGGTAAGATATTATTTTGATCTTCAGATACACCTGTATACAGGGTGTATCAGAAGTCTGATACACCTGTATACAGGGTGTATTTTAACAGGGTGTATAAAACTTTTTGGTACATATCAGCTACCGCATAGCTGATATGTGATAGTGAAGGTAGACGATACCTAACTATCATAGTTCCTGAGTTAGAGACCTCTGAATGTTTACCACAGGTATCGTGTTGTGGCTTTAGGGCACAATTCCAGCCCTTTTGAATAGTCCAAACTACATCAACGAGAGGCGACAACTAATATTCAGAAAACAACTTAAAAATCTTGTTTACGACTAGAGATAGGTTCAGCTAGCTAAAGTTTTTCGGACTTCTGATACATCCTGTATAAAAAGATGTGACACATAACGCCAAATAGTTATGTTTATCAAGGGATCACGGATGCGTTGCCCTTGACACGGTATCTATAAAATTTTAATTATACACATATAATTTTTGCTCAGTTTTGAATTTTAAATTTATTTTGGAATAAAACTATTTTACGAATTTTATCGCGTTTATTTACTATTTTATTTTCCCGATGTTTTGGCTGCTTTACAGCAACCATGGTCACGGGGGGACTGAGGTGTTAGACGTCCTGATGTCATAGTTAATAACTGGGTACCCTCATATTTAGTTGTTGTTTGCGGTCCGATCCACGCAGAAAGTGCTCACAGTGTCTTGAGGTCTTGCAATGGTACGCTTGGTTTTGGATTTAATCATATTAATTACTGGATCCCAAGTTGGTGGTAGCACCCAGCCATCTTCCCTATTGAAATTAGGATGTTTTATTTAAAATAGTTTTATTCCAATGTATTCGGGTAAATATAAGAAAACAATATTTTTAAATTTATTACTAGGTATAACGACTACAAACAAGTATCGCTTCCCGCTGTCCCTATGTACGCTTAAATCTTTAAAACTACGCAACGGATTTTGATTCAAGAGGAAGGTTTATATGTAATAATACATGATAAACACTGATAATTTTAGGTGGCGCTGCTTTCGTATGTCACTAATTCTAAGGTTGTACGAAGTTTGCCGGGTCTGCTGTTATAATTATAAATGTTAGTAATACACTATTATCATGCCTTTATTTTCCGAAGGGGTAGGCAGAGATGCATTGCAGTGCACCAACACTTGGCAATGTATTTTGGTCCCAAAACGTAATAGGAAGCGAGTCTATTGCCATACAGGGCACATTCGCCCTCAATACGAGGGAGATTTAGGCCATAGTCCACCACCCTGGCCCAGTGAGACTTGGTAAACTTTACATGCCTTTCTATAGACGTGCAGGTTTCCTCACGATGTTTTCCTTAACCGTTCAGCAAGTGGGAATCATTATTGAAGATGACATTCGCACATAATAATTTCAGAGGTGCGGGCTCGGGACGTGAACTTGCACCTCTTACGTTCAAGCCAGGCGTTCTACCAACAAGCGTAGGTAGTTAGTTAATAAAAAGGGGCCAATGGCGGGGCGCTGTGTCTGGTGCGCCGACACAGCGCCATTCTTGGAGGAAGCCTGCATAAGGCTGCTGTTGCGTCGGGGCCGTGGAAGATTGCGTTTCGCGTTCCCATAGCCCCGACTCCTTGTGACTCGTGGAGGTGCAACGTTGGTTTTTAGTGGGTATGCGGTCTCGTGCTGTGAGTCCCACATACTCCCTTCTATCCCCCCCGAGGATAGAAGGGAGATGCATAAAGCATTTTCCAACGATGGAAAACAAAAAAAAAAAGGTAGTTAGTTAATAATATTATCTTTCCGATCATATATTATAATATTATTTTGTGTGGGTGTTATCTGTAAGCGACACAAATCGAAATCAGTCCTAAATACCTTAATATAGAATGTATTACGCAATGACGTGAAAAAAATACTTTCTGTCAATAATTTATTTGCATAAATATTTAGCTATACGGGTGCCGCTTAGTATTCTGAAACCGTTGACACAGATTAAAAAGTCCCAGCCAAGTGTGAGTCGGATTCGCGCGCAGAGTGTTCCAAACAAACTTGGTAGTAAATATTTCGCCCATCACGGAAATAGAGTAGCGAAGATTTTTTGAAAAAAAAAATTGTGTTTTACAGATTTACGGTTTTTGGTTTTTCCCCTTTACTTGTGCTTTAAGACATTGCTTCTTGCCAAATTTCATGATTCTAGGTCCACTGGAAGTACTCTATAGTTTTTAGTTCCCATACGAGTTTCGAAATATGCAGCAGAAAACGGCCGTAACTTAGAAGTTTTAGATTTGTACAACACCAAGGGAATGCAGACGTAAGTATTTGATATTAATTCATACATCCTCGCGTTCCCGAGAAAAAGGGCCTTGATAGATAGATAAACGTACCTACCTACAACGAAGTGATCTTATATGTGTTCCATTTTCCTTTTTGAGGTTTTTGTATATATATATATATATATATATATATATATATATATATATTCCTTCATTCGGACATGGCAATATTTCTTTAGTTATTCGTAAATTTTTCTTTTGTTCCACTTTTGCGTGTCCGTTTGCCAGGTGGCAAAGACCTCCTCCAATCTTCTCCATTCTGGCCTTTCTATGGCCACTCTACCCCATGGTATTCCCGCTACTTGTCTTATGTCATCGTCCCATCTTCTATGTGGTCTACCTCTCTTCCACATTCCATCTCTTGGGTACCATTGTGTGGTTATTTTACTCCATTTATCCTTTCCTCTGATCATGTGGCCTGCCCATTTCCACTTTTGTCTCTTTATTTACAGAGTTATGTCCTGGACATTAGTCTTGCTTCTAATGGTGCTGCTCTTAACTTTGGCTATTCTTTTAATCCCAGTCATACTCCTTTCCATAGCATGTTGGCATACGGAGAGTTTATTTGTTACGTTTTTTGTTAAAGCCCATGTTTCGCTCCCATATATAAACACAGGTAGGATGCATGTGTTAATTAATTTGCTTTTCATTGAGATGTGTAGATTCTTGTCTTTCATTACTTCTTAAAAAAAGGAACCCTCCTTAACCTCCTTTACCTCAAAAGGTACGGTACGGTAAAGGTAACCCTAAAAATGGATGAATTTCGTTGCGGTTCACTTTATTTAGAAATATGTAACACTTATATTCGTTATATCAACTTTAGGAGTCGCTTATATATAATGATGGCTAAATATTATATTATACAGTTTTTTAGCGCAAAATATTGTTTTACCAATCGTTCTTAAGAGTCGGCTAAAATTAAGACACTAATTCGGCGAAGCATACATTTAGGAAACTGAAGCTATACTTAATATTATATTAGCTGACCGGCCAAACTTCGTACCGCCTTTGAATTAGTGACATAGCAGCGCCACCTACCAGGCCCAATTGTGAATCTAAACCATCCAGGAACTCAATGAACTATACACACAAAATTTCATCCAAATCGGTCCAGTCGTTTAGGAGGAGTTCAGTGACATACACACGTACACTAGAATTATATATAATAAAGATAATTGAATCATTAAGTAACTTTTGGAAAAGAGTAGGTAACTACAGAGTTTCTTGCCCATTCCTCTCTATAGTAAATGCATTGACGAATGGGTGAAGAATCCTGTAGATAAAACAAATCTGAGTCTGATTATATCGTGATGCCATCTACGCAAAGTTGTTTTGCCAATCCGCTCTACCATGAGACATGTAAAGTAAACATTAATTTAGTTCCATACTCTACGTAGAGGTGTCACTGTTGACATTTTAGTACTTCCATACTCGACAAATATTTATTTGTTTAGATTGGGGCCTTACTTCACCTAGTCAAGGTCCCAAGTCTAAAATCAAAATAAAAAAAAAATCGTGTAGGCCAAAAAGCACTTACAATTAGATTCTACCACCGGTTCGGAATGCTGCTTCCACTGAGAAGAGCCGGTAAGAAACTCAATGGTTACTCTTTTAAAAATGATAAATAGTAAGGATTATGAGTAATACATTCTCAGGAGCAGCAACGCCATGAGAGCAGGAAGCACCTTTGTCTCAATACCATAGAAGAATTATACTCACGCAGTCTAATATTAGATACAGATTTTGGCATTACGCTTAGGAAGCTAGTATAAGGTGCGCCTACTCCCACTTACAGCATAAGGATTATTCTCAATCACAAGTGGCTATAGAAATAATTGCTTTTGATTTTGATTTTACCTACTCGTATGCATTTGAAGTAAATTTTGGAGATTTTACAATAATAAATAAAAAAAAAAATTGGCCCACTGAGTTTTTTGTCGGATCTTTAGATAAGAAAAAAAATGCCAATTGGTTAGTGGGGTCACTTGGCACGGTCTATTAACACCGGAGATATGATATAAGGGTCGAATTAACCTTCTCCTTATTGGAGTCTGTTAAAAATCTATCTAATAATATGATTTCCGTCTATCATACCATTACTATATCATACCGTTAGTACCTATGGTATAACGAAATCACGTTTATCTGACTCCGCCATTGTTATTTTCCCATATAGTTGCCGTATACTACAGGTACATGAGATAACAACGATGGCGTAAAATCGCCGCACATTGGAACGGCTGCACAGATTCACGGGACTTTCAGTGGCAGATAGCTGATGTTATAAGGGGGAGCTTAGGCGATTTTTTAGTTTTTCTAAATTCCACGCAGCCATAGTCGCAGGTAAGAGCAAGTTTAATATATACAGGGTGTCGGGTAGGAGATTTAAATCTTCCCTCGCTACTGTAAATAACATAATGTTTCACATCTGCCAGGCGTCCCGCGACGGCTACTGCTTTTTTTTAAAGTATAAATCTGCAACCAGTCCCTTAACTGCCGCAATGTTTTTTTACATTATTTACAGTTTTTGACAGTTAACTCAATACAAAATCTGTCAAAAATGGACAGTTTCTATTATAAAAACAGTACTTAAAGAGGTGGTGATAAGACCCGAAATACCTCGTAGTAAGTAGAGTTGTTAATTAAGAGAATAACTTTCCGTATTTTTCATTTATTGTGTATCGATATGAGATATGTAATATCTATCTAACTGCCGATCACATATACTATTATATGTATATATTCAGCAGTGTTAACTACATTTATGAGGGGCGACTATTAATATTTACAAAACAGCACTTGAAAATTTTACATAGGGTTTGAGATACTACGAGTTATAGAAATTGTCGTAAAGTCGAATTTCGATCAATTTTTATACCATTAAATTGTTTACACGATAGTGATGCAAAAGTCAAAGTATTATTTCGGACTTCTGAAACACCCGGTATAGATGTGTATTCATTGAATTAGTTGCTGTTATTGATAACTTGACTTATCCTAACTAACTACAGCCCTTTTAACGTCCCACTGCTGCTGGGCACGGGCCTTCCCTCAATGCGAGGGGGATTCAGGCCAAAGTCCACCACACTGGCCCAGTGCGGGTTGGCAGACTTCACACATCTATCGAGAACTAGTCAGTTCCCTCAGACGTGCAGGTTTCCTCACAATGTTTTCCTTCACCGTTTCATAGCAAGTGATAATCTCGGATGAAAATTAGATTCGCACATAAACCCAGAGGTGCGAGCCGGGGTTTGAACTTGCACCCTTTGGTTCCAAGGCGTGCGTTCGACTACTCGGCTTCCACTGCTATAGATAACATATCCTATTATATTTTATTCATGTTGTAACGGAAGAAGAATTAGTATTGGCCCAAGTTTTGGTACCATACGGTCTCGACTCGGCGAAGTCTTCTCCGACGAAGGTAACATAAATTATT
This sequence comes from Ptilodon capucinus, assembly GCA_914767695.1. Taxonomy (NCBI): domain Eukaryota; kingdom Metazoa; phylum Arthropoda; class Insecta; order Lepidoptera; family Notodontidae; genus Ptilodon; species Ptilodon capucinus. The sequence goes on along the minus strand of OU611830.1, from coordinate 2,432,649 downwards.
TGTAAGAAAACTCAATTAGCAATTTATATTATCAAAGCTGAGGGGCAGACATAATTGATTTTATTTATGAACATGCCGAAGCTAGCAGGTTTCCTCGTGATACTAATTTAAATATTAAGGCCTGGGGCCAGATTTTGGTTTGAAAGAAATCAATCTCTATTAGAGATATGTCGAAACAAAACGAGAAATACGACCAATTTGACGTTTCGTGTCGACATATCGATTACTCATTAAAAGATAGTAAAGTACAATATTGTATTTTTGATTTTACAAAATCATTTAAAATATGGTATACTTATCAAATATTGAAATAAAACTATTTTACGGATTCTATCGCGTTTATTTACTTTTTTATGTTCCCGACGTTTCGGCTGCTTTACAGCAACCATTGTCACGGGGGACTGAGGTGTTAGACGTCCTGATGTTATAGTTAATAACTGGGTAACCTCATATTTAGTTGTTGTTTGCGGTCCGCAGAAAGAGCTCACAGTGTCTCGAGGTCTTGCAATGGTACGCTTGGTTTTGGATTTAATTATATTAATTACTGGATCCCAAGTTGGTGGTAGCACCCAGCCATCTTCCCTATTGAAATTAGGATGTTTTTTAATTTCAATGGCCTCACGTATCATCCTTGGTCGGAATCGGATAGGTATCAATCAAATAGGTTTAAATTGGGTCCATTATATACCTCCCGCACACGGGGGCGGCATAACGCAGGCGTAAAAATAAAATACCAGTACCAAAACGAACTCTGTGTCAATATGCATAAAGATTGAATTTCTGTGGTAAACACCACGGCCTCACGCGTCAAAATTCGCTCCCGCTGTCATTTCGTTGTAGAATGAACTTTTTGTCTGTGTTAATACAGTTCGTTTTGCTATGGCAACAAATTGGAGCATAGACGCCTCAGTGTGCGAGTCTTTAGACTCCCTGACAACAAACCATAATTCTTTGTATTAATAAATTGTGTACGATTTTAAAGTGTCAGTGTTACCAGTGCTCGCTTTTCAGATTTAATGAGCTACGAGTTATTATATTTAGTGAAGGGACAACAAAACGGATTTTAAATCCGGAGATTAATCTCATAAAATTGAACAACTAGTTCACTGGAGTTGATATACATCATCACGCCTGTATTCCTCGAAAGGGTAGAGGTTCACTGCAGTGCGTGCCCACACTTCACCAATGTATTTTGGTCCCAATGTAATAGGGGGCGAGCCTATTTTCATTACACCGGGCACGTTCTCTCTCAGCCTGGAGATTTTTGGGCTATAGTCCACCACGCTGAATCAGTGCGCTTCACAGGCTTTTCTGTAGACGTTTCCTCAAGATGTTTTCCTTCACCGTTTCATAGCAAGTGGTAATCTCGGATGAAAACGAGATTCGCACATCAAACCCAGAGGTGCGAGCCGGGGTTTGAACCTGCACACTTTGATTGCAAAGCGTGCGTTCGACCACTCAGCTACCACTGCTGCGGCGACTGCACACCAAAATATTGCCATGACAATAAATCCTAACGTATCCATAGATATATATCCGGCTTTGCCCATCACTAATTATACCACTGGTATTATTAATTGCTCGGAGCAGCAACACTTCCGTAAACTGGGAGGCCATTTTGCGAACCCAAAATCATGCACTTCATTTAATATTATAATGTGTTTACATGGTAACGTATATGGAGGGGTGATAGGCTATTTGACATAAGCGACATTTTTTGGAACGTAGTCCCTTATGGCGCGTTGCGAAAGGGGGCTAGACGGAAAAAAGAGTGATAAGACTAAAAGTGTCGACCGACACTTTTGTAAAAGTTTGTGTGAGAGTAAAAGTTGTAACGACACTTTTGTAAATGTGTGTGTGAGAGTAAAAGTTGTAACGACACTTTTGTAAATGTGTGTGTGAGAGTAAAAGTTGTAACGACACTTTTGTAAATGTGTGTGTAATTTCGATTTCGGTTTCGGTGTCGGTTTCGGTTTCGATTTCGGTTTCGGTTTCGGTGTCGGTTTCGGTTTCGATTTCGGTTTCGGTTTCGGTTTCGGTTTCGGTGTCGGTTTCGGTTTCGGTTTCGGTGTCGGTTTCGGTTTCGATTTCAGTTACGGTTTCGGTTTCGGTATGTGTGTGTGTGTGTTTGTATGTATATACAATTTTTGCTTTTACAACAAATTTTTTGCTTTTTTTACTTCAAAAGGAACTTCGTTCCATCCGGGTGTCCCTTGACACCTCTCAAGTTTTTTTTACTTTACAAGAGAGCATACTCATTCGATGTTGATTCCAGAATGCTGATTCCAGATATGTATATAAGTCAATATCGTCCAAAAGTGTCGCTTCAGTCAAATGGCCTTTCACCCCTTGATGTGTTATATTGCACATCATGATATACGCTATATTGGTTATTCACATTGAAGGCACGCAGTGTATTCATTTACATAAACATTTACAAGTAACTGTACCCGCAACTTCACCCACGTGGACTTTGGGGAAATTACCCGGAAGAATGGGTATTATGTTTTCCCCGCGGAACCGTAATGCTTTTTCTAACATACATATCGTTACTCGCCTTCGTTACTCCTTGGAATATCAGCTGTGCCAGTGAAAGTCCCGTCGAAATCGGTTCAGCCGTTTGAAAGTTTGCCCGGAAGAAACAGACAGACAGACAAAAAAAATTAAAATTGCGTTTTTGTTAAAGGCATCGTATATACTTTCACATGCATCTGGAAAAAGGTGTTATTTTGATTTTACAAACAAACACTTCAATTTTATTCATTTGTATAGATTTTGTAAGTAAAAACTCTTCACAGTGATTTAAATAATGTTGTCGCACTTGTATGTCAAGTATGAAATGTCAGCTGTCATGATGTCAACGTCACAACTCTCTCTATGGCGATTTCAAAAATATAGCAGGCTAGTTGGCGGGAGCGCAAGGATCTCTCTTCTCTAGTATAGTAGTGATCTGTGCTCTTCTCCTTGCAACCGTCTTCGAGGCAGCACGTATTCTGAAGTGGTCGTGGTATCGTTCCTTTGTCTCACTAATTATAATTATTACCTTTAATTCTCAATAATTAATATTATAACCAAAGCGCAGTGACCTACTTACATAATTATTCTAAGTGAATTACTTTCCTACCTCCAATAAATAAAATAAGTAATATACATTAATTAATACACGAATATTGTATAATTGTAACAAATAGCGTAAATTATCCCCTTCGGTGTGTCTCCTGATGTTCATAAATATAATATCAAATACTAACACTAACTTGGGTTTCACAATCCGAAAAAAAGCGAAGAATAATTCCAAACATTTACGGAACAAAGATTAGAAATCGCTTAAAGCTCTTTGTGTGAATTTGGGCTTATCATTTTGGGGAAAGCCGTCCACTGAAGCGAGCCAGTAGCTATTACTATCGGAATTGTGAGTTTTAAGTGAGTTTTTTAGGGTTTTACTGAGTTATTCTAGTAGTTCAAGTGAGTTGATCGACTTGTGGTATCAAATTTAAAAAGAAAATCCCTTATCAATTAGTCAATGACATCACATCTATGTACAAGTAGATAATATGGAAATCGTGAGACATTGAATGTTAACATTTTCTAATACCTCATCACGCCTGTATTCCCCGAAGGGGTAGGCAGGGGTGCACTGCAGTGTGCCCTCACTTTGCCGATGTATTTTGGTCAAGGGGGAGAGCCTATTGCCATTTTATCGGGCACATCCTCCCTAAATACGAGGAAGATTTTTGGGCCATAGTCCACCACGCTGGCCCAGTGCCAGTTGGTGAACTTCAAACGCCTAAAATAATAAATTTCTATAGTAACATGTTGTGATCGTTTTAATCTTGGCACAAAATTTCTTTGCTACTCTCAAAGGGCGTGATTAAGGCATCGATATTTTTTTGTTCGACTTCGAAAAAATTGTGGGTTCTCAATTCAGTGTCCTTCTTTGTTTTTTTTCTGTATTCCCCGTACCTACATGTCCTCATAATAATATCTACATCATTTGTAAACCGATTTCGGAATACATTTTGAATCAATTATTTTGCTAATTGTTAATGGTTTTGTTTTTGCTGCTTTTTTTTTCACCCTTATTTTAATTTTAAACAAAGTTATAATTTTACAGCCCATGTTAAGGATCGAACCGAGAACCTCTCGATGACGCGTCCAGTAACAAATAGGTTATTGACGCTTCATTTGAACTTACTTTGAAAGTTAATATTTCTGAGTTTTAGTGAGTTTTGTATTAGTTTTATTTTATCTTCATTTTACTTCGAATATAAATATTGTGTAAATAAACCTTTTGAAAGTATTTTTTTTTTCTTTTCGGGAATCTGTAGTACGGTTCGTCTTAACAGTCTTAAAGGCCGTGAGAAACGTCCAGGTGTTGTGACAAATTAATCTCACGTCAGATCAATGCTGTAATATAAGGCAACATCCCCTAAGGATAACTTTATATGAAACAAAAACCGGCCAAGTGCGAGTCGGACTCGCGCACGAAGGGTTCCGTACCATCTTATACTTATACTGTTATTAATATTGCTTTCAGTTCTTGCCAGTAAACTCAGTATAGAATCTGTAAAAAAAAATACGGTTACTATTGAAAAACAATACTTAAAGTATTGGTAATGAGAAGGCTGAATAGTCTCATAACCATACGACAAAATCAAGAGATATTATAGTGCAGACAAATTCCTTCACTCATAACTTAACTATTCAGTTTTAATTTCTCAGCGATAAAATAAATACTACTGGACGTATTTCTTGAAGAAAAATCTTATTATTAGCATAATGACTTTGTATAGAGCAGTTTATTACGTAAGTAGAGTTTCTACAGTATTTTAATTCAAACCCAGCTGCAGCACTCGCGGGATAAAGGACTCTACAAATGGCACAAGAGTTCTACATGAAGTAATTTGTATTAAAATATTTGTGTTAATTAAAAATGTAGCTATTAAAATATGTTAGCGGTGTTTTTGTACTGTTTAGGGTTCCGTAACCAAAGGGTAACAGGGTCCCTATTACTAAGACTCCGCTGTCCATCCATCTGTCTGTCTGTCCGTCTGTCACCAGGCTGTATCTCATGAACCGTGATAGTTAGAAATTATATAGTAATAGTTAGATAGTTAGATAGTTAGTTAGTTAGATAGTTAGAAATAGTTAGAAATATAAATTTTCACAGATGATGTATTTCTGTTGCTGCTATTACAACAAATACTAAAAAACAGAATAAAATAAATATTGAAGGGGAATATGAGAGCCATACAACAAACGTGATGTTTTTGCCGTTTTTATAGATAATTGTACGGAACCCTTCATGCACGAGTCCAACTCGCAATTGATTGGTTTTTTAAACAATATTTCTCTATGTGTCTCTACCGTGAATGTTTAAGAATGTTCTTGGTCTCTACGGGGCTTTACCGCCACCTCTTAAAGCATTGTTGTTTCAATAGTATTTGTCAGTATCTGATTTTGTAAAATTAAAAAAAAAAAACTTTTTTAAAACAAGCTTTTATTTAATTGCCCTTAGTTTTCGTCTTCTCCTCAGCAAGATTTTTCATTTGATACCCATACTGTGGTAGTGCAGAAATTACTATTCCGCCATCTTGAATGATCCGCCATATTGGAATTAGAATGATGTCACATAGCTAAGAATGCATTGTCATCCAAAATAAGCGTGTATACCAAATTTCAGCTCAATCGGTTAAAGATAACTGATTTTAAAATTCAGTTGCAAGACTCCACCCGGACATACATATGTTGTCAGTTAATATAAAGCTTGTAAAATTGCTGCAAGACAGGTGCCACCACCTGTCAGTAAGGGGTAAATGGTATGCATGATTGAAACTGACATTTGCACAAAAAATTCCGAGAGGTCCGGCTCGGGATTTGAACTTGCACCCCTTGCGTTCAAAGCGAGAGTTCTACAAACTAGGCTACCAATGCTTTTTACAAGCTTTATATTAACTTGCAATGTATGTCCGGGTGGAATCTTGCAACAGAATTTTAAATCAGTTATTTTTAACCGATTGAGCTGAAATTTGGTATACACGCTTATTATGGATGACAATGAATGCTTAGCTATGTGGCTTCATTCTAATTCCGATATGTCAGATCATCCAAGATGGCGGAATAGTTATTTTTTCTGCACTATAACAGTATGGGTATCAAATGAAAGGGCTTGCTGAGGAGACCACGAAAACTAAGGGCAATAAAATAAAAGCTTGTTTTTAAAAAGTTTTTTTACCATTAATTTTTATCATATCATAATATTACAAGCACAGGGGCCCAATTTTCGTAAAATCGACATCATTTCTAATTCGGCATATCTCGATACAAAACGTCAAATTGGTCGTAATTAATTTTTGGTCTTGTTTCGACATAATGTCGAATTCAAGAGGATGTCAATTTTGCGAGAATTCCCCCGCAGAGCGTGGGCGAGCATACATGAAAGATTCTCTATGCCGCTCATAATACTTCGTCGTGTAAAATACGCGATGAATTTGTTGTCAGTCGACAGATAAGCGGGTCTCTTCCTGAATGAGGCGGCTGGGATGCAGACTTTACAATTCTCAGAGGCATTGAAATTTTCTATACAATTTTTACTCAATACGCCATCACGCTTGTATTCTCTGAAGGGGTAGGCAGAGGTGCACTGCAGTGCGCTCAAACTTCGTCGATGTATTTTGGTCCTAATAGGGAGAGAGCCTATTGCCATTATACCGGGCACATTCTGCCTTAATAAGAGGCAGATTTTGGGTCATAGTCTACCACACTGGCCCAATGCGAGTTGGTAAACTTCACACGCCTTTCTATACACGTGCAGTTTTCATCACGAAGATTTCCTTCACCGTTCAGCAAGTGGTAATCATTGTAGAAAATGACATTCGCACATGAAAATCATCTCAGAGGTGCAGGCCCGAGATTTGAACTTGCACCCCTTACGTTCAATGCGACCGTTTTACCGACGTTTTCAAGTCATATTCGATATCGTCGTCATTTTCAACAGTGATCACCACTTGCTGAACGGTGAAGGAAAACATCGTGAGGTAAACGGCACGTGAGGCACGTCTATAGAAATGACCCAAATCTCCCTCGTATTGAAGGAGAATGTGCCCAGTATAATGCCAATAGGCTCGCCCTCTATTGGGACTAAAATACATCAGCGAAGTGTGAGCGCACTGCAGCACACTTCTGCCTACCCCTTCGGGGAATACAGGCATGTTGATGCATTTATTTTATAATGGTCATATATCTGTCTCAAGCTACTCTGTGCACGTTGAATGTCTACGTGCACCGGGCGGGATATATCTCGTATATACCCCTCCACCCACACGCGATTAAATCCTTATTTAAAGAAGGTTGTTTATGCGATATTATGTTTTAAATTTAACATTTTTTTAGACATCGTTCGCAATATAGAGTTCTTACATAGAGCGAAATATATATCGAGGGGTGACTTAAGTAGACTTAAGCAAAATTTTTGGGCGATATTGACTAATTTACTTAATTGGATTTCTGCATTGAATGAGTATCTATACTCTCCTGTAAAGTTAAAAAAATCACGTTTGTTGTATGGGAGCCCCCTTAAATATTGATTTTATTCTGTTTTTTAGTATTTGTTGTTATAGCGGCAACAGAAATACATCATCTGTGAAAATTTCAACTCTCTAACTATCACGGTTCATGAGATACAGCCTGGTGACGGACGGACGGACGGACGGACGGATAGTGAAGTCTCAGTAATAGGGTTCCAGTTTTACCCTTTTTTTTTTTTTTTTTTTTTATTCCGGGCCTCTATCGACCCGGCCCGCGTGCTCACCTCTGATGTGGGGGTCAGAGTACTTAAAATTAGCCTTAAGTTTAGTGTGTGTAAAATAATTTTTCCAGCCTGGTTTGTTTTATTAATTATAAAACAAACCAGGTTATATTGTTGTAAATGTCAAGAAAATACATGATCATAAAAAAAAAGCAAACCCGTCTAAAAATAACAATGTAAAAAAGATAATAAAATAGCAAAAGGCTATGGACAAGGATAATATACAGCATATAAAACATGATAAAGATTAAAATGACAGAGTTTCCCTACTATCCATTGCGCGGATCCAGCAACCAGAGCCATTGATGCGCAGTGTGGTGTAGGCGGCTGTTGGTCGCTTATTACCAAATAAGTTGGCAGCTGGCCTCTTCAGTTTTACCCTTTGGGTACGGAACCCTAAAAATGTCGTTTAAGTCAAATAGCGCTTCACCCCTCGATATCTTTGAGCATGGCGTTCATGAAAGGGTACGCAGAATCGTTTAGACTGTTTTCAGAACATTGGGCGGAGACTTCAGACACCTAGTCGTTAAGATATAAGGCGTCTGCCGAGGCTTTACGACCAAACTGTAAATTTTTGACCGATTTTGTAGGTACTGATTTAACTGTCAAGAACTAACACATTATCATCACGCCTGTATTCCCTGAAGGGGTATGCAGAGGCGTACTACAGTGCACCCACACTTCGTCGATGTATTTAGGTCCCAATGTAATAGGGGACGAGCCTATTGCCATTATACGGGGCACATTCCCCCTCAATACGGGGGAAATTTGGGCCATAGTGCACCACGCTGGTCCAGTGCGGGTTGGTGAACTTCACACGTCCTTCTATAGACGTGCAGGTTTCCTCACGATGTTTTCCTTCACCGTTCAGTGATAAAGACTGATGTCAAAATTGGACGTGTGACGTATGTTTTTGCCGTGACGAAGACTAAACGACTGTGGCATCAATGAGACCGATTTCGGTAAATTTTTTTTAGTCATCGTGATACATTTAGGTACCTATCAACCCTTTCTAATATCATTGTCCAATATTCTTGATGCTATCTGTACATCCAAGAATATCTTTATCAGTTACAAAACGTGCATTTTCTGTCTCTGTCACACTCGCGCGCGGATGAATGCGCGAGCGAGCACGCACACGCCTCGGTAAGCACCTCTTTGAAAAACCCGCCATGTTAAACGTGAAACTTCAAAGCTGGTTTCAAAATGGCCGGCCTAGTTAATCTGCAGGAAAATTGTTCAGGTAATTAGATTCATGAACGTTGATTTGGGGCTTTGTTCACACGGTGAAGTCGACTGTGGAACAACTAGGTTTTTGAAGTCGGCTTACAAAAGCCGACTTCAAAAACAAAAAAAATATTTATGGAAAAAAAACATTTTTTTTCATAAATATTTTTTTGTATTATGTAACGTAGATTAGTCAAGACGTCACCTAACGGTATTTTAGCAGCAGCAGACTACCAAAATGAACTCTGTTGTAATAAACATAAATATTAATTTATTTGTTTTGTCCTGTAGGCGTAAGCTGGATTCCCAATTCAAATGTCAATCTAGTACTAACTTGCACTGTGGCGGCTAGTGATGGGTAACTCGTCTATTTTATTTGAGGATGACTCAGTGCCTTATTATACCTCAAAGTGCTTACAAGATACACCTCATTAGAGGCGAGACATCGCTCGAAAGCAGAATGGCGACCTGAGGGAGTGAGCTAGCAGGGTATGTGACACGCGGTATTGACATCTCTCTCATACACATAATTTTCTTTCACATACGATACAATTAAATCTTTTTCTGCAACTTTTACATAAGGCGTAAGGAATAACGAGAACGAGTGAGGCAGTTCAATTTGAAATACGAATAATTTATTAAATTTGCTAACATCTGAGGACCTGAAATGAGTCAACATCACGAGGACCTCAAGTGAGTCAACATCATGAGGACCTCGAGTGAGTCAACATCATGAGGAACTCAAATGAGTCTACATTATGAGGACCTCAAGTAAGTCCACATAATGATAAACTCAAGTGAGTCGAAATTATGAGGACCTCAAGTGAGTCAACATAATGAGGAACTCAAGTGAGTCAACATCATGAGGAACTGAAATGAGTCAACATCTTGAGGAACTCAAATGAGTCGACATTATGAGGAATTCAAATGAGTCCACATCATGAGGAACTCAAATGAGTCTACATCATAAGCACTAAAAATGCAACAACGTCATGAGGACCTCAAATGAGTCGCCATCGTGAGGAACTCAAATGAGTCTACATCATTAGGACCTCAAATGAGTCGTCTCATGAGTGAGTGACACATCTCTAGCGGCATCTCGCTTGTTACAATAGTCATTACGATCTAGACCGGAGGGGATTGAGCCTAGATACATACAATGAAGCTGATTGGACTTCAATAGGCTTTGGTTAACATTAGTTTGTGCCTGGATAGACTCTGAGCAAATTTGATTAACCAGAATTCCAATTGATTAAAGTCTCAGATAAGGTTTTGTGGATTTTTAGACTACTTTACTTCTGAATATACAGGATGTATCAGAAATCCGAAATAATATTTTAACGTTGCAATTAAACTATTTTACAGATTTTATCGCGTTTATTTACTATTTTATTTTCGTTTATTGCAAGACCTCAAGACACCGTAAGCACTTTCTGCGTGGATCGGACCGCAAACAACAACTAAATATGAGGGTACCCAGTTATTAACTATGACATCAGGACGTCTAACACCTCAGTCCCCCCGTGACCATGGTTGCTGTAAAGCAGCCAAAACGTCGGGAAAATAAAATAGTAAATAAACGCGATAAAATCCGTAAAATAGTTTAATTTCAATGTATAGTATTCGCGTAAATATAAGAAAACAGTAAATATTTTAACGTTTCGAATGTTTCGATGAGTATGAGATTTAGAGTTTGGTGTGAAAATTTACCCGTCAATATGTTATAGATTGACGCTTGAAAGGCAATACTTACGAAGCGACAAAAAAAACGAAATCAAAAACCATTCGAACGGCCAGATTTTTCTGCGTAGTATCTTCTTCTTTGTCGGTATCACTCTTGTCAGAGTGGTCGTGGTCATCACTTCAGGTATTGGTGGCAAGCTTCACAACACGCCGCCACTCCTCTCTGATGGCCGCCTTCCTCGTGCATTGGAGTAGTGATGATGAACCATTTACTGCCGCTTCTATCTGGTCAGTCCACCTCATAGGCGATGTTCCTCGTGGCCTGGTACCCTCAACCTTTCCCTGGACCACAAGTCACTCAATAGCCACCTCCCGTCGGCGGCATACGTGACCAAAAAAGGTGAGGATACGGGACTGTACCAAAAATGATAAACGCTGTTTGATGCCGAGTTCTTAAAGTATAGACTCGTTGATACGGAATTCAGTCCACGATACTCCGAGCATTCTCCTCCAGTACCACATCACTAGGGCATCTAGCTTCTTCTTCTGCGTAGTATATAAAACTCATTTTACGGTTTTTTGTCGCTTAGTACGGATTTTCTTTCAAGCGTCAATATGTATAGATTCGTCAAGACGTTTAGTAGTCGATAATGAAGGTAAACACAGCTCCCATCGCTCCAGCAGTCGGTAGTCACGTTCCCGCCACGTGCCCGCCCGAAACACAAACACTTTAAAAATACTATCAGTTGTATCGAGCAAACTGTAGGAAATTGAATATCGGCTCGCGGAGTCACGTTTGCGATCAATAGGGATACCACGAGTTTGAATTTTTACAAGCTTTATATTAGCTTGCAACGTATGTATGTCCGGGTGTCCTTGATGCAATTTAGCTAGTCATATTCTAGTTACCATTGATACAAGATGTAATTTTACAAGCTTTATGTATTAACTTGCAATGTATGTACCATTATGTCCGGGTGGAATCTTGCAACTGAATTTTAAATCAGTTATCTTTAACCGATTGAGCTGAAATTTGGTATACACGCTTATTTTGGATGACAATGCATGCTTAGTTAAGTGACGTCATTCTAATTCCAATATGGCGGATCATCCAAGATGGCGGAATAGTAATTTTTTCTGCACTACCACAGTATGGGTATCAAATGAAAGGGCTTGCTGAGGAGAAAACAAAAACTTAAGGCAATTAAAGAAAAGCTTGTTTTTAAAAAGTTTTTTAACATTTTGATTATGTACTCTGTGAAATGAAATTAACTAAATTTATTTTGATATGGCCTGAATCCCTCTTGCATTAAGGGGAGACTCGTGCCCAGGACGTTAAAAGAGCTATAGTAGTAGTATTACAGTAGAGGTTATATTGTCTATGGAACACAAACTAGGAGATACTATTAAACTAATGCAATCTGGGGCCTTACCTATTAAGTTTTGTGGTTTCAATAGTAACTGACAATTTCTGACAGATTTTATACTGAGTTAACTGTTGAAAAGTGAAAGTAGTTAAAGACTTTGCTGCAAGACAGAGCGTGGTAAGGGGGTTGGTTTCCTCACGATGTTCTCCATCACCGTTCAGCAAGTGGTTATCATTATTGAAAATGACGTTAGGACATGATAATCGCAGAGATGCGGGCCCGAGCTTTGAATTCGCACCCGTTGGTTTCAAGGCGGGTGTTCTTAATACTAGGCTACCCGTGCTTGTAAATATGAATGCTCTTTTTATTTGATTTTAAAGACGAAATCAAAAATTTCCTCAAAGGTGATTAAACAATTTTTTTTCTTTTTTTTTGTATTGGCATGGAGGTGCTATAACGGAGATGATATATCAAGACTTCGCTGTGGTAATGTTTCTGCTTTATCTGACTCCACCATTGTTATTTTCCCATATAGTTGAGATAACAACAATGGCGGAATTACCGCAGAGCCACAGGAAGAGTAGAGTCGTTATGGGTACTCTAGTTACTCTATGGCCTACTTTGTAAGTAACAAAGTCAAGTTATTTTTTTTGCTTATTTCTGCCATCTCCTGGAATATTATCTGCTGTCCTAATTTACTGAGTAATCATTGTCACCGTAGCGATATTGAAAATTGGATCGTGACAGTCACCGATCAGCTATTCTATAGCTTTAAAGCGCTGCTATTTTGGCTTAAACAAAACTCCAGATTGGAACGGCTGCTCTGAAATATAATAGATATACCTTATGGTATACAACATAAGTTGTATAATTACTTGACAAAATTATAAAGCAAGGTCAGTACGTGAGTCAAGACAATATTTGCGGATTATGTCATGTGAAGGAAATATATAATAGTTAATTACATAAACTTTGAAGGATAACACCGTGAGGAAACCTGCACTTCTAAAGAAAGACTCTCTGTACATACCTTTATTTTTCAAAGAACTTCACACCGACTAAATTGGATTTACCCTAGCTTGAACGTAAATATACAAGGCTCACCAGTCACGTGTTCGAGTCCCGTTCGACAGACGTGACAGGAATAAACACTGCTCAAGTTCGGAGATGTGACGTCATTCATGATGCCATAAAGGTACCCTGTGCGTCGGGTCCAAATGGCAATCTTCAACAACAGTATTGTTCCGGAGGTATACAAAAAAAAAGTGGGGCAGTTGAGATATGGGTAATTGAGACGGGGATAGATGAGACGGAGCAAATGAGATTGAATAATCGGTGCCTCGGATAGTTGGGGTAGAGTCTATTGACGGCGTAATCATCACGCGTCGGGTACACTGAGACGGGCGGATTCGCCCGCCCCAGTATTCCAGACGTAAAGAAATCTGCGTGACGCGGGCGAATAGGTTTGCCGGCGGTGTTTTTCATTTCCATATTTTTATTGCTTTTCTCAGAATCGGTTCAGTAGTTTTTACGTGAAAGAATAACAAACATCTATCCATTCAACTATCCATCCAAAATTGCACATTTATAATGGGTTTTAGTCGCGGTGCATGCGAAAGCGATCCCGTGGCGCCCCGATACAAGCGGAGGATGGTACACCGTCGGTTTTAGGGTATACGGCCTTCTGCCGGGACTCCCACATAACCCTGCTACTCCCCCCGGGGTGGCAGGGTATCCATAAAGGATTTTCCGACGCTAAAAAAAAGGATTAATGCAGCTAAAGAATGCAGCTAACTACAGCCCTTTTTAACGTCCCACTGCTGGGCACGGGCCTCCCCTCAATACGAGGGGGATTCAGGCCTTTGTCCACCACGCTGGCCCGGTGCGGGTTGGCAGACTTCACACATCGAGAACTAGTCAAGTTCCCTCAAACGTGCAGGTTTCCTCACGATGTTTTCCTTCACCGTTTCATAGCAAGTGGTAATCTCGGATGTAAATGAGATTCGCACATGAAACTCAGAGGTGCGAGCCGGGGTTCAAACCTGCACACTTTGATTTGCAAGGCGTGCGTTCGACCACTCGGCTACCACTGCTTTAAAAAAAACATATTTATTTGTTTAGAATCAGCTAAAGTACACACATAAACATTATACCCAATTCTGATTAAATTTGGCCAAATGTGATTTGCAATAATGATCACTACTTGCAGAACGGTGAAGAAAAGCATAGTGAGGAAACCTGCACGTCTATAGAAAGGTGTGTGAAGTACACCAACCCGCACTGGGCCAGCGTGGTGGACTATGGCCCAAATCTCCCTCGTATTGAGGCAACGGCCATAGGCACGCCTATTACATTGGGACCATAATACATCGGCGAAGTGTGGGCGCGCTGCAGTGCACCTCTGCCTACCCCTACGTGCAATACAGGCGAGATGATGTCGATGTATTTATTATGACTCTGGTTAATACTGAGAGATTGAGGATCCCCCCCACTCGTTGGTTCGTTAAAATTAATGACATTCAAAAACTTGGTCCGTCTACGCCCAAACTTGGAAATTTATTGCCAAACAAAGGCGGAAAACTTAATAATAAGGGGAAATAGGCTTATATTCTACACAAAATTTGGTTTACGGTTATTTACATGGGCAATAGATGACAAGTGGCTTTATAAAACATCCTTAAAGTATTGTTGTTTTAATATTAACTGCAATTATATGACGGATTTTGTGCAAAATTAACCGTCAAAAACTGAATGAAATATTATAAATGTGGAAGTTTGTGAGTATGGATGGATGTTTGTTGCTCTTTCACGCAAAAACTACTGTACGGATTTTGATGAAACTTTACAGTAATATTCTTTGTACGTGAGAATAACATAAAGTCTGTAATTTATAGCGATATTGAAACACCGAAGTCTGCGCGGACGAAGTCCCGGTGTAAAGATGTTTGTTACTCTTTTACGCAAAAACTACTGAACGGATTTTGATGAAACTTCACAGTTTATATAGTTTGTACATCAGGATAACATATACGCTATAATGAATAATAGGAGTCTGCGCAGACGAAGCCGCGGGTGGAAGCTAGTTCCTTATAACTAAACACATAGCTATGTAATGCAATGTAGCAATACAGAGTATGTTTTGTCACTATTACTGACCGGTTGAGTGGAATAGCAAGATACGAGATGAATGTAAGCTGAAGGATGATGTGGTGACTAAGATTGAGAAAAGTATGTTGAGGTGGTTTGGCCATGTAGAGAGGATGAGTGAAAGTAGACTGACGAAAGAAATATACCAGGCAAACGTGAGTGGAAGTGTCGGAAGAGGGCGCCCGAGGAAGACCTTTCACGACCAGATTAACGGTCTCTTCCAGAAAGTTCAAGTCCGTAGCACCCTCGACCGACGGAAATGCACGAAAAGATGTATGACTGTGTATGAAGCGAAAGAGGAGTCAGGATCGTAGCATGTGGCAAACGGTAGTCTCTGTCAACCTCCATGGGATGCAGGCGTGAGTATATGTAGCAATGTAAACAAAATAATTTCAAAATCTGTAATTAAAAACTTGAAATCATTACCACATTTTCTTTGCAGGCATCTCGATAGCCCTTCAAGACGGATGTAAAGGCTTCGGTGCAGAGATCAGATGACATCATTAGTGTCTCCGATACTGCACTCCAATTAACACGTCTGTCACTGCACAAGCTCAGAAACTGAGCCTGGGTTTGTAAACATTTCACAAAGTATACTTTATCGATGGGTGCCTTGGATTTATTAATAAAACCTCCAAGTACAGGTGCGCGCACCGAGGTCGAGCGTTCCGTACAAACTTAATAATATCTATATCTCACCTCACCTCTGGGTTTATGTGCAAATCTCATTTTCATCCGAGATTACCACTTGCTATGAAACGGTGAAGGAAAACATCGTGAGGAGGAAAATACATCGGCGAAGTGTGGGCGCACTACAGTGCACCTCTGCCTACCCCTTCGGGGAATACAAGCGTCTGTTTGTTATTTTAATTATAACACCTTTTTAACGCATGTATATACGGTACCTACGAGTCTATACTCGTAGGTATAGATTGCAATTTAAAAATTGCATTTTTGATTGCAAAAAATGCACTTTTGCTATCGAAAATGCAATTTTTAAAAATATAATTACGGTTTTCGGATTTTCCTTCACTTTAACTATAAATACAATGTTTTTTGTTAATCTATACTTTTTAATATTATAAAGCTAAAGAGTTTGTTTGTTTGTTTGGTTGAACGCGCTAATCTCAGAAACTACTGGTCCGAATTGAATAATTCTTTTTGTGTTAAATAGTTCATTTATCGAGGAAGGTTATAAGCTATATATCATCACGCTACGAACAATAGGAGCGGAGCAGCAATGAATAATGTGGCAAAAACGGGAATATTCCGGAACATGAATCGGGTATTATAGACTTATATAATCATATATACTTTATAACATCACTCTACGCCAAAATAACTATTAGCGCGGGTGAAACCGCGGGCACAGCTAGTAAATTTTATAATTCTCAGGCAACGGGAAGTGCTCTTATGGCTTTGATTCCCTTGCGAGTGTCAAAACATGCCGCATCAACGGCCGGATCTTTTGATTGCTAGGACTTAGAAGATAGATTTTATTAGAGTTCCTAAGGATTGCAGACTTGAGTATTTGATATTGATTTTAACTTGATACCTCCACGCGTTTCTGTAAAAAAGGACCTAGGAAGCGGTCCTAATAAGGATTCTTTTTGTCCTTTTGAGGTAGGTTCGGGACTTTAAAAACATATCCGTGAAGTGTTGGCCAACTGTACTGCATGACTGCCCATCCTCTTCGGGAACACAGGTGCGATAATGAGGGTTAGTGATGAAACGGATATCCGGTAACTATCCGGTATCCGGTATCCGGTATCCGGCCTTGTTTTTACTATCCGGCCGGATACCGGATAGTAAAATTTAAAAAATATCATTATTTTCCACAAAGCAAATCATACATGGACACAATATTTGTTTAATTAATTACTTTAGTATTCGAATGAATACCAAATTGTCGGCATTTGTTGGTAAGAGGCGACTCCGCTTGGCTTTGTATACCAGACCAGTTGAAAATAGCCTTTCGCTGTAAACGCTACTGCCAGGTGCTGAAAGATAAATTCTAGCAAACCTTGACAACTGTGGGCTCTGATGCAAATTAACTGACCATCATATGGGTCGAGATTGCGATCGATTCGAGATGTCTTTAAGAAGCGTTATGTAACGTGATAAAGTGCCGGATATCCGGTAGCCGGATATCCGGTGCTCCGGCCTGGTGGCTTGCCGAATATCCGGTATCCGGTATCCGACCAAACCATTATCCGTTTCATATCTAATGAGGATGGTGTTTTTTTTTTTAAATACAATGCCAATACCAAGATAACAGAAGAGACAAACCAATACCAACATAATAATACATAAAATTTGCCAAGATATCGTGGGCAGTCGATACGTGTATAAAAAAATATTACCATTTGAAATGTGAGAATTATTCGCATAATTTCCCCGTGTCAGTGCGAAAATTTTCGCCGAATGGCGGGGAAATTAGTTCGGCACGCGTCGCCGCCTGTAATTTCGCAACTGAATAGAGGACAATTTGCGCCGTCACACACAGACATATTCGGAACACGGACATTGGAAAAGTGGAAGTGGCGGTGCGCACAATTTTCGGGCACATTCTCCCTCAATACGAGAAAGATTTTCGGGCCCACCACGCTGGCCCAGCGCGGGTTGGTGAACATCACACGGCTTTTATAAAGACGTGCAGGTTCCCTCACGATGTTATCCTTCACCGTTTCATAGCAAGTGGTAATCTCGGATAAACATGAGATTCAAATACAAACCCAGAGGTGCGCGCCGGTGTTTAAACCTGCACACTTTGATTGCAAGGCGTGCGTTCGACCACTCGGCTACCACTGCTTATGATTTTCCTAATTTTGATAAATTTAGTCACTTCTATTGACTTATTCAGTTGTGCGTATTGTCTGGTTGAATTCCACACATAATTATTTCTGGCCGCAACGCAATATGTTCCCGAACTGTAGATGACAATTAATGTGTCACGGAAAATAGGTCACAGCGCCCCTCGGGTATGGAAACCGTTCCCGATATTCGATGTATGTATTTCATGATAGACAAACTATGTGTTGCATCGCTACATCACAAAAGTTACCTTACCAATTTGTTTACACAATAGTGACAATACAACGAACGGTGTTATACAAGGTGTGTCAGAAGTCCGAAATAATACTTGGCCGTTTGCATAAGTATCGAGTATACAACCGAAAGGTCAAAAAAAATTCTTGAAATTCGACCATGTTTTTTCAACTTTTTATTTGTCGGCAAGTTTTATAACTTACTAGCTGTGCCCGCGACTTCGCCCGCGTGGACTTTAGGGAGATTACCCGGAAATATGGGTATTATGTTTTTCCTGCAGAACCCTAATGCTTTTTCAAAAAATAAAGTAGCCTAAGTTACGCCTTGGAACGTCAGCTATCTGTCAGTGAAAGACCCGTCGAAATCTGTTCAGCCGTTTTGAAGTTTACCTCAAACAAACTGACAGACAGACAATTTTTTTTAAATTTGCATTTTCGTTATAGGTATCGTGTATACTTTCATATGCAATTCGTAAACAGGTGCTATTTTGATAATACAAACAGACACTTCAATTTTATTTATTTGTATAGATGTATGTATATGTATGTATAGAAGATAATAAAAAATTTCATGACTTGTTTTGTGAATATCCGTAGCCGCCCTCCGTAAACTGCTTGATAGGATCATGGATGTACCCAAAGGCCAGAACACGATACCTGTGACAAATAGTTTATAGTCTTTAACTCAGAAACTATGATAGTTAGGCATTATCTGTCTTCACTAAGCATCCACATATGAGCTACCGTATATGGATCTAAAATATTATTTCGGACTTCTAATACACCCTGTATAAAGTCAGTCTTTCGTCAGACATAAATATCGCCAGACAACTTACTCATCTTATGATCCAAAGTAAACAAGGCTTTTACAATAGGTACTTCACAATAGACTGAGGGTTTAATAATAGCGAAATTTGCCACTGATGAGAATCGAACCCTCATCCACCCGGTGCAGTGACCGAGCGGCCGATGCTCAGATTGAGCTATTGAAAATATTGAAGTTTTTTTTTGGTGAGGCACATATACAAGATCGGTATGTATGCCTCACCCCTTCGGGGAAGACAGGCGTGTTGATGTATGTTTAGATCGGTACGCAACCTCGACTGAGAAGACTGTTTAATTGTTATTTCATAATTGTCTTAATGATGTCGAGGGATGAAAGGCTTTTAGCGACAGTTTTATAGCTTTACATTAGAGCGTCCTCATTCGACGCAGAAAAATTTGCTGATTCCAAATATGTAAATAAGTCAATAGCACAAGTGTCGCTTAAGTCAAAATAGCCTTTCACACCTCGATATGTTATTCAGATGTATAAACGATAAAACCGTAAAGTTTTATCAAAATCCGTTCTGTAGTTTTTGCGCGAAAGAGTTAGCAACACCCATCAATTAATCCATTCTCACAAACTTTTACATTTATAATTATTAACGTGTTGTGACCATATTTCAATGTAAAATAACTAACTAAGTGGTACGTACCTAAAATCCGTTGTATTTTCAAGTTGGGCGTCATAAAAGGGGGGTATTTCCGTGGAAGGGCGATAGTTCCCACCACTTTTACTGCGCCGTCAGACGTGTCCCGCGGCTGATAACGTCACGCCGCTCGCGCTGGGAATAAACGGTATTTTCATTCTCATTTTATAAAGTAGTCGTAGCCGAGTGGTCGAACGCATGCTTTGCAATCAAAGTGCGCAGGTTCAAACCTCTGGGTTTAATGTGCGAATCTCATTTTCATCCGAGATTGTCACTTGATAGGAAACGGTGAAGGAAAACATCGTGAGGAAATCTGCACGTCTAAGGGAACTCGACTAGTTTTCGATGTGTGAAGTCTGCCAACCTGCATCGTGCCAGGGTGGTGGACTATGGCCCAAAGCCCCCTCGCGTTGAAGGGAGGCCTGTGCCTAGAAGTAGGTCGTTAATAGGGCATATAGTAATAGTTTGTAAAGTAAAATTGTCTTTTAAAATCAGATTCAGATGCATTATCCATAAGCAGATAAAGGTAATTATGAACATACAACAAATATGTAGGAAGTTCATTCAAGGAATTTAATGATAAATACAATATATCACCACGACTGAGTTAGCCTGCAGTGCACCCACTTTTCGCCAATGTATTTTGGTTCCAATGTAATAGGGGGCCAGCCTATTGCCAATAAATCGAGCACATTCCCCTTCAATACGAGGGAGATTTGAACTAAAGTGCGGTCTGGTGAACTTCACACGCCTTTCTATAGACGTGTAGGGTTCACTGTTTAGTAAGTGGTCATTATTGAAATTGAAAATAATATCTGTAGATAACACGTACTCATTGTAAAAATCCCAAACTAATGAAATCTTGTACTATGGGCACCATACCATGGCTTGGGTGCAGACCCAAACACACACCAATCTCGCCAGCGAGGTCGAGGAACCCCCTGTTCCGCTCGTAGGTGCATCTGTGCACCTAGGAGCGCAGTCACTACCTCTCCCCTCACGGTAACTGCCCAAGCCGAGGTCGTGCCCTCTGTGGCGCCCTTGAGCTAGTTGCCACCCTTTTCCGCCCTTAAAGCCTTGGTTGGAGTGCACTCTGCGCCGCCACTCCTCCGGTAAAGCTGTAAAGGCGACCTAACGGCCAACAGAGTAGTCCTTTGAAAAAAAAAGGATTGAGTACGATCTCAGTATAGAGAAAATTCTGAAAAGGTTTCTTCAGAAATTTTCCGCAGACGGAAATCGAACCCACAAACACCCAATTCAAATAAGAATATTCTGATCATCACATTGTCTAAATTTAAACTTCTATAGTTAGATGGCATTGAAATCATAAAATCGTTGAACAAAGTTTTTGGTACAACGTAAATAAAAGCCGACTATATCTGCCTACCCCTACAGGGGAAACAGGCATGATGGTATTTGCTATCGGAAATTTATTCCATACTTAATACCACTTTCATACAATCTCGTAATATTCAAATAGAGTAGCTCCTTACGAAATAGGCGCGTTAAGTACCGCGCGATTAATTTCTTGCTAACACAAAAATAAACCGTATTACATAGATATATTAATACATCACAACGTCTGTATTCCCCGAAGGGGTAGTCAGAGGTGCACTGCAGTGCACCCACCCTTCGCCGATGTATTCTGATCCCAATGTTATAGGGGCTAGCCTATTGCCACTATACTGAGCACACTCCTTCTCAATAAGAGGGAGATTTGGGCCATAGACCACCACGCTGGCCCAGTGCGAGTTGGTGAACATCACACGCCTTTATATAGACGTACAGGTTTCCTCACAATGTTTTACGTTCACCGTCCAGCAAGTGGTAATCTTTATTTGAAATTACACTCGCATATGAAAATTCAGAGGTGCGGGCCTATTTGAACTTGAACGCATTATAATCAAGGCGAGCTTTCTACCGACTAGGCTACCACTACTTACATTTTAAACAAAAGTGATTTCCCTCGCTTCAATCAGTTCAGAGTGTAAAGATATCAGTATGAATCAGAGCGCGGGAGAGTCGTTCGTTCGATTCGACAAGACAAGCAGACGTCTAATCTACATAATGCCGACGTTGATTTAAAGCTGGATATAAAGTGATAGGAGAAGCGGAACATGAATGGAACTGTAATGGAATTTACCTACTTTGCTTTTACCGGTAAAAGTTTGATTGCATTATGGAATTTAACGAATTTGCTTTTACCGGTAAAAGTATGATGGTATTGGAAGCTTCGTTTGTAGTTTACGCATGCAGTTCAAATAATCATCCCGCACACTAGGGCGGAAAAGCAGTACGTATTTTTTAAAATACCAAAATGAATTCTGTGTTAATATAAATAAATATTGAATTTTTATTTATAAAACATTTTACCAGGTGGGTTTGACTACCGTCAGTGGTCCCTGGTCTGGCTGTAACTAAGATCACCCCCAGTTCATTGTACTGTAGCCTTGCTTAGTTTGGGATCATACGATGAGTATGTATTGTACGGCGCTATATATTTATTATTGTATAACAATGAAACCGCGCCCTGATTTACACAGGCCAGTCGTTTCGTAATCCTCATAATGGATGAAGATTCGTCTAACGTCTTCGGCCAAATTGCAACAGATTTCAGTTCAATTATGAATTGATTTAATTTGCCAATGTCGGTTTGGAATTTGGTATATTTCAATTTTCGCTCATTTAAAATTATTCCAAATAGTTGAGCCTACGAGTTTGTACGCGATAAATTTGGGAATCCTTATTATTTTTCCAAAATAAAAATAGCCTTAAATACTCATTATAACATCAGCTATCTGTCAGTTAAAGTCCCGACAAAATCAGATCAGTCGTTTCGGATATAGCCCAGAAAAATGGATTTTACATTTTTTTCGCGGAACAATATTTTTTTTCTAAATTAAAAGAACCTAAGTTACTCCTTGTAATCACAGCTACCTGCCAGTGAAAGTCCCATCAAAATAGGTGCAGCCGTTTGGGAGATAGCCCCAAACAAACATTTTTACAAGCTTTATATTAGTTTGCAACGTGTGTATGTCCGGGTGGAATCTTGCAAATGAATTTTAAATCAGTTATCCTTAACCGATTGAGCTGAAATTTGGTATACACGCTTACTTTGAATGACGATGCATGCTTAGCTATGTGACGTAATTCTAATTCCAATTTGGCGGATCATCCAAGATGGCGGAATAGTTATTTTTTCTGCACTACCACAGTATGGGTATCAAATGAAAGGGCTTGCTGAGGAGAACCCGAAAACTAAGAGCAATTAAATGAAAGCTTGTTTTTAAAAAGTTTTTTTTACCATTATTTTTTTATGATTGAGTTTTAGTATCTTATATACTTTCATATGCATTTAGTAAATATCTATGGTTTAGACATTACAAACAGACACACCAGTGTTATTTATTTGTATAGATCAGCTCATTAACCATCACCTCTTTTGACGCAATGTTTTTAATATTACTTCCAATTTTGACAGTTAACTCAGTACAAAATATTATATTATATTTATTATATATTATATTTATGTATGTTGTTATATTGTATTTATGTATTTATATGTATGTGTACTTTTGGAAATATTTTGGAGTTTCTTGCCCATTCTTCTCCATAGGAAATGCATTCCGAATGGGTGGTAAAGATACTATTTTTACAATTTATTGACGATTCATAAGTGCCTGTATTGGTTTATATGAATAAAAAATATTCTGATTCTGATTTACTGTTAGTATCTATTATGAAGTACTCCCCCTCCTTAATCAATTCCCTAGATCCTCTCCATCCTAAGGTTGCCTGGTAGAGATCGCTTTTAGTGATAAGGCCACCATTGTGACACTCTGTGTAAACAGTGTGTAATATTAATACCTACTCTTGCGGTGGAACAATAAAGAGTTATCTATCTATCTATCTACAAAATCTGTCAAAAATTGACAGTTACTATGGAAACAACAGTACTTTAAGCGGTGGTGGTAAGACGCCATTACTTAGCCGCGCAGCTGGTAAACAGTATTACTGTAAAAGTAGGACGCGGAATATTGATGAGGCATCGTTTTTGTTACCTCTCAGCATCAGAATCACGTCGAATGTCCCCCGGCGATGGATTAGTACCTACCTTTGCTAATCTGAAATTGTCTGGAATCCGCCAATAGGATTACGCCGTGGACGCACTAAGGCGAGCGAATTAAGTCAAGTTAACACAGTTCCTTTTGGTATTGGAAATTAATAGGTAGCGCGCGTTTTGATTTGTCTGGTAGCGCAAAGCCTCAGAAAACACACAAAGGTGTGGGTTAAGACTGCAAGAAGTTTACAAAAAAGTGCTCTCTTGGTACAGCATTACTCGATTTGGCTTAATTCGTGTCGCACGTGACGTAGATTTAACGTATATTTGATTGTTAAAGATTATGAAGGATAATGTTAATTTATTGAAAAGAATAAGCAAATAATAAAAGTGAGATATTTGTTAATATTTGGTGTTTTATTGAAGAACGCATCTCACGAAAATTTTATAAGGGCAACGCAATGTTTATTATTTATATAAAACTATTTAAGGGGGCTCCCATATAACAAACGTGATTTTTTGCCGTTTTTATAGATAATGGTACGGAACCCTTCGTGCGCGAGTCCGACTCGCACACGACGATTTTAACTATACTGGAGAGCATACTCATTCGACACAGAAAAAAATGGTTGATTACAAATGTATGTGTATGAGTAAATATCACCCAAAAGTGTCATTTAAGTCAAATAGCATTTCACTCCTCAATATACTTTGGAAACTAGTCCTAGATGTCTCACAATCATACTACTGACCTTAAAACCTTTGAAGACGTGCACTCAGCGCCATCAAACGAATGACCCAGAAACCTGCACTCACAATAAACAGAGCGGTAACTGTGTGGTAACTTTACAAAACTCATACGACAGAGATAGTGGTTTAATGATTTTTTTAAATATTCATTGCGTCAAACAGCACATACTAATCGTATGATCCCTATTGGAACAAAGCTGATACTATGGGTGCCATACAATGGTCTAACTCCAGGTGCAATATTGGAATAGAAAAAATCTTAAAAGGCCATTTTCAGAGCTTGCCACTGGCGGGAATCGAACCCGCAACCTCCTGATGCAGCCTGTATATATGAAATTAAAAATCTCCTTTTTTAAATCGGTTGAAATGTACCAAAATTAATGTAAATAAAAACTTTTTAAGAACGAGTTTTTATTTAATTGCCGTTAGTTGTCGTGTTCTCCTCAGCAAGCCCTTTCATTTGATACCCATAGTGTGGTAGTGCAGAAAAAATAACTATTCCGCCATCTTAGATGATCCACCATATTGGAATTAGAATGACGTCACATAGCTAAGCATGCGTTGTCAAAATAAGCGTGTATACCAAATTTCAGCTCAATCAGTTAAAGATAACTGATTTAAAATTCAGTTGCAAGATTCCACCTGGACATACATTGCAAGTTACTACAAAACTTGTAAAATATAAAATAATTGTACCTTTTCTAGTTCGTTTAATCTTATTTTCACTTCATTTTAAAATAGTAAAAAATATATTGTACTCGTAAATGAGTTGTGACCAATCAACTCGATCCATATTATATTCTTTAATCGGATTAAACAATTATGTAAATAGATAAATAGGACCACGTTTGTAAAAGATAACATTACTTTTGATAAGATATGAAATGTGAAGTCAGTCAGTTTTGAACACTCGCTAACGGCATACGTAAAAATGGCCAAAAAAGATAAAACAAAAGAGAAAGATGTCAGAAAAGAAAGTAAAAGTAAAGTGAAAGAAAAGAATAGTGGTGGTTTGAGTGTAAGTAGTAATTCAAATTATTTTTATTACCATTTAACAAGTATATCATGGAATTTACCTAATTTACTTTTACCGGTAAAAGTGAGATAGCTGTAATAACCCAATTTGTAGGAAGACCGCCTTAAACGCAAGAAGTACACGTTCAAATCCCGGGATTTTCAGATTTCATGAGCGAATGTCAATTTCAATCATGATTACCACTTACTGAACGGTGAAGGAAAACATTGTGAGGAAACCTACACCTCTATGGAAAGGCGTGTGAAGTTAAAAAATCCGCACTGAGCCAGCGTGGTGGACTACCCAAATCTCCGTCGTATTGATGGGGAATGTACCCGGTATAATTCAAGAAAAGGACGTTCTTAATTCATACTCTTTTTTTTTGGATTTGACTGCTGCCCCTAACTACCATTTTAGTAGTATAATTTTAATGTAACTTAGTATTTAGTGTTCTCGGAGTACTAAATCTACCAAAGATTTACAGTCCATTTAAACAACTAACAACTATAAACGGAGTTACAATCACACATAGTTCATAAAGGAATTTTGTTATTAAAATTCATTAAAGATATCTTTCATGATTTAAATTTTTCATTATTAAACTCAAGAATAGTTTAGATCAGGGATTCCCAAACAATTTTTTATCATTTTAGTTATTTCGTTCACTTCAGTAATTTGGCTATGGGGGCATAGCCAAATTACTTTAAAAATCCTAACTCTAGTTTCTTTCCTATTGATTTAAAATACTCAGAAGTTCTCGGTGTGAAAGCATATCGGCTTGTAGAGTTTTTATTTAAAGTACAACAATTATACTTCCTGCTAAAATATTAGTCATTATTATAACAAGTTGGCAGACGTAACACAATTTATACAGTGTCTGGAAAGAGACAAATAAGAACTTGTGTTAATTAATACACCCCCAAAATCAGTTTTCGTTTATGTTGACCCCTGGTAAACCCCTGGGAGTCGATCAACCACTTTGGAAATCCCTGGTTAAGATTACTCTTGGTACATTTTCTAGATAACATTGCGTAATTAATTAAAATTTTCTTAGAAATATAATTTTAGTTCTCTGGATTTCAATTAAGTTCTTATTTAAACTAATTAGATTTTCTGTTTGTATTAACGGATTGTGTTGATCAATTTAATTTAGTATATATTTTGAACTAGCTGCTCCCGCGACTTCATCCGCGTGGAATAGGGACCGCAATTTTTTTTTGCTAAAATGAAAGTATCTTGAGTTATTCATTATAATAACAGCTTTCAGACAGTAAAAGGCCCGTTAAGATCGATTCAGGCGTTGTGGAGTTTACCACAAAAAAGACAGACAAAAAAATGCTTTTTTGGTAAAGGTACCGTATATGCTTTCGTATGCGTTAAGTAAAAATCTGTTATGTTTACATTGCAAATACGTGGTCTTTTAATAGAGATAATGTTTATAGATAGTTTTGATTGATTACTGAGTATTTTGGCTCCTCAGATTAGCTGCATTAATTTCCAGGTTAGGGATTGAACCCGAAATATCTCGGTTGCGAGAGCGGCCCGTTTCCCTCTGATAATATTTCCAGACAACACATCCCAAACTAAGTAAAGCTTGTCCTATGGGTGACTGGAGGCGACCCTAGTTAGACCCAGACCAGGGCAAATTCCGCAAATAACATTTCTGACTACCATTTTGTCTACCGTTTCATTTAAAACGCCTGTCTGTTTTTCAGATATCTGCTGTTGTATTCCCAATATTAGCTATAATATTATCTGCAGGCGCTTTTAAATTGTATCAAGTGGTATCATTTGAACCTGAACTGCCGAAGTTAGATTTGAACGAGTGGTGGGGACCAAATGCCACGGACAAACAGGATACGTCTATACGACCTTATAGGGTTATATTTTCTGATGCTGTAAGTCATTTGCTTACCTTTTTACATTATTTAGGGTCGCCCGTTGAGTAAAAGGAGAAGCCCTACCTTGTTTATATTGTTTGACTTATCTAATCCCGGTTGTCAGACAAACGTCAAGTATTTGCCGCAGAGCCATGTGCAAGGTGGAGTCGATATGGCGTCTCTGTTGACTCTATGGGGTCATCACTGTGATGTTTTTTTTGGTGTGGTACACTATAACCCAAATCCCGCTCGAATTGAAAGGAACGTCTCTGGTGTAATGGCAATAGGCTCGCCCCCTATTATACTGATATTATAATGGTGGGTGCAGTGCAGTGAACCTTTGCTTACCCTGTCGGGAAATACAGACGTGGTGATTTATCATTATTTTCAATCGTAGATGGATTCAGAAATTCGTTGGATGTTCGAGGTATATCGTCGTAGCACCAAACATAAGAGTTTCGAAGACCTCGGCTGGGAGTATGGGATACATTCCGAGGCATTCGCACAGTTTTTCTCCTATTGGATCTTTAAATACAGCTTCCGAGAGCGAGCGAGGTTCCTGAATCAGTTTGACCACTTCAAAACCAATATCCAGGGCCTGGATATACATTACTTGCATGTGAAGCCAAAGGTTGACAAAAATGTTAAGGTAAGTTTTTTTGCAGACACCATTTTTTTCAGACAAGCGATAGTTAAACAGGAGTATAAGTTTTAAGTTTCTATGGATTATGGATAATCCACATGAATCTTAGGACGCAAAAATAGAGCCCATAGGAAATTTTGTACTTAGTAAAACAAACCCACAGATTTGTCTTCTGTCTAGGTACATTCTTATAGGTTTCCGCTGTAGATTGAAGCAACCAGTTTCTTGCCTATTCTTCTCCTTCTTCTTGCCCATACTATCTTTACCTTTTGTTTATTGACGAATCATAAGTGCCTGTATTGGTCTATGTGAATAGAATATTCCTGATTCTGATTGTTTTTTTCAGGTGGTACCATTATTACTACTCCATGGTTGGCCGTCGTCTATAAGGGAGTTCTATGAAGCAATACCTCTGCTAACTAAGCAGAGACCAGGTTATGACTTCGTATTCGAGATCATCGCTCCTAGCTTGCCTGGCTTTGTTTTCTCAGAGGTAAATACTATGATATTACAGAAATTACGACTGATATAATAATCCAATTTACAATCAACCCCTTTTTATGGGTAACGCAAACAGAACTTCTACATTACACTGATAGATGGTGCGTAAAAATACACTGCATACAAAACCACGTTTCATAAAATAAGACCAATGTCATTTAACAACAACAGTCAATAAACTTCAGTCATTGCCTGGAAGACCTTCCTATTACCACCAAATAGCATTAACTTCTATTTTCATTTCGTTATCTGCTATTTCACAGGCTTCAGTTCGACCGGGATTGACACCACTGAAAATAGCTGTGATCATGAAGAATCTAATGCAAAGAATCGGACACAAACAGTATTACGTCCAAGGCGGGGATTTCGGCCATTCGGTTGGCTCCAACATGGCCACAATCTTCCCTAACGAAATTTTAGGTTTCCATACAAATCTTCCAGTGAACTTCTCAAAAATGGCGTTGCTGACATGGGTTTTGGGAGCTGTTTGGCCAACGTTTGCGGCCAATGGGCTTGCAGATAAAATGTATCCACTGGAAGATAAGGCCAAGTATTATATTGAAGAGTTTGGGTACATGCATTTGCAAGGCACAAAACCTGATACGATCGGTAAGGGTTATTTACACGTATAAAAAAATCAACTTTCTCAAATGAAAGCCTTGATAACTTAGTTGGTAAAGTACTCGCCTATGAAGACCAGGGCGAATTCCGAATAGGCCGTTTTTGAAATTTTCCGCTGACAGGCTGATGCAGTAAGCCGAGCGGCATCCGCTTAAACCATCAGAATAAAAAAATATCAATTTCCCATTCCAGGCATTGCCCTCCAGGACTCGCCTGTAGGTCTAGCAGCGTACCTCCTTGACAAATTTATGGTTTTTACAAATCCTGACAACAAATTTCAACCAGAAGGCGGATTAGATAAATACTTCACAAACGATAAGCTGTTAGACAACATTATGCTATACTGGATTAGTGGAAGCATCACGACTTCTATGAGACTTTACAAAGAGACTATAGTCAATGCTGATGAAGAACAGACTTTAGCTCAGTAAGTATAATAAATCATGGCAGATATATTGTAGCCATGATAACTTCTTCTTTTCCTTTTACGAGGTAAATGAGGAATAGGAAGAAGAATGGCTGCATTCGCAATTAGCAAGCAATCTGCCAGTGCAGGTTCAAATCTCGTGTTCACACCTCTGTGATTTTCCAATTAGATGTGTCATTCTCATTTTCATAATGGTCAATTGCTACGACGTTGAAGAAATCTGCAAATCTGATAGACTCGTTCTCGATAGTCTGCCAACCCGCATTGGGCCAGCGTGGTGGACTATTGCCTGAATCCCTCTCGCATTGGACGAGTCCAGTTTAAAGGGGTACTAAAGGACTTCTATTTCTTCCAGAATTCCAACATCAGTGCCTACCTGGGGTTTGAGGTTTAAGCATGAAATATCATACAGTCCCGACTATGTGTTACGTTGGAAGTATGCCAATCTTCTTGGCACCACGACCTTCGACTTTGGTGGGCATTTCGCGGCTTTTGAAAGACCAGAGGAATTCTCGGATGATGTATTCAAAGCCGTTAATGAGTTTTTGAAGTTTCGAAAGTAAATGTTAATTTGTGCTGTATATTGTATTTTGTATATTGTATTCTGTAGATGGTGCGATGATTTGGTCACCTTTGCGGGAGAAACGTGGCCACAACAGGCCCAGGATAGGGACATGTGGAGACGAAAGGGGGAGGCCTTTGCCCAGCAGTGGGACATATACTAGGATATAAAAAAAAAGTATTTTATTTTAGGTATAAATACTAAAATTTTAAAATTTTCGTGTCTATTGAAACCATACTGTCAGTATGTTGTCCGTAACCGTAACGGAAACCGTTATAAACGTTTCTTATAATTTCGGATACGGGCGGAGTCTAAATGATACGATACGATTATAAGATTTATGTTTTGTTTTTGTATTTGTAGTAGCTTTGTTTAGCTGAGTTATTCACATAGCTCAACGGATTAGCAAACTGAAGTGGCAGTGGGCCGGTCATATCTGCCGCAGGACTAACAACCGTTGGGGTAGACTCGTCCTAGAGTGCAGACCGCGAATCGGCAAACGTAGTGTAGGACATCCTGTGACTAGGTGGAGCGACGATATACGCAAAGCGGTGGGCAGTGACTGGAGATGAAGAGCCGAAGATCGGGCTCAGTGGCGCATCTTGGGAGAGGCCTACGTCCAGCAGTGGACTGCCACCGGCTGATGATGATGATTTGTAGTAGCTAAAATAATTACTTATATGACTGCAAAACCAAATTACAATCTAGAAATTGTAGAAATAACGTCAAATCTTGCTGGGTATATGTATTTTAATTCTATAATTATTTATAAATCTTATATCCGCAACTGAAACTATCCGAAACTGGCAGAGAATCTGAAAATTTTCATATCCGTTACTGTAATAGAACCCGGTATAATATTTTTTCCTATATCCATGTCCGTAATTTCATATCCATAAACTCCCTAGTAATGCAATATTTCCAATATTCAATTGACAGAGGGTGATCATAATAAAGTATGACGATTGCTTGTAGGTTGACGTAGGCCACTCGGTAGCCACACTGGGTGGTTACGGGTTCAATTCCCGATAGTTTCAAGTTTCTGGGTGAAACTGGAATCGTGCCGAATCCATTGTATGATACCAATAGTACAAGCTTTGCTTAGTTTGGGATCATATGATGAGTATGTGTTTTCTGGTGATATGGTTTTATGAAATATGATGAAGAGCCGTTTGTATAGTACAAACGATGTACTTAAAACTCAAAGTAATATTAAAACAATACTGCTTATGAGTTGTGAGATAGTAACTATGCAGAATACGAGAAAAAAATACAGCAGGCACAGGCAAGTTGCGAACGAACGGCGGCGGTACAAATAATTCGATTTAACATCGCTGACTCGATTGCAAGCGATTACGCCCTGAACATACTGAAGCAAGCGAATTCACTTGAATGTATTTAAAAAGGTACTCTATAACAATGTACGTAAAGATTAAATTTCTGTGGCCAAAATTAGTTCCCGATGACATTGAGTTAAAAGATGTGCTTTCTCTATGAGATAAATACATCCCGGGCTCGCACCTTTGAGATTTTCATGAGCAAGTGTCATAATGACTCGCCCCCGATTACATTGGGACCAAAATACATCCGCAGCGTTGGGCGCTGCAGTGCGCTTTTGCTTATCCTTTCGGGAAATACAGGCGTGCTAATGTACTCATTCTGAATTACATTACATACGTAAAGATTGAATATCTGTGGGTAGAGCAAGAAAATCGATCCACGCGTTCAAGCGACTAAATTCGCCACGTTATTGATGAGGATAGGTAGATAAGGCTGATTTTAGTCTCACGCTCACCGTCAGCGCTCATAGCTCAGCGCGTAGTTTGTCAGCGTAGCTCGTTATAGTATCGTTCTGATCGCCTTACTGTACAGACGACGACCAAAATGCGGAGTGTATTAATAATTGCTGCTTTGTACTATCTATCCCAAAAAAAAACACCATGACTGTACGCGCTGACGACGTCCGCTCCGCTCGACACTAGAACGCTCACTGAAAGTAGAGGCGCTCGTGCGAACGTCTGCGCCGACAGCTACGCGGGGCCGACGCGCGACGCGTACGGCCGCGTAGCTATCAGCGCTGACCACCGTGCGCGCTGATAGCAATGCGTTAATCAAAAACGATTCCTAGAAGTTCATATATCTCGGCCATCAGCGCTGACGGTGCGGGTGCCGTCGGCGTAAGGCTGGTTTTAGTCTTCCGCCGACGGCACGCGCACCGTCAGCGCTGATGGGTCAATTTGTATGTAGTGACAGGTAGCGTTTTTGAGCGCGCTGACCACTCAGCGCTGACGGCCGAACGATACGAGCTTACCGATCAGCGCTGACAAGCTACGCGCCGACCATCAGCGTGAGACTAAAATCAGCCTAATTGTTTGTTTTGATATTGGCAGCAAGGTCACGCGTATTTCGACGCGTCTGTTTGCGCAGGGCCTCACTGAGCGCATCGAGTTGCGAGCTGTTTATTATTTTGTTTTCTCGAGTCGAGAATTCGATGATTGAAATGTAATGAAGTTATGACGTTTAGCGGATTTTTTATTAGAATTTCGAATGTTGACGGCCATTACGCCATTTCCGATACAATCAGGTTTTTAATAAGTTGACGGTAATGTTATAATGTTTAGGTATAGCAACATTGACAACTAGTTTTTTTTTTTTTTTTAACGAAATGAGCGAAATGATGATATTTAATGGAATAAGATGAGGAATGGCATCACCTGCGACTAGCGCGAGTATTTCGCCAATGTCAAGTAATTAATAGCAAGGACAAATTCAATAAATACACATTATAAATAAAAATGGATAATGACAGTGATAAAGATGGCGGATGACTCTCTGACAACTAGTTATTAGATCAAAGAAAGAGCTTTGCATAACATTTTGACAGTTTCACCCGCCCAATTTTGTCTGTGACTTTGACGACAACATACGTTAGGTTGTCTATGTCAAGATGTATAAGATGAGACGATCGTGGCATAAATGAAATTTGGTATACACGCTTATTTTGGATGACAATGTATGCTTAGCTATGTGACGTCATTCTAATTCCAATATGGCGGATCATCAAAGATGGCGATATAGTTATTTTTTCTGCACTAGCACAACATGGGTATCAAATGCAAGGGCTTGCTGATGAGAACACGTAAACTAAGTGAAATTAAATATAATCTTGTTTTTAAATAGTTTTTTAACATTAATTTTATTCCGTTTTAGATACGGAAATGTAAAAAAAGGGGCTTGGGCATACATACTGTGCCCAGTTACATACAAAAAAAGAAAAAAAATGTAAAGCTAAATTCGAGCGCGGCTTACTCAGTGAAACTCGATTCCACAGCGCTGGTCTCATCCCTCGCGACGGGATTTAACTTTTTTTAGTATTCCTGCTCTATGAAATTGTGTCTTCATATTTATGGTTGCATTTTGAATTTAGAACAGATGCTCTGCTTTTTTTTTTTGGCGCGTTGCGAAAGGGGGCTAGACGGAAAAAATTAAGACTAAGTGTCTACCGACACTTTTGTAAATGTGTATGTGAGAGTAAAAGTTGTAACGACACTTTTGTAAATGTGTGTGTGAGAGTAAAAGTTGTAACGACACTTTTGTAAATGTGTATGTGAGAGTAAAAGTTGTAACGACACTTTTGTAAATGTGTATGTGAGAGTAAAAGTTGTAACGACACTTTTGTAAATGTGTATGTGAGAGTAAAAGTTGTAACGACACTTTTGTAAATGTGTGTGTGATTTCGATTTTGGTTTCGGTTTTGGTTTCGGTTTCGGTTTCGGTTTCGTGTTTTGTGTTTCGATTTCGATATATTATATACATAAATGTGATGTGATGTGTGTGTGTGTGTGTATATGTACAATTTTTTGCTTTTTTATTTCAAAAGGAACTTCGTTCCATCCGGGTGTCCAATGACACCTCTCAAATTTTATTTATGTTTAATAACCTCTTGCCATCAGATGTTCTTTGAAGTGGTATTAGACCTCTAGGTCCACTTTTTTGTGATTAAAGCCCCCCAAAAGAGTCAATCCTAAAAATTTAAGTGTATTGTCACATAGAACAAGTTCATTCTTCAACAAAACGACATTGATAGCGCTAGATAATTTTGAAACGAGGGAGCTTTTTACCGTAATTCGATCTATAAGTATATTGACATTTGACACATAATTCATTTTGGTTTTGAGGCCCCAGTGGTTACAGTGCTCGAGTACTGACCTCAGATATATTATAGTGAAGGTACTGGAATAAACTGGAATAAGCAAAAAAACAATAAAAGTCTGACTCTACATTTAGGAGGTAGGGCTCCTAAAAACTAACTACGCACTGCCATAGTGATTACATCTCGACTGCAACATCTACTTTGCAATTCAAAACTCCCCCCAGTCTGTAGGTACGGGAGACACCTCATTTGTTTCACAAATACTTCCAGACACTTGGTATTCTGTTCTTGAAATAACAAGACGCTTTTCCGATTGATCGTTTGCAAATCTGTTTTGTTTTTTTAGAATTTGCAAGATATTTGTTTTTCTTTTTTGTATCTTTAGCATTCTTAGTATTCTATTTACAACCAGATCCCAAGAACTTGCAATCGAACACCAAGTACTTAAACCCAAACCCCAAGTACTTACACCCAAACCCCAAGTAATTACACCAAACTCAAAATACTTATACCCACACCCCGAGTACTTATACCTGCACAAGCCCCAAGTACTTACACCCAAACCACAAGAACACACCTAAACTAAAAATACTTACACCGAAACCCAAAGTACTTAAACCCTAACCCCAAGTACTTACACCCAAACCCCAAGTAATTACACCAAACCCCAAGTACTTAAACCCAAACCCCAAGTACTTACAGCCGAAATTCTAAGTCTAATTTCCAAATTCAAATGACCGTAAAAAATGAATGAAATCAATAAAACTCTTGTCAGATGATATTATACGAAAACTTTTAAACAATTTCCCAAAGTCCGACGGCGGTACAAAGCTTTATTTAAATGTAAATAAAATGGACCGAATGCGGTACAAAAATGATACCGTAATCCGTCCACGCAGGAGTTTCGTCGCTATTAATACTTTACTAAGATTTATTTTGGATTGATAAGGATAGGCTACGAAAACGTAATTTTTATTTATGTTTCACAGAACAAGATTCGACACTAAAATATAATTTTAACACGTTCAATGCAGATCGAGGTCTAATACTCCTCGTATGTGTCTTCCTTGCGGTGCGGCTAAGAAAAACATGGTCTTCTCTACCGTGCGGAGGCCGAAATTTGATATAGTTTAGGAAGGAGATGAATATATATGTAAGACTAGCTGACCGGGCGAACTTCGTACCGCCTTAGAATGAGTGACATACGAAAGCAGCGCGAGCTACCGGGTCCAATTGTGAATCTAAACCATCCAGGGTGCCACCCAAACGCATACAACTCGAGCATACTCATTCCTTAAAGACCGGCAACGCACTTGCGATGCCCCTGGTGTTGCAGGAGGCGGCGTTGATCACTTACCATCAAGTGAAACGTCTGCTCGTTTGAAATGCCTCCCTATCTTATAAAAATACATCATCATCATCATCACGCCTGTATTCCCCGAAGGGGTAGGGAGAGGTGCACTGTAGTGCGCCCACACTTCGCCGATGTATTTTTGGTCCCAATGTAATAGGGGGCGAGCCTATTGCCATTATACCGGGCACATTACCCCTCAATACGAGGGAGATTTGGGCCATAGTCCACCACGCGGGCTCAGTGCGGGTTGGTGAACTTCACACGCCTTTCGTTATAGACGTGCAGGTTTCCTCACGATGCTTTCCTTCGCCGTTCAGCAAGTGGTAATCATTGTTGAAAATGACATTCGCACATGAAAATTATCTCAGAGGTGCGGGCCTGGGATTTGAACTTGCACCCCTTACGTTCAAGGCGGGCGTTCTTGCCCGCGAGGCTACCACTGCTTTTCTTTCATAAAATATACAAAAAATCATTCAAATCGGTCCAGCCGTTTAGGAGAAGTTAGCTAACAATGAAAAGTGGCATTGATTTTTATATATATAGAAGATGTCACTAACAAACAGCAATACTTTAAGTGGTCATGATGTGGGTCAAATATGAGTTTCTTATCCAACTTTTCTTGATTCCGCAAGTATCATCTTCCAACGTCGCTTCAGGCTACCGTTGAAAAATGAATACAAATTAATTCGGGAAAATTAAAATTCTTTAATGGCGCCCACTTTTAAGGATTATTCTTCTCCGTCTCCCAATGTGGACAACTCGGATTTTCAACGTGGAACTGTAATTATCCCTGATGGATGAGAATATTTATCATTTTGATACTAGTAACATAGTAACAGAGCGGTGGTAGCCGAGTGGTCGAACGCAATCAAAGTGTGCAGGTTCAAACCCCGGCTCGCACCTCTGGGTTTCATGTGCGAATCTCATTTACATCCGACATTACCACTTGCTATAAACGGTGAAGGAAAACATCGTGAGGAAACCTGCACGTCAATAGAAAAGCGTGGGAAGCTCATCAACCCGCACTGGGCCAGCGTGGTAGATTATAGTCCAAAAAATCTCCCTCGTATTGAGGGGGAGCGTGCCCAGTATAATGGCAATTACATTGGGATCAAAATACATCGGCAAAGTGTGGGCGCACTGCAGTGCACCTCTGCCTACCCCTTCGGAGAATACAGGCGTGATGATGTATTTGTATAGTAACAGACTGTGCCAATCTGTGATTAACGAAGCTAGTGTACTAGCTACTCTGTGTCAATATGCATAAAGATTATATTTCTATAGTAAAAGCCAAGCGATCACGCGTCAAGTGTCGTTTGGTTGAAGACTGACGTTTTTACCAGACTACGGCGAAGCCAAAAGAAATGGTTATGATTTTTGCTGTCTATGTACCTATGTATGTATATTCCTCCATAGCGCCTAAACTATTCATCCGATTTTGATTAATAAGGGTTCAATCGATTCGTTATTATGACATAAGCTTCAACAATATGATGAGTCGATTTTACCTCGTTTGCGTAGTCTGGTTACAAGTTTTTTAACTTCTTTTACAGTTAGTTTTGGTATGGCAAAAAAAATGTGTTTGTCGACGCCCTAGAGAGGCTTTATAAACAGGCAGTCGGTGTTACCGTGTGAATAAGCTTTAAGGTTTTCCATCCGGTTCCAAATACATTAGCCAAACACACAACACATACCTAATTGCCGGTCAGTTAGATCTCATGAATAATTAACTATGTAATTGGGTTGGTCTTTCTTGTGCTAGCTTTGTACGTATATACTAATACTGATACTGATACTGATACTAATACACTGGCATCAATATCGGGTATACAGCTGAATGGTATAAAAAATTGATCAAAAAACCGGCCAAGTGCGAGTCGGACTCGCGCACGAAGGTTTCCGTACCATTATCTATAAAAACGGTAAAAAAACACGTTTGTTGTATGGGAGCCCCCTTAAATATTTATTTTATTTTGTTTTTTAGTATTTCATGTTATAGCGGCAACAGTAATACATTATCTGTGAAAATTTCAACTGTCTAACTATCACGGTTCATGAGATACAGCCTGGTGACACACGGACGGACGGACGGACGGACAGCGGAGTCTTAGTAATAAGGTTCCCGTTTTTCCCTTTGGGTACGGAACCCTAAAAACGACCATGTTTTTTTTGTTGTCGTCAATTTCTTTATCTCGAGTCCTATGTAAAATTTGGATGTTCTGTTTTATGAATATTGGTATTCACCCCTAATACGTGTAGTTTACACTGCTGAATAGGGTTATGGATGTACCTAAAGATAACTCACAAACTATGATAGTTAGGTATAAACTGTCTTCACTAAGCATCCGTATATGAGCTCCAGTATATGTATCCAAAGTATTATTTCGGACTTCTGATACACCCTGTAAATAGATGATAATTGACAGGTAGAGTCTTGGCAACACCGTTGGCTCACAGCATATCCAAGACTCATAAATAATCTGTATAATTTACATCCCCAATTGCCAGCCCAATATAATTCATCGTGATACGATCGATTCAGGAATTCTCTTATAGGATTATGAATTAGCTCCTAAACAGTTACAGAAATTATAAGAGGTGTCAAGGGACACCCGGATGGAACGAAGTTCCTTTTGAAAAAAAAAAAAAAACTAAAAAAAAAATTACATATACATACACACATATACACACATCGAAATCGGAATCGGAATCGAAACCGGAACCGAAATCGGAATCGGAATCGAAATCACACACATAAACAAAAGTGTCGTTACAACTTTTACTCTCACACACACATTTATATAAGTGTCGGTCGACACTTTTAGTCTTAATTTTTTCCGTCTAGCCCCCTTTTGCAACGCGCCATAAGGAACTACGTTCCAAAAAATATACATTTATGATGACTAAAAACTACAGACACAATACAAAAATCAAACACGTATAAAAAAAAAACAATAATGTAACTTATTCTACATATCAATACAGTTGCAATTCGATTGATGTAAACTTGTACTACAATGAAATTTAAAGATACCCAAACATAAAAAAAATAACAAAAAAATTAAGACCAGACTATGCGTCATTGATACCATGGCCGTATACAGGTACATGAGATAACAAAAATGGCGGAAAAATGGCCGCAGAGCTATACGAAGAGTGGAGTCGTTATGGGTACTCTAGATACTCTATGCTTGATATAGATACACTGACGAGTGTAGACGTCACAGTCAAACACAAAATTTGACGTGGAAGACTGTAAAAATTAAGGAAAACCTCCCTCTTTGATAAAATAACTCGTTGCTGTATTGCTTACGTCATAATTTCGCTAACAGTGAACTTGCAGAAGGATGTTACAATAGTCATGTAAACATGTTACAACAGTTGTGCAAATAATTTATGTAGGGTAACCATACCCACTGTTGGTATCCCCCCACTTATTGGCACCCTTGACTTTAAGTTAAAATAACAAGAAAACCATGACTTTAACCACTGATTTTATGTCAAAAATGGAAGGATTGTACATTTATTAATCTAAAACCCTTAACTTTAACCTCAAACTCAGACTTAATTAGTACAAACTTTAAGTTTGTTTGGGACATACACTAAAAAGCCCATTTTTACGCATTTCCTTAAGGACCGGTACTTGCCAGTAACCGGGAAATCGGAAAATTTTGGAACAAATGTAAAAAACTTATGTTTCTAGTATTATTTTTTACAAAAATCTCGAAAAATTCAAAAACGAGTGGATATTCTATAATCTGATGTCCTTTTTAGTGAAATAACCGGTCATAGAGCGTTTTGGTGACTGATTTTTCCGAGTAGGTGCCAATAGCTGGGGGTCTTACCCTATGTCTGTATAGACGCGATCATTTGACATTGCACTGAGGATTACTTGGATTATCGATACTTATGTCTGTCCCAGTTGCATCCAGACTCGGGAGATTTGAAAAATATAATTTCCAAGACACCTAGAACCGTAACCGCTTAAAGTGGGCAATAGCGTTATTGGTTTAAAATCTGTTTTCATTGCTTTCCATCAAAACAACTGAAAATAACAACAAAAAATCATCACATTTACATATTTTAAGGCATTTTATTAAAAAAATAATTTTATTTTATGAGGTATAACTTTTATACGCGACTTCGTTCGCGCAGATTTCTATTTTTGAATATCGTTATAAATTATAGCCTACTATTGCTGAGACTTCGCTGTCCGTCCGTCCGTCCGTCCGTCAGACCGTCCGTCCGTCAGTCACCAGGCTGTATCTCATGAACCGTGATAGCTAGAGAGTTGGAATTTTCACAGATGATGTATTTCGGTTGCCGCTATAACAAAAAATACGAAAAAACAGAATAAAATAAATATTTAACGGGGCTCGCATACAACAAACGTGATTTTTTTGCCGTTTTAATAGATAATGGTACGGAATGGTACGGTTCGTGCGCGAGTCCGACTCGCACTTGGCCGGTTTTTATTATATGTACAATATATGCTATGTATGCTTTACTGTAAGAATCATGCCTCGTATAATTAGCTAGTGGGTCGAATGTAATGTCAG
Source organism: Ptilodon capucinus (assembly GCA_914767695.1). Taxonomy (NCBI): domain Eukaryota; kingdom Metazoa; phylum Arthropoda; class Insecta; order Lepidoptera; family Notodontidae; genus Ptilodon; species Ptilodon capucinus. The sequence continues at coordinate 2,392,374 of OU611830.1, read as the reverse complement.
TGACGTAAGTTTGACATAGCCCATGACACCATCACATTACATATTCCACGGTGTTTAATATTAATGAGTATGATCCTATATGTAAATTGATTTATAAACGGATATTACAACGTAAGCAAAACGTCATTTCAATTCTACATCTATTTGTATACATAGAGTATAAAAAAGGCGGACGTAACACTGCTATAGGAAGTGAAGCAACGAATATGTGCGAGTGAATATTTTACGTTATTTTAATTCTACATCTACTTGTTGTTCTATAATATACACAGACTATAAAAAACCGGCCAAGTGCGAGTCGGACTCGCGCACGAAGGGTTCCGTACCATTATCGATAAAAACGGTAAAAAAATCACGTTTGTTGTATGGGAGCCGCCTTAAATATTTATTTTATTCTGATTTTTAGTATTTGTTGTTATAGCTGCAATAGAAATAAATCATCTGTGAAAATTTCAACTCTCTAACTATCACGGTTCATGAGATACAGCCTGGTAACAGACAGATGGAAGGACGGACGGACGGACGGACAGCGAAGTCTTAGTAAATAGGGTTCCTGTTTTACCCTTTGGGTACGGAACCCTAAAAAGATGGACTCTGCACTCACTCGAAAGTGAAGCAACGTATTGACATAGCCCATGACTCGAATCGACATCAACAACTCGAATTCAATTCAAATTCAATCTTTACGTGTACAGTTAGTTTTTATATTGACAGAAGATATGACGCACGTATTTTGACGCCCCGGCCTACAAAAGGTCTTTAATTAACTATTTCTAACCACGTAACAAAACCCTTAATGAGATCAATTCACACCAAACTCCTTGATTAGTTACCGCCACCACGCTTTGTCAATATTTACCTGGAATCAACCCTTCAACTGTTTCATTCTTACCGATACAGAGTCTAAAGGCTCCGTACACAAGGGCGTCATTTTTAGGGTTCCGTACCCAAAGGGTAAACCGGTAACCCTATTACTAAGACTTCGCTGTCCGCCCGTCCGTCTATCACCAGGCTGTAACTCATTAGCCGTGATAGTTAGAGACTTAAAATTTTCACAGATTATGTATTTCTGTTGCCGATATAACAAGAAATACTAAAAAACAAAATAAAATAAATATTTAAGGGGGCTCCCATACAACACTCGTGATTTTTTTGCCGTTTTCATATATAATGATACGGAACCCTTCGTGCGCGAGTCCGACCCTCAATTGGCTAGTTTTTTATATTTTTTTGGCGCTTTGGCTCCATGGACCTAGCGTCTCTACGGCAAACGCCACAAACTTATTTTAACTCAGATATTGCACCACAGACGGATAAGTTTCGATTGGTTCTACGTATCTTCGTGATGATTCCCGCGGATTGGGCGCTCCACACAAGTTTGTTCGCAAACTATTGCTCTCGGGAACTGAATAATATCGATACTTTGGAGTTCGGATGTATATAGCTAATATACTTTGGCGGAAAAGGGAAGATTTTCCTGCCAGGCGGGTCAGGCATGGTTGTCGGGGAATTTGTATATATAGTTCAGATCGTCGAACACACCAGTACCGCGAGCTAGGATTTCCATAGTACTTTGTATGGCGGATAATTTCTTGAACGCGTAGAATTGCGATGTGTCTACAGTCGCGCCATCTAGTAGCGACTGGCAGTAGTTGTGTTTCGTGGCGAGATATAGGGTGCGCCACAATACCATGGATATAATACTGAGGAACAGGTCAATGTCATTTAGTTGAAGTATGAACTTTTATAAGAGTGAATACAATTCACTCTTAAATACAATTTGTTCAACTTGCTGAACGGTGAAGGAAAACATCGTAAGGAAACCTGCACGTCAATAGAAAGGCGTGTGAAGTTCACCAACCCACACTGGGTCAGAGTGTGAGAGAGATTCCCTCCCTCGTATTGAGAGATAATGTGCCCGCTATAATGGCAATGGGCCCGCCCCCTATTACATTCGGACAATAATACATCGGCAAAGTGTGGGCGCACTGCAGTGCACCTCTGCCTATCTCTTCGGGGATGCGTGATGAGGTATATTACAATTAGTTTTGGTATTGGAAAAACAATCAACCCACGACTATTGAGGCCTCATTGCGTGGGGTCTTAAAAACGGTTAGAAATATTTCACTATGGTTACAGCTGCGGTAAAGTTTCTCTCATTGCATGCACGTCTTATATTTCTTGCACCCACTTAGTTTGTTTTTTTTCCTCTCTCTACATCACCTTTAGGTTGGCTGGTAGAAAATGCCCTCGGCATTAAGCTTACCTTTGTACATTTTATTTTTTACTTAAGTAGAATTGTGCAAATAAATAAATAAAGTTTCCTGAAAAGTTCAGATGTAAAAGTTAATCTAACCGAGGTGCTATAACAATAAACAACGACTCTACATGCAATTGAAAAGTGAAAGAGTATAACTCTACATCTGCAAAGTGCGGGACAACACTTGAGTCTCTAATAAACCGACTAATTAACGAGTCGCATTCAGCAAGCCCTGTACGGTGACCATTTTGAAAATACAAAAATTAAGGACATAAAAATTATACAGGGTGTTTCAGAAGTCCAAAATAATATTTCGCCGTCTGCATGAGAATCGGGTATACAACCGAATGGTTTAAAAATATTATCAAAATTCGATCATGATTTTTCAATTTTTCTTTTGCCGCCAATTTAAAAAACTTAAAATAAATTTCCAAGTTCTATTTTCAAAATATAAGTAGGCCTCTCTCGTTGATGTAGTTTGCCCAGTAAAATAGGGCTATGGGTGTACCCTAATGACATCAGGGTGAACATGTCTATACTAGTCATATTCTAGCTACCTTTGAAAATATGTTGTTTTCAAGCATTACAAATGAAGACTTAGCAACTCCACAACGATAGTGTGAGGGGACTTTAAGCCTCTGATAGATCGCCAAGAGCGCAGTGCAATGATAAAATATGTTACGGTGCCCCATGAAGAGAATCTTATGAAGGCAGAGAAAGATAAAGAGAGCGAGTGTCTTGATCTGCATCACAAGGCTGTCTACTTGTGGGACATTGACGCGGCAATCATTGTACCGTAAATCAGTTCCGCCCTTGGCTTATTAGCCGGGATTCTCGACAAACACCTTAAGAGGCTCGCGTTAGGCAGCTGGGTCAGATTCAGAAGGCAGCACTTCAGGCGACGTGTAATGCATATTGAGGAAGTTCTTCTCTCTGGAGCCTTGACCACTGATAGCTAAGACTCTGTTCCAAAAGCCAGTGGGGAGCTATTTATGTTTTTAGGGTTCCGTACCCAAAGGGTTCGTCCGTCCGTCCGTCCGTGTGTCACCAGGCTGTATCTCAAGAACCGTTATAGTTAGAGAGTTGAAATTTTTACAGATTATGTATTTCTGTTGCCGCTATAACAACAAATACTAAAATCCAGAATAAAATACATATTTAAGTGGGCTCCCATACAACAAACGTGTTTTTTTTTGCTCGTTTTTATAGATAATGGTACGGAACCCTTCGTGCGCGAGTCCGACTCGCACTTGTTTTTTTTTTGTTTGTCTTTGTATACTAAAAATTTAATATTCCAGATTAATGACCAATAAACAAGTAATAAAAATAAAAATAATATTTTATGTTTTAAATATCTATGAATGTTGAGGTTACACTCCAATATTTATAAATTTGAGGGATTTGCCCACACCTACAAAAGTACTTTTGAAAGGGCGATTTAAAAGAATAGTAATTTCCTTTTACAACAGTGCTTCGAATAAAATAGAGATACAATGAAGATACATCTGGATCTAAAACCTTTTATCCAAATTGAATGGTAGCTTCAGTTTGGTAACGCGTTGACTATTCCTTTTGAGATATTGGAACGAAATTGAAGCCTTATCTTCTATAGATACATACATACATACATACAAATAAATAAAATTGGAGTGTCTGTTTGTAATATCAAAATAACACATTTTTACCAAATGCGTATGAAAGTATATACGATATCTATAACGAAAACGCAATTTTTTTTTTTGTCTTTCTGTCTGTTAGTTTGAGGTAAACTTCTAAACGGCTGAACCGAATTCAATGGGACTTTCACTGACAGATAGCTGACGTTCCAAGGCGTAACTTAGGCTACTTTAATTTTAGAAAAAGCATTAGGGTTCCGCGGGAAAAACATAATACCCATATTTCCGGGTAATCTCCCTAAAGTCCACGCGGGCGTAGTCGCGGGCACAGCTAGTTTTACTATAAAAACAATCTTATTTTCACTTATTACGCTAGTTGTTGTGAGTACTTACTGATGCCAATCTTGTGCCCTTTCTTCAGTTCTGAAAAATATAACCTACTTTAATGTACGTGGAATTATCATAGTATTGTTTTATCTCCATCATTAATTGTTTACTGTATTTCTTGTATTCGGCCTAAAGTATATAAATTAAATTTACTGAATGCCATTCGAAAAGGAATAATCAGAATCTTAGGTGTTTTTGATGATAAATCCACTTGGGACGTCATCTTTTTAGTTTATTTTACGAAATTATAAAAAGTTGAATGATTGCACCTTCTATTAGCGGGTTTTCTGCCAACTATAAGTAATTAATAGCAACAACAGATTATAAAAAAAACATCTTTATATGTATAATTCTACTGTACGTGTGTATGTCACTGAACTCCTCCTAAACGGGGCTGGACCGATTTGAATGATTTTTTTTCTATGCGTTTGGGTGGCGCCCTGGCGTTTAGATTCACAATTGGACTCGGTAGGTGGCGCTACTTTCGTGTGTCACCGATCCTAAGGCGGTACGAAGTTCGCCAGGTCTGCTAGTACTCTTATAAACAAAAAGGTAATAAAGATGGCCGATGAATCCAACAAGTATAGTTGCTTAGTTTTTTTTTTTCTTCGGAGTTGAAACCATTTTTAATATTCCCTAATTTATATCCACCCTACAATACAAACCGAGTGTGCAATTACCGCGTGCTTGTTGACAGATTATAACTGCTACCCATCTCTCTCGTACTCGGACTCTACGTACACGTTAGAGAGAGATAAACATATTGTAAAGGATGCCTCAATTCACTCACATACGCCTCGAGCTCTGTACGTAATGGCTCAAATTAGTATGTTTTTCATATGAATTATAAATTTATATTCATACGTATAACGTGTAGTTTTGTAAAAGTGAAGTAAATTTGTGTTAATAGTCTATTGTAAACTTAAAATTGACTTATGTAAGCATTTTGTATAATTTCTGTTTTAAAAATAATAGAAGGTGTATCAGAGCAACACTCGTGGTCTCTTTATAAACTTCTTGGCAACAATTCGTTCTGGTTTAAAAAGTCAAAGTCAAAGTCAAATCATTTATTCTGTATAGGCCTATGGGGGCACTTACAAATTGTCAAGTTTACATTTTTTTTCTTATATTCTACTATGCTACCACCGGATCGAAATGCGACCTCAACTGAGAAGATCCGGCAAGAAACTCAGTGGGCTGATCATTTTTTAAATCGCCAAAACTTATTACAAATACATAGGTACATATAGCTCCAGTGTGTTGCCTTAGAGCTGTTTTTAATAATAAAGATAAGATAATAATACGTTAGTAAGTAAGTTAAAAAAAAAAGAATATAGTCTATGGTATTATTTTGGAATAAGATGTGTATGTACGTGAATAAGTTTTAGATAATTATTATATGCTTTTATTCAAGAATAGTACTTGTTTAAATTGCCAACTGATACTCAACAGTACCCCTACTAGCTGAGTTTATTATACTTATATTTTTATTAATTAATTTAAAAAGTATATCTTTATAATATCTCTATATTTATAAAACCATTGTGTATAAAATAAAGCGTTTTTTAGGGTTCCGTACCTAAAAAGGAAAAAACGGAACCCTTATAGGATAACTTTGTTGTCTGTCTGTCTGTCCGTCCATTCGTCCGTCGTCGTAATTTAGAGATCCAAAGACGTAGCGGGCTTAGCTAAAAAGTACATACATTTGAAATAAAACTATTTTACGGATTTTATCGCGTATATTTACTATTTTATTTTCCCGACGTTTCGGCTGCTTTACAGCAACCATGGTCACGGGGGGACTGAGGTGTTAGACGTCCTGATGGTCATAGTTAATAACTGGGTACCCTCATATTTAGTTGTTGTTTGCGGTCCGATCCACGCAGAAAGTGCTCACAGTGTCTTGAGGTCTTGCAATGGTACGCTTGGGTTTGGTATTCAATGTATAGTATTCGCGTAACGGTGAAGGAAAACATCGTGAGGAAACCTGCACGTCTATAGAAAGGCGTGTGAAGTTCACCAACCCGCACTGGGCCAGCGTGGTGAACTATAGCCCAAAAATCTCCCTCGTATTGAAGGAAAATGTCCCCGGTATAATGGCAATAGGCTCGCCCCCTATTACATTGGGACCAAAAAATACATCGGCGAAGTGTGGGCGCACTACAGTGCACCTCTGCCTACCCCTTCGGGGAATACAGGCGTGATGATGTATTTGTATATTTGTATATATTCGCGTAAATATAAGAAAACAATACATAAATTTGGTCGAAATTTTTGATAATCTTGATTTCCATGACCAATTAAAAAAAAATATTTCTGTATATACCAATAACGTATGAGTTAAGGATTGCTTTAGTATACGATATATGTCTCAAGACTTGGTAATTAATTAGTAATTATCAATTTTAATATCCGCCTCCATTACAGCGTGTACGAAGAGATGAATGATCGAACACGCAGCAGCCGCCGTGAAACAATGAGCCCATTGTCTCATCTCTGATATCTCTTAATGCATCACGCTGTTTTAAACTACACACAACTAATTAATGTGCAATCGTTTTTAGAGTTCCGTACCTAAAGGGTAAAACGGGACCATATTACCAAGACTCCGCTGTCCGTCCATCTGTCCGTCTGTCACCAGGCTGTATGTAATGAACCATGATAGTTAGACAGTTGAAATTTTCACAGATGATGTATTTCTGTTGCCGATATGACAACAAATACTAAAAAACTGAATAAAAAAATATTTAACGGGGCTTCCATACAACAGACATGATTTTTTTGCAGATTTTATAGATAACTAGCCGTGCCCGCGACTTCGCCCGCGTGGACTTTACGGAGATTACCCGGAAATATGGGTATTATGTTTTTCCCGCGGAACCCTAATGCTTTTTCCAAAATAAAACTAGCCTAAGTTACGCCTTGGAACGTCAGCTATCTGTCAGTGAAAATTCCATTGAAATCGGTTCAGCCGTTTAGAAGTTTACCTCAAACAAACAGACAGACAAAAAAATTTAAAATTGCGTTTTCGTTATAGGTATCGTATATACATTCATACGCAATTGGTAAAAAAGTGTTATTTTGATATTACAAACAGACACTCCAATTTTATTTATGTATAGATATACTGGGTGTTTCAGAAGTCCGAAATAATACTTTGACGTTTGCATCAGTATCGGGTATACAACTGAATGGTATAAAAATTTGATTGAAATTCGACCATGTTTTTCCAACTTTTTTTCGTCGTCAATTTCTATAACCCGTAATATTTCGAATCCTATGTAAAATTTGCATGTTCTGTTTCGTGAATATTGGTAGTCTGTGTATGTGTAGTTTACACTGCTGAATATGGTTATGGATGGACCCAAAGGCCAGAACATGATACCTACAACAAATACTCAAAGGGCCATAATTCAGAAACTATGATAGTTAGGTATAAACTGTCTTCGCTAAGCATCCACATATGAGCTACCGTATATGTACCCAAAGTATTATTTCGGACTTCTGATACACCCTGTAGATGTATAGATGGTACGGAACCCTTCGTACGTGAGTCTGACTCGCACCTGGCCGGTTTTTATTAACACACAATAAGCCCCAAGCCATCGATATCGCGCTTCAAAAAGCCGAAAGCGCGTACACGGGCTTATTGCGGCTTATACACGAGATGGCGAGTGTCAGTAGCAATATGGATTCCGACAAAGAAACATCGCGGTTTAAACACACTCTCGCGTCAATTTTTTGCCATTCCAAATTAAACTTTATTGACCCGTAGAAAAAGTTCATTTTTCAACTTAATGCCACTGACAGCGTGACTGAGTTTTGACTCGGGGGGCCACAGAAATTCAATCTTCATGCTTATTGGCATAGAGTTCGTTTTGGTAAAGTCAATTTTTTTTACGCGATTCCTCTTTTCGTGTTTAGATACATTGGCTTCTGTCATTGTTTATTAGCTATTAAGCATAGATAAATAATTGGTCTCGCGCGCGGCGCTCGAGACCAATTATTTATCTATGCTATTAAGTAAAAGACTGCACTTTTATTAAGCGCGTGAGCATTACAGCTTACCCACTAAGGGAGCCGAGTGAACGCAGATCCATATTGTGTAAACTGTAAGGCTTTATTACCACGGTGAAGTCGGCTATCCGATAAATACGGGTTTGGCGAGAATAACGGATTGGAATGGAATTGTTGACAAGAGATTTGGAGATACAGAAGGGGTATTAAGCCTAGGGCACACTGGGCGTCAACACGCGCGTCAAAATAATTGCCAATGCAATTTTTGGATGAGTCATTAGAGTTCATTTCAGTATTTTGCCGCTCGCGTCCTGACGCCCAAGTGTTTCCAGTGCTTAAACTAACAACTTGTGCGAATACTTTTGTACATAAATAAATTTCAATAAATAAATATCTTCAGACAACACAGACTCATTGTATGATCCCAAACTAAGCAACGCTTGTACTATGGGTACCATACAATCATCTGAGGCCGGTCCCAGTTATACCCAGACCTGCGCAAATTCCGCAAATGCAATTTCTGAAATTTGCGCTTTCGGGAATCAAACCCGCAACGACCCGGTTCAGTGAACCCACCGACCTACGCTCAAACTACTCAACCAAACCGTCGTTATTCAACATTAAACATCTATTCAAATTCAACGCGTTATTGTCTGGCAGCCGGCTGTACCGTGTCAATAATGCCTAAGGGAACTTGGGTTCACAACAAGCGGCCATTGTTTAACATCCCTCAGTCTCCACGCAGCTTACAAATACTGCAAATAGATTGAAATGACCGTCTTTATAAAGTAGATCGTATCTGAGTAAGACCGCGCTTCTACTGTGAATAGCGATAGAAGTTTCTTTATAATAAACTAGTAGGATTATTCAATAATGTTATAATTTATATCCTACAGGTTATTCTGATGTATAAACAATAACACTGTAAAGTTTTATGAAAATGCGTTCAGCTGTTTTTGCGTAAAAGAGTTTCACATTTAAATTACTAGGTTCTACTCGATCGTCGCGGTGCATGTCAAAGCGATCCCGTGGCGCCCCGATATAAGCGGAAGATGGTACACCGTCGGTTTTTAGTGGGTATACGGCCTTCTGCCGGGACTCCCACATAACCCTTCTACTTCCCCCGAGGTGGCAGGGTATCCCTAAAGGATTTTCCGACTTAAAAAAAAAAACTGAATGGTGTCGTGGGACACCAGGTAGGAACGAAGTTCCTTCGGCTAATGTAGAATGAATGAAAAGAAAGAGAAAGGTATTATATTTTGTTAATGAGAGGTTTATATTCGTGTATAGACTTGTGAAAGCAAAATAACATGAAATTTGAAAAAACAAAAAAGGTCCATAACGACCCGGAGTTCAATGTATTTTAATAGTTCAACGACTGTCCCACAGATGGCAGTATACTCAATGTATTTAAAAAAAGGTCCATAAAGACCCGGAGTTCTATGTATTTTAATAGTTCAACGACTGTCCCACAGATGGCAGTATACTCAATGTATTTAATATGTGTGTATTATTATTAGTATATAAAATAAAAACTATAGCAAAACCTAAAAAAAAAACAACAAAATATAAAAGTAATAAAATAAAAAAACATCGTAATTCAAATTATCAACTAAAGTCGTCTCATTTAACGATTTGATTCCACGCACTTTTTCTTACGGTTTTACTATCACATTTTTTTCAGTTCGGTCGCCTAGCAAAATCCCTATCCCCTCCAAGCCTGCCGTAAGGAACTTCGTTCCAAAAAGCTTCTACTCGATACTTCGTCCGCGCATATTAAAATTATATATTATCGTTATAAATTATAGGTCATACGTTATTCTGATGTTTATACAATAATTCTGGGATCACCCCAGTCTACTGTACAGTACCCATAGTACAAGCTTTCCTCAGTTTGGGACCATACGATGAGTATGTGTTGTTTGGCGATATGTTTTTATTAGTATTCTGTCTTCATAAAATGAGTTCACATACTCTACATGGCAAAGGGTTCCAGTCTTCTATACCCATTCTTTGACCCAATGTATGCACCTAAAATACTATTTAAGACTTGAGATACACCCTGTATAATTCACAGACTCCATCTCCTATCTAATCACCTCCATATAAAATAGTTACTCAAAGAGCCGGAACATAACTACCGCATTTCTTTCATCCCCCTGTAGTCCCTTTCAATAGAGACATTTGTATGGCGTCGGTGGGGTATTCCATCTCTTTCTATCACACTGCTATTACTATTGCTATCTCGTTTAAGGTGTAATGAACACGTGACTGAGGGTTTAAATCTACTTATTTTTGTTTGTAATGTTTTTGCCCCAAGTAGATTCAGGCTAGTCAATACACTTGACGTGTTGAAAATGTGCTCTATACAAAATTAAATGGTAGTAGCCGAGTGGTCGAACGCACGCCTTGCAATCAAAGTGTGCAGGTTCAAACCCCGGCTCGCACCTCTGGGTTTATGTGTGAATCTCATTTTCATCCGAGATTACCACTTGCTATGAAACGGTGAAGGAAAACATCGTGAGGAAACCTGCACGTCTAGAAAGAAAGAAAGAAAGGCGTGTGAAGTTCACCAACCCGCACTGGGCCAGCGTGGTGGACTATAGTCCAAAAATCTTCCTCGTATTGAGGGGAATGTGCCCGCTATAATGCAATAGGCTCGCTCCCCATTACATTGGGACCAAAATACAGCGGCGACTACACCTCAGCTCTCTCATATTTTTATATTTGATAGCCCTATGTATTCCGAGTTCTATTGATCATTTATTTCGCCAATAACTAAACCCCGATACTGGAACGTAGATAGATAGATAGTCTATATCTAAGGATAGATAGAAGAGACATTGCAGCGTTGCTTTTAAATCGGAATTGAATCCGCATTGAAACGATTCTCTGTAGTCGACCGAGGCGTCGCGCGCTCATTCGATTTGTTGCTTGTACGAGATTTGAGTTTGTAAGACTACACTGTGATGTGGGAACAATTGGAGACATGTAGAGGCGGCAGTTTAAAGCAAATCAAATTGATGACATCTCTATACAAATTTATAAATATCACTAGACAACACATACTATGCGATCCAAATAAAAATAGGAATGTCAATAAGCTCTATCTGTCAAATGTCACATGAAAAGTATGGTTTGCAAAAAACTTATTTGCATATCAATAATAATAGTGCCTACATCAAATATAAATAAAAAGGTTAAATTAGTAGTAAATTTTCTTAATAGAATATTTAATTATTTAAAGTCATAATTCGTTCTTTCCCGTCACAATATGGCGCAAAGTCAATCCTTTTCTCATTTGAATCGCATAGTACAACTCATATCGAGGGGTGAAAGGCTATTTACTGGTACTGTCTGTCTGTTTGTTCCGATTTGAAAGGGACTTTTAATAGCTGATGTTATAATTAGTGACTTTAATTCCGTAAATAATTTCATATTTTTATGCATTTAATAAAATGCTGTTATTTTGGCATTACACACCAATTTTATTTATTTGTATGTATGTAAATGTATACGAAGAGTAACCATGGAGTTTCTAACTGGCTCTTCTCGCCGATAGCATTCGTAACTAATAATAGGATTGACTATATTACTATACTACTGTGATATATGGGCCTACGCGTATTTCTTTCTCGGACACTGTCACTCGCTCATAAAATTCAATAAAAACTGCCGCATCCATATCTTACCATTGTATTCATGCCTTCTGCTTTCAAAACCCTGTCTCTAGAGAGAACTATTCAATAGCGGGGACTTCGTAACTAGATATACGAAGGATAGTGAACTTTCAAACAAGTGAATTAATTGATCAATTTGCCTCTCTATCCTCAGCGTGGGGATTTGGAAGAATACACCCTTGTGGTACGAGATTGGGCTTAAAATTGCAAATCAAAACGCATATGTGAAAGTATACTTTCAAACTGCTGTAACAACTTGTACAAGCAAAAAAGTATCTTAAACAAACTTTGTGTAATATTATTTTCATTAATCAAATCCGTTTCCAATTAAACTTTATAAGAATGTTTTAGTTTATATTATGAATTTATTCATCAGTGGTAGCCTCGTCGGTCTAACACCCGCTTTGAACGTAAGGGGTGCAAGTTCAAATCCCGGGCCCGCACCGCTGAGATAATTTCATGTGCAAATGTCATTTTCAATAATGATTACCGCTTGCTGAAGATTGATGATTACCGCTAGATAATTACCGCTTGGTGAAGGAAAACATCGTGAGGAAACCTACACGTCTTTAGAAAGGCGTGTCAAGTTCACCAACCCGCACTGGGCCAGCGTGGTGGACTATAGCCCAAAAATCTCCCTCGTATTGAGGGAGAATGTGCCCGGTATTATGGCAATAGGCTCATCCCCTATTACATTGAGACCACAATACATCGGCGAAGTGTGTGCTTCTCTGCCTACCCCTTTGGGGAATACAGGTGTGATGATGATGTATAAAATCTATTGCAGTAGTACGTCCACTGATCCGCATCGTACGGATCGTACTTGTATGACTTTCTATACAAAGAATACTACGACCCGTTGGATGCGATGCGTCCGATGTGAACATGTTGACGCCTACCTTATTTAAGGGGGCAAAGGACACGCGTATATTCCGCCGTGGCAAACGGAACATCACAACGAACATTTTCCAATAATCAACGTCAAAACTCCGCCCGTCGCGCGCAAGTTTGGACAGTTGAAAACGTCGTAGATAACACGCATTGACGGCCTTCGGGGCTTTGTGTTATCTTCACAAGGAATACTGGTAGGTTGATAGGTAGTTTATTGGGTAATAAAAATAATAATAATATATCATCATGCCTGAATTCCTAGATGGGGTAGGCAGAGATACACTGCAGTGCACTTGTGCCCAATAATATAATTTTGACACAAAAATACCAGCCAAGTGCGAGTCGGACTCGCGCACGAAGGGTTCCGTACCATTATCTATAAAAACGGCCAACAAATCACGTTTGTTGTATGGGAGCCCCTTAAATATTTATTTTATTCTGTTTTTTAGTATTTGTTGTTATAGCGGCAACAGAAATATATCATCTGTCTGTCACCAGGCTGTATCTCATGGACCGTGATAATTAGAGAGTTGAAATTTTCACAGCTGATGTATTTCTGTGGCCGCTAAAACAAAAAATACTAAAAAACAGAATAAAATAAATATTTAAGGGGGCTCCCATACAACAAACGTGATTTTTTTGCGGTTTTTATAGATAATTGTACGGAACCCTTCGTGCGCGAGACTGACTCGCACTTGGCCGGTTTTTTTTTCAATTTTACAAGAGAGTATACTCATTCGACGCAGAAAAATGAGCTGATTCTAAGTATGCATTTAAGTCAATATCGCCGAAATGTGTGCGAGGGCTTTAGGCTCCTAACAGAATCCGACTGAAGACAAACGCTATGAAACCTTTTGCGTAAATTGTAAGCGATTTACACCCTGCTCTGACTGTGGTGAGCGAATAAACTTGACATTTAGTTAAAATTAACTCTGTGTTTATATAAATAAAGATTAGATTCCTTTGGAAAAAGCCACCAAAATACGTTCGTGACATCGATGTCATTTCGAAGAAAAAAAAAATACAAAAAACAAAAACCGACTTCAAAAACCTAGGTGCACTAAAAAGCTACAAATACCCTTATAATTCATTACATTAAGAGTAGGTGCCATTTACTTTATACACACATTAATTGGCACTTACTCCAAATGTATGTAACGAATCTTACACTGGCACAGCTTGTAATTTGTATTGCTGATTAATTTTGTGTATTGAGAATGTATAGCCTCACTAACTTTATATTGTACTAGCTGTGCCCGCGACTTCGCCCGCGTGGACTTTAGGGAGATTACGCGGATATAGTGGTTTTATGTTCATCCCGCGGAACCCTAATGCTTTTTCTAAAATAAATGTAACCTAGGTTACGCCTTGGAATATTAGCTATCTTCTAGTGAAAGTCCCGTCGATATCTGTTCAGCCGTTTTGAAGTTTACCTCAAACAAACAGACAGACCGACAATTTTTTTTTAAATTGCATTTTCGTTATAGGTATCGTGTATACTTTCATATGCAATTCGTAAAAAGGTGCTATTTTGATATTACAAACAGACACTTCAATTTTATTTATTTGTATAGATAAATGGGTTTTACGTTATTTCAGTGGAACCCTAATGTTTAAACAAAAAAATATAGTACTCTAAGTTACTCCTTGTAACATCAGCCATCTATCAGTGAAAGTCCTGTCGAAATCGGTTAAGCCGGTTGGGGGATCACCCGGAAAAATGGGTTTTATGTTCATTTCGCGGAAACCTAATGCTTTTTCAAAAAATAAAGTAGCCTAAGTTACGCCTTGGAATATTAGCTATCTTCTAGTGAAAGTCCCGTCGAAATCTATTCAGCCGTTTTGAAGTTTACCTCAAACAAACAGACAGACAGACAGACAGACAAATTTTTTTTAAATTGCATTTTCGTTATAGGTATCGTGTATACTTTCATATGCAATTCGTAAAAAGGTGCTATTTTGATATTACAAACAGACACTTCAATTTTATTTATTTGTATAGATTTTTAGTACTCTAAGTTACTCCTTGTAACATCAGCCATCTATCAGTGAAAGTCCTGTCGAAATCGGTTAAGCCGGTTGGGGGATCACCCGGAAAAATGGGTTTTATGTTCATTTCGCGGAACCCTAATGCTTTTTCAAAAAATAAAGTAGCCTAAGTTACGCCTTGGAATATTAGCTATCTTCTAGTGAAAGTCCCGTCGAAATCTATTCAGCCGTTTTGAAGTTTACCTCAAACAAACAGACAGACAGACAGACAGACAAAAATTTTTTAAATTGCATTTTCGTTATAGGTATCGTGTATACTTTCATATGCAATTCGTAAAAAGGTGCTATTTTGATATTACAAACAGACACTTCAATTTTATTTATTTGTATAGATAATTGTTAATTAAGAAAAACACATTGTAATGCAAAAACCATGTAAATCCTTATTGGAAAGAAGCAACCGTGGAGTTTTTTGCCCATTCTTCTCCATAAGAAATTCCATTCCGAATGGGTGGTAGAGATACTATTAATATTATTTATTTTTTTACTGACTATTCACAAGTGCCTGTATTGGTTTACATGAATAAAAAAAATCTGATTCTCATTATGAGTTTATTTGTATCTTTTTTGTGCACCTAGGGTTTTTGTTTTTTTTTTTTTTCGAAATTTAATCGATGACACGAATGAAGTTCGAGTGAAGAGATTCGAATTGTAAACTTCCTCCTTTTTGAAGTTGGCTAAAGTGAGCTTTTTCAAAGTATTGCAATTAATTCGCGCGTGTAAACGCAGGGCTACGCTAAGTGGGTCGGACTGGAGGCATTTTGAGGCCATTGTAACCGTTTCTGATACTATCCTCGTTTGCCAAACGACTATGAATCCTATCTGTAGATAGTTAAGGTTAGTGGAATGGAAAAGAAAACCCCGGGTTTTCCGCTTTACAAATTTAGCGGCATCGTCGTTAACGACGCTTATAGGCATCTTTAAGGCGGTTTCATGCGATCTGACTTTTAGGTAATGGTAAAGAATGTTTTTCGTTGAGATGTCTTAGAATTGCAAGGTTTGTCTATGACTATACTGAGAGGATCAGAGGACATAACCATCCTTCGGAGAGTTAGTTTTCCTGGATGTCTTAAAGCACTTGGGGATTGGGCGTAAGTTCTGGGGGCTTTTTGGAAATCAAAATCAAATTCGACCATCTTTGAAGGTTATTCAGGTATTATTGTCAAAGACTCCTCCTATTGTTGAAGTCAGTTAAAATGTAGCTTGTTACCCGGCTATGATAACGAATCGATTGACACCTTATTCATCAAAATCGGTTGAATAGTTTAGGCGCTATGGCGGAACATACGTAAATACATACCATACGTAGACTGCTAACATAATAACCAGGAAGGGTCACCGTAGTTGGGTAAAAACACTATGTTAGCAGACTGCAACATAAAGTACCTTATCACGCCTATGTTCCCCAAAGGCAGAGGTGCACTGCAATGCGCCCACACTTCGCCGATGGATTTTGGTCACAATGTAATAGGAGGCTCGCCTGTTGCCATTATACCGAGCACGTATAAAAGTAGCGCCCATAACGGAAAAAGTGAGAAGTAAGAGACTAGAATGGTTTGGGCATGTGATGAGAAGAGATGAGAAGCATGTGACTAAAAGAGTGATGAGTATGAATGTGGATGGATACAGAGCGAGAGGAAGACGAAAGAAAAGATGGATGGATTGTGTAAAAAGTTATATGAATGAGATCGGAGTGGATGTCGGTATGATGGAAAAGTGAAATGAATGGAAGAAAAGGACATACTGCGCCGACCTCAAATGTGAATTTCATACCCCTTTCTATAGCACGTTTCCTCACTATGTTTTCCTTCACCGTTTACGTTCAACCTAAAGGTTAATACATGTGAATAATAGTAGATATATATTGAATAAATATTGACAAACTATTTCAATGGGTCTTGTTAGCAGAGCAAACATGGTTGTATTTATGATAATGCGACTTTATTATTCCTTAACAGTTGTTTTATAGGTAAACAAAGCTGATTATGTAAATGGGATCCGTATACATTTTTAACCGACTTCCAAAAAGAAGGAGGTTCTCAATTCGATCGGTATGTTTTTTTTTTTTGGTATTACATATTTACAATAATGACGATTATATTAAACAACCTTGGAGCAATTCAGAATCAGAATCAGAATATTTTTTATTCATATAAACCAATACAGGCACTTATGAATCGTCAATAAATAGTAAAAATAGTAGCTCTACCACCCATTCGGAATGCATTTCCTATGGAGAAGAATGGGCAAGAAACTCCGTGGTTGCTTTTTTCAAATAAGGATTTTCATTTTTGTGTTTTTCTTAATTCTCGCAAATAGGACCACTTTCGTCGTTTTGTTACGACATATATGTCGTATTAGAGATATTGTCAATCATTCGGGTATTGCCCCCCTGTACCTGATAAATTTTTTTAAGGAATTGAATGTAATGATGAAGACCGAGACCGGGAAAAAATCGTCGTCATTAGCCACCCTACTGGGGTGTCAAAGGCAAGTTTAAATTATTGCCAATACTAAAATACTGGCATATTGCAAAAGGTAATTCCTCAAGCTAGCAGCTGGCTTGCAGTGGTAGCCTCGTGAGTAAGAACGGCCGCCTTGAACGTAAGGGGTGCAAGTTCAAATACCGGGCCCGCACCTCTGGGATAATTTTCATGTGAGCATGTCATTTTCAAAAGTGATTACCACTTGCTGAACGGTGAAGGAAAACATCGTGAGGAAACCTGCACGTATATAGATATATATAGGCGTGTGAAGTTCACCAACCCGCACTGGGCCATCGTGGTGGACTATGGCCCAAATCTCCCTCGTATTGAGGGATAATGTGCCCGGTATGATGGTAATAGGCTCGCCCCCTATTACATTGGGACCAAAATACATCGGCGAAGTGTGGGCGCACTACAGTGCACCTTCGGGGAATACAGGCGTGATGATGTACTATTATTATTAATTCCTCAATGAAATGACACTGACAGCGCGACTGAATTTTGACGCGTAAGGGCGTGGCTTTTACCACAGAAACTCAATCTTTATGTACAATGATACTGAGTTCGTTTTGGTATTGACAAATTTTTGACGCGCTGTTTTTGACGCCAAAGTTTGCTTAATATTTATTAGCCGTTCAAAAAACTTATACAATCAAAATAAATCTTACTTTTCCAGTAATATTATTTTATATTGAGTCAAACATCCATCAACACTATAAGGAACCCTGATATAATTAATGCACTACAATACAAATAATAAGTCTTTACAAATACATTGTAAATGCACTCTGTGTTATTATATATTCACCTCAAACACCTGCAGTATTATTTTTATAAAAAATAATAATAATAATAATATTTCAAGTCACATTAAAAAAAAAACGCACACGTTATCCAGAATATCAGTGTAGAGTTATCATTTACGGAAAAAGAAATAGGAGAGTCACTTAACTCTATTAATATAGTTACTAAAAGTATTACGAAATTGTTTGTAGTTCAAACAAAAACTTAAATACTTCACCGATACCACAATTTTTCATACTCTACACGACTGAAGAATTATTATGTAGAGTCATAAAATAAACTATTCAAACGGTCGTAACTTGTCTCTATGTGTTCCGTAAAACAAAACTGATTTCGTGACAGGTTTAATAATTCCGAAGAAATGGATATTTCACCGTTTTTGAGACAAGTAAGTGATCTAAACATCTTATATCGCCAGACAAATGATCGTATGATCCCAAACTAAGCAAATCATCTACTATGGGTACTAAAGTGTTGCGTGTGTTGCCTTACTACTACTATAGTCTAACGTCCCACTGCTGGGCACGGGCCTCTCTTTAATGCGAGGGGTATTCAGGCCATAGTCCACCACGCTGGCCCGGTGCGGGTTGGCAGACTTGCAGGTTTCCTCACGATGTTTTCCTTCACCGTTTCGTAGCGAGTGATAATCTGTATGATTATGAGATTCGCACATAAACCCAGAGGTGCGAGCTGGAGTTTGAACCTGCATACATTTATTGCAAGGCGTGCGTTAGACGACTCGGCTACCACTGCTTTAATTTAGCAATAATCAATCAATCGTAATATTTTATTTTATTTTATTTAGGACGACAATATGTGTTTCATTACAGGTATTTGTACTAACCTCATCGCAATTAGCGGCGACTTCGATGGGTGGTTCAGTCGCCTACCCATGCGTGTTGTTACACCAATTTCAATCTAATGACAGCAGCATAAGGCCTGATTTGGATACCACTACGTGGATCGGTGAGGTTTCGTTATTATACTGTGTTTTAACGTTTAAAGCTTTGTAATTAACATCAACTCTACGATGGCTTAGTTATTTCATTTTAAATATATTATTATATTTCTAATGTCGGAATAAAAATCAGAATCAGGTGGGTTTTAGGGTTCCGTATCCAAAGGGTCCAACGGGATCCTATTACTAAGACTCCGCTGTCCGTCCGTCCGTCACTAGGCTGTATCACATGAACCGTATTAGTTAGACAGTTGAAATTTTCACAGATGATGTATTTCTGTTGCCGCTATAACAACAAACACTAAAAAACAGAATAAAATAAATATTAAAGGGGGCTCCCATACCACGTGATTTTTTTGCTCGTTTTTGCTCGATATTCACAACGGCAACATGCTTGAAATACTTTCTTTTTATTTTGTAGTATGTTGAACTTGATGTAATTTTGAATTATCTTAGACCATTGCGCATCGTATCGATAAACTCTGGCCAATTATATTAGAAACTATAGATACCTAAGGGGCCAAAAATATATAAATTAACAAGTCCGGTCAGGACTAACTTCGTACCGCCTTAGAATTAGTGACATACGAAAGCAGCGCCACCTACCGGGTCCAATTGTGAATTTAAACCATTCAGGAACCCATTGAAATATACTAACAAAATTTCATTCAAATCGGTCCAGCAGTTTAGGAGGAGTTCAGTGACATACACACGTACAGTAGAAATATATATATTAAGATTGACAGTTATATTGATCTCATTGATGCCACGGGCGTGTAGTATTTTTGACATAGACAATCTGACGTACGTAGACGTCAAAGCCACACACAAAATTGGACGTATGAAACTGTCAAATATTGTGTAACAAAGAGGGAGCTTCTCTTTGTTAGAATACCTCTTTGACTATGGCTATTATATTAACGAGCGAATTGTTTTTGTTTTCAGTATCAACCTTCGGTACGGCGGGGATCTTCAGCATTTTTATGCCGACAATAATGCAGCTGAAGGGCAGAAAGTTCGCTTTTATGCTCAGCTGCTTGCTCTTAACTGTCGGATGGGCTTTGGACTACGTTGCACTGGACCCAAAAACACTTATCGTCTCCGAAGCATTCAAAGGCTTAGGTAGCAATTGTATCATTATTGTTAACCTCATGACTGTCAGTGAAATGCTAGCACCTAAGTACAGAGCTGTATCTTTGATGCTGTTAGGTGTGAACCAAGCTATAGGAATGTCTGGGAGCACTGTGATAGGAAACTTCGTTTATTGGAAGACGCTTTCACTAATTATGTGTTGCCCTATCATCGCTGCATTGTTACTGGTATTGACATGGCCCGAATCACCTTCTTGGTTAGCTTATAAAGGTAATTTCGATGAGTGTGAGAAAGCTTTCATCTGGCTTAGGGGTACCGATGATGAGGCAATGAAAGAGTTGCAGCAAATGATCACAGCGCAGAAGGAAAACAGAAGGAAAGTCACCAAGTCCACGATGAAGGAATTATTTGCAAAGTTCGGCATGAAAGATTTTTACTTACCGAATTTTCATGTACTGTTGATTTTATGTAATTTCTTTCTCTCTGGTACTTTTTGCATGTATTTATATACTCAACAGATATTAGAGGAAGGTACTGGCAATGAAACTGCAGCGTTTTATGGATATCTGTATCGCGATGTGTCTTTGGTTTTCGGGTCATGTGGCGCTTTAGTCTTGGTGCGTTACTTCAAAAGCAAATCCGTATTATTATCTACAACATTTGGCTGCGTTATTTCCATTTTATTGTGTTTCATTGTAACTTATCTACAAAGTATTGATGTCCTATCAAAAAATTCATTACTCCTCATTTATGTTTTCTCTTTGTATATGACATTCTGTAACTGTGGTTTTAACTTTATATCCTTCGCGATGTCAGCTGAATTGATGCCAGTGAAACATAGAGGAATAGGCGGCAGTCTGTTCATTGTATATTCTTCTTCCCTTCACGCTGTGTCAGCGAAATTATTTCCATACATAACTGCAGCGTTAAGTTTATGGGCAACATTTCTAGTTTTTGCTATAAATGGTATGGTTACAGGAATTCTGATATGGAGATTCATACCTGAAACTAAAAATAGGAGTTTACAGGAGATTGAAGATTATTATAACTATGGTACCTTTGTGAGGTGCAATATTGTTGATGATGTACATGTAAGCTTGAATATCGTAAAAGATAATGATGGAAATAAAAACATTGATCTGTGTTCATTGTTTTATTATAATCTGTATACTAACTACAGTCCTTTTTAACTGCTGAGCACAGGCCTCCTCTCAATGCGAGGGGGATTCAGGCCATAGTCCACCACGCTGGCCCAGTGCGGGTTGGCAGACTTCACACATCTATCGAGAACTAGTCAAGTTCCCTCAGACGTGCAGGCTTCCTCATGATGTTTTCCTTCACCGTTACATAGCAAGTGGTAATCACGGATGTAAATGAGATTCGCACATGAAACCCAGAGGTGCAAGCCGAGGTTTGAACCTGCACAATTTGGTTTGAATCTGTTTATATAACACATAAATTGTTTTTACCTAAGTCCGTTATAGACTTTGAAATCATCCAACCAATGTGCCCCAAAAGGTTTTCATTACAAAGATGATTTTGGACCACTATAAGAATGCATTAGGCACAATCGGTCCATGCATGAAGTCAGTTTTAGATGTTTCCCATACAAAAAATACGTAGTAGCACACACCGGGTATCCGGTAGTACACACTATGAATTCAGTTGTGTAGTTGTAGCTTGTGCGCCAAGACTAGATTTATGTCACGGAATATGTTGAGTCTCATGAAATAAGACAGAGAGCGAGTGAGCGAATCTGTGACAGAGGTCTCGTCTTGACAGGCATGTTAATTCAACCAATTATAGAAATGGCCTTTTCGGAATTTCTCCTGGGTGATGTCACTGGCGGGTATCGAACCTTCAACCGGTGCAGTGAGCACAGCGATCTACGCTCAAACCACTTGATAAAGGATTTTTTGGGGGGTGTGAGGAACAGGGTGTAAAGTTCCTCATCCAGCATTGAAAAGGGAGGACCCTCCGACCAGACGGGTGTTGTGTCTGGTGGGCTACTGCCCGACGGTTGTTGTCGGGTTCTTGTATATATGTGCAATCGCTCGGATCGCTTTAATATCGCGATGCAGGATTTAGTTCGTATGTGGCGAGATAGATGTCGCTACACACTGTTGTACAGCGTTCATAAGCTTTAGCATTTTAAGTGCTAGCGTAACTTAATCCTTTAATCCAATTATTCAAGGGTTATCTTAAGGTATTAGGGCAAGGGTTTTCGATTATCCCGTGAATCGGAAGAAGGATTCTGGGACTTAATATCGCCGAGATAAGGCTTTGGAAACGATTAACTAACAAAATGTTCATATTAATTGTCGAAATAGACGTTTATTTAGTTAATTGACAACTTTACCAGCTATGATAAAAATTATCTACAAATAGCTCATACAAGTGTTCTTTTATAGGGTTCCGTACCCAAAGGGTAAAACGGGAACCCTATTGCTGAGACTTCGCTGTCCGTCCGTCCGTCCGTCTGTCACCAGGCTGTATCTCATGAACCGTGATAGCTGGAGAGTTGAAATTTTCACAGATGATGTATTTATGTTGCCGCTATAACAACAAATACTAAAAATGAAAATTCAATATGTAAGGGGGCTCCCATACAACAGACGTGATTTTTTTTGCCGTTTTTATAGATAATGGTACGGAACCCTCCGTGCGTGAGTCCGACTCGCACTTGGCCGGTTTTTTTATTACAAGCTTTATATTAACTTGCAATGTACCTATGTTTGTTCGGGTGGAATCTTGCAACTGAATTTTAAATCAGTTATCTTTAACCGATTGAGCTGAAATTTGGTATACACGCTTATTTTGGATGACAATACATGCTTAGCTATGTGACGTCATTCTAATTCCAATATGGCGGAATAGTATCTTTTCTGCACTACCACAGTATGGGTATCAAATGAAAGGGCTTGCTGAGGAGAACACGAAAACTTAGGGCAATCAAATAAAAGCTTGTTTGTAAACGCCTATAGACAACACAAGAAATTCGCACCCACCAAGTGAATTATTTAATATTTATTCCAACCCACAGCGAACTGAACTTTGATTTGTAATTCATAAAATTTATTAACAAGCCCGTGCTCAAGTTAAATTGAGTTTTCGTGTTCTCATTACTTGATGTCCGGCTGAGGAAATCTAAGACGACGGCGCGCGCCTCTTATTAAACATTTTTTTATAACACCAACTCAGCATAGGATCCCAAACTAAACAACCCTCATCTATAGTAGAAATTCTATACAAATAAATAATAAATTATTGGTAAAAATAAACTTTTAAAAAACAAGCTTTAATTTAATGCCCTTAGTTTTCGTGTTTTCCTCAGCAAGCCCTTTCATTTGATCCCCATACTGTGGTAGTACACAAAAAATAACTATTCTCCCATCTTGGATGATCCGCCATATTAGAATTAGAATGAAGTCACATAGCTAAGCATGCATTGTCATCCAAAGTAAGCGTGTATACCAAATTTCAGCTCAATCGGTTAAAGATAACTGATTTAAAATTCAGTTGCAAGATTCCACCCGGACATACATACATTGCAAGCTAATATAAAGCTTGTAAATATAGCGGGAGTCTTTATCGGACAAGGGTAGAAACATGTTTGTGTTTTATATTTAAGATGTTTCAGAAGTCCGAAATAATACATAGGCGTTTGCATCAGTATCGGGTATACAACTGAATAGTACAAAAAAATATCGAAATTCAACCATGTTTTTCCAACTTTTTTTTCGTCGTCAATTTCTATAACTCGTAATATCTCGAATCCTATGTAAAATTTGCATGTTCTGTTTTGTAAATGTTGGTAGTCGCCCCTCATAAGTGTAGTTTACACTGCCAAATAGGGTTATGAAAGTACCCAAAAGCCGGAACACAATACCTGTGATAAATATTCAAAGGTCTATAACTCAGAAACAATGATAGGTATAAACTGTCTTCACAAAGCATCCACATATGAGCTAACGTATATGTACCCAAAGATTATTTCGGACTTCTGATACACTCTGTAGATAGATAACTTAGACTCCTTAATAATGACAGTCAATGCTGTCTGCCTCCGAATGTAATAAATAACATATCATATTTACTAACCAGACGAATGCAAATCAAACTAAAATTTGTCGTGTCTCGATCTCTGAAATTGGATATGTAATAATGTTACGTGAGTCCCGTACTCGTGTTGATCCCCGCACAAACTGGGGCGTCAAAAGGTGCGGGGCAAAATTTTTGCCAATAACAAAACAGACTCTACGTTAATGTACATAAATATTAAATTTCTGTGGTAAAAGCCACGCCTCCACGCGACAAACTTTGATCGCGCTCTCAATGTAGTTCTTCTTCTTCTTCTTTTTTTAAAAGTGTTTGGCTTCCATCGTCAATTTGTCGATGATTTTGCCAACAACTGAGTTTGCCAGAGACTTGGACGGTGAGGCTTATAAAAGTATAATAAAAAGAGGACTAACTCAATGTAGTTTCGTTGTAGAATCAACTTTTTGTGTGTCAATACAGTTCGTTTTGCTACGGCAAACAATTGACGACTTTAATTTTTTAATCCTTTTTAACTTTTTTAAATTTAGTATAGTAGTAGTAGTAGGTAAAGCCCCTTTGTCATATACAAAAAGATTATAAACTTTATGAATTTTAAGTAGCAGTGGTAGCCGAGTGGTCGAACGCACGCCTTGCAATCAAAGTGTGCAAGTTCAAACCCCGGCTCGCACCTCACTTGCTATGAAACGGTGAAGGAAAACACGTGAGGAAACCTGCACGTCTAACAGAACTTGAGTAGTTCTCGATAGATGTGTGATGTCTACCAACCCGAACCGGGCCAGCGTGGTGGACTATGGTCTGAATCCCCATCGCATTGAGGGGAGGCCCGTGCCCAGCAGTGGGACGTTAAAAGGGCTATAGTAGTAGTAGGTAAAGTCCCGTTGTCATATACAAAGTACAAAATTTTTATAAACTTTATGAATTTTAAAATTAAGTAGAAATGCAATCCGCTTAAACAGCCCGCCGCCGTCTGATGTGTAGCCGACGATAATAATTCGACGAGCGAGTAAATCTCATCTCGAGCAAATCAAATATTTAGCTAAGATGGGCTTGGCGTACGTAAGCCTTCCGATTATTAATCCCGCCACACACTGTGACGCGGACGTCAATAGACGCGCGTCTGTTTTCTAATACCTAAACGAACTCTGTGTTGTGATCCATATATCTCAGCTCAAATCAGTACTTCCACAAATCACCAATAGATGGCGCGACTACCAACACATCGCAATTCTACGCGTACAAGAAATCGAACCGCCATACAAAGTACTATGAAAATCCTGGCTCGCGGTAGAAGAGTTTTCGACGATCTGAACTAAATATACAAATTCCCCAATAATAACAGCGGGGCGTAGCGGACCCCACCTGGCAGGAAGACCCCTCTTCCCTCGAATATGGTTGAGGAGAGTGATGCCTGCAAGTCATGCTCGTGTTAGGGTGCTACTTGCGATGACTGGTCCAACCATTTTCTATTTTCCTCTTAATGACTTATCATCATACAAAGAAGAAGAAAGCAATTATTTCTATAACCATCTGTCGTTTAGAATAATCCCTTCATTGTAAATGGGAGTAGACGCACCTTACTGTACTAGCTTCTTAAGCGTAAAGACTATATTTGTATTTAATATTAGACTGCCGTGAGTAAAATTATTCTCTAGTATTGTGGCAAAGGTGTTGTCTGCTCTCACGGCATTGCTGCTCCTGAAAATATTACTCGCAATTATCATTTTGAAAAGAGTAACCATTGAGTTTCTTACCGGATTCTTCTCAGTGGAAGCAGCATTCCGAACCGGTGGTAGAATCTGACTATTTGTAAGTGCTTTTTGGCCTACACGAATAAAAAAAAAAATGATTTTGATTTTTGATCTTGATCTTCCCTTTACCGCTAAAGTGTCAATAAAGATTGCCAGTCAATCTCATCGTATGATCAGAAACTAAGCAAAGCTTATACTAAGACTACCGCACAATGGACTGGCGGTGATCCCAGTCACACCCAGACCAGTGCGGTTAATATGCACGTCAAGACTAGTGCGTCTTGCTCCCTGTCTTACTTCATACGAAAGAAAGAGACAAAATCATTATATTCCTTGACATAAGTCCAGTGAAATCTGGAATCGAACTGGCAATCAGTACATACAGTAAGCGGCCTACACTTAAACCAAAGGGGTAATTGTCGCAAGTTCGACATCATCTCTAATTCGACATATTATGTCGAAATAATGGTAATAAAAACTTTTTAAAAACAAGCTTTTATTTAATTGCCCTTAGTTTTTGTGTTCTCCTCAGCAAGCCCTTTCATTTGATACCCATGCTGCGGTAGTGCAGAAAAAAATACTATTCCGCCATCTGGGATGATCCGCCATATTAAAATTAGAATGACGTCACATAGCTAAGCATGCATTGTAAGTGTATACCAGATTTCAGCTCAATCGGTTAAAGATAACTGATTTAAAATTCAGTTGCAGGATTAAACATTTGAGATGATGTCGATCGTCCGAGAATTGCGTCCCATGCTGTCGTCTTACTTATTAGTGGCATGCCAACATTTGGTTATTAATTATTATTGTATCAATATGGGTCGAGTATCTTGAAGTTCTATATAACTCCCTCCAAAAGCCACAAAAAACTACTCATAAATCAAATAAAGTGTGCTATAACGTGGCTCGAGACACGTCGGCCCAGGATACATTCACACGGTAAAGCTGGCTGCCTAATAATTAACCTTGGGAATCGTGTAAAGAGCCCCACTGACTGGGGCGTAAAAATTCACGCCTCAAAATGTTCACCAATACCAAAACTATGAGTGAATCATGTATAATGCAGCTCACATTGGCATAGATGCTATAATAATAAAAAAACTTGAGAGGTGTCAAGGGACACCCGGATGGAACGAAGTTCCTATTGAAATAAATAAAAAAGCAAAACAATTGGACATATACATACACACACTCACACACATCGAAATCGAAATCGGAACCGGAACCGGAATCGGAAAATCGGAATCGGAATCGAAACCGAAGCCGAAACCGAAATCACACACATAATCGAAATCGCACACACATTTACAAAAGTGTCGTAACAACTTTTACTCTCACACACACATTTACAAAAGTGTCGGTGACACTTTTAGTCTTATTTTTTTCCGTCTAGCCCCCTTTCGCAACGCGCCATAAGGAACTACGTTCCAAAAATTAATTAAGTATAGTTTTCTCGCCCAAACTGGTGGTCTGGAAGAAATTGCTTTTAGTGATAAGACCGCCCAATTGTACATAGCTACTGTATTTAAAACCAAGAATGTTGAATTATTTTCTTTGTTTGCTGTGTACAATGAAGAGTACTCTATCTATCTATATCTATTTAACAGTAGGTGGATCTGTGGTGCCTCCTTCATTTCTGTGGCAATTCAGCCAATTCAGTTATTTTTGTCTTCCGCTTTGCAATGGAGGGAATTGTATACATTTTTCTTCCAACGCCACCTACACCTTTTTCGATTAAATTCGTGCGGGTTCCAAGACTATTTAGATTTTTCCCCGGGACTCGCCGAGGGTCAAACCTCGGTGTCTTCAATGGACACCGCTGCTGATCCTGGCTTACAGGAGTAACAGTGGTGGGGATGTGTGTCGGGCTTTTTTTTTGTCAGCCTGTATCGTCCCACTGTTGTGCAAAGACCTCCCTTTCCTTCCTCCACTCTTCTCTGTTCTTTCCCAGTGTGGACCAGTGTGGCGCCTGTCCTAAAAAAAAACATAAAGATTGAATATCTGAAATATTTTTGACGCGTAGGCGTGTGTCTTTTATTACAGAAATTCAATCTTTATGTACTTGACGCAGAGTTCAATTGGGTGGTGGCAAAAGTTTGACGTGCACATTGACGCTGCCGCTACAGTGTGCCTGTGCCTTTATATTCTCACCCCTGTTCACGTTAAGTCTGTAATAATCGGGCTTTACCGTGTGATTAAAGCCCTATACAGGTCCCGCAACTTTGATTTGTAATTCATGAAATCATTATGAAGTTGCCGCCAAACTTAAATCGACTTTCCTTGTAGTTGACTTACAATTGTATATATACAGCTACTATTATCATCTCGCCAATCTATTTTCGACGCTAAACCCTACACTATAAGAATTATGTTTTTTGGTGTGATAGTCTCGTTGATTGTAATAATAACTTGGTAATCCTGAAATCAGTGAAGTTAGTGGGCAATGACAATTTGTTAAGCTTTTTCAGTTTCTTTTTTTTTCTTCTGTGTGGAATGATTTATATGGCAGCACTTAAAAAATAAAGGTAAGTTTTGTTTTCCTCTATTTTTTATCTTTGCTCTTCCGGATGTACGATTTGTGAAGTAACAGTCGAGACGTCAACGTTGGCACGACGACGAAATGTGTATTTCGTCGATGTCACGACGTTGACGGCAACCAAGTTACTTTTATATTTTGTGTGGCTTTTGACTACACGTCAAGATTCGGTCACGCCGACAATGACATTGCGTTGGGATTCATCCGACATCTTTATCACTGTCATCATCCATTTTTAGGTTTCCGTACCCAAACGGTATAACAGGACCCTATTACTAAGACTCCGCTGTCCGTCCGTCCGTCCATCCATCCGTCCGTCCGTTCGTCCGTCTGTCACCAGGCTGTATCTCTTGAGCTGTGATAGTTAGACAGTTGAAATTTTACTAAAAACGGAATAAAATCATTATTTAAGGGGGCTCCCATACAAGAAACATGATTTTTTGGTCGTTTTTGCTCGATATTGATAACGGGAGCAGGTAGACATTTAAATATTCACAGAATATTTTTGTTATAAATTCACTTTAAAAATAAATAATTGAATTAAAATAAAACAAGTTTATAAGGGGGGCTCCTATACAACAGACATTATTTTTTTGCCGTTTTATAGATAGGGTACGGAACACTGTCTCGCGCTAGGCCAGCTCGCACTTGGCTGTTTCTTTTCGTTTTGTTATTTGTGTATTTATTGAATTTTTCTTTGCTATTAATTACTCGACATTGCCATAAATACCGCTAATCGCAGGTATTCCTCATCTACATTAAAATTAAAAAAAAAAGAAGAAGAAGACATTTCGTTAAAGACTAAACTCTATACATAAGTCAATAAGGTTCGCTTTGGTATGGGAAAAATGAATCTTTAATATCTAATTATAGTTAGGCACCTCAAAGGCATAATATTTTAAGGTTTTGTTTTTTTAAGAATAAAGGATCTTTTTTTTTTTAAATTCATTAGAGTTCTTATTGAATGAATGCTGTTTAATGATAAATTTGTGTTCGATAATTCTGTGAATTGGGAATAAATTGGTGTCCAAAATTCGTAACTCAATGAACGCGCCCGGACCGCGCGAAAACGCGGTCACGTGGTAATCGGGTGAGGACATAGTGTTGACATTATTATTATTCATTCCTACAAATATTTTCATGATTAATCCGCCATCTTTATCACGTTCATTACCCATTTTTAGGGTTCCGTACCCAAAGAGTAAAACGGGTACCCTATTACTAAGACATCGCTGTCCGTCCGTCCGTCCGTTCGTCCATCTGTCACCGGTATCTCATGAACCGTGATAGTTAGACAGTTGAAATTTTCACAGATGATGTATTTCTGTTGCCGCTATAACAACAAATACTAAAAAAACAGAATAAAATTAATATTTAAGGGGAAATCTTATACAAAAAACGTGATATTGTTGCGCGTTTTTATAGATAATGGTACGGAACCCTTCAAGCGCGAGTCCGACTCGCACTCTCTTTGGTGTATAAACTCTGTGGTGTACGCTAGGGATATTCAAATCGCTGGCTCTCTCTTCGTTAACATAACACACCCTTAAGTGTTCAAACTTGGAACATGCCTATCATTTGCAGCTTCCAATTTCCACCCGCGCGCGCCGGTCAGTAACTCCCGGATTGCTGCAGGGGGAGGTTGCGTCTCGCCCTCGCTTGGCGGGAAACTCTTTGTGACAGTTCTTTTTTCGAACGTTTGTTTTTTTTCTTCTGTCACATGTATTTTTGGTGGAATACGTTTAGTGCGTTCAAGATTGGATTTTTGCTGGTAAGTAATTCTGCGTTTAGTTTTCTGTATAATGTTGTTGAAAATTATACCTAGATATTGGTCTCCAGACGACCTCAGTGACATTAATCAGCATGCAATTGTTTAACAATGCCTTTAAAAATGGTTCATGAATTTGTGTAAATTTGGGGGTTGGTTTTGCTCTTTTAATTATCTTTGCATATTACAAAGTAGGGGAGCATTAATTCAATAATAAACCGTATTGCATCTTTTAACAACGTTTTATTTAAAAAAAAATAGTAATTAAAAAAACGAAAAAAATAGTAAGTAGATAGGGTGGAGAGATTTATTTTCTCAGCCTAATTCCTTATAATCCAATTTATTGTACATATAATATTGTTCTATCATTGGTATTTCGCACCGTTCAGGAAGGACAATTTAATTTTCTTTTTAAGGCAGAATGTTAGGAGCCGAATTATAAAAGTAGACACAGTTGTTAAAACAAAAAACCAAAAATTTTTTTTTTATTCTGACGGTTTTCAATGTTTTCTTGGCGAATAGGTTATTTGCAGGTTAGCAACAAATAATCTATTCAGCAATCAGAAATTAATGTCATTACTCACACGTGATAAACAAACATACAAATGACCCTAAGTTGTAGCATAAAATAACTAGATAGATATAAAAATAGAATATCTAAGTTTATTCATCCGTAACTTTTGTGTGGCTATAAAATACCTACTTATACGATTTTTATCGCAGAGCATAAGCGGTAGCGATTATCAAGGTGGATTGGCCATAAAAAGTCAGAAAGAAGGTAAAACATTTAAAAAAAAAATCTCTGAATATTCCAAATGATTCGAGAACTAAGAATTACATTTTGTTAGTGAGCGCAATGGGTAGGACTAGTCTGACCCTTAATATATTCAGATAAGAAGTGACCTCAAAAAAATGGCCCTATACATTTTGTTAAAAGGCTGACCCCAAGGACATTAGGAAAAGGATTAATGTTTAAAAAAAAATGAAAAACATTGACAACAAAAAATTGAAAAAAGACTCGCTTTATAGAAATTAAATAAAAAGGCTAACCTTAAGAGCTTGGAAAAGAAATTCTAAAATAATAATGCGGAAAATAAACGCCGTTTTAAGCGCCATGAGACACAATCTTGATAAAACCCCGCGTACACGAGATAATACCCGCATCACATGCTTTGACATGCACAGATTATAATATAACATGCCTTTTACTCCCTCTAATAATACTTTATGGGCTTCTCTGAAGATTATAGCAGAACATATTCCTAGGATTTCCCCATAATATGCTGTGTACCTACCGGGACCTACGCTGTACATTGAGTACATAAAAATGATATTTCATTGAAGAGTTAACACAGTTAACAAAGTGAGTTTTTTGCACAGACTCCTAATTCTTTTCCTAAAAGAAAGGTAGCTTATGATACTCTTTGTAACATCAGCTATTTAGCAGTGAAAGTCCCGTCTAAATCGTTTCAGCCGTTTGGGAGTTATAATACAAAAAATACAGTAAAAAAATATGCGTTTTCGTTATAGGTATCGTAAATACTTTTATAATATGCATTTAATAAAAAACTGTTATTATGACATTACAAGCAGATACTTTAAATTTATTTATTTGTATAGATTGGTCAATATATATAACTGGATACATAGAAAAACGGTACAAATATTAGTTGCAGTATTCAAGTTTTTTTTCCAATCTAAGGTTTAAACCTGAAAAATAGATTTTGATGTATCTAATATACCTGTTCGATTCTTCACACACAATTTCAGTTCAGTTGCATATTCAGGCGGAAGGTACCTAACCCACATACAGTTTTACAAACTTCCGGTCTCCCTTTAAGCCCTTGCATCTCTAAGGCAACACACTGGAGCTATATGTACCTATGTATTTGTAATAAGTTTTGGCGATTTAAAAAATGATCAGCCCACTGAGTTTCTTGCCGGATCTTCTCAGTTGAGGTCGCGTTTCGATCCGGTGGTAGTATAGTAGAATATAAGAAAAAAAAATGTAAACTTGACAATTTGTAAGTGCCCCCATAGGGCTATACAGAATAAATGATTTGACTTTGACTTTGACTTCGCCCACTGCCCCGTTATCCTCAAGGTATCAGACACGTACTACAACTACCACCAGACAAGCAGTAATGTTTAAATATTACTTACAGTTTTTGACAGTTAACTGTTAACAAAATCTGCCAAAAATTTACAGTTAGTATGGAAACAAGAATACTTTAAGATGGGGTAAGGCCCCTGGTACTACCGTGCCCACTAGAACGTGAACAGTATCTCAATATGCAAAGTGGGTATTACATCATTACCAGACGTAATCCCCCGAAGGGACTTTTGACGAAATGCAAATGAAAGTATATTATAATTTAAATTTTTCGCCTGTGACAGTGACATCTACCTCACCGCATACGAACTAATCCTGCATCGCGATATTAAAGTGATCTGAGCGATTGCACATATATACAAGAACCCGACAACAACCATCGGGCAGTAGCCCACCAGACACAACTCCCGTCTGGTCGGAGGATCCTCCCTTTTCCGCCAAACCTGTTTGTTTGTTTGAGATATACTCTCAAACGGCTGAACCAATTTGAACGGAATTATCACTGGCAGATAGTTGATGTTACAGGGAGTAACTTAGGATACTTTTATTTTAGAATAAAATTCGAGTTCCGCAAGAAAAATATAAAATATTTTTTTTCAAAAAAATCTCCGAATCAGCTTTACCGATTTTAACGGGACTTTCACTGGCAGATAGCTAATGTTATAAGGAAAAACTAATTTAGTTTCTAAAGTCACGGGCTCAGCTAGTTACAAATAAAAATGGGTGATAAAGATCACTGATCAATCCTTATCTAGATTAATTATTACAACTATTTCGAAAATTCGGCAGGGCGACATTGTTAAGACCGCACCGTTACAGACTTGCAAGCCACACACTTACACTCTTATTTTCTCACACAAAAAATACACACACACAAACACTCCTGTAAGCGGTTGGAATGTGTGGCGGGCAAATTCCAAAAAAAAACCACACACAAACACACTTTGCTTTACTTTAAAATTTAAGTAGGAATTAGATACCATAACCTATTCGACAATTTTATAACATCTTAGCCATATAAGGTAAAACTTTTATTGGCCGTAAGCTAAACCATGTAATTCTTTTTTTTTTAAACTAAGTTTGTAACCAATAAAAGGCCTCCAATATAAAGAGTCCAGTCTTCTCTCGTTAAAGCAACAATACGTCATAACTGAAAATGTGACAGTTTATTATTTCGCGTTCCCAATTTGTTAGATTGTCAGTTGTCAGGGTTTTTGATGTGGGTGCCGGTCTCGTTACAGAGCGGCGACTGCGATGCGAAGATCGCAACTATCTTATTTAGACTTTTTCAAGTCATGATTAGGTCCCGGGAAAACAGGGGAGTCGTGACAAATGCATCAAATTTGTTATACAATATTGAAACTAACTAATACATCATCATCATCACGTCTGTATTCCCCGAAGTTGTCGGTAGAGGTGCACTGCAGTGCGCCCACACTTCGCCGATGTATTTTGGTCCCAATGTAATAGGGGGCGAGCTTATTGCCGTTATACCGGGCACATTCTCCTGCAATACGAGGGAGATTTTTGGGCTATTGTCCACCAAGCTGGCCCAGTGCAGAATGGTAAACTTCACACGTAAAACTTAAATTAAACTTAAACTTAAATAAACGCGATAAAATTCGTAAAATAGTTTTATTTCAATTTATTTCAACTTCACACGCCTTTATATAGCTTATACCACTTGCTTAGCTGTGAAAGAAAACATAGTGAGGAAACCTGCACGTAGGTATATAGAAAGGCGCGTGAAGTTCACCACCCGCACTGGGCCAGCTGATGGACTAATGCCTAAATCTCCCTCGTATTGAGGGGGAATGTGCCCGATATAATGGCAATAGGCTTTCACAATACATCAACGAAGTATCGGCGCACTGCAGTGCACACCTGTCTACCCCTTTGGGGAATACAGGCGTGATGATGTATTTAATATTTTAAAACGAACTGTATTGATTAATAGACTAAGCACATTCTTCAAGAAATGTCATTGACAGTTTGAGTGAATTTTGATGCATGTTCGCGTGGTTTTTACAGACACAGAAATCAAATCTTTAAGTTTATTGATATCGTACAGCCGACTTTACCGTGTGAATGTAGCCTAGTATGAAAACAGTTGTGAATCAATTTCCATTCGAATCGAAGCTGTGGGAGCCTCAATCTAATTGTTTCTCCAAGTTTTTTTTTCAATCGGAACAATCGCCTGTGTGTTTTTGCTTTAACTTCGCCCTCAATACGTCGTCGGAGTCCGTGGATTATTTCAAACGTACATAACAATAATAAAACACTGATCACACTGAGGCGTCAGAACGCGCTCTGCAACTGCTACTACTACTATACAGCCCTTTTAACGTCCCACTGCTGGGCACGGGCCTCCCCCCAATGCGAGGGGGATTCAGGCCATAGTCCACCACGCTGGCCCAGTGCGGGTTGGCAGACTTCACACATCTATCGAGAACTAGGCAAGTTCCCTCAGACGTGCAGGATTCCTCACGATGTTTTCCTTCACCGTTTCATAGCCAGTGATAATTTCAGATAAAAATTAGATTCGCACATAAATCCCAGAGGTGCGAGCCGGGGATTGAACCTGCACACTTTGATTGCAAGGCGTGCGTTCGACCACCCCGCTACCACTGGTAGTTTTTACCACCACTCTGCCAGTTTTTCGCCAATACCAAATTAAACTGTATTAACTCACTGATGAAGCTCATTCTTCAAAGAAATGTCGTTGTTAGTTCGAGCGAATTTTTCAACGCGATCACGTGGCGTTCACTACAGAAACTCAACCTTTGACACAGAGTTAGTTTTTGGTATTGATTAAAAACTTTGACGCACGCGTCTTGACGCCCCAGTGTATGCAGGCCTTGGTAATAGTTTGAAAAAATAAATATACTGAAGCGTACTAGCTGGGCCCGCGACATCGCTCGCGTGGACTTTAGAGAGATCACCCGGAAAAATGGGTGTTATGTTTTCTCCGGCGGAACGCTAAATCTTTTTCCAAAATTAAAGTAGCCTAAGTTAGGCCTCGGAATATGAGCTATCTGTGAAAGTCCCGTCGAAATCGGTTCAACCGTTTGGAAGTATACCCGGAACAAACAGCCAGACAAAAATTAAAAAAATGAAATTGAAATCGTATATACTTTCAAATGCATATTATTATTATTAAACCCATTTATTTCCAACCACCTTAAATAACAATTTTACTTAGAACATAGATATTTTTATATAAATTCAATGCAGCTTAATTAAATACTAAATTGTGTTGTTTGATGCTAGAGGAGGAGGCCTATCTAACCTATACTACTACCTATGCTACTCCAACTCTCTCTGTCCCTTGCTTTTAATTGCCATTCTTTTCCTGCTGTGGCGATTATTTCGTTAATCCATCTGTTCTTTGGACGTCCTCTGCTCCTTTTAAGAAATTGGTCCTTTCCATATCGTTGTTTCTAATGTCCATCTTTTCAAATGCATATAATAAGGTGTGTGACGTGTGCGCGGTGTATTTATGGTGCTGAGCCTAGTATATGCTGACTCCTTCGATGGCTTACTGTTTTGCGCATGCGTGGTAACGGCGACCGTCATCGCGCCAGCGAGGGACGCCGAGTGCGGACCCCCCGCAGAGGTTTTCCGAGAGTTTTCCGTGCGCGTCGTGTTTTGTTTGTTATTGTCGGTTGATTATTTTATAATTATTATTTCATTCTATGTAACTCATTGTTTAAGTTTAATATTGTGTTTTGTGACAATATACTCCAGTGTGTTTCATTCGTCATATGTGTTATTTTGATGTTACAAACATACACTCCAATTTTATTTATTTGTATAGATACACATTATAAACCATCGCGTAAGTATTCAATTGTCAGTTCCTTATCGGCCGAATAACTTTATTCGCACTGGACCAGTGTCGTGGACTATAGCCTGAATCCCCATGCCCAGTAGTGGGTCGTTAAAAGGGCTACAGTTGTTAGCTAGTTGTTCACCGTGTATAATATATTATGTCATTTCAAACTCTTTGTTTCAGATTATTGAAGATGCGTTTAATTTGGACATTAATTACTGTTGCCGCGATCGTCAATTCATGTGAGTTATTTGTTTTGCATGGTTTAATACATACAAAAGGGAATATTGACACAAATAATAAAATAAATGTACACAAATACTATATTACGCCTGTATTCCACGGAGGGGTTAGGCAGACGTGATTAATACACTTTGAGAATGTATTTTGGTCTCAAGCGCGAACCAATTGCCGATAGGTATACCGGGCACGTTGCCATATAAAGCAGTGGTAGCCGAGTGGTCGAACTCACGCCTTGCAATCAAGGTGTGCAGGTTCAAACCCCGACTCGCACCTCTGGGTTTCATGTGCGAATGTCATTTTCATCCGAGATTACCATTTGTTATGAAACGGTGAAGGTAAGCATCGTGAGGAAACCTGCACGTCGCGTCATAGAAAGGCGTGTGAATTTTACCACTGGGCACTGGGCTAGCGTGGTGGACTTTAGTTCACAAATCTCCATCGTATTGAGGGAGAATGTGCTCGGTATAATGGCAATAGGCTCGCCCCCTATTACATTGGGACCGAAATACATAGGCGAAGTGTAGGCGCACTGCAGTGCACCTCTACCTACCCCTTCGGGGAATACAGGCGTGATGATGATGGTATCTTTATGTTAAAATTACCCGCAAAATTATGATTATAATAAAAAAGTTAACATTAATACCTCCCGAAAAAGGGTGTTAGAATATCACATGTACCACGGATTCTCAACACCTATTGTACCCGCAAAAATGTCGCCCTCATTAAAACATTCTCAAATGAATAGAATGAATAAACGAGTGAGTGAACGAGCGAACGAATGAATGGTAGTAACTGAGCGTATTCGCGTCCTTATTTCACGGATTTGTGTGTTTTAAACAAACGAATGTTCTACTATAGTTCACCACGCTGGCCCAGTGCGGGTTGGTAAACTTCACACGCCTTTCTATAGACGTGCAGGTTTGGGGTATGAACCTGACACTTTGATTGCAAAGCATGCGTTTTGGCCGTTAATTTTAAATGATTGCATAACTATAAGCAATTTACTTAGTGGTTATTTATTGGCATATAATAAGAAGTATTCTTTCAAGAAATCATCAGATATTGTTGGCAGACATTTTTATCGGTAAGCAAACAGACAGTCCAAATTATTTCGTTGTTAGAGAATGATTGATTATTTTTTGAATCTACCAAAAAAATGGAATGAGTTTGATTGTGGCCATAAGACCGGTGAAAATATTAAGTGTTAATAAAATTAGAAAAAATGTATACCAAAACTTTATTTGTAAATAGGAGACATGTATCGCATTTTTCTGTGATTATAGAGATATAAGGTTGCTTTTAACATATCGATTTTAGTTCTAAAACCAGTGATAGCCGAGTCAAACGAACGTTTTGCAATCAAAGTACGCAGGTTCAAACCGCGAATAGCACCGCTCGCAGGGTTTGTGTTCGGATCTCATATTTGTCTGAGATTATCACTGATTGAAAAACGGTGGAGGAAAACACCACAAGGATACCTGCTCGTCCGAAAGAACTTAGCCAGTTCTCGATAGACGTGTGAAGTCTGCCAAACTTTTTTTTTTATCTTGGGAAAATGCATTACGCATGCCGACTCGGGGGAGTCGACGAGGGTATGTGGGACTCCCCGGCAACGTGCCGGTATACCCACTAAAAACCCACGGTTTACCACCCGCCGCTATGGAGGGATGCCACGGGATCGCCAAGGCATGCACCGCAAGAAGTCTGCCAACCTACACTAAACCATTGTCGTAGACTATGGAATGAATCTCTCTCGCATTGAAGGGCCTCCCGTATCCAGCAACCTTAGCATGACCATGACCGTGTTATCTCTTTCAACTGTCAGATTCGTCGAGAAAATGACGTCACACCGGGCCATGTCCAGTATAAAAAGCTCGAAGTTATGTCTACGCGGTCATGCTAAGCCTACAGTAGTGGCACGGCAGTATTATTACCGTGGTAGTGGGAAATTAAAATGGCTAAATGATTATAATTTGTATTTTTAAAAGTGACTCTTAATAAGTTTCTAATAGAGTATGAAATGTTAAAGCGTTTTTAATTAAATATTGTTTATTTAATACGGACCTTATTTCTTTTAACAAGAAGGATTAAGATCCGTACAAAAAACTCACTGTCACCAGAAAGTCTCCTCGCTTTTTTCGTGGATCCATTCTTTAAGGAAATGAAACGTCAATTTCCGAACAAATTGCTTCGGAATTTAAAATAAGAATTGGAACTCTTACATTGATTGCTAGTCTCATTAATTCCATTCGTTCCTTTCCATTATGTGACTCGTTCAATTGTAGTTCATTCGTTATAGCTAATACTGACTCAACCTTAATTATTTTTTGTTTGTGTCTGTAAAGGTTTTTTGTTTTGCTACTGTATAGAAATTGTGCAAACGAAGTGTAAAATTCCAAGATCTTTGGTTTAACTATAACGAGGGGTGAAAGGCTTTGTGACATTTTGTAAACTTTACAGGAGAGCATACTCATGCGACGCAGAAAAAATCTCTGATTCTAAATATGTATACATATAAATACATCATCATCATCATCACGCCTGTATTCCCCGAAGGGGTAGGCAGAGGTGCACTGCAGTGCGCCCACACTTCGCCGATGTATTTTGGTCCCAATGTAATAGGGGGCGAGCCTATTGCCATTATACCGGGCACACAGGTTTCCTCACGATGTTTTCCGTCACCGTTTCTTAGCAAGTGATAATCTCAGATGAAAATGAGATTCGCACATGGAACCCAGAGGTGCGAGCCGGGGATAGAACCTGCGCACTTTGATTGCAAAGCGTGCGTTCGACCACTCGGCTACCACTGCTTTGTTTGTATGTATACATATGTCGCAGGTTATTCATAAAATTAGGTTTGATCAAAAACCTAGGTTATTGATCAAAAACCGGAAGATGACACATTTTAAACTCAATGTCATTATAAACCTGTAACAATAGTTTATGATAAAAAATCGTAACCTAACCTAACCATCAAACTTTATCATAAACCCAAACTATTTCAGGTTTATGATTAAATTGAGTTTAAAATGTGTCATCTTACGGTTTTTCATCAAAAACCTAATTTTATGAAAAACCTGCGACATTTATAAGTAAATATTGTCCAAAATTGTCGCTTAAGTCAAATAGCCATTCACCACTCGATATTGTATTGATATAATTCTATACTAAGTATATATAGACTGTTCGTCGTGTACAGTACATGAAATCATTATGAAGACAGAATATATTCAAATCTGTTATTTATTTTTCCAAATAAAATTAATCTAATTCTTAGCCTTGACAAATCTTGACGTGGGCAGTTAGGTCGCTTGTTGTATCTGCTGTGTCAATATTTAGACGAAAAAAAAAATTAATGTTAAAAAAACTTTTTACAAACAAGCTTTAATTTAATTGCCTTTAGTTTTCGTGTTCTCCTCGGCGAGCCCTTTCATTTGATACCCAAACTGTGGTAGTGCATAAAAATTAATTATTCCGCCATCTTGGATGATCCGCCATAATGGAATTAGAATGACGTCACATAGCTAAGCATGCATTGTCATCCAAAATAAGCGTGTATACCAAATTTCAGCTCAATCGGATAAAGGTAACTGATTTAAAATTCAGTTGTAAGATTCCACCCGAACATACATTGCAAGTTAATATAAAGCTTGTAATAATAATAAAAATACGCGTCGTTTTGAGAACCTCCTCCGTTTTTTCGTGGGTTAAAAAGGTGTTTAAAGATAGCTAATGACAGTTATATGAGATAAAACTTATGTCTACACCATCATACGTAGCCTACAGAGCTTGTTTTGGTATTTGCTTAAAATTAGACTCACGTATCTTGACGCCTCAGTGTGTCCAGGGTTTAACATCTTCAGTATCAAAATATATGTAGTTTCGAACCAAATTTGTGCGGCGTACCGCCCACAGCGAAAGCCACATGTACTGTAATACAGAAAATAAATCATTCTAATATTATTATAAAGGCTGTTTCAGAAGTTCGAAATAATACTTTCAAATAAATTAATGGTAAAAAAACTTTTTATGAATTGCCTTTAGTTTTCGTGTTCTCCTCAGCAAGCCCTTTCATTTGATACCCATACTGTGGCAGTGCAGAAAAAATAACTATTCCGCCATCTTGGATGATCCGCCATATTAGAATTAGAATGACGTCACAAGGCTAAGCATGCATTGTCATCCAGAATAAGCGTGTATAACAAATTTCAGCTCAATCGGTTAAAGATAACTGATTTAAAATTCAGTTTCAAGTTTCCACCCGGACATACATACGTTGCAAGCAAATATAAAGCTTGTAATAAAAATATTTCATAGGAAGACTCACGTAAATGATTCAATGATCAAAATGTAATTATAGGCATACCTTTTTGTAGTCTTAACGTATAATGTGATAAAAGACACGACAAATATTCAAAGGCTCATTTCTCAGAAGCTATGATAGTTAGAGTCTATTGTAGCTAACTCAAATAATGCTTCGGACTTCTGATACATCCTTTATACGTGATATTATTGTAGCGCAATTTTATTACCCACATGTTGCTATCTTATTCAGGGATTTTATTGTTTTCATCAGTTTTGTTTTTGTGAACAAGTACATGATGTTTCAGAAGTCTCAAAGAATACTTTGACGTTTGCATCAGTATCGGTTATACAACTGCTAACTGGAAGAATAAAAGCCTGCCTAAATGGACGCAAAAAAATCCTCCGACCATTTTTTTACCAATTCAAAACGAACTCTATTAACTCACAGAAAAGGTTCATTCTTCAAAGAAATTACATTGACAGCACGAGCGATTTTGACGCGTGGGACGTGCCTTTGATCACAGAAATGTAACCCTTATCTATATTATAAATAGAGATTATAAATACATCTTCAGATAATGTCGTTAGTTATAATTTGCTTTATCGCGATTCAAGTATCCGTGTTGATATAACAAATTCAAAACTCAGTAATCCGCGCCTCCATATCTTTGGAAGTTGAAAGGCAATCAATGTTTCGTCAATCAATGTTGAATTTGTCAAACTCAAACCGCGTCAAAGTGTGAGTTCCGAAGTTGGTACTACGGCTGATGAGAGAGGCGGGGAACGCGTAATTACTGCGGTTACTACTCTGCTTCATGTAAGCCTAGTACTTTAGTTCTACTGCTACTATTGAACGGGCCTCCCCTTGATACGAGGGGGATTCGATCCATAGTCCACCATGCTGGCC
Source organism: Ptilodon capucinus (assembly GCA_914767695.1). NCBI lineage: Eukaryota > Metazoa > Arthropoda > Insecta > Lepidoptera > Notodontidae > Ptilodon > Ptilodon capucinus. Next base: position 2,350,620 of record OU611830.1, on the reverse strand, counting down.
CAGTGCGAGTTGGCAGACTTCACACATCTATCGTCAAACTACTCAAGTTCCCTCAAACGTGCAGGTTTCCTCACGATGTTTTCCTTCACCGTTTCATAGCATGTGATAATCTCGGATCAAAATGAGATTCGCACATAAATCCCAGATGTGGAAGCCGGGGTTTGAACCTGCACACTTTGATTGCAAGGCGTGCGTTCGACCACTCGGCTACCACTACCCACTTAGTTCACTGCAAAACGGAATGGAATGAACTTCCTGCAGCGGTGTTCCCGGACCGATGCGACAAAGGTATCTTCAAGAAACGAGCATACTCATTCCTTAAAGGCCGGCAACGCACTTGCGATGCCACTGGTGTTGCAGGTGTCCATGGGCGGCGTGGATCACTTACCATCAGGTGAAACGTCTGCTCGTTTGCCTCCCTATCTCGTAACAAAAAAAAAACAACTTTTAACTTCACCATGCGGTTACGGGTTTGATTTCCATCAACGGAAAATTATCTTTTCACAATTTGCCTCGGTCTGGACTGGTCTGTAGCTAGGCTTGCCTCCAGTCCATTGTATTTTACCAAATGTGGCTTACTTTAAGACCAAAAAGTTATTTTTTTATACTTTACAGTATTTGTAGAATGTGCACCAAGATTAGCCGTATGTCACGGAATATCTTGATGTTGTCTCTTTCTCTCGTATGAAATTAGATAGAGAGCAAGCGAGCAAATCCGTGACAAAGGTACCTTGTCTTTACATGCGTGCTAACTCTACAGGAGAGCTTAGTAATTAGACACAGAAAATTTTGCTGATTCCAAATATGTAAATAAGTCAATATCGCCCAAAGGTGTCGCTTGAGTAAAATAGGCTTTCACCCCTCGATATGAAAGAGGGAGCTTATCCTCACATTTGCCAGTTTAAGAGTGTCAGTGAATGAATGGATCTTTGTTACTCTTTCACGCAAAAACTACTGAACGGATTTTGGTGAAACTTTACAGAATTATTCTTTATGCATCAGATTAACATACATAGTGTATCAGAAGTCCGATATAATACTTAGGTTACATATACCGTAGCTCATATGAGGATACTTAGAGAAGGCAGTTTATACCTAAGTATCATAATTTCTGAGTTATAGACATTTGAATAATTGTCACAGGTATCGTGTTCTGGCCTTTGGGTACATTCATAACCCTATTCAGAAGTGTAAACTACACTTATGAGGGGCGACTACAAATATTCACAAAACAGAACATGCAAATTTTACATAGGACTCGAGGTACAGTTAGAGAAATTGACGTCGAAAAAAATAATTAAAAACATGGTCGAATTTAAATCAATTTTTTATACCATTCAGTTATATACCAGATACTGATGCAAATGTCATAGCATTATTTCGGATTTCTGAAACATCCTGTATAGGCTAACATTTATACCGTTTTTAAATAATCGAAGTCTTTGCGGACGAAGTCGCGGGTAGAAGTTTGTATACCATATAACGAGATATATAAGGCCTCTCTCCGTCTCTCTGAATACGGCTAGTTATGTATTTCGTGTTCATTAGAGCTTTATTGTGATCTCGCTCTTTCATATTGAGTTACAGAATTCTTCGCAATCCCCACGCTTCCCCATTCAATGTTGTTTTCCTGATTTTATACTTGGAAAATTGGTTTATGCAATAAAACTCAGAGCTTATTTCGTCAATAGTGAATTTTAATAAATATCTAGAAAAATAAATAAAATTGTAGTGTCTGTTTGTAATATCAAAATATAATATCCTTTTACCAAATGCATATGAAGGTATAAACGATACCTATAACGAAAATGCATTTTTTTTTATCTTTGTATGTCGGTCTGTTTCTTTTAAACCTTCCAAAACTTCCAAACGGCTGAACCAATTTTGACGCGATTTTCACTGGCAGATAGCTGATGTTTCAAGGCTTAACTAAGGCTACTTTTATTTTCGAAAAAAGCATTAGGGTTCCGCAGAAAAAAACATACAGGCGGGCACAACTAGTTTATACATAAATATACACCTAAATACATACCTTTAGAATTGTAGGGACCCGTTTTGAAATCTAGGATTTTGACTTTAAATCATAAATGGACCTAGATCTATCATTTACATTGACTCTCAATAGTAGAAAGACCGAAAGTAACTTAGACAATGACAAACGTATAATTCGGTCGCTTTCACTCCGCCCTCTCATTAGCATTTCTTGAAGGTTTCAAAAAAAAAGTTAAATCTCTATAACTCTAAAGGTGAGACATCATCACGCCTGTATTCCCCGAAGGCGTAGGCAGAGGTACACTGCAATACACCAAATCTTTTGTTTTTCGTGCTCTTTGCATCTCCCTTCGATCCTAAGGGAGGATATTAAGAGGTATGCAGAACACTCAGCACTAGATTGCATACCCAATAAACAAATAATACCTCCCAAAGTTGTATATACAGTGCAGAGATTCCGAAACTATTTTGTCTAAGAGACCCCTCTTCCAAAATTAACTGATACATAAGGCTATAGGGGATAGCCAAATTACTTTAAATATCCTATCTTCAGTTTGTTAAAATAAAATACTTACCAATTAATAAATTAATAGTAAAAACAAACTTTTCAAAACCAAGCTTTTATTCAATTGTGCCCTTAGTTTTCATGTACTCCTCAGCAAGCCCTTTCATTTAATACCCATACTGTGGTAGTACAGAAAAAATAACTATTCCGCCATCTTGCATGATCCGCCATATAGTAATTAGAATGACGTCACATAGCTAAGCATGCATTGTCATCCAAAATAAGCGTGTATACCAAATTTCAGCTCAATCGGTTAAAGATAACTGATTTAAAATTCAGTTGCAAGATTCCACCCGGACATACATTGCAAGTTAATATAAAGCTTGTAACTTGCAAAAAAAACTTTGCGGTTATTTAAGTGACCAACCGCAAAGTCCCTGGGAACCAACACTCACATGATCGACTATCTCTCGATCATCTCTAATTAGACATAAAATGTCGAAAAAATACTTCAAATTGGTCTTATATTTTCATTTTGTTTCGACATTTATGTCGAATTAGAGATGATGTCGATCTTCCGAGAATTGCCCCCCTAATCTAGTGAAATCCCAGTTTCGACAGGAATATCGTTAAGGCCCACAGCCGGAACAAAAGCCAAGCGCTTTGGGCGCTCTCTGATAAAGGGAGACTGACGTAATGGTTACATTCCGTAGTCTCTAATCTATGGAGTTTATAGGATAGTCCTAATCGAAGAAATTGCAATATTATATGGAAACTAAATTTGGTATAGGAACTAGACAGTTCTTTTTTGTTTGAGTGTTTGAACATCATCACTACATATTATAAAACAAATTATTGACACTAAAAAGCGTGAAAAAAAAATACAAAAAATAAAAACCGACTTCAAAAACCTAGGTGCACCAAAAAGCTAAAAATAACCTTATTTTTTATTTGAAGCAGGTGCCAACTACTCCAAATGTAATGAATTATAAGGTTAAATATCAATGTTGAAGGTATGATATAGTCATTTGAGTGAAGGCTGCCTGACATAAAGTAGCTGCGTTGATTATTCATTGAAGTCGGTGTTCAGTAGTTTTTGCGTGAAAGAGTAACAAACATCCATCTATTCATCCTCACACATTTTCACACATATAACATACAGTCAATGGTTCAATATCGTTATAAATTATAGCCTATATGATAATCTGATGTATAAACAATAATACTGTAATGTTTCATCTAATTCTGTTCAGTAGTTTATGCGTGAAAGAGTGACAAACATCCATCCTCACAAACTATCACACTTATAATATTAGTAGGAAGGATAGGAAAGTGTCCATGGACACCCTACATCTTGGGAGTTGTTGCAAAATGTATGAGAGCGGTCTGCCCGCTGTCGCTGTAATGACGTAAATAGCTTGCGGCTGATCGTTTTGTTTCACGCAATTCATGGTCACCGTACTATCGGTCTCGTGGTTCTTTTACAGAGTTGGTTTAGTTAAAGAGGGAGATTCTAATCTATGGAGCGATACATTTTGACCACCGCTTCTAAAGCCCCTGGTAAAACTTGATTTTCCGTTTGTTATAATTGACCGTCTACCGATTGGCGCAACACTACTATATATTGCACATCACTCTTTTAGTAATTGAATTGTCTATGATATAACCAATAAAGCAAATTCCGACGAGGACGACGTTGTAAAAGTAATTTTTCTTTTATTTTGAAATCTCAACACATCTGAGCCTTAAGACGACCCATATGGCATCAGATGACCCTCGCCAGCCCCCTGTGCAGTTTGGAAGCGTTCTCAAGCGACAAAATAACACTTTCAGCGCAAATAGGCAAAAATTTCATCGAGGTATATAACGGAGATCGCGACTCCATCCTGCGGCAATTTTCTTCACGTTTATCCGACATCTGCCATTGCAGTTGTCTTAGATCAAGTACCTGTTTTTTTTCATCCGCCATCTTGTTCACTGTCATCACCTATTTTTATTTATAGTGTGTATTTAGTGGTCGAATGCACGCTTTACAAATTAAAGTGTGCAGGTTCAAACCCCGGCTCGCACCTCTGGTATTTATGTGCGAATCTCATTTTCATCCAAAATTATCACTTGCTATGAAATGGTGAAGGAAAACATCGTGAGGAAACCTGCACGTCTGAGGGAACTTGTCGAGTTCTCAATAGATGTGTGAAGTCTGCCAACCCGCACTGGGCCAGCGTGGTGGACTATGGCCTAAAATCCTCCTCACATTGAGGGGAGGCCCGTGCCCAGCAGTGGGACGTTAAAAGGGCTGTAGTAGTGTGTATTTATTGAATTTTCCCTTGCTATTAATTACTTGACACTGGCTGAAATACCCGCTAAACGCAGCTGGAGCCATTCCTCATCTTATTCCATTTAATATCATCATTTTATTAATTTCCTATAAAAAAAAAAAAGTAAGGATGTCAGATACATGCGAAAAAAAAATCCGCAGAGCAATACGCAGGGAGGGGTCGATATGGGTTCTGTATGAAAAATCCCGATGCGCAACTTTTGATACCTTGGTGTGCGGAACTCGTTATTATCGGGTGATCGGCGTTATCGTGCGAATGGGGCCGTAGTCGCAGCGGTTTGATAAGATATGCGAGTGTTGTCGCGTTAATATTTATGAGTTGTCGAGCTCGCGGGCGCGTCTCAAGTTCTCGACAAACTGTCTATCATTATGCGCCGCAGTGTATTTAGTTTTAAAACTCGTAATGTTATGGTAAACGCGACTTATGGGATTTATATTTTTTTAAATGCATCTATCTATCTTCTATATATATATAAAATAAATTAATGTTAAAAAAAAACTTTTTAAAAACAAGTTTTTATTTAATGGTTAGTCTTCTTAGTCTTCGTGTTCTCCTCAGCAAGCCCTTTAATATGATACCCATACTGTGGTAGTGTAGAAAAAAGAACTATTCCACCATCTTGGATGATCCGCCATATTGGAATAAGAATGATGTCACATAGCTAAGCATGCATAGTCATCCAAAATAAGCGTTTATACCAAATTTCAGCTCAATTGCTTAAAGATAACTGATTTAAAACTCAGTTGCAAGATTCCACCCGGACATACATTGCAAGTTAATATAAAGCTTTTATACTGTAATCAGTATTTGTTACTTCATCAGGTGCACCGCCTCACGGAGCATATTCTCAAGGGGTTTCATAGACCGCGTCCTCACAGCACGGGAGCCCTCTTCTTTGATGTGGCGAAAGCGTTTGACAGGGTCTGGCACAACGGCTTGATCTACAAGCTGTACCTCTTGGGTGTGCCGGACAGTCTCGTGCTCATCCTGCAAGACTTTCTGTCAAACCACACCTTTCGCTACCGCGTTGAAGGGGCGCTCTCGGCCCCTCATCCCATTAGGGCAGGAGTCCCTCAAGGCTCCGTTCTCTCCCCCCTTCTCTATAGCCTGTTTACGAATGACATCCCTCGTTCGGACAGAGTTCAGCTCGCCCTATACGCGGATGACACCGCTCTCTATTTCTCGCATAGAAATAGGGGCGTTATCACCCGCACCCTCCAACGCGCAGTAGATTCTTTGGGCGAATGGTTTCGGAAATGGCGCATTGAGGTGAACCCGGAAAAGAGCGCCGCTGTGCTCTTTACCAGGGGAACCCCACGGCGTCCCCGAGCTCCCTGGTTCAGTCTAGGGACCATCTCTCTGTTCAACCAAAGCATCCCTTGGGCAAACCGCGTCAAATATCTAGGTGTCACTCTTGACAAGTCCCTTACTTTCGGTCACCACATTAGAACGGTGAGCAACCGAGCAGCTTTTGTGCTCGGTCGCCTTCACTATTTGATCTGCAAGCGGAGTAAAATGTCCCTTAGAAATAAGGTGACACTTTACAAAACATGCATCCTCCCCATTATGTCATATGCCAGTGTGGTTTTCGCTCACGCGGCGAAGACACACATCAACCGCCTGCAAGTAGTGCAGTCCCGGTTTCTCCGTAGGGCCGTAGGTGCCCCGTGGTACATACGGAACGTAGATCTTCATTCCGACCTTGGCCTCTTCTCAATTCGTAAACACTTAAAAATAGCGTCCGAACGCTATTTTAAAAAAGCCGCGTCGCATTTAAATCCTCTAATTGTCGCCGCCGGCAATTACGAGCCAGACCCCGCGCACACATCATCAACTCGTCGTCGCCGTCCGCGGCACGTGTTGATTGATCCTCCCGACACGATCACCGCCCTCCTCGACCCGGGCGTTGAGAGGGCCACCAACACACCTACACCAGCCTCAAACAGACACCGATCTCGCCGGCGAGGTCGAGGAACCCCCTCTTCCGCTCGTAGGTGCATCTTTGCACCTAGGAGCGCAGTCACTACCTCTCCCCTCACGGTAACTGCCCAAGCCGAGGTCGTGCACTCTGTGGCGCCCTTGAGCTAGTTGCCACCCCTTTCCGCCCTTAAGGCCTTGGTTGGAGTGCACTCTGCGCTCGCCACTCCTCCGGTAAAGCTGTAAAGGCCACCTCACGGCCAACAGAGTAAGTCCTTCAAAAAAAAAAAAAAAAATTTGTTACCTGTTTTGTGTGTTAAATAAAATAAAAAAAATAAAATAAAATAAAATAAATAAATAAATTTATTTGTCTCGAATGACTGACTGACGGATCAACGCATAGCATAAACCGCTGATCGTAGAGACCTGAAACTTGGAGAGTGTGTTGACGTAGGCATCCGATAAGAAAGGCTTTTCCGAAATTCTGCTTCTAAGGGGGTGAAAAAGGAGGGCAAAGTTTGTATGGGACAACGTGATTCTTTTGGTCCAATCTATTTCAAATTTTGCATAATACGTAAGTTTTACATAAGTTTTTACGTAAAACCCAATTAAAAATCCTATTAGAACCATTTTCGACTTCTACGCGGACGAAGTCGCGGGTTATGGTGTGTAAGTCCGAAATAAAACTTTACCATTTGTACAGCTATTCGCTATACAGCTGAATGATATGAAAAATAGTCAAATATTCGAACATGATCTTAATTTGATTTTTCATCGGCAATTTTAAAATCGTTAAAATATCTCGTGACCTATGTAAATTTTTCAAGTTCTGATTTGTGAATATATGTTTATGGGTGTACATAAAGGTGTGATAGACCCGAGCTTGGCCTAACATCAGAGTGAAGTTGTATTTTAAAAATTAAGTTAAATTCTTACGACCCTCGATTTCAAAGTTACAGTGCTACTTGCGGTTAAGTACTTTGTCCAATAATTGGGGTTAAACTAGTTGTCCTTTAACGAGTTGGAAGTGTAGCTGGGCCCTATTCATCGTTAGTAGCACCTCTAGATCGAGTCTAGCCCCTAACGACTCCTGTTGCCCGGCGTCCGGACCGGGACAGATTTGTGAGTCTAGGCGTAGCCTGTTCCTTCAGAGCTGATCCAAAGATGAATTAATGTACTATTGAGCATTTAACGAACAAGCGTCTAATCGAAGATTGATGCGAGTGATCTATTTAGCCGGGGCCGTACCTCCAAAACAAATCTAGCCTCTACCGACTCCTGTTGCCTGGCGTCCGGACCAGGGCAGATATGCGAGTCTAGGCGTAGCTTATTTCTTTGGTATCGAACCGGAACTGCCAAGTACTCAAGTGCGTTTTATAGTACAGCATCGTGCACTTTGTTTATTGTTTATTTGTGTTATGGGGCCCCTATTATAATATATTTTTATTGCGCATTATTATCGCCATAGCGATTTTTGTTGAGCACTGTACTGGAGTTTAGGCGAGATCTCTAGACCGAGGAAATATTGGCGAGGCGTCTATTAATGAGTTTATAAATCAGTTTTTGATATGATATTGATAAAGATATTGATATGTTACTGTAAAACTATCGATCAGTCATCGATCGGTCAATTATTAGCACTATATATATATACAATCATTTATTGCATCAACTATCGACCTTAGCTTGCAAACGCTCAAAAAGTAGTCTAAACAAATTGCTTTAGAGTAACAGTTGACTCAAAGCCTGGTAATTTATATATATGAATGATTTAAGCTATACTAGTGGCTCGTTAGGTGAATCAGGGGTTTGTAGAGTACAAACGCACACTCAAACAGAAATTCAGTACTTGTTTATTTCATGTAAGCACAAACACACAGACATATAAAACAATGCAGGCATAAACAGATAGATAAGGCTTATTCTAAAGTTCGTGGTTATATTTATGATATTGTACTGGTCCCGCCACTGATGGCACGATCGAATAGTTTGTCTAGGCAGCCTAGCCCTAGAGAAGCTTTTCGTCAAAGCCTCCCTTTCGCTTAAACGCGCCTCAGATAAATAAGAACATCGATGCCCTTACTTATCCTACACAACCAGTACAAAGGCTAAGATTTTAATATTTACAGTATTCGAAAGATTTCAAGCTTAATAAAATTGGACTTCTAAAAGAAATGGGCTTTTGTCTCAATGTATATGAAATAACCACGGACAAGTAATTATTCATAATTGTGTACGATGTGTCAGGAACATGAAATTGCGAGTTTATTAGTTAGTCTTTATTTAGTACGTCATGATGATATTCAGGTAATTAATAGACCTATAGGTCATAAAGAAAGTGTTCCAGACAAATCGCATCGATACAACATTCGTACAAATAGGTACTTAGCTTTAGTTCAGCCTCCAGCAAGACACTGACTTTACTTTATTGAACTATACTAGATTGACCAGAGACAAACACTGACGCTAACGATAGAATAATCCAAATATGCTAGAAAGGTACTGAACAGGACGACCACCAGACGAAGACTTCCCTAAACTTAAAGCTACTCAGGCGCCGCTGATTTCCTCCCATCAGGAACTCTCGGGGCGTGGCCTGCGTCGGATCAGCCAATCCAACAACCGTGTTACTATAATGCCGCTGTGACGTCGACTTGTCGAGACAATGCCTGTACGTTGCCCGCAACCGGACTAGATGGCGTCAGCTAACTCGCATAGATCCAATGGCGCTGAAACATTATAATTTAACCAGCTTTAATTCAAGCTAATAACAGTGTTCAAAGTATAAAACGAGTTATACGATCAGTCGTGATATGTTTTATTTATTAGAGTGAATGATAACTTGATAAGAGTTTGTGTGATAATTAATCACAATTCTTTAAAATCGACAGGCGCCATTGCCAACCTTAAAGAATCATATTATTCTATGATAAAGCCTTAATTCTAAAACTTATAAGTAAATTCCCATGATCATGCAATGTCTTAATATTACCATTCATTAAATTTAAAACTATTGTCTAAACATTGTATATTCGAACCATTCCCACGAATCCCAGACGAAGCAGGTAGTTGAACCCCCAACACGTGTAGAGTGCCGGCAATTAAATAAATCTCTTGTACAAGTGGACTGTTAAAATGAATAGCTTTTAGTGTTCGATTGTTACCACTTGTAAAATCTCTGGGTCCCTTTTTGTTTATACTCTGCACATGTTTGAGTTCTTAGAAAGTTAGAGACAACACAAAAAAAAAATAACATTCAGTAATTGATGGATCACGGTTCCATCACAAAGGCCACGACAGAATACCTGTGACAAATATTTTAAGACTTTTAACTCGGAAACTATGATAGTTAGGTATAGTCTATCTTTACTATGCATCTTCAAATAACTACCGTATATTTACCTACAATATTATTTCTGACTTCGGAGACATCCTATGTACGGTACTTACGAAAAATATAACTTTTTTGTCTATCTGTTTGGATTTTTGTAGCTGTTATTCTCACAGCTAGTAAATAAATAAACACACAAAATGTTTTGAATAAAAATACTAATAAAAATATTATTTTAATGGCCTCTTTGTTACATAGTATTGAACAGAATTGCAGTCAATACATGATTATTTTTTAATAGAAAAAAACTCTTTATTGTTCCACCTCTTAATACAAACAACTTTCACGATATAAATTTAAAGTGTTACAATGGCCTTATCACTGTGAGTAATCTCTACCAGCCAACCATTATATTTGTTTAAAGCGCGTAGCACATTTTTAAGGCTACGCAGTTACAGCTTTTGGTGTAGCGTTCGTAGCCATGCTACGTCAGATAAAGACGCTATACAAACAACTTTTAGCTCAGATTTTTTGTTGTAGCAACCGTAGTCTTCGTAGCCACTCGTAGCGTTACTACGAGATAACAAAGATACTGACTACGTTATTTATCAGACAAAATCACATTGTTTAAGCATGAAACCAAAACTTTATTAATCACATCAAATAGACATAAGTTATAGTTTGTGTACAACTGAAACCATTCTCTGAAATTGTATTTATCTAACATCATTAAGGTTCAAAGTTGTATGAATTACATGTATTAATATAAGTAGTATTCTTGAAGAAAAAACCTCAAAGATACCGCTATACAAAAACCTTTTTTTTCCCCGTCTACAATGGCTATATTTATCTCACTTACAAAAGGGTTGGCAAGCGGCGTGTTCTAATGACAGGAAGCGTTCTACCGCTTCCGATGTCCCTAGATAGCGCAATGATACTGAGCAGGGAGAGATGAAAGATGTATGTGTTGTTCGAATCAAAATAAAAAGGTTTGGTACCCAGGATTTGTCCATTTTTATAATCTTCATCACAATTTTTTCACTAGCTGTACCCGCGACTTACTACGCGCGGAATTTGGAACCCTAATAAGCTATTTGCCAAAGTCCTGTCAAAATGTATCCAGCCGTTTGAGAGGTTACTAGATAAAATGTGTCTTATTTTTCTCCCACAGAACCCTAATAGTTTTTCTGAAATTAAAGTTGACTAACATTGTAACATCAGCTATATGTCAGTAAAATTCTCGTCAAAATCGGTTTAGTCGTTTCGAGAATTGCCCGGAGCATACAAACTGTCAAAAAATGTTGTTTTGTTTTAAATAGCGTAGTTATTATACTTTCATAATGCATTCAGTAAAATGCTGTTATTTTCGCTAACAAAGTTACCGTATTATCAGTTACTCGCGCCGAACACATAAATCTTCGTTAATTGGATAATAATAATTAGAGCGACAAAATTTATGAGCGGATTTCGAGATACATTGGGGTGTGTTATAATATTAATCGAACACAGCTAGTATGAGCGCTGTGACATATATTTTGGCTGTGACTTATATTATGTCACACTGAGTCGTCCTCTCATTTGGTAGATACTACATACGAGTACATGTATTCGATTTAAAAACTAAATTAAAATACAAAGAATTCTAAAACAAAACTAATTACAGTTCTTTTAACGTTCCACTGCTTGGCACGGGCCTCCCCTCAATGCGAGAGGAATTCAGGCCATAGTCCACCACGAACTAGTCAAGTTCCCTCAGACGTGCAGGTTTCCTCACGATGTTTTCCTTCACCGTTTCATAGCAAGTGATAATCTCGGATGAAAGTGAGATTCGCACATAAACCCAGAGATGCGAGCCGGGGTTTTAACTTGCACACTTTGATTGCAAGGCGTTCGTTCGATCACTCGGCTACCACTGCTTTTACTCGGCTGCCACTGCTTTTACTCGGCTGCCACTGCTTTTACTCGGCTGCCACTGCTTTTACTCGGCTGCTACTGCTTTTATTCGGCTGCCACTGCTTTTACTCGGCTACCACTGCTTTTACTCGGCTACCACTCGTATTCCGCGATGGAGTAGAGGTGCACTGCACCAACACTTTGCTGATGTATTTTAGTCAATGTAAGCGCAAGTAAGGGAGCGAGCCTATTGCTATTACACCGCGTAAATTCCCTCTTAATACGAGATATATTTGGGCTATATAGTAGATAAGACCCCAGATACACCCTATATAAGGTACATTTTTTAAAACATAAAAGTGCATTCACTTTTCCCAGTACTTTCAAAGCATTATTCAACTCTACGTCTCTATATAAATTTACGCTGAGAATAAAACAACAGCAAGTAATTAGTATACGTTAATTGAATTCCAGTAACGTACACCCTGTCGTTTACAATACGTATTGTAATTAAGCGAAACAATATTATGGCGTAATATAATAGTTGTAGAGCTTCATAGAGTGTTGGTAGAGTCGGTAGAGACATGTTGGTATTGATTTATGACCTGAAATTACTAGTTCGAGCGAAATAATTTGAAGTTTTGATTGAAAATTTATTCTGTGTATGTATCTAAATAAGAATGTTGTATTATTTTATTTGTTTGGTGTGTACATTATAGAGTACTCTATCTATCTATCTATCTAAAGAGTGACTATTATATTTTTAATTAAAAAAAAAAAAACTATGACCGCGTCCATGACCGCGTAGACATAAGTATTATCGCTTTTAACTGTCAGATTCGTCGAGAAAATGACGTCACACCGGGCCATGTCCAGTACAAAAATCTCAAAGTGTCTACGCGGTCATGCTATGCCTATTAACTAACTAAATAACTTTTGTCTACGGAGTTATGCTATACCCGAAGGTTTTAATATTATAAAGATTTTGTACACTATAGGAGCAAATTAACAAGCTGTCTCCACCACAAAATACGTGCTTATAATAAACGTCCCTCGTTAATGTTGCCATCATTGTGTTATCCTTCAAAATATGGCTCCCGTAACCCTATCTAGTCGACCACCAACTATGAATTCCAAACCCTATATACTGCGCCATAAACATGACTTTCGTGCGGCAGGTTTAGTGTGACAAAATTATACATGAAGCAGAGTTACTGGATACTCAACTTTATTAATTTAGTATAAGGTTTATAACGGTGGTGCTTGTAAGTTTGTGTACGGATACCACCGAAATTGTGAGCCATCATTACCGCTTTGCAGAAGTCTGACTTGATTCATTTGTTCGCTGCGTTTATTATGAAAAGGAAATAAAAATTTACAAAAAATTACCCATACACACAAAGACATAGTTAAAAAAAAAGTAATTCGTCAGAAAAGTAGTTTATAGTTATTAAAAACCAGTTAAGACCGCTATATCGTCCAAGTGGAATAAAAAAAAAATTAAATGAAAGTAGCCTTACTTACGGTGAAGGAAAACATCGTGAGGAAACCTGCACGTCTGAGGGAACTTGTCTAGTTCTCGATAGATGTGTGAAGTCTGCCAACCCGCACTGGGCCAGCATGGTGGACTATGGCCTGAATCTTCCTCGCTTTGAGGGGAGGCACGTGCCCAGCAGTGGGGCGTTAAAAGGGCTGTAGTCGTAGTAGTACTAGCTTTACTTACTAACATCAACTATCTGCCAATGAAAGTTCAACGAAATTCAATTTGTATGTATATTGATACACAGTTTGTTTTTATATTGGCACAAATATTTCCGCGCCAGTGTTGACGCTTCAGTGAGGCCAGGGCTTAACTGAACATTCTCGACTGTAATTTTCGGTTGCAAACCTTTCCCAGCGACTAACTCTAAATGAAATGTTAATTATACTAAATTTATAACACTTCGTTGTGTTTTGGCGGAGTTTCAGTGCAAAATAAACAATATTATTATAAACGTATTAGGTTCAAATTCCTATTTCGACCGCGTACATGAACTGGATCCTTTGTTCGGGGTTGTCCGTTACACCGAAGCCAATATATTAGAACGGCTAAGATAAAATTACGGACATACTACTAACTAACTACAGCCCTTTTAACGTCCCACTGCTGGGCACGGGCCTCCCCTCAATGCAAGAGGGATTCAGGCCATAGTCCACCACGCTGGCCCAGTGCGGGTTGGCAGACTTCACACATCGAGAACTAGTCAAGTTCCCTCAAACGTGCAGGTTTCCTCACGATGTTTTCCTTCACCGTTTCATAGCAAGTGGTAATCTCGGATGTAAATGAGATTCGCACATGAAACCCAGAGGTGCGAGCCGGGGTTTGAACCTACACACTTTGATTTGCAAGGCGTGCGTTGGACCACTCGGCTACCACTGCTTACTCGGCTACCACTGCTTACTCGGCTACAAGCAGTGGTAGCCGAACATACTAAGTAAGGCAATATTATTTAAAACTACAGATACCTAAATTTGTCAAAAGAACGTCACAATACTTTAACTGAAATTGGTCTCACGGGAAGTCATCTGCAATTTTTATCACGTTCATCAACCATTTTTATTAACCGACGAAAAAACGGAGGAGGTTTCACAATTCGACCTTTTTTTTTTAAATGCGTTTTCGTTTTTTAGGGTTCCGTACCCAAAAGATAAAACGGGAACCCTATTACTGAGACTTCGCTGTCCGTCCGTCCGTCCGTCCGTTCGTCCGTCTGTCACCAGGCTGTATCTCATGAACAGTGATAGAGAGTTGAAATTTTCACAGATGATGTATATCTGTTGCCGCTATAACAACAACTAAAACACAGAATAAAATAAATATTTATGGGGGCTCCCATACAACAAACGTTATTTTTTTGCCGTTTTTATAGATAATGGTACGGAATCCTTCGTGCGCGAGTCCGACTCGCACTTGGCTGGTTTTTTTGTCCTTGCAATCAATAACTTGACATTGGCTTAAATACCGCTAATGGCTTATTCCATTAAAATTTAATCGTTTCATTCATTGCGTAAAAAAGAAGAAGAATTGGTCTCACTGATGTCAATTTGTTTGGGGATTTATAGAATCGGTACTCATATTGAGGGGGAATGTGCCCGGTATAATGGTAACAGGCTATTAAATTGGGACCAAAATCCGTCCAAAACATCAGCGAAGTGTGGGTGCACTGTAGTGTGCATCTGCCTATCCCTTCGGGGAATACAGGCGTGATAATATATTATTATTATTACTATAAATGTTACGGTACGGTGTAACGGGCGGTTCGGACGTGCGCTCGCAATATCGTAGTTGAGATCTTAGCAGCGTTCAGTCCGAGGTGTTACCGTAATGAGAAGTAAACCTCGGTCTACACTGACGGAGCTATTTCCACCTTTAATTACGTTGTTGTAATCATGGCACAACTTTTTTAACCGACCTCAAAGAAAGGAGGAGTTTGTTAAGTCAAAATTTTATTTTTGTTTGATACACAGTGCATATTATAAGTCTGAGGGGGTGACAAGACAAGACAATGTTTTTGCTAATAGTAAAACAACCCGTATTGACTCACAGATAAAACTCATTCTTCAACGAAATGTAATGGACAGCGCGAGTGAATTTGGAAACGTGGTCGCGTGACTTTACCGAGAAATATTAATTTTTAGGGGTCCGTACTACAAAAATAATAAAAGAACCCTTACAGGATCTCTTCGTATGTCTGTAAGTACATATTTCCGAGGCACATATGAACGTATCAAGTTAAAACTAATATCAAATACTTAAGATTGTGACACCTTCAAACTGTAAAAAAAATCTAATTTCTAAATTTTGCAGTCAAAGGATACAGCGAATATTTCAACACTCGAAAGGGAATCTTAACCTATAAAGTATATTTTGAAAAACAGGTCGATTTAATGCACTTGCCCCAATAGGCGTATGGTGTTAAGGCATCTCTTATAGTTGCAGCATGAACGCCAAGACTAGACTTATGTCACAGAATATGTTGATTATATCTCTTTCTCTCGTATGAAATAAGACAGAGAGCGACCGAGCCAATCCGTGACAGAGGTCTTGTTTTGGCATACGTGCTAACACTGTGATACTAAAAACCGTCATTATCGCGGCAACAGAAATACATAATCTGTGAAAATATCAACTGTCTAACTATCACGGTTCATGAGATACAACCCGGTGACAGACGGACGGACGGATAGCGAAGTCTTAGTAATAAAATGGTATAAATATCCACCCTATGTTCTGCGAGTAACAATAGCTTCGCCTTTTAGTTTTCACGCCATTTCCGGTCCCCCAGTTGTCCCTTCGTCCCAAATGTATAATTTTCTAACTTAATAACATTGTTATTGTGTTTGTGTCCTAAATTGTATCAACATCCACCCTTAATTATAAAACTATGATGCATTAACATTTTGATATCGCGAGACAACACATACTCATAATATGATCCCTAAAAAAGCAAAACTTGTACTAAGGTAGACACAGACCAGCGTAAATTCCGAAAAGACCATTTCCTAAATTTTCCACTGGTGGAAGTCGAACCAGCTACCACTTTAATTAACCCAGTGATAGCCTTACATTGAACACTTACGTAAGGGGTGCAAGTTTAAATCCTGGATCCGCACCTCTGGGATTTTCATGTGCGAATGTCATTTTCATATAATTACTTGCTGAACGGTGAAGGAACATCGTTAGGAAACCAACACGCTTTATAATACAGGTTTCCTCTCCGGGTTAGCCTGGCCCAGCGTGGTGGACTATGGCTCAAATTCCCTGTAAATGAATCCTTTGTAAAATCTATTATTACTCGACAAATTGTATTACGCTCAAGATATAGTATTTATTGAAGCGTTGACTTCACGGTCTTGGACACGCTCGAGCTTTGAAAACTTGTCCTTCCTCACATGAATGTATATAAGGGTGAGCTTTTAGGAAGCAAGCGGGTCTGAGACCTACTACAAGTCCATTACCGTGTAATATTGTATTACAGAGAAACTAATATAAAACGTGAATCAATTTGCTTCGCTCGGAGCACACTCGTATTACGTCTCACTTGAAGGATTTGTGGTTGTTTGTATTACCGTTAGGGGTAAGCAGAGGTACACCGCAGTGCACCCACTCTTTGCCGATGTATTTTTATCCCAATGTAATAAGGGGCAAGCCTATAGCAATTATACCGGGCTCATTTCCCCATAAACTAAAAACTAACTACAGCCCTTTTTAACGTCCCACTGCTGGGCACGGGCCTCCCCTCAATGCGAGGGGGATTCGGGCCATAGTGCACCACGCTGGCCCAGTGCGGGTTGGCAGACTTCACACATCTGTCGAGAACTAGTCAAGTTCTCTCAGACGTGCAGGTTTCCTCACGATGTTTTCCTTCACCGTTTCATAGCAAGTGGTAATCTCGGATGTAAATGAGATTCGCACATGAAACTCAGGGGTGCGAGCCGGGGTTTGAACCTGCACACTTTGATTTGCAAGGCGTGCGTTCGACCACTCGGCTACCACTGCTTTTTTCCCCATAATACAAGCTATAAGACTATGTCCTCCACGCTAGCCCAGTGTGGGTTGGTGAACTTCACACGACTTTCTTTAGACGTAGCCTGCCTCACGAAGTTTGCGTTCACCGTTCAGCAGGTGATAATCGTTATTGACAATGGCATATGATAATCTCGAAGTTGCGGGATTTGAACTTGCACCCGCTTCGTTTAAGGCGAGCGTTTTAATAACTAGGCTACAATTGCGTTTTAGTAAAATGTATTATCTAGACACGCGGTAGAGCGTCTAGGTAAAGTTCAAGCTGTGCCAGACAGATCATACTCATCGTATAATCCCAAACTAATCAAAGCTTGTACTATGAGTACCATACAATGGACTGGGGGCGACCCCAGTTACACCCATACCAGATAAAATGATAAATTTTGTCCTTTTGTTTCGACATAACGCACCTTTAAAAGTATAGAGACTTAACTCAATAATAATGTTGTTGAAAAATGGTCGTTAGAACGACCCCTTTAAGATTTATAGTCGAAATCCTAAAATTTCAAAATGGGTCTCTATACTTTTAAAGGTGCGATAATGTCAGGGAGTGAGTAACTAGAGATAATGTCATTCATGCGAGAATTGCTACAGATGGCAAATTTTAAAAGGCCGTTGTCGAAATTTGCGATGGCGGTAATCGAACTCACAACCATTCGGTGCAGTGAGTCAAGCTGCCTGTGTTTCCACCACAAGACCAAGTCGTCGCCTTTAAATAAGTAGGTAAGTATTTAATAAAATTCAAAACATAATGTCGCTTTTTAACCGACTTCCAAGAGGAGGTTCTCAATTTTGAATGGTATATTTTTTGTTTAGGATTTTAATTAAATTATCTCACTCTAGAACCTTATTACAGCATTCTAGGCTCTTTGCAGAACCATTATTTTACAATACCCCCCGAAAAAAGAATCTTATTTTTTTTAAACCAGCCAAGATCGACCTTTTTATCCAAAAAAAGTCTTTTTACACCGCTTTTTTTTTACTTAACAAGAAAATTACGGGCTCACGATAACAGAAGCGAGCTATAAAGTCAGTGAAATGTACTTATTTCGTTCGGTGCGGGCTTTCATCAGTATTATGAAAAGAAAAACCGACCCGGCAACCTCTTATTACATGATATGTAGGGCGGATGAAGTGTTAAGAGAGCCCTGTTACGTATTATGAAATGTTAATGAAAAAAATTTTTTTTTTGCTTAACTTATATTTTTGTAACTCGATTTGATTTTTTTTTTAACTTGGCGACGAGTTAACTTGGCACTCTGGGGCGATGACGCTCGCTGGCGAAATTATTAGCCAAACTCTGTATCAAAATGAATAAAGTTTGAATTTCTGTCGCCTATAATACACAATAGTTTCGTAGTTAATAAACTTCTTCCTTGTGTACATAAGGTTCTTTCTGGTAATGGTTAGAGGCTCTAGTATACTAAGCTGCGGCTCTTTAGTTCCATACGCAAATATTTACATTTTATAAAAAAAAATATTAAAAAATCTTTCTGAATCGATTGACGGAGATTACGCACCGTTTCTATTTCGTTGTTTTTTCTTATTTAATGACTTTATTGATGCAACTACTTACTATTTATTTTTGGCAAGAAAAAAAATTGGGGCTCTTTAAAAACTGAAATTTCCGACTCAAAAGGTTGCCGACCCCTGGTAGGTATAGTAGCATGAACGTAGGCTGGTCGACTTACCGTACTAAGTGGTGGCAGATTCGATTCCCATCAGCGCTAAATTACAGAAATGTCCTATTCGGAATTTGCCCCTCTCTGGGTGTAACTGGAATCGCCGCAGTGCAATGCATGCTACCCAAAGTACAAGCTTTTGCTCCAGTCCGTTGCATGCTACCCAAAGTACAAGCTTTGCTCCAGTCTGTTGCATGCTACCTAAAGTACAAGCTTTGCTCCAGTCCGTTGCATGCTACCCAAAGTACAAGCTTTGCTCCAGTCTGTTGCATGCTACCTAAAGTACAAGCTTTGCTCCAGTCCGTTGCATGCTACCTAAAGTACAAGCTTTGCTCCAGTCCGTTGCATGCTACCCAAAGTACAAGCTTTGCTCCAGTCCGTTGCATGCTACCTAAAGTACAAGCTTTGCTCCAATCCGTTGCATGCTACCTAAAGTACAAGCTTTGCTCCAGTTCGTTGCATGCTACCTAAAGTACAAGCTTTGCTCCAGTCCGTTGCATGCTACCCAAAGTACAAGCTTTGCTGCAGTCCGTTGCATGTTACCCAAAGTACAAGCTTTGCTGCAGTCCGTTGCATGCTACCCAAAGTACAAGCTTTGCTCCAGTCCGTTGCATGCTACCCAAAGTACAAGCTTTGCTCCAGTCCATTGCATGCTACCTAAAGTACAAGCTATGTTCCAGTCCGTTGCATGCTACCCAAAGTACAAGCTTTTTCCCCAGTCCGTTGCATGCTAACCAAAGTACAAGCTTTGCTCCAGTCTGTTGCATGCTACCTAAAGTACAAGCTTTGCTCCAGTCCGTTGCATGCTACCCAAAGTACAAGCTTTGCTCCAGTCTGTTGCATGCTACCTAAAGTACAAGCTTTGCTCCAGTCCGTTGCATGCTACCTAAAGTACAAGCTTTGCTCCAGTCCGTTGCATGCTACCCAAAGTACAAGCTTTGCTCCAGTCCGTTGCATGCTACCTAAAGTACAAGCTTTGCTCCAATCCGTTACATGCTACCTAAAGTACAAGCTTTGCTCCAGTTCGTTGCATGCTACCTAAAGTACAAGCTTTGCTCCAGTCCGATGCATGCTACCCAAAGTACAAGCTTTGCTGCAGTCCGTTGCATGCTAGCCAAAGTACAAGCTTTGCTGCAGTCCGTTGCATGCTACCCAAAGTACAAGCTTTGCTCCAGTCCGTTGCATGCTACCCAAAGTACAAGCTTTGCTCCAGTCCATTGCATGCTACCTAAAGTACAAGCTATGTTCCAGTCCGTTGCATGCTACCCAAAGTACAAGCTTTGCTCCAGTCCGTTGCATGCTACCTAAAGCTTTGCTGCAGTCCGTTGCATGCTACCCAAAGTACAAGCTTTGCTCCAGTCCGTTGCATGCTACCTAAAGTACAAGCTTTGCTCCAGTCCATTGCATGCTACCTAAAGTACAAGCTATGTTCCAGTCCGTTGCATGCTACCCAAAGTACAAGCTTTTTCTCCAGTCCGTTGCATGCTAACCAAAGTACAAGCTTTGCTTCAGTCTGTTGCATGCTACCTAAAGTACAAGCTTTGCTCCAGTCCGTTGCATGCTACCCAAAGTACAAGCTTTGCTCCAGTCTGTTGCATGCTACCTAAAGTACAAGCTTTGCTCCAGTCCGTTGCATGCTACCTAAAGTACAAGCTTTGCTCCAGTCCGTTGCATGCTACCCAAAGTACAAGCTTTGCTCCAGTCCGTTGCATGCTACCTAAAGTACAAGCTTTGCTCCAATCCGTTGCATGCTACCTAAAGTACAAGCTTTGCTCCAGTTCGTTGCATGCTACCTAAAGTACAAGCTTTGCTCCAGTCCGATGCATGCTACCCAAAGTACAAGCTTTGCTGCAGTCCGTTGCATGCTAGCCAAAGTACAAGCTTTGCTGCAGTCCGTTGCATGCTACCCAAAGTACAAGCTTTGCTCCAGTCCGTTGCATGCTACCCAAAGTACAAGCTTTGCTCCAGTCCATTGCATGCTACCTAAAGTACAAGCTATGTTCCAGTCCGTTGCATGCTACCCAAAGTACAAGCTTTGCTCCAGTCCGTTGCATGCTACCTAAAGCTTTGCTCCAGTCCATTGCATGCTACCCAAAGTACAAGCTTTGCTGCAGTCCGTTGCATGCTAGCCAAAGTACAAGCTTTGCTGCAGTCCGTTGCATGCTACCCAAAGTACAAGCTTTGCTCCAGTCCGTTGCATGCTACCCAAAGTACAAGCTTTGCTCCAGTCCATTGCATGCTACCTAAAGTACAAGCTATGTTCCAGTCCGTTGCATGCTACCCAAAGTACAAGCTTTGCTCCAGTCCGTTGCATGCTACCTAAAGCTTTGCTGCAGTCCGTTGCATGCTACCCAAAGTACAAGCTTTGCTCCAGTCCGTTGCATGCTACCCAAAGTACAAGCTTTGCTGCAGTCCGTTGCATGCTACCCAAAGTACAAGCTTTGCTCCAGTCCGTTGCATGCTACCTAAAGTACAAGCTTTGCTCCAGTCCATTGCATGCTACCTAAAGTACAAGCTATGTTCCAGTCCGTTGCATGCTACCCAAAGTACAAGCTTTTTCTCCAGTCCGTTGCATGCTAACCAAAGTACAAGCTTTGCTTCAGTCTGTTGCATGCTACCTAAAGTACAAGCTTTGCTCCAGTCCGTTGCATGCTACCCAAAGTACAAGCTTTGCTCCAGTCTGTTGCATGCTACCTAAAGTACAAGCTTTGCTCCAGTCCGTTGCATGCTACCTAAAGTACAAGCTTTGCTCCAGTCCGTTGCATGCTACCCAAAGTACAAGCTTTGCTCCAGTCCGTTGCATGCTACCTAAAGTACAAGCTTTGCTCCAATCCGTTGCATGCTACCTAAAGTACAAGCTTTGCTCCAGTTCGTTGCATGCTACCTAAAGTACAAGCTTTGCTCCAGTCCGATGCATGCTACCCAAAGTACAAGCTTTGCTGCAGTCCGTTGCATGCTAGCCAAAGTACAAGCTTTGCTGCAGTCCGTTGCATGCTACCCAAAGTACAAGCTTTGCTCCAGTCCGTTGCATGCTACCCAAAGTACAAGCTTTGCTCCAGTCCATTGCATGCTACCTAAAGTACAAGCTATGTTCCAGTCCGTTGCATGCTACCCAAAGTACAAGCTTTGCTCCAGTCCGTTGCATGCTACCTAAAGTACAAGCTTTGCTCCAGTCCATTGCATGCTACCTAAAGTACAAGCTATGTTCCAGTCCGTTGCATGCTACCCAAAGTACAAGCTTTGCTCCAGTCCGTTGCATGCTACCTAAAGCTTTGCTTAGTTTGGTATCATACGATGAGTATGTGCTGTTTGCGGATTTATTTTTTTGTTCATCTATGCAGATCTATTACCACTAAGATAGGTATATAAAGCGTTGACTGAAATAAATTCGTGTTATATTTAGGACAATGAAATGCAATTTGTGGGTGGACGCGGTTTAATGAGCGCCCATTCAAACCCGCCCCGGCTGAAATATAACGCTGAAAATATTCAATTCAGGCTCGAGAATTAACAACTTGTATTATATTACGTTGGATCCCGCGTGGGACGTATACGACCCTTGACAATACTACTACTACTACGGCCCTTTTAACGTCTCACTGCTGGGCACGGGCCTCCCCTCAATGCGAGGGGATTCAGGCCATAGTCAACCACGCTGGCCCAGTGCGGGTTGGCAGTCTTCACACATCTATCGAGAACTGGTCAAGTTCCCTTATACATGCAGGTCTACTCGCGATGTTTTTCTACACCGTTTTATAGCAAGTGACAATCTCGGATGAAAATGAGATTCGCACTTAAATCCCAGAGGTGCGAGGTTTGAACCTGCACACTTCGATTGCAAGGCATACGTTCGACCAATCGGCTACCACGGCTACCACTCTTGATGTTTATTTTTTCGTTGTGTGCGACTCCAAAGGTAAGAATCCTACTCATGTTATAAAGTTTGTGAGGGTGTAACGATGGATGGATGTTTGTTACTCTTTCTCGCAAAAACTACTGAATGGACTTTGATGAAACTTAACAGTATTATCATTAATACATCTTTTTTTTTATTCATATAAACCAATACAGGCACTTATGAATCGTCAATAAATAGTAAAAATAGTAGTCTACCACCCATCAGAATAACATATAGGTTATAATTTATAACGATATTAAGTAATCGAAGGGTCCGCAGATGAAGTCGCGGGTAGAAGCTAGTACCTAATAAATGTTCTCGATTTTGTTTTACATAAACTACATCTAAACTCTTTATGTCAACAACGGGTATATAGAGTGAATTTCTGTTGAAGCCACAAAAAAAGTTGAAGGAACATGTTTGAATGTCTTTAATTTTTGGAACGTATTTCCTTTTCGCGCGTTGCGAAAGGGGGCTAGACGGAAAAAATAGGACTGTAACGAAATTTTGTAACGACACTTTTACATATGTGTGTGTGATTTTTATTGTGCGACACTTTTTCATATGTGTGTGTGATTTTTATTGTATACAATAAAATTTGATTTTGATTTCGATTTAGAAATCGAATTTTATTGTGTACAATAAAAATCACACACACGTATGTAAAAGTGTCGTTACGAAATTTCGTTACAATCTTATTTTTTTTTATACTATACATGGACACGGCAAAGTATTATTTCGAATTTCTGAAACACCCTGTATAATCGTTGTAATAAAATGTCTTATAGATATTTTTTCCAAATCCTATTCATGATGTCGAGGGGTGAAAGGCTATTTGACTCAAGCGACACTTTTGTGCGATATTTGACTTATATACATATTTGGAATCAGCGATTTTTTCTGCGACAAATGAGTATGCTCTCCTGTAAAGATAAAAAAACCGGCCAAGTGCGAGTCGGACTCGCGCATGAAGGGTTCCGTACCATTATCTATAAAAACGGCAAAAAAAAACACGTTTATTGTATGGGAGCCCCCTTAAATATTTATTATATTCTGATTTTTAGTATTTGTTGTTATAGCAGCAACAGAAATACATAATCTGTGAAAATATCAACTTGTTAACTATCACGGTTCATGAGATACAGCCTGGTGACAGACGGACGGACGGACGGACAGCGAAGTCTTAGTAACAGGGTTCCCGTTTTACCCTTTGGGTACGGAACCCTAAAAATGTCGCTTAAGTCAAATAGCCTTTGACCCTTCGATATGACTAGTAGTCCAATGCTCAATATATTTATTCCATTTCAAAGCGCAAAAGCAGGAATTAAAAGCTCGTCCCGACCAACTAGCCTCTCAGAAAAGCGAATGGATGAAAAAATTGCTTCACACAGCGAAATATCTCCGCCATTAGGCTAATGATGCGTGCGCATTAAGCCCTGCACACACAGTCGCGTCGAAACACGCGCGAATGATTTTCAACAATACTAATACCACTGCTACTAGTGTATCACGATGAGAGTTAATAACACGTACTATGCGATTCAAATGAGAATAGGATCGACTTTGCGCCATATTGTGACGTCAAAGCTGTCAATTCTAACCAGTTAGGTAGGGTGAGCAAAACAATATATATCTTTTAATAAAACTTATTTGCAAAAGTTGAGTGAAAAATGAACTCAGTCGCACGACGAAGCACACTAACAACGACAAAATGGCGACTGGCGTCATTATTTTCTTTTCTTTAATAATTTTGGCATGACTTTTGGGCCTTTGCGCCAAAAATGAAAATAAAATAGGCTATGGTATGGTTTTAAAAAATGAATTATGACTTTAAATAATTAAATATTATATTAAGACAATTTACTTCTATAATAATATAACCTTTTTATTTAAATTTGATGTAAGACCATTATTATTGATATGCAAATAAGTTTTTTGCAAACCATACTTTTCAAGTGACATTTGACAGATAGAGGTTATTGTCATTCTTATTTCAATCGCGGATTCATCCGCCATCTTTATCACTGTCATCATCCATTTTTATTTATAATGTGTATTTATTGAATTTGTCCTTGCTATAATTACTCGACATTGCCATAAATACCGCATATCGCAGGTGCAGGCATTCCTCATCTTATTCCATCAAAATATCATCATTTCACTCATTTCGTAAAAAAAGAAGAAGTATTTCAATCGCGTAGTAAAATCTTTGATGGAGATTCAATATCATAAATTGGACAGAATGAGAGAATACTCTCATACAAAAAGCTAATTTTTCAAAGAAACGTCATCAATGTCGTGGAGAAATTTCGACGTGTGATCGCAAGTAACTAGGGCTCCAATTATTTTATAAAAATAATCAGGGTTCCGCGGGAATAAAAAAAACTCATTTGTTCTGGGTAATGAGGGTTCCCACAATTCACGTTGATGAAGTCGCGGACTCAGCTACTGGTAGGAGTAAGTACTCGTACGCAGAGTCCATTCTCAAAAAAAAAGTCAATTTAATTAAGAAAAAATAAAACTAAATGAGTTCCATACCTCAAAATCCGAAATCTGTACATTTGTCTTTACATTACACAAAAACACTGTTTTGCAATAGCAATGGTAGCCGATTAGTCGAACGCTTTGCAATCGTGTGCAGGTTCACACCCCGGCTCGCACATCTAGGTTTCATGTGCGAATCGCATTTGCATTCCGAGATTATCACTTGCTAAGAAACGGTGTAGGTGAGGAAACTTGCACGTCTGAGGGGACTTGACTAGGTATCGATAGATATGTGAAGTCTGCCATGCCAGACCGGGCCAGCGTGGTGGACTATGGCCTGAATCCCCCTCGCATTGAGGGGAGGCCCGTGTCCAGCAGTGGGATGTAAAAAGGGCTATAGTAGTAGTATTCGCTCGCCTCAATATGTAGAGGGCGGTTGCTCGGTTCGTCTAACATACCTCGACTGTACGATAATGCTCCCTTTTTGTGTAGTTCGAAGTTTTTAGGGTACCTTACCTTACCTTGACAGACAAAATAATAAATAAAATAAATGTGTGTCAAAACGGAATTGAAAGGAGTGAAATTGGTGTGAAAAGAAAAGATAAGACGAAATAAAAACACAACAAAATTTAAAAATGCCATACAGGTATGCAGGACTCTAAAATGGTGATGGACAGGACACATGTTAAGAGAAACACCCGATAAATGGACAAAAAGAATAACTGAATAGTACCCTCGGGACGGAAAGAGAAACTAAGGCCGACAAACAAAGCGTTGGGAAGATGAACTTAAGCGTGTGGCCGGTCCAGAATGGATGAGAATAGCAAAAGATAGAGAGAAGTGGAAGCTCTTAGAGGAGGCCTTTGTCGAAGGACAAGCTGTGGATAAGAACACTGATCGTCATTGATTAATTGAAGTTGTATTATTAATAATATTGTAACAGCAATAAAGGCTTATTTTATTTTTATTTATTATTGGAACGAAGTTCCTTACGGCAGGCTTGGAGGGGATAGGGATTTTGCTAGGCGACCGAACTGAAAAAAATGTGATAGTAAAACCGTAAGAAAAAATCCATGGAAAAAAGTGCGTGGAATCAAATCGTTAAATGAGACGACTTTAGTTGATAATTTGAATTACGATGTTTTTTTATTTTATTACTTTTATATATTGTTGTTTTTTTTTTAGGTTTTGCTATAGTTTTTATTTTATATACTAATAATAATACACACATATTAAATACATTGAGTATACTGCCATCTGTGGGACAGTCGTTGAACTATTAAAATACATAGAACTCCGGGTCGTTATAGACCTTTTTTGTTTTTTTTTATATACTAATAATAATACACACATATTAAATACATTGAGTGTACTGCCATCTGTGGGACAGTCGTTGAACTATTAAAATACATAGAACTCCGGGTCGTTATGGACCTTTTTTGTTTTTTTATTATACATTAGCCGAAGGAACTTCGTTCCTACCTGGTGTCCCACGACACCATTCAGTTTTTTTTAAGATGGTAAACCCTAGGTCCATGGGGTCCAAGCACCCAAAATTTAATGAACTTACTCGTCAAAAAATTGGTCGACACAACCGGCGACCCAAGAGCAGGCCATTTTCTCGCTCAACGAGTGGCTCTAGCCATTCAGCGAGGGAATGCAGCCAGCGTCTTGGGTACGCTTCCGCATGGGCCAAATTTTTGACATATTTTATAAATATAATATTTTCTTATTAGTTATAACTTATTTTATTTTGCATTTTAAATATTTTGTAAATACTTGTCCAATGAATAAATATGTATTTTTAAGATAGACTTGAAGTACCTACAGAACGAAGTTATTAACACGATCTATCTGCTAACATTTGTTTCTGTCATCTGTAAAGCGAAACCTCAAGTCTGCTAACACAATAACTAGGCTGACTATGGTTTATTTTTTAATCGACTACTGCGGAGCGTTATCATTACGATCCATGTTTATCTGTAGGCTTAGCATAATCGTGAAGGCATAAGTAATATCTCTTTTAACTGTCAGATTTGTCGAGAGAATGACGTCACACCGAGCCATTTCCAAAACAAAAAGCTCGAAGTGACGTTATTCTCTCGACAAATCTGACAGTTATAAAAGGTCATGCCGTTATGCAGTTATGTTAGGTCATGCTAAATCTGCTGTTCCCCCATAACTTACGTATCAAATGAAGTATCGTCTGTTGCGTCTTGATCGTCCGCTTCATAAAAGCTGTGTGAAACTTTAGTGAAATAAATAAGATGTCGGTGTAGAGGACAGAAGTCCTTGAACTAAAAAAAAAGTCTACCTCGAACTTATGGACCTTATGGTGTGCCCTATGGCCCCGGATACTATGGGACGGTAACAAGCACACATCAACATGTTTATCAGTACTAAAATGAACTGTATTGATTCAAAGAAAAAGTTCATTCTTCAATGAAACATCATTGCCAGCGCGAGTGAATTTTGCTGCAAAGTCTCGTTGCTTTTACCACAGAATATCAATCTGACAATTGACACTGAGCTCGATTTGGTGACCATAGAGTAACTTGAGTACTCATAACGACTCTACTCTTCGTATGGCTCTGCGGTAATTATTCCGCCATTGTTGTTATATCATGTACCTGTAGTATACGGCAACGTATGGGAAAACAACAATGGCGGAGTCAGATACTTCTTCTTCTTTTTCTTTTTCAGCCTGTGTCGACCCACTGCTGGGCATAGGCCTCTCCTCTTTCACGCCATCCGTTTCGGTCCCGTGCCAATCTGGTCCAACATCAGATCATCCAATCTGGTCATCGAGTCAGATACACCAGAAAAAATTACCGCAACGCAGGCTCGATATGCCATCTCCTTGAGAATGTCTCTATGCTATTGACGAATATTATGATGACGTGTATACCTGGGGTATTAAAAATAATACATACAGAACCACACACAGTTTCGATACAGAACACTCGCATCCCGCCCTTATTATGTGAAAGCTAGTTAGTGTAATAGGGTTTTTTCCGTTTGACTACACGTCGGGTAATTATACGGAATGTGCCTACAGATAGTTACAAGCCCTGCTCAAATAGGCGCGATAAAACGCGTCAATTATTATGCCCATATCAAAACGAACTGTTTGTAACTCATTACTTATTATTTACTACAGCCCTTTTAACGTCCCACTGCTGGGCACGGGCCTCCCCTCAATGCGAGGGGGATTCAGGATTTAGTCCACCACGCTGGCCCGGTGCGGGTTGACAGACTACACACGCTGCTATAAACGTGCAGATTTCCTCACGAGGTCTACCTTCAATAAGAAACTTTTTGTGCAGGACCCCAATTATTGTTTCTAAAATGAGAGTAGCCTGATCTTCTTGTAACATCAAATGTATGCCAGTTAAAGTGCCGTGAAAATCGATATAACCGTTTGGGAGTTTGCCTAAAACAAACAGACAGACACAATTAGGTTGCGTTTTTGTTATAAGTATTGTATATACTTCCATATGTATTTTATTAATTTGTATAGATTTACATAAACAACCTTATTATCACTATTGTAGTGCAAACACTCCAAAATACGAAGTTTTTTTTTTTGGACTAAGCCAGCCACACATTCCCACCACTGTTACTCCTGTAAGCCAGGATCGACAGCGGTGTCCATTGAAGACACCGAGGTTTGACCCTCGGCGAGTCCCGGGGAAA
This sequence comes from Ptilodon capucinus, assembly GCA_914767695.1. NCBI lineage: Eukaryota > Metazoa > Arthropoda > Insecta > Lepidoptera > Notodontidae > Ptilodon > Ptilodon capucinus. The sequence goes on along the minus strand of OU611830.1, from coordinate 2,321,317 downwards.
AGCTAAATTGTCTTGGAACCCGCACGAATTTAATCGAAAAAGGTGTAGGAGGAGTTGGAAGAAAAATGTATTTACTACGAAGTTATATTAAAACAATATTGCAATAACAGATAGTAGTACAACCTCAGTGCAATCACATACACGCTCGCAAAATATTGTCATACGAAAACGACCTTTATATTCCAGTGATTCCATACCAAAATCAAAACATTCCCGTTTCTGTAACGACTATGGTAGAGGCTGTAATTAGTGGTTGTTGTACAAGTTACGGCAAGATACGCCGGCCGTAAGGCTAATGGGGTAGCAACGGCCATTACAGGGTACAACATTTGGACCAAAGGAACAACGCACAGAGGGATGCCTCTCAAACATCGAGGCTTTAATATCAAGGCTTCACTATGTAATAATATCTATACATACAAATAAATAAAATGGGATTGTCTGTTTGTAATATCAAAATAACATTATTTTACGTCCCACTCCTCGATGCGAGGGGGATTCAGCTCATAGTCCACCACGCTGGCCCGGTGCGGGTTGGAAGACTTTACACATCTATCGAGAACCAGTCAAGTTCCCTCAGACGTGCAGGTTTCTTCACGATATTTGCCTTCACCGTTTTTTAGTAAATGATAATCTCCGAGGATAATGAGATTTGCACATAGAACCCAGAGGTACGAGCCGGGGTATGCACCTGCGTACATTGATTGCAAAGCGTGCGTACAATGCAGCTACAGCTACCACTGCTTCATACTCTATAAGAATTTTTTTCGTCGTAGGCAGTCGAGCCATAGACCATGCGACGCAGCTTTTTTACAAGCTTTATATTAATTTGCAACTGAATTTTAGATCACTTATCTTTAACCGATTGAGCTGAAATTTGGTGTACACGCTTATTTTGGATGACAATGCATGCTTAGCTATGTGACGTCATTCTAATTCCAATATGGCGGATCATCCAAGATGGCGGAATAGTTATTTTTACTGCCACTACCACAGTATGGGTATCAAATGAAAGGGGTTGCTGAGGAGAACACGAAAACTAAAGACAATTAAATAAAAGCTTGTTTTTAAATAGTTTTTTTAACATTAATTTATTTACTGATCAATTCTATATCAATAAGTTGTTTAGTCCAATTTTTAAGATAAGACATTTTCGCTATTTGTTATACGTTACGTACATCTAAAATATATTTGTGTAGTTATTCACATTTTTTACAAACTAACAAGAACATATCATTTTTATATCTATAATAGCTTCTGCCCGCAACTTCGTCCGCGCATACTTCAATTGTTAAATATGGTTGTAAATTATAGCCTATATGTTATTCTGATGTATAAACTATAATACTGTAAAGTTCCATCAAAATCCGTACAGTATTTTTTGCGTTAAAAAGTAACATACATCCATCCATCCTCTCAAACTTTCACATTTATAATATTAGTAGGACTTTGACAATCCAAGGCATGGTCTGCCTCTTGCCTTAATAGGCGAAAAGGTGACGTTTTTGCCTTTTAAGTCTAGGCGTAACGAAGGCGAGGCAGTGTTCCGATCGCAACATGCTCAGTATACGCCGCCCTGAAAACAACATTTGCCGGTAACGATGTTCCTTACATTAGTAATATTATTGCCGAGTGCAGTACAAGGCGCGCCTTATTCCCTGTATACACTGGGGCGAGCGAATCAACGAATAATCGACATTCAACTACTTTGACAAATGTTGGAACAAAACGAAATAAATTAATGGTAAAACAAAATTAAAAAAAAACCCGGCCAAGTGCGAGTCGGACTCGCGCACGAAGGGTTCCGTACCATTATCTATAAAAACGGCAAAAAAATCACGGTTATTGTATGGGAGCCCCCTTTAATATTTATTTTATTCTGTTTTTTAGTTAGTTTGTTGGTATAGCGGCAACAGAAATACATCATCTGTGAAAATTTCAAGTCTCTAGCTATCACGGTTCATGAGATACAGCCTGGTGACAGACGGGCGGACGGACGGACGGACAGCGAAGTCTCAGTAATAGGGTTCCCGTTTTACCCTTTGGGTACGGAACCCTAACAAGCTTTTATTTTCATTGCCCGTAGTTTTCGTGCTCTCCTCAGCAAGCCCTTTCATTTGATACCCATACTGTGGTAGTGGCGAAAAAAATACTATTCTGCCATCTTGGATGATGCGCCATATTGGAATTAGAATGACGCCACATAGCTAAGCATGCATTGTCATCCAAAATAAGCGTGTACACCAAATTTCAGCTCAATCGGTTAAAGATAACTGATTTAAAATTCAGTTGCAAGATTCCACCCGGACATACATTGCAAGTTAATATAAAGCTTGTAACAAAAAATACAACCAATTTGACGTTTTGTTTCGACAAACGTCGAAATAGAGATGATGTCGATATTGCGAGAATTGGGTCCCTGTTCATTTTGACAGTTAACTCAGTACTATGCGATTCAAATGAGATTATGATTATGACTTTGCGCCGACAATATGGTGACGTCATATCTGTCAATTCTAAGCAGTTAGTTAGGGTGAGCAAAACTAGATATTTTTTCAATACAATATATTTGCAAAGTTTGAGTGAGAAATACACTCAGTCGCGCGACGAAGCACACTAACAACGACAAAATGGCGACTGGATTCCTTATTTTCTTTTCTTTAATAATTTTGGCATGGTTTCTGGGCCTTTGCGCCAAAAATGAAAATAAAAAAGGTTATGGTTAAAGGTTTTAAAAAACGAATTATGACATTAAATAATTAAATAGTATATTAAGACAATTTAAGACAATTTACTAATTTAACCCTTTTATTTAAATTTGATGTAAGACTATTATTATTGATATGCAAATAAGATTTTTGCAAACCATACTTTTCAAGTGACATTTGACAGATAGAGGTTATTGAAATTCCGATTCTTATTTTAATAGCATAGTACAAAATCTTCCGTTTTTGACGCATCAGTGATCGCAGGGTCTTTTTGCGCAGACAGTGGCCTACGCGGTTAATTAACTTCTATATTATGTAGTAGCTATGTGGTTAGGTTACAGATATAAGCTCTACATAGTACATAGAAGCCACCAGAGGGGCAATTCTCGCATCAATAATCGACATCATCTCTAATTCGACATCGTCACTTAAGTTCTAACACCGCGGAAGTCATATTTTAACCGAACCCTTTTTAGATCACTTTGTCGTCCGTCTGTCTCTTTTTCAAGGTCATTTTTCTCTGGAGGTATCAAGTTGAAATTAATAACGAGGACTCAAGAAACAAAATGAAGGGTACAGGAATATAACAGGGAATGTCCTTATTAATTAATTTGGAGAAAAAGCAATTTAAAACTTCAACTATTTTAACAATTTTATAGTTTGGGCTCAAACAAAACTGCAGTTTTGGCGCCATCTATTAACTATTTTTAAATTCTAATGATTAGAATTCAAAATACCTTACACAAAATATGATTCTGTAAAAAATTAATGGTAAAACAACTTTCTAAAAACAAGCTTTTATTTAATCGCCCTTATTTTTCGTGTGCTCCTCAGCAAGCCCTTTCATTTGATACCCATACTGTGGTAATGCAGAAAAAATAACTATTCCGCCATATTGGAATTAGAGTGACGTCATATAGCTAAGCATGCATTGTCATCCAAAATAAGCGTGTATATAACAAATTTCAGCTCAATCGGTTAAAGATAACAGATTTAAAATTCAGTTGCAAGATTCCACCCGGACATACATTGCAAGTTAATATAAAGCTTGTAACTTGTAATAATGAAAATACAAAAATAAATTGTGACATTTTCTGTTATTTGCCTGTACCCTTCAAATACACTACAAAAAGGTAACTTCTAAATTAACACAATAAAAAATTACAGCGGTTATGTTGCGCTTTTAGTAAATTTTCAAGGGAATCGAAAACCTATAGGGTACTTCCCGTTGACTTGGAATCAAGAAAGTTGGCCAGAAGCAATGTCTTACAGCACTGTTATAGGAAAAAAAAACAGTAAATTTATAGTTATAATAAAATATTTGTTTTTAAAATTACAAACTTATTTGCAGTTACTTTGTGTACGGGGTGGTAGCCGTACAGTAATTTACGTATGGTTTGGTTATTACGTAAAAGCCAAGTTAAGTTAAAAATGTTTTTTTTTTATCTCAAGTTATGGCCTAATGGTTTAATGGTTTGGTGAGCACGCGAACCGCGGTTGGTGGTTGAATGTGTATTGGTTATACATTTGGTTACATTAGCGCGTGCTGGCGTAAACGCTGACACGGCGCTAAATGGTGTACGTTGCTAGCACCATACAGTTTGTATGGGGACAACAGTATACCAACGGCAAACTTAAGTTGGTCTCTTTATCCAGTTTATATTTTCGTTAGAGCAATATACAGTGCTTACATAGTTTATATACGGAAGCCTCGGTGCGCGAGTTTTTAAAAAAATGCCACCGTAATATCGAGAGTGGTTGATAATATGACAGTGAATGTGAATTGACGTCATATTGAAATTGACGTCTCCTCGCCGCGTGTACTGACACATTATTCATGAAATGTGTGTTTATGTTACATCACGCCTGTATTCGCCGATGGAGTAGGCAGAGCTTTACTGCTGTGCATCCACATTTGACCGATGTATTGTGTTCCCAATGTAATGTAGGAGCAAGCTTATTGCTAATATTCCAAGCACGTTCCCCCTCAATACGAGAGACATTTGGGCCATAGTCCACCACTGTACTGGCTCACTGCGGGTTTCTGAACTTTACACGCCATTCTATATACGTGTAGGTTTCCTCAAGATGTTTTCGTTCACTGTTCAGCAAAGGTAATTATTATTGAAATTACATTTGCATATGAAATACGAAAATCCTAGAGGTGCGGGCCCTGGATTTGAACTTGCTCCCTTTGCGTTCAAAACGGGTATTCAACCAATTAGGCTACCGCTGCTTAAAAAGTGAAAAAAAAACTGGCCAAGTGCGAGCTGCACTCGCGCACCGGGGCTTCCGTACCTAAACTATGAAAGCATAGAACATTGCTCTAATGAAAAGATAAACTGGATAGAGAAACAAACTTAACTTTGCCGTTGGCATATTGCTGTCTCCATACAAACTAACCGCAAATATGTTTGTAAGTGCAAAAAAACATTTTTTTATACGTTGTAACTATGAATTTACTGTTTTTTTTCCTTTGGTAGCAGTGGTAGCCTCGCGGGCAAGAACGCCTTGAACGTAAGGGGTGCAAGTTCAAATCCCAGGCCCGCACCTCTGAGATAATTTTGATGTGCGAATGTAATTTTCAACAATGATTACCACTTGCTGAACGATGAAGGAAAACATCGTGAGGAAACCTGCACGTCTGAAGAAAGGCGTGTGAAGTTCACCAACCCGCACTGGGCCAGCGTGGTGTACTACAGCCCAAATCTCCCTCGTATTGAGGGGAAATGTGCCCGGTATAATGGCAATAGGCTCGCCCCCTATTACATTGGGACCAAAATACATCGGCGAAGTGTGGGTGCACTATAGTGCGCCTCTGCCTACCCCTTTGGGGAATACAGGCGTGATGATGTATTGATGATGATGTATTTTTCCTTTACTTGTGCTATAAGAAATTGCTTCTTGCTAAATTTTATGATTCTAGGTCAATGGGAAGTAGAAATACGCAAGTCTAAAGGCGATAGAACACATCAGACATTTATTTCTTTCGATCTAGGTTCAAATTAAGCCAGGATTACGACCAATCCGGACTACGTAAACTTGTTTTCTGTGTGTGGGTGTAATTATGGGCGTACCAAGGACCGGCTGTAACCAGAATTAACCGGATAAAGCAAGATTGTGAGCAATATCGCCGGCCAGGATTTGGCCGCAATCTGAGAAGACGTCGTTAAGCGCCAAGGGAGGCATTTCTACGTTTGGATGTGTTATTATTTGTCCTGTTTATGCAAAGACGGGGTCTTAATTCCAGTATTTGCTAAGGACCTTGATGACATTTTCAATAATCCAAGATGTCATAAATTTGTTGGGAAAGTGATTATGCGAGGGGGATTCAGGCCATAGTCCACCACGCTGGCCCAGTACGGGTTGGCAGACTTCACACATCTATCGAGAACTAGTCAAGTTCCCTCAGTCGTGCACGTCCTCACGATATTTTAATTCACCGTTTTATAGCAAGTGATAATCTCGGATGAAAATGAGATTCGCACATAAACCCAGAGGTGCGAGCCGGGGTTTGAACTTGCACACTTTGATTGCAAGGCGTGCGTTCGACCACTCGGCTACCACTGCTATATACCACGTCAGTAGAACGCCCGCCTTGAACTCAAGCCCAAGGGGTGCAAGTTCAAATCCCAAGCTCACACCTCTGAGATTACTTGCTGAACAGGAAACATCGTGAGGTCTCCATTGTCTGCGTGCATCTTCGTATTCGTGTAGCCGTGGCTGGCGTTTGTTTTCTTCTTAAATTTCAATTATCCCCGCCCCAATCTTATCCTTGGCGACGAAATTTCACCTTCTACTCAAATATCCCACATTTTTCCCCAATCTAATTATGCTTCTCTTTGGTAGCTGTGGGAATAGAATCGACATTAGATATGTCAAATTGTTTATTTATAACAGGGTTATTGGTAATTCGACGTATTCCCGTTAGGAGGTGGTAGGGGTGACTATTTGCGATAATTTCAAGCCCCGAGATTCATAACGTTTCTTTTTTGTTTTTAAGGCATTTTAAAGGAAAAAAACACAAACGAAAAAATGAAATAATATCGTTCTTCGTTTCGCATTTTTAAATTTTGAACAATATTGATGAATAACCAGTGTTTCATCGTTTTTATAAATCAGAAGAAAAAATGAGATTTAAATTGATACTTTTTTTTTGATAATTTTTTTATGTTGCATTCTTACCTTATTTTGAAAAAAGCTAAAAAAAGACTGTTATGATGTTGTAAATATATTTCATAAATAAAAAAATATATAAATAAATGATAACTCAAAAAAAAACATAGGGGTCAAATTGAGAACCTCCTCCTTTTTGAAGTCCGTTAAAATACTTCACTTTTGCATAATGCACATGGGGGTTAAATTATCGTAAATAGTTTCTGCTAAATAGTTTTATTTAACAAGTATTTATTGTAATATTATGTCCTTGTTTCAGTGGCCGCCATTACAGTGATAGTTCAGAAGAGGGAGGAACACCGCATCATCAGGCAATATAAAAAGTATGTGCTCTATAATAAAAAAAAGTAAATAGACTTTTTTAAAACAAACTTTCAATTAGAATTCGTGTTCTCCTCAGCAAGCCCTTTCATTTGATACCCATACTGTGGTAGTGCAGAAAAAATAACTATTCCGCCATCTTGGATGATCCGCCATATTGTAATTAGAATGACGTCACATAGCTAAGCATGCATTGTCATCCAAAATAAGCCTGTAAGTATACCTTTCAGTTCAATCGGTTAATGATAAGTGATCTAGAATTCAGTTGCAAGATTCCACCCGGACATACATACATTGCAAGGTAATATAAAGCTAGCAACAACCGACTGTCGGTCTATCATAGTCGGTTGTTGAACCTACCTACAGTCGGTTACACGGAAACAAAAGCACTTTCTGATTGTTCACATCGCGAACGTCGTCGTATTGGATACAAAACTTGGTACAGTTAAATAAAAAAGCGCTTATCAGCTGCGCTGGAGATGGCCCGTTTTATTGGCTTTAAAGTTTTATGGCGCTCACTGTACCTGGGATATGTTGAGGGTACAGTGAGTGCAGGATAGTCAAAGAGGTGGATGATTATTTATTTATTAAAATTGATTAAAAATCGTATTTAAATGATTAACTAAAATAAGATTTTGTCCACGTGGGATGATGGCAAGAACGCTGACTGCATTGTCTCGTTGAATAGCTACACTAATTGGTTGAACGAGAAAAGGCCCAACACTCTTGTCACCTTGTCAAATTGAATTCACAACTTGTTTGCTTGCGCTATACTATGTTTTGAAACATTGCAAAATATCAATTCGGAAAGCGATATGTTGTAACTATACTTAATTCAATATGACATAAGATCAAAAAAAAAATTGACCGAAATTGGTCTCATTGAAGGCACGGTCGTCCTGTCTTATAGGAGATAATAGGACGTACGTAAACGTCAAAGTCACACGGTAATATAGACGTGAGTAACTGTCAAATGTTAGAAAAAGCTCCCTCTTTGATATGATAACTCGGGATTCATCCTTATCATGTTTATCACCCATTTTTATTTGTAATTTGTATTTATTGGATTTGTCCTTGATATTAATTACTTGGCATTGGAAGAATATCCGCTACCCGCAAATGCAGCAATTTCTCATCCTATTCCATTAAAATATCATCATTTCATTATACATCATCATCATCACGCCTGTATTCCCCGACGGGGTAGGCAGAGGTGCACTGCAGTGCGCCCACACTTCGCCGATATATTTTGGTCCCAATGTAATAGGCGGCGAGCCTATTGCCATTATATCGGGCACATTCCCCCTCAATACGAGGGAGATTTGGGCCATAGTCCACCACGCTGGCCCAGTTCGGGTTGGTGAACTTCACACGCCTTCCTATAGACATGCAAGTTTCCTCACGATGTTTCCCTTCACCGTTCATCATTTCAGTCATTTCGTAAAAAAAGAAGTAGGGTTGAACGTTGAATTTTGTTAATTTAATAAAAGAGTCCCCCTCATTGTGTCTTCAGCTCGATATGTTTTACGAGAAACTGACAGAGTTACAGCACAGCGATGCTGAAATGTCAAATTGAGAGCAAGCCGTTAAATTTCAGTGGAGTTGGCTATCGCGTGTTTACAGCCTACATTACGACGCGGCGTTAGCCTTATCTATTCCGGTGGAGAAAATTGATACTAACATTGGTGGAATTAATTTATTTTTAAACTACTTTAAGCAGTGGTAGCCGAGGGGTCCAACGCACGCTTTGCAATCAAAGTGCGCCGGTTCAAACCCCGGCTCACACCTCTGGGTTTCATATGCGAATGTTATTTCATCCGAGATTATCACTTGCTATGAAACGGTGAAGGAAAACATCGTGAGGAAACCTGCACGTCTGAGGGAACTTGACTAGTTCCCGATAGATCTGTGAAGTCTGCCAACCCGCACCGGGCCAGCGTCGTGGACTATGACCTGAATCCCCCTCGCATTGAGGGGAGGCCTGTGCCCAGCAGTGGGACGTTAAAAGGGCTGTAGTAGTAGTAGTAAACAAGAATACAGTGAAGTCTCGGCAAAATCCGTTCAGTAGTTTTTGCGTGAGAGAGTTACAAACATCCATCCATCCAAAATCCATCCATCCATCTAGGCTAAAATGTTGACAAACGTCTTGATCCCCTTAATGTGCTTGGAGCTTCATCTAATAATCCTTAATCTTTAAAAAATCATTGAAATTTACACAAGAAAGAATTTTATAGCATTTTCAATACATGGATTTTGGGTCTAGATGTCTATCTAGACCCCGCAGGTCTGTGCTTGTCTAAGCACAGACCTGCGGGGCGATTTTGGTGAGCTCAACATCATCTCTATTCGAGATATGTCGAAAAAAAACGAACAAATACGACCAATTTCACATTTGATGTATATCACGAATAGAGAAAAATGTCGATCTCACGAAAATCGCCCCGCTGTTACTTAGTCTGTGTAGACAATCGAAGTAAATCGAGTGTGGGTGTACTGCAGTGCACCTCTACCTAATCCCTCAGGGAATACAGGAGTGATGATCATGTATTTATTATATCTATAGATAATGAAAACATTCAAAAAAGATTCTTTCAACAACAGCCAACCCTAATTATGTTGTCCATTATAATTTGTTGTTAATTAACTATTGTTCTAGTGCAAGGCGAACACCGTCAGCGTCCCGATCCCGCGGGATTATCCCGGACATCCCGGACAAGTCCGGGAATTACGGTGAGTAATGGACACGGTTATTAATGCCCCCCACGGGACCGCAGTTCGATTCCGTAAAGCGATTAGATGATTGGCGCGCTGTTTTTATTATTTTGGTCCCAATGTAATAGGGGGCGAGCCTATTGCCACTATACCGGGCACATTCCCCTCGGCCATAGTCCCCCACCCTGGCCAGGGCCAGGTTGGTTTCACACATTCATTTACACACCTTGCTATAAGAAAGAAAGAAAGAAAGAAATAAAGAAAGAAAGAAAGAAAGAAAGAAAGAAAGAAAGAAAGAAAGAAAACCATTTATTTATGACAAGCACATTTGAACAACACTACAATCTGGCCTATCAGTGTAGTACTTAGGCAGACGTTCAAATGTTTGTCACAAATCGGCCTCCACTCAGCATAGGTATACTAGGTTTGCAAACAACCAACGCTGGTCTTCCGTGGAAGCCGTTTAGTGACGTCACGCTCATCCTACTAGGTACTTTAAAACACGATGTTATCTAAAGAAGACGTGTAGGTTTCATCACGATGTTATCCTTCACCATTCAGCAAGTGGTAGTCATTATTGAAAATTAAATTCGCACATGAATTCCTTAGATCCCAGAAGTGTGGTTCCAGAAATTGAACTTGCATTCTTCCAACCAGGCTACCACTGCTGGCAATGTTGTTATGTTCTTATATCGATAACTAGCTGACCCGGCGAACTTCGTACCGCCTTAGAATTAATAAACGTTAAATGTGCGATGACCCGGTGTACTTCGTATCACCTATCCTAACGACATTTAAGCTCTACCGTCTATAAAATGGCTGTTTTATTTATTGTACCTAGCGCTAACTTATAATTTTCTATTATTTCTAGCTAGGCAATAAAAACTACCCCTCAAAATGATGTCATTTTCTCTTTTTTTTTCTCTAATGTCAATGATTAGATATTAATAAATAATAATTAATCCCTATTTTTTCACCGTTTAAACCTTCCCTGGACTACGACAATCATTTTAAAACCAAAATCAGCCAAATCGGCCCAGCCGTTCTCGAGTTTTAGCGAGACTAACGAACAGCAATTGATTTCTATATATATAGAGATTGCGAAACTGTTTACAGTAGCCATTCGGTTTATAAATGGTGTTTTAATAAATTACAAGCGATAGAAATTTCAGCGCTGAACAAAAGCTGTAAATCATCACATAACGGCCATTTTGGGGACAATAAATATTTTAACAATATCACCCTGTACATACTAGGGTGGGAGATCCCACTTGACTTTTTTATACTCTGTGACTATACAGGTTGTATCAAAAGTCTGAAATAATGTTTTAACGCTTGCACGAGTACCGGTTTTACAACAGATTACTATTTTTTTTTTTTAAATAATTTCGAAATTCAAACATAAATAGAGTTCCGTACCTCAAAAGGAAAATACGAAACCCTTATAGGATCACTTTTTTGTCCGTCTATCTGTCTGTCAAGACCCTTTTTCTCAGAAACGCGTAGAGGTATCAAGTTGAAATGTGTAACAGAGACTTATGTCTGCGGTTAGTGCCTTAAAATAATCAAACTTCTAGGTTAACCAATCAAAAGATACGGCGGTTTATGTCGCATTTTCAGTACATTTGCACGAGAATCAAAAACTTATTGGGCATATAGGGTACTTCCCGTTGATCACTTACCATCAGGTGAAACGTCTGCTCGTTTGTCTCCCTATCTCATAAAAAAAAAAAAAAAAAAAAAAACCTAGAATCTTGAAATTTTGCAAGAAGCAAGGTCTTATAGCACAAGTAAAGGGAAAAATCCGAAAACTGTTAATTTATTGTTTGAATATTTTTTTTGCGATTACAATCTTATTTTGTAGTTACTTTGTATGGGGACACGAGTATACCAACGGCAAAGTTAAGTTTGTCTTTCTATCCAATTTATATTTCGTTAGAGTAGCGCTCGGTACTTACACAGTATATGTAAGTACCACATAATACTAACCCTTAAATTAAATGAAATAAGGTATAATATTCATTGGCCGTCACTGTACAGAACTTATTCGTTCGGTGCTCTAGAAATTGTAGAGTTGATCGTCCGGAAACACGGAGAGAGCACGAGCCAGCGATTTCCAGAAGCTCTCCCCTTTTTTTAAGTTAATTAATAGTCTCAGGACGGAGTATTGTTTGTAAATTAATTGAATCAGCCGCTTGGAAAGAAAATGTATAAAATCTGCTGTTTTTACGGTTCCGTGCCTAAGAAGGAAAAAATTTAACCCTTATAGGTTCACTTTGTTGTCCGTCTGTTCGTCAAGACCCTTTTTGCTCAGAAACGCATGAAGGTATTAAGTTTAAATTTATAACAGAGACTTATGTCTGTGGTCCCTTGGTGCCCTAAAAATCAAACTTGTAGGTTAATCCAATAAAAAGGTATTGCATTTCCAGTACAACAGTACCCTAAAGGTTTTTGATACACGTGCATTTGAACGGAAATCCGTTGGCCTAGAATCATGTTTATAAAAATAAAATATTATTGAATATTATTATTAATTAATTGATTAATAATAATATTCAAAAATATTACAACTAAAAATATTACTAACTATAATACTACTAAAATATTACTAACTACATTATTATTAATTAATTGATTAATTAATTAATAATAATGTTGAAGTATAGATATAGTATAGTAAGTATAAAAAAAATATTATTTTATCAATAACTTAAACTAAATGCTCGAAGTGCCCTCCGCCGGCAGCAATACATGCTCTACATCGCCTAATAAAAGATCTTTTAATCTGTCGCGCATAACCAGCTTCTTCAATTTTACTTGCTGCTACTTGAATGCGCGCACGCAACTCTTCCACAGAATTTATTGCTTCGCTGTATACTTTTTCCTTAATACAGCCCCAGTAAAAAAAGTCCAACGGGTTAAGGTCTGGCGAACGTGGAGGCGTATGTGGCGTATTCGGCCGGTGTGTATTGTTGAGGCATGATACACAAACTTTTCCAAAACAATAAGTCCAATCGATAGCACAAAACATTTATAATTTTTTTTTTTTACTATTTTTTTTTTATTTTTTTATTTATTTTTAATTAACCTGGTTTTCTTCTGAATATCCTTATAAGTGGCCCGATATTCTTTGTGTAAAGAATCTTGGTAGAATTAAACATTATGACGAAGTTTTATAACCATTTATAACAATACTTAAAATTTTAAATTCTGACCTTGATATTGATTTCACCCCTGTAACTTAATATGGCTTGTAAAGTACACATTGTAATACCTTTTTAGAATCTACTCATACTAGACAATTTATTAAGATAATAGGCAGCTATAGCGCCGTACTTTTTTTTTTCACAGTAAATGATCAAAGTTGACATTAAGAAAAAAATAGTTTAAAAAAAGGGCATAAAACGATGATTTTGAATATGTTTAACGTTAAAAACACCTAAACTTGTACTAAAATTAGATAATACACGTCTTCAGGATTATAATACTAAAAAAAACACATAGAAATACCTAAATTTGATGAAATGGCAACGGAATGAATGAAAAAAGTAGCGAAATTCATAAAAAAGTATAAAAGGCTACGCCATTTTCATATGGTTAGAAACCCTGGCAAGAAAATACGATTTTCTTACAGTTTCACATCCGGACCAACTCCAGTTTACGGGTTATCCATTATTTACGACAGACCCTGTATATATTTAAAAAATGTAATTTATAAGAATGATAAGAAATAAAGGAGAATATTAATTAATTAATTAATCTATACTAATATTATAAAGAGGAAAGATTTGTATTTTTGTATTGTAACTTAAAAACTACTGGACCGATTTCAAAAATTATTTTGCTGTTAGAAAGCTTTATCATATTTTTTCCAGTTTTTTTTTTTTACCAATGTATGATAAGAAACCTGTGCGAAGCCAGAACGGGCCACTTGTATTTAATCATAAGGGTAGTGTGGGTACTTACTATAATTTCTTGTTCAGAACTTCCAAACCGCCGCTGTTTGGTAATTTCACGCCTCCAGTTCCCAAACTTAACAACTGCATGTGACAAGCCAATGAACTAAACTTAGCAGATGGAAATTAATGCTAGCTAACTATAATTACTATAAAACGTGATTCAGAATGGGTATACAAGCCTGCACCCTTTATCATGAACAGTTGAAATCATTTAATAAAGAGATAATATTTATCAGTATTTTTTTTTGATGTGAAACAACTATTGGAGCGCTTGGCGAGGGAGAGCAACTGTTGATGCCGCGATGCCGTGATGCGAAAACTTTGAGCAGCTCCGTGGCTCCTCGGTTCTTTCCGCCGCTTAGACTCTGCCCACCAGCTGACTCCACTCACTCGCCGCTACGACGCTTCTCTCTCTCTACTCTAAATAACATAATTTTTCACATCTGCCAGGTGTCCCACGACGGCTACTTTTTTATTATTATTATATCGAGGGATAAAATGCTATTTTTTGGAACGTAGTTCTTTATGGCGCGTTGCGATAGGGGGCTAGTCGGAAAACAAATAAGACTAAAAGTGTCGACCGACACTTTTGTAAACGTGCGTGTGAGAGTAAAAGTTGTAACGACACTTTTGTAAATGTGTGTGTGATTTCGGTGTCGATTTCGATTTACTAGTCCACCAATTTAAAGTCGCCCAGCGAGCTATGGAGAGAGCTATGCTCGGTGTTTCTCAACGGGATCGAATCCGGAACAAAGTAATTCGCCAGAGAACTAAAGTTATCGACATAGCTCAACGGATTAGCAAACTGAAGTGGCAGTGGGCCGGTCATATCTGCCGGAAGACTGACAACCGTTCGGGCAGACTCGTCCTAGAGTGGAGACCGCGAATCGGCAAACGTAGTGTAGGACGCCCTGTGACCAGGTGGAGCGACGATATACGCAAAGCGGTGGGCAGTGACTGGAAAAGAAGAGCCGAAGATCGGGCTCAGTGGCGCATCTTGGGAAAGACCTACGTCCAGCTGGACTGACACCGGCTGATGATGATGATGATAAAAGTCAAATAGCCTTTCACTCCTCGATATGCTTTGGGAAGCATGGTCATTTAGATCGCTTGTACCTTCTGTTTAATCGTTAGATGAAAGAAACTTCAAAAGTAACAGCTGATTTTAAATTGTAGGAAATGAAATCTGTTTAAATCGGTGTTTCCATGATGAAATCGACTCCTCCTTTTGTTGAAGTCGGTTTAAATGTAGCCTATGTTACCCGGGCCATAATAACGAGTTGATTGACACCGTAATCATCAAAATTGGATGAATAGTTTAGGCGCTACGGAGAAACATACGTATCCAAATACAAAAATAGACTGCTGAACTCATAATCTTTCCTTTTGGCTAAGCCGTAGTTAGGTAAAAAAAACAAATGAATTTGCTGACCCCAAGGTTCAAGGCGTTACAGGAAAAAAAACAACCAAAAAAACCCCTGAATAAGCGATTTCCTGAAAATATTTTAATTCCCAACCATTAAGGACTGAACAATTCACTCGCTCTGAAGTTTTACGAAACGAAACTCGCTACGAAAAACTTTATTTAACATGTTTTTTTTGCTTAACCAATGTGCTTTATTGCTAAGAGCCTAAAGTTGAAATTGGCCTGGTTATTAACAAAGTTTAGTATGGATTAGTGGTTCCAAAGCGGGAAACTTTACCGTGGGAAATAAGGATGGGGAAATTGTTATCGATAAATATGTTAAATTAGACATGTTTAGTTAAATAATGTCAGTGGTAAAATTCTGAATTTCACTTGATGGGAGCCGAGTGGTCACACACGCCTTACAATGAAAGTGTACATGTCCAAACCCCAGCTCGCACATCTGTGTTTTATGTGTGAATCTCATTTTCATCTGAGATGATCACTTGCTATGAAACGGTGAAGGAAAACAAGGTGAGGAAACCTGCACGTCTGAGGGAACTTGACTAGTTCCCGATAGATGTGTGAAGTCTGCCAACCCGCACCGGGCCAGCGTGGTAGACTATGGCCTGAATCCCCCTAGCATTGTAGGGATGCCCATGCCCAGCAGTGGGACGTTAAAAGTAGTAGTAGTAGTAGCGCTCTTTCGTCTGTTTTTAAGTCTTTTGGATGCAAGTAACAATCTACCGATAAATAAAATATCGATGTTATGACCACACACAAAATATTATTATAAATAAATAATAATGCATACCATTTTTTTTTAAATTAAAAAATATATAAGGAAAATAACGTGAAATTAAAATCTCAAACAATGACTATTGTTGGCAAAATGAAGTCATGTGATATCATTTCTAATGATATTGCTATTTACCTAACATAATTAAAGTGAAAAAACAAATCCTATTATCACTGAGAAAAGGCCGTCTATTTTCACTTTCTGACCACTATGATTGGGACACATGTTTTACGTAAATAATAAAACAAACTAAGTTTAAGTATTAATTCATTCATCTAATCTAATCATAGCCCAAAGTTAAAATCGATAGGTAACTTTCATTGATTAATATTTAGTCGACTAAACTCGTCCCATCACTAGTACGAACCGCAGCCAACGGAAAGTTTGTAGTGCATTGAGAGTTGGTTTGCTAGTGCGGAGCGTACTTTTAAACTAAACCAGTTGGAAACTGCGCGATCACAGTTTTAAATAGTTTTATTTCTTTTTTTGCTCGCTGTAAACTCGGCTCGACCATTTTGTTTATTTTTTTAAATGGAACACGTGAGATGTTGAACGAATGTGACTAAACATTTTGTTGTCATTGGAATATGTTGTGGTTGCTTGTATTTTAGGGTTCCGGACCCAATTACTAACACTTCGCTGTCCGTCCGTCCGTTTGTCACCAGGCTGTATCTCATAAATCGTGATAGTTAGACAGTTGAAATTTTGCAATTAAAATAAAATTAATATTTATTCCCCATATAAAAGGCATGATTTTTTGCCGTTTTTATAGATAATAGTTCGGAAGCCTTCGTGCGCGAGCCCGACTTGCACTTAGCCGGTTTTATTTTTTAAAGCAGTACTTGGTAGCCTAGTCGAATGAATAATGGATGAATAAAGTATTTATTCCTTTCCAAACACAGTACATTATATATGCTCCACAAATCTAATTATTTAGTATGTCCGTCGAATGAGGTCACGTTTAGTTGTTAGAACGCCAAGTTTTGTTCATTCCCCTGAGATTTTCATGTGCGGATGTAATTTTCAATCGTGATTACCACTTCCTGAACGGTGAAGGCAAACATTGCGAGGAAACCTGCACGTCAAGGGCTTGTGAAATTCACCAAATCGCACTGAACCAACGTGGTGGACTATGGCTCAAATCTCCCTCGTATTGAGGGGGAATGTGCCCGGTATAACTGCAATAGGCTCGCCCCCTATTGCATAGGGACCAAATACATCGGCGATGCGTTGGTGCACTGCAGTACACCTCTGCCTACCCCTTTGAGGAATAGGCGTAATGGTCTTTTTTTTGTTGCAGGTATCTCAGATAACAATAAAAAGGCATCGAAACCTCAATGGTAAGCATTACATACACATTACAGCACTCCACACATTGTGGAGTCAAAACTCACGTTAGCCAATACTAAAATGAACTGTATTAACACAGGAAAAGAGTTCATTCTTCAAAGAAATGACATTAAAAGCGCGAACGAATTTTCCAACGATGCCTCGTGCCTTTTACTACAGAAATTCAGTCTTTATTCACATTGAAATAGAGTCCATTTTGGTATCGTCAAAAATATGTTTGCTCTACCGGCTAGGTCAGGGCTTGAACGCTATATCTTAATCGCTATTATTATGCGAGCTCACGAATATGGCTGTAAGGATTACATAAAACGCTGTTAAAAGTGGTTTAAAGTGTATTTTAACACACTATGAATTGTAATCATTATGTAAATGGGTCGTTTATATGCACTATAAAAATAAGTATATACCCACTAATGAAATGGGAGACTAGAAAGTGCGTTCATAGTTCTTCTTCTTTTCATTTTTTTATGAAATGATGATATTTTGATGGAATAAGATGAGGAGTAGCAGTGGTAGCCGAGTGGTCGAACGCTCGCCTTGCAATCAAAGTGTGCAAGTTCATACCCCGGCTTGCACCTCTGGGATTTATGTGCGAATCTCATTTTCATCCGAGATTATCACTTGCTATGAAACGGTGAAGAAAAATATCGTTTGAGGGAACTTGACTAGTTCTCGATAGATGTGTGAAGTCTGCCAACCCGCACCAGGCCTAGTGTAGTGGACTATGGCCTGAATCCCCCTCACATTAAGGGGAGGCCCGTGCCCAGCAGTGGGATGTTCAAAGGGCTGTAGTTAGTTAAGATAAGAAATGCCTGCGCCTTTAGCGGTATTTATGGCAATGTCGAGTAATTATAGCAAGGACAAATTCAATAAATACATATCATAAATAAAAATGAATGATGACAGTGATAAAAATGGCGGATGAATCCACGTACATAGTTAAAAGATCACTTTATGACGTTCAATTTTTAAGACTTCGCTGTTAACAACAAGAAAAAAGTTGAAACTGTAACCTGTGAACCGAATTGAAATCGACTCCTGTTTTTTTTGAAGTCGGTTAAAATGTAGCGTATGTTACTCGGGCTATAAAGCTAGCTTCCCACGGTCCATGATGTCGCGGACGGACATGGACCAGCTCGCACGACACACCGTGGGAAGGGTCTCGTCCGTGGTAGCACACGCGGTGCGCCGGTATCCGTCGCGAGGCGGTAACTTTCCTTTCACTTTGCATTTTGAAATGAAGCTATCAAAAGATCAACACAGACCGACACGCACCGTTAGAAGAGCCCTGTCTGTGTCCGTTGCCGTGCGTGGTCGTCGGCTGTGCGTGATGATCCGTAGAATCGCGCACCGTGGAAAGCCAACTTAATAACGAATCGATTGACACCTTAATGATTAAGGTCTAAAATCTTTTCTATGTGTCAATACAGTTGGTTTTGCTATGGCAAAAAATTACGCACTGGAGTCGACGCCTTAAGCTGGCTTCCCACGGTGCGCGATTCTACGGATCATCACGCATAGCCGACGACCGCGGACGGCAACGCACACAGACTCTTGCCACGGTGCGTGTCGGTCTGTGTAAATCTTTTGATAGCTTTATTTCAAAATGCAAAGTGAAAGGGAACGTAATACGTTCTCTTTCACTTTTTCACCGCACCTTTGAAGTTGCGTCACGAGGCGCGACGGATACCGGCGCACCGCCTGTGCTACCCCGGACGAAACCCTTCCAACGGTGTGTCGTGCGAGCTGGTCCGCGTCCGTCCGCGATATCACGGACCCTGAGAAGCTAGCTTTAGTGTGCTCAGGACTTAGTCTATTGCATATAAATTAGATTTAGATTAATGAAATGACCGGGGCGCTAGTGAGCCGTGCCGGTGCATAATAGGGATATCAATTAGAATTTATAGCTTGACGCAATTCGAAATCCTCTTGGTTAGTGTATATTGTTCTATATTGTCGTATTACACCTCCTGTGGTGTTAGCATGCATGTCAAGGCAAGAACTTTGTCGCGGATATGCTCGCCTGCTCTCTGTCTAATTTCATACGAGAAAAGGAGACAACATCAAGATATTCTGTGACATACGTCTAGTATTGGCACACATGCTATAACTACTGGTTGGTTAACTGACAGAGAAGGTCAGAGCTATGTGATAGAAGGAGACGGTATTGAAGAGATTGTTGATTGAAGAGCCAAATTGGTCGATTTTTAATATTTATTTATTAATATAAATATACGACACAGATTTACAAATGGGTATACAAAGAGATTTCAACATTAATAGATAAGGTATAGAGTGCTTTTTTATTTGCAGGCCCACATCGCACAGAAAAACAAAGAGACGACCGCAACCGAACAATGTTTTTGAAGTATTCAATCGTAAGTCGCAATTTTCTAACCATAGTATGCCAATCGTCGACAATTTCGTAAAAAAAAAATATTATAAGTACATAAATAATAATTGAACATCAACGCTACAATTGCGATTCAAGTTTGTATATGGAATCGAGGTTTGTACTCAGCGTATTTTCCAGCGCCATCTATTAACAGATTGAAGTACCTCGTAGTGTTTGTGGCGAGATTATAGGAGTCGCCACAAATACTTATGGACAACGACAACGACGGGGTAGGCGCATGTCTTTTTCTTCCATTCATCTCGCTTTTCCGTCATACTGACGTCCACTCCGATCTCATTCATATCAGCCTTTATAAAGACCATCCATCTTTTCTTTGGTCTTCCTCTCGCTCTGTATCCATCCACATTTAGACTCATCACTATTTTAGTCACATGATTCTCATCTCTTCTCATCACATGTCACCATTCTAATCTTCTACATCTTACTTTTTCTGTTATGGGCGCTACTTTTATGCTACCTCTGATATACACATTCCTCACCTTATCCATTCGCGTCACTCCACACATCCATCTCAACATTCGCATCTCAGCAGAGTGGAGACGTTTCTCTTCACGCACTTTAGCCGCCCAGCATTCCGAGCCGTATATAATAAGTAAAGAAACATAAAGATGATAATTACTTGACATTTTTACGTCATTGTGTTTCAGATGTACAGTTCATCAGAACACGAAGGGATGTGTCCAACGTGATCATCACACAGCACTTCAGTGAGAAAATCGCTACTCCTGGAGAAGATGTAAGTTGCTCAATTTACAGTACTTGAAAACTTTTTAAGTTGTTTATCTGGAAGTACAAGTAGTGACATCTATTATCTCGTTCCAAGAAACCGTTGCACGAATACTAAGATATATAGCATGATTAATATTGTCTTTGAATTTAATGAATTGTACGTTATTGCAACCTCACGATTATAATTTTAAAGTTTACGGCCATTATACATATAAATAAAATATAAGTGTCTGTTTGTTTTTCGCATTTCTGCTTTTCACTAAATGTATATACGAAACTTAAAACAAAAACATAAACGTTATATTTTTGTCCGCCTTTTCGGGGGTAATCTCCGCAACGGCTGAACTGATTTTGAGGAGACTTTCACTGCCATATAGCTAAGGCTATAAGAAGTAACTTAGCTTTTTTTTCTTAATTATACACAGAGGAATTGGCAGGCTACAGCTAACTATTATATTAAAAGACCTTGACAGTAAATACTCTGAGGGTAACATTGCCAGCTCGGCTAGACCTGTCGTTTGACTTTTGTATTCTTGGATTTCAGATCAGTCTGCAATGCACCGCGACTGCGGACAGACCACCGAGGTTTATATGGGAGCGTGACGGCGTCGTAATATCCTCAAATACTGATCAAAGGTAATCTCCATTATGACTATGCATTTATCATCATATGCCTTACCTTTTCCCATTATTTTGGGGGTGTAGTATGTATTTTTCTTCCATTCATCTCGCTTTTCTGTCATACTGACATCCACTCCGATCTCATTCATCTCCGATTCTCATCACCCTTTATACTCATACAGCCCATCCATCTTTCCTTGGGTCTCGCACTGTATCCGTCCACATTCATACTCATCACTGTTATAGTCACATGATTCTCATCTCTTCTCATCACATGTCCAAACCATTCCATTCTGTCATACTAACATCGACTCCGATATTATTCATATCACTTCACTATCATAACTATCCATTATCAAATTAAATTAACTATGGACAAGCGTCTTGTGTGGTTAGCAAGCATGTAAAGACTATGCCTCCGTCATGGATTTGCTTGCTCGCTATCTGTCTTATTCCAATCGAGAGAAAGGGGGGAGGGGTGTCACTGCAAGGCAAAGCCCCCCCCCCCCCCCCCCGCTTTCCATTCAATAGGCTTTTTAAAACATAAAAGTATTTGTAATTATCAAAATAAGCTTCAGCTATCAATTCATTCTTCTATACAAAAATGTTCTAATCTCAAATCTTACTGTAATAATTGGTTTATGTATACATTTCAGGGTTAGTTTAGACTTTTTATTTCTCTCTTCAGATACACATTGGGTCAAATGATGTCGCCATCAGGTTTAGGAGTGGTGTCACAGTTGAATATATCAAGATCAAGAGTTGAAGACGGCGGCCTGTACTCTTGCTTGGCTTTCGAATCGGAAGCCAGCGTGATACACTCCGCTCGAATTGGTGTTTTTGGTGAGTTACTTCGAAACCAATCCAATTTCCTATACTATAATCTATGAGCAAGACAGTAGTATTTTGAGTGCTGTCAAAACATAGTTAAGTTGTAATTTGTGTATGTACCTATGTACAATAGAGTTCACGGATTCATTCGTCATCTTTATCACGTTCATCACCCATTTTTATTTCAATGTGTTCATTGAATTTGCTCTCGCTATTAATAACTTGACACTGGCTGAAATACCCGTTAACCGCAGGTGGAGCCATTCCTCATCTTATTCCATTAAGTTTCATCATTTCATAAAGAAGAAGAATAGAGTTCACATCAATAAGGTTAAATTAAGCGTTATTGCTTGAATTATTGAAGCAGTGGTAGCCGAGTGGTCGAACCCACGCCTTGCAATCAAAGTGTGTAAGTTTAAACCCCGGCTCGCACCTCTGGGATTTATGTGCGAATTTCATTTTCATCCGAGATTATCACTTGCTATGAAACGATGAAGGAACACATCGTGAGAAAACCTTCACGTCTGAGGGAACTTGACTAGTTCTCGATAGATGTGTGAAGTCCGCCAACCCGTACCGGGCCAGCGTGGTGGACTATGGCCCGAATCCCCCGCGCATTAAGGGGAGGCCCGTGCCTAGCAGTGGGACGTTAAAAAGGCTGTTATAGTGTAAGCGTTATTGAGTAACTACTTACTTAATATTCCAGGTCCACCGTACATCAGAACACTTCCTCCTATCAAGATACAAAGTGGTGACTCTTTAAAACTAAGATGCCCTTATTATGGTTACCCAATCAGGTATTCATCATTTTCGTTGGGATATTACTTATCTGTTATAATGATTTTCTGCATTTTTTTATTTCTGGAAATAAATAAAATAACAAATATTGCCAGACAACACATATTCATCTCATGATCTCAAGCTAAGCAATACATACAATAGATACATATCCATACAATAGACTGGAGGTGATCCCATTTACACCCGGATCAGAAAAAAAAACGAAAAAGCCATTTCCTAAATTTTCCCTGGCGGGAATCAAACCCGGATGTGATGTCATTTCGGAATTCTCCTGGTCTGGGTAAAACTGAAATTGCCAGTCCATTGTATGTTACCCATGTTACATACAAGCTTTTCTTTGTTTGGGATCATACTATGAGTATTTCCCATCTTTAAAAGTATAGAGACCCATTTCGAAATTTTAAGATTTCGACTATAAATCTTAAAGGGTCGATCTAAGGACCATTTTTCAACAACATTATTTTTGAGTTAGGTCTCTATACTTTTAAAGCTGAGATTTGTTGTCTGGTATTTTTTACAACTTGCAATGTATGTATGTCCGGTTGGAATCTTGCAACTGAATTTTAAATCAGTTAACCGATTGAGCTGAAATTTGGTATACACGCTTATTTTTGATGGCAATGCATGCTTAGCTATGTTTCGTCATTCTAATTCCAATATGGCGGATCATCCAATATGGCGGATCATCCAAGATGGCGGAATAATTATTTTTCTGCACTACCACAAAATGGGCATCAAATGAAAGGGCTTGCTGAGGAGAACACGAATATTTGAACGGGCAATTCAATAAGAGCTTGTTTTTAAAAAGTTTTTTTTTTACTATTATTACAAACTTTATATCAACTTGCAATGTACGTCCGGGTGGAATCTTGCAACTGAATTTCAAATCAGTTATCTTTAACCGATTGATCTGAAATTTGGTATACACGCTTATTTTGGATGACAATGCATGCTTAGCTATGTGACGTCATTCTAAGTATAATATGGCGGATCATCCAAGATGGCGGAATAGTTATTTTTTCTGCACTGCGATAGTATGGCTATCAAATGAAAAGGCTTGCTAAGGAGAACACGAAAACTAAGTGCAATTAAATAAAAGCTTGTTTTTAAAAAGTTTTTTTATCATTAATTTTTTAAGGATTGATTAGTTTGGTTCAAGCTTAATACACTAGGTCTAGCTATAAGAATTAAAACTAACTTATATATTTCAGCAAGCTAGAATGGGAGCACAAAGGCAAGAAGATCATCAGCTCGATTATTCCCCAACACTCTCGATATAAGCGGAGTTATAAAACAACTTCGGGAAATAGCAAGAACACAAGAAGGAGACGCAAGAAACGGCAGCTTTTCGAGCCTGGTGAAGACGGGATGCTGAGTATATCTAAGATCATTAAAGAAGAGAATGGGGAGATGTATACGTGTATCGTTTATAGTCCTTCTGGAGAAATGGCTAGGAGGTAAGGAAGCTAATGTTTTTATTTTATCTATGAAGGTAGACCTTAAAGGAAACATCATCACTTTTTTAAGTTTGTCTACATATACAATGTTTTTTTACAAACCGCAATGAGAATTATTCCTCCCTTTCCTTCCTCTACCCCCCTCGGTTCCTTCCTAGTATGGGTCAGTCTCTGTTGTGCGAGTCCAACTCGTCTGGCCATCTTTTTTTGAGCCATATATATTATTTTACTAAAATATTACAAAAAATGAGGCTTGAAATTTAGATTCTTTATGTATGTATTATGTATAAAAATAGTGGAGTAATACTTATAGCCTAGTGCTAGATACAGATTATGCCAATATTATAACTTTACGTCTGTTAGCAGAATAAAATAAATGAACATACATAAAAAGAACGAATCAACTTTTTGGAGTTTTACTAATTACTGCAGTAACTCATTCCAGGTCATTTGAAATCCAAGTCGTAGAAGCACCAGAATTAGATGAGCTTCGCGTTGGATCTGGACTTAAAGAAGGGCAGATTGTTCAGATCACTTGTAATATAATTAGTGGGGATCCACCAATTTATTTCTCATGGTTGAAGGACGGAAAGAAATTACCTGCAACTTTAAAGGTATGGTTTTTGTGTCGCAAAACTTCAAATATGTAATAATGTAAATTTCAATCATGATTACCGCTTGGTGAACTTTGAAAGAAAACATCGTGAGGAAACCTGCATGTCTGTATAGAAGGGTGTGAGAAGTTCACCAACCTGCACTGGGCTAGCGAGCGTGGGGTACTATGGCCCAAATCTCTCTTGTATTGAGAGGGAATGTACCCGGTATAGTGGCAATAGGCTCGCCCCCTATTACATTGGGACCAAAATACATTAGCGTAGTGTGGGTGCACTGTAGTGCGCTTCTGCCTATCCCTTCGGAGGATACAGGCGAGATGATGTGGTGATGACTATGCAAAAGTCAAAATACTTCCACACTTGGCCAGGCCTGTCCAGCCTTCTTACTGCCATATGTCTCTCAGCAATGTTTTTACAAGCTTTATATTAACTCGCAATGTATGTCCGGGTCGAATCTTGCAACTGAATTTTCTATCAGTTATCTTTAACCGATTGAGCTGAAATTTGGCATACACGCTTATTTTGGATGACAATGCATGCTTAGCTATGTGACATCATTCTAATTTCAATATGGTGGATCATCCAAGATGGCGGAACTTTTTTTTTCTGCACTATCACAGTAAGGGTATCAAATGAAAGAACTTGCTGAGGAGAACACAAAACTAAGGGTAATTAACTAAAAGCTTGTTTTAAAAAAAAGTTTTTTAGCATTTTATTAATATTGCTTTCAGTTTTTGACAGCTAACTCAGTAAAACCTGTTAAAAATTCACACTTAGTATTGAAACAATAATACTTTAAGGCCCCCATCTTATAGTATTGTTGTTGTATAACTTTTTGGACCTAATATTTAGCCTTAGGAACTCCATATTTATTTTTCAGATAACTGAAAGAAGTTCAGAGCTGTTCAGTGTGTTGATCATAAAAAGAGTGTCTTTGGAACACTGTGGGAAGTACACTTGCATTGCAACCAATCATGTTGGCAAGGTTAACCAAACTGCAGATCTCTACATAAATGGTAGGTTAACATAATTTTTACAAGCTTTATATTAACGTGCAATGTATCTCCGGGTGATAGCAGTGGTAGCCGAGTATAGCAGTGGTAGCCGAGTATAGCAGTGGTAGCCGAGTGGTCGAACGCACGCCTTGCAAATCAAAGTGTGCAGGTTCGAACCCCGGCTCGCACCTCTGGGTTTCATGTGCGAATCTCATTTACATCCGAGATTACCACTTGCTATGAAACGGTGAAGGAAAACATCGCGAGGAAACCTGCACGTTTGAGGGAACTTGACTAGTTCTCGATGTGTGAAGTCTGCCAACCCGCACTGGGCCAGCGTGGTGGACAAAAGTCTGAATCCCCCTCGCATTGAGGGGAGGCCCGTGCCCAGCAGTGGGACGTTAAAAAGGGCTGTAGTTAGTTAGTAAGTATCTCCGGGTGGAATTTTGCATCTGAATTTTAAATCAGTTATCTTTAACCGATTGAGCTAAACTTTGGTGTAGACGTTTATTTTGGATGAAAATGCATGCTTAGCTATGTGACGTAATTCTAATTCCAATATGGTGGATCATCCAAGATGGCGGAATAGTTATTTTTTCTGCACTACCACAGTATGGGTATCAAATGAAAGGGTTTGCTGAGGAGAACACGAAAACTAAGGGCAATTAAATAAAAGCTTGTATTTAAAAATATGTTTTTACCAATAATTTTATATATTTATTTTGACGATATATCTAGAAATTCGAATGCAAGCCGCTTCACTGCACTCTGTGATTTCGTATTCAATTTCCATCAGCTACAAATGAAAGACATGACCTTTTAAGAATTTTCCCTGATCTGCGTGAAACTGAGATTAATCACAGCCCATGTTATGGGGACCATAGTTCAAGCGTTACTTAGTTTGGGCT
The DNA here is from genome assembly GCA_914767695.1 of Ptilodon capucinus. Taxonomy (NCBI): domain Eukaryota; kingdom Metazoa; phylum Arthropoda; class Insecta; order Lepidoptera; family Notodontidae; genus Ptilodon; species Ptilodon capucinus. The sequence goes on along the minus strand of OU611830.1, from coordinate 2,294,515 downwards.
TATAACTATGTGAATTCGTGAGAAACAAGTTCGTCCAAGAAAAGTTTCATGAAAGCTTGGTGTCTTCATTGGATACCGCGCTGTCGATACTGCCTTACAGGAGTAAAGTGTTAGGAAAGTGTGGCGGGCTTAGTCACTAAAAAAATCAATGTAAGCCAGTTCAGCTCAAAAGCTTAGATTTGGGTTGAAAGATTTGTTTTTCTTTTGCCAACAGTCGCACCAAAATGGATGGAAGAGCCTACGAACACGTCTTTACTGTTGGGACAACGTGGTGCTGTATATTGCAATTCAAATGGATACCCTTCGCCACAAATACACTGGATGAAAAGAGATGGTACAAAGACTACCTGATACTGTAGTTGTAGCATGACCGCCAAGACTAGACTTATGTCACAGAATATTTTGATTATATCCCTTCCTCTCGTATGATATAAGACAGAGAGCGAACGAGCCAATCCGTGATAGAGGTCTTGTCTCGACATGCGTGCTAACAAACAGCAATTGATGTTTATGTATATGGATTTTATTGCTCTATTTAGCATCATTGGGGATCTGGAGACCAGTCTTGGACCTGGCTGGTGGAGGCGTTATGAGCTATCCAAATGGAACCCTGGTCATTGAGGTGGTTTCCCTATCTGATGAGGGCATGTACTCATGTAACGTCGAGAATGGAGTTGGCGAAGCTTTGAATAAGAATCTATGGATAAGCGTTAATAGTAAGTAAATAAAAATGATCATACATTGTTTAGAGGTGCACTGCAGTACGCCCATAATTCGCTGATGTATTTAGATTCCAATATGAAAGGGAGTGAGGAATTGGCTATTATACTAGACACATTCCTCTTCAATGCAAAGGAGATTTGGGTAATAGTGCAACACGCTGGCTTAAGAAGTTGGTGGACTTCACACATCTTTTAATATAAACGTTCAGGTTTCCTCACGATGTCTGTTTTCACTGTACAGCAAGTGGAAATTAATTTTGAAAATAAGTGATTTGATGTATTTTAAAGCTTCACTTATTACCTACTATTTGCTAGGTTAGTTAGATTCCACCTTGTTTTCTTGGTATGACTCAGGTAGACGAATTAGACGCGACAAGACGCTAGCAAATATAGAAGATGGTCACGTGACTTTTGCCATATTCAATCTTAATGTATATTGATATAGAATACATTTTCAAATAGTGAATTCGCACGCCACATTTGTGCTTTGATCTGAAACATGGATTTTATCAAATCAAAGTTTATATCTAAATATAAAATTACTTCTAGAGCCGGTGCACTTCGAGTCAGTGGGTTCGAATTCGACTACCAAAATGGGGTTACCGGTTACCATAACTTGCCGACCATTGGGTGATAACCCTATTAGAGTTAAATGGACTTTAAATGGAAACCCTATTGATTTTACTTCTACCAGGTAATATTTATCATCATATTTAAGCTTCATTATTAACTGACTTAATAAAAGTGGAGGTTCTTAATTGGATTCGTACTTAAAATGTGATTAAAATGGCAATACTGACCCTTACATTAAGGTTATCTAGTTCATTCTAAACGAATATTAATAAGCCATAGTCCACCACGCTGGCCCAGTGCGGGTTGGTGAACTTCACACGCCTTTCTACAGACGTGCAGGTTTCCTCACGATGTTTTCCTTCACCGTTCAGCAAGTGGTAATCATTGTTGAAAATGACATTCGCACATGAAAATTATCTCGGAGGTGCGGGCCTGGGATTTGAACTTGCACCCCTTAAGTTCAAGGCGGGCGTTCTTGCCCACGAGGCTACCACTGCTTCATTTTTGATAATTTAATTTTTCACGTGTTTAGATTTCCTTTCATTTCTACGCAACGGAGCTTTTAAATAAGCTGTTAATTTTGAACTTTATTTGATCTGAAGATTAACACAGCAGAAGGTACAAGCGACCTAAATGAATTTAATTTTGTGTGGCGTAAATGATATTCTTGCTTCTTAAAATTACGTTCTGTAAATTAAGAAAGTTTGCAGGCTTGTTATACCCACATTGAGTCACATACTTACCCATATAGAGACTACTGAATAATATTTTGAGTATAGCGCCCACTTTGTTTTAAATATAGCAACAAATTAAAAGTTATTTTGGTAAACAATAGGGAGTGGTGTAACTTCAATGATGTGTTTTGTGATGAGTGTCGGGTATTGTTAAATGTTTTACATAGATGGCGTTACCTATGTTTTTTGTTTAGCCTAAATTTTTTTAATAAATCGCTAGCCAACACATATTCATCGTATGACCCCAAACTAAGCAAACCTTGTATTATGGGTACCATACAATGGACTGGGGGTAATCCCAGTTACACCCAGACAAGAAGACAAGAAGCTCAGACAAGACTCAGACAAGCTTTTTGCCTACTTTGGGAGCTTGGGCTTCATACAATGAGTATGTTTTGAGGACTCACGGCCAGCTGTGTAAGTCTAAAAAAAAAAAACTATACCTGATACTGATGTAAATTTTAAAGTATTATATCCCACTTTTGAAACACCCCGTAGTTAGCTTCATTTAATTTATAAACTTTACCTATTATGCCATTTTATAATTAAAAATAAATATGTATGTATATGTCATATTTCATTTCAGAATAACAATATCGGAGACTATGTCTCACAATGGCTTGAACAGCATTATCAACATCAATTATGTAGAGAGCCGAGATGGCGGTACTTACGAATGTAGAGCCAGCAACCCTTACGGAGTCGCTACATATAACATTCACCTTACTATACTTGGTATGTAAAACCGCGCCGTATATTAATAGTAGAGTTTATGGTGTAAAGGGGGTGATCCATTTGCGAGTAAAACCGTCAGCTCGCCAACGAACTCGCGAGCCAAAGGTCTAATCCGCCAATGGAGCACTTGAAAGTCTGCAGACTTAAAAACCGGCGGACTTGCTCGCTGGCTCTTTGTGCATGCATGAAATTCGTTCGAAATTCGAAAACTCCGTCTGGGAGCACGCCATTACTTCGCCAACGATGTGAGAGTAGACTGTTTGGTACACAAATTGATCACCAACGCGAGTTGACGAGCCAACGGTTTAGACCGTTTGCTCGTTGGCTCGCAAATGGATCACCCCCTTTATAATGTCATCACGTTTTATCACGACAAGACCTAAAACCTCCTCGGGTATTTAATATGTATGTCAATGACGATTAACGTCTTCAGCACACTGGGGCGTCAAAGCTCGCTAGTCAATTTTTTTTGCCATACCAAAATTGTATTGACTCATAAAAAAAAGTTCATTCTTCAACGAAATGGCATTGACAACGCCAGCGAAGTTTGCAGCGTGGTCGAGTTTTTTGAATTCTTCATTATAAACACAGATTACAGATTTAATTGTCAACAGAACAATTACGTAACACCGTTGCAAAATCTATTTCAATCCCCTCCTATCAAAACAGCTATCAAAATATATTAAAAACCGCCATGTCGTTTGGTTTCCAACGAATCTTGATAGCAATTAATTACATAATCTCCCTATCTTGACTGTTTTTTTACAGAACCACCTACCCCACCGTTAGACCTTCAAGTGGACTTAGTAACCAGTAACTCAGTTAAGCTATCATGGAGAGACACCATCAGTACCCATGTCCAATACTATACCATACAATACACCACAAATGATTTCATGATTTGGGATACTGCCAAAAGTATAAATATTACCAGGTAAGGAATCAAAGACATCATTATAGTTCAATACCATGTCTGTATTCCTCGAAAAGGTCGGCAGAGATGCACTGCTTACACCCACACGTCTGTGATGTATTTCGGTTCCAATGGGGGCGAGGCTATTGCCACTATACTTGGACATTCCCCCTCGATACGAGGGAGATTTGGACCATAGTCCACTACGCTAGCTTAGTGCGGGGTGGTGAACTTCACACGCCCTACTATAGCCGTGCACCGTCCAGCAAGTGGTAGTTAATAATGATTAAAGTTGATATAATACTCAAGCATATCCCAAAGTAGCAGTGGTAGCCTCGTGGGCAAGAACACCCGCCTTGAACGTAAGGGGTGCAAGTTCAAATCCCAGGCCCGCACCTCTGAGATAATTTTCATGTGTGAATGTCATTTTCAATAATGATTACCACATGCTGAACGGTGAAGGAAAACATCGTGAGGAAACCTGCACGTCTGTAAAAGGCGTGTGAAGTTCACCAACCCGCTCTGGGCCAGCGTGGTGGACTATGGCCCAATTCTCCCTCGTATTGAGGGGGAATGTGCCCGGTATAATGGCAATAGGCTCGCCCCCTATTACATTGGGAACAAAATACATCGGCGAAATGTGGGCGCACTACACTGCACCTCTGCCTACCCCTACGCGGAATACAGGCGTGATGATGTATTATTTTCATATCTCAAAGTATCATCACATACTCCTGAAACACCTTGTATAGGTGAAGTAGATTATACCTGAATATAATTTTCAGGCAAGACAGCGATGTTCGTCAGAGCATAGAACTTAGGGACCTACAGCCAGCTGTGGACTATAGAGTCAGAGTCGCTTCCGGGAACCAAGTGGACTTGAGTCCTTATACTCAGTCAGTACAATTTACAACACAGCAAGAAGGTAAGAATACTCCAAAAAACTAGTTCCAAGACATTAAGAAGTTGACCTTAAGCTTGTTAGGAACTGGTATAAACTTGAAAAGAAGAAGAATCAGAATCAGAATTTTTTTATTCATGTAAACCAATACTGGCACTTATGAATCGTCAATAAAAAATAAATAGTATTAATAGTATCTCTACCACCCATTCGGAATGCAATTCCTATGGAGAAGAATGGGCAAGAAACTCCATGGTTGCTTTTTTCCAATAAGGATTTACATGTTATTTGCATTACAATGTGTTTTTCTTAATTAACAATTAAGAAGAAAGAAGAAACATTTATTCAGCACAGCCACAATAAGTTATAAATCATCACGTCTGTATTCCCCGAAGGGGTAGGCAGAGTTGCACTGCATTGCGCCCACACTCCGCCGATGTATTTTGTTCCCAATGTAATAAGGGGCGAGCCTATTGCCATTATACCGGGCACATTCTCCCTCAATACGAGGGAGATTTTTGGGCCATAGTCCACACCGCTGGCCCAGTGTGGGTTGGTGAACTTCACATGCCTTTCTACAGACGTGCAGGTTTCCCCTCGATGTTTTCCTTCACCGTTTCTTAGCAAGTGATAATCTTGGATGAAAATGAGATTAGCACATGAAAACCCAGAGGTGCGAGCCGGGGTTTGATCGTGCGCACTTTGATTGCAAAGCGTGCGTTCGACCATTCGGCTACCACTGCTGGCAACAAGATGCATACATAAATATCGCCAGACAGAACATACTCATCGTTTGGGATCATACGATGAGTCTGAGTTTGCTGGCGAGGAATTTTGATGTGAAACATCTATAGGCGAGAGGTAAACCTAATTTTTGGCGTGGCGAGATTTGCCAACGCTTCGCCACAACAAAATGAAATCAACCTTATTACTTAATGCATAAAGTATAGTTTTAAATGCGGCCACGCTTCGTACTCCCCGGCTCCTCGATTCTTTCCGCCGCTTAGACTCCACCCACCGACTGACTTCGCTCACTCGCCAATACGACGTTTATGTTTTATGTTTCACATCTTCCAGACGTCCGGCGATGGCTCAGTTGTTTTTAGAAGGATTACGTGTAATGAGGTCATTTAATCCGAATAATCTACCCCATTACCACCACCTGTCTTGCAGCAATGTTTTTAGGGTTCCGTACCCAAAGGGTAAAACGGGAACCCTATTGCTGAGACTTTGCTGTCCGTCCGTCCGTCCGTCCGTCCGTCTGTCACCAGGCTGTATCTCATGAACCGTGATAGCTAGAGAGTTGAAATATTCACAGATGATGTATTTCTGTTGCCGCTATAACAACAAATACTAAAATACAGAATAAAATAAAAAAAATATGGGGGCTCGCATACAACAAACGTGATTTTTTTGCCGTTTTTATAGATAATGGTACGGAATCCTTTGTGCGCGAGTCCGACTCGCACTTGGCCAGTTTTTAATATTACTTAAGTAAATTACTTAGTAAAAAAAATTACTAGCTAAGGCTTCAGATCAAAATAACGTTCTATAATCAAAAGTTTGTTTTTCAGCCCCATCTTCAACACCACTTGGAGTTCAAGTACAGGCGACTGATAATCCTGGAGAACTGACAGTGTCCTGGCTACCACCACCAAGAGAGAGTCACAATGGACCACTCCAAGGGTATCACGTGAAGGCTGTTCCAAGGACCAGCGGTGAGCCAGGTAAGCCTTTTTATACTACTAAGAATGATCAAAATTGAAAACTTAATTGAGAATAATTAGAAAGAAAAGACAGAAAGAAAAAGATTATTCGGCACAGACACAAAGATACACAAATGGGTACATATATGAGAAAGTAAAAGTAAAGAACACACAAAGATACAAAAGTGGGTACATACATAAGAAGTAAAAAAAAATAGTATTATTTCGAGGAGTGAAGCCCTTCGGCACACTTGGGCCTCAAAACGCGAGCTTCGATTATTGATGTGAAACATCTAATGGCGCGCTTGGTGAGTGTGAGCAACTGTTGCTGCCGCGATGCCGTGATGCGAAAACTTCGATCAGCTCCGTGGCTCCTCGGTTCTTTCCGCCGCTTAGACTCCGCTCACTCGCCGGTACTACGCTTCTCTCTCTTTACTCTAAATAACATAAAGTTTCACATCTACCAGGCGTCCTGCGACGGCTACTTTTTTTGCCAATACAAAAACAGACGTTATTGACTCACAGAACAAGTTAATTTTCCAACGAAACGATATTAACAGCGTGAGCCTATTTGTTTTGACGCTTGGCGGCATGGCTGTTATCACAGAAATTCAGTCTATATATGTATTGACCCAAAATTTGTTTGGTATTGAATTACATGGCCAAGCTAAACTACACAAAACTTAGTAAACTGCTGTCCTTTTCACTGCCTTTATTGTATAAGCGAGACAGCAATATTGCATGAAGGATTAAATCTTAACGTGAGAATTTAAGATACCTTAGAAGCAACAAGAACTTGGAGAATTATTATTTTTTCAGTGCCCAATGACACACAGACGAAGATGGTGAAAGTTGTCACAAGAACTGGTAAACAGGAGACGACACTCAGTGGTCTATTAAAGAATATAAGGTAAGTACTTATTGCCTGGTAGAAAACACTTGAAATGTATATAGTATATGTAGTTTGTACTGCTTTAAGTGGTGGAACAATAAAGAGTTATCTATTAAACTAAAAACCTTTTCACAATAACAGTCAGGTGTATCAGACAACTGCAAGCATATTTCATGGTTTGCAACAAATGAAAGGTCTAAAAAAATCCAAATATCTGGAATTTTATGCAAAATTTCATGTTCTGTTTCTTTATTTAATGATTTATTTATTGAGGTTGTTTAACATTGGATACATTGCACGTTATATATAAATCTAGCTTAATGTATTCTTAGTCTAAATGCTCCAACTATTACAACAGAACACAGCATTCTTAATAATAAAAATTTACCTTACACCTTGAACAAAAACTTGAGAGGTGTCAAGGGACACCCGGATGGAACGAAGTTCCTTTTGAAATAAAAAAAACAAAAAAAATGTACATATACATACACACACGTACACACACACATATCTGAACCGAAACCGTAACCGTAACCGTAAACTTAACCGTAACCGTAACCGTAACCGTAACCGAAATCGAAATCACACACACATTTACAAAAGTGTTGGTAGTCTTAATTTTTTCCGTCTAGCCCCCTTTCGCAACGCGCCATAAGGAAGTACGTTACAATATTTTAAAAATCCAGTTTAAAAAGTAATAAAATGAGTTGTGAGAAAAATAAAATAAAAGCACAGCTTAGACAACTTTAAATAACATGTAGAATTTGCTTCTTAAACCTACAGAGTGATATGCTTATGCTTATTGTTTCGTGAATATTAGTAGTCATGTCTTGTAAAAGCAGTTTACACTGTTATATAGGGTTATGGGTATACCCTTAAGTCATGTCACGATACTTGTGACACAAACATGGTCTGTAGCTCGGAAACTAGGATATTTAGATACTGAAAGTCCCTAGATAGTATTGCTTTGGAAAGTCTGCTTTCACTGAGCATCTTAATATTAGTGACCGTGTTTGTACCCAAAAGATTATGTCGGTCTTTGCTACACTCTGCGTAACTAACTACAGCCCTTTTAACGTCCCACTGCTGGGCAAGGCCCTCAATGCGAGGGGGATTTGGGCCATAGTCCACCACGCTGGCCTGGTGCGGGTTAGCAGACTTCACACAACTAGTCAAGTTCCCTTAGACGTGCAGGTTTCCTCACGATGTAAACCTTCACCGTTTCATAGCAAGTGATAATCTCGGATGAAAATGAGATTCGCACATAAACTCAGAGGTGTGAGCCGGGGTTTGAACTTGCATACTTTGATTGCAAGGCGTGCGTTCGACCTCTCGGCTACCACTGCATAATTAAGAGGTAAATCTTTCAGGTATGCAGTCTCAGTGAGTGCCTTCAATTCTGCAGGAAATGGACCGTTTTCTTTGCCAGTCTATCAAACCACTCGAGAAGGAGGTAAGTCTTACCAATATCTTAATCTTACCAAAAACAAAACAAGCGAAAATTTTCCATTATGAAGTAAAATTATGATCAAAAGGGTTGTTGGTGGAAAACCCGCCTTCAACGCAAGTTGAGATCTTAGACTTGCAGCTCTGAGATCTTAATATTTTATGTGCAAATGTATTTTTAGGGTTCCGTACCCAAAAAAAAAAAAAAAACGGGAATCCTATTACTGAGACTTTGTTGTCCGTCCGTCGATCCATCTGTCACCAGGCTGTAAATCATGAACCGTGATAGTTAGACAGTTGAAATTTTCACAGATTTTTTATTTCCGTTGCCGCTATAACAACAAAATTAAATACTAAAAGACAGAATAAAATAAATATTTAATGGGGCTCCCATACAACAAACGTGATTTTTTTGCCATTTTTATAGATAATGGTACGGAACCCTTCGTGCGCGAGTCCAGATCGCACTTGTTTAATGATGATTACCACTTGCTAAATGGTGAAGGCAAACGTTTGAGAGACCCGTGCCAAGTAATGCAGTATTATAAAGTGAAAGGTTTATTATTTCATTATCTGCTTCAGCTCCGGAGTTGCCGCCATCGGGTGTTGAATGCAGAGGGGTGTCTTCTTCGTCTCTACGTATTGCATGGCAGCCGATAACTGTACCAAGCACTTCACTGTTAGGCTACTCCGTATACTATTGTACTGAAGGTAACTGTTTAACATTAATAAAATATTTTCAAGATTTTTAAAGACCACACTTGGCGTCGACATTTACGCGTAATTTGTTTGCTAATAGCAAAACGAACTGGGGCCCAATTCTCGCCATATCGACACTACCTCGTTTTGACATATAAATATATCAATAAAAAAACGACAAAATACGACCAATTTGAAGTTTTGTATTGACATAATTCGCCATTATGTCATAATGGCGAATTAGAGATGGATTTTGCCAGAATTGGGTCCCTTGTATAGACACATGGTATTTTTTTTACGAAATTAATGCAATGGTGTAATTTAATGGAATAAGATGAGGAATGGCTCCACCTCTGTTTAGGGGGTATTTCAGCCAGTGTCAAGTAATTAATGGCATGAGCAAATTCAATAAAAAAGTAGCCTTCGCGGGACGCCTGGCAGATGTGAAACATTATGTTATTTAGAGAAGAGAGAGTGAAGCGTAGTAGCGGCGAGGGAGCGGTTTCTAAGCGGCGGAAAGAACCAAGGAGCCACGGAGCTGCTACGAAGTTTTCGCATCACGGCATCGCGGCATCAACAGTTGCCCTCACTCGCCAAGCGCTCCATTTGATGTTTCACATCAAAAACACATTATCTTCTATACATCTATACATACAAATAAATAAAATTGGAGTGTCTGTTTGTAATATCAAAATAACACTTTTTACCAAATGCGTATGAAAGTATATACGATACCTATAACGGAAACGCAATTTTAATTTTTTTGTTTGTCTGTCTGTCTGTTTGTTTGAGGTAAACTTCTAAACGGCTGAACCGATTTCAATGGGACTTTCACTGACAGATAGCTGACGTTCCAAGACGTAACTAAGGCTACTTTAATTTAGAAAAAGCATTAGGGTTCCGCGGGAAAAACATAATACCCATATTTTCAGGTAATCTCCCTAAAGTCCACGCGGGCACAGCTAGTCTATACAAATAAATAAAATTGAAGTGTCTGTTTGTAATATCAAAATAGCACCTTTTTACGAATTGCATATGAAAGTATACACGATACCTATAACGAAAATGCAATTTAAAAAATTTTTGTCTGTCTGTCTGTCTGTCTGTTTGTTTGAGGTAAACTTCAAAACGGCTGAATAGATTTCGACGGGACTTTCACTAGAAGATAGCTAATATTCCAAGGCGTAACTTAGGCTACTTTATTTTTTGAAAAAGCATTAGGGTTCCGCGAAATGAACATAAAACCCATTTTTCCGGGTGATCCCCCAACCGGCTTAACCGATTTCGACAGGACTTTCACTGGTAGATGGCTGATGTTACAAGGAGTAACTTAGAGTACTATATTTTTTTGTTTAAACATTAGGGTTCCGCTGAAATAACGTAAAACCCATTTATCTATACATCTATACAAATAAATAAAATTGAAGTGTCTGTTTGTAATATCAAAATAGCACCTTTTTACGAATTGCATATGAAAGTATACACGATACCTATAACGAAAATGCAATTTAAAAATTTTTTGTCTGTCTGTCTGTTTGTTTGAGGTAAACTTCCAAACAGCTGAACAGATTTCAACGGGATTTTCACTGGCAGATAGCTAATGTTCCAGGGCGTAACTTAGGCTACTTTATTTTTTGAAAAAGCATTAGGGTTCCGCGGAATGAACAAAAAACCCATTTTTACAGGGTGATATTCCAAACGGCTGAACAGATTTCGACGGAACTTTCACTGGCAGATAGCTAATGTTCCAAGGCGTAAGTAAGGCTACTTTATGTCTTGAAACAGCATAAGGGTTCCGCGGAATGAACAAAAAACCCATTTTTACAGGGTGATCTTCCAAACGGCTGAACAGATTTCGACGGGACTTTCACTGGCAGATAGCTAATATCACAAGGCGTGACTTGGCGTACTATAATTTTAAAAAAGCATTACGGTTCCGCGGGATGAACATAACTACCATTTATTCTGAGCGATCTTCCAAACAGCTGTATCTATTTTGGCAAGTCTTTCACGGGAAGATAGCTGATGTTACAAGTAGTAACTGAGGGTATTTTCATTCTAGAAAAAGCATTAGGGTTCTGCGGAAAGATCATAACTCTCATGTATTCCGAGTGTTCTCCAAAACGGCTGTACCTATTTTTATGACACTTTCACTAGCAGATTGCTGATGTTACAAGGTGTAACTTGGCATACTATCATTTTTTTTTAAAGCATTACGGTTCCGCGGGAAGAACATAACTACCATTTATTCTGAGTGATCTTTCAAACAGCTGTACCTATTTTTATAAGACTTTCACTGGCAGATGGTTAATGTTACAAGAAGTTTCTTAGGGTACTTTAATTTTTTTTTAAACCATACGGTTCCGCGGGAAGAAAATAAATCCCATTTATTCCGAGTGTTCTCCAAAACGGCTCTACCTATTTTGACGTGACTTTCACTGGCAGATAGCTAATATCACAAGGTGTGACTTGGCGTACTATATTTTTTTAAAAAGCATTACGGTTCCGCGGGAAGAACAGAACTACCATTTATTCTGAGTGATCTTCGAAACAGCTGTATCTATTTTGACAAGTCTTTCAATGGAAGATAGCTGATGTTACAAGTAGTAACTGAGGGTATTTTCATTTTAGAAAAAGCATTAGGGTTCTGCGGAAAGATCATAACTCTCATGTATTCCGAGTGTTCTCCAAAACGGCTGTACCTATTTTTATGACACTTTCACTGGCAGATAGCTGATGTTACAAGGTGTAACTTGGCATACTATAATTTTTTTTTAAGCATTACGGTTCCGCGGGAAGAACATAACCACCATTTATTCTGAGTGATCTTTCAAACAGCTGTACCTATTTTTATAAGACTTTCACTGGCAGATGGTTAATGTTACAATGAGTTTCTTAGGGTACTTTAATTTTTTTTTAAACATTACGTTTCCGCGGGAAGAACATAAACCCCATTTATTCCGAGTGTTCTCCAAAACGGCTCTACCTATTTTGACGTGACTTTCACTGGCAGATAGCTAATATCACAAGGTGTGACTTGGCGTACTATAATTATTATTAAAACATTAGGCTACTTAGAAAAAATAATTGGGGTTGTTTAATTCCGCGCGTACGAAGTCGCGGGTACAGCTAGTCTATACAAATAAATAAAATTGAAGTGTCTGTTTGTAATATCAAAATAGCACCTTTTTACGAATTGCATATGAAAGTATACACGATACCTATAACGAAAATGCAATTTAAAAAATTTTTGTCTGTCTGTCTGTCTGTCTGTTTGTTTGAGGTAAACTTCAAAACGGCTGAATAGATTTCGACGGGACTTTCACTAGAAGATAGCTAATATTCCAAGGCGTAACTTAGGCTACTTTATTTTTTGAAAAAGCATTAGGGTTCCGCGAAATGAACATAAAACCCATTTTTCCGGGTGATCCCCCAACCGGCTTAACCGATTTCGACAGGACTTTCACTGGTAGATGGCTGATGTTACAAGGAGTAACTTAGAGTACTATATTTTTTTGTTTAAACATTAGGGTTCCGCTGAAATAACGTAAAACCCATTTATCTATACATCTATACAAATAAATAAAATTGAAGTGTCTGTTTGTAATATCAAAATAGCACCTTTTTACGAATTGCATATGAAAGTATACACGATACCTATAACGAAAATGCAATTTAAAAATTTTTTGTCTGTCTGTCTGTTTGTTTGAGGTAAACTTCCAAACAGCTGAACAGATTTCAACGGGATTTTCACTGGCAGATAGCTAATGTTCCAGGGCGTAACTTAGGCTACTTTATTTTTTGAAAAAGCATTAGGGTTCCGCGGAATGAACAAAAAACCCATTTTTACAGGGTGATATTCCAAACGGCTGAACAGATTTCGACGGAACTTTCACTGGCAGATAGCTAATGTTCCAAGGCGTAAGTAAGGCTACTTTATGTCTTGAAACAGCATAAGGGTTCCGCGGAATGAACAAAAAACCCATTTTTACAGGGTGATCTTCCAAACGGCTGAACAGATTTCGACGGGACTTTCACTGGCAGATAGCTAATATCACAAGGCGTGACTTGGCGTACTATAATTTTAAAAAAGCATTACGGTTCCGCGGGATGAACATAACTACCATTTATTCTGAGCGATCTTCCAAACAGCTGTATCTATTTTGGCAAGTCTTTCACGGGAAGATAGCTGATGTTACAAGTAGTAACTGAGGGTATTTTCATTCTAGAAAAAGCATTAGGGTTCTGCGGAAAGATCATAACTCTCATGTATTCCGAGTGTTCTCCAAAACGGCTGTACCTATTTTTATGACACTTTCACTAGCAGATTGCTGATGTTACAAGGTGTAACTTGGCATACTATCATTTTTTTTTAAAGCATTACGGTTCCGCGGGAAGAACATAACTACCATTTATTCTGAGTGATCTTTCAAACAGCTGTACCTATTTTTATAAGACTTTCACTGGCAGATGGTTAATGTTACAAGAAGTTTCTTAGGGTACTTTAATTTTTTTTTAAACCATACGGTTCCGCGGGAAGAAAATAAATCCCATTTATTCCGAGTGTTCTCCAAAACGGCTCTACCTATTTTGACGTGACTTTCACTGGCAGATAGCTAATATCACAAGGTGTGACTTGGCGTACTATATTTTTTTAAAAAGCATTACGGTTCCGCGGGAAGAACAGAACTACCATTTATTCTGAGTGATCTTCGAAACAGCTGTATCTATTTTGACAAGTCTTTCAATGGAAGATAGCTGATGTTACAAGTAGTAACTGAGGGTATTTTCATTTTAGAAAAAGCATTAGGGTTCTGCGGAAAGATCATAACTCTCATGTATTCCGAGTGTTCTCCAAAACGGCTGTACCTATTTTTATGACACTTTCACTGGCAGATAGCTGATGTTACAAGGTGTAACTTGGCATACTATAATTTTTTTTTAAGCATTACGGTTCCGCGGGAAGAACATAACCACCATTTATTCTGAGTGATCTTTCAAACAGCTGTACCTATTTTTATAAGACTTTCACTGGCAGATGGTTAATGTTACAATGAGTTTCTTAGGGTACTTTAATTTTTTTTTAAACATTACGTTTCCGCGGGAAGAACATAAACCCCATTTATTCCGAGTGTTCTCCAAAACGGCTCTACCTATTTTGACGTGACTTTCACTGGCAGATAGCTAATATCACAAGGTGTGACTTGGCGTACTATAATTATTATTAAAACATTAGGCTACTTAGAAAAAATAATTGGGGTTGTTTAATTCCGCGCGTACGAAGTCGCGGGTACAGCTAGTAAATAATAAAAATAAAGATAGTGGATTAAATCGTAGAATAGTTATGATCATAAAATTAAAATGTATCTACCCTAAATTGAACCTTATTATCTATTTCCAGATGGACCATATCAAAATATATCTTCTCCACACACAGAATTGTATCTTCAAGCTCTACTTAAATACACAAACTATACGGTGAAGGTGGCGGGTTTCTCCAACTATGGCCTTGGACCGTTTTCTTATCCTATTGTTTGCACCACATTACAAGACGGTAAGTTTGCTTCCGTCCGATTCCTATTTTTATTATTATTACAAGCTTTATATTAACTTGCAATGTATGTCTGGGTGGAATCTTGCAACTGAATTTTAAATCAGTTAACTTTAACCGATTGAGCTGAAATTTGGTATACACGCTTACTTTGGATGACAATACATGCTTAACTATGTCACGTCATTCTAATTCCAATATGGTGGATCATCCAAGATGGCGGAATAGTTATTTTTTCTGCGCTACCACAGTATGGGTATCAAACGAAAGGGCTTGCTGAGGAGAAAAAGAAAACTAAGGGCAATTAAATAAAAGCTTATTTAAAAAAAAGGTTTTTTTGCCATTATTTTTTTAACAGAACGATAGTCAAAACTGTTTCTATAATTTCTCCAGCAAACAAATACTCAGCGTATGATCCTAAATTAATCACAGGGTATCATTAACTGGGAGCGATCTCAGTAACACCCAGAAATTTTGAAAAAAGCCATTTCTGAAATTTGCTCGCTGGCGGGATTCGAACCAATTTCGGAAATTCACCCCGGTCTGGTTGTAACTAAGATCACCTCAAATGTATTGTATGATATGTTAGAATAAGCTGTGCTTAGTTTGGGATCATACAATGAGTATGTTTGGTCCGTCGATATTTATAATAATTATTGAGATTGCTGAAAAAGCGCTTTAAAAGTAGGGTTGGAAAGTATTATAAGTTTTAGGTAGGTAAGACAGAGATAGATAGATGATAATCATGTCTTTTAATTGTTTCCTTTCAGTTCCCGGTCCACCTTCAGCTATAAAAGTATTAGTGTCATCTGCCACTTCCTTATTAGTGAGTTGGAAGAGACCTCAGTTTCCCAATGGGGATATCACTCATTATACTATATATGCCAAACCTGTATCTAGGTAAGTAGTAAGCATCCCCAAAAACGAACTCTGTGCTAATATACATAAAGATTATTTTTTTGTAGTAAAAGCCACGCCCCCACGTGTCAAAATTCGCTGGCGCTGTCAGTGTATGTTTGTGCTAGAATGAACCTTTTGCAAGAGGCAATACAGTTAGTTTTGGTTTTGAAAAAAAAAGTAGACACGCGAACGTTCACATCCCAGTGTGCAGTTAGTAGAATGCCCGCATTGAACACAAGAGGTACATGTTCAAATCCCGGGCCTCGAAGATTTTCATGTTTCATATGCGAATGCGATTTTTACTAATGATTACCACTTGCTGAACAGTGAAGGCAAATATGGTGAGGAAATCTGCACGATATAAGAAGGTGTGTGAAGTTGCCAACCCGAACTGGGCCAACGTGTTGGGCTATGGCCCAAATCTCGTATTGAAGGGGAATGTGCCCAGTATAATGGCAACAGGCTCACCCCCTATTACATTGGGACCAAAATACGTCCGCGAAGTAACAAAATAAAATTTATTTCGCATAATTACAAATGAAGTACCTAATAGTGACTATGGAACCCAAACTAGGCCTACCTTGTACCTTGGGTCCAAGTGTGTGTGTAGTGATGTGGATACAGGTGTGATGATGTACACAACCTTGATGGGTCCATTCTTATATTCAACAAAAACATTATATTAATATTACAGTATATTTCATTTTCAGTACAAATTCCCCACAAAGCTATCGAGTGGAACTGTCACAAGAGTCAAGTCTGTCTAGACAACTCACGTACCCACTGACTGGACTGATCAGTGGAAGGCAGTATGAAGTATTTGTTAGAGCCCATACAATGGTTGGCGAAGGAATAGCCAGCAATCGTCTACACATTGACTTGTCATCAAAAGGTAACTTCTTTGTTTTACGAAATGAGTCAAATTTAATCGAATATGATGAGGAATGACTTCATCTGCTACTAGAGTGGATATTTTGCCAATGTCAAGTAATTAATAGCAAGGACAAATTCGACAAATACACACTATAAACTAAAATGTGTGACAAACGTGATAAAGATGGCGGATTAATCATCGAAAGGTAACATAGAATTTCAGAACGTTATGTTGCTTGTGACGACCTCTATAGTATCACCGCAAACAAAACTATTTTACACTAAAAGATGGCGCTGTACGAAATTCATGATTCTGCATACAATCCTGAATCGCGATAGAGATGTTCACCGTCAACTTTACATAATATAAAATATCTCGACATTTTTCATCGGGGCAGGGGTGTAACCACGCCTAGCTTGAAGTTCATTTCCTGTAAACAAACCATCCTTGCTTATAAGGCTTGGCATAAGAGCATCAAAGGGCTGATGGCCTTGAAAGGTTTGAACAAGTAAACCTATATTTTGTGGGTTTTAACTTTGTCATAGATTTTATAGTGACAGTAGGCAGCACCAGCATAACGTGACCTCCGTTTTACTAAGATTTAGCATTTTATGGAGTGTGAAATAATTTAACGAAAAAATCAATTTCTAGAAAATGTTGACTTTTTAATATTTGTCTTACAGTGGTAGCCGGCGTGGCTTCACTAGGTGGGCCTATGTCAGTAGGAGTTGGTAGTTCTCTGCTACTGGTATGCCAATGTGTTGGTATACCACCACCAAGGACTGTCTGGTACCACAAACACAACATCATCACCCACCATCCAAGGTTCACCAGAAACCATGATGACAGCCTACTCATTAATAGTGAGTATTTCTTCATGAGGTCTCAGATGATCATGAGGATATAAAATTGTACCCAAGTCCAAGAGTTGCTTAGTTTGGAAACGGTTAAAAGGCGAAGTGACTGAAAAGGCGAAGTGACTGAAAAGGCGAAGTGACTTAAGCGCCATGTTAGGCGATATTGAGTTATACATATCGTAGGAGTCAGAGATTCTTTCTCCATCTTTTGAGCTGGGTTTCGTGCAGTTACCAAACTGGTGCTTGATGCAATTCTCCCTTTTAAACATCGATATGCTGTCTGGCAATAGCAAATGTAATAATTATTTACAGCGGCACAGTAGAGAGACACTGTTGTAATTGGTTTATAAATGGATTGTAGGTGCTATTAATAATAATATTTCTACAATTATTTTCAGATATCGACCAATCATTAAGTGGTAATTACACATGTTTAGCCAAAAATCTCTATGGCTCTGACGCAGTGTCCTATGAGGTATCAGTTCTGCCTACCCCAGATCCACCTAGCTTGAGGGTGACAGCACATAAGAACGCAATACATTTACAATGGGACATGCCAAGAAAGATTGGTGGGAAGAATCAGAAAATCAGTATGTATCAAAATATTTTATTTTGATGATGTATTATACTTTGATCACCCTTGCATTGAGGGGAGGCCCGTGCCCGTGGGACGTTAAAAGGGCTGTAGTAGTAGTAGTATTATACTTTGATGTAATTTACTATGCTCATCTTAGCCAAGAAGTTTGCCTATAAGTGTTCCATACAAAAATAGCGCCCTTTAAAAGATCTACATGTCGTTAGCTAATTTAATTTTCATACAATGTAGCGCAATTTATTGGTGGAACGCTTGTAGATATTAACTGTGATTATTACTTTTCAACCATTATCTCTTCAATTGCTCGGCTAGTTACCAATAATATGATATGAAAATTTTATAAAATAAGTTAAAGGAAGCAGTGGTAGCCGAGTGGTCGAACGCACGCTTTGCAAATCAAAGTGTGCAGGTTCAAACCCCAGCTCGCACCTCTGGGATTTATGTGCGAATCTCATTTTCATCCGAGATTATCACTTGCTATGAAACGGTGAAGGAAAACATCATGAGGAAACCTGCACGTCTGAGGGAACTTGTCTAGTTCTCGATAGATGTGTGAAGTCTGCCAACCCGCACTGGGCCAACATGGTGGACTATGGCCCGAATCCCCCTCTCATTGAGGGTAAGCCCGTGCACAGCAGTGGGACGTTAAAAGGGCTGTAGTAGTGGTAAGACAAAGGTATGTCTAGTAGAAAAATCTCTACATCATCTACTCGTAAATTTTGACGAACTTTCTTGATTATAAGGTTACAACCTCACATGGAAAGAAGCAAATGGCTCCTGGCAAGACACTTGGTCTAGTAAAGGCACATCACTCCAAGGTGTCCAGGAGTACACCCTCCAAGGTCTAAAGTGCGGCACCAAATATTCTTTGAGGATGAGTGCAGCTAACAGTGTTGGTGCTTCACAACCTACTTATATGGATGCTACAACTTTAGGTGGTGGTAAGTAGAAGAAGTATGGCCCTAATCTTCCTCATTTTGAGGGGGAATTGACCCCAGTATAATGGCAATACGCTCGCCCCCTTATAGGGGGTTCCCAATGTTATAACATTGGGATCAATATTCATCGCTGAAGCGTGGTTGAACTGCAGTACACCTCTGCCTACCCCTTCGGGAGGTATAGGCATCATGATTAAGGGCTATAGTTCACCGGGACACCATGGCAGCGCAACCAGTCGCCGCTACCAACAAAATTTATACAGCTCTATGGAGTGTCACTCACCTGGTGTCCCCTTGGTTGCGCAACCAATTTAGTGGCGCGACCAGCTCGGACGGCAGCACAGAATGTTACTGGTCGCGCATCCACCCTAGTCGCGCCAACACTAATTACTATAGCGCTGTATGATGTCTAACTCACTCAGCCGCCAGTCCGGCCGCCAGTGACGCTCTCTATCTCTTTTCCTACGTACATACAGCAGTAGTGCTATCTCTTCCGAGGTCCATTTTGATACTGCCGCAGTGTGGTGTGGCGACTCTGGTGTCTGTATGATGTCTAGTTTGGTAGCTTACAGACACCACGTTGGCGCGACTGGTTGCGCTGCCATGGTGTCCCGGTGAAATATAGCCCTTATTGTGGTTATTGTGTTAATTTTAGATAAGGCTAAGGTTGGGACTGTTTGGAGTAAAATTATTTGTTTCCAGTGCCAATATCTCCGACTACGACTGAATGGTTTTGGAGTAATGCAACTCACATCTACATCCAGCTCAGCGGATGGGATGAAAATGGCTGCCAGATAAGCCGCTTTGATGTCGATTACAGGGAATTTGGTAACAAAGCGTGGAAGAAAGCTGACAACAAAATAGTAAGACTGTTTCTCTTACTTAAACATATGAGACGAATGAATTCATATGACTCTTTTTGGAAATGTACTCTGTGCTATTATACATTAAGATTGAATTTCTATGGTGACTATACTCGCTTGCGTCATCGTTGAAGAATGTGCTTCTTCTATGAAATTGGTTGGATTTTTTTTTGCTAATGTGGTTTTAATTCCGTAAGTAGCATTTTATGATCCAAACTCAAATACAAGCCTTTTGACAACAATATTACTAGTTTTCGTTATATTTTGCTGTCTGGCTCATACAAAATAGCCAGAAGAAGTACGGCAATACACTTAGTTAAGTAATGACTTGATGCCAATAAAATCCGCACAATATTTATTTTCTTCATTTCAGCCACAAGTTGACCAAAGCTGGAACCATTACATATCGGCTTCAATACTCAATCAGCCAAACTCCTTCGTCATAGCAGACCTGGTCCCCGCTCAGTGGTACCAAATACGAGTATCCGCTGAAAACTCAGCTGGGATTGCTACATCTTTGTACACTTATGCTACAACTACTGTTCAAGGAGGTATGTTTAATGGCGCTGATAGGATAGAGCTAAACGAGGAGTGGTATAAATAATTTCAGAGTCAAAAATAAATAAAAATCTCGCCTGACAATACACACTCATTGTACGATCCCAAACTAAGCTAAGCTTGTACCATAGATACCGCACAATTTAGTGGGGGCGATCCCAGTGACAACCGGACAAGATAATATTCTGAAAAGGCCATATATGGAATTTGCCACTGGTGGCAATCAAACCCGTAACCAACTGATTCTTTGCGCAGATCTG
Source organism: Ptilodon capucinus (assembly GCA_914767695.1). NCBI lineage: Eukaryota > Metazoa > Arthropoda > Insecta > Lepidoptera > Notodontidae > Ptilodon > Ptilodon capucinus. The sequence goes on along the minus strand of OU611830.1, from coordinate 2,273,798 downwards.
GCCCTAAGCGCAAACTACTAGACCAAACTGTCGTTATCAGTATCCGTGTATAACATAGCGTGAATGGTTTTTTTCCTTTTACAGAGTCCATAGGACCACCCTCGGATTTTTTTGACTTGAATATGTTAGTCATCATTTGCAGTTCAATATTGTTGATGATTTGTTCGCTAACCTGCGTTTATATACTTGTTAAGAGGCACAAGTAAGTACTATTATGTAAATCTAATATGGTACTCAATATCTAATATTGTTAGCAGTGGTATCCTAGTTGCTTGAACGCCCGCATTGACCGTAAGGGGTTGAAGTTTAAATCCCGTGCCGCGCCTCTTAGGTTTTCGTAGTCGAATTTAATTTTCTATAACTATTACTACTTGCTGAACGCTGAAAGAAAACATTATTAGAAAATCTGCACGTCTATTGAAGGGCGTGTGAAGTTCAACAACTTGCACTGGGCTAGCGTGGTTACTACAGCCCAAATCTTCCTTGTATTGAGGAACATAACATTAGGACCAAAATATATTCGGTGAAGTGTGGATGCACTGCAGTGCACCTCTCTCCATTCCTGCCTTTTTTTTCGGAAATAAATGCGTGCTGATGTTTAAATTAGGTCCTAGCTGCTAGCTTACATCGAATTTCACACAAAATCGTTACGTAAGCTTAATACGTTAACGAATTTCTTTATAGCCATCAACACTTAACAGAATACAGAAATTCATTAACAGCAGAATGCAAGTCTGAACGAAGCAACGTGACTGTGAACACACCGCAAAGCGTTCCTACCGACATAAATAACAGGGTTTATAGCACCCCCGTACACCTAACCACTGACAATAAACATGGTAAGATTAAATTTGAAATAATACGAGTGAACTTAGTTGTCGTGTTTCCCTGCCTCCTTACCACCACAGCAATGTTTTTAATATGACTTTCGGGTTTTGACAGTTAACTCAATATAAAATCTATCAAAAATTTACAGTTATAATGAAAAAAAAAATACTTTGAGAGGTGTTGGTAAGGTTTTCATGTACGATTTCTTTATATTTTATCTTCCTTTGCACTTTTTTTGGTTTCATTATTCATCTTCCATCGATTACTACTGCTATTTACATGCAAATATTTATTTATTTGCAGAATTATACGAAATAAGTCCGTATGCACAGTTTGCAATAGGTTTTCGAACATTTGGACATGTTGACAACCAAGAAGTACCTAGTAGGATACATCTACCGGGTAACAGCAAATCGCGGTATGACACTGGTGAGTGTGTAAAACTATATTATTATTGTGGTTTTGAAAAATAATTCATTAATTTTGTCTATTTGGAATAACAAGTACAGTTTAGAAATAAGATACTCGATTTTTTTTACAAAAACCTATTTATTTGTCAACGTCATCTTACTATGTAGATGATATTATTGATTTATTGTTACAATTTCACTAGTATTTATAGTTTTGTATTCACTTTCAAATAAGTACATCCGAATTTAGTTTTGGGTAAAGATGAATGCTGGTCTATTTAGACAGAACTCTCATTTTCCAGAAACCAGTTTTCAAATAAGGTCAGAATCCGAAGAAAGTGACTGTGTATCACGAACTACAACGTTAAAAACTGCGCCGAGAAGTAAGTATCAATAATTTTAGTTAAAATATTACTAGATTTCATATTTACATGCACAACAAGAGCTTCCACCGGGGCACGTCTTACCGTGTTCAATGTGGAAAACCCTGAACCGGCTTCGCACTGGATTTGGTGGCTGTCTGCACCCACGTACAGTCTGCTGTACGTGGTCAAGTGGAGTTTTAAGGACCTAACACTAACACTGTGCGACTTCGGTAATCCTGTACAGTCGATGTAACAACTGCTGTCTTGTCCCTTGTGCCCAACCACCTGCACGAGGGAAGACTTGTATGCAGCCACTCCGTGATTGTTTTGGCTAAATTTCTACATAATAAAGAGTAGACCAAGAACCATTGACACGAATAGGAGATTTCATATTTTAGAAAGAGACATAGAGAAACACTATATACGACGACGGCTTGATCTTGGTAAATTTGGCTCGGCATGTGCCTATGTAAAAACCGGCCAAGTTGTTGTATGGGAGCCCCCTTAATATTTATTTTATTTAGTTTTTTAGTATTTGTTATTATAGCGGCAACAGAAATACATCATCTGTGAAAATTTCAACTCTCTAACTATCATGGTTCATAAGATACAGCCTGGTGACAGACGGACGGATGGACGGACAGCAAAGTCTCAGTAATAGGGTTCCCGTTTTACCCTTTGGGTACGGAACCCTAATATTAGGTACGGAAGCCTACAAGTTTCCGAGGCTTACGTTGCTTTATGCAAGCTCTGTCGGTCTGTCTAGCTGAGTCAGATGGTTATGTTTTAGGTGTTAGGACATTATACTTCGACTGACATGAACACATAGCATTAAGTGCCAGGCCGAACAAACTCGTCATGTCTTGAAGCACCAACCACCTACAAACTTGAAACATTTTTGTTACAGAAGCATGCAGAGTACCACACCACAGGTAGCTGAAATAACTGTGAGCTTAGTTCAAAAGGTTGTGTTTATATCAACTAACTCAATTTGTGTCAACTTATTCAATTAGTATCTAATAATTAAGTAATAACAAACGAAATAGATTTTAATATTGAAGGCAAGATTTGGAGCAGAATATATCTCCTTTAATTTTGTGTTGAAAATCAACCTCTAGTGAACAACTTACATTCCTGACAGTATCTCTGACAATAACTCATCTTGTTCCAATATCAGCATTTAATTTCATCTCTTTCCCTCATATTAATTACGAAAGTGAGACGGTGAATTGTTGCGACATAATCTGTGACATTACTCTACTCGTGGAGTAACCATAGGTACCTTATTGTCAAACATAGTAAATACCACCATATTTTCGAAATTGGTTACAATCACAAATCTTTTTTCTGATCTTATTAATTTAACGAGAATAATAGGTTCACCTGACAAATAGTGATTCTTAACAAATCTTTAAAAGACAATTACGTAGATGAATGCGTATTGTAACTACTCTTTGAAACTAACAAAGAGAACTGCCCCCTTACCACCACCTGGCTTACAGTAATGTTTTGATGTGAGTCATCTATAGGCGAGGGTTAAACCTGATTTTTGTTGTGGCGAGATTTTCCAACGCTTCGCCACAACAAAATGAAATCAACCTTATTACTTAATGCATAAAGTATAGTTTTCAATCCGGCTACGCTTCGTACTCCTCGGCTCCTCGGTTCTTTCCGCCGCTTAGACTCCGACCACCGGCTGACTCCGCTCACTCGCCGCTACGACGTTCATGTTTTATGTTTCACATCTGCCAGGCGCTACGCCTCAGTTTTTTTGAATATTACTTTAAGTTTTTGTCAGTTATTAATCTGTTAAAAATTGATAGTTAATATTGAAATAACAATACATTAAGGGTGGTAGTAAGTCTTGAATGTATTTATTAGTCATTCATTGTGAGGTATTTGTAAATAATTAGGTTTCGAATTGTTATTGATATCAATTGTAAACTCCGAGCAATACCCAATGGGTACAGAAATGACCCAAATTTACAGAAAGTAATGTTTTATTCACAGTAGTGTATAGGATACTTTTTAAAAATCTACCATTCAGCGGCTTTCAGATAACGCTATAATATATAGCACAACAATATCGCGCACCATACAAAGCCAATAATATATAGTACGGTACAGTGTGAGCGTGAGCATAACAATGTATGGTGCGCGATATTGTCGTGCTATGAGCTATATACTATATGCTATTATATTATAGCGTAGTCTGAAAACCGCTTTAAACATGGTGTATAGTGGTTTCAAAGCGCTCTAAATTTGGGGGTTAATTTTTGTAAAGTTTCCGAGTATTTTAGTGTAATCACTTAACAAAAAACTTGATTCAATTACTAGTCAAATATGATTTATAAGTCTAGCTACATTGAAATGTTACTGGCCTAGTGACAATTGTATGAAGACTTTTTTTACTAAATTAATGTATTTTCTACTCAATATTTATATTAAACTGTAGACGTGTTTAATTATAAGTATTTTAATTAAATTTTACTTTACTATCTTCATTTTAAAAATCGGTGTCTAACTAAATGTCCTTGGCTAACTTTTCAATTAAGCTAAATACTCTTGCAGGAGCAAAGAGTGAGTTCATCGGCAGAATTGGCAAGAGACTAATGCGTTACCCCTCGGGTTCCCGCGCGTTCTGGTCTCTTGCCAAAGCTGTCGAAGGGAATTTCTGTCGGCCATCTTTTCCACCACTGCGCAGGGGGGATGACTCGTTGGCCCAGACTGCGAAGGAGAAAGCCGATCTTCTGGGCTCTCTCTTCGCTTCCAACTCCAGAATTGATGACCATGAGATGTCTCCGCCGACTATAGCTCCTTGTGATTACTCCATGCCGGAGATCCGTTTTACACAGAAGTCTGTGCGTAGAGCGCTACTCTCATTGGACATCAATAAATCGAGTGGGCCGGATGGTATCCCCCCAATTGTGCTTAAGACATGTGCTCCTGGGTTGACCCCGTCCTTGACGCGTCTTTTCCGACTCTTGGAGGTCTGCTTTGGTACACCCGATCCCTAAAAAAGGAGATCGCTCCGATCCAGGCAACTACAGACCGATCGCAATCACTCCTTTGCTCTCTAAAATAATGGAGTCCATTATAAACCGCCAGCTCCTTCGGTACTTAGAGGACCACCAGCTGATCAATGACCGACAATACTGTTTCCGTCAGGGTCGATCGGCGGGTGATCTTCTTGCCTACCTGAGTCACCGTTGGGCTGAGGTGGTCGAGAGCAAAGGTGAGGCCTTAGCGGTCAGCCTGGATATAGCGAAGGCCTTTGATCGGGTGTGGCATAAAGCGCTTCTTTCGAAGCTTCCCTCCTACGGGCTGCCTGAGAAATTTTGCAAATGGGTCGCCAGCTTTCTTACGGATCGGAGCATCGTTGTCGTAGTCGACGGATCATGCTCGGATCGCATGTCCGTAAATGCTGGCGTCCCGCAAGGCTGTGTCCTATCCCCAACCCTGTTCCTGCTGCATATCAACGATATGTTGCATCATATCAGCAACTTCCGTTGTTATGCAGATGACAGTACAGGAGATGCTGTTTACACCGGTCGTGCTAATATTTCTCGGGCAAACGTCGATGAGTGTCGGAACAAACTTGTGTCTGAAGTCGAGACTTCTTTACATCTAGTCTCGAACTGGGGCAAACTGAACTTGGTGCAATTCAACCCCAATAAGACACAAATTTGTGCGTTCACCGCCAAAAAGAACCCCTTTGTCGCATCTCCTCGTTTCGAAGACACTCTCCTTAATGCCAAGCCAAGTATCGGGATCCTTGGAGTCGACATATCGAACGACGTGCAATTCCGCGGTCATCTGGAAAGTAAGGCCAAGTTGGCCTCCAAAAAGCTGGGTGTGCTCGGTAGGGCGAGGCGGTATTTCACTGCGGCTCATCGCCTGCAACTTTACAAGGCGCAAGTCCGTCCGCACATGGAATACTGCTCCCACCTTTGGGCCGGTGCACCACAGTACCAACTTCTTCCTTTTGACCGCCTGCAACGAAGGGAAGTTCGAATTGTCGATGACAAAAAGCTTACCGATCGGCTAGACCCTCTGGCGTTGCGTAGTAGAGATGTAGGCTCACTCTGCATTTTCTACCGCTTCTATCATGGAGAGTGTTCCGAGGAATTGTTCGGTATTATACCTGCCGCTGAATTCCACCATCGCACGGCTCGCCACCGACTGCATTACCATCCTCACCATCTGGATGAATGGCGTTCCAGTACAGTGCGATTTACCAGGAATTTTCTCCCTCACACCACCAAATTGTGGAATGAACTTCCTGCAGCGGTGTTCCCGGACCGATGCGACAAAGGTATCTTCAAGAAACGAGCATACTCATTCCTTAAAGGCCGGCAACGCACTTGCGATGCCCCTGGTGTTGCAGGTGTCCATGGGCGGCGTTGATCACTTACCATCAGGTGAAACGTCTGCTCGTTTGTCTCCCTATCTCATAAAAAAAAAAAAAAGGCTCTACTACATACGTTTTAACGTCCCACTGCTGGGCACGGGCCTCCCCTCAATGCGAGGGGGATTCAGGCCAAAGTCCACCACGCTGGCCCAGTCCGGGTTAGCAGACTTCACACATCTATCGAGAACTAGACAAGTTCCCTCAGACGTGCAGGTTTCCTCACGATAGATATTTGGAATCAGCGAATTTTAAATTAAAGTTTTGTTGAAAAAACTTAAGTTGTAAAGTAAAGTAAAAAAAGTGTCACTTTAGTATTTATTTACATTAAACACTAAATTCAAAGAAAATTACAATACAAGGGTAGTTAATAAAAATAAATTATATACAAAGGAAGTTTAGTTAAATAGCTCTTCACCTCTCGATGTAGATAATAATTATACCTAAACAAATATTTCCTGCTGAAAAGCTCAATGAATAAAATTTAATTTCTTATTTATCTCATTGTCGGTATATAATTACAATTTGATTAATATTTGTTAACGTAACTATTTATTTTATATTTTGTATGTAAAATATAAATTTGATTTATTCATTTTATTACAGGGCCAGCGTGGTAGACGGGCCTAAACTCTCCGTCGTATTAAGGGAGAATGTGCCCGGTATAATAGCAATAGGCTCGCCCCCTATTTCATTGGTAACAAAATACATCGGCGAAGTATGGGCGTACTGCAGTGCACCTCTGCCTAACAATTATTTACAAACGCTATGAGAGAAAAACAAGAAAAATAACAATGGAATTAAACAAAACCGGCCAAGTGCGAGTCGGACTCGCGCACGAACGGTTCCGTACCATTATCTATAAAAAAGCAAAAAAATCTCATTTGTTGGATGGGAGCCCCCTTAAATATTTATTTTATTCTGTTTTTTAGTATTTGTTGTTATAGCTGCAACAGAAATACATCATCTGTGAAAATTTCAACTCTCTAACTATCACGGTTCATGAGATACAGCCTGGTGACAGACGGACGGACGGACGGACGGCGAAGTCTAAGTAATAGGGTTCCCATTTTACTCTTTGGGTACGGAAACCTAAAACAAAATTAATGTAGTTAGTAATGAGAATGTTAACTTGAAGATAGTAAAAGTATTTTTTATTAGTTTTAAAATGAAAAAAAATTAAATTAATTATCTTCAAAAAGACTGATTGTTTAATTAATTACTTTGTATTGTAACACTCTAAAAATTTATAGAAAGATCTGATCCGATTACATCTGTGTTGTAGATCACTTCTGAACATACGAAATCCATTGTGGGTGGTTTATTGATGGATTGGATTTTTTATAAATTTGAAGGTACTCTTCGATTTACTTATAGAAATTAAATTTCTAGAATAAAATATAAATGTTAGATCATGATCGCTTTGTTTCATTTTGCATACCCATGGATAGATGTGGTGGCTCTGGGAGGCGGGTCACCCTCTTCCCTCGAATATGGTTGAGGATGGCTGCTCCTCAAGTCATGCTCGTGTACGGGTGCTTCTTACGAGGACTGGTCCAACCATTTTCCTCTTAATGACTTATCACTCTCCCATACTGCGTTGAAAGCATCATATACCAAAGCAATTATTTCTATAACCATCTGTGGTTTAGAATAATCCCATCATTATAAATGGAAGTAGACGCACCTTACTGTACTAGCTTCCTAAGCGTTAAGACTATATTTGTGTTTAATATTAGACTGCCGTGAGTATAATTCTTCTCTAGTATTGTGGCATAGGTGCTGTCTGCTCTCATGGCGTTGCTGCTCCTGAGAATGTATTACTCGCAATTATCATTTTGAAAAGAGTAACCATTGAGTTTCTTACCGGCTCTTCTCAGTGGAAGCAGCATTCCGAACCGGTGGTAGAATCTGACTATTTGTAAGTGCTTTTTGGCCTACACGAATAAAAAAAAATGATTTTTTGATTTTTTTTTATTTAATAAATCTTCAAAGAATATGACAATATATAGCCAGACAACATCTGTCGTATGATTCCAAACGATTTGTCTTTTACCCAGACCAGGGAAAATTTATAGAAGCGATTTCTCAACTTTTGCACTGACGGGAATCGAACACGCAACTATCCGGTGCAATAAGCTAAGTAACATACGTTCATTTCATACCACGAGAACAAGCTGGCATCGTCTAAGGCTAAATTTAGGTTACAATTTACGACCTTATTAAAAGAAGAATATATAGGGTACTTTTACATCTATCTACAACATCATCAAGCCTGTATGCCCCGAAGGGGTAGGCACAAGTGCACTGCAGTGCGTCCACCCTTCGCCGATGTATTTGGTCCCAATAGGTCGAGCGTATTCTCGTTATACCGGTCATAATCTCCCTCAATACAAGGGAGACTTTTGGGCCATAGTCATACCACGCTGGCCCAGTGCGGGTTGGTGAACTTCACACGCCTTTCTGTAGACGTGCAGGTTTCCTCACGATGTTTTCCTTCACCGGTACTTATACAAGAAATCAAAATTAATATTTGAACACTGGGGCCCATTGTACAGTAAATTTTCGTTTGATAGACATCAATCTCTATTAGAGATATTTCGAAACAAAAGAGAAAACGTATTTTTTTCTTTTGTTTCTTTTGGTCGTAAAAGGGGTGATCCATTTGCGCGTAAGACCGCCGGTTCGCCAACGAACTCGCGAGCCAAAGGTCTAAACCGCCAATGGAGCACTTAAAAGTCTGCGGATTTGCTCGCTGGCTCTTTGTGCATGCTTGAAATTTTAAGTCCGCGGTGCAAAAAACCGCCATGACTTCGCCAATGATGAGAAATGACTGTTTGGTATGCTAATGGATCACCAACGTGAGTCGACGAGCCAACGAGCCAACAATTTAGACCGTTAGCTGGCCGGCTTGCAAATGGATCACCCCCTTTACCAATTTGACGTTTCGTTACGACATTTCCAATCAGATGTTTATCAAACGAAAATGGGGATACTGATGTTTAGATGCTTTATGAAGTTGGACAATTAAACTAAACTACATTTGACAACATTAAAAATATTGCCGTCTTGCTCATACATTACGGTAAATATGGCGGTAATGCACTTCATTTAGTTTTGGTGCCAACAGAATCATCGCCATTGGACAATACATTTGAAATTGTAACAAAATATTTTTTACAAAACACCAGAAAAAAACTTAGTGCACTGTAGTGCGCCCACACTTCACCGATGTATTTTGGTCCCAATGTAATAGGGGGCGAGCCCATTGCCATTATACCGGGCACATTCCCCCTCAATACGAGGGAGATTTGGGCCATAGTCCACCACGCTGGCCTAGTGCGGTTTGGTGAACTTCACACGCCTTTCTATAGACGTGCAGGTTTCCTGATGATGTTTTCCTTCACCGTTCAGCAAGTGGTAATCATTGTTGAAAATGACATTCGCACATGAAAATTATCTCAGAGGTGCGGGCCCGGGATCTGAACTTGTACCCCTTAGGTTCAAGGCGGGCGTTCTTGCCCGCGAGGCTACCACTGCTAATTAATAATTACCTATACGACGTAAAATAAAAGCTAGGTATAACAGTAACACTTAACAAAACAAAAAGACTAGAGAATGTCTCTACGGGAAGTTTCTGTATAGAATCGCTTTCAACAGCCATTAGCTTTTCGCCGCGCACTCGACTGAAAAATTGCTGAAAAACTTTCTATCAGTGAGAATAAAACTGTTTTAAACGCTGCATTTTTGTGCCATGTCAAATTAAAATATTAAAGACACAGTCTCGGGTCTTATCTACTACTACTACTAGAGCCCTTGTAACGTCCCACTGCTGGGTACGGGCCTCCCCACAATGCGATGGGGATTCGGGCCATAGTCCACCACAGCCCGGTGCGGGTTGGCTGACTTCACACATCTATCGTGAACTAGTTCACGTACTAAGTTCCCTCAGACGTACAGGTTTCGTCACGATGTTTTCCTTCACCGCTTCATAGCAAGTGATAATCTCGGATGAAAAATTAGATTTGCACATAAATTCCAGAGGTGCGAGCCGGGGTTTGAACCTGCACACTTTGATTGCAAGGCGTGCGTTCGACCACCACATCTTAAAGGAGAAACAATACTACTAAATACTAATTATATTATCTGTTATATTTTTACTTGTTTTGTAGTGAGTTAAGAAGTAGAAGTAGACTGACGAAAGAAATATACCAGGTGAACGTGAGTGGAAGTGTAGAAAGTGGGCACCCGAGAAGGAGCTTTCACGACCAGATTAACGCTCTCTTCCAGAAAGGTCAAGTACGTCGCACCCTCACCCGAATGCATAGCCGGATAAGTGCATGAAAAGATGTATAACTGGCGATGAAGCGAACGAGGTATGTCAGGATCGTAGCCTGTGGCAAACGGTAGTCTCTGCCTACCCCCATGGGATACAGCCGTGAGTATATATATGTTAAGAAACTTTAATTAATATTCCAACTGAGCTTGGTAGGTAAAGGGGCTGGTTCATAATACTTATAAGCCCTCTTCGTTGTAAACGGGTTTTGACATGATTTTGTGAAATTAGAATTATAATTAGGTAATTTACAGAAAAATAACAGTGGTAGCCGAGTGGTCAAACGCACGCCTTGCAATCAAAGTGTGCAGGTTCAAACCCCGGCTCACACCTCTGGGTTTCATGTGCGAATCTCATTTTCATCCGAGATTACCACTTGCTATGAAACGGTGCACGTCAATAGAAAGGCGTGTGAAGTTCACCAACCCGCACTGGGCCAGCGTGGTGGACTATAGCCCAAAAAAATCCCCCTCGTATTGAGGGGGAGTGTGCCCGGTATAATGGCAATAGGCTCGCCCCCAATTACATTGGGACCAAAATACTTCGGCGAAGTGTGGGCGCAGTGCAGTGCACCTCTGCCTACCCCTTCGGGGAATACATGCGTGATGATGTATTTAATATTTTGTTACCATAAACATGTCTACGCGGCCATGCTACATGGCCTGACCCCTATTTGATATACAACCTGTTGTAAACATGATATAAAAAGTCTATCTTTCCCCATCGAGCCGTTGTAAATTAGGTCATCGATTTAAATAGTCCGGGGATCCAATTTTACACTCTAGCGCTTCTGCTCTCGCGGGGATGGAAAGAATTTCGTATTGGACGCAAGGTTTTTCGTGTTTTTCCTGTAGTTTTAGTTGGACAAGCGGATAGATTGCGTATTGGTGGAGGAGTTTTGGTAAGTAAGTAAATCTATTCGTAGATAAAATTAATGGTAAAAAAGAACTTTTAAAAATCAAGCTTTTATTTAATTGCCCTTAATTTTCGCGTTCTCCTCAGCAAGCCTTTTCATTTGATACCCATACTGTGGTAGTGTAGAAAAAATAACTATTCCGGCATCTTGGATGATCCGCCATATTGGAATTAGAATAACGTCACATAGCTAAGCATGCAAAGTCATCCAAAGTAAGCGTCTATACCAAATTTCAGCTCAATTGGTTAAAGGTAACTGATTTAAAATTCAGTTGCAAGATTCCACCCGGACATACATACATTGCAAGCTAATATAAAGCTTGTAAAAAATGTCAAAATTTAATGTTTTGTACCCCTCCCCCTCAACTGGGGCGTCAAAAAGCGCGCGTCGAATTTTTTAATGTGAAACATCTAATGGCGCGCTTGGCCAGTGAGAGCAACTGTTGATGTCGCGATGCCGTGATGCGAAAACTTCGAGCAGCTCTGTGGCTGACTCCGCTCTCTCGTCGCTACGACGCTTCTCTCTCTCTCGTAATCGGTATTCATACATAAAAAATGCCAATCGAATTGTGAACCTCCTCCTTTTGGAAGTCGGTTAAAAATTGGTGATGACAGCGATAAAGATGGCGGATGAATCTGACACAAATTCCGTAGACAAAATTATGTCGTGCGACTTTTGAAAGACGGGGTTTTAAATAGTATTTGAAAGAACTTTTGCAATATTAAGAAGAAGAATCCTCAACAACACTATTGGGTAGACGAAACTATGCGAATCAACAATAACATACCACAGTGAATCATGGCGGCCGCGATCTGCGCCCTCCGAGCCGAACACTTCCCGGAGCCGCCACCGCGACAACTTGCCAACTACAATAATATAAAGTTAGTCCGGGAATTTGTGGGCAACTCTTGAATGGCTACTATTTGTTACAAACTCACTGACAATAATCAACGCGGAAAAATGCGTTTAAAAGCGCACTTCTGCCTACCCCTTAGGGGAATACAGGCGTAATGATGTATTATTATTTGGACAACGCAAGGAGGTAGTTCTCGCATGATCGACATTATCTCAAATTCTACTTAAGTCGAGACAAAACAACAAAATTGCCTACCCGGTGCAGTAAAGCTGTCTTCAAATTTATGTAGAATCCATAATAATAAAAATACACTGCACTGCAGTGCGCCCACATTTCGCCGATGTATTTTGGTCCCAATGTAATAGGGGGCAAGCCTATTGCCATTATAACGGGCACATTCCCCCTCAATACCCTTACGTTCAAGGCGGGCGTTCTACCGACGAGGCTAACACTGCTTTGTAGAATGAAGAACCCTTTTTTTATTTTTTTATTTATATTTACGAGTTTACTTCGAGTTCCGTTCGAGTTCAAATTGTAGAACCCATCCAATTTCGTTCAGTTTGTCGGCCAAACAAATAATTAATCTGCAGAGGCTATAGTTTAATTGTTTGTTTGAGTTATTCTTGTTACAGAGTTGATGTTTACCTGATGTTAGATCTACTCTGAAATCATAGATGATTGTTATTTTTATCACTCACAAACCTCTTAGATTTTTTATGTAGGTATCTATAAACTCACTGTGCACTCACTAGTGAGTCGTTGGTGTAACACTAGTATGCTCGGCCATAGGCCATTATCCTCCGAAGTCAAACTAAGCTGAAAGTCAATGTCAGTCAAATACCGCAAATCTCAAAAGTCGGAAGTCAAAATGCTTGCCAATTCCAAAACAAAATCTTAAGGGGTTGATCCATTGGCGAGTAAGACCGCCGGTTCGCCAACGAACTCGCGAGCCAAAGGTCTAAACCGACAATGGAGCACTTTAAAGGACTTAAAAACCGGGGAACTTGCTCGCTGGCTCTTTGTGCATGCTTGAAATTCTAAGTCCGTGGTGCAAAAAACCGCTTTGACTTCGCCAATGATGAGAGATGACTGTTTGGTATGGATCACCAACATGAGTCGACGAGCCAACGAGCCAACGAATATGCATAAAGATTAAGCTGTTATAAAGCCATGCCACCAAGCGTCAAAGTTCGCTCGCTCTGTCAATGTCAGTTCGTTGAAGAACTAACTTTTTCTATGTGTCAATACAGTTCGGTACCAGAACGAACTACGAAAACGGCTTCAAAGGCTACACTTTTGACAGAAGGTTGTGTAAGCTTTGCGGGTACTAAAACTCCATATATTTAAAAGCTTCATTTATCTAAGCTCATTTTCAAGCGCAACAGTAACGATTGAGCTTTTTTGGATACTTCGGTGTTTCGCACCACTTGTCCAATCATCGCAGGGTTCTTTTGGAATGGGCTCTTTCGGATCATGGTGCGAAAAGATGTTTTATTTAATTGACCTTTAAATTCACTAGTGTGTTGCTAGCGTACATGAATAAAAATAGAATTAACAAGAATAAGGCGGCAAAAGTGTTTTCATACTTTATGCAATCCTAGTATTCCAGATGGTTTGGATGTGTCATTATGTGTTATAATTAAAATTTTAAAAATGTTTTAAAAAATATAAATAATTCATTGTAGAGATAGAGTAAGAATGGGTAAGTCTCTTATAAATATTTTAATTGCCAAGGTAGGAATCGAATCCCAAATCTCACAATCATAACTTCACAATAAACTATCACTCGTCATTTGACTCGTTTCAAAGAAAATTTCAACGAAACCTTAGTAATTTTTTTTTCTATATTATGTTCCGTAAATAGTCCTCCCGAAGCCTATTACGAATCGTTACTCGTTGCTCAAAAACGTATCTTTGTACTTACGATTTGTCTGTGTTAGACGACGTATTAGTCTAATGGCTCAAGCATAGACCGCCACAGTTTTCTAAACGTGATTCTGTCTTAACTTCCTTTCCCATTTCTGAATTTGCCCCAAACTGGGTGTAACTGAGATCACCCGAAGCCTTGAAGATTGATTTACTTATCTACAAACAAACCCCTTACCACCTATCTTGCACTAGTTTTTAATAATATTACTTTCAATACAATAGTAGAGAAAGGGACCCACCACTCACCCACGGAATTGTTTAGAATCCCAAATTATAAATCAAATAAATTTGATCGATTATAGAGGAAACCAACAAGACCGAACTCCCTGTCAGTCGAGAGTCAGTATGTCATAAGTCATGGGCCCTAACTATGAGCAATCCTCCGCAGAACAATCGAATATAAAGAAATAATTCGACACGTGTTATGCCTCTCAACGAGGCATCCCCAGGATGGTTGGGCTGCGAATTACTTTCATTTTTTGACAGATAACTCAGTAGAAACTCTGTAAAAAATTGTCAGTTATTCTTGAAACAACAATACTTTAAGAGTAGTAGTAGCAGTGGTAGCCGAGTGGTCGAACGCACGCCTTGCAATCAAAGTGTGCAGGCTCAAACCCCGGCTCGCACCTCTGGGATTTATGTGTGATTCTCATTTTCATCCGAGATTATCACTTGCTATGAACGGATAAACGGTGAAGGAAAACATCGTGAGAAAACCTGCACGTCTGAGGGAACTTGACTAGTTCTCGATAGATGTGTGAAGTCTACCAACCCGCACCGGGCCAGTCTGGTGGACCATGGCCTGAATCCCCGCGCATTGAGGGGAGGCCAGTGCCCGGCAATGGGACGTTAAAAGGGTTGTAGTAGTAATACTTTAAGAGGCGGTTTTAAGGCCCTAGACAGTTAATCTTAAATGTCTCCAAGGCTTGAACTGTTCCTGTGAGGATCCATGCACCAGGTCCTGGTCCAATGTGAGAACGAGGCTGCAATCTTCTGCCAGTAACAGAAGACTGAGGAGCAGGTGCAGATGCATCAGAAGACCCAGGTGTTTGATGATCAGAAGACGTAACGAAGAGATGGTTGGTAGTTTATTACCCCTGCCTCCTTGCCACCACATATCTTGTGGCGATATTTTTAATATTAATTTCAGTCTGTTGAAAATCTGTTAAAAAATTTCAGTTACTATGGAAACAATAATACTTTAAGGGGTTCCATCCACAAACTTTATCACGATTTTTTATTTATAATGTGTACGAGTATTTATTACATTTCGCTGCTTGAAACCAAAGCTACCATAAGTCAAAATTACACTTTTTTTACAGGAGAGCTAATCAAAGATAAAATACATAAAAAAAAAAAACTTGAGAGGTGTCAAGGGACACCCGGATGGAACGAAGTTCCTTTTGAAATAAAACAATCGAAATGACACACACATTTACAAAAGTGTCGTTACAACTTTTACTCTCACACACACATTTACAAAAGTGTCGGTCGACACTTTTAGTCTTAATTTTTTTCCGTCAAGCCCCCTTTTGCAACGCGCCATAAGGAACTACGTTCCAAAAAAAAAACATACGGGTCGAATTGAGAACCTCCTCCTTTTTGAAGTCGATTAAAAAAAACAATTTTTGTCTAATGCTTTCTTATTTTCTAGCAAATATATATGCTAGAAGCGTATTTTTAAGCAGCATTAAATGTTCTCAGTAATTTTATAATAAACTGAATGCTAGACGAGATATAAGCATATACGTTACTTTTGATAAAATAATATGTAAGTATTTCATTAGGTATTACTGTAGGTATTTCATGCTGTATCTTTTGATACGTTAAACATCATTAAACGAACAGCTTAAATTGTGTTGTTTTCAGAAATGCACGTGCTCTGCTCATAGATGCTCTTCAGAAACTACCTCCCCTAAGAACTTGGGACAGTCACCGCGTATTAAAAACTTATGTCGTTTCACTGTTGATGCTTATTTTACTTGAATTAAACTGTTTTCTTTTACCTCGAAATAAAAATTAACGTCAATTCAGTGTTATTGTAGAATAGTTAAGTAAAGTTGTTTGTATATACATTGAAATTCCTTCAAAGTTGCGTGTATATTTTTGCTACAGAATATTGCTCTCCCTAATTTAAAATAAGTTATTATGTTATACAGGGGTGCACTGTTGTATACCCACATTTGGTAATAGTATAGATCCTAATATTTAGCTTTGTTATTAATGGCTGTAGGCAATGTGGATGGATAGCTATGCATCACTGCCTACCCCATCGTAAAACTGCCGTGATAATGAAAGTACCAGGACTGCATGACAGAATAGAAGACTTGTTATAAACAGATTTATTGCCACAAGTAACCAGAGCTGACTTAATTCGCGTGATGAAGTACCATTTCAGGCAAATAATAGTTCTCCCATCGCTCAGCCGATATTAATTTATTTTCCCTCGCAAGTCAACCGCGAAATTATATTTTGAGAAAGGCTTCGCAAATAAATTACGGAGGATTACCCCGCTCGTGAGGTATAATTAAAATTAATTAAATCTCCGAATATTACACTCTTTGGGGCGCCATTTTGTGCTGCAAGAATTTAAAAATGGAATCTAGATTTTTTTATTAACATTGCACAATAAATTAATAATTAAATGGTTATTTTTATACAAAATTAATGGTATTTAATAGAATAAGATGAGGAATGGCTGCACCTGCGATTAGCGAATATTTATGTTAATGTCGAGTAAGTACTTAGAAGGACAAATTTAATAAATACAAATAACAAATAATAAGAAGAGGCGATGACAGTGATAAAGATGGCGGATGAATCCCTGTATTAACCATAGAGTAACTAGAGAACCCATATCGACTCCACCCTGCGTATGCGGCATTTTATTTTGGCGTTTATCTGACTTCCGCCATTGTTATTACATGTGGTATATTGTTTGGCACCTTAGGTACTTACTTGATGCGGCAACTACATAGGGCAACTACAATGGCGGATGTAAGATTTAACCAGAAAAAATTACCGCAGCGCAGAATCAGAATTAGAATATTTTTTATTCATGTAAACCAATACAGGCACTTATGAATCGTCAATAAATAGTAAAAATAGTATCTGTACCACCCATTCGGAATGCATTTTCTATGGAGAAGAATGGGCAAGAAACTCCATGGTTGCTATTTTCAAATAAGGATTTACATTTTTGTGTTTTTCTTAATAACAATTGTACAATATAAAGTTAATGAGGCTATACATTCTCAAAACACAATTAAATCACTACACAAACTACATGTTGTACAAGATTTAAAGGCAGGAAGGAGGAGGAAAACGGGACAAATAGTTAAAATCCCTTAAATGAGTTCCTGTGGAGCCGGACCAGCGCCTGACCAAGCGTATTTATCCTCTAAATAATTACCTATTGTGTAGTATGCGCGCCTGCATAGTGTCGCGGGCTCCATATGCCATCTCCGTTATCATATCTTCATGATTAAAATAGAGTACATTTAATAAAGAGTTATGTGAAGTAGGCCTTCCCTAAATATGTACAATAAAAAGTTTGTGTATTCTCTATTTAAAACTAAATAGAAGGTCTTTAATTAAACTAGAGATTAGTTAGAGCTATTATTTGCGTAAGTTTCTGCCGATCTCAGTTCATCAATAGTTTTCTCATTAGCTACAAGATGATTAAGGACCCCGAAGAGTTATCAAAACCCACGTTCCGAGTGAGAGAGATGGCAGGTAAGGTTACGTGCACACTAATGTCCACTACTACAGTAGTCTGGGCTTAGAATTAAAACTTACTTATTATTTTTATTAAAAAAAAAACTTTGAACTAAACATTTCATTCAAAATATACATACATCATTATGATGAAAAGGACGATGGCAAGAAGATCTAGTCACCTTTGCGGGTAATACTTGGTCACAAGCAGCACTAGATCGCAGTTTGTGTAGGATTAAAGGAGAGGCATTTGCTCAGAAATGGGACACGGAAATAGGTTAAAAACTTAATGGTAAAAAAACTTTTTAAAGAACCAGCAAGCAAGCTTTTATTGCATTGCCTTTAGTTTTCATGTTTTCTTCAGCAAGCCCTTTCATTTGATACCCATACTAAAAATAAATAAATAAATAAAAGATAACCGATTTGAAATTTAGTTGCAAGATTCCACCCGGACATACATACATTGCAAGTTATTATAAAGCTTGTAAATATATAAAAAAATGTTTAATATTGAGGGTAGTCTGGGTCTAAGTTTGAGTAGAGCGCTCGGTGAAACACGTCAGTTTACCGCGAGCAAGGGTGGCGTTCGCACGTCTTGGTCCTCGTCGTGTGAAGCATTAAACAAATGAAAAAGTGAAAGTGTCGTGATTCGTTTGCCCGTTAAAATAAATAATGTGATGTCAATGGAAAACGCAGTGGAAAGGGTAAGCATTTATGAACTATTTAAATTGAATTGCACTAAGTCAGGGGTTGGCAACCTGCGGCTCGCGAGCCACATGCGGCTCTTTGGATGTGAAGCTGCGGCTTTTTAGTTCCTTAAGCAAATATTATTTATATTATAAAAAAAATAATTAAAAATCGTTCTGAATGAAATAACGAGAATTAGACACCATTTCTATCTTGTTTGTTTTTTATGGGTTTTTTTATCAAAAATGTATGGTTGCCGAGAAAAAAAAATGTGGCTCCTTAAAAACTGAAATTTTGAAAATTGTAATTTTTGGCTCTTCCGACTCAAAAGGTTGCCGACCCCTGCACTAAGTTATATAACAATATTGTTATCAGAAAAATAAACATTCGGGTCGAATAGAGAACCTCTCTTTGAAGCACTCCAAGTCCTTTCATTCAGTGTAATACGTCTTTATAAAACTATGGCGCCAAGTGATCTAACTTAGATTAGTTGGACTGTTTGCGTTCTTCCGGTGTAATCACAAGCGAAACGTGACGACTCATAGTCAGTTCAACTAAACTCACATAAAATTAATGATACGAACCATAGAAAATAAGAAGGTTCGAGTGACAGTAACAGTTTTTTGTATGAAAGCCAGCGACGTTAGTTGCAGACAAGTGAACAGCAATGCGCCGTTTATATAACCTGAAATGCGGAAACTATTGTTTTTTGGTTATAACTGTCACATTAAGTGGCATTAGCTTGATAATGGTTACGTTCCAGGGTTCGATCCTCAGCTGGGCCATTAAACATGTTACCTGTAATCAATACCCAAAGGCAAGTAACTCAGAAACTATAATAGTTATTTATTTTACCTTCATTCTGCATGCACGTTATTAACTATCAAATTTGTACCTAAAAATTATTTCGCACTTCTGATACACCCTTTATATATCTGGTTGTTAGTAGTTAAAACGTCCGCCTTGAACGTAAGGAGTGGAAGTTCAAATCCCGGACTGCTCTTCTGAGATTACCATGTGCCAATGTCACTTACAATAATGATAACCACTTGCTGAAAGAAAGAAAACATCGTGAGGAAACCTGCACGTCTATAGAAGGGCGTGTGAAGTTTACCAACCCACACTAGACCATCCAAAGGAAAATCCTCTCCATCCAAAGGTTGTCTGGAAGAGATCGCAGCTTGCGATAAGACCGCCCAAAGTACACTACTATTTGTTCCTTGTTTTGTCAATATATTTTGTGTAATATCCATGTAACTATTGGTGTACAATAAAGAGTTTTCTATCTATCTATCTATCTAGACCAGCTTGGTAGACTATAGCCTCAAATCCTTTTACATTAGAACCAACATTGACCAGTGTGAGCGCACTACTATGCGATCCAAATAAGAATAGGAATGTCAATAAGCTCTATCTGTCAAATGTCACATGAAAAGTATGATTTGCAAAAAACTTATTTGCATATCAATAATAATATTACCTTATACCTAAGGTATAAGAAGAAGGGATAGAGTGAAATTACAAGAAATTAAAAAGAAAACAAAATTTAAAAATGCACACACAGCCTACAGACAGCTTAAATGGCGTTGGACGGGACATATGTTAAGAGAAAGTATAGAGAAATGGACTAAGTTAGTAACAGAATGGTATCCAAGAGATAGCAAAAGAAATAGAGGCAGACAAACCAAAAGATGGGAAGACGACCTAAAGAAAATAGCTGGTCCGACATGGACCCGTTTAGCAAGAGACAGGAATACGTGGAAATCTTTAGAGGAGGCCTTTGTCGATAGACAAGCTGTTTCACAAAAAAACTCAGTTGCCGATCATTAAGTTAGAATAGATTAAGTAAATTTAGTTTTAGAAAGTAGGCATGTAATAATTAATTGTAAGGTTAAAAAAAGAAACAGCAATAAAGGTTATTTTATTTTATTTTATTTTATAATATTACCTACATCAAATATAAATAAAAAGGTTAAATTAGTAAATTGTCTTAATAGAATATTTAATTATTTAATGTCATAATTAGTTTTTTCATGTCACAATATGGCGCAAAGTCGATCCTATTCTCATTTGAATCGCACAGTACAATGTACCTATGCCTACCCCTTCGGGGAACATACATTCTGTAATATATCCCGCATACGCTCACCACAAACCGTATCTTTTGTATAATAATACAATGGGCATAAGATGCAAACTTTTTAGCTTGTATTCTATTTTATGAAAACAAGACTATTGTATTGTATTCAGCTTTATATACCATTTTTAAATAAAACAAATGGTGGATTTTTCTATACATATCATCACGTCTGTAATCCCCGAAGGTGAAAGCAGAGGTACACTGCAGTGCACCCACACTTCGCCGATGTAATTAGGTCTCAATGAAATAGGGAGCGAGCCTATTGCCATTATACCGGGCACATTCTCCCTCAATATGAGGGAGATTTTTAGGCTATAGTCCACCACGCTGGCCCATTGGGTTGGTGGACTACACACTTCACCTAAAACCTGTTTCGTTGTAACCGTAACATAAACATAAATACTCTTTACATACGTTATGTAATTAGCACAGGATGTTCCATTTCACGTGTAGATAACATTAAAATTAATTGAGGAACGTAATCACAGCGTGTGTTCATTTAGACTGCCGAATGACGTCATTATTAAACTTTATATAGGGTGATGTTACGCTAGAATACTTAGCTACGGGAGTGTTATATTGTTTTCTTATATTTACGCGAATACTATACATTGAAATAAAACTATTTTACAGATTTTATCGCGTTTATTTACTACTAGCTGTGCCCGCGACTTCGCCCGCGTGGACTTTAGGGAGATTACCCGGAAATATGGGTATTATGTTTTTCCCGCGGGACCCTAATGCTTTTTCTAAAATTAAAGTAGCCTAAGTTACGCCTTGGAACGTCAGCTATCTGTCAGTGAAAGTCCCATTGAAATCGGTTCAGCCGTTTAGAAGTTTACCTCAAACAAACAGACAGACAGACAGACAAAAAATTTTAAAATTGCGTTTTCGTTATAGGTATCGTATATACTTTCATACGCATTTGGTAAAAAAGTGTTATTTTGATATTACAAACAGACACTCCAATTTTATTTATTTGTATGTATATGTATGTATGTATGTATGTATGTATGTATGTATGTATGTATGTATGTATGTATGTATGTATGTATTGTGTAGATGGTACGGAACCCTCCAATCACGTTTTTTGTATGGGATCTCGATTTAGTATTTATTTTAGATTTACCTGTGTACTAATTAGTCTTGCTTGACATACTTATAAGTAATTCTATGAAAGAAAATGTTTCCTATAAAATATGAAAATCTCGCGACAAGCTTTTGTATCATTTCATAAATTATGTAATACATGTACTAAATTGTTTGGTTTGATTTTCTTCTTTTTAGGGCAATTAAATAAAAGCTTGTTTTTAAAAAAGTTTTTTTTTCCATTAATTTATTATTTTATGTATTGAAATTGAAAAACGTTCAATAGTCTAATCCGATATAAATTACATTTAATCATAAATAATCTCTCCTCTAGGTAACATTTAAAGCTAAAATCAAGTACATCAAACCATAGTACAGTATTATCTCGAGTTTACAAAGAGAACTCAAACCGAGTGGAACGACCAACTTACGATACGACTGTACACTATCAAACGAAACCTTATTTTTCTAGAAATAAGAGCGTAAAAGACAGCACAAGTAACTTGGCTACTTATCTTAAAACACTCGCAAATGCAAATAAGCCGCAATCTGGGATGCATTCAAGAAAAACTTTGTAAAGATTTTTTGGGTCAAAGACTGTCTGAGTCGTTAGAAATCCTTTTAGAATACAGTAAAAAGATCATTCTGTCGAGATTTATAGATTTAGAAGAATGTTTTAACCTCGGATAGCCGTGGTAGCCGAGTGGTCGAACGCTCGCCATGCAATCAAAGTGTGCAGGTTCAAACCCCGGCTCGCACCTCTGGGTATCATGTGAGAATCTCATTTACATCCTAGACAACCACTTTCTATGAAACGGTGAAGGAAAAGCTCGTGAAGAAACCTGCACGTCTATAGAAAGGCGTGTGAAGTTCACCAACCCACACTAGGCTAGCGTGGTGGACTATGGCCCAAGAATCTCCCTTGTATTAAGGGAGAATGTGCCCGGCGTAATGGCAATAGGCTCGCCCCCTATTATATTGGGACCAAAATAAATCGGCGAAGTGTGGGCGCACTGTAGTGCACCTCAGCCTACCCCTTAGGGGACTACAGGCGTGGTGATGTATTTATGATGTATAAATGTTCATTAAAATCATAAACCTTTTAATCTTTAAGTCTTAGCAACCACGCTTATGTCTTAAAACCCCAGGATTAGTTACTTAAATGTCTTCCTTCTTTGCATGAAAAGCGTTAATTTGTTGCTTTAATTAGGTCTTTTGATATATATATAATTTGGAATTGAAATCAAACACGCCTTCGCACTGTAGCTAGTTTATTACTGTCGACATGACAGTTCCAATGACATAACAAACCATAGAGTGAATGACGGCCGAGGTACGACTTGCCAGTAACAATTATAAATGTCTTGCAACATTTGTTGCTTTAATTAAGTCTTTACGGGACAGCCTTGCTGCCATCGCTGCCATCGCTTAATGTAGGCACTATTGTATTAATATTTACTGTAATTTTTAGACAGATTTTGTACTGAATTATCTGTCAAGACAACTGATACTCTACATTAGATATATAGAACAGAATAGAGTTCTTCTAAATAAAATACAAAAGATTAAATTTCTTTGGTAAAAGATACGAGACCACGTGTCACATTCGCTCGCATCATGTTTCGGAAGTCCGAAATAATACTTTGACGTTTGGTTCCGTATCGGGTATACAACTGAATGGTAAAAAAAAATGATCGAAATTCGTCCGTGTTTTTAGGATTCCGTACCCAAAGGGTAAAACGGGAACCCTATTACTGAGACTTCGCTGTCCGTCCGTCCGTCCTTCCGTCCGTCCGTCCGTCCATCCGTCCGTCTGTCACGAGGCTGTATCTCATGAACCGTGATAGTTAGAGAGTTGAAATTTTCACAGATGATGTATTTCTGTTGCCGCTATAACAACAAATACTAAAAATCAGAATAAAATTAGTATTCAAGGGGGCTCCCATACAACAAACGTTATTTTTTTGCCGTTTTTATAGATAATGGTACGGAACCCTTCGTGCGCGAGTTTTTTCCAATTTTTTTTTCGTTGTCAATTTCTATAACTCGTAAATTCTCGAGTCCAATGTAAAATTTGAATGTTCTGTTTTGTGAATATTGGCAGTCGTCCCTCATACGTGTACTTTACACTGCTGAATAAGGTTATGGATGTACCCAAAGGCCAGAACACGATACCTGTGATAAATATTCAAAGGTCCAACTCAGAAAGTATGATAGTTAGGTATAAACTGTCTTCACAAAGCACGACAACGCAACTCTACAACGATAGTGTTAAGGGACTTGGAACCCTGGTCATGTTTACCCCAATGTTGACCTATACCAAAAGATTTGTCGTTAATCTTCAACCAGCTTAAGGTTTGCCCAATACAAACCATCAACTGTGTACACAAATCCCTTTCACAATCAGAATGTTTAATCTTGTTATCTGTGCTTCATTCCCGATTCCCTTTGATTTCGATCTTAAGGCCTTCCACCCACGGGCGCTTGGAAACACGCGCAAGCAATTATTTGTTTATACTAAAACGAACTGTGTTAACTTGTTCAAAAAACACATTTTTCAATGAAATCTTATTGATGAACGAATTTTGCACGTGGTCTCATGCGACCACTTTGACTAAAGAAATTCAATCTTTATGTATGTAGACACAGAATACATATTCAAGTAAATTCGCTGGCCCAGTTAGGTAGGGTCACGTGATAAGTAACTAAACTGTACTTTATACTCTCACTACTTATAACTTTTTAATATCATGTTCATTTATAACTTTCAGTAATGATTACCACTTGCTGTACGATCAATGAAAGCATCGTGAGGAAACCTGCACGTCTATAGAAAGGCGTGTGAAGTTCACCAACCCGCACTGAACCAGCATGGTAGACTATGACTCAAATCTCCCTCGTATTGAGGGGGAACGTGTCTGGTATAATGACAATAGGCTCGCCCGCTTTTCACCCCTTTCTTTTTAATACTATTATTAAAAAGAAAGAAAAGAAATTTATTAAGCCATACAACTTCACACATAATACACAAGAAAAACCATAAAACCAGAGTGACAGCGAGGAGTCTAAAAACAATAATAATAGTAATAAAACTTGATTTGTTTTGCACCAGCAGGGTCCGTTCTCAGCAAAACGTTGAGGCAATCCAGGGAAGGCTCCAACGCTGGTTTTCAGAACGCCGCACGGTCATTGGGACCAGAAATACATCAGCGAAGTGCGGGTGCAATACAGTGCACCACTGCCTACTCTTTTGTGGAGTACAGGCGTGATGATGTAGGAAACATTGGCATTGGTACGGAAACATTCGCATCGATACTAAGCGATGCGAATGTTTCCGTTACACTATTCGACCATTTTCAAGGTTTATACAAGTTTAGTTAGGGTTTGTTTAAATAAGGATTCCGTAATGTTGTTTGAACTAAGACAGTAAATTGATGATTTGACTCCAAGATATCCTGTGTATTATCACGGGCTGTACAGCCCTGTATCCAAAGGCGCGTAAAAACTCGCGCGAACAATTTTTTTGCTAATCCCAAAATTAACTGTATTAACTGATGGAAAAAGCACATTTTGCAACAAAATGTCATCGACGCGCGAGAGAATTTTTACGCAAGCTTCTACACCAGGTGATAGTATATATAGGCCTTGGGAGTATCTTTCTGCATATGCGTGCGCCGAAATTGTGCTATTTCCCACTGGGCCTAATCAACCTGGCTGCGCACAGTTTAAAAGTGCATGGAAAATGGCCTAGCAGTGTTAACTATGCTTGTATATTTGACCCAGCATTCAAACAAAGGTTACCTAATATAAAAGACAAATATTTGCCAAGATTAAATCCAACATAACATATAATACTTAAGCATGTAATTACATAGAATCTGCTCAAAGTCAGAACTCAAACTGTGTCGGGGATCGCAGGTAGAATAAATTAATGTGGAGACGGTATAGCGAAGCGTCACTGAGAACAAGATGTAGATTATTGAGTTGATGAGGTAGATTATTTCATATCCAAGCTTGCAACTTTGTATGCGTGGAATTTAGTAACCATAAATAATTA
This sequence comes from Ptilodon capucinus, assembly GCA_914767695.1. Classification (NCBI taxonomy): domain Eukaryota; kingdom Metazoa; phylum Arthropoda; class Insecta; order Lepidoptera; family Notodontidae; genus Ptilodon; species Ptilodon capucinus. The sequence continues at coordinate 2,248,060 of OU611830.1, read as the reverse complement.
TTATTATTATGAGTCTATAACGTCCCACTGCTGGACAAAGACCTCCTCCCCTTTCTCCATTCTTCTCTATTTTGAGCTAAGATAGGCCACTCTTTTCGATGGGAGTCCAGTTCATCCCGCCATCTCCTTCTAGGACTGCGCGATGTCTTCTTGCATTGCCGGGGGGGGATCCACTCTGGTTATTTTCACCCGGTGTTGTTCTGACATGCGGCAGATGTTTCCAGCCCAGTTCCATTTTAGCTTGGCAGCTTTTTGACCTACGTCACTAATTTGTGTCTTAGAGCGCAGTACAGTATTCCGGATTCGGTCAGTAATCTTGACTCCGAGGATACTGCGCTCCATTGCTCGCTGGCATACCGCGAGGCTCCCTGGATATCGACTTCAAAGCCGAGAGATCCCGATTGATGAAGTCCACGCTCCGACCGAACCTACTCCAAACCGTTGGGTCCGAAACATTCCAATTACAATTGGAAAATCGATTCGCTGCCTTGGAAACCACAGATGACGTAGACCAGAAACTCGAAGAAGTCGTGGAAATCCTCAGGGATGAAGGGACGAAGCTGTACGAGAGCAGGCGTACGGGCAATAAGTCCAAACTTTCGGCAGAAACACTCCGGCTAATGGAAGAGAGACGAACAGACCCTTTGTCAGCTTTGTCAGCTAACCAGGTGCGCAATAAAACCATAAAGAAGCTGGTACGACGCGACCTTCGATCCTCTAACACGCTCTTGATTAAAAAATCAATCGAGCAGAATCGGGGACCGAAGGTGTTCATCCAGCCTCTGGGTAGAAGCCACCTCACCAAGTTGACAACATCAACTGGACTAGTCGTCGCATCCAAGTCGGAGATTCTGTCGGAAGTTGAAGACTTCTACGGCAAGCTCTACGCATCGCATGCTTCGAAGCCCATACCCGATACTGAGGATTCTAGAGCCACCTTAACCCGCCACCTCACAGAAGATCTGCCCGAAATTAGCCGAGACGAGATCGTGATGGCCCTTAGGCAGCTCAAAAATGGAAAAGCCCCAGGAGATGACGGAATCACAACAGAGCTTTTAAAAGCCGGGGGAGCTCCAGCAGTTCAACAGCTTCAACAGCTCTTTAATTCCGTTATTCTCACTGGGAGAACTCCACAGGCATGGAACAGAAGCATGGTGGTTCTGTTTTTCAAAAAAGGAGACAAAACACTCTTGAAAAACTACCGCCCGATTTCGCTTCTGAGCCATGTCTACAAGCTGTTTTCAAGGGTCATCACGAATCGTCTTGCGCGAAGACTCGACGAGTTCCAACCTCCAGAACAGGCCGGGTTCCGAAGCGGCTACGGCACCATAGACCACATCCACACAATACGGCAGATTGTACAGAAGACCGAAGAGTACAATCGGCCCCTGTGCTTAGCATTTGTGGACTATGAGAAGGCCTTTGACTCAATCGAAACCTGGTCCGTTCTGGAGTCCCTGCAGCGTTGCCAAGTCGACTGGCGATATATCGAAGTGTTGAGATGTCTGTATAATGCCGCAACGATGACTGTACAAGTACAGAACCAGCGTACTAAACATGTCCACCTGCGTCGAGGAGTGAGACAGGGGGACGTCATATCCCCGAAACTGTTCACTAACGCCTTGGAGGATATGTTTAAGACGCTAGACTGGAAAGACTGTGGCATTAACATCAACGGCAAGCACATCTCTCACTTACGATTCGCAGATGACATCGTCATTATGGCAGAGACGCTGCAAGACCTGCAAAGGATGTTGAATGGCCTGGCTGATTCTTCTCGTCGCATCGGTCTCCGGATGAATTTGGATAAAACCAAAATCATGTACAACGAGCACGTTGTTCCGGAACCGATTGCCTTAGATGGAATTCCACTCGAAGTTGTTACGCAGTATGTTTACCTAGGGCAGACGCTCCAACTAGGTAAACACAACTTCGAGAAGGAAATCCAGAGAAGAATTCAGCTAGGTTGGGCAGCATTCGGAAAACTCCGTCAAGTCTTCTCATCGCCTATACCACAGTGTCTAAAGACAAAAGTCTTTAACCAGTGCGTCCTACCCGTGATGACATACGGAGCCGAGACGTGGACACTCACAGTTAGACTGGTCCACCAATTTAAAGTCGCTCAGCGAGCTATGGAGAGAGCTATGCTCGGTGTTTCTCTGCGGGATCGAATCCGGAACGAAGTAATTCGCCAGAGAACTAAAGTTATCGACATAGCTCAACGGATTAGCAAACTGAAGTGGCAGTGGGCCGGTCATATCTGCCGCAGGACTGACAACCGTTGGGGTAGACTCGTCCTAGAGTGGAGACCGCGAATCGGCAAACGTAGTGTAGGACGTCCTGTGACTAGGTGGAGCGACGATATACGCAAAGCGGTGGGCAGTGACTGGAGAAGAAGAGCCGAAGATCGGGCTCAGTGGCGCATCTTGGGAGAGGCCTACGTCCAGCAGTGGACTGCCACCGGCTGATGATGATGATGAATGAATACCGCGAGCGCGGACTTCTGGACTGCTGTCAAAGATCAAACTTGTGCGCAATAGGTGAGTATGGGGATAATGCACAAATAATGCACAAAAAACCATAAATTATTATTTAAGCTTTGCTTAGTTTCGGATCATACGATGAGTATGTGTTGTCTGGCGATATTTTATTTTTAGGTTTCCGTACCCAAAGGGTAAGGGGGTCCCTCCCTAAGACTTCGCTGTCCGTCCGTCCGTCCGTCTGCCACCAGGCTGTACTACATGAACCGTGATAGTTAGAGAGTTGAATTTTTCACAGATGATGTATTTATGTTGCCGCTATAACATCAAGTACAAAAAAAAACAGAATAAAATAAATATTTAAGGGGGCTCCCATACAATGATTTTGTTTGCCGTATTTATAGATAATGGTACGGAACCCTTCGTGCGCGAATCCAACTCGTATTTAGCTGGTTTTTATTTTAGTACCTAGTTGCTCAAATTACCCCATCCTTCTTGTTTTCTCGCTTCGAAACCTTCGCCCTGCCACCATATTGCGGGCTTAATCTGCATGTCGTTACGAGCCGTGTCTCGCCTCATCCATAATTCACATAATGAGGGCGAACGCAACGCCATGGAGACGAACTAACTTATTCAGTATGACAGTTTTCATGTAGGAAGTGACTACTATACCATAAGTAGTCACTTCTTACATGAAAACTATAGACAAATGCAATTTAAAAAATACAAAATACTTGGTTAGGTGACATAATCATACATATACATATATACATCATCACGCCTGTGGGGAATACAGGGGGAAGGGGTAGGCAGAGGTGCACTGTAGTGCACCCACACTTCGCCGATGTATTTTGGGCCCAATGTAATAGGGGGCGAGACTATTGTCATTATACCGGACACATACCCCCTCAATACGAGGGAGATTTGGGCCATAGTCCACCACGCTGGCCCAGTACGGGTTGGTGAACTTCACACGCCTTTCTACAGACGTGCAAGTTTCCTCACCATGTTTTCCTTCACCGTTAAACAAGTGGTAATCATTGTTGAAAATGACATTCGCACATGAAAATTATCTCAGAGGTGCGGGCCTGGGATTTGAACTTGCACCCCTTACGTTCAAGGCGGGCGTTCTTGCCCGCGAGGCTACCACTGCCTCTATGGTATAATCCTACTAATATTATAAATTTGAAAGTTTGTGAGGATGCATGGATGGATGTTTGTTACTCCTTTATGTAAAAACTACTATACTAATTTTGATGAAACTGTTTATACACCAGAATAACATATTATAGGCTTATTGTTTTCTTATATTTACGCGAATATTATACATTGAAATAAAACTATTTTACAGATTTTAACCAGTAATTAATATGATTAAATCCAAAACCAAGTGTACCATTGCAAGACCTCAAGACACCGTAAGCACTTTCTGCGTGGATCGGACCGCAAACAACAACTAAATATGAGGGTACCCAGTTATTAACTATGACATCAGGACGTCTAACACCTCAGTCCCCCCGTGACCATGGTTGCTGTAAAGCAGCCGAAACGTCGGGAAAATCAAATAGTAAATACACGCGATAAAATCCGTAAAATAGTTTTATTTCAATATTATAGGCTATCATTTGTAACGATATTAAATCTTTTTACAAGTCTGCGTGGACGAATTCGCGGGTAGAAGCTAGTATATAATATGCTTGGTTCAGTCCCGTCGTCCTCCCCCTTCTTTTAAATCTAGGAACTACTGCAAATGTCACTAAGGTTTTCGGAGCCGGTTTTGTATCTTTGTTATTGTCAAAAAAAAATTGTAATAATAATGTTATATAGCAACTCATGGCATTTCTGTATTCCTTCGCAAATATGAGACAAATCAAAGGCGTTTGTATTGCGGCGGGGCTGCATACATTATTAAGCAGAACTCTGATAAACCGTCAAATTCGTACGATACCAACAATCTCTTATTTGCGTTCAAACAATTAAATATTCCTCTTTATCAACCTTATCTTTAAGTATATAGAGACTACTTTAAATTAATTACAGTTAACAAACTCTTATTTTAAATTGGTATACTTCAATTGTGTTTACAATGCCGATGTTAGAAAACTATATTTGCGATTCTGAGAACCTAATAATAAAGTTGAAAATCACATGGGAGCGCCACAAAATGGAAAATAAGTTTGAGAATTTCGTCAAATTTTATTTAAAATGTTGATATTTCAAATTTCGAGTTGTTTATGAGTTGAATATTTATATTGTTGGGTTAATTGATTGATTGATTGATTGTGAACCTTATTAACATAAGGTTCACAATCTATTGTTAATTGATTTAATTGTAAACTTTAAATATCTCCAGGCAACCCATACTTATCAAGTAACCTAAACAACGCTTGTACTATGGTGTAATGGACTGGGGCCGATCCCAATTACACCCAGACCAGGGCAAGTTCTGAAAATACAATTTCCGAAATTTACCCCTGACCATTGAACCCGCAACCACTCGATGCTGTGAATTAAACTCACTACGCCAAGCACTCATAATAATTCAAATTCAAATTCAAAAATTGTTACTTATCAGAAAATTGCTCGAATTACTACGCCAAGCGCTCGTAATAATTGTTACATATTAGAAAATTGCTCCAATTACTACGCCAAGCGCTCGTAATAATTATTACATATTAGAAAATTGCTCAAATCACTACGCCAAGTGCTCGTAATAATTCTTACATATTAGAAAATTGCTCGAATTACTACGCCAAGCGCTCGTAATAATTGTTACATATTAGAAAATTGCTCCAATTACTACGCCAAGCGCTCGTAATAATTGTTACATATTAGAAAATTGCTCAAATCACTACGCCAAGTGCTCGTAATAATTCTTACATATTAGAAAATTGCTCGAATTACTACGCCAAGCACTCGTAATAATTGTTACATATCAGAAAATTGCTCAAATTACTACGCCAAGCGCTCGTAATAATTGTTACATATTAGAAAATTGCTCCAATTACTACGCCAAGCGCTCGTAATAATTGTTACATATTAGAAAATTGCTCGAATTACTACGCCAAGTGCTCGTAATAATTGTTACATATCAGGAAATTGCTCGAATTACTACGCCAAGCGCTCGTAATAATTGTTACATATTAGAAAATTGCTCCAATTACTACGCCAAGCGCTCGTAATAATTGTTACATATTAGAAAATTGCTCAAATCACTACGCCAAGTGCTCGTAATAATTCTTACATATTAGAAATTTGCTCGAATCACTACGCCAAGTGCTCGTAATATAGATACATATTCGAAAATTGCTCCAATATAATAAGCATATTGGCTATGAGCTAGGCCCCATTCACACAGTGAAGCCGGCTGCGCGATGGCTACTGGATTAACGGGACGTGATGGAATTTGTGGATTATTCACACTCGGATTACAGGATTCCCGCAAGCCCCTGTGAAGGCTTCGCTTGTTAAACCCGTAAATATCGGTCAGCTGACTTTACCATGTGAATGGGGAATAAGAGTGGTAGAAGACACTTAAGTAATGGATATTTTGGTGTCAGCACTTAAGACATTATATTATACCCATTTCGCTACGGAAATGTCCTTATGGGAAATGGAACTACTCACTAACACATTACACTCATAAGTAAATTATAAAGCCTTGCGCACACTGGGGCGGCAACACACGCGCGTAATTTTTCTGCCTTTGCATAACGAACTGTATTGACACATAGAAAAAGTTCAAAGCCAAAAGGAAGGGTTACGATTTTAGCAGTCTATGTATGTTTGCGTTTACGTTTGGTCCTCCGTAGCACCTAAGCTATTCATGTGACTTTGATGAATTAGGTGTCAATCGATTCGTTATTATGGCCTGGGGAACATAGGCTACATTTTTCCATAGACGGGTTATAGTTTTTTGAACTTTTTACTTGGTACTAGCGGCCCGTCCCGGCTTCGCGCGTCAGGATTTTTTTTTAACGTTTTGGGATAATAAATATAGCCCATGTTAGTCAGTGATAATGTAGCTTTCTATCGGCGTTTAAGTTTATTCGTTAGATACAACAATACAAATCCTTCCTCTTTGTAATATTAGTATAGATAACATCAGCTAACTGGCAGTGAAAGTCCAGTCAAAATCCGGTCCAGAGATCACCCGGTACAATCGGACAGGCAGACAGATTAAATAGCATTTTCTTATTTATATACTTTTATTATGTTATGACATTTCAATTTTATTTATTTGTTTTTTCTGTACTTCATTTTTTGTTGCTATTAATTACTTGACTTGGATTCATCCGCCATATTTATCACTGTCATCATTCATTATTATTTATAATGTGTATTTATTGAATTTGCCCTTGCTATTAATTACTTGACACTGGCTGAAATACTCGCTAAACGCAGGTGGAGCCATTCCTCATCTTATTCCATTAAATATCATCATTTCACTCATTTCGTAAAAAAAGAAGAAGAATTACTTGACATGTTAATGCAAGTAATTCTTCTAATACATCATTATCACGCCTGTATTCCCCGAAGGGGTAGGCAGAGGTGCACTGTAGTGCACCCACACTTCGCCGATGTATTTTGGTCCCAATGTAATAGGGGGCGAGCCTATTGCCATTATACCGGGCACATTCCCCCTCAATACGAAACTTGGGCCATAGTCCACCACGCTGGCCCAGTGCGGGTTGGTGAACTTCACACGCTTTTCTATAGACGTGCGTGCAGGTTTCCTCGCGATGTTTTCCTTCACCGTTCAGCAAGTGGTATTCATTGTTGAAAATGACATTCGCACATGAAAATTATCTCAGAGGTGCGGGCCTGTGATTTGAACTTGCACCCCTTACGTTCAAGGCGGGCGTTCTTGCCCACGAGGCTACCACTGCTTCTAGTTTCAACCAATACAAAATCCAACTTCTTCTTTTACCAAATGAAATAGATGATGAAATGTATTGGAGTAGCGGGTATTTATATATATATAAATACCCGCTATTTCATTTGGTAAAAGAAGTTGGATTTTGTATTGGTTGGCACTAGGTATTACTCGAGCGTGTGTTGACGCGCGAGTGGGCTCAGGGATTTTAGAGGTAGGTGGTCCTAAATTGGAACGGTGAAGTAATAGCTTCAAAGGGAATATTGAGATGGACTTATTTAAACTGAGGACACCGCTTTTAAGCGACACACGGATTATATAAACGTCCAACAATTATATTCATGGCATTAAAAATATATTTTTACAATTAATTTTATTACTTTAGAGTACATTTTTAAAACAAATCAAATTAATTCTCTCGCTCTAGTACATGTTGGGCGTGATACTAATGCTATCCAAACTACACGTCCGTATGTATCGATCAATTGAATGAAACTAGGGCGTTTTTGTTTGAGCTCAGTTTTGAGCTTACCGCGGTTTTTTTTTCGAAACGAGCTTTGGAATACCCCTCGCAGACCCGTTCCGTATTTGAATTCTGAAGAGTATTGAGCTTACACTGGCTTTTGTATAACTCCACCGGAGCACCGATAATAGTGTTTTGAAAGCTATTGCAGAATTACTTTGTGGGTTAAAGGAGGCCATCTGTTCATAGTTTTGATTCATAATAAATCACTTAATGAAGATTGACAGTTAATTTTATTTTTCAAGCACACTGGGGTGTCAAATGTCACGCATTATTATGTTTGCCAATACCAAAACAAACCTTGTGTAAATATTCATAAAGTTTAAATTTCTGCGGTAAAAGTCACACCTTTACGCGTCAAAACTTGCTTGCGCTGGTAATGTCATTTTGTTGAAGAATTAAATCTGCCATCTTTATCACTGTCATCATACATTTTTAGGGTTCCGTACGCAAAGGGTAAAACGGAAACCCTATTAATGAGACTTCGCTGTTCGTCCGTCCGTCCGTCTGTCAAGCTGTCTGCCAGGCTATCAAGTATCTCATGAACCGTGATAGTTAGACAGTTGAAATTTTCACAGATTATGTATTTCTGTTGCCACTATAACAACAAATACTAAAAAATAGATAAAATAAATATTTAAGGGGGCAAACAACAAACGTGATTTTTTTGCTCGATTGTATAGATAATGGTACGGATCCTTTGGTGCGTGAGTCCGACTCGCACTTGGCCGGTTTTATTTATATTGTGTATTTATTGAATTTGTCCTTGCTATTTAATTACTCGAGATTGCCATAAATACCGCTAATCGTAGATGCAGGCATTCCTGATCTTATTCCATCAAAATATTATCATTTTACTCATTTCATAATAAAATAAAGAAGAAAGAACTAATCTATGAGTCAATAATGGTCGTTTTGTATTGGCAAACACTTTTAATCAAAAACAGTTCTCAACACCCCGCTATAAGACTGATAATGCAAATAGCCAGTCTCCATAATCGCGGCAGGTAAACCCTTAATGGGCTGTTTAAATTCCATTGTGTCGGTGATAACGAAAGCAATAAAATTGGCTTTGCAGACGTCAAACGGTATGGTAATGGAAGGAGACCTCTTTTATATTCCAACCACGGTACCGATATTTCACGGGCGGGATCGGCGCGGATTCAGATAGAGCCTGTTTTATAGTAGAGAAAGAGATTTTGTTTTCATCATCATCATACCTTAAGCTGTACTGGCAGAGCGAATTAACACGTTCGCTGCGTTATGAGGTCATATTGTCTCATGACGAGGACCTCTATGAGTCAATATAACCTCGTGACGCACCAATTGAAAATACACTAAAAATCCTTACACAGCGAGCGTGGTAACTTGATTCATTTTGGAAAATGTACTCAGTCTGGCAGTATCCAAACAAAAGTTACGAGGGTTCAAAAATACGAAAAATCGTTTCGAGAAAAGGTAAGTAGTGCCCTTGCGCTTCGCTTGGCTCGTCTTGACGGAAGCACTACCGTGCCCCCAGATTGTTCAAAATAACATGCCTGCAACTCTTGGTTATTTACCGTATATGAAATATTTTTATAAAGATACGTAACTTTATTTTTTTCTATAAAAAAAATAATATTTTTAAGCTTTGAAAAGCCTTGGTATGGTCAGTTAGGTAACTCACGCTGTGTTAATCTTTAGATTAAAGGGAGTTCAAAAGTAAAAGCTGATTTTAGACCTAAATATTGGTAGCGCAAGTATTGACGTGTCTGTCGGCGCAGGGCTAGTCCACTTTTCAGCTAATACCAAAACACATAGTATTAAGACACAGGGAAAGCACATTTTGTACGGAATTATCATCATAACACGAACGAACCAAAAAAATATAGTTATATACATTTATTTGGTAGAGAATACTTCAAAGGTGGTCCCATAAAAATAATAGTTTGAAGTCTTTGAATTGTAGAACTAAGCTCATTTTATTTTAATTATGGAAGCTCATTCCATGTAAATTTTCGAATTTCATACACCTGAGTGTAGGCAGATTGCGGTTTACATTTATACTGAGCGTTCCAGAACCTCGAACTTTCCAAGCTTAGTTCCAAACTAAGCCCAATTTTATATATATTACGGTGCTTATTCCCCGCACGTAGATATTGTTTAACGCACTTTTTATTTGATTGATTTTAAGCGATTATGATTTTTTCTTACCTGTAATAAGGTTGAGAATGTCGTCACATTTTCTGTTCTATTTAATCATTTCTCAAAATCTTTTCTGTCGTGGTTTTTGGAACTTTACCCGCGGTATTAGGATGTTGCAACTAGTTTTATATATTTAATTATTTTGAATATAAAATGCACTGTAATTCTAATTTTTTTTAAAGTATATTGTTTTCTTATATTTACAATGCTCCACATGCTCCGTACATGCAAATCGTTGCATAAAAAGTCCCCATATTATCTAAAATTCAATAGTGAATCTAGTTAATGTGAAAATACGGCGGCTACGGAGTTCCTATGAATTATCTTGTAAGCTGAGAAGTGTATAATAAAAACTGAAATTATATTAAACAAAAAGGACGGTGAAGGGAAACATCGTGAGGAAACCTGCAGGTCTATACAAAGGCGTGTGAAGTTCACCAACCCGCACTGGGCCAGCGTGGTGGACTATGGCCCAAATCTCCTTCGTATTTAGGAAGAATATGCCGGTATAATGGCAATAGGCTCGCCCCCTATTGCATTGGAACCAAAATACATCGGCGAAGTGTGGGCGCACTACAGTGCACCTCTGTCTACTCCTTCAGGGAATACAGGCGTGATAATTTATTGTATTGTATAAAAAGGGCATACTGAAAATGTACAGCAGTTCTTCAACACTTAATTTTTCAGGGTTAATTGCGCGTTCCTGCATTTGAAATTCATTGGAGTCGGCCATGTTGGGTCCACGGGGACTTTTCGTAATGAACACTAGGATTACTTGTTATACTGCTAGTTCATCCTTAATTATAAGATACGGAACCCGTGACATCTTATGCGTGGTAATAAGGAACCCTAATTATCCGGAACAATAAAAGTAGCCTAAATTACTCCTTTTAACATCAACATACAGCTATAAGTCTCGTGAAAATCTGTGCAGCCGTTTGGGAGATTACCCGGAAAAATAACACCACCCGTAATTAATGCATTTCGACGGACACTTTTTCAATATACAGATGATTCTCCTTACCTCTACCCTCCATAGTTAAAAGCATACTCAAGCGGTTGTTCCTTGCCATTAGTGTAAAAATTGCACTAACACATTAAATTCTTGCAACCCACGGCGTTTTTCCGTTCCCACTTTGGCATCGGGCCAAATGGCATTGGTTTTAAATTTTTAACTCATCCGAGGTGAGGCGGACCGAATTGATGGCAACATTAATATTTCATTTGCATGTACGAGACGGAAAACTATGGTGCTAATGCTTTTCGGGTTGCCAGTATTTGAGCACGTCCGCATATTTTTGTATGTCGAGGGCTGTTTGACATAAGATATTTTTTTTTGGCGATATTCACATAAATGGCAAGTGGCAAAGCAGTGGTAGCCGAGTGGTCGAACGCACGCCTTGCAATCAAAGTGTGCAGATTCAAACCCCGGCATGCACCTCTGGGATTTATGTGCGAATCTCATTTTTATCCGAGATTATCACTAGCTATGAAACGGTGAAGGAAAACATTGTGAGGAAACCTGCACGTCTGAAGGAACTTGACTAATTCTCGATAGATGTGTGAAGTCTGCCAACCCGCACTGGGCCAGCGTGGTGGACTATGGCCTGAATCCCCCTCGCATTGAGTGGAGGCCCGTGCCCAGCAGTGGGACGTTAAAAATAGGGCTGTTATTTGTTTTGTTTGTTTATTGTCATACGTACATATTTGGAATCAGCTAATTTTTCTGCTTCGTATGATTATGGATTTTGGGCTATGGGTTAGCTCATCTGTAAAGATAAAAAAAATAATGGTAAAAGAAACTTTTTAAACACAAGCTTTTATTTTATTGCCCTTAGTTTTCGTGTTCTCCTCAGCAAGCCCTCTCTTTTGATATCCATACTGTGGTAGTGCAAAAAAATAACTATTCCGCCATCTTGGAAGATCCGCCATATTGGAATTAGAATGACGTCACATAGCTAACCATGCATTGTCATCCAAAATAAGCGTGTATACCAAATTTCAGCTCAATCGGTTAAAGATAACCGATTTGAAATCCAGTTGCAAGATTCCACCCGGACATACATTGCAAGTTAATTTAAAGCTTGTAATAAATAGCGCTTAAGTCAAACAGCCTAGTGTAGCGACCTCTATAAACTCTCTCCGAAAACAGAATTACTACATTACGCCTATAGATGGCGCTGAAATCTACGCTGCATGTAAATAACGTGCTATATACAATCCTGAATCGCTGAATGATTTTGCTGTATGTTATTTTGTTTAGCATTGTAAGCCTCGTCGATAGAACGGCCGCCTTGAACGTAAGGGGTGCAAGTTCAAATCCCAATCTGCACCATTTTCATGTGCGAATGTAATTTTCAATAATGATTACCACTTGCTGAACGGTGACGGAAAACATCGTGACGAAACATGCATGTCTATAGATAGGCGTGTGAAGTTCACCAACCCGCACTGGGCCAGCACAACTATGTCCCAAAATCTTCCTCGTGTTGAGGGAGAATGTGCCCGGTATAATGGCAATAGGCTCGCCCCTGATTACATTGGGATCAAAACATCGGCGAAGTGTGGGCGCACCAGTACACCTCTGTCTTCCCTTTTGGGGATGTATTTATTATTTTGTTACATAATTTGCACAATTGCATAATTAATTAAGTTAATTTGTCTAAACATTGGCGTTTATAAGACAAACCAAAAGTATTTTCGACCTTATCAACACAAAGTACACAGCGCTGCGAAAATATTTGCACAGAAAAAGGGATTAACAAAACATCCTAGTTTGTAGATGCTCCGAATCTGGTATTCTGTTGTATAAAGAGTCTTTTGTGTACCGAAAAAAGTGGGTCACCCTATCCCACTGTGCACTGCACAGTGCATGAAAACGGAACAATTTGATGTCGATTTTTTTTTAAGTTTATGAGATTTTATCATGAACAATGTTTTTCGTATAGTAATAAGGAGCCGGCATAAGGAACCCGCGCTGTGGTAAATTATCCGCCATATTAGTTTTCTTCTTTTTTTACGAAATGAGTGAAATGATGATATTTTGATGGAATGAGATGAGGAATGCCTGCACCTGGGTCTAGCGGTATTTATGGCAATGTCGAGTAATTATAGCAAGGACAAATTCATATTATTGTTGATTGTTTATATTGTTTGACACTTACGTACGGACTTGATCTTAGGACTAAGATGGCGGATCTCATATAAACCATTATTGCCAACCTTAAAAAAAACGCCGCAGAGCATTACGAAGAGTGGGGTCTTTAAGGGTTCTCTATCTACTCTGAGGTTTTTCGTGACAGCTTAAATTCATTTTAATCATAGAGTAAAACGGAGATGTCCTGCGGCAAACTTTTCTGACATATATCTAACATCCGCCAATACTTATTATTTATTACATCTTAGGAAGACTATCAGCTACACATATAAAACATAGACAATTAATATAGTGATCAGAGAGCCATTTAAAAGTCTCCACAGGTAGAAATGTGTGAAAATATCTATAAATAAGAGAAAAAGAGCACCGACACCATTATACACTAAAACTTAAAACAACACTTGTAAGGTAGAAAATCAAAAATTAAAAATAAGTAACAAAATAAGACCTGTATAAACACTTTACGGCAAAAAAACTTATAAAACGAATTTACAGCTTACATAGCACTCTGATTAGCAGTTACTTGTTTAGTTAACACTGTTAAAAACATATGATTCAGCTTATGCCTAATGTAAGACACACTGCTACCCGATATATCAACATCATTTTTATGTGACAACTTATTATATTCAGCACAGGCGCCATATATGAAGCTATTACGGCGGTAATTAGTACATACCAGAGGTAAAGAAAAGAAAGGTTTTTTACGGGATCCACGTCGAGTAGTAATAATATTGAGCTTATTCAATAAGTTACAGTTACAGTAATATAGTTTCCTGATCAAGTAAATACCTAAGGTATCAAACAATATACTACAGGTAACTACAATGAAGGATATCAGATAAACGTAACAAAAATTGGCGCAGAGCCATACGCAGGGTGGAGTCAAATTTTTTTATTTTATTGTGTAGCCCAAAAAGCACTATCAAATAGTCAGATTCTACCACCGGTGCTGCTGCTTCCACTGAGAAGAGCCGGTAAGAAACTCAATGGTTACTCTTTTCAAAATCATAATTGCGAGTAATACATTCTCAGGAGCAGCAATGCCATGAGAGCAGACAACACCTTTGCCACAATACTAGAGAAGAATTGTTAGTCGATATGGCTTCTCTGGTTACTTTGTTCTCTAGTTGAAATGACGTTGACAATGCGAGCGAGTTTTGACTATTAGTAGCGTGTATTTTAACCACAGAAATTCAATCTTTATGTATATTGCCACAGAGTTCGTTTTGTTATTGGCAAATATTTTGAAGTGCGAGTTTCGACGCATTTTTTTTTTCTCTGGAATATGCACTTACGCATACTACTCAAGCAGTGGTAGCCGAGTGGTCGAACGCACGCCTTGCAATCAAAGTGTGCAAGTTCAAACCCCGGCTCGCACCTCTGGCTTTATGCGCGAATCTCATTTTTATCCGAGATTATCACTTGCTATGAAACGGAAAAAAAAACATCGCGAGGAAACCTGCACGACTGAGGGAACTTGACTAGTTCTCGATAGATGTGTGAAGTCTGCCAAACCACACTGGACTATGACCTGAATCCCCCTCGCATTGAGGGGAGGCCCGAGCCCAGCAGTGGGACGTTAAAATGGCTGTAGTTATACCGCTCAATCCTGGGAGAGAGTTTTGACACACTTGTGTGTCCGAGGCTAAAGTCATCAAAGCTGGCGGGCGGTATCCAATTAGCGAGGCTTTGTGTCCTGCCGACCGCCTGTCGCCTTGTCACAGCATCCGGTTTACAGATAGTAGTGGGAACAAGCGATTATCATACACCATCACGACTGTATTTATCGAAGGGGTAAGCAGAGGAGGGCATTTTCCTGTCCTCTTTAGCCAAAGACCATTTAATCCCAATTTAAATAACACAGCTATATATGTCAATGCATACATGCAAATATATATAAAATTGTAATGTTTGTAATGTCAAAATAACAGGTTTTAGGGTTCCATACTCAAAGGGTAAAACGGGAACCCTAGTACTAAGACTTTGCTATCCGTCCGTCCGTCCGTCTCTCACCAGGCTGTATCTCATGAACCATGATAGTTAGAGAGTTGAAATTTTCACAGATGATGTATTTCTGTTGCCGCTATAACAAAAAATACTAAAAACTGAATAAAATAAATATATAAGGGGACTCCCATACAACAAACGTAATATTTTTGCCTTTTTATTGACAATGGTACGGAACCCTTCGTGCGCGAGTCCGGCTCGCACTTGGCCGGTTTTTTTACTACATGTTTATCGAGGAGTGAAAGGCTATTTGACTCAAGTGACATTTTGTTATCTTTACAGGAGAGCATACTCATTCGACGCAGAAAAAATCGCTATAATAATATAAAATATGAATTGGAATTGGAATGGAATTGAAATGGAGCCGTTCATCATCTTATTGCATTCAATTTTATACAATTGTAGGGTTCCATAACCAAAGGACAAAACGGGAACCCTATTACTAAGACTTCGCTGTCCGTCAGTCCGTCTGTCTGTCATCAGGCTGTATCTCATGAACCGTTTTATTTAGACAATTGAAATTATCACAGATTATGTATTTCTGTTGCCGCTATACAAAAAATACTAAAAAACAGAATAATGTAAATATTTAAGGGGGCTTCCATACAACAAACGTGATTTTTAGCTCGTATTTATAGATAATGGTACGGAACGCTTCGTGCGCGAGTCCGACTCGCACTTGGCCAGTTTTGTTTAAAGACCGGCCAAGTGCGCTACAATATTAAATAATAATAAGTATTGAAACAACATTACTTTAAGTCGTGATGGTAAGGTCTCTGATAAAAGAATCGTTTCTCTTACAGAAAGATTAGTATCCTTGCTTTCATTCACTAAATTTTAAGCCAGCTTAGCTAGAATAGCGTTGGATTCACGACCTGGAAATTCATTTTGCTGTGAACGCTTGACCGTGGTTAGCTAGATAACATGTTGTTACAGCGTCGTGATGTGTTCAGTACGAGCAAGTCACATGTACAAGTAACCTCTATCTATCTATCTATCAGCCAGGGACGTCCACTGATAGACAAAGGCCTCCCCCATAGATCGCCACAAATTACGGTCTTGGGCTTTATGCGCCAACCGACTCCCAGCAACCCTGATGAGGTCGTCCGTCCACCTGGTCGGGGGTCATCCCACGTTTTGCTCCCCTGTTCGTGGCCACCACTCTAGGACTTTGATGCCCCAACGGCCATCCGTTCTCCGGGCAATGTGTCCGACCCATTGCCACTTCACATGTAACTTAGCTATGTAAAAAAACCGGCCAAGTGCGAGTCGGATTCGCGCACGAAAGGGTCCGTGCCATTATTTATAAAAACGGCAAAATAATAATGTGTGTTGTATGGAAGCCCCCCGTAAATATATGTTTAATTTTAATTTCATTATTTATTTTAATATGAAATATACCTACAACTAAATATTCGGAGTCATCCGCCATCTTTATCACTGTCATTATCCATTTTTATTTATAATGTGTATTTATTGAATTTGTACTTGCTATTAATTACTTGACATTGGCGAAATACTCGCGCTAGTCGCAGGTGATGCCATTCCTCATCTTATTCCATTAAATATCATCATTTCGCTCATTTCGTTAAAAAAAAAAAAAAAAAAAACTAAATATTCTGTGAATATTTCAAGTGTCTACCTGTTGCCGTTATCTATATCGAGCAAAAAATCACGTTTGTTGTATGGAAGCCTCCTTATATATTTATTTTATTCTATTTATTAGTATGTGTTGTCATAGCGGCAAGAGAAATACATCATCTATGAAAATTTCAACTGTCTAACTATCACGGTTCATGAGATACAGTCTGGTGACAGACGGACAGACGAACGGACAGCGGAGTCTTAGTAATCCGTTTACCCTTTGGGTACGGAACTCTAAAAACGAACAAGTGTGATTTGGACTTGCATACAGAGGGTTCCGTACAAACTTGTAGGTATTTTACACCAGATTTAATACACTATACAATAACACCACTATTTCAGAAATCCATAAGTCCTTAATTAAAATACAAAAAATCGATGGTGTATCTTTATTTTTTTTCGTCGTAGGCAGACGACACATGGACCAATCGACGCGGTATATTTTACAAGCTTTATATTAGCTTGCAACGCATGTATGTCCGGGTGGAATCTTGCAACTTAATTTTAAATCAGTTATCTTTAACCGATTGAGCTGAAATTTGGTATACACGCTTACTTTGGATGACAATGCATGCTTAGCTATATGACGTCATTCTAATTCCAATATGGCGGATCATCCAAGACGGCGGAATAGTTATTTTTTCTGCACTACCACAGTATGGGTATCAAATGAAAGGGCTTGCTGAGGAGAATACGATAACTAACTGAAAGCTTGTTTTTAAAAAGATTTTTACCATTATTTTTTTGTGATCAATTCTATATTATTATGTCACTTAGACTAATTATCGAGATAGGACATTTCCGCTTTCTACCATCGATAAGCAAGTGAACTAAACAGTGGTGAACACACATTACGCTCGTATCTGTATCATTGGGAATATCAGTCGGCCCGCATGCCGGGTCCGGGCGATACCAGCCCCCAATTCGGTTACCGAAATTGCTGCCAATAGCTACATTCGCGTACCCATAGTATCGAACTACCTAATATATATATATATATATATAAATGTAGATAGGTAGGTACTTCTTGATAGAACGAGTCGTGAACAGTTCTTAGACTAGTTGTCCACGCGGCGGCCAACAGAAAAAAGAGCGCTCATCGTCGCTCCATCGTCTTATATACGGCGCACGTGGATTCCAGCCGAGACTCTGTCAAAGCGTAACGTCAACGCTTTCGCCTCGTTGTCAAATCAGATGTCATACCATAGACCTCTCCGACATATATATATATATATACATAGCAGTGGTAGCCGAGTGGTCGAACGCAAATTTCAAACCCCGGCTCGCACCTCTGGGTTTATGTGCGAATCTCATTTTCATCCGAGATTATCACTTTCTATGAAACTGTCAACGAAAACATCGTGAAGAAACCTGCACGTCTGAGGGAACTTGACTAGTTCTCGATAGATGTGTGAAGTCTGCCAACCCGCACCGGGCCAGTGTGGTGGACTATGGCCTAAATCCCCCTCGCATTGCGGGGAGGTTCGTGCCCAGCAGTGGGACGTTAAAAGGGCTGTAGTAGTTAGTTAACTAATATATTTACACAAGCTGAGTCCGCTATTTAGGAACTTAAGAACCCTCATTACCCGGAACATAATATTACATTCACAAAGGCAAAATAATTCGTTAGCTCTAGTGAGTGAAAGGCGTAAAGCTTTAAACTGCATAATAGGTATTTAAACCTCTATTTTCAACTCATTAAAGTCGAATTTGGTGACTATTCTTTTATGTTAGAATGTTTTTCCTTCCATTTCGGTATCTAAAAATAAGGTGCTACGAGTATACTTCGACGCTACGGACTACGGAATGCGGGCGTAGCATCCTCGTAAAATTGTTTCTTTTATACAATCGCATAGCCCAGTTATTAAAACACCCGCCTTAAACACAAGGGGTACAGGTTCAAACGCCAGGCTCGCACCTCTGGGATTTTCGGACTTCACATGCCAATAACATATTCAACAATGATTACCACTTTCTGAACAGTGAAGAAATCCGCACGTCTTTAGAAAGGTGTGTAAAGTTCATCAGCTAGAATTTGGCCAGGGTGGTGGACTATGGTCCAAATCTCCCCCATATTAATAGGGAATGTGAACTCGCCCTCTATCATATTAGGTAATAAATTGGTGAAGCGGGTATTACGGGTATGATAATGTACAAAGCTTGCATGTACATATCTCCGTATCGTATTGCGAGATACGAATTAGGGCAGTAATAGCTGTGAATCGGTTACGGCCGCAGCTGCGATGAACGCAATTTGCATCTATATAGGATCGGCCGTATATCGAAAACGGGCGTAGGAAGCTAGTAATCCGGTATGTGGGTATCTTCACACCATTTAGTGTGCGAAGATACCCACAAATAAGTGCATTAAAGAAATTATTACACGTACAGTCAAGGTTAGAAAGGTTTGTCACCTTAAAGTCGACATTTGTTTGGATTAACTCACTCGCAAACTGGCGCGTCACCGCTCGCACCGTATTTTTTGCCATACCAAAATAAACTGTATTGACTCATAGACAAAGTACATTATTTAACTAAATTACACTGATAGTGCGAGGAATTATGATGCGTTGGGGCGTGGCTTGTATCACAGGAATTCAATCTTTATCCATATTGACACAGAATTCGTTTTGGTATGGTAAAATTTTTGACGCGCGATACAAAGGTGTACTCTATATTGTTTCTTAACATCATATCAAGTAAGTATAATCTCATCAAAGACATAAATTTGAAATGAGAGCCAAGTTCAATATAATAATATATGCCTTGGTTGTTGACTTCAACGACAAAAGAAGTGAGATCTAAATGGGTGCCAAGTTCAGTTCTGAAATTTATTTATAAGAACATAAAATATTTTATAACAACTTTAAATATTTTGAAATAAAACTATTTTACGGATTTTATCGCGTTTATTTACTATTTTATTTTCCCGACATTTTGGCTGCTTTACAGCAACCATGGTCACGGGGGGACTGAGGTTTTAGACGTCCTGATGTCATAGTTAATAACTGGGTACCCTCATATTTAGTTGTTGTTTGCGGTCCGATCCACGCAGAAAGTGCTTACGGTGTCTTGAGGTCTTGCAATGGTACACTTGGTTTTGGATTTAATCATATTAATTACTGGATCACAAGTTGGTGGTAAATAGTAAATAAACGCGATAAAATCCGTAAAATAGTTTTATTTCAATGTATAGTATAGTATAAATATAAGAAAATAACTTTAAATATTATTTATTCTTATCATCATTTGCCTTACCTTGTCCCATTATTTGGGGTCGGCGTAGTATGTCTTTTTCTTCCATTCATCTCGCTTTTCCGTCATACTGACATCCACTCAGATCCCATTCATATCGCCCTTTATACAGTCCATCCATCTTTTCTTGGGTCTTCCTCTCGCTCTATATCCGTCCACATTTATACTCATCACTCTTTTAGTCACATGATTCTCATCTCTTCTCATCACATGTCCAAACCATTCTAATCTCCTTCTTCTTACTTTTTCTGTTATGGGCGCCACTTTTATACTACCTCTGATATACACATTTCTCACCTTATCCATTCGCGTCACCCCACACATCCATCTCAACATTCGAATCTCGGCAGAGTGGAGACGTTTATTATTTATTCTTATAGCTTAGGATAATAAAGCCTATGGTCTGACTTGATTTTAAAAATTAAAAACAGACTATACAATTTTGATTTTCGTGTACTCTGCCTACCGCATTCGAGAATATAGTCGTGATGGTAAGTAAATATAATCAGTGATCTGGACAATTGTGTGATTAATCAATTAAAAACGATTCCGACAGTTGAACCCTGCATAAATAGTCGCATCAGAACTCTTGCGCTACATTTTCGCCAATACCAAAACGAACTGTATTATCTGAATGAAAAAGCTCATTTTTCAATGAACTCTCATCGATAACGTAAGCGAATATAGTCGTATATTCGCATAGATTTTCTAAAGACATTCAACCTTATCACTATTATAACAGAATACATTTTCAAATAAAGTCCAGTGAAGTCGCTCATGTCAGTATCTTCAGGACATTATAATTAATTAATTGAGATGCAATTAATTGGAATGTCAATATCACAAGAGGTGACAGAGATAGAGCATATTTTAAACATGGACGTATAAAAAAGGTCGAACTGTAATTCACTAACGAAAAGTGAAGCACCCAAAAGTGACTCGTTCAAACTATTTTGTAAGACAAGTGTATCACCACGAACTGTATAACACGTGATATGTTAAAAAATCCATTTTTTATACGTTTATCTTTTGAATGACTTCTATCTCTCTCTGGCTTACTAATACAGCCCTTTTAACGCCCCACTGCTGGGCACGGGCCTCCCCTCAATGCGAGGGGGATTCAGGCCATAGTCCACCACGCTGGCCCAGTGCGGGTTGGCAGACTTCACACATCTATCGAGAACTAGTTCCCTCAGACGTGCAGGTTTCCTCACGATGTTTTCCTTCACCGTTACATAGCAAGTGATAATCTAGGATGAAAATGAGATTCGCACATAAATCCTAGAGGTGCGAGCCGCGGTTTGAACCTGCACACTTTGATTTGCAAGACCACTCGGCTACTACTGCTACCACTCGGCTACCACTGAATGAATTCTATCTCTCTCTGGCTTACCGCTACGTATACTACTACTAACCTAAGCAAAAACATTGAAATACCCATCCCAAAACTAAAAACTCCAAATGCAAACTTTTTGCAACAAAAAACCCTTTGAAAAACCAGGAACTAGTCTGAAAAAACCATGAAAAAACCTTTACACATTAATTCCGCTACGAATTGCTGGCTCGTGACAGCGCGAGGCAAACAATATGAGAGCTGTACGCCACATATGAATTCCAGTTTAGGTGTATGGAGTGTTTGAACGGGCAAGTGGAATCGGAATCAGAAATTGTTTTATTCGTATAAACTAATACAGGCATTTATGAATCGCCAATAAACAAAAAATAATAATAGTATCTCTACTAAGCAGTGGTAGCCGAGTGGTCGAACGCACGCCTTGCAATCAAAGTGTGCAAGTTCAAACCCCGTTTGCACCTCTGAGTTTATGTGCGAATCTAATTTTTATCTGAGATTACCACTTGCTATGAAACGGTGAAGGAAAACATCGTGAGAAAACCTGCACGTCTATAAAAAGGCTTGTGAAGTTCACCCAGTTGAGGCAGAATGTGACCGGTATAATGGCTAAAGGTTCGCCCCCTATTACATTGGGACCAAAATACATCGGCGGACTGTGGGCGTACTGCAGTACGCTGCCTATCCCTTCGGGGAAAACAGGTGTCATCATGTATTTTTATTTTTATTTTTACACTTATAGAGAGTGTTCTTGACAGTTAAGTAAATGTATATATTCAAACGCAGCACAGTATGCAGCCGTTGCAACGAATTAGGGTTGTCCACTGACCAACCCTGATTGCAATCAAAATCATATCACTACATACACTGGTCTTGATTACATACTGAGATTCCTTTTAAATAAACATCGTACATCTATACCAATATTATAAAGAGGAATGATTTGTATTTTTGTATGTAACAAATAAACTCAAAAACTACTGGACCGATTTCAAAAATTATTTTACCGTTAGAAAGCTTTTTTTTTTTTGTTGACGGGGAGGAAATCTTCAGTACTTTCCGCAGCGTATGCCATGAAAGACATTTTACGGCTAAATTTTTTACACCTTGGGTTGGTTTTAGTAAAGATTTCTAAGGATCCTTAATTTTTTTCTAGTACTTCATATAGCCTATGTTACTCAGTGATAATGTAGCTTTCTAACAGTAAAAGAATTTTTGAAATCGGTCCAGTAGTTTTTAAGTTTATTCGTTACATACAAAAATACAAATCTTTCCTCTTTATAATATTAGTATAGATAGTATAGAAGTATAGACGAGATAAAGACACATAATCAATATACTCTGTGACCTAAGTCTAGTCTTAGCGTTCATGCTACAACTACTGAATAACTTAAAGAAGCTACTGAAGCTAGTCACTTAAAAACAAACCTCTTTGTACAATTTCAACGTGTTTTAATGATGACACTTGTGTGGTTCCGATTTGGATCATAGCCAAGGTTTTCTTCACTTAACAATTCCATGATAATTATTTCACTGTTCTGATCATTGATATTTGAATTCGTTTTAGAATTGTGGAACCTCTCTCATTTTAGCAGCCTTGGCATGCCCATATCAGGGGTTAAAAGGCGAATTGACACAAGCGCCATGTTGGGCGATATAGAGTCATATCGAGGGGTGAAAGACTTAAGCGACAATTTTGGACGTTATATTTGGAAACAACAATTTTTTCTGCGTCAAATGAGTATGCTCTCCTGTAAATTTAAAAAGATGTCGCTTAAGTCAAATAGCCTATCGCTTCGATATATATTGTTGGACACAGTGCACTTTTCTCCGTCTTTTTAGCAGAGTTTCGTGCAAAGTTAAGCTCAAGAGACGGAGGAAAATTCCTTGATTCCAATGATATATAGGTATAACTCAGGATATCGTGGACGGAACTCCGCACCAACGTATCGATACTCCGGGAGCTCGCCATCACGCAGCGTCTGTCGGCTGTAGTACAATCGCGCATTCTACGATACTTTGGGCATGTATCTAGACGAGATGGCGACTCCATAGAGCGGCTGGTAGTGCAGGGAAAGGTAGAAGGAACCAGATCGCGCAGCAGGTCAACTATGCGCTGGACTGACCAAGTGAAGTCCGCAGTGGGTAACTGGTCTGACTGCGCGAGACAGTCTGCCAACAAACAGCGATGGCGCGAGATCGTTCGGAGAGCTGTGTCCGCCCCAGCCACCGACGTGGATGCCTCGACGTGACCACGACCGCTCTGTGAAGAGCGAAACGAATGAGAAGAAGAAAAAGATATATCTCAATATCGCCTATTATGGCGCTTGAGCCACATCGCCTTTTATATCAGTTTAAACGTTAGGTGATGGTTTGGTTTAGTGGTTCGAGCGTAGGTTGCTTGATTCACTGTACCAGGTGGTTTCAGGTTCAAATCGCTTCAGAAGCAAATGGCCTTTTCGACATTTCGACTTTTGGACATTCGAGCTGAGGTGTCTTATTCAAACATCTCATTTCCATCATCAAAGTAAATACACATTTCGATTCAAAAATAAATATCAAAGTACAGTCGCGGGCAAAAAATGTTCATCAGATTTTAAATTCGATTTTATCTCAAAATGAGCTCAATAAGTGCTGCGAGGAGACATCTTTAAAAAAAAATACAGTCCAAGGCTATACATTTTTTGTTAAATACTTTTTAATTTTTTTTTTGGATTGTAATTTTTTATTTACATTAAAATATTTACATAGTCAACAATTTACTAATAATAATAAAAGTAAAAATTATATACCCCACAGTCCCCCATCATTGTCGGGCGGTAGGGTGCCCAGAACGCTGGCAGCATTACCACGTTGAATGGCAATGCTGATGTGCTGTGCGAAATAGTTTCCAGCGTTCTGATCACCGGATGTTTCGATCAGACGTTTCGCAATGACAATGGCTATAAATAGTATTTTAATTTGCGTTCAAACCTTTTTATAGCCTATTTTATATTCCGCATTTTGGCAAAGGTTAAGTTCAGACGTTTGGAAGTTTCACCGAAAAAAACCAGCAGGACAATAATAATAAAAAATGCATTTTCGTTATAGGTATTGTATATACTTTCAAAGGCATTTGGTAAAAAAGTGTTATATAATGATATTTCAAACAGACACCTCCATTTTATTTATTTATAAAGATAAAAATCTCATTTTCATTTGAGTTATTATTACCTGCTATGAAACGGTGAAGGAAAACATCGTGAGAAAACCTGCACGTCTGACGGAACTTGACTAGTTCTTAATAGATGTGTGCAGTCTGCCAACCCGCAACGGGCCAGCGTTGTGGACTATGGCCAAATCCCCCTCGTATTGAGGGGAGGCCCGTGCCCAGCAGTGGCACGATAAAAGGGCTAGAGTGTGTATTAAGTATGTATAAGTCTTAAGTATACATAAGGTAGCAAACGCGTTCAGTACGCAACTGTACATGAAACGTAGTAAGTATAGATAAGGTAGCAAATGCTTTCAGTACGCGACTGTACATGAAACTTAGTAAATATAGATAAGGTAGCAAACGCTTTCAGTACGCGACTGTACATGAAAATCAATTTGTAACGATCCCTACGAGTGTACTCGACAGTCTCGATCGTATTAATCGTCTTATCGGAATCGAATCGATTACTTTTGCGAGTGTTAAGCAAATTGAATAAGTTTGGACAAGATATCTGTCGAGCCCTGCGCACACTGGGGCATCTAAACACATGTTTAATACCAAAACGAACTGTATTTACTCAGAGAAAAAAAATACGTAACGTAGTAATGAAATTTCAATGGAATAAGATAAGGAATGGCTGCAGCTGGCATTATCGGGATCTATGTCAATTCAATAAATACACATTATAAATAAAAAAATATGGTAAAAAAACTTTTAAAAACAAGCTTTTATATAATTGCCCTTAGTTTTCGTGTTCTCCTCAGCAAGCCCTTTCATTTGATACCCATACTGTGGTAGTGCAGAAATAATAAATATGCCGCCTTCTTGGATGACCCGCCATATTGGAATTAGAATGACGTCACATAGCTAATACATTGTCATCCAAAACAAGCGTGTATACCAAATTTCAGCTCAATCGGATAAAGATACCTGATTTAAAATTCAGTTACAAGATTCAACCCGGACGTACATTGCAAGTTAATATAAAGCATGTAATAATAGTTTAAAAAAAAACTTTTTAAAAACTAGCTTTTATTTAATTGCCCTTACTTTTTGTGTTCCTCTCAGCAAGCGGCAAGCACTTTTATTTGATACCCATACTGTGGTACTGCGAAAAAATAACTATTCCGCCATCTTGGATGATCCGTCATATTGGAATTAGAATGACGTCACATAGATAAGCATGCATTGTCATCCAAAGTAAGCGTGTATACCAAATTTCTCAAAAAAGCTCAATCGGTTAAAGATAACTGATTTAAAATTCATTTGCAAGATTCCACCAGGACATACATACGTTGCAAGCTAATATAAAGCTTGTAAAATGGTTGATAATAGCGTCAAAGATGGCGAATGAAAAATTGTATTGGCTAGAAAATGTTCATTCTTCAACGAAATTAAATTGAAGCTACGAGCTAATTATGACCCTTTGGGGCGTGGTTTTTACCACAGAAAATCTTTAGGCATATTTACATACAGTTCGTTTTTGGTATTAGCAAATAGTTTATCGCGCGAGTTTTCATGCCCAAGTATGTTCAGGGCTATATTTGAAATGTTTGATTTCGTCTTGATACAAGAATTGCTTGAATTTAAATTAGAAAACGGCAAATTAGTTTTTACTTATAGATGGGTTGACGATTCTATGATGACTAGTGTAGGAGGAGACGAGTTCAATTTCCGTCAATGCTAGGATACATACATACATCATCACGCCTGTATTCCCTGAAGTGGTAGGCAGAAGTTCACTGCAGTGCTCCCACACTTCACTGATGGACTTTGGTCCTAATTTAATAGGAGGTGTCCCTATTGCCATTATAACGAGCACATTCCCAATACGAGGGAGATTTGGGCCATAATCCACCACGCTGGCCCAGTGCGGGTTGGTGAACTTCACACGCCTTTCTGCAGGTTACCTGATGAGGTTTTCCTTTACCGTTCAGCAAGTGGTAATATTTATTGAAAATTAAATTCATATGAAAATCTCAGAGATGCTGGCCCGGAAACATACACATCAAAGGCGGGCCTTCTTCCTACTAGGTTACCACTATTTTATAGCCCTTTCAATGTGTCCAAAAGCCCCATATTTTGTTTAAAACATTGTTTCCGACACCCTGTATGTCCTTCAACATTCCCATTTCCCACAATGTGCACGACCACATGATTGAGACGAAATAGCGCGTGAAACAGGGAGGCTTCGAGTGACCGCGGAAATCCGGGCAAAGGCTCGCCCTAGCCATAAAGCACTACGCATACAGACGCGTCAGAACACGCGTGACAATTCACATCTTTAAAAGTATGGAGACCTAACTCATTATTTAACAAAATGTCTAACGTGACCATAACTTACTCGCGATGTCAACGTGAGTAAGTTATGGTCACGTCGATTTCACTGCACAAATGTAATCTTTATAAATATTACAAGTTTAAATAATACAATAGCAGTGGTAGCCGAGTGGATAGCAGTGGTAGCCGAGTGGTCGAACGCACGCTTTGCAATCAAAGTGCGCAGGTTCTATCCCCGGCTCGCACCTCTGGGTTCCATGTGCGAATCTCATTTTCATCTGAGATTATCACTTGCTAAGAAACGGTGACGGAAAACATCGTGAGGAAACCTGTGTGCCCGGTATAATGGCAATAGGCTCGCCCCCTATTACATTGGGACCAAAATACATTGGCGAAGTGTGGGCGCACTGCAGTGCACCTCTGCCTACCCCTTCGGGGAATACAGGCGTGATGATGTATAAATAATACAACGTTCATTTACAAAAGAGGTCAAGTTAATCCGCTTGCCTTAGTGTGTGCAAGGTGTATACGGCATTATTTTTTTCCTTTCATTGGCCGAACAATACGGATCATAAACTTTTATCGCGAAAAACCGGTGGTACCGTCGTTAAACCGGAGGATTATTAGTCGACTGTTTTCCTGGATTTTGTGTTGTTAATTTGTTGATGAAAGAACATTTAAGTTCGGTTTAAACAATGAAATTTAAAATCCAAATTAAAATTGAAATGGAAACTGAAATCAAAACCGGAACTGAAACCGAAACCAAAACCATACCTGAAACTATAATTGAAACAGAAGTAAAACTCAATCTAAAACCAGAAGAATCAGAAATATTTTATTCAATTTAACCTATACAGTCACTTATGAATCGTCATCATCATCATCATCACGCCTGTATTCCCCGAAGGGGTAGGCAGAGGTGCACTGCAGTGCGCCCACACTTCGCCGATGTATTTTGGTCCCAATGTAATAGGGGGCGAGCCTATTGCCATTATACCGGGCACACAGGTTTCCTCACGATGTTTTCCGTCACCGTTTCTTAGCAAGTGATAATCTCAGATGAAAATGAGATTCGCACATGGAACTCAGAGGTGCGAGCCGGGGATAGAACCTGCGCACTTTGATTGCAAAGCGTGCGTTCGACCACTCGGCTACCACTGCTACTTATGAATCGTCAATATACAAAAAGTAACAATAGTATTTCTACCATTCGGAATGCATTTCCTATGGAAAAGAACAGGCTAGAAACTCCATGGTTGTTCTTTTCCAATAAGGATTTACATTTTTAAATAAGTAAATACCGAAACCAAAACTGAAAACAAAACCGAAACTGGAATCCAAACCGAAACCGATACCTTCTGTATCCAATTTTGAATTGAATTAAAAATAAGTTCGAATCAATTTAAAACAGGATTACAACCCTTAATTACGAAAAAGTAAAATAGTTATTTGGTTTTTGGCTTATGTCCAATTAAAATTTTCAAGAAACTGTTTTGCTGAGAGACGTTGAATTTTAATAACACTAACAAAACTATTTTCTATATAAAAATTAATGACTTACGACTCGTCAATCGTAACCTAATAACGGATCGTTGCTTTCAACGTTATCGTAGTTTAAGGTGTAGTTAGTAAATCATCAAAATATGGTGTAACCCGCCATCTTATGGTACCAATCCCTCCCTTTCACGGATTAGTGATGAAAGCACTCAAGATTTTATTTTTGGCCGATTCTTTCATGTCGTTAAACCTTATACGTGGTCCTTACGTCGATACCCATGCCTTGAGAGTGAGTATGGAAAAATAGGGTACAGGATATCTTCACACGGTAAAGCGGGCTGCCTGAATTAAAGGTATTACAGGTTTTAGAATGTACAAGATACTTTATCTACACAAATCAATAAAATTATAGTGTGTCGATTTGTAACCTTGTAGGTACGTAGTCCTTACGTGGATACCCACGCGTGGAGAGTGACTATGGAAAAATAGGGATCAGGACACGGTAAAGATACTTAATCAATACAAATAAATTAAATTTAAGTGTTAGTTTGTAATGTAGTCCCGTTAGAATCAGTCTAGCCGTTTAGAAGCTTTGGTAGTAAACAAAAAAAAACTAATTATCATGATGTGCATTGAATAAACAGCTGTTATGTTAAACAGCTGTTTATTCAATGCACATCATGATAATTAGTTTTTTTTTTGTTTACTACCAAAGCTTCTAAACGGCTAGACTGATTCCAACGGGACTTTCACTGGCAGATAGCTGATGTTACATAGAATAACTCAGGCTATTTTTTTATTTTCGAAGAAGAATAAGGGAGTAAAATAAAACTTTTATTTTGGGTCATTAGGGGTGCTTAAAATCCACGTAGACTAATTCGTGGTCTCAATGAGTAAAACATCCTCATGTTTTATTACTTGCTCTACAATTATTGAATACCATTATAAATTATAGCCTACCTATATGTTATTCAGATGTATAACTAACAATACTGCAAAGTTTCATCAAAATCCTTTCAGTAGTTTTTGCGTGACAGAGTAACAAACATCCTCACAAACTTTCACATTTACAATATTACTAGCTGGTGCGCGCGGCTTCATCCGCGTGGTTGTCGGTTATCGCGACCAAAAGTAATCATGAAATTTTTGCCAACGTCATCACACAAAAACTTTCATCCCCTATTTCAACCCCTACAACCCTGTTTCGAATTTAGCCTATGTCCTTTCTCAGGCTTTCGAATATCTCTGCACCAAATTTCATTCAAATCGGTTTAGTAGTTTAGGCGTGATTGCGTAACACACAGACAGAGTTACTTTCGCATTTATAATATTATATATAGTAAGAATAGTAGGATAATGTGCCTGTATCGAATGGGAAGAAGTATAACTACTTGTTAAGCGAAATTTGTCAACAATTTGAGAAGCAATCTAAGTCGCCGTGAAGCTATGCGAGCGAAGCATTACTATTAAGGTCGGAATCCGGAACATTCCCGATACGAATATTCATGCATTTTGGACATATAATAAACTAGCTGTACCAGCGATTTTAGGAAAAAAAAGTAGCCAAGCTTACTCATTGTAATATCAGCTATCTGCCAGTGAAAGTCACATCAAAATTGGTCAAGCCGTTTGGGAGTTTACCTCAAACAAAAATGTTTAAAATTGCGTTTTCGTTATAAACGAATTAAAATTATATTATTAAAATGACGAAATTTGGCAAGAAGTGATGTCTTATAGCAAGTAAAGAAAAAGTCTGTAAATTTCTAACCAGTTAGAACACATATGTTTACAAAATTTTGTAAATAATTGTTGTTTAGTTGATATTACGGGTCGTGAATTTAGTAAAAAGCTGTTTTGAGACGCGGCATTTATTACACAAATTCAACCTTATTCTCATATAGAAATAGAGTGCAATTTTCATAAAACGTCAAGTTGTCCGCTCGGCTGAGTGAGTGCTGGGCCAGACAGTGAATGCCAAACATAATAGCTATTCCCCTGTAGTCCATACCTTAACATTCATCCAACGTTTGATCAAACGGTTGGCAAAGGAATCTCTGTCTTACAAACATTTGTACCAAACTTGTATGTGGTGGGAGTAAAGTCCCGGATACACTGGGATGTCACAAGACACGCGTCAAAATATTTGCCAATACCTAAATGGACTCAAAGGCAATATACATAAAGATAGAATTTCTGTGGTCAAAGCCAAGCTCCCACGCGTTAAGTCACTCATGCTGTCTAGGAAATAAAGTTGAAGAATAAAGTTTTTTTATGAGTGAATACAGTTTGGTAATCTCTCATCTTTATCAAATTCATCATAATTTTTTTATTTATTGAATTTGTCCTACTGTTAATTACTCGAATAAGTCGTGTGGGTTCCAAGACAATTCAGCTTTTCCCCGGGACTCGCCGAGGGTTAAAACCTCGGTGTCTTCAAAGGACACCGCTGTCGATCCTGGCTTA
This sequence comes from Ptilodon capucinus, assembly GCA_914767695.1. Taxonomy (NCBI): domain Eukaryota; kingdom Metazoa; phylum Arthropoda; class Insecta; order Lepidoptera; family Notodontidae; genus Ptilodon; species Ptilodon capucinus. Next base: position 2,217,147 of record OU611830.1, on the reverse strand, counting down.
CAGGAGTAACAGTGGTGGCAATGTGTGGCGCGTAGAGTTCCAAAAAAAAAAAACATAAATACTCGCTAATCGCAGGTGCAGCCCATTCCTCATTTTATTCCATTAAAATTTCATCATTTCATTCGCAAAAAAAATTGTTTGCAAAAAAAAAAAATCGTTTTAGTATTGAAAAATTTGACGCGTGTGTCGTGACGCACCAGTGTGCGAAGGCCTGGAGTTACTCTTAGGTTTCTTTATACTATCACTTTCACTAGTTTGGTTTGACCTTTATAAGATCCAAGTTTGTGGAAAACAAGCATATATTTCTTTGCTTATTGAAGTGGTATTATCGTATTTGAAGGCTTCTAGGTAGAGAATATTCGATGATTGTGTAGTAAAAGTCTCGCGGGATACTTAAAAAAGCGCTTTTTTTTTTTAACGACTTACGCTGTTGGCTGTGACGTGGCCTTTACAGCTTTACCGAAAGAGGGCCGCTGTCGCTGTCAAAGACATTTCGAATAATCACGAAATTTGGCAAGAAGTGATGTCTTATGGCAAGTAAAGAAAAAATATGTCATCTGTAAATTTGTAACCAGTTATAAATAAATACATCATCACGCCTGTATTCCCCGAAGGGGTAGGCAGAGGTGCACTGTAGTGCGCCCACACTTCGCCGATGTGTTTTTGGTCCCAATGTAATAGGGGGCGAGCCTATTGCCATTATACCGGGCACATTCCCCGAGATTTGGGCCATAGTCCACCACGCTGGCCCAGCGCGGGTTGGTGAATTTCACACGCCTTTCTATAGACGTGCAGGTTTTCTCACGATGTTTTCCTCCACCGTTCAGCAAGTGCTAATCATTGTTGAAAATGACATTCGCACATGAAAATTATCTCAGAGGTGCGGGCCTGGGATTTGAACTTGCACCCCTTACGTTCAAGGCGGGCGTTCCCAGTTAGAACACATATTACATCTTGTGTAGATGAGATTACGGGTCGTAAATTCCTCTCCAGCAGTATTGTCCTAATATTACTCAAAAATTGTAACAGTCTTTCTAATACCTACTGGTACATAAAGTTATATAGTTAAATAAAAAAGTTACATAAATAAATACATTTTTAAATTTAAGTTTAAAAAATCTTCGAGACTCGATTCCCCTGATAAACTATTTACATACCTACAAGTTTTTACGGAAACCTCGGTAATCGCGTCTGACTCACACCATCCATTTTTAGGGTTCCGTACCCAAAGGGTAAAACGGGAACCCCATTACTAAGACTTCGCTGTCCGTCCGTCCGTCCGTCCGTCTGTCACCAGGCTGTATCTCATGAACCGTGATAGTTAGAGAGTTGAAATTTTCACAGATGATGTATTTCTGTTGCCGCTATAACAACAAATACTAAAAAAACAGAATAACATAAATATTTAAGGGGGCTCCCATACAACAAACGTGATTTTTTGCCGTTTTATAGATAATGGTACGGAACCCTTCATGCGCGAGTCCGACTCGCACTTGGCCGGTTTTACAGATAATGGTACGGAACCCTTCGTGCGCGAGTCCGACTCGCACTTGGCCAGTTTTTTCCTTTTGGTACGGAACCCAAAATAAACAAATACACTCTACAAAACACAGGAAACGTTTAAAATACAAGAATGAAACATATAAAAGTACTTGAAGACAAACAAAAATGTTTTCCCCACTTATCTTCCACTACATTAGACAGAAACAATCCAAGATGATACAGCAAACATTAAAATTCCATACGCTTTTCTTGTAAGCTTACCTCAACCACTATACAGGTATCACAGAAGTTCAACTCTGAAAAGTGTATCTTAATATTTTAGATAGATAGATAGATAACTCTTTATTGTTCCACCGCAAAAAGTATTAATATTACACACAGTTTACACAAAGTGTCACAATGGGCGGCCTTATCACTAAAAGCGATCTCTACCAGGCAACCTTAGGATGGACTGGACCTAGGGAATTGATTATGGTGGGGGAGTACTTAATAATGGATATTAATAGTAAATAGTTTAAAAAAGTACACCTATATATAAATACATACTACATACAATATAACGTCCTACATACATACAATGTTATATAATATCCTACATACATACATACATACTTACATACACAAACACATACATACATAAACAAAATCTTTTTACTGTCTGCATTAGTATCAACAACTGAATGGTATAAAGAAATATCGTAATTCAAACATGTTAAAAAAAAATTAAAAAAAAAAGTATCTTCTGTATGCATGATAATTTCAGTTCTATATATTATACAAGCTGTCCTTGCGACCTTCGTACTGCCTTAGAATTAAGTGACATACGAATGCAGCGCCACCTACCGGGTCCAATTGTGAATCTAAACCATCCAGGAACCCATTGAAATATACACACAAAATTTCATTCAAATCGGTCCAGCCGTTTAGGAGAAGTTCAGTGACATACACACATACAGTAGAATTATATATATGTATTAAGATATATACATAATCCCGCCTGTATTCCCCAAAGGGGTAGGCGAAGTGTGCGCGTGAAACAACAATACTTTAAGAAGAGGTGGTGAGACCCTAGATCTGTCTATGCTTTTAATATGGTCGTAAGTAATACTGTTCTAACTATTTTTCATAAATAATCAAGAAACTTTAAAGAAGTGGATAGTTGATTTTCTGCTAAGTTCATTTAATGGAACACACCCAAAATATATGTCCGTATGAAGACGTTTTAACCTCGCCAAAATCTCCATTGCAAACATCTGCACACTCCGTAAAATATAGCCAAATACTGAAATAGCACTTAGGCAGTTGCAATAAGCGTACATGAAATTGAAAATGAGTTTCCGGAACGGCAAGATAATGGTTGGTATTTCCACGACGCGATGCTACGCTTCAGTACGTGGGCTGACATCGTCCAGAGCGGACGTTGGCTAATATATTTATCGAATCTCGCGATATATAGTTCGGGGGAAATTAAAAAGTTTACGAACGCTACGCTGTTAGTTGGATTTTTTGGTGATCTGTCTGTGTGGACCTGATAAGTTGTTGTTTTTACCATATAGGTGGATAATTGAAATATGTAAACGGAAATTGGATTTTTGAAGGTATGTTTTTTTGGAATTTTTATTAGACCAAAGTCTTGATTCTGTTGGGAACGGACTACGACCCACCTATATTTGGCAGAACTAAAAATATTTTAGTCTTTCTTATACATTTGCGACTGCTGCCAGAATCGAAATAATTTTTAGTTAAGTCTAATTAAGTTTATGCTCATTTTCAGCGAACATCGGTCACAATAATATCATTTTCAATAATATTTTCCACTTGCTGATGGAAAACATCGTGAGGAAACCCGCACCTTTACGGAAAGGCGTGTAAAGTTCCCACTGGGCCAGCGTGGTGGGCTTTGGCCCAAATCTCCCTCGTATAAAGGGGGGATGCGCCCGGTATAATGGCAATAGGCTCGCCCCCTATTACAATGGGACCAAAATAAATCGACGAAGTGTGTATGCACTGTAGTGCACCTCTGCCTACCCACTCTGTGTGTTTTAGTTACTCGTCTGAATTCCTTGACGCCCCTGCGTGCCCAGGGTTTATATGTATTGTAATAAAATTAACTCTATTTCATCAGTTCAGTTAAACTAATTTCCACGATAAACTCGCTCGTAAACTCTTCGCCACTAAAAGATAATCCTAAAATTTTATTTGCTTCATTATTTTAATAGGTAGTTCGACGTTGAAGTAAGATGAGCTGTTAAAATATTTCTGACTGTTATCTGCGACTTCGTTTGAGTGAAATTTAAAAAAAATGTGTTAATATCGACGCTTGAAAGGCAATCCATAGAAGGCAAAAATGAAATAAAACTATTTTAGGGATTCTATCGCGTTTATTTACTATTTTATTTTCCCGACGTTTCGGCTGCTTTACAGCAACCATGGTCACGGGGGGACTGAGGTGTTAGACGTCCTGATGTCATAGTTAATATCTGGGTACCCTCATATTTAGTTGTTGTTTGCGGTCCGATCCAGTAATTAATATCCCATCAAAAACATAAATGTAAACCTCTGTTTAGCCAATGATAAGCCTTGGTTGTCCACTTCAACGACAAAAGATGTGAGATCTAAACGGGCGCCAATTTCAGTGGTCAGTCCTAAAATTTATTTATAACTACATCAAATATTTCATAACAACTTAAAGTATAATTTCTTCTTAAAACTGTGCTGCAGCCAGCTTTCATTGGCTGGGCGCACTCCCGTGCGCCTTGATGATTAAATCCAAAACCAACTGTACCATTGCAAGACCTCAAGACACCGTAAGCACTTTCTGCGTGGATCGGACCGCAAACAACAACTAAATATAATAGCCAGCTCCGTTATAATATCTCCATGGTATGTACAGATGTCCAAACATACTGTTGTATAGGGACCGTTTGCTTAAGCCTTAGTCGTTGCCCCAGTGAGCGGGCTGTCCTGCTAAGACTAGGGATTAGTATTGTCATCGAAATGGCGATGCTGGAGATTTAGGACACTTTAGAGCAGTGGTTCCCAAACTTATTTTGCCCACTTTGAGAATAAATTATTTTTTAGCGCCCCCTTTTTCACCTACTTAAAAACCACTATAACGTCAAATTAAATTAATTGATTATTGTGAGCTTTATTAGCGGAGATTAAACATTCATTCTAAACAAGACTTATACTATAGCCCGCAAGAGTTAACTTGAGACCTAAGCGCTGTAGGTAGACCGGTGTGAAGTTAGCAGCCTAAAGTTGGCGGCCCATTATAATCCGACTAAATTCTAACTTCACACCGGTAGTAGGTAATACACATCGGCGTTGAGGTCTCCCCCAAAGCCTTTACACAACGCCCCCATTTCTGGGTCTCTTAACGCCCCCCTTTAGGCCTGCAGCGCCTACAAGGGGGCGTTATCGCCCACTTTGGGAAAGGATGCTTTAGAGGGTGATAAGGGTTTAGGGCTATTCTGCTGAACAACCCCCTCACAGCTCGCCTTGCAAGAATTTTAATGTTACTTTCAGGTGCCTTTCCACCACCTCTTAAAGTCTTGTTATTTTCGTTTCGTTTTTTTGTTTGTCAATTCTTGACAGATTTTGTACTGAGTCAACTGTCTACTCAATTAGACGTAGTTAAACACAAAGGATCCAATCCACATAGAGTCAGGGCCCCAAGTCTACTAACAATATTGTCGTGGACTTGCTATGACTCAATTTTGTTAAGGCATGAAAACACCATCTTTTTTCAATGGTACCTAGAATATGAGCAGTGTCGACATTAGATATTGTCTCCTTGATGCAATTTAACTAGTCGTATTAGGTATTAGCAGTGGTACCCGAGTGGTCGAACGCACGCTTTGCAATCAAAGTGTACAGGTTCAAACCCCAGCTCGCACCTCTGGGGTTTATATGCGAATCTCTTTTTCACCCGAGATTATCACTTGCTATGAAACGGTGAAGGAAAACATCGTGAGGAAACCTGCACGTCTGAGGGACCTTGACTAGTTCTCGATAGATGTGTGAAGTCTGCCAACCCGCACTGGGCCAGCGTGGTGGACTATGGCCTGAATCCCCCTCGCATTGAGGGGAGGCCCGTGCCCAGCAGTGGGACGTTAAAAGGGCTGTAGTAGTAGTAACTAGTCATATTCTAGTTACCATTGATACAATATGTATTTTTTATGCCTTCAAAAATGGAATAGCAGTTGCTATGACTGACGTGGAGTTCAACGACGATAGTGTTAGCAGACTTGGGGCTCAGTTTTATGACGAGGGATGGCTTGGCCCATTGGGTCAAGCATAGACTGCTCGGCTCACTGAATCGGGGGGTTGTGAGTTCAATTCCCGCCAGTGTTATATTTAAGAAATGGCCTTTTTGGAATTTTCCTATTAACCAACCATATATTTAACCATCAGCTGCAGTCCATTGCATGGTATCTGTAGTACAAGCTTTGCTTGGTTTGGGATCGTACGATAAGTATGTGTTGCCTGGTTATATCTATTAAAGATATGGCAGCTTGAATTTTGTGGTATGGTAACCTGGGTGGTAAAAATGCTATTTGCTTATATTTTTCGATGGGATCTTTTTTAGGGTTCCGTACCCAAAGGGTAAAACGGGAACCCTATTACTGAGACTTCGCTGTCCGTCTGTCCGTCCGTCCGTCTGTCACCAGTCCGTATCTCATGAACCGTGATAGCTAGAGAGTTGAAATTTTCACAGATGATGTATTTCTGTTGCCGCTATAATAACAAATACTAAAAAATAAAATACAATGAATGTTTAAGGGGGCTCCCATACAACATACGTGTTTGACGTTTTTATAGATAATGGTACGGAACCCTCCGTGCGCGAGTCCGACTAGCACTTGGCCGTATTTTTATGATAGAAAAGGCCTACTTTAGGAACGTTTGTTAACATTTTTTTGCCATTTTTGTGGATTGGATCCGTTTTAACTAAGTCCATTTGTCTACTAGAAAAACATGGTAAGCCCATCGGGGACCCACAATTTGCGTGATGAAGCCTCTAATTAGCAGGATAACGGCCCTCATTCCAGACGGTATCCAACGATGGTTTTAGATTAAAGCCTGTAAAATCTCCAATTCAAATGCCACTGTGGAATTCAAATGAAGGATTGGGCGCTACTATTGGAAGAGTTTGGAAACTCACAATGTCTTTGTTTGGTAAAAAACTGGACTCGATTCTGTCAAGAATTTCTTAAACTCACATTTTTTTATGATCAACTATTTCATTTATTTATTCATCATTTACATCTATGATTACAGGCTAACCTAATTCAATAGCGTAGTATACTAAAATTGTAAATTGTAAACATATACTGTAAACACTAAAACTTGTAAGCATACATCATAACTTTGTAAGTAAATAACCAGACTAGTGTCTGAAAGTAATTACTTATTTTTTTAAAGTTCAAATATTCCCTAACTTTATAAGTCAAACAAATTGTCAACACTAGCACAGTTCTCTGTGATTTAAGAATCATAAAAATTGCAAGTTTGTCCCCAAATGAGGCTGAAATTACATCTACATTTCATTAATAACATGCAATCGGAGCTATTGCTATAACAATTAATATCAACTATATACCACATACCTAACCGGCAAAATCAATCAAAATTCAAATTCCTGATGTATCCAGCAGCTTGCCATCTTTTTGTCTTTTAGAGACTTGCAGGAATCCAAAATTGTATGAATATGTTAAACAAGCCCACGATTTCGTAACGCGCGGTATTATGTAACCCTAATTATTTTCTCAAAATATTACTCCCCATAACATCACCTATATTCCAGTGAAGTTTATGTCAAAATCATTCAAGCCATATCTCAAACAAACAATCACACAAAAAAATACATTTTCATTACATTCATTAGAAAAATCTGTTATTTTGACAAACAGATATTTCAATTTTTATATGTTGTATATATAACTGTTCAAAGATATTTATTAAGGGAGTGTCACGAACTCGATTGTTAATCATAAATTTCTCACCTTCGCTATTTTAAATCGAGAATCGATAGTGTTGATACAAATTCAGTCCGAATTACGTTGTGGGGTAGAATTTTAAATGAGCCACCCCTCACGAATCGGTTCAGCGTCTTGCTGAGAAATTTATTTCGGGTTTTGCATTTCCCGCTCGTTTGTAATAGTTTAGGAGGCGGCGGATGTTTTATTGATAAATTTTGATTGTATTCATCAGATTTTATTTTATTTACTTACTACGCTCAACTGAGCGTCAACTCATCTTATAAACTTGTAATAAGCACAGTATACGAGATTTTATAGGTATTGACGAGTGGTAGCCGAGTGGTCGAACGCACGCCTTGCAAATCAAAGTGTGCAGGTTCAAACCCCGGCTTGCACCTCTGGGTTTATGTGCGAATCTCATTTTCATCCGAGATTACCACTTGCTATGAAACGGTGAAGGAAAACATCGTGAGGAAACCTGCGCGTCTATAGAAAGGCGTGTGAAGTTCACCAACCCGCACTGGGCCAGCGTGGTGGACTATAGCCCAAAAATCTCGTATTGAGGGGGAATGTGCCCGGTATAATGGCAATAGGCTCGCCCCCTATTACATTGGGACCAAAAATACATCGGCGAAGTGTGGGCGCATTACAGTGCACCTCTGCCTACACCTTCGGGGAATACAGGCGTGATGATGTATGACTTTCGTAAAAATTAAAATAAAATTAAAAAAATTAATATAGCTTCATTCACAAGCGAGCATCGTTGTTATCTAAATAAGACAACGACGGCTTGGTCCAGTGGTTTGAGTGTAGGCCGCTAAGCTCACTGCACTGGTTGTGGGTTTGATTCCCGTCAGCGTTAAATTTAGTAAATTCGGAATTTGACCTAGTCTGGATGTAACTAAGTGTACTCCCAGTTCATTGTATGGTACCCTTAGTACAAGCATTGCTTAGTTTGAAAGATTTGAAGTTTGGCGGTATTTATTTAACTATATACTTTAATAGTAATGTAAATATGTAGTACCTCTATCTAATTTTTGTAGAATTGTAATATATTTACAAACTATCTAAAATTACATTTTTACTACAAAATTATTATAACCCTCGATAAATTTTGAGATAAATGCAAAACAATAATTTTATTTATCAATAAGCTCCTAGACTACAGACAGCGTCGCTTCGTACAAATCCCTTGGCGGCAATTAGTACAAAAATAACGCGCGCTAAATCGCTCCACTATCTGAGTTTACATTTATCACATTATTTTTACTGTTCGTAGTAATTTTAGTTTTTTTTTAATTCACTCTTAACGACTCGTAAATAGACAAAACAATAAAAAAAACTGAGCCGTCGCGGGACGCCTGGCAGATGTGAAACATAAAACGTAAACGTCTTAGCGGCGAGTGAGTGGAGTCAGCCGGTGGGTGGAGTCTAAGCAACGGAAAGAACCGAGGAGCCGAGGAGTACGAAGCGTGGCCGCATTTAAAACTAAACTTTATGTATTAAGTAATAAGGTTGATTTCATTTTGTTGTCGCGAAGCGCTCGCCACGCCAAAAATCAGGTATACCCCTCGCCTATAGATGTTTCACATCAAAAGATAGTTTTCCTTTTCCGTGGTAGAAGCATTCCGATAAGCGCATGCCGCTATGTTTCTTCTTCGGAATCCATATTGCTACTGACAATCTCCACCAAAGGTTCGAGCGCACACGCGTTCGGTTTTTATAGCGCGCATGTTGGCGCGAATACCGAAAGAACCAAATACGCGCCACAAAAACGCTAGCCTAAAAGCGCTCTTAAGTGCTTATTAAAACAACAACAAGCAATCGACTTTTTTGTATGTTAACAAAATCATTTATAAATCCTTTGTACAATTCAAACACTTTTAGGGACGAATAAAAAATACTTTGACAGTCAATAGAAGAGAAGTTTTCATTTGAGAGCCTTTTATTTTTGTTTCAAACAAAACTCCTTGAGTAACGGCTGCTTTTTGTAATTTATTTCTTTTGTTTCGCATGGAAACGTCAGGAGGTTGATTTAGGGGTGCCCAAACGATTGTTGACCAATATTTTAGCGAACCTTAAACGTTTCGACTAGTTGGCCAACAAGTTGTACAGGTCGATGTTTGTGTCATAATAATTTGAGTGATCGTGATCAATTAGAACAGTGGTATTGCGAAGCTAAATTGTATTCTAAGAGGTAGACTTTAAGTTCTAATATTGCCAACCAACCACGGAGCTTCTTGCCCATTTCCCATTCTCCATAGGAAATGCTTTCCAAATCGGTGGTAGAGATACTATTATTAGGTACCTCTTGTATATTTAAGATTCATAAGTGCCTGTCTGGGTTTATATGAATAAAAAATTCTGATTCTGGTTCGTAAGAAACATCCTTGAAACACGTGACCTTTTGCCCGTAAGGTACCGTAAGCACCTTCAATACAAGAGCCGTGAAACATAAATAAATATCCCGAAATAAAGTTGGTCCGCGTCAGCAAAAAAACTTGGTAATGCTTGTTCAGAAACATTCAATTGTTATCATAACTTTTAATAATATTTTTCGGGTGGATACATTCTGAATACTTTTGAGATGTATCCGTGAATGGTAATGAGATGTTTTCTTTATAACTTAGTTTGGTTGCCTGAGGACAAAGTAGGGTACCAATTTATTGCTCCTAAGACGACGTCCTTAAGTCTGATACTAAACTCTACGTAAGCTTAATCTTGAAGATATTTAACATTGTGTCTTAATATGTTTTCTAAAATATTGAATGTTTATTTATAGTTTCATCATATCTTCAATAGATGTCGCTAACTGGATCGCCATTGTTTTTGCAACGCGGTAAAACTATTTTATCAGTGAAATTAATATATTATAGATATAAGAAACGTCAATTAATACGAATGTTGTAACTTAAAAAAATATTTTGTTAACAAAAAACAAAAACCGACTTCAAAAACCTAGGTGCACTTAAAAGCTTAAACTAATCTTATAATTCATTACATTTGGAGTAGGTGCCAATCTACGTCAGACTAGGCAAATACACACATGAATTGGCACCGACTCCAAGTTTGACTATTCCCACAGAACTTAAATCTTTATTTATATGTACACACAGTATATTCCCTATAAAAAGTCTGGTTAAGGCCTCTCTTACACTAGGGTGTCAACGACGGCGCGTCAAAAATTTTCCAACTTTTTTTTTTGCCATACCAAAACGAACTGTATTGACGCAAAGAAAAAGTTCATTCTACAACAAAATGACACTGAAAACGGGAGCTAATTTAGTCGCGTTAGGGCGTGGCTTTTACGACAGAAATTCAAACCTTATGACAATTGACACAGGGTTCGGCGAAGGAAAACATCGTGAAGAAACCTGCACGTTTATAGAAAGGCGTGTGAAGTTCACCAACCCGCACTGGGCCAGCCCCAAAAAATCTCCCTCGTATTGCGGGAGACTGTGCTCGGTATAATGGTAATAGGGTCGCCCCCTATTACATTGGGACCAAAACACATCGGCGAATATGGGCGCACTGCAGTGCACCTCTGCCTACCCCTTTGGGGAATACAGGCGTGATGATGCTTTATTCTCTCGCCTCAGTACATGGGATGTTAAGCTTACAGTACCAACTTTAAGTCGGTTAATTAGCAAGTTGTGTCGCTTACACCCAACTGCGGTCGGTAAACTGGGGTAATGAGTTTGTGAAACTCCATCCAGATGCATCAGTTAGGGTTCCCTATATCGTATGCTACGTGACGGTCCTGTAAAATGAGAGGGCCTTACCGCCAGCTCTTAAAGTATTATTGTTTAAATAGTAACTGAAAAAAAAACTTTTTAAAAACAAGCTTTTATTTAATTGCCCTTAGTTTTCGTGTTCTCCTCAGCAAGCCCTTTCATTTGATACCCATACTGTGGTAGTGCAGAAAATAGAACTATTCCGCCATCTTGGATTATTCGCCATATTGTAATTAGAACGACGTCACATAGCTAAGCATGCATTGTCATCCATAATAAGCGTGTATACCAAATTTCAGCTCAATCGGTTAAAGATAACTGATTTAAAATTCAGTTGCGAGATTCCACCCGGACATACATACATTGCAAGTTAATATAAAGCTTGTAAAAACTGAAAAAACGTGACAGTAATTTGTTTTTTTTTAAATTGATAACATGTCCTTTTGTAAAGTTTTGTAACCAAATGGTAAAACGGGGCCCTATTACTAAGACTTCGCTGTCCGTTCGTCTGTCTGTCTGTCACCAGGATGTATCTCATGAACCGTGATAGTTAGGCAGTTGTAATTTTCACAGATGATGTATTTCTGTTGCCGCTATAACAACAAATACCAAAAAACAGAATAAAATAAATATTAAAGGGGAACTCCCATACAACAGACATGAATTTTTGCCGTTTTTATAGTTAATGGTACGGAACCGTTCGTGGGCGAGTCCGACTTGCACTTGGCCGGTTTTTTTAAATTGATCACTTGATTTTTTCTTTTTTTATGAAATGATGTCAATGGTGGTGGTAACCTCGTGGGCAAGAACGCCCGCCTTGAACGTAAGGGGTGTAAGTTCACATCCCGGGTCCGCACCTTTAAGATAATTTTCTCGTGCGAATGTCATTTTCAACAATTATTAGCACTTGCTGAACGGTAAACGAAAACATCGTGAAGAACCCTGTATATAGGAAGGTATGTGAAGTTCACCAGATGTTTTCCTTCACCGTTCATCAATATTGAAAATGACATTTGCACATAAAAATTATCTCAGAAGTGCGGGCTCAGTATTTGAACCTGCATCCCTTATGTTCAAGGCGGGCGTTTGTGCCGACGAGGCTACCACTGTTTTAAATAAATCAGTATATGTGCGAATCTCGTTCTCATCTGAGATTATCACTTGCTATGAAACGGTGAAGGAAAACATCGTGAGGAAACCTGCATGTCTGAGGGAACTTGTCTAGTTCTTGATAGATGTGTGAAGTCTGCCAACCCGCACTGGGCCAGCGTGGTGGACTATGGCCTGAATCCCCCTCGCATTGAGGGGAGGCCCGTGCCCAGCAGTGGGACGTTAAAAGGGCTGTAGTAGTAGTATATGTTAGTTTGCCTTACCAATAAAGTTTCATACTGATTTTATCCTGGTCGCTGTCAAGGCTTTTAAGCGGGTTTCAGACTACGCTATAATATAATAGCATATAGTATATAGCTCATAGCATAACAATATCGCGCACCATACATTGTTAAGGACACGTTCACACTGTACTGTACTATATATTATTGGCTTACTATACGCTACAAATTGTTGCGACGCGCTGAGTTCATGCTATGCTATATCGCGCGCCGCCCTTTACCTCCTCCCTCACCCTCGGCCGCGCCGTCAACTGAGCTTGCTATATACTATAAATGCTCGCGATAATACCGCGTAATGTGAACACCATGCTATGCTATACTATATAGTATCCTTCTTTGCTATACTATATAACACAATAGTATAGCGTAGTCTGAAACCCGCGCATCGCACTATTTGGCTTAAACTTTCTTAATTAGCAAAGTTTGTATGTTATCCGTGGCGCATCTGCGCCTAATAGTTAACAAGGGATTTAAACAAAATCAGATTTAACCATTTCTAATTGTTGGTATGTATATACCTGTCTTCAAATTAGGTACCGATTATAAGTTTTAAATGTTTATCTTAATATTAAAAAGCAACAAAAGCAAAAAAAAAAACGAGTATCATGTCACTTACGCTCCTTATTGTAATAAGTTGGTTCGCATAAAATGTCTGAATTTTATATAAAAATAAACCTTTTAAGTGTAAGCGACGTAGTTTCATTTTAACGAGGATTGAAAGTCTATTTGTCTTAAGCGACTCCTTTAGGCGATACTGACTTATAAACATATTTGAAACAACAAATTTTTAAGCTATTTTTTTTCTAATTTTGATTGAATAATCGAAGTCGCGGGTAGGAGCGGGTATTTTAAAAGGTGTCACACACCAAGATAACAGAGGCGCGTGAAATGAGCCGCAAAATACAAAATGGAAGTGCAAAGTGAAAACCGAACCCTTCACCGTAGACAACTGATCAAGATTAATTGCTCCCGCATCAATAACGGAACGTCAAACGTTCCGGGGCTCACTAATAGATGGCGGTAATTTTTTTTAAAGATTACAATCCCTTTTAACCGACTTCAAAAACGGAGGACCAGTATATTATTTAAAATACGCAATTTTACAATTGGTTTGGTGGTTATAGATTTTAATGATCGGGACAACGTATGCAGTATTCACGGGTTAGTAGATTTTACACGTTTTTTAACTGTACACCAAGTAGTTTTATAACAGTACGTACACAGTTTGGTGAAATAAACGCAAATGTTTTTGAAGTGCTTTAACTCAAAAACCAGGCAAGTGCGAGTTGACGAGTTCCGTACCATTATCTATAAAAACGGCAATAAAATCATGTCTGTTTTATGGGAGTCCCCCTTAAATATATGTTTTATTTTAATTTAATTATTTATTTTTAAAGTGAATATACTTATAACCAAATATTCTGTGAATATTTCAAGCGTCTACCTGTTGCCATTATCAATATACGACGAACGACGAGCAAAACAACACGTTTGTTTTATGGGCGCCTTCTTAAATATTTATTTTATTCTGTTTTTTTAGTATTTGTTGTTATAGCGGCAACAGAAATACATCATCTGTGAAAATTTAATCTGTCTATTACGATTTATAAGTTACAGACAGACAAACAGAAGGACGGACAGCGGAGTCTCAGTAACAGGGTTTCGTTTTACCCTTTGGATACGGAACCCTAATAAAAATAAGTTGCAAAATTAAATCCCGATTACTGAAAAATCACGCTACAAAAGTGTGAAACGAGAAAATATTCTCATTGTTATATTCAAAGGATAGCTGTGGTCACCACTATTAGTTTTTTTTGTTAGGGTAGGTTATTGCCATGGCCTACCCTAACATAATTTTTAAATTATTTTTTCACACTGACCGTGACTTATCAGTAGTCCGATTTTACTTTATGAAATTACTGTTTCTTTTGTGTTATCAAATATTTATTTCAGGTTTCTAAAACACCCAGTTATACTCCTTAAAGAAATAAACGTTGGTTAATTGATATACGAAACCTTTCAGCTGTGGGTATTCGATCAAGATTAATTGCTGTCCCATCAATAACGGGCCGTCAAACGTTTGGTAATTACCGATAGATGGCGCTCGCTTGTGTGACGAACATTTATTTATCGAAACTCGGGCTCAGTCGTAGCTCAAACCGCTCAGAGGCGAAACACGCATCGAATTATTTCAAACTAGCTTCTACCCTATCAGATTATTTAATATCATTATACCCAGTATAGCCTATATGTTATTCCGATACTGTCAAGTTTCATCAAAATCCGTTCAGTAGTTTATGCGTGAAAGAGTAACAAACATCCATCTCAAAAAATTTCACATTTATAATATTAGTCGGATGACATTGTACTGCGGAGAATAAATAACCGGCCACGTGCGAGTCGGCCTCGCGCACGAAGGGTTCCGTACCATTATCTATAAAAACGGCAAAAAAATCGTGTATGTTGTATGGGAGCTCACTTAAATATTTATTTTGTTCTGTTTTTTAGTATTTGTTGTTATAGCGGCAACAGAAATACATCATCTGTGAAAATTACAACTGTCTAACTATCACGGTTCATGAGATACAGCCTGGTGACACACGGATAGAAGGACGGACGGACGGACAGCGAAGTCTTAGTAATAGGGTTCCCGTTTTACCCTTTGGGTACGGAACCCTAAAACTATCGCCAGACAACACATAGGTACTCATCGTATAATCCCAAACAAAGATTGTACTATGGGTTGCATACATTAGACTGGAGACTGGACAAATTCCATAACGGCTATGTCCGAAATTTGCCACGGCGGGAATCGAACCTGCAACCACAAGGTTCAATGACCCTACGGCCTAGGCTTAAGCTCAAACTATTGGACTAAGCCGGCGTCAAATCATACAACCTCTTTAGATCATACTTTTGTATAAATTCTAGGGTTGAACTACCAGGATTACATAAGAGTTAAGAGTAAAGAGGATGTATAACTTATAATAAAAGAGAATCCCTTCGAAAGGTCCACGGTAAAGCTTTCAAACATATGATACTAGGGTCTCATGAGATAGCACTCAGTATTATTAACGAGTCATCCATGCATATCAACTGCACCCAACCGGAAACTATGGCCGATATTAATACGCGAATCATTCGAATGTGATACACAATTATTTTTTTGGACAAAAATGCTGTGCTGCGTGCTCTGTTCACAAAAAAATGAAATAAAAGGATGAAAATTTAAAATGGTTTATTTTTCAGAATGTTTGCGTATTGTTATTTGTTGATCATCACTCCTGTAGTCCAAGGGGTAGGCAGAGCTGCACCGCATTTTCACACTTACCCACACTTTGGTCCCAATGTAATACAGGGGTGATCCTAATGTCATTGTACTGGACACATTCCTACTAAATACGAGGGAGATTTGGGCCATAGTCCACCACGCTTGCCCAGTGCGGGTTGGTGAACTTGCCCGCCTTTCTATAGACGGTTTCCTCACGATGTTTTCCTCCACCGTTCAGCAAGTGGTAATCATTGTTGAAAATTACATTCACACATGAAAATTATCTCTGAGGTGCGAGCTTGGGATTTGAACTTGCACCCCTTACGTTCAAGTCGGGCGTTCTTGCCCGCGAGGCTACCACTGCTGTTATTTTTATACTTCAGTTTTATTTATTTGTACTATTGTATTACTATTATATTATGCCCTGAGTGTGCAGTATCTCTAAAATATACACAACAATACCACATCCTTATCATCGCTTCAAATAAAGAGAAAATTCATATTATAAAAATATAAGATCGTAAAATCAGCCCGAGTTGACCCCGCGCACAACCGCCATCTAGTTTTATGTTTTATTAGATGACATAGTTTTATGTGTTAGCCAACTGTTCGTATGGTATAAGGCAAGAGACAGAACGAGTTCAGCAAAAAAAAAAAAAAACAAACCGTAACCCGACTAAGGAAACAAGGTAAATTCAAATCTTCCTATCGTTAAAGTCTTAATTACGAATCAATGGACACCTTATTAATCAAAATCGGACGAATAGTTTAGACGCTACTGATAAACATACGTAACTACAAACTTTTACGCATACAAACACAGACTGCTAAAATCATAACCCCTTCTTTTGGCTTCGTACTTCGCTTCCGTAGGTGGAAAGATAATAAATTTATGGTAAAAAAAAACTTTTTAAAAACAAGCTTCCAGTTAGTTTTCGTATTCTCCTCAGCAAGCCCTTTCATTTGGTACCCATACTGTGGTTGTGCAGAAAAAATAACGATTCCGCCATCTTGGATGATCCGCCATATTGGAATTAGAATGACGTCACATAGCTAAGCATGCATTGTCATCCAAAATAAACGTGGACACGAAATTTCAGCTCAATCGGTTAAATATAACTGATCTAAAATTCTGTTGTTTTAATAACATAAAAATTTGAAAAGACACCAACAAAAGAAAGTCGGTCCCTTACATGTGGCTTGTGGTACCACAAAGTAAAAAAACATAATTAAACACATTCTTCTGTTCGTAAATTCAACTCACATGCATTTTTATTTTTAAATACTCAAATAAACTAGGGTAGGTATTCGAATGAAACTAGGAAAATCGCTCTCAAGACCAGTCCATCATAACTTGATCTAAAGCTTCACAGAAATCAAAATGATCAAGTGACGGGTCAGCTTATCTGGTCGCATCTCCTGAAACTTATATCTGGACGTAATGTTTTATTTGACGTAACAGCAGGGAGGGATGTAAAAGGGATTGGGTCGCTTGATACGAAAGTGTAGGTATCAAAGTTTCATGAGTTCCATGTGTTATTTTCTACAAAAGATTGACGGGTAAATATTCTAAGAATATATAAAATTAACTTCTAATAACAAAAGTATCTAATCACGCGTAAAAGTATCTAATTTTTAGGGTTCCGTACCCAAAGGGTAAAACGGGAACCCTATTACTAAGACTTCGCTGTCCGTCCGTCCGTCTGTCCGTCCGTCCATCCGTCCATCCGTCCGTCCGTCCGTCTGTCACCAGGCTGTATCTCATGAGCCGTGATAGTGAAATTTTCACAGATTATGTATTTCTGTGGCCGCTATAACAACAAATACTAAAAAACAGAATAAAATAAATATTTAAGGGGGCTCCCATACAACAAACGTGATTTCTTTGACGTTTTTATAGAGAATAGTACGAAACCCTTCGTGCGCGAGTCCAACTCGCACTTGGCCGGTTTTTAAAGTTACGTTTACGTTTTATTTGACTTCGTATGTCGTACTAAAACATCATTTCGGTCTTTTAATACTCTCTATATTATATTATGGACTAGCTGATTCTGCGACTTGTTCACGTGGAATTTAGGAGCCCTAATTACCAGAAAAAAATGTCTTTTACTGGTTTCCCGCGGAACCCTATCGATTTTTCTGAAATAAATGTAGCTTAAGTTACTCCTTCTAACATCAGCTATCTGCCAGTCAAGTCCCGTAATAATTAGTCCAGCCGTTTGAAAGTTTTCCTCAAACAAAAATACAGACTTTTAAATTAGCGTCTTCTTTATGGGTAGTGTATAATATTATGCACTTTCATAAATATGCTAGAAATCAGAAATGTCGTATCTCGAAAATTGCACTAAATAACTTACTGAAATTATTCTAGATTTTTTTCTTTTTTTTTAACCGACGAAAATACGAAGGAGGTTTCTCAATTTGACCGTATATATATTTTTTTTATGTTTGTTCGCGGATAACTTCGTCGTTTATGAACCTATTTTGATAATTCTTTTTTAGTTGGAAAGGAGATATCCCAAGAGTGGTACCATGATAAGGAAACCAGGATCTGATGATGGCATCCCAGAGAAATCGAGGGGAATTTGTTAATTTTTTCAATAAGTATTTTAAAGCACTACTATTTAATTAAGGCCTGGAGTCGATCTGATGATGGAGCTGGAAGGCAGTTGAGGGAACTCCTCAACGATTTACAGCAATGACCTGGTGTTTGGGCTTAATTAATTTCTACCACACCTCCTTTCCACCGCTTTGGGGAAAGAGGGGGGGATGATTTTTTTTAGCTGTAAATATTATCTTTTTAGGGTTGTTATGAGGTGATAATACTTGCATATTTTCAATGATTATTGACATTAAAAATCGTGAAAATCTACGTCAGACTAGGCAAATACACACATGAATTGGCACCGACTCCAAATGTAATGAATTATAAGGTTATTTTTAACTTTTTAGTGCACCTAGGTTTTTGAAGTCGGTTTTTGTTTTTTGTTAAAAAATTTTTTTTTAAGAAGTTATGAATTTGTGACTAAATTTTTCGGCTCAGGTATAAAATTTGATATTTTGAGATATGCCACTTTCGCTCTCTGCCTTCGATATTAGTAAAAGCTGATACTTTGACATCACAAACATACACTTAAATTTTATTTATTTGTATATGGATAAGTAAGAGCACGTCTAGAGATCAAACAAATTCTTCACTGTACTTAGAAAATCACTCGAAAGTATTTATTTGCGTAGATAAAGGAAAGACTCTCCTCGTCCCCCCATTTGTTCCTTGAGTAGTGGGGATCGATCAAGTGGAATGGATTACCCCGACACTCAACAGCGACAGGCCAACACTCAGCCTTTATTATACTCATTAATCAACTTTTGAACTTGGACCTCTTACGTCTTGTAAGGATTAAAAGTTACAAACATTAAAATCAAAATAATTTTCAATATGATTCTCATATAGGTCATCCGCGATCTTGATCACGTGCATCACCCATTTTTAGGGTTCCGTACCCAAAGGGTAAAACAGGAACCCTATTACTAAGACTTCGCTGTCCGTCCGCCCGTTCGTCCGTCCGTCTGTCACCAGGCTGTATCTCATGAACCGTGATAGTTAGACAGTTGAAATTTTCACAGATGATGTATTTCTGTTGCTGCTATAACTAAAAATACTAAAAACAGAATAAAATAAATATTTTAGAGGGCTCCCATACAACACGTTTTTTCAGTTTTTAAAGATAATGGTACGGAACCCTTCGTGCGCGAGTCCAACTCGCACTTGGCCGGTTTTTATTTATAATGTGTATTTATTGAATTTGCTCTTGATGTTAATTACTTGACACTGGCTGAAATATCCGCTAGCCCCAGGTGGAGACATTCCTTATCTTATTCCACAAAATTTCATTCATTTCGTATAAAAAAAAAATATTTTCATATAATAGTTTTACAAAACATACTTTAGCAGTAGTTTTTGAAATATTCACAGTGCTTTCATCGTTACGGAAGACTCAGTGCGGTCCAGCTCGCACTTGGCCGGTTTTTTTTATTATAAAATTGATCCATGATTTCCAAAGTGACTAAAATTTTACATAATGTGTGATATACACTAGAAATATTGTTATCTTGCTTAGTCATGAAGATCATGAGAAGGACGACAATATGTTCAGTTAAATGACAGTTCCTTTGGTTGGCACATAAATACGAAATAAAATTTTACAAGCTTTATAATAGCTTGGAACGTATGTATGTCCGGGTGGAATCATGCAACTGAATTTTAAATCAGTTATCTTTAACCGATTGAGCTGAAATTTGGTATACACGCTTATTTTGGATGACAATGCATGCTTAGCTATGTGACATCATTCTAATTCCAATATGGCGGATCATCCAAGATGGCGGAATAGTTATTTTTCTGCACTCACACAGTATGGGTATCAAATGAAAGGGCTTGCTGAGAAGAACACGAAAACTAAGGGCAATTAAATAATAGATTGTTTTAAAAAAGTTTTTTACCATTAATTTAACATCTAAACTACTCAGGGAAGCTTAAAATTTTAATGATAAATTCGCAAAGAATATTATTCAAGCATTTTAAGTCTTACCTGTAAAGATCCTGTTCCATTAACTCAAGTTATATCAAGTGCTTAACGCATCTCACCGTGATGTCGGCTTAGCATCACTTAAGGGCGTGCTAAGTGTAACTTAGGCGGCTTAAGGCGGCTCTTCAAGTCTTAATTCCATTTTTCTCCGTTGCCTTTGAGATATTCGTTATATGGACGGTATTGGGGATTATACATTAGGGATTATAATACATCATACATCATCACGCCTGTATTCCTCGAAGGGGTAGGCAGAGGTGCACTGTAGTGCGCCCACACTTCGCCGATGTACTTTTGGTCCCAATGTAATAGGGGGCGAGCCTATTGCCATGATACCGGGCACATTCTCCCTCAATTCGTATTGAGGGAGAATGTGTGTGTTTTGTATGCGTATGTTAACTCAAAGGACATTCCGTATACCACTTAAAATAAAATATAATGTATAATCCCTTAGTGCAGTAGCCGAGTGGTAGAACGCACGCCTTGCAAATCAAAGGGTGCAGGTTCAAACCCCGGCTCGCACCTCTGGGTTTATGTGTGAATCTCATTTTCATCCGAGATTACCACTTGCTATGAAACGGTGAAGGAAAACATCGTGAGGAAACCTGCACGTCTATAGAAAGGCGTGTGAAGTTCGCCAACCCGCACTGGGCCAGCGTGGTGGACTATAGCCCAAATCTCCCTCGTATTGAGAAGGAATGTGCCCGGTATAATGGCAATAGGCTCGCCCCCTATTACATTGGGACCAAAATACATCGGCGAAGTGTAAGCGCACTATAGTGCACCTCTGCCTACCCCTTCGGGGAATACAGGCGTGATGATGTGATGATGGAATTTCTGGATTCGGTCTCTAAGCTCAAGGCCCGCGATAGAAGCTATGCAATAGCTTAAAAGTTACTAATATGCTATTTTTTTTGTTTCAGTCATCCAACATGGTTGGGAGAGCGGTTATGTTTTTAGCTTCAATATCAGCTTTTAATATAGGTAAGTAGATGGATAGATAACTCTTTATAATTACTCTTAAAGTATTACAAACTCTACATAAACGATATAACATTTAAGTGTGGCCTTATCACTAAAAGTGATCTCTACCAGGCCACCTTTGGATGGAGAGGAAATAAAGTATGAACTAGTAAGGACGGGATGTACTAAACCAATAGGTACTATGATGTAGAGGGGCTATTTGACTTAAACGACATTTTTTTAACTTTACAGGAGAGCTTACTCATTTAACGCAAAGAAAATTGCTGTTTCCAAATGTCTCAGAACTCCGAAATAATACTTTGACGTTTGCATCAGTATCGGGTATACAACTGAATGGTATAAAAATTTGATCGAAATTCGACTGTATTTTTCCAACAATTTTTTTGTCGTCAGTTTCTATAACTTGCGATATCTCGAGTCCTATGTCAAATTTTCATGTTCTGTTTTGTGAATAGCCACCCCTCAAGAGTGTAGTTTACACTGCTGGCTAGGGTTATGGATGTACCCAAAGGTCAAAACACAATACCTGTGACAAATATTCAAAGGTCTATAACTCAGAAACTATGATGGTTAGGTATAATCTGTCTTTACTAAGCATCTACATATGGGCTACCGTATGTGTACCCAAAATATTATTTCGGACTTCTGATGCACCCTGTATAAGTCAATATCGCCCCAAGGTGTCGCTTAAGTCAAATGGCCTTTCAACACTCGATATATACTAACTTAGCTATGGTAAGTAATTTTATTTCAAATAATATAAATAAATTTTAAATTACTATCTCGAAATTTATAGTATTTTTTAGAGATTTTAAGGGAAAGACACCCTCATAGGATGACTTTGTTGTCTGTCTATCTGTCTATCTGTCTATAAATACCCTTTTTCTCAGGTACGCAGGGAGGTATCGATTTGAAATTAATAAAAGACACAAGTCTGCAATCCCTTGGGACTGTAAAAAAAATCACATTTCTTTACGTAATCAAAAGATACGGCTGGTTATATTGCATGTTCAGTACATTCGCATGGGAATCAAAAACCTATAGGGTACTTCCCGTTGACCTAGAATCATGAAATATGCAAGTTTCGGAAAATTTCAGAAAACTGTTTTCGGAATTTCTAGACTGGTTGTAACTGGGATCGCCCCCAGTTCTTTGTATGATAGCCATAGTAACAATGTTGAATCACACGATGAGTTCGTGTTGTCTGTCAATCATATTTATATTTACATAGACTTTATTTACATATCAAATATATTTTGAAACATCTCAAATAAAAGCATAGGTTTTTGTTAGTAGGTATGTATTGTGTGTACACAATATTCGTTTCAAATAAACAAAAATATCACTATATTTATTTAAATATTTACACAAAATAATGCCAAAAATAAAATCAAAATCTTTTTTTTTTGTTCGTGTAGGCCAAAAAGCACTTACAAATAGTCAGATTCTACCACCGGTTCGGAATGCTGCTATCACTGAGAAGAGCCGGTAAGAAACTCAATGGTTACTCTTTTCAAAATGATAATTGCGAGTAATACATTCTCAGAAGCAGCAATGCCTTGAGAGCAGACAGCACTTCACACTACTAGAGAAGAATTATACTCACGGCAGTCTGATGTTAAATACAAATATAGCCTTTACGCTTAGGAAGCTAGTACAGTAAGGTGCTACTCCCATTTACAATGAAGGGATTATTCTAAACCACAGATGGTTATAGAAATAATTGCTTTGGTATGATGCCTTCAACACACTATGGGAGAATAGATGATAAGTCATTAAGAGGAAAATGGTTGGGCCAGTCCCCGCAAGTAGTAATAATATTTGTTAATATTCAAAGCATGGTATGTCAGCCTTTCTATAAAGGCGTGTGAAGTTCACCAACCGGCATTGAGAATCTAACTCGTAATAAGGGAGAATGTACCCGGTATAATGAAAATAGGCTCGTCTCCTATACATTGGGGCCAAAATGCAACGGCAAAGTCCCCGTGCAATACAGTACACCTCTGCCTACCCTTATGGGGAATAGATGCGTGATGATATATTTATTTTTGTATTGTCAACAAATGTTCGTGCGTCGAAATATCGGCGTTTCCATTTCGCGAACCATTCCAAAGTTTTAATTACGCCGCGAAATTAATTTGGGATTAAGTTTGCAGCGACTGTTTATATTTTGAGCTTGTCGTTGGATTCCCGTTTTATATCACGGGGAGAAAGGCTATTTGGTTTTAGCGACATTTTTTTAACATTGGTAGCAGTGGTAGCCGAGTGGTCGAACGCGCGCTTTGCAAATCAAAGTGTGCAAGTTCAAACCCCGGCTCGCACCTCTGGGATTTATGTGCGAATCTCTTTTTCATCCGAGATTATCACTTGCTATGAAACGGTGAAGGAAAACATCGTGAGGAAACCTGCACGCCTGAGGCAACTTGTCTAGTTCTCGATAGATGTGTGAAGTCTGCCAACCCGCACTAGGTCAGCGTGGTGGACTATGGCCTGAAATCCTCCTCACATTGAGGGGAGGCCCGTGCCCAGCAGTGGGACGTTAAAAAGGGCTGTAGTAGATTTTTTAACATTACAGGCAAGCATATCTACTCATTCGACGCAGAACAATTCGGAGATTTTAAATATGTATAGACGTTTGAAAGGTAATTCTTACTAAACGACAAAAATCATAAATTGAGTTATATATACCAAACGACGCAGAAAAATCTGGCCGTTCGAATGGTACTATATAACTAATTTTACGATTTTTTGGCGCTTAATAATGATTTCCTTTCAAAAGTTTCAAACAGACAGACGTACAACAGAGTGAACAACGTCCTATTAGTGTTACTTATTTCCTTTTTAGGTACGGAATCGTGCAAAAATTTTAAATTTAGAATATAACAATAGGTTAATCACCACGCCTGTATTCCCCGAATGGGTAGGCAGAGGTGGACTACGGTGCACTTACACTTTGCCAATGTATTTTGGTTCCAATGTAATAGGTGGCGAGCCTATTCCCATTATAATCAGCCGAATATTTGTGTTTCGAATTTCAAAATCCAACATCAAAGGCCCGCAATCCGACAAATGTCGAAATAACCACAGATAAAATTATGATTGTGGAATAAAAAGAAGGATAGACACTGTAGTGGTGAACTCATTAAAATGTGTTCGGACCGATGAGTTTGCGAGAACTTTGTAAACAAAGGGTGAGGTTTTAGTGCGATTCGAGTTTTTATTTTTAAAAGTTGAGAAATATTTTCACTCAGTTTTTTTTTTTTTTTATTCTTTACGTTTGTTATTGTTTTGACTAGATCGTTATAAAGCGTGGGTAATTAAAGTATCTTGTTGACGAACATAGTTTTTTTTTTTTATAAAATCATTAAAACAGAAATCCCTGTCGCAGATTTGCAATACTTATAGCAATTATGTTTGATCATTATGTTGTTTTTTGTTGTTTTTCCTTAGTTTAAATAATGAAGCAGGAGACATTAATATTTTATTTGAATAAAACTTTCAATTTTTACAGTTTTTTTTTACTTAAAAGTCTGTAAATAGCATCAAACAAGAATCAATATCTCTTGACATGTGACATTTTAAGCCGTGTCTACATAAGCGGGTCTAAACGAGAGCGAATTTTTTGTTAACAATACCAGTAGTAGACGAATGTCACGGAATATCTTGATATTGTCTCTTTCCCTCGTATGAAATTAGACAGAGAGCGGACGAGCAAATCTGTGACAAAGATCTTGTCTTGACATGGATGCTAACACCACATGAGCCTTACTACAACCTCTTAAAGTATTAATGTTTTAATAGTAACAGTTCATTGCTGACATATATTGTTTTATATACTGTCATACATATATACTGTCAAAAACTGAAAGTAATATTAGAAATATTGCTGCAAGATAGCAGACAGTGGTACGGAGGCAGAATGAACTTTATTTTCTCTCTGAAAAAGGTGATTATCCAATGATGTGTTATCGATAACGCGAGTGTATTGTGACCTTTTTTTAATTTTGACATTGAAACAGAAGCCAGTTCCATTATCTCCCCGTAAAGCATTAAAAGGTTAACAAATTGTATGTATTTGTACGATAAATGGATGGCCGTTGGGGCATCAAAGTGCTAGAGTTGGCGGCCATGAACAGGGAAGCGGGATGTGGGACGACCCCCGACTAGATGGACGGACGACCTCACCAGAGTCGCCGGGAGTCGATGGGCGCATAAAGCCCAAGAACGTAATTTGTGGCGATCTATGGGGGAGGCCTATGTCCAGCAGTGGACGTCCCTGGCTGATACATAGATAGATAGATAGTACGATAAATATTATAATACGAAAATTGTGATATCCAAAATTACCCAACGAAGCTTCATATTAACTCATCAAAGACTAATTTAACGCTACGTCAAAGAGAGCGAACACAAAGATGGTTTCGTTTCGTGTAACGAATATTCCACTGAATATTATATGAGGAGAGATTATACCCTCTTGAAAATATTAACATACCACGAATTCGTATCAATTTTATTTTAAGAAAAGTATTTCTGGTGATTTAAATTAAATAGTCAGACGAGACAACGGCTTGGTGGTGTGGTTTGATTCCGCCAATGACAAATTTCGGAAATGATCTTTTCTAATTTACCCTGATCTGAGTGTGACTGGGATTGCGTCCAGTCTATTGTAAGCTATGCTTAGTTTGTTACATACGATGAGTATGTGTTGTCTAGTATTCATTGAGGCATAAAGTTCTTTTTTTTTCGAAATTATACAATTTTATAGAATAAGATGAGGACCTGCGGTTCAACTGGTATTTCAGCCAGAGTCAAGTAATTAATAGCAAGACCAAATTCAATAAATACACATTTTATATAGAAATTAGTTATGAACTTGATAAAGATGGTGGATGAAGTCCCAAGGTATAAAGTTTGATTGACAATTTTCTTTACAAACCAGTGCCCTTCACAACTCAGGACAAAAACAGATAATATCAGAAAAACACTACCAATAGAGATGATACTATGATAATACGGCCAAATTATATTATCTAAATTAAGAAAAAGAGACTAAATATGCCGACTAACAAATTAAGAAGAAAATCCATTAGTCAAATCGAAAAATAATTAAAAATCGAGAACAAATCAATCATAAAAGCAATTTTCTAAATCGTGCGACGCTTTATATTTTATGAAAGTATGAAATATTGGCTGTTAGAGGAATATATATAGCTCAATATGTCACGCGTCGTGGCGCAAACTCAAGAAATATGCGAAAAAGATTGACATGAGAAATGATACACATTTATCATTTTAGAAAAAATAATATTGTATTTTTAAATCAACCTGTATAGCCATGCACACTGTACAAAAATTGACAATTAAATGGACAAAATATTCCTAAAAATAAAACTGCATTTACACACTGGGGCGTCCAGACGCGCACGTCAAAATCTTTGCTGAACGGTGATGGGAAACATCGCATAGTGAGCAAACCCGCTTGTCTATTAGAAAGGCGTGTTCCATTCACCAAGCTGAACTGGGCTAGCGTGGTGGACTATGGCCCAAGCCCCAAATCTCCCTCGTATTCGGGGAGAATGTGTTCGGATCACCCCCTATTACATTGGGACCAAAATAGGCTGAGTGTGAGTGCACTGCAATGCACCTCTGCCTATCCTTTCGTGGAATACTGGCGTGACGATGTATATTACCAATCTACTTACTAATTACTTCGACATATTAACAGTAACTAATTACCCTGCTAATTAATAGGCGATCTATCAAAGGATCTAAGGCTTTGATGTGATCGGATTAATTATATATTGGTTCCGTATGTTATTACGGTGACGTAGGGTAAACCCCCCAGCTATTGGCACCTTAAGCGCCTACTCGGGGAAAATCAGTCACCAAAACGCTCTATGACCAGTTATTTCCCTAAAAAGGATATCAGATTATAGAATATCCACTCGTTTTTTATTTTTTTTGAGATTTTTGTAAAAAAATAATACTAGAAACATAAGTTTTTTACATTCGTTCGAAAATTTTCCGATTACCCGGTTACAGGCACAAGTACCTGTCCTTAAGGAAATGCGTAAAAAGGGCTTTTTTAGGGTATGTCCCAAACAAACTTAAAGTTTGTACTAATTAAGTCTGAGTTTGAGGTTAAAATTAAGGGTTTTAGATTAAAAAATGTACAATCTTTCCATTTTCATGGATTACTTGTTATTTTAACTTAAAGTCATGGGTGCCAATAAGTGGGGGGATGCTAACAGTGGGTATGGTTACCCTATATACTTATACTAGCTTCTACTCGCAACTTAGTTCGCGCAGACTTCGTTCATTCATTAAACCGGCCAAGTGCGAGTCGGCCTCGCGCACGAAGGGTTCCGTACCATTAACTATAAAAAACGCCATAAATATCACGTTCGTTGTATGGGTGCCCCCTTAAATATTTATTTTATTCTGTCTTTTAGTATTTGTTGTTATAGCGGCAACAGAAATACATCATCTGTGAAAATTTCAACTCTCTAACTATCACGGTTCATGAGATACAGCCTGGTGACAGACGGACGGACGGACGGACAGCGAAGTCTCAGTAATAGGGTTCCCGTTTTACCCTTTGGGTACGGAACTCTAATAAATTATAGCCTATATGTTATTCTAATATGTAAACAATAATACTGTAAAGTTTCATCAAAATCCGTTCAGTGGTTTTCGCGTGAAAACGTATCATACATCCATACGTCCTCACAAACTTCCACATTAATATATTAGTAGGATATGTTTTATTTTATTCTCATAAAGTTATTTTTTATTGCACGTCGTAAAGATTCTCGAGGTATATGATAAAAGTGCAGTCGTCATAGATCAAAATAAGAAAGATGAGATACTCGTTTGAGACACATAAGGGCCTACTTTAATATAAAACGAACTGTATTAACTCGTAGAAGAAGTACATTTTTGAATGAATGTTATCGGAGACGCGAGAAAATTTTGTCACGTGTTCAATCCAATTGTAACTTTATGTCGTTAGGCGCAAAGTACATTATTAACTTGGCTTTAGGAGTTTTGTTTTTTTTTTAAATTCATTTTAATTTTTACACACATACCATGGCAAATTCCGATAAGGCCATTTCCGTTTTTTTTTAGTACCACCTGTAGGCTAAGCATGATCGCATAGACGTTTTATTTCTTTCAACTGTCAGATTTGTCGAGAAAATGACGCAATAACTGAGCCATGTCCAGTTCAAAAAGTTCGAAGTGACGTCGTTTTCTCGACAAATCTGCCAGTTCAAAGAGATATAACTTATGTCTACACGGTCATGCTAAGCCTGGATTCGTGTGCCGAGCGCCCTACGCTTGAACTAGACCAAGCCATCGTTTGTATAGATACTCTGCCTCACTGATGCAAATTCGCAGTAGGTACGAAACACCACTTAAGTCTATGCGAGCAAATGACGTCATCTCATGCATTTTAATGAACGCAGCGTCGTCGTCCGTATGCAAACACTGGTCTGAATGCGTTGCCCTACCCATTCTCTACAGCTAAAACTTTTTTATGGAGCCATGTTTTATGTTATGAGAATACTATGTAGTCTTGCTCAATTTGTGCTGTTATTGTTCGTGCAATTTTGACTGCTTTCAACTTCTTTTTTCTTTATTTAACAAGTAAGTTTTTTACGGTACTGATAAAATTAACGCTGAGCCCTTAACTGGACGATAACTTTCATGATACCTTCATTTCTCTAGAATCAGAATCAGAGTCAGAATCAGAATCAGAATCAGAATCAGAATCAGAGTCAGAGTCAGAGTCAGAGTCAGAGTCAGAGTCAGAGTCAGAGTCAGAGTCAGAGTCAGAGTCAGAGTCAGAGTCAGAGTCAGAGTCAGAGTCAGAGTCAGAGTCAGAGTCAGAGTCAGAGTCAGAGTCAGAGTCAGAGTCAGAGTCAGAGTCAGAGTCAGAGTCAGAGTCAGAGTCAGAGTCAGAATCAGAATCAAAATCATATTTTTTTATTCATGTAAACCAATACAGGCACTTATGAATCGTCATTAAATAATAATAATAGTATCTTACCACCCATTTGGAATACGTTTCCTTTGGAGACAAGAAACTATATTTAAATAAAATACGTTTTTATTATTTTAAAAAATACTAAGGTTGTCAATTATGTTGTATACAAACAACATCTATATTATACGCTTAGTTTAGTTTAGTGTATTTTAGTACCAATTAACACCTTTACTCTGTATATTCAAAGATAAATAATATAGTATAGAAGTGACACATTTATAACCTACATTCATTTTGAAATTTATTAAGTACCTACATCCCGAAAATGTTACACGGAAGCATTTGATTAATATCGCCAGGCAACACATACTCATCGTATGATACCAACTACACTACGGGCACTATACAATGGACTGAGGGTGATCCCAGTTACATCCAGATCAGGGCGAATTCCGAAAACAACATTTACGTAATTTACCTATTCAGCAGTGTGAACTACACTTGTTAGGGCTGACTACCAATATTCACAAAACAGAACATACAAATTTAACGTAGGACTCCAGATATTTCGAGTCATAGAAATTGACAACGAAAATAAAGTTGGAAAAACATGGCCGAATTTCGATGAAATTTTTATACCTTTCGGTTGTATACGCGGTGCTGATGCACACGTCAAAGTATTATTTCTGACTTATGAAACACACTGTATATTAAACCCAGTCCCATATCTGTTTATAGTTCAGAAATGATCACCCATCTAATTCCAAACCCTAACAAACGGCGCTTCACCGCGTCAAAGGCTTGTAACACAATCTGTCTGTTTGCAGACGCTCTGCTTGTCTCCGGCACACATGACTTCCATTTTGACGTGGGGTCGAAACATCCTTCGAACAAGTAAGTACAAATTTCAACCTTATTCACATACACACATAACGCACATTTGAATGTGAAATGTGCGATATCAAGTTTACATTTTCCATTTTCTTCCAGCCGGAGTTCCAATGAAATTTCAACTTTGTTTGTTTGAAATTAAGATTGTAATTCTATTGTTTCGGGACAGAAATGTGTTGTGTATTTCCGGAATATTTATGTTGTACAATTCTGTATCTTATCTTTGTCGAATAAGGGTTGATATTTCATTGAGAATTTGCGAGTAGTTTTAATATTATAATGAGAATATGATGTGAGAATAACAAATAAATGGGATTTTGGGATATTTTTGTATGAATTACATTTTGTAGACAACTTCAAATGACTGTGTGAAGAACAGAGGTCTTACCATCGCATCAACATTTTTGCCAAAACCAAAACGAACGCTGTATCAATATCCATAAAGTTTTAATTTCTATGGACATTTCGTTGAAAAATAATAATTTTCCATGAGTTAATACAGTTTATTTTCGTGTGAATTTAACTTTGTTTGACGTCAGAATATCGGCTTTAAAGCTAAGGAGATTTTCTAAGCTTTTCAAACATTTCAACTGGCAATACTAAGCCGCAGTCCGAGACATTTGTCTGCGCGATAGTACTAGTTCCTCCAAAGTAGGTACAGTAGTACACAAAAGTCTTAAGCGCGAAATTTATTTTTGCTTATACCAAAACGAACCGTATTAACTTTCGGAAAATGCACATTCTTCTATGAAATTCACTAATTATTGTATGTTTATAGCGTTCGCTCTCTGAGGCAACGCTCTCGTAATTTTTTCTACCAATACCAAAATGAACTCCGAGTTAATCTACATAAAGATTGAATTTCTGTAAAACTCTCGCCCCAACGTGACAAAATTCGCACACGCTGTCAACGTCATTTCATTGAGGAGTAAACTTTTTTAGGGCTCCGTACCCAAAGGGTAAAACGGGAACCCTATTACTGAGACTTCGCTGTCCGTCCGTCCGGCCGTCCGTCCTTCCGTCTGTCACAAGGCTGTATCTCATGAACCGTAATAGTTAGAGAGATTAAATTTTCACAGATGATGTATTTCTGTTGCCGCTATAACAACAAATACTAAAAAACAGAATAAAATAAATATTTAAGGAGGCGCCCATGCAACAAATGTGATTTATTGCCGTTTTTATAGATAATGGTACGGAACCCTTCGTGCGCGAGTCCATCTCACAGTTGGCCAGTTTTCTATGAGCCAATATTGTTCATTTGGGAATTGGCAAAAGTTTTGACGCGTAGCTTTGACGCCCCAGTGTGCTGGCTATTTGACTTAAGCGACATTTCGACAACTTTACAGGAGAATATACTCATTCGTGTAGAAGAAAATCGCTAATTCCAAATATGTATGTGGAGTAATATAACTAAACGTTTATTTAATATGATGTAACGATGAATATTTTTATAACTAAACGCTTTATTGAGATGTAACTAAACGCAAAATTGATTTGTATAAATTATAAATATTGTTTTGAACTAAACATGTGATTGATTTAATATGATGAAGAATGAACGGTAAACAAAACGCAACGAATGAAAGAGAGGAATGAAAAGTGTGAAAAGGACGGAGAATGTAAAAGACGGAAGACGATAAAATTAAAAGTAAAATTAAAAACTAATTGTAAATGTGTGAAAGTGTAAAATAAAAGAAGAATACTATTAATTGGATTTTATTTACGACGCCAGCCCACATGTATATAAGTGAATATCGCCCAAAAGTGTCGCTATAGTCAAATTGCCTTGCACCCCTCGCTATGTTTTTTTTTTCTATGAAAATACGGTTTTAAATGTTGCAAAAAAATGAGAATCACTTTCCTTTATGGCTGTATTAAATTTAAGCGGATTGGTAGAACTTGCAAACTCGACTTCGCCGGTAATAGGATTTCCCTAGCACAGAGATTGTCATTCTTCACAGTATTTAGAATACGGATCGAGAAATATACAGTTTCCAGACACTAAGAAACAGAATTCAGTGATATAGAGCATTTTATATGGTGATATTGAGTATTGAATAATATACTACTACTACTACAGCCCTTTTAACATCCCACTGCTGGGCACGGGCCTCCCCTCAATGCGAGGGGGATTCGGGCCATAGTCCACCACGCTGGCCCAATGCGGGTTGGCAGACTTCACACATCTATCGAGAACTAGTCAAGTTCCCTCAGACGTGCAGGTTTCCTCACGATGTTTTCCTTCACCGTTTCATAGCAAGTGATCAACTCGGATGAAAATGAGATTCGCACATAAACCCAGAGGTGCGAGCCGGGGTTTGAACCTGCACACTTTGATTGCAAGGCGTGCGTTCGACCACTCGGCTACCACTGCTGCTTGATTATTATTATATTGAATAATATATTGAGCATTTAATATAGTGATATTGAGCATTGGGATAGTAAGTGCATGAAATAATGCAATTATTCAGCATCAAATACTGTAGTAAGGAGTATTAACTTTAGTTAATGCGAGCATGCTATAACTACAGCATTTTATACATCTAAATTGAGGTCGCATTTAAATCCTCTAATTGTCGTCGCCGGCAATTACGAGCCAGACCCCGCGCACACATCATCAACTCGTCGCCGCCGTCCGCGGCACGTGTTGATTGATCCTCCCGACACGATCACCGCCCTCCTCGACCCTGGCGTTGAGAGGGCCACCAACACACCTACACCAGCCTCAAACAGACACCGATCTCGCCGGCGAGGTCGAGAAACCCCCTCTTCCGCTCGTAGGTGCATCTTTGCACCTAGGAGCGCAGTCACTACCTCTCCCCTCACGGTAACTGCCCAAGCCGAGGTCGTGCCCTCTGTGGCGCCCTTGAGCTAGTTGCCACCCCTTTCCGCCCTTAAGGCCTTGGTTGGAGTGCACTCTGCGCTCGCCACTCCTCCGGTAAAGCTGTAAAGGCCACCTCACGGCCAACAGTGTAAGTCCTTCAAAAAAAAAAAAAAACTAAATTGAGTATCAAATGCAGTTATATTGAGAATTAAATGCGTGGATATTGAGTATTTTATTGTGACATTCATTATATAGCAGCAGTGGTAGCCGAGTGGTCGAACGCACGCCTTGCAATCATAGTGTGCAGGTTCAAACCCCGGCTCGCACCTCTGGGTTTATGTGCGAATCTCATTTTCATCAGAGTTTATCACTTGCTATGACGCGGTGAAGGAAAACATCGTGAGGAAACCTGCACGTCTGAGGGAACTTGACTAGTTCTCGATAGATGTGTGAAGTCTGCCAACCCGCACTGGGCCAGCGTTGTGGACTATGGCCAGAATCCCCCTCGCATTGAGGGGAGGCCCGTGCCCAGTAGTGGGACGTTAAAAGGGCTGTAGTAGTAGTAGTAGTATTCATTATATGCTGTGATATTGATAATTTATTGCTTTTAGACATTGACGACTGTAGTAATCTGTTTTAATATTTTGTTCTTTTATTTCAGTTTTCAAAGTCAACGGACTACAATATTTAATGGTAAGTAAATAAACAAGATTAAATTTTAACTCTTTATTTAAGGAAATTAACGTTTAATTAACAAAAGTATTCATCAATTTAAAATAAAACCTTTGAATCTATTAACTTATTTTATGTTTTTTTCTGGCAATGCAGCATGATTTTACCGTTGAAACTACATTGATGGGGTAGCCGGCTTTGCTGTGAGAATATAACTTAAAGAATGATAAAGGAAACGCGACCACGCTTCAAAATTAACTTCTATGATATTCCATTGAAAAATGAGCTTACTGTATGATGTTTTATGGTTCAATTTGAGATTGGCAATTTTTTTGCAGCACGGATCTTGTCGCTCTAATGTCTTTTGAAGAGATCAACATAAAACTCAAAACAAGCCCGTTCCTTGATCTACCTTTAAGTCGGTATTTGCATTCGTTTCTAACAAAAGCCAGTTAGAACTGGTTTGGAACTGCATAAATTCGGTTTGATCCGGTTCGAAGCGGATTTCGGAGGGATCGTTACCGCGCTATTTCCAATGGAGCATTAGGTTTTATCTTGAAGTTAAGATATTTTTAGGGTTCCGTACCCAAAGGGTAAAATGGGAACCTTATTACTAAGACTTCGCTGTCCGTCCGTCAGTCAGTCCGTCCGTCCGTCCGTCTGTCACCAGGCTGTATCTCATGAACCGTGATAGTTAGACAGCTGATTTTTTCTCAGATTATCTATTTCTTTTCCCGCTATAACAAGAAATACCAAAATATATTATAAAATAAGTATATAAGGGGGCTCCCATACAACAAACGTGATTTTTTTTTGCTCGTTTATATAGATAATGGTACGGAACCCTTCATGCGCGAGTCCAACTCGCACTTGGCCGGTTTTTTGCATTGCCGAGTGGTGTAGCGACTTTAGGTGGCTCTTAGAATCCTTAGGCGCGACTATTTTGTTGGTGAAACGATACAACCAGGTAACTGCTCAATTAAAGCTATTGAAAAAGAGTAACTATGGAGTTTCTTCTCCATATAAAGAATTATGGGTGGTAGAGTTCGATTTTCTTTTTTTGTTTGTTGAGTAAGCAGTCGTAGCCTAGTTGTAGAATGCCCGCCAAGAACGTAAGGGGGGCAAGTTCAAATCTGAAATTTTTATGTGCGAATATAATTTTCAATAATGGCTAACATTTGGTGAATGGTGAATGCAAATAACGTGTGGAAACGTGCACGTCTATATAAATGTTTGTGAAGTTCACTAACCTGTGGACTTAGCATGACCGTGTAGACATAAGTTTTATCACTTCCAACTGTCAGATTTGTCGAGAAAATGACGTAACTTCAAGCTTTTTGTACTGGACATGACTCGGTGTGACGTAATTTCCTCGACAAATCTGACAGTTGAAAGATATAAAACTTATGTCTGCGTGGTCATGCCAATAACTGGGCCGCTTGCGTGTTGACGCTCTGATTAGTTCGAGGATATATTGTACGACTAGATATATAATATGACGGCTTGTTCTAGTGGTTTGAGCGTACTCTGCTCACTGAACCAGTTAGTTGCGGGTTCGCTTCTCGAATTTCAAAATTTGCCCTGGTCTGTGTGTAACTGGGATCGCCCCCATTCCATTTTACGGTACCTACCCATAGTACAAGTTCTGCTAAGTTTGGGGTTTTTTTGGGACTAAGCCCGCCACACATTCCCACCACTGTTACTCCTGTAAGCCAGACTCGACAGCGGTGTCCGTTGAAAACACCGAGGTTTGACCCTCGGCGAGTCCCGGGGAAAAGCTAAATTGTCTTGGAACCCGCACGAATTTAATCGAAAAAGGTGTAGGAGTTGGAAGAAAAATGTATCCACTTCCCTCCATTGCAAAGCGGGAGACAAAAATAACTGTATTGGCTGATTTGCCACAGAAATAAAGAAGGCAATGATGCTATTTGACATAGTTTTAGTTGAAATTAGTTATTAGTTAGTTAGGGATTTGGGTATGTGTTGTCTGGCGATACATACATACATCATCACGCCTGTATTCCCCGAAGGGGTAGGCAGAGGTGCACTGCAGTGCGCCCACGCTTCGCCGATGTATTTTGGTCCCAATGAAATAGGGGGCGACCCTATTGCCATTATACCGAGCACATTCCCCCTCAATACGAGGGAGATTTGGGCCATAGTCCACCACGCTGGCCCAGTGTGGGTTGGGGAACTTCACACGCCTTTCTATAGACGTTCAGTTTTCCTCACGATGTTTTCTTTCACCGTTCAGCAAGTGGTAATCATTGTTGAAAATGACATTCGCACATGAAAATTATCTCAGAGGTGCGGGCCTGGGGTTTGAACTTGCACCCCTTACGTTCAAGGCGGGCGTTCTTGCCCGCGAGGCTACCACTGCTTTTTTGTCTGGCGATGTTATGTTATAATGTTTGTATAACTCATTACCTAAATCAATATTAACATAGAGTTACGCACTTACTCAGTTAAATCCTGAAATTTATGTTCAACTGCATAAATCCGGCTTTGGGCCGGTCGTAACCGGCGGGCGGGCCAATCAGAGAAGGCTAATCTCAGTTAGTTAGGATAAGCTGTGTTATGTTACTGCAAACACAATTTGAACTAATCTGTTATGAAAATAGAATCCATTTTCCAATAAGGAAAAATACTTACAGGATTTAGGAACGACTTTTGCCCCTTTATAGCTACCTCTTCATACTTTTCTATCTTCTTCTTTATTACGAAATGAGTGAAACGTTGATATTTTGATGGAATAAGTTGAGGAATGCCTGCACCTGCGATTAGCAGTATTTATGGCATTGTCGAGTAATTATAGCAAGGACAAATTCAATAAATACACATATATACATCTATACAAATAAATAAAATTGGAGTGTCTGTTTGTAATAACAAAATAACACTTTTTTACCAAATGCGTATGAAAGTATATACGATACCTATAACGAAAACGCAATTTTAATAATTTTTTGTCTGTCTGTCTGTCTGTTTGTTTGAGGTAAACTTCTAAACGGCTGAACCGATTTCAATCGGACTTTCACTGACAGATAGCTGACGTTCCAAGGCGTAATTTAGGCTACTTTAATTTTAGAAAAAGCATTAGGGTTCCGCGGAAAAAACATAATACCCATATTTCCGGGTAATCTCCCTCAAGTCCACGCGGGCGAAGTCGCGGGCACAGCTAGTTATAAATAAAAATGGATGATGATAGTGATAAAGATGGCGGATGAATCCATTATTATCTATACAAATAAACAACAGCTTTTTGCTACGTGTTTTTATTTTTCTGACGGACTGACACATTGAAAAAACCGATTCTACACCGAGGACACTGACAGCGCGAGCAGATCCTGTTGCGTGGCTTTTGACATAGAAATTTTATATTTATTTATAATGAAACAGCTGGTTTGTGGTTTTCGCCCGAGTGCTCTTAAGGCTGCTTCTTCTTAGTTTTTTTTTTATTGAATGCTGGCGTAATGTAGTATTAAAATAATAATGATTAAATTTAATTGTGTTATCGTTATTCTGTCATTACAAGGGGGAAAAGGTTTGATTTTTTTTAACTTTACAGGAGTGCATACTCAATCGACGCAGAAAAAATCGCTGATTCCAAATATGTATACAAGTCAATATAGCCCAAAAGCGTCGCTTAAGTGAAATTGCCTTTCACCCCTCCGATATAGTCGAGCAATCAAAACCACCGATGACATAGTTGAGTGAAGTCTGTAAACACTATCGTTGTGGATTTGCTATGACTTCATATTTTAAGGCACGAAAACAACATATTTTATCAAGGGTAGCTAGAATATAACTAGTCGAATGGCTTCAAGGAGACAATGTCTAATGTCTCCATCGGTAGTATTTTATCTACCATTGATAAAACATGTTGTTTTTTTTCGTGCCTTAAAATATGAAGTCATAGCAAAACCATAACGATAGTGTTTACAGACTTCCACCCCAGATCGGCTGCAATGGTAATAAAACACTTCACAATCCCGCCGCGTCAGGGAAACTGACAGAGCGTGGCGTAACGTCATAAACCCATGATATACGGCTGTGTGGAGCTGCAATACTGTATCAGGATATTCAGCTGTTCTCGTATTTGATTCGTCAAACGATGCGTCTTGCAATTTACCTTTATGGACACCCTGCCACCTCGGGGGAAGTAGCAGGGTTATGTGGGAGTCCCGGCAGAAGGCCGTATACCCACTAAAACCGACAGTGTACCATCCTCCGCTTGTATCGGGACGCCACAGCATTGCTTTGGCATGACCGAATAATATACGTTTTTTAATCAATATATGACTTCCGCGGTATTAGAACGACGATAACTCAAATTAGCCAAGACTCTTAACGGCATTTTGGCTATCTGGCAGCAGCACTGATTCTTGCTTGAATTGTTATCTAATAAAAAAATACTCATCATCACGCCAGTATTCCACGAAGGGGTAGGCAGAGGTGCACTGCAGTGCGTTCACACGTCGCTGATGTATTTTGGTCCCAATGTAATAGGTGCCTTTTATCATTATACCGGGCACATTCTACCTTAATACAAAGGAGATTTGGGCCATAGTCTGGCCCAGAACTTCACACGACTTTCTATAGACGTGCAGGTTTCCTCACGATGTTTTCCTTCACCGTTCATCTAAAACAAAACATACTCTATTATTAAAAGTCCTTATAAAAAGTAATGTGCACACCGAAGCGCTTTGGAACAATAAATTTGGGGCTTACTACCGTCTACGAGAGCCAGATTTAGCCGTAAGCCCGCTGTTTTGGCTAATGGTTTTGCATCTTTTGTATGGCCGGCTGAATTTAGATATTCTGTATTTCAGGTCTTATGTAAGAGTAGCTGTGCCACGATTTCGCCCGCGTGGACGTTAGGGAAATTACCCGGAAATATGGGTATTATGTTTATATCTAATGCTTTTTCTAAAATTAAAGTAGCCTAAGTTACGCCTTGAAACGTCAGCTATCTGTCACTGTAAGTCCCGTTAAAATCGGTTCAGACATTTAGAAGTTTACCCCAAACAGACAGACAGACATTTTTTTTTAAATTGCGTTTTCGTTATAGGTATAATATATACTTTCATACGCATTTGTTAAAAAAGTGTTATTTTGATATTACAAACAGACACTCTAATTTTATTTATTTGTATGTATGTAGGGCAGTTCGAATTGTCGATGATTTTGTCAGCTTACCGATCG
This sequence comes from Ptilodon capucinus, assembly GCA_914767695.1. Taxonomy (NCBI): domain Eukaryota; kingdom Metazoa; phylum Arthropoda; class Insecta; order Lepidoptera; family Notodontidae; genus Ptilodon; species Ptilodon capucinus. The sequence goes on along the minus strand of OU611830.1, from coordinate 2,178,106 downwards.
GCTAGACCCTCCGGCGTTGCGTAGAGATGTAAGCTCTCTCTGCATTTTCTACCGCTTCTATCACGGAGAGTGTTCCGAGGAATTGTTCGGTATTATACCTGCCGCTGAATTCCACCATCGCACGGCTCGCCACAGACTGCATTACCATCCTCACCATCTGGATGAATGGCGTTCTAGTACAGTGCGATTTACCAGGATTTTCTCCCTCGCAACACCAAATTGTGGAATGAACTTCCTGCAACGGTGTTCCCGGACCGATGCGACAAAGGTATCTTCAAGAAACGAGCCTACTCATTCCTTAAAGGCCGGCAACGCACTTGCGATGCCCCTGGTGTTGCAGGTGTCCATGGGCGGCGTTGATCACTTACCATCAGGTGAAACGTCTGCTCGTTTGCCTCCCTATCTCAAAAAAAATGTGTATATAGAAGATGTGTGTTATTTCATAAATTCAGTTTTCTTAACATATCGAGGGGTGAAAGGCTGTTTCACTCAAGCGACACCTTTGGGCGATATTGACTTGTATACATATTTGGAGTCACCGAATTTGTCTGCGTCGAATGAGTATGCTCTCATAATAAGCACGCATGATCACGTGCGATTTTATGTATTATAGAAATTTAAACTTTATGCGTATTGATACAGAGTATATTTTCAAAAAGTCTCTACCAAGCGAGGGCGCTTAGACTTTCTTCGTCTCTACATATTTACTCAAACAACACTTCGGATTCCTCTCAAAATTCCTGTCTAGATTACGAAAAACCTAATTACTATACCAAACAAATTTATAGCTTTGGTAGTTTCTAGAAAAGCAAACAAACAAGCAATAAAGGTGTTTATATCTATCGGATCAAGGTACATTATGCTGTAATCTGTTTTGAATGAGTAGGACAAGTTTTCCTATCTTTATATTTTTCTTCATTTATTACCTAGCCACTATATACATAGTGTATCAGTAGTCCGAAATAATACTTTGGGTACGTATACGGTAGCTCATATACAGGGTGTATCAGAAGTCCGAAATAATACTTTAGGTACATATACGGTAGGTCATATGTGGATGCTTAGTGAAGGCAGTTTACTCCTAATTATCATAGTCTTTGAGTTAAGGGCCTTTGAATATTTGTCAAAGGTATCGTGTTCTGGCCTTGGGGTACATCCATAACCCTATTCAGCAGTGTAAACTACACTTAAGAGTGGCGACTACCATTATTTACAAAACAGAACATGATAATTTTACATAGGACTCGAGATATTAAGAGTTACAGATATTGAGGACGAAAAAAATGTTGGAAAAACATGGTCGAAATTCAACGAAATTTTTATACCATTCAGTTGTATACCCGATACTGATGCAAACGTCAAAGTATTATTTCGGACTTCTGAAACACCCTGTATATGCTTAGTGCAGACAGTTTATACCTAACTATCATAGTTTCTTAGTTATAGACATTGAATATTTGTCACAGGTATCAGGTTTTGGCCTTTGGGTACATACATAACCCTATTCAGCAGTGTAAACTACACTTATGAGGGTTGACTACAAATATTCACAAAACAGAAGAATTTTACGCAGGACAAAATATTACGAGTCAATTGACGACGAAGAAAAAGTTGGAGAAACATGGTCGAATTACGATCAAATTTTTATACCATTCGGTTGTATGTCCAATACTGATGCAAACGTCAAAGTATTATTTCGGACTTCTGAAACACTCTGTATTTGAATTTGGTCATAATTTGTGAAAATATTACTTGCGGGCCCGGGACTTGAACTTGCATCCCTTATACTCAAGGCGGGTGTTGTACCAACTAGACCATCACTGCTGCCAATTAACTAATATTACCATAATTCCAATACAAGCTCAATGTTATCTTTGTGTGTATATATGCACACATTTATGTATGTATATCATTCGAAATACATAGGGTTGTCAATTCTCTGAAAAGAAAAAAATAATCAATCAAATAATTTTCGAAATTGGTTCACAAACCTCTAATGTATGATGCAGCAAGCATAAATAAAACTTAAGTGTGAAATTGAGAACCTCCTCCTTTTTTAAGTTGGATAATTAAAACAAAGCAACCATGGGGTTTCTTGCCATTCTTCTCCATAGGAGATGCATTCCGAATGGGTGGTAGAGATACTATTATTATTATTTATTGACGATTCATAAGTGCCTGTATTGGTTTACATTAATAAAAAAATACTTTAAATCTGATTAACAACCTTCTCAGAATCTGGCTACCACTGCGTATGTTCTGACTGTTATTGTACCTCTAATATTTTTGGCAAACAAACGCTGAGAGTAATATTTGTTTCTGGGAAACCAGCCCTCTTTTCACCACCTGTCTTGCAGCTATTCAAATTCAAATTATTTATTTCAGACATAAGCCCATAGTGTTAGTTTAAACAAAGTAACTTAATGCCTAGTATTAGTAAACGTAATAAAATTCAATTTGTGTGGATCCCCACCCAGTGACGCAGCAGAGCGGAGTCCCAGCGATCTATAAAAACCCTCAGGAGACTGTTGGTGGCGATACGCAACCGGCCGACAATTGCATTGCATTTCAATATTACTTTAAAAAAAAATACAGTTATTATAGAAACAACAATACTTTAAGAGGTGCTGGTAAGTGGAATTAGAATGACGTCAAATAGCTAAGCATGAATTGTCATCCAAAACAAGCGTGTATACCAAATTTCAGCTCAATCGGTTAAAGATAACTGATTTAAAATTCAGTTGCAAGATTCCACCCGGACATACATTGCAAATTAATTAAAAGTAGGCAACCCTAGACCTACCTGCACAGCTGGAGCGCAGAGATTTGGCCGCCAAATCCAATTGCATTTGCTTAATTCCTTGCTGAATATATCTGCACGGTGTAAAAGAAGTCCGAAATAACACTTTACCGTTTGCATGTATATCAGGTATACAACTCAATGGTATTCAAATTTGATCGAAATTTAAACATTGAAATAAAAATATTTTACGGATTTTATCGCGTGTATTTACTATTTTATTTTCCCGACGTTTCGGCTGCTTTACAGCAACCGTGGTCACGGGGGGACTGGTCACCATGGTTGCTGTAAAGCAATACACGCGATAAAATCCGTAAAATAGTTTTATTTCAATGTACCTATAGTATTCGCGTAAATATAAGAAAACAATATGAAATTTAAACATGGTTATTCTTAATTTTTAAAACTTTTTGTATCTCAAGTTCTATGCAAAATTATTCAAGTTCTGTTTTTTTTTGTATTAGTAGTCATCCTTTATAGATGTTGTTTACACTGCTTAATAAGGTTTATTGGTGTGCCATAAAGCTAAAACACGATACCTGTGTCGAATATTCAAAGGTATGTAATTCAAAAACTATGATAGTAGGTACCCGAGATGTTACAAGATTGTAAAATTGGCGGCGTAAAAAAGTTTTAAACATCATGATCGAATTTCGTTAAATTACCCGCCAAGTGCGAGTCGGACTCGCGCACGAAGGGTTCCGTACCATTATCTATAATAATCGGCAAAAGCCGGCAATTTGAAAAAGATAAAAAGAAAAACATACTTTATACAAATTTAGATATTCCTTTTCTCTGTTTGCATTCGTGACTTTTTTTTTAATTTCTTGCACCCACTTTGTTTGATTTTTTTCTCTCTCTCTACATCACTCTAATGTTGGCTGGTAGAAAATGCCTGAGGCATTATTAAGCTTACCTTGTACATTTCTTACTTCTGTATAATTGTGCAAAATAAATAAATAAATAAATAGAACCCTAAAAACGAGCAAAAAAATCACGTTTGTTGTATGGGAGCCCCCTTAAATATTTATTTTATTCTGTTTTTTAGTATTTGTTGTTATAGCGGCCACAGAAATACATAATCTGTGAAAATTTCAACTTTCTAACTATCACGGTTCATGAGATACAGCCTGGTGACAGACGGACGGACGGACGGACATTGAAGTCTTAGTAATAGGGTTCCCGTTTTACCCCTTGGGTACGGAACCTTAAAAATTATACCATTCGATTATATACCCGATTCTCTCTACGTTAAAGTATTATTTCGAACGGGTGATACACCTTGTCTATAGATAGATAGGGGTAGTCCGCAAAGATATTTACCAACTGTTACAGAAATTCGTTTCAAAATTATAACAACGCAGGCACAGCGTTGTTCACAAGTTTGATAATGAGAAAGTTGGTGTTAACAGGAGCTGTGATAAGCGAGATTGTCTTTGTAATAGTAGCGTGAGTTTTACCAAGTTGGGCGACGTTATTGTGTCTTGTTGACGTAAGATGGGGCGCTTTGTTTTTGTTTGTAAAGTTTTTTAAGTGCTGGTATTCGCTGAGGAGTTTTGAGTGCCGATGACAAGACGTGACGAATGAAATAACACTCGCGTTGAGAGGCCAATGTGCCCGGTATCTCTACGCGTCAACGCTCACCCGTCATTTTCAGGGTTCCGTACCTAAAAGAATAAAACCGGCCAAGTGCGAGTCGGGGTCGCAAACGAAGGGTTCCGTACCATTATCTATAAAAACAGCAAAAAAAATCACGTTTATTGTATGGGAGCCCGCTTAAATATTCATTTTATTCAGAATTTTAGTATTTGTTGTTATAACGGCGACAGAAATACATCATCTGTGAAAATTTCAAGTCTCTAGCTATCACGGTTCATGAGATACAGCCTGGTGACAGACACCGGATGGACGGACGGACGGACGGACGGACGGACGGATGGATGGACAGCGAAGTCTCAGTAATAGGGTTCCCGTTTTACCCTTTGGGTACGGAACCCTAAAAAATGGATCCCTCATAGGATCACTTTGTTGTCCATCTGTCCGTCTGCCTGTTGGTATGTCAAGACCGTTTTTCTCAAAAATCCGTTAAGGTATCAAGTTGAAATTTATAACAAAGACTTATGTCTGCGGCCCCTTAGTGTCCTAAAAAAATCAAACTTGTAGGGTAACGCAATCATAGGATACGGCGGTTATGTTACATTTTCAGTCCATTTGCACGAGAATCAAAAACCTATTGGGTTCTTCCCGTTGAACTAGAATCATGAAATTTGGCAAGAAGCAATTCCTTATAGCTTAAATAAAGAAAAAAAAAAAAAAAAATAGCAGTGGTAGCCGAGTGGTCGAACGCACGCTTTGCAATCAAAGTGCGCAGGTTCTATCCCCGGCTCGCACCTCTGGGTTCCATGTGCGAATCTCATTTTCATCTGAGATTATCTCTTGCTAAGAAACGGTGACGGAAAACATCGTGAGGAAACCTGTGTGCCCGGTATAATGGCAATAGGCTCGCCCCCTATTACATTGGGACCAAAATACATCGGCGAAGTGTGGGCGCACTGCAGTGCACCTCTGCCTACCCCTTCGGGGAATACAGGCGTGATGATGTATTATTAAAGAAAAAAAATCCGAAAACTGTAAATTTATTGTTAGAAAATATTTTTTTTCAATTACAAACTTATTTTGTAGTTACTTTGTATGGGCTCACCAGTATACCAACTGTACAGTTAAGTTTGTCTCTCTATCCAGTTTATCTTTTCGTTAGGGTAATGCTCGGTGCTTTCACAGCTTAGGTACGGAAGCCTCGGTGCGCGAGTCCAGCTCGCACTTGACCGGGTTGTATTTGCTCTTGCTATTAATTACTTGACACTGGCTGAAATACCCGCTAACCGTAGATAGAGCCATTCCTCATCTTATTCTACTAAACTTTAAAATTTCATAATTTCGTAACAAAATAACCTTTCCATTTATAATTTGAATTTATTTAATTTCCTCTTGCTATTATTAAATGAGAATAACGTTTAGCTATAAAGTAAACAGCAGACATTGATCTCTCTAGATATTATGAAGACATAGGGTAAGTAGCAGTGGTAGCCGAGTGGTCGAACGCACGTCTTGCAAATCAAAGTGAGCGGGTTCAAACCCCGGCTCGCACCTCTGGGATTTATGTGCGAAACTCATTTTCATCTAAGATTATCACTTGCTATGAAACGGTGAAGGAAAACATCGTGAGGAAACCTGCATGTCTGAGGGAACTTGTCTAGTTCTTGATAGATGTGTGAAGTCTGCCAACCCGCACTGGGCCAGCGTGGTGGACTATGGCTTGAATCCCCCTCGCATTGAGGGGACGCCCGTGCCCAGCAGTGGGACGTTAAAAGGGCTGTAGTAGTAGTAGGGTAACCATACCCACTGTTGGCATCCCCCCCACTTATTGACTTTAAGTTAAAATAACAAGAAAACCATGACTAACTTGATTTTATGTCAAAAATGGAAAGATTGTACATTTTTTAATCTAAAACCTTTAACTTTAACCTCAAACTCAGACTTAATTAGTACAAACTTTAAGTTTGTTTGGGACATACACTAAAAAGCCCTTTTTTACGCATTTTCTTAAGGACCGGTACTTGTGCCAGTAACCGGGAAATCGGAAAATTTTGGAACAAATGTAAAAACCTTATGTTTATAAAAAAATTATATTCTCGAAAAATTCAAAAATACATGGATATTTTATAATCTGATATCCTTTTTAGCGAAATAACGGGTCATAGAGCATTTTGGTGACTGATTTTCTCCGAGTAGGCGCTTAAGGTGCCAATAGCTGGGGGTTTTACCCTACATATTTATTTCTATTTGTCTATAGATGTTAAAGAAATAATATGGCCGCAGGGTTTGTGTACGGACAGTTCAGAATCCCTTGTGAATCCACTCAATAGCAAGCAAACATCCTGTATAGGAATGTTTTATTTACTGGTAAATAAACGTTTCCCAACTGTATGTAAAAGTGAAGGCTCGGGATGAGTGGTAGGCATAAAGGCATAAGCGCCGAGCGGACATATCTTTCTTTTTCTTTTTAGTGTTCCGTACCCAAAGGGTAAAACGGGAACCCTATTACTGAGACTTCGCTGCCGTCCATCTGTCCGTCCGTCCGTCCGTCCGTTTGTCACCAGGTTGTATCTCATGAACCGTGATAGTTAGAGAGTTGAAATTTTCACAGATGTATTTGTTTTAGAAACCTGTGCGTCTGTAGAAAGGTATGTGAAGTTCACCAATCCGCACTGGGCCAGCGCGGTGGACTATGGCCCAAATCTCCCTCGTATTGAGGGGGACTGTGCCCGGTATAATGGCAATAGGCTCGACCCCTATTACATTGGGACCAAAATACATCGGCGAAGTGTGGGTGCACTACAGTGCACCTCTGCCTACCCCTTCGGGGAATACAGGCGTGATAACGTATTATTAACTGACAAATCTCAGCGTAGAATAGAACTACTGTTATGGCAAAAATAAAATATTTTATCGAAACTAGTTACGTGCATTGAAAAACGTTTATCGAAAGGACTTTACAATGTCGAAGAACGTGACATTTAAGCCCCGGGCAGATGGGGCATCAAGAAACGCTCGTCAAATGTTTACCAATACCAAAACGGACTCTTTGTCAATACATCTATCTATCTATCAGCCAGAGACGTCCACTGCTGGACATAGGCCTCCCCCATAGATCACCACAAATTACGGTCTTGGGCTTTATCAGAAATGAGGACATCCGCAGAAGAACCAAGGTAACAGACATAGCTCGCAGGGTTGCACGTTTGAAGTGGCAATGGGCCGAACACATTGCCCGGGAAACGGATGGCATCAAAGTCTTGGAGTGGCGGCCACGAACAAGCAAGCGAAACATGGGTCGATCCCCGACCAGGTGGACTGACGACCTCATCAGGGTCAATACATATAAAAATGAAATTTCCTTCGGAAAAGCTACACGGACGACCACACGTCGAAATTCGCTCGTGCCGTCAATGGCATTTCGTTGAATGAGTGTATTCAATGAGTATTTTAGCATTGACAAAAATGTTGCCAGGAAGGTTTATTCTGACACATCTCGGCGTACAATATCGTCTAATAAGGCAAAAATCTAATCTTTTATCGAAACTAGTTACAGGCTTTGAAATAAAACTATTTTACGGATTTTATCGATCGCGTTTATTTACTATTTTATTTTCCCGACGTTTCGGCTGCTTTACAGCAACCATGGTCACGGGGGGACTGAGGTGTTAGACGTCCTGATGTCAAAGTTAATAACTGGGTACCCTCATATTTAGTTGTTGTTTGCGGTCCGATCCACGCAGAAAGTGCTCACAGTGTCTTGAGGTCTTGCAATGGTACGCTTGGTTTTGGATTGAAACGTCGGGAAAATAAAATAGTAAATAAATGCGATAAAATCCGTAAAATAGTTTTATTTCAATGTATAGTATTCGCGTAAATATAAGAAAACAATATGGTTACAGACTATTAAAAAAAACTTACATCGAAAGGAGTTACAGTGTCGAAGAGCGCAATTATTTGTGGACAACATCAATAGCCTTTTACCTTTCATCTCTACCTTTATCAAACACAGCAGCCCTCGCACCACACCAAACCTTCTCCACATTCTTTTTTCTGTGAAAAATACCTACCATTAGGCTCCTGTGCATTGCACCACACGGATAAATAATTCAGCGACTGTAGATCCTAATGTATTAGATCCTATGTTAAATAATTTATATGTTACCAATCTACTAATGAATTTTAGTGCGGAGAATAATTGTAGCCGGTTCAACATTCACATTAGGTATGATAGGAAGCGTGAATAGTTTAAATTGCCAATTAGTAGGTGCCAATCTACGTCAGACTAGGCTAATACACACATGAATTGGCACAGCCTCCAAATGTAATGAATTATAAGGTTATTTGTAGCTTTTTAATGCACCTAGGTTTATGAAGTCGGTTTTTTAGGGTTCTATACACAAAGGGTAAAACGGGAACCCTATTACTGAGACTTCGCTGTCCGTCCGTCCGTCCGTCCGTTCGTCTGTCACCAGATTGTATTTCATGAACCGTGATAGCTAGAGTTGAAATTTTCACAGATTATGTATTTCTGTTGCCGCTATAACAACAAATACTAAAATACAGAATAAAATAATTATTTAAGGGGGCTCCCATACAACAAACGTGATTTTTTTGCCGTTTTTATAGATAATGGTACGGAACCCTTTGTGCGCGAGTCCGACTCGCACTTGGCCGGTTTTGTTAAAAATAATTGTGGCAGGGTTTGGTATGTACTGCTATGTATAATTTAATAATAAAACATCATCACGCATGTATTCTCTGAGTGGGTAGGCAGTGGTGCAGTGCACCCACACTTCGCCGATGTATTTAGGTCCGAATTTAATAGGGGGCGAGCCTATTGCTACTATACCAGGCACATTTTCCATCAATATGAGGGAGATTTGGGCCATACTCCACCAAGCTGGCCTAGTGCAAGAAGGTGAACTTCACACGCCCTATAGACGTGCAGGTTTCTTCACGATGATGTGAGCGAATTTTGACGCATATCCACTAACCTTTTTTTCCTAGCTAATGTTTTATTTTTAGGGTTCCGTACCCAAAGGGTAAAACGGGAACCCTATTACTGAGACTTCGCTGTCCGTCCGTCCGTCCGTCGGTCCATCCGTCCGTCCATCCGTCCGTCTGTTACCAGGTTGTATCTCATGAACCGTGATAGTTAGACAGTTGTTACTCGTTTTTATATCTAACGGTACGGAACCCTTCGTGCGCGAGTCCGACTCGCACTTGGCCGGTTTTTTAAATTCTACTTCTATCTTACTTAATGCATGACTTTTTAAGTTCGCTACGATGTGAGTTATTTAAAAAATATACCGCCAAAGCAGAATTCTGAGTGAATACTACGAAAATTCTTAACACAAGAATCCACTTAAGAATTCAACTTAAAAAGAATTTTTAAAAGAGAATTTCAGCTTCCGCAAACTTTTCACAAAAATCATCCTTTTAATAAAATAAAAGCTACGTAGCGTCTACGCAAATGCTACGAAGACGCTACGGCGCTACGAAGGTCTACGATAAGATAGCATAGGCGGATTGGCAGTTAGAACATAATTGACTAATAATATTGCTTCAATATAGCGTGATATGAAAATGACGTGATTTGGAAGCTATTCCATTAGCTGATGGTTTCTTCGCCCGAAAATGTGAGGCTAATACCACCAGCCGAGAATATTAGGCTAACACGTGTGAAATCATAGAGTTAAAGAAAGATTAGAATGGTGAATGGTGTGTGGTAACATTAATTTGAAAACTTCAAATACACAAATTTGGTAAATGCCTTTTTTCAGAATTTGCCTGGTCTGGGTGGAAATAAACTTTCAATTCAATTGTATGGCACAAATATTAGAAGCTTTACTTAGTTTGAGACCAGACGTTGGGTATGTGTTGTATGGTGATATTAATTTAGCGACTATAGCGACACGGAGCATTGGTTTTATGATTACCAATTTATTTTGTTGAGGCCACTTACAAATTGTCAAGCTGACATTTTGTTTTTTATATCGAAGGGACATTTTGTTTTTTATATATTTGACTTAAGCGACACTTTTGGGCGATATTGACTTATATACATATTTGGAATCAGTAAATTTTTCTGTGCCGAATGAGTACTCTCCTGTAAGTTAACAAAATGTCGCTGAAGGCTTTCACCCCTCAATATGATACTGGATCGAAGTGCGACCCCAACTAAGAAGATTCGGCAAGAAACTCAGTGAGCTAATAATTACGACGTCGTTTTTCATACAAAAATCTCGTTACTGCCATTCCAACCTTTTCTTATTTTCTATGTGTTATGTTAGTATTTTATGAATATTTTTACGATGCGTTACGAAATAAATTGTGTGTCTAACTGATTGATCACTCGCTAGGAAAAGATTTTCGCTAAAAAAGTTAACTAAACGCTATCAATCATTCACACCAGCTAAACTATAACCAAAGGAATTCATTTTTAAATATGAGCTTAAAACCTCGTCACACCGGGGCGTCAAGACGCGCGCGTCAAGATTTTGTCAATACCATAATGTAATAATACATCATCACGCCTGTATTCCCCGAAGGGGTAGGCAGAGGTGCACTGTAGTGCGCGCCCACACTTCGCCCATGTATTTTTGGTCCCAATGTAATAGGGGGCGAGCCTATTGCTATTATACCGGGCACATTCTTCCTCAATACGAGGGAGATTTTTGGGCTATAGTCCACCACGCCGGCCCAGTGCGGGTTGGTGAACTTCACACGCCTTTCTATAGACGTGCAGGTTTCCTCACGATGTTTTCCTTCACCGTTTCATAGCAAGTGGTAATCTCGGATGAAAATGAGATTCGCACATAAACCCAGAGGTGCGATCCGGGGTTTGAACCTGCACACTTTGATTTGCAAGGCGTGCGTTCGACCACTCGGCTACCACTGCTTCACCAGAATGTCTTCTTCTAATTTAAGGGCTCGGCCCTTGTCAGTGCATCTGATGAAGTCCCCGCCATCTGGGTCGATCCAGTGCAGCCTTCTTCACCTCCACATACGACATGACACCAACCTTATCTTTTATTTGACTCATGTAACATATTCGCGGTCTACCTCTCCCACGCTTTCCGTCGATCTTGCCTTCTATGATGTTCTTAATAAAGGTGTCATGTCGCATGAGATGGCCTATCATCTTTCCTCTTCTGTTCCTTATTGTCTCTAATAATGTTCTCCGTTCTTGCACTCTTTTCAATGCATCCTCGTTTGTTATCTTTTCTGTCCAGCTGATCTTTTCCATTCTCCTCCAACACCACATTTCAAACGCCTCCAACGTTTCTCTATCTTTTTGAGTGAGTGTCCATGTCTCGCACCCATATAGTGCCAAACTCCAGACATAGGTTTCACATGTACTCTGTATCAATTAATACCAGGTGTATCAGAAGTCTGAATTAATAATTAGGTGAAGGCAGACTATACCTAACTATCATAGTTTCTGAGTTACAGACCTTTAAGTATTTGTCAAAGGTGTGGCCTGAGGGGACATCCAAAACCACAAAGACTGCAAACTACATAAACGAGATTCCACTACCAATATATAAAAAACCGGCCAAGTGCGAGTCGGACTCGCGCACAAAGGCTTCCGTACCATAATCTAAAAACCGGCCAAGTGCAAAACGGACTCGCGCACGAAGGGTCCCGTACCATTATCTATAAAAACGACAAAAAAAATCACGTTTGTTGTATGGGAGCCCCCTTAAATATTTATTTTATTCTGTTTTTTAGTATTTGTTGTTATAGCGGCAACAGAAATACATCATCTGTGAAAATTTCCACTCTCTAGCTATCACGGTTCATGAGATACAGCCTGGTGACAGACGGACGGACGGACGGATGGACAGTGAAGTCTCAGTAATAGGGTTCCCGTTTTACCCTTTGGGTACGGAACCCTAAAAAAAAAATATTTTATACAATTATAAATCGCATAGGACTCGCGACATAATGACGTAATTGGCGGCGAAAAAAAAATCACAATCGAATTTTGATTAAATTTTTAAACCATTCGCTTGTATACGAGTACCCGATACTCATGCAAACCGTCAAGGGTTATTTCGGACCTCTGAAACACTCTGTATAAATAAATATTGCCAGACAAAACATACTCACCTTATAATCATAGACTAAACACTAACTAACTAAACTCGTACTGTGGTACGGAACCCTTCGTGCGCGAGTCCGTTTCGCACTTGGGCGGTTTTTATATTTACATAAATGTATTCGTACCAATCAAGGCGGCTTACGAGCTGCCAAACTAGGCTTACACATACGATTTGAATGGAATTACACAGAATTACGCAGAATTACGCGGATTACGCTGTCAATGCTGCGCCTCCATATATTTTATTTGGTTCGCGGTCTCCTTAAGCCCCTGCGACTAATTTCCTATAACATAAACCACAATCATGCCTGCTATTCCCCGTGGGGATATGCAGATGTATTAAAAGATCCCCATTTTGGTCCTCATTCTAACCTACTAATTATAAATGTGAAAGTTTGTGAAGATGGATGGATGTTTGTTACTCTTTCACGCAAAAATTACTCGACGGATTTTGATGAAACTTTACGGTATTATTTTTAGGGTTCCGTACTCAAAGGGTAAAACGGAACCCTATAACTGAGACTTCACTGTCCGTCCGTCCGTCCGTCCGTCCGTCTGTCACCAGGCTGTATCTCATGAACCGTGATAGTTAGAGAGTTGAAATTTTCAGAGATGATGTATTTCTGTTGCCGCTATAACAACAAATACTAAAAAACAGAATAAAATAATTACTTAAGGGGGCTCCCATACAACAAACGTGATTTTTTTGCCGTTTTTATAGATAATGGTACGGAACCCATCGTGTGCGAATCCGACTCGCACTTGACCGGTTTTTTTATACTTCAGAATAACATATTTATAGGCTTTCTATACTTAATAATTATTATGAAAAGGAAAGATTTATATTTTTTATAAAATGAAAAAACTTAAAATCTACTGGATCGATTTAAATTGTTTTGGCGTTAGAAAGCTTTTTTTTTTATTTGACGGGCAGGAAATCTTCAGAAAGATTCCCAGTCTTCTGTGTGGGAGAAGACTGGGATATTTGGGATTCTTACCCACTAAAACCTCCCCGGTGGCCATCTTCGACACGTTAGAGGGACTCCGGGATCTCCTACTGGAACGCACCGGTGTCAATCTGTGCCTCGCTCCCGAGCTTTGTGCCCAGTAGCTCGTCTCGGGGGGAGCAGATGTTTGCTCCCCCTGCACCCTCGCAGTTCATACGGCGGCGAGAGCCACCCCTCGCCGCCGTCCTCCTCGGAGTCGTCGTCTACTTAAGAGCGTCCGGGGCCCACACCCCAGACGCTCACGACCCCAAGGGTAGCCCGTTGTTTTGGGCCCCGGGTATCAGGGCCGGCCATTAGAAAGCTAGATTATCACTGAGTAACATAGGCTATATTTATTAATAGTAAAAATTAGAGATCCTTAGAAATCTCTACTAAAACCAACCCAAGGTGTAAAAATATTAGCCATAAAATGACTTTCATCGCATGCGCTGCGGAAAGTATTGATGATAGAACAAAAAAATCATCATCATCATCATCACGCCTGTATTCCCTGAAGGGGTAGGCAGAGGTGCACTGTAGTGCGCCCACACATCGCCGATGTATTTTGGTCCCAATGTAATAGGGGGCGAGCCTATTGCCATTATACCGGGCACATTCCCCCTCAATACGAGGTAGATTTGGGCCATAGTCCACCACGCTGACCCAGTGCAGGTTGGTGAACTTCACACGCCTTTCTATAGACGTGCAGGTTTCCTCACGATGTTTTCCTTCACCGTTCAGCAAGTGGTAATCATTGTTGAAAACGACATTCGCACATGAAAATTATCTCCTGGGATTTGAACTTGCGCCCCTTACGTTCAAGGCGGGCGTTCTTGACCACGAGGCTACCACTGCTACCACTGCAACAAAAAAATGTTCTACAATATTATAGAACATATCAATATCTGAAAAAAGACTTTGCAAGACCATATGTCCAACTATTGTAGTTATGTCACTGTAACTACTTTTTAGGGTTCCGTACTCAAAGGGTAAAACGGGAACCCTATTACTAAGACTTCGCTGTCCGTCCGTCCGTCTGTCACCAGGCTGTATCTCATGAACCGTGATAGTTAGAGAGTTGAAATTTGCACAGGCGATGTATTTCTGTTGCCGCTATAACAACAGATACTAAAAAACTGAATAAAATAAATATTTAAGGGGGCTCATACATCAAACGTGAATGTTTTGCTCGTTTTTATAAATAATAGTACGGAACTCTTCGTGCGCGAGTCCAACTCGCATTTGGCCGGTTTTTATTTTTTACATTTTACAAGTTGATAAGGGGGGGTGGGTGTTAGGAACACCACTCTGCGCTCCATAACACAACTCACGGACGTGGGGGAAAAGTCTGCAAAACTAAAATGGGAGTGGGCAGGCCACGTCGTTCGTATGGACCCGCAGAGGTGGGCCAACATAAGTACCAAATGGAGTCCCGCAGGTACAAGACGCCGTAGAAGACCAAGGAAACGGTGGCGCGATGATCGAGACATCTTTGCGGGGAAGACGTGGCCGGAAATGGCTCAGGATCGGGATCGGTGGAGGGAGAGAGGGGAGGCCTTTGCCCAGGAGTGGGACACAAAATAGGCTAAAAAAAAAAACAAGTTGATAGAAATGCCGATCAGAATCAGACTATTTATACATACTAATATTAATTCTAATTCAAATAAATTTGGCAATAATTTTGATGCGGGCGTATGAACGCTTCATTGTGCTATAAGCACACAAAAGCCGACAATATTCGTGTGCCAATTATAGGCGCTGCTCACGTCGGATTGCACAGAGACGTGTCGAATAAATCCGACAAGGGTCCACAATATTTCTGACAGTTCAATTGTCAATATGGAGGGATGTGGGCGGGACAATAATAAATACCTGTCAATAATAAAACTATTGTGGATTCGTCCGCCATCTTCATCACATTCATCACCCATTTCATTCAAACCTAGCTGACCCGGCGAACTTCGTACCGCCTAACAGTCGATTCTTTAATTTTTAGGGTTCCGTACCCAAAGGGTAAAATTGGAACCCTATTACTAAGACTTCGCTGTCCGTCCGTCCGTCCGTCTGTCACCAGGCTGTATCTCATGAACCGTGATAGTTAGAGAGTTGAAATTTTCACAGGCGATGTATTTCTGTTGCAGTTCTAACAACAAATACTAAAAAAAAGAATAAAATAAATATTTAAGTTGGCTCCCATACAACAAACGTAATATTTTTGCTGTTTTTATATATATTGGTACGGAACCCTTCGTGCGCGAGTCCGACTCGCACTTGGCCGGTATTTTAATACTTATATATTAATACTTATTGTTTTTCCTGCCCGGAACTCCCTCTCCACTGACACTTAAACTTTATCGTATGGTATTAAAGTTCAAATTGTCTTTTAAGTATTATTACGACTGCAACCCGCACTGGGCCAGCGTAGTGGACTATGGCCTGAATCCCCCTCGCATTGAGGGGAGGCCCGTGCCCAGCAGTGAGACGTTAAAAGGGCTGTAGTAGTATTACAATAATGTTATTTTGATATTACAAACAGACACTCCATTTTTTTTTATTTGTATATGTATATAGACTAGCTGTGCCCGTAACTTCGCCCGCGTGGACTTAAGGGCGATTAGGTACCCGGAAAAATGTGTTTGTAAATCTTAGGCCACTTCCACTTCAAATGTGAAGTGGCCTTAGACACACCTTAGAACGTCAGCTATCTGCCAGTGATAGTCCCGGCAAAATCGGTTGAGCCGTTTCGAAGTTTACCCGGAACAAACAGACGGACAGACGAAAATTTTAGAATTGCATTTTCGGTATAGTTGTTGTATATACTTTCATATGCATTTAGGGAAATAATATTATTTCGATATTAAAAACAAACACTCCAATAAATACTTATTAGTTATTTTTGTTTCAGATACCATAATTCATGAAAAACTGAATGCTGTAACAACAAGAGAAGACGATATGTAAGTTCAATATTTGTCTACGACAGCGCCATCTCATCATACATCATCACGCCTGTATTCCCCGAAGGGGTAGGCAGAGGTGCACTCTAGTGCACCCACACTTCGCCGATGTATTTTGGTCCCAATGTAATAGGGGGCGAGCCTATTGCCATTATACCGGGCACATTCCCCCTCAATACGAGGGAGATTTGGGCCATAGTCCACCACGCTGGCCCAGTGCGGGTTGGTGAACTTCACACGCCTTTCTACAGACGTGCAGGTTTCCTCACGATGTTTTCCTTCACCGTTAAGCAAGTGGTAATCATTGTTGAAAATTACATTCGCACATGAAAATTATCTCAAAATTAAACACTCTTATGCCATTGTAATAAAGTTTAATTTCGTTAGATTGTTTAGTTCATTTTGAACCGACTTCAAGAACAGATGTCATTTAGTTGAATAATGAACTTTTTCTGTGAGTAAATAAAGTTTGTTTTAGTATGACAAATTCCATCGTAAGCCGGTACTTAAACTTGCTAAAGTGACATCTGCCGTACATACTATGTACAAATAAGATACAGACTTATCGAGTAACAGCAATTGATTGCTAATTGTTTTATAAGTATTCGCAATGCACAGAAGGAGGTGATGCCACATAAGAAAAAAATATCACGTATTATTTTTAGCGTTCCGTACCTCAAATCGACAAAAAGACTCACTTCGTTATCCGTCTGTCTGTCGGTCTGTCTGTCTGTCAAGACCCTTTTTCTTAGGATTGCGTGGATACCTCAAGTTGAAATAATAACAAAGACTCAAGTCATCAATCCCATGACGCTGTAAAAATCATACTTCTACTTTAACGCAATCAAAAGATACGGCGATATATGTTACAAATTTAGATCTTTCGCAAACGGATCTTAGCTACTCAAAACCTATAAGGTACCCCCCGTTGACCTAGACTCATGAAATTTAGAAAAAAGCAATGTCTTAGAGCATATTTATAGGGGAAATTTCAAAAACAGTAAATTTATGGTTACAATTGAGAATAATACTATGAGCGGTGGTGGTAAGGGCCTTCCTCCCGTTTGCTATTTAGATAATAACACCACGGGCAAGTCACGTCGTCTCGCAATATCGCAGAGTGCTCGCCTCGCTCCCGTCTCGTCAGCTTAGATGTTTATAACACACAGTAATGTGTAAATAATGCGCCTTGCTATTGTTTGCTTATCGCAATTGCTATTTACGTGATAAGACTCTACCGTAATTAAGTAATTGATAATCTAGGTTCTTATGCTCGTTTTAAGTAGCACTAGGTCACGCCTAAATATTAAGCAAGTAATTAGATGCCTAAATATTAAGCAGTTGCTTAGCGCTCAAAACTGGTTTATATTGACATAGAGTCAAAAAAACCGGCCAAGTGCGAGTCGATTAGCACACGAAGGGTTCCGTACCATTATCTATAAAAACGGCAAAAAAACTCGTTTGTGGTATGAGAGCCCCCTTAAATATTCATTTTATTCTGTGTTTTAGTATTTTTTGTTATAGCGGCAACAAAAATACATCATCTGTGAAAATTTCATTTCTCTATCTATCACGGTTCATGAGATACAGCCTGGTGACAGACGGACGGACGGACAGCGAAGTCTCAGTAATAGGGTTCCCGTTTTACCCTTTGGGTACGGAACCCTAAAAAGAAAAAAACGGGCCAAGGTCGAGTCAGACTCGCGCACGAAGGGTTCCGTACGATTATCTACAAAAACGGCAAAAATATCAGGTCCGCTGTATGGGAGCCCCCTTAAATATTTAATTAATTTAATCATGTATTTTTAAAGTGAATATATAACTTAATATTCTGTGAATATTTCAAGCGTCTACCTGTTGTCTTTATAAATATCCAGGTAAACGAGCAAAAAAATGTTTGTTATAGCGGCAACAGAAATACATTATCTGTGAAAATTTCAACTGTCTAACTATCACGGTTCATAAGATACAGCCTGTTGACAGACGGACAGAAAGACAGACAGACGGACGGACAGCGGAGTCTTAGTAATAGGGTCCAGTTTTAACCTTTGAGTACGGAACCCTTAAAATCAGGCGTGCGGCTTTCGAAACGCCAGTGTACTGGCGGCCTAAAGATAAAACTTACGGATCCGTTCATTGTTCGTTGATTTGATTCAATATGACCCAATTTCCAAGTAATCTATAGTTCAGGGTCTATTCACACGGTAAAGCCGGCTCCCTCATAATAAATTAAGATCGCTGGACAACTAATACTCGTCGTACGATCACAAAAGAAGCAAACTTGTACTATGAGGGTCAAATATTTGACTTTAAGCTTGATGATAAAATGATATCCGATATTCCGATATCCGATTTCCGATTTCCATTTTCATAAAACTATCAGACAGCCGGCTTGACCGTGTGAATATAGCCGTACAACCCTAACGTATCCCCTCATCAATCAAATCTAATGTTCCCATATGCCCCTGTATCAAAGGGCCCCTGTGTCTTTGAAACATTTTGTGTACAAAAGAGGATAATCTTGATAAAATGTACCCTACTATCACTAAATCAAAATCAAAATCATTTTTTTTTATTCGTATAGGCCAAAAAGCACTTACAAATAGTCAGATTCTACCACCGGTTCAGAATGCTGCTTCCACTGAGAAGAGCCGGTAAGAAACTAAATGGTTACTCTTATCAAAATGATAATTGCGAGTAATACATTCACAGGAGCAGCAATGCCTTGAGAGCAGACAGCACTTCACACTACTAGAGTAGAATTATACTCACAGCAGTCTAATATTAAACACAAATATAGTCTTTACCCTTAGGAAGCTAGTACAGTAAGGTGCGTCTAGATAACACATACTCATCGTATGATCCCATACTAAGCAAAGCTGTACAAGCTATGGGTAACATAACATTGACTGGGGGTGGTTCCAGTTACAGCCAGTCCAAATCAAATTCCGAAAAGACTATTTTTAAAGTTTCTCGCTGTTGGAAATCGAGACACAACCATCTGGTACAGTAAGTAGAAACAAACCATGGTCGAAAAATGTCGTGTAGACCAAAAAGCACTTCCAAATAGTCAGAATTCTACCACCGGTTCGCAATGCTGTTTCCACTGAGAAAAGCGGGTAAGAAACTCAATGGTTACTCTTTTTAAGATAATTAATAGTAAGGGTTGTGAGTGTATTACTCACAATCCAGGAGCAGCAACGCCATGAGACCAGGCAGCACCTTTGCCTCAATACTAGAGAAGAATTATACTCACGCAGTCTAATAGAAGATACAAATTTTGGCATTACGCTTAGGTAGCTAGTGCAGTAAGGTGCGCCTCCCACTCCCATTTACAGTCTATGGATTATTCTAAACCACAGGTGGCTATAGAAATAATTGCTTTGGTGTTGTGCCTTCAACGCTAGATGGGAGAGTAGATGATAAGTTGCGAATGATACCGCTCTTTATTATTCGCATAGAAATCGCACTCTCCAACGCGCAGTGAATTCTTTGGGCGAATGGTTCCGGAGGTGGCGCATTGAGGTGAAGCCGGAAAAGAGCGCCGCTGTGCTCTTTACCAGGGGCAACTCATATCGTCGCCCCCGAGCTCCCCACTCCAGGTTGGGAACCATCTCCCTGTTCGACCAAAGCATCCCCTGGGCAAACCAAGTCTAATATCTAGGTGTCACTCTTGACAGGTCCCTTACTTTCGGTCCCCACATTGAAAGGGTGAGCAGCCGAGCCGCTTTTGTGCTCGGCCGCCTCCACTATTTGATCTGCAAGTGGAGTAAAATGTCCCTTAGAAATAAGATGACACTTTATAAAACTTGCATCTTTCCCATCATGTCGTATGCCAGTGTGGTTTTCGCTCACGCGGCGAAGACTCACATCAACCGCCTGCAAGTACTGCAGTCCCGGTTTCTCCGTAGAGCCGTAGGAGCCCCGTGGTTCATTCGTAACGTGGATTTACATTCCGATCTTGGCCTCGTCTCCATTCGAAAACATTTCAAAATAGCGTCCGAACGCTATTTTAAAAAAGCCGCGTCGCATTCAAACTCTCTAATTGTTGCCGCCGGCAATTATGAGCCAAACCCCGCGCACACAACAGCACAACGCCGCTGTCCGCGGCATGTGTTGATAGATCCTCCTGACACGATCACCGCCCTCCTCGACCCGGGCGTCGAGAGGGCCCCCAACACACCTACACCAGCCTCAAACAGACACCGACCTCGCCGGCGAGGTCGAGGATACCCCCTCTTCTGCTCGTAGATGCATCTTTGCACCTAAGAGCGCAGTCATTATCTCTCCCCTCACGGCAACTGCCCAAGCCGAGGTCGTTCCCCATGTGGCGCCCTTGAGCTAGTTGCCCTCCTCTTCCGCCCTTAAGGCTTTGGTTGGAGTCGCACTCTGCACTCGCCACTCCTCCGGTGAAGCTGTAAAGGCCAACACACGGCTAACAGCGGAGTCCATTAAAAAAAAATAAAAAGATGATAAGTTATTAAGAGGAAAATGGAAAAAGGTTGGACCAGTCCTCACAAGTAGCACCCGTACACGAGCATGACTTGAGGAGCCGCCATCACTCTCCTCAACCATATTCGACAGAAGAGGGTGAAATACTCGTATATTTAGAAATATGTACGGAATTAGCCCTCGTCTAGGTGTAACTGGGATCGCCCCCAGTAAGGTACCCAGTACAAGCTTTTCTTAGTCTAGGTTCATACGATGAGTATGTGTTGTCCTCTCTGATATTTATTTATTTATAGTCAGTGTGACGTTATTTGCTCGGCAAATCTAAAACCTACATGCTTGTCTCATGAAGGTAACATCGTAAGGAAACTTGCACGTCTATAAAAAGGCGTGTGAGGTTCACCAAACCGCACTGGGCAAGCGTGGTCGACTATCACCCAAATCTCCCTCGTATTCAGGGGGAATGTGCCCGGTATAATGGCAGGCTCGTCCCCAATTGGAACCAAAATACATCGGCGATGTGGGTGCACTGCTGTACACCTCTGCCTATCCATTCGAGAAATACGGTCGTGATGATATATTTATATATGTCTGCAACTGCACAATAAACATCTTATAATGTAGATTTATTTTTGCTACCTTCATATATGACTCTCGTGGTACAAGCGTAATAAATTCAACACCACGCGAAACTTAACTTTGCACTTTGCGGGTAATATAACATTATGCACATAGTGAGAACTCGCAGTATATTACTTCAAATGTATTTTGACAAAATTAACAATATCGGGGGGTGAAAGGCTATTTGACTCAAGCGACACTTTTGGGCGATATGGACTTATATACATACTAGCTGTGCCCGCGACTTCGCCCGCGTGGACTTTAGGGAGATTACCCGGAAATATGGGTATTATGTTTTTCCCGCGGAACCCTAATGCTTTTTCTAAAATTAAAGTAGCCTAAGTTACGCCTTGGAACGTCAGCTATCTGTCAGTGAAAGTCCCATTGAAATCGGTTCAGCCGTTTAGAAGTTTACCTCAAACAAACAGACAGACAGACAAAAAATTTTAAAATTGCGTTTTCGCTATAGGTATCGTATATACTTTCATACGCATTTGGTAAAAAGTGTTATTTTGATATTACAAACAGACACTCCAATTTTATTGATTTGTATGTATAGATTTGGAATCAGCTAATTTTTCTGCGTCGAATGTCAACTTTTTTTTTTAACGTCGTTAAAAAAATGTCACTTAAGTCAAATTGCTTTTAAAAATATTCACGAGACTATGAATATGAAAAAGGTGTGTTAAAGTTTGCATTCCAAACATATGAGACGAAATGGATTTTTTTGGGGCTTTAATTTTTTTCCCATTGCAAAAAAAAATTAATTAAATACAGCCATTTTTGTTTGTTCCAGATTCACCAACCATATTCGGAGAACCAATAGAACAGGTAATACATGCGCCAACATGAAGGTGTCAAACATTTTGACAAAACCAAAACGAACTCTATTTGAATATGCATAAAGATTGAAATTCTGTCGTTAAAGCCAAGCGTTAAAATTCGCTCGCGCTGTCAGTGTCATCTCGTTGTAGAATTAACTTTTTACAAGCTATATAATTACTTGCAACGTGTGTATGTCCGGGTGGAATCTTGCACCTGAATTTTAAATCAGTTTTCTTTAACCGATTGAGCTGAAATTTGGTATACACGCTTACTTTGGATGACAAAGCATGCTTAGTTAAGTGACGTCATTCTAATTCCAATATGGCGGATCATCCAAGACGGCGTTATACAAAATACAAAAACTAAGGGCAATTAAATAAAAGCTTGTTTTTAAAAATGTTTTTTTAACATTAATGAACTGCGGAAAGCTTCTACTACTACTACAGCCCTTTTAACGTCCCACTGCTGCGCACGGGCCTCCCCTCAATGCGAGGGTGATTCGGGCCATAGTCCACCACGCTGGCCAGTGCGGGTTGGCAGATTTCACACATCTATCGAAAACTAGTCAAGTTCCCTCAGACGTGCAGGTTTTCTCACGATGTTTTCCTTCACCGATTCATAGCAAGTGATAATCTCGGTTGAAAATGAGATTCACACATAAATCCCAGAGGTGCGAGCCGGGGTTTGAACCTGAACACTTTGATTGCAAGGCGTGCGTTCGACCACTCGGCTACCATTGCTATAAGCGAAAAATGCGGAAAGCAAAACATTTCAAACTCTATGGTCAAAATGAGAATTCATACTACATTTACCTTTAAATAGTATTGGCTAACAAACAGCAATTTTAAACTTTCACTCAGTTATTAACAACAGTAATCTTAAACAATCAAATATTGATTGCGAACAACAGTCCGGAGTAACAACAAACAACATTTAACAACAGTAAACATCCACCGGAGATCCGATACCTTAAAACTTTCTGCGCGGATTCTGCCGTAATGAAAATTTGATCCCGAAAAGGGCTAAAAGTTTAAGGGACGATTGTCACCTTTGATACCTCCATCGTGGGAACGATCAAGACCTGCACAAACAGGCGCGTCGAAAAAATAAAAATTAACAATATAAATAACATACAATTTAATAGCACACAAAATACACAAAATAAATAGGTTACTTAACTTAACAACCTCGTTAGTCCGTCTCGTACTGCGGCTGGCGAAAGAATGACTTTGGCCACAGCCAGGGAATAAAAGTTAATATAAGAATTTTCAAATATTCTAGTGAATTCACTCACCCTTGTGTGTTAAGGCCGACAAAGGGTATGACGAATTCCTTAAATACCCGCCCTTGAATGCCTTTGAGGGCGCTTCGAAAATCGTAAACACCTGACGGGACTGCGATTTCGTGAGGCGAAATTCTCGGGGATTTTGATGCGAAAAACTGGGTCGCTTAAATTTTTCTTGGTTTTATTTTGTAGAGGTATAAGATTTTTGTGGAGACGCACTATTTCTTTTATGAAACGTGGCATAAGAAATTTTAAATGGCATAAATTAATGTGTATTTATAGAGGGTGTATCAGAAGTCCAAAATAACAGTTGGCCGTTTGCATGCGAATCGGGAATTAAAAAAAATTTATCGAAATTCGATCATGATATTCCAATTTTTCTGTCGCCGCCAATTTTAAAAACTTTAAATATCTGGATGATATAGATTGCACAGTTAAATAGGGTTATGGATGTGTTCTAAGGCCACACCACAATACCTGTGGCTATAATTTACAAAGAAATTGATTAATTGAAGTCTGCGCAGACGAAGTCGCGGGTAGCAACTAGAATAAATTAATGGTAAAAAAACTTTTTAAAAACAAGTTTTTATTTCATTGCCTTTAGTTTTCGTGTTCTCCTCAGCAAGCCCTTTCATTTGATACCCATACTGTGGTAGTGCAGATAAAATAACTATTCCGCCATCTTGGATCCGCCATATTGGAATTAGAATGACGTCACAAAGCTAAGCATGCTAAGCATCCAGAATAATCGTGTATACCAAATTTCAGCGCAATCGGTTAAAGATAACTGATTTAAAATTCAATTGCAAGTTTCCACCCGGACATAAATACGTTGCAAGCTAATATAAAGCTTGTAAAAACATATACGACCTCTCTACATCAAAACCATCGAGTAATTTATGAAAGTTTCAGCCAAACTCGTAACGCGTCACACGAGGCCTTTGTAGCGACCTTGTAAAGGTACTCTACCTTTTGTTATTTGTTCACCACTTTGAACTCGATTCGGTAGTACAAACTTAGCTTATTTCCTATGGGAAATTCGGTAGAGTCCGTATGAAAGTCAATTGATTTGGCAAAAACATTGTTTTTTTTGCTTTTGGTTATTTAGAGTTGGTATTTGTTTGAGTCGATTGGTAGAAATAACCCTTGGCACACTAAAGCGTGCTGCAAAATGTTTACCAAAATGAAATCTGTGTCAATATACATAAAGTTTGAATTTCTATGGTAAAAGCCTACGACTACGTGTCTAAATTTGTTCTCATCATCGATAACAAATATATAAATACATCACGCCTGTATTCCCCGAAGGGGTAGCCAGAGGTGCACTGTAGTGCGCCCACACTTCGCCGATGTATTTTGGTCCCAATGTAATAGGGGGCGTGCCTTAAAAAATACCTTATTACCTAAAAATAATACTGAGTTACCCTCATCTTTTAATGATCCGGATGTTATAAATAACCATTTTTTAAATATACCAGGTATCTCTGACGTGTGCATTTCTCAACTGACTTACTTTGAATACCATCGATTTAGTGATGCAGTCTTCCATTTAGAAGAGGTTAGTCTAAACACCATTG
This sequence comes from Ptilodon capucinus, assembly GCA_914767695.1. Taxonomy (NCBI): domain Eukaryota; kingdom Metazoa; phylum Arthropoda; class Insecta; order Lepidoptera; family Notodontidae; genus Ptilodon; species Ptilodon capucinus. The sequence continues at coordinate 2,152,900 of OU611830.1, read as the reverse complement.
TTAAAATAATAAAAGACCTGAAGTCTAATGCAGTAGGTTGTGACTGTATGAGTCTGGACATGCTTTTAATGACATTCCCCCACACCCTACACACTATTAATAAAATGATCAATCTGTCTATAGCCACATCTAAGGTTCCGGATATTTGGAAACTCGCGAATGTTCGTCCTCTGCCTAAGCACCCGAATCCAGTAGAATTGAAAGATTTAAGGCCTATTAGTATCCTACCATGTTTGTCAAAGGTAATGGAAAAATCAATATGTATGCAACTAACTGATTATCTAGAAAAAAATAACATTTTACCCAAAGTACAATCTGGATTCAGAAAAGGACATAGTACAGTAACTGCATTACTTGATGTCACTGATAATATACTCTGCTCCCAAGATAGGGGTATGTGTACACTTCTGGTGTTATTAGATTTTTCAAGGGCTTTTGACTCAATTAATATAAATCTTTTGCTATCTAAACTGAGTTACTATGGCTTTGACTCTAAGGCTTTAGAATGGTTTAACAGCTACCTAAGTAATCGCTATCAGTACGTAAGTCTAGATTGTAACAATGGCTCCTCCTTAACATCAGATATGGTGGCAGTGGATAGAGGGGTACCTCAGGGTTCTATCCTAGGGCCAATTCTATTTATTCTTTATACAGCTGACATAAGTGTGCACATAAAGCACTGTAAGTTTCACATTTATGCAGATGATACTCAGTTGTATTTATCATGCAAACCTTCAGAAATTGATACTGCAATTGCTAAGTTAAATGAGGACCTGACAAGCGTTGCTAAGTGGTCAGCAAACAATTGCCTACTGCTTAACCCAAGCAAAACAAAATATATGGTGTTCGGTAGTAGGCAGCAGCTTGAAGGTTTAAGGCCATCGCTAAGTGTCACACTCATGGGTAAGCCTATCGCGCAAGTTTATGAATCTCGAAACTTAGGTCTGCACATGGACAGCCACTTACGTTTCGAGAGTCATATTGCAAACTCGGTTAGAAATTGCTTTTATAGGTTAAAAATATTATATAAAATGCGGCCTTATCTTAAAGAAAGTTTACGAATACAGCTGGTGGAGTCACTAATTTTGTCAAAAATGAACTATATGAGCACAGTATATGGTCCGCGTCTACTAGCTAGGACACAAAAACTTATTCAACGAGTACATAATGCCTGTGCTCGTTTTTGTTTCAATATTCCTTACAGGGCCTATGTGACCCCATATTTAAACAAGTACTCCATCATGAAAATGAGACATCGCCGCAAATTACATCTGGCATGTTTACTGTTTGGAGTCATAAAAAATAAAGCACCTGGGTACCTATATGACAAATTGTCTTGGGCCACTAGTCTACGGTCCCATGGGTCTCGCCAGTGCTCGCTGCAACTCTCCATACAAAGGCATCACTCTGCTGCTTTCAGGGGTAGTTTCCGCTACGCTGCGTCCAAGTGTTGGAACAACATCCCGCCGCCAATAAGGAACCTGCAAAGTATACATGGGTTTAGGTGCAAATTAAAATCTTTTATTCTGTCTCATCAGAAGTCGCAGGAACTTTTAGCAAATGACACTAGTGCGGTTTAAATTAAATTATTTTATTGAATTTATTTATTAACATACATACATATATATATATATTTCTATTAATGTACATTACCAGTATTATCTATGCACATTACAAGATATATACTTAGATATATATGCTTAATTTATCTATGTAGTGTACTTACCAAGTTTTTATTTCCTATCCGTTTACACAGGCATTGTTGTACTCTGTTGTCCGATTTCCTTTCGTGTTCGTATAATTTGTCCATGCTTTTGTTATTGAAATTTTGCCAATATCGGGTTTGCCACGTCACTCCACGTCAGCAAGAAAAATGTACTGTTGTAGTTGTTTCATTTTGATCTTGACGAAGTGCTTATAAGTTTCACTGAATTTTTTACCAATACTTTTATTTTCTACAACATTTTTTATTTTATTTTTTAATTCACATTATTTTGTAGGTTACTTTTGCTTTCGCATCTAACCTCAAAGAGTATACCTCTTTCCGTTTTGTCGCGCCATAGACTTTATAGCTTTATGCAAGCAGTTTATGGTGTTATGTCTATAATTCTTGGTTTTATGTGTTGTACAGCATAGACTATATTATCCTTGGTTTGCGTTTTTAATTTTATATGTACAGTTCTGGGTTCGAGCCCTTTAGTTATTTTCTTATTTTATTTTATTTATTTTTTTTGGGTTTGCGCCCGTGAAATCGCCAAACGGTCCCAATGGAAGACCAGCGCTGGTTCTTTTCAACCAGCACATGCTGAATTGGGTCCGTTTGTGGTGAGCAGATATTTTTTTTTTTTTTAAATTATTACTTGTTAATTTTTTGTAATCTTTTATTTTACTGCTAGCCACAATAAAGTTTTTCTTTCTTTCTTTCTTCCTATTGCCATTAAACCGGGCACATTCCCCCCCGATACGCGGGAGACTTGGGCCATAGTTCACCACGCTGGCCCAGTGCGGGTTGGTGAACTTCACACGCTTTTCTATAGACGTGCAGGTTTCCTCACGATGTTTTTCTTCACCGTTCTGCAAGTGGTAATCATTGTTGAAAATTACATTCGCACATGAAAATTATCTTAGAGGTGTGGACCTGGGATTTGAACTTGCACCTATTACGTTCAAGGCAGGCGTTCTTGCCCACGAGGCTAGCACTGCTTCGAGGCTATCATCGATAACATTTCGTTGAAAAATGAGGTATACAGGGTGTTTCAGAAGTCCGAAATAATACTTGGCCGTTTCCATGAGTGGTTTACATGCGAACGGTATAAAACTTTGATCAAAATTTCGCTCCGAATTTAAAAAACTTTAAATATCTCTGATCCTAAGCAAACTTTTCAAGTTCATTTTTTATTATTACTAGTCGCCTATCTTTGATGTTGTTTATACTGTTAAATATGGTTATTGATGTGTCCTAAGGCCAAAATACGATACCTGTGGTACCTCTTCCTTGTTGACACAAGCTCACATGCTCCTCATTGCTGAGGGTCGTGATTCCCCCATGGAATTATTTTCTCCTTGACTATCTTGCGCCACCTGTGCCTCTCTTTGGCGACGTGGAGAGCTTCGTGGAGATTAGTATCCAGAGATTTGCGGATCTGGTCAGACGATCTAATGGGACTTCGGCCTCTGGAACGTTTTTCGTCGATTTTTCCGGTAACCATTAGTTGCTTGAGGTTGTGACCATCTTTCCTGGCAACGTGACCAAAAAACTCAAGTATCCTACGGAGAAAGATGGTAGATAGTCTGGTCTTTACATTTAGCTCCTGTAGAATAGATGCATTTAAAAATGCGTTTAAAATTGGGTATACTCATATAAATAGAAAGAAAGAAAGAAAGAAAGAAAATCCATTTATTGAACAGCATAGTAATTGGTACATACAATAATTGATATAGTTGGTAAGGTAAGTGCTGTCCAACGGGTTACCACTCAGCATAAAGCTGGGTGCAGACATGCCTACGCCACAGCTACTGATATTCTGCGGTAACCCAGAAGACATTTTGACGTCTACGATTTCTAATTTAGACACAGTATAAATAAAAATAAACAATACAAAACAAAATACTTAACTACTATGCGCGCACAAATCAAAATAAACGATAGGGAAAAAACAAAACCAAAAGCAAAAAATAATAATAAAATCAATATAGAACAAAGCAGTAAAAAATAATAGTAAACAATTATTTCTAAAAAGTCTTACAATATCTAGGCCGCCAAAATAAAAATAAAAAATAAAATAAAATAAAACAAAATTACAAATGAAATATATATAATAAGTGTCATAAACTTAGAATAAATGAACTTAGCAACGTGACCATCATCATCATCATCATCATCAGCCGGTGTCAGTCCACTGCTGGACGTAGGCCTCTCCCAATATGCGCCACTGAGTCCGATCTTCGGCTCTTCTTTTCCAGTCACTGCCCACCGCTTTGCGTATATCGTCGCTCCACCTGGTCACAGGACGTCCCACACTGCGTTTGCCGATTCGCGGTATCCACTCTAGGACGAGTCTACCCCAACGGTTGTCAGTCCTGCGGCAGATATGACCGGCCCACTGCCACTTCAGTTTGCTAATCCGTTGAGCTATGTCGATAACTTTACTTCTCTGGCGAATTACTTCGTTTCGGATTTCCCGCAGAGAAACACCGAGCATAGCTCTCTCCATAGCTCGCTGGGCGACTTTAAATTGGTGGACCAGTCTAACTGTGAGTGTCCACGTCTCGGCTCCGTATGTCATCACGGGTAGGACGCACTGGTTAAATACTTTTGTCTTTAGACACTGCGGTATAGGTGATGAGAAGACTCGACGGAGTTTTCCGAATGCTGCCCAACCTAGCTGAATTCTTCTCTGGATTTCCTTCTCGAAGTTGTGTTTACCTAGTTGTAGCGTCTGCCCAAGGTAAACATACTGCGTAACAACTTCGAGTGGGATCCCATCTAAGGCAATCGGTTCCGGAACAACGTGCTCGTTGTACATGATTTTGGTTTTATCCAAATTCATGCGGAGACCGATGCGACGAGAAGAATCAGCCAGGCCATTCAACATCCTTTGCAGGTCTTGCAGCGTCTCTGCCATAATGACGATGTCATCTGCGAATCGTAGGTGAGAGATGTGCTTGCCGTTGATGTTAATGCCACAGTATTTCCAGTCTAGCGTCTTAAACATATCCTCCAAGGCGTTGGTAAACAGTTTCGGGGATATGACGTCCCCCTGTCTCACTCCTCGACGCAGGTGGACCTGTTTAGTACGCTGGTTCTGTACTTGTACAGTCATCGTTGCGGCATTATACAGACATCTCATCACTTCGATATATCGCCAGTCGACTTGGCAACGCTGCAGTGACTCCAGAACGGACCAGGTTTCGATTGAGTCAAAGGCCTTCTCATAGTCCACAAATGCTAAGCACAGGGGCCGATTGTACTCTTCGGTCTTCTGTACAATCTGCCGTACTGTGTGGATGTGGTCTATGGTGCCGTAGCCGCTTCGAAACCCGGCCTGTTCTGGAGGTTGGAACTCGTCGAGTCTTCGCGCAAGACGATTCGTGATGACCCTTGAAAACAGCTTGTAGACATGGCTCAGAAGCGAAATCGGGCGGTAGTTTTTCAAGAGGGTTTTGTCTCCTTTTACGGAATTAAAAATTAAACGGAATTAAAGAGCTGTTGAAGCTGTTGAACTGCTGAAGCTCCCCCGGCTTTTAAAAGCTCTGTTGTGATTCCGTCATCTCCTGGGGCTTTTCCATTTTTGAGCTGCCTAAGGGCCATCACGATCTCGTCTCGGCTAATTTCGGGCAGATCTTCTGTGAAGTGGCGGGTTAAGGTGGCTCTAGAATCCTCAGTATCGGGTATGGGCTTTGAAGCATGCGATGCGTAGAGCTTGCCGTAGAAGTCTTCAACTTCCGACAGAATCTCCGACTTGGATACGACGACTAGTCCAGTTGATGTTGTCAACTTGGTGAGGTGGCTTCTACCCAGAGGCTGGATGAACACCTTCGGTCCCCGATTCTGCTCGATTGATTTTTTAATCAAGAGCGTGTTAGAGGATCGGAGGTCGCGTCGTACCAGCTTCTTTATGGTTTTATTGCGCACCTGGTTAGCTGACAAAGCTGACAAAGGGTCTGTTCGTCTCTCTTCCATTAGCCGGAGTGTTTCTGCCGAAAGTTTGGACTTTTTGCCCGTACGCTTGCTCTCGTACAGCTTCGTCCCTTCATCCCTGAGGATTTCCACGACTTCTTCGAGTTTCTGGTCTACGTCATCTGTGGTTTCCAAGGCAGCGAATCGATTTTCCAATTGTAATTGGAATGTTTCGGATCCAACGGTTTGGAGTAGGTTCGGTCGGAGCGTGGACTTTATCAATCGGGATCTCTCGGCTTTGAAGTCGATATCCAGGGAGCCTCGTACAAGTCGGTGATCACTTCCGGTATTAAACCTAGTGATCACTGAGACGTCTCTGAATATGCGCCGTTTGTCCGTAATGATGAAGTCAATCTCGTTTTTAGTCACAGTGTCGGGGCTTTGCCACGTCCACTTCCTTTGGGGCTGTTTCTTAAAGAACGAATTCATCAAGAAAAGCCCCTCTTTCTCGAGAAAATTGACTAGCATTTGTCCCCTGTGATTCCTACTCCCAAATCCGTGTGGTCCTATAGATAATTCGCTGCAAGTCTGTACTCCCACTTTGGCGTTAAAGTCTCCCATGACAACGTTGTAGTGAGCCTTAGAGGTGGTGTGTAGAGCTCTGGAGATGTCTTCGTACGTACTCTCCACATCATCATCCAAGTGTGTCGAGGTCGGTGCGTAAACCTGAATAACCTTGAGACTGTACCTCTCGGTTAGCTTAATTATGAGGTACGCTACCCTGGTCGACACACTGGAGATTTCTACAACGTTGTCACGGAGAACCTTGTTGACCAGAAACCCGACGCCGCCTTGGGATTGCCGATCTCCTTCTCTATAGTACATAAGATGGCCCGATTTTAAGGTTATGGTGTCCTCTCCCTGTCTTCGGACTTCACTTAACCCCAGAATGTGCCATCTTATATGTTCCAGCTCCTCCTCCAGCTGCGCCAGATGATCATCCAGCCGAATCGTGCGTCCATTATACGTAGCAAGGGTCAGTTTGTTTTGGCGGCCTACCGTAGCCCGGGGATTCTTAGCACCCCCTGCCCTGCCGTTACCGTGACCGCCGCCATGGTCAGGAATAGCAGGGCGGCCGGGAACTGGGGGCCTTGGCATTGTCGGACTTTGCATGTTTGGGAGGGTTTGCCCTAATCGCCACGCTGGGCAGGCGGGTTGGCGATCGCAGGACGTAGCTTCTCGCACCGGTGACGCTGCTGCCCGTCACCGGCCTGTGGGATTTAGCTACGCTAAAATTGTGAAATGGTTATCCCGCCATTTGTCGGTCGCCAGAGCCTCGTTTGTTTTTCAGCAGGATGCACCACGGGCAGGTGAGGTTGGCTGGGAGCACTGAGGTGTTATTTGCGCTCCCTCACATCATACTTACCTGGCGTAGGGGATACCGTGATCAACGTGACCGGGTAGGCCGCATTATTAAATAGTCCCTTGTTTCTGATTAGTTATCAAATGCTTCTTGAATTTTGCCTTAAAAGTAATTTTCGTTCGCAAATCCCTTATAGGTGGTGGGATATCTTTCCAGCATTTCGTGGCTGCAAACTTAAAGCAGCCTCGAAATGCTGTGGATCTATGCTTCGGAATAGTAAGTGGACAGACCATGGAACGCGTTGGGTAATTGAATAGATCTCGTCTCCAGCTAAGCTTATTATACAGGTAGGCGGGTATTTTAGTAGTGATCACTCCGAACAACAAACTTGCCAAATGCAGTTTTCTTCTGCTAGCCATTTTTAAAACATTATTATCGTTTAGATACGGCGTAACATGTTTTCTGGGTGGAATACCATAGCAGAAACGTGCACACGCATTCTGAACACGTTGGATTATATTCTCGGTTCTTTTTAGTAAACAAGGACCATAGACAGAATCGCAGTAGTTTAAGTTTGCTAGCACTAAAGACTCAACCAGTCTTTGCCTTATCGGAACACTTATAAATTCCCTGATCTTGTACAATATATCAGCTTCTTGAAACCAGTTTTTCTATTATTTATAGTTATAAGAAATATGTGTGTCTATATACATTATAAAATGTGTAGGGAGATCAATTTCTGCATTATTTGTTTCATCATTTGCCTTACCTTATCTCATTATTTGAGGTCGGCGCAGTATGTCCTTTTCTTCCATTCATCTCGCTTTTACACACTCCATCCATCTTCTCTTTGGCCTTCCTCTCACTCTGTATCCGTCCAAATTCATACTCATCACTCTTTTAGTCACATGCTTCTCATCACATGCCCAAACCATTCTAGTCTCTTACTTCTCACTTTCTCTGTTATGGGCGCTACTTTTATACTACCTCTGATATACACATCCCTCACCTTATCCATTCGCGGCACTCCACACATCCATCTCGTTTCTTAAAACCTTAGTATGTTCAGCATATTTAAATGTACCTCAAAATTTGGTTTTCTCCCTAAACAGTATTTAGCCAGTCTTTTCATACCGAGCACATCCCCCCTCAATACGAGGGTGATTTAGGCGATAGTCCACCACGCTCGCCCAGTGCGTGTCCAGCCCATAGTTTTCCCAAACTTTATTTACACCAATTCATTAAATTTTTGTACACACTCCCACACAAGTTCGACAATATATTATACGTATGTAGCATTAATTAACAGACACTGAGTGGTTGGGTGTACTCTTAATTAGTAAAGTTTTGGACGGCGGTCACCTAATCCGGGCGTTGGGTCAGGCGAACAAGATACATAACTTAGGGATCTATGTATAAAATTGGTTATGCAATACAATGTCAACCGTAACCCATGTTACGTTGCAATTTAAACTAGAACAGCCTAGAAATAAGGTTCCATTCCAGCGGAGTGTATAAATATATGGGCACGTTGTTGTGAATCTATCGCTTTAATTAATTTTGATTTTGCTGTGGAATTTTCCAAGTTTAGGGTTTAACGCTATTTTGTACTTCTGATATCATATTGGATGAGTTTCTTAAGCATTATCAGAGCATTGAATGGAATAATTCGCCATATTTTATACAAAACAAAATTGCTTTCATCCTAAATTTAACTTAAGCATTTCGTGTGGAGTAAAGAGGAAAGCAAAAAGGAAGGGTTATGATTTTAGCAGTCTGTATGTATGTTTGTATTTACGTATGTTCCACTGTAGCGCCTAAACTATTCATCCGATTTTGATTAATAAGGTGTCAATCGATTTGTTATTATAACCCAAGTAATATAGGCTACATTTTAACCAACTTCAAAATTAGGGGGACTTGATTTTACCATTTAAAATCGGATTTTAAATCGATTTCATTACTTTCATTTTATGTTAGGTATGTATTAAAATAAAAAAATAACAAAGTCGGTTAAAAAATATTTTATTACAGGCTTTATATTAACTTGCAATGTATGTCCGGGTGGAATCTTGCAACTGAATTTTAAATCAGTTATCTTTAACCGATTGACCTGAAATTTGGTATACACGCTTATTTTGGATGACAATGTATGCTTAACTATGTGACGTCATTCTAATTCTAATATGGCGGATTATCCAAGATGGCGGATTAGTTACTTTTTCTGCACTACCACAGTATGGGTATCAAATGAAAGGGCTTGCCGAGGAGAACACGAAAACTAAGGGCAATTCAATAAAAGCTTGTTTTTAAAAAGTTTTTTTAACATAATTTTTTATAAGTATGTATTACTCACGCTATTATATAAACTCGCGATTTTTTTGTGCCGTAGTCGGGTTACAATGAAGAGAAGAGGAAAGATGATAGGCCATCTCATGCGACCTCACCTTCACTAAGAACATCATATTAAGAACATCATAGAAGGCAAGATCGGAGGAAAGCGTGGGAGAGGTAGACCGCGAATATGTTACATGAGTCAAATAAAAGATAAGGTTGGTGTCATGTCGTATGTGGAGGTGAAGAAGGCTGCACTGGATCGACCCAGATGGCGGGGACTTCATCAGATGCACCGACAAGGGCCGAGCCCTTAAATTAGAAGAAGAAGAGTGGGGTTACAGTTTTTTGTTTTTTTTTTTATTATTTTGCTTAACTACATCCAATTACCAGGCAGCCGGCATTGCCGTGTCAATAAAGCCTCACTCGTTTGTTGTTTATAAGCTTTTATTTCAGCTCACAAAAACCTAGTCTGCTCTTTTACGCGCTCAACTTATTAAATATTAAAATACAACAACACTGTCTGTATTTGCTTTGTTAGTGTTGTTGTTTTTGCTTGAAATATTATATTTATTAACTGACTTTAAAAAATAAATCTTCACGCCCATATTCCTTGAAGGGATAGACAGAGTTGCACCACAATGCACTTTAACTTCAACGATGTAATTTTGCCCCAATGTAAAAGAAGGCGAGCCTATTGCCATCATACTGGGCACGATCCCCATCAATACTAGGGAAATTTGGGCCATAGTCCATTACAATGACTTAGTGCTGGTTGGTGAACTTCACACGCTTTTCTAAAGATGCAGGTTTCCTCGCGATGTTTGCCTTCACCTTTCAACAAATGGTAATTTAATCTACTACTACTACTACAGCTCTTTTAACGTCCCACTGCTAGGCACAGGACTCCCCACAATGCGAGGAGGATTCGGGCCATAGTCCACCACGCTGGCCCGGTGCGGGTTGGCAGACTTCACACATCTATCGAAACCTAGTCAAGTTCCCATAGACGTGCAGGTTTCCTCACGATGTTTTCCTTCACCGTTTCATTGCAAGTGATAATCTGGGATGAAAATGAGATTCGCACATAAATCCCAGAGGTGCGAGCCGGGGTTTTAACCTGCACACTTTGATTGCAAGGCGTGCGTTCGACCACTCTGCTACCACTGCTACTAATTAATGTAATTAAATAATATAATGGTAATTTAATAATGATTGAAAATTACATTCGCACGTGGATATCTCGGAGGTGCGTGTTCTGGATTTGAACCTGGACACCTTGGACCCCCTGGACTGCTAATAATATAATGATGTATTTTTAAAAATGTCTCCATTCGACCCGTATCTATGCTGTTTCGTTTGTGAAAGTCAATTCTATGGCAATACCCTAATGAACTTTATTCACTCTTAGAAAAAGCATATTTTCCAACAACGATGATCAATGCCACGAACGCATTTATTTTCGTCGACGCGTAAATATTGCCAAAGATATTTTAATCTTTAATGTACATTAACCCAGAGTATATTTTAGGGTGCAGGGCGTAACAGTATGTGAAATCCTTTATCCAGCCCTTACATAAGCCAGTGGTATTAAACTTGGGCAATTATTAAGTCGCCAGTGGCTCTAAAACTTTGGTAAATAGTCAACCCCCGAGATTTATTAGTGCGCAACTTTGATTAGGGTTCTGTAGAGTGGTATTTTATAACACAACTAGCTGTACAAAATGGCTATGGCTCAGTGGTTAAATGGGCTATCCTAGAGAGGTCCCGGGTTCAAATCCACCCTGTAGATAAAACTATAAACGTCCACTCTTAGCTCAAATATTTAGTACAGTTGGAGAGGCTAACGGTTCTACTAGTAATACGGTAACCTTCTATTGCTGTTCTCATCTAAAAAAACTCGAATTCATAAATCAGTGGTAGCCGAGTGATCGAACGCACGCTTTGCAATTCAAAGTGTGCAGGTTCAAACCCCGGCTCGCACCTCTGGAATTTATGTGTGAATCTCATGTCCATCCGAGATTATCACTTGGTACTAAACGGTGAAGGAAAACATCGTGAGGAAACCTGCACGTCTGAGGGAACTTGTCTAGTTCTCGATAGATGTGCGCACTGGGCCAGCGTGGTGGACTATGGCATGAAATCCTCCTCACATTGAGGAGAAATTGACAGCAGCGTTACCTACCGATTCCAAAGATAGCTGTAATCCATCTAAATGACTTTATACGTAAAATATAACATTCATCAAAATCGGCCACGCGGTCCTGAGAAAAAGAGTCTTGACAGACAGACAACAATGTGATCCTATAAGGATTCATTTTTTCCCTTTTTAGGTACGGAACCCTAAAAAGAATACTGATTTCACATGCAGACATGACTATGCTAAATTATGTTGCCCCACACGCTCTCATTTGAGGCTGTGAACAATCAAGAAATCGCTGCGATCATTAGTGAGCGAAAAAATCTATTTTATAGTACTGTGACGAACAATAGATAGGTGAGTGTATGAGGTGAATGACATGTGAGGGGAGGCGTAACCCGTTTAAGCAAGCAAGTGATAATCTCGGATGAAAATGAGATTCGCACATAAATCCCAGAGGTGCGAGCTGGGGGTTGAACCTGCACACTTTGATTGCAAGGCGTGCGTTCGACCACTCGGCCACTACTGCCATTTACGTTAGTTGGTCACGTTTATAATATTCCAGTGACTTTGTACGTAATTGAAAACAATTTTAATAATTGCTCAAAGTAAAAAACACAAATAAAAAGAATACATCTCACCTTCAAGTTTTAATCTTCATTGCACCTTTCAACATAAAAATATTTCGAAATAAAAATACATCATTCTCACGCCTGTATTCCCCGAAGGGGTAGGCAGAGGTGCAATGCAGTGCGCCCACACTTCGCTGATGTATTTTGGTCCCAATGTAATAGAGGGCGAGCCTATTGCCATTATACCGGGCACATTCCCCCTCAATACGAGGGAGATTTGGGCCATAGTCCACCACGCTGGCGCAGTGCGGGTTGATGAACTTCACACGCCTTTCTATAGACGTGCAGGTTTCCTCATGATGTTTTCTTTCACCGTTTGCGTTCGACCCCTCGGCTACCACTGTAGCCGAGGGGTCGAACGCAAACAAAATGTGCAGGTTCAAACCCCGGCTCGCACCTTTGGGTTTCATGTGCGAATCTCATTTTCATCCGAGATTACCACTTGGTATAAAACGGTGAAAGTAAACATTGTGAGGAAACCTGCACAATGCAAATTGCGAGTAAAAACAGGCTGAGTTCTCATCGCACGGTTGGATACAGAATAGCGATTCCAATTTCCTGTTTATTTCCTTCTGTTTGTTCCGTGCGATATCGGTCAATACTAATCAATGAGAACAAATATATTGATTACTAGCATCTACCCGCGACTTCGTTAGACTTTGGTTATTAGGGTTCCGTACCCAAAGGGTAAAACGGTAACCCTATTACAAAGACTTCGCTGTCCGTCCGTCCGCCCACCCGTCTGTCACCAGGCTGTATCTCATGAACCATGATAGTTAGAGAGTTGAAATTTTCACAAATGATGTATTTCTGTTGCCGCTATAACAACAAATACTAAAAAACAGAATAATATAAATATTTAAGGGGGCTCCCATACAACAAACGTGATTTTGTTGCCGTTTTTATAGATAATGGTACGGACCCCTTTGTGCGCGAGTCCAACTCGCACTTGGCCGGTTTTCCAATATCGTTATAAATTACTGTAAAGTTTCATCAAAACCTGATCAGTAGTTTTTGCGTGAAGAAGTAACAAACATCCAGCCATCAATCATCACAAACTTTCACATTTATTAATTAAAAAATCAAAGTTTACTTATGGTACCCATTTTCACTACCACCCAGTGTACCGAGCGTTTGCCACTTGTCGTAAATTGTCACTGTACACCTTAACAAGCTGTCGTACACTGGCGTGCATATAAATTGGAGGTTTAATTTTATATTCATTTACCAAGGAAATGTGGTTTAACCACGGTGAGAAAATGAAATGTATGACTTAATTTCACTTTAAATTACAGTCTTTGCTTAACATACTGGCTTTACTACTACTACACCTTTTAACGTCCCACTGCTGGGCACGGGCCTCCCCTCAATGCGAGGGGAATTCAGGCCATAGTCCACCACGCTGGCCCAGTACGGGTTGGCAGACTTCACACATCTGTCGAGAACTAGTCAAGTTCCATCAGACGTGCAGGTTTCCTCACGATGTTTTCCTTCACCGTTTCATAGCAAGTGATAATCTCGGCTCAAAATGAGATTCGCACATAAATCCCAGAGGTGCGAGCCGGGGTTTGAACCTGCATACTTTGATTGCAAGGCGTGCGTTCGACCACTCGGCTACCACTGCTATACTGGCTTTAGGTGCAAATAAAACAATCAAAACCCACGCGTTAACAATTTTGCAAATACCAAAATGAACTCTGTGTACCTAATTAAGGTAACTACAATGACGGATGAGACACATGTCAAAAAGTTGCCGCGCAGCCATACGCAGGGTAGACTCGACACGGGTTCTCTAGTTACTCTATGGATTAATGCCACTGAATTTGTAGTCGTCAATCTCAACTAAACTAAATATTGCCCGCCTTATCATGACCGTATCGTATGAGCAAGAGATCAATATTTTAGTTCTGTCAAATTAAGCTTAGATATAGTCTGTGTACTGTAAAAATACTTGTTCGAATTGGTATTCCAAATTGGGTTTGGGTTACTTAATTGATTTGGTAAGTATTGATTGGGTTATTAAAAGCTGATGCGACTTAAATATTCAAATTATTATCTCAAGTGTGCACTTTTCTCTGTCTCGAACTGTAACAGGCTCGTTACTCTACAAGGGTCCTGCAAACAGAGGGAACCCTGTTTTTATAGGAGACCCGTTCAGACTTTACTGGAAGTCGCCTGACTGAACACGTTCGCTGCGTTGTGAGTGTCATATTGGCTCATGGCGAACTTTCAACCAAAACGCTTACAAAGTTAGTAACTCTATGAGTCAATATAACCTCATGACGCGCAGTGTGCGGGGGACTTATTAGAAATATTAATATTATTTTGTAGCAGACATTTTTTTTTAAATTGAAGATTCATAAGTACCTGTATTGGTTTATATATAAATAAGTTCAGATTTAGATGCTCAACTTTATCTTTGCACGAGAGGCGAATAACCCTAATATTTGTACGGCTCTGAAAAGATCTCAATTTAAGCCGCTATTGTTGGAAAACTATACACTATTATATAAAGGCTTTTCCTTATTAGGAGTGTATGTTTAGGGTAACATCACGACTTTACCAGTGACGGAGTCGACAGATACATCCGCAATTTGTTACAAATATATCCGTCCAATTATACAGGTGTCTCAGAATTCCGGTAGCTCGTATGTGGATGCTTAGTGAAGACAAATTATATCTGATTATCATGGTTTCTGAGTTATAGACCTTTGAATATTTGATCATAGGCATCGTGTTCTGGCTCTTGGGTAGATTCATAAACCTATTCAGCAGTGTAAACTACACTTATGAGGGGCGGCCACCAATATTCACAAAATAGAACATGCCAATTTTTCATAGGACTCAAGTTATTACGAGTTATAGAAATTGACGACGAAAAAAAAGTTGGAAAATTTTTATCAAATTTATATACCATCTTGTACCGATACCTATGCAGGGTTCCTCACGATGTTTTCCTTCACCGTTCACATTGTGTACGTATCTACATAAATAATTTTGTTATATACTTCGTAACACATTTCATCTATACATCTTCTATACATCTATACAAATAAATAAAATTGGAGTGTCTGTTTGTAATCTATACATACATATACATACATACATACATACATACATACTACATACAAATAAATAAAATTGGAGTGTCTGTTTGTAATATCAAAATAACACTTTTTTACCAAATGCGTATGAAAGTATATACGATACCTATAACGAAAACGCAATTTTTTTTTTTTTGTCTGTCTGTCTGTCTGTCTGTTTGTTTGAGGTAAACTTCTAAACGGCGGAACCGATTTCAATGGGACTTTCACTGACAGATAGCTGACGTTCCAAGGCGTAACTTAGGCTACTTTAATTTTAGAAAAAGCATTAGGGTTCCGCGGGAAAAACATAATACCCATATTTCCGGGTAATCTCCCTTAAGTCCACGCGGGCAAAGTCGCGGGCACAGCTAGTAATGAATACAATAAAATGTGCCTCTATACAATCACGAAAACCCTTTGTCCCTTACAAATATCCAATATTAAATTTTACCGTATTCCTGTTATTACACCGTAGTATCTTTTTGAAGTGGCTATATAAAGCTACTAGCTTGTGCCCTCGACTTTGTCCGCGCAGACTACGGATAATGAACATCGTTATAAATTAAAGCCTATATGTTACTCAGATGTATAAGCAATAATACTGTAAAGTTTTATCATAATCCGTTCAGTAGTTTTTCCGTGAAAGAGTAACAAACATCCATGCATCCATCCTCACAAACTTTCACATCCTACTAACACTAATATTAGAAACTAGCTGTGCCCGCGGTTTCACCCGCGCTAATAGTTACTTTGGCGTAGAGTGATGTTATAAAGTCTATGATTATATTTAAGTCTATATAACCCGATTCATGTTCGGGAATTTTCCCGTTTTTGCCACATTATTCGTTGCTGCTCCGCTCCTATTGGTCGTAGCGTGATGATATATAGCTTTTAACCTTCTTCGATAAATAAACTATTTAACACAAAAATAATTATTCAATTCGGACCAGTAGTTCCTGAGATTAGCGCGTTCAAACAAACAAACAAACTCTTTAGCTTTATAATATTAGTATAGATGGGAAAAATTGTGAGGGTGGATGAATGTTTTTTACTCTTTCATGCATAGTCCACTGAAAGGATTTTGATGAAACTTTAAAGTACTATTATTTGTACATCAGAATAACATATAGAGTATACTTTATAATGATATTAAATTATCGAAGACTGCGCGGACGAAGTCGCGGGTAAAAGCTACATTATAATATTAGTAGGAATTAGTAGTATAGTTTTTAATTTTGGTATAGAATTGGAATCATTGATTAATTGCAGATGTTGCTGACTTTATAAGTAATTGTATTAACCTGTCAAACACATATTCGTCCATTTATAGCTTATAGTTTTGTGTCAGGGTATAATAGATCATTGGCATCGGTAATTACTAGTGGATTTTCGATATTTTATACTAGTTGCAAAGTTATTATTAAATAAAAATCGCCGCCGCCAAACCTATTCGCCCGCGTCACGTGGGTAATACTGGGGCGAGCGAATTCGCCCGTCCCAGTGTGCCCGAGGTTTTATTCTTCTATTCTATGTTCTCAACTGTGTGACAGTCGGAATAATTTCACACCAATTTGTGTGTCTCGCCCTGTTAACATCTGTATTGAGCTGGATGAGGGTCGTTAAATTTTATTGACTGAACCCTTCCTCGAGGTCTTCGAAATGACTCTTTACTAATTACAACCATCTATAACTAGTACTGCCGCACGGTTTCAAACGTAAGGATGAAGCCTATAAACTTACGCTTGATTTTTGGGTTCCGCATATTTTCATCATATACAGGGTGTATCAGAAGTCCGAAATAATACTTTGGGTACCTAAACGGTAGCTTATATGTGGATGATAAGTGAATATAGTTTATACCTAACTATCATAGTTTCTGAGTTATGGACCTTTGAATATTTGTCATAGGTATCATGTTCTGGCCTTTGGGTACATCCATAACCCTATTCAGCAGTGTAAACTACACTTATAAAGGGTGACTACCGATATTCACAAAACAGAACATGCAAATTTTACATACGACTCGAGATATTACGAGTTATAGAAATTGACGACGAAAAAAAAGTTGGAAAAACATGGTCGAATTTCGATCTAATTTTTATACCATGCTGTTGTATATCCGATACTGATTCAAACGGCAAAGTATTGTTTCGGACTTCTGAAACACCCTGTATATTTTTAACGATCCGGCACATCACTATAATATACCAGCTGACCGGGCGAACTTCGTACCGCCTTAGAAGGAGTGACATAGAAAGCAGCGCCACCTACCGGGTCCAGTCGTAAATCTAAACCATCAAGGGTGCCACCGAAACGCATACAAAAAAAACATTCAAATCGGTCCAGCCGTTTAGGAGGAGTTAGCGTACAACGAAAAGTGGCATTGATTTTTATATATATTGATAAAAAGCAGTGGTAGCCTCGCGGGCAAGAACGCCCGCCTTGAACGTAAGGGGTGCAAGTTCAAATCCTGGGCCCGCACCTCTGAGATAATTTTCATATGCGAATGTAATTTTCAACAATGATTACCACTTGCTGAACGGTGAAGGAAAACATCGTGAGGAAACCTGCACGTCTATAGAAAGGCGTGTGAAGTTCACCAACCCGCACTGGGCCAGCGTGGTGGACTATGGCCCAAATCTCCCTCGTATTGCGGGGTAATGTGCCCGGTATAATGGCAATAGGCTCGCCCCCTATTACATTGGGACCAAAATACATCGGCGAAGTGTGGGCGCACTACAGTGCACCTCCGCCTACCCTTTCGGGGAATACAGGCGTGATGATGATGATGTATATTGATAAATCAAACGACGATATTGTCAATGCTAACAAATATAGGTTTAGTAATCTATATGTAGTTGTGTACAAAAAAATACTACAGATAAAACTCTTAGTTTGGAGCCAATAGAATTGATAGCTTGCGTAAAACCCCTGTAAATTGCGGGGGCACGCAATAACTCATTTGATTTTATTTCATCTCGTTTGGTAAACGAAGTAAAATAATATCGAATTTGTATCACCGCTGTACGAACGTAAAAGTGTCGTCCAAAAATCACTTTTAATTACGTACCGCGACTGTCGAACGTCACTGGCGGAACCGGCGGAAGTTTCTGGGAAATTTCAATATTCCGAGTGACGGTACAACGATTTAGAGCAGCCCTGAAAGGAATTTTGTAACTGTTTTCGAATAGCAAAGTGCTTTAATTAGAAAATGTGTTTTATTTAGCTTTACTAGCTGACACCGTGACTTTGTACGCGTGGAATTTATTATTTTCCCAAAATTAAAGTAGGATAAGTTACTTCTTGTAACATCAGCTATCTGTCAGTGAAAGTCCCGACAAAATTGGTTTTGCCGTTTGACAGCTTACCTGGAACTAAAAGACACACAGTTTTTTTTTTTATTTACGATTTCGTTGTAGGTTGCGTATATACTTTCATATGGACTGTTGAAAGGCAATCCTGACTAAGTGACAAAAAATCGTAAAATGAGTTTCAGATTTTTCTGCGTCTTTTTTTTTCTCTGGCGTTGCGTAGAGATGAAGGCTCTCTCTGCATTTTCTACCGCTTCTATCATGGAGAGTGTTCCGAGGAATTGTTCGGTATTATACCTGCCGCTGAATTCCACCATCGCACGGCTCGCCACAGACTGCATTACTATCCTTACCATCTGGATGGTACAGTGCGATTTACCAGGAATTGTCTCCCTCGCACTACCAAATTGTGGAATGAACTTCCTGCAGCGGTGTTCCCGGACCGATGCGACAAAGGTATCTTCAAGAAACGAGCATACTAATTCCTTAAAGGCCGGCAACGCACTTGCGATGCCCCTGGTGTTGCAGGTGTCCATGGGCGGCGTTGATCACTTACCATCAGGTGAAACGTCTGCTCGTTTGCCTCCCTATCTCATAAAAAACTCATTTTACAATTTTTTGTCGCTTAGGAAGGATTGCCTTCATACGTCTATATGCATTTTTGGCGGCAAAAAGGGAGATCTTCCTGTCAGGCGGGTGGTATACCTGGTGGGGTCCGCTACGCTCTGCTGATATTGTCGAGGAATGTATATATATAGTTCAGATCGTTGAGAACTCTTCTACCGCCAGCTAGGATTTTCATAGTACTTTGTATGGCAGTTCAATTTTTTGTACGCGTAGAATTGCGATGTGGCGGTAGTCGCGCCATCTAGTAGCGACTGGCGTAAGTTCTGTTTTGTGGCCAGATATAGGATTTGGTTTTGAAATAACCAATATACACTTCGATTGTATTTAGTACACTATTATTATTATTGACTATTACAGCCCTTGTAACGTCCCACTGCTGGGCACGGGCCTCCCCTCTATGCGAGGGGGATTCAGGCCATAGTCCACCACGCTGGTCCAGTGCGGGTTGGCAGACTTCACACATCTATCGAGAACTAGACAAGTTCCCTTTAGACGTGCAGGTTTCCTCACGATGTTTTCCTTCACCGGTTCATAGCAAGTGATAATCTCGGATGAAAATGAGATTCGCACATAAATCCCAGAGGTGCGAGCCAGGGTTAGAACCTGCACACTTTGATTTGCAAGACGTGCGTTCGACCACTCGGCTACCACTGCTATTTAGTACACATAAAGATAAAAAATATTCCAGCCCATCTCTACATCCGTGACATAATTCAAAAGTGACTCCAGAAAAGCCTTTAAGTCTTGCGACATTTATTTTATGAATTAAACATTTTTCTAATTTATTTCAACTGTGTTGAAAGTCGAGTTGGCTGGGGCGCTTCGAACAAAAGATTCCTTGATAAGTTAGGGGCTGATTCCTTTACAATTTCGTGTTAATTTCGAAAAAGTCTGACGCAATTTCTAACTTTAAAGATTTGGGCAGTAATTATGGGTATTCGGTTATTCGAACAGAAAAAGAACGTCTCAATTTTTTTAGGGATCCGTATCCAAAAAGGAACCATTATGGATCACTTTGTTGTCCGTCGGTTTGTCCGTCTGAATACACCTGGTACATACCCGTTCAATGCGAGAGAATTTTGGGTCTTAGTCCACCACGCTAGCCTCGTGCTTATTGGTGGCCTGCACACAACCAGGTCACTTCGAGTTTTCTGTACTGGACACGGCTCGGTGTGACGTCATTTTCTCGACAAATCTGACAGTTGAAAGAGATAATACTTATGTCTCGTCATGCTAAGGTGCACCTAGGTCATGCTAAGGGTGCAGGTCTCCTCATGATGTTTTGCTTCACCGTTCAGCAAGTGGTAATCAGTATTGAAAATTAAATTCGCATATAAAAATCTCAGAGGTGTGCGCTGAGGGTTTGAACTTGCACCCTTTACGTTCAAGGCTAGCCTTTTACCAACTAGGCTACCACTGCTGTGATTTGGTTTAAATTGAATATTTTCAGGCTCTGACCGGATTTGCTGTGCCGGTGGCCGGCGCGTCGGGAGTCATGAATTTTGAAATTAAAATACCTAACAAAACAATCTAACCGAGTTTGTTAATTAATTAAATTCCATGTTGAACCTGGCTAACTTTAAATAAACAAAAAACCGGCCAAGTGCGAGTCGGACTCGCGCTTGAAGGGTTCCGTACCATTATATATGAAAACGGCAAAAAAATCACGTCTGTTGTATGGGAGCCCCATAAATAGCGGCAACAGAAATACATCATCTGTGAAAATTTCAACTCTCTAACTATCACGGTTCATGAGATACAGCCTGGTGACAGACGGACGGACGGACGGCGAAGTCTCAGCAAAAGGGTTCCCGTTTTACCCTTTGGGTACGGAACCCAAAAAAATTATCGAAATTCAAACATATTTTTTCAACCTTTTTTTCCGTCGCAGATTTCTGTAGCTTTTAATGAATATTTTTAGTTCTACGTTAAGTTATCGTGTTATGTTTTAATAGTATTAGGTAGTTGGTAGCCGCCCCTGGAAAATGTAGTTAACACTGCTTAATAGGATCATGATTGTGTCCAAAGGCTAGAACACGATAATTGTGACAAATATTCACAGCACTATAAACCATGGTACATTATAATCTGTCTTCACTAAGCATCCACATATGAGCTGCCGTATATGTACCCAAAGTATTATTTCTAACTAGCTGTGCCCGCGACCTCGCCCGCGTGGACTTTAGGGAGATTACCCGGAAATATGGGTATTATGTTTTTCCCGCAGAACCCTAATGCTTTTTCTAAAATTAAAGTAGCCTAAATTACGCCTTGGAATGTCAGCTATCTGTCAGTGAAAGTCCCATTGAAATCGGTTCAGCCGTTTAGAAGTTTACCTCAAACAAACAGACAGACAGACAAAAAATTTTAAAATTGCGTTTTCGTTATAGGTATCGTATATACTTTCATACGTATTTGGTAAAAAAGTGTTATTTTGATATTACAAACAGACACTCCAATTTTATTTATTTGTATAGATACAACCCGTCCGTTTTGTTGCCCTAGTATGCCACGTTAATCAACAGTTGATATAACGATTTCCATAATTTAACGCTTTTCGAGACGTTAAATACATGTAGTGGTGTACATCTCCATATAAACACGAGAGTGCTCAGGTAGGGTAAGGGCACTTTCTCTGATTGCGAATGTTTGACCCGACGCGTCTTCGATTCGCTCCCACAGGCTCCCCTTCACTACCATTCCTTGGAGGATACGCAGGGATTTAATACCTTAAGTGCTTGGTTTTTAGGTTCACATATCAACCGATACCAGCGACAAAGTTACATCTGCCACGATACCAATTTTCAAACGTGACTCTTGGTGTTAAAGGAACAAAGTCTTTTTTACAATGTTGCTATTGAAATAAAACTATTTTACTGATTTTATCGCGTATATTTACTATTTTATTTTCCCGACGTTTCGGCTGCTTTACAGCAACCATGGTCACGGGGGAACTGAGGTGTTAGACGTCCTGATGTCATAGTTAATAACTGGGTACCCTCATATTTAGTTGTTGTTTGCGGTCCGATCCACGCAGAAAGTGCTCACAGTGTCTTGAGGTCTTGCAATGGTACGCTTGGTTTTGGATTTAATCATATTAATTACTGGATCCCAAGTTGGTGGTAGCACCCAGCCATCTTCCCTATTGAAATTAGGATGTTTTTTAATTTCAATGGCTTCACGTATCATCCTTGGTCGGAATCGGTGTTCTTTTGTGAGGATATGCGGTTTATCAAATCTGATATAATGGCGGGTGCGGCCCTGTACATGTTCACAGATGCTGACTTCGTGGAGCGTCGGTGCTTCACGTATGTAAATAGTAAATATACGCGATAAAATCCGTAAAATAGTTTTATTTCAATGTATAGTATTCGCGTAAATATGAGAAAACAATGTTGCTATTGTTGGATATATAACTTTTTTTTTGTATTAGTCGATATGTGGAACTGCTTCACAAATTATTTTAATAAATTAATTGCTGAAGAACGAACTATCGCGTACATTTTATTAAAATCCAAGAACGGTACAGTTGTGGCGGCTAGTTTTTATAAATCACATCATCACGCCTGTATTCCCCGAAGGGGTAGGCAGAGGTGCACTGTAGTGCGCCCAATCTTCGCCGGATGTATTTTGGTCCCAATGTAATAGGGGGCGAGCCTATTGCCGTTATACCAGGCACATTCCCACTCAGTACGAGGGAGATTGGAGGCTAGTTTTTATATTCCTGAATTCACCTACATGGGCCGTACTACTTCCTATAGCAGTATTATTATTTATGTTACTTTGTTCTCTTTAATGTTAATATCCTAAAAATTGTGTCATAAAATCAAACAAATATGAAGGCCTATTTTATTACATTTTATTATTATTTTACAAGCTTTATATTATCTTGCAATGTATGTCCGGGTGGAATCTTGCAACTGAATTTCAAATCAGTTATCTTTAACCGATTGAGCTGAAATTTGGTATACACGCTTATTATGGATGACAATGCATGCTTAGCTATGTGACGTCATTCTAATTCCAATATGGCGGATCATCCAAGATGGCGGAATAGTAATTTTTTCTGCACTACCACACCACAGTATGGATTTTAAATGGGCTTGCTGAGGAGAACACGAAAACTAAGAGCAATTAAATAAAGGCTTGTATTTAAAAAGTTGTTTTACCATTAATTTATTTGTAATGTTTTTTATTGATGTTTTATTGCTATTTAATAACTTGACACTAGCAGCCATCCTTATATAATTATATTTCATTTCTTAAAAGAAACAGAAGAAAGATAGGAAACTGCTCTCATAAGAATAGAAGAAATAATGTAATAAATAATAATAAAAAAAAACGTCAGACTTAAACACTGCGGCGGCGTCAACTTAGAAAAAGGTCAAATGAACATAGGATTCGAAATATTTTTTTTTTAAACTGGCTGCCAAAAAACAATAATTAAAATAACATGTTCTAATTTCAATTAAATATTTTTTTACTAATGCTTGTGTACTCTGTACCTGTGCATAAATGATTTTATTATTTTGAACTTTAAAAATATTTTGTATAAAGTTAAGAATACCTACAGCCGACGTTTGCTCGGGATTTTCCTACCCAAGTTTTACGACAGGTGTTTCTTCCCGTGAGTGCCTCTTGAAAAATTCAAGACGCTAAGTGCCTGTAGAAATTTTAATCCAGACGTTGTAATATCAACTATAGTGACATGTTTGAGTTGCTTATCATCATCACGCCTATATTTATCAAGGGTAGACAGAGGTAGCCGAGTGGTCGAACGCACGCTTCGCAATTGAAGTGTGCAGGTTCAAACCCCGGCTCGCACCTCTGGGATTTATGTGCGAATCTCCTTTTCATCCGAGATTATCACTTGCTATGAACCGGTGAAGGAATACATCGTGAGGAAACCTGCACGTCTGAGAGAACTTGACTAGTTTACGATAGATGTGCGAAGTCTGCCAACCCGCACTGGGCCAGCGTGGTGGACTATGGTCCGAATCCCCCTAGCATTGAGGGGAGGCCCGTGCCCAGCAGTGCTTTTTTTTACCGATTTTAACCGATTGAGCTGAAATTTGGTTATGGATGATATTGCATGCTTAGCTATATGACGTCATTCTAATTCCAATATGGCGGATCATCCAAGATGGCGGAATAGTTATTTTTCTGCACTACCACAGTATGGGTATCAAATGAAAGGGCTTGCTGAGGAGAACACGAAAACTAAGGGCAATTAAATAAAAGCTTGTTTTTAAAAAGTAATTTTTACCATTAATTTTAGCATAGTAGCACACGCTTGGTGTCCGCTAATACAAACTTAAAATTTTATTAGTCGAACATTAACTCGCCAATTTCGGTCAGACGGACCCGATGATAGAAAGGTTCCTCGATGGAAAGGTCAACGTACGAAGTCCTAGAAATCAAGAAAATTTATTATTAAGGATGTTTGTTGTTTACCGTCGAAGATTTGCTTGCTCAACAGGGATATTGGACCGTTTCCAAACACGGCGAGCGATCCTACGGGGAAATTAAGATGTTATCTCACGATACGCGAACTGGATGCTGTATACCAAAGACTCTTTATAAATAATCCTATAATAAGTATTAGCCATCTTTAATTATACAGTGTGTTTCAGCTATCCGATACAATAGTAAAACCAACAAGTTTCTTTGTTAGGCTTCCGTACCTAAAAAGGAAAAAATACTAATAAATAGGATCATTTTGTTGACCGTCCTTCCGTCCGTCCGTCATCGACCTTCGGTGATTTGCCAATGACAACATAATTGATTGTTAACAGTTTTTTTAGGGTTCCGAACTTCAACAGGAAAAATGGAACTCATATAGAATCACTTCGTTGTCCTTCTATCTGTCAAGACCCTATTTCTCGAAAACGCAAGGAGGTTCTAGTTGAAATTAATTCCAAATACTCAGGTCTACAATTTCATGGAGCTGTAAAAATATTAAACTTCTAGGTCCACTCAACAAAAGCCACGGCCATTTATGCTGCATTTTTTGACTCACAAGGAAATCAAACCCTATAGGGTATGTCCCGTTGACCTAGAATCATCTAATTTGACAAGAAGCAATGTCATATAGCACAAGTAAAGGTAATTGAATCCAGAAACCGTGAATTGGTTGTTACATAACGTAATAAATAATTTATTACTTTTGCAAAAAAATCTTCGTGATCCTGTGATGGATGACATAACTACAAGTTTTTACGGAACCATCAGTGTGCGAGTCCGACTCGAACTTAGCATTTTTTAACAGTATAACCTTTTAGAAGAACTATTCAGCAGTATTAAAATAATACTGCTGAAAGATGTGGTTTTACTACGCTAACTGTCAGGTGCGGTTTGTAGAGGCGTGTGACGTTAAGCGGTTTCTCAGTAAGGGCGTTCACCTCGAGTGGACTACGTAAAGCAGCCTCGTTTCTCAGTTAGTCAGAACGCACCTAATAGGTAATGCCAAACAAGGTCAACACTTATTTATCTGTCTGACCTATCTGTCTATCTAATTTATAACGTCGTACTCCCCTGCCGTCTTAAATATTACATTTCAAAGGAGACGGGGATCTCTGGGCCCAATTGTAATAAGTTGAGATATGGTTTAAAAAAAGCGGTATTTTTTTCTGATTCAAAATATAAAAAAATCAGCTCAATTCACTATCCGGGAGACGAGAAATCATAAAAATAAGTTTATTTCACTGAAGAAATAGAGTATCGATTACTGTGAATGATTTAAACAATTTAACATAAAATACTTGATTGATTCAATCAAAATGAATAAATACATTGTAATAATTAACAATAAAAAAAACTACAATTATTATAGTAAATAACTGTGTGGCGTCCGCGTTTCCGAACGCTCCACAAAATGTCGACGGACGAGTTTCCGAACGACCGCGCGCCCCAGACAGAGTGAGCACGTTCGGTAGCTCAAAAACAAATTGTGTTATTAATGATTAAGCACTTATTTGTATTCATTTGAATATATTAAAATACACTAAAGTGGTTGAATTAACACCAAAACTGTATATTAAAACAAAATAACAATCACAGTTAAAAAATCAGCTGTTTAGTATCTAGGTTGTTGTCACTTTGTTGAATAACCACACTTTTACTAAATCTCTAATAATTCTGCTCTCAGATAGCCAAGATCAGCAAAATTTTCGGAGATGGTTTGATAATATACAAGCTCTTAATTGACACCACTCTCATATTTGTACAACTGGGCCCAAGAATGTATGAAAGCGTATCCGTCTCCTTTAAGTTAATATTCGCTGTAATGTTGTACGATATAGGGCTGCCACTATCAGCAATATTAAACAAGGAAATAGTTTAAAAACCGGCCAACTGCGAGTCGGACTCGCGCACGAAGGGTTCCGTACCATAATCTATAAAAACGGCAAAAAATCACATTTCATTTTTTCGTAGTCAGGTTACAGTTTTTAGGATTCCGTACCCAACGGGTAAAACGGGAACCCTATTACTGAGACTTCGCTGTCCGTCCGTCCTTCCGTCCGTCCGTCCGTCCGTCTGTCACCAGGCTGTATCTCATGAACCGTAAAAGTTAGAGAGTTGAAATTTTCACAGATTATGTATTTCTGTTGCCGCTATAACAACAATTACTATAAAACAGAATAAAATAATTATTTAAGGGGGCTCCCATACAACAAACGTGATATTTTTGCCGTTTTTATAGGTAATGGTACGGAACCCTTCGTGTGCGAGTCCGACTCACACTTGGCCGGTTTTTTATTTAAGTTTTTTACCGTAAGATTCCTAGCGATATTCAATGTAATTATTCATGTAATTAGAGTTTTTTATTCTTTGTCAGCCCTGCAAAAGCTGTTATATTTAGCAGACAAGTAACAGAACTGTCTTCTCATATTTAGTCGGCAATATTTCTTCGTTCCTTTGTACCCAACGAAATCTCGCTACAAAATCCCCGTCGGAAACATCTTCCGACAAACCATTTGGAAAATTATTATTTAACGCTAATATAAATAGGGTACATTTTCCTCTGAAATATTTCGGTGGAGTCGTGCATGGGATATTGAATTTTACTCTTTGGTTTTTAAAGTTGGTTTTCATTTGTGGGATGTCAGTGCATGTTCGTTCGCAATTGCAACGAGTACTCATATGGTGTTACAACTCTGTTTAGACTCGTTTTAAGTTGTTTATAATTTACAATACATTGTATTGCTTTTAGTTACAAGATGAATATAATACAGATACAAGGCATTTGTAAAGCGAATTGTATGTTATTTGAAAAAAAAATCGTCAAATTATATTTTTTATGTTTCATAATTGTTTTGATGGGCCGTCCTGGCGACTGAGAACTTCGAATTTGCAATTCCGAGGTTTGAACCTGCACCCCATGCGTTCACGACGGGCGTTCCACCCTCTAGGCTAGAATTCTATTCATCCCTATGTTTTTAACTGTGTGACTGTACCTTTCTCTAAAGCACACTGGGCCTTTGACTCTCGCGTGAAAAATGATTTGCCATTACAAAAATGATTTGCAATTACCAAAACAAACTGTATTAACATGCAGAAAGTTCACTCTTTAACTAAATTATAGACAGTTCACTCGGCAACAAAATGTATTATCTCATTTATTGAACAACTATTTACAAAATATTTACAATGCAAAATAAAATAAGTTAAAACTAATAAGAAAATATATATTTATAAAATATGTAAAAAATTTGGCCCATGCGGAAGCGTACCCAAGACGCTGGCTGCATTCCCTCGCTGACCAACTTTTTGCCTAATATGTTCATTAATATTTGGGTGCTTGGACCCCATGGACCTAGGGTTTCGACTCCAAAAGGAATGAAAATATATTCGGAGCCGATAACCCCGTACTTACACCGTTTCAGAGTCTCAGCCGCCTCCGCCGCCGAACCCGCTTTCTGAGTGGTTCCCGAGAGATGGGAAGGAGCCAAAGTATCGATGCAGGTTGCATCCCATACCATGGCTCGTCCCATGCTCCAAGGAACCAGAGACATTCCGTCGGGTCTCTTACCATCGTCACGCAAATTACTCGGCAACTAAATTATACTAACAGCACGAGCGAATTTTGACACGTGGGTGTTTGCTTTTTACCACATAAATTCAATCTTTATGTATATACACAGAGTTCGTTTTAGGTATAGCAAAATTATTGACGCGAGTGTTGACGCCCCACTGGGCTTAGCATGTTCGCTGCGTTGTAAGGTCATATTGGTTCATGGTGAACCTTCGTCCAGTGCGCAGCGCTCACAAAGTTAAGAGTCAATATAACCTCATGACGCACCAGCTGAAAGTACTCGAATAACCTTACGCAGCATCCGTGTTAAACACCCTGCTCCAAGTAAATCCTTTACAATAATGATTGACACGCTAAACTCACATCTAGAAACAGAGGACGGTAATCAATCATCCAACTGAAGCCTTTATCAGAAGTCCGAAATAATCTATATATATAAAAATCAATGCCACTTTTCGTTGTAATTTTATAACTCAACAACGGGCTCACCTATCCAAACCCAATGTTTAGGCTTTGTTCGGACTATTTAGTAGATGGTTTATGTGAAGTTTGCACAAAATCGGTCGAGCGGTTCTTCATTTATCACATTTTTTGTAACAAATGAATTCAATAAATGGCGGATGATTTTGTTAACACAAAAGAGTTAGTGACACGAGTAACCATGGTAACCATAGACAGTGACATATTCTGTTCATGGCGTGACGTAGACGCATGATGGTTTGCATTCACAATTGGACCGGGTGGCGCTGCAGTCGGTACCTAGGTTAATTATAAACGGCTGGTCCGATTTGGATCCGGTAGTTGGCGCTGCTTTCGTATGTCACTAATTCTAAGGCGGTACGAAGTTCGCCCGGTCAGCTAGTATTTCTTAATTACCTAAATAAATATATTGCCTGACAATGGACACATATCGTATGATCACAAACTAAGTAAGCATGTACACAATATGTGAGGTCTCAAGCTTTTAAAGATATCGGCGTAAAAAAAAAGAATATTCATGTTCGAATTTCAAATTATTTTTTTTAAATTTACATTTTTGTATACTTTTTAAATAAAATACAAGGCAAGAACTTT
Organism: Ptilodon capucinus; assembly: GCA_914767695.1. Lineage (NCBI taxonomy): Eukaryota > Metazoa > Arthropoda > Insecta > Lepidoptera > Notodontidae > Ptilodon > Ptilodon capucinus. The sequence continues at coordinate 2,123,679 of OU611830.1, read as the reverse complement.
TTTTAAAACATGCTTTTATTTAAATACCATTACCACTAATTTATTTTTTTATTAATTGGATTTACATTGTATTCGTTTTCGGGTTCTCCTCAGCAAGCCCTTTCATTGGATACCCATATCGTGGTAGTGCAGAAAAAATAACTAGTCCGCCATCTTGGATGATCCGCCATATTGGAATTAGATTGACGTCACATAGCTAAGCATGCATTGTCATCCAAAATAAGCGTGAATACCAAATTTCAGTCGCAAGATTCCATAAAGCTTGTAATAATAAAAATAAATCTATTCAATTGTACACCCGACACTCATCTAAACGTTAAAATATTATTTCGGACTTCTGACAGATATCCTGTATAGACAGGAGATGCTGTATCATTGAAGAAAATTGTCTGGATAGGCTGCCGAGAAGGTCATAGAATACTCACAAAGACACAGAATAGAACGTCATTAACAACATTTTTGGATGAAAATTACTGCCACAGTTGCATTCAAGACTTTTTACCCGACTACGGCGAAGCCAAAAGGAAGGGTTATGATTTTAGCAGTCTATGTATGTATGTTTGTATTTACGTATGTTCCTTCGTAGCGCCTAAACTATTCATCCGATTTTTATGACTAAGGTGTCAATCAATTCGTTATTATGGCTCGGTAACCGACCAAGTGTTTTTACATACTCTGTTGTTGGCAAAATCATCGACTAAATACGATGGAGGCCATATCTTTTTAAAAAGTGAAGTGAACATAGGCTACATTTTAACCGACTTCAACAATAGGAGGAGTCCATTTTACCTTGTTCCGTAGTCGAGTTACAGTTTTTTAATCGTTGTTCTCGTTCTTATAGCTACTAATGAATGTAATCTATACAAATATATAAAATTGAAGAGTCTAATTGCTCTGCGTTTCAGAATAACGTCGAGGGTAGAAAAGCTATTTGACTTAAGAGACACTTTTGGGTGATATTGACTTGTATATGTCGGAGATTGGGAAACGGAACGTCAAATCTTAATCGATTTGGGTGTATTCGGATACGGTGGTTGGCAACACTGAGGTTGACAGCTGATAGTTGTCAATGTCAACGTATGTATTATAAGCGAACGTGGGATGATCATCCGCCATCTTTATCACTGTCGTCATCCATTTTTATTTATAATGTGTATTTATTGAATTTGTCCTTGCTATAATTACTCGACATTGCCATAAATACCGCATATCGCTGGTGCAGGCATTCCTCATCTTATTCCATCAAAATATCATTATTTCACTCATTTCGTAAAAAAAGAAGAAGAACGTGGAGCTGTGAACGGACACTCTTTTGTGAGACACGGCAGTGGAAACAAGTGTAGCCAACCTACGTCCGACTTCGACGCGTTCCCAAAAGTAATCCATTTTCATCCGAGTCACGTGTGAATATTTAGATTCTAAAGTGAATTAATTAGTTTGATTAAAACCTATCGAGTGTATACCCAGTCTTACTTCCTGTATATGCGATGGATGAAGAGCAGAGAGACTAAGAACGCCCACATTCTCCCACGTTTCATACGATAGATACATATACGGATTCAGCTAATTTTTCTGCGTCGAATAAGTATGCTCTCCTGTAAGGTTAAAAAAATGGCGTTTAAGTCAAATAGCCTTTCACTCCTGACAAAAATACACCATCATGAAATCCCTGAAAAGATTATTTTTGCAAATGAAACCCACCGGCTGTGTAGGTACAGTAATTTTCAGCTTCAGTGGGCCGTATAATGTTATTTATCCACTGAAATAACGGAAGCCGATATAAATAAGTGAAATAATGTTGAATATTATATAAATATCGCCATACAGCACTGCCTCATCTACTACTACAGCCCTTTTAATGTCCCATTGCTTCCCTCAATGCGAGGAGGATGTGAGGGAATAGATCTTGAGGAAACCTGCACGTCTGAGGGAACTTGTCTAGTTCTCGATAGATGTGTGAAGTCTGGCAACCCGCACTGGGCCAGCGTGGTGAACTATGGCCTGTAATCCTCCTCACATTGAGGGGAGGCCCGTGCCCAGCAGTGGGACGTTAACAGGGCTGTAGTAGTAGTATAAATGGAATCGTATCTTTATTAAAATACTAGCTGTGCCCGCCACTTCGCCCGCGTGGACTTTAGGGATATTACCCGGAAATATGGTTATGTTTTTCCCGCGGAACCCTAATGCTTTTTCTAAAATAAAGTAGCCTAAGTTACGCCTTGGAACGTCAGCTATCTGTCAGTTAAAGTCCCATTGAAATCGGTTCAGCCGTTTAGAAGTTTACCTCAAACAAACAGACAGACAGACAAAAAATTTTTAAATTGCGTTTTCGTTATAGGTATCGTATATACTTTCATACGCATTTGATAAAAAAGTGTTATTTTGATATTACAAACAGACACTCCAATTTTATTTATTTGTATAGATTCCACAAATCGCAATTTCAAATTATGTAAAAAGCACACATGACATTTTTATTTGAACACACAAGAGTGGACTGTTCGTTAGTGGATGTTACATTTTTAATGCGTTCGTACATCGACCAAACGGAATACCAAATGTACGTACTCAAAGCTGCAATGTTTGAGTGCTATGTGGGATTAAAATGGAGTAGTAATGAATTTACAATACGATCCGATAAAAAATATAGAGATAATATTATTATTTTTTGTTTATTGACGATTCATAAGTCTATTGACATCATCTCTATTGAGATATTATGTCGAAACAACTGCAACGTGGTCGTAATTCTTTGTTTTTTTCGACAAATCGCATCTTTAAAAGTATAGAGACCTAACTCAAAAATAATGTTGTTGGCAAATGGTCGTTAGAACGACCCTTTAAGATTTATAGTCGAAATATTAAATTTGTCGTATTTTTTCGTTTTGTTTCATCAGTCAGTCAGAGATAAAGTCGATCATGAGAGAATTGCTCCCCAAGTTGTCATCAAACTGTCAAAAAAATTAAAGCAGTATTACAATAATCTTACTATTGAGAAGGTATGTAAAGTAGGCATTAAGCCCGCACACTGGGGCGTTGACACTCGCATCAATTTATTTGCCATACCAAAAAAAACTGTATTGACACATAGAAAATTATTTATCGAATTCACACTGATAGCGCGAGCGAATTTTGCGACGTAGTTTTTACCACAGAAATTCAATCTTTATGCATATTGACGCAGAGTCCGTTTTGGTATTGGAGAATATTTTGAGCAATGGTAGTTGACTGGTCGAACGCACGCCTTGCAATCGAAGTGTGCAGGTTCAAACCCCGTCTCGCACCTCTGGGATTTATGTGCGAATCTCATTTTCATCCGAGATTATCACTTGCTATGAAACGGTGAAGGAAAACATCGTGAGGAACCTGCACCTCTGAGGGAACTTGACTAATTTTCGATAGATAGGTATGTGATGTCTGCCAAACCGCACTGGGCCAGCGTGGTGGACTATGGCCCGAATCCCCCTCGCATTGAGGGGAGGCCCGTGCCCAGCAGTGGGACTTTAAAACGGCTGTAGAAGTAATAGTAGTAGTAGTAAAACAAACTGTTTTGACTAATAGAAATATTTAAGTCTTCAACTGAATGACGGGGCGTGGTTTTTACCACTGAAATTAAATCTTAATGCATATGGACACAGAGTCCATTTTGGTATTGGAGAATATTTAGACGCGTGAGTGTCAACGCCTTAGTATGTGGAGGGCTTGAATCCAATATGGACGCGAGCATCCACCCGTCAGATCGGGTCTCGCTATTTTCCACGCCACTGGATTCGAGATTCGCAGACGCTGTCAGTCTAGCCATTTGGATGTACCTAGCCCGCGTAGTATGCGTTTTAAATGAGAATAGGATCGACTTTGCGCTATATTGTGGAGTCATAGCTGTCAAATCTAACCAGACAGGTAGGGTGAGCAAAACAAGATATTGAAATAAAACTATTTTACTGATTTTATCGCGTTTATTTACTATTTTATTTTCCCGACGTTTCGGCTGCTTTACAGCAACCATGGTCACGGGGGGACTGAGGTGTTAGACGTCCTTATGTCATAGTTAATAACTGGGTACCCTCATATTTAGTTTGCGGTCCGATCCACGCAGAAAGTGCTCACAGTGTCTTGAGGTCTTGCAATGGTACGCTTGGTTTTGGATAGTATTCGCGTAAATATAAGAAAACAATATAAAACAAGATATTGTTTGTTGAAATTAAACTATTTTACGGATTTTATCGCGTTTATTTACTATTTTATTTTCCCGACGTTTCGGCTGCTTTACAGCAACCATGGTCATGGGGGGACTGAGGTGTTAGACGTCCTGATGTCATAGTTAATAACTGGGTACCCTCATATTTAGTTGTTGTTTGCGTCTAACACCTCAGTCCCCCCGTGACCATGGTTGCTGTAAAGCAGCCGAAACGTCGGGAAAATAAAATAGTAAATAAACGCGATAAAATCCGTAAAATAGTTTAATTTCAATGTATAGTATTCGCGTAAATACAAGAAAACAATAAGATATTATTTGAATAAAATTTATTTGCAAAGGTTGAGTGAAAAATGCAGTCAGTCGCATGACGACTATATGTAATATACATAATTCGCTGATTCCAAATATATATATAAGTCTATATCGCTCAAAAGTGTCGCTTAAAGTATTATTTCGGACATATATTATTTTATTTTAACTTATACAGGGTGTATCAGAAGTCCGAAATAATACAAGGTACATGTACGGTAGCTCATATGTGCATGCTAAGTGAAGACAGTTTATACCTAACTATCATAGTTTCTGAGTTATAGACCTTTGAATATTTGTCACAGGTATCATGTTCTGGCCTTTGGGTACATCCATTACCCTATTCAGTAGTGTAAACTACACTCATAAGGGGCGACTATCAATATTCACGAAACAGAACATACAAACTTTAGACAGGTTTATAGATATTACGAGTTATAGAAATTGACGACGAAAAAAGAGTTAGAAAAACATGATTGAATTTCGATCAAATTTTTATACCATTCAGTTGCATACGCAATACTGATGCAAACGTCAAGGTATTCTTCTGAAACACCCTGTATAATCGGATGGGGTATTAATCCCCCTCGTATTGAGGGAAGGCCCGTGCCCAGTAGTGGGACGTTAAGAGGGCTGTAGTAGATATTATCGGATAAATCAATGTATATGGCGAAGTCAGCCCCCTAGTAAACTGTACCTAAACAACTTCTGCCATAAGGAAACCGCGTTCTGCGGTCTGCTGCGAACAGAGACACGCGTCGACCACAATACTGCGGTACGATGTTTAGACGTTTACCATTACGCCCTTCGCGCACTGGAGCGCGTCAAATTCTATTAATCGCAAATAGGAAAACGAACTGTATTGCAGTGGTAGCCGAGATAGCAGTGGTAGCCGAGTGGTCGAACGCACGCCTTGCAATCAAAGTGTGCAAGTTCAAACCCCGGCTCGCACCTCTGGGTTTATGTGCGAATCTCATTTTCATCCGAGATTATCACTTGCTATGAAACGGTGAAGGAAAACATCGTGAGGAAACCTGCTCGTCTGAGGGAACTTGACTAATTCTCGATAGATGTGTGAAGTCTGCCAACCCGCACTGGGCCAGCGTGGTGGACTATGGCCCGAGTCCCCCTCGCATTGAGCGGAGGCCCGTGCCCAGCAGTGGGACGTTAAAAGGGCTGTTATTGACATATACAGGATGTTTCAGAATTCCGTATAATACTTTGACGTTTGCATCAGTATCGGATATAAAACTGTATGGTATAAAAATTTGATCGAAATTCGAACATGATTCATCAACTTTTTTTTCGTCGTCAATTTCTATAATTCATAATATCTCGAGTCCTATTTAAAATTTGCATGTTCTGTTTTGTGAATATTCGTAGTCACCCCTTATAAGTGTAGTGTACACTGCTGAATAGGGTTATCATGGGTGTACTCAAAGGCTAGAACACAATACCTATGACCAATATTCAAAGGTCTATAACTCGGAAATTATGATAGTTAGGTATATACTGTCTTCACTAAGTATCCATATATTAACTACTGTATATGTACCCAAAGTATTAATTCTGACTTCTGATACACCCTGTAGGAAAAGTTCATTTTACAACGACATAATACTGACATTCAATTTGACGTGCAACGGTTAACGCTGCAGTGTACGAGAGCTTTATGTATTACTAGCTTCTACCCGCGACTTCGTCTGTGCAGACTTCGATTATTCAATATCGACATTAATTACTGCCTATATCATAATCTGATGTATAAACAACAATACTGTAAAGTTTCATCAAAATTCGTTCAGTAGTTTTTGCGTGAAAGAGTAACCAACATCCATCCAGCCTCTCAAACTTTCACATTTATAATATTAGTAGGATACAGGGTTTATCAGAAGTCTGAAATAATATTCTAAGTACATAAACGATAGCTGATATATAGCGTATAATTATTACGAGCGGTTATATTTATGGGCAGTCTCAAGTGGTCCTTGAAGATGATAGGTCTCTGCTTACGACAGAAGTTACAGAAGCGTGAAGTGTAAAAATATCCAGGATGGGGTTTCCGCTTCGCTGAGCTCCAAGCAGGGTGTATCGGTGACGGCGCGACGAGGTAGAACCGTATAACCGTAACATCATAAAATCCTTGAGTGGCTGTGCAAAGGGAGATATTTTCACCGTAAGAAATTAAAAGTACGTCTAATTAACTCATCTTAGATACTTTTTTTTCAGTAAAATGTTGTTGATAGGATCTTCACTCGATTTTCCCTTTGATTGATATATTATGAATGTATTGGAAATACCTCTAGTTATACAATCTATACATCTATTCATTCAAATAAATAAAATTGGAGTGTCTGTTTGTAATATCAAAATAACACTTTTTTACCAAATGCGTATGAAAGTATATACGATACCTATAACGAAAACGCAATTTTTTTTGTTTGTCTGTCTGTCTGTTTGTTTGAGGTAAACTTTTAAACGGCTGAACCAATTTCAATGGGACTAACACTGACAGATAGCTGACGTTCCAAGGCGTAACTTAGGCTACTTTAATTTTAGAAAAAGCATTAGGGTTCCGCGAGAAAAACATAATACCCATATTTCCGGGTTATCTCCCTAAAGTCCACGCGGGCGAAGTCGCGGGCACAGCTAGTATCCAAATAAAAAAACCTATTTACAATGGCCTTTGTATATAACTTTTGCACTACAAATAGAAATTTAAGAGTTATCTCAAAATACCAAACACTAAATTGATAGAAACAACAAATAGTTTTTTTATTACTCAAAAGTAACAAATTTTGCCCTAGAAAACTTCCACATCTGCAAAAAAATGAAATTTTACACTTACCTTCTTTTCCCGCGAGTAGGCACCACTACGAGTGTACTCTGAAAGTTGAAGATGGGCTGAACTTATGAATTATTCAGGCATTTTCAGGTCAACAGTAGCGACCTCCAGCGTTGCTGTCTGTTTGGATAGTTCATCAAGTTTTACAGGTCCTGTATTCTTCAAAGTGGCGGGCAGAAGTGCACCCATGCTTCGCGCATGTATTTTGGGTCAAGTTATAGCCGTAGGTCGTAGCTCATTTGTAGATGCTTAGTGAAGACAGATCATACCTAACTATCAGAGTTTCTGAGATAGGGACCTTTATTTATTTATTTAAGAATGACACACCAACAGTATACCTATTAACAATTGGGTAAATAAAATATTAAATAAAAACTGGTCTGATAGGTACACCAATGACAGGCGTGTACAACTTTCACCGACGTGAGACTTAAACATTTAAAAAAGGAACAAATAAAGTTGAAACTAAACTAAAAATTAAGTTAAAGCTTAAATTTAAAATTTGAATACTGAAAAAGTAAAAATAAAATGAAAATATTTATGGCAATGATTTGAGTATCATTTTTCTAAACTCGTATAATGAACTGTTGAATATGTCTAAGTTGATAATTTTACTGTTAAATATTTGTCATAAGTATCGTGTTCTGGCCTTTGAGTACATAAATCAATCAATCTTTGAGTACCCTATTCAGCAGTGTAAACAACACTTATGGGGCGCAGCTACCAATATTCACAGAACCGAACATGCAAATTTAACATAGGACTCGAGATATTACAAGCAATTGATAATAATAATAATAATACATCATCACGCCTGTATTCCCCGAAGGGGTAGGCAGAGGTGCACTGCAGTGCGCCCACACTTCGCCGATGTATTTTGGTCCCAATGTAATAGGGGGCGAGCCTATTGCCATTATACCGGGCACACAGGTTTCCTCACGATGTTTTCCGTCACCGTTTCTTAGCAAGTGATAATCTCAGATGAAAATGAGATTCGCACATGGAACCCAGAGGTGCGAGCCGGGGATAGAACCTGCGCACTTTGATTGCAAAGCGTGCGTTCGACCACTCGGCTACCACTGCTCTCTCAAGCAATTGAATTTGACGAAATTTTTTTTTTAAAGCATGATCTAATTTAAATCAAAATTGTATACTATATCCGATACTGATGCGAACGTCCAAGTATTATTTCGGACTTCTGAAACATCCTGTATATGTTTTATTTCGCCTGACATACAAGCCCCGCATGTTCCATTTATTTTCAATACAAATCAAACAATATTCGGTAAACATGAAAAAATATTTAATTTTTTTTTCCACACCATTTTATCACGATCTCTCAACGCCCAAAAACCTCGCTACTTTCGAGATTTTATAAACTGGTTGGATAGTTGCGTTGTTTTCGATGCCCGTTTCAATAGAGCTCTGAGTCCTTAAAGTTATTGTGTGGTGTAAGGTCTACAGCGTTGGTCGTCAATGTCTATATTATCCATGTTTCGACAATTCAGTGAACCAAAATATGGGATATTGGGTTCTGTGATACGAACTGACGGATGGGTCTACGTAAAAATACCTATAGAAGTAATAATTAATATTGTTATTTGTTAGTAAAATATATTCGATGTTATACAGGGTGTATCAGAAGTCTGAAATAATACTTTGTCTACATAACAGTAGCTCACATAGATGCTTAGTGAAGACAGCTTATACCTAACTATCATAGTTACTGAGTTATAGACCTTTGAATATAAGTGACAAATATTCAAAGGTCTGTAACTCAAAAACTATGACAGTTAGTTATGATTTACATTCACTATATATCTACATATTAGTTACTGTATATGTGCCTAAAATATTATTTCGGACTTCTGATACGTCCTGTATATTGCCAGACAACACATACTCAGCGTATGACCCCAAACTAATCATTATATTTTTTATTACAAGCTTTATATTAGCTTGCAACGTATGTATGTCCGGGTTGAATCTTGAGACAGAATTTTAGATCAGTTAACTTTAACCGATTGAGCTGAAATTTGGTATACACGCTTATTTTGGATGACAATGCATGCTTAGCTATGTGACGTCGTTCTAATTCCAATATGGCGGATCATCCAAGATGGCGGACTAGTTATTTACCACGATAACGAAACTAATACAACATCACATTGAATCCAAATAACTAAAAAATAAATTAATGGTAATTAAATAACAGCTTGTTTTTAAAAAGTGTTTGTACCTTTATGTTTTTTTATCGTAGTATAGTTTGTATTTCTATAAGAGGTGGAATAATAAAGAGTTATCTATCTTATCTATGGGTACCGTACAATGGACAGGGGACCAGGGGGTAAGTCAGGGGGCGACAAAATTGATACTACTTGCGAGGACTGGTCCAAACATTTTCTTCTTAATGACTTACCATCTTCTCTCCCATACTGCGTTGAAGGCATCATACCAAAACAATTATTTCTATAACCATCTGTGGTTTAGAATAATCCCTTCATTGTAAATGGGAGTAGACGCACCTTACTGTACTAGCTTCCTAAGCGTAAAGACTATATTTGTATTTAATATTAGATTGCCGTGAGTATAATTCTTCTCTAGTATTGTGGCAAAGGTGCTGTCTGCTCTCATGGCGTTGCTGCTCCTGAGAATGTGTTACTCGCAATTCAATCAGTTTGAAAAGAGTAACCATTGAGTTTCTCACCGGCTCTTCTCAGTGGAAGCAGCATTCCGAACCGGTGGTAGAATCTGACTATTTGTAAGTGCTTTTTGGCTAACACGAATAATTTTATTTTGATTCTGATTTTCATTGCGTCAATTGATCATGCAGGCAATTTTAAAAATTTGCCTGTGACGGGAATCGAACTGCATCAGGTGATGCAGTGAGCCAAGCGGCCTACCCTTGAACAACTAGACCAAACCTTCTATACATCATCACGCCTGTATTCCCTGAAGGGGTAGGCAGAGGTGCACTGTAGTGCGCCCATACTTCGCCGATGTATTTTGGTCCCAATGTAATAGGGGGAGAGCCTTTTGCCATTATACCGGGCACATTCCCCCTCAATACGAGGGAGATTTGGGCCATAGTCCACCACGCTGGCCCAGTGCGGGTTGGTGAACTTCACACTCCTTTCTATAGACGTGCAGGTTTCGTCAGGATGTTTTCCTTCCAAACCTTCTATATAAGTACTTATATTACACTTTCTTTGTTTCCAGGTACAGTAACGATAAGACATGGTTGTCAAACACAATAAAAGGTACCGAATATTGGTGATATTAGTTTCACGGACCAGTGATCTGTAAAGGGTCTCTCAGAGAGGAAATCTTGCGTAAAAAACATTGACAGGAAATATTTATACTCAAGGTGTTTCAGAAATCCGAAATAATACTTTGGCGTTTTGAGTATCCTACTAAAATTATAAACGTGATTGTTTGTGAGGATGGATGGATGTTTGTTACTCTTTCACTCGAAAACTACTTAACGGATTTTGATGAAATTATTATTGTTTTCACATCGAAATACCATATAGCCTATGACTTAAAACGATACTGAACAATCGGAATCTACGCCGACGCCGTACCGGATACAAGCTAGTAATATTAGTATATATATATCTTAAACTATTACTTCTATTTACTAACATTCTGTATAATGCATTGAAATTATACAATGAATCATTAGAACGCTTCACGTGGACAGCAAATAACTTAAAACAAAAGCTGCAAGTACCAGACTGACTGTTACACCGTAGCACACTTTGGATCTAGACACACGGTAGTGTGTCAAAGCCAGAGAGAGAGAAAGAGAGAGATTATAATTAACTAGCTTCGCTCGTGCAGACTTTGATTGGTTATTCTGATGTATAAACAATAATACTGTAAGGTCTCATTTTTTTTTTGCGTGAAAGGCTAACAAACATCCTTCTATCCATCTTCACAAACTCTCACATGTATAATATTAGTACGAAGTAGGATTAGTAAGATAAATTATAATGTTTCTTTTGATATTAGATTATGGAATACACAATATAATTTTTCGTTTGATTCCAGTTCGAGGTAAAGACATTGTTTACGCCGTTTTGGCTATTTTTACTGTTCGCACCATTTGTAAGGAAGCACCATCTGGGAATTTATATCCATCAACATTGGTTCGACACGTGACCCAAGTTGGCCATACAGTCGCTTCGAATTCTGATGAAGAGCGGATCGCTCTGCTGACCGCGAGACCGCAAGACCGCGTCTCTGTAGACAGATTATACCTAACTAACATAGTCTCTGAGTTATCGATTTGAACATTTGTGACAGGTATCATGTTCTGGCCTTTGGGTACATCCATAACCCTATTCAGCAGTACTATTCACAAAAAGAACAGGCTTGTACATAGGACTCGAGATATTACATGTTATAGAAATTAACGACGAAAAAAAAGTTGAAAAAACATGGTCGAATTCCATAATTTTTTATACCATTCAGTATACTGGATACTGATGCAAACATCCAAGTATTGTTTTGCACTTCTGAAACATCCTGTATAAAGATTTATATTACACTTCTATGTAATAGGCATTCCCGAATCGTTGACGCGGAGTAAAGCCCACTTCACACGGGCGGTGTCAGGCCCAGATTATTTATTGCCATTATTTATCTGCGCGCCGCCATCTGAAATGTCTGGCCAGAGTACCGTGTGTGGACGGCTTAACTCTTTGTTTGTTTGTCCCATGGTTTATGGGGGTTTAGCTATGGCCGCTTTTAAGTTATAAAGCGAACGCTCGCGCGTAATGCCAATAACAAACGAACTGTATTGACACATAGACAAAGGTCATTATTCAATGAAATTAAACTGACAGCGTGAGTGAATTTCGACGCGTAGGGGCGTGGCTTTTATCATAGAAATTCAATCTTTATGCATATTGATACAGAGTTCATTTTGGTATTGCAATAAAAATTGAAGCTCAAGCTTGAAGCTCCAGTGGTGTTAGCACGCATGTTAAGACAAGAACTCTGTCTCGGGTATCCTCGGTCGCTCTCTATCTAATTTCATACGAGAGAAAGAGACAACATCAAGATATTCCGTGACATACGTCTAGACTCATGCATTATTATTATTGTCCGCTATCACTAATTACCTGTGTTGCGTCGTGAGTACCTATCTACTTGCGCGGGATGACGATGCGTAGTCAGCCGGGATGCAGATGTCTTGTATTTATTGGAACGAAGTTCCTTACGGCAGGCTTGGAGGGAATAGGGATTTTGCTAGGCGACCGAACTGAAAAAAATGTGATAGTAAAACCGTAAGAAAAAATCCGTGGAAAAAAGTGCGTGGAATCAAATCGTTAAATGAGACGACTTTAGTTGATAATTTGAATTACGATGTTTTTTTATTTTATTACTTTTATATTTTGTTGTTTTTTTTTTAGGTTTTGCTATAGTTTTTATTTTATATACTAATAATAATACACACATATTAAATGCATTGAGTATACTGCCATCTGTGGGACAGTCGTTGAACTAATAAAATACATAGAACTCCGGGTCGTTATGGAACTTTTTTGTTTTTTTAAATTTTATGTTATTTTGCTTTCACAAGTCTATACACGAATATAAACCTCTCATTAACAAAATAAAGTATCTACACTATTCTTATAACTAGTGAGTAAATTTATATTTACATTTCATCTACTTATTTTGATGTTACAGTATTTCAATACGGCACTAATATATGATTACTTTATTGGAACGAAGTTAGCTACGCGACCGAACTGAAAAAAATGTGATAGTAAAACCGTAAGAAAAAATCCGTGGAAAAAAGTGCGTGGAAAAAAGTGCGTGGAATAAAACTGTTAAATGAGACGTGAGCAGGCGCGACAGTCGCATACACAAGCGAGTAGTGTATAATACCTTTCTCTTTCTTTTCATTCATTCTACATTCGCCGAAGGAACTTCGTTCCTATCTGGTTTATTTCGTATATCCCTATTCTGTTCATGTTTATAAATATAATATAGTATAAAAATAAATATAGTAGTGAAATATATTTAGTGTATTATGTATTTGTACTTATATTATTAAATCCATGTTTTATATTGCTTTTGTTTTTTCATGATTCAGATTATCACTTGCTATGAAACGGTGAAGGAAGTACCGTTTTATAGCAAGTGATAATCTCGGATGAAAATGAGATTCGCACATAAATCCCAGAGGTGCGAGCCGGGGTTTGAACCTGCACACTTTGATTTGCAAACCGTGCGTTCGACCACTCGGCTACCACTGCTAATTATAAAATACATTATACAACATTATAAAACCTTTAAAATATTCTAGTACAAAATATTGAAATTATTCATACTACCCATTCGAAATTTCAATGCACCCAAGTGTAATATGGCAAAGAGCTAGTTAGGACATCGAATGCTACTAATCAACGCTTTCAAGCCCTCCACACACTGTAGCGTCAGAAGACGCGCGATGATTTTATAAAGATTCTTCTTTTTTACGAAATGAATGAAATGATAACATTTAATGGAATAAGATGGGGAATTCAACGCAGATGGCATATCGAGCCCTACCACTACTACAGCTCTTTTAACGTCCCACTGCTGGGCACGGGCCTCTCCTCAATGCGAGGGGGATTCGGGCCATAGTCCACAACGCTGGCCCGGTGCGGGTTGGCAGACTTCACACATCTATCGAAAACTATTCAAGTTCCCTCAGACGTGCAGGTTTCCTCACGATGTTTTCCTTCACCGTTTCATAGCAAGTGATAATCTCGGATGAAAATGAGATTCGCACATAAATCCCAGAGTTGCGAGCCGGGGTTTGAACCTGCACACTTCGATTGCAAGGCGTGCGTTCGACCACTCGGCTACCACTGCTACCACATGACGAGCCCGCGCTGCGGTAATTTTTTCTGCTTTATCTGACACTGCCATTGTTGTTTTCCCATATAGTTGCCGTATACTACAGGTACATGAGGTATGGCGGAATAATTGCCGCAGAGCCATACGAAGTGTAGAGTCGTTATGGATACTCTAGTCAGTCATTTCGGTGAAGAATGAACTTTATCACGTTCATCACCTATTTTTATTTACGTAATTATTAAATTTGTCTTTGCTATTAAATACTCAAAATTGACTTAAATACCCACTTATCGCAGGTGCAGCCATTCCTGATCTTATTCGATTAAATCTCATCATTTCATTCAGCCTACTAATATTATAAATGAGAAAATTTGTGAGGCTGGATGGATGTTTTCACGAAAAGACTACTGTACCTACCTATGGGTTTTGATTAAACTTTACAATATTATTGTCTCATCAGAATAACAAATTTAAGCTATACTTTATAACCAATCAACGAAGTCTGCGTGGACGAAGTCGCGGGTTGAAGGTAGTTTTGTATAAAAAGCAATATGAACTCTTTGCCTAAGTCAATACAGTTCATTATGATATTGGCTATCATGTATTTTAACGCTTCAGTATGCGCAAGGCGTTACAGTACTGCCGTTCTGTATCACCAATTTGCCGCCATATTGATGACGTCACCGTTCCCTAGCAACCGCCCCAACCAGACACCAATTCATTTAAATTAGGTAGTTACCCGAGGAAAGTGACTATTAAACGTCCCGTTACCAATTCGGACAAGTTTTAGTCGAGTTATTAGAGTGATTACGGTAATTAAGTACTTGTTCACTGCCTTCAGATTGTCTAAGTGTAGTTTCAAAGTCAACAAGTCAAATACTTTAGGTACATTTAAGGTAGCTCGTATGTGGATGCATAGTGAAAACAGTTTTTACCTACCTAATAAATAGTTTCTGAGTTTGAGTTTCTTAGTATGGACCTTTGAATATTTGTCACAGGTATCGTGTTCTGGCCTTTGGTTACATCCGTAACCATATTCAGCAGTATAAACTATACTTATAAGGGATGACTACCAATATTCACAGAGTTATTACGAGTTAGATATTGACGAGGAAAAAAAAGTTGGATAATTTTTTTATAGCATTCAGTTGTATGCCCGATACTGATGCAAACGTATTATTTCGGACTTCTGAAACACTCAGTATGTGTGAACAGTGGTGGGTCATTATTATTACAACCAAATTAATGTTGTTTTTTATATATATAAAAACCAGCAGTACGGTGATTACTTAATTAAATTGAAAACAATTTCAATCACATTCTGTCATATTGGCTCATAACGAACAATGTTGCCACCTCTATGAGTCAATATAACCTCATGATGAACCCTAAAAGTACTCTCAAAATCCTTACGCAGCAAACTTGTTACAAAGATTTTTAGAAGTTTAACTAGCTCTGTAAAACATCACTATCTTTTTAACCGACTTAAAAAAGGAAGAAGTTCTCAATTCGTCCCGCATGGATTTTTTGTAACAAAATCTTCTCATTCCAGGTCTGGATAGAAGGAAAAGGTTGACAGACAGCCGGGTTGTCATAACTCAGCATTTCACTGAAAGAACGGTGACGCCTGGAGGCGACGTAAGTACCTACACAAGTTATTTTTATTTTATCAACATCATCAGGTATGTTTTCTCTGAAGGGAAACGGCAGAGGTGCACTGCAGCAGTACAACAACACTTCACCTTTGAATTTGATCCCAATGTAATAGGGGGTGAGCCAATTGCCATTATACCGGGTACATTCCTTCTCAATAGAAGGGAAATTCGGACCATAGTTCACCACGCTGCCCCAGTGCGGGTTGGTGAACTTCACACGCCTTTCTCTATAGACGTCTATACGTGCATCATATGATACCAATTTAAGCAACGCTTGTAGTATCGGCACCATACAAAGGACTGGGGGTGATCTCTTTTACATCCAGATAAGATCAAATTCCAAAAAATAAAATTTCTCAATTATGTCGTTTACGGGAATCGAACCTGCACCCGTTGTAGTGGCCCAAGCACTACGCTCGAACCACTGGACTGTCGTTGTATTTTACCTGAGGGTGTTTTGAGTAAATAAAGTATTTCCAGATCAGTATGCAGTGTGCTTCCTCTGGGGACAGACCACCTCAATTTGTGTGGGAAAGAGACGGAATACTCGTGTCTAGCAACACAGATCCAAGGTAAGACTTAAGCGGGTTGCTCTGGGTCATCAAAAGCGGTGCGTCAATATTTTTTCCAGTACCAAAATCGAGCCTTTGTAATATAAATAAAAATAAAACTCTTTAGTATAATGCACGCGGGTAACCTGCAAAATTCGGACGTGTTATCAGTGACATTTTGTGCAAACAAAAAGGCGCAGTATTTAAAAGACCAGTGATTGATAGAACGAAAAATCTTGGACGAAGTTTTTTTGATGATCTTACTCAAAAACCTTGGATTCACAAGCTCTCCTGTTTCTTTTTTTTACGAAATGAATGACATTTAATGGAATATATTGAGGAATCGCTCCACCTCCGGTTAGCGGGTATTTCAGTCAGTTTCAAGTAATCCATAGCGAGAGAAAATTCAATGAATACACTTTATAAATACGAACGGCGTATGACCCAAACTCTTCCAAAAGCATGATTTTCATGAACAAGTGTTTCCCAGGTATGCTCTAGGACAAGTGATGACATCAGATAACTCAGTGGTAGCTCAGCTGAACATCAGTAGAGTGAGGGTTGAAGATGGTGGCCTCTACACTTGCACAGCAAGGG
Organism: Ptilodon capucinus; assembly: GCA_914767695.1. NCBI lineage: Eukaryota > Metazoa > Arthropoda > Insecta > Lepidoptera > Notodontidae > Ptilodon > Ptilodon capucinus. The sequence goes on along the minus strand of OU611830.1, from coordinate 2,106,666 downwards.
AAGGAGAGCATGCAGCATCCCATGAGAACAGACTGGACGTTTATGGTAAGAAATGTATTTACGAGTATTGACGGTTAAAGGGTGAATTGACTTGAGCGCCATTGTGGTAACTTTGCACGAAACAAAAGTCGGAAAAAAGTCAGTCATTCACTAGAAATGAAACGGATATCCGGTAACCATCCGGTATCCGGCCTATCCGGCTTTGTTTTCACTATCCGGCCGGATACCAGAAAGTACCTAATTCAGTATCCGGCCGGATACCGGATAGTAATTCAGTATCCGGCCGGATACCAGAAAGTACCTAATTCAGTATCCGGCCGGATACCGGATAGTAATTCAGTATCCGGCCGGATACCGGATAGTAATTCAGTATCCGGCTGGATACCGGATAGTAATTCAGTATCCGGCTGGATACCGGATATTAATTCAGTATCCGGCTGGATACCGGATAGTAATTCAGAATGAATACAAAATTTTCCGCATTTGTTGGTAAGAGGCGACTCCGCTTGGTTTCGTATACCAGACCAGCTTCTGAAAATAGAATTTCGCTGTAATCGCTACTGCCTGGTGCTGCAAGTTAAACCTTGACAACTACGGGAACTGATGCAAATTAACTGACTACCATATGTATGGGGCGTGATTACGATCGATTCGAGATGTCTTTAAGAAGCGTCATGTAACGCGATAAAGGGCCGGATATCCGGCGCTCCAGCCAAACCACTATCCGTTTCATCTCTATTGAGGTAGCAACCATTTATGAAAGAAAAATAGAAAAAACTATTAAAGTAGACAATTATTAGGCCTGTTTAATAATCTGGTTCCCTGACATGACAGCTTACTAGGGTTGACAAAATTTATGGGTTTAATAATTAATATTATTTTTAATGCGTATTTTGTAACACGTCGTATAAGTAAATATAGCCCAAAAGTGGCGCTTTAGTCAAATTGCCTTTTACCCCTCAATATATAAAACACAAAAATTATGTCGGTTATGGACTTTGATACCATCCAACCGATGTGCCCGAAAGCGGTTTCATTAGAAAGGCAATAATGCGAATATGGCTGTCTATCATTAAATAAATCGCATTTTTTGTTCTAAAACATTGTACGGAGATCGAAGCGTGGGTCCGACCCGCATTGTCGGTTTTTTAGGGTTCCGAACCCAAAGGGTAAAACGGGAACCCTATTACTGAGACTTCGCTGTCCGTCCGTCCGTCTGTCACCAGGCTGTATCTCTTGAACCGTGATAGTTAGAGACTTGAAATTTTCACTGATGATGTATTTCTGTTGCCACTATAATAACAAATACTAAAAAATTGAATAAAATAAATATTTAAGGGGGCTCCCATAAAACAAACGCGATTTTTTTGCGTTTTTATAGATAATGGTACGGAACCCTTCGTGCGCGAGTGTGACTCGCGCTTGGCCGGTTTTTTTAATTGCTTACTTCTTACAGGCCCCCCCTACATTAGATTATTACCACCAATCAAAGTACAGAGCGGAGAATCAATAAACCTAAGATGTCCATTTTATGGTTATCCTATAAGGTAAGTCTTGTATAATTTTTGCTCTCCACTAAACTACTACTACAGCCCTTTTAACGTCCCACTGCTGAGCACGGGCCTCCCCTCAATGCGAGGTGGATTCGGGCCATAGGCCACCAGGCTAAGTGCGGGTTGACAGACTTCACACATCTATCGAAAACAAGTCAAGTTCCCTCAGACGTGCAGGTTTCCTCACGATGTTTTGCTTTAACGTTCTCCACTCCTCCACCAAGCCTAGCCTCCACTAGACGAGTGTTTTAAAGTGTATGACCCTTTTAGTAAAAGTGTCACTAAGAAAGCGATCCTAGAATTTATACTTATCGTCTATAAAAGCTATAGCAATATCATTTATGTGCGAATCTCATTTTCATCCGAGATTATCACTTGTGAAACGGTGAAGTAAAACATCGAGAGGAAACCTGCACGTCTGAGGGAACTTGTGTAGTTCTCGATAGATGTGGGAAGTGTGCCAACCCGCACTGGGCCAGCGTGGTGGACTATGGCCTGAATCCCCCTCGCATTGAGGGGAGGCCCGTGCCCAGCAGTGGGACGTTAAAAGGGCTGTAGTAGTAATATCATTTAATATATTAATAATCTCTAGCAGACAGACGCTGTAAGAAGATGAATCAGAAGAATAATTAAAGCTTACATAAACAGCGCGTCACAGCACGTAACAATCTTTTTACCAGTACCAAATTTGGATTAGCAAAAAAAAACAATTTTTGTAACAATAAATCATTGAGGACGCTGGTAAATTTACCTAGTAGCCGCATGGCTGCTGCCACAGTGATTCGTTCTGTATACTCTGGAAATAGAGTACATTTTCAAACAACACATCAGGTTTAGATCAGGCCCACGGGGGCCTCAAGACGCACGCTGCAATTTCAATCCAATACCCGGGTTTTTCAATCCCAGTAGTCTCAGGGACATTTTCAATAATCCACACGTAAGCAACGAATACAATTAATATGTTATTTCCAGCAAAATAGATTGGGAGTACAAAGGTAAGATTTTAACCACGAACCAGCTCTTCCAATCCCGATACAAGAGGTCTCACCAAAAACGCAAGACCAGACGAAACGCCCCAAGCATTAACATAAACGGGATCCTAACAATACCGGAAATAACTAAAGAACTCAACGGAGCTGTATACACTTGTATAGTCACAAGCCCTTCTGGTGAAATGGCAAGACGAGCATTTGAAGTACAAGTGATGGAAGCGCCTGTACTGGAAGATTTGCTGCTTGGCAGCAACTTGCAGGAAGGGCAGATAGTGAATATCTACTGCAATGTACGGACTGGGGATTTGCCGATTCGCTTTGAGTGGTTGAAAGATGGCAAAAGGATTTCACCAAGCCTTAAGGTAATCGTTAATGTCTACTATTATGAATCGCCTCGTTATACTCACGAACGGCATAATTCTCAGAAACTGCAGATGTGTCACTCATTTATGGGTCGACACATATGAGGTCTTCCTTTTCTTGGGGCTTCCCTTTAATGGGAGGGCGATTCAGACCATACTCCATCACGCTGGCACGGAGCGGGGTGGCAGACTTCACATATCTATTAAAAACTAGTTAAGTTCCCTTAGACATGCCGGTTTCCTCACAATTTTTTCCTTCACCATTTCATAGCAAGTGAAAAAGCGAATGAAAATGAGATATTATATGACCTACAAAATTATAATACAGGTGTTGGAAAAGAATTCAGAGCTATTCAGTGCGTTGGTGATCAAGAAAGTGTCATTGGAACACTGTGGGACCTATACGTGTGTCGCATCTAACCACGTAGCCAAGGTTAATAGATCAACGGAACTTTACATAAAAGGTATGCTCTAGTTTTAAATATATACAAGAAATGATCAGACTAAAATCTACCAATAATAACTTTGATTGCTACTTTTGGAGCCTAAAATCTACCAACAATGACATTCTTTGCCACTTCATAGCAGCTTGAAATCTACCAACATTAGCATTGCTTGCTACTACAGCAGTCTTAAATCTACCTTCAATAACATAGCTTGCCAGTTCTTCAGCCTAAAATCTACCAAAAATTAAATTCCTTGCTACTCCAGCAGCCTATAATCTTAGGACGAGAAGCCTATAAGATTATAGGGTGGTAGATACCAACCATAACATTGCTTGCCATTTCAACAGCATAAAATTCTACCAACATTTGTATGAATATTGAACTATTTCTTTTGCAGTTGCCCCGAAATGGTTAGAAGAACCATTAAACTCCTCCCTTCTTCTTGGTAGAAAAGGAACTGTTTCGTGCAGTGCTAACGGGTATCCACAACCTCAAGTGCATTGGATGAAGAAAGATGGTAATAATACATACCGTAATAGAAGAAATCTTTATATTAGGCTTGTATACTTCTTTATCTTTTACGGAATCAATGAAAAATTATAAAATTTTGTGAAATATAAACAGGCTGCCTTTGTAATCAGCAGGTATTCTGGCACTGTCTAGTAATTAATAACACTTATAAAATTAACTAATACACATCTATACTTTATAAATAAAACTAGATATTTAAAGAGATATAGATGGCGGATGAATACAGAGTTGTTGATTGATGACATTTCATTTTAGATTATTTCATTATTGAATGCACGTAAAGACATGTTTTTTAACCCAAATAGTTAGTAATTATTTGTTATTATTGACTTGATGACATTCTATTGTTACAACTAACGGTCTATATTGGCCTCTCAGATCTCCATGACAGTAAGTAATATTAGCTACTTAGCAAATTTGCTAATGTTATTATTCTCCCCAGCACTTCTGGGTACTTGGCAACCAGTTTTGGAACTGGCCGGTGGTGGTATCATTAGCCTACCAAACGGGACCCTCATTATTGAGGAGGTGTCTCTAACAGATGAAGGTCTCTACTCGTGCAATGTAGAGAATGGAGTTGGTCAACCACTCAGTAAGACTGTATGGATGAGTGTTAAGAGTAAGTATACTTTTCACATTTCAGAACTACTGAAGCAATTGAAAAAAATCTTGCCTCTGGACTAACGTTCAAGATCCGTGCACCTCAAGACATTCTATAACATGTTTTTGCCAGTATCCAATCGAACTGTATTAGCTCATAGATAAAACATATTTTTAAATGACTCAAGTAAATTTGGTGGCGTGGTTACGTGGCAATTGCCACAGAAACCCGATCCTTGCGTATATTGATTTGGAATACATTTAAGAAATTAAGTTATATAAATTCGCTCGTAAGTAATAGTATGTTTAAAGCGTTATTGGTCTTCATTTTTGTAGGTAAGGATTAAACGGAACTACTGTCACGTAAAATAGCTTCAACAGGTAGATTTTTGCTTCAGAGCCCGTTCAGTTTGAGACGTCTTCAGCGAACGTAACATCACGGCTCGGGAACCCTGTGACCTTGGAGTGTCGTCTTGTGGGTGATGAGCCAATCAGGGTGACGTGGACTCATGATGGGAATGTTGTGGATTACAAGAACCAAAGGTAAAATTAATCTGAGTCCTTACTACTGTATACTTTAGTAATATTTTTCTATTATTATTTTTACTAAATTAAACGTAAAACAAAAAGTTGTATTGATAATATAGCCCATCGTACCCCAGCATAGAGAGGAATGAGGAGGAGGCAGTGGGACATAATAGGCTCATTAATAAATCAAAGTAATTAAAACAAAACTGAAAAGCGGTGGTCACTTTGGCGAAGGGGAGTTAGTCATTGCTAACTATTTAAAGGATTTTGCTATAAGATAATTGAAATATATTTGCAACAAGATTACCCTACTTACTTATCATACAAAATTGTTAGAAACATGCACTTTGTTACTGAAAATCTAAAGTATGCGTAACTCAAGAAACGAGCATACTCATTCCTTAAAGGCCGGCAACGCACTTGCGATGCCCCTGGTGTTGCAGGTGTCCATGGGCGGCGTTGATCACTTACCATCAGGTGAAACGTCTGCTCGTTTGCCTCCCTGTCTCATGAAAAAAAATAACTTAAGTTTATTTTTAAGGAATACGAGATTGATCCGCAACTACATTCGCAATGATGCTGCAAATTACTTTTGTTATGTAAAATTGATTATAAATAATGTTGTTTATTAGATCCTAAGCTGCTACAAACTGCGAGGTGCAAGGCAACCAATTACTGAAGAATCAAAAGAGAAAAAATAAAATGTTACTTATTTCCACAGAATTAAACACTCCGAAACAAAAACTACCCTCGGTGTAACCAGTACCATCAGTATCCAGTACTCCGAGACGGGAGATGCTGGTTCTTACCAGTGTAGAGCGAGCAATCCATACGGAACTGCTACTTTCAATCTCCTCCTTATTATATTAGGTAAGCATATTGCTTTATATCTATAAATAAACTAGCTGACCGGGCTAACTTCGTACCGCCTTAGAATTAGTGATTTACGAAAGCAGCGCCACCCAAATGCATACAAAAAAAAACATTCAAATCGGTCCTGCTGTTTAAGTGACATAAACACGTACATTAGAATTATATATATATAAAGATATCGCCACAACGCATACTCTGTATGATCCCAAACTAAGCAAAGCTGGTGGATTGGGTGCGATCCCAGTTATTCCAAACCAGACCAGAGCGAATCACAAAAAGTCTATTTCTTAAATGGCAGGAATCCACTGGCAGGAATCGAACCTACTGGGGATACACGATATAAATAAGTCATCAATCAAGAGTTCTAATAAGTCCCCAATATGCTCATGTTTTACCAGCCAGATTGTGGAAAATGTTACAGAACCACCAACGCCGCCATCAGATGTTCGACTGGAATCAGTTCGGTCGCGCACTGCTGCCATCTCGTGGCGTGATACCCTGCGCTCACACGCAAGACATTACACTCTACAATACTCACACGTGCATTACAATGATGCATTATGGGATCACGCTACTACTGTCAATGTCACCAAGTAAGACACACCACCAGGGGCCTAATTTTTGCAAAATTGAAATTATGTCTACTAGACGAAATAATACGACCAATTCTGCGTTTGGTTTCCACATATCTGGAATTAGAGATAATGTCATTCATGCAAGAATTGCCCCGCAGATCCATAACAGTCATCCGCCATCTTTATTACATTCATAACTCATTTTAATATTTATAATGTGTCTTCATTGTATTTTCTCTTGCTAATAATTACTTGAAAATGGCTAAATTACCCGCTAAAATAAGGGATTCCCTAATCAGGGATTCCCAAGCTTTTTTGGGCAAGAGATCCCTCTTCCAAAATAATCGGATACCTCAGACCCCCATAGCCAAATCCTATCCTTAGTATTCTTCGTATTGATACAAAATACTAACCGATAAGTGTTCCTTTCGGAATCCCTTTCTGGTGTCGTTAACGCCTTTGGTCATTTTTCCATTCTTCACTATTGATATTGAATTGCAGGAAGGACTCTGATGTTCGCCAGCTGGTCGAACTTCAAAACCTTCGTCCTGCGACCTCGTACGCAGTGCGAGTGGCGACAGGCAACCAAGTCGGAGTTAGCATGTTCACTGCCCCAGTGCACTTCACCACTCACGAGGAAGGTATAACATTAAGCCTCCCGCAAACTGGAGCGTTGACCCTCGTGCGTACATTTTTTTGCCATACCAAAACGAACTGTATTGACGCTGACAAAAAGTTCAGTCTACAACGAAATGACACTGACAGCGCGAGCAAATTTTGACGCGTTAGGGCGTGGCTTTTACAACAGAAATTCAATCGTTTGCCAAATGCTACGATCTTGTCATACCTTTTTTGCCTTATTCTATCATACATCATAGCAGTGGTAGCCGAGTGGTCGAACGCACGCTTTGCAATCAAAGTGTGCAGGTTCAGACCCCGGCTCACACCTCTGGGTTTCTTTCGAATCTCAAAACATCGTAAGGAAACCTGTACATCTGAGGGAACTTGACTAGTTCTCGATAGATGTGTGAAGGCTGCCAACCCGCACCAGGCCTGAATCGCATTGAAGGGAAGCCCGTACCTAGCAGTGGGACTTTAAACGGGCTATAGTAGTAGTATCATACATCTTTTTATGCACTTCCGTCGGTTGAGGGTGCTACGGACTTGACCTTTCTGGAAGAGACCGTTAATCTGGTCGTGAAAAGTCCTTTTCGAGCGCCCACTTCCTTCACTTCCAAGTACTTATAAATAGTAATAAATATAAATTTGAGCGTACTTTTTATGTGTTATGTAAATATACTTCCAGCACCATCATCGTTTCCTGGAAACGTCAAAGTGGAACAGACAGACAGTCCTGGAGAACTCCACGTGTCGTGGTCACCGCCTGTGAAGGAAGCTCACAATGGACTCATCATCGGTTACCATGTAAAAGCTGTCGCTCAAAGTGTTGGAGGAGGTAAGATTTGACGTACAAAGTTTTGATGGACAAACCTTTCTTCCACCTCTTTGGAAGAAGGTAGAGCTTTCAGGAATCTGCGGAGGACTGCTTTCCGAATCTGTCAAACGTGGATACCCATTCACGTTTGACGGTATAGGTCGGTCAATAAACCACATTCTTTAATCCGTTGCGCGAGGAACTTTGACAGATATCTTTCCGTCGGCTAAAGGTGACAGAAACTGTTAGGCGTTGTTACCTAACCTAACCATCACCTGATCTATAAGTATAAAACAAAATCAACTCTGACGGAAACGGAAAAACTCCGTCAAACGCGAACATCTCCACCGAATGCCCATATATTAAACCATATTCAGATCTGAAATTTTGAACCTGCACCCCTTGCCTTGAAGGTGGCATTCCACCAACAAGGCTACTACTGCTCAATTTAAATACGGCATATATACTAACTCATCCCCTTCTGCGAATCGTAAATAGTAGATACTTATCTTGAACAGAACTGTCCAAGTCTACACTTGAACACCACTTGAACTGTACTTGAAACTATGAAATCCCCTACACACATTAAGGCGTCAAAGCACGGGCGTCAAAATATTTGTCAACACCAAAGCGAACTCTGTAGCAATTATACACAAGGATTGAATTTTGCTAAAATCCACGCGTAAAAATTCACTCGTGCAGTCAATGACTTTTAGTGAAATGAAATACATACATACATCGTCATCACGCCTTGCCATTATACCGGGCACATTCCCTCTCAATACGAGAGAGATTTGGGCCATAGTCCACCACGCTGGCCCAGTGCAGGTTGCTGAACTTCACACGCATTTCTATCTAGACGTGAAAGTTTCCTCACGATGTTTTCCTTCACCGTTCAGCAAGTGGTAATCATTGCTGAAAATGACATTCGCATATGAAAATTATCTCAGGCCCGGGATTTGAACTTGCACCCCTTACGTTCGAGGCGGACGATCTTGCCCACGAGGGCACCACTGCTTTTGCACTGCAGTAAAATGACATTTAATGAAAAACTAGCTTTTAAAATCATCGACGAAATACGATGAAGGCATGGAGATATATATATATATATATATATATATATACAGGGTGTATCAGAAGTCCGAAATAATACTTGGGGGCCATATAGGACAGATGATAAGCAATCAACACGTTCAAGCAAAATATACGTAACTAATTTAGTTTCTGAGCAATTTGTGTCCAAAGTTGGTGTCAAAACTTACGCACCGCGACCCTAAAAATCAGCTGATGAGGCGAATGAACTCGCTTTAAAATGATGAGGGAGTGATAGATATGACACAAGGTTTTTACCTACGAGCATAGTTCAATACAGAAATAAAAATCGGTCACTGTAGTTACCTAACTATGACAAAAAATCATACTTCATTTAAATCGATGTAAAGTAAAACTTCTACACGAGCAAATAATCCATTTTCGTTTTAGTTTTCGTGAACGGATTTCTTTTTAAACTGAAACTTAGTGAGAGTTGATTAAAAGAAAAAAAATATTATTTTATTATTATTGTTTGTCTTTATCATAATCACTACAATTCTCAGAACCATCACTACATCACTACAAGTAGGTACCTAATGATGTAGACAATTATTAGAATTGGTCTGGCATATCTGAAAGACTTTAATCTATGATTACTCTAATAATCATGGCCGCGAATATGTCAATGTAGTGAACATTAGCGGGCGGAGATATCACACACAAGGACAATTTTCGTCCAATGACAAATCATCGGCCATATTGCAACAGCGGTGATTGGCCCAGAGTTGCAGCGCGGTAAAACACTGTGCCTTCGTGCAATGTCGGAGCGGTCCTTTGATATTTTTATTCAGTAATAATAACGTAAATCAAAATATTTAGTTCCTTGCAATCCGTCAAGGCGTTAACTTGTGTTCCGAAAATTGTCTCGCTCTCCGCGTAATAGTGAAGTGTTTTCAAACTCGGAAAACTGTCAGATGATTTTGTGCATTGGTGCGACTAAAGGGAATACCGGTAACAGTTTTGTGATTTCTTTTGTGTCCTCTAAAAAACGTGAAAGTAATATTTACTCAAGTGTGCAGGTGGGTAGGTACCTACCTAGCTCTTTGTGATATGTGAGAAGTGAATAAATTCCAATTAAACCCATGGATTGATACACTGCACACATGGCCACGGGTAAATACTTACCTACTATTATTATCTTTATTTCATAGCAGTTTTTAGTCGGACGATTAGGTCATTTAATTAAGTAAGTGGTTACCCAGATACCTACTTACTATTAAAATTAGTGAAGAAAATCTGTTAAATGAAAACTTACGTACCTACCTACCAACTAAAAACTTCGATAAGGTCGCTAGTCGCTACCCAGATACCTACTTACTATTACAATTAGTGAAGAAAATCTGTTAAATGAAAACTTACGTAGGTACCTTCTAATTTACAATTTTAATAACCTTACCAACCTACTTCTTAAGAAGGTAGTTATGTAATTAGGTAGATACCTAGACAACTGTTGTAAAAAGAAGTCATACATCTTATTCATTAGTACCTAAATAGTGTTTGTATGGTAGGTAGGCCGTCTGGGATCCTAGATAGATACCTACACACTAACCCAAGTTTCAATAGCACAAACCCCGTACGGTAAAGCTGTAAAGGCCGCTCACGGCCAACAGCGTAGTCATTATCAAAAATAAAACAGCTACCAGGTTCATTTTGATAGAAAGCTACTTACCAAACCACAAAAGATTTAATAATGTTTACTATTTAGCAACAAAAAATAAAATGTATGAATGCGTTTTACAAAAAGTGTCTCGATACCTACCTACTTACTTATTTACCTTCATTAAAGGAAGCTTGGTTCTCGGCGGTTAAATTTTACAGTAATTTCATTACCAATGTTTTGGTCATTCTCATACCTACCTAGGAATATCAAAATTTCTGTCAATTACAATGACCGACGAGTGCGAAAGAGAGGCGCGAGTGCGAAGGAGACCGCTGTGGGCGAGTTGGCAACGGGCGACCGACACAATCAAAGCCGCTCAAAGACACCGCGCCGCCGCGCGCCGGCCGGCCGTGTGCCGCCGCCGCTTCACCCCTGTACCCCACCCCCGCGCGGCTCGTGTGTTAGAGTACTAGTACCCGCTGTGGGCGGGGTTTGTCACAATGGGTGTGAAGCATTGACCTTTAAATAAACAGCTGGTTCACGTTTTGCGAAGGGCCGACCGAAAATTGTTTAAAAAATGAATTTCCTAGTTTTGTATGAAAGAATAAAGTTAAGAATTTTAACTTAATGTCTGGGCCATATAGCTCCACTACTTATAGCGATATACAGGTTTAATTATTATTTCGGACTTCTGATACACCCTGTATATAACGGATATCATATCGAGCAGTGCTGTGGCAATTTTTTCTGGTGTATCTGACTCCGCCATTGTTGTTTTCCCATATAGTTGCCGTATACTACAGGTACATGAGATAACAACAATGGCGGAATAATTACCTCAGAGCCATACAAAGAGTAGAGACGTTATGGGAATTTTGACGCGTTAGGGGATGGCTTTTACCATAATCGTTTGGCAAATGCTACGATCCTGACATACCTTTTAGCCGAGTGGTCGAACGCACGCTTTGCTGTGAAAGTGTGCAGGTACAAACTCTATAGATGGAGGCCATATGTTTTAAAGAGTGAAGTGTCATTAGTTAATATAGGGGGCCTTACCGCTACCTCTTAAAGTTTTGTTGTTTAAATGGTAACCGAAAACTTTTGACAGATTTTGTACAATGTTCACTGTCAAAAACTGAATGTAGTATTAAATACCTTGCTGCAAAGATTGATCCGACATCTTCATCACTGTCATCACTCTTTTTTTTTTACAAGCTTTATATTAACTTGCAATGTATGTCCGGGTGGATTCTTGTAACTGAATTTTAAATCAGTTATCTTTAACCGATTGAGCAAAATTTTGGTATACACGCTTATTTTGGATGACAATGTATGCTTAGCTATGTGATGTCATTCTAATTCCAAAATGGTGGATCATCCAAGATGGCGGAATCGTTATTTTTACTGCACTATCACAGTACGGATATCAAATGAAAGGGCTTGCCGAGGAGAACATGAAAACTAAGGGCAATTAAATAGAAGCTTCTTATTTAAAAGTTTTTTTTGCTATTATTTTTTTATTTATAATGTGTATTTATTGAATTTGCCCTTGCTATGAATTACTTGACACTGGCTGAAATACCCGCTAACCGCAGGTGGAGCCATTCCTCATCTTATTCCGTTAAATTTCATAATTTTTCATTAATTTCGTAAAAAAGAACTTGCTGCAAGGTGGTGGCAAGGGGCAGTTCGTTTTAGTATTGGATTAAATTTTTGACCCGCGCGTCTCGACGCTCCAGTGTGTGAAGGGCTTGAATGTTCAGTTACAGATGACGGGGACACAAGGACTATTAAAGTTTCCCAACTGTCTGGGAAACAGGAGGCTGTGTTGAGTGGTCTTCTCAAGAACACTAGGTACTTCAGATATAATACCATTACGACTTTATTCTTTGTAGGATTAAGCACAGTTGTTTACTATTAAGTAGTTCGCACATGTCGACATTTGACGGCTTGGTCGTTAATTGCCGTGATGGGCAAAGTACGGCCCGCGAGCCAGCTTCAGCCCGCGAAAGCATTTAATCCGACCCGCCGGCGGTCCTTCGATATGAATAGTTCAGAGTGACTCACACGCCTACCATGGCAAGGCCTTTGAATAAAAACTAAATTGTAATTTTTAACATTTGTGCAAGTGTGTAATACTGTCATTACAGTATTACATATTTTATATTATATGATTAAAAGTTTAAACACAAAATTCATTTTTGCTATAATTGTGGCCCTCCTCTGAAATTTCTTAAACTTTCTGGCCCCCCATTAAGAAAAATTGCACACCACTGGTGTAGTGGCTTTAGCGTAGGCCACTCGGCTCACTAAACTAGGTGGTTGCGGGTTCGATTCCCGCTAGTGGCAAATTTCAGAAATAGCCTTTTTGGAATTTGCCGCTCTGGTTGTAACTGAGATCGCCCCCAGTTCATTGTACGGTACCTGTAGCGTTGCTTAGTTTGGGATCATACGATGAGTATGTTTTGATTGGCGATATTTATTTATTTGTTTATTTAGATATGCAGTAACCGTAGCGGCATTTACCAACGCTGGTTCGGGACCGTTCTCACTGCCAGTCTTCCAAGACACAAGAGAGGGGGGTGAGTATTTAATAGTGTCTGACAAAGCTTCGGCTTCGGGAAAATCTGGCCCAAGTATTAGTCCAACCTGAATGGATTAGCGTGGTGGACAAATGGTCCAAACACTCTTAACTTTAAAAACCTTCAACCATCTATGGCAAGCCCAGGACCGAGATGTGTGGATAAGTAAAGGGGAGGCTTTTGCCAAAGAGTGGTACATAGAAAGGCTATAACAAAACTTATTTGTACTTTAATAGCTCCTGAACAAGCTCCTTCTTCAGTGGAATGTACAGCGGTGTCTTCAACGTCCCTACGTGTGGGCTGGCAACCTATAGTACTGCCAGGACAGGGAAGCTCTCTGGTTGGGTATACGGTGCTCTATGCTACCGAAGGTAAGACTTAACATATTTTTTTTTTTAAAGTAAGCAAATTAAAAATAATACCAGCCCAATGAGTTTCTTGCCGGATTTTCTCAGCATGCATGTTGTAAATTACACCAAAAAAACACATTAAATCAAAACAAATCAAATCAAATCAAATTTATTGGGAACGCTAAAGTAGAGTAGATGTTATGCAATTTAAGTTTCCGTTGTTAGTTCAATGTAATTTCATTTGGTGCGAAAATAATTAAGACATTTACTCGTATCTTCATGCTTTTACAGATGGTGCATGGCAGAACCACACATCACTCCACACGGAACTGTACCTTCAAGGTTTGCTGAAATACACCAACTACACGGTGAAAGTAGCTGGCTTCTCCAACTTTGGCGCTGGACCATATTCTTATCCCATTGTATGTGCTACTTTACAAGATGGTAAGGATCGTATATGCTTTGTTTAATACAAGCCTCTCATCTTCTAATGATGAAGATTCATTGGGGCGAGTGATTACACTAGTTTTTTTTTAAAATTGGACTCTAAGCTAACATACTTAAAGATTTATTTTCTGCGATAAAAGCCACACGACAATCAAAAGTCAATCGCGTTATTGGTGATATTTCGTTGCAAAACTATGTTTTTCCTATGAGTTAATACAGTTCTGACTCAGTACCGTTTTTACGAGCCTACGGGTGTAGGTTATAAGGCGTTTTTTTTTAAATCGTAGTAAATACCGAAGCTCTCATTCTCGGCTCTTATAATGTTAAGCCATTTTGGAGACCCTGGCCTGAAAACTGCGACCTCAAAGTTGTCCACTATAAGAATAAAATTAGTTTCTTATCCTGAGAAAATGCCCCAGGGGAGTTGTGAGGGTTATGCTGAACTCTTATCAGCTAAGACCCCACTGTGGAATTTCTTCCGTCTTATGAGGGGTCACAAGAATGCTTTCATACTCGTCCGTGACCCCACCAAGGGTCGTTTACGCAGCTATGAGCTAGTCCAACTTAAGATCATATGTGCCTCTTTACTGCCACCTGTCTTGGAGTAAAAATTTTTTTAATTACTTTCAATTTTTAACATTTGATTCAGTACAAAATCTGGCAACAGTTAGTATGGAAACAACAAAATATGAGAGTCAGTGCGCCTGTTCTTAGTTCCAGGTCCACCAGCTGATATCAAAGTACTGGTGGTATCAGCTTCCTCACTTCTGGTGAGCTGGAAAAAACCGCTACATCCAAATGGAGACCTGTTGCATTATACTGTCTATGTGAAGCCCACTTCCAGGTTCGTTTGGTTTTACATTAAAACATTAAAAATTTTGCAGAAACTGTAGTTGTAGTATGCGCGCCAAGACTAGACTTATGTCACGGGATTATGATGATTATGTCTCTTTCTTTCGTGTATAATAAGACAGAGAGTGAACGAGTTAATCCGTAAAAGAGGCCTAGTCATGACGTGCATGCTAACCACACTGATAACTGCTTAAGATTAAGGCATCACGTTAAAGAGTGTTCTTGTGAGATTTTGTTAAAAATGAGCGTTATGAATGAGTCAATACAGTTTGTTTTAATAGTGGCAACAGTTAGACGCGTGCATCTGCCCCAGTGTGTCAGAGACTCTACTTTGTATCAAGTCTGTGGCAAAACCCCAAAACTCCATCGTATTATCGAAGACATTTGCTCCTTATACCAGATACCAAATATATCTAGTTTGTTTTCGTATTTCTTTTTAATGTCACCAACTTTTTGCAAAATTACCCTTAAAGCGAATTACAGTCAATCCAAATTACCACAGCAATGGCCCACCGCAGACGATTCGCGTGGAGGCTGAAGGTCGGTCGTGGACTGAGGTGAAGGACCTCACAGCTGGCAGGACTTATGAGACCTGGGTTACTGCTACCACCAGCGCTGGAGAAGGCGCTTCTACCAGAAGAACATCTCATACACCTACACATAGGGGTGAGGCATTACCTGGAAAACATAGACGCATTAAGCCCTTTTTTTTTTTTTCGTGGGAAAATCCTTTATGGATCCCCTTCCAGCCTCGGGGGAGGAGGAAGGGTATGTGGGAGTCCCCGGCATAGTGCCGGTATACCCACTAAAAACCCACGGTGTACCACCCGCCGCTATGGAGGGATGCCACGGGATCGCCGAAGCATGCACCGCGACACCCCAGCGGCTCGCCCGGCTAAGTCGCCGAGCCCGGCCCAGCTATTCGCTGGGCCCCGGGGACGGCTTGGTACAACCCCAGCCGTTCCAACGTCAGCCAAAACCGTGCAATCGGTGACAGGTCCCCCGACCCATCACCCTGGTTTCGGCCAGAGACGCATTAAGCCCTAGGCGCGGACCTAGGGCATCAAAAGTCGCCTGTATTCTCGGAAGGGTTAAGCAGAGGTGCACTGCAGTGTACCCATACTTCCCCTATAATTTAGTGGATTTTATAGTGGTTGAGCCCATTGACATTATATCAGTGACATTCCCCATCAATGCGAGGAAGGTTTGGGATATAATTCACCAGTTTCAGTACTGGTTGGTGAATTTTACACGCTTTATTCTTTATACGTGCATGTTTCCCCACGATGTTTGCCTTCATCATTCAGCAAGTGGTAATCATTATTGAAAATGGTATTCGCACAGGAAATTCAAAACTCTCGGAGGTCAGAACTTACACTCCTTGCGTTCAAGGCTGCCGTAGGTTGCCACTACTGTGATCTCTCTTTTCAGTTGTAGCTGGTGTAGCGTCTTTAGGAGGTTCAGTATCTATAGGCGTAGGCAGCTCTCTACTGCTGGTCTGCCATTGTGTCGGCTCCCCACCGCCTAGGACTGTCTGGTACCACAAACATAACATCATCACCCACCATCCGAGGTTCACCAGGAACCATGATGACAGTCTACTGATTAACAGTTAGTACAGTATTGATAAACTACACACTCTACGTCCCAAACTAAGCAACGCTTGGACACAGCCCAATTGTCTTAAGGATACCTCTTTAGAGGCTCACACATTGTCATGTCGAGTTATAAATAAATAATAATAAATATCACCAGACATTTACTCATCCTATCGAGGGGTTTCACCCCTATTTGACTTAAATTACTCTATTGGGTGATATCGACTTACGTATACTTATGCTCTCCTTTAGAGTCAAAAAATGACACCTAAGTCAAACAGCCTTTCACCCCTGGATGTGATGATTATATCCTGTCTGACGAGGTGTAATAATTTTGGAAATATTTAAAGAATTAACAATCTTATTACACCGAATTTAAAGTTCTTAACTCTATTCACAGACATCGACCAATCTTTAAGTGGTAATTACACGTGTCTGGCAAAGAATCTCTACGGATCTGACTCGGTAGAGTACATAGTGATCGTATTGCCTCTACCAGAGGCGCCTATAGTCAGAGCGACTCCGTACAAAGACTCTATACTAGTAGAATGGGAACAGCCGTACTATACTGTCAGTAATAGGAGTTCGAGTCAGAAGATAAGTAAGTATGACTATCCAACACTAGCAGAAGTCCGTAAAAAATCGATGTTTTTAGGGTTCCGTACCGGAAAAGGAAAAAAAGGTACCCTTGTAGGATCACTTTGTTATCTGTCTGTGTGTCAAGAAACTTTTTCTCTGAAACGCGTGTAGGTGCCAAAGCTGCAGTCCTTTGGATTTGTAAAATAATTACACTTTGAAATTAACGCAATCAAAAGATACAGCGGTCTGAGTTGCGTAATTAGTACATTTTCAAGGGAATCAAATACCTATACAGTACTTCCCGTTGACCTAGAATCATCAAATTTGGCAAGAAGCAATGTCTTATAGCACAAGTAAAGGGAAAAATCGAAAAATGTTTTTTTACGATTCCGAAACTTATTTGCAGTTACTTTTCGTTAGATCAAAGTTCGTTGCTTTCATGGTTTAGGTACGGAAAACTCGGTCACTTGGACGGTTTTTTTTTTAATTTAGTATTTTACAGGTTATAGCTTAACTTGGAAGGAAGCCAATAGTCCATGGAGGGAGGCATGGCCGCCCAACAAGTTGCCCAACTTATCTGGCGTACAGAAACATGCTCTAACAGGACTGAAGTGTGGAACAAAGTATTCGTTACGGATCACTGCGACGAATAAAGTAGGAATTTCACAGCCAGCGTACATGGACGTTAGCACTTTGGGGGGAAGTGAGTATACGTCTATTTCAGATGATTGAGAACTCTTCTAACGCGATTCAAGAAGTTCATAGTACTGTGTATGACGACAAAATTTTTGGTATGCGTAGGATTGCGGTGTGTTGGTTGTTGCGCCATTTATTAGCGAGGGGTAGGAGTTCTGTTTTATAGCAAGATATAGGAGTCACCACAGTGGTAATTGTTTGAAGTGTGAAAGAGAAAGAAAGTGTTCTTCTCGCGAAGTTACCCCGTTTGCTTTCGCTCGTGGATCTTCTGTTCGTTCGCTGCCTTGTGAGGTCATATTGGCTCATGGTAAAATTTCATCCAGTGGGCAGCGCTCATAAAGTTAGTACCTCTATGATTCAATATAACCTCATAACGTAACAGCTGAAATTACGTTTTTACATCTCAATCGTTACATTGGCAATTCGCTTAGTTAGAAAGGCTAATGGGACTTCTGATAACCAAGATTCTTCTCATTTTCCAGTTCCAATACCACCATTGAGCAATGAGTGGCTCTGGAGTAACTCAAGCCATATGTACGTACAACTGGCTGGCTGGGATCATGGCGGATGTCCACTGAGGGCCATGGAAGTGGACTACAGGCAGTTAGGAGCCAGAATTTGGACTAAAGCACAGAACAGTATGGTAAGAAGTTTAGTTTTAAGGGTTTTGTACCTCAAAAAAGAAGAACGGAATCTTATTAGGATCTTTTTTATTCGTCGTCTATCTGCCAAGATATTTTTCTCAGAAACCGGTACAGCTTTCAAATGGAAATTAATACTAAACATCGATTGAGTTTTGAGAAGTTTTTAAAAAAACATCTAGTTTCTTATTACAGCCCATCAGAACACGGGATTAATACCCGCAAACCCACTCGTCATAACTCGTCAAGACTGAATGACTGAATTTGTTAATTATATCTCTTTCTCCGCGTATTAAATCAGACAGAGAGCGACCGAGCCAATCCGTGTCAGAGGTCTTGTCTTGAGATACATGCTAACACCACTGTCTGTACAAGGAGTACTTACGCACATTTTCTACCTTTTCTGTTTCAAAAAAAAGAATGTTATGCAATATTTCGCCTACAGCCCCGAAGCGGTATCCTCTGCAGTGCACAGTGCACATAACTTCGACAATGTATTTTTGGTCCATAAGTAATAGTGGGCGAGCCTATTGCTGACTGCGCCCATTTGCCCTCAATACGAGGGACATATAGACCATAGTTCACCACACTGGCAGGTGTGGACATCACACCCCCATCTACAAATATACAGGTTTCTTTTCTGAAATTAATGCAGAAACACTTCTGGAACAAAGATTAATAACTTATATTTCAAACTAAAACGAAACAAGCCATTTCAAGGGGTGAAAGCCTATTTGACTTAACGAACACTTTTGGGCGATATAGACTTAGATACCTATTTGTAATCGGCGATTAATTCTGCATCAAATGAGTATGCTCTCACTTTCACCCCTCGGTATCTGTTAACGACGTAAGCATAGAAAAAGGGTTTCATTAGGCCATTTAAAAAGAACTCTATTGAGCTGAACCAACCAACAATGACATTTAATTTTGCAGCCCTACGCTGAAGTGTCATCTTGGAGTCTGTCATCCCTGTACCAAGCGAACATCCCCACGTACGCGATATCAGGCCTATCATCAGGCACATGGTACCAGGTCCGAGTGACAGTGACTAACGAGGCTGGTAGTATCACCACTACTTATAGCTATGCTACGAAGAATGAGGACGGAAGTGAGTGTTTTCTCTGTCCTATTTTGCAGTCTGTTCATCACTCATGAGTCAACTCATTTGACGTCCTGGTGTTAGCAAATTGAATGAGTTACCTTCTCGAACTGTGTCATTTGCTCGTTTGGTGTTCAAACTCGTGAGTGAAAGAACATTATTTGTGTGAGAGAGATGTCGCTACCCCATCCCTTGTACCTAGCTAGCTCACTCCGTCAGAACAGTTTCTTAGAGTGAATTTGTGAATGCGCTCAAGCGACACCTCAAATGAAGTTCACCTCGTGAGCACCGCACCAGGTGAAATGTCTTCTTCCTGGATAAGTTATCCATGACTATACCAACTCCTTCTATGTTTCAACCAATCAGACCATTAATATTTTAATCACGACTTAGTCTAGTGGTCTGAGCGTGTTCTGCTCACTGCACCGGATGGTTGCGGGTTCGATTCCTGCCAGTGGCGAATTTTGGAAATGGCCTTTTGGGAGTTTGCCCTGGTCCGGGTATAACTGGGATTACCCCCAGTCCATTGTATGGCAGCTATGGCTTTGCTTAGTTTGAGATGATACATACATATTTTTCTTCTATTTAGATTTCGACTTTCTAATTCTTGGAACTTTGTCCAAGACCAGCTCTTAATGTACCTATCCTCGTTTCATAACAGTGCACCCTAAGGAGTTTTAAATAAAGTTCATTTTCCAGGTGAGGTGGGTCCCCCATCAGAGCTCTTCGATCTCAATATGCTGGTTATTGTCTGCAGTTCAATATTACTGACAATATGTCTGATCAGCTGTCTTTACATCCTAATTAAAAGACAAAGGTAAGGTTAAAGTCTCAGTTCCACAATTTGCCAATACCAAAACGAACTCTACTAGCTCTTTCATAAAGTTCATTCTTCATGAATTGTCATCGTTGAAGTGAAATTTTTTCAGTGTGGTTGCGTGACGTTTACTACATAAGTTCATCATTTTATTAATTTCGTAAAAAAATAAAAAAAGAATGAAATGATGAAATTTTAATGGAATAAGATGAGGAATGGCTGCATTAAGGTTCTGTCAGTATTAAGTAATTCATAGTACCTATAAAAAGACAAATCTATATTGTTTTCTTATATTTACGCGAATACTATACATTGAAATTAAACTATTTTACGGATTTTTATCGCGTTTATTTACTATTTTATTTTCCCGACGTTTCGGCTGCTTTACAGCAACCATGGTCACGGGGGGACTGAGGTGTTAGACGTCCTGATGTCATAGTTAATAACTGGGTACCCTCATATTTAGTTGTTGTTTGCGGTCCGATCCACGCAGAAAGTGCTTACGGTGTCCTGAGGTCTTGCAATGGTACACTTGGTTTTGGATTTAATCATATTGATTACTGGATCCCAAGTTGGTGGTAGCACCCAGCCATCTTCCCTATTGAAATTAGGATGTTTTTTAATTTCAATGGCCTCACGTATCATCCTTGGTCGGAGTCGGTGTTCTTTAGCGAGGATATGCGGTTTATCAAATCTGATATAATGGCGGGTGCGGTCCTGTACATGTTCACAGATTGCAGACTTCGTGGAGCATCGGTGTTTCACGATAAAAATCCGTAAAATAGTTTAAAGACAAATCTATATACATAAAAGGCTTTGTCCTGAATGACTCACGGAACAATGCACAGCCTAAACCGCTGATCGTAGAGACCTGAAACTTGGAGGGTGTGTTCTTTGTATAACGTAGACATCCGATAAGAAAGGATTTTCCGAAATCCTTCCCATAAGGGGGTTGAAAAAGAAGGCAAAATTTGTATGGGACAACGTGATTACTTTGTCCAATCTACATCAAATTTTGCATAAACCTTATTAGAACCATTTTTGACTTCAACGCGGACGATGTCGCGGGCATAAGCTAGTATATCTATATAAATAAAACAGCAGTGGTAGCCGAGTGGTCGAACGCACGCTTTGCAATCAAAGTGCGCAGGTTCTATCCCCGGCTCGCACCTCTGGGTTCCATGTGCGAATCTCATTTTCATCTGAGATTATCACTTGCTAAGAAACGGTGACGGAAAACATCGTGAGGAAACCTGTGTGCCCGGTATAATGGCAATAGGCTCGCCCCCTATTACATTGGGACCAAAATACATCGGCGAAGTGTGGGCGCACTGCAGTGCACCTCTGCCTACCCTATATTATTATTATTATTATTATTACGACTGCCTATTATTATTATTATTAAATAAAACACAAAAAATGTGTCTACCTATGTCCGTTATACACTTTGAAACCATTCAACCGATGTGGCCGAAACTGGTTTCATTAGATGAGCAATAATGCAAAGATGGCTTAAGACAGCTAAATAAACAAAATGTATATATTTTTTAGCGTGGTAGCACATGCCGTGTATCCGCTAGTTATACAACGAAATAGATTATGAATATGATAGAGATGGTAGATCCGAATATCTTTAAGGTTGTAGTTTGTATACAAAAGAATTGATAATTATTAAATTAAAATAAATAAATACATCATCACGCCTGTATTCCCCGAAGGGGTAGGCAGAGGTGCACTGCAGTGCACCCACACTTCGCCGATGTATTTTGGTCCCAATGTAATAGCGGGCGAGCCTATTGCCATTATACCGGGCACATTCCCCCTCAATACGAGGGAGATTTGGGCCATAGTCCACCACGCTGGCCCAGTGCGCGTTGGTGAACTTCACACGCTATAGAAAGCTATAGACGTGCAGGTTTCCTCACGATGTTTACCTTCACCGTTCAGCAAGTGGTAATCATTGTTGAAAATGATATTCGCACATGAAAATTATCTCAGAGGTGCGGGCCTGGGATTTGAACTTGCACACCCCTTACGTTCAAGGCGGGCGTTCTTGCCCGCGAGGCTACCACTGCTAATTATTAAATTGTTTTCTTATATTTACGCGAATACTACTGCATGTAATATTTTTATGTTCCCGACGTTTCGGCTGCTTTACAGCAACCATTGTGAGACACTGTGAGCACTTTCTGCGTGGATCGGACCGCAAACAACAACTAAATATGAGGGTACCCAGTTATTAACTATGACATCAGGACGTAACACCTCAGTCCCCCGTGACCATGGTTGCTGTAAAGCAGCCGAAACGTCGGGAACATAAAAAAGTAAATAAACGCGATAGAATCCGTAAAATAGTTTTATTTCAATGATAATTATTAATTTGTTTCAGAAGTGGCAATCTACCGGAATATAGGGACTCGATAACAGTAGACAATAAATCTGAAAGCGGAAATTTGACTACTAACACATCTCATACAAACCTCGCTAACGTGAAAGAGAATGCTTTGAACGCACAAAATCGTATATACAGCGCGCCAATACATATGAGGAATAACAGTAAACATGGTAAGGCTAACTATCTTACAGCGTTATTGTATTAATATTAAAAAGAAGAAAGCAGTGGTAGCCTCGTCGGAAGAACGCCCGCCATGAACGTAAGGGGTGCAAGTTCAAAACCCCAGACCCGCACCTCTGAGATAATTTTCATGTGCAAATATAATTTTTAATAATGAGTACCACTTGCTGAACAGTGAAGGAAATCGTGAAGAAACCTGCACGCCTGTAGAAAGGCGTGTAAAGTTCACCAACCCGTACTGGACCAGCGTGGAGGAATATGGCCCAAAATCTTCCACGTATTGAGGGAGAATGTGCCCGGTATAATGTCTATAGGCTCGTCCCCTATTACATTAGGATCAAAATACATCTGCGAAGTGTGGTCGCACTGCAGTGCACCTCTGCCTACCCCTTCGGGGAATACAAGTATGATGATGTACCTATGTGTATGTTTATGTATGAATAAGGTGTTTATTAGTTTCTTTTGCTTGCAGAGCTGTATGAGATAAGTCCGTACGCGCAGTTCGCTGTTGGTTTCAGAACATTCGGCCATGTAGAGAATCAAGACTTGCCGAGCCGACACAAACACCGATATGACACAGGTCATACACATTCTTTAAACGAAATTAAACCCTGCACACACTGGGGCGTCAAATTTCACACGTCAAAGTTTTCCGCTAATACCAAAATGAACTGACTCATAGAAAAAACAGTAGCCGTCGCGGGACGCTTGGCAGATGTGAAACATTATGTTATTGAGAGTAGAGTGAGAGAAGCGTCGTAGCGGTGAGTGAGTGGAGTCAGCCGGTGGGCGGAGTCTAAGCGGCGGAAAGAACCGAGGAGCCACGGAGTTGCTCGAAGTTTTTGCATCACGGCATCGCAGCATCAACAGTTGCTCTCACTCGCCAATCGCGCCATTAGATGTTTCACATCAAAAGTTAATTCCTCAACGAAATCACATTGACAGTGCGATAATAATTTTGAAGCGTGGAGGCGTGGTTATGACCACAGAAATCCAAACTCTATATTTATCAACGCAGAGTTCGTTTTGCTATTAGCGAAAATTCTGACGCGCAGCTTTTGATGCCCCCGTTTGCGGCTGTATTCGGGTGATAGTGTCTTACAGCATCTTCGGCATTGTCTGAAAATATCCAAAATCGTAAAATATTTAAAGAATCAAAATCAGATTTTTTTTTATTCATGTAAACCAATAGAGACACTTATGAATCGTCAATAAATAATAGCAATAGTATCTCTACCACCCATTCGGAATGCATTTCCTATGCAGAAGAATGGACAAGAAACTCCATGGTTGCTTTTTTCCAATATGGATTAGATTTTTGTGTTTTTCTTAATTAACAATTATACAATATAAAGTTAATGAGGCTATACATTCTCAAAACAAAATTAATTAACTATACAAACTACGTGATTTAAAGATAGGAAGGAGGAGGAAAACGGGAGAAATAGCTAACATCCCTAAAAGGAGTTTCCTTTTGATTTTACGCTCCTATAAGCTACATTTTATTTTCAATGTTACTTTGTGGTTGGAGGTAATTTGTAAAAAGATCTTTTATTTTATTTCAGAAACGAGTTTTCAAGTTTGCTCTGAGTCTGAGGACAGTGACAGCATATCGAAGTCTACTTTGAAAAGTGTTCCAAGAAGTATGTATTACTGTATTACGCCACAGGGCCCTAAGGGATGTCCAAAAATTTGCTAACTAAACTGTATGTCAATATGCATAAAGATTGAATTTCTGTGATGAAAGCCTCGCCCCAGTACGCTCAAATTCACTTGCGCTTTCAGTGTCAATTCGTTGAAGAATGAACTTTTTCTATAAATCAATACAGTTTGTTTTAGTATAGCATAAAAATTACGCGCGAACGTAGACGCCCGGGTGTGCTTTGTGAGACTTTAGGCTTCATTCACACGGTAAAGCCGTGCAAGTCTGTACAATCGTAATGGTATATTTTTTTGTTTTCAGAAGTATGCAGAACGCCGCATCATAGGTAACTAAATACAGAGGATATTTCGTTTTAATAACATCGTTTCTAAGGACCACAAAATCATTAGTTTGTTGCGAACCCTATATGATCTCGCCACAAACGGAACTCTACGATAAGCAAATAGATGGCGTTGTATACAAAATATGCAGTCCTGAATCGCGGTAGAGGAGTTCTCGACCGTCTTAACTATATACAATGTGATTCAATTTGAGGTTACTATCCTTAAAGTACAATATGGGTTCTCTAGATTATTAAAAACGAATTCACAAAACTTCAACTCATTTCAGATAGTAGTAACTAAAAAAAAATCTGGTATCAATAACCATAGATCGGTGCTTCCATCTCAAGAATTCTTGATAAGAATGTTCAAGAATTGATAAAAAGTATGCTATGCAAGAATTCTTGTAAATGCCAGGAAGCTTTTGGCACATTTCATAGAAATTTAAATTGATCTACAAACTGTCTATAATGGTATGTCAAATACAAAAGTGTTTTGTAAGACCTCTCTAAGAGGAACATAACTTAAAATGTGGGGAGTAGTAATTAGTTTTAAGTTTACAATAATTATTGTTATTTTTGTAAATCATTTAATTTTGTTACAATCTTTGAGTCTTGTAAATATTATTCTATGTAGGTACTATGTTTAATTTATTCAATAGGACTAGGGATGCCTTTTCAACGTCTCACTGCTGGGCCTTTCTTCATTACAAGGGGAATTCAGACCATAGTCCACCACTCTAGCACGGTGCGGGTTGACAGATTTCACACATCTATCGAGAATAAGCCAAGTTCCCTCAGACGTGCAAGTTATTTTCACGATATTTTCCTTCACCGTTTCTTAGCAAGTGATAGTTTCGGATGAAAATGAGATTCGCACATAAAACCCAGAGGTGCGAGCCGAGGTTTGAACCTGCGCATTTTGATTGCTAAGTGTGCCTTCGACCACTCTGCTACAAATGCAATCATAATAATAATCTTCTCAGATGGACACTCTTGTCAGAGTGGTCGTGGCTATGGAGTTTAAATTTTTTTTTTGATGGGAAACATGTAATGGCGCGCTTGGCGAGTGAGAGCAACTGTTGATGCCGCGATGCGGTGATGCGAAATGGTTTTATGGGATCCACCCATCCAGTTTGAGATCGACCTTGTGGCCGTTTGCCTTCGGTTCGATAACTACTGGATAACTAGTCGTTCCATTGAGCTATTGTCTTTTCGAGTGACGTGTCCAAAAAACTTCAGAATTCGTAATCGAACAGTCGACCAAAGTCTTTGCTTTATTTATATCATAACTAGCTGTTGCCCGCGGCTTCACCCGTAGTTGTCGGTTATAGCGACCAACAGTAATCATGATTTTTTTTCCCGACGTCATCACCAAAAAACAACCCGTTACAACCCTGTTTCGAATTAAAAAGTAGCTTAAATCCTTTCTTAGGCTCTAGAATATCTCTGTACCAAATTTCATTCAAATCGGTTCAGTAGTTTAGGCATGATTGCGTAACACACATACAGAGTTACTTTCGCATTTATAATATTAGTAAGGATAATAGGAATTATATAGGTCAACTAAAATGTGGCTTGAACTTTAACACATCATGTTGACTAATGAACACAAAAGTGCTTTGTAATGTGTTTATGAGTGGATTATCAAATACAATAACTCATAGGCATGCATAAGTGCCAAATTACCTTTGAAAATACCCATTGGCAATATGCAATGTGATTCAGTATGGGTTTAGCAAGCCTTCGTCACGGTCAGTATGTGAAATCATTTTATGACGACATCACCCTTAAAACTAGGGACTGCAATTCGGAAAACCGGATCCGGTAATCCGGTGGATCTGGCATAATTTCCCGCTAACCGAATCCAATTAACGGATCCAGCCGGATTGAAAATGACACCTGATTACAATCTCTACTCAGCGCGACCGTGTAGACATAAGTTTTATGTCTTTCAACTGTCACATTCGTCGAGAAAATGACGTCACACCGAGCCATGACCAGTATAAATATCTCGTAGTGACGTCATTTTCTCGATAAATCTGACAGTTGAAAGAGATAAAACTTATAGTCATGCTACAGGACCAGAACTACCTACATTTTATGACGAAAGAACTATCGATAACTACTTTGTTTTCTTTAACGATTTTAAAACATGAATTTATTTAAAAGATTTTACAAGCCTGGGCATAGTCAGTTAGATAATTGATGGAATCAGGCGTTATATTGCGGAAATCCATTGTTAATACAATAGTAGAGAAAGGGACCCACCACTCACCCTCGGAATTGTTTAGAATCCCAAACTGTAAATCAAATAAATTTGATCGATAATAGAGGAAACCAACAAGACCGAACTCCCTGTCAGTCGAGGGTCAGTGTGTCATAAGTCATGGACCCTAACTATGAGCAATCCTCCGCAGAACAATCGAAACCTCGCCTGGACAGCTATGCTTGCTGATTTAAGATAATTGATGGAATGACTTATGACATACTGACTCTCGACTGACAGGGAGTTCGGTCTTGTTGGTTTCCTCTATTATCGATCAAATTGATTTGATTTATAATTTGGGATTCTAAACAATTCCGAGGGTGAGTGGTGGGTTCTCTACTATTGTATTAATAGTCAGTTAGGTTAGGTTAGTTAGGTCGCTTGTACCTTCTGCTGTGTTAATCTTTGAATCAACGGGAGTTCAAACAAGCAAGCAAGCAAGCAACAACAAACAACAAGGAGTAACATCTGATGTCAGAGCTGTGTAGCCCAGAAATTTTAAGTAAAACTTAACACGCAAAAATCTTATTAAATGTAAAAAATAAATATTTCTCACTTCAAATGTTCGTTAAGAATAAGCTAGAGAACCTATATTTTAACAAGTTCAGTGTGGAAAGATGTCTAATACGCCTCGTATGTGTCTTCCTTGCGGTGCGGGAGGCCGTAACTTAGATTTGGTTACGAAAGAGACCTTTTTTTTTAACGTCAGAAAATCCTTTATGGATACCCTGCTACCTCGGGGAAAGTACCAGAGTTATGTGGGAGTCCTGGCAGAAGGCCGTATACCCACTAAAAACCGACGGTGTACCATCCTCCGCTTGTATCGGGGCGCCACGGGATCGCTTGTAGGGATGCACCGCGACGCACCAGCGGATAACCCAACAATGGCTGGGTCTCCGGCTCAGAGAAGAGACGTAGGAAAGAGACCTACTAAAACATAATGCAGTGGTATATATATTTTAATAAGCCCCTTACCGCCATAATGGTAGTTTTCAAACGAGATCTTAAACGCCCCGTACCGCAGGAATGGAAAGAACAAAACCGGCCAAGTGCGACTCGGACTCGCGCACGACTGGGTTCCGTAGCATTATCTATAAAAACGGCAAAAAAATCATGTTTGTTGTATGGGAGCCCCCTTCAATATTTATTTTATTCTGTATTTTAGTATTTGTTGTTATAGCGGCAACAGAAATACATCATCTGTGAAAATTCCAACTCTCTAGCTATCACGGTTCATGAGATACAGCCTGGTGACAGACGGACGGACGGACGGACAGCGAAGTCTCAGTAATTGGGTTCCCGTTTTACCCTTTGGGTACGGAACCCTAAAAATGAGTGCCGCTGTCAACGTGATAAGGGTTGGTATACCACAATTTGAATCACATTACACTTGTTAATATCTGCCCCCTTACCACCCCCTGTCTTGCAGCAGTATTTTTAAAATTACTTTCAGTTTTGATTTGAAACATCTATAGGCGAGGGGTAAACCTGATTTTTGGCGTGACCAGATTTACCGACGCTTCGGCACAACAAAATGAAATCAACCTTATTACTTGAAGCATAAAGTATAGTTTTAAATGCGGCCACGTTTCGTACTCCTCGGCTCCTCGGTTCTTTCCGCCGCTTAAACCCGCCCACCGGCTGACTCCGCTCACTCGCTCACTCGCCGCTACGACGTTTATGTTTTATGTTTCACATCTGCCAGGCGTCCCGCGGCAGTTTTGACAGTTGACTCAGTACAAAATTTGACAGAAATTGACAGTTAGCATGGAAACAACAATACTTTAAGAGGTGGGGCCCGATTTTCGTTTGATAGACATCAATCTCTATTCGAGATATGTCGAAACGAAACGTCAAATTGGTTGTATTTTTTTTTATGTTTCGGCATATCTCGAATAGAGATTGATGTCTATCAAACGAAAATTGGACCCCTGAATAATCTTTGGCGTCATGTCACACATAATATCAATCCCACATACTGAGGCGTCTTGATAGCAGTGGTAGCCGAGTGGTCGAACGCACGCCTTGCAATCAAAGTGTGCAAGTTCAAACCCCGGCTCGCACCTATGGGTTTATTATCACTTGCTATGAATTGGTGAAGGAAAACATCTTGAGGAAACCTGCTCGTCTGAGGGACCTTGACTAGTTCTCGATAGATGTGTGAAGTCTGCCAACCCGCACTGGGCCAGCGTAGTGGACTATGGCCTGATTCCCTTCACATTGAGGAGAGGCCCGTGCCCAGCAAAGGGACGTTAAAAAGGGCTGTAGTTAGAGGCGTCTTGACGCCAAAATCAGGCGTCAAGACGCCTCACTATGTGGGGGGACTTCATTGTCAGCTTGAAAAGTCTAAAGTGACATTTCATTAGACACATATTTAATCTTTAGTTTGATTTGGAACAATCGTAGCGAGAATAAAAAAAAGAATATCTACAAAAGACTGATTATGTAATTCAACCTTAAGGCTTCATTGACACGGTAAAGTCCGCCGTCCTATAATTGCAACGGATATGCAAATAGTTTGTATGAGAGCGTTGACACGTCTTCCGTAAACTGACAGCTCGTGTCAACGCTTCCGTAGTTATACGGCAGCCGGCTTTACTGTGTGTATATAGCCTAACTAATGTTGTTCCGTTTTATGATCTAAGTATATAAATAAATAAATGTTAGATAATAATAAAATTATTGTTTTATTTACCTTTCTACTCTCAAAGGTGTGTCCTTTACGAAATAAATGAAATAAATTTAATGGAATAAGATGAGGAATGGCTCCACCTGCGGTTAGCGGGTATTTCAGCCAGTGTCAAGTAATTAATAGCAAGGGCAAATTCGATAAATACACATCTATACACATAGATTTTTGTGTCTGTTTGTTATATCAAAATAACAGCTTTTTACTTAATACTTGCTTCTACCAGCTACTTCGCGAAGCCTTCCATTATTCATCACGCCTGTATTCCCCGAAGGAGTAGGCAGAGGCGCACTACAGTGCACACACACTTCTCCGATGTATTTAGGTCCAAGTGCAATAAGGGGCGAGCCTATTGCAATTAAACCAGGCATATTCCCCCTCAATACGAGGGAGGTTTGGGCCATAGTCCACCACGCTTTCTCAGTGCGGATTGGTGAACTTTACACGCCCTTCTATAGACGTGCAGGTTTCCTCACGATGTTTTCCTTCTCCGTTCAGCAAATGGCACCTAATCATTATTGAAAATGACATTCCATTATTCAATGTTATGCTGACGTATATCTGTAAAGTTTGATCAAAGTCCGTTCAGTAGTTTCTGCGTGAAAGAGTACCTAACAACCATGTCATCCATCCTTACAAACATTACATTTATAATATTAGTAGGATTTTTGCTTTATCTTACTACGCTCACTGACGTAGAAATGATTTGTTCCAACCAAAAGTCATTCATTAATTGTGGGTTTACTATGAAACATATTCTAAATAGGTGCCTTTCATTTATTTTTATCCATATTAGGTATATACCGTATGAATGAAATGTCAGGCTACATTCACAGGGCGAATAAACTTACGTGCACGGTCCCCGAAAAACGTCAGAAGTCACAGACTAAAAATGTATGATTTTGAAATATGGTATTTTTTATTTTGGTCTGTTTTATTTTATTTTTTCCTTTGAATTAGTAAATTATGTAAATAAATTTGTAAACTCATCAAGATAAAGACCATTTTATTAACAAATTTCTAAAAATAAAATATGTCTTGTTTTGTTTAATAAACCTTATGTTTGAGTAGTATTTTAGACTTATTAAATTCAGCAGGTCTCCTTCGTCATATTATTAACTAATACAACGGTTTTTCCCCTATAGAGACGTGACGTAGTGTCATGATTACAGCACATATAACGGATATCCTATAATTCCGACACTTCCTACCGTCACAAACATTTGCTCTATCAAAATCACTATACATCCGTCATTTATATAAAGTTCATCACCAAATTTTCCCGCGTCGCATTCAAACTCTCTAATTGTCGCCGCCGGCAATTATGAGCCAAACCCCGCGCACACAACATCACAACGCCGCCGTCCGCGGCATGTGTTGATAGATCCTCCTGACACGATCACCGCCCTCGTCGACCCGGGCGTCGAGAGGGCCACCAACACACCTACACCAGCCTCAAACAGACACCGACCTCGCAGGCGAAGTCGAGGAACCCCCTCTTCTGCTCGTAGGTGCATCTTTGCACCTAGGAGCGCAGTCATTACCTCTCTCCTCACGGCACCTGCCCAAGCCGAGGTCGTGCCCCATGTGGCGCCCTTGAGCTAGTTGCCCTCCTCTTCCGCCCTTAAGGCTTTGGTTGGAGTCGCACTCTGCACTCGCCACTCCTCCGGTGAAGTTGTAAAGGCCAACACACGGCCAACAGCGTAGTCCATTCAAAAAAAATAAAAAAACATTTTTTTATCTACCTACAACTTTTTTTTTTGTTGACGGGGAGGAAATCTTCAGAAAGATTCCCAGTCTTCTGTGTGGGAGAAGACTGGGATATGTGGGATTCTTACCCACTCAAACCTCCCCGGTGGCCGTCTTCGACACGTTAGACGGACTCCGGGATCTCCTACCGGAACGCACCGGTGTCCCTCTGTGCCTCGCTGCCGAGCTTTTTGCCCAGGAGCTCGTCTCGGGGGGAGCAGATGTTCGCTCCCCCTGCACCCTCGCAGTGCATACGGCGGCGAGAGCCACCCCTCGCCGCCGTCCTCCTCAGGGTCGTCGTTTACTTAAGAGCGTCCGGCACCCACATCCCAGACGCTCACGACCCCAAAGGATCTATTTATAACTAGCTTAGCTACCCGCAATTTCGTCCATGCAGAGTTCAATATCGTTAAATATAAAGTAAATAAAATAGAAAGGAAAACATCGTGTGGAAACCTGCACATCTAAAGGCGTGTGAAGTTCACAAACCCGCACGGGGCCAGCGTGGTGTACTATAGCCCAAAATTCTCTCGTATTGAGGTAGAATGTGCCCGGTATAATGGCAATAGGGTCACCCTTTATTACATTGATATCACAATACATTGGCGAAGAGCGCACTGCGGTGAAACTCTGCCTACCCCGTCGGGGAATACAAACGTGATGATATATTATTAAAATAAAATAAAAATATATGTATACATTTTATTCATTCACATACGCCATGAGTACATGAGTTTTATAACAATAATTGTACAATGGACATAAGTATTTATACTTCCTTAGTCATGTTTTCATCGTGTTCTCCTAGTTTCCTCAACCCTTTCCCTATCTTTTCATCTTCTAATTCCAACCTTCGTTTTCATTTGAATCAATCACTGTTTCATTTTCTTTTCCCCTTCCAATTTCAATCTGCACTTTCCTTCCAATCAATCACCGCTTCAATCCATT
This sequence comes from Ptilodon capucinus, assembly GCA_914767695.1. Taxonomy (NCBI): domain Eukaryota; kingdom Metazoa; phylum Arthropoda; class Insecta; order Lepidoptera; family Notodontidae; genus Ptilodon; species Ptilodon capucinus. The sequence goes on along the minus strand of OU611830.1, from coordinate 2,074,203 downwards.
CCAGATACATCTGAACAGCGGTGTACATGCCAGGTGAGTTAGCTGATCCACAGTGAGAGTTTCCAGCGCTGGTCACTCCCCACAGCTCTGTTCTATCACGAATCAATGTCAGAGGGCCTCCAGAGTCCCCACGGCAAGTGTCAATTCCTTCTTCACCTCCAGCGCAGATCACTTTATCTGGTACATCGTACGATTTGTATATGGACCTGCAGGCGCTCTTCTTCCAATAGGGCAAAATGATGATCTTCTTGGTTGGACTGTAGGTTCCTTCGAGCGGCATTTCACCCCAGCCGGTGGCGACGAAGTGAGCATCTTCGGGTAGACGACCAGACGGCAAGCAGATTGGTCGGATGAAATCTGTTGGAGAGTAAATAAGGGTCAGTTTTACAGTTCTTATGATTGCATCAAAGATTTTGCTAGTTTCAACACGATGACCAAAGATAACTTTAAGAAAAGGCTCTTAGAAGCAATTTTGCTATTTTTAATCGACTTTAAGAGGAAGTAGGCTCTCTATTTGGACCATGTTTTTTTTGTTTTTGTTTAATAGAGACTTTTTCAAAGTACCTAGGTCCCATTTTAAAATGATTTTCAGAAATCAACCGCCTAAGGAGTTTGAATTGTCCAGACATGATTCAGGAGGAATTTTATTATATTATCCGAATATAGGTGTTATGGCCAGAACTTCCCTAAAACCATTTAATTATCATAATTCTATAAACACAGCATCATAAATTACAAATTATAATAATTAATTATTAAATACAAGGTAATAAATTATAAACGTCGAATAATATATTGCTAATATTTTAAAATTGCAACTCCATTCTAATGATCATTAAAGTCCAAAGTCTTAAATATTATTTTTTATCGGAAATAATTATTTGCGTTTAGAAAATAATTATAAACGATATTTACCGGTATAAGGCGCCTGTAATTCTAGTTGCAGCAGCGCGATGTCGTTCTCTTTATTGTCGTAATCGGGATGGATTATGACGTCAATTACGTCAATCCTCTCGATGGGGTCTGCGCACGAGCCGCCAACGCAGTCGACTTTATTCGTCAAATCGTACTCTCCGAGACGAGCCACCAGACTGTAATAGGAAAAGGGGGCAATGATAACTATGCTTATAAAATGTGCTTATCAATATCATGTCCTGATAAAATTATTTCATAATGACCTTAAATTGCGTATCTGGTAACTTTTTTGAACATAACCTTTTTAGTTCCACTTAGTCTGATACAGTAGGTACCTACGAAGTATTTTAAGATTCTTGTTTCTATTTACGAATAAAAAAAGTTAATCAATTCATTGAATAATAAGTTGTAACAATAATTTGAACTTCAACAATGTTTTTCCCATAACCGCATAAGTCCTAATTGTACACAATACTTATGGAAATCCCTAAATAAATGATGTAATTTTATCAGAGCATTTTATAATATACGTAATGGGTATTTCAAATAAATGTGTAGGTTGACTGCCGTGGAGATTTTAAACCATATTCCTTAATATATGGTCAATAAAAACTTGCCACAAACACGCTAAACGAGGCCATACTACATGTGGCAACATTGATTTTAAAAAAAGATATTTATTTATTTTGGACGTCCAGTTTTGCTCCCTTTTTAACGAAATGGTGAAATATTAAATGAATAAAATGAGAAATGTCCGCACTTGTGAATAGCGGGTATTTTGCCAATGTTAATTAATTTATTAAAGTCTCTAAACTTTAAACTATCTAATAAATACACATAAAAAAGTTAAAGATATGCGCGAAATGAGAACCTCCACTTTTTTTAAAGTCGGTATCCTGTGCTATCTAATAATTGAAAATTCGATTATCATCCGCCATATTTATTACCGTAATTACCAAATTTTATCATGCGTATTTATTGATTTGATTGATTTTTTGTTTCTATTAATCACTTGACACTAGCACAATACCCCCTAATCACAGGTGCAGCCATTCCTCATCTTATTTAATAAAATTTCATTCACTCATCATTTCATTAACTTTGTACAATTAGAAGAAGAATGGAAAATGCGACCTTAATAACATTAGTCTTAAATAAAACATCAAGTCGTCTATGGTCTATATCGAGGGGTGAATGGGCTATTTGACCTAAGCGACAGTTGTGGGCGATATTGACTTATATACGTATTTGGAATCAGCGAATTTTTCTGCAGTATGCTCTCTCATAGCAGTGGTAGCCGAGTGGTCGAACGCACACCTTGCAAATCAAAGTGTGTAGGTTCAAACCCCGGCTCGCACCTCTGAGTTTCATGTGCGAATCTCATTTTCATCCGAGATTACCACTTGCTATGAAACGGTGAAGGAAAACATCGTGAGGAAACCTGTATGTCTGAGGGAACTTGACTAGTTCTCGATAGATGTGTGGTGTCTGCCAACCCGCACCGGGCCAGCGTGGTGGACTATGGCCTGAATCCCCCTCGCATTGAGGGGAGGCCCGTGCCCAGCAGTGGGACGTTAAAAGGGCTGTAGTAGTAGAAGTAGTAAGGGAATTCTTACCGTGTGTACTTGGGTTCTTTAATGCAATGGGCTGCTGTGACCACGAATCTTGATTTGATGAGCGTACCGGCACACCTAATCTCTATCCTTTGATCTTCCCTGTAATACTCCAAGAAGACCAACCACGGATTGTGGTGGATAAGGCTGGCACTGGCTTCAATGCCGCATTTATTATCTGTAGAAAAAGAAAAAAAATAAAAATAATTGGTGCTTTTTTTTACTAATAGTCTATGAGTGCAGTATGATTGTCTATCGATAAAATAATTTTTAAAATAAGGTCAGTACTCCCGGTGTTTACTTCCTATAGACAAATTACTTTAGACTAATAATAGTCACTTTTTTTTATAAATTAAAGTCTGCCATGTTTCTTTATGACGAGATCGCGTTTCAATCCAGTCGTAACAAACTTATAAGAAGAATACAAGAGTTGTAATATGTAAGTGCATAGGCCAAAATAATATGAATTATTTGAACCTTGATCTTAAACTTTTTTATCAAAAAAAAAAACAAACCTGTAGTAAAAAATGTATGTACACCAGTAGTACACAACAACAACAGTAACGCAATCATAGGTAAATTAATTGATTAACTTAAAGTTTAAACAAATCAACCGGGAATCGAAATTTGCCATAAACACAACTGAACATATGAAATTACTGTAACAAAATGTAATTTATTTGTATAGAGAATTCATTTATATATCAACACAAGGAAACACAGAACAATAAGGGTGTATGTCGCGATGATTCCAAACCTTTATGACGTCAGTAATGTGAAACCCAGTAAGGTATCGGCGTTACCTATTCGTAATAGTTCGAGGAACAGTTAAAAAACAGTAGGGATAGCCCGGTTAGCAGTGGTAGCCGAGTGGTCGAACGCACGCCTTGCGAATCAAAGTGTACAGGTTCAAACCCCGGCTCGCACCTCTGGGATTTATGTGCGGATCTCATTTACATCCGAGATTACCACTTGCTATGAAACGGTGAAGGAAAACATCTTGAGGAAACCGGCACGTCTGAGGGAACTTGTCTAGTTCTCGATAGATGTGTGAAGTCTGCCAACCCGCACTGGGCCAGCGTGGTGGACTATGGCCTGAATCCCCCCCGCATTGAGGGGAGGCCCATGCCCAGCAGTGGGACGTTAAAAAGGGCTTTAGTCGTAGTAGTAGTAGTAGTAGGGATAGCCCAATGGTCGAACACACACTTTCATAGCGTGCAATTAAAAATCTCCGCTCGCCCTGAAATTTACAGGGGCCTTCCACCACCTCTTTAAGTTTTGTTGTTTCAAAACTAAGGTGCCAAATTTTGATAGTATTTCTAGAACTGTGAATAACTGAAAGTAATATTAAAAACATTCCTGCAAGACAAGTGGTGATAAGGGGGCAGCTAAGCTTTGGTAGCTTGGAGTGAGAGTAGTCTGGGGATATTTATAAGATGAGTGAGAGTTGTCCGGGTACATTTATAAGATGAGTGAAAGTTTTCCGGGTATATTTATAAGATGAGTGAGAGTTGTCCAGGGACATTTATAAGATGAGTGTGAGTTGTCCAGGGACATTTATAAAATGAGTGAGAGTTGTCCAGGGACATTTATAAGATGAGTGAGAGTTGTCCAGGGACATTTATAAGATGAGTGTGAGTTTTCCAGGGACATTTATAAGATGAGTGAGAGTTTTCCAGGTACATTTATAAGATGAGTGAGAGTTGTTGGGGAAATATTTTGAATATAAGTGAGAGTTGCCTGGCCATATTTATAACATGAGTGAGAATTGCCTGCCGATATTTATAAGATAAATAAGTGTTGTTTGGAGATATATATTTAGATAATATAATCTATTGTGAAGGAATGTATTCTTGTATGTAATGCTCTGAGATTTGCGATATAATGGCAACATGCAATTTTTTTACATCGTACCAATCTCCAAAACGGCAGAACTGATTTGGAAGGGACTTTCACTAGCAGATAGCTGATGTTGTAAAGAGTAACCTCGGCTACCTTTTTTATTAATTTCTCTAAATTCAAAGCCGTTATACCCGTAGGTGACAGCCAGTTATATAAATAAACATGACAGTAATACCTACCTACAGAGCATCATAACTTTCTTACCTACATAGTTCCATCAAATTGAATCATAAATTCAACATATCAAAGTTCCAAATCCGAATGACGTTGCGATAGTGTCATTCGAACAATCAATTACGTTATATGGTAGTATATCGACGCTTGGAAGGCTATTCTAACTAAGCGACAAAAAATCGTAATATAAGTTCTAAATACCAAATCTATCTAGTCTATATCTAATCTAGTCTATATTATTATAATTTAAGTTAATTCATGCTTTAAACGTAGGTACCTACATCATTTCATGGATATATTATTTGGGTCAGGATTCATCTGCCATCTTCACCTTCATAATTTATACTTGACTGGAAAATAAAACGACCGTTTTTCTTGGCAGGATGACGAAGAAGGGTTTTTTATTGAATACCACAGACAATGCAATAAGTAAAAGACATAAGAGCACCGACAATAAGTTACATATGATAATAATAGATGGCATTAGTTGGTTTATTTAATTTTTCTCTTATTAATTTCAACACCCCCAACTACAGAAAATAAACCAATACTCTTAACTCTACAATCATTAGAACTATCATTATTTTATTTTATTTAAAATTCATACATCAACAATTTTATCGCCATCGCCTCCTTATACTAAATACGCAACTTAAAACGCCATATCTTTTGATTGCGCTTACTTAGAAGTTTGATTATTTTACAGATCCAAGGAACTGCAGACTTGAGGCTTTGTTATTATTTTCAACTTGATACTTCCACGCGTTCCTGAGGAAAAGGGTCTTGACAGACAGACAGTCAAACTGGCAGACTAACAGACAGACGGACAACAATGTGATCCTATAGGGTTCCTTTTGTCCTCTTTAGATACGGAACCCTAAAAAGAAGAACAATTTGGGCCTGATTCAATAGATCAAGTCTATAAAAACAAGAAAATTATAATTATTTATTTACATAACTATGCATTTGGAAATAATAGTAAATGGTATGTTTGTTGATTTTGACGGAACTACACTGTTAGATAGCTGATATAATAAGAAAAAAAGAAAAATATATATACGCGTCGAATTGAGAAACTCCTCCGTTGTTTCGTCGTTAAATAAATAATGTTACTTTTATTTTGGAAAAAGAATCAGGGTTTCACTGGAAAAATATAAAACTCGTTTGGCCCGGGTCTTCTTCTTTGTCGGTATGACTCTTGTCAGAGTGGTCATGGTCATCACTTCAGGTGTTAGTGGCAAGCTTCACAACACGCCGCGACTCCTCTCTGATGGCCGCCTTCCTCGTGTATTGGTGTAGTGATGATGAATCATTTACTGCCGCTTTTATATGATCAGTCCACCTCATAGGCGATCTTGGCCCGGGTAGGGCACCCCAAATTACGCTCGTACGAAGTCACGAGCAAAGCTAGTCATTAACTAAATTAAACCAAATTTTCCGATGATTAGATCCCTGTTTAAAGTGACTATCGCACTAAGCGTATGCGTCAAACAATTTGCCTTAAATGTATTAATAGGAAGCAAACGGAATTGAACTAAGCAACTAATTGGGATATACCAATGTGACCAATATTAACCGGATAATTTGAGGAAAATTATATAATTGTCATATGCATATTGTATAATTACGTAGTGTATTATTAGCAGCGTGTAATACTCGTTATTCCTGTAATAACTGTATCTGTAACTATTAACACATACGTATTTTCCAGTGGACTTTCTGAACTGTAATGTTCTGTTTGTGGAAGCGCATATGTTCTAAGAACTTTTGAAACCACCTGGGTCCCGAATTTCTAATACCATCGTTGTGGAAGTGCTTTAGATTTATTTTTCAAGGCCTAAAAACAATATGCCATCAATATAACAAAACTTGTAAAAAAAACAAGTCTCGCAACTCAGTTCTTCTACCGTAAAAAGTTATGGGATCAATGTAATACCAAGTCGGTTACTTTATTAAGTCCCTACTTAAGGGACCTTGTAATTAGCTAACCTAACAACATCTTGTAGTGACCATATCAATATTAAAAAATCTTTTATGTTTTAAATAAAATAGATTGACTTGACCATCGCATGAAAACACAATGTATCTCACAAGTAATACAGTAATGAGTACAAATATGAGGGTACCCAGTTATTAACTATGACATCAGGACGTCTAACACCTTAGTCCCCCCGTGACCATGCTTGCTGTAAAGCAGCCGAAACTTCGGGAACATAAAAAAGCAAATGAACGCGATAGAATCCTTAAAGTAGTTTTATTTCAATAGAATTAATTTATACCAGGGTATGTACCAACCCTCACTGGGTCAGCGTAGCGGACTGTGTTGAGAGAGAATGTGCCCGGTATAATGGCAATAAGCTCGCCTCCTATTACATTGGGATCAAAATACATCGGTGAAGTGTGGTGCATTGCAGTGCACCTCTGACAACCTCTTCGGGGGAATACAGGCGTGATTGATTGATGAGTCATATTGTACAAATATTATTTCTTTCAAGTTTCATAGTACGTCCTCTCACAATTTTAGTTTTTTCCCTAGAAAACGACACGCACTAATGACGTAGGAATAGGACTCATCCTTCGTTATAGGTAACATCAGCGGGACAAAACAACGCAACGGGAAATAACTTCACTTAGAGAGTTAAACTGAAGTCTTATTCTTAAAAAAATATCTTTTTATCCCAATAAATACGATTATGAAATTTGAATAGAATAAGACGAGGAATGGCTGTGCCTGCAATTCCTTACGGAGGGTCAAAAACCGGCCAAGTGCGAGTCGGACTCGCGCACGAAGGGTTCGGTACCATTATCTATAAAAACGGCAAAAAACAAGTTTGTTGTATGGGAGCCCCCTTGAATATGAATTTTATTCTGTATTTGTTGTTATAGCGGCAACAGATATACATCATCTGTGAAAATTCCAACTCTCTAACTATCACGGTTCATGAGATACAGCCTGGTGACAGACGGACGGACGGACGGACAGCGAAGTCTTAGTAATAGGGTTCCCGTTTTACCCTTTGGGTACGGAACCCAAAAAAGAACGTAAAATGAGTTATATATACCAGTCAAACAGCCAGATTTTATCTGAGTCGACATGATGGATAGAAATAAATGGTGTGGTGATAAATGTGATTAAACCCAACAATGATCTTCCTCACTGCTAAATGTCTCCCGCATCCAATGTGACCAAATTTAATCATTTTCTACCCTTTTGGTAGTTTTACGCCAATCAAGTATATTTTTTGCAGGTTTGTTGATGCCAATTCTCTTGTATGCATACTACAACTAAACTGTATTTGACAGAAATTAATATGTTTCTGTCCTGCTCACACATTACGGCTGTAAAAAGGTATTTTCATGGAGATATTATAAAGGAGATGGCATATCGAGCCGGCTGTTAATTTTTCTGGTTTATCTGACTCCGCCATTGTTGTTTTCCCATAAAGTTGCCGTATACTACAGGTACATGAGATAACAACAATGGCGGAATAATTACCGCAGAGCTATACGAAGAGTAGAGTCGTTATGGGTACTCTAGTTACTCTATGGGTATTTTAGTATCGTTTTGAAGCAAAACGTCACTCATATGTTCCTACAAATTTTCAAGTTTATAGAAAAGTTGTGGTTTCATCCGCCATCTTTATCACTGTCATTATCAATTTTTATTTTTAATGTGTATTTATTGAATTTGTCCTTGCTATTAATTACTTGACACTGGCGAAATACCCGCGCTAGTCGCAGGTGAAGCCATTCCTCATCTTATTCTATTAAATTTCATCATTTCACTCATTTCGTAAAAAAAACGTAAGAAAAGTTGTGTGTCCAAGGTAGTTTCTTATTTGTGGTGCCCAATACATTATATGTTTGCTCAAACGTAAATTGTCTTTCATTATTTCATTTGGTTTGTAAAGCCAAGAGTTTCCAAACTCCGTTGTTGTCAAAATCGTCGGCTAAACTCGATGGAAGCTTGATGGAATGCTTCGCCAAGTCGTACTTTAGACTAATGCTTAGCAACGACTATTTGTCTGGGCATTTGACTTTTATAAAGTAAAGTGAATTGTGTAAAGTTTTGTCGCCCGACTCATCGTTCGACAGATCGACCAACTGATCGGATGACGAAGGGGGACGTTCGATAACCGTATGTATTTGTGCTGATGCGTGTGCGCACGTCAAACGCGTGCGCTTACCGCAAAGCATGCCTACATTGAAAGACCTAATTCTAATTACAAACAAACTCTAATGAAAATAGAACTTTATTGACTAAGCAGAAAAGTTGACATTACAATGCCGCATTTTTACATAGGTATATAAATGGAATGATTACGTGAAACAACATACAGCGATCAACTTTAAATAATATTAGAAACTAGCCTTTGCCAGCGACTTCGTCCGCGCAGACTTAGATTATTCAATATCTATACATACATACAAATAAATAAAATTGGAGTGTCTGTTTGTAATATCAAAATAACACTTTTTTACCAAATGCGTATGAAAGTATATACGATACCTATAACGAAAACGCAATTTTAAATTTTTTTGTCTGTCTGTCTGTTTGTTTGAGGTAAACTTCTAAACGGCTGAACCGATTTCAATGGGACTTTCACTGACAGATAGCTGACATTCCAAGGCGTAACTTAGGCTACTTTAATTTTAGAAAAAGCATTAGGGTTCCGCGGGAAAAACATAATACCCATATTTCCGGGTAATCTCCCTAAAGTCCACGCGGACGAAGTCGCGGGCACAGCTAGTCGTTATATAAAATTGCCTATATATTATTATGATTTATATATACAAAACTACTGTAATGTTTCATCTAAATCGGTTTAGTAGTTTTTGCGTGAAATAGTAACAAACATCCATCCATCCATCCTCACAAACTTTCACATTTCTAGCTAGCTTTATAGCTTTTTGTACTGGGGCCCGATTCTTCGTTTGATAGACATCAACTCTATTCGTGATATGTCGAAAAAGTACGACCAATTTCAAGTTCTGTTTTGACATATCTCCAATAGAGATTGATGTCTAACAAACGAAAATCGGGCCCCAAGACATGGCTCGGTGTGACATAATTTCCTCGACAAGTCTGACAGTTGAAAGAGGTAAAACTTATGTCTACGCGGTCATGTAAGCTGGCTGGTTTCCTCACGATATTTTCCTTCAGCGTTCCGCAAGTGATGATAACAAACGAGCGCTCAATCACGCCGGACAAATAAACAGGCACTAACTTGATCACAGAGCGCGTCGCGTCCTTCGCGACGGGAGGGAGGGCGGGATTTTAATACCGTCATTCTTTCTCGCTCTTGCAAAGAAGTATCGCCGTAAGGATTGTAAATTCCGGCAGGAATGAACGTTAGTGGATGGGCCGCTTTTATATATGGGAAATGACTTCGCACATAAACATCTCAGAAGTGTGGGCCCGGGATTCAAACTACTAATATAATTTTATTATAACTAGATCGTACAATAAACAAACATCGCCATACAACACATACTCATCGTATGATCCCAAACTAAGCTTGTACTATGGGTACAATAAATGGACTGGGGCGATCTCAGTTACACCCAGACTTAGCATGACATTAGTTTTATCCCTTTCAAATGTCAGATTTGTCGAGAAATTACGTCACACCTAGCCATGTCCAGTAAAAAAGCTCCAAGTGACGTAATTTTCTCGACAAATCTGACAGTTGAAAGGGATTAGAGATGAAACGGATAGTGGTTTGGCTGGATACCGGATAATCGGCAAGCTACCAGGCCGGAGCGCTGGATATCCGGCCCTTTATCGCGTTACATGACGCTTCTTAAAGACATCTCGATTCGATCGCAATCACGACCCATACATATGGTGGTCAGTTAATTTGCATCGATACCGGCAGTTGTCAAGGTTTGCTAGAATTAATGTTTCAGCACCTGACGGTATGGACTTTCAGAAACTGGTCTGGTATACGAAGCCTTGCGGAGTCGCCTTTTACCAACAAATGCAGAAAATTTTGTATTCATTTACCACAAATTGCCAAGTGTTAATTTTGGGTACCAAATTAATTAATAAAACAAATATTTTTACGTTCGATTTTAAAAATAAACGGTGAGATTTTTTTAAATTTTACCATCCGGTATCCGGCCGGATACTGAATTACTAACCGGTATCCGGCCGGATAGTGAAAACAAGGTCGGATTCCAAAACTGCTAGCATCATCATAGGGAGAAGTTTTAAAATACATCATCACGCCTGTATTCCCCGAAGGGGTAGGCAGAGGTGAACTGTAGTGCGCCCACACTTCGCCGATGTATTTTCGTCCCAATGTAATAGGGGGCGAGCCTATTGCCATTATACCGAGCACATTCCCCCTCAATACGAGGGAGATTTAGGCCATGGTCGACCACGCTGGCCCAATGCAGGTTGGTGAACTTTACACGCGTTTCTATAGACGTGCAGGTTTCCTAATGATGTTTTCCTTCACCGTTCAGCATGTGGTAATCATTGTTGAAAATGACATTCGCACATAAATATTATCTCTGAGATGCGGGCCCGGGATTTGATCTTGCAACCCTTACGTTCTTACCCACGAGGCTACCACTTCTAGCTTTTAAATTAAAATAAAATAAATATTCATTTGTGTTTAAAAACATCAGTTTTATTGAGTATCAGACTTTCTTTGTTGTTTTTTTTTTTTTATTGGAAACACTTTTTTATAACAACAATATTATTTCTATACTGTATGTGTATCTATTTTAGTAATGTACATTGATTGCAACAGCAATAAATTATTTTTAGTTCATTTCTTTCACATTTCCACAATTTTCTGTGTGTATTAAAAACAGAAAAAATATGACAAGATAGCTGTCCTTAATAGGTAAACTCGCTTACTAATGAGTATTACACAATAGCATATTACAGAATAGAGAATTATCTAGAGGATAAACACGCTTGGTCAGGCGCTGGTCCGGCTCCACAAGAACTCATTTGAGGGATGTATGCTATTTGTGCCGTTTTCCTCCTCTTTCCTACCTTTAAATCTTACACTGACACAGCTTGTAATTTGTATTGCTGATTAATTTTGTGTTTTGAGAATGTAGAGCCTCATTAACTTTATATTGTATAATTGTTAATTAGGAAAAACACATGTAAATCCTTATTGGAAAAAAGCAACCATGGATTTTCTTGCCCATTCTTCTCCATAGGAAATGCATTCCGAATAGGTGGTAGAGATACCATTAACATTATTAATTTCTTACTGACGATTCATAAGTGCCTGTATTGGTTTACATGAATAAAAAAAAATCTGATTTTGATTCTATTAATTTTAGAATGTTCACCGCATGAAAATAAGAATCTTTAAACAAAACACGCACTATGTGACAACGTTAAAGATATTACCATCTTGCTCTTACATTACTGTTGTTATAAGGACGACAATACTTAGTTCAGTGGAGTTTAGTTTTATGATAACAGAATTAACGCCATTATGTCAGTAATTAATTACATGATCTTGTATTACATAGTAAATTCTTTTATCGCGATCTAGGATTGTAAGTAAAATTGTAGTTAACATACAGCGTAGTCTTTAGCGCCATCTATTAGTGTATTATAGTAGTTCTGTTTCGTGGCAAGATATATAGAGGTCGCTACTAGTGAGAATAAATTAAACACGTGTCAAACTTAAATCAGGTTAATTAATTAATATATTAAATATCAAACGAGTCTTAATAGTTTGGCTAGAAATATATGAGAGGTTATTTTTGGCATAATATTTGGCTTCAGTTCGGCGTTATTAACCTATTTTCAATAAAAGCTATCTTAAACATAAACAACCCAAATGTATAAACCTATTTCCACGCACTCAAAATGAAATTACAAAGCATTTTTCGGAAAAATGCTTTGTTACCCTGTTTTGTAAATCTGTGGACATTGAATATACATTTGGGAGGAAAACCTCTCAATAGTTCTAGCCAGCCATAAATATTTTACAAAATTATCAATATTTTTTGTAACATTTCATTTCACTATCTGTAATTAATTTAAGAAATTAGGGCAAAATTAATAATTCTGTCCAAAAGGACTGACTTGATGTGGGTTGAATGCTTTTTGTTTAACTACATCCAGTTACTGTTTTTACTAAATAAACAATTTATTTTTCAAATACTTTAGTCATATCAATGTCAATCCTTCCGTAGACTGGGCGTCAACTCTCGCCGTCAAAATGTTTGCCAATACAAAACTAACTCTGTGTCAATATGCATAAAGATTGGTTTTCGTTTGTAAAAGCCACTCCCACACACGTCAAAATATGCTCACGCTGTCAGTGTCATTTAATTGGATCATGAACTTTGTCTATGAATCAATACAGTTTCTTTTGATATTGAAAAAAAGTAGCCGTCGCGGGACGCCTGGCAGATGTGAAACATTATATATATTTTTTTATGACCTGATGGTAAGTGATCAACGCTGCCCATGGACACCTGCAACACCAGGGGCATCGCAAGTGCGTTGCCGGCCTATAAGGAATGAGTAAGAGAGAAAGTAAGAGTAGAGAGAGAGAAGCGTAATAGTGGCGAGTGAGCGGAGTCAGCCGGTGGGCGGAGTCTAAGCGGCGGAAAGAACCGAGGAGCCACGGAGCTGCTCGAAGTTTTCCCATCACGGCATCGCGGCATCAACAGTTGCTCTCACTCGCCAAGCGCGCCATTAGATGTTTCACATCCAAAAATTGACGCGTTGTCGTTGACGCCCCAGCGCGGCCCTTCCTTTTGGATGCGCATCATCTTTTTTTTTTTACTTTTCTATGATTCAAAGTATAGTATAGTATATATCACAATAAAGCAGATATATCACAAATCCTTAGGAACAGCCGTTGTCGTTATTAGGTTACGCAATTGTAGCTTTTATCCAGTCCATATGTAAAGCTACATTCGTGTAGAATCCCGGAGAGTTCTTGGTCCCGCAGTGAGTGTTGCCAGCACTGGTTACACCCCATAACTCTGTTCTATCCTTTATTAGGGTCAAAGGTCCACCGGAGTCCCCTCGACAAGTGTCTATACCTTCTTCACCGCCCGCACAAAGGACAGTTTTAGGTACAGTATTGTGTGTATAAGACGCTTGGCACTTTTCCCTGGCCCAGTAAGGCAGAGGTACGATCTTCTTCACATTACTGTAGATACCCTGGGCTGGGATCTCACCCCAACCGGCCGCTGAGAAGACTGCGTCTTTAGCAACTTCTCCGGTAGGCAGGCAGATAGGGCGAATGAAATCTGTGAACGAAATATTTTCATGAATACGTGAAGTTAGGAAATGAATGGAATAAGATGAGAAATTGCTGCATCTGCGATTAACGGGTTTTCTGTTAGTCAAGTAATTTATAGCAAGGACAAATTAAATAAATTTACATTATGAATTAAAATGCGTAATGAAAGCAGTGGTAGCCTCGTGGGCAAGAACGCCCGCCTTGAACGTAAGGGGTGCAAGTTCAAACCCCAGGCCCGCACCTCTGAGATAATTCTCATGTGCGTATGTCATTTTCAACAATGATTACTACTTGCTAAACGGTGAAGGAAAACATCGTGAGGAAACCTGCACGTCTATAGAAAGGCGTATTGAAGTTCACCAACCCGCACTGGGCCAGCGTGGTGGACTATGGCCCAAATCTCCCTCGTATTGAGGGGGAATGTGCCCGGTATAATGGCAATAGGCTCGCCCCCTATTACATTGGGACCCAAATACATCGGCGAAGTGTGGGCGCACTACAGTGCACCTCTACCTACCCCTTCGGGAAATACAGGCGTGATGATGTATTTATAGTTATACATACCATTCGAACGGCCAGATTTTTCTCCGTCGTTTGGTATATATTTTGGTACGTTATTTTGTCGCTTGGTCAGGATTGCCTTTCAAGCGTCGATGTGATAAAAATGGCGGATGAATATCAACTCATAGTTGCCAATACCAAATCGAACTGTTCTGACTTAGAGAAAAGGTACATTCTTCAACGAAATTAAAAGTGGGGGCGTGGATTTTACCACAGAAATTTAATCTTTACGTTTATTGACACACAGTTCATTTTGCTATTGGCAAACATATAGACGCGTGAGTTTGGGCGCCCTAGTGTGCTTTATTTAATAGTTTAAATAGTTTTCGTTTCGATAGTGTCTCGATAATTTAGTTCAGTGTTTCTATAGTTTAAAAAGTACTGACCGGTATAAGGAACTTTTTCCTTAAGTGTCAAGATTGCGATGTCGTGTTCGCTACCATCGTATCCAGGGTGTATAGTGACGTCGGCTACGTCACTTCGTACAACGGGATCTGCGCATACGCCACCCACGCAGTCAACCTCGGTATATGTGTCGTATTCGCCAAGACGAGCGACTAAACTGTTAACAAAATAAAGAAAATTATCAAAATGTCGCTTGAATATCCAGGGGGGATATTATTATTAACAGGGGGGATATTATTATGAACAGGGGGGATATTATTATGAACAGGGGGGATATTATTATGAACAGGGGGGATATTATTATGAACAGGGGGGATATTATTATGAACAGGGGGGATATTATTATGAACAGGGGGGATATTATTATGAACAGGGGGGATATTATTATGAACAGGGGGGATATTATTATACCGATAAATAAAATTAAAGTGTATGTTTTATAAATCAAAACCACAGCTTTTTACTCAAATTCATATGAAAATATATACGGCACTTTTTACAATAATTATTTTTTTAATTTTTTGTCTATAGTTTTGAAATAGTTGGATCGATTTTGGCGTTACCTTTAGTGTTACTAATGTAATTTCATATTTATGTATATTGATACAGAGTACATAATCAAGAAAAGCCAAGTTCGCTCGCTTCAATTTGTGAAGGACGTAAAGGTTCTTACCGACTGAACCGAGGATGTCGAACACAGTGGGCAGCTGTCACCACGTGTTGTTCGCTGATCAAAGAGCCAGCGCACATTACCTCCCATAGAGTATCCCCTCTATAGTACTCCAGATATACCAGCCATGGATTGTGATGAATGAGATTTGAACTCGCTTCTATACCACATGCATGCGCTGTGAACAATAGAAAAACAAAAAAACATTAGATAAAAAAAAAAATGTTGCCCTACTCGATCTACAATGTACTTCAGAATTGATGAAATAAATAATAATAATAAGTATTTCAAGTAACTATGACTCAAAAGAGTTACCTACTTTACCTAGTAACATTTTTGCTGAACTATGTTAGTATTATTATTTTACATGTAATGTTGATTTTGTAATCTTATACGGACTACAAAATCAACACAGACGTTGAAAGCCTACAACAGCGATTTACATAAACGCAGTCAAGCCTGCTCGCTATACAACTCATGATGTTGGGGCTGTCCCGCACCCGCTGCACCAAGGACCCACATTTAAACCCTTCATGAAATACAGCCCCTTTACCACTAACCACCTGTCTTGAAACAATGTTTTTAATGTAACTTTCTTCTTCTCTTTTTACGAAATGATGATATTTTGAAGGAATAAGATGAGGAATGCCTGCACCTGCGATATGCGGTATTTATGGCAATGTCAAGTAATGATCATCATCCATTTTTATTTATAATGTGTATTTATTGAATTTGCCCTTGCTATTAATTACTTGACACTGGCGTAAAAAAAATATTGAAGTCTGAATATTGGTAACTCAACAATTTTCTCTCCCACAAAATTAAAACATTAATTTCTTTTTATTACTTTAACAAGCCTAGGCTTGTGCCTTCTGCGGTGTTAATCTTAAGATCAAAGGGAGTTTGAAAATAACTACTGCTTTTGGAACTGTGTTTTTGGTAAAAGCAACCTAACAAATATTACTGAATTCACATATTAGTTTAGACTATGATAGATAACTTATATTTTAAAGGTAAGTAAAGCCATTTTGTATCATCACATTGTATATAAAAAAAATCAAAGTATGTATGTTTGTACTCTATGCGTTCTTATACCATTGATCTAACTGTGATGAAACTGTGGTAAGATCTTCTGAGGACATTCACGAGGATTTCTTATCCAATTAACAAAAACCGACTTCAAAAACCTAGGTGCACTAAAAAGCTAGAAATAACCTTATAATTCATTATATTTGAAGTCGGCGCCAATCTACGTCAGACTATACAAATACATACATGGATTGGCACCGACTTCAAATATAATGAATTATGAGGTTATTTCTAGCTTTTTAGTGCACCTAGGTTTTTGAAGTCGATTTTTGATTTTTGTTAAAAATCATTTCTTTTCAACATTTTTAGTGTCAATAATCGTTGAAAATATGCAAGTAGCAGGGACTGCAGACTTAAGTCTTTGTTATAAATTCAACATTGATAACTCAATGCGTTCCTGAGAAAAAGGGTCTTGACAGACAGATAGACAGCCGGACTACTCAGTGATCTTATAAGGGTTCATTTAGGTACGATCCTTAAACGGATAGGGGACATGACTTTCGCAATTCCTACAATCATAACTCAAAGAGTTCTATTTTAGTTTAAACATTATCTATCATGAGTAAATATTTATGGGAATAATATTAATAAAATACTATTCTATTCAAGTTACAGGATAATATTTATTGGTAATTACTATTGTGGCGGGTATTTAATATTAATTTACGGGTAGTACGTACATAATTTGTTTGGGGACACGCAGGCGCATGTATTATGGAAAATACAAACATTTTCATGACGTAATTTTTCATTTGTCGGTTAAACCCGCTTCAGGAAAGTTAGATTATTATAACTTTAAGCAGATGATATCGTTTGTGTTTGGTAAGATCATAGGATCGTTTCAGCTGGACCTAAACATTATTTTAAGTCTAAATCGGTTGTTTTTTTTGCGAAATGCGGTATTTATAGCAATGTCGCATAATGAATATCAAGGAAAAATTCAATTAATATGTTTATAAATAAAAATGAATAATCAAAGTGGTAAAAATGGCGGAAAAAAAATCACCATGTTTTATTTACATTTCAAAGATTAAGCGCCATCTTAAATGTATGTCTTATAATTGAAGAAAAATCGTGAACGTGTCTTACCAAGCGAAAAAACCTACCTAGTCATGTTCTTAATGTTTACACAACTTCAAAAATAAAAAAATAAGATTGAATAGTAGATATTTGTGAATGCGTTTATCGTGACCCATATTTGTGCGACATTATTTAAAAAAGTTTATTTATTTATTTTACCAACTTATACTTTGGTAAGTATTTTTTTGTATTATACCACGGCCCATAAAGTATAGATGGGTATGAGAAAGAAGAATAAAAAAAAAGTATTAAGTATAAGGAAAAACTAACTATTAAATCTAAGTAGAAATCATATAAAATTTGTTAAGGAAAGTCAAACAGAACTTATTATTAATTAGGTGTTCATATACCTAGCATTGTTGTTACAGTATTTACATCTCGAATTATCCGCTTCTAAAAGTAATTGAAGGTAAAATGGGTTTTCCAATTAACATAATTATTGCAGTAAATGCGGTAAACTAGATGATTTCAAACTTACGAACCAAAAATTTCCATACAATTTTTTTTTATGTGTAAACAATATTTAATTTGTAGTAAAGGGTAAATAAATATAAACAAGGTAACAACAAATATGACCTCGAAATCAAAATGACATCTCAAGGTTATCCCATGTTTTTCAATGCTCAATTTATACTATACTAGCGGCCCGTCCCGGCTTCGCACGGGTTTATAAAATAGCTTTCTAACGTCTTTTTTTTTTCAAATCGGTCCATTAGTTATTATGTTAATTCGTTACATACAAAAATACAAATCTTTCATCTTTATAATATTAGTATAGATATTTCTTCCTTAACCTTCTTGCAGCAATGTATTTAATATTACTCTCAATTTTTGACAGATAACCCATTAAAAAATCTGTCAAAAATTGACAGTTACTTATGAAATATATTTATTATATAATTGGACAACTATTTACAAAATATTTACAATGCAAAATAAAATAAGTTAAAACTAATAAGAAAATATTATACTTATAAAATATGTAAAAAATTTGGCCCATGCGGAAGCGTACCCAAGACGCTGGCTGCATTCCCTCGCTGAATGGCTAGAACCACTCGTTGAGCGAGAAAATGGCCTGCTCTTGGGTCGCCGGTTGTGTCGACAATACTTTAAGCGGTGGTCGCAGGGCAGGACCCTCACACAAGTAGATCTTAAGGTTTCATATAAAGACAATATAAAAAAAAATCTCACCATTATCTCCCATCAAGCTCGCTGCCTTCACCACTACACTCACGCACAGCATCACAATACAAAACGCGGAAATCATTTTTGAAATTTTCTTTTTTTTTTTTTAGGAACTATTTACAATCCTCTACCTAAAGTTAGGTTATAGGATTAGGATTAACGGTACAACTACCAAGGTAATACCCTGGACTTCAAGTTGACCGTTCAATCCGAAGAGACGAACACGACTGAGCTATTGTCCGGTGCCCCCCATTCATATATAAAATGTTTATTATGGTAATTTTTCCTTATACAATAATAATGTATGATTATTATTTAATCACAAAAATCCTGTTTACGTAATAACCAACAATGAAAGGTCACTGCGAAATGAATTGACCGCGTATTTTTACAATTTTTAGGGGTCCGTACCCAAAGGGTAAAACGGGAACCCTATTACTGAGACTTCGCTGTCCGTCCGTCCGTCCGTCCGTCCGTCCGTCCGTCCGTCCGTCCTTCTGTCACCTTCTGTTCACCTTCTGTGAACCGTGATAGCTAGACAGTTGAAATTTTCACAGATGATGTATTTTTGTTGCCGCTATAACAACAAATACTAAAACACAGAATAAAATAAATATTTAAGGCGGCTCTCATACAACAAACGTGATTTTATTGGCCGTTTTAATAGATAATGGTACGGAACCCTGCGTGCGCGACTCCGACTCGCACTTGGCCGTTTTTTTTAACTTTTTTTTTCAATGACAAAACGCACCCTATTGACACATTGACAAAGTTTATTGTACAACGAAATGACATTGAGAGTGCGTGCCAATTTTTATGCGTGGGGGCGAGGCTTTTACCACAGACAACTAATGTTTACACATATTGATAAGATTTCGTTTTAGAATAAGGAATTTGAGGCGCGATTATTGACGCTCCAGTGTGCAGCTTTAAGAAGAGGTTTATTAACATCTCGTTTTAAATTTACACCGCGTAGACGTAAGTTTTATCTATTTCAACTGTCAGATTTGTCGAGAAAATGACGTCACTGCGAGCTTTTTGTACTGGATATGGCTCGGTGTGACGTTATTTTCATGACAAATCTGAATGTTGAATGAGATAAAACTTGTGTCTACGTCTACTGAAGCAGAGCACAATCCGACAGTTTAAAATCAATGTACCACTACCCCTTATAATAGTAAGGGAAGCTGTTGTACCTTGGACCCATTTTTGATTTTGATTTTGATTTTATAATCTACTGCTTTGTGATGTATTTTTAGTCTTTCATATGATTTAACGGTCATCCATATACTCCTACTACAGCCCTTTTTACGTCCCACTGCTGGGCACGGGCTTCCCCTCAATGCGAGCGGAATTTAGGCCATAGTCCACCACGCTGGCCCGGTGCGGATTGGCAGACTTCACACATCTATCGAGAACTAATCAAGTTTCCTCAGACGTGCAGGTTTCCTCACGATGTTTTCCTTCACCGTTTCATAGCAAGTGGTAAACTCGGATGAAAATGAGATTCGCCCATAAATCTCCGAGGTGCGAGCCGGTACACTTTGATTGCAAGGCGTGCGTTCGACCACTCGGCTACCACTGCTACACCATGTACACATTTGCTATAAATGCATGCAAAAAATGAAATAAAATAAGAAACGAACTGCCCAAGGTTCAACGTGTTGTACCACGGATCTAACCACGGCACAACCGATTTTTTAGGTCCGAGGTACAATACCCGGTAAAAAATTCAAAATAACCTAATCTAACCTAACCTAAACTAACCTAACTGTTAGGTTAGTCTTGTGATGTTACTGAAAATATTCAAACATATCTATAAATTTTAAAATAATATGAATTTCAATCGCATTCCTTGTTTTCAAGGTTGGATTTCTATATAAATATAAACCACCGCCGTTTCATATAGTTTTAGAATGATATTTTCAAAAATACACCTACTATAATTTCCCTCAAATTAATTTTTAAAAAAAAACAAGAAATCGAAGATAACAATAAATGTACTGCCGAATTGAAGAAAGCTACACAAAATAATTAGGCTTTAGGAAATATAGACAAAATTGAAAATAATTAGGCTTATACTTAGATTAGGAATAGAAAATAGTTTTACGCTGAATTGCAAAGCTATAAACAAAAGAAATGAATCTAGACTATTGGATAAGGGTAACAAGTAATAAAACCACATTAAAAAACTTTACTTTTCGAGTCAAAAATCCTTTAAGATCGCCTAAATCCAAAACACACGCGATAACAATTAGTAAAATTAGTTTTTAATTATATTTAGTAGATGGCGCACAAACCCTCGTTATTAGTATTCCGAAAAAATATACGCGTCGAATTGAGAACCTCCTCCTTTTTTTTTGAAAGGACTACGCTGTTGGCCGTTAGGTGGCCTTTACAGCTTCAGTATTTTTTTTAACAGCCTATTTTGTGTCCCACTCCTGAGCAAAGGCCTTTAATCCTCCACACACTGCGTTCTTGTGCTGTTTGTGACCAAGTATTACCCGCAAAGGTGACTAGATCGTCCTGCCATCGTCGTTTTGGTCTGCCCTGGCTGCGGTGGCCGTTGCTTGGGGTCCAATTTGTAATGATGTTTGCCAAAAGGCTGGAAGTATTATTAATTAGTATATATTAATTTTAATTTGTACTACTGTAAAACAGGGTTCAAAGTACAATAAATTCCCCTTCCTACCCTTAGTTTGAATATTGACTGTATTTTTTCAAATTTAAGTAATATTAAAACAATACTGCCAAAGAGGTGATTTAACGACTAATCGGGCTGTAGGTACCTACATAATAATTGTTTTTTTTTTTTTTTTGATGTTGTTTTTTAACACTACACAAATTTAACTTTTTCAATTTTATGAACACGTTATACTAGTTATAAGGTGAAAAGTAAACTGCGTTATTTACTTTATCAGGTTTATTTGAAGCATAGGTAAATAACTTAGGTACCTACCAGACGCACAGGGAAAATAAATACATAACCACTCTTACTTCCTGTACCCACTGGTGCGAATGGATTAACGTGGCTTCATATGTCGACATGCATAAAGATTGCATTTCTGTGAATCAGAATCAGAATCAGATTTTTTTTATTCATGTAAACCAATACAGGCACTTATGAATCGTCAGTAAAAAATAAATCGTATTTTTAGTATCTCTACCACCCATTCAGAATGCAATTCCTATGGAGAAGAATGTGTTCAAAGCCAGACGACCAGGCGTTAAAATTCGCTTCGTTGAAGAATAAACTTTTTCTATATGTTTTTCTGCCAACCCGCACTGGGCCAGCGTGGTGGACTATGGCCTGAATCCCCCTCGCATTAAGGGGAGGCCCGTGCCCAGCAGCGGGACGTTAAGTAAATATTTGTTAAATAGGTACAGTTCGTTTTGGTATTGGTAAAAATATAGACGACCTGGTGAAACGGCTTAAATATTTGATTTCTGTGGTAGAAGTAACAGGAACACGCGTCAAAATTCGCTCGTTGAAAAATGTACTTCTTAAATTAATGTCAAAAGGTTCTACTTCTTTCCTTTTTTTACGAAATGAGGGAAGTGATGATATTTTAATGGAACAAGATGAGGACTGACTCCACCTGCGTTTAGCGGGTATTTCAGTCAGTGCCAAGTAATTAATAGCAAGGGCAAATTCAATAAATAAACATTACAAATAAAATAATGTTAAAAAAAACTTTTTAAAAACAAGCTTTTATTTAATTGCCTTAAGTTTTCGTGTTCTCCTCAGTAAGCCCTTTCATTTGATACCCATACTGTGGTAGTGCAGAAAAAATAAATATTCCGCCATCTTGGATGACCCGCCATATTGAAATTAGAATGACGTCACATAGTTAAACATGTTTTGTCATCCAAAGTACCTAAGCGTGTACACCAAATTTCAGCTCAATCTGTTAAAGATTACTGACTGATTTAAAATTCATTTGCAAGATTCCACCCGGACATACATTGCAAGTTAATATAAAAGCTTGTAAAAATGGATGATGACAGTAATAAACATGGCGGATGATCGTCAAAAGGTTCGCTAATACCAAAACGAACTCTGTGTCAATATGCATAAAGATTGAATTGCTGTGGATAAAGCCACGCCCCTACACGTCAAAATTCGATCGCGCTGACAGTGTCATTTTGTTGAAGAATGAACTCTTTCCATAGGTCAATACAGGTAGTTTTGGTACAGCAAACGAATTTACGCGCGAGTGTGGTCGCTCCAGTGTGCGGGAGATTCATAAGTTAATTCAGTTTGTTTTGGATTTGCATTCAGCAGCGGTAGCCGAGTGGTCGAACGCATGCCTTGCAACCAAAGTGCGCAGGTTCAAACCCCGGCTTTCATGTGCGAAACTAATTTTCATCCCAGATTACCACTTGCTATTAAACGGTAAAAACATCGTGAGAAAACCTGCACGTCTATAGAAAGGCGTGTGAAGTTCAACCCGCACTGGGTAAGCGTGGTGGACTATAGCCCAAAAATCTCCCTCGTATTGAGGGAGAACGTGCCCGGTATAATGGCAACAGGCTCGCCCCCTATTACATTGGGACCAAAATATATCGGCGAAGTATGGCCGCACTGCAGTGTATCTCTGCCTACCCCGAAGGGGTAAACAGGCGTGATGATGATGATGATGTATTGTTTTGTATTTGGCGAAAATTTTATCGCGCGCGTTTAGACGCGTCTATATGCACAGGGTTTTATAGTATTGTTAAAACTGAAACGGTTACTTGGGTTTTTGGTATACCTACAATACCTTACAATTTGTTTGTAAACATGTTTTATTTATACAATAGCTTTTAAATAGACTTTAAAACTAATTGTTAGTAATAAAACGTCATGTTTATGTATGTATTTCAAATTACGCACAGAGCATATCGACGTTTGAAAGGCAAATCTTACTAATACGACAACAAATCGTAAAATCAGTTATACAGCCTGTTTCAGAAGTCCGAAATAATACTTTGACGTTTGCATTAGTATCGGGTATAGAACAGAATGGTTTAAAAATTTGTTCGAAATTCGACTATGTTTTTCCAACCTTTTTTTCGTCGTCAATTTCTATAACTTGTAATATCTCGAGCCCTGTGTAAAATTTTCATGTTCTGTTTTGTGAATATTGGTAGTTGCCCCTTATTCGTGTAGTTTACAATGCTGAATAGGGTTATGGATCTACCCAAAGGCCAGAAAACGATACCTGTGACAAATATTCAAAGGTATATAACTCAGAAACTATGATAGTTAGGTATAAACTGTCATCACTGATCATCCAAGTACGAGCTACCGTATATGTACCTTAAGTATTATTTGTTGTTATAGCGGCAACAGAAATACATCGTCTGTGAAAATTTCAACTCTCTAACTATCACGGTTCTTGAGATACAGCCTGGTGACAGATGGACGGACGGACGGACGGACGGACGGACGGACGGACGGACGGATGGACGGACAAACGGACGGACGGACGGACAGCGAAGTCTCAGTAATAAGGTTCCTGTTTTACCCTTTGGGTACGGAACCCTAATTAATGGTAAAATAACTTAAAAAAAAACAGCTTTTATTTAATTGCCCTTAGTTTTGTATTCTCCTCAGCAAGACCTTTCATTTGATACCCATACTATGTGGTAGTGCAGAAAAAATAACTATTCCACCATCTTGGATGATCCACCATATTGGAATTAGAATGACGTCACACAGCTAAGCATGCATTGTCATCCAAAATAAGCGTGTATACCAAATTTCAGCTCAATCAGTTAAAGATAACTGATTTAAAATCAGTTGCAAGATTCCACCCGGACATACATTGCAAGTTAATATAAAGCTTGTAATAAAATACTACCTATGGTACTTATTTAATGCTTACCGCTTATACAAGCATGTAAATAAGCTTATCACGGGTGTAGGCGTACAATAAATATCCACCAATACCATCTCGCCATTCCTTCCTCTTACTATTCCAACGATCTGATTGGTCGACACTTTTCCTTACCGTTTTCTTAAGTATGCCTCTCAATTGTTAAAAGACCTTTACCATTTCTATGACCTATTCATCCACGTGGCATTTAGCAAACCTAATTAATCAGAAACAAATGAATTGTAGTTGTTTCCGCGGAGCCCTGATTATTATTTTTAGGGTTCCGTACCTAAGAAGGAAAGAACGGAACCCTTATAGGATCACTTTGTTGTCCGTCTCTCTGTCAAGACCCTTTACCTCAGAAACGCGTGAAGGTATTAAGTTGAAATTTATAACAGAGACTTATGTCTGTGGCCCTTTGGTACCCTAAAAAATCAAACTTCTAGATTAACGCAGTCAAAAGATACGGCGGTTTATGTTGCATTTTCGTGCATTTGCATTTGAATCAAAAACCTATAGGGTACTACCCGTTGACCTAGAATCATGAAATTTGGCAAGAAGCAGGTTTTATAGCACACGTAAAGGAAAAATATCCGAAAACTATGAATACATTGTTAGAAAACGTTTTTAAAAAACACGTTTGTTGTATGGGAGCCCCCTTAAATATTTGTTTTATTTTGTTTTTTAGTATTTGTTCTTATAGCAGCAATAGAAATACATGATCTGTGAAAATTTCAACTGTCTAACTATCACGGTTCATGAGTTACAGCCTGGTGATAGACGGACAGATAGACAGACGGACGGACAGCGGAGTCTTAGTATTAAGGTTCCGTTTTACCCTAAAAACTACCACCCGTGCGAAGCCGGGACGGGCCGCTAGTACCATATATTTCCATAGTCCGTTTTGGTATTTGGTATTGCAAACCCTAGCAGTATTCGCGGGGTTAAAACCACCAGCCCTAGTCGTCATCATAAGGTAAGTAGGCAGGTATGTTAACCACATATGTATCACAGCATAAATATTTACAGTATTTTAACTTCATATTACTATTTTTTCGTATTTAACGTATTTTTCACTTCATGCTTGCTCGTTGTCTATGGTCTATGTTTGGTTTGGTGATTTATCGTGCTAAATTTATTGCATTTTTTTTTACAATCGTAAATCCTTAAATATCGCTGTATATGTAATACAGCTAATTAATTAATATATATTTGAAGTTTCTGTACTACTGAAAGTTATAAAATGTCTACAGTTAAACCGCCCTGCGTGGTATTATTAATGGCAAAAAAGACTTTTGCTGTTTGTGTCTGAAACCCAATCAAGAGGAGACTATAAGCGTTGAGGATGAAATAACTGTGAATATAAATAATAAAGAGGTCAATATTGATATAGCTGAAGTACTAAGCTCAGTTTTGGGTGAGGAGACTTTCAATGACATTGCTACTTTCAACACATTATGTGAACAATGCATCAAGATTGCTATTACCTGCTACAGATTTATACAAGGTAGCCAGAAGAATGTTGCCAACCTCACTTGTGTCCTGGCCAGCATTACTAATAGCTTTCTTTATACAACCGATGACGTCAATGATTGCAAATCATTGTTTGTGTCATTAAATTTAAATGATTACACTAGTAAACATATTTATGATATGAAAAAGAAAGTCATCTCACCGCAGGCCGCTTTACGTAGATTCCATTTATTAGACACTATGGAAAAACATAAAATTGATGCTAAAGAAGAAATTAAAGAGGAATTTAGTTATGAATTGACAATTGACAATTTAGAAAATGAGTCTATCAGTGAAATGGCATATGATAAAGACGACTGTGAAGTTTATAGAAGCAAAGACACTGAACACAATTTTTCTTTGAGGCACAGTTACACCAAATTGCATGGTTCTACTGATTTTCAATGTCCTGAATGTACGAAAAGATGTCATTCGCCTGCTGAATTGCGTAGTCACAAAATTGAATGTCATTCCAATTATGTTTGTAGTAAATGTGGTAAAATTTTAAAGAATATAACTACTCTCAAAATACATGAGTTTAGCCACAACATGTCTGTGGTCTGTCCCGATTGTGGTAGAGTATACAAAAACAAATATACCTTCAAGAAACACATTCAATTGAACGTTTGTGGACGTGAATCCAGAGCACATCCATCTGAAGCCAAGTTTACATGTGACTATTGTAATAAAAAGTACACTCAAAAAGTGTCTTTGAGGGTTCATATACAGTACGAACATGGTAATTATAAGTCCCATGATTGCAAGTGGTGCGGGAAGAAGTTTTGGGCACCAAGCAGACTGAAAGCACACATAGTGAAACACACTCATGAGAAAAACTTTCCGTGTTCACTGTGCAATAGGAAATTCGTATCGAAGGAGTCATTGTTGTATCATACAAGGATTCACACTGGAGAAAAACCGTATAAATGTCCGCACTGCGATAGTAGATTCTTGTCTGCGTCTCGAAGATCAGTGCATGTAAAGAAACGCCATAACATTAGCAGTCATGAATGTGATGTATGCCACAGTAAATTCAACTCTAGGCATGGCTTAGAAAAACATATGAGACTTCATGAAGTACCTGATAATAGAAGACATAGAAACTATAGTTCCAAAATAAGAAAAAGTGAATATAAAAATAATGTTGCCATAAAGCCTAGTGATAGTGTGGAACTAGAGGAATTATGGAAGATAAATGATGTTAGCTTCCAAAATATACTTGAATCCGGTGTAGTCGATATGAATAACTTAAAAGTGAAGTCATCCATCTGAGCCAAGATCATATTTATTTAGAAGTCTCTGACGATGCAATTGAGTATAGAACTATGACGGGCCTTTAGTTTTAGTTAATTAAAGCACGCAGATTTTTGAACCTAAATAATCCTTATGCAGGCTTATAGTTAATACAAATTAGTATTGTAATAATATATGAAAGCAATTATGTTTAATTTTAATAACATTATAATTGAAACTGAAATAATTGAAACATACAAACGGTCGGAACGCCAGTTATACCTACGCACCTCGATGTTGGTACCCACTTGGTACCCAATCAGTCGCGACTGTGCCGCAGTGACGAACACACGGTGTGAGCAGTAAGCGTGCGATTTATGAATATTTGATTCTTAAATAAGTACAATTGTATTGTAATTGTATAAGTATTTTTAATGAAACTTTTTATCCAAATGGGAATTTTTTATGCTATTTAATTGAACAATAAAGCTTTTCGTACGTCTCAGTCGAGGCGAAAATATTTTTCAGTCTCAAATTTATAAGGGTGGATTATTTATTAAATCTACTAATAAAAAAACACAATATGTAATTTTATTGAACACTTCCTATTTCATTCACAACGAATTTAATTTTTTTAAATTATAAATATATTCAATATACAGTTCAAAATACAATCCAAAACTAGAAATAAATTCAAGTACTTAGGTATATGAAATTACAATACTGTAGGCGGGCAGCCCTATCGCGTGTTTACGTACCGCGCGGCTGTAGGTATCTTTTTCAAGGACACGACCGAGTCCCATTACTGTAGATATTTATGCTGTGTATGTATGCAATCACACTAATTAGAGGTACGTGCGGTGGCGCCCCATTATCAGCAATGACGTCTTAGGGATTTTATGATCCCAGATCCGTACTTTCATTACCTAGGCGCTATTACGAGGTAGATAGTATGACGCGGGTACGGGCTGGTTATAAATAAACATGGAATTTCACATAACGACATACAGCAGCGGTAGCCTAGTTGGTAAAAGGCCCGCCTTAAACGTAAGGGGTGCAAGTTCAAACCTTGGACTCGCACCTTTGACATTTTCGAGAGCTAATGTTATTTTTAATCTTGATTACCACTTTCTGAAGGGTAATGGAAAACATCGTGACGAAACCTGTGGGTTTAGTACGCTTGTCAAGAAACCTCTGTCACGGATTCGCTCGCTCGCTCTCTGTCTTATTTCATACGAGAGAAAGACATATCAACAAATTCCGTGACATAAGTCTTGTCTTGGCGCTCATGCTTTAACTGGCACGTCTATAGAAAGGCGTGTGTAGTTCCAAGGCGGTGGACTATGGCCCAAATATCCCTCGTATGGGTTAACGTGCCCGGTATAATGACAATAGGCTGGCTCCCTATTGCATTGGGACCAAGATACATAGGCAAAATGTGGGTGCACAGCAGTACACCTCTGTCATTTCTTTCAGATGTGATAATATGGGTACCTACTCAAACATTACAACTTACCTATGGAATTTCAGCACCTGAAAACGGAGATGTAATATGAAACTCCTTTTAAGGTAATTTTAGTCCTTCCTCACCTACATATATGTCATTAACAAAATAAATCATGTCAAAATAGGTACTTACTGCTTATGACTCAAATATGATTTGCACATAATCTGTGAGGTATTTTATTCACGGAAATTAATCAAAAGATTGGGTACCTATATGGTAGTATGAGCATATGAATGTCGTTTGTTAGGGATATATTATCATTAAGCACCTAACTGAAAATGGCACATTAATTTAGTACCTATTAAATATCAAATATGTATAAACATACCTAGTCCAAACCAGGGATGTTACGGAGCTTCGATTCCGACTCCGCTAAGTCGGAACTTCCTATTATTATTACACCTTCGATTCCGACTTTGGCTCCGAAAGTTTAAATTGTAGGTTTTAATCGGAGGTCGAAGCATAACATTTCATTTAATTTCTTGTTTATTTGGAACATGCAATTTTTTTTTCACTGTTTGTGTTTTCTTTTATAATTAAAACTAGCTTTTCCCCGCGACTTCGTCCGCGTAGAAATCGAAAATGGTTCTATTAGGATTTATACACCGACTTCAAAAAGGAGAAGGTTCTCAATTCAACTGACTATAAAATATCAACCTTAGCATCAGCTGATGTCTACTACAGCCCTTTTAACGTCCCACAACTGGGCACGGGCCTCCCCTCAATGCGAGGGGGATTTCTATAAAATATTAATATTATCATCAGCAGATTTCTATAAAATATCAAAGTCAAATCATTTATTTTGTATAGGCCTCTGGGGGCACTTACAAATTGTCAAGTTTATATTTTTTTTCTTATATACTACTATACTACCACCGGATCGAAACGCGACCTCAGCTTAGAAGATCCGGCAAGAAACTCAGTGGGCTGATATTTTTTTTTAAATCGCCGATGCCATCATCTATGCCTATGCTTACGAGCATGCTCATGACTAAAACATATCAACATTTCCATCAGCCGAAGTCTATATAATCAGGCGATGTGAAAAAAATTAACCACGGCCCGCAACGACCTTGTTCAACGTCATAACATAGCTTACGACGGAAAGCTGACTGCATAATAATTTGTTTTCCTTATAACCGTCATAAATCGAATAACTCTACGTAACAGTTTCGTCACCGTGAATACCTAACGCGCCAGTTCAAATTATCCAATAATTATTGTAATTAATTGTACCTACATTATAGAAAAGAGTACGTGACATTTTACACGCCACACTCATAATGCCACGCGCCTACGGTTTACCTGCGGTGACGCATATGACGTAAAAAATGGTAGGTAGTACCGTTGTTGACTGTGACGATTCGTTCCCATTACCTGTGATGCTGTTGAATAAATATACAGACAACATACTCATCGTATGATCCCAAACCAAGCTTGTACCATGGCTACCGTACAATGGACTGGGGTGATCTCAGTTACAAACATTAAGCCTAGCATGACCGTGTAACATAAGCTTTATCTCTTTCATCTGTCAGATTCGTCGAGAAAATGTCGTCACACCGAGCCATGTCCAGTACAAAAAGTTCAATGTGACGTCATTTTCTCGACAAATCTGACAGTTGAAAGGGATAAAACTTATGCCGCGTTAAGCTTACAGTAGACGCAAATTTCGAAAAAGCCATTTCTGAAATTTGGCTATAGTGGGAATCGAACCCACATCCAGTTCAGTGAGTCGAGTGGTCTACGCCGAAACCAGTACCTAGACCAAGGCGTCATCATACCTACTTACTACTACTATAGCCCTTTAACTGCTGGGCACGGGCCTTCCTTCAATGCGAGGAGGATTCAGGCCATAATCCAACACGCTGGCCCGGTGTGGCTTGGCAGGCTTCACACATCTATCAAGAACTAATTAAGTTCCCTCAGACGTATAAGTTTCCTCACGATTTTTTCCTTCACCGTTTCACAGCGATAATCTCGGATGAAAATAAGATTCGCACATAAAACCCAGAGCTGCGAGCCGGGGCTTGAACCTGCACACTTTGTTTGCAAGGCGTACGTTCGACCACTCGACTACCAGTGAATTATAACTACCTAATTAGCAATAATATGCATACAGTTTATCTATTTCATTAGAAGGTAAATTCAAATTCGCATAACTTTATCTGCATGGGTTTTGTGGCATGGCATGACATCAGTATTCAACGCATTCTTTCAAGTATCTACGGCGTTTCAAAGTCCACCATGCGGTGAGGTCACTGACACTTGATGATTACAATATGTGTTTAAAATCCATAGACTAAATCAATGACATCATGACAGGTATCAAATTCCTTCCATGGTAGCATATCACTATGGAGGGTAGAGTTAAGGAGAGTCACCTGTGTATTGAAAAAGTGTCCGTCTAAATGCATTAAATAAAGGTGGCGCCACATTCTCATCAGGTGGCATTATTTTGTCAATTTTGACAATGATAATATTTTTTTTATCTACAATTGCTATATTCATACCATACCCTTTGTCTACACCAGCGCGATTGTTGAAGGTATTTGAACTGTTATTTATAGCATATAGCTGGACACTTTTTCAACTTTTCTCCCATATGAGATGACTCTCCTTAACTCTACCCTCCACACATATCACAAATTATTTTGTTAATTTCGTCATCTCATGCCATTTTGAATAATGGTTACCCATCACTTGCTGAACGATGTAGGCAAACATCGTGAGGAAACCTGCACGTGTATAGAAAGGCATGTGTAGTTCACTAACACGCACTGGGCCAGCGTGGTGGACTATAGCCCAAATGTTCCTTGAATTGGGAAGGGAACGTGCCCGGTATAATGGCAATAGGCTCGCCCTTATTGCATTAGGAACATTCACATTGTTTCAATAAGGGCTTCAATAAAACAACCAGTGTTGGGGGACATAATATTTTAATCTTCACCATTTTTATTAATTAATACAATACACATTCTCTTCTTAACTTATATTTTAGTAAATCGGAAGTCTATAGTGCATTATGTCAGTGGAAATTACTGAAAAGAAAAATGCTTGAAAGAGGCCTGCATTATTTGCGCGAGTCTCTTGCCTTTCCTTTGAAAATGTACTCTGTGCAAGAAAAATAAATAAAGATACCTATAAATAAAGATTAAATATCTGTGGCGCGAGCACGGGACTTATTTGCTCTCGTTTATAAGTTGCAAGCGAACCGACTTACAACGCGTGCTTCATTTATTATTTACCGGGATTCCATCCGACCTTTTTATAACCTTTTATTATTAGGTACAAAACATTTTTGTAATGAAAAATAACGATGTTAATTGTTTGAAACGGAAATTGTTTTTTTTATGAATTTCGAGAGTTCTGTTATGTTAGGGCCGCCCGATTTGATAAATCCTGCGAATAATTCCTTGTCAGTCGAAAACAGTAGGTAATTATGTGAATGACTAGCTGTGCCCTCGACTTCCTCCGCTATCATTTTTATAAACAAAAATTGCCTTAGTTACTCCTTGTAACATTAGTTATCTACCAGTGATAGTATGTCAAAATCGGTCTAGCCGTTCCGGAGATTACCTCAAACAAACAGACGGACAAAAAATTTAAATTTCGTTTTCGATCTAGGTATCGTATATACTTTAATGAAAAGCTGTTATTTTGTCATTACAAACGAACACTTCAATTTCATTTATTTGTATAGATCTGATAATATTATCAATGAATTAAGTTCAATGATATTCTAGTAAACAGATATGTTATACACGCACAAAACAACCGAAAAAAGTGTTCCGCGTAACAGCGGCAGCACACATACACACTTTTCATTAATATTACATTTCACATCACGTAGAAATGTCCAAAAGAGATGGCTTGATAAAACCAACGAGAAAAAAAGATATATCCATCCAGTGTTGTCACTTGCGCTTCTATGTGATGTAACATTCATCTGTCAATTAGTCCTAATTAGGACGTATTCGAGTCTTCACTTTTGCGCGCTCATAACATATCTGGTTTAGTAGAAAATATCATTATTCCATATTGGTCCAATGCTTTCGACGCACACAAAACCATTCGCGGGTTATAAGACACAGGAAAAAACAATACAACGCTTGTAAAATGGACTGGGGACGATCCCAGTTATAACTAGGGCAAATTGTGGAAAGGCCATTTACGAAAATAGCGGCTCACGGGACTCGAACCCGCTACCATCTAGTGCAGTGAGCTATTAACAAGGTATAATGTGGATATTCGAATAAAAACACAATGATATTCGTGTCCATTCTATTGCACACAAACTATATACGAAAGTATTAAAAATATAGCCGTCTCGCTTACACGACTGAGGTGAGAAGGACAGCATTACGCTTAGTTTGGTGTAAGAAAAACCGACAATAATGTCATTTATACCAATACATAAGGTACACAATTAAAAAAACAATAATCGAGACGCCTAAATTCGTGACATTTTTAGTTTTCACCGGCGATCGAGGAAGTTTAAAACGGAGTTACTAGTGGGAACTGAGTGGTCGAACGCACGCCTTGCAATAAAGTGTGCAGGTTCAAACCTCGGTTCGCACCTCTGGGTTTATGTGCGAATCTCATTTTCATCCGAGATTACCACTTGCTATGAAACGGTGAAGGAAAACATCGCAAGGAAACCTGCACGGCTATTGAAAGGCGTGTAAAATTCACCAACCCGCACTGGACCCTCCCTCGTATTGAGGGAGGATGTGCCTGGTATAATGGCACTAGGCGAAGGGTGTGCGGACTGCAGTGCAGTGCACTGTTCGGGGAATACAGGCGTGATGATGATGTATTTTTTTTGTAATGTTAAGTAATTTCCACTGACATTGAATACACAGAGGGAGTTACATTAATTCGGTGACATACAAATGGACGTCCGTACATTATTACTAAACAGATATGTAAGAACATCTACAACTAGGATCTATAAACACACTTAATTACTAAAATTATTTATTACCCAGCGCTCAGTACTGCTCGATGCAAAATATAGATGGAAAAATGTTCTAAGCCCTGGACCCGTAGGGGCGTCAAGACGGACGCGTCTTATTATGTGCTAATACCAAAACGCGCTTGCAAAGTTTGATATTCTTTTGGTACAAGCTATGTAACCACGCGTCATCGATGATGTGTCATTGAAAAATGAGCCTTATCTACAAACTAATACAGTCCGTTTGGGTATGGTCAAATTTTGCGCGAATTTTGTCACGCCCACGGACCAAGGGCTTTACGTTAAAAAATAACGAGCACTCATCTAAGATATATATAAAAAATCTATGTTTTTTTTTTATTAAAATAACAAAATAGCCTCAGCAATTACTAGCTATGTCCGCTACAGTATTGATCTATAAAAAATGCTTTATATATTAATAATATATGAACATTAACGATATAATATATTTATAATATGTATGCAAGGATATCAGATAATTAAGACGTGTGGTTCCCTAAATGCGACTTTTGTTGAAACTAATGAAATTGGTAAAAAGAAAAAAAAATACTACACAGTGTGTTATAAAAAAAAAAAAGAACGGCCAATAGACAACATAATAAAACGTAGGAACATTAAACTAGTAAGATTCGTATTTCATGATTTAATAGCATTTACTATACATTGACAATGTTAACTTTGTTTAATTATGAGTTATATATTTAAATAGAAGGGTAAAAAGTGAAGTGACAAACGCCATGTTGAGCGATATTAAGTTATACAGGGTGTCTCAGAAGTCCGAAATAATACTTTGGGTACACACGCGGTAGCACATATGTGGATGCTTAGTGAAGACAGTTTATACCTAACTATCATAGTAACTGAGTTATAGACCTTTGAATATTTGTCACAAGTATCGTGTTCTGGCCTTTGGGTACATCCATAACCCAATTCAGCAGTGTAATCTACACATATGAGGGGCGACTACCAATATTCACAAAACAGAACATTAAAATTTTACATAGGTCTCGAGATATAACGAGTTATAGAAATAAACGTCGAAAAAAAGTTGGAAAAACATGGTCGAATTTCGATCAAATTTCTATACCATTCAGTTGTATACCCGATACTGTTTCAAACGTCAAAGTATTCTTTCGGACTTCTGAAACACCCTGTATACAGGGTGTTTCAGAAGTCCGAAATAAAACTTTGACGTTGGCATCAGTATCGGGTATACAACTGAATGGTATAAAAATTTGATTGAAATTCGACCATGTTTTTCCAACTTTTTTTTTGTCGTCAAATTCTATAACTCGTAATATCTCAAGTTCTATGTACAATTTTCATGTTCTATTATGTGAATATTGGTAATCGCCCCTTACGCGAGAAGTATACATTGCTAATTAAGGTTATGGGTCAACCCAAAGGCCAGAACACGATATCTGTGACAAATAATCAAAGGTCTATAGCTCAGAAACTATGATAGTTGGGCATAAACTGTCTTCACTAAGCATCCACATATGTGCTACCGTATATGTCCCCTAAGTATTATTTCGGACTTCTGATACACCCGGTATATCGTTGGAATCAGCGAAATTTTCTCAATCTTATGCGCTGGATTTCGTGCAGTCACCAAAATGGCGGCTGGGTTAATTCGCCTTTTAAACGTTGATATTATGAAAATACAGAACAACAGCATGTGTTGTGTAGTGTGTTATCAGGATAGATACAATCTATTCTCTAATGTCATCTATGTCTGATCTCGCTATCACGTATTTAGGGAACCGAACTTTCTCTACTCCATTCAAATTACAAGATATGTTTATTAGTGTAAATGTCTCGAAGAATTCACAGTATACTACAAAGATGTTTGAGATATCGACAAATTGGGATTAAGCCTAGCACGCTGGAGCGTCCACCCTCTCGCGTCAAATTCTTTTCCATACAAAAACAAACTATATTGCCACAAAGAAAAAAACTGAGCCGTCGCGGGACGCCTGGCAGATGTGAAACATAAAACATAAACGTCGTAGCGGCGTGTGAGCGGAGTCGGCCGTTGGGCGGAGTCTAAGCGGCGAAAAGAACCGAGGAGCCACGGAGCCGAGGAGTACGAAGCGTGGCCGCATTTAAAACTATACTTTATGCATTAAGTAATAAGGTTGATTTCATTTTGTTGTGGCAAAGCGTCGGCAAAATCAGATAAACGCCAAAATCGCCAAAAATCAGGTAAACCTGTTTTTTGGCGTGGCAAGATGTTTCACATCAAAAGCGTCTTTTATTAGAAAACATTATTTGAATTTAAAAAAAAAACAATTTAAACTGCATTCATAGATATTTAAATAAATACATGGTTGAACCGGGAATCGAACCCGTTACACGACAAAAATAATCACCCGTAGCTTTATCAGATTTTATGCAGTTTAAATTGTTTTTTTTTTAATTTAAATAATGTCTTCTTTCAGTAAAATGTTCCATTTACAATATTCAAGGTACTTTCCCTCCATGTGGCACATACGTGTGACGCCCTGTATACTACCCATTGACACAGAGTTCGTTTTGATATTGGCAAATATTTAGACGCACGAGCTTTGACGCCCAGTGTGCTGTATACATTTTCATTATCAATCGTTTGACGCACACGTCACCTATTGACGTATTTTTTTTAACTTCTCACACCTCGCTACACGGCGCCATCGGCAATGGCAACTCTCGTTGCCGCCAATATGAGTAGTCAATCAAAAAATTACACCTCGTTTATTCCATACAAGTTAATCCTATCAAATTTTTTTTTGTATGAAACTTTTTTTAAATCTAACGGAGATTTAAAAAAAGTTTCATACAAAAAAAAACGTATTTAAATATTGTTTTTATAACACAATGGATGGATATTATTTCCAATTAGAAGCTAATCATTTTGTGTTACAAACAGGCAGGTCGCTGCAAAGAAACCATGGTCGCTTTTTATAATTGACGATATTTAAATACATCATCACGCCTGTATTCCCCGAAGGGGTAGGCAGAGGTGCACTGCAGTGCGCCCACACTTCGCCGATGTATTTTGGTCCGAATGTAATAGGGGGCGAGCCTATTGCCATTATACCGGGCACACAGGTTTCCTCACGATGTTTTCCGTCACCGTTTCTTAGCAAGTGATAATCTCAGATGAAAATGAGATTCGCACATGGAACCCAGAGGTGCGAGCCGGGATAGAACCTGCGCACTTTGATTGCAAAGCGTGCGTTCGACCACTCGGCTACCACTGCTTTAAAGGAACATCTCCCATAACATCTGTCTTGTAGATTTTTCACAATATCGACGGGTGAAAGGCATTTGATTTGGGGGACATTTTTTTTAACTTTAGGTAGGTACAGGCGAGTATACTCGTTCGACGCAGAAAAATTCGCTGATTCCAAATATGTATATACCTAGGTAAATATCACCCAGAGTGTCCTTTCACCTCTCGATATGACTTTCGATTCTTGACAGTTAGCACAGATATGTCAAGAATTAACAGTATTGAATCAAGAATACTTTAAGAAGCAGTGGTAAGGCCCTTGATGTACCGTGGATATAAAACTTCATTAACGATCAAATCATATCGAGGGGAGAAAGGTTACAAATAACCTTTCTCCCCTCGATATAATTTTTGACTAAGTTTTGACTTAAGCGACACTTTTGGGCTATATTTACTTATACAGGGTGTTTCAGATGCCCGAAATGATATTTTGGGTACATATACGGTAGAGCCCATATGTAAATGCTTAGTAAAGACAGATTATACCTAACCATCATAGTTTCTGAGTTATAGACCTTTGAATATTTGTCACAGGTATCGTGTTCTGGCCTTTGGGTACATCCATAACCCTAGCACTCATGAGGGGTGGCTACCAATATTCACAAAACAGAACATGAAAATTTAACATAGGACTTGAGATATCGCAAGTTATAGAAATTGACGACGAAAAAATTGTTGAAAAAACACGGTCGAGTTCCGATCAAATTTTTGTACCATTCAGTTGTATACCCGATATTTCGGACATTATTTCGGACTTCTGAAACACCCTGTAAACATATTTGTAATCAGCGATTTTATCTGCGTCGAATGAGTATCCTCTCCTGTAAAAGATGTCGTTTAAGTAAATAGCCTTTTACCCCTCGATATAATACGGACGAAATCAAATTGCGGAACTACGCATTCTGCATTCACTATTATCCCAAACGGGTGTCGTAGGTATATGTCATGACGTTCCAATGGCGTCACCGTCATGCCAGCGTCAATTGTTGTCAAAGATAATTTCAAAACGTCACCAAACACAAATTTACTCGTGCAGTCGCTTTCGTTACTAATGCCTTTAAAATAAACCATATTCTCATTACCATAAATTTGAACGATCTGAATTGATATATTTGTAGATGTTACTATTTTTAGGAAATAACATTCATGTAGGTACCTACAGCCGTATAACTCTCATACCGCAAATGACGATACAATAGTGTTGTTCTGTCGCCCTTGTCATAATCATTGATACCGCATTCATGACAGTCATTTAACATGACATCACTACGACGAAAATTAAAACCATGGAGATATGATAACGGAAATGGCATTTCGAGCCCGGGCTGCGGTAATCTTTCTGGTTTATCTGACTCCGCCATTGTTGTTTTCCCATATAGTTGCCGTATACTACAGGTACATGAGATAACAACAATGGCGGTAGAATCGCCGCAGAGCTATACGATGAGTGGAGTCGTTATGGGTACTCTAGATACTCTATGATTAAAACAATTTTGACACCATTGACACTTCATGTAGGTATGCAGCGAAGCACATTAAATGTTGTCTGCTATGTGCGAGAATAAGTCTTATTACACGGTTTATGTCGCATCGGAGGGTATCTCGCTCGCTCACTATTGTAAAGTCATAACTAAGATAGAGACCAAACTGAAATAGCACACATTTTGTCGTCATATCTGTCTGTGTAGGCTCAGTATGACCCCGTAGACATAATTCTATCTCTTCTACCCGTCAGATTTGTCGAATAAATGACGTTACATCCAGCTATGTCTAGTAGAAAAAGTTTTAAGAACATAAAACAAAAGTTCTGGTCGCAAGACACTGTCCGTTTCCTACAAACAAACCAAAATTCGAATTGAGAACAACCTACATATTGAAGTCGGTTGAAAATTTTCTCGCATTTCCAATGTCATTTTGTTGAAGAATGAACTTTCTCTACGATTTAATACAGTTCGTTTTGGTATTGAAAAACAAATCGATGCGCGCGTCTGAACGCTCCAGTACGCTTAGCATATGACCGTGTAGATATAAGTTTTTATCTCTTTCAACTGTCAGATTTGTCGAGAAAATGACGACACACCGAGCCATGTCCAGTACCAAAAGCTCAAAGTGACGTCATTTCTCGAGAAATCTGACAGTTGAAACAGACAAATGTCTACGCGCTCATATTAAGCGTACACTGCGCGGGAAGCTTGTCTCGACATGACAAACTTGTCGATATATCAAGTTCAAGTAATTGACGTTGTTATTTGTTAATCAGAAAGTAATACCAAATAAACTAACTAACTAACTACAGCCCTTTTTTAACGTCCCACTGCTGAGCACGGGCCTCCCCTCAATTTGAGGAGGATTTCAGGCCATAGTCCACCACGCTGGCCCAGTGCGGGTTGGCAGACTTCACACATCTATCGAGAACTAGTCAGGTTCTCTCAGACGTGCAGGTTTCCTCACGATGTTTTCCTTCGCCGTTTTATAGCAAGTGGTAATCTTGGATGTAAATGAGATTCGCACATGAAACCCAGAGCCGGGGTTTGAACCTGCACACTTTGATTTGCAAAGCGTGCGTTCGACCACTCGGGTACCACTGCTTATCAAATAAATCGGCTATCAAATAAAGTATTGTTTAAATTCAGGCTATTAACCGATACGTGTCGGTAAATTTCAATGATATCCGACCATTAGCTGACGCCCTACCTACCAATAAAAAACAAAATATTTCAAATATATTTCCTAGAAGCCAACTGACGTTACTATACTTCATACGACAAACTCTCAACTCTACAATTAGTAACGTAAGGTAGATATTTGTAAGTACAGATAATAGGTAATGAAAGTTTAAGGAAACAAGTGCCTATATGTTTTATCAAATTCAGTAAAAATACCGCAATATATATGAATGATATCACTATGCATGGGTCAGTTGTGGTGAGTGATACACTCATGTATTTCCTGTGTGGAGCTTAGTTGACAGGGTTCCGTTTACAGAGCTGTCTTAAGCATATTCGGCGCGAAACAGACAAAATCTATAATTAAGAGTCAAATATTGAAAAACCGGCCAAGTGCGAGCAAAGAAATCACATCTGTTCTATGGGAGCCCACTTAAATATTTATTTTATTCAGTATTTTAGTATTTGTTGTTATAGCGGCAACAGAAATGACATAATCTGTGAAAATTTCAACTGTCTAACTATCACGGTTCATGAGATACAGCCTGGTGACAGACGGACGGACAGCGAAGTCTTATCAATAGGGTTCCCATTTTACCCTTTGGATACGGCACCCTAAAAACTAACGGTAAAACAAAAGTTGCTGAGGCTCTAGTTACCTTGTCGCCAAGTGAAAACCGGAAAACTTGACCAGCAAGCCATAAAATACTTTGATTCACTGAAAACGCAATTCCGCGGTTAATTATAAACTGTAAACACAAGAGTTGCATCAATGGGAATTCGTTACGATTGTTTTTGTTTGTCAATGACGAGATGTAAATACCTACATTACATACACAACTCATTGCTGTTGCCGTGAACGGAACAAACTTCCTCATAATCTCTATACAAATAAATAAAATTGGAGTGTCTGTTTGTAATATCAAAATAACACTTTTTTACCAAATGCGTATGAAAGTATATACGATACCTATAACGAAAACGCAATTTTTTTTTTTTTTGTCTGTCTGTCTGTCTGTTTGTTTGAGATAAACTTCTAAACGGCTGAACCGATTTCAATGGGACTTTCACTGACAGATAGCTGACGTTCCAAGGCGTAACTTAGGCTACTTTAATTTTAGAAAAAGAATTAAGGTTCCGCGGGAAAAACATAATACCCATATTTCCGGGTAATCTCCCTAAAGTCCACGCGGGCGAAGTCGCGGGCACAGCTAGTCTATAATATAAAAATTAATGTTATTTTTTTTTTTAAAACAAGCTTTTATTTAATTGCCCTCAGTTTTCGTGTTCTCCTCAGCAAGCCCTTTTATTTGATACCCATACTGTGTTAGTGCAGAAAAAATTACCATTCCGCCATCTTGGATGATCCGCCATATTGGAATTAGAATGACGTCACATAGCTGAGCATGCATTGTCATCCAAAATAAGCGTGTATACCAAATTTCAGTTCAATCGGTTAAAGATAACTGATTTAAAATTCAGTTGCAAGATTCCACCCGGACATACATTGCAAGATAATATAAAGCTTGTAAAAATGAATAGCTGAATGTGTTGCTAAGCGCAAATCTCGAGAGCAGCTGAACCGATTTAGCTAATTCTTTTTTTAGAATATTCCTTGAAGTACGAGGATAGTTCTTACGGAGAGAAAAAATTAAAATATTTACAATAAAAAAGTCTAAAAACTACACTTTTCTATACTCCCATACAAAAGATTCGTAATAATACTTACAAGTCAATTTGAACTTTAATATCATATGATAAAGTTTAAGTGTTAGTGGAGAGGGAGTTCCGGGCAGGAAAAACTATTGAGTGACGTTAGTATCGTATGTCAATATTTATATAGTGGGTACTTATATATTTATATATGTTTTTTTGTATGTAACGAATTAACTTCAAAACTACTGGACCGATTTCAAAAAATCTTTTGCCTTTAGAAAACTACGTTATCACTGAGTAACATAGGTTATATTAGAAACCCGTGCGAAGGCGGGACGGGCCGCTAGTAGTATAATATAAATTGAGCTAAATAAATATTACCAGTGGTGTCAGCATGCATGTCAAGACAAGACCTCTGTCACGGATTGGCTCGGTCGCTCTCTGTCTGATTCCATACGAGAGAAAGAGATATATTCCACATATTCTGTGACATAAGTCACAACTACAGATAACACATACTCATCGTATGATCCCAAACTAAGCAGAACTTGTATTAAGTATCATACAATGGCCAGGAGCACGATTTGGGTTTGATAGACATCAATCTCTATCTATATCTATACAAATAAATAAAATTGGAGTGTCTGTTTGTAATATCAAAATAACACTTTTTTACCAAATGCGTATGAAAGTATATACGATACCTATAACGAAAACGCAATATAATTTTTTTTTGTCTGTCTGTCTGTTTGTTTGAGGTAAACTTCTAAACGGCTGAACCGATTTCAATGGGGCTTTCACTGACAGATAGCTGACGTTCCAAGGCGTAACTTAGGCTACTTTTAAAAGCATTAGTGTTCCGCGGGAAAAACATAATACCCATATTTCCGGGTAATCTCCCTAAAGTCCACGCGGGCGAAGTCGCGGGCACAGCTAGTTAGAGATAAATGTCGAAAAGAAACGTCAAATTGGTCGTATTTTAACCGACTTCAAAAAGGAGGAGGTTCTCAATTCGACCCGTATGGTTTTTTTTCTTTTATGTATTTTACATACATATTTTTGTAAATACATCGGCGAAGTGTGGGCGCACTACAGTGCACCTCTGCCTACCTCCTTCGGGGAATACCGGCGTGATGATGTATTATTATTATTATTCTACCGCATATCTCCGGCGTCTGTCGACCGTTTTCGAAAACTTTTTCGACGTTTGCTAGGGAACTCTTCAAGGGTGACTTTTTGGGCTGTTGTAAGGTATTATTTGCATATTTTCAAAGATTATTGACACTAAAAATTTTGAAAAAGTAAATTCTTTTTCACAAAAAACAAAACCCGACTTCAAAAACCTAAGTGCCCTCAAGTGCTACAAATAACCTTCCAATTAATTTCATTACATTTGGAGTCGGTGCCAATTCATGTATGTATTTGCCTGCTCTGACGTAGCGTAGATTGAAAAATTAAATTATTAAACGACTGCTCGTTTGCCTCCCTATCTCATAAAAAAAAAAAAAAAGATTGGCACCTACACCAAATGTAATGTAATGAATTGTAAGGTTATTTGTAGCATTTTGTGCACCTAGGGTTATGAAGTCGGTTTTTGTTTTTTAGTTTTTTTTTTTATAATAAACTATCTAATAGTCTATCAAACGAAAATCGGGCCCCAGCCCCAGTTTCCCCAGACTTTCGTGAGATCTAATATCATTTTTAGGGTTCCGTACCCAAAGGGTAAAACGGGAACCCTATTACTAAGACTTCGCTGTCCGTCCGTCCGTCCGTCCGTCTGTCACCAGGCTGTATCTCATGAACCGTGATAGTTAGAGAGCTGAAATTTTCACAGATGATGTATTTCAGTTGCCGCTATAACAATAAATACTAAAAAATAGAATAACATAAATATTGAAGGGGGCTCCCATACAACAAACGTGATTTTTTTGCCGTTTTTATAAATAATGGTACGGAACTCTTCGTGCGCGAGTCCGACTCGTACTTGGCCGGTTTTTTTTACAGCATTCGGTTTTATACCCGAGACTCATGCAAGCGGTCAAGTATTATTACGGACTTCTAAAACACCCTGTATAGCGGGCCTCGAGGATTTACAATTACCGTGAAACGGCGTGAGAGACATGCGAATTTCCTATTACGTCAGTGAATACCAACGCCATGTTCACCGCAACGAACATTTTACCCGCTAAATAATGATTACTGAGAAACTACTGATACTGATATTACTGATACTCGATGTTTACGCAACTGATTGAATCAATCAAGCCCTCGGCACATTGGGGCGTCAATGTTCGCGCGTCTAAACAATTCGCCAATACAAAAACGAACCCTGTGTACATGGGCATAAAGATTAAATTTATCTCGTAAAAGCCACGGACTCGTAAATTCGCTCGCACTGTCAGTGTAATTTCGTTGCAGAATGAACTTTTTCTGTGTGTCAATAGAGTTCCTTTTGCTATGACAAAAAAATACTGAGCCGTCTCGAGACGCCTGGCAGATGTAACACATAAAACATAAACGTCGTAGCGGCGAATGAGCGGAGTCAGCCGGTGGGCGGAGTCTAAGCGGCGGAAAGTACCAAGGAGCCGAGGAGTACGAAGCGTGACCGCATTTAAAACTATACTTTATGCATTAAGTAATGAGGTTGATTTCATTTTGTTGTGGCGAAGCGTCGGCAAATCTCGCCACGCCAAAAATCAGGTTTACCCCTCGCCTACAGATGTTTCACATCAAAATTACGCACGACCATAGACACCGCAGTTTGCGGGAGGCGTTATCGTTAATGCATCATAGCGGCGTAAAGCCCCGTTACCTAATACAGACATATTAAAATAAATGAGAGTGGATTACGTACGGGACGTATGGGAAGTCCGAAATAATATCGACGGGTAAACGGCAAAGTGACTTAAGCGACATGTTGGGTAGAGTTATTAATTACAGAGTGTTTCAGAATTCCGAAATACTTGATGAACAGTTTAGGCGCTACGGGGGAACATACAAACAAACAAACACAAAAAAAAACTGCTAAAATCACAACCCTTCCTTTTGGCTTCACCGTAGTCGGGTAAAACATAACTATTGATTGAATGGAGAAC
Source organism: Ptilodon capucinus (assembly GCA_914767695.1). NCBI lineage: Eukaryota > Metazoa > Arthropoda > Insecta > Lepidoptera > Notodontidae > Ptilodon > Ptilodon capucinus. The sequence goes on along the minus strand of OU611830.1, from coordinate 2,029,585 downwards.
CTACATTTTTTTAAGTTGGTTAATCGATATACCTAATCGGTGAAGGTAGAATGGGTTTTTTGTCTTCTTTTAGAAATGACTGGACAAATACGGATGGAATTTACACTAGTGGCAGTTTCCAATTTGTCATACATATTATTATATTTAGTATTTAAAGCTCCGTGTAGCAGTAGCAATGGTAGCCGAGTGGCACGCCTTGCAATCAGAGTGTGCAGCAGGTTCAAACCCCGGCTCGCACCTCTGGGTTTATGTGCGAATCTCATTTTCATCCGAGATTATCACTTGCTATGAAACGGTGAAGGAAAACATCGTGAGGAAACCTGCACGTCTGAGGGAACTTGACTAGTTCTCGATATATGTGTGAAGTCTGCCAACCCGCACTGGGCCAGCGTGGTGGACTATGGCCTGACTCCGCCTTGCATTGAGGGGAGGCCCGTGCCCAGCAGTGGGACGTTAAAAGGGCTGTAGTAGTAGTAAAGCTCCGGGCACTATGGAGTCAAGAGGCGCTTTGAAATTTTATTCTTGCCAATACTGCGACAAATTTCGCTAACAGCCTTTTGCGGAAATTTGCTCTAGTCTGGGTATCACTGGGATCGCCCCCAGTCCATTGTATGGTATCTATAGTACGAGCTACGTTTAGTTTGGGATCATACGATGAGTATGTGTTGGCGATATTTTATTAAGGAACTGAATGTCGGAATAGGCAGAAACGGAACTAATATTGTTATTATGTTTATTAAAAAAACTTTTTAAAAACAAGCTTTTATTTAATTGCCCTTAGTTTTCGTGTTCTCCTCAGCAAGCCCTTTCATTTGATACCCATACTGCGGTAGTGCAGAAAAAATAACTATTCCGCCATCTTGGATGATCCGCCATATTAGAATTAGAATGTCGTCACTTAGCTAAGCATGCATTGTCATCCAAAATAAGCGTGTATACCAAATTTCAGCTCAATCGGTTAAAGATAACTGATTTAAAATTCAGTTGCAAGATTCCACCCGGACATACATACATTGCAAGTTAATATAAAGCTTGTAAAAAAAGCCGCGTCGTGTGGTCCATGTTTGATTTTTTTCCTATTTTTATTAAGGAGTTATGAATTTTGGAAATAGGATTGTCTGCTCTGATGTAAAATCCTTATTCGCAAAAAGCACCCATGGAGTTTCTCGCCCATTCTTCTCCATAGGAAATGCATTCCGAATGGGTGGTAGAGATACTATTATTATTATTTATTGACGAATCATATGTTCCCGTATTGGTTTGCATTAATAAAAAAAATCAAATGCTGTATTGGATACTTCTAGATACGAAATTTCCGCTTTGTGTCGTCGATATATTAAAATGAATTCCCATTTCCCTTGGTCCATAACTTGAGAACGACTTTACCGATTTCAATCATCTTTTATTTTGCCTAAAGTTTTCCAATACTTTGTAGAAGGTTCTTACCGCCGAATATTATCGAGGGGTGAAAGGCAATTCGACTTAAGTGACATTTTTTCAACTTTACACGAGAGCATACTCATTCGACGCAGAAAAAGTAGCCGATTCCATATATGTATTTAAGTTAATATCGTCCAAAAGTGTCGCTTGAGTCAAATGGCCTTCGAACTTTCGATATGAAAATAATTAGTGTTCCTGAATGTCGAGCGTACCAGGTCGCGAGCTCTGCTAGTTAAAATACATATAAAAAACACAAAAAAATCTACCTATGTCCGTTATAGAACAAACCGGTCTCATTAGAGAGGCAATAATGCGAAGACGGTTTTAGACCACTACAATAGACAATTATTTTTTTTAGCGTAAACGCTAGGTATACGCTATGTTAAAGATATGATTAACGTATCTTGGGTGCCGATCGATCGTTACAATGTTTGTTCCGGCGTAGTGTTGCGCCGCGTTTGATTTGTTCCATTAGTGATGTGTGACACACTCGTGGGTCGGGCTGGAACAAAACAAGAGCAAAATTTAAATTTCCATCACCACGCTTGAATTTATGAATTTTTTTTTTTTTTAAATAACGATAATAAAATAAATTAAGTATTTATTATATTTATCTTTTAGTTCCATTTCGTTAATGACGAATAATAAATATATTGACTATCAAAAATACAGTGGAATCCGTTTATAATGACATCGAAGGGAAATGACAAACATGTCATATTAAGCGGACGTCATATAAATAATAATAATATAATAATATAAAGCATTTTATAGAAAATGAACACTTCCTGTTTTTGTAAGGTACATAATTATTTTAATAGAGAGAAACACAGCATATTGAATAAAAAATATACGTGCATACTGTGTGTTTTGCGTAATGTTTGTGTGAGAAAGAAATAATGAATGAGTAAGTGCCTATCGAATGAGTGAGTGATGAGTTATAGTTGAGAAATGTGCGTGAGTTTCGTTTTGAAAGAGTGAGGGGAACGAATGATTGAGTGGTAGATAGAGAGAGAGAATGAGTGTTTAGTGAACGAGGGTTTAGTGAAGGATTTTTGAGGGGAGTTTTGAGTATGTTTGTGAGTAAGAGTGAGTATGCGTTTGTGTAGCATGTGTTAAGTGAGTGAGTGAGTTATCAAGTGAGTGAGTGAGTTGTCGAGTGAGTGTGTACCTGTGCGTGAGCGTTAATGATGTCCCGCACGGAGCCGGCGCGCGGCGAGTCCAGATGCCGGCGCTGCTGCTGCTGGATGGTGGCGGACAACTTGTCCAGGAACGCTGGCTGGACAGCGGCCGGCAACACACCTTCAACAACAACGTACACCATTAAATGAAGGTTACATTACAGGCAAATAACAGGGAATGTACTAATTAAAGAATTTCGAGAAAACACAATTTGAAAGTTCAACTCTTCTAACAATTCTATAGTTTGGCCATAAACAAAACTGCATTTTTGGCCCCATCTGTTAATTTTTTTAAAATTCTAATGATTAGAATTGAAAATAGATGTGTGTTGATCACAAAATATGATTCTATTAAAAAAATGTGACATTCCCTGTTATTTGCTTGTTTGCTTGTACCCTACAATTATTATTGTAAGTGAAACATTTTTTCTTGACTGAACGCGGAGAACCCTATTTTTTTTCTAAAATAAAATTAACCTAAGATACTTAGCAGTGGTAACCGAGTGGTCGAACGCACGCCTTGCAATCGAAGTGTGCAGGTTCCAACCCCGGCTCGCACCTCTGGGATTTATGTGTCAATCTCATTTTCATCCGAGATTATCACTTGCTATGAAACGGTGTAGGAAAACATCTTGTGGAAACCTGCACATCTGAGGGAACTTGACTAGTTTCCGATAGATGTGTGAAGTCTGCCAACCCGCACCGGGCCAGCGTGGTGGACTATGGCCCGAATCCCCCTCGCATTGAGGGGAGGCCCGTGCCCAGCAGTCGGACGTTAAAAAGGATGTAGTATAGATGTTACTCTGTGTCAATATACATAATGATTGAATTTATCAAGCTAAAATCCCGTGACCTCACGTGATCGATGTCGTTTCATTGAAAAATATAATTTATCTGTAAGTTAATACAGTTAATTTTGGTACTGGAAAACAAAACTCAATCCATACCCGTGTTCAAATAATTTTTAACACAAAGGAACCAACACTATAACTGTATGACAATAAGGTACCTTTTCCTTTGGGCGACGGGTCGGCCGCCGTGATAGTGGATATAGCTCGTCTCGTTGTACGCGGCGACAACTGCGGTGCGAGTTTAGCGCTCAAACTCGCTATAAGACCACGTTCTAAAACAAACCTTACGCATCAATACATAAAGTTCAAAATGGATTGTCGTACACAGAAGCTTTACATATTAAATTATCTATAATAATAGCAGTGGTAGCCTCGTGGGCAAGAACGCCCGCCTTGAACGTAAGGGGCGCAAGTTCAAATCACAGGCCCGCACCTCTGAGATAATTTTCATGTGCGAATGTCATTTTCATCAATGATTACCACTTGCTGAACGGTGAAGGAAAACATCGTGAGGAAACCTGCACGTCTATAGAAAGGCGTGTGAAATTCACCAACCCGCACTGGGCTAGCGTGGTGGACTATGGCCCAAATCTCCCTCGTATTGAGGGGGAATGTGCCCGGTATTATGGCAATAGGCTCGCCCCCTATTACATTGGGACCAAAATACATCGGCGCATTGCAGTGCACCTCTGCCTACCCCTTCAGGGAATACAGGCGTGATTATGTATGTATTTATTTATACATATGTACGTACGTTCGATGTGATGTCTGTCTGCACTGTGCGAGCGGGCGGCGCTGCTCTTGCGCAGCGCGAGCGGACTGAGCGCGTCGTGGCGCGCCATGCTGTTGAAACCAGCTATTATCTCCGAGGGCTGCGCGTAGATGGCGCTGCGACCGTACTGCCTCTCCTGCTGCATCTTCAACCCTGACCGAGTCGACATTGAAATCAAAATCATATTTAGGCACCCGTACCCAAAGAGTAAAACGGGAACCCTATTACTAAGACTTCGCTGTCCGTCCGTCCGTCCGAGTGGTAGAACGCACGCCTTGCAATCAAAGTGTGCAGGTTCAAACCCCGGCTCGCACCTCTGGGTTTATGTGCGAATCTCATTTACATCCGAAATTATCACTTGCTATGAAACGGTGAAGGAAAACATCGCGAGGAAACCTGCACGTCTGAGGAAACTTGACTAGTTTTCGATAGATGTGTGAAGTCTACCAACCCGCACCGGGCCAGCGTAGTGGACTAAGGCCTGAATCCCCTCGCATTGAGGGGAGGCCCGTGCCCAGCGGTGGGACGTTAAAAGGGCTGTAGTTAGTAGTAGCCTATACACAACGCCCCCATTTTTTTTCTGGGTCTTTTACCGCCCCCCTTTAGGCCTGCAGCGCCCACAAGGGGGCGTTATCGCCCAATTGGGAAAGGTTGGTATAGATAATAATAATTGTTTCATACCAGTCTGTCCGTAATGCGAATCATTCGAGACTCGAGGCCCGAAGCTGGAGAAAGAATTGTTTTCTCCGTAGCTCGGCGTGGACGGGGTCGAGCCGTGCGGAGAACTCTTACTTTCACCGTATATACCACCTGATGACAGAAAAGTCGGCATCAGGTATGTCTATGGTATAATTTTAGAATCGGCATCAGTTGTTGTCTATGGTAACATTAAAGAATCAACTGTTGTCTGTGTTAAAACTGTAGCTGAAGCTGTCAGCTGTTGACTTTGGTATAATTTTAGCATCAGCATCAGCTGTTGTCTATGGTAAAATTTCAGTATCAACTGTTGTCTATGGTATAATTTTAGAATCAGCATCAGCTGTTGTCTATGGTATAATTTTAGAATCGGCATCAGCTGTTGTCTATGGTATAATTTTAGCATTTTCTGCTGTATTTGAATTTGCTGTATTTGTAATAGCTTAAAAATCATCAACTAGGTACTATGTGCATATTCTAGCATCATGTATACTAAAATATTATGATTATGTTGCTATTTTATCCGCTATAATTGTTTGTCTTCAACCCTTAAAAAAATAGTAACACATATAACATACCAGTTTCCCTGTAGATATCCGAATTGACGCTATTATTGTGCATCGTATGCGCATATATGGGGTTCAAGGTCGAGCTGTTCAAGCTGGTGTTGGAGGAGTAGTTGGTGCTGGGCTGGTGGAAGCTGGTCAGGCCGGGCTGGGCCGGCGCGGGCCCGGCGCGCCGCCCGAGGGAGGGAGAGGCCGGCATGTGCTTCAACTCAGTCAGCTGCTTCACCGTCTCCGCAACGTTAATTTGGTGACCTGCTTACAATAATAATATTTTGTTGCCCTGGATATAATTTTTACGTATTCAAGTGCCCAGATTACGAATATATTCATGAAAGTTCTCAATGCGCTCGCATTTTTTTATGATTTTTGCATATATTATATTGTGAACAATTATCGGCTTGTTAAAAATATAATAAGCAGTGGTAGCCGAGTGGTCAAACGCACGCTTTGCAATCAAAGTGCGCAGGTTCTATCCCCGGCTCGCACCTCTGGGTTCCATGTGCGAATCTCATTTTCATCTGAGATTATCACTTGCTAAGAAACGGTGACGGAAAACATCGTGAGGAAACCTGTGTGCCCGGTATAATGGCAATAGGCTCGCCCCCTATTACATTGGGACCAAAATATATCGGCGAAGTGTGGGCGCACTGCAGTGCACCTCTGCCTACCCCTTCGGGGAATACAGGCGTGATGATGATGATGATGATGATGTATAAAAATATAATTTGACTTTCCAGTCATGATTAGGCTTCGGCGCAACTTTTTAAGCATACACACATCACGTGATCCCCACTCTCAGACGCCTTGCTCCACAGGACAGCTGAGATCTCAGTTATTTGACAATATTATATGAAATATATCTGTTATTTTGTTTCTCGTTTTCCGATTTTCGTAATGTAAAATGAAAATAAAGATTTAAAAAAAAAAAAACTTTCAAAATCATTGATAGTTTCATGAATTGTGTGCATAAATAGACCCAAAATCATTTTCATATCTAGGGCAACATCACCACTGTAGACCAGTGCGCAGTGTAATGAATGATCGACTATCTGCACCGACAACTTCAATTAATTATACAATAAGAAACACATCAAATAATCAACATCATCATCATCACGCCCGTATTCCCAGAAGGGGTAGGCAGTGGTGCACTGCAGTGCGCCCACACTTCGCCGATGTATTTTGATCCCAATGTAATAGGGGGCGAGCCTATTGCCATTATACCAGGCACATTCTCCTTCAATACGAGGGACCAAAAATACATCGGCGAAGTGTGGATGCAGGGCACCTCTGCTTATCGCCTTGGGATATACAGGCGTGGTGATGTAATGTATATTATATTTAATATTCTTTTTTATACCTGCATTGGTTTCTTGGTCTGGTTGCAGTAGGAACGCGGGCGGAGGCGGCAAGTTGTCCGCATCCGTTGGGCCCACTTGTGGGCTCTGAATGTTGCCCTACAACACAGCATACATTACACTCACATGCTAATAACATTGTTATTAACAAAACCTTTTTTAAATATCGCACCTTTAAAAGTATAAAGACCTAACTCAAAAATCAAATGTTGTTGTAAAATGGTCGTTAGAACGACCCTTTAAGATTTATATTCGAAAACCTAAAATTTCAAAATGGGTCTGTATACTTTTAAAGATGCGATATGCACAAAGATATTATAATACTAGCTGCGAATACGTCCGCGCAGACTTCGATGAATCAATATATTACTGCAGAGTTTCATCAATATCCGTTCAGTGGTTTTTGCGTGTAAGAGTAACAAACAGCCATCCATCCTCACAAAGTTCTAATACCAGCTTTTACCCGCGACTTCATACGCGCAGACTTCAACTATTCAATAACGTTATGAATTTTAGCCTATATGTTATTATGATGTACAAAAAACAATACTGTTGAGTTTCATCATAATCCGTTTAGTAGTTTTTGCGTGAAACAGTAACAAACATCCATCCATCCATTCTCACCAGTTTCCACATTTCTAATATTATATCAGGATTGATACTGACCTGTCCGTAGGCGGGTCGTTGTGGTCGAGATATGGAGGACGAGCGGCGCACTGGAGGCGGTGGCTTGCCCAGCGAGCTGGCTGAACCACGCCGGGACCAAACCGCAGCTGCAACAATAACGCAACACAACATTAATTAAATCGGCAATCAACACACACCCATCGTATGATCTCAAACTAAGCAACACTTGTACTGTGGGTATGGACTGGGGGCAACCCCAGTTACATACGGACCAAAAGCAAATTCCGAAAAGGCATTTTCACGAAATTCGAAAGAACCAAAAGATAAACTGGAGTGGGGGACAAACTTAACTTTGTCGTTGGAAAACTGATGTCCCCAAACATTCATATAGGTCATGTTAAGTTTATAATCACAAAAAAACATAAATAAGTCTTCTGACTTTGACTTATTACGATTTTTTCTTTACTTCTGCTATAAGACATTGATTCTTGTCAAATTTCATGATTTCTGGTCAACGGGAAGCACCCTATAGGTTTTTGATTCCCTTTTGATAGCGTTAACTTAAGACTTAGATTTTTTTATAGTTCTAAGTTATTATATTGCAGACTTGAGTCTTTGTTGAGAACCTGATATCTACACGCGTTATATCCTCACAAAAAGTGTCTTGAAAAAACAGCGAAGTGATCCTATAAGGGTTCAGTTTTTTTCCTTTTGAAGATTATAATAACTGAAGAATTGAAGTTTGTCTATGAATCCCGTCACCAAATCCTTACCGGTCATAGACAGCGGTCGTCGCTTGGGCACCGCTGGCTTTTTGCCTATGGTCGCGAACGCAGGCGTCTCCGTCGCTTCGTCTAAGGACCTTACAGCCTCCTCCAGGCTGCCCAGTGATATGGAGAAGTTCTCCCTAGCGGCGGCGACCGACGCGTCGCTATCACGACGCAGAGTCACAATCTCAGACTCGACTGTGCGGTATGCAACGCAAAAGAAATCAACATGCAAAGCACATAAAAAAAAAAAAACTAAAATAAACATACGTGCGAAAAGACGGAGATCTAAATACACTGGAGCATCGACCGTTGCGTGTCCAATACCAAAACAAACTTTGTGTCTATATCCAAAAAGGTTGAATTCCTTTGGTGAAAGCTAAACCACCACGCGTCAGTATTCTCTCGCATTGTTCATTTCGTTGAATAATGAACTTTTCTATGAGTTAATACAGTTTGTTTTGGTATGACAAAACAATTTTAATGCGCCAGAGTCGGCGCCCCAGTAAGCGGGAAACCTTACGAGGGTCGTTTTCAAATTTGGGGCCAAAAAGTAACGATTTCACGATTTTTTTTTTTCAAATTTTACATATTTTTTTGTATTTAGGTGTGTTCAGAGTAAAAAATACTGTATCACAATCAAGTCAATCACTCATTTATTCCAATAATACGCAATATTCACCAATTTAAGTGACACAAATGAGTCACATAATTTGCCTAGTGATATTTTTAGATATACTGTTGAGATACTTGGTTACACTAATGATAATATTATTTTAGTGATAATAATTTCAATAATTTCGCTTTTGGCCCCAAATTTGAAAACGACCCACGACCATCTCATATACAACGTGATTCGATGTGTATCCTAACACTTGATATAAAGTTTCTTTAACTCATTGTTTTCTTATATTTACGCGAATACTATACATTGAAATTAAACTATTTTACGGATTTTATCGCGTTTATTTACTATTTTATTTTCCCGACGTTTCGGCTGCTTTACAGCAACCATGGTCACGGGGGGACTGAGGTGTTAGACGTCCTGATGTCATAGTTAATAACTGGGTATCCTCATATTTATTTGTTGTTTGCGGTCCGATCCACGCAGAAAGTGCTTACGGTGTCCTGAGGTCTTGCAATGGTACACTTGGTTTTGGATTTAATCATATTGATTACTGGATCCCAAGTTGGTGGTAGCACCCAGCCATCTTCCCTATTGAAATTAGGATGTTTTTTAATTTCAATGGCCTCACGTATCATCCTTGGTCAGAGTCGGTGTTCTTTTGCGAGGATATGCGGTTTATCAAATCTGATATAATGGCGGGTGCGGTCCTGTACATGTTCACATTGCATTGCAGACTTCGTGGAGCGTCGGTGTTTCGGTGTTTCGAAACACCGAAACACACGCTCCACGAAGAAGATGGCTGGGTGCTACCACCAATCAACCCAAAGTGGGATCCAGTAATCAATATGATTAAATCCAAAACCAAGTGTACCATTGCAAGACCTCAGGACACCGTAAGCACTTTCTGCGTGGATCGGACCGCAAACAACAACTAAATATGAGGGTACCCAGTTATTAACTATGACATCAGGACGTCTAACACCTCAGTCCCCCCGTGACCATGGTTGCTGTAAAGCAGCCGAAACGTCGGGAAAATAAAATAGTAAATAAACGCGATAAAATCCGTAAAATAGTTTAATTTCTTTAACTCATTCTAAACGATTACGTGAAATCAGAAATATTTTTAATCAGATTTTTGATGTGAAACATCTAATGGCGCGCTTGGCGAATGAGAGCAACTGTTGATGCCGCGATGCCGTGATGCGAAAACTTCGAGCAGCTCCGTGGCTCCTCGGTTCTTTCCGCCGCTTAGACTTCGCCCACCGGCTGACTTCACTCACTCGCTGCTACTACGATTCTCTCTCTACTCTAAATAACATAATGTTTCACATCTGCCAGGCGTCCCAGGACGGTTACTGTTTTGGAACAATTTAACTGTCAAAGTTTAAAAGTAATATTTAAAAAAAATATCTATAAAAGAGGTGGCGGTAAGGAGTTTGGGGATAAAAAAAGTTTGAAGAGTAAAAAATTATATAAAATCCTAATTAGTTTAACAACTTATTCGACTTTAATGTTACTAAACTTTGACACGATACACACATCAATCTAAATCAAACCTTAAAAAAAGCGACGTAGAATTTAAAGTCACTCACGATATTGCATAAAATATTACCAAACGTTAACATGGAATTGAAATCAAACTTTAAAATTAGCAACACAAAATCTAAATTAGCTCAACGTATTACATTTAATATTACTAAACATCGCCACAACACTCATCAAATGAAATCAAACTTTAAAATTAGCAACATAAAATCTAAATTAGCTCAATTGCCTTTAATATTACAGACACGACACACATAACAATCTAAATAAAACTGTAAAAACAACAATATAGAGTCTATTATCACATACCGTCGGGGTGCTGGACGTGATGTTGATGAGCGTGGTCCTCGGCCGCGAAGGCACCCTGACTCCCGTATCCGCTGGAAGACTCCAAAGAAGACTCACTGGCACTGCTCTCTGAACACACCTGAGAAAAGAAACAATAACAACATCATCATCACACCTGTATTCCCCGTAGGGGTAGGCAGAGATGCACTGCAGTGCGCCCACACTTTGACGATGTATTTTGGTCCCAATGTAATAGGGGGCGAGCCTATTGCCATCATACCGGGCACATTCTCCCTCAATACGAGGGAGATTCGGGCCATAGCCCACCACTCTGGCCCAGTGCGGGTTGCCGAACTTCACACGCCTTTCTATAGACGTGCAGGTTTCCTCGCATTAAAAAGCTAATCTACATAAGAAATACACACATGAATTGTAATGAATTATATGGTTACTTGTAGCTTTTTAGTGCACCTATATTTTTGAAGTAGGTTTTTGTTTTTTGTTAAAAATTAAAATCACGATTATTAGTGTAAATAATCGTTGATAATATGCAAGTATTGTCACCTCATAACAGCCCTAAAAAGTAAATACTTACAGCCAAAAAAAAGGGTCCAATTGAGAACCGCCTCCTTTTTGAAGTCGGTTAAAAAGTTGTTGTGTACCTACATCCTATTTTCACCATTCTTCCCAGCATTGTATTATGCTGGTACCATACATTGGCATGTAGGTTTACTTGCGGTACACCATTGTCTACCCCCATAGGACAATACGGGCGTGATGATGATGCAATCAAAAACAAACGGCCCAGACAATTGTGTTTCACATAAACAGTTATATACAATGCAAACGCAACGAAATTATATTGTGTAACAAAACGCATGTGAATTCGGACGTCATCGGGGCCGATTCTGACACTTCACTACTGTGGCGACACACCTATATCTCGGCACAAAGCCGAACTTCCACCACTCAGCAATAGATGGCGCCACTATCAACACATTGCAATTCTACGCGTACAAGAGCACCGAGCCGCCATACAAAGTACTACGGAAATCCTGGCTCGCGCAAGCAAAGTTCTCGACGATCTGAACTATACAATCAAGGGACGAAAGGCTATTTCACTTAAACGACATTGAATTATACACATATTTAGAATCAGCGACTTTTTTTTGCGTCGAATGAGCATGCTCTCCTGTAAAGTTAAAAAACTGTCGCTAAAGTCAAATTGTCTTTCACCAGTCGATATACGAAATCCCATCAATAAACTTTGGGGGGGGGGGGAGGGGGGGAGAGTCCTTCCCTTTATCGCTAAACTACCAATAAACTTTATTGCTATAACTCTCTCGGCCATAACGTCTGAGCGAGTCGTCTATATATTCAGTTGTATCATATTTAGGTCAGACACAGTTCGGTACAAAAAGAATTGGCGACATGGACTTCGCATCGAGTTGTGTATTACTTTATTGCCAGACTACACTGGGGCGAGCGAATTAACTTGACTTCGATTGAAAATGTACTCTATATCAATATGCATAAAAAATAAATTTCTGTGGTAAAAGCCACGGGATTACGCTGTAAAATTCGCTCGTTTCTCGATGACATTTCGTTGAAAAATCGATCTTTCTCTATGAGTCAATACGGTTCATTTTAGTATTGGCGAGCGCATCTCGACGCGTTAGTGTGCCCCGGGGCTAAATGCGAACAATGGAACGGTATTAGTATTGAAACGTGTACAGTGACTAAATATCTTGATACTTTATTCAGTGTTGAAAATTTAATCGATTTTTACGCTCCAACTTATAATCAGGTTCAATTTCACATGGCTTCAACTACTATACGACCTGCATTGACTGAGACAACTAAATCACCTAGACTTTTACTTAAAAAGCGACTGTATATCAATATACGTAAAGATTTATTTTCCGTGGTAAAGGCAACGCAATCACGCGTCGAAATTCGCATTACCATAAGAATTCAATCTTTATTTAGATACCCATAGAGTACATTTTAAAAGCAAAAGTCCAGTAAATTCACTCTCCTCGCGTCTAAATGTTTATCTACAACTACTCTAGCCCTTTTAACGTCCCACTGCTGGGCACAGAACTCCCTTCAATTCGGGCCATAGTCCACACGCGAGCCCGGGGCGGGTTGGTAGACTTAATACATCTATCGAGAACTTGTCAAGTTCCCTCAAACGTGCAGTAGGCCTAGCATGACCGTATAGACGTAAGTTTTATCTCTTTCAACTGTCAGATTTGTCGAAAAAATTACGTCACTTTGAACTGGACATAGCTCAGCTGGAAGAGATAAAACTTATGTCAATGTGGATGCTAAGGCTACAGGTTTCCTCACGATGTTTTCCTTGACTGTTTCATAGCAAGTGATAATCTCGGAGGAAAATGAGAATGCTTATCTGTCAATCAAAAAATCCGTGCACCAAGTATCAACATCTTCTCAGCCGCGTACAATGCTTCGATCAATGGCCGATCTTGATACATTTAATAACACGGAACGAATTTACTTTCCAGTAGCTGCGTACAACTCGCGCGGTGAACACGTCTCCCGTTACCAGAAAAGCGATCTTAGCAGCTATGAAGAAACTTATCAGTGTGCTGTACGTATTATCAACTCTATTACATTATTATTAAGGACTTTTGTTATTATTATGGAGGTTGTAGTGTGATCATTGAGCTAATAGCCGGATATTTTCAGTTCTTTTCGTTAGAGTAATGGTCGGTGAATGCACAGTTTAGGTACGGAAGCCTCAGTGCGCGAGTCCGGTTTTTTATTTACAGTTAATTAACTACCTACTTGTCATGCTCAATAGCATTGACGTAAAACTCTACTGATAGCATCAATAGTTCATTTTTCATTTCCAAGAAGAGAAATGCATTATTGCTTTAGTAAACAGATTCATGATGCATTATGCTTACTGCCCCCTTACTACCACTACTACTACTACTACTACTACTTAACTACTACTACTGCCCCCTTACTACCACTACTACTACTACTACTACTTAACTACTACTACTGCCCCCTTACTACCACTACTACTACTACTACTACTTAACTACTACTACTGCCCCCTTACTACCACTACTACTTAACTACCAGTCTTGCAGCAATATTACTTTAAGTTAGTATTGAAACAAAAATAGAATCAGAATCACAATTTTTGGAACGTAGTTGCGAAAGGGGGCTAGACGGAAAAAATTAACACGAAAATTTGTAACGACACTTTTAGATATGTGTGTGTGGGTATGTATATGCACATTTTTTTTATTTATTTTTTATTTCACAAGTAACTTCGTTCCACATGGGTGTCCCTTGACACCTCTCAACTTTTTAATCCATGTAATCCAATACAGGCACCTATGAATCAATCAATAATAATAATAGTATCTCTACCACCCATTCGGAATGCATTTCCTATGAAGAAGAATGGGCTAAAAACTCCATGGTTGCTTTTTTCCAATAAGGAAGAACATTTTTGTGTTGTCTTAATTAACAATTGTACAATATAAAGTTAATGAGGCTATACATTCACGGTATTATTATTAGCTGGAACAATGTTCGATTACTACACGATATGCTTCGGTTTTGTTTACAAAACATTCCTAAGGCCGGCGCAATGCACGTGGCGTATCCGCGAAAGAGAATACCCGTGCCATTTAATTATGAATTATGTATCAATTGTATTATGGTACGTAATTACTTAAACACAGTTTGCAAAACATATAGCCATTTTCAAGACCGCATTCGTGCAATACCTGGGGCTTTTTTATTTTTTTGAAGGACTTACACTGTTGGCCGTGAGGTGGCCTTTACAGCTTTACCGGAGGAGTGGCGAGCGCAGAGTGCACTCCAACCAAGGCCTTAAGGGCGGAAAGGGGTGGCAACTAGCTCAAGGGTGCCACAGAGAGCACGACCTCGGCTTGGGCAGTTACCGTGAGGGCAGAGGTAGTGACTGCGCTCGTAGGTGCAAAGATGCACCTACGAGCGGAAGAGGGGGTTCCTCGACCTCGCCGGCGAGATCGGTGTCTGTTTGAGGCTGGTGTAGGTGTGTTGGTGGCCCTCTTAACGCCCGGGAATACCTGGGGCCTTAGCATCACCCCTTAAAGTATTGTGTTTAATAGTAACTGTACATTTTTGACAAATTTTGTACTGAGTTGTTGTTGTAGTTGTAGCAGTGGTAGCCGAGTGGTCGAACGCACGCCTGGTAATGCAGGTTCGCACCCCAGCTCGCACCTCTGGGATTTATGTGCGAATCTCATTTTCATCCGAGATTATCACTTGCAATGAAACGGTGTAGAACGCTCAACATACTTTTCTCAATCTTAGTCACCACATCATCCTTCAGCTTACATCCATCCCGTATCTTGCTACTCCTCAACCGGTCAGCAATGGTGACATGCATGTAGTAAACTTGCATAATTATAAATTTCAGAATTGCCGTACAAATCCAACTGTCTACACAATGGTGAGTGATTCAATCATACTCATACATAATGAATGATAAGAGATTATAATTTTAATGTTCTACAATGCAAATTGTGACATGGTCATCATCACGTCTGTATTCGCCGATGGGGTAGGCCAAGGCGCACTGCAGTGCACCAACACCTCGCTGATGTATTTTGGTCTCAATGTAATAGGGGGCGAGCCTATTGCCATTGGTTTGCACTTTTTGGTACTAAGCCCACCACACATTCCCACCAGTGATACTCCTGCAAGCCAGGCCCTGTAGCATCACCGCATAGACATAAGTTTTATCTCTTTCAACTGTCAGATTCGTCGAGAAAATGACGTCACACCGAGCCACGTCCAGTACAAAAAGCTTGGTGTGACGTCATTTTCTCGATAAATCTGACCGTTGAAAGACGGTCATGCTAAGGGGCCAGGATCGACGGCGGTATCCGTTGAAGACCCCGAGGTTGGACCCTTGAGGACAACGCTAAAATCTCTCGGAATCCGCACGAATTTAATCCAAAAAACTTTAGGAGTTGAAAGAAAAACATAATCAATTTGTTTTGGTCTTATTCAAAGAATATTTAATTGCAGTCCAATAGATGGGGAAGATTTGAAAGCCGCTTACAAATCAGGCGAGATGGCAGACCAGACGTTGCCGATAACGTTGGACAAGATCAAGACACGTCTGAGAGAGAGCGACATATTCGACTGGGAGGACCCCTCGTTGAGTGAGAGAGAGAAAAAAGAATTGAGTAAGCTATTTGATGCCGTTGAGATTATGGTGAGTGAAAATGCCAGTAAGGTCTCTACCAAAATGAACTCTGTGTTAATACGCATAAAGACTGATTTCCAATGGTAAAAGTCACACCCCCACGCGTCTAATTTCGCTCTCGCTGTCAGTGTCATTTAGTTGAAGAATGAACTTTTTCTCAGAGCTAATACAGTATGTTTTAGTATAGCAAAAAAAAATATTATCCGTGGGTATTGGGAGGCTTTAAGTTAGGTGAATCTATTGGGGCGGTCGAATTCATACAACAAACGTGTTTTTTTTTTCGTTTTTATAGATAACTAGCTGTGCCCGCGACTTCGCCCGCGTTGACTTTAGGGAGATTACCCGGAAATATGAGTATTATGTTTTTCCCGCGGAACCCTAAAGCTTTTTCTAAAATTTAAGTAGCCTAAGTTACGCCTTGGAACGTCAGCTATCTGTCAGTGAAAGTCCCATTGAAATCGGTTCAGCCGTTTAGAAGTTTACCTCAAACAAACAGACAGACAGACAGACAAAAAAAATTAAAATTGCGTTTTCGTTATAGGTATCGTATATACTTTCATACGCATTTGGTAAAAAAAAGTGTTATTTTGATATTACAAACACACACTCCAATTTTATTTATTTGTATAGATGTATAGATGATACGGATCCCATCAAAATGACATGGAAGCGTGGGGACGTGGCTTTTACCACAGAAATTTCACTTTTACGTATATTTATTAATATTGAAATGTTACAGACAGCGTCTCGCAACCGGCAGCCTTCTAGCGTGCAAAACATGTTCTCATCGCTCCGTCTGGTGGAGAGGGCAGTCAAGAAACAGCTGAAGGAGGGCCAGATATCGGAGACGCTGGCTGCCAAGTTCAATTGGGAGAAATTGTAAGACAGAACCCCATTAAATTCAGTAAACGTTATATGAGGCCAAGCCAGCATGTGCTAAGTCAAGCTAGCGTGTGTAAATTCAAACATGTTCGTGCTAGCTCAAACAAGAACGTGCTGTCTAGGTCAAGTTAGCTTGTGCTAGACGCACTGGATTGATTTAGCACACGCTAGATTTAGATAGCAACCACAAACTTTTTTTTTTTGTTTGTTTTGGTTACATAAATGCTAAGCTATTTAGGTGTATGTAATTGGCTGTGATTAAACAAAAAGGATTTAATCCATATCAAGACACTTTTGAGATATGGCTGCTTGAAGTTTGATAATGTATTACATGTGGGCTACGTGGGCTGGTAACCTAGGTGGTAAAAATGCTATTTGCTTTTATATGGGATCTTTTTGGTTGATTGAAAATACCTCCCTTAGAAACCTTTGTTGATTGGGTCCTTTTTATTTAACTATGTCACATTCTGTTTAAATTTGCAGAGCCAAACGTCAGAGACGACAGGGACCTACATACACGTTCGACAAAACAACTAACATGAGG
Source organism: Ptilodon capucinus (assembly GCA_914767695.1). Lineage (NCBI taxonomy): Eukaryota > Metazoa > Arthropoda > Insecta > Lepidoptera > Notodontidae > Ptilodon > Ptilodon capucinus. Next base: position 2,012,195 of record OU611830.1, on the reverse strand, counting down.
ATATTCAAATTAGATTGAACGGCTGCGAGACAACGGTACCGATTTGGTTAGAACTAAGCGTGTTGCCGTCCTATTCACGGCCGTAATGTAAGAGGCAATCATGCTGATTTTGTTAGCATGCGAGTAAACTTGACTAAACTGACATCCATATTAAAAAAAGTTATGATACATTTAAATTGGATTTGTAGATCATATTGTTTTCTTATATTTACGCGAATACTATACATTGAAATTAAACTATTTTACGGATTTTATCGCGTTTATTTACTATTTTATTTTCCCGACGTTTCGGCTGCAAACAACAACTAAATATGAGGGCACCCAGTTATTAACTATGACATCAGGACGTCTAACACCTCAGTCCCCCCGTGACCATGGTTGCTGTAAAGCAGCCGAAACGTCGGGAAAATAAAATAGTAAATAAACGCGATAAAATCCGTAAAATAGTTTAATTTCAATGCATTTATTTGTTTTTACTCGTTGTTTCAAGTAGTTCACCTATTGTTATTTATGCATGCCGTGATTTCCTATAATTGACAGGGCACTTAGCTTAAAACCTATGCATGTTACCTTGTTATTTCTTACGGTGCACTTGTTGTTGGAAATCCTAAATAGATAAATAAAAATAAAATAGACAGACCATATTTTTGGGTACCTAATTGTATATTTCTTTAAGTAATTTAGTCATAATTATTTCGCGTCCAACAAAATTAGCTTCATTGTTTTTTTTTTTAGTTTAATTACGACTGATAGATACAATATGTAATTTTAGTATTATGTAAGTTTGGTGACAATAAAAATCTTTTTTTTTACAAATAATCTTTTTCAGTTCATGACGGCCTATTAGGTAGTCGTGTGAGAATAGTCCGCACGGCTCACTAAATCGGGTGGATGCAGGTACGATTCCCGCCAACGACAAAGGAGGATGGACAAAATGTATGGGATGTGTCCCCACCGACTAACAACGACCAGACGTATATCGTTGGAAAGCTCTTGTCTTGTGACTTTTTTTACTATGGGACTAAGCCCGCCACACATTCCCACCACTGTTACTCCTGTAAGCCAGGATCGAGAGCGGTGTCCATTGAAGACACTGAGGTTTGACCCTCAGCGAGTCCCGGGGAAAAGCTAAATTGTCTTGGAACCTGCACAAATTTAATCGAAAAAGGTGTAGGAGGAGTTAGAAGAAAAATGTATCCACTAGCCTCTATTGCAAAGCGTTTCTACCATACCTATTACTGGAATCAAGTATAATGCAGCTCACATTGCTAGGTCCAACTAATGTCAAATAGCATCCGTGGTGCTTTCTTTATTGCTGTGGCAATTCAGCCTATACAGTTATTTTTTTCTCCCGCTTTGCAATGGAGGGAAGTGGATACATTTTTCTTCCAACTCCTACACCTTTTTCGATTAAATTCGTGCGGGTTCCAAGACAAATTAGCTTTTCCCCGGGACTCGCCGAGGGTCAAACCTCGGTGTTTTCAATGGACACCGCTGTCGATCCTGGCTAACAGGAGTAACAGTGGTGGTAATGTGTGGCGGGCTTAGTCCCATAAAAAGGTCCAACCAGTGTTAAATAGCATCCGTGGTGCCTTCTTTATTTATGTGGCCATTCAGCCAATACAGTTATTTTTGTGTCTTCTTGTGACTATAAATTGTTTAGAAAATTGCCTTTTCGGTATTTACCCTGGTTTGGATGTAACTGGGATCGCCCCCAGTCCATTGTACGGTATTCATAGTATAAGCATTGCTTAGTTTGGATTCTGAATCTGAATGGAATCTCATTTTCATCTGAGATTATCACTTGCTAAGAAACGGTGACGGAAAACATCGTGAGGAAACCTGTGTGCCCGGTATAATGGCAATAGGCTCGCCCCCTATTACATTGGGACCAAAATACATCGGCGAAGTGTGGGCGCACTGCAGTGCACCTCTGCCTACCCCATCGGGGAATACAGGCGTGATGATGATGTGATGTATTTAGTTTGGATTCGTGTCCCGCCTAACAAGAAATTCATAGCATCAATTATTTCACAGGATTGCATGTAGTAGAACAGTAGGCGCTTTATTTATACGTAAACGATATTCACTGAAGATAGGTTTTTTAAATAATAATACATCATCACGCCTGTATTCCCCGAAGGGGTAGGCAGAGGTGCACTGCAGTGCGCCCACACTTCGCCGATGTATTTTGGTCCCAATGTAATAGGGGGCGAGCCTATTGCCATTATACCGGGCACACAGGTTTCCTCACGATGTTTTCCGTCACCGTTTCTTAGCAAGTGATAATCTCAGATGAAAATGAGATTCGCACATGGAACCCAGAGGTGCGAGCCGGGGTTTGAGCCTGCACACGTTGATTGCAAAGCGTGCGTTCGACCACTCGGCTACCACTGCTTATAGCAGGTATGCACGGCATGCGCGGCATAGGTTTTTTGAATGGGATATTCCATTTGAGGGGTATTCTTACCACATAAAGGAGAGGTAAATTGTATGAGCCATTTGTAAAGATTAAAAAAAAAACTGGCAAAGTGCGAGTCGGACTCGCGCACAAAGGGTTCCGTACCATTATCTACAAAACAGCAAAAACATCACGTTTGTTGCATGAGAGCCCCCTTAAATATTTATTTTATTCTGTTTTCAGGGTTCCGTACCCAAAGGGTGAAACCGGAACCCTATTACTGAGACTTCGCTGTCCGTCCGTCCGTCTGTCACCAGGCTGTATCTGATGAACCGTGATAGTTAGAGAGTTGAAATTTTGACAGATGGTGTATTTCTGTTGCCGCTATAACAACAAATACTAAAAATCTGAACAAAATAAATATTTAAGGGGGCTCCCATACAAAAAACGTGATTTTTTTGCTGTTTTTATAGATAATGGTACGGAAACCTTCGTGCGCGAGTCCGACTCGCACTTGGCCAGTTTTTTTATTATTATTTGTTGTTATAGCAACAGAAATACATTATATATGCAATATACATTGCATACCTTCTCTTGTTGCGGATGTTCCGCGGCGTGTTGATGTTGCTGCGCACGCGACGCCGCCAACGTCGCCAGCTCCGACATATTCACGTACAGGGCTTGAGGCATTTCTGTTGAAGACACATTCACAAATAAAATTTAATTCAAAGAAATTGTTGAAAATTATCAACAAGACTGAACTCAACTTGTGCGGGTTGGTGAACTTCACACACCTTTCTATATACGTGCAGGTTTCCTTACGATGTTTTCTTCACCGTTCCTTAGCAAATGACAATCTCGGATGAAAACGAGATTCGCACATGAAAACCCAAAGGTGCGAGCCGGGGTTTGAACCTGCGCACTTTGATTGCAAAGCGTGCGTTCGACCATACGGCTACCACCTCTTAAACATTAGTTATTCTAATTTCGATTAAATTTTTATACCATTCCGTTGTTTTTCCGATATTAATGGAAACTATAACGTAATATTTCGGATTTTTGATACACCGTATTACAGTTACAGGAGCCCGATTATCGTTTGATAGACATCAATCTCTATTAGAGATATGTCGCAACAAAACGTTCAAATTGGTCGTATTTTTTTCTTTTGTTTCGAAATACCTCCATTAGAGATTGATGTCAATCAAACGATTATCGTACCCCAGTTCTCGCATGATCGACATTATCTCTAACTCGACATATGTCGAAACAAAACGAGAAAATACGACCAAGGCTACGATTTTCGTGCGATCGAAATTCATCTCTATTCGAGACATGAAAAAAATGAAAAAAATACATACGATTTGACGTTTCGTTTCGAGATATCTCGAATAGAGATGAATCTTGATCGCACGAAAATCGGGGCCCAATTCCGCGTTTGATTTTTACATATGTCGAATTAGAGATAATGTCGATGATCCTGCGAGAATTGGGCTCAAGGTGTGCTTCCGTTATGGCCCTGAGCTCATACCTTTAGTGAGATGCGGCGGCAGGGAGGAGGGCTTGCTCGGTTTAAGGTCGCGTGGAGCCCCCCCGCCCGCCGTCTTCAGCGGGACCGCCGGACGCTCCAGAGACGAGCACCTCTGTTACAGACAACCATACACACCAATCACTATCTAACAGCGAAGGAGCAGGCAGAGGTGCACTGTAGTTCACCCACTGTAGTTACATAGGGGGCGAGCCTATTGCCATTATACCGGGCACATTCACACTCAATACGAGGGAGATTTAGGCCATAGTCCACCATGCACCATTATCCCCCCCTCCCTCTTGGTGATACGTGGTGAGGTCTAAGACTAACCCCCCCTCCCCAAATCACGTGTATTTTAGTACCTACAAAGAATCTTATTTTCTTTTTTAAAATATTATCTTCAAATACGGATATAGAGAATAATCAAATTTTATTCTGAAATTAAGAACGTTGTCTGGCGAGTTAAGGTCACACTACACGCCGCTTATCGGTTTACAAATTGCCCTTTTGACGAAAAAATAAATACACGTGATAACCTCCCCCCCTCCCCCCGGGATATTTAGTGATTTTTGCCAAACCCCCTCCCCACCCTTTCGAGCCTCACAGGGCCCCTCATCGCTATAAGCAAAGGATCTGAAGATACTGACCGTGGGCAGCGGCGGCCGGGCGTATATACCGGTGTCTCTGTGCGACACCTCCAGCTCCGAGTGCGTGAAGGTGTGCACGCTCAGGGCGGGCCGCGGGTGGCCGCGCTCGTATGCTGGAAACGGGACATTTCAATACCACAAACACTTATACAACATACATACAAACATATACTCACGCCTGTATCCCATGGGGGTAGGCAGAGACTACCGTTTGCCACATGCTACGATCCGGACATACCTCTTTCGCTTCATCCACAGTCATACATCTTTTCATGCACTTCCGTCGGTCGGGGGTGCTACGGACTTGACCTTTCTGGAAGAGACCTATAATCTGGTCGTGAAAGGTCCTCCTCGGGCGCCCTCTTCCGACATTTCCACTCACGTTCGCCTGGTATATTTCTTTCGTCTGTCTACTTTCACTCATCCTCTCTACATGGCCAAACCACCTCAACATATTTTTCTCAATCTTAGTCACCACATCATCCTTCAGCTTACATTCATCTCGTATCTTGCTATTCCTCAACCGGTCAGCAATAGTGCTAGGGTGAGGAATGACACTTATATAATTCTCTATGTAATCGATTTATTATGATTCCCAAAGTATTGTGGGAGGAGACCCTTTTCCATAATTAACTGATACCTCAGACATCTATAGCCAAATTACATTGAAATTCCTATCTCTAGTATTTTTTGTTATTGACAATCAAATCATTTATTTTGTATAGGCCCATGGGGGTACTTACAAATTGTAAAGTTTACATTTTTTTTACAAGCTTTTTATTAACTTGCGAAGTATGTCCGGGTGGAATTTTAAATTGTAAGGGCTTGCTGAGACGAACACGAAAACTTAGGGCAATTACATAAAAGCTTGTTTTTAAAAAAATATTTTACAATGTTTTTTTTCTTATATACTACTACCGGATCGAAGTGCGACCTCAACTGAGAAGATCCAGCAAGAAACTCAGTGGGCTGATATTTTTTTTTTAATCGCCAAAACTTATTTCAAATACACAGGTACATATAGCTCCAGTGTGTTGCCTTTAAAGCTGCTTTTAATAATGATAAGATAATAAAACATTAGTAAGGCAACACACGCTACACTTTGACATGACGGGCAATACTTAGATTTTTGTTTTGAACCTGAGGTGTACAATCTCATAAATCAAATCTCATCTCAAATCTCATCAAATCTTAAAATTATCGTTTCATTTATTTATTGGATAACGGTGTTGGTTGTGAAATTATATCAACGTATCTCTAACTTATTGTACTCATAGTAATGTTTTATTGTACAACTGATTGTTTTCCTTAATAAATAAAAATCAAATAAATAAAATACTGTACTTTTCAAAAGCCAGTAACTAGTAGAATAGTTTTCAAGGTCCTATTGTTATACTCACCAGCGGATATGGTGTGAGGTCGACCACCCATAATAGCAGTAGCTGCTCTCTCGAATTGCGCAGTGTCCTTTAGATCAGGCCACGTGGCTGATGCTAAAAAAATATACAGGGTGTATCAGAAGTCCGAAATAATACTTTGGGTACATATACGGTGGCTCATATGTGGATGCTTAGTGAAGACAGTTATGCCAAACTATCATAGTTTCCGAGTTATATACCTTTGAATATTTATCACAGGTATGGTGTTCTGGCCTTTGGGTACAGCCATACCCCTATTCAGCAGTGTTAACTACACTTATGAGGACTATTTTACTACACTATTTTACACAGGAACTGAGATATTACGAGTTATAGAAATTAACGACGAAAAAATGTTGTAAAAACAGTTCGAATTTAGATAAAATTTCTATACCATTCAATTAAACTGATACTGATGAAAACGTCAAAGTATTATTTCGGACTTCTGAAAAATCCTGTATACATATCAGTCCATAAACAAGGAATGAATACCACAGACAGCCTATATAGGATGTATTAGAAGTCCGAGATAATATTTTAGTATACATATAAGGAAGCTGAGATGTAGATGCATAGTGAACTAGGTAGTAAGACAAATCATTTATTATGTATAGGCCTGAGGGGGCACTTACAAATTGTCAAGTTTTTTTCACAGGTGGTGTAGATTAAGATTGAATGACTATGACAAAAGCATGCGACACAATTCGACAGCGTCTTCGATGTCATTTCAATGAAAAATGAGCTTATTGAGTGAGTTCCTAAAGTTAGTTTTAGCTTACCGGCGTTACCGTTGCCGATAACGTCTCGCGAGTCGTCTGAATTGTCGTCTTCGATGATACTCTTCGCCGGAGTCACACACTCGCTACTAACGCTCTGATTGTCTGAACCCTGAAACATAAATCATCATCACGCCTGTAACGCCCCGCAAGGGTAGGCAGAGGTGCACGTTGGCGATGTATTTTTGTTCCTAATAGGGGGCGAGCCTATTGCCATTGTACCGGACACATTTCCCCTCAGTACGAGGAAGATTTGAGCCATGCGAGTTGGTGAACTTCACACGCCATTCTATAGACGTGCAGGTATCCTCAATAAGTTTGTCTTCACTGTACAGCAAGTGGTAATCATATTTTAGAAATATAATTCCAAAATCCCAGAGATGCTGACTCGGGATTTGAACTTGCACGTCTCGCGTTCTACCACCTAGGCTACCATGAAACATTTTATAAATGTTTATCTACAGACAACACATACTAATCGTATGATCCCAATCTAAGCAAAGCTTGTATTATTGGTTCCAATGTAACTGTATAAATTATAAACAAGAGATTAGTGAGTCTTGTTACGATCTCCATTTAGTTTTAAGAACAGGAAACTAAAATAAAATAAAAATGAACTAAGAAAAACTAAAAAAAAACAAAAAATTAAATTACATTTTCAACGTAGAGCGAGCGGCGTTGCAACGCGTCTTGTGAGCGGAAACCAGAGTCAGCGCTGCACACACTCGACAGCCGGTACGCAGACTATACCAACACATATGCGGAAAACATAATGATAAGCAAACGAAAATGAACTAAAATCAAACTAAAAAAACTTAGCGCAAAATTGAACTAAAAAATATTGTAGTAGTGCACTAAAAGCTAAAATAGATAAACAAAAAAATCTAGTTTAATATGTAACTAAAAATAAAGTGATTTACTAAAAACAGAATCTAACGAAAATATCATATAAAAACATTAATTTAAAATTTAATTTAAAATGTAACGCACATAGATTTTTTCAATCAATACAAATAAAATTTAAATAATAATTTATCGTAACACAACATTTCAACGCTTCACTTCAACGCCAAAAACCACGCGACCACGCGTCTAATTTCATTAAAAAATATGCTTCATCTATGAGTTAATACAGTCCTTTTTGATATTAGCAAAAAAAAATGTGGGCGCATTTTTTGAGCCCGGCTTTAAGCTTAGTTGGAGAGGCTATCATGCACATAACTACGACAAAATAGCTCTTATGTGTGTGATTATAAAGTGTATAATGTCGCGTACCTGTGTGAGCTGCGAGTCGTTGCCGGGCGCGGGGATGGTCCCGGCGGATGATGCGTTGGATATAGGTGTCGAACAACTCACCGTAGATCCGGATACACCTGCATTTGTAATACAGCCGATTGTGAGAAGATAAAATGTTAGATATATGTCAATTTTGTCTTGATTTTGGTATGAGATATGTCCTTTGACGTTTAGTAATCGGAATCAGAATTTTTTATTCACGTAAACCAATACAGGCACTTATGAATCTTCAGTAAAAAAAAAAAATCTCTACCACTATAATAGAGTGCAATTTTATTCTAACTAACATATAACTATAGGAACTGTCCCATACTCTTTGGTAGTGTGCAAGTTCTGCCGAACCTCCATGAAACTATGAACTTTGTTATGGTGACTAATAGAGTGCAATTTTAGTCTAACTAACATATAACTATAGGCGCTGTCCTATAGAGGATGGTCGTGTGCAAGTTCTGCCGAACTTCCATGAAACTATGAACATTGTCTTTTGATGAGTAATAGAGTGCATTTTTAGTCTTACTAACATAAAAATACAGGCACTGCCCTATGGTGGATGGTAGTGTTCATGTTATGCCTAACTACCATGGGAACTATGAGCATTGTCCTTTCATGAGTCGTTATATACTAGCTTAGGTGAACTTCTCTAGACCTATGAACAATATCATTTGATATTTGGTAGTGTGCAAGATCAATCTAACTTTCACGGGACTATGAGTATTGTCTTTAATGTATTATAGTGTGCAAGTTCAATCTAACTTCTATGAAATTTCGAACACTGTCTTAAATGTATTATAGTGTGCAAATTCAGTCTAACTTCAAAAGCTTTTGTTTGTCAGTGTGTGGTATTACGTGGCACTGACCGTGTTGGTCCGAGCACTGGCTGTTGAGCGAGGATATGGAGGTGAGCGAGGACTTGCGGCTGCCGAGGCGGGAGGCGGCCGGGGACTGCGGCGCCGAGCCGCTCTCCGCCCACCCGCCCGCCGACGACTTCACGTCACAGATCACCTGATACATTATCACGACGCCTGTTTTAGACAGTGTACGCAAAAGTGTACTGATAACAGTACACTTGGAATAAAAGCAGGTATGCACATCTTAATAACTAGCTAGATAGCTATTTCGGTTTAAAGATCTTTATTTCACATTAAGACAATTGGCACTTACATGATAATATTAATATTAAAGTAAAACTAACAATTTTGACCCGATGTGGGTAGTTTGACGTAAATAAATTATCAAGCTCAGTAAGGAGCGACTTCTTGGCCATTACTTGGTTGTCGTCCAAGTTAAAAGAGTGATTCGTTGCTAAGTATATGGGTAGATAATTTATTTTTAAAAATATACAGGGAAGTCGCTCCTTTTACATGTTCTGGAAGGTTGTTGTATAATTGTGCTCCCAAATCAAAACCTATTATCATAACAAAATGATACATTAATATCAAAACCTAATTAATATCTCTTGCACTTATTGGTTTGTGACAGATATAAAATTTTTTTTTTTCTGTATTTAGCTCAACTTTTGCATCCCCATGATTCCTACTCTCGCAAGATCGACATTATCTCTAATTCGAAATAACATTTTTTCAACATATTATGTCGAATTAGAAATAATGTCGATGTTGAGAGAATTGGGCTCCAGACAATATGCCGAATACTTTCAATGTCGTGACACGTCGGGGCTTTTTGTCACATAAAGTCGTATCTGACATAAGAAATAAATGACCCTAGACGTTAAGTCAGTAAACGGAGAGTTGGACACATAGACTCCACTCTTCGTATAGCTCTGCGGCGATTTTTCCACCATTTTTGTTATCTCATGTACCTATAGTATACGGCAACTATATGGGAAAACAAAGATGGCGGAGTCCGATAACCCAGAAAAATGTACCGCAGCGCGGGCTCGAATATGCCATTTAAGTTATAATATCTCCATGGTTGGACATAAAATGTCGCTCTTACAGCACGTTAAGATGTCGGTTACCTGTAGACTGGCAGCGGGCAGTGTCCTGGGTTCAGTGGTGTGTCGCACCAACTGCTCGCTGCCCTCCTGCAGGTGACCAACCTCCGCTAGCATTGCCACTTCACACTCCTGGAACAGAACACACCATTACAGGTCATACACGAACTCATTGTGAAAACTAAATTCATTGTGTCACCTAATATAATTATTAATTATGTCACCTAAATTAATAGTGACATCTCAAGCAATTACGTCACCGTAATTAATAGTGTCACCTACACCAATGATGTGACGTAAATTAAATATGTCCTCTAATACAATTATGTCACCTAAATTAAATGTGTCACCTAAAACATTATGTCACCTCAATCAATTGTGTCACCTAAAACAACTATAACACCTAAATTAAATGTGTCACTCATAACAATTATGTCACTTAAATTTATTATGACACCTTATTCAATAGTGTCACACACGCCAATTATGTCACCTAAATTAAATGTGTCACTTAAAACAATTAAGTCACCAAAATTAATTATGTCACCATTATTAATAGTGCCACCTACACCAATTAAGTCATCTAAATTAATTGTGTCACCTAAAATAAATCTGTCACCTAAAACAATAATGTCAACTAAAATAATGTGAGCTTACCACCACAGGGTTGAGCAGCGACACGAAGTGACAGAAGCGGCTCCGCTCTTCGATGAGAGCAGCCTTCACCGCCTTCTCCTCCATCTCTTCTAGCTGTTGTTTCCGTTCCTGTATATCCTGATGAAGGGGAGCAGAAACTAGTCACAAGATTTTAAGAAACTAGCAGTATGAGCCTATCACATTGTTAGAAGTCCCATTAGCTCCTTCAACTAAGCTAGGTGCTTCTGTCCAGAGTGGAGTCATGTACTGACGTGACCCCTCCCTGAGACTCTCCGAAGTCAATAGTTTAATGACCAGGGAGTTACGAGGGTGGCACATCTCACCACTAAGCTATTGCCGCGTCTAATATTCCACAAAACTTTAAAGTACATTTAGTTCTCATCAACACAGTGACAATATGTTTCCCTTTGCTTGCGCTATAAGACAAATTTCTTCATCTTGCTTTTTTGCTTCTAGAAAAATACTCTATAGGTTTGGACTCCTTTGCCAATGTTCTAAATATGCAACATAGTCAGCCGTATCTTACAGTCATAAAGTTAGAATTTCTTACAGCTCCAAGGGATTGCAGACTTGAGTCTTAGTTATTCATTTCACCTTGATACCTCCAGGCGTTTCTTAGAAAAATGGTATTGACAGACAGACACACGGATACACAGATAGACTGACAATGACGATTAATTGTCAGTCTATCTGTGTTTAAAAAAATCGATATTTTATAAGGGTTCTTTTTTTCAGAACAGAACAGTAAAGTACAGAACAGCACAGAACAGTACAGAACAGTGCATAAAAGTACATAACAGTAAAGAACAGTACAGAATAGTACAGATCAGCACAGAACAGTGCATAAAAGTACATAACAGTAAAGAACAGAACAGAATAGTACAGATCAGCACAGAACAGTACAGAACAGTGCATAAAAGTACATAACAGTAAAGAACAGTACAGAATAGTACAGAACATTACAGAACAGTACAGTAACAGAACAGTACAGATATCTAAAAATGAGTCTTCCGTCTTACCTGCATGCAAACGTCAACTCGCCGCTTGGCGTCGGGCGGCGCCCGCCTCGCTTTGCGCGCGTGACGCTGCGCCTCCGTGACGCGCCGCCTGAGCTCGGCGCGCGCGCGCTTGCACTCGCGCGCGTGCTCGCGGCTCAGCGCGCCCGTCGCGCACGACCCGCGCCGCCACTCGTCCGCGCGATCCGACAACGGCGTTATTAGCGTGTCCATTAGTGCGCTGAAATCATATTTTATTAACCAATTAAAGTAATTGATAAATGGATGGGAGGGGAATAACATTTTGTTGTTATTTCTAAAGATTATTAATATTTGGATCTTATTTACAAAACAATAATTTTCGCCATGTTTATCAAATACCTAATTGATTTAATATAAATTCGTTCAAACTTCTGTGCTTATATAACTGATAATAAAATGTAGCTCGCCCGCACCTCAATCCGAAACACTAACGTCTAAAAGAACATTGGTCGTTTCGTAACGTGTTCCGAATGAGCCCATTCAAAAAGAACCATTATGCTATACGGAACGCTTGTAGGGCGAAACGCCCCAGTACCCAATTATAAGTACATAGAGCCATGGCACGGCAAAGTTTGTTAATTTCACTTTCTTTGCCACATCATCTCTCTAAAGTTGACATTGGCGGTAGCACATTGGGCCAGAGGAGTCAATGGAAAGAAGCCACTAATTAAAAAACAACAACATCTATCAAATTTCCAAATGGCGTCACGAAACATGACATCTATGTGTATGGCTGTCATTGAGCAATACTTTGGGGTCACCAGGTCGATGGGACCTCAAAGACGACGTCGACACATAAATATACTGATCAGAAGTCCCACACTTGTGTGTGCTTCGACAGGAACGAGTACGTACTTAAGAAAAATCTTCCGCTTTTAACACAATTGATGTTCTATTGTTTTATGTTTAACTACGGCTAGGTCTAGTTGAGCGTAGGCTGCTCGTCTCACTATACCATATGATTTCAGGTTCGATTCCCGTCAACGGCAAATGGAAATTACCTTCTCGGAATTTGCTCTGGTCTGGGTGGAACTAGCATCGCCTCCAGTGCATTGTATGGTACCCATAGCACAAGTTTCGCTTAGTTTTGTTTGGATCAAACGATGAGTATGTGCTGTCTGGCGATACTATTGTTATGGGACTAATAGACATATAAAACCTACGCTTCATGGGCATTTCAAAACACTCGCGACAAAATTTTTTTTGGCTATACTAAAACGAACTGTATTGCCTCATAAGAAGAGCTCATTCTTCAATGAAATGTCACTGACAGCGCGAGCGACTTATGGCGCGTGGTCACGCGGCTTTTACCACAGAAATTAAATCTTTAGGTACATTGACACGAAATTCATTTTAAAAATGTGGGCCACATAAAGTGAGTACCAGTGAGTACTTTACGCTTAAATTTTTCATTTTATTGAGATATGCATCGATATTTTTTACTTGTGTTTTAATGTATTGTGACCATCATTTGATTTGATGAAAATTAGATCAATGATAACACACATACTCACTCACTCACACACATGCACACACATGGCGATGGCACACGTAAGCAGATATTATATTATAGTATTGTATATTATAACAGATCTTGCATTAAGCGTTGTTTCATTAGTCAATATTGTTTTTTTGTAATTATTAGTATTTTTTATAGTATGTGGATAGCTATTATTGGCCTAACATAATTAAGATCAAAAATTGTATGCATATTTTTAGTTTAAGGCTTTCCCAAATAAAGATAAATAAAAATAAAATCAAGTTATTCAATACCCTGTACACATAACCTTCTGCTTAATGCTTTTCTTATACCATATTGTGGCATAAATTTTAACAAAACTTGACGGAATGGAATAACAGGTTAATCGCATTGTGTTAACATCAGCGGGGCGATTACTTAATTATATTGCAAACCAGTTTCAATCACCTTCTATCCGTCAAAATGTATTAAATGTCCGCCATTTTGGGTTTCTAACGAAAATTATATAGCAATAAAATTTACATAATCGCCTGGCATATCCTAATATATACGATGACGCCAGAATCATGTTTTTAAAATTATTTGGGAAACCAGTTACGTTTAAAAATGAAATCATTGAAATAAACCGACTAATAGCAGTGGTAGCCGAGTGGTCGAACGCACGCCTTGCAATCAAAGTGTGCAGGCTCAAACCCCGGCTCGCACCTCTGGGATTCATGTGCGAATCTCATTTTGATCCGAGATTATCACTTGCTATGTTGTAAACTTGACAATTTGTAAGTGCCCCCATAGGCCTATACAAAATAAATGATTTGACTTTGACTTATGAAACGGTGAAGGAAAACATCGTGAGGAAACTTGCACGTCCGAGGGAACTTGACTAGTTCTCGTTAGATGTGTGAATTCTGCCAACCCGCACTGGGCCAGCGCGGTGGACGATGGCCTGAATCCCCCTCGCACAGAGCGGAGGCCCGTGCCCAGCAGTGGGACGTTAAAAGGGCTGTAGTATTAGTATTAGTCAAACTTCAAAGTCAATACCAAATTAAACGCCGTATCACAGGGTAACTGACAGGGTAATGTTTTTAATATTAAACCCCGGCACACTGTGGCGTCAATGCTTGAGCGACAAAATATTTGCCAATACCAAAACGAACTCTGTGTCAATATGTATAAAGATTAAATTTATCTCATAAAAGCCACGCCCTCACGCGTCATAATTCGCTCGCGACGTCAGTGTCATTTCGATGTAGAAACTTTTTTAGTTTCTGGCAATTAATTCAGTTCACAATCTGCCAAAGTGTACAGTTACCATATTTGTTAACGCCGTCTAACTCAGAACATCACTAGTCGGGACCGTGTGACAACACTAGAGAGTTCCGGCCGCCATTACATATATACGACATAAGACATGAAGACGTAAGCGCATGAAAAATATATAACAAAGTACAAGAAAAATAAGAAATAATACATTACAAGATAGAAAGCATAGAATAACATAAATAACGTAGGTGTAATTGACATCTGCGTGAACAATATTGAAACGAGGTGGGGATGGTAAGGCCCCCACCCAGTGCTACTTAACTTATCCGTACATACCTTAAGAATGTTTTAACTCTCGTCTCTATGGCTCTATGACGCAGACATACCCGCGTCAGAGCTGTACCGATCTCTTTAGTCGCACCTGTAACAAGGAAATTGAATTGTATAAGTACCAGCGGAACATTAGCATCAATACCGGCGAGACATGAACATCAGTATAAGCGGAACATGAGCATCAGTACCAGCGGAACATATATGTAGACCAGTACCAACGGTACAACAGTATAAACGGAACATCGGCATCAGTACCAGCGGGACATGAGCACCTGTACTAGCGGAACATGAGCATCAGTACCAACGAAACATTAGTGTAAACGAAACATCAGCATCAGTACCAGCGGAACATGAACATCAGTAACAGCTGAACATGAACACCAGTATTTGCTAAAATTCATATCATGACATAACTGCATAGGGGGCAGGGTTTATAGGGTGGTCTTAACATTTCGTTCTAATCAGGACCAATCGTCAAAGAGATCGAGGCGATATCATTATAAGTATAATATCGAGGGGTGAAAGGCTGTTTGACTTAAGCGACACGTTTGGGCGATATTGACTTATATACATATTTGGAACCAGAGAATTTTTATGCGTCGAATGAGCATGCTCTCCTGTAAAGTAAAAAAATATTTTTTTAACGGTTTTAGTCGGTGCCAATTCATGTGTTTATTTTCCTAGTCTGACATAGATTGGCACCTACTCCAAATGTAATGAATTATAAGGTTATTTCTAGCTTTTTGGTGCACCTAGGTTTTTGAAGTCAGTTTTTGTTTTTTGTAAATTTTTTTTTCACGCTTTTTATTGTCAATAATCGTTGAAAATATGCAATTATTATCACCTCATAACAAACCTAAAAAAGTAAACATTTACAGCCAAACAAAGTCGGTAAAAAAAAATCTAGTCAAAGTCAAATAGCCTAGTATTTTTAAACTTTACATGAGAGCATACACATTCGACGCAGAAAAAATAGCTAATTCCAAATATATAAGTCAATATCGCCCAAAAGTGTCGCTTGAGTCAAATAGCCTTTCACTCCTTTATATATAGGATGTACCAGGAGTCCGAAATAATACTTTGGGTACATATACGGTAGCTCATATGATGCTTAGTGAACACAGATTATATCTAACAATCATAGTTTCAGCGTTATAGACCTCTGAATATTCTGAATAGTTCTGAATAATTCTGAATAGTCACAGGTTCTGGTTTTCTAGCCTTTGGGTACATCCATAACCCTATTCAGCAGTGTAAACTACACTTATGAGAGGCGACTACCAATATTCACAAAACAGAAGATGCACATTTTACATAGGACTCGAGATATTACAAGTTATAGAAATTGATAACGAAAAAATTGTTGGAAAAACATCGTAGAATTACGATCAAATTTTTATACCATTCAGTTGTATACCCGATGCTGATGCAAACGTCAAAGTATTTATTACCAATATTAGTATTAGTATTTATTACCCGATTCTTATTTTTCATTTATTACCAACTAGCTGTGCCCGCGACTTCGCCCGCGTGGGCTTTAGGGAGATTACCCGGAAATATGGGTATTATCTTTTCCCGCGGAACCATAATGCTTGTTCTAAAATTAAAGT
The DNA here is from genome assembly GCA_914767695.1 of Ptilodon capucinus. Taxonomy (NCBI): domain Eukaryota; kingdom Metazoa; phylum Arthropoda; class Insecta; order Lepidoptera; family Notodontidae; genus Ptilodon; species Ptilodon capucinus. The sequence continues at coordinate 1,995,795 of OU611830.1, read as the reverse complement.
AGCCTAAGTTACGCCTTGGAACGTCAGCTATCTGTCAGTGAAAGTCCCATTGAAATCGGTTCAGCCGTTTAGAAGTTTACCTCAAATAAACTGACAGACAGACAGACAAAAAATTTTAAAATTGCGTTTTCGTTATAGGTATCGTCTATACTTCCATACGCATTTGGTAAAAAAGTGTTATTTTGATATTACAAACAGACACTCCAATTTTATTTATTTGTATGTATAGATGTTCCTTTTATGTTATTCCTCTTACTTATGCATGTTGTGGCACCTTTGTTAACTGTGCATTAATTTTTCCTTATTTGTATTTAATATTAATGCTACAGTTTTTGGATGTCCTATTAAACAAATAAATAAATAAGTATTATTTCGGACTTCTAAAACACCCTGTATATTGTGTGTAGTATGTACGTCTGCTCCAGCATGTGTACCGGTAACAAAAAAACAGGTCGACATAATATGTTTGTAGTTTGGCAAAAAAAAAAATAACTCTGCAAAGTAGGTACGTATGTAACTACGTAGTTAAGTCGAAGATAGCTTTAATCACCGGACGAGATAAAGATCGCATAGACTGGTTGTGGAGCAGTTACTCGGCCGTCTGTGAATCGCTTTTGAAGCGATCAAAGAACGTAACACACTTATGTCTTAAAAAAAACACTAAATTAATTACCCATTTATTATAACACAGAGACACACAAGAGCAGAGCACAGGTGAAATATACAAATGTCAAAAGATGACAACTAGTGTTGTGACAACGTTCAGTATACCACAAGCTAACATAAATTGATGGTGATTCATCCGCCATCTTTATCACTGTCATCATTCATTTTTATTTATTACGTGTATTTGTTGAATTTGTCCGTGCTATTAATTACTTGACATTGGCGAAATACTCGCGCTAGTCGCAGGTGATGCTATTCCTCATCTTATTCCATTAAATATCATCATTTCGCTCATTTCGTTAAAAAAAAAATAATTGATGGTAAAAAAAACTTTTTAAAAACAAGCTTTTATTTAATTGCCCTAAAAAGAAGAAAATAAACTTTTAATTCAATCAAACCAATGATCAATTTAGTACATGTATTACACAATTTATTAAATGATATAAAAGCTTGTCGCGAGATTTACCTGTGTACTAACTAGTCTTACTTGACATATTATAAGAAGTTCTATGAAAGAAAATATTTCCTATAAAATATGAAAATCCCGCGACTAACCTCAGCAAGCCCTTTCATTTGATACCCATACTGCGGTAGTGCAGAAAAACTGGCCAAGTGCGAGTCGAAATATGGTACTATAAAAACGGCAAAAAAATCACGTTTGTTGTATGGGAGCCCCCTTAAATATTAATTTTATTCTGTTTTTTGTTATAGCGGCAACAGAAATACATCATCTGTGAAAATTTCAACTCTCTATCACGGTTCATGAGATACAGCCTGGTGACAGACGGACGGACGGACAGCGAAGCCTTAGTAATAGGTCCCCGTTTTACCCTTTGGGTACAGAACCCTAAAAAAGCTTGTTAATATTGCAAGTTAAATAAAAGCTTGAAAATACATTTCAAGTTAAATAAAAGCTTGTAAAAACCCTGCACAAATAGGCGCGTCGCAAGCAGAATCAGAATCCGAATATTTTTTATTCATATAAACCAATACAGGCACTTATGAATCGTCAATAAATTGTAAAAATAGTAGCTCTACCACCCATTCGGAATGCATTTCCAATGGAGAAGAATGGGCAAGAAACTCCATGGTTGCTTTTTTCAAATAAGGATTTACATTTTTGTGTTTGTATGTACGACAAATGTATTGCCAAAACCAAAACGAACTGCCATCTGACCACCACCCGTCTTGCAGCAAAGTCAAGTTTAATATTACTTGCAGTTCTTGACAGTAAACTCAGTACATAATCTATCAAATATTGTAAGTTACTATTGAAACAACGATACCCTAAGAGGTGTTGGAGGTAAGGTCCCTACAAGATGAAGGTACATTTTACAACGAAATCCCACCTATAAACAGAGCGAATGGAGTCCTGTGATCGGTCCCTTATAGGTTTCCTTACGATGTTTGCCTTCACTGTTCAGAAAGTGTTAATCATTATTGGAAATTATATTCGCACATAAAATCCAAAATTTCCCATGTTCTGAGACCGGCGTTTGAACCTTGCGCCCCTTGCGTTCAACTAGGCTACAACCCCTTCGTATCAATTAACATAATAGAAAACTACTACTACTACTACAGCCCTTTTAACGTCCCACTGCTGGGCACGGGCCTACCCTCTGTGCGAGGGGGATTCAGGCCATAGTCCACCACGCTGGCCCAGTGCGGGTTGGCAGTCTTCACACATCTATGGAGAACTAGACAAGTTCCCTCACGATGTTTTCCTTCACCGTTTCATAGCAAGTGATAATCTCGGATGAAAATGCGATTCGCACATAAATCCCAGAGGCGCCAGCCGGGGTTTGTGCCTGCACACTTTGATTTGCAAGGCGTGCGTTCGACCACTCGGCTACCACTGCTACAATCAATAGAAAACTGTTGAACGGGTTTCAATGAAACTTTAGTATATTCAGTTTATACATCAGAATAACATATAAACTATAATTTATAACGATATTAATCAATCGAAGTTTGCATGGACGAAGCTAGTCATCTTATACCTAAACGTTTCGTTAATAACACCACAACAGTTATTATAACACGTTATATTACATCATTAATTACTTATCCAACGCAGAACAAAGGGTCTACTCATGTGAACTGTATAATAATTAAAATAGAATAGTTTTTTACAAAGAATACTAAGTCTTAAACAATAGTGTTTTTTTAGGGTTCCGTATCTAAAAAGGAAACCTTACAGGCCCCGTAGCATGACCGCGTAGACATAAGTTTTATCTATTTCAACTGTCGAGAAAATGACGTCACTTCGAGCAGTTTGTACTGAACATGGCTCGGTGACGTCATTTTCTCGACAGTTGAAATAGATATAACTTATGTCTACGCGGTCATGCTACGGGGGCAGGATCACTTTGTTGTCCGTCTGTGTCTTTTCTTGGGAACGCGTAGACGTATCAAGTTAAAATTAAAACGACGTACTCAGGTCTGTAAACCGTTGGGAGCTGCATAAAAATCAATTTTCCATAAGATACGGCAATATGTTGCATATTTAGTACATTCGCAAGGGAATCAAAACCTATATAGGGTTGATCTAGAATCATGAAATGTGCGCTTACAAACTTATTCGCCGCTGGTAAATTGACCGCGACCTGTCTCTATGTATTGGCACAACAGTATTCAAACGGAAAAGTTAAGTTTGTCCCTCAATCCAGTTTATCTTTTCGTTAGAGCAATGTACAGTAGTTTCATAGAGTACGTATGTATGTACGGAAGCTCCAGTGCGCGAGTTCAACTCGCACTTGGCCCGGTTTTTTTAAGAGCGGGTAATACTACTAAACTGGTATTAATTTATCTGATAAAACCCTGGTAGTAACTGGCGCTATTGGAAGCAAAAAATACTTAAGACATTTCCCGCGTGGGTTTTTGTTTTTTGAATTAAACCTAGCATTTAACATTACCTGTTTATGGTACCTTAGATCAAGGTCACCTTGCACCCACTGACGCGAGCAATGAAGACTTTTTTATTGCACTCTGATGTTAATAAACATGCACACCGGGGCGTCAAAACGCATCAATTTTTTTTGCCAGTACCAAAATTAACTCTGGGTCAGTTCATATACAGATTGAATTTCTGTGATATATGACATTTCTGTGATTATGACAAGGCCACGTGATATATGACATTTCGTGGAAAAATGTGCTTCTACAATAATTTAAAACATTTCAATAAATATATTTAAAAATATTGCCAGCCAACACTTACTCATCGTATGATCCCAAACTAAGCTAAGTTAGTACTGGGTACCATACAATGGACTGGAGGCGATCCCGGTCACACCCAGACCAGCATCAATTCTCGCATGAATTACATTATCATGTCAAAACCGAACGCCAAATTGGTCGTATTTATTCCTTTTGATTCGACATTTATGTCGATCTTACGAGAATTGGGCGCCAGGGCGAATTCCGAAAAAAAAGTCATTTTCGATATTTGCCACTGCCTGGAATCGAACCCGCACGGTTCAGTGAACCGAGTGGTCTTCGCTCAAACCACTGGAGTCTATTACAGAGGTCACCAAATGGCGGGCCGCCCGACCTGTTTTGTGCGGACCGCGAGGACACAGCAACTGGCACTACAGACTTACGAAATTTAATAAAAATGTATCCCCCACATTATCTTTGATGATGTCAATTCAAAAATTATTTTTAACAAAAAACAAAAACCGACTTCAAAAACCTAGGTGCACTAAAAAGCTACAAATAACCTTACAATTCATTACATTTGGAGTAGGTGCAATTCAACGTCGGACAAGGCAAATACAAACATGAATTGGCACCGACTCCAAATGTAATGAATTGTAAGGTTATTTGTAGATTTTTAGTGCACCTAGGTTTTTGAAGTCGGTTTTTGTTTTTTGTTAAAAATAATTTTTTTTCACGATTTTTAGTGTCAATAATCGTTGAAAATTTGCAAATATTATCACCTTATAACAGCCCTAAAAAAGTAAAAATTTACAGCCAAAAAAAAAAATCACCCCCCCTCACCCCCCCTTTCCACCCCTTTGGGGGTGGGTTTCGATCTTTGTTAACAATCCGTATTAAACAAAAAAAGATTTTTCGAAATCGGTTCACTAACGCCGGAGGTATGCTGTAGTCCGGATTGGACCCCCATTTCACCCCCTACATATTTTTTCTTTCAAAACTCCTGAAAGACGTGTTTTTTTATTTTGTATGTTAAATATATATACAAAGTTTCAAGTCGTTCAAAAAATATTTTTGAAATTATGTGACCTTCAACCCCCCATTTCACCCCCAAGGGGTTAGATTTCTGATAATATTTTGGAAATGGGACCAACCTTGAAGAATTCCCTAGCAAACCTAATAAAAAATTTCGAAATCGGTCGACAGACGCCGGAGATATGCGGTAACATACATAAAAAAAAAAAAAAAAAAAAAAACATACGGGTCGAATTGAGAACCTCCTTCTTTTTGAAGTCGGTTAAAAAGGGCCGGGCGAAAGCCGCAAAAATACCTTATAAATAAATTAATAATTACATTTGTTGAATATATATTTTTTTCTTTAAAATATTGTGCGGACCGCGATGGTCATTTAAAATATAAATAAATACATCATTACGCCTGCATTCCCCGAAGGGGTAGGCAGAGGTGCACTGCTGTGCGCCCACACTTCGCCGATGCATTTTTGGTCCCAATGTAATAGGGGGCGAGCCCATTGCCATTATACCGGGCACATTCTCCCTCAATACGAGAGAGATTTTTGGGCTATAGTCCACCACGCTGGCCCAGTGCGGGTTGGTGAACTTCACACGCCTTTCTATAGACGTGCAGGTTTCCTCACGATGTTTTGGTGCAATTTCAAGCAAGTGGTAGTCTCGGATGAAAATGAGATTCGCACATAAACCCAGAGGTGCAAGCCGGAGTTTGAACCTGCACACTTTGATTGCAAGGCGTGCGTTCGACCTCTTGGCTACCACTGCTTTTTGGTGGTCATTTCATTTCTTAAAACGGACCCCGAGCGAAACTAATTGGTGACCCCTGGTCTAGTGGTTTGAGCGAGCGGTCTAGTGACTAGACCAAGCCGCCATCATCGATGTTCTCAAGATTATCAACTCTATTCAATCGTGATCGTTTATGATTTAATACAGGTTGTTTTGGTATTGGGAGAATTGGTCGCGTGCATTTTGACGCTGCCGTGTACCAAGGGGTTTTCACGTTTTAAATAGTTATGATATTGTCGATTCGAAAAACCCGATAATCTCCAATGTTGGTGGGTTTTTGATGGTACAACACACCTGTACCTGCGTGCTCTTTCCTTCTTCGCCATTCAGTTATACATCCAACTAGCGGTGCCCGTGACTTCGTTCGCGTGGAATTTAAGGAAAAGTAGTCAAGTGACTCCTTATAACATCAGCTATCTGCCACTGAAAGTACCGACAAAATCGGTGGAGCCTTTGCGAAGATTACCGGAAATAAATGGGATTTTTTTACCGACATCCAAAAGGAGGAGGTTCTCAATTCGATGAGTTTTTGGAACGTAGTTCCTTATCGCGCGTTGCGAAAGGGGGCTAGAGACGAAAAATTGTAACGACGCTTTTACATATGTGTGTGTGATTTTTTACTGTATACATATTTATGTATACAAAAAAACTTTTTAACAAAAAATTAAACCGCCGAAAATTTTAAAAAGCAAAAAATAATATACCTTTTTTATTTAACCTTAATAACAAAGTTCTTAAACTAATGTAAGTATACCTAAGTCATTTTGAGTCGGCGCCAAACAAGCAAATTAATTAATTTAGTAAAGTGTGATGTACGGCGGCGGCGCGGCGAGACACGCACCTTCGCTGGAAAATGCCGAGCGTTCACGAAGTTAACGTCAGCGAGACAGCAATACACAGCGAGATAGCGATACACAATGTGTGCGAGTGGTCGTACGGAGAGTAAATTTTTTGGAATGTTAATGTTTGTCGCTGAAGATTTCACGTTGCATTGTTAATTTCATTTGGTTATTTCTTTAAATTTATTGTTCATTAATTGTTTGGCGCCGACTCAAAATGACTTAGGTATACTTACATTAGTTTAAGAACTTTGTTATTAAGGTTAAATAAAAAAGGTATATTATTTTTTGCTTTTTAAAATTTTCGGCGGTTTAATTTTTTGTTAAAAAGTTTTTATTTTATATTTTTTTGTGGCTAAAATCTACTACTTAATCTGAATCTACTGTTTGTTTTTTTGTAATACACAACTCAGCATTAAAATTTGAGAATTAACAATAAATCTCGCCCTATTTTCCCACCTTTCGGGTAGGATTTTTGTTCCTAATTTATATAGGACCAACTTCGAAGTTATACCCTAACCAATACGTGTCGAAACGTGAACCTCTTCTGTTTTCTTCGTTGGTTAAAAATGGGTATAATTCCAAATAAAGTCCACGTGGGCGTAGGTATATCATGGTGTAGGTGCCAATCTATATCAGACTAGGCAAATACACACATGAATTGGCACCGACTACAAATGTAATGAATTATAAGGTAGTTAAGGTTAACTTTTTAGTGTAGCTAGGTTTTTGAAGGCGAATTTAGTATCTATTTTGTGAAAAGATGCAAGTATTAGCACCTCATAACAGCCCAAAAAAGGAATTCACCCCCCTCCACCCTTTCCATCCCATCGTTTCGATATTTGTTAACTATCCGTATTAAACAAAAAAAGAATTTTCGAAATCGGCTCACTAACGCCGAAGATATGCTATAGTCTAGAATGCAAACTTTATCAGCCCATTTCACCCCCTAAATATATTTTTTTTCAAATTTCCTAAAACACGTGTTTCTTTATTTTGTATGTAAAATACATATACAAAGTTTCAGGTTGATCAAAAAATATTTTTGAAATTGCGTGACCTTCAACCCCCCATTTCACCCCTAAGGGGGTTGATTTCTGATAATGTTTTGAAAATGGAACCACCCTCGAAGAATTCCTTAGCAAACGTCATAGAAAAAATCGAAATCGGTTTAGTGACGCCGGAGATATACATAAAAAAGAATGCAAACTTTATCACCCCATTTCACACCCTATACATTTTTTTTTTCAAAATTCCTAAAACACGTATTTCTTTATTTTATATGTGAAATACATATACAAAGTTTCAAGTCGATCAAAAAATAATTTTTAAATTATGTGACCTTCAACCCCTCATTTCACCCCCAAGGGGGTTAATTTCTGATAATATTTTGAAAATGGGACCACCCTCGAAGAATTCCTTAGGAAACGTCATAAAAAAATTTGAAATCGGTTTAGTGACGCCGGAGATATGCGTGATCATACATAAAAAAAAATAAAAAAAATAAAATATACGCGTCGAATTGAGAACCTCCTCCTTTTTTTTTTTTCGTCGGTTAATAAAAAATGATTTTGATTTCGATTGCGATTTCGATTTGTACATTTTTTTTGCTTTTTTTTTATTTCAAAAGGAACTTCGTTCCATCCGGGTGTCCCTTGACACCTCTCAAGTTTTTTTTTTATGTATGTACAGCGATTACGCTGCGATTTATGGTCCGATTTACGTGATTCTTTTTTAGTTTGAAGCGGAATAGATGCCATTTGGTCCCATAAAAAATTAAAATAGTTAAGCCCAGTAGTTTTAATTTTATGAATATTTAGTTGTTTGTCTATGTGGACGATGTAATTTTAGTTTGTGTATGGCTTTTTTAGGAGTTTGCATTTATTTTGTTTAATTGTTAACGAAAATGGAAACCTACCCCTACCCGCAGAAGAACCAAGGTTACAGACATAGCTCGAAGGGTTGCACGTTTGAAGTGGCAATGGGCCGGACACATTGCCCGGAGAACGGATGGCCGTTGGGGCATCAAAGTCCTAGAGTGGCGGCCACGAACAGGCAAGCGGAATGTGGGACGACCCCCGACCAGATGGACAGACGACCTCACCAGGGTCGCCGGGAGTCGATGGGCGCATAAAGCCCAAGAACGTAATTTGTGGCGATCTATGGGGGAGGCCTATGTTCAGCAGTGGACGTCTCTGGCTGATAGATAGAAGGGGTGGAAAGGGGGGGGGGGGGGTGTTTATACTTTGTTTTCAACAATGTTTTCGTAATAGGTACCTACCGTATATACTTTTATATGCATTTAGTAGAAATCTGTTGTGTTGACATTAAAAACGAACACTTCAAATTTATTTGTTTGCATATAGATACTCACGTGATCGTTTAAGTTTAATTTCGTACTTCTGATACACCTTGTATAGTTCAAATCAAGAATATCAAGACTGCGGGGAATTAACAAGGCGGTTATACAAGGTTCAAGTAGCAACATGTTGATTGCAAGTGCATAATATGACTAACTTATGACGTTTCGTTCGCAATTAAGCACCGCACTCACTGAAGTGAGCGAACCAACTTGTTTTTAGTGAACCAACCTGGTTCCGTACCTAAAAAGAAAAAAACCGGAACCCTTATAGGATCACTTTGTTGTCCGTCTGTCTGTCTGTCTGTCAAGACCCTTTTTCTCAAAAACACGTGAAGGTATCAAGTTGAAACAGAGACTGATGGCTGCGGTCCCTTGGTGCCCTAAAAAAATCAAACTTCTAGGTTAACGCAATCAAAAGATACGGCGGTTTATGTTGCATTTTCAGTACATTTGCACGGGAATCAAATATACCTACAGGGTACTTACTGTTGACCTAGAATCATGAAATTTGGCAAGAAGCAAGGTCTTATAGCACAACTCAAGGAAAAAATCCGAAAACTGTAAATTTATTGTTAGAAAATGTTTTTTTGCGATTACAGACTTACTTTTAACCGACGAAAAAAAAGGGGGAGGTTCTCAATTCGACGCGTATATTTTTTTTTGTTTTTTTTTTATGAATGATCATGTAGTTATCTGTCCAGTTTATCTTTTCGTTAGGGTAATTAATGCTCGGTGCTTTCACAGTTAAGGTACGGAAGCCTCGGTGCGCGAGTCCAGCTCGCACTTGGCCGGTTTTTTTTGTGTACTCTGTATCCTGAATAAAGATTGAATTTCAGTGGTAATGGCCACGTGAACACCCGTCAAAATTCGTTCGAGTCATCAGTTCGTTGAAAAGTGTCCTTCTTCCATGTGTTAATAGAGTTCGTTTTTGTGTTGGCTTTTTGACGTGTCTGCCTGTGGTGTCAGGGTTTTATATTGTTGTAGCGAAAAATTCTAAGGAAATCTGAATAAGACATGAATACTAAATACAAAGGTTCTTTCCCGACGTAGCTGTTGTATGCATACTTCTATTGTTACTACAGTACTTAGTAGGTACAGCTAATCCCAGTTCATTGTATTGTTTTTATGAGATAGGGAGCCAAACGAGCAGACGTTTCACCTGATGGTAAGTGATCAACGCCGCCCATGGACACCTGCAACACCAGGGGCATCGCAAGTGCGTTGCCGGCCTTTCCATTTTCCTTTCCTTTTTTCCTCCTTTCCATTGTCCTATGGCAATCTCAGTAACAGCCAGACGAGATGGCAATTTTCGAATCATCGACATTATCACTAACTCGACACGTGTCGAAGCAACACGCCCAATTTTTTACAAGCTTTATATTAACTTGCAATGTATGTATGTTCGAGTGGTATCTGAATTTTAAATCAGTTATCTTTAACCGATTGAGCTGAAATTTGGTGTAACGCTTACTTTGGATGACAATGCATGCTTAGCTATATGACTTCAATTTAATTCCAATATGGCGGATCATCAAAGATGTTATAGTTATTTTTTCTGCACTACCACAGTATTCTGATTCGATATAATTGACATTTAAATTAATATTTACCAAAATAAATTAATATGAATATGGGTATCAAATGAAAGGGCTTGCTGAGGAGAACACGAAAACTAAGGGCAATTAAATTAAAGCTTGTTTTTAAATAGTTTTTTTTACCACCAATATTTTAATAAGGCCGTTTCCGATATTTGTTACTGAGGGGAATCGAATCCGCGACCACCTGCTGCATTGAGCCGACGCCACATAATATAGTTTAAGTGAAACCAGTTGTGATAGCAATATTTGCAAAAGGGTTAGGTATATTAACTGACCCAGAACACCATCAGAAAAGGAGGAAAAGTATTAGTGTGAACATAAAATACCTATTTTCCTCGACAAACGGGTATTTAGCAAATATCAGAGTGGACATATCAGATGCACGAAATATTATTCCAGGCACATAATATAAGAAAGAAGAAGAAAGAAAGAAAGAACTTTATTGTGGCAAGCAGCAAATAGGTTTAAAGATTACAAACCGATAAATGAATAAAAAATAAAATTCTGCTCCCCACAAACGGACTCAATTCAGCATGTGCTGGTTGACAAGAACCAGCGCTGGTCTTCCATTGGGCCCGTTTGGCGACTTCACGGGCGCAATCCAAAAAAAAAATAATAAAAAAAAATAATTAATTAATAAAAAATATAAAGTAATAAATAAAATATATAAAGTAATAAATTAAAACTATGAAGTCTATGGTGCGACAAGATCTAACCTCAAAGAGTATACAATATCTATTACCTCGTAGTAGTGATCTGTGGTGAAAGCAAGACTAACCTACAAAATAATGTGAGTTAAAAAAATGGTGTAGAATATAAAATTAATGGTAAAAAAATTCAGTGAAACATAAAAGCACCTCGCCAAGATCAAAATGAAACAACCACAACAATAAAATTCTAACCTAGGGATACATTTTTCTTGCTGACGTGGCAAACCCGATTTTGGCAAAATATACCGTTCTTCTTCTTTTTAGTCGTACACCCCTGGCGAAGTAATCGTAGTTTTGGACCCTAATAGGTTGGTTGCGGTTTTTGTGAGACTTCTCGTGGTCATGGACCTTAGTAGGTTGGTTGCGGTTTTTGTGAGAATTCTCCATCTCTTACTGTAAATAGCATTACGTGCACATTCATTCAGGGTACACTTCGTAGAGGACTTGATAAGGTCTGTTCATCTTGTTGGTGATCTGCCGGTGTTTGTGAGACTTCTCCATCTCTCTCTCTGTTAATAGCATTACGTGCACATTCATAATGGGTACACTTCGTTGAGGACTTGATGAGGTCTGTTCATCTTGTTGGTGATCTGCCGCGAGAGAATAGAAATATAGTAGAGGGTCACTCTACTATTCCTTGTATCATTAGTTGCTCCAATGAGCGAATTCGTTGCAAATGATATGACCTTAACATCTTAGAGATTCGCGCTTGCACAATCGACGAAAGTCTTTGTATTGTACATATACGGCATGAGATATAGTAAATGTAGATTATACCCAAGTATTAAAGATAGATAGATAACTCTTTATTATTCCACCTCTTAGAGAAATACAAACTATACTTGAGATATGAGTTTTTAAAATTGGCAGCGATAAAAAAAATGTACACCATTCAGTTGTACAATGAGATCCAAATAAGAATAGGTATGTCAATAACCTCTATATGTCAATTGTCACTTGAAAATTATGGTTTGCAAAAAACTTATTTGCATATCAATAATAATACTCTTACATGAAATTTAAATAGAAAGGTTAAATTGGTAGTAAATACATATACGCCTTGTGTAGCTTAAGTACACGGCGATTACCGACAGCCATTAACGAATGAATCATAATAAAATATTAGAAGGAAAATATACCGTTTCGCTCAATCAAACATATGCGTGAGTAGGTAATGTACCATTGATACTTATAATGTTATTAGTTGCCGAAGGAGAGCACAATATTGCAAGCAGGGGCGAAATGAATTTTTGCAAATATTGAATCAGAATCAGATTTTTTTATTAATATAAACCAATGCATGCACGTATGAATCGTCCATAAATAATAATAATAGTATCTCTACCACCCATTCGGAATGCATATGCTATGGAGAAGAATAGGCAAGAAACTCTATGGTTGCTTTTTCCACTACGGATTTACATTTCTGATTTCTGTGTTTTTCCTAATTAACAATTATACAATATAAAGTTAGTGAGGCTATACATTCTCAAAACACAATTAATTAACTATACAAATTACGTTTGTTCAAGATTTAAAGGTAGGAAGGAGGAGAAAAACGTGACAAAAAGCTAACTTCCCTGAAATGAGTTCCTGTGGAACCGGACCACCTCCTGACCAAGCGTGTTTATCCCCTAAATAATTGCCTATTGTGTAGTATGCTCGCCTGCATAGTGTGTTTCTAATGCAAGTCTTAAATTTAGTTGCATTCATTACTAAAACGAACTGTCTTGTACTGGATACAGAGGCGGGAGGAAAACGAAAGAAAAGATGGATGGAGTGTGTGAACTAAAAAATTATATGAATGAGATCCGAGTCTATGTCAGTATGACGGAAAAGTGAGATGAATAGAAGAAAAAGACATACTGCCCCGAACCCAAATAATGAGACAATGTAAGACACATGATGATGATGACTAAAACGAACTGTTTTGACTCATAGAAAAAGCTGAGCCCAAACAAAACTTGTAAAAAAACCAAGTCTCTCAACTCAGTTCTTCTACCGTAAAAAGTTGTGAGATCCATGTAATACCAAGTATGTTACATAAGGGACCATGTGTCTTAAGTTATTATGAAATTAGCTAACCTAGCAACATATTATAGTGACCATATCAATATCAATAAAAAAAACAATATTAATAAAAAAACACATAAGAAATATTCTTCGAAACAATAATTGTGAACTCACTCAAGCAATACACCAAACAAATAGCAAAATCTACTGCAAACGTACACGCGATTATAGCCGTTAGCGTATTCATATAAAGGTTAAATTGACGTTAAAAGAAAAATGATGAAGCGATACTTGTTCGTAGCGATGTATAGAATTGAATTAAACGTATAAAGCATTTGTCGTGGCGTTCATAGTTCGACCGGACCTTCGCCGGGGCGGACGTCTCCAAGAACATATAAAACTTTAGTGTTTAAGTGTAACATGTTGTGATAGTAATAAAAATAATAATAGTTAACCAAAATGAATACCTTCGTATACGCAACGGCCATATTCGCCGCTTACTTGTGCTTAGTTAAAGGACGTAAGTAATATTTTTTTTTATTATTTAACACTTCGCCCGCGTGAAAATTTGGAAAAAAACGTCTCCAAAGTTACTCTTTGTAACATCAGCTCTCTGCTGTGAAAGTCCCGTCAAAATCGGTCCAGCCGGTACAAACAGACGCTTCAATATAATATATAATAATATATCTGATATTATGATACAGCCCTAGGTATACTAGAGCGTCAAAAGCAACCATGGAGTTTCTCGCCCATTCTTCTCCATAGGAAATGCATTCCGAATGGGTGGTAGAGATACTATTATTATTATTTATTGACGATTCGTAAGTGCCTTTATTGGTTTACATGATTCAAGATGGGCGGTTAATTTTTTTTGCCAATACCAAAACAAACTCTGTGTCTAATATACATAAACGTTATATTTCTGTGGTAAAAGTCGAACGCGTCAAAATTCGTTCGCACTGTCAATGTCATGTCGTTGAAGAATGAGCGAGAATAAAAAATTAGGAATAGAATGAGTTAATACAGTTCGTTTTGGTTTTGGCAAAAACGTGAACGCGCGCGTTTTAACGCACCAGTGTGCTCGGGGCACAACGTTAGGGGATTTTTAAGATGTACTTCAACCTACAAGTGCACAGAAGGAATGCGCGGTTCAAATTTGAAATAATCAGCTTAAGGAAAACTCATGAGAATATTACCAAGCATCATATTCCTATGTAAACATTGCCTCCGGATTTTGTTTTGCTAATACAACATCGCAAAGGTTATGCGAAAAGAATGCTAATGAACTAAAACAGGTTTCTTCATAACATTTAACTATGTTAATTACATCAAACCAATTATTTCTGCAGGATGTATCAGAAGTTCGATATAATGCTTTGACGTTTGCATCAGTATCGGGTATACAACTGAATGGTATAAAAATTTGATTGAAATTCGACCAAGTTTTTGCAACTTTTTTTTTGTAATCAATTTCTATAACTCGTAATATCTCGAGCCCTATGTAAAACATGCATGTTCTGTTTTGTGAATATTGGTTTTCGCCTATCATAAGTGTAGTTTCCACTGCTGAATAGGGTTATGGATGTACCCAAAGGCCAGAACACGGTGCCTGTGACAAATATTCAAAGGTCTATAACTCTGAAACCATGATAGTTGGGTTTAATCTGTCTTCACTGAGCATCCACATGAGCCATGTATTATGTACGTATTATGTACCCAAAGTATTATTTCGGACTTCTGATACACTCTGTATTTTAGCTACCTGTATTTTAGAATAATCTATATACTGTAAATGGGAGCCCTTCACTATACTAGCTTCCTTATCGTAATACCGAAATGTGTACCTAATATTAGACTGCTTGGAAATTAATGGAAGTCCAGGAAGAGGGCGCCCGAAGAGGACCTTTCGCGACCAGATTAACAGTCTCTTCCAGAAAGATTAAGTCTGTAGCACCATCAACCGACGGAAGAGCATGAAAAGATGTATGACTGTTGATGAAGTGAAAGAGGCTTGTCAGAAGGCTTACCATGACCGCGTAGACATATGTTTTATCTCTTTCGACTGTCAGATTTGTCGAAAACATTACATATAAAAATCTCGAAGTGACGTCATTCTCTCGACAAATCTGACAGTTTAAAGAGATACAAAATATGTTATGCTTGTGTTAAGCCTACAGGCAAGGCGTGTCCTTGTGTTATTAAAAGCTGACCTGACTAACCGCTGCAATAAATAACAGAGGACCCATAATAGCTATATGTGGAAATCCTAATCTATACATATCTATACAATCTTCTATACAAATAATTAAAATTGAAGTGTCCGTTTGTTACTAAATGCATATGAAAGTATATGAGATGCATATAACGAAAACGCAATTAAAAAAAAAAAAATATTGTCCTTGGGGTCGTTATCAATCCATCTCATTGTATATATAGCTTTGCTTATTTTTTTGTCTGGAATTATTTAATTTTTATTGACTAGCGATATAGATACACAAATAAATAATAAACGCCTTTACAAGGTCGAATATAAAGAAGGTCCAAGCAATAAACTTCAGATAAAATAAAAAAACAAAGCTGAATATAATATGCGATGTACCTACCTATCAGTTGCAATAACCTTGTGCATCTGAGAAGGTATTGACTTGGTGGGATCGCAATTAATAACTCTCCCGTACACAGAAACATCAAACCATGCGTGTAAATTATTATGACAACCAAACCAAAATGTACTGTGTGTCTATACACATAAAGATTGAATTTCTTTGGTATAATCCACGCCCCGTAAGCATTTAAAATTCGCTCGGGCTGTCAGTGTAATTTCGTTGAAGAATGAACTCTTTCAATGAGTCAATACAGTTAGTTTTGGTGTTAGCAAAAAAAAAATACGCTCCAGTGTACGGCTACTAGTTCTAGACACGTAGTTTGTAATACTACTTAAAGTGTTAATTGCTAACGTAAACACATCTAACCTTTGAATGTATAGTGAAGAATATAATTTGTGTAATCATAGAGATACAATCTTTATGTTAATTGACACAGAGTAAATTTTCAAACAAGATACATACATCATCACGCCTGTATTCCCCGAAGGGGTAGGCAGAGGTGCACTGTAGTGCGCCCACACTTCGCCGATGTATTTTGGTCCCAATGTAATAGAGGGCGAGCCTATTGCCATTATACCGGGCACATTCCCCCTCAATACGAGGGAGATTTGGGCCATAGTCCACCATGCTGGCCCAGTACGGGTTGGTGAACTTTACACGCCTAGACGTGCAGGTTTCCTCACGATGTTTTCCTTCACCGTTCAGCAAGTGGTAATCATTGTTGAAAACGACATTCGCACATGAAAATTATCTCGGAGGTGCGTGCCCGGGATTTGAACTTGCACCCCTTACGTTCAAGGCGGGCGTTCTTGCCCACCAGGCTACCACTGCTAGCTAGTCAAGTTAATACGATCGCTACAGTGGATGCAAGACTATAGGTATAGAAGTCAGTTTTTCGATACAAATTAAACGCAAAAAGGACTTAAGTTTTATACACTTGTTTGACCCTGGAGATATTATGAGTCAGTTTTACCACAAAAAAAACAATTAAATCTTTTAATAAGCGCTTTAAAGTAAATGCCTTATTGAATGACACAATTCATGACTTCACGCAAGTCTGAACATTCTAAAAAATAATAACGCACGACGACACAGTTGATTCAATGGATATTTGGATACCTACATGTAATATAAATTAATTGTATTTTTTTTTTAAAACAAGCTTTTTTTAATTGCCCTGTGTTTTCGTGTTCTCCTCAGCAAGCCCTTTCATTTGATACCCATACTGTGGTAGTGCAGAAAATATAACTATTCCGCCATCTTGGATGATCCGCCATATTGGAATTAGAATGACGTGACATAGCTAAGCATGCATTGTCATCCGAAATAAGCGTGTATACCAAATTTCAGCTCAATCGGTTAAAGATAACTGATTTAAAATTCAGTAGCAAGATTCCACCCGGACATACATTGCAAGTTAATATAAAGCTTGTAACTTGTAAAAAAAGGCGACATCATTCGACAAACAATGAATCAGAGGGGCTTGTGAATGAAAGAGTCATGAAAAAGATTTATGAATTAACAAAGAGCGTCTTAAACATGAAAGACAAGTTGTTACAATACAGCAAAAATAACATAACAATATAGCATTCTTGATTGTGAGATTTGGGCCATCCTGATACTTGAGCCGTAGACCATCACACCAGCCCAGTGCGGGTCGGTGAACTTCTCACATCTTTTTATAGACGTGTAAGTTTCCTCACAATGTTTGCCATCACCGTTCAACAGGTGGTGATCATTATTGACAATGAGATTCGCACATGCAACCACTTGCGTTCAAAGCAGGCGTTTGACTGCTCTTTTAGGATGAAATCTTGGTGAAAAAAGACTAACTAGGACATAATATTTTGATGTTTTCAATGTAAGCCAACGTCATATTACAATTTCATTATAGACTCGTCTGGGAAAACCAAATTATTGTAGGTTATATTAGGTGCGTATACGTATTAAAAGCGAACGTAACTTGGGTTTTTTCGCTGGGTAAATTTAGGTCATTACAAATTTTGTTGTCTGTCTGTCACCAGGCTGTATCTCATGAACCGTGATAGTTAGACATTTGAAATTTTCACAGATGATCTATTTTTGTTGCCGCTATAACAAAAAATACTAAAAAACAGAATTAAATAAATATTTTAGGGGACTCCCATACAACAAACGTGATTTTTTTGCTCTTTTTTATGCATAATGATCCGACTCGCACTTGGCCGGTTTTCATTACATCAACAACACCCTAGCTTGAACATTTGTGAACAGGGGCATTACCACCACCTCTTAAAGCATTGGTGATTCAATAATGAGAAATAGATAATGTTAATAATATCAAACAAAAATATAATTAGAGACAATGAAACGTTCAATAACAATACAACTAAAGTAATTTTATTATAAGTACCTACAGCAGGTAATCTAGTAAACTTATTATACAGGGTGTTTCAGAAGTCCGAAATAATACTTTGACGTTTGCTTCAGTATCGGGTATACAACTGTATGGTATTAAAAAAATGTCGAAATTCGACCATGTTTTTTTCAACTTTTTTTCGATGTCAATTTCTGTAACTGGTAATATCTCGAGTCCGATGCAAAAATTGCTAGATTTGTTTTGTGAATATTGGTAGTCGCCCCTCATATGTGTAGTTTACACTGCTGAATAGGGTTATGGATGTACCCAAAGGCCAAAACACGATACCTGTGGCAAATATTCAAAGATCTATAACTTAGAAACTGTAATAGTTAGGTATAAACTGTCTTCACTAAGCACATATGAGCTACCGTATATGTACCAAAAGTATTATTTCGGACTTCTGAAACACCCTGTATAAGGAAACTATTAATATAATTGCACTCTACTTATTATTTCCTGTAATGTGCATCATATTAATACAGCAACAATTTATTTCTTTGAGGATAACCTTAACGAGTTCAATATTTTAAATATGCATTACTATGGATACTAGCTGTCCCCCGCGATTACGTACGAGCAGAACTAGGTGGCTTCGCTTTCAGTAGGCGCAGGTGCCGCCATATTTCCGGTGCCTTTACAGCCTTCCCCTGTAAAGCACACTGGAGCTTCGACCCTCCCGCGTTAATTTTTTTGCCTTACCAAATCAAACTCTAATTGACTCACAGAAAAAGTTCATTCTTAAACTAAATGACACAGACAGCGCGAGGGAATCTTGACGAGCGGGAGCGTGGCTTTTACCACAGAAATTCCATCTTTATGAATATTGACACAGGGTTTGTTATGGTATGTTTTGGTATTGGCAAAACATTAGACACGTGAGAATTAACCCTTGACGTAATTGCTGTGAAGGTATATATATATTTTTGTTTAATGGCCTCTTTCCATCGAGTCAAGATATATAATACCCCTGGGCTTCATGTATAATACCTTTTGCGAGTGACACTATCCTTGCCCTATGACAATAGCTTTACTTTATAATGCGCAAAAGAAATCGTTTTTTTAGGGTTCCGTACCCAAAGGGTAAAACGGGAACCCTATTACTGAGACTTCGCTGGCTGTCTGTCCGTCCGCCCCTCCGTCTGTCACCAGACTGTATCTCATGAACCGTGATAGTTAGACAGTTGAAATTTTCACAGATGATGTATTTCTGTTGCCGCTATAACAACAAATACTAAAAAACAGAATAAAATAATTATTTAAGGGGGCTCCCATACAACAAACGTGTTTTTTTGCCGTTTTTATAGATAATGGTACGGAACCCTTCGTGCGCGAGGCCGACACGCACTCGGTTTTCTTTTCAATGATAACCAGAGTACAACTAGGAGCCCAATTTTAGATGGATAGACATCAATCTTTATTAGAGAAATGTCGAAACAAAAGAAACAAATACGACCAAATTGATTTTTCGTTTCGACATATCTCTAATAGAGATTGATGTCTATAAAACGAAAATCGGGCTCCAGACAGTGTCACCTTGACTGGTCATAGTCTAATCATATTCTAGCTACCATTGATATTTTTTCTTTTCCTACCATTTTCACTCTACAACGCTGGTTTTGGTAGACTTAAGATTCTGAATGCGAGTAGAATTCAAAGTGAGTCATACTCACTACACTGACAGAGTGCGGTAAGGCATGCCAAGACTGAACTTTGTCACGGATTTTGGCACATCTGTTCATTCCCTGTCTTATTTCATACGAGAGAAAGATACAAAAACGACGTATTTCATGACATAATAGTTTTGTCTTGGAACACAGGCTAGCCGTACTTATCAACGATATCCTCTTCCAAAAGATGTACACCGTCACCTTTTGGCACGTGACAATTATGCCTACTTGAAAATATGATATTCGAAAAATATCAATTATTGCTAACCGGATGTCTGACCTGATGACCTCAATTGCTATCTCTAGTTTTTTTTGCCTATTGGTACAAAATACTTAACAATTTATAAAAATGCGGTTGGTTAAGTTAACAACTGTCATGTGGTCATGTGGTCGATATATGTCTAGTACAAGACTGAATTTTATGGAAAACTTCAAAAAGGACTAATGATTAGTAGTAAAATAGTTTAAGCTTAGTGCAGATTATGCTCATTTACAGAACTTATTTACTTAGTGTTAGACAAAGAAAGCAAGATATTTCTCACCACTTAAAGATAATTCAGGATTAAGAAAAACTACTCTCTGCCTCTGTTACTAGGTAACAACAATCTCATCTGGTATCCTGGACCGATGAAAAAGTCCAAACATGAGTACGTAACGCCAGAGCCTAGATCATTAAAGAGTACAGAACCTGTGTTTATAGGCAAGTTTTAATGGGCCTGTTTCAGTTTGGCTTTGGATTGAAATTGCAACTGTTTCAATGCATTTCATAGAATTGTTTGATACAGATTCATTTTAAGCATGTTCCTTTAACATCTCACAAGATTTTATGATATTCAGATCTGACGGCATGCCCCGTCATGTCTTGTCATGAAATGAAAGAAGCCGTCATGTCATGAAAGACATGTCTTTTGTTGGGAGTAACAGTCATAATAAAACATGGCGTATGAAGTATGTACATTAGACATTTAAAGGATTGATCCAAATAACCTACTACGCGATTTAGCATTAGCATGGTGTCCAAATGTTCTAAGCCCACCAGAATAGCTTCCATACCAGCATATTTTTAGCATTATTGTTTTACTAACGTACATATCTTTTCATTTTACATCGTAACTACTTCCATATGAAGTATTTATATAATTTTTATTATAATCTATCATAATTCTTCCCTCTACCTTAACAACTCAATCCCAATATTCTCTTTCAAACATCACATCCACAATCACAATCCTATGTCACATTGTCAGGTGCAATATAATGAACAGCAATATATTTGTATACATAAGAAGATAAATCCTTAACTATCTTCTTGTTTTGCGCAGAAACATCATGTACAAATCCCAACAAAATACCTGGGACATGCAAATCTTTGTACGATTGCAAGGCTCTGTTGGATTTAGTGAACAAAAATAGGCGATCTCCTACCGAATTGGAGTTTCTGAAGCAGTCCAAGTGTGGATTCGAAGGGTCCGTGCCAACAGTAAGTTATTCACGACTTTCAAAAACTTGTACCATAAGGAAAATACGTGCAAAGGTCATCAACACCAGTAAAAGGTCGTTTGAAACTTGACTATCCGAAGCAGTAACATTCAATTTTAATAATAACTTGAAATTATTATATTGGGTAATCTACTTGCATTGGGATATAATATACTAAGCAAAACCTGTTATTAAGAGTAGGTATACTTATCTTATTTTGCGTCAAGTCCTTAATAACTGTAATGACAAACTTAGGTAGATCACTTCAATGACTAATTCCCGTTTTAACTGAAACTAGGAGAATCCTTAATGTGAGGCTTCAGGCTTCAGGGTACAGACTTAGGTCTGCACTACAACTTTCAACTGATTCATATATAGGCAGCACGTTGGGGCATTTCCTAGAATTAGCAAAGACAGGAATAAGACTTCGTGAAATCCGATCTTCCGCTTATAAACGTCAACGTCAACAAAATACATAAAATTTTCATCACTTTCATCGTTGTGGCAACGTTGATACTGTAAGATGATAAAATGGCATCCATAACCTGATGCTCATTATTATTGGCAGTCAAATCATTTATTTCGTATAGGTCTACGGAGGCACTTGCTAATTTTATTTCCCTACAACTGGATCTGAACGCGTCCTCGACTGATTTCAGAAGAGTTTCAGGTGTCTTTTTTTTAATCGCATAAACTTACTTCAAATCCATGTTCAAGTAACTCATACTGTGTTTAATTTTCAGGTGTGCTGTCCAAACAACGATCTCGGTTCATTCGTATGCAACACTCCTGATGGCAATGAGGGGAAATGTGTGGATATATATAAATGCAAGCATATGTCAAATATGCTGACCCCGCCCGTTTCACAGGAGAGCATCTCGTTCATTCAGAATTCAAAGTGAGTGTACATTTATTTTAATTGATGTAAGGGTTAACTGAGAGGCCTGATTTACTAAGGGTTAACAGCTGGAGTAACGAGGGTTTGGTCCAGTGATTTGAGTGCAGGCCGTACGACTCACTGAACCGGGCGGTTGTGGGTTCGATTCCCGCAAGTGACCAATTTCGTCAATTACGTTTCTGGAATTAACCCTGTAGGCTTAGCATCGCCGCGTCACGGTAAGATAATATTACCGTGACCGTGTAGACATAAGTTTTATCTCTTTGAACTGTCAGATTTGTCAAGAGAATGGCTCATACTGGACATCAGTGGCTCGGTGTCAAATCTGACAGTAAAATGAGATAAAACTTATGTCTACACGGTCTGGGTGTAACTGGGACTGCGCCAAGTCCATTGTATGATACCCATAGTACAGAACTGTGCTTAGTAGTAAAACTACTTTTTTTGTTAATGTTTAAACTGAAGTGAAGCGTTTTAAATAGTATGTTATTACGCTTCAAGATATTAGCGAACTTTTAAACGAGCAATTTCTTTGTCATGTAATAATGACGCAATTAACATGACATCCATACAATGTTACACAAGTGATAATATGAGGAAACTCAAACCGTAATGCACTAGACTAGAGTCTATATAGGAAACCTGTTGGAGTACATGTACCAAGAATGTCAAGGACTTGAAACGAATGATGATACTCGTGAAGCCGGTTTAGTTACCATTAGATGTTTTGTGTTGGAGATACATAGTTGCTTAGTCTTTATAATTGTGTAATTATTGGGTTCATAATCACGGACATGACGTGTAGAGTCAATTGATAACATAATTTTGTAGTAGACTCTAGTTCACCCAAAAAAACCATAGTTACCCGTATCGTTTTTTGGGTGGTACATAAATATTTTTAATGTCAACCAGTTTTTTTTTTATCGTGGTAAAATGCGTAACGCTTACTCCTTCGATTCGGGGGAGTCGAAGAGGGTATGCCGGGCTCCCGGCAGGGTTCCGTATACCGACTAAAATCCCACGGTAAACCTTCCCCCGCCTAGTGATCAGGCCACGGGAACGCTTGCGCACACACCTGCGACCCCATCAGCGGTCAACCTGCCCCCTTACCACCTGTAGAGGATAAACACGCTTGGTTAGGCGCTGGTCCGGCTCCACAGGAATTTGAAGGGTGTTTGCTATTTGTCCCGTTTTCCTCCTCCTTCCTACCTTTAAATCTTACACTGACTCAGCTTGTAATTTGTGTAGCTGATTAATTTTGTGTTTTGATAATGTATAGCCTCATTAACTTCATACTGTATACTTGTTAATTAAGAAAACCACACACAAAAATGTATATCCTTATTAGAAAAAAGGAACCATGGAGTTTCATGCCCATTCTTCTCCATAGGAAATGCATTCCGAATGGGTGGTAGAGCTACTATTATTAACATTTATTTTTTACTGACGATTCATTAGTGCCTGTATTGGTTTACATAAATAACAAAAACCGGCCAAGTGCGAGTCGGACTCGCGCACAAGGGGTTCCGTACCATTATCTATAAAAACGGCAAAAAAATCACGTTTGTTGTATGGGAGCCCCCTTAAATATTTATTTTATTCTGTATTTTAGTATTTGTTGTTATAGCGGCAACAGAAATACATCATCTGTGAAAATTTCAACTCTCTAGCTATCACGGTTCATGAGATACAGCCTGGTGACCGACGGACGGACGGACGGACAGCGAAGTCTCAGTAATAGAGTTCCCGTTTTACTCTTTGGGTACGGAACCCTAAAAATTCTGATTCTGTCTTGCCGCAATATTTTTTTTAATATTACTTTCAGTTTTTGTACAAAATCTGTCAAAATTGACAACTACTATTCGAAACAACAATGAGTTATCCGCCATCTTTATCACTTTAATCGCCCATATTTATTTATGTGTGTTTATTTCCTTGCTATTAATTACTCGACATTGGCACAAATACCGCTAATAGCAGGTGCAGCCATTCCTCATATAATTCCATAATATTTGCATCATTCAAAAGACGAAGAACTAAACATATCATAACACAAAAAGCTTTGAAAGAAAGAAAGAAAGAAAGAAATTTGAGACAAATACATTTGAACTTAAGTTTTAAACATGGACATTAGAACAAAGGTCCCGTACGGGACTACAAGTTTAGGTAATATTAAAATGATGAAATAACAGAACATCGATAAAATACGCTTTAAAATCATCGCTTATTTTTAGATGTTTCGGCGATACCCAGTACAGCGTCTGCTGCGGCCCACCACCTCCGGCCAAGAATGTTATGGTGCTTGGAGCAAAAGCATGCAAGACCATGGTGACCGCCTACCCGCCAGACCCAGCTACTGAATGCTGCGGAGCTGACAGTGTCGTGGGCAATAAAATCGGTAAGGACGAATGTAATGCATAACAGTTACAAATCTGTTGGTACACTATCACCTAGCTTTTAATTCAAAAAATTACAAGCTCAGTAATTTTCTTGCCGGCACTTCTCAGTCGAAGTTCCTCTGACAATTTACAAGTTCCACTTTAGGCCTATACGAAATAAACGACTTGACTTTGACATTAGCTTAGTTAGGTGCCTACAATTATTCTGAACTCGACATTTTATTTCTATGGAGCTAATAAAACAATGATTTCTATAGACGTGCAGGTTTCCTTACGATGTTTTTGAAATTACATTCGCAAAACAAAATCTCAGAGGTGCGAGTCAGTCGAGTCAATTCATTATGATTATAGGTGGTACCGCTACCAGAGTAGACCAGTACCCGTGGCTGGCACTCATAGAATACTTCAAAGACGGAGTGGAGAAGCACCTGTGCGGTGGAGCCTTGATCAGCGGTAGATACGTGCTCACTGCCGGTCATTGCGTCGCCGGTGAAGTGCTGAAATTTGGTACCCCGTAAGTATATTTTACATGCCGAACGACTATCTGCTTTGAATTGGATCTGATATTTTTTACGAGCACCACCTTCGCGAGACATACTGAGGGATAAATCATTTTCCTGATTACCAACTGGGAACAATTCTTGTAAGATCGAAAAAATACTACCAATTTGACGTTTTGTTTCTATATGTGTCGAATTATAGATGATATCGATCACGCGTGAATTGGGTCTAAGCGGAGCTTACACTTTTCTACTCAGTTAGCTAACTTTGTTAGAGAGCTATGACGGATCGAGATTCAAATTTAAATTTGGAGATAATACTCAGCATTTGATGTGTACAAAGACCGGAATAACATCGATTCAGTACCTTTACCAGTACCAGACAGTACCTTTTGATATTGTCCATCAGAAACAGGCACACGCAATTAAATACTTTGGTTTCAAAGATGTAGGTATCACAGCGGGTATTATATTAATAACATTATTTACAGCCGTGTCGTCCGTCTAGGCGATTACAACATATCACAGGACGGACCGGACTGCGCTCCGGTTGAGGCTGGCGGTGTCGACTGCACTGAAGACGTGCTGAGGATTCCAATCGATATCACCATACCGCATCCTGATTACAACCCTAATAGTGGACTGAGAAGGAACGATATCGCTTTGATACGTCTTAAGAATTTGGCACCTTTTACTGGTACGTAAGGTTAAAATTTGAAATGACCCCAATAATTCAGAAAGAGCTCTTCATGGCGATTCACAAGTACGTTATTATCAGACCATTAAACAGCAATAAGAATTGTAGTTAATATTCAACATTCAGGAGCGATTTTCACCTTAATGTCTCCATGAATACCGTAAAAAATTGCATGACAACAATCTTTCCGTTTCAGACTTCATCCGTCCCATCTGTCTGCCGCGAAGTGATCTGACGTTAATGCCTCCCATTAACTTTACCATGTACGTAGCCGGTTGGGGGGCAGTGAACACGAAAGAGAGTAGCAGCGCTGTCAAATTGCACGTGGATGTTCCATACGTCGAACCAAAGGTAATCTTTTCACGAGCAATTCGACCACGCTTTTCATTGTCATCAAGTTCAAGGTCACTTGAGTCAATCCTTTCTTACCTAGCCTCTTACCACCACTCGTCTTGCAGCAATATTTCCACTATTACTTTCAGTTTGTGACGGTTAATTCAATACAAAATCTGTCAAAAATTTAGTTACTATTGAAACAATACTACTTTAAGAATCAGTGGTAAGGCACCTGATTAGGAGTTTCAAATTAGGAGGATCTAGGAGAAACGAATACACGACAGGACGATTATCGAGCCTATTGTCACAGTTTTCCAGTATTTTAGACAATCCCTACACATCTCGACAATCTCTATCTTCAGAGATGAGATAATCTTGCTATTTGTATGACGTGGTTTTCTGGCCTATACCATTGGCAATTTCTTAGTTTCCTTTCCTCTTAATACGAGGACGATTGGCGCCACAGTCCACCACGTTGGCCCACTTCGGGTTAGTGAACTTCACACGCCTTGCTATAAACGTGTCGGTTTCACTGTTGAGCAATTGGTAATCATTATTAAAAATGACAATTGCACATGGAAATCCAAGAGCCCGGGATTTTGACTCGTACCCCTTACGTTCAAGGCGAGCGTTCTACCAACAAGGGTACCACTGCTTTTGCTTTATGGTAGACTATGATGATTTCTGACCTATTTCTTTAATTAACAGCAATGTCAAGTGGCCTACACCCAACCTGGCTTAAGGGCTGAGCTGTGGGAGAAGCAAGTATGCGCCGGTGGTGTGAAGGATAAGGACTCCTGCAGGGGTGACTCCGGAGGGCCTCTGATGTTTGAAAACGGAAGAATCTACGAAGCCATAGGCGTGGTCAGCTTCGGCCCAACACCTTGCGGGATGGCGAACACTCCAGGAGTATACACCAAAGTGATCGAGTACAAACAATGGATAATGAGCACAATCACACCTTAGATAGATTCGTGTAAGGTATAATTTAAAGTGATCTGAATCAAGTAGCATTAGAGGGATCGAAATGATGTATGCCAACTTTGTTGTAAGTATCAATTAGTAATTTACTATGAAGACTAGTTTGAGATCAGTGTGCATTTCTAAGTAATTTTCTCTTCATTTATATTATACGTCCATGACTTAACATAATATATTTTATTTCTTTCCGTGTTCATTAAATGTTCTTTAGATATTACAGACCTAACTAAAAAAATACAAACCAATGTTTTTCGACTTTAGAAGATTATACTTGTATACATGTATTATTTTTAATCGCAACAAAAAAAAACAATTATTTGCGCGTATGTTGTATTAAAAGCCGTGAACAAACTGAGGCGTCAAGACGCGTTTTTTTGCCCAAACCAAAACGAACTGTATTGACTATTAGAAAAAACTCATTCTTGAACCAAAGTCATCGACGGCGCAAGCTAATGTTGGTGCGTGGTCCGTGGCTTTTACCACAGAAATTCAATCTCTATGTATATTGACACAGAGATCGTTTTGGTGTTGGCAAATTTCGCAACACGTGTCTTGACATGTGATTATATCAACAGTATGTTTAGGTATAAATTAATTATAATCTTTATTGTTTACTACTTACTAATATTACGCCTTAATTGTGAAGGAGCTGGAATAGCAAATACAACTTTGATGCATTCAAATTACAGTATTCTATCGTTTGTATCAATATTCCAGTTCCTATTACTAAATTATTTACGTCATATCATCGTGATATGGCCTCGTGGCTGGTTTAGATCTGAATAGATGTACCTAAGTAGTTAGGAGATTATTAATATTAAACTGTATTTTTTTTATATTTCTAACGTTTATTTATTACAACTACCATCATACCTGTCGAACTTAGGGCACACAAAATATATGCTAATAACAAAACGAACTGTATTAACTTATAGAAAAAGTACGTTTTCAATTAAATGTTTCGATTTCGCGTGCAAATTCTGATCCGAAAGCGCGCCGCTTCAGCCAAAGAAAAATAATCTTTACGAATGTTGACACAGAGTACATTTACATAAAAGATTTTTTTTAATTGTTTTTTTTTGTTACTTGGCGGCTTAGGGGTGCACAAGTTTTTTCTAAACAACCATATATCGAATTAGTGATAGTGTCGATCATGCGAGAATTACCCTCAGGCCCTGTAGCATGACCGCGTAGACATAAGTATTATCTGTTTCAACTGGCAGATTTGTCGAGAAAATGACGTCACACCGAGCCATGTCCAGTACAAAACGCTCGTAGTAACGTCATTTTCTCGACAAAACTGACAGTTGAAAGAGGTGCAGGGCGTACAACTTCTTGTAGAACTACTGTATTTCACGTAGAAAGACCAAACCGATAAGTTCACTTTTGAAATCTGGTTTTCTAAAGTTGAACTCTTAAATAACGATGTCACCGAGAATACCGGCGAATATTTAAAATATTGCGAATACATATCTTTGTTACGAAACTTTTTAACCTTCAACATTTATAATCGCCGCTGGCTGACATAAAACACATATGTAATGAGGTCGTGACTCGTGACTTTTAATATAAATTACTGGTAAAAACATATTTTTAAAACAAAGCTTTTATTTAATTGCCCTTAGTTTTTGTGTTCTCCTCAGCAAGCCCTTTCATTTGATACCCATACTGTGGTAGTGCAGAAAAAATAACTATTCCACCATCTTGGTTGATCCGCCATATTAGAATTAGAATGACGTCACTTAGCTAAGCATGCATTGTCATCCAAAATAAGTGTGTATACCAAATTTCAGCTCAATCGGTTAAAGATAACTGATTTAAAATTCAGTTGCAAGATTCCACCCGGACATACATACGTTGCAAGCTAATATAAAGCTTGTAAAAATACATCAATATTGATAGACGGAGTCAAAATTAATAATGACGGAAACGTTATATCCTGGCTAAAGCCGGAAACAGAAACCATATTTTTTTATTTATGTAAACCAATAAAGGTACCTACTTATGAAGCGACAATAAACAAAGCAATAATAATAATCCCTAATCCATGGATTTACTTTCTTCATCTTTGTCAGTATCACAGAGTGGTCGTGGTCGTCACTTCAGGCCCTGTAGCATGACCGCGTAGACATAAGTTTTATCTCTTTCAACTGTCAGATTCGTCGAGAAAATGACGTCACACCGAGCCACGTCCAGTACAAAAAGCCCCAAGTGACTTCATTTACTCGAGAAATCTGACAGATGGATGAGATAAGACTTATGTCTACACGGTCACGCTAAGCCTACTAGTTTTTTATTATACTCCCAGAGCATGCAAGGTTTTTCAAATTCTACGGGATATTCCAGACACGAATAGACACGCCGTTAATTTGCATTAATAATTAATATTAAACTCAATGGCATTAATTACAGACATAGGGAAATACGCTAGCAACGTGCTCTGCATACTTTAAACTAATTAACCAAAAAAAAACCCAAAGATTTATTTCCTACACAGGCTCCATTCGGTTTTACCGCCACTAGATCTATATTTTACACCAGCTGAGCCCGTGGCTTTGTCCTCGTGGGATAAAGGAACCCTCATTATTCTTCTGAAGTAAAAGTAGCCTAAGTTACTCCATATAACAGCAGCTATCTGCGAGTGCAAGTCTCGTCAAAATCGATGCAGCCTTTACGGAGATTAACCGGAATAAAAAATAAGGTTTTTTTTTGCTATGAGTACCGTATTTACTTTCATATACACTTAGTACTACTACTACAGCCCTTTTAACGTCCCACTGCTGGGCACGGGCCTCCCCTCAATGCGAGGGGGATTCAGGCCATAGTCCACCACGCTGTGGGCCAGCGTGCGGGTTGGCAGACTTCACACATCTATCGAGAACTAGTCAAGTTCCCTCAGACGTGCAGGTTTCCTCACAATGTTTTCCTTCACCGTTTCATAGCAAGTGATAATCTCGGATGAAAATGAGATTCGCACATGAAACCCAGAGGTGCAAGCTGGGGTTTGAACCTGCACACTTTGATTGCAAGGCGATACACTTAGTAAATAGTTATTTTGATACTACAACTGAACACTTGGATTTTGTTTATTTGTAGAGATTCCGAGGGCTTGATGAGGATAGCATCCAAATTACAAGCAGATTACCAAATTAATTTCTAGTCCGATTCCGGTTTTACAAGACACAAATATTTTGTAAGTAAGTACTACGTTTTGTCTGACGTACCTCTTTATGATGGCAGAAAAACAAAACAACAATGTTTTATTCAATCAAGGAGATATTATAACTGAGATGGCATTTCGAGCCCGCGCTGCGGTAAATTATTCTGTTTTATCTGACTCCGCCATCTTTGTTTTCCCATATAGTTGCCTACAGGTACATGATTAAACAAAACTGGCGGGAAAATCGCCGCAGAGCTATACGAAGAGTGGAGTCGTTATGGGTACTCTAGATACTCTATGATGCCAATACTCATCTAGTACCAGTTTTGGCCACGCGAACAGGAAAATGGGTGGCGCGGCAGTACAGGTTGGGTCACATCGAGCATTGGTCCCATCGACACCCCTCACCGCCTCACAGTTAAGCCGGCCACCGGACGGAGCGTACGTTTTAAAAACAATACGGAACCCATAATATTAGTGGTTTAGTGTAATATGCTGTGATAATAATTAAATTTTGAAAAAATGAGGTACCTTATTTTGGTTTCGGTTGTATTTGCGAGTTTCGTGTCTATTGTTGTTGGACGTGAGTATATTTTTTTTTTACAATTGTTACCCATTAAAATATTCATAGTAATCAAAATGTACGAGTAATTAAGATAAAAACTCTATCAAGGGCCGGATACGATTACTAAAGTTAAGACATACTTTTATTGGATCCCAGACACTAAGACAACATCGAACATTATAAAAAATTCGTGAAGGCATGACATTTTGATATAAAAAAAGTAACATTGAAATATTCTATTTGGGTAGAACAAAATCCGCCACACATTCCCATCACTGTTACTCCTGTAAGCCAGGATCTACAGCGGTTACGAATGAAGATGCCAAGGTTTGACCTTCGGCGAGTCCCTGGAAAAAGCTAAATTATCTTGGAACCAGCACGAATTTAATCAAAAGAAGGTGTAGGAGAAGTTGCGAAAAATTGAGAGACACAATGTCTCACAGTCTGTCTCACAATGAAGAGTTATACGTTTGATGATTACTGTTCGTTTTATTATAATGCATATCTTATAGGATTTTGCGTCACAAATCAACAAAACATTAGTATAAGGAAAAACATATACTTATTTGTTTTTAACGATTCAAGAATTTATCGGACAAAGTTAATTTTCGCTCAATGAACTCTACCGCGTTGGTGTTTGCAAAAAAAGAACAACGTAAACATTGTGAGCAGAAACACCTTTGACCTTTAGGGGCTTTGAAAGATTTGATTAGATCATTGTTTTATTTACGTTTAATTTGTAAAATTCATACACACCGGGGTGGCCTGAGTCACTTTACTTTTTTGGAAAATGTACTCTGTGTCTATATACATAAAGATAGTATATCTGTAACAAAAAACAAGCGAGGAAGCGATTACGTGCGCTAGCATCATTTAATAAATGTCATTTAAAAATATGCTTCTTGTCTTAGTTAGTACAGTTCGTTTTGGTACTAGCAAAAAAATTGTTCGGGCGCCGTTTTGACGCTCCGTTCGTTCCTTTTGGATTAATCGTGGTTCAATACGTAAGGAGAAGTAACAGGTTTAAATACAACTGTCCAGCCTCCAATTGATATAACTACATATAAGGAATACGGGGCTTTTGATATCATCCATCTATCTCGCTAATGCAAGCCCTTTGGCGTTCAATAGTCACCGATTGAGCAATCATGCAAATAAGACTTGTAAATAAATATAGCCAGACAACACATACTCATAGCATTTTTTTGAGGTTTGCTATGGAATTCTTCAAGGTTTGTCCCATTTCCAAAATATTATCAGAAATCAACCCCCTTGGGGATGAAATGGCGGGTTGAAGGTCACATAATTGGTTTGGTGGTTTTATTTTTTGGCTGTGAATTTTTACTTTTTTAGGTCTGATAAAAGGTATTTGCAAATTATCAACGATTATAGACACAAAAAGTCGTAAAAAAAATATATATTTTAACAAAACACAAAAACCGACTTCAAAAACCTAGGCGCACTAAAAAGCTACAAATAACCTTACCATTCATTGCATTTGGAGTCGGCGCCAATTCAGGTGTGTATTTGTCTACTCTGTCGTAGATCACCAACACCATCTAATTATCAAAACAAAACGTCAAATTGGTCGTGTTTTCTTGGAACATGTGTCGAATTAGAGTTGATGTTGACCATGCGAAAACTGACCCTTTCCGAAATTTGCCACTAGCGGCAAAGGAACCCGCAACTTCCTGGTTCAGTGAACCGAGCAGCTTACGCTCAAACCACTAGACCTAGCCGTCGTTGTGATGCGTCTCTATTAAGACTGAATGTCGAGAAAATTTCAGCGTACCTCTACGTACCCCTTTCAGGGAATACAGGCGTGATGATGTTACAGAGTCGTGTACAACGCCGAAAGGGGTCCGTTCAACGTGCCGGGGCCTGTTCGATTGCGCTCCACTCGCGGCCATAGTGAACAACCAGCGCAGAACTACAGCCGACCTTGAATTCCTGAAGAAGTCACAGTGCGGATTTGACGGGAACACACCCACTGTGAGTATCATTCCTATAAAATTTATAATTTATAATACTTGGCTTGCCTTGTCTTTATTCATAAAATAAGATTTATTTTGGGGAGTAGGTAACCATCGAGTTTCTTGCCAATTATTCTGCATAGGAAATAACTGCATTTAGAATCCCATCAAAAACATAAATGTAAACCTCTGTTTAGCCAATGATATATGCCTTGGTTGTCCACTTTAACGACAAAAGATGTGAGATCTAAACGGGCGCCAATTTCAGTGGTCAGTCCTAAAATAGCTGATAGATAGCTGATGATAGATAACTCTTTATTGTTCCACCTCTTAGAGAAATACAAACTTTACATATTATACGAAACAAAATGTATGTGTAAAAATTAATATGAAAAAAAACTTTTTAAAAACAAGCTTTTATTTAATTGCCCTTAGTTTTCGTGTTCTCCTCAGCAAGCCCTTTCATTAGATACCCAAACTGTGGTAGTGCAGAAAAAATAACTATTCCGCCATCTTGGATGATCCGCCATATTGGAATTAGAATGAAGTCACATAGCTAAGCTTGCATTGTCATCCAAAATAAGCGTGTACACCAAATTTTAGCTCAATCGGATAAAGATAACTGGTCTAAAATTCAGTTGCAAGATTCCACCCGGACATATTGCAATTTGATATAAAGCTTGTAAAAATGGGCGCCCTTATCACTAAAAGTGATCTCTACCAGGCAACCTTTGGATGGAGAGGAATGATATTCGTTAACTATTCTTCTCCATAAGAAATACATTCCAAAAGAGTGAGGACTCTGTTATTAATTTTTAATACGAATAATTGGTGGCGTGTTTAACCATTCATAAGTACCTCATGATAATTCTGATTCTGCCCGAAAAAGGGCAGAAAGATTTTCTCCTCTACTGAATGTCAATGGTATGGAAACATTTTCACATTAGTATAAGATGCTGTGGTCTGTTTGTGTGCGTGTGCACTCCACCCCATACACGGCAGAAAATAATGTTTAGCGAATTGATCGCATTCCCACCTCCATTCTATCTTCCTCTAAGGTTCTTGAGACCAACATAAACTTTGACTGGTTGTCTGGAAGAAATTGCTGTTTGCGATAAGACCGCCCAATTGTACATAGCTACTGTATTTAGACCTGAGAAAGTTGTACTTTTTTTATTGTTGGGTGTACAATAAAGAGTAATTTACGTATAGCCTCATAACGCATGTCAAGACAAGAGCTTTGTCACGGATTGGCTTGGTCTTTCTCTGTCTTATTTCATACGAGAGAAAGAGATACTATCAACATATTCTGTGACATAAGTCTAGTCTTGGCGCTCTTGCTACAACTACTGGGGTTTTTAATACCGTCATTCAATCTCGGTCGTGGAGGGCACCGTCGTTGATTTTGAACGATTAAACATTCCTTGCACGAAGGTCGAAACTGGATGTACGACAAATTATATCTGACGTAGACCGTTGACCTCCACAATCAGGTAAAACCGATCAGTCTCAATTTTGCCCAGCATTGAATACGGCCCTGACCGAACAGTTCAAATTATAATTGCACGAACCCACAACTACCCGGTGCAGTCAGCCGAGCGACCGACGCTCAAACAGCTACACCATGCTGTATTAATATGATAGTAAATATGAGCTTAATTAGGAAAATAACCACAAATTATAAAACAAAGTCCTCCCGCCGCGTCTGTTTGCCTGTCTATTCGCGATAAACTCAAATGCTACTGCACCGATTTTCATGCTGTTTTCACTAATGGATAGAGCGGTTCCCGAGATAGGTTTTAGTATCTATACATCAATACAAATAAATTAAATTGGAGTGTGTGTTTGTAATATCAAAACTTTTTACCACTTTTTTACCAAATGCGTATGAAAGTATATACGATACCTATAACGAAAACGCAATTTTGAATTTTTTTGTCTGTCTGTCTGTTTGTTTGAGGTAAACTTCTAAACGGCTGAACCGATTTCAATGGGACTTTCACTGACAGATAGCTGACGTTCCAGGGCGTAACTTAGGCTACTTTAATTTTAGAAAAGGCATTAGGGTTCCGCGGGAAAAACATAATACCCATATTTCCGGGTAATCTCCCTAAAGTCCACGCGGGCGAAGTCGCGGGCACAGCTAGTATAATATATATTAGTTGGAGGTGAAAATAATGAGGGTTAGGAATTCCGCGCGGGCGAAGTCGCGGGGATGCAACTAGTACACCATAAAAGGGGGGGTATTTCATTGTTGGCAAAAACACAGGTAAACAATTTATCAAACCAGTTTATCACAAGGAAAATGATTTTAATAAAGCCAATGACGGCTGATGTCGCGAGCGGCATACATAGTGATTGTTATATACAATATATGTATATATCAATATAGCAGCGGCCTCAGTACGCCTGCCAAGATAAGACATTTTCTCACGGATCGTGACGTCATTTTTGTGGCAAAATCGTTACGTCTTATTTGCTAGCATGGCGTAAATATAAAATGGGTTTGACAGTTAAATACAACGTGTTTGACGTATGGATAAGATGTTATATCTTAAGTGCTAGCATGGGTTACCAAAATGTACCATAGAGACACGAATTTGACAGGTCAACGTAAAGAAATTTCTCACGGTCAAAGGCCGGTGATGAGAAAATAATTAGGCTGTAAGACGTACATAAATATAGCATGTTATACACTATTATAACAAATAATACTTATTTTACTCCATCCTTCGCCAATATCAAGCGGACTACATGCAAAATTCTTCCGAAAACGAACACGTAAATTTATTTTCGTGTTCGACAAACAACAACAAAAAAGTGTAGAGACATTTCTATCTGTTTTATTTTCTTCCGAAAATCCCCATAATCCTACTCCACGTGATTTAAAATCCATATTTTACAAAAAATCTGTAGGTTTGAGGTTAGATTTTGTTTGGCATCATACTTTGCGTGCTTTTTGCCGTTTTACAATGTAAAGTTCTTTAAATTGGCAAATAAAAATAGTATAGTGCCCAAGAAATAAATTTTAAGCATAATACCACCGACCAAATGATAATACGTAAAGCTTCCGGCATAATAAAAAAGAATCTATGCCCAAAGATATTTTTAATCTGTGCATAAATAATCTAATATATTCTATGATGTGTATGCAGCATCTTTTTTCTTTGTAAAGCTCCGTCTCGCTCTATTTGTCATTTCAATGAACGAATGAACAAAAGATCGTAAACTGTGAGAAAATTTTAGCAGGCTGTCTAATTTTAAACATCTTGGAAGCCATATTAGCAAATAAGATACGGGAACGCAAGTTGACAAGATGTTTTAGGGACTTGTGAGAAAACATCTTGGCAGGCGTACTGAGGCCGCAGTGGTAGCCTCGCGGGCAAGAACGCCCGCTTTGAACGTAAGGGGTGCAAGTTCAAATCCCAGGCCCGCACCTCTGACATAATTTTCATGTGCGAATCTCATTTTCAATAATGATTACCACTTGCTAAACGGTGTAGGAAAACATCGTGAGGAAACCTGCACGTCTATAGAAAGGCGTGTGAAGTTCACCAACCAGCACTGGGCCAGCGTGGTGGACTATAGCCCAAAAATCTCCCTCGTATTGAGGGAGAATGTGCCCGGTATAATGGCAATAGGCTCGCCCCCTATGACATTGGGACCAAAAATACATCGGCGAAGTGTGGGCGCACTACAGTGCACCTCTGCCTACCCCTTCGGGGAATACAGGCGTGATGATGATGATGTATAATCTATGTATACAAAGAAATACAATTTAAGTGTCTCGTTGTAAAGTCAAAATAACGGCTTTTTACTAGATGCACATAAAAGTACATATCGAGGTGTGAAAGGCTGTTTGACTTAAGTGACACTTTCAGCCGATATTGACTTATACAGAGTGTCCCACGGATATCCGTGGGACACCCTGTGTAAGTCATATATATATATATATATATTTTTTTCATAATTTCGTATGAAAGAAAGATTAAGTATTGTTAGTAATCTTTAAAAATCATACGGGTCGAATTGAAAATCTCCTCCTATTTGAAGTCGGTTAAAAAAAACCTTTTTTTCTCAGGTTTGCTGTCCACCGGACGACCAGAAGGTAGTGCAACAGAACAAATGCTTCACACCCAACGGCAGTTCGGGCAAATGCGTGGACATATATCAGTGCGAGCACGTCGCCGCTCTACTGAACCCACCCGTTTCACAAGCGAACATCAACACCATCCAAAGTTTACAGTGAGTGCACTTTAAAGCCCAGTTCGGACTAGGCTAGTAATTTAGTAAAGTAGCGTGTAATTTAGTGGCTAAATGTGTGCGAACCACAAAAAAACAGTCGAGTAGTTTAGTGAATGATTTAGTCGAGTCAATCCATTCTACTCTATTTTAATCGGGCGAGTAGCTCCCCCCCACCACGCGTCCATGCCTACTCACCTACTGTGTTCACCGGCTAAACAAGTCCGAACCTGTTAATTTAGTCTAGTAACTAGACTCTAGTTCATTAGTGCCGGCAAAAATGTCGTTCCGCTGGAGCGAAGAGACAACTTTGAAGTTTGTTTCCAAATACTTGGAGCATGAATGCTTATGGAATATTAAGTCCCAACAGTACAAAAATAAAAATATTAAACCATCCGCATACATGGAGTTAGAAAAAACCTAGGTGCACTAAAAAGCTACAAATAACCTTACAATTCATTACATTTGGAGTAGGTGCCAATCAACGTCGGACAAGGCAAATACACACATGAATTGGCACCGACTCCAAATGTAATGAATTGTAAGGTTATTTGTAGCTTTTTAGTGCACCTAGGTTTTTGAAGTCGGTTTTTGTTTTTTGTTAAAAATATTTTTTTTTCACGATTTTTAGTGTCAATAATCGTTGAAAATTTGCAAATATTATCACCTTATAACAGCCCTAAAAAAGTAAAAATTTACAGCCAAAAAAAAGTCACCCCCCCTCACCCCCCTTTCCACCCCTTTGGGGGTGGGTTTCGATCTTTGTTAACAATCCGTATTAAACAAAAAAAGATTTTTCGAAATCGGTTCACTAACGCCGGAGATATGCTGTAGTCCGGATTGGACCCCCATTTCACCCCCTACATATTTTTTCTTTCAAAATTCCTGAAAGACGTGTTTTTTTATTTTGTATGTTAAATATATATACAAAGTTTCAATTTTTGAAATTGTGTGACCTTCAACGTACCAAGAATTCCCTAGCAAACGTCATACTTTTTTTTGAAATGGCTCGAATGACGCCGGAGATATGCGTGATCATACATAAAAAAAAATACGCGTCGAATTGAGAACCTCCTTTTTTTTCCTTCACAATTAATTGAGACCATTTTTTTGGAAAACTAAACGCGTGACCATAATAATATTTTAAAAGTTATTTTCCTCGTACGTTAATCTCGAGACGAGACGTTTTAGACAACTAATAACCATACCTGTGTATAATAACGCTCACAAAAACCTCATTGAACATGAGCTCATTTTGCAGTAATTAAAAACCGGGTCTATAATTTATTATAAATTTTTGCGTATAACTAAGACTATGGCCTCTTGAAAAAGTTTTGCTAGTCCAAATAAATAGTTAATGTGATTATGGCTCATTTTACAACCTATGAGCCTCCCCTCAATGCGAGGGGGACTAAGGCCGTAGTCCACCACGCCGACCAAGTGCGGATTGTCAGACGTAATACGTCTATCGAAGGCTGGTTAAGTTCCCTAGGTCGTGCAGGTTTTTTTTTTGAATTGAGTTTTTTTTTTGTAAATATATTATGGACTAGCTGTGCCCGCGACTTCGCCCGCGTGGACTTTAGGGAGATTACCCGGAAATATGGGTATTATGTTTTTCCCGCGGAACCCTAATGCTTTTTCTAAAATTAAAGTAGCCTAAGTTACGCCTTGGAACGTCAGCTATCTGTCAGTGAAAGTCCCATTGAAATCGGTTCAGCCGTTTAGAAGTTTACCTCAAACAAACAGACAGACAGACAGACAAAAATTAAAATTGCGTTTTTGTTATAGGTATCGTATATACTTTCATACGCATTTGGTAAAAAAGTGTTATTTTGATATTACAAACAGACACTCCAATTTTATTTATTTGTATGTATGTATGTATGTATGTATAGATTTAAGTAAAAAACCCGGCCAAGTGCGATAACTAAAAAATTATGGACTAGCTGTGCCCGCGACTTCGCCCGCGTGGACTTTAGGGAGATTACCCGGAAATATGGGTATTATGTTTTTCCCGCGGAACCCTAATGCTTTTTCTAAAATTAAAGTAGCCTAAGTTACGCCTTGGAACGTCAGCTATCTGTCAGTGAAAGACCCATTGAAATCGGTTCAGCCGTTTAGAAGTTTACCTCAAACAAACAGACAGACAGACAAAAAATTTTAAAATTGCGTTTTCGTTATAGGTATCGTATATACTTTCATACGCATTTGGTAAAAAAGTGTTATTTTGATATTACAAACAGACACTCCAATTTTATTTATTTGTATAGATGTATAGATTTAAGTAAAAACCCGGCCAAGTGCGATAACTATAAAATAAGTTTGTAATCGCAAAAAAACAATGTCTAACAATAAATTTATAGTTTTCGGATTTATTCCTTTACTTGTGCTATAAGACCTTGCTTCTTGCCAAATTTCATGATACTCTACGTCAACGGGAAGTACCCTATAGGTTTTTGATTCCCGTGCAAATGTTTAGGTACGGAACCCTAAAAATCACCTACGTATCCTGTATCCTACGGGAGTAGGCGGAGAATACCGTTTGCTACATGCTTCGATCCTTGCATACCTCTTTCGGTTCATCCACATTCATTCTTCTTATCATGCTCATCCGTCGGTTGAGGCTGTTACAGACTTGAACTTTCTGGGAGAGACCTTTAATCTGGTTGTGGAAGGTCCTTCTCGGGCGCCCTCTACCAATCACGTTCGCCTGGTATATTCCTTTCGTTAATCTACTTTCACACAGTAAATAAGTTGTTATTTTGGCATTTTAACACACATTTTGATATTATTTATACTACTACAGC
The DNA here is from genome assembly GCA_914767695.1 of Ptilodon capucinus. Lineage (NCBI taxonomy): Eukaryota > Metazoa > Arthropoda > Insecta > Lepidoptera > Notodontidae > Ptilodon > Ptilodon capucinus. The sequence continues at coordinate 1,955,920 of OU611830.1, read as the reverse complement.
CCTTTATAACGTCCCACTGCTGGGCACGGGCTTCGCCTCAATGCGAGGGGGATTCAGGCTATAGCCCACCACGCTGACCCAGTGCGGGTTGGTAGACTTCACACATCTATCGAGAACTAGTCAAGTTCCCTCAGACGTGCAGGTTTCCTCACGATGTTTTCCTTCACCGTTTGATAGCAAGTGATAATCTCGGATGAAAATGAGATTCGCACATAAACCCAGAGGTGCGAGCCGGGGTTTGAACTTGCACACTTTGATTGTAGGCGTGCGTTCGACCACTCGGCTACCACTGCTTCTACAAATATTTTAATGTTATTTATTTATATAGGTGTAAATATTAAGTTGTTATTTTTGTTTTAGATGCCCGGGACCGACGGAATACAGCGTGTGCTGCGGCCCGCCTCCGGCGCCTGTCATACAAGTAATAGCATAGATAAATATCACCAGACAATACATACTCATCGTATGATCCTCAATCACAGACCAAATCATTGTCTGGTCTGTGTTCTCAACTTAGCAAAGCTTGTACTACGGGCACCATGCGATGGACTGAGGGCGATCCCAGTTATGTTTATTTATTTTATAAAAAATATGTAATACATTTAAAAACCGACATAGCTCTAACGCTCTCCCTCGCACCACCAAATTGTGGAATGAACTTCCTGCAGCGGTGTTCCCGGACCGATGCGACAAAGGTATCTTCAAGAAACGAGCATACTCATTCCTTAAAGGCCGGCAACGCACTTGCGATGCCCCTGGTGTTGCAGGTGTCCATGGGCGGGGTTGATCACTTACCATCAGGTGAATCGTCTACTCGTTTGTCTCCCTATCTCATAAAAAAAAAAGATAAACTGGACAGAGATACAAACCTAACTTTGCCGTTGGTACACTGGTGCCCCCATATAAACTAACTCCAAAAAATAGGTTTGTATTCGCAAGAAGCATTTTCTAACAATAAATTTACAGTATTTGAATTTTTTCCTTTACTTGTGCTATAAGACCTTGCTTTTTGCCAAATTTCATGATTCTAGATCAACGGGAAGTACAAAGGATTTTGATTTCCTTGCAACATAAACCGCCGTATCTTTTGATTGCGTTAACTTAAAAGATTGATTTAAAACACCAAGGGAACGCAGACATAAGTTTATTTTATAAATTTCAACTTAACGCATTTATGAGAAAAGGGGTCTTGACAGACAACGGACGGACGGACGGACGACGAACAGACGGACGGACAACAAAGTGATCCTATAAGGGTTCCTTTTTACCTTTTCAGGTACGGAACCCTAGGAAATTTAGGATACAATATTCGTCTTGTAAAGAGTAACCATAGAGTTTCTTGCCCATTGGTAGAGGTCTAGATTATTATTTTTCTTTATTAACGATTCGTAAGTACCTGTATTGGTTAACGTGAAAAGAAATCTGATTCTAACACCACCTTTAAGATATAATATTTCAAGGAACCTGATATTTGCAGAACAACGCTCAGGACAGCTGCGCCACATCCAACGGCGACAGTGGGAGGTGCATCGACATATACCAGTGCGCGCACATTGCGGTCCTCTTAGACCCGCCCGTATCACAACGGAGCATTGATACCATCCAAAACGCGCGGTTAGTTGAAAACCGTAATCAAGTTCCACGTGTGATTTCGGCCCACTTTTTTAACAAAGACATACCGTTAACATATTGCTGGACACAGGAAAAGGAGACCTTCGAAAAAGAGTGTCTTTCTCGGCATACCATTTTCACATTTATCATCACCTGCAGAGTAGTGTTTTTGCCATGACTTGACCTCTGTCAGGGGTTGTGCCGCAAAAAACTCGCTGATTCACTATCTTATTTCATAGAAGAAAGAGTCATAATCGATATATCCCGTGACTTAAATCAAGACTTGGGGCAAACGCTAGCCGTGCAGATGTGTCACCAGCGATGAATTTATCGTTAGACACATCATCCCGATATCTTGTTTTAAGAATTGAATAGAATGATGATATTTAATAGAATAAGATGCGGAATGGCTCCACCTGCGGTTAGCGGGTATTTCAGCCAGTGTCAAGTAATTAATAGCAAAGGCAAATTCAATAAATACACATCTATACAAATAAATAAAATTGAAGTGTCTGTTTGTAATATCAAAATAGCACCTTTTACGAATTGCATATGAAAGTATACACGATACCTATAACGAAAATGCAATTTAAAATTTTTTGTCTGTCTGTCTGTTTGTTTGAGGTAAACTTCAAAACGGCTGAACAGATTTCGACGGGACTTTCACTAGAAGATAGCTAATATTCCAAGGCGTAACTTAGGCTACTTTATTTTTTGAAAAAGCATTAGGGTTCCGCGGAATGAACATAAAACCCATTTTTCTGGGTGATCCCCCAAACGGCTTAACCGATTTCGACAGGACTTTCACTGATAGATGGCTGATGTTACAAGGAGTAACTTAGAGTACTATATTTTTTTGTTTAAACATTAGGGTTCCGCGGAAAGAACATAAATCCCATTTATTCTTCCAAACGGATGTATTTTGACGATTGTTTCACTGGCCGATAGCTAATGTTGAAAGGAGTTAGTTAGGGTACTTTCATTTTCAATAAAAGCATTACCATTCCGCGGGAAGAATATAAATCCCATTTATTCCAAGTGTTCTCTAAAACGGCTGTACCTATTTTGACGAGACTTTCACTGGCAGACAGCTAATATAACAAGGTATAACTAGGCGTACTATCATTTTAAAAAAGCATTACGTTTCTGCGGGAATAACATAACTACCATTTATTCTGAGTGATTTTCCAAACAGCTGTAGGTATCTATTTTAACGAAACTTTCACTGGAAGATAGCTGATGTTACAAGGAGTAACTGAGTGTATTTTCATTTTTTAAAAGAGCATTAGAGTTCCGCGGAAAGATCATAACTTCCATTTATTTCGAGTGATCTCCCAAACGGCTAAACCTATGTCGACGGGACTTTCACTGGCAGATAGCCAATGTTACAGGGTGTAACTAGGCATACTATCATTTTTTAAAAAGCATTACAACCCCGCGGGAGAACATAAATTCCATTTATTCCAAGTGTTATCTAAAACGGCTGTACCTATGTTGACGAGACTTTCACTGGCAGATAGGCAATGTTACAAGGAGTTACTTAGGGTACTTTTATTTTTTACGCGGCCGAAGTTGCGGGCACAGCTAGTTATAAATAAAAATGGATGATGACAGTGATAAAGATGGCGGATGAATCCATGGCAAAAGTTAGTTCTCCAATGTAACGACATTGACAGCAAAAGTGAATTTTGACGCGTGGGTACGTTGCTTTTACCCCAGAATTCAATCTTTATGTATATTGACACACAGTTCGTTTTGGTATAGGCTAAAATTTTGTGCAGTGTGCTTAAAAATCTACAAAGACCTTGATACGTTTGTTTTATTCTCAGGTGTCAGGGTCCTACGCCATACAGCGTTTGCTGCGGTCCACCGCCTATCACCAAGTTGAGTGCAAAGGGCCCCAGAAAATGCAAAGACACAGTCACCGCTTTCCCACCAGACCCGTCGAGCGAATGCTGCGGCGTGGACAGTATATCCGGCAATAAAATCGTAGGTAAGAAAAACAAGGCGATCAACATCTGTACCAAGTTCTTTGGAAATCTTTAGAACTATGGCCAATTTTCAACACAGCTGACTTAGGAACATTTTATCCAATATTTTTACAGCTGTAAAAAGGCCTACCACATGCATTAGTTTTGGCCCAAAACTCTCTCATACTAAGGGGCAAAGTGCCCGATATAATGGCAATAGGGTCATCCCCTATTAAATTGGGACCAAAATACATCGATGAAGAGTGTGTGCGATGCAGTGCACCTCTGCCTACTGACGACGTAACGACTTTGGAACACTAGATGAGACTTCATAAACTACTACTATTCCAGGCGGTAAAGACACCAGAATTGACCAGTACCCTTGGCTTGCACTGATCAACTACTACAAGAATAACGTGGAAGTGCCAAAGCTTCTGTGCGGGGGAGCCCTCATCAGCGGTCGTTACGTGCTCACTGCCGCACATTGCCTTGTTTCATCATCACGTGGATCACCGTGAGTATACCTAGCCTACACGCTTATAAGTAAAATACTAGCTTCTACTAGTCTTGGATTAGTCAATATCGTTATAAATTATAACCTATATGTTATTCTGATGTACGTATAAACAATAATGCTGTTAAATCTCATAAAAAAAAATAAGCTAAAAGAGTAACAGTACCCATTCATTTTCACAAACTTTAATATTGATGATATTAGTATGATAAGATACTAAGCAATTGATAGCTACTTACGCTGAAAACGAGCGTAGTAATATCAAAATCGATCCACATTGAACCTGACATAACATTAGCGTTAGATCTTTTGATAGACATCAAGTATATTACGGTTTCAGGCGTATGGTAACTCTGGGCGAGTACGACACGTCACACGAAGGTCCAGACTGCATAGCAGTCGAGGCCGGAGGCAGAGATTGCACGGAACCAGTAATGAAGATACCAATTGAGAGCTCCATTATGCATAAAGAATACAACCCACAGAAAGCGCAGAGGAATGACATCGCCTTGATCCGACTAAGAAGGACGGCACCTTTCACTGGTATGCAATCTTATAATATGCAACCTTATGTACATTTAACAACAAATTACTGGAAACTAAGTAGATTTTGAAAATAAGGATAGGAATCGAAGGTGACGAGTCGTAAACTTTTCCATTCCAGATTTCATTCGACCCATATGTCTGCCTCAAACTGATCAGACGCTGAATCCTCCGTCCGAATTTCTACTATACGCCGCTGGATGGGGGGCAGTCAACCCAAGACAGTCCGCGAGCGCCGTGAAACAGCACGTATCATTGCCGTTTATAAGCCTGGAGGTAGTAATTGAATTTCATCCTTTACGTTGCAGTAGTTAGATTTTATTTTGCTCGTATGAAGTGTCGAAGTCCTCCGCTAAGTCTAAATATAACCTATTGTTTCTCAACTCCAACCAAATTTTGCGGGTATCAAGACAATTTTAATCATCTTAATCGAGTGGTCTTCATTGGAAACCGCCGTAGATCCTGGTTTACAAGAGCAATCGGGTGAAATATAACCAATCCAGTTATTGAACGCCACCAGTGCTTCCATTTTAGAGCTTCCATTTGAGAGACAGAGTTAGTTTGCGATAGTTTATAAACTGGTAGAATAAGCTGGAAGTTTTTATGGATAATCAAAATGCCAGTAGTCATCAGAATAATATTGGCACGATTGCTCTCTCAGCCTTATGCTTAGTAAAAGATAAACTGGAATGAATGAATTTTGGAAAGCAAAAATACAGAAGATAAAATTATAGTAATGTTATCTGTTTTGCAGCAATGCCAGGTGAAGTACACTCCACGTGGCCAAGCGCCGTCTTTGTGGGGCAAGCAGATGTGCGCCGGGGGTGTGAAAGACCAGGACACCTGCAGCGGTGACTCGGGGGGTCCGCTCATGTACGAAAACGGGAGGATCTTTGAAGCTATTGGCGTAGTCAGCTTCGGCCCGAAGGCATGTGGCTCGGAAAACATTCCAGCTGTATACACCAAAGTCTTCGAGTACAGAGATTGGATAATGAGTAATATAAGAGCTTAATACTGTTAGAATAACGAATTATATTTAGACCGATCTAATATTATTGTCAGTACAAAAGGTTTTTTCCTAACATTGCTTTCATTACCCTCTGTCGATTTGTAACTTGTTCTCTTAAACAGACAATAGTGTATTCTTTGTAACTGTTATAATTCTCATCAAGTGAAGCATGTTCTTTTGAGAAATAAACGATCTTTGAACATAAGGTTGAGAGCCCAGTTATGATCGAGTTACAATGGCTTTGTAGAACACATTGGCGCCGTAAAAACGGCGTTACAAGTGGCATATAAACGAATTAGAATTGCTATCAATTTGGTACCAAGTAGATAGATTCTAAGCCTTTTGACATTTGAAATGAGACATACCATTCGAAAGAAATGCAATGAGGTTTTTTATTATTTGTAATTTGATTTTACGTTAATTAACTTGCACAAACCATTTCATATGCTTTATGTGGACACAATTGGGTACCTACTGATAGGCACAACAAATGTAGTCATTACACCTTTCTTGGGTATTAAAATAAGATAATTTTACAATATTTAGCATAGATAAGCATAAACAAACAAAATATTGTAAGTGATATGTGTATTAGAACTCCGAAATAATACTTTGGGTACATATACGCTAGATCATATGTGGATGCTTAGTGAAGGCAGTTTATACCTAACTATCATAGTTTCTGAGTTTAGACCTTTGAATATTTGTCACAAGTTTCATGTTCTGGCCTTTGGGTACATCCATAACCCTATTCGGCAGTGTAAACTACACTTATGTGGGGCGACTACCAATATTCACAAAACAGAACAGGTAAGTTTCACATAGGACTCGAGCTATTACGAGTTATAGAAATAGACGACGAAAAAAAAGTTGGAAAACCGTGGTCGAATTTCAATCAAATTTTTATACCATTCAGTTGTATACCCGATACTGATGCAAACGTCAAAGAATTATTTCGGCCTTCTGAAACAACCTGTATACCTTCACACATTCAAATTACAAAGTCAAAGCCAAGTAATTAATTTGCGCATACAGGTTATTCTAAAGTGACATAGGTAACAGTATGGTTAGCGTATGGCATATTCTACCTTACGGTATGCAAATATTAAACATAAGTAGGTATCTATACAAATAAATAAAATTGGAGTGTCTGTTTGTAATATCAAAATAACACTCTTTTACCAAATGCGTACGAAAGTATATACGATACCTATAACGAAAACGCTATTTTGAATTTTTTTGTCTGTCTGTCTGTCTGTCTGTTTGTTTGAGGTAAACTTCTAAACGGCTGAACCGATTTCAATGGGACTTTCACTGACAGATAGCTGACGTTCCAGGGCGTAACTTAGGCTACTTTAATTTTAGAAAAAGCATTAGGGTTCCGCGGGAAAAACATAATACCCATATTTCCGGGTAATCTCCCTAAAGTCTACGCGGGCGAAGTCGCGGGCACAGCTAGTACAAAATAAAAATGAACCGGCCAAGTGTGAGCTGGACTCGCGCACCGAGGCTTCCGTACCTAAGCTGTGAAAGCACCGAGCATTACTCTAACGAAAAGATAAACTGGATAGAGAGACAAACTTAACTTTGCCGTACAAAGTATGTAACTACAGAATAAGTTTGTAATCGCAAAAAAACTCTTTCTCACAATACTTTTAAAGTTTTAGAATTGTTTGCTTTACTGGTGTTATAAATAAAAATCAAAATCTTTTGTTTTTTATTCGTGTAGGCCAAAAAGCACTTACAAATAATCAGATTCTACCACCACCGGTTCGGAATGTTGCTTCCGCTGAGAAGAGCCGGTAAAAGAACTCAATGGTTACTCTTTTTAAAATGATAAGTAGTAAGATACATTCTCAGGAGCAGCAACGCCATGAGAGCAGACAGCACCTTTGCCACAATACTAGATAAGATAAGGCCATGCTTCTTGCCAAATTTTATGATTGTAGGTCAACTGGAAGTACCCTAGGTATAGGTTTGATGATTTGGTATTGTTATCCAGAGATCTGTATACACATATGACAACGGTGCGGTGTCATTCCCAACAGTTCAATGCTGCAACATTGTATGATATTTATACAGCTGTATTTTGATTTTTTTTTAAATTTTTGTTTTTCCTAAAAAATGCATTATATATTGTGAAAAAATTCTGATGTTTCTATTATTCTCACACCCATAAAATTATTTTTATCTGAGATTTTTACAATAACTGATAATAAATAAATTAATAGTAAAAAAAAACTTTTTAAAAACAAGCTTTTATTTAATTGCCCTTGGTTTTCATGTTCTCCTCAGCAAGCTCTTTCATTTGATACCCATACTGTGGTAGTGCAGAAAAAATAACTATTCCGCCATCTTGGATGATCCGCCATATTGGAATTAGAATGACGTCACATAGCTAAGTATGCATTGTCATCCAAAATAAGCGTGTATACCAAATTTCAGCTCAATAGGTTAAAGATAACTGATTTAAAATTCAGTTGCAAGATTCCACCCGGACATACATTGCAAGTTAATATAAAGCTTGTAATAAAATAAAGATTCTGTAAATTCTAACAAATTCCTTATTTCAAGCTTTTTTACGCTGCTTGAAGCATTCTAGCAATGTGCAGCGTCTGATAACTGAAGCCTTTTGCCAATATCTAAATTAACTGTATTAACTCAGAGAATGTTCATTCTTCAAAGAAACGACACTGACAGCGCAAGCAAATTTTGACGCGCGGGAGCGTGGGTTTTAAGCATAGAAATTCAATCTATAGCCACATTGATACAGAGGACATTTAAAAAAAAGCGGCCAAGTGCGAGTCGGACTCGCGCACGGTGGGTTCCTTACCATTATCTATAAAAACGGCAAAAAAATCACGTCTGTTGTATGGGAGCCCCCTTAAATATTCACAATACATACATCATCTGTGAAAATTTCAACTCACTAGCTATCACGGTTCATGAGATACAGCCTGGTGATAGACGGACGGACGGACGGACAGCGAAGTCTCAGTAATAGGGTTCCCATTCTACCCTTTGGGTACAGAACCCTAAAAATGGTCTGTAAATTGGCTTATCATTAAACACTCCAAAATATATGCTTGACATTATGCGATCGTGTTTTTCTAGTGGAACGAATAAAGAATAGGCTCAAAGCGCCTCGTACTCTGGGGCTTTTGGATACGCGCGTCTAATTTTTTGCCAAAACTAAAACGCACTGTATTTAACCGACGAAAAAAAAAAGGAGGAGGTTCTCAATTCGACGTGTATTTTTTTTTTGACTTACAGATAAGGGTCATTCTTCCACGACATGTCATTTACAGCCTAAGTGAATTATGTCGCGTGCGAGCGTGGCTTTTACTAAAAAAAAAAAAAAAACCTTATGTATACAGGGTATATCAGAAGTCCGAAATAATACTTTGATGTTTGCATCTGTATCGGGTATACAACTGAATGGTATAAAAATTTGACCGCAATTCGACCATGTTTTTCCAACTTTTATTTTAGGAATATTATAGTCGCCTACGTTACTCCTTGCAACACCAGCTATCTGCCAGTAAAAGTCTTGTCAAAATTGGTTCAGTCGTTTGTGAGTTTACACGGAACGAACAGGCAGACAAATTAAAGTTAAAAATTTCATTTTCTTATATTATAGGTTATATATATGGTAACACCTTTTTATTTGATATTACAAACAGACACTTCAATTTTATTTATTTGTATATAGTATAAACATAATAATAAGACGTGCATAATATGAGAGGGGTATATCTTGCGTCGCCTGCATATTCAGTTCATAACTGGTTTATATAAAGAACATAGATGTTTACTCCTGTTGTTCACAGGTCGACCCGACTCTGACCAAGCCGGTCGTGTGAAAACGTCTCCATTTCGGGCGGTTGGGTATAAATAGTGGCATGCTGTGATATTTAATTGGTTTAACGAGTTTAGCTAAAACTCTGCCTTATCTAGATATAAAAATGCAGTATTTAATTATCGCATCAATCGTATTTATTAGTAACGTGTGCATTATCAAAGGACGTAAGTAGATATATTCATTTACTTAATTAGATTTTAATACTTGCTGTACGGCGAATGCAAACATCGTGAGGAAACATCCACCTTTATAGTAATGCGTGTGAAGTTCACCAACCCGCACTGGGCCAGGGTGGTGGACTATGGCCCATAAAATCCCTCGCGTTGAGGTGGAATGTACCTGGCTATAGGCTTGCCTCCTGTTACATTGGGACCAAAATACATCGGCGAAGGGTGGATGTACTACAGTGCACCCATTTCTATCCCCTTGGGGAATATAGACGTGTTGATAATAATTTTGCGACCGAAATTAATAGTTATTTTATTTAGTTATGGTGGGGTTACAATTTTTTTTTTTTCAAAACAAAGTGCCTTGAAATAAAACTTATTTAGTGCCTTGTTATTTTTTAAGTGAATAATATATCTCAATATTCTGTGAATATATCAAGCGTCTAGCTGTTGCGCCGTTATCGATATCGAGCAAAAAAAAACACGTTTGTTGTATGGGAGCCCCCTTAAATATTTATTTTATACTTTTTTTTTTAGTATTTGCTGTTATAGCGGCAACAGAAATACATCATCTATGAAGATTTCAACTGTCTAACTGTCACGATTAATGTGATACAGCCTGGTGACAGACGGACGGACAGCGGAGTCTTAGTAATAGGGACCCGTTTTACCCTTTGGGTACGGAACCTTATTTCCAAATTTTACCTTGTTTAAGTAGTGTTACTGTAGGCTTCGCGTGACCGTGAAGACATAAGTTTTATCTCTTTCAACTGTCAGATTCGTCGAGAGAATGACGTCACACCGAGCCATGTCCAGTACAAAAAGCTCGAAGCGACGTAATTTTCTCGCCAAATCTGACAGTTGAAAGAGATGAAACTTATATCTACATGGTCATGCTAAGGCTGGTATCTCGAGCAGTCCATCGTACGCACGCATAAGCACAAGCTTTGGTTTAGCTTGGGATCACACGATGAGTAGGTGTTTTCTGACATTTTAAAGTATTTATTTCCTCAGAATTAAAGTGCATAACACCAGATGGAGTCTCTGGATCGTGCAAATCTGTATATGAGTGCGAATCTCTGCTGGCTATAGTGAAAAATAGTAACAAATCGTCTGCGCAGATCGACTTCCTCAAGAAATCACAATGCGGATTCCAAGGAAACACGCCCGAAGTAAGTGAACGATTTTCTTACACTCCTCCCGCAAACTGGGGCTTTAAAACTGTTTGACAATAACACGCCCAAAGCAAGTGAACGATTTTCTTACACTCCTCCCGCAAACTGGGGCTTTAAAACTGTTTGACTATAACACGCCCAAAGTAAGTGAACGATTTTCTTACACTCCTCGCGCAAACTGGGGCTTTAAAACTGTTTGACAATAACACGCCCAAAGTAAGTGAACGATTTTCTTACACTCCTCCCGCAAACTGGGGCTTTAAAACTGTTTGACTATAACACGCCCAAAGTAAGTGAACGATTTTCTTACACTCCTCCCGCAAACTGGGGCTTTAAAACTGTTTCGACTATAACACGCCCAAAGTAAGTGAACGATTTTCTTACACTCCTCCCGCAAACCGGGGCTTTAAAACTGTTTGACTATAACACGCCCAAAGTAAGTGAACGATTTTCTTACACTCCTCCCGCAAACCGGGGCTTTAAAACTGTTTGACTATAACACGCCCAAAGTAAGTGAACGATTTTCTTACACTCCTCCCGCAAACCGGGGCTTTAAAACTGTTTGACTATAACACGCCCAAAGTAAGTGAACGATTTTCTTACACTCCTCCCGCAAACCGGGGCTTTAAAACTGTTTGACAATACCAAAACGAACTGGTGCCTTACCATCACCTTTTAGAGTATTGTTGTTTCAGAAGTAACTGTCAATTTTTGACTCATTAACCGACTTACAAAAGGAGGAGGTTCTCAATTCGATTGGTATATATATTTATGTATGTACACCGATTACTCTGCGATTTGTGATTCGATTTACGTGATTTTTCTTTTGTTTGATGCGAAATAGTTGCCATTTGGTCCCATTTACAAAATATTATCAGAAATCAACCCCCTTGGGAGTGAAATGGGGGGTTGAAGGTTGCACAATTTCAAATTTTTTTTTTGATCGACTTGTAACTTTGTATATATATATATTATACATACAAAATAAAGAAACACGTCTTTAAGGAATTTTGTAAAAAAAATATTTGTGGTGAAATGGGGGTGAAATCCGGACTACAGCATATCTCCGGCGTTAATGAACCGATTTCGAAGAAACTTTTTGTTTTATACAGATTGTTAACATAAATCTAAGCCCACACCCGAAGAGGTGAAGATTATTGACACTAAAAAGCGTGAAAAAAAATACACAAAACAAAAACCGACTTCAAAAACCTGGGTCCACTAAAAAGCTAAAAATAACCTCATAATTCATTACATTTGGAGTCGGTGCCAATTCATGTGTGTATTTGCCTAGGCTGACGTAAATGCGAGTAGATGAAAAAAAATTGCCGCAGGGCAGAGTCAATGGGACCGTTTATTTTATTTTTTATTAATGGCCTCTTTGCATTGAGTCAGGCCCAATATCTCGATGTTTTGTACTTAGTTAACTGTCAAAAACTGAAACATTGCTGCAAGACAGGTGGTGGTAAGGGTAAGGCAGTATTGACTAATAGAAAAAGTTAATTTTACATCGAAAAGAAAAGACATTAACAAGCAAACCTTTGTAAATGGATCACAAATATCATAAGGAAAATGGACTAAAAACAAAAATGAATCATCTGTACAAATAAATAGAATGGAATTGTCTGTTTGTAATATCAAAATAACAGTTTTTTACTAAATGCATATAGAAGTATATACACAACCTAAAACGACATCGCAATTCTAAAAAATACATTTTTGTCAATCAACTCCCAAACGGCTTGACCGATGTTGACGGGACTTTCACTGGCAGATAGCTGATGTTGCAAGGAGTAACTTAGGTGTTTTTTTCAATTTCCCTACACCCCAAGAGAGCGAAGTCACAGGCGCGTTAGTTAATAATCAACGTGTTGTCCCACATCCCAAACTAAGAAATTCTAGCACTGTTGGTTATATACACTTCCTCAGGTATGCTGCCCATTGGATAGTCCAGCCAGTGAAGCTGCATCGGAGGGAGCCTGCAGCACACCAGACGGAGGCACCGGCAAATGCATCGACGTAACTCAATGCGAACACATCGTCGATATGTTGAAACAACCGAATGTTACGCCGGAGAAAATAGCTTCCATTCTAAATTCAAGGTAAGGAAGAATTTTGTTTTTTTTACAGCTTTAAGGGACTACAGACCTGGGTATTTGATACTAGCGGATTTTTATGAGATAGGGAGGCAAACGAGCAGACGTTTCACCTGATGGTAAGTGATCAACGCCGCCCATGGACATCTGCAACACCAGGGGCATCGGGCCTTTAAGGAATGAGTAGGCTCGTTTCTTGAAGATACCTTTGTCGCATCGGTCCGGGAACACCGCTGTAGGAAGTTCATTCCACAGTTTGGTGTGTACCCGACATGTGCTACTACGATTAATGGCCCGAATGCTCCTAGTGCATTGTTTTAGTTAAAACCATATTCGCATTATTGCCTTTCTGATGAGACCAGTTTGGGGCATATCGATTGGATGGTTTCAATATCGGACATAGGTAATAACAGTGTGTTTTATATAATACGGATGAAAATAAACTCGATACCTCCACGCGACCTTGATAAAAAGGGTCATCAAAGACAGACAAACAAACAAGTGATCCTATAAGCGTTCATTTTTGACGCATGAAACCCAAAAAAACCGTATGACGTTAACTTTTTAAGACCTCATTGTTGGCTCAACAGCGATAATAACAGAGTAATCTAATGTAGTACCATTAACAGGCTACTACTACTACTACAGCCCTTTTAACGTCCCACTGCTGGGCACGGGCCTCCCCTCAATGTGAGGAGGATTCAGGCCATAGTCCACCACGCTGGCCCAGTGAGGGTTGGCAGACTTCACACATCTATCGAGAACTAGACAAGTTCCCTCAGAGGTGCTGGTTTCCTTCACCGTTTCATAGCAAGTGATAATCTCGGATGAAAATGAGATTCGCACATAAATTCCAGAGGTGCTAGCTGGGGGTTGAACCTGCACACTTTGATTTGCAAAGCGTGCGTTCGACCACTCGGCTACCACTGCTACGCCTACAAAGGCTACTGAGGCTACAAATTTGACAGAAGGCCGTGCACAAAACTCCACCAATTTAAAGTCTTCGTTCATCTGAGGTCGTAATGTCAACAAAAAAAAAAACAAATTTAAGAAGAAAAACCAAACAGGGCAGTAACTTTTGTTCGGTATATAATATTCAGAATAGCTACTTGGGGAAATCCTCTTTGCAGTGCTAAATGACGTAACTTGCATAGCATTTAGATATACAGGACAATTATAATAAACAAGGAACCAGTTGACGTTATAACTGGTTTAGTCCACTAAATGGGGTTTTTTCTAATTGAATGTGCTTGGTTTCTACCAAAATAGTAATTTATTACAAGTAAAATATCAATCGGTAACTTAAGTAGTAACACACAAGGGGCATTTCACGTGAAACGGACGTAAAAAAAGGGAGGTTCTGAAATTTGTTCATATTGGGCATGTTTGTATTTCTAGGGGATTATTTCTTGCATTAAGAACTTGTTGTTGTTATTAAGGTAAAATAAAAAAGTATATTATTTTTTGCTTTTTAATATTTTCGGCGGTAAAATTTTTTGTTAAAAAGTTTTTTAATGTTATTTTCATATTGAATTTATTTATAAAAAATAAATAATTTTAGTGTTTTGTATGGAAAATTAACTGTTCTTTTTAATTTTTAAATAAGATTCCAAATTAGAAAATTTTTTTAGTGTTAAATAAGGAAGTGAATATTTTAAATTTTTTTTTTATTAACTTCGACCAATTTTGGTTAAAATTTTTTTATCTCAAAATAAAGCTTAACAATCATAAATTATGACACAAAAATGGCAGACTGTGATCTCGATTAGTTTAGGAGATACATCAATTAGAGTACGGACAAATCGCTCTGAGCACGCGGTCTTGTCGCTTGTTAAAGTCGGTTGGTGATGTATAAACATATTAAAACGTTTGGTTCGTTTCAATAATATTGATTAAATATCATAGACCTATTTGTGTCAAAATAAGGTACTTAGATTTAATATACAGGGTGTTTCAGAAGTCAGAAATAATACTTTGCCGTTTGAATCAGTATCGGATATACAACAGCATGGTATAAAAATTAGATCGAAATTCGACCATGTTTTTCCAACTTTTTTTTCGTCGTCAATTTCTATAACTCGTAATGTCTCGAGTCGTATGTAAAATTTGCATGTTCTGTTTTGTGAATATCGGTAGTCACCCGTTATAAGTGTAGTTTACACTGCTGAATAGGGTTATGGATGTACCCAAAGGCCAGAACATGATACCTATGACAAATATTCAAAGGTCCATAACTCAGAAACTATGATAGTTAGGTATAAACTATATTCACTTATCATCCACATATAAGCTACCGTTTAGGTACCCTAAGTATTATTTCGGACTTCTGATACACCCTGTATAATGGGTTATTTTGCAGAAAAATATGCCCAGAAATAAATATTAAAGTAAATTTTATTAATTTTATTCACTTATCATGACTTCCTACGGTGCTTTAGTTCATTTAATTTATCAGCTCACCGAATCAGTACCAATTTTCAGCTAAACTTTTAGTTAAGAAAAAAAGTTTAGATTTATTTTATTATACTAGAATTATTTTTTTTTTTTCAGCTAAACTTTCGGTATGTGACTTATTCCATTAACTTTCGGTGACCGATCACCGTAGGAAGTCATGATGAAGTGAACAAAATTGATAAAACTTACTTACTACAAACACGCCCAATGTGAACAAATTTCAGAACCTCACTTTATTTTTTACGTCCGCTTCACGTGAAATGCCCTACCATCATCATCATAATCCCCGCTGGTTTTCCAAAATGGGTAGGCAGAGGTGACCTACATTGTACCCATACTTCATCGATGTATTTTGGTTATAGAGGGCAAGCCTATTGCCATTAAACGGAACTCTGAAAACAAACGATTAGAGATTAGAACCTCCTCCTTTTCTGTCTGTTACAAATGACAGCCAGTTTACCAGCAATATATATTAAAAAATAATACATTCTCCATCCAGATGTTCAGGTCCAGCCGAATACAGCGTGTGCTGTGCCCAAAATCCTACCACGACGATGAGTGTACAGAACCGTGGTGGTTGCGAGACATTAATATCGGCTTTTCCACCGGACCCCGCAACCAGATGCTGCGGCATTGACAGCCAAACGCAGAGTAAGCTCGCAAGCGTAGGTAAGAGCGGAGATTACAAATACTTGTCCACAGGTGCTCTGTACCATAGACTACTGTAATCTGTAGTATAGTCTCATTTGTCCGCTGCCGAGGGGCATGCCACCAAAAAACTGCTTGAATTACCGGCAGAGCCGCAGTGCTTCCCGCAAATATATGCCGCCGGGGTATGTCGGCGTCAGTTCGCTTCCGGCATTCGAGTTGACGGTTTCGGTGTCCATCATTAATAACTAAAAACACATTCAACTAGCGTTCTATCATAAATGAAAATCATACCGTGCAGTTTTGTGACCGTTTGTGCGGCAAGTGCCGCCGGCATAACCCACGCGGGCTGTGCCACCGGCATATGATCAGGCATAAGGAACCAACGATATATTCCAGGTGGAACCGCGTCAGGAATAGACCAGTATCCATGGTTAGCTCTCATCGACTATCATCAGAATGGTATCGAAAGACATATGTGCGGTGGAGTATTGATCAGTGGTAAATACGTTCTCACTGCCGCCCATTGCGTCGTCGGAGACATTCTCAAATTTGGCTCACCGTGAGTATTTCAAGTTATACTATTCCATTTGGATAATCACCAGTAAATATCGCCAGAATATAAATATGGCCAGACAACACACATACTCATCGTATGGACTGGGGGCAATACCAGTTACACCCAGGACCAAATCCGAAATTTGCCGCCTTCAGGAATCAAACCCGGTTAAGTGAGATGAGCGATCTACACTTCAATCTATAGACTAAGCCATCGCCGTCAGAAATAGTAGCCTAGGTCCAAACCCCAGGCTTACCCTTCTGGGATTTCCAGGTTTCATGTGCGAATGCCATATTCAATAATGATAACCAATACCATCGTAACCATCGTAACAATCGTGATGAAACCTGCACACCTACGGAAAGGCGTGTGAAGGAACCGACCAGCAGTAGGCCAGCGAGGTGGATTATGGTACAACTCGTATTTTCAGTTTTTCCCCCTATTGCATTGGAACCAAAAGTACATCGGGGAAGTGTGAGTGCACTACAGTACACTTCTACCCCTTAGGGGAATACAAGCATGGTGATGAAAATTCGTGTTTGATTGAATTACCAACTACATACACAACTCAGGTGCTAAGTTATTATGGAATTATGATTGATATGAATTATGATTTTCAGTAAAATTGTCCGCCTAGGCGAGTACAAAGTGTCTGAGGACGGTCCCGATTGCGTTGTGGTGGAAGGAGACTCATTAGACTGCACGGATGGCGTATTGAAGGTTCATATTGAAAGCATAACACCGCATCCGGATTATGTTCCAAATACACTTGAGAGAAGGAATGACATAGCCTTGATTCGACTTAAGGATATGGCTCCATACACTGGTACGTAGCGGAAAGGTGTCGGATTAAGTCGCGCGTAAAATTGTTTGTCAATTCCAAAACGTCCCCTGTGTCAATATACATAAAGATTTAATTTCCGTGGTAAAATCCACGTTGCCAGTTAAGGCTCGTAACTCGTTGGTGCCAATCTACGTCAGACTAGGCAAATACACACATGAGTAATTGGCACCGACTCCAAATGTAATGAATTATAAGGTTATTTTTAGCTTTTTAGTGTACCTAGGTTTTTGAAGTCGGTTTTTATTTTTGACACAGATGAACACATGTTGAAAAAAATGTATATTATAGTACGGTTGACAACCCTACCAAATGGCATCTATTCCGCATCAAACTAAAGAAGAATCACGTAAATTAGATCATAAATCTCAGCGTAATCGGTGTACATACAAAAAAAAATACCAATCGAATTGAGAACCTCCTCCTTTTGGAAGTCGGTTCAAAACGAATACATTATCTTGCCGATAATAATTAATTATTCATAAACATCCAGCATGTCATTTTTAATCAGAATAAAAAATAGGAAGATCAATGCTACCGATTTTTTATGTACTGAAATTGTATTATTGTAGTAGACCCATAAAGGTATCTGTTTTTTTTTTTTCAGATTTCATTCGTCCCATATGTCTAGCACAAAGCAACCCGGCGTTGAACCCAGTAGACAACTTTCCGACGTTCGTTGCCGGCTGGGGAGCGATCAACACAACACACAGTAGTAGCGATGTCAAAGTACACGTGGACCTACCTTTTGTCACTGAGGCGGTAAATATACCTCAGTGAAAACAGTAGTAGCCTAGTTTTTAGTACACCCGCCTTAAACGCAAAGGGGTGCAAGTTCAAATCCCGGGCCGCACCTCTGAAAATTTCATGTGCGAATGTCATTTCAATAATGATTACCACTCGCTAAACGGTGAAGGAAAACATGGTGGGGAGACCTGCTCATCTATAGAAGGGCGTGTAAAGTTCACCACTCGCACTAGGCCAGCGATGATGATGATGATGGAATAGGGAAAATCTTCCTGACAGGCGAGTGAAATGCCTGACTGGGGTCAGCTCCGCCCCATCAAAACGAATACTAGATAAGAAAAAAAAAGCGAAACGGCATGGTACTGTAGCAGTTATCTAATTTACAGAAATGTCAACTGGCATACGACAAGCCCGGCCAAAAGGTGCAACTCTGGGACAAGCAAGTATGCGCCGGAGGTGTGAAGGGCAAGGACTCCTGCAAAGGTGACTCCGGCGGGCCTCTGATGTATGAAAACAGATATTTCCAGGAAGCTATAGGCGTGGTCAGCTTTGGTCCGACAGTATGTGGAACCGAGGACTTGCCCGGCGTATACACAAATGTATTTTTGTACAAAGATTGGATATTAAGTAATATTAAACCTTAGAATAATAATGATAAAATCTTGTTTTCAAAAAAATATTGGCTTGAATTGAGAAGATGGCTGGCTCGGACCTTGTTCAATGAATCAGCCTGCTGGCTATTCAACGAGGAAATGCAGCCAGGGTTCTTGCCATCATTACACACATACATAATTCTTTTTAAGTCCTTATATGTATACAAACATGTGTTGCTCATTGAGAAAATAGATGCCTACATAATTTTATTTTATTAAACCGATGATGTTATACAATAAAAGCATCATGAAGAAAAGGTGGTGTTTTATTTCCACAATTTGTTTTATCAAAGTAACGATATTTTTGTTAAGAAATAAATATTCAATGTTGAATAGATTAAATGTTCTCACAGATCCACCTGCATAAAGTCAAGGTACTACTGGTTTGCGCTCAAGACGAGTTTTATAAAGGCCGCTAAAGACTTCAAACAAGCCACAAGCCACGCAATAAATTCCCATATAAAATACAGCGAAAGCTCTACATATACTTGGATGGATACAATTTCCATATTATTTCATTCTGCATTATTCTTCAATGAAACATAATTTAAATAAACTGGCAAAAAGCGACCTAAGAAAAGCTGTAGACAATATTATGTTTGTCTCCCTTCGAAAATCTTCGCATAACCCTTGTTTTGTCTCTCTAAAAGTAATAAACGCCTCAAGTTTGGTAAAAAAAAAAAACACATTGAAACTGGCAACACGGCCAAGCGAACGCCGATAATAAGTATAATGCGTGGTCAATACTAGTATGCCATTTTGCCGGCGAGTGGATGGACACGGGCCTGTTCAAAGACCTTATTATTTTGCGCTTCGGTCAATGTTTCGTGCGAAAGAGATGAAACAAAGCCGAAGCTGGTCGATTCATGAATATCCTGCTCGAGTAACACAGACACGCGAGCAGTGACCACCATTAATATAGCCACGATCGGACATGTTCGCGTGCCTTCGTGGCGCGAATTTGTAGACGACATCACTGATAAATTTCAAATTTGACTAATATTTTAGTAAAAAACTAAAACAAAATCGTCCGTATGTGTGTGTAATGTGTGTGGTGTGTGGTGTGTGTATAATCCATGGTTCATAGTTCGGCCAGACCTTGTCGACAGCAGACGTGTCTTGTCTGCAGGTATTAAAAAAAAACAAGTTGAGTTCAAGACGCTGTTATGATAGCGAGCCGGTTTTAGAACCTTGACTGAGACACTAAGTTGTGTAAAAATTTAATCATGCATTATTTACGAGTATATATTGCAACGACTGTGTTTATAAGTTACGTGTGCTTTGTAATAGGACGTAAGTATAGGATTTTATTTTTTTAGCACGATTTTTTCGTTTCTCATATCTACAAATGAGAATCTTACTTGTCCATACATTGACAATCCATTGGCAAATTCTGACGTCCATTGATGGCATTGACCAAAACTGTTACCTCACGATTCATTCACAATAGCATTGCAAAGCGTTTGAGCGAGCGAGTGCTTCGAGATCTCTGCCAAGTAACATATTTCTAAGGTTTTCCTCGTATGCTGTGAGTATGTAGCATCGTAATGTAGGATCCTGATGACTCCTATTTGTTTCGAACTTTCTATGCACTCTGTTTACCTATTGTTTCAATCTTTAGAGACATCGTGTGTAACGCCAAATAGAGTTCCAGGAACATGCAAGCAATTGTTCGATTGTCCATCCTTGACAGCCGTACTAAACAAAGCAAATAAATCAGACAGTGATGTGAAGTTCCTGAAGAAGTCCCAATGTGGATTTCAAGACTCTATACCCACAGTAAGTTTATGATAATCTATGCAAATACATGAAAATGAAGTGTCTATTTATAATAAAAGATCATCACGCCTATATTTGCCGAAGGGGTAGACAGAGGCACTCTACAGTGCACTCAAGATTTGCAGATGTATTTTTGGTCCCAATGTAATAGCGGGGCGGATATTAAGCATCGTTGGCAACCATCTTTGTTTTTAAACAAAAAAATCAATGTCTCATTTACCTACATCCCACCGTAACCTATGCGTATTTAAATTAACTTTCTCAGGTATGCTGCCCTCCAGAGAAAGACGGTTTGGCACAAGATTGCTACACCCCTGACGGTGACACTGGGACTTGCGTCGACATTTACCAGTGCAAGCACATCATCAAGCTGCTGGAACCGCCTTTTACAAAGGACAACATTACTTTCGTTCAAAATTCAAGGTCAGTCAACTATGATCTCGTTGCGAGGAATTCCTTTCCATTATAGCCCGTTTAACGTCCCACTGCTTGGCACGGGCCTCCCTTCAATGCGAGGGGGATTCAGGCCATAGTCCACCACGCTGGCACAGTCTACTTCACACGTCTAATGACAACTAGTCAAGTTACCTCAGACGTGCATGTTTCCTCACGATGTTTTACATTACCGTTTTTAGCAAGAGATAAGCTAGGATGAAAAAATTAACTCCGATTGCAAAGCGTGCGTTCGGCCACTCGGCTACCACTGCTGTTATTAGAGTTTCCTAATGAAAATAATTTGTAAGGCCCGATTTTTACACATACTAATAGTCTTTAATGCGATATCAACATATCAATAATACTGCTTAACATTTAGGAATTATAAAATACATCATCATGCCTGTATTCCCAGTAGGGGCAGGCAGGTAGTGGTTTAATGCAGTATATATATATACTACGCCAGTGTTTTTTGGTCCCAAAGTTATAGATGGCGGGCACATTGCCTTCAATTCGAAAGGTTTGGGCCATAGTCCACCACGCCACGCTAGCCCAGTTGGTAAACTTCACACGCCTTCCTATATACGTGCAGGTTTCCTCACGATGTTTGCCTTTACTGTTCAAGGAGTGGAAGTTTGGGATCATACGATGCGTATGTTATGTATGGCAATATATACCATATAATTGATACACGAAGGTTTTAATTTATAAACCGGTGTCTGTAAGTTTTTTATTATTAAACCATTTTCCTCGTTCTATACATAAGTGCGAGATGAGCGTCATATTTATGTACTTTGCAAATACATAACTTCTGGGCACCAAGTCTACTAACATCATCGTCGTGGTGTTGCTATGATTGCAGTTTTTATGGCAGAAGACTACGTCTTTTATCAATGGTATCCAATATATGACCAGTAGTT
The DNA here is from genome assembly GCA_914767695.1 of Ptilodon capucinus. Classification (NCBI taxonomy): domain Eukaryota; kingdom Metazoa; phylum Arthropoda; class Insecta; order Lepidoptera; family Notodontidae; genus Ptilodon; species Ptilodon capucinus. The sequence goes on along the minus strand of OU611830.1, from coordinate 1,933,937 downwards.
GTAGTATGTGCGCCAAGACTAGAATACTTGATGTTGATGTTGATGATACACGGACTAACTTGATGTTGTCTCTTTCTCTCGTATGACATTAGACACAGAGCGAGCGAGCCAATTCATGACAAAGGTCTTGTCTTGACATGCGTGCTAACTCCACAGTTTAGACATAAGCCATTAGACTTGTCATTTATAGCTACAATTGATAAAAGTAGTTGAAGGTTTCCGTACCATTATCTATAAAACGGCAAAAAAATCACGTCTGTTGTATGGGAGTCCCCTTAAATATTTATTGGAACGTAGTTCCTTATCGCGCATTGCGAAAGGGGGCTAGACGGAAAATTTTAAGACTGTACCGAAATTTTGTAACGACACTTTTACATATATGTGTGTGTGATTTGTATTGTATACATTTATGTATACAATACAATTCCATTTCGATTGCGATTGCGATTCCGATTTCGATGTGTGTGTGTGTATATGTAATTTTTTTTGCTTTTTTTTATTTCAAAAGGAACTTCGTTCCATCCGGGTGTCCCATGACACCTCTCAAGTTTTTTATTCTGTTTTAAGTTGTTAGTTTAGTTATTTATTTTATTTGTTGTTATAGCGGCGACAGAAATAAATCATCTGTGAAAATTTCACCTGTCTCCCATCTCGGACTTTTGTAGACAGATTTAAAAAAATATTTTCAGGTGTCTAGGTCGAACGCAGTACAGCGTCTGCTGCAGTGCTGGACCTACTACTAGGACGGATAGTAAGAGCTGCGACACCACAGTGTCAGCTTATCCGCCAGACCCCGCGGCTGGCTGCTGTGGTCTAGACGACAGGATCTGGAGTAAAATCGTCGGCGGAGGTAAAGTTCAAGATAAGGAACATCCTCATCTAAACGAATAAATAAAATTGAAGTGTCTGTTTGTAATAACAAATGGTTATTACATTATATATATAATATAACATATAGTAACAAACCTTTTTACTAAATGCTTAGACGAAACCGATAACGAAAACGCAATTTTTATTTGTTTTACCTGTCTGTCTGTTCTGGGTACTCCCAAACGGGTGAACAGATTTTGACGTGACTTTCTTAGGCAGATAGCTGATGTAACATACAACATACATAAGCATAAGAAGAGCTTTAGCTAGTTTTTTTTAGAAAATGAATTAGGGTTTGCAGAAAAATATAAAACCCATTTTTTTCGGGTAACCTCTCCAAATTCAATGCGGGCACAGCTAGTAAACAATAATACCTAATGTAAACTTTCATCAAAATCCGTTTAGTAGTTTTTACGTAAAACATTAAACGAAACTCATTTTCATCCAAGATTATCACTTGCTAAGAAACGGTGAAGGAAAACATCGTGAGGAAACATGCATGTCTGAGGGAACTTGACTAGTTCTTTATAGATGTGTCAAGTCTGCCAACCCGCACCGGGCCAGGGTGGCGGACTATGGCCTGAATCCCCTTCGCATTGAAGGGAGGCCCGTGCCCAGCAGTGGGACGTTAAAAAGGGCTGTAGTAGTAGTAGTAGCAAGTAGGATTAAGATGCTCTAAAAATTCCAGGCGGACCAGGGACAGAAATAGACCCGTGGTTGGTGCTGATCGGCTACCAGAAGGATGGCGCGGAGAAGCATCTGTGCGGCGGGGTCCTCATCAGCGGCAGATACGTGATCACTGCCGCACATTGCGTCATTGGGGAAATCCTCAAATTCGGCACACCGTGAGAGTTTTAAGTTATCGTGCTAATATCATAAATGGGTGGATGGATGTGTACGCTCGTGTCCCGTGGTCCAGCCCCCTTGCCGATGGTAGTGGTATTGGGATAGGAAAAACTGTTAATTCGCAAAATGTGTATTTTATAGTATATCTTCTATCTATCTATACATACATACATACAAATAAATAAAATTGGAGTGTCTGTTTGTAATATCAAAATAACACTTTTTTACCAAATGCGTTTGAAAGTATATACGATACCAAACGACAATTTTTTTTTGTCGGTCTGTCTGTCTGTTTGTTTGAGGTAAACTTCTAAACGGCTGAACCGATTTCAATGGGACTTTCACTGACAGATAGCTGACGTTCCAAGGCGTAACTTAGGCTACTTTAATTTTAGAAAAAGCATTAGGGTTGCGCGGGAAAAACATAATACCCATATTTCCGGGTAATCTCCCTAAAGTCCACGCGGGCGAAGTCGCGGGCACAGTTAGTCAAATATATAATGTGCCGTCGTTGATGGCAAGCCAAAAGGCAAGAGACAGTATCATAGAGTATAGAGAGGTTGCCAATGACATTTGCTGTTGTCTATGATAGCGTAGCTTGTGTCTATGGTAGTGTAGCCTGTGTCTATGGTAGGCTGCCATCCATAGACGGTGTACTGTAGTGGCGCCATCCAGTGACAAGTGGCTAACTTAGGCCCTTCATTTTGATCACTAGATGGCGCCGTAACAGGATGGATGGATTTTTCAAAAACTACTGAACAGATTTTGATGAAACCTTACAAAATTATTGCTTACACATCGGAATAACATATAGGCTATAATTTATAAAGATATTGAGTAACGGAATTCTATGCGGACGAAGTCGCGGGTAGAAACTAGTATTATAAATGTGAATGTTTGTGAGGATGGATGGATGGATGGATGGATAATAATAATACATCATCACGCCTGTATTCCCCGAAGGGGTAGGCAGAGGTGCACTGCAGTCCGCCCACACTTCGCCGATGTATTTTTGGTCCCAATGTTATAGGGGGCGAGCCTATTGCCATTATACCGGGCACATTCTCCCTCATTACGAGGGAGATTTTTGGGCTATAGTCCACCACGCTGGCCCAGTGCGGGTTGGTGAACTTCACACGCCTTTCTATAGACGTGCAGGTTTCCTCACGATGTTTTCCTTCACCGTGGATGGATGGATATTACTATTTCACGCAAAAACTACTGAAAGAATTTTGATAAAATTTTAGCTTATGATAGTTAGTAAGTATTTTGACGTATAACTACCTATAACCTAGACTTTTATTTCTAGTGCCACCGTCCGTCTAGGCGATTACGATTTAGCTAATGATGGTTTCGATTGTGTTGCACCGTCCTATGACGACGAGTTATACTGCAATGATGACGTTTTGAAGATACCAATTGAGAGCATCATATCACATCCAGGATATATCTCCAACAGTCCAGAGAGGAGGAATGATATTGCATTGATACGACTGGGCTCCTTGGCTCCTTATACTGGTATGTATTTATAATAATTATAAAAATTTATAATAAAGGCGATTAGAAGGCGGTACTTCTGGAAACGGCGCGCATAGTGAGGAAGTTCCTCTCTGTGGAGCCCTAACCACTGGTAACTAGGACCCTGTTCCAGATGCCGGTGGGGAACTATTTTTTTTTATATTATTAAATGTATTTTTACAAGCTTTATATTAACTTGCAATGTATGTCCGGGTGGAATCTTGCAACGGAATTTTAAATCAGTTAACTTTAGAAATTTGGTATACACGCTTATTTTGGATGACAATGCATGCTTAGCTATGTGACGTCATTCTAATTCCAATATGGCGGATCATCCAAGATGGCGGAATAGTTATTTTTTCTGCACTACCGCAGTATAGGTATCAAATGAAAGGGCTTGCCGAGGAGCACCCGACAACTAAGGGCAATTAAATAAAAGCTTGTTTTTAAAAAGTAATTTTTTACCATTAATTTATATATATATATATATATATTTAAAAATGTAATTTATAAGAAAAATGAGAAATAAAGGAATATAATAATACATCATCACGCCTATATTCCCCGAAAGGGTAGGTAGAGGTACACTGCAGTTCGCCCACACTTCGCCGATGTATTTTTGGTCCCAATGTAATAGGGGGCGAGCCTATCGCTATTATACCGGGCACATTATCCATCAATACGATTGAGATTTGAGCCATAATCCACCACGCTGGCCCCGTGCGGGTTGGTGAACTGCACACGCCTTTCTATAGACGTGCAGGTTTTCTCACGATGTTTTCCTTCACCGTTTCATAGAATAGTGGTAATCTCGGATGAAAATGAGATTCGCACATTAAGCCAAGAGGTGCGAGCGGGGGTTTGAACCTGCACACTTTGATTGCAAGGCGTGCGTTCGACCACTCGGCTACCACTGGTCGGTATTTGCTGATAGATAAATTATTTTTGGATACTACGGTTAGGTATTGTGGTGTGAGCGTAGGCTACTTGGCTAACTGCTTCGGGTGGTCGAGGGTTTCATTCCCGCCAGCGGAAAATTTTGGATATAACCTCTTCGGAATTTGCCCTGGTCTGGGTGTAACTGAAATAACCCTGGTACAAGCTTTGTTTAGTGTGGGATCATACGATGAGTATGTGCTGTCTGGCGATATTTTATACACATGACAGAAGATAAGCAGTTGTAGCCTCGTGGGCAAGAACGCCCGCCTTGAACGTAAAGGGTGCAAGCTCAAATCCCAGGCCCGCACCTCTGAGATAATTTTCATGTGCGAATGTCATTTTCAACAATGATTACCACTTGCTGAACGGTGAAGGAAAACATCGTGAGGAAACCTGCACGTCTATAGAAAGGCGTGTCAAGTTCACCAACCCGCACTGGGCCAGCGTGGTGGACTATGGCCCAAATCTCCTTAGTATTGAGGGGGAATGTGCCCGGTATAATGGCAATAGGCTCGCCCCCTATTACATTGGGACCAAAATACATCGGCGAAGTGTGGGTGCACTACAGTGCACCTCTGCATACCCCTTCGGGAAATACAGGCGTGATGATGATGTATGACAGAAGCGAGCCGTGGCGCTAATACTGCAGTATTGTCATGCAAAAGTAACCATAACGGGACAAGCTCATTCACTTGCCTTTTATTATGTAAAAAGTATTCTGTGCCATGATATATTTAAAGATTGAATTTCTCTGACAAACGTAAGCATTCACGCGTCTAAATTACCGAATATAATCGATTACTTTTCATTGATATGAGGTGATAGTTGGACACTTAGATTGGATTGATGGCGCATTTTCACGTGTATCGTTAACGCATAAACAATTATATTTTACAGATTTTATTCATCCGATATGTCTGCCCCAAACGGACCTCACAAAAGAACCACCTCCAAACTTCCGTTTCATCGTTGCCGGTTGGGGAGCCATCAATATCACGCAGGGCAGCAACGCCTTCAAAGAACACGTGGATTTGCCATACGTCAACCCGAGTGTAATATTTTTTTATTTCGCAAATTTAAAATCAAATCAAATTTTATTTAATAAACAAATTATACGTAATACAATTAAATATACAAGCCGGGTAACTAATATAGGAATAAATAGATAAATATCGCCGGACAACCAAATACTAGCAGTGGTAGCCGAGTGGTCGAACGCACGCCTTGCAAATCAAAGTGTCCAGGTTCAAACCCCGGCTCGCACCTCTGGGTTTCATGTGCGAATCTCATTTACATCCGAGATTACCACTTGCTATGAAACGGTGAAGGAAAACATCGTGAGGAAACCTGCACGTCTGAGGGAACTTGACTAGTTCTCGATAGATGTGTGAAGTCTGCCAACCCGCACCGGGCCAGCGTGGTGGACTATGGCCTGAATCCCCCTCGCATTGAGGGGAGGCCCGTGCCCAGCAGTGGGACATTAAAAAGGGCTGTAGTTATAACCAAATACTTACAGTATGATCCCAAACTAAGCAAAGCTTGTACTATGGACACCATACAATGATTTGGGGCTGACGACACAAATACTCATATAACGAATACCTTAGAGACTAGTCATTATTCCTACTAATTATTCCATTGCGTTTTTATACATCATCATCATCATTATCATCACGTCTGTATTCCCCTAAGGGATAGGCATATGACACCTCGCCAATATATTTTAGTCTCAATACAATGGGGTGAGACCATTGCCATTATATCGGGCACATTTCACCTCAATACATGGGAGATTTTGGGCCATAGTCCACCACGCTTGCCCAGTGCGGGTCGGTTGGTGAACTTCACCCACCTTGGTATAGATAGACAAACGATGTACAACATTTTGTAGTTCGTCTTGGTATTTGAAAATAATACAGTCACGCGCGTTTTTCACAGACCTATGGGTAAGCGAGAGAGCATCTCTGTGCGACACAATCCGTGACATACTCTTGTCTTGTCTTGTATAGAGTAAACACTCCCAGTTTTTCAATATTACTTTGAATCTTTTGACAGTTCTTCCAATAATAAAAATGAACCTATGAATAAAAAATAATTAATTGTAAAAAAAACTTTTTAAAAACAAGCTTTTAAGTAATAGCCCTTACTTTTCGTGTTCTCCTCGGCAAGCCCTTTCATTTGATACCCATACTGTGATCGTGCAGAAAAAATTACTATCCCGCCATCTTGGATGATCCGCCATATTGGAATTAGAAAGGCGTCACATAGCTAAGCATGCATTGTCATCCAAAATAAGCGTGTATACCAAATTTCAGCTCAATCGGTTAAAGATAACTGATTTAAAATTCAGTTGCAAGATTCCACCCGGACATACATTGCAAGTTAATATAAAGCTTGTAATAATAAAAAAAAAACATTAAAACTACCTAGAGGCCTCAGACTACATTAATACCATGGACCATGCAATAAATGGCAGCAGAAAGTCTTAAAAGGCTGAATCAGTCGCCTCTCTGTATAAGTATTTATAACGCCTGCACGTATCTTCATTGCAATGTAGAACAATCGATTGCATTGCTTGTTTATTTTATTCAGTACCATCGTGAGCTAATTTCACGGTGAAATTTGGATTTCAACATGGCCACCATTCTAAGGGTATGGCATTAAGAAGATCTCTAATGTAAAACCATTTTATTGGTTAAACGTTCTATCAAACATTGCTTCTTGCCAAAGTTCATAATTCTAGGTCCCCTTCGATATGGGGGGGGATTGGATTCTTTCCCGAGTTTATTTCCGATTCCCGAGTAAAAGGTTCTTGACAGACGGACAAAAGTGATCCCATAAGGGTACCCTTTATTTTTTGAGGTACGGCAACCCTAAAAATAACATTGTTACAGGAATGTCTTTCGGCGTACAAGGAGCCCGGCCGCCGAATCAATTTGTGGAACAAACAGCTGTGCGCGGGAGGCGTGCAGGCCAAAGACTTCTGCAAAGGAGAGTCCGGGGGCCCTTTGATGTACCAAAACCTAAAGTACTTCGAAGTTATAGGCGTTGACAGCTTCGGTCTGACGTCGTGCGGCAAGAGTGAAGTGCCCGGTATATACACCAAAGTATTCGAGTACAAAGATTGGATATTGAGTCATATTACACCTTAAACCATTACGCCTCCCTCGCACTGGGCCGCAAGTCCTTTAACACTCTAGTTGTGTAGTTGCTATTGCTTAAGTTTTTAGGCATTAAAACAACATCTTTTATCAATGATAGCTAAAATATGAGCAGTGTAGACATTAGACATTGTCACGTTGATGCCATTAAACTAATCATATTCTAGTTACCATTGATAATAGAAGTTATTTCCATGCTTAAAAAATTGAAGTCATAGCAACTCTAGTTTTCTTGCAATATGTCAGTGTCATCTCGTTGAAGAATTAACTTTATGAGTCAATACAGTTTTTTTTTGATAAGACAAAATATCTGACGCGCTATGTCCGATGACCGATGCCCCAATGTTGCCAGAAGGCTGTAAAATACCGCCAGACAACACATGCTCATCGTACGATCCCAAACTAAGTAAAACTTGTACTATGAGTACCATACAATAGACTGGAAGGTTTTCACATCACGTTTTCCTGTACCGTTTTTTTGGCAAGTGATAAACTCGGATGAAAATAAGATTGGCGCATAAAACTAGGGATGTGACTTGGAGGGGAAAAATAGATTACTAAATAATCCATATTTCTCCCTTTAAAATAATTTGATTTGTAAAAAATCGATTTACTAAAAAAATATGGATTTTTTTCTAACTGTTCGAAAGGTTGATTTTTTTATGTAGATGGTGCCATTTTTCGACTGACAAGTGACATTCGTTTTTTGCGTTTAGTGACAACGCGGTTTTTAATTTATCGCACAGATGGCGCTGTTTGCAAAATTCGATTAAAATGTGTACTTTGGCTACATTAGTTAAATCCAATAACGCATATTATATATTGTTTACTTTAAAATAAAAAGAGAGTAAGTAATATTATCGATTATACTAAAAATCGATTTTTAATATTTAGAGAATCGATTATTAAAAAAATACTATAAGAAAAAAATAATCGATTAATATAATAGTAGATAATTTTTTCACATCACTGCATAAAACACAGAGGTAGGAGTTTCACTTTGATTGAAAAGCGAGCATTCGACCAGTCTGTTACCACAGGTCATCAAACCCATTATACCCCTATCAATGTTAAACCTTAGACCTGTAAAATACCTGCAGCGACATCTATCTCGTCACGCCACATGTTGTGTCTAGTGGGCTACTGCCCGGCGGTTGTTGTTGGGTTCTTGTATATATGTTCAATCGCTCGGATAACTTTAACATCGCGATACAAGATTTAGTTCGTATGTGGCGAGATAGATGTCGCCACATACCTTACTAGAGATAAAAGATGCCCAAGTTTAGTTTGCATCAAGATTAAAACAGATTGTTTTTATTGATTTGTCTTTTAATCTACACTTATCTCCTTAATCTATTTTATTTATTTATTCTTATAGAGTGGTAGGCTTTTTGACTTGAGCTATTTTACAAGCTTTATATTAGCTTGCAACGTATGTATACTACTACAGCCCTTTTAACGTCCCACTGCTGGGCACGGGCCTCCTCTCAATGTGCGGAGGATTTCAGGCCATAGTCCACCACGCTGGCCCGGTGCGGGTTGGCAGACTTCACACATCTATCGAGACTAGACAAGTTCCCCACAGAAGTGCAGGTTTCCTCACGATGTTTTTCTTCACCGTTTCATAGCAAGTGATAATCTCGGATGAAAATGAGATTCGCACATAAATTCCAGAGGTGCGAGCCGAGGTTTGAACCTGCATACTTTGATTTGCAAAGCGTGCGGTCGACCACTCTGCTACCACTGGTCTTAATGTATGTATGTCCGGGTGGAATCTTGCAACTGAATTTTAAATCAGTTATCTTTAACCGATTGAGCTGAAATTTGGTATACACGCTTACTTTGGATGACAATGCATGCTTAGCTATGTGACGTCATTCTAATTCCAATATGGCGGATCATCCAAGATGGCGGAATAGTTATTTTTTCTGCACTACCACAGTATGGATATCAAATGGGCTTGCTGAGCTGAGGAGAACACGAAAACTAAGGGCAATTAGATAAAAATTTTTTTTTAAAAGTTGCTTTTACCATTAATTTTTATAAGGTTATTTATTAACTTAACAGGAGAGCATACTCATTTGACGCAGAAAAAATCGCTGATTCCAAATGTGTATAAACAATATAGTATAGTCAATATCGCCCAAAATTGTCGCTTAAGTCAAATAACCTTTCATCCCTCGATACACAATTAGAACGGTTAATTACCAATTACACTAACTATTACACACACACACAAATTATTTGTACACAATAATATACAAAAATCACATATGAATAATGATAGAAAACATATATTGATTTCTTATATTTACGCGAATACTACACATTGATACAATCAAATCAGAAATAATCAGTGATCAAACATAATGATTGTATCAGTATGGGTCCACCGTGGAGGTAAATGTAAAACGGAGATGCCCTATCGACTCTGCTTTGCATCTTTTTTTTTTTGTTGTTTATCTGATATCCGCCATTGCAGTTGCCCTACGTAATTGCCGAATCAAGGAAGTACCTAAAGGGTAAAAGTAAATCGGAGATTCGACTCCGCCCTGCGGGAATTTTTTTGACGTTTATCTAACATCCGCCATTGCCCTATTTAGGATCAAGTAAGTTCCTAAAGGGTAAAAGTAAAACGGAGATTCGACTCCGCTCTGCAGCAATTTTTTTGTTGTTTCTCTGAAATCCGCCATTGCAGTTGCCCTACGTAATTGTCGAATCAAGGAAGTACCTAAAGGGTAAAAGTAAATCGGAGATTCGACTCCGCCCTGCGGGAATTTTTTTGACGTTTATCTAACATCCGCCATTGCCCTATTTAGGATCAAGTAAGTTCCTAAAGGGTAAAAGTAAAACGGAGATTCGACTCCGCTCTGCAGCAATTTTTTTGTTGTTTCTCTGAAATCCGCCATTGCAGTTGCCCTACGTAATTGTCGAATCAAGGAAGTACCTAAAGGGTAAAAGTAAATCGGAGATTCGACTCCGCCCTGCGGGAATTTTTTTGACGTTTATCTAACATCCGCCATTGCCCTATTTAGGATCAAGTAAGTTCCTAAAGGGTAAAAGTAAAACGGAGATTCGACTCCGCTCTGCAGCAATTTTTTTGTTGTTTCTCTGAAATCCGCCATTGCAGTTGCCCTACGTAATTGCCGAATCAAGGAAGTACCTAAAGGGTAAAAGTAAATCGGAGATTCGACTCCGCCCTGCGGGAATTTTTTTGACGTTTATCTAACATCCGCCATTGCCCTATTTAGGATCAAGTAAGTTCCTAAAGGGTAAAAGTAAAACGGAGATTCGACTCCGCTCTGCAGCAATTTTTTTGTTGTTTCTCTGAAATCCGCCATTGCAGTTGCCCTACGTAATTGTCGAATCAAGGAAGTACCTAAAGGGTAAAAGTAAATCGGAGATTCGACTCCGCCCTGCGGGAATTTTTTTGACGTTTATCTAACATCCGCCATTGCCCTATTTAGGATCAAGTAAGTTCCTAAAGGGTAAAAGTAAAACGGAGATTTGACTCCGCTCCGCAGCAATTTTTTTGTTGTTTCTCTGAAATCCGCCATTGCAGTTGCCCTACATAATTGTCGAATCAAGGAAGTACCTATAGGGTAAAAGTAAATCGGAGATTCGACTCCGCCCTGCGGGACTTTTTTTGACGTTTATCTAACATCCGCCATTGCCCTATTTAGGATCAAGTAAGTACCTAAGGTAGCAATGGCGGATGCCGCAGAGCCAAATGCAGAGCCAGTTGATATGGATTGTCTAGTTACTCTATGGGGTACACTTATAAGATGGCAGTAAACAGTGTCAACTCACCCCTGGCATTGGTGGCTGCGTCGGCAATCTTCTGGAATGCGTCCAGAAACGCAGCTATCGCCACCAAAGCTGATCTGGAAAACGGATACAATAATTTTCTATACTATTAAAAAGTAAGCCAAAATTTAATTCACTATGTATAAAGGTGTATCAAAAAACTGAAATAATACTATGGGTGCATCTACGGTAGCCCATATGTGGATGCTTATTAATTAACATTTAAGGGAGCTCCCATACAACAAACGTGATTTATTTGCCATTTTTATAGATCATGGTACGGAACCCTTCGTGCGCGAGTCCGACTCGCACTTGGCAGGTTTTTATTTTTAGATAAAAGAGATGAAAGTTATAGAATGAACTTTCCCTACGAGTCAATACAGCTCGTTTTGTTAAAAAAATTGACCAATGCACATTTTTGTGCGGAAGACCAATGCATTGTACAGGAATGTTGACCTTCGACGAAACCATACACTTTATTAGTTCAACATATGATACGATACTACAATAGGGCACATCGTCGGCGACAATTTGGCATTGAATAGCCGATGTCAAAGTCAATTGTCGATGAACGATCGTGTATCGCAATTACTCGACATACATAGAAAGGTATGTATCTCTGTATGCATTAAGGGGGTGATCCATTTGCGAGTAAAACCGTCGTCGGCTCGCCAACGAACTCGCGAGCCAAAGGTCTAATCCGCCAATGGAGCACTTAAAAGTCTGCGGACTTTCTCGCTGGCTCTTTGTGCATGCTTGAAATTCGTTCGAAATTCGAAAATTCCGTCTGGGAGAACGCCATTACTTCGCCAACGATGAGAGCAGACTGTACGCAAGTTGATCACCAACGCGAGTCGACGAGCCAACGAGCCAACGGTTTAGACCGTTGGCTCGTTGGCTCGCAAATGGATCACCCTCTTTATATGCACTTTATACTCTCTCAAGTAAATCCCGTACACTGGGGCGTCCAAAGCTGCTCATCGAATTTTGTGGCAACACCAAAACGGACTGTATTGAGACATAGATAAAGTTCATTCTACAACAAAACTACAGACATCGCGAATGCATTTTAACGCATGACGACGTGGAGTTTACTACACAGATTCAATCTTTATTTATATTGACAGAAAGTTTGTTTTGGTATTGGCAAAATGTTGACGCCCTCCTTTTGACGGTCCAGTGAGACAGTCGCAGTGTACAGATACCTAAGGGTCACAGCACACATATCAACTCGGAACTAATCGCCTCGCCTCTGAACAGGCTCCGAACCGCGATGCGGTGAGTGGTCAACTTGCAGTTCCCGCGCTTACGGCTCGTCGTCCCCGCGCTCACGTCTCTCCGTACCCGAGCTCACGTCTCTTCGTCCACCCTTGCCCATGTCCCCTCCCAAGAGCCACCCGTAAGCGCGGTGTCGCCTAGCCGTAGCCGAGTTGACGTAAAGGAGCTGCTGATACGCTTTGGTTACGTGCATACGTTAGGTTGACGCCTGGTTGACGGCGAGGCGAAAGGCGGTACGGTGACGATCCCGTTCCGAGTTGATAAGTGTGCTGTGACCTTAAGTATGCCAAAACGACATCCTACACAAATAAGACTAATATGAAATTCTAAGCGGGATGTCAATTTGCACCACTTGCGTTCAAGGCGTTCTACCAACTAGGCTGCTTATACATATCGAGGGGTGAGTCTATTTGACTTTAGCGACACTTTTGGGCGATATTGTCTTTTAAACATATTTGGAATCAGCTATTTCTTTCTGTGTCGAATGAGTGTGCTCTCCTGTAAAGTTAAAAAAAATTCGCTTAAAATAAAACTATTTTACGGATTCTATCGCGTTTATTTACTATTTTATTTTCTCGACGTTTCGGCTGCTTTACAGCAACCATGGTCACGGGGGGACTGAGGTGTTAGACGTCCTGATGTCATAGTTAATAACTGGGTGCCCTCATATTTAGTTGTTGTTTGCGGTCCGATCCACGCAGAAAGTGCTCAGTGTATTGAGGTCTTGCAATACTACGCTTGGTTTTAGATTTAATCATATTAATTACTGGATCCCAAGTTAGTGGTAGCACCCAGCCATCTTCCCTATTGAAATTAGGATGTTTGTTAAGTTCAATGGCCTCGCGTATCATCCTTGGTCGGAATCGGTGTTCTTTTGCGAGGATATGTGGTTTATCAAATCTGATATAATGGCGGGTACATGTTCACAGATTGCAGACTTCGTAGAGCGTCGGTGTTTCACGTCAGCTATATGTTCTTTTACGCGGGTTTTTATTGATCTTTTAGTTTGTCCTATGTAAGAGAGCCCACATTCACAATCGAGTTTGTATACCCCTGCATCTTGTCGAGGAATGTGACACTTGACAGCTACATAAAACAATAAACGCGATAAAATCCGTAAAATAGTTTTATTTCAATGTATAGTATTCGCGTAAATATGAGAAAACAATAAATGTCCTTTAAGTCATATAGCCTTTCACCCCTCGTTATAATGAATGCGTGTAAAACTTACTTCAGCGCCGAATGGAGTTTCGTTGCTTTCGATATGAATTCCTCCCACATCGGTGTGCTGTTCTGTAAACAATACAACATATTGATTAGATCAAAATTATATTACAGATATATCTGTAGTAGAAATCATCTTGTTCTTGTAAAATCAAAGTCAATTCATTTATTTTGTATAGGCCTAAGGGGACACTTACAAATTGTCAAGTTTTATTTTTAGGGTTCCGTACCCAAAGGGTAAAACGGGAACCCTATTACTGAGACTTCTCTGTCCGTCCGTCCGTCTGTCACCAGGCTGTATCTCATGAACCGTGATAGCTAGAGAGTTGAAATTTTCACAGATGATGTATTTCTGTTGCCGCTATAACAACAAATACTAAATACAGAATAAAATAAATATTTAAGGGGGCTCCCATACAACAAACGTGATTTTTTTGCCGTTTTTATAGATAATGGTACGGAACCCTGTGCGCGAGTCCGACTCGCACTTGGCCGGTTTTTTCTTATAAGCTACTGCTGGATTGAAACGCGACCTCAACTGAGAATATCCGGCAAGAAACTCAGTGGGCTAATCATTTATTTTAATTGCCAAACCTTATTTCAAATACTCATACCGTAATTAAAATACACAAGCGTAGAGTACATTTTCAGAAATTTCAAATGAATTCGCTCGCGGCAATATGTTAGAGACTTATTAGTACTGTCGTTTCGAAGTATTACTAAATAATAAAGGCATGTATGTATGTAATTCATAATACAACAAGCCTTTTGCTGCATGCAACAAACCACCATAGAAATACAAAAAAACCAATAGCAAAAACACACAAACCATTTAGAAACACGCTAATCAAATCCCTATTGATTAATCAAACGGTGACATAAGGACATGATTGAGTTGAGGAAACATTCAAAAAGTATGCCTACAGCTATCTTCACAGAGTTCATACATAATCCATTCAAATGACGAACATAACGCTGCTGCATATACCGTTCAAATTGTCTCCGAGCAACTATATTCCGAATCTGAACCTTTTATGTAAGATGTCAAAGATGGAAATCGTAAAGCTGAAGCGGCAACTTCTCAAGGTGGATGATGAAGTGGCAGGCCAGCAGACGGACGACGGCAATTTGTCTGATATTATAAAGTACAGGTGAACGGATAGATGTAATTGTTCCATACAAAGGATGGGCTCGTTTAGCGATGTTGCGATTTTCAACGCCAAATTTGTAAACGTTTCATAGTGAGGCTTGCGTCCGCAGGCGCGTCAAGACAAAACGCTCGCCACCAAATGTTTTACAGATACCAAAACGAACAAGGCAAGCAAGGCTTGGCAAGTTGTAGCATATTTATGTTGATTTTGTCTCTTCCTCTCGTATGAAATGAGACAGAGAGCGAGCAAGTATATATATATATGTGTGACAGAGGTTTAGTATTGCCATGCTTAGCACACACCCCACTTATTATCTTGTAGAAACAAAACAATAAATTAATTAAGCTAATTCAAATGTAACGCTTCTTAGCTCAAATAACAAGGTGACGCGACCATTCACGAATCTAGCCATTTTATTAATTTGTTTATCACATAACGCACGAATGGACCAATCAATTTCGCATATCAAATTGTAGGAGATGAACAAAACAATTCGGTCATTGCCACAGTCAATTTCGTAAATAATGATTGAATTACAACAAGTTAATAGTAATGACCTTAGGAGTGTTTAAATGTGAGTGAATTGGCATGGTATTAATTGGATTGTATTAGCTACTATGATAGTTCAAAGCACTTAAATATTAGTTGCGTTGTTAAAAATGCCTCTGGAACATATTGAATTGATTGGAGCACTGGAGCTATATTATAGGTTGGAACACTGGAGCTATATGTCCCTTTACATTTGTAATAAGTTTTAGCGATATAAAAAACCGGCCAAGTGCGAGTCGGACTCGCGCACGAAGGGTGCCGTACCATTATCTATAAAAACGGCAAATAAATCACGTTTGTTATATGGGAGCCCCATTAAATATTTATTTTATTCTGTTTTTTAGTATTTCAACTGTCTAAAACGCTGTCAATAAATTTCTACTTTGTTATTGATTGTTGTTATAGGTATCTGCCACCCATTTAGAGTGCATTTCCTATGTAGACGAATGGGCATGTAATTATTATACATAAACACACCAGCATTCCCAAGAGTAGGCAGAGTTAGCGGACCAGTAGTTAGTATTAGTTTAAAGTCTATATGGACAACCGAAATGTCAGTTCTCATCAAAATAATATCAGAACGATTGCTCTTTGTCGGCCCTATTGGGACGCAAAAACAGATATTTATCCCTCCATTATAAAGAACTAGCAGACCCGGCGAACTTCGTACCGCCTTAGAATTAGTGACATACGAAAGCAGCGCCACCTAAAATTATCAGTGTTTCTCATGTATTATACATATAAACCTTCCTCTTGAATCACTCTATCGATTTAAAAAAACCGCATCAACATCCGTTCCGTAGTTTTAAAGATTTAAGCGTACATAGGGACAGCGGGAAGCGACTTTGTTTTATACTATGTATTGATAAGGGTTCCCGCTGTAAGTAGATTAACCATCACAAAATTAATAATATACAGCCTGTTTGGGTTTAACAGGTGCCAGAAACACAACACGCTACCGCACTCCGTCAAAAACAATCTATTTTTAGCTCGCACAATTAACCCACTCGACAAGAGAGGGGTGTTTCGAACCTAAAACACTCGACTCTCTGAGAGCCTCGAGCCGATATGTCGCGACCGGCGTAACCGGAGAGCGTGATAATGTCTACGTGACACGATATCTTGGTTCACTATGACGTGACGATCACGATACTATCCATTTTCTGTTATCGAATTACCCAAACAATATTTAATATTTTATGTTTTTAGGGTTCCGTACCTAAAAAGGAAAAAACGGAACCCTTTCTTGTCCGTCTGTCTGTTTATCGGGGTGGCAAGACCCTTTTTCTCAGAAACGCGTGAAAGTGTCTAGTTGTAATTTATAACAGAGACACTAGGCTGCGACCCCTTCGTGCCCCAAAAAAAATCAAACTAAAGATATGGCTGTTTATGTTGCATTTTCAGTACATTTGCACGGGAATCAAAAACCTATAGGGTACTTCCCGTTGACCTAGAATCATGAAATTTGGCAAGAAGCAAGGTTTTATATCACAAGTAAAGGAAAAAAAACGAAAACTGTTAGTAAGATATTTTTTTTGCGATTACAAACTTATTTTGTAGTTACTTTGTATGGGCACACCAGTATACCAACTGCAAAGTTAAGTTTGTCTCTCTATCCAGTTTATCTTTTCGTTAGAGTAATGCTCAGTGCTTTCACAGCTTAGGTACGGACGCCTCGAGTCCAGCTCGCACTTGGCCGGTAATTTTTTTATATCCGACTACAGTGGAAAGTTATGATTTTGATGTACGGTTCATCTGTTCCGTCATAACTTCTAATCTTGCGACGGCTTGAATTAGTGGTTCAAGCGTAGGCCGTTTGATTCACTGCGCCAGGTAGTTTCGGGTTCGATTCGCGTCAGCGGTAAATTTTGGAAATGGCTTTTTCGGATTTTGCCCTGGTCTAGGTGTTACTGGGATCACCCCAGTCTATAGTACAAGCTTTGATTAGTTTGGTATCATACGATGTGTGTGTATCATCTGATGATATTTAGACATCTATTTGGTATGACGACAATATCGTGGCGTGTAAAAGCCGCGATAAAAGTCAACAACCCGTGCGGAGTCTTGTTAGGGAAATCGTTTCGCTCGACGCAACGGGACGGGAAACGGGGTCGCTTAATGAGGTATTAGACCTCCTCTGTCAGGATAAGCTCTTAGCGAATTGCGCGGTAGAGCGGATTTCGGAAGAAGTCATTTGTTATATGACCTTGTTTTTTACATAACAAAACAATGGTACCAGAAATTGGATAATTTACTTGTGGTAAAATCGAGCTCGCCTAGTAACCGAAAAGTTTTAAATTCTATTCCCAATTTGGCTATAGAACAACACCTAGCAAAAGCATTTAGCTTTGGTGAATGGCTAAAGGGACTACCAGTAACGTTACTTCATATTAGAAATATTCCATCAAGTAACTTGTATGTCCTGTTTTCTATGACCCATAAGATAAATCCCAAAAGGTTACTCATTGGGAAATACAGTACACCAGAAGTTGCAACTTATTAATCGTCGTTGCTTTCAGTTATCTTCCTCTTTTAGGTCCTTTAAAGAACGTAGAAATGATATAAAAGTTCAATTCGCAGATTCCAGTTTCATCCAAGCTATACCTATCCATCAGCTTTCATTAAAAAAAAAACATATTTATGCCTCCATTTGAAGCAGAACAGTCATCGTAATTTACCGCCGCGCCAATATCAATATCGAGAAAAGTATTCCGCATCTCCAAATATTTGCCCAAACGGCCGACCGCAGCGTCCAATTTAACGGTTACCGGCGCGGTAGCGGCCCAGTAAATGGTTTTACGAACTGGCTATGATATACAAACCAGAAATATTTCGTACTGACCCGTTTACGTACGCCGTTTATACCATAACGCAAATAGCGAGACTTTGATGTTGAGCGATAGAGAAATTGAGTAAGTTACTGATGTACGGTGAAGTTGTAAACATATGCTGAAATTTCCAAATTATCTTATGGCGGTATTGGGAGTTAGGTCAAATTTTGAGGGTCCAATGAAACATGTCTCCGTATGTAGGAGGAACACTGGGGGAACATACCAGAGGAAGGAGATGGGTTGGAGTGAACTCCTATCAAAAAAGGTCACTTTAGCTCAAAATGGAGAGGAATCGAGGAAAGGGCTGGATGGTCATAGGGCGGCAGTGGGACTTAAGAGGCCAATAAATAAATTAATGGTAAGCAAACCTTTTTAAAAACAAGCTTTTATTTAATTTCTCTTAGTTTTCGTGTTCTCCTCAGCAAGCCCTTTCATTTGATACCCATACTGTGGTAGTGCAGGAAAAATAACTATTCCGCCATCTTGGATGATCCGCCATATTGGAATTAGAATGATGTCACATAGCTAAGCGTGCGTTGTCATCCAAAATAAGCGTGTATACCAAATTTCAGCTCAATGGGTTAAAGATAACTGATTTAAAATTCAGTTGCAAGATTCCACCCGGACATACATTGCAAGTTAATATAAAGCTTGTAATAAAAAAATTACTAATGTAAACTTAAGAGAATACTCGAGTTAACGATGGAAATCATTGAAGTGTTCTATATTCAAAACTTCGTTTCCTACTCTGGGCCGTGCACATACTAGCTTCTGAATAATAGAAATTCTGAATACGAACAATAAAACTTCTAAAAGCTATTCAAGTAATTGGAAGATTTTACATAAAATTACCAATTTCTAAATCATCGCCATCGAACCCGTACATGGCTATCTTTATTTAACAGTTCTTTCATCCTTGTTTGGACTGGGCCTACTATTTAATATTCTGTGGTGTTGAGTAACCAATGTTTTGGTAAACGGTAAAGTACTGAGGCGTGCATATTAAATTAACGCCGGGTAATTGGGTAGCCCAATTACGAGCTATATTTGAACCAAAATGCACAGTGGCAGAAGTATTTTTACACAATGTGATAATTAATCCATGAGACAGATATTACCTCTATCACAGACACTAGGAAACGCCTTATTGAGATGTCTAAATATCATCATATTGTAACTGGTAACAGCAGTAGCCTAGCTAGATGTTAGAACGTAGGAAGTTCAAATCCTGGGCACTGGATTTCAGAATTAGAATTTTTTTATTCATGTAAACCAATACATTATGAATCGTCAGAAAAAAATATATATTAATAGTACCTCTACCACCCATTCGGAATGCGTTTCCTATGGAGAAGAATGGGCAAGAAACTCCATGGTTGCTTTTTTCCAATAAGGGTTTACGTGTTATTTGCATTACAATGCGTTTTTCTTAATTAAAAATTATACAATATAAAGTTAATGAGGCTATACATCCTCAAAACACAAAATTAATCAGCAATACAAATTACAAAGCCGTGTCAGTGTAAGATTTAATGGTAAGAAGGAGGGTGAAAACGGGACAAATAGCAAACTGAGACTGCATCCCTCAAATGAGTTCCTGTGGAGCCGAACCAGCGCCTGACCAAGCGTGTTTATCCTCTAGATAATTCTCTATTGTGTAATATGCTCGCCTGCATAGTGTTTGTCTAATGCAAGTTTTAAATTTGGTTTCGTTGAGGTTAATGACATGACATGACAAGATACCCCATCTTCAAGTGCGAATGTAATTGTAGAATAATTACCACTTTGTGAACGATCCTGCACGTCTATTTAAAGGCGTGTGAAGTTCACCAACCCGCACTGGGCCAGCGTGGTGGACTATGGCCCAAAACTCCATCGTATTGAGGGGAAATGTGCACGGTATAATGACAATAGTCTCGCCCTCTATTATATTGGGACCAAATGTTGGACCAAATGTCAATGTATGACAAAGTGCACCTATCGGAGAATATAGGCGTGGAAGTCATCAAGAATTTGAACCAGGGAGTGCCCTTAGGTCTTATCGACGTCGTGGGTCGGCAACTATCGTGTTTATAACACGACGCGTGTTATAAACACGTGTTCGTTCAACCTGACAGTGAGACGTGACAACAATGCTAACAAACTAGGAACTCCGCTTTTTAACGTAAACCAAACTATAGGGATGCCTCGTATCAGCGAGTACTTCACATAAGAATTATAAGTATATCGCCAGAGAACACACACTCATTGCATGATCCCAATCCTAAGCAAAGCTTGTACTATGGGTACTATACGATGAACTGGGGCAGATACCAGTTACACCCAGATAGGGGCAAATTCCGATAAGGTCATTTCGGAAATTTGCCGCTGGCGTGAATCTAACTTGCAACCACTCGGTGGAGCGAGCCGAGCGGCCTACGCTTGACCCACCAGACCAAGCCATCATCAAAAAATAACTCTATGTTAGCTTGTTTTAAAGTTTCAAAAGGTATTTGACACCATTCTCGTTATAACTCGTGTAACAGTAAAACCCCGCGCACACTGGGGCTGAAAACAAACGAACGTAACATAGAAAAAAACTAATTCTTTAACGAAAAGGAGCTAGAGAGAATGTTGACGTGCGGTCTCGTAGCTTTTACAACAGAAATTCTCTGCTTGCTTTGCTTAGTTTGGGATCGTACGATGTGGTGTCTGGCGATTTTATATTGATAGTAGCAGACTCGGCGAACTTCGGACCGCCTTATACGCAAGCAGCGCCACCTACCGGGTCTAAGTGTGAATCTAAACCATCCAAGGCGCTAGGCGCCTCCCAGACGCATACAAAATGAATCACGGCTGGGACTGATTTGAAAGTCCCAGCCGTTTAGAAGGAGTTCAGTGACATACACACGTACAGAAGAATTATATATATTAAGAAGATTACAATGTGAACGGAACCGTTCGCCAACCCTAAACCTAAACGAACGCAGATACACAAACTGGAAGTTATAAAAACGGATTACGATATGCGCGTTGATGGAACGATGCAAGATTAGCTGCGCGTGCGCCTTGTTTATAGCGCCGTTCATGAGCGGACAATGGCTCAATCAACGGTTTATTGATCTAATCATTTGGTTTATTTAAAAGGAAAAGTCGGTGTGTAGTATGCATTGTTATTAGATATTAACATACTATATAATTACTTTGCGTGACGGTTTTATTGAAGTTATGGTAGTGATACAAAAGCATTTAAAGGATATCAAGAGGTCTGATATAAGATCAGTTAAAATGACTTGTTTGTGAAAATGAAAAAAATGTTTGTAATATCTATATATTTGCGTTTGTGAGTTTCCCATTTACCAAGGATGAGGCTGAAGTCAAAGTCAAAGTCAAATCATTTATTTTGTATAGGCCTATGGGGACACTTACAAATTGTCAAGTACATAGGGCACTTACAAATTGTCTGATAGAACAATCGTCCCAATATTATTTTAATGACAGCTGCCATTTATACTGCCGGTACCTTTTTTTTTTTAACGTCGGAAAATCCTTTATGGATACCCTGCTACCTCGGGGGAAGTAACAGGGTTATGTGGGAGTCCCGGCAGAAGGCCGTATACCCACTAAAAACCGACGGTGTACCATCTTCCGCTTATATCGGGGCGCTACGGGATCGCTTTCGCATGCACCGCGAATACTGCCGGTACCTAGAATCGAAGTTATAAGACAGAAATTTGGATGGCATTGTTGTATAAATCGACAAGACACAACGACTGAAGGTCCAGGCTCCTTTTCCACCGCCTGTCTTAACCACGCAGCAATGTTTTTTTACGAATTGAATGAAATTATGATATTTAATGGAGTAAGATGAGGAATAGCTCCACCTGCGTTAAGCGGATATTACAGCCAGTGTCAAGTAATTAATAGCAAGGGCAAATTCAATAAATACACCTTACAAATGAAAATGTATGATGACAGTGATAAAGATGGCGGATGAAATCCAATGTTTTTCATATATTAAATTCAGTTATTTATAGTTAACTCTGTCAGTACAAAATCTGTCAAAAATGTACATTTACTTTAGAAGCAACATTACTTTAAGAGGTTGTGGTAATATTTTGTAATTTCATTAAAATAACCATTTTGATGTCCACATACAATTCGGCGAAAGTGTGATATTTTTTTCTTCTTCAATGAAAAGGGGACATAAACGTACGCAACTGGTGTGACGTATGCGTGACACAATGCCGTTAGTCCTTATCAGATGTATAGCGCTAAGTTATTAAAACAATCGTGGCGAGTTAAAAAGACGGAAATTCGGAAACATGCGAGGAAAAGGATATAATGTTGTTATGTCACATGTTTGAGCTCTCGACGCTATAATTAATTATATTGTCGCCATATTGTTCAGTTACAACACATAAACAAAGCTTTTGTATGTTCTTGTTATCATCATAATTTGTCTTACCTTTTCCTATCATTCAGGGTCCGTGCAGTATGTTCTTTCCTATATCCATCACGCTTGTCCGTCATACTGACATCTACTCCACTCTCGCTCTGTATCCATCCACACTCAAACTCTCTTTTGGGAACATGCTTCTCATCTCTTCTCATCATATACCCAAACCATTCTAATCTCTATTTCTTAAGTAAATCGTAATATATAAAGGTCCAAAGAATATATATGATCTGAGAGACACCTCATATTTTTATAACGACAAAACACTTGAGTCAAGTTAAAATTTACTTGTCTGTAAAGTTTTAGAAACAATTTGAGAAAGCAATGGTTTTTTTAAATTCTATTTTAAACATATAATTAGCTGAGACGTCGAAAGTAATCATGTAGACGCAATCAAAGGCGAGTACCGAAATAGATGAATAGTGCGAGCTGAAGGGAATGCCGGGAGGGCAAACGATTAACGTTTTTTACGCTACAGAGTTATTCCAAATGAGGATTTTGAGGAAGTTGTACGAGCAAGCAAATGGTTCCGATTGTCTTGCCGTCCTTTATACGGCCGTAACGTATGAGCAAGATGGCAATACTTTTAGTACCGTCAAATATAGCTGTAGTTTGTGTACACTGGAATCGACATCATTGTCTGTAATTATTTCACTGGACACTTGAACAAGACAATATCTACCAATCACTAAAATTGTATCAAAGACGGATAACAAATTGGTTTACAAATGTTGAAATTAAATCATTTTTACATCTGGCACAACCGATTTTTTAGGTCCGAGGTACAATACCCGGTAAAAAATTCAAAATAACCTAATCTAACCTAACCTAAACTAACCTAACTGTTAGGTTAGTCTTGTGATGTTACTGAAAATATTCAAACATATCTATAAATTTTAAAATAATATGAATTTCAATCGCATTCCTTGTTTTCAAGGTTGGATTTCTATATAAATATAAACCACCGCCGTTTCATATAGTTTTAGAATGATATTTTCAAAAATACACCTACTATAATTTCCCTCAAATTAATTTAAAAAAAAAAACAAGAAATCGAAGATAACAATAAATGTACTGCCGAATTGAAGAAAGCTACACAAAATAATTAGGCTTTAGGAAATATAGACAAAATTGAAAATAATTAGGCTTATACTTAGATTAGGAATAGAAAATAGTTTTACGCTGAATTGCAAAGCTATAAACAAAAGAAATGAATCTAGACTATTGGATAAGGGTAACAAGTAATAAAACCACATTAAAAAACTTTACTTTTCGAGTCAAAAATCCTTTAAGATCGCCTAAATCCAAAACACACGCGATAACAATTAGTAAAATTAGTTTTTAATTATATTTAGTAGATGGCGCACAAACCCTCGTTATTAGTATTCCGAAAAAATATACGCGTCGAATTGAGAACCTCCTCCTTTTTTTTTGAAAGGACTACGCTGTTGGCCGTTAGGTGGCCTTTACAGCTTCAGTATTTTTTTTAACAGCCTATTTTGTGTCCCACTCCTGAGCAAAGGCCTTTAATCCTCCACACACTGCGTTCTTGTGCTGTTTGTGACCAAGTATTACCCGCAAAGGTGACTAGATCGTCCTGCCATCGTCGTTTTGGTCTGCCCTGGCTGCGGTGGCCGTTGCTTGGGGTCCAATTTGTAATGATGTTTGCCAAAAGGCTGGAAGTATTATTAATTAGTATATATTAATTTTAATTTGTACTACTGTAAAACAGGGTTCAAAGTACAATAAATTCCCCTTCCTACCCTTAGTTTGAATATTGACTGTATTTTTTCAAATTTAAGTAATATTAAAACAATACTGCCAAAGAGGTGATTTAACGACTAATCGGGCCGTAGGTACCTACATAATAATTGTTTTTTTTTTTTTTTTTTGATGTTGTTTTTTTAACACTACACAAATTTAACTTTTTCGATTTTATGAACACGTTATACTAGTTATAAGGTGAAAAGTAAACTGCGTTATTTACTTTATCAGGTTTATTTGAAGCATAGGTAAATAACTTAGGTACCTACCAGACGCACAGGGAAAATAAATACATAACCACTCTTACTTCCTGTACCCACTGGTGCGAATGGATTAACGTGGCTTCTTTTGAAAATTTACTCTATGTCGACATGCATAAAGATTGCATTTCTGTGCCAGACGACCAGGCGTTAAAATTCGCTTCGTTGAAGAATAAACTTTTTCTATATGTATTTCTGCCAACCCACACTTGGCCAGCGTGGTGGACTATGGCCTGAATCCCCCTCGCATTAAGGGGAGTCCCGTGCCCAGCAGCGGCACGTTAAAAGGGACGTTAAGTAAGTATTTGTTAAATAGGCACAGTTCGTTTTGGTATTAGTAAAAATATAGACGACCTGGTGTAGCGACTTAAAGATTGCATTTCTGTGGTAGAAGTAACAGGAACACGCGTCAAAATTCGCTCGTTGAAAAATGTACTTCTTAAATTAATGTCAAAAGGTTCTTCTTTTTTCCTTTTTTTATGAAATGAGTGAAATGATGATATTTTAATGGAATAAGATGAGGACTGACTCCACCTGCGTTTAGCGGGTATTTCAGTCAGTGCCAAGTAATTAATAGCAAGGGCAAATTCAATAAATAAACATTATAAATAAAATAATGTTAAAAAAAACTTTTTAAAAACAAGCTTTTATTTAATTGCCTTCAGTTTTCGTGTTCTCCTCAGTAAGCCCTTTCATTTGATACCCATACTGTGGTAGTGCAGAAAAAATAAATATTCCGCCATCTTGGATGACCCGCCATATTGAAATTAGAATGACGTCACATAGTTAAACATGTTTTGTCATCCAAAGTACCTAAGCGTGTATACCAAATTTCAGCTCAATCTGTTAAAGATAACTGATTTAAAATTCAGTTGCAAGATTCCACCCGGACATACATACATTGCAAGTTAACATAAAGCTTGTAAAAATGGATGATGACAGTAATAAAGATGGCGGATGATCGTCAAAAGGTTCGCTAATACCAAAACGAACTCTGTGTCAATATGCATAAAGATTGAATTGCTGTGGATAAAGCCACGCCCCTACACGTCAAAATTCGATCGCGCTGACAGTGTCATTTTGTTGAAGAATGAACTCTTTCCATGGGTCAATACAGGTAGCTTTGGTACAGCAAACAAATGTACGCGCGAGTGTGGTCGCTCCAGTGTGCGGGAGATTCATATGTTAATTCAGTTTGTTTTGGATTTGCATTTAGCAGTGGTAGCCGAGTGGTCGAACGCATGCCTTGCAACCAAAGTGCGCAGGTTCAAACCCCGGCTCGCACTTCTGGGATTCATGTGCGAATCTAATTTTCATCCAAGATTACCACTTGCTATTAAACAGTGAAGGAAAACATCGTGAGGAAACCTGCACGTCTATAGAAAGGCGTGTGAAGTTCAACCCGCACTGGGTAAGCGTGGTGGACTATAGCCCAAAAATCCCTCGTATTGAGGGAGAACGTGCCCGGTATAATGGCAACAGGCTCGCCCCCTATTACATTGGGACCAAAATACATCGGCGAAGAATGGCCGCACTGCAGTGTATCTCTGCCTACCCCGAAGGGGTAAACAGGCGTGATGATGATGATGATGTATTGTTTTGTATTTGGCGAAAATTTTATCGCGCGCGTTTAGACGCGTCTATATGCACAGGGTTTTATAGTATTGTTAAAACTGAAACGGTTACTTGGGTTTTTGGTATACCTACAATACCTTACAATTTGTTTGTAAACATGTTTTATTGATACAATAGCTTTTAAATAGACTTTAAAACTATTTGTTATTACTGACGTCATGTTTATGTATGTATTTCAAATTACGCACAGAGCATATCGACGTTTGAAAGGCAAATCTTACTAATACGACAACAAATCGTAAAATGAGTTATACAGCCTGTTTCAGATTCCGAAATAATACTTTGACGTTTGCATTGGTATCGGGTATAGAACAGAATGGTTTGAAAATTTGTCCGAAATTCGACTATGTTTTTCCAACCTTTTTTTCGTCGTCAATTTCTATAACTTGTAATATCTCGAGCACTGTGTAAAATTTTCATGTTCTGTTTTGTGAATATTGGTAGTTTCCCCTTATTCGTGTAGTTTACAATGCTGAATAGGGTTATGGATCTACCCAAAGGCCAGAAAACGATACCTGTGTCAAATATTCAAAGGTATATAACTCAGAAACTATGATAGTTAGGTATAAACTGTCATCACTGATCATCCAAGTACGAGCTACCGTTAAGTATTATTTGTTGTTATAGCGGCAACAGAAATACATCGTCTGTGAAAATTTCAACTCTCTAACTATCACGGTTCTTGAGATACAGCCTGGTGACAGACGGACGGACGGACGGACGGACGGACGGACGGACGGATGGACGGACAGACGGACGGACGGACGGACAGCGAAGTCTCAGTAATAAGGTTCCTGTTTTACCCTTTGGGTACGGAACCCTAATTAATGGTAAAATAACTTAAAAAAAAAACAGCTTTTATTTAATTGCACTTAGTTTTGTATTCTCCTCAGCAAGACCTTTCATTTGATACCCATACTATGTGGTAGTGCAGAAAAAATAACCATTCCACCATCTTGGATGATCCACCATATTGGAATTAGAATGACGTCACACAGCTAAGCATGCATTGTCATCCAAAATAAGCGTGTATACCAAATTTCAGCTCAATCAGTTAAAGATAACTGATTTAAAATTCAGTTGCAAGATTCCACCCGGACATACATTGCAAGTTAATATAAAGCTTGTAATAAAATACTACCTATGGTACTTATTTAATGCTTACCGCTTATACAAGCATGTAAATAAGCTTATCACGGGTGTAGGCGTACAATAAATATCCACCAATACCATCTCGCCATTCCTTCCTCTTACTATTCCAACGATCTGATTGGTCGACACTTTTCCTTACCGTTTTCTTAAGTATGCCTCTCAATTGTTAAAAGACCCTTACCATTTCTATGACCTATTCATCCACGTGGCATTTAGCAAACCTAATTAATCAGAAACAAATGAATTGTAGTTGTTTCCGCGGAGCCCTGATTATTATTTTTAGGGTTCCGTACCTAAAAAGGAAAGAACGGAACCCTTATAGGATCACTTTGTTGTCCGTCTCTCTGTCAAGACCCTTTACCTCAGAAACGCGTGAAGGTATTAAGTTGAAATTTATAACAGAGACTTATGTCTGTGGCCCTTTGGTACCCTAAAAAATCAAACTTCTAGATTAACGCAGTCAAAAGATACGGCGGTTTATGTTGCATTTTCGTGCATTTGCATTTGAATCAAAAACCTATAGAGTACTACCCGTTGACCTAGAATCATGAAATTTGGCAAGAAGCAAGGTTTTATAGCACACGTAAAGGAAAAATATCCGAAAACTATGAATACATTGTTAGAAAACGTTTTTAAAAAACACGTTTGTTGTATGGGAGCCCCCTTAAATATTTGTTTTATTTTGTTTTTTAGTATTTGTTCTTATAGCAGCAATAGAAATACATGATCTGTGAAAATTTCAACTGTCTAACTATCACGGTTCATGAGTTACAGCCTGGTGATAGACGGACAGATAGACAGACGGACGGACAGCGGAGTCTTAGTATTAAGGTTCCGTTTTACCCTAAAAACTACCACCCGTGCGAAGCCGGGACGGGCCGCTAGTACCATATATTTCCATAGTCCGTTTTAGTATTTGGTATTGCAAACCCTAGCAGTATTCGCGGGGTTAAAACCACCAGCCCTAGTCGTCATCATAAGGTAAGTAGGCAGGTATGTTAACCACATATGTACCACAGCATAAATATTTACAGTATTTTAACTTCATACAAACGGTCGGAACGCCAGTTATACCTACGCACCTCGATGTTGGTACCCACTTGGTACCCAATCAGTCGCGACTGTGCCGCAGTGACGAACACACGGTGTGAGCAGTAAGCGTGCGATTTATGAATATTTGATTCTTAAATAAGTACAATTGTATTGTAATTGTATAAGTATTTTTAATGAAACTTTTTATCCAAATGGGAATTTTTTATGCTATTTAATTGAACAATAAAGCTTTTCGTACGTCTCAGTCGAGGCGAAAATATTTTTCAGTCTCAAATTTATAAGGGTGGATTATTTATTAAATCTACTAATAAAAAAACACAATATGTAATTTTATTGAACACTTCCTATTTCATTCACAACGAATTTAATTTTTTTAAATTATAAATATATTCAATATACAGTTCAAAATACAATCCAAAACTAGAAATAAATTCAAGTACTTAGGTATATGAAATTACAATACTGTAGGCGGGCAGCCCTATCGCGTGTTTACGTACCGCGCGGCTGTAGGTATATTTTTCAAGGACACGACCGAGTCCCATTACTGTAGATATTTATGCTGTGTATGTATGCAATCACACTAATTAGAGGTACGTGCGGTGGCGCCCCATTATCAGCAATGACGTCTTAGGGATTTTATGATCCCAGATCCGTACTTTCATTACCTAGGCGCTATTACGAGGTAGATAGTATGACGCGGGTACGGGCTGGTTATAAATAAACATGGAATTTCACATAACGACATACAGCAGCGGTAGCCTAGTTGGTAAAAGGCCCGCCTTAAACGTAAGGGGTGCAAGTTCAAACCTTGGACTCGCACCTTTGACATTTGCAAGAGCTAATGTTATTTTTAATCTTGATTACCACTTTCTGAAGGGTAATGGAAAAGATCGTGACGAAACCTATGGGTTTAGTACGCTTGTCAAGAAACCTCTGTCACGGATTCGCTCGCTCGCTCTCTGTCTTATTTCATACGAGAGAAAGACATATCAACAAATTCCGTGACATAAGTCTTGTCTTGGCGCTCATGCTTTAACTGGCACGTCTATAGAAAGGCGTGTGTAGTTCCAAGGCGGTGGACTATGGCCCAAATATCCCTCGTATGGGTTAACTTGCCCGGTATAATGACAATAGGCTGGCTCCCTATTGTATTGGAACCAAGATACATAGGCAAAATGTGGGTGCACAGCAGTACACCTCTGTCTTTTCTTTCAGATGTGATAATATGGGTACCTACTCAAACATTACAACTTACCTATGGAATTTCAGCACCTGAAAACGGAGATGTAATATGAAACTCCTTTTAAGGTAATTTTAGTCCTTCCTCACCTACATATATGTCATTAACAAAATAAATCATGTCAAAATAGGTACTTACTGCTTATGACTCAAATATGATTTGCACCTAATCTGTGAGGTATTTTATTCACGGAAATTAATCAAAAGATTGGGTACCTATATGGTTGTATGAGCATATGAATGTCGCTTGTTAGGGATATATTATCCTTAAGCACCTAACTGAAAATGGCACATTAATTTAGTACCTAATAAATATCAAATATGTATAAACAGACCTAGTCCAAACCAGGGATGTTACGGAGCTTCGATTCCGACTCCGCTAAGTCGGAACTTCCTATTATTATTACACCTTCGATTCCGACTTTGGCTCCGAAAGTTTAAATTGTAGGTTTTAATCGGAGGTCGAAGCATAACATTTCATTTAATTTCTTGTTTATTTGGAACATGCAATTTTTTTTTCACTGTTTGTGTTTTCTTTTATAATTAAAACTAGCTTTTCCCCGCGACTTCGTCCGCGTAGAAATCGAAAATGGTTCTATTAGGATTTATACACCGACTTCAAAAAGGAGAAGGTTCTCAATTCAACTGACTATAAAATATCAACCTTAGCATCAGCTGATGTCTACTACAGCCCTTTTAACGTCCCACAACTGGGCACGGGCCTCCCCTCAATGCGAGGGGGATTTCTATAAAATATTAATATTATCATCAGCAGATTTCTATAAAATATCAAAGTCAAATCATTTATTTTGTATAGGCCTCTGGGGGCACTTACAAATTGTCAAGTTTATATTTTTTTTCTTATATACTACTATACTACCACCGGATCGAAACGCGACCTCAGCTTAGAAGATCCGGCAAGAAACTCAGTGGGCTGATATTTTTTTTTAAATCGCTGATGCCATCATCTATGCCTATGCTTACGAGCATGCTCATGACTAAAACATATCAACATTTCCATCAGCCGAAGTCTATATAATCAGGCGATGTGAAAAAAATTAACCACGGCCCGCAACGACCTTGTTCAACGTCATAACATAGCTTACGACGGAAAGCTGACTGCATAATAATTTGTTTTCCTTATAACCGTCATAAATCGAATAACTCTACGTAACAGTTTCGTCACCGTGAATACCTAACGCGCCAGTTCAAATTATCCAATAATTATTGTAATTAATTGTACCTACATTATAGAAAAGAGTACGTGACATTTTACACGCCACACTCATAATGCCACGCGCCTACGGTTTACCTGCGGTGACGCATATGACGTAAAAAATGGTAGGTAGTACCGTTATTGACTGTAACGATTCGTTCCCATTACCTGTGATGCTGTTGAATAAATATACAGACAACATACTCATCGTATGATCCCAAACCAAGCTTGTACCATGGCTACCGTACAATGGTCTGGGGTGATCTCAGTTACAAACAGTAAGCCTAGCATGACCGTGTAACATAAGCTTTATCTGTTTCAACTGTCAGATTCGTCGCGAAAATGACGTCACACCGAGCCATGTCCAGTACAAAAAGTTCAATGTGACGTCATTTTCTCGACAAATCTGACAGTTGAAAGGGATAAAACTTATGCCGCGTTAAGCTTACAGTAGACGCAAATTTCGAAAAAGCCATTTCTGAAATTTGGCTATAGCGGGAATCGAACCCACATCCAGTTCAGTGAGTCGAGTGGTCTACGCCGAAACCAGTACCTAGACCAAGGCGTCATCATACCTACTTACTACTACTATAGCCCTTTAACTGCTGGGCACGGGCCTTCCTTCAATGCGAGGAGGATTCAGGCCATAATCCAACACGCTGGCCCGGTGTGGCTTGGCAGGCTTCACACATCTATCAAGAACTAATTAAGTTCCCTCAGACGTATAAGTTTCCTCACGATTTTTTCCTTCACCGTTTCACAGCGATAATCTCGGATGAAAATGAGATTCGCACATAAAACCCAGAGCTGCGAGCCGGGGCTTGAACCTGCACACTTTGTTTGCAAGGCGTACGTTCGACCACTCGACTACCAGTGAATTATAACTACCTAATTAGCAATAATATGCATACAGTTTATCTATTTCATTAGAAGGTAAATTCAAATTCGCATAACTTTATCTGCATGGGTTTTGTGGCATGGCATGACATCAGTATTCAACGCATTCTTTCAAGTATCTACGGCGTTTCAAAGTCCACCATGCGGTGAGGTCACTGACACTTGATGATTACATTATGTGTTTAAAATCCATAGACTAAATCAATGACATCATGACAGGTATCAAATTCCTTCCATGGTAGCATATCACTATGGAGGGTAGAGTTAAGGAGAGTCACCTGTGTATTGAAAAAGTGTCCGTCTAAATGCATTAAATAAAGGTGGCGCCACATTCTCATCAGGTGGCATTATTTTGTCAATTTTGACAATGATAATATTTTTTTTATCTACAATTGCTATATTCATACCATACCCTTTGTCTACACCAGCGCGATTGTTGAAGGTATTTGAACTGTTATTTATAGCATATAGCTGGACACTTTTTCAACTTTTCTCCCATATGAGATGACTCTCCTTAACTCTACCCTCCACACATATCACAAATTATTTTGTTAATTTCGTCATCTCATGCCATTTTGAATAATGGTTACCCATCACTTGCTGAACGATGTAGGCAAACATCGTGAGGAAAGCTGCACGTGTATAGAAAGGCATGTGTAGTTCACTAACACGCACTGGGCCAGCGTGGTGGACTATAGCCCAAATGTTCCTTGAATTGGGAAGGGAACGTGCCCGGTATAATGGCAATAGGCTCGCCCTTATTGCATTAGGAACATTCACATTGTTTCAATAAGGGCTTCAATAAAACAACCAGTGTTGGGGGACATAATATTTTAATCTTCACCATTTTTATTAATTAATACAATACACATTCTCTTCTTAACTTATATTTTAGTAAATCGGAAGTCTATAGTGCATTATGTCAGTGGAAATTACTGAAAAGAAAAATGCTTGAAAGAGGCCTACATTATTTGCGCGAGTCTCTTGCCTTTCCTTTGAAAATGTACTCTGTGCAAGAAAAATAAATAAAGATACCTATAAATAAAGATTAAATATCTGTGGCGCGAGCACGGGACTTATTTGCTCTCGTTTATAAGTTGCAAGCGAACCGACTTACAACGCGTGCTTCATTTATTATTTACCGGGATTCCATCCGACCTTTTTATAACCTTTTATTATTAGGTACAAAACATTTTTGTAATGAAAAATAACGATGTTAATTGTTTGAAACGGAAATTGTTTTTTTATGAATTTCGAGAGTTCTGTTATGTTAGGGCCGCCCGATTTGGTATAAATCCTGCGAATAATTCCTTGTCAGTCGAAAACAGTAGGTAATTATGTGAATGACTAGCTGTGCCCTCGACTTCCTCCGCTATCATTTTTATAAACAAAAATTGCCTTAGTTACTCCTTGTAACATTAGTTATCTACCAGTGATAGTATGTCAAAATCGGTCTAGCCGTTCCGGAGATTACCTCAAACAAACAGACGGACAAAAAATTTAAATTTCGTTTTCGTTCTAGGTATCGTATATACTTTAATGAAAAGCTGTTATTTTGTCATTACAAACGAACACTTCAATTTCATTTATTTGTATAGATCTGATAATATTATCAATGAATTAAGTTCAATGATATTCTAGTAAACAGATATGTTATACACGCACAAAACAACCGAAAAAAGTGTTCCGCGTAACAGCGGCAGCACACATACACACTTTTCATTAATATTACATTTCACATCACGTAGAAATGTGCAAAAGAGATGGCTTCATAAAACCAACGAGAAAAAAAGAGATAGCCAGCCAGTGTTGTCACTTGCGCTTCTATGTGATGTAACATTCATCTGTCAATTAGTCCTAATTAGGACGTATTCGAGTCTTCACTTTTGCGCGCTCATAACATATCTGGTTTAGTAGAAAATATCATTATTCCATATTGGTCCAATGCTTTCGACGCACACAAAACCATTCGCGGGTTATAAGACACAGGAAAAAGCAATACAACGCTTGTAAAATGGACTGGGGACGATCCCAGTTATAACTAGGGCAAATTGTGGAAAGGCCATTTCCGAAAATAGCGGCTCACGGGACTCGAACCCGCTACCATCTAGTGCAGTGAGCTATTAACAAGGTATAATGTGGATATTCGAATAAAAACACAATGATATTCGTGTCCATTCTATTGCACACAAACTATATACGAAAGTATTAAAAATATAGCCGTCTCGCTTACACGACGGAGGTGAGAAGGACAGCATTACGCTTAGTTTGGTGTAAGAAAAACCGACAATAATGTCATTTATACCAATACATAAGGTACACAATTAAAAAAACAATAATCGAGACGCCTAAATTCGTGACATTTTTAGTTTTCACCGGCGATCGAGGAAGTTTAAAACGGAGTTACTAGTGGGAACTGAGTGGTCGAACGCACGCCTTGCAATAAAGTGTGCAGGTTCAAACCTCGGTTCGCACCTCTGGGTTTATGTGCGAATCTCATTTTCATCCGAGATTACCACTTGCTATGAAACGGTGAAGAAAAACATCGCAAAAAAAACCTGCACGGCTATTGAAAGGCGTGTAAAATTCACCAACCCGCACTGGACCCTCCCTCGTATTGAGGGAGGATGTGCCTGGTATAATGGCACTAGGCAGCTAGTGTGGGCGGACTGCAGTGCAGTGCCTACCTGTTCGGGGAATACAGGCGTGACGATGATGTATTTTTTTTTGTAATGTTAAGTAATTTCCACTGACATTGAATACACAGAGGGAGTTACATTAATTCGGTGACATACAAATGGACGTCCGTACATTATTACTAAAAAGATATGTAAGAACATCTACAACTACGGTCTATAAACACACTTAATTACTAAAATTATTTATTACCCAGCGCTCAGTACTGCTCGATGCAAAATATAGATAGAAAAATGTTCTAAGCCCTGGACCCGTAGGGGCGTCAAGACGGACGCGTCTTATTATGTGCTAATACGAAAACACGCTTGCAAAGTTTGATTTTCTTTTGGTACAAGCTATGTAACCACGCGTCATCGATGATGTCTCATTGAAAAATGAGCGTTATCTACAAACTAATACAGTCCGTTTGGGTATGGTCAAATTTTGCGCGAATTTTGTCACGCCCACGGACCAAGGGCTTTACGTTAAAAAATAACGAGCACTCATCTAAGATATATATAAAAAATCTATGTTTTATTTTTTTTATTAAAATAACAAAATAGCCTCAGCAATTACTAGCTATGTCCGCTACAGTATTGATCTATAAAAAATGCTTTATATATTAATAATATATAAACATTAACGATATAATATATTTATAATATGTATGCAAGGATATCAGATAATTAAGACGTGTGGTTCCCTAAATGCGACTTTTGTTGAAACTAATGAAATTGGTAAAAAGAAAAAAAAAACTATATAACATCCTTCTTTGCTATAGTATATAGCACAATAGTATAGCGTAGTCTGAAACCCGCTTTAGAAACAGCGAAATTTTCTCAATCCTTTGAGCTGGGTTTCGTGCAGTCACCAAGATGGCGGCTGGGTCAATTCGCCTTTTAACCGTCGATACAGAACAACAGCAAGTGTTGTGTAGTGTGGTTTATTTTTTATTTTTTATGAGATAGGGAGGCAAACCAGCAGACGTTTCACCTGATGGTTAATGATCAACTAAATCGTGGTATAAGGATACAATCAATTTTCTAGTGCCATCATTGTCTGATCTCGCTATCACGTATTTAGGGAACCAAACTTTCTCTACTCCATTCAAATTACAAGATATGTTTATTAGTGTATATGTCTCGAAGAATTCACAGTATACTAAAAAAATGTTTGAGATATCGACAAATTGGGATTAAGCCTAGCACGCTGGAGCGTCCACCCTCTCGCGTCAATTTATTTTCCATACAAAAACAAACTATATTGCCACAAAGAAAAAAACTGAGCCGTCGCGGGACGCCTGGCAGATGTGAAACATAAAACATAAACGTCGTAGCGGCGAGTGAACGGAGTCGGCCGTTGGGCGGAGTCTAAGCGGCGGAAAGAACTGAGGAGCCACGGCGCCGAGGAGTACGAAGCATGGCCGCATTTAAAACTATACTTTATGCATTAAGTAATAAGGTTGATTTCATTTTGTTGTGGCAAAGCGTCGGCAAATCTCGCCACGCCAAAAATCAGGTTTACCCCTCGCCTATAGATGTTTCACATCAAAAGCTCATTTATTAGAAAACATTATTTGAATTTAAAAAAAAAACTATTTAAACTGCATTCATAGATATTTAAATAAATACATGGTTGAACCGGGAATCGAACCCGTTACACGACAAAAATAATCACCCGTAGCTTTATCAGTTTTTATGCAGTTTAAATTGTTTTTTTTTTTATTTAAATAATGTCTTCTTTCAGTAAAATGTTCCATCTACAATATTCAAGGTACTTTCCCTCCATGTGGCACATACGTGTGACGCCCTGTATACTACCCATTGACACAGAGTTCGTTTTGATATTGGCAAATATTTAGAC
Organism: Ptilodon capucinus; assembly: GCA_914767695.1. NCBI lineage: Eukaryota > Metazoa > Arthropoda > Insecta > Lepidoptera > Notodontidae > Ptilodon > Ptilodon capucinus. Next base: position 1,897,570 of record OU611830.1, on the reverse strand, counting down.
GCACGAGCTTTGACGCCCAGTGTGCTGTATACATTTTGATTGTCAATCGTTTGACGCACACGTCACCTATTGACGTATTTTTTTTAACTTCTCACACCTCGCTACACGGCGCCATCGGCAAAGGCAACTCTCGTTACCGCCAATATGAGTTGTCAATCAAAAAATTACACCTCGTTTATTCCATACAAGTTAATCCTATCAAACCGTTAGATTTAAAAAAAGTTTCATACAAAAAAAAACGTATTTAAATATTGTTTTTATAACACAATGGATGGATATTATTTCCAATTAGAAGCTAATCATTTTGTGTTACAAACAGGCAGGTCGCTGCAAAGAAACCATGGTCGCTTTTTATAATTGACGATATTTAAATACATCATCACGCCTGTATTCCCCGAAGGGGTAGGCAGAGGTGCACTGCAGTGCGCCCACACTTCGCCGATGTATTTTGGTCCCAATGTAATAGGGGGCGAGCCTATTGCCATTATACCGGGCACACAGGTTTCCTCACGATGTTTTCCGTCACCGTTTCTTAGCAAGTGATAATCTCAGATGAAAATGAGATTCGCACATGGAACCCAGAGGTGCGAGCCGGGATAGAACCTGCGCACTTTGATTGCAAAGCGTGCGTTCGACCACTCGGCTACCACTGCTTTAAAGGAACATCTCCCATAACATCTGTCTTGTAGATTTTTCACAATATCGACGGGTGAAAGGCATTTGATTTGGGGGACATTTTTTTTAACTTTAGGTAGGTACAGGCGAGTATACTCGTTCGACGCAGAAAAATTTGCTGATTCCAAATATGTATATACCTAGGTAAATATCACCCAAAGTGTCCTTTCACCTCTCGATATGACTTTCGATTCTTGACAGTTAGCACAGATATGTCAAGAATTAACAGTATTGAATCAAGAATACTTTAAGAAGCAGTGGTAAGGCCCTTGATGTACCGTGGATAAAACTTCATTAACGATCAAATCATATCGAGGGGAGAAAGGTTACAAATAACCTTTCTCCCCTCGATATAATTTTTGACTAAGTTTTGACTTAAGCGACACTTTTGGGCTATATTTACTTATACAGGGTGTTTCAGATGCCTGAAATGATATTTTGGGTACATATACGGTAGAGCCCATATGTAAATGCTTAGTAAAGACAGATTATACCTAACCATCATAGTTTCTGAGTTATAGACCTTTGAATATTTGTCACAGGTATCGTGTTCTGACCTGTGGATACATCCATAACCCTAGCCAGCAGTGTAAACTAAACTCATGAGGGGTGACTACCAATATTCACAAAACAGAACATGCAAATTTAACATAGGACTCGAGATATCGCAAGTTATAGAAATTGACGACGAAAAAATTGTTGAAAAAACACGGTCGAATTCCGATCAAATTTTTGTACCATTCAGTTGTATACCCGATATTTCGGACATTATTTCGGACTTCTGAAACACCCTGTAAATATATTTGTAATCAGCGATTTTATCTGCGTCGAATGAGTATCCTCTCCTGTAAAAGATGTCGTTTAAGTAAATAGCCTTTTACCCCTCGATATAATACGGACGAAATCAAATTGTGGAACTACGCATTCTGCATTCACTATTATCCCAAACGGGTGTCGTAGGTATATGTCATGACGTTCCAATGGCGTCACCGTCATGCCAGCGTCAATTGTTGTCAAAGATAATTTCAAAACGTCACCAACACACAAATTTACTCGTGCAGTCGCTTTCGTTACTAATGCCTTTAAAATAAACCATATTCTCATTACCATAAATTTGAACTATCTGAATTGATATATTTGTAGATGTTACTATTTTTAGGAAATAACATTCATGTAGGTACCTACAGCCGTATAACTCTCATACCGCAAATGACGATACAATAGTGTTGTTCTGTCGCCCTTGTCATAATCATTGATACCGCATTCATGACAGTCATTTAACATGACATCACTACGATGAAAATTAAAACCATGGAGATATGATAACGGAAATGGCATTTCGAGCCCGGGCTGCGGTAATCTTTCTGGTTTATCTGTCTCCGCCATTGTTGTTTTCCCATATAGTTGCCGTATACTACAGGTACATGTGATAACAACAATGGCGGTAGAATCGCCGCAGAGCTATACGAAGAATGGAGTCGTTATGGGTACTCTAGATACTCTATGATTAAAACAATTTTGACACCATTGACACTTCATGTAGGTATGCAGCGAAACACATTAAATGTTGTCTGCTATGTGCGAGAATAAGTCTTATTACACGGTTTATAGCTAGATTTGGGAGATGTTCTTTATGTCGCATCGATGGGTATCTCGCTCGCTCACTATTGTAAAGTCATAACTAAGATAGAGACCAAACTGAAATAGCACACATTTTGTCGTCATATCTGTCTGTGTAGGCTCAGTATGACCCCGTAGACATAATTTTATCTCTTCTACCCGTCAGATTTGTCGAATAAATGACGTTACATCCAGCTATGTCTAGTAGAAAAAGTTTTAAGAACATAAAACAAAAGTTCTGGTCGCAAGACACTGTCCGTTTCCTACAAACAAACCAAAATTCGAATTGAGAACAACCTACATATTGAAGTCGGTTGAAAATTTTCTCGCATTTCCAATGTCATTTTGTTGAAGAATGAACTTTCTCTACGATTTAATACAGTTCGTTTTGGTATTGAAAAACAAATCGATGCGCGCGTCTGAACGCTCCAGTACGCTTAGCATATGACCGTGTAGATATAAGTTTTTATCTCTTTCAACTGTCAGATTTGTCGAGAAAATGACGACACACCGAGCCATGTCCAGTACCAAAAGCTCAAAGTGACGTCATTTCTCGAGAAATCTGACAGTTGAAACAGACAAATGTCTACGCGCTCATATTAAGCGTACACTGCGCGGGAAGCTTGTCTCGACATGACAAACTTGTCGATATATCAAGTTCAAGTAATTGACGTTGTTATTTGTTAATCAGAAAGTAATACCAAATAAACTAACTAACTAACTACAGCCCTTTTTTAACGTCCCACTGCTGAGCACGGGCCTCCCCTCAATTTGAGGAGGATTTCAGGCCATAGTCCACCACGCTGGCCCAGTGCGGGTTGGCAGACTTCACACATCTATCGAGAACTAGTCAGGTTCTCTCAGACGTGCAGGTTTCCTCACGATGTTTTCCTTCGCCGTTTTATAGCAAGTGGTAATCTTGGATGTAAATGAGATTCGCACATGAAACCCAGAGGTGCAAGCCGGGGTTTGAACCTGCACACTTTGATTTGCAAAGCGTGCGTTCGACCACTCGGGTACCACTGCTTATCAAATAAATCGGCTATCAAATAAAGTATTGTTTAAATTCAGGCTATTAACCGATACGTGTCGGTAAATTTCAATGATATCCGACCATTAGCTGACGCCCTACCTACCAATAAAAAACAAAATATTTCAAATATATTTCCTAGAAGCCAACTGACGTTACTATACTTCATACGACAAACTCTCAACTCTACAATTAGTAACGTAAGGTAGATATTTGTAAGTACAGATAATAGGTAATGAAAGTTTAAGGAAACAAGTGCCTATATGTTTTATCAAATTCAGTAAAAATACCGCAATATATATGAATGATATCACTATGCATGGGTCAGTTGTGGTGAGTGATACACTCATGTATTTCCTGTGTGGAGCTTAGTTGACAGGGTTCCGTTTACAGAGCTGTCTTAAGCATATTCGGCGCGAAACAGACAAAATCTATAATTAAGAGTCAAATATTGAAAAACCGGCCAAGTGCGAGCAAAGAAATCACATCTGTTCTATGGGAGCCCACTTAAATATTTATTTTATTCAGTATTTTAGTATTTGTTGTTATAGCGGCAACAGAAATGACATAATCTGTGAAAATTTCAACTGTCTAACTATCACGGTTCATGAGATACAGCCTGGTGACAGACGGACGGACAGCGAAGTCTTATCAATAGGGTTCCCATTTTACCCTTTGGATACGGCACCCTAAAAACTAACGGTAAAACAAAAGTTGCTGAGGCTCTAGTTACCTTGTCGCCAAGTGAAAACCGGAAAACTTGACCAGCAAGCCATAAAATACTTTGATTCACTGAAAACGCAATTCCGCGGTTAATTATAAACTGTAAACACAAGAGTTGCATCAATGGGAATTCGTTACGATTGTTTTTGTTTGTCAATGACGAGATGTAAATACCTACATTACATACACAACTCATTGCTGTTGCCGTGAACGGAACAAACTTCCTCATAATCTCTATACAAATAAATAAAATTGGAGTGTCTGTTTGTAATATCAAAATAACACTTTTTTACCAAATGCGTATGAAAGTATATACGATACCTATAACGAAAACGCAATTTTTTTTTTTTTTTGTCTGTCTGTCTGTCTGTTTGTTTGAGATAAACTTCTAAACGGCTGAACCGATTTCAATGGGACTTTCACTGACAGATAGCTGACGTTCCAAGGCGTAACTTAGGCTACTTTAATTTTAGAAAAAGAATTAAGGTTCCGCGGGAAAAACATAATACCCATATTTCCGGGTAATCTCCCTAAAGTCCACGCGGGCGAAGTCGCGGGCACAGCTAGTCTATAATATAAAAATTAATGTTATTTTTTTTTTTTTTAAATCAAACTTTTATTTAATTGCCCTCAGTTTTCGTGTTCTCCTCAGCAAGCCCTTTTATTTGATACCCATACTGTGTTAGTGCAGAAAAAATTACCATTCCGCCATCTTGGATGATCCGCCATATTGGAATTAGAATGACGTCACATAGCTGAGCATGCATTGTCATCCAAAATAAGCGTGTATACTAAATTTCAGCTCAATCGGTTAAAGATAACTGATTTAAAATTCAGTTGCAAGATTCCACCCGGACATACATTGCAAGTTAATATAAAGCTTGTAAAAATGAATAGCTGAATGTGTTGCTAAGCGCAAATCTCGAGAGCAGCTGAACCGATTTAGCTAATTCTTTTTTTAGAATATTCCTTGAAGTACGAGGATGGTTCTTACGGAGAGAAAAAATTAAAATATTTACAATAAAAAAGTCTAAAAACAACACTTTTCTATACTCCCATACAAAAGATTCGTAATAATACTAACAAGTCAATTTGTACTTTAAAACCATACGATAAAGTTTAAGTGTTAGTGGAGAGGGAGTTCCGGGCAGGAAAAACTATTGAGTGTCGTTAGTATCGTATGTCAATATTTATATAGTAGGTACTTATATATTTATATGTTTTTTTGTATGTAACGAATTAACTTCAAAACTACTGGACCGATTTCAAAAAATCTTTTGCCTTTAGAAAGCTATGTTATCACTGAGTAACATAGGTTATATTAGAAACCCGTGCGAAGGCGGGACGGGCCGCTAGTAGTATAATATAAATTGAGCTAAATAAATATTACCAGTGGTGTCAGCATGCATGTCAAGACAAGACCTCTGTCACGGATTGGCTCGGTCGCTCTCTGTCTGATTCCATACGAGAGAAAGAGATATATTCCACATATTCTGTGACATAAGTCACAACTACAGATAACACATACTCATCGTATGATCCCAAACTAAGCAGAACTTGTATTAAGTATCATACAATGGCCAGGAGCACGATTTGGGTTTGATAGACATCAATCTCTATCTATATCTATACAAATAAATAAAATTGGAGTGTCTGTTTGTAATATCAAAATAACACTTTTTTACCAAATGCGTATGAAAGTATATACGATACCTATAACGAAAACGCAATTTAATTTTTTTTTGTCTGTCTGTCTGTTTCTTTGAGGTAAACTTCTAAACGGCTGAACCGATTTCAATGGGGCTTTCACTGACAGATAGCTGACGTTCCAAGGCGTAACTTAGGCTACTTTTAAAAGCATTAGTGTTCCGCGGGAAAAACATAATACCCATATTTCCGGGTAATCTCCCTAAAGTCCACGCGGGCGAAGTCGCGGGCACAGCTAGTTAGAGATAAATGTCGAAAAGAAACGTCAAATTGGTCGTATTTTAAACGACTTCAAAAAGGAGGAGGTTCTCAATTCGACCCGTATGGTTTTTTTTTCTTTTATGTATTTTACATACATATTTTTGTAAATACATCGGCGAAGTGTGGGCGCACTACAGTGCACCTCTGCCTACCTCCTTCGGGGAATACCGGCGTGATGATGTATTATTATTATTATTTTACCGCATATCTCCGGCGTCTGTCGACCGATTTCGAAAACTTTTTCGACGTTTGCTAGGGAACTCTTCAAGGGTGACTTTTTGGGCTGTCGTAAGGTATTATTTGCATATTTTCAAAGATTATTGACACTAAAAATTTTGAAAAAGTAAATTCTTTTTCACAAAAAACAAAACCCGACTTCAAAAACCTAAGTGCCCTCAAGTGCTACAAATAACCTTCCAATTAATTTCATTACATTTGGAGTCGGTGCCAATTCATGTATGTATTTGCCTGCTCTGACGTAGCGTAGATTGAAAAATTAAATTATTAAACGACTGCTCGTTTGCCTCCCTATCTCATAAAAAAAAAAAAAAGATTGGCACCTACACCAAATGTAATGTAATGAATTGTAAGGTTATTTGTAGCTTTTTGTGCACCTAGGGTTATGAAGTCGGTTTTTGTTATTTCGTTTTTTTTTTATAATCACCTATCTAATAGTCTATCAAACGAAAATCGGGCCCCAGCCCCAGTTTCCCAGACTTTCGTGAGATCTAATATCATTTTTAGGGTTCCGTACCCAAAGGGCAAAACGCGAACCCTATTACTAAGACTTCGCTGTCCGTCCGTCCGTCCGTCCGTCTGTCACCAGGCTGTATCTCATGAACCGTGATAGTTAGAGAGCTGAAATTTTCACAGATGGTGTATTTCTGTTGCCGCTATAACAACAAATACAAAAAAATAGAATAACATAAATATTGAAGGGGGCTCCCATACAACAAACATGATTTTTTTGCCGTTTTTATAAATAATGGTACGGAACTCTTCGTGCGCGAGTCCGACTCGTACTTGGCCGGTTTTTTTTACAGCATTCGGTTTTATACCCGAGACTCATGCAAGCGGTCAAGTATTATTACGGACTTCTAAAACACCCTGTATAGCGGGCCTCGAGGATTTACAATTACCGTGAAACGGCGTGAGAGACATGCGAATTTCCTATTACGTCAGTGAATACCAACGCCATGTTCACCGCAACGAACATTTTACCCGCTAAATAATGATTACTGATATTACTGATACTCGATGTTTACGCAACTGATTGAATCAATCAAGCCCTCGGCACATTGGGGCGTCAATGTTCGCGCGTCTAAACAATTCGCCAATACAAAAACGAACCCTGTGTACATGGGCATAAAGATTAAATTTATCTCGTAAAAGCCACGGACTCGTAAATTCGCTCGCACTGTCAGTGTAATTTCGTTGCAGAATGAACTTTTTCTGTGTGTCAATAGAGTTCCTTTTGCTATGACAAAAAAATACTGAGCCGTCTCGAGACGCCTGGCAGATGTAACACATAAAACATAAACGTCGTAGCGGCGAATGAGCGGAGTCAGCTGGTGGGCGGAGTCTAAGCGGCGGAAAGTACCGAGGAGCCGAGGAGTACGAAGCGTGATCGCATTTAAAACTATACTTTATGCATTAAGTAATGAGGTTGATTTCATTTTGTTGTGGCGAAGCGTCGGCAAATCTCGCCACGCCAAAAATCAGGTTTACCCCTCGCCTACAGATGTTTCACATCAAAATTACGCGCGACCAATGACACCGCAGTTTGCGGGAGGCGTTATCGTTAATGCATCATAGCGGCGTAAAGCCCCGTTACCTAATACAGACATATTAAAATAAATGAGAGTGGATTACGTACGGGACGTATGAGAAGTCCGAAATAATATCGACGGGTAAACGGCAAAGTGACTTAAGCGATATGTTGGGTAGAGTTATTAATTACAGAGTGTTTCAGAATTCCGAAATACTTGATGAACAGTTTAGGCGCTACGGGGGAACATACAAACAAACAAGCACAAAAAAAACTGCTAAAATCACAACCCTTCCTTTTGGCTTCACCGTAGTCGGGTAAAACATAACTATTGATTGAATGGAGAACCTACATTTTTTGAAATCGGTTAATTAATATAACTAATCGGTGTAGGTAGAATGGGTTTTTTTGTCTTCTTTTAGAAATGACTGGACAAATACGGATGGAATTTACACTAGTGGCAGTTTCCAATTTGTCATACATATTATTATATTTAGTATTTAAAGCTCCGTGTAGCAGTAGCAGTGGTAGCCGAGTGGTCGAACGCACGCCTTGCAATCAGAGTGTGCAGGTTCAAACCCCGGCTCGCACCTCTGGGTTTATGTGCGAATCTCATTTTCATCCGAGATTATCACTTGCTATGAAACGGTGAAGGAAAACATCGTGAGGAAACCTACACGTCTGAGGGAACTTGACTAGTTCTCGATATATGTGTGAAGTCTGCCAACCCGCACTGGGCCAGCGTGGTGGACTATGGCCTGACTCCCCCTCGCATTGAGGGGAGGCCCGTGCCCACCAGTGGGACGTTAAAAGGGCTGTAGTAGTAGTAGTAGTAAAGCTCCGGGCACTATGGAGTCAAGAGGCGCTTTGAAATTTTATTCTTGCCAATACTGCGACAAATTTCGCTAACAGCCTTTTGCGGAAATTTGCTCTAGTCTGGGTATCACTGGGATCGCCCCCAGTCCATTGTATGGTATCTATAGTACGAGCTACGCTTAGTTTGGGATCGTACGATGAGTATGTGTTGGCGATATTTTATTAAGGAACTGAATGTCGGAATAGGCGGAAACGGAACTAATATTGTTATTATGTTTATTAAAAAAACTTTTTAAAAACAAGCTTTTATTTAATTGCCCTTAGTTTTCGTATTCTCCTCAGCAAGCCCTTTCATTTGATACCCATACTGCGGTAGTGCAGAAAAAATAACTATTCCGCCATCTTGGATGATCCGCCATATTAGAATTAGAATGTCGTCACTTAGCTAAGCATGCATTGTCATCCAAAATAAGCGTGTATACCAAATTTCAGCTCAATCGGTTAAAGATAACTGATTTAAAATTCAGTTGCAAGATTCCACCCGGACATACATACATTGCAAGTTAATATAAAGCTTGTAAAAAAAGCCGCGTCGTGTGGTCCATGTCTCGTCTGCCTACGACGAAATAATTTTTTTTTTCCTAATTTTATTAAAATGAATTTTGGAAATAGATTGTCGGCTCTGATGTAAAATCCTTATTCGCAAAAAGCACCCATGGAGTTTCTCGCCCATTCTTCTCCATAGGAAATGCATTCCGAATGGGTGGTAGAGATACTATTATTATTATTTATTGACGAATCATATGTTCCCGTATTGGTTTGCATTAATAAAAAAAATCAAATGCTGTATTGGATACTTCTAGATACGAAATTTCCGCTTTGTGTCGTCGATATATTAAAATGAATTCCCATTTCCCTTGGTCCATAACTTGAGAACGACTTTACCGATTTCAATCATCTTTTATTTTGCCTAAAGTTTTCCAATACTTTGTAGAAGGTTCTTACCGCCGAATATTATCGAGGGGTGAAAGGCAATTCGACTTAAGTGACATTTTTTCAACTTTACACGAGAGCATACTCATTCGACGCAGAAAAAGTAGCCGATTCCATATATGTATTTAAGTTAATATCGTCCAAAAGTGTCGCTTGAGTCAAATGGCCTTCGAACTTTCGATATGAAAATAATTAGTGTTCCTGAATGTCGAGCGTACCAGGTCGCGAGCTCTGCTAGTTAAAATACATATAAAAAACACAAAAAAATCTACCTATGTCCGTTATAGAACAAACCGGTCTCATTAGAGAGGCAATAATGCGAAGACGGTTTTAGACCACTACAATAGACAATTATTTTTTTTAGCGTAAACGCTAGGTATACGCTATGTTAAAGATATGATTAACGTATCTTGGGTGCCGATCGATCGTTACAATGTTTGTTCCGGCGTAGTGTTGCGCCGCGTTTGATTTGTTCCATTAGTGATGTGTGACACACTCGTGGGTCGGGCTGGAACAAAACAAGAGCAAAATTTAAATTTCCATCACCACGCTTGAATTTATGAATTTTTTTTTTTTTTTAAATAACGATAATAAAATAAATTAAGTATTTATTATATTTATCTTTTAGTTCCATTTCGTTAATGACGAATAATAAATATATTGACTATCAAAAATACAGTGGAATCCGTTTATAATGACATCGAAGGGAAATGACAAACATGTCATATTAAGCGGACGTCATATAAATAATAATAATATAATAATATAAAGCATTTTATAGAAAATGAACACTTCCTGTTTTTGTAAGGTACATAATTATTTTAATAGAGAGAAACACAGCATATTGAATAAAAAATATACGTGCATACTGTGTGTTTTGCGTAATGTTTGTGTGAGAAAGAAATAATGAATGAGTAAGTGCCTATCGAATGAGTGAGTGATGAGTTATAGTTGAGAAATGTGCGTGAGTTTCGTTTTGAAAGAGTGAGGGGAACGAATGATTGAGTGGTAGATAGAGAGAGAGAATGAGTGTTTAGTGAACGAGGGTTTAGTGAAGGATTTTTGAGAGGAGTGTTGAGTATGTTTGTGAGTAAGAGTGAGTATGCGTTTGTGTAGCATGTGTTAAGTGAGTGAGTGAGTGAGTGAGTGAGTTATCAAGTGAGTGAGTGAGTTGTCGAGTGAGTGTGTACCTGTGCGTGAGCGTTAATGATGTCCCGCACGGAGCCGGCGCGCGGCGAGTCCAGATGCCGGCGCTGCTGCTGCTGGATGGTGGCGGACAACTTGTCCAGGAACGCTGGCTGGACAGCGGCCGGCAACACACCTTCAACAACAACGTACACCATTAAATGAAGGTTACATTACAGGCAAATAACAGGGAATGTACTAATTAAAGAATTTCGAGAAAACACAATTTGAAAGTTCAACTCTTCTAACAATTCTATAGTTTGGCCATAAACAAAACTGCATTTTTGGCCCCATCTGTTAATTTTTTTAAAATTCTAATGATTAGAATTGAAAATAGATGTGTGTTGATCACAAAATATGATTCTATTAAAAAAATGTGACATTCCCTGTTTTTTGCTTGTTTGCTTGTACCCTACAATTATTATTGTAAGTGAAACATTTTTTCTTGACTGAACGCGGAGAACCCTATTTTTTTTCTAAAATAAAATTAACCTAAGATACTTAGCAGTGGTAACCGAGTGGTCGAACGCACGCCTTGCAATCGAAGTGTGCAGGTTCCAACCCCGGCTCGCACCTCTGGGATTTATGTGTCAATCTCATTTTCATCCGAGATTATCACTTGCTATGAAGCGGTGTAGGAAAACATCGTGTGGAAACCTGCACCGGGCCTGCGTGGTGGACTATGGCCCGAATCCCCCTCGCATTGAGGGGAGGCCCGTGCCCAGCAGTCGGACGTTAAAAGGGATGTAGTATGGATGTTACTCTGTGTCAATATACATAATGATTGAATTTATCAAGCTAAAATCCCGTGACCTCACGTGATCGATGTCGTTTCATTGAAAAATATAATTTATCAGTAAGTAAATACAGTTAATTTTGGTACTGGCAAAAAAAACTCCATCCATACCCGTTTTCAAATCATTTTTAACACAAAGGAACCAACACTATAACTGTATGACAATAAGGTACCTTTTCCTTTGGGCGACGGGTCGGCGGCCGTGATGGTGGATATAGCTCGTCTCGTTGTACGCGGCGACAACTGCGGTGCGAGTTTAGCGCTCAAACTCGCTATAAGACCACGTTCTAAAACAAACCTTGCGCATCAATACATAAAGTTCAAAATGGATTGTCGTAATTATAACTAATAATGAGAAAACCGGCCAAGTGCGAGCTGGACTCGCGCACCGAGGCTTCCGTACCTAAACTATGAAATCATGGAACATTGCTCTGACGAAAAGATAAACTGGGTTTAGAGACAAACTTAACTTTGCCGTTGGTATACTGATGTCCCCATACAAACTAAATGCAAAATAAGTTTGTAATCGCAAAACAATCATTTTTTATGCGTTTCATTCATTACATTTGGAGTCGGTGCAAATTCATGTGTGTATTTGCCTAGTCTGACGTAGATTGGTAAACTATGATAGATGGGAACAAGCTGTCTTCACTATGCATGCACATGAGCTGCCGTATATGTACCCAAAGTATTTTTAGGTGTGTGGTAAATAAAAGTCAAATAAGTTCTGTAGGTTCACTATAATATTGGGGGCCACAATCTTTTATTCTAATTAAAAGAACGCCCGCCTTGAACGTAAGGGGTGCAATTCAAATCCCAGGCCCGCACCTCTGAGATAATTTTCATGTGCGAATGTAATTTCTGACTATAGAAAGGCGTGTGAAGTTCACCAACCCACACTGGGCCAGCGTGGTGGACTATGGCCCAAATCTCCCACGTATTGAGGGGGAATGTGCCCGGTATTATGGCAATAGGCTCGCCCCCTATATTACATTGGGACCAAAATACATCGGCTAAGTGTGGGCGCACTGCAGTGCACCTCTGCCTACCCCTTCAGGGAATACAGGCGTGATGATGTATGTATTTATTTATACATATGTACGTACGTTCGATGTGATGTCTGTCTGCACTGTGCGAGCGGGCGGCGCTGCTCTTGCGCAGCGCGAGCGGACTGAGCGCGTCGTGGCGCGCCATGCTGTTGAAACCAGCTATTATCTCCGAGGGCTGCGCGTAGATGGCGCTGCGACCGTACTGCCTCTCCTGCTGCATCTTCAACCCTGACCGAGTCGACATTGAAATCAAAATCATATTTAGGCACCCGTACCCAAAGAGTAAAACGGGAACCCTATTACTAAGACTTCGCTGTCCGGCCGTCCGTCCGAGTGGTAGAACGCACGCCTTGCAATCAAAGTGTGCAGGTTCAAACCCCGGCTCGCACCTCTGGGTTTATGTGCGAATCTCATTTACATCCGAAATTATCACTTGCTATGAAACGGTGAAGGAAAACATCGCGAGGAAACCTGCACGTCTGAGGAAACTTGACTAGTTTTCGATAGATGTGTGAAGTCTACCAACCCGCACCGGGCCAGCGTAGTGGACTAAGGCCTGAATCCCCTCGCATTGAGGGGAGGCCCGTGCCCAGCGGTGGGACGTTAAAAGGGCTGTAGTTAGTAGTAGCCTATACACAACGCCCCCATTTTTTTTCTGGGTCTTTTACCGCCCCCCTTTAGGCCTGCAGCGCCCACAAGGGGGCGTTATCGCCCAATTGGGAAAGGTTGGTATAGATAATAATAATTGTTTCATACCAGTCTGTCCGTAATGCGAATCATTCGAGACTCGAGGCCCGAAGCTGGAGAAAGAATTGTTTTCTCCGTAGCTCGGCGTGGACGGGGTCGAGCCGTGCGGAGAACTCTTACTTTCACCGTATATACCACCTGATGACAGAAAAGTCGGCATCAGGTATGTCTATGGTATAATTTTAGAATCGGCATCAGCTGTTGTCTATGGTAACATTAAAGAATCAACTGTTGTCTGTGTTAAAACTGTAGCTGAAGCTGTCAGCTGTTGACTTTGGTATAATTTTAGCATCAGCATCAGCTGTTGTCTATGGTAAAATTTCAGTATCAACTGTTGTCTATGGTATAATTTTAGAATCAGCATCAGCTGTTGTCTATGGTATAACTTTAGCGTCAGCTTCAGCTGTTGTCTATGGTATAATTTTAGCATTTTCTGCTGTATTTGAATTTGCTGTATTTGTAATAGCTTCAAAATCATCAACTAGGTACTATGTGCATATTCTAGCATCATGAATAATAAAATGTTCTGATGATGTTGCTATTTTATCTATGGACTAAATATAAGCATCAGCTATAATTGTTTGTCTTCAACCCTTAAAAAAGTAGTAACACATATAACATACCAGTTTCCCTGTAGATATCCGAATTGACGCTATTATTGTGCATCGTATGCGCATATATGGGGTTCAAGGTCGAGCTGTTCAAGCTTGTGTTGGAGGAGTAGTTGGTGCTGGGCTGGTGGAAGCTGGTCAGGCCGGGCTGGGCCGGCGCGGGCCCGGCGCGCCGCCCGAGGGAGGGAGAGGCCGGCATGTGCTTCAACTCAGTCAGCTGCTTCACCGTCTCCGCAACGTTAATTTGGTGACCTGCATATAATAATAATATTTTGTTGCCCTGGATATAATTTTTACGTATTCAAGTGCCCAGATTACGAATATATTCATGAAAGTTCTCAATGCGCTCGTATTTTTTTATGATTTTTGCATATATTATATTGTGAACAATTATCGGCTTGTTAAAAATATAATAAGCAGTGGTAGCCGAGTGGTCAAACGCACGCTTTGCAATCAAAGTGCGCAGGTTCTATCCCCGGCTCGCACCTCTGGGTTCCATGTGCGAATCTCATTTTCATCTGAGATTATCACTTGCTAAGAAACGGTGACGGAAAACATCGTGAGGAAACCTGTGTGCCCGGTATAATGGCAATAGGCTCGCCCCCTATTACATTGGGACCAAAATATATCGGCGAAGTGTGGGCGCACTGCAGTGCACCTCTGCCTACCCCTTCGGGGAATACAGGCGTGATGATGATGATGATGATGATGTATAAAAATATAATTTGACTTTCCAGTCATGATTAGGCTTCGGCGCAACATTTTAAGCATACACACATCACGTGATCCCCACTCTCAGACCCCTTGCTCCACAGGACAGCGGAGATCTCAGTTATTTGACAATATTGAAATATAACTGTTATTTTGTATCTCGTTTTCTGATTTTCGTAATGTAACATGAAAATAAAGATTAAAAAAAAAAAAACTTTCAAAATCATTGATAGTTTCATGAATTGTGTGCATAAATAGACCCAAAATCATTTTTATATCTAGGGCAACAACACCACTGTAGACCAGTGCGCAGTGTTATGAATGATCGACTATCTGCACTGGCAACTTCAATTAATTATACAATAAGAAACACATCAAATAATCAACCTCATCATCATCACGCCCGTATTCCTAGAAGGGGTAGGCAGAGGTGCACTGCAGTGCGCCCACACTTCGCCGATGTATTTTGATCCCAATGTAATAGGGGGCGGGCCTATTGCCATTATACCGGGCACATTCTCCTCCAATACGAGGGACCAAAAATACATCGGCGAAGTGTGGATGCAGGGCACCTCTGCTTATCGCCTTGGGCAATACAGGCGTGGTGATGTATTGTATATTATATTTAATATTCTTTTTTATACCTGCATTGGTTTCTTGGTCTGGTTGCAGTAGGAACGCGGGTGGAGGCGGCAAGTTGTCCGCATCCGTTGGGCCCACTTGTGGGCTCTGAATGTTGCCCTACAACACAGCATACATTACACTCACATGCTAATAACATTTTTTAAGCTATTAACAAAACCTTTTTTAAATATCGCACCTTTAAAAGTAAAGAGACCTAACTCAAAAATAATGTTGTTGTAAAATGGTCGTTAGAACGACCCTTTAAGATTTATATTCGAAAAAGTTAAATTTCAAAATGGGTCTCTATACTTTTAAAGATGCGATATGTACAAAGATATTATAATACTAGCTGCGGTGAATCAATATATTACTGCAGAGTTTCATCAATATCCGTTCAGTGGTTTTTGGGTGAAAGAGTAACAAACAGCCATCCATCCTCACAAAGTTCTAATACCAGCTTTTACCCGCGACTTCATACGCGCAGACTTCAACTATTCAATAACGTTATGAATTTTAGCCTATATGTTATTCTGATGTACAAACAACAATACTGTTGAGTTTCATCATAATCCGTTGAGTAGTTTTTGCGTGAAACAGTAACAAACATCCATCCATCCATTCTCACCAATTTTCACATTTCTAATATTATATCAGGATTGATACTGACCTGTCCGTAGGCGGGTCGTTGTGGTCGAGATATGGAGGACGAGCGGCGCACTGGAGGCGGTGGCTTGCCCAGCGAGCTGGCTGAACCACGCCGGGACCAAACCGCAGCTGCACCAATAAAGCAACACAACATTGATTAAATCGCCAGTCAACACATACCCATCGTATGATCCCAAACTAAGCAACACTTGTACTGTGGGTATGGACTGGGGGCAACCCCAGTTACATACGGACCAAAAGCAAATTCCGAAAAGGCATTTTCACGAAATTCGAAAGAACCAAAAGATAAACTGGAGTGGGGGACAAACTTAACTTTGCCGTAGGAAAACTGATGTCCCCAAACATTCATATAGGTCATGTTAAGTTTATAATCACAAAAAAACATAAATAAGTCTTCTGACTTTGACTTATTACGATTTTTTCTTTACTTCTGCTATAAGACATTGATTCTTGTCAAATTTTATGATTCCTGGTCAACGGGAAGCACCCTATAGGTTTTTGATTCCCTTTTGATTGCGTTAACTTAAGACTTAGATTTTTTTACTGTTCCAAGTTATTATATTGCAGACTTGAGTCTTTGTTGAGAACCTGATATCTACACGCGTTATATCCTCACAAAAAGTGTCTTGAAAAAACAGCGAAGTGATCCTATAAGGGTTCAGTTTTTTTCCTTTTGAAGATTATAATAACTGAAGAATTGAAGTTTGTCTATGAATCCCGTCACCAAATCCTTACCGGTCATAGACAGCGGTCGTCGTTTGGGCACCGCTGGCTTTTTGCCTATGGTCGCGAACGCAGGCGTCTCCGTCGCTTCGTCTAAGGACCTTACAGCCTCCTCCAGGCTGCCCAGTGATATGGAGAAGTTCTCCCTAGCGGCGGCGACCGACGCGTCGCTATCACGACGCAGAGTCACAATCTCAGACTCGACTGTGCGGTATGCAACGCAAAAGAAATCAACATGCAAAGCACATAAAAAAAAAAAAAAACATACGTGCGAAAAGACGGAGATCTAAATACACTGGAGCATCGACCGTTGCGTGTCCAATACCAAAACAAACGTTGTGTCTATATGCATAAAGATTGAATTCCTGTGGTGAAAGCTAAACCACCACGCGTCAGTATTCTCTCGCATTGTTCATTTCGTTGAATAATGAACTTTTCTACAATTTAATACGGTTTGTTTTGGTATGACAAAACAATTTTAATGCGCCAGAGTCGGCGCCCCAGTAAGCGGGAAACCTTACGAGCGTCGTTTTCAAATTTGGGGCCAAAAAGTAACGATTTCACGATTTTTTTTTTCAAATTATACATATTTTTTGGAACGAAGTTTTTTTTTGGAAAAAATGCGTGGAAAAAAAACCGTTAAATGAGATGTCTCTTTATTTGTGTCGTTTGATGGATGGATGGATGGACGGACGGACGGACGGACGGACGGACGGACGGATGGATGGATGGATGGATGGATGGATGGAACGAAGTCTGCGTGGACGAAGTCGCGGGTAGAAGCTGGTATTTTAAATGTCCTATCATATATGTCTACTTCGAAGGAACTTCGTTCCTACCTGGTGTCCCACGACACCATTTAGTTATTTTTGTATTTAGGTGTGTTAAGAATAAAAAATACTGTATCACAATCAAGTCAATCACTCATTTATTCCAATAATACGCAATATTCACCAATTTAAGTGACACAAATGAGTCACATAATTTGCCTAATGATATTTTTAGATATACTGTTGAGATACTTGTTTACACTAATGATAATATTATTTTAGTGAACAATAATTTCAATAATTTCGCTTTTGGCCCCAAATTTGAAAACGACCCACGACCATCTCATATACAACGTGATTCAATGTGTATCCTAACACTTGAAATAAAGTTTATTTAACTCATTCTAAACGATTACGTGAAATCAGAAATATTTTTAATCAGATTTTTGATGTGAAACATCTAATGGCGCGCTTGGCGAATGAGAGCAACTGTTGATGCCGCGATGCCGTGATGCGAAAACTTCGAGCAGCTCCGTGGCTCCTCGGTTCTTTCCGCCGCTTAGACTCCGCCCACCGGTTGACTCCGCTCACTCGCCGCTACTAGGATTCTCTCTCTCTACTCTAAATAACATAATGTTTCACATCTGCCAGGCGTCCCAGGACGGTTACTGTTTTGGAACAATTTAACTGTCAAAGTTTAAAAGTAATATTTAAAAAAAAATGTCTATAAAAGAGGTGGCGGTAAGGAGTTTGGGGATAAAAAAAGTTTGGAGAGTTAAAAATGATATAAAATCCTAATTAGTTTAACAACTTATTCGACTTTAATGTTACTAAACATTGACACGATGCACACATCAATCTAAATTAAACCCTAAAATTAGCGACGTACAATTTAAAGTCACTCACGATATTGCATAAAATAATACCAAACGTTAACATGGAATTGAAATCAAACTTTAAAATTAGCAACACAAAATCTAAATTAGCTCAACGTATTACATTTAATATTACTAAACATCGCCACAACACTCATCAATTGAAATCAAACTTTAAAATTAGCAACATAAAATCTAAATTAGCTCAATTGCCTTTAATATTACAGACACGACACACATAACAATCTAAATAAAACTGTAAAAACAACAATATAGAGTCTATTATCACATACCGTCGGGGTGCTGGACGTGATGTTGATGAGCGTGGTCCTCGGCCGCGAAGGCACCCTGACTCCCGTATCCGCTGGAAGACTCCAAAGAAGACTCACTGGCACTGCTCTCTGAACACACCTGAGAAAAGAAACAATAACAACATCATCATCACACCTGTATTCCCCGTAGGGGTAGGCAGAGATGCACTGCAGTGCGCCCACACTTTGACGATGTATTTTGGTCCCAATGTAATAGGGGGCGAGCCTATTGCCATTATACCGGGCACATTCCCCCTCTATACAAGGGAGATTCGGGCCATAGTCCACCACGCTGGCCCAGTGCCGGTTGATGAACTTCACACGCCTTTCTATAGACGTGCAAGTTTTCTCACGATGGTTTCCTTCACCGTTCAGCAAGTGGTATCATTGTTGAAAATAACATTCGCACATGAAAATTATCTCAGAGGTGCGAGCCCGGGATTTGAACTTGCACCCCTTACGTTCAAGGCGGGCGTTCTTGTCCTACTAGGCTACCACTGCTAAACAATAGAACCTTACTATTTAATAAGCTTCTATCCTTGACATCGTCTGCGCAGACTTCGGTGATTTAATATCGTTATAAAGTATATTTATATGTTATTCTGTAGGCTTAGCATTACTGCGTAGACATAAGTTTCATCTCTATCAACCATCAGATTTGTCGAGAAAATTACGTCACACTGAGACATGTCCAGTACAAAAAGCTTGAAGTAACGACAGATCTGACAGTTAAAAGAGATAAAACTGATTATGCTAAGCCTACTGATGTATAAATAATAATACTGTAAAGTTTCATCAAAATCCGTTCAGTAGTTTTTGCGTGAAAGAGTAACAAACATCCTTCAATCCATCCTCATTAACTTTCACATTTATATTTCATCTAAAGATTAACACAGCAGAAGGTACAAGGGACCTGACTGACTACGCCTAAACCTGTCGAATCATAGAAACAAACAAGCTGTGTCCGCGGCTTTGTCCACGTGGCATTTAGGATACTAACCTTAATTGCACGAATTTTTTTTGCGAAACCATAATTTTTCAAATTTTTCCATAATTTAACCATTTCTAATCTAACATAAAAGTTACACATTGTAATGTCAGCTACGTGGCAGATAAAATCCCGTCCAACATCGATCTAGCCGTTTGAGAGTTTACCCAAAACAGACAGACAGACAGACCGACCTACGTACATACTATAATGTACTTATTAAAAAGCTGTTACAGCTGTGTGCAGTCTATTTTCACCATTCTTCAGCATTGTACCATACATTGGCATGTAGGTTTACTTGCGGTACACCATTGTCTACCCCAATCGGACAATACGGGCGTGATGATGATGCAATCAAAAACAAACGGCCCAGACAATTGTGTTTCACATAAACAGTTATATACAATGCAAACGCAACGAAATTATATTGTGTAACAAAACGCATGAGAATTCGGACGTCATCGGGGCCGATTCTGACACTTCACTACTGTGGCGACACACCTATATCTCGGCACAGAGCCGAACTTCCACCACTCAGTAATAGATGGCGCCACTATCAACACATTGCAATTCTACGCGTACAAGAGCACCGAGCCGCCATACAAAGTACTACGGAAATCCTGGCTCGCGCAAGCAAAGTTCTCGACGATCTGAAGTAGGTAGTATAATCAAGGGACGAAAGGCTATTTCACTTAAACGACATTGAATTATACACATATTTAGAATCAGCGACTTTTTTTGCGTCGGATGAGCATGCTCTCCTGTAAAGTTACAAATATGTCGCTTAAGCCAAATAGTCTTTCACCAGTCGATATACGAAACCCCATCAATAAACTTTGGGGGGGGGGGGGGGCGGGGGGGGAGAGTCCTTCCCTTTATCGCTAAACTACCAATAAACTTTATTGCTATAACTCTCTCGGCCATAACGTTTGAGCGAGACGTCTATATATTCAGTTGTATCATATTTAGGTCAGACACAGTTCGGTACAAAAAGAATTGGCGACATGGACTTCGCATCGAGTTGTGTATTACTTTATTGCCAGACTACACTGGGGCGAGCGAATTAACTTGACTTCGATTGAAAATGTACTCTATATCAATATGCATAAAAAATAAATTTCTGTGGTAAAAGCTACGCGGGATTACGCTGCCAAATTCGCTCGCGTCTCGATGACATTTCGTTGAAAAATCGATCTGTCTCTGTGAGTCAATACGGTTCATTTTAGTATTGGCGCGCGCATCTCGACGCGTTAGTGTGCCCCGGGGCTAAATGCGAACAATGGAACGGTATTAGTATTGAAACGTGTACAGTGACTAAATTTTTTGATACTTTATTCAGTGTTGAAAATTTAATCGATTTTTACGCTCCAACTTATAATCAGGTTCAATTTCACATGGCTACAACGACTATACGACCTGGATTGACTAAGACAACTAAATTACCTAAACTTTTACTTAAAAAGGGACTGTATATCAATATAGGTAAAGATTTATTTTCCGTGGTAAAGACAACGCAATCATGCGTCGAAATTCGCATTACCATAAGAATTCAATCGTTATTTAGATATCCATAGAGTACATTTTAAAAACGAAAGTCCAGTAAAATCACTCACTCCGCGCCTACATGTTTATCTACAACTACTGCTCTAGCCCTTTTAACGTCCCACTGCTGGGCACGGACCTCCCTTCAATTCGGGCCATAGTCCACACGCGAGCCCGGGGCGGGTTGGTAGACTTAATACATCTATCGAGAACTTGTCAAGTTCCCTCAGACGTGCAGTAGGCCTAGCATGACCGTATAGACGTAAGTTTTATCTCTTTCAACTGTCAGATTTGTCGAAAAAATGACGTCACTTTGAACTGGACATAGCTCAGCTGAAAGAGATAAAACTTATGTCAATGTGGATGCTAAGGCTACAGGTTTCCTCACGATGTTTCGCTTGACCGTTTCATAGCAAGTGATAATCTCGGAGGAAAATGAGAATGCTTATCTGTCAATCAAAAAATCCGTGCACCAAGTATCAACATCTTCTCAGCCGCGTACAATGCTTCGATCAATGGCCGATCTTGATACATTTAATAACACGGAACGAATTTACTTTCCAGTAGCGGCGTACAACTCGCGCGGTGAACACGTCTCCCGTTACCAGAAAAGCGATCTTAGCAGCTATGAAGAAACTTATCAGTGTGCTGTACGTATTATCAACTCTATTACATTATTATTAAGGACTTTTGTTATTAGTATGGAGGTTGTAGTGTGATCATTGAGCTAATAGCCGGATATTTTCAGTTCTTTTCGTTAGAGTAATGATCGGTGATTGCACAGTTTAGGTACGGAAGCCTCAGTGCGCGAGTCCAGCTCGCACTTGGGCGGTTTTTTATTTACAGTTAATTAACTACCTACTTGTCATGCTCAATAGCATTGACGTAAAACTCTACTGATAGCATCAACAGTTCATTTTTCATTTCCAAGAAGAGAAATGCATTATTGCTTTAGTAAACAGATTCATGATGCATTATGCTTACTGCCCCCTTACTACCACTACTACTACTACTACTACTTAACTACTACTACTGCCCCCTTACTACCACTACTACTTAACTACCAGTCTTGCAGCAATATTACTTTAAGTTAGTATTTAAACAAAAATAGAATCAGAATCACAATTTTTGGAACGTAGTTGCGAAAGGGGGCTAGACGGAAAAAATTAACACGAAAATTTGTAACGACACTTTTAGATATGTGTGTGTGGGTATGTATATGCACATTTTTTTTATTTATTTTTTATTTCAAAAGTAACTTCGTTCCACATGGGTGTCCCTTGACACCTCTCAACTTTTTAATCCATGTAATCCAATACAGGCACCTATGAATCAATCAATAATAATAATAGTATCTCTACCACCCATTCGGAGTGCATTTCCTATGAAGAAGAATGGGCTAAAAACTCCATGGTTGCTTTTATCCAATAAGGAATAAGATTTTTGTAATTTTCTTAATTAACAATTGTACAATATAAAGTTAATGAGGCTATACATTCACGGTATTATTATTAGCTGGAACAATGTTCGATTACTACACGATATGCTTCGGTTTTGTTTACAAAACATTCCTAAGGCCGGCGCAATGCACGTGGTGTATCCGCGAAAGAGAATACCCGTGCCATTTAATTATCAATTATCTATCAATTGTATTATGGTACGTAATTACTTGAGCACAGTTTGCAAAACATATAGCCATTTTCAAGACCGCATTCGTACAATACCCGGGGCTGTTTTTTTTTTTTGAAGGACTTACACTGTTGGCCGTGAGGTGGCCTTTTACAGCTTTACCGGAGGAGTGGCGAGCGCAGAGTGCACTCGAACCAAGGCCTTAAGGGCGGAAAGGGGTGGCAACTAGCTCAAGGGCGCCACAGAGGGCACGACCTCGGCTTGGGCAGTTACCGTGAGGGGAGAGGTAGTGACTGCGCTCCTAGGTGCAAAGATGCACCTACGAGCGGAAGAGGGGGTTCCTCGACCTCGCCGGCGAGATCGGTGTCTGTTTGAGGCTGGTGTAGGTGTGTTGGTGGCCCTCTCAACGCCCAGGAATACCTGGGGCCTTAGCATCACCCCTTAAAGTATTGTGTTTAATAGTAACTGTACATTTTTGACAAATTTTGTACTGAGTTGTTGTTGTAGTTGTAGCAGTGGTAGCCGAGTGGTCGAACGCACGCCTGGCAATCAAAGTGTGCAGGTTCGCACCCCAGCTCGCACCTCTGGGATTTATGTGCGAATCTCATTTTCATCCGAGATTATCACTTGCAATGAAACGGTGTAGAACGCTCAACATACTTTTCTCAATCTTAGTCACCACATCATCCTTCAGCTTACATCCATCCCGTATCTTGCTACTCCTCAACCGGTCAGCAATGGTGACATGCATGTAGTAAACTTGCATAATTATAAATTTCAGAATTGCCGTACAAATCCAACTGTCTACACAATGGTGAGTGATTCAATCATACTCATACATAATGATAAGAGATTATAATTTTAATGTTCTACAGTGCAAATTGTATAAGTGACATGGTCATCGTCTCCTCTGTATTCCCCGATGGGGTAGGCCAGGGCACACTGCAGTGCACCAACACCTCGCTGATGTCTTTTGGTCTCAATGTAATAGGGGGCGAGCCTATTGCCATTGATTTGCACTTTTTGGGACTTAGCCCATCACACATTCCCACCACTGATACTCCTGCAAGCCAGGCCCTGTAGCATCACCGCATAGACATAAGTTTTATCTCTTTCAACTGTCAGATTCGTCGAGAAAATGACGTCACACCGAGCCACGTCCAGTACAAAAAGCTTGGTGTGACGTCATTATCTCGATAAATCTGACAGTTAAAAGACGGTCATGCTAAGGGGCCAGGATCGACAGCGGTATCCGTTGAAGACCCCGAGATTTGACCCTTGAGGACAACGCTAAAATGTCTCGGAATCCGAACGAATTTAATCCAAAAAACTGTAGGAGTTGAAAGAAAAGCATAATCAATATGTGTTGTACTTATTCAAAGAATATTTAATTGCAGTCCAATAGATGGGGAAGATTTGAAAGCCGCTTACAAATCAGGCGAGATGGCAGACCAGACGTTGCCGATAACGTTGGACAAGATCAAGACACGTCTGAGAGAGAGCGACATATTCGACTGGGAGGACCCCTCGTTGAGTGAGAGAGAGAAAAAAGAATTGAGTAAGCTATTTGATGCCGTTGAGATTATGGTGAGTGAAGATGCCTCTACCAAAATGAACTCTGTGTTAATACGCATAAAGACTGATTTCCAATGGTAAAAGTCACACCCCCACGCGTCTAATTTCGCTCTCGCTGTCAGTGTCAGTTAGTTGAAGAATGAACTTTTTCTCAGAGCTAATACAGTATGTTTTAGTATAGCAAAAAAAAATATTATCCGTGGGTATTGGGAGGCTTTAAGTTAGGTGAATCTACTGGGGCGGTCGAATTCATACAACAAACGTGTTTTTTTTTTCGTTTTTATAGATAACTAGCTGTGCCCGCGACTTCGCCCGCGTTGACTTTAGGGAGATTACCCGGAAATATGGGTATTATGTTTTTCCCGCGGAACCCTAAAGCTTTTTCTTAAATTTAAGTAGCCTAAGTTACGCCTTGGAACGTCAGCTATCTGTCAGTGAAAGTCCCATTGAAATCGGTTCAGCCGTTTAGAAGTTTAGCACAAACAGACAGACAGACAGACAGACAGACAGACAAAAAATTTAAAATTGCGTTTTCGTTATAGGTATCGTATATACTTTCATACGCATTTGGTAAAAAAGTGTTATTTTGATATTACAAACAGACACTCCAATTTTATTTATTTGTATGTATGTATGTATGTATAGATATAGATGTATAGATGATACGGATCCCATCAAAATGACATGGAAGCGTGGGGACGTGGCTTTTACCACAGAAATTTCACTTTTATATATATTTATTAATTTTGAAACGTTACAGACAGCGTCTCGCAACAGGCAGCCTTCTAGCGTGCAAAACATGTTCTCATCGCTCCGTCTGGTGGAGAGGGCAGTCAAGAAACAGCTGAAGGAGGGCCAGATATCGGAGACGCTGGCTGCCAAGTTCAATTGGGAGAAATTGTAAGACAGAACCCCATTAAATTCAGTAAACGTTATATGAGGACAAGCGAGCATGAGCTAGCTCAAGCCAGCATGTGCTAAGTCAAGCTAGCGTGTGTAAATTCAAACATGTGCGTGCTAGGTCAAACAAGATCGTGCTGTCTAGCTCAAGTTAGCTTGCTCAAGGTATAAGCACAGCATAAGGTAACTTGATCTAGCATACGCAAAGCTTAGCTAGCACATACTAGCTTGAGCTAGATAACCTAATTTGAACTGGCACAAGCTAAATTGTGCTTATGCTAGCGTATGCTAGCTCAATCCAGTGAGTGCGAATTTAACTTAGCATGTGCTAGGTCATGTTAGCATGAATTAGCTCGAGCTATCGTGCGTTCAGTGAGCTCGTGCGACAAAGCTTAACCGACATACAATTGCAAATTGTACTATTTAAGCTATAATAGAAAGCGTACTGTTATCAAGCCACTTTTGAGATATGGCAGGTTTAAGTTTGATAATGTATTACATGTGGGATGGTTACCTAGGTGGTAAAAATACTATTTCCTTTCATTTTTCGATGGGATCTGTTTTGTTGATTGAAAAGGCCTCCCTTAGAAACCTTTGTGGACCTAGAAACTTTGTTGATTGGGTCCTTTTTTTCTAACTTTGACCAATTCTGTTTAAATTTGCAGAGCCAAACGTCAGAGACGACAGGGACCTACATACACGTTCGACAAAACAACTAACATGAGGATATTCAAATTAGATTGAACGGCTGCGAGACAACGGTACCGATTTGGTTAGAACTAAGCGTGTTGCCGTCCTATTCACGGCCGTAATGTAAGAGGCAATGATGCTGATTTTGTTAGCATGCGAGTAAACTTGACTAAACTGACTTCCAAATTAAAAGAAGTTATGATACATTTAAATTGGATTTGTAGATCATATTGTTTTCTTATATTTACGCGAATACTATACATTGAAATAAAACTATTTTACGGATTTTTTCGCGTTTATTTACTATTTTATTTTCCCGACGTTTCGGCTGCAAACAACAACTAAATATGAGGGCACCCAGTTATTAACTATGACATCAGGACGTCTAACACCTCAGTCCCCCCGTGACCATGGTTGCTGTAAAGCAGCCGAAACGTCGGGAAAATAAAATAGTAAATAAACGCGATAAAATCCGTAAAATAGTTTAATTTCAATGCATTTATTTGTTTTTACTCGTTGTTTCAAGTAGTTCACCTATTGTTATTTATGCATGCCGTGATTTCCTATAATTGACAGGGCACTTAGCTTAAAACCTATGCATGTTACCTTGTTAATAAATAAAAATAAAATAGACAGACCATATTTTTGGGTACCTAATTGTATATTTCTTTAAGTAATTTAGTCATAATTATTTCGCGTCCAACAAAATTAGCTTCATTGTTTTTTTTGTAGTTTAATTACGACTGATAGATACAATATGTAATTTTAGTATTATGTAAGTTTGGTGACAATAAAAATCTTTTTTTTTACTAATAATCTTTTTCAGTTCACGACGGCCTATTAGGTAGTCGTGTGAGAATAGTCCGCACGGCTCACTAAATCGGGTGGATGCAGGTACGATTCCCGCCAACGACAAAGGAGGATGGACAAAATGTATGGGATGTGTCCCCACCGACTAACAACGACCAGACGTATATCGTTGGAAAGCTCTTGTCTTGTGACTTTTTTTACTATGGGACTAAGCCCGCCACACATTCCCACCACTGTTACTCCTGTAAGCCAGGATCGAGAGCGGTGTCCATTGAAGACACTGAGGTTTGACCCTCAGCGAGTCCCGGGGAAAAGCTAAATTGTCTTGGAACCTGCACAAATTTAATCGGAAAAGGTGTAGGAGGAGTTGGAAGAAAAATGTATCCACTAGCCTCTATTGCAAAGCGTTTCTGCCATACTTATTACTGCAATCAAGTATAATGCAGCTCACATTGCTAGGTCGAACTAATTTCAAATAGCATCCGTGGTGCTTTCTTTATTGCTGTGGCAATTCAGCCTATACAGTTATTTTTTTCTCCCGCTTTGCAATGGAGGGAAGTGGATACATTTTTCTTCCAACTCCTACACCTTTTTCGATTAAATTCGTGCGGGTTCCAAGACAAATTAGCTTTTCCCCGGGACTCGCCGAGGGTCAAACCTCGGTGTTTTCAATGGACACCGCTGTCGATCCTGGCTAACAGGAGTAACAGTGGTGGGAATGTGTGGTGGGCTTAGTCCCATAAAAAGGTCCAACCAGTGTTAAATAGCATCCGTGGTGCCTTCTTTATTTATGTGGCCATTCAGCCAATACAATTATTTTTGTGTCTTCTTGTGACTATAAATTGTTTAGAAAATTGCCTTTTCGGTATTTACCCTGGTTTGGATGTAACTGGGATCGCCCCCAGTCCATTGTACGGTATTCATAGTATAAGCATTGCTTAGTTTGGATTCTGAATCTGAATGGAATCT
This sequence comes from Ptilodon capucinus, assembly GCA_914767695.1. Taxonomy (NCBI): domain Eukaryota; kingdom Metazoa; phylum Arthropoda; class Insecta; order Lepidoptera; family Notodontidae; genus Ptilodon; species Ptilodon capucinus. The sequence continues at coordinate 1,869,806 of OU611830.1, read as the reverse complement.
CATTTTCATCTGAGATTATCACTTGCTAAGAAACGGTGACGGAAAACATCGTGAGGAAACCTGTGTGCCCGGTATAATGGCAATAGGCTCGCCCCCTATTACATTGGGACCAAAATACATCGGCGAAGTGTGGGCGCACTGCAGTGCACCTCTGCCTACCCCATCGGGGAATACAGGCGTGATGATGATGTGATGTATTTAGTTTGGATTCGTGTCCCGCCTAACAAGAAATTCATAGCATCAATTATTTCACAGGATTGCATGTAGTAGAACAGTAGGCGCTTTATTTATACGTAAACGATATTCACTGAAGATAGGTTTTTTAAATAATAATACATCATCACGCCTGTATTCCCCGAAGGGGTAGGCAGAGGTGCACTGCAGTGCGCCCACACTTCGCCGATGTATTTTGGTCCCAATGTAATAGGGGGCGAGCCTATTGCCATTATACCGGGCACACAGGTTTCCTCACGATGTTTTCCGTCACCGTTTCTTAGCAAGTGATAATCTCAGATGAAAATGAGATTCGCACATGGAACCCAGAGGTGCGAGCCGGGGTTTGAGCCTGCACACGTTGATTGCAAAGCGTGCGTTCGACCACTCGGCTACCACTGCTTATAGCAGGTATGCACGGCATGCGCGGCATAGGTTTTTTGAATGGGATATTCCATTTGAGGGGTATTTTTTCCACATAAAGGAGAAGTAAATTGTATGAGCCATTTGTAAAGATTTAAAAAAAAACCGGCTAAGTGCGAGTCGGACTCGCGCACAAAGGGTTCCGTACCATTATCTACAAAACATCAAAAACATCACGTTTGTTGTATGAGAGCCCCCTTAAATATTTATTTTATTCTGTTTTCAGGGTTCCGTACCCAAAGGGTGAAACCGGAACCCTATTACTGAGACTTCGCTGTCCGTCCGTCCGTCTGTCACCAGGCTGTATCTCATGAACCGTGATAGTTAGAGAGTTGAAATTTTGACAGATGATGTATTTCTGTTGCCGCTATAACAACAAATACTAAAAATCTGAACAAAATAAATATTTAAGGGGGCTCCCATACAAAAAACGTGTTTTTTTGCTGTTTTTATAGATATACATACATACAATACATCATCACGCCTGTATTCCCCGAAGGGGTAGGCAGAGGTGCACTTCAGTGCGCCCACACTTCGCCGATGTATTTTGGTCCCAATGTAATAGGGGGCGAGCCTATTGCCATTATACCGGGCACACAGGTTTCCTCACGATGTTTTCCGTCACCGTTTCTTAGCAAGTGATAATCTCAGATGAAAATGAGATTCGCACATGGAACCCAGAGGTGCGAGCCGGGGATAGAACCTGCGCACTTTGATTGCAAAGCGTGCGTTCGACCACTCGGCTACCACTGCTTCGGCTGCTTCGTCTGCTTTTATAGATAATGGTACGGAAACCTTCGTGCGCGAGTCCGACTCGCACTTGGCCAGTTTTTTTATTATTTGTTGTTATAGCAACATAAATACATCATATGCAATATACATTGCATACCTTCTCTTGTTGCGGATGTTCCGCGGCGTGTTGATGTTGCTGCGCACGCGACGCCGCCAACGTCGCCAGCTCCGACATATTCACGTACAGGGCTTGAGGCATTTCTGTTGAGACACATTCACAAATAAAATTTAATTCAAAGAAATTGTTGAAAATTATCAACAAGACTGAACTCAACTTGTGCGGGTTGGTGAACTTCACACACCTTTCTATATACGTGCAGGTTTCCTTACGATGTTTTCTTCACCGTTCCTTAGCAAATGACAATCTCGGATGAAAACGAGATTCGCACATGAAAACCCAAAGGTGCGAGCCGGGGTTTGAACCTGCGCACTTTGATTGCAAAGCGTGCGTTCGACCATACGGCTACCACCTTTTAAACATTAGTTATTCTAATTTCGATTAAATTTTTATACCATTCCGTTGTTTTTCCGATATTAATGGAAACTATAACGTATTATTTCGGATTTTTGATACACCGTATTACAGTTACAGGAGCCCGATTATCGTTTGATAGACATCAATCTCTATTAGAGATATGTCGCAACAAAACGTTCAAATTGGTCGTATTTTTTTCTTTTGTTTCGAAATACCTCCATTAGAGATTGATGTCAATCAAACGATTATCGTGCCCCAGTTCTCGCATGATCGACATTATCTCTAACTCGACATATGTCGAAACAAAACGAGAAAATACGACCAAGGCTACGATTTTCGTGCGATCGAAATTCATCTCTATTCGAGACATGAAAAAAATGAAAAAAATACATACGATTTGACGTTTCGTTTCGAGATATCTCGAATAGAGATGAATCTTGATCGCACGAAAATCGGGGCCCAATTCCGCGTTTGATTTTTACATATGTCGAATTAGAGATAATGTCGATGATCCTGCGAGAATTGGGCCCAAGGTGTGCTTCCGTTATGGCCCTGAGCTCATACCTTTAGTGAGATGCGGCGGCAGGGAGGAGGGCTTGCTCGGTTTAAGGTCGCGTGGAGCCCCCCCGCCCGCCGTCTTCAGCGGGACCGCCGGACGCTCCAGAGACGAACACCTCTGTTACAGACAACCATACACACCAATTACTATCTAACAGCGAAGGAGCAGGCAGAGGTGCACTGTAGTTCACCCACACTTCGACGATGCATCTTGGTTACATAGGGGGCGAGCCTATTGCCATTATACCGGGCACATTCACACTCAATACGAGGGAGATTTAGGCCATAGTCCACCATGCACCATTATCCCTTCCCTCCCCCTTGGTGATCCGTGGTGAGGTCTAAGACCCCCCCCCCCAAATCACGTGTATTTTAGTACCTACAAAGAATCTTATTTTCAGAATCAGAATCAGAATATTTTTTATTCATATAAACCAATACAGGCACTTATGAATCGTCAATAAATAATAATAGTAGTATCTCTACCTTTCTTTTTTTTCATATTATCTTCAAATACGGATATAAAGTATATTAAAATTGTATTCTGAAATTAAGAACGTTGCCTGGCAAAGGCGAGTCAAGGTCACACTACACGCCGCTTATCGGTTTACAAATTGCCCTTTTGACGAAAAAATAAATACACGTGATAACTCCCCCTCCCCCCTTGTGATATTTCGTGATTTTTGCCAAAATTCGAGCCTCACACGCCCCCTCATCGCTAAAAGCAAAGGGTCTGAAGATACTGACCGTGGGCAGCGGCGGCCGGGCGTATATACCGGTGTCTCTGTGCGACACCTCCAGCTCCGAGTGCGTGAAGGTGTGCACGCTCAGGGCGGGCCGCGGGTGGCCGCGCTCGTATGCTGGAAACGGGACATTTCAATACCACAAACACTTATACAACATACATACAAACATATACTCACGCCTGTATCCCATGGGGGTAGGCAGAGACTACCGTTTGCCACATGCTACGATCCGGACATACCTCTTTCGCTTCATCCACAGTCATACATCTTTTCATGCACTTCCGTCGGTCGGGGGTGCTACGGACTTGACCTTTCTGGAAGAGACCTATAATCTGGTCGTGAAAGGTCCTCCTCGGGCGCCCTCTTCCGACATTTCCACTCACGTTCGCCTGGTATATTTCTTTCGTCTGTCTACTTTCACTCATCCTCTCTACATGGCCAAACCACCTCAACATATTTTTCTCAATCTTAGTCACCACATCATCCTTCAGCTTACATTCATCTCGTATCTTGCTATTCCTCAACCGGTCAGCAATAGTGCTAGGGTGAGGAATGACACTTATATAATTCTCTATGTAATCGATTTATTATGATTCCCAAAGTATTGTGGGAGGAGACCCTTTTCCATAATTAACTGATACCTCAGACATCTATAGCCAAATTACATTGAAATTCCTATCTCTAGTATTTTTTGTTATTGACAATCAAATCATTTATTTTGTATAGGCCCATGGGGGTACTTACAAATTGTAAAGTTTACATTTTTTTTACAAGCTTTTTATTAACTTGCGAAGTATGTCCGGGTGGAATTTTAAATTGTAAGGGCTTGCTGAGACGAACACGAAAACTTAGGGCAATTACATAAAAGCTTGTTTTTAAAAAAATATTTTACAATGTTTTTTTTCTTATATACTACTACCGGATCGAAGTGCGACCTCAACTGAGAAGATCCAGCAAGAAACTCAGTGGGCTGATATTTTTTTTTTAATCGCCAAAACTTATTTCAAATACACAGGTACATATAGCTCCAGTGTGTTGCCTTTAAAGCTGCTTTTAATAATGATAAGATAATAAAACATTAGTAAGGCAACACACGCTACACTTTGACATGACGGGCAATACTTAGATTTTTGTTTTGAACCTGAGGTGTACAATCTCATAAATCAAATCTCATCTCAAATCTCATCAAATCTTAAAATTATCGTTTCATTTATTTATTGGATAACGGTGTTGGTTGTGAAATTATATCAACGTATCTCTAACTTATTGTACTCATAGTAATGTTTTATTGTACAACTGATTGTTTTCCTTAATAAATAAAAATCAAATAAATAAAATACTGTACTTTTCAAAAGCCAGTAACTAGTAGAATAGTTTTCAAGGTCCTATTGTTATACTCACCAGCGGATATGGTGTGAGGTCGACCACCCATAATAGCAGTAGCTGCTCTCTCGAATTGCGCAGTGTCCTTTAGATCAGGCCACGTGGCTGATGCTAAAAAAATATACAGGGTGTATCAGAAGTCCGAAATAATACTTTGGGTACATATACGGTGGCTCATATGTGGATGCTTAGTGAAGACAGTTATGCCAAACTATCATAGTTTCCGAGTTATATACCTTTGAATATTTATCACAGGTATGGTGTTCTGGCCTTTGGGTACAGCCATACCCCTATTCAGCAGTGTTAACTACACTTATGAGGACTATTTTACTACACTATTTTACACAGGAACTGAGATATTACGAGTTATAGAAATTAACGACGAAAAAATGTTGTAAAAACAGTTCGAATTTAGATAAAATTTCTATACCATTCAATTAAACTGATACTGATGAAAACGTCAAAGTATTATTTCGGACTTCTGAAAAATCCTGTATACATATCAGTCCATAAACAAGGAATGAATACCACAGACAGCCTATATAGGATGTATTAGAAGTCCGAGATAATATTTTAGTATACATATAAGGAAGCTGAGATGTAGATGCATAGTGAACTAGGTAGTAAGACAAATCATTTATTATGTATAGGCCTGAGGGGGCACTTACAAATTGTCAAGTTTTTTTCACAGGTGGTGTAGATTAAGATTGAATGACTATGACAAAAGCATGCGACACAATTCGACAGCGTCTTCGATGTCATTTCAATGAAAAATGAGCTTATTGAGTGAGTTCCTAAAGTTAGTTTTAGCTTACCGGCGTTACCGTTGCCGATAACGTCTCGCGAGTCGTCTGAATTGTCGTCTTCGATGATACTCTTCGCCGGAGTCACACACTCGCTACTAACGCTCTGATTGTCTGAACCCTGAAACATAAATCATCATCACGCCTGTAACGCCCCGCAAGGGTAGGCAGAGGTGCACGTTGGCGATGTATTTTTGTTCCTAATAGGGGGCGAGCCTATTGCCATTGTACCGGACACATTTCCCCTCAGTACGAGGAAGATTTGAGCCATGCGAGTTGGTGAACTTCACACGCCATTCTATAGACGTGCAGGTATCCTCAATAAGTTTGTCTTCACTGTACAGCAAGTGGTAATCATATTTTAGAAATATAATTCCAAAATCCCAGAGATGCTGACTCGGGATTTGAACTTGCACGTCTCGCGTTCTACCACCTAGGCTACCATGAAACATTTTATAAATGTTTATCTACAGACAACACATACTAATCGTATGATCCCAATCTAAGCAAAGCTTGTATTATTGGTTCCAATGTAACTGTATAAATTATAAACAAGAGATTAGTGAGTCTTGTTACGATCTCCATTTAGTTTTAAGAACAGGAAACTAAAATAAAATAAAAATGAACTAAGAAAAACTAAAAAAAAACAAAAAATTAAATTACATTTTCAACGTAGAGCGAGCGGCGTTGCAACGCGTCTTGTGAGCGGAAACCAGAGTCAGCGCTGCACACACTCGACAGCCGGTACGCAGACTATACCAACACATATGCGGAAAACATAATGATAAGCAAACGAAAATGAACTAAAATCAAACTAAAAAAACTTAGCGCAAAATTGAACTAAAAAATATTGTAGTAGTGCACTAAAAGCTAAAATAGATAAACAAAAAAATCTAGTTTAATATGTAACTAAAAATAAAGTGATTTACTAAAAACAGAATCTAACGAAAATATCATATAAAAACATTAATTTAAAATTTAATTTAAAATGTAACGCACATAGATTTTTTCAATCAATACAAATAAAATTTAAATAATAATTTATCGTAACACAACATTTCAACGCTTCACTTCAACGCCAAAAACCACGCGACCACGCGTCTAATTTCATTAAAAAATATGCTTCATCTATGAGTTAATACAGTCCTTTTTGATATTAGAAAAAAAAAATGTGGGCGCATTTTTTGAGCCCGGCTTTAAGCTTAGTTGGAGAGGCTATCATGCACATAACTACGACAAAATAGCTCTTATGTGTGTGATTATAAAGTGTATAATGTCGCGTACCTGTGTGAGCTGCGAGTCGTTGCCGGGCGCGGGGATGGTCCCGGCGGATGATGCGTTGGATATAGGTGTCGAACAACTCACCGTAGATCCGGATACACCTGCATTTGTAATACAGCCGATTGTGAGAAGATAAAATGTTAGATATATGTGAATTTTGTCTTGATTTTGGTATGAGATATGTCCTTTGACGTTTGGTAATCGGAATCAGAATTTTTTATTCACGTAAACCAATACAGGCACTTATGAATCTTCAGTAAAAAAAAATAATCTCTACCACTATAATAGAGTGCAATTTTATTCTAACTAACATATAACTATAGGCACTGTCCTATACTCTATGGTAGTGTGCAAGTTCTACCTAACTTCCATGAAACTATTAGCATTGTCTTTTGGTGAGTAATAGAGTGCAATTTTAGTCTTACTACGATAAAAATACGGGCACTACCCTATGGTGGATAATAGTGTTCATGTTCTGCCTAACTTCACCGGGAACTATGAGCATTGTCCTTTCATGAGTCGTTATGTACTAGCTTAGGTGAACTTCTCTAGACCTATGAACAATATCATTTGATATTTGGTAGTGTGCAAGATCAATCTAACTTCCACGGGACTATGAGTATTGTCTTTAATGTATTATAGTGTGCAAGTTCAATCTAACTTGTATGAAATTTCGAACACTGTCTTAAATGTATTATAGTGTGCAAATTCAGTCTAACTTCAAAAGCTTTTGTTTGTCAGTGTGTGGTATTACGTGGCACTGACCGTGTTGGTCCGAGCACTGGCTGTTGAGCGAGGATATGGAGGTGAGCGAGGACTTGCGGCTGCCGAGGCGGGAGGCGGCCGGGGACTGCGGCGCCGAGCCGCTCTCCGCCCACCCGCCCGCCGACGACTTCACGTCACAGATCACCTGATACATTATCACGACGCCTGTTTTAGACAGTGTACGCAAAAGTGTACTGATAACAGTACACTTGGAATAAAAGCAGGTATGCACATCTTAATAACTAGCTAGATAGCTATTTCGGTTTAAAGATCTTTATTTCACATTAAGACAATTAATATTATCATGTAAGTGAATATTAAAATAAAATTAACAATTTTGACCCGATGTGGGTAGTTTGACGTAAATAAATTATCAAGCTCAGTAAGGAGCGACTTCTTGGCCATTACTTGGTTGTCGTCCAAGTTAAAAGAGTGATTCGTTGCTAAGTATATGGGTAGATAATTAATTTTTAAAAATATCCATGGAAGTCGCTCCTTTTACATGTTCTGGAAGGTTGTTGTATAATTGTGCTCCCAAATCAAAACCTATTATCATAACAAAATGATACATTAATATCAAAACCTAATTAATATCTCTTGCACTTATTGGTTTGTGACAGATATAAAAAAAAATGGTTTTTTTTTCTGTATTTAGCTCAACTTTTGCATCCCCATGATTCCTACTCTCGCAAGATCGACATTATCTCTAATTCGAAATAACATTTTTTCAACATATTATGTCGAATTAGAAATAATGTCGATGTTGAGAGAATTGGGCTCCAGACAATATGCCGAATACTTTCAATGTCGTGACACGTCGGGGCTTTTTGTCACATACAGTCGTATCTGACATAAGAAATAAATGACCCTAGACGTTAAGTCAGTAAACGGAGAGTTGGACACATAGACTCCACTCTTCGTATAGCTCTGCGGCGATTTTTCCACCATTTTTGTTATCTCATGTACCTATAGTATACGGCAACTATATGGGAAAACAAAGATGGAGGAGTCCGATAACCCAGAAAAATGTACCGCAGCGCGGGCTCGAATATGCCATTTCAGTTATAATAGCTCCATGATTGGACATTATATGTCACTCTTACAGCACGTTAAGTTGTCGGTTACCTGTAGACTGGCAGCGGGCAGTGTCCTGGGTTCAGTGGTGTGTCGCACCAACTGCTCGCTGCCCTCCTGCAGGTGACCAACCTCCGCTAGCATTGCCACTTCACACTCCTGGAATAGAACACACCATGACAGGTCATACACGAACTCATTGTGAAAACTAAATTCATTGTGTCACCTAATATAATTATTAATTATGTCACCTAAATTAATAGTGACACCTTAAGCAATTACGTCACTTTAATTAATAGTGTCACCTACACCAATGATGTGACGTAAATTAAATATGTCCTCTAATACAATTATGTCACCTAAATTAAATGTGTCACCTAAAACAATTACGTCACCTCAATCAATTGTGTCACCTAAAACAACTATAACACCTAAATTAAATGTGTCACTTATAACAATTATGTCACTTAAATTTATTATGACACCTTATTCAATAGTGTCACACACGCCAATTATGTCACCTAAATTAAATGTGTCACTTAAAATAATTAAGTCACTAAAATTAATTATGTCACTATAATTAATAGTGCCACCTACACCAATTAAGTCATCTAAATTAATTGTGTCACCTAAAATAAATCTGTCACCTAAAACAATAATGTCAACTAAAATAATGTGAGCTTACCACCACAGGGTTGAGCAGCGACACGAAGTGACAGAAGCGGCTCCGCTCTTCGATGAGAGCAGCCTTCACCGCCTTCTCCTCCATCTCTTCTAGCTGTTGTTTCCGTTCCTGTATATCCTGATGAAGGGAAGCAGAAACTAGTCACAAGATTTTAAGAAACTAGCAGTATGAGCCTATCACATTGTTAGAAGTCCCATTAGCTCCTTCAACTAAGCTAGGTGCTTCTGTCCAGGGTGGAGTCATGTACTGACGTGACCCCTCCCTGAGACTCTCCGAAGTCAATAGTTTAATGACCAGGGAGTTACGAGGGTGGCACATCTCACCACTAGGCTATTGCCGCGTCTAATATTCCACAAAACTTTAAAGTACATATAGTTATCATCAACACAGTGACAATATGTTTCCCTTTGCTTGCGCTATAAGACAAATTTCTTCATCTTGCTTTTTTGCTTCTAGAAAAATACTCTATAGGTTTGGACTCCCTTGCCAATGTTCCAAATATGCAACATAGGCAGCCGTATCTTACAGTCATAAAGTTAGAATTTCTTACAGCTCCAAGGGATTGCAGACTTGGGTCTTAGTTATTCATTTCACCTTGATACCTCCAGGCGTTTCTTAGAAAAATGGTATTGACAGACAGACACACGGATACACAGATAGACTGACAATGACGATTCATTGTCAGTCTATCTGTGTTTAAAAAAATCGATCTTTTATAAGGGTTCTTTTTTTCAGAACAGAACAGAACAGTAAAGTACAGAACAGCACAGAACAGTACAGAACAGTTCATAAAAGTACATAACAGTAAAGAACAGTACAGAATAGTACAGATCAGCACAGAACAGTACAGAACAGTGCATAAAAGTACATAACAGTAAAGAACAGTACATAATAGTACAGATCAGCACAGAACAGTACAGAACAGTGCATAAAAGTACATAACAATAAAGAACAGTACAGAATAGTACAGAACATTACAGAACAGTACAGTAACAGAACAGTACAGATATTTAAAAATGAGTCTTCCGTCTTACCTGCATGCAAACGTCAACTCGCCGCTTGGCGTCGGGCGGCGCCCGCCTCGCTTTGCGCGCGTGACGCTGCGCCTCCGTGACGCGCCGCCTGAGCTCGGCGCGCGCGCGCTTGCACTCGCGCGCGTGCTCGCGGCTCAGCGCGCCCGTCGCGCACGACCCGCGCCGCCACTCGTCCGCGCGATCCGACAACGGCGTTATTAGCGTGTCCATTAGTGCGCTGAAATCATATTTTATTAACCAATTAAAGTAATTGATAAACGGATGGGAGGGGAATAACATTTTGTTGTTATTTCTAAAGATTATTAATATTTGGATCTTATTTACAAAACAATAATTTTCGCCATGTTTATCAAATACCTAATTGATTTAATAAAAATTCGTTCAAACTTCTGTGCTTATATGACTGATAATAAAATGTAGCTCGCCCGCACCTTAATCCGAAACACTTTCGTCTAAAAGAACATGGGTCGTTTAGTAACGTGTTCCGAATGAGCCCATTCAAAAATAACCATTATGCTATACGGAACGCTTGTAGGGCGAAACGCCCCAGTACCCAATTATAAGTACGTAGAGCCATGGCACGGGAAAGTTTGTTAATTCCAACTTCTTTGCCACATCATCTCTCTAAAGTTGACATTGGCGGTAGCACATTGGGCCAGTGGAGTCAATGGAAAGAAGCCACTAAATAAAAAACAACAACATCTATCAAATTTCCAAATGGCGTCACGAAATATGACATCTTTGTGTATGGCTGTCATTGAGCAATACTTTGGGGTCACCAGGTCGATGGGACCTCAAAGACGACGTCGACACATAAATATACTGATCAGAAGTCCCACACTTGTGTGTGCTTCGACAGGAACAAGTACGTACTTAAGAAAAATCTTCCGCTTTTAACACAATTGATGTTCTATTGTTTTATGTTTAACGAAGGCTAGGTCTTGTGGAGCATAGGCTTCTCGTCTCACTATACCAGATGATTTCAGGTTCGATTCCCGTCAACGGCAAATGGAAATTACCGTCTCGGAATTTGCTCTGGTCTGGGTGGAACTAGCATCGCCTCCAGTGCATTGTATGGTACCCATAGCACAAGTTTCGCTTAGTTTGGTTTGGATCAAACGATGAGTATGTGCTGTCTGGCGATACTATTGTTATGGGACAAATAGACATATATAACCTACGCTTCATGGGCATTTCAAAACACTCGCGAAAAAATTTTTTTTGGCTATACTAAAACGAACTCTATTTGTGTCATAAGAAAAGCTCATTCTTCAATGAAATGTCACTGACAGCGCGAGCGACTTATGGCGCGTGGTCACGTGGCTTTTACCACAGAAATCAAATATTTATGTATATTGACACGAAATTCATTTAAAAAAAAAATTAATGGTAAAATACTTTTTAAAAACAAGCTTTCAGTTAGTTTTCGTGTTCTCCTCAGCAAACCCTTTCATTTGATACCCATACTGTGGTAGTGCAGAAAAAAATACTATTCCGCCATCTTGGATGATCCGCCATATTGGAATTAGAATGACGTCACATAGCGAATCATTCATTGTCATCCAAAATAAGCGTGTATACCAAATTTCAACTCAATCAGTTAAAGATAACTGGTTTAAAATTCAGTTGCAAGATTCCACCTGGACATACATACATTGCAATGCATTTACTTGTGTTTTAATGTATTGTGACCATCATTTGATTTGATGAAGATTAGATCAAGTTTTTCAATATCCTGTATACATAACCTTCTGTTTAATGCCTTTCTATTGTGGCATAAATTTTAACAAAACTTGACGGAATGGAATAACAGGTTAATCGCACTGTGTTAATATCAGAGGGGTGATTACTTAATTATATTTCAACCCAGTTTTAATCACCTTCTATCCGTCAAAATGTATTAAAAATCCGCCATTTTGTTTGGGTTTTTAACGAAAATTATATAGCAATAAAATTTACATAATCGCCTGGCATATGTATCCTAATATATACGATGACGCCAGAATCATGTTTTTAAAATTATTTGGGAAACCAGTTACGTTTAAAAATGAAATTATGAAATAAACTGACTAATAGCAGTGGTAGCCGAGTGGTCGAACGCACGCCTTGCAATCAAAGTGTGCAGGTTCAAACCCCGGCTCGCACCTCTGGGATTCATGTGCGAATCTCATTTTCATCCGAGATTATCAGTTGCTATGAAACGGTGAAGGAAAACATCGTGAGGAAACTTGCACGTCCGAGGGAACTTGACTAGTTCTCGTTAGATGTGTGAATTCTGCCAATCCGCACTGGGCCAGCGTGGTGGACGATGGCCTGAATCCCCCTCGCATTGAGGGGAGGCCCGTACCCAGCAGTGGGACGTTAAAAGGGCTGTAGTATTAGTATTAGTCAAACTTAAAAGTCAATACCAAATTAAACGCCGTATCACAGGGTAACTGACAGGGTAATGTTTTTAATATTAAGCCCCCGGCACACTGTGGCGTCAATGCTTGAGCGTCAAAATATTTGCCAATACCAAAACGAACTCTGTATCAATATGCATAAAGATTAAATTTATCTCATAAAAGTCACGCCCTCACGCGTCATAATTCGCCCGCGACGTCAGTGTCATTTCGATGTAGAAACTTTTTTAGTTTCTGGCAGTTAACTCAGTTCACAATCTGCCAAAAATGTACAGTTACCATATTTGTTAACGCCGTCTAACTCAGAACATCACTAGTCGGGACCGTGTGACAACACTAGAGAGTTCCGGCCGCCATTACATATATACGACATAAGACATGAAGACGTAAGCGCATGAAAAATATATAAAAAAGTACAAGAAAAATAAGAAATAATACATTACAAGATAGAAAGCATAGAATAACATAAATAACGTAGGTGTAATTGACATCTGCGTGAACAATATTGAAACGAGGTGGGGATGGTAAGGCCCCCACCCAGTGCTACTTAACTAATTCGTACATACCTTAAGAATGTTTTAACTCTCGTCTCTATGGCTCTATGACGCAGACATACCCGCGTCAGAGCTGTACCGATCTCTTTAGTAGCACCTGTAACAAGGAAATTGAATTGTATAAGTACCAGCGGAACATTAGCATCAATACCAGGGGAACATGAGCATCAGTACCAACGGAACATATATGTAGACCAGTACCAACGGTACAACAGTATAAACGGAACATCGGCATCAGTACCAGCGGGACATGAGCACCGGTACTAGCGGAACATGAGCATCAGTACCAACGGAACATATATGTAGACCAGTACCAACGGTACAACAGTATAAACGGAACATCGGCATCAGTACCAGCGGGACATGAGCACCGGTACTAGCGGAACATGAGCATCAGTACCAACGGAACATATATGTAGACCAGTACCAACGGTACAACAGTATAAACGGAACATCGGCATCAGTACCAGCGGGACATGAGCACCGGTACTAGCGGAACATGAGCATCAGTACCAACAAAACATTAGTGTAAACGAAACATCAGCATCAGTACCAGCGGAACATGAGCGTCATTACCAGCGGAACATGAACATCAGTAACAGCTGAACATAAACACCAGTATTTGCTAAAATTCATATCATGACATAACTGCATAGGGGGCAGGGTTTATAGGGTTGTCTTAACATTTCGTTCTAATCAGGACCAATCGTCAAAGAGACCGAGGCGATATCATTATAAGTATAATATCGAGGGGTGAAAGGCTGTTTGACTTAAGCGACACGTTTGGGCGATATTGACTTATATACATATTTGGAACCAGAGAATTTTTATGCGTCGAATGAGCATGCTCTCCTGTAAACTAAAAAATATTTTTTTAATAAAAAACAAAAACCGACTTCAAAAACCTAGGTGCACCAAAAATCTAGAAATAACCTTATAATTCATTACATTTGGAGTAGGTGCCAATCTATGTCAGACTAGGAAAATAAACACATGAATTGGCACCGACTTCAAATGTAATGAATTATAAGGTTATTTCTAGCTTTTTGGTGCACCTAGGTTTTTGAAGTCAGTTTTTGTTTTTTGTAAAAATCTTTTTTCACGCTTTTTAGTGTCAATAATCGTTGAAAATATGCAATTATTATCACCTCATAACAAACCTAAAAAAGTAAACATTTACAGCCAAACAAAGTCGGTAAAAAAAAATCTAGTCAAAGTCAAATAGCCTAGTATTTTTAAACTTTACATGAGAGCATAAACATTCGACGCAGAAAAAATAGCTAATTCCAAATATATAAGTCAATATCGCCCAAAAGTGTCGCTTGAGTCAAATAGCCTTTCACTCCTTTTTATACAGGATGTACCAGGAGTCCGAAATAATACTTTGGGTACATATACGGTAGCTCATATGATGCTTAGTGAACACAGATTATACCTAACAATCATAGTTTCAGCGTTATAGACCTTTGAATATTCTGAATAGTTCTGAATAATTCTGAATAGTCACAGGTTCTGGTTTTCTAGCCTTTGGGTACATCCATAACCCTATTCAGCAGTGTAAACTACACTTATGAGAGGCGACTACCAATATTCACAAAACAGAAGATGCACATTTTACATAGGACTCGAGATATTACAAGTTATAGAAATTGATAACGAAAAAATTGTTGGAAAAACATCGTAGAATTACGATCAAATTTTTATACCATTCAGTTGTATACCCGATGCTGATGCAAACGTCAAAGTATTTATTACCAATATTAGTATTAGTATTTATTACCCGATTCTTATTTTTCATTTATTACCAACTAGCTGTGCCCGCGACTTCGCCCGCGTGGACTTTAGGGAGATTACCCGGAAATATGGGCATTATCTTTTCCCGCGGAACCATAATGCTTGTTCTAAAATTAAAGTAGCCTAAGTTACGCCTTGGAACGTCAGCTATCTGTCAGTGAAAGTCCCATTGAAATCGGTTCAGCCGTTTAGAAGTTTACCTCAAATAAACAGACAGACAAAAAAATTTAAAATTGCGTTTTCGTTATAGGTATCGTCTATACTTCCATACGCATTTGGTAAAAAAGTGTTATTTTGATATTACAAACAGACACTCCAATTTTATTTATTTGTATGTATAGATGTTCCTTTTATGTTATTCCTCTTACTTATGCATGTTAACTGTGCATTAATTTTTCCTTATTTGTATTTAATATTAATGCTACAGTTTTTGGATGTCCTATTAAACAAATAAATAAATAAGTATTATTTCGGACTTCTAAAACACCCTGTATATTGTGTGTAGTATGTACGTCTGCTCCAGCATGTGTACCGGTAACAAAAAAACAGGTCGACATAATGTTTGTAGTTTGGCAAAAAAAAAAAACTCTGCAGAGTAGGTACGTATGTAACTACGTAGTTAAGTCGAAGATAGCTTTAATCACCGGACGAGATAAGGATCGCATAGACTGGTTGTGGAGCAGTTACTCGGCCGTCTGTGAATCGCTTTTGAAGCGATCAAAGAACGTAACACACTTATGTCTTAAAAAAAACACTAAATTAATTACCCATTTATTATAACACAGAGACACACAAGAGCAGAGCACAGGTGAAATATACAAATGTCAAAAGATGACAACTAGTGTTGTGACAACGTTCAGTATACCACAAGCTAACATAAATTGATGGTGATTCATCCGCCATCTTTATCACTGTCATCATTCATTTTTATTTATTACGTGTATTTGTTGAATTTGTCCGTGCTATTAATTACTTGACATTGGCGAAATACTCGCGCTAGTCGCAGGTGATGCTATTCCTCATCTTATTCCATTAAATATCATCATTTCGCTCATTTCGTTAAAAAAAAAATAATTGATGGTAAAAAAAACTTTTTAAAAACAAGCTTTTATTTAATTGCCCTAAAAAGAAGAAAATAAACTTTTAATTCAATCAAACCAATGATCAATTTAGTACATGTATTACACAATTTATTAAATGATATAAAAGCTTGTCGCGAGATTTACCTGTGTACTAACTAGTCTTAATTGACATATTATAAGAAGTTCTATGAAAGAAAATATTTCCTATAAAATATGAAAATCCCGCGACTAACCTCAGCAAGCCCTTTCATTTGATACCCATACTGCGGTAGTGCAGAAAAACTGGCCAAGTGCGAGTCGAAATATGGTACTATAAAAACGGCAAAAAAATCACGTTTGTTGTATGGGAGCCCCCTTAAATATTAATTTTATTCTGTTTTTTGTTATAGCGGCAACAGAAATACATCAGCTGTGAAAATTTCAACTCTCTATCACGGTTCATGAGAGACAGCCTGGTGACAGACGGACGGACGGACAGCGAAGCCTTAGTAATAGGTCCCCGTTTTACCCTTTGGGTACAGAACCCTAAAAAAGCTTGTTAATATTGCAAGTTAAATAAAAGTTTGTAAATACATTGCAAGTTAAATAAAAGCTTGGAAAAACCCTGCACAAATAGGCGCGTTGCGAGCAGAATCAGAATCAGAAACTGAATATTTTTTATTCATATAAACCAATACAGGCACTTATGAATCGTCAATAAATTGTAAAAGTAGTATCTCTACCACCCATTCGGAATGCATTTCCAATGGAGAAGAATGGGCAAGAAACTCCATGGTTGCTTTTTTCAAATAAGGATTTACATTTTTGTGTTTGTATGTACGACAAATGTATTGCCAAAACCAAAACGAACTGCCATCTGACCACCACCCGTCTTGCAGCAAAGTCAAGTTAAATATTTCTCGCAGTTCTTGACAGTAAACTCAGTACATAATCTATCAAATATTGTAAGTTACTATTTATTTATTTATTTAACACACAAAACAGGTTACAAACACTGATTAAACTATAGTGAAAATAAGGGTGGAGGGACATGATTGAAACGACGATACTCTAAGAGGTGTTGGAGGTAAGGTCCCTACAAGATGTACATTTTAAAACGAAATCCCACCTATAAACAGAGCGAATGGAGTCCTGTGATCGGTCCCTTATAGGTTTCCTTACGATGTTTGCCTTCACTGTTCAGAAAGTGTTAATCATTATTGGAAATTATATTCGCACATAAAATCCAAAATTTCCCATGTTCTGAGACCGGCGTTTGAACCTTGCGCCCCTTGCGTTCAACTAGGCTACAACCTCTTCGTATCAATTAACATAATAGAAATCTACTACTGTGCGAGGGGGATTCAGGCCATAGTCCACCACGCTGGCCCAGTGCGGGTTGGCAGAATTCACACATATATGGAGAACTAGACAAGTTCCCTCACGATGTTTTCCTTCACCGTTTCATAGCAAGTGATAATCTCGGATGAAAATGCGATTCGCACATAAATCCCAGAGGCGCCAGCCGGGGTTTGTGCCTGCACACTTTGATTTGCAAGGCGTGCGTTCGACCACTCGGCTACCACTGCTACAATCAATAGAAAACTGTTGAACGGGTTTCAATGAAACTTTAGTATATTCAGTTTATACATCAGAATAACATATAAAGTATAATTTATAACGATATTAATCAATCGAAGTTTGCATGGACGAAGCTAGTCATCTTATACCTAAACGTTTCGTTAATAACACCACAACAGTTATTATAACACGTTATATTACATCATTAATTACTTATCCAACGCAGAACAAAGGGTCTACTCATGTGAACTGTATAATAATTAAAATAGAATAGTTTTTTACAAAGAATACTAAGTCTTAAACAATAGTGTTTTTTTAGGGTTCCGTATCTAAAAAGGAAACCTTACAGGATCACTTTGTTGTCCGTCTGTGTCTTTTCTTGGGAACGCGTAGACGTATCAAGTTAAAATTAAAACGACGTACTCAGGTCTGTAAACCGTTGGGAGCTGCATAAAAATCAATTTTCCATAAGATACGGCAATATGTTGCATATTTAGTACATTCGCAAGGGAATCAAAACCTATATAGGGTTGATCTAGAATCATGAAATGTGCGCTTACAAACTTATTCGCCGCTGGTAAATTGACCGCGACCTGTCTCTATGTATTGGCACAACAGTATTCAAACGGAAAAGTTAAGTTTGTCCCTCAATCCAGTTTATCTTTTCGTTAGAGCAATGTACAGTAGTTTCATAGAGTACGTATGTATGTACGGAAGCTCCAGTGCGCGAGTTCAACTCGCACTTGGCCCGGTTTTTTTAAGAGCGGGTAATACTACTAAACTGGTATTAATTTATCTGATAAAACCCTGGTAGTAACTGGCGCTATTGGAAGCAAAAAATACTTAAGACATTTCCCGCGTGGGTTTTTGTTTTTTGAATTAAACCTAGCATTTAACATTACCTGTTTATGGTACCTTAGATCAAGGTCACCCTGCACCCACTGACGCGAGCAATGAAGACTTTTTTATTGCACTCTGATGTTAATAAACATGCACACCGGGGCGTCAAAACGCATCAATTTTTTTTGCCAGTACCAAAATTAACTCTGGGTCGAACTGACCCGTATACAGATTGAATTTCTGTGATATATGACATTTCTGTGATTATGACAAGGCCACGTGATATATGACATTTCGTGGAAAAATGTGCTCCTACAATAATTTAAAACATTTCAATAAATATATTTAAAAATATCGCCAGCCATCACATACTCATCGTATGATCCCAAACTAAGCTAAGTTAGTACTGGGTACCATACAATGGACTGGAGGCGATCCCGGTCACACCCAGACCAGCAGGCAATTCTCGCATGAATTACATTATCATGTCAAAACCGAACGCCAAATTGGTCGTATTTATTCCTTTTGATTCGACATTTATGTCGATCTTACGAGAATTGGGCGCCAGGGCGAATTCCGAAAAAAAAGTCATTTTCGATATTTACCACTGCCTGGAATCGAACCCGCACGGTTCAGTGAACCGAGTGGTCTTCGCTCAAACCACTAGAGTCTAGTACAGAGGTCACCAAATGGCGGGCCGCCCGACCTGTTTTGTGCGGACCGCGAGGACACAGCAACTTGCACTACAGACTTACGAAATTTAATAAAAATGTATCCCCCCACATTATCTTTGTTGATGTCAATTCAAAAAGCGCCGGGCGAAAGCCGCAAAAATACCTTATCCGTATTTACATTTGTTGAATATATTTTTTTTTCTTTAAAATATTGTGCGGACCGCGATGGTCATTTAAAATATAAATAAATACATCATTACGCCTGCATTCCCCGAAGGGGTAGGCAGAGGTGCACTGCTGTGCGCCCACACTTCGCCGATGCATTGTTGGTCCCAATGTAATAGGGGGCGAGCCTATTGCCATTATACCGGGCACATTCTCCCTCAATACGAGGGAGATTTTTGGGCTATAGTCCACCACGCTGGCCCAGTGCGGGTTGGTGAACTTCACACGCCTTTCTATAGACGTGCAGGTTTCCTCACGATGTTGTGGTGCAATTTCAAGCAAGTGGTAGTCTCGGATGAAAATGAGATTCGCACATAAACCCAGAGGTGCGAGCCGGAGTTTGAACCTGCACACTTTGATTGCAAGGCGTGCGTTCGACCTCTTGGCTACCACTGCTTTTTGGTGGTCATTTCATTTCTTAAAACGGACCCCGAGCGAAACTAATTGGTGACCCCTGGTCTAGTGGTTTGAGCGAGCGGTCTAGTGACTAGACCAAGCCGCCATCATCGATGTTCTAAAGATAATCAACTCTATGCAATCGTGATCGTTTATGATTTAATACAGGTTGTTTTGGTATTGGGAGAATTGGTCGCGTGCATTTTGACGCTGCCGTGTACCAAGGGGTTTTCACGTTTTAAATAGTTATGATATTGTCGATTCGAAAAACCCGATAATCTCCAATGTTGGTGGGTTTTTGATGGTACAACACACCTGCGTGCTCTTTCCTTCTTCGCCATTCAGTTATACATCCAACTAGCGGTGCCCGTGACTTCGTTCGCGTGGAATTTAAGGAAACGTAGTCAAGTGACTCCTTATAACATCAGCTATCTGCCACTGAAAGTACCGACAAAATCGGTGGAGCCTTTGCGAAGATTACCGGAAATAAATGGGATTTTTTTACCGACATCCAAAAGGAGGAGGTTCTCAATTCGATGAGTTTTTGGAACGTAGTTCCTTATCGCGCGTTGCGAAAGGGGGCTAGAGACGAAAAATTGTAACGACGCTTTTACATATGTGTGTGTGATTTTTTACTGTATACATATTTATGTATACAATAAAAAATGATTTTGATTTCGATTGCGATTTCGATTTGTACATTTTTTTGCTTTTTTTTTATTTCAAAAGGAACTTCGTTCCATCCGGGTGTCCCTTGACACCTCTCAAGTTTTTTTTTTATGTATGTACAGCGATTACGCTGCGATTTATGGTCCGATTTACGTGATTCTTTTTTAGTTTGAAGCGGAATAGATGCCATTTGGTCCCATAAAAATTTAAAATAGTTAAGCCCAGTAGTTTTCATTTTATGAATATTTAGTTGTTTGTCTATGTGGACGATGTAATTTTAGTTTGTGTACGGCTTTTTTAGGAGTTTGCATTTATTTTGTTTAATTGTTAACGAAAATGGAAACCTACCCCCAAAGGGGTGGAAAGGGGGGGGGGGGGGTGTTTCGTGGGGGGTGTTTTTTTTGGCTGTAAATTTATACTTTGTTTTCAACAATTTTTTCGTAATAGGTACCTACCGTATATACTTTTATATGCATTTAGTAGAAATCTGTTGTGTTGACATTAAAAACGAACACTTCAATTTTATTTGTTTGCATATAGATACTCACGTGATCGTTTAAGTTTAATTTCGGATTTCTGATACACCTTGGATAGTTCAAATCAAGAATATCAAGACTGCGGGGAATTAACAAGGTGGTTATACAAGGTTCAAGTAGCAACATGTTGACTGCAAGTGCATAATATGACTAACTTATGACGTTTCGTTCGCAATTAGGCACCGCACTCACTGAAGTGAGCGAACCAACTTGTTTTTAGTGAACCAACCTGGTTCCGTACCTAAAAAGAAAAAAACCGGAACCCTTATAGGATCACTTTGTTGTCCGTCTGTCTGTCTGTCTGTCTGTCAAGACCCTTTTTCTCAAAAACACGTGAAGGTATCAAGTTGAAACAGAGACTGATGGCTGTGGTCCCTTGGTGCCCAAAAAAAATCAAACTTCTAGGTTAACGCAATCAAAAGATACGGCGGTTTATGTTGCATTTTCAGTACATTTGCACGGGAATCAAATATACCTACAGGGTACTTACTGTTGACCTAGAATCATGAAATTTGGCAAGAAGCAAGGTCTTATAGCACAACTCAAGGAAAAAATCCGAAAACTGTAAATTTATTGTTAGAAAATGTTTTTTTGCGATTACAGACTTACTTTTAACCGACGAAAAAAAAGGGGGAGGTTCTCAATTCGACGCGTATATTTTTTTTTGTTTTTTTTTTATGAATGATCATGTAGTTATCTGTCCAGTTTATCTTTTCGTTAGGGTAATTAATGCTCGGTGCTTTCACAGTTAAGGTACGGAAGCCTCGGTGCGCGAGTCCAGCTCGCACTTGGCCGGTTTTTTTTGTGTACTCTGTATCCTGAATAAAGATTGAATTTCAGTGGTAATGGCCACGTGAACACCCGTCAAAATTCGTTCGAGTCATCAGTTCGTTGAAAAGTGTCCTTCTTCCATGTGTTAATAGAGTTCGTTTTTGTGTTGGCTTTTTGACGTGTCTGCCTGTGGTGTCAGGGTTTTATATTGTTGTAGCGAAAAATTCTAAGGAAATCTGAATAAGACATGAATACTAAATACAAAGGTTCTTTCCCGACGTAGCTGTTGTATGCATACTTCTATTGTTACTACAGTACTTAGTAGGTACAGCTAATCCCAGTTCATTGTATTGTTTTTATGAGATAGGGAGCCAAACGAGCAGACGTTTCACCTGATGGTAAGTGATCAACGCCGCCCATGGACACCTGCAACACCAGGGGCATCGCAAGTGCGTTGCCGGCCTTTCCATTTTCCTTTCCTTTTTTCCTCCTTTCCATTGTCCTATGGCAATCTCAGTAACAGCCAGACGAGATGGCAATTTTCGAATCATCGACATTATCACTAACTCGACACGTGTCGAAGCAACACGCCCAATTTTTTACAAGCTTTATATTAACTTGCAATGTATGTATGTTCGAGTGGTATCTGAATTTTAAATCAGTTATCTTTAACCGATTGAGCTGAAATTTGGTGTAACGCTTACTTTGGATGACAATGCATGCTTAGCTATATGACTTCAATTTAATTCCAATATGGCGGATCATCAAAGATGTTATAGTTATTTTTTCTGCACTACCACAGTATTCTGATTCGATATAATTGACATTTAAATTAATATTTACCAAAATAAATTAATATGAATATGGGTATCAAATGAAAGGGCTTGCTGAGGAGAACACGAAAACTAAGGGCAATTAAATTAAAGCTTGTTTTTAAATAGTTTTTTTTACCACCAATATTTTAATAAGGCCGTTTCCGATATTTGTTACTGAGGGGAATCGAATCCGCGACCACCTGCTGCATTGAGCCGACGCCACATAATATAGTTTAAGTGAAACCAGTTGTGATAGCAATATTTGCAAAAGGGTTAGGTATATTAACTGACCCAGAACACCATCAGAAAAGGAGGAAAAGTATTAGTGTGAACATAAAATACCTATTTTCCTCGACAAACGGGTATTTAGCAAATATCAGAGTGGACATATCAGATGCACGAAATATTATTCCAGGCACATAATATAAGAAAGAAGAAGAAAGAAAGAAAGAACTTTATTGTGGCAAGCAGCAAATAGGTTTAAAGATTACAAACCGATAAATGAATAAAAAATAAAATTCTGCTCCCCACAAACGGACTCAATTCAGCATGTGCTGGTTGACAAGAACCAGCGCTGGTCTTCCATTGGGCCCGTTTGGCGACTTCACGGGCGCAATCCAAAAAAAAAATAATAAAAAAAAATAATTAATTAATAAAAAATATAAAGTAATAAATAAAATATATAAAGTAATAAATTAAAACTATGAAGTCTATGGTGCGACAAGATCTAACCTCAAAGAGTATACAATATCTATTACCTCGTAGTAGTGATCTGTGGTGAAAGCAAGACTAACCTACAAAATAATGTGAGTTAAAAAAATGGTGTAGAATATAAAATTAATGGTAAAAAAATTCAGTGAAACATAAAAGCACCTCGCCAAGATCAAAATGAAACAACCACAACAATAAAATTCTAACCTAGGGATACATTTTTCTTGCTGACGTGGCAAACCCGATTTTGGCAAAATATACCGTTCTTCTTCTTTTTAGTCGTACACCCCTGGCGAAGTAATCGTAGTTTTGGACCCTAATAGGTTGGTTGCGGTTTTTGTGAGACTTCTCGTGGTCATGGACCTTAGTAGGTTGGTTGCGGTTTTTGTGAGAATTCTCCATCTCTTACTGTAAATAGCATTACGTGCACATTCATTCAGGGTACACTTCGTAGAGGACTTGATAAGGTCTGTTCATCTTGTTGGTGATCTGCCGGTGTTTGTGAGACTTCTCCATCTCTCTCTCTGTTAATAGCATTACGTGCACATTCATAATGGGTACACTTCGTTGAGGACTTGATGAGGTCTGTTCATCTTGTTGGTGATCTGCCGCGAGAGAATAGAAATATAGTAGAGGGTCACTCTACTATTCCTTGTATCATTAGTTGCTCCAATGAGCGAATTCGTTGCAAATGATATGACCTTAACATCTTAGAGATTCGCGCTTGCACAATCGACGAAAGTCTTTGTATTGTACATATACGGCATGAGATATAGTAAATGTAGATTATACCCAAGTATTAAAGATAGATAGATAACTCTTTATTATTCCACCTCTTAGAGAAATACAAACTATACTTGAGATATGAGTTTTTAAA
This sequence comes from Ptilodon capucinus, assembly GCA_914767695.1. Lineage (NCBI taxonomy): Eukaryota > Metazoa > Arthropoda > Insecta > Lepidoptera > Notodontidae > Ptilodon > Ptilodon capucinus. The sequence continues at coordinate 1,845,668 of OU611830.1, read as the reverse complement.
ATTGGCAGCGATAAAAAAAATGTACACCATTCAGTTGTACAATGAGATCCAAATAAGAATAGGTATGTCAATAACCTCTATATGTCAATTGTCACTTGAAAATTATGGTTTGCAAAAAACTTATTTGCATATCAATAATAATACTCTTACATGAAATTTAAATAGAAAGGTTAAATTGGTAGTAAATACATATACGCCTTGTGTAGCTTAAGTACACGGCGATTACCGACAGCCATTAACGAATGAATCATAATAAAATATTAGAAGGAAAATATACCGTTTCGCTCAATCAAACATATGCGTGAGTAGGTAATGTACCATTGATACTTATAATGTTATTAGTTGCCGAAGGAGAGCACAATATTGCAAGCAGGGGCGAAATGAATTTTTGCAAATATTGAATCAGAATCAGATTTTTTTATTAATATAAACCAATGCATGCACGTATGAATCGTCCATAAATAATAATAATAGTATCTCTACCACCCATTCGGAATGCATATGCTATGGAGAAGAATAGGCAAGAAACTCTATGGTTGCTTTTTCCACTACGGATTTACATTTCTGATTTCTGTGTTTTTCCTAATTAACAATTATACAATATAAAGTTAGTGAGGCTATACATTCTCAAAACACAATTAATTAACTATACAAATTACGTTTGTTCAAGATTTAAAGGTAGGAAGGAGGAGAAAAACGTGACAAAAAGCTAACTTCCCTGAAATGAGTTCCTGTGGAACCGGACCACCTCCTGACCAAGCGTGTTTATCCCCTAAATAATTGCCTATTGTGTAGTATGCTCGCCTGCATAGTGTGTTTCTAATGCAAGTCTTAAATTTAGTTGCATTCATTACTAAAACGAACTGTCTTGTACTGGATACAGAGGCGGGAGGAAAACGAAAGAAAAGATGGATGGAGTGTGTGAACTAAAAAATTATATGAATGAGATCCGAGTCTATGTCAGTATGACGGAAAAGTGAGATGAATAGAAGAAAAAGACATACTGCCCCGAACCCAAATAATGAGACAATGTAAGACACATGATGATGATGACTAAAACGAACTGTTTTGACTCATAGAAAAAGCTGAGCCCAAACAAAACTTGTAAAAAAACCAAGTCTCTCAACTCAGTTCTTCTACCGTAAAAAGTTGTGAGATCCATGTAATACCAAGTATGTTACATAAGGGACCATGTGTCTTAAGTTATTATGAAATTAGCTAACCTAGCAACATATTATAGTGACCATATCAATATCAATAAAAAAAACAATATTAATAAAAAAACACATAAGAAATATTCTTCGAAACAATAATTGTGAACTCACTCAAGCAATACACCAAACAAATAGCAAAATCTACTGCAAACGTACACGCGATTATAGCCGTTAGCGTATTCATATAAAGGTTAAATTGACGTTAAAAGAAAAATGATGAAGCGATACTTGTTCGTAGCGATGTATAGAATTGAATTAAACGTATAAAGCATTTGTCGTGGCGTTCATAGTTCGACCGGACCTTCGCCGGGGCGGACGTCTCCAAGAACATATAAAACTTTAGTGTTTAAGTGTAACATGTTGTGATAGTAATAAAAATAATAATAGTTAACCAAAATGAATACCTTCGTATACGCAACGGCCATATTCGCCGCTTACTTGTGCTTAGTTAAAGGACGTAAGTAATATTTTTTTTTATTATTTAACACTTCGCCCGCGTGAAAATTTGGAAAAAAACGTCTCCAAAGTTACTCTTTGTAACATCAGCTCTCTGCTGTGAAAGTCCCGTCAAAATCGGTCCAGCCGGTACAAACAGACGCTTCAATATAATATATAATAATATATCTGATATTATGATACAGCCCTAGGTATACTAGAGCGTCAAAAGCAACCATGGAGTTTCTCGCCCATTCTTCTCCATAGGAAATGCATTCCGAATGGGTGGTAGAGATACTATTATTATTATTTATTGACGATTCGTAAGTGCCTTTATTGGTTTACATGATTCAAGATGGGCGGTTAATTTTTTTTGCCAATACCAAAACAAACTCTGTGTCTAATATACATAAACGTTATATTTCTGTGGTAAAAGTCGAACGCGTCAAAATTCGTTCGCACTGTCAATGTCATGTCGTTGAAGAATGAGCGAGAATAAAAAATTAGGAATAGAATGAGTTAATACAGTTCGTTTTGGTTTTGGCAAAAACGTGAACGCGCGCGTTTTAACGCACCAGTGTGCTCGGGGCACAACGTTAGGGGATTTTTAAGATGTACTTCAACCTACAAGTGCACAGAAGGAATGCGCGGTTCAAATTTGAAATAATCAGCTTAAGGAAAACTCATGAGAATATTACCAAGCATCATATTCCTATGTAAACATTGCCTCCGGATTTTGTTTTGCTAATACAACATCGCAAAGGTTATGCGAAAAGAATGCTAATGAACTAAAACAGGTTTCTTCATAACATTTAACTATGTTAATTACATCAAACCAATTATTTCTGCAGGATGTATCAGAAGTTCGATATAATGCTTTGACGTTTGCATCAGTATCGGGTATACAACTGAATGGTATAAAAATTTGATTGAAATTCGACCAAGTTTTTGCAACTTTTTTTTTGTAATCAATTTCTATAACTCGTAATATCTCGAGCCCTATGTAAAACATGCATGTTCTGTTTTGTGAATATTGGTTTTCGCCTATCATAAGTGTAGTTTCCACTGCTGAATAGGGTTATGGATGTACCCAAAGGCCAGAACACGGTGCCTGTGACAAATATTCAAAGGTCTATAACTCTGAAACCATGATAGTTGGGTTTAATCTGTCTTCACTGAGCATCCACATGAGCCATGTATTATGTACGTATTATGTACCCAAAGTATTATTTCGGACTTCTGATACACTCTGTATTTTAGCTACCTGTATTTTAGAATAATCTATATACTGTAAATGGGAGCCCTTCACTATACTAGCTTCCTTATCGTAATACCGAAATGTGTACCTAATATTAGACTGCTTGGAAATTAATGGAAGTCCAGGAAGAGGGCGCCCGAAGAGGACCTTTCGCGACCAGATTAACAGTCTCTTCCAGAAAGATTAAGTCTGTAGCACCATCAACCGACGGAAGAGCATGAAAAGATGTATGACTGTTGATGAAGTGAAAGAGGCTTGTCAGAAGGCTTACCATGACCGCGTAGACATATGTTTTATCTCTTTCGACTGTCAGATTTGTCGAAAACATTACATATAAAAATCTCGAAGTGACGTCATTCTCTCGACAAATCTGACAGTTTAAAGAGATACAAAATATGTTATGCTTGTGTTAAGCCTACAGGCAAGGCGTGTCCTTGTGTTATTAAAAGCTGACCTGACTAACCGCTGCAATAAATAACAGAGGACCCATAATAGCTATATGTGGAAATCCTAATCTATACATATCTATACAATCTTCTATACAAATAATTAAAATTGAAGTGTCCGTTTGTTACTAAATGCATATGAAAGTATATGAGATGCATATAACGAAAACGCAATTAAAAAAAAAAAAATATTGTCCTTGGGGTCGTTATCAATCCATCTCATTGTATATATAGCTTTGCTTATTTTTTTGTCTGGAATTATTTAATTTTTATTGACTAGCGATATAGATACACAAATAAATAATAAACGCCTTTACAAGGTCGAATATAAAGAAGGTCCAAGCAATAAACTTCAGATAAAATAAAAAAACAAAGCTGAATATAATATGCGATGTACCTACCTATCAGTTGCAATAACCTTGTGCATCTGAGAAGGTATTGACTTGGTGGGATCGCAATTAATAACTCTCCCGTACACAGAAACATCAAACCATGCGTGTAAATTATTATGACAACCAAACCAAAATGTACTGTGTGTCTATACACATAAAGATTGAATTTCTTTGGTATAATCCACGCCCCGTAAGCATTTAAAATTCGCTCGGGCTGTCAGTGTAATTTCGTTGAAGAATGAACTCTTTCAATGAGTCAATACAGTTAGTTTTGGTGTTAGCAAAAAAAAAATACGCTCCAGTGTACGGCTACTAGTTCTAGACACGTAGTTTGTAATACTACTTAAAGTGTTAATTGCTAACGTAAACACATCTAACCTTTGAATGTATAGTGAAGAATATAATTTGTGTAATCATAGAGATACAATCTTTATGTTAATTGACACAGAGTAAATTTTCAAACAAGATACATACATCATCACGCCTGTATTCCCCGAAGGGGTAGGCAGAGGTGCACTGTAGTGCGCCCACACTTCGCCGATGTATTTTGGTCCCAATGTAATAGAGGGCGAGCCTATTGCCATTATACCGGGCACATTCCCCCTCAATACGAGGGAGATTTGGGCCATAGTCCACCATGCTGGCCCAGTACGGGTTGGTGAACTTTACACGCCTAGACGTGCAGGTTTCCTCACGATGTTTTCCTTCACCGTTCAGCAAGTGGTAATCATTGTTGAAAACGACATTCGCACATGAAAATTATCTCGGAGGTGCGTGCCCGGGATTTGAACTTGCACCCCTTACGTTCAAGGCGGGCGTTCTTGCCCACCAGGCTACCACTGCTAGCTAGTCAAGTTAATACGATCGCTACAGTGGATGCAAGACTATAGGTATAGAAGTCAGTTTTTCGATACAAATTAAACGCAAAAAGGACTTAAGTTTTATACACTTGTTTGACCCTGGAGATATTATGAGTCAGTTTTACCACAAAAAAAACAATTAAATCTTTTAATAAGCGCTTTAAAGTAAATGCCTTATTGAATGACACAATTCATGACTTCACGCAAGTCTGAACATTCTAAAAAATAATAACGCATAGAGCCGACGACACAGTTGATTCAATGGATATTTGGATACCTACATGTAATATAAATTAATTGTATTTTTTTTTTAAAACAAGCTTTTTTTAATTGCCCTGTGTTTTCGTGTTCTCCTCAGCAAGCCCTTTCATTTGATACCCATACTGTGGTAGTGCAGAAAATATAACTATTCCGCCATCTTGGATGATCCGCCATATTGGAATTAGAATGACGTGACATAGCTAAGCATGCATTGTCATCCGAAATAAGCGTGTATACCAAATTTCAGCTCAATCGGTTAAAGATAACTGATTTAAAATTCAGTAGCAAGATTCCACCCGGACATACATTGCAAGTTAATATAAAGCTTGTAACTTGTAAAAAAAGGCGACATCATTCGACAAACAATGAATCAGAGGGGCTTGTGAATGAAAGAGTCATGAAAAAGATTTATGAATTAACAAAGAGCGTCTTAAACATGAAAGACAAGTTGTTACAATACAGCAAAAATAACATAACAATATAGCATTCTTGATTGTGAGATTTGGGCCATCCTGATACTTGAGCCGTAGACCATCACACCAGCCCAGTGCGGGTCGGTGAACTTCTCACATCTTTTTATAGACGTGTAAGTTTCCTCACAATGTTTGCCATCACCGTTCAACAGGTGGTGATCATTATTGACAATGAGATTCGCACATGCAACCACTTGCGTTCAAAGCAGGCGTTTGACTGCTCTTTTAGGATGAAATCTTGGTGAAAAAAGACTAACTAGGACATAATATTTTGATGTTTTCAATGTAAGCCAACGTCATATTACAATTTCATTATAGACTCGTCTGGGAAAACCAAATTATTGTAGGTTATATTAGGTGCGTATACGTATTAAAAGCGAACGTAACTTGGGTTTTTTCGCTGGGTAAATTTAGGTCATTACAAATTTTGTTGTCTGTCTGTCACCAGGCTGTATCTCATGAACCGTGATAGTTAGACATTTGAAATTTTCACAGATGATCTATTTTTGTTGCCGCTATAACAAAAAATACTAAAAAACAGAATTAAATAAATATTTTAGGGGACTCCCATACAACAAACGTGATTTTTTTGCTCTTTTTTATGCATAATGATCCGACTCGCACTTGGCCGGTTTTCATTACATCAACAACACCCTAGCTTGAACATTTGTAAACAGGGGCATTACCACCACCTCTTAAAGCATTGGTGATTCAATAATGAGAAATAGATAATGTTAATAATATCAAACAAAAATATAATTAGAGACAATGAAACGTTCAATAACAATACAACTAAAGTAATTTTATTATAAGTACCTACAGCAGGTAATCTAGTAAACTTATTATACAGGGTGTTTCAGAAGTCCGAAATAATACTTTGACGTTTGCTTCAGTATCGGGTATACAACTGTATGGTATTAAAAAAATGTCGAAATTCGACCATGTTTTTTTCAACTTTTTTTCGATGTCAATTTCTGTAACTGGTAATATCTCGAGTCCGATGCAAAAATTGCTAGATTTGTTTTGTGAATATTGGTAGTCGCCCCTCATATGTGTAGTTTACACTGCTGAATAGGGTTATGGATGTACCCAAAGGCCAAAACACGATACCTGTGGCAAATATTCAAAGATCTATAACTTAGAAACTGTAATAGTTAGGTATAAACTGTCTTCACTAAGCACATATGAGCTACCGTATATGTACCAAAAGTATTATTTCGGACTTCTGAAACACCCTGTATAAGGAAACTATTAATATAATTGCACTCTACTTATTATTTCCTGTAATGTGCATCATATTAATACAGCAACAATTTATTTCTTTGAGGATAACCTTAACGAGTTCAATATTTTAAATATGCATTACTATGGATACTAGCTGTCCCCCGCGATTACGTACGAGCAGAACTAGGTGGCTTCGCTTTCAGTAGGCGCAGGTGCCGCCATATTTCCGGTGCCTTTACAGCCTTCCCCTGTAAAGCACACTGGAGCTTCGACCCTCCCGCGTTAATTTTCTTGCCTTACCAAATCAAACTCTAATTGACTCACAGAAAAAGTTCATTCTTAAACTAAATGACACAGACAGCGCGAGGGAATCTTGACGAGCGGGAGCGTGGCTTTTACCACAGAAATTCCATCTTTATGAATATTGACACAGGGTTTGTTATGGTATGTTTTGGTATTGGCAAAACATTAGACACGTGAGAATTAACCCTTGACGTAATTGCTGTGAAGGTATATATATATTTTTGTTTAATGGCCTCTTTCCATCGAGTCAAGATATATAATACCCCTGGGCTTCATGTATAATACCTTTTGCGAGTGACACTATCCTTGCCCTATGACAATAGCTTTACTTTATAATGCGCAAAAGAAATCGTTTTTTTAGGGTTCCGTACCCAAAGGGTAAAACGGGAACCCTATTACTGAGACTTCGCTGGCTGTCTGTCCGTCCGCCCCTCCGTCTGTCACCAGACTGTATCTCATGAACCGTGATAGTTAGACAGTTGAAATTTTCACAGATGATGTATTTCTGTTGCCGCTATAACAACAAATACTAAAAAACAGAATAAAATAATTATTTAAGGGGGCTCCCATACAACAAACGTGTTTTTTTGCCGTTTTTATAGATAATGGTACGGAACCCTTCGTGCGCGAGGCCGACACGCACTCGGTTTTCTTTTCAATGATAACCAGAGTACAACTAGGAGCCCAATTTTAGATGGATAGACATCAATCTTTATTAGAGAAATGTCGAAACAAAAGAAACAAATACGACCAAATTGATTTTTCGTTTCGACATATCTCTAATAGAGATTGATGTCTATAAAACGAAAATCGGGCTCCAGACAGTGTCACCTTGACTGGTCATAGTCTAATCATATTCTAGCTACCATTGATATTTTTTCTTTTCCTACCATTTTCACTCTACAACGCTGGTTTTGGTAGACTTAAGATTCTGAATGCGAGTAGAATTCAAAGTGAGTCATACTCACTACACTGACAGAGTGCGGTAAGGCATGCCAAGACTGAACTTTGTCACGGATTTTGGCACATCTGTTCATTCCCTGTCTTATTTCATACGAGAGAAAGATACAAAAACGACGTATTTCATGACATAATAGTTTTGTCTTGGAACACAGGCTAGCCGTACTTATCAACGATATCCTCTTCCAAAAGATGTACACCGTCACCTTTTGGCACGTGACAATTATGCCTACTTGAAAATATGATATTCGAAAAATATCAATTATTGCTAACCGGATGTCTGACCTGATGACCTCAATTGCTATCTCTAGTTTTTTTTGCCTATTGGTACAAAATACTTAACAATTTATAAAAATGCGGTTGGTTAAGTTAACAACTGTCATGTGGTCATGTGGTCGATATATGTCTAGTACAAGACTGAATTTTATGGAAAACTTCAAAAAGGACTAATGATTAGTAGTAAAATAGTTTAAGCTTAGTGCAGATTATGCTCATTTACAGAACTTATTTACTTAGTGTTAGACAAAGAAAGCAAGATATTTCTCACCACTTAAAGATAATTCAGGATTAAGAAAAACTACTCTCTGCCTCTGTTACTAGGTAACAACAATCTCATCTGGTATCCTGGACCGATGAAAAAGTCCAAACATGAGTACGTAACGCCAGAGCCTAGATCATTAAAGAGTACAGAACCTGTGTTTATAGGCAAGTTTTAATGGGCCTGTTTCAGTTTGGCTTTGGATTGAAATTGCAACTGTTTCAATGCATTTCATAGAATTGTTTGATACAGATTCATTTTAAGCATGTTCCTTTAACATCTCACAAGATTTTATGATATTCAGATCTGACGGCATGCCCCGTCATGTCTTGTCATGAAATGAAAGAAGCCGTCATGTCATGAAAGACATGTCTTTTGTTGGGAGTAACAGTCATAATAAAACATGGCGTATGAAGTATGTACATTAGACATTTAAAGGATTGATCCAAATAACCTACTACGCGATTTAGCATTAGCATGGTGTCCAAATGTTCTAAGCCCACCAGAATAGCTTCCATACCAGCATATTTTTAGCATTATTGTTTTACTAACGTACATATCTTTTCATTTTACATCGTAACTACTTCCATATGAAGTATTTATATAATTTTTATTATAATCTATCATAATTCTTCCCTCTACCTTAACAACTCAATCCCAATATTCTCTTTCAAACATCACATCCACAATCACAATCCTATGTCACATTGTCAGGTGCAATATAATGAACAGCAATATATTTGTATACATAAGAAGATAAATCCTTAACTATCTTCTTGTTTTGCGCAGAAACATCATGTACAAATCCCAACAAAATACCTGGGACATGCAAATCTTTGTACGATTGCAAGGCTCTGTTGGATTTAGTGAACAAAAATAGGCGATCTCCTACCGAATTGGAGTTTCTGAAGCAGTCCAAGTGTGGATTCGAAGGGTCCGTGCCAACAGTAAGTTATTCACGACTTTCAAAAACTTGTACCATAAGGAAAATACGTGCAAAGGTCATCAACACCAGTAAAAGGTCGTTTGAAACTTGACTATCCGAAGCAGTAACATTCAATTTTAATAATAACTTGAAATTATTATATTGGGTAATCTACTTGCATTGGGATATAATATACTAAGCAAAACCTGTTATTAAGAGTAGGTATACTTATCTTATTTTGCGTCAAGTCCTTAATAACTGTAATGACAAACTTAGGTAGATCACTTCAATGACTAATTCCCGTTTTAACTGAAACTAGGAGAATCCTTAATGTGAGGCTTCAGGCTTCAGGGTACAGACTTAGGTCTGCACTACAACTTTCAACTGATTCATATATAGGCAGCACGTTGGGGCATTTCCTAGAATTAGCAAAGACAGGAATAAGACTTCGTGAAATCCGATCTTCCGCTTATAAACGTCAACGTCAACAAAATACATAAAATTTTCATCACTTTCATCGTTGTGGCAACGTTGATACTGTAAGATGATAAAATGGCATCCATAACCTGATGCTCATTATTATTGGCAGTCAAATCATTTATTTCGTATAGGTCTACGGAGGCACTTGCTAATTTTATTTCCCTACAACTGGATCTGAACGCGTCCTCGACTGATTTCAGAAGAGTTTCAGGTGTCTTTTTTTTAATCGCATAAACTTACTTCAAATCCATGTTCAAGTAACTCATACTGTGTTTAATTTTCAGGTGTGCTGTCCAAACAACGATCTCGGTTCATTCGTATGCAACACTCCTGATGGCAATGAGGGGAAATGTGTGGATATATATAAATGCAAGCATATGTCAAATATGCTGACCCCGCCCGTTTCACAGGAGAGCATCTCGTTCATTCAGAATTCAAAGTGAGTGTACATTTATTTTAATTGATGTAAGGGTTAACTGAGAGGCCTGATTTACTAAGGGTTAACAGCTGGAGTAACGAGGGTTTGGTCCAGTGATTTGAGTGCAGGCCGTACGACTCACTGAACCGGGCGGTTGTGGGTTCGATTCCCGCAAGTGACCAATTTCGTCAATTACGTTTCTGGAATTAACCCTGTAGGCTTAGCATCGCCGCGTCACGGTAAGATAATATTACCGTGACCGTGTAGACATAAGTTTTATCTCTTTGAACTGTCAGATTTGTCAAGAGAATGGCTCATACTGGACATCAGTGGCTCGGTGTCAAATCTGACAGTAAAATGAGATAAAACTTATGTCTACATGGTCTGGGTGTAACTGGGACTGCGCCAAGTCCATTGTATGATACCCATAGTACAGAACTGTGCTTAGTAGTAAAACTACTTTTTTTGTTAATGTTTAAACTGAAGTGAAGCGTTTTAAATAGTATGTTATTACGCTTCAAGATATTAGCGAACTTTTAAACGAGCAATTTCTTTGTCATGTAATAATGACGCAATTAACATGACATCCATACAATGTTACACAAGTGATAATATGAGGAAACTCAAACCGTAATGCACTAGACTAGAGTCTATATAGGAAACCTGTTGGAGTACATGTACCAAGAATGTCAAGGACTTGAAACGAATGATGATACTCGTGAAGCCGGTTTAGTTACCATTAGATGTTTTGTGTTGGAGATACATAGTTGCTTAGTCTTTATAATTGTGTAATTATTGGGTTCATAATCACGGACATGACGTGTAGAGTCAATTGATAACATAATTTTGTAGTAGACTCTAGTTCACCCAAAAAAACCATAGTTACCCGTATCGTTTTTTGGGTGGTACATAAATATTTTTAATGTCAACCAGTTTTTTTTTTATCGTGGTAAAATGCGTAACGCTTACTCCTTCGATTCGGGGGAGTCGAAGAGGGTATGCCGGGCTCCCGGCAGGGTTCCGTATACCGACTAAAATCCCACGGTAAACCTTCCCCCGCCTAGTGATCAGGCCACGGGAACGCTTGCGCACACACCTGCGACCCCATCAGCGGTCAACCTGCCCCCTTACCACCTGTAGAGGATAAACACGCTTGGTTAGGCGCTGGTCCGGCTCCACAGGAATTTGAAGGGTGTTTGCTATTTGTCCCGTTTTCCTCCTCCTTCCTACCTTTAAATCTTACACTGACTCAGCTTGTAATTTGTGTAGCTGATTAATTTTGTGTTTTGATAATGTATAGCCTCATTAACTTTATACTGTATACTTGTTAATTAAGAAAACCACACACAAAAATGTATATCCTTATTAGAAAAAAGGAACCATGGAGTTTCATGCCCATTCTTCTCCATAGGAAATGCATTCCGAATGGGTGGTAGAGCTACTATTATTAACATTTATTTTTTACTGACGATTCATTAGTGCCTGTATTGGTTTACATAAATAACAAAAACCGGCCAAGTGCGAGTCGGACTCGCGCACAAGGGGTTCCGTACCATTATCTATAAAAACGGCAAAAAAATCACGTTTGTTGTATGGGAGCCCCCTTAAATATTTATTTTATTCTGTATTTGTTGTTATAGCGGCAACAGAAATACATCATCTGTGAAAATTTCAACTCTCTAGCTATCACGGTTCATGAGATACAGCCTGGTGACCGACGGACGGACGGACGGACAGCGAAGTCTCAGTAATAGAGTTCCCGTTTTACTCTTTGGGTACGGAACCCTAAAAATTCTGATTCTGTCTTGCCGCAATATTTTTTTTAATATTACTTTCAGTTTTTGTACAAAATCTGTCAAAATTGACAACTACTATTCGAAACAACAATGAGTTATCCGCCATCTTTATCACTTTAATCGCCCATATTTATTTATGTGTGTTTATTTCCTTGCTATTAATTACTCGACATTGGCACAAATACCGCTAATAGCAGGTGCAGCCATTCCTCATATAATTCCATAATATTTGCATCATTCAAAAGACGAAGAACTAAACATATCATAACACAAAAAGCTTTGAAAGAAAGAAAGAAAGAAAGAAATTTGAGACAAATACATTTGAACTTAAGTTTTAAACATGGACATTAGAACAAAGGTCCCGTACGGGACTACAAGTTTAGGTAATATTAAAATGATGAAATAACAGAACATCGATAAAATACGCTTTAAAATCATCGCTTATTTTTAGATGTTTCGGCGATACCCAGTACAGCGTCTGCTGCGGCCCACCACCTCCGGCCAAGAATGTTATGGTGCTTGGAGCAAAAGCATGCAAGACCATGGTGACCGCCTACCCGCCAGACCCAGCTACTGAATGCTGCGGAGCTGACAGTGTCGTGGGCAATAAAATCGTTGGTAAGGACGAATGTAATGCATAACAGTTACAAATCTGTTGGTACACTATCACCTAGCTTTTAATTCAAAAAATTACAAGCTCAGTAATTTTCTTGCCGGCACTTCTCAGTCGAAGTTCCTCTGACAATTTACAAGTTCCACTTTAGGCCTATACGAAATAAACGACTTGACTTTGACATTAGCTTAGTTAGGTGCCTACAATTATTCTGAACTCGACATTTTATTTCTATGGAGCTAATAAAACAATGATTTCTATAGACGTGCAGGTTTCCTTACGATGTTTTTGAAATTACATTCGCAAAACAAAATCTCAGAGGTGCGAGTCAGTCGAGTCAATTCATTATGATTATAGGTGGTACCGCTACCAGAGTAGACCAGTACCCGTGGCTGGCACTCATAGAATACTTCAAAGACGGAGTGGAGAAGCACCTGTGCGGTGGAGCCTTGATCAGCGGTAGATACGTGCTCACTGCCGGTCATTGCGTCGCCGGTGAAGTGCTGAAATTTGGTACCCCGTAAGTATATTTTACATGCCGAACGACTATCTGCTTTGAATTGGATCTGATATTTTTTACGAGCACCACCTTCGCGAGACATACTGAGGGATAAATCATTTTCCTGATTACCAACTGGGAACAATTCTTGTAAGATCGAAAAAATACTACCAATTTGACGTTTTGTTTCTATATGTGTCGAATTATAGATGATATCGATCACGCGTGAATTGGGTCTAAGCGGAGCTTACACTTTTCTACTCAGTTAGCTAACTTTGTTAGAGAGCTATGACGGATCGAGATTCAAATTTAAATTTGGAGATAATACTCAGCATTTGATGTGTACAAAGACCGGAATAACATCGATTCAGTACCTTTACCAGTACCAGACAGTACCTTTTGATATTGTCCATCAGAAACAGGCACACGCAATTAAATACTTTGGTTTCAAAGATGTAGGTATCACAGCGGGTATTATATTAATAACATTATTTACAGCCGTGTCGTCCGTCTAGGCGATTACAACATATCACAGGACGGACCGGACTGCGCTCCGGTTGAGGCTGGCGGTGTCGACTGCACTGAAGACGTGCTGAGGATTCCAATCGATATCACCATACCGCATCCTGATTACAACCCTAATAGTGGACTGAGAAGGAACGATATCGCTTTGATACGTCTTAAGAATTTGGCACCTTTTACTGGTACGTAAGGTTAAAATTTGAAATGACCCCAATAATTCAGAAAGAGCTCTTCATGGCGATTCACAAGTACGTTATTATCAGACCATTAAACAGCAATAAGAATTGTAGTTAATATTCAACATTCAGGAGCGATTTTCACCTTAATGTCTCCATGAATACCGTAAAAAATTGCATGACAACAATCTTTCCGTTTCAGACTTCATCCGTCCCATCTGTCTGCCGCGAAGTGATCTGACGTTAATGCCTCCCATTAACTTTACCATGTACGTAGCCGGTTGGGGGGCAGTGAACACGAAAGAGAGTAGCAGCGCTGTCAAATTGCACGTGGATGTTCCATACGTCGAACCAAAGGTAATCTTTTCACGAGCAATTCGACCACGCTTTTCATTGTCATCAAGTTCAAGGTCACTTGAGTCAATCCTTTCTTACCTAGCCTCTTACCACCACTCGTCTTGCAGCAATATTTCCACTATTACTTTCAGTTTGTGACGGTTAATTCAATACAAAATCTGTCAAAAATTTAGTTACTATTGAAACAATACTACTTTAAGAATCAGTGGTAAGGCACCTGATTAGGAGTTTCAAATTAGGAGGATCTAGGAGAAACGAATACACGACAGGACGATTATCGAGCCTATTGTCACAGTTTTCCAGTATTTTAGACAATCCCTACACATCTCGACAATCTCTATCTTCAGAGATGAGATAATCTTGCTATTTGTATGACGTGGTTTTCTGGCCTATACCATTGGCAATTTCTTAGTTTCCTTTCCTCTTAATACGAGGACGATTGGCGCCACAGTCCACCACGTTGGCCCACTTCGGGTTAGTGAACTTCACACGCCTTGCTATAAACGTGTCGGTTTCACTGTTGAGCAATTGGTAATCATTATTAAAAATGACAATTGCACATGGAAATCCAAGAGCCCGGGATTTTGACTCGTACCCCTTACGTTCAAGGCGAGCGTTCTACCAACAAGGGTACCACTGCTTTTGCTTTATGGTAGACTATGATGATTTCTGACCTATTTCTTTAATTAACAGCAATGTCAAGTGGCCTACACCCAACCTGGCTTAAGGGCTGAGCTGTGGGAGAAGCAAGTATGCGCCGGTGGTGTGAAGGATAAGGACTCCTGCAGGGGTGACTCCGGAGGGCCTCTGATGTTTGAAAACGGAAGAATCTACGAAGCCATAGGCGTGGTCAGCTTCGGCCCAACACCTTGCGGGATGGCGAACACTCCAGGAGTATACACCAAAGTGATCGAGTACAAACAATGGATAATGAGCACAATCACACCTTAGATAGATTCGTGTAAGGTATAATTTAAAGTGATCTGAATCAAGTAGCATTAGAGGGATCGAAATGATGTATGCCAACTTTGTTGTAAGTATCAATTAGTAATTTACTATGAAGACTAGTTTGAGATCAGTGTGCATTTCTAAGTAATTTTCTCTTCATTTATATTATACGTCCATGACTTAACATAATATATTTTATTTCTTTCCGTGTTCATTAAATGTTCTTTAGATATTACAGACCTAACTAAAAAAATACAAACCAATGTTTTTCGACTTTAGAAGATTATACTTGTATACATGTATTATTTTTAATCGCAACAAAAAAAAACAATTATTTGCGCGTATGTTGTATTAAAAGCCGTGAACAAACTGAGGCGTCAAGACGCGTTTTTTTGCCCAAACCAAAACGAACTGTATTGACTATTAGAAAAAACTCATTCTTGAACCAAAGTCATCGACGGCGCAAGCTAATGTTGGTGCGTGGTCCGTGGCTTTTACCACAGAAATTCAATCTCTATGTATATTGACACAGAGATCGTTTTGGTGTTGGCAAATTTCGCAACACGTGTCTTGACATGTGATTATATCAACAGTATGTTTAGGTATAAATTAATTATAATCTTTATTGTTTACTACTTACTAATATTACGCCTTAATTGTGAAGGAGCTGGAATAGCAAATACAACTTTGATGCATTCAAATTACAGTATTCTATCGTTTGTATCAATATTCCAGTTCCTATTACTAAATTATTTACGTCATATCATCGTGATATGGCCTCGTGGCTGGTTTAGATCTGAATAGATGTACCTAAGTAGTTAGGAGATTATTAATATTAAACTGTATTTTTTTTATATTTCTAACGTTTATTTATTACAACTACCATCATACCTGTCGAACTTAGGGCACACAAAATATATGCTAATAACAAAACGAACTGTATTAACTTATAGAAAAAGTACGTTTTCAATTAAATGTTTCGATTTCGCGTGCAAATTCTGATCCGAAAGCGCGCCGCTTCAGCCAAAGAAAAATAATCTTTACGAATGTTGACACAGAGTACATTTACATAAAAGATTTTTTTTAATTGTTTTTTTTTGTTACTTGGCGGCTTAGGGGTGCACAAGTTTTTTCTAAACAACCATATATCGAATTAGTGATAGTGTCGATCATGCGAGAATTACCCTCAGGCCCTGTAGCATGACCGCGTAGACATAAGTATTATCTGTTTCAACTGGCAGATTTGTCGAGAAAATGACGTCACACCGAGCCATGTCCAGTACAAAACGCTCGTAGTAACGTCATTTTCTCGACAAAACTGACAGTTGAAAGAGGTGCAGGGCGTACAACTTCTTGTAGAACTACTGTATTTCACGTAGAAAGACCAAACCGATAAGTTCACTTTTGAAATCTGGTTTTCTAAAGTTGAACTCTTAAATAACGATGTCACCGAGAATACCGGCGAATATTTAAAATATTGCGAATACATATCTTTGTTACGAAACTTTTTAACCTTCAACATTTATAATCGCCGCTGGCTGACATAAAACACATATGTAATGAGGTCGTGACTCGTGACTTTTAATATAAATTACTGGTAAAAACATATTTTTAAAACAAAGCTTTTATTTAATTGCCCTTAGTTTTTGTGTTCTCCTCAGCAAGCCCTTTCATTTGATACCCATACTGTGGTAGTGCAGAAAAAATAACTATTCCACCATCTTGGTTGATCCGCCATATTAGAATTAGAATGACGTCACTTAGCTAAGCATGCATTGTCATCCAAAATAAGTGTGTATACCAAATTTCAGCTCAATCGGTTAAAGATAACTGATTTAAAATTCAGTTGCAAGATTCCACCCGGACATACATACGTTGCAAGCTAATATAAAGCTTGTAAAAATACATCAATATTGATAGACGGAGTCAAAATTAATAATGACGGAAACGTTATATCCTGGCTAAAGCCGGAAACAGAAACCATATTTTTTTATTTATGTAAACCAATAAAGGTACCTACTTATGAAGCGACAATAAACAAAGCAATAATAATAATCCCTAATCCATGGATTTACTTTCTTCATCTTTGTCAGTATCACAGAGTGGTCGTGGTCGTCACTTCAGGCCCTGTAGCATGACCGCGTAGACATAAGTTTTATCTCTTTCAACTGTCAGATTCGTCGAGAAAATGACGTCACACCGAGCCACGTCCAGTACAAAAAGCCCCAAGTGACTTCATTTACTCGAGAAATCTGACAGATGGATGAGATAAGACTTATGTCTACACGGTCACGCTAAGCCTACTAGTTTTTTATTATACTCCCAGAGCATGCAAGGTTTTTCAAATTCTACGGGATATTCCAGACACGAATAGACACGCCGTTAATTTGCATTAATAATTAATATTAAACTCAATGGCATTAATTACAGACATAGGGAAATACGCTAGCAACGTGCTCTGCATACTTTAAACTAATTAACCAAAAAAAAACCCAAAGATTTATTTCCTACACAGGCTCCATTCGGTTTTACCGCCACTAGATCTATATTTTACACCAGCTGAGCCCGTGGCTTTGTCCTCGTGGGATAAAGGAACCCTCATTATTCTTCTGAAGTAAAAGTAGCCTAAGTTACTCCATATAACAGCAGCTATCTGCGAGTGCAAGTCTCGTCAAAATCGATGCAGCCTTTACGGAGATTAACCGGAATAAAAAATAAGGTTTTTTTTTGCTATGAGTACCGTATTTACTTTCATATACACTTAGTACTACTACTACAGCCCTTTTAACGTCCCACTGCTGGGCACGGGCCTCCCCTCAATGCGAGGGGGATTCAGGCCATAGTCCACCACGCTGTGGGCCAGCGTGCGGGTTGGCAGACTTCACACATCTATCGAGAACTAGTCAAGTTCCCTCAGACGTGCAGGTTTCCTCACAATGTTTTCCTTCACCGTTTCATAGCAAGTGATAATCTCGGATGAAAATGAGATTCGCACATGAAACCCAGAGGTGCAAGCTGGGGTTTGAACCTGCACACTTTGATTGCAAGGCGATACACTTAGTAAATAGTTATTTTGATACTACAACTGAACACTTGGATTTTGTTTATTTGTAGAGATTCCGAGGGCTTGATGAGGATAGCATCCAAATTACAAGCAGATTACCAAATTAATTTCTAGTCCGATTCCGGTTTTACAAGACACAAATATTTTGTAAGTAAGTACTACGTTTTGTCTGACGTACCTCTTTAAGATGGCAGAAAAACAAAACAACAATGTTTTATTCAATCAAGGAGATATTATAACTGAGATGGCATTTCGAGCCCGCGCTGCGGTAAATTATTCTGTTTTATCTGACTCCGCCATCTTTGTTTTCCCATATAGTTGCCTACAGGTACATGATTAAACAAAACTGGCGGGAAAATCGCCGCAGAGCTATACGAAGAGTGGAGTCGTTATGGGTACTCTAGATACTCTATGATGCCAATACTCATCTAGTACCAGTTTTGGCCACGCGAACAGGAAAATGGGTGGCGCGGCAGTACAGGTTGGGTCACATCGAGCATTGGTCCCATCGACACCCCTCACCGCCTCACAGTTAAGCCGGCCACCGGACGGAGCGTACGTTTTAAAAACAATACGGAACCCATAATATTAGTGGTTTAGTGTAATATGCTGTGATAATAATTAAATTTTGAAAAAATGAGGTACCTTATTTTGGTTTCGGTTGTATTTGCGAGTTTCGTGTCTATTGTTGTTGGACGTGAGTATATTTTTTTTTTACAATTGTTACCCATTAAAATATTCATAGTAATCAAAATGTACGAGTAATTAAGATAAAAACTCTATCAAGGGCCGGATACGATTACTAAAGTTAAGACATACTTTTATTGGATCCCAGACACTAAGACAACATCGAACATTATAAAAAATTCGTGAAGGCATGACATTTTGATATAAAAAAAGTAACATTGAAATATTCTATTTGGGTAGAACAAAATCCGCCACACATTCCCATCACTGTTACTCCTGTAAGCCAGGATCTACAGCGGTTACGAATGAAGATGCCAAGGTTTGACCTTCGGCGAGTCCCTGGAAAAAGCTAAATTATCTTGGAACCAGCACGAATTTAATCAAAAGAAGGTGTAGGAGAAGTTGCGAAAAATTGAGAGACACAATGTCTCACAGTCTGTCTCACAATGAAGAGTTATACGTTTGATGATTACTGTTCGTTTTATTATAATGCATATCTTATAGGATTTTGCGTCACAAATCAACAAAACATTAGTATAAGGAAAAACATATACTTATTTGTTTTTAACGATTCAAGAATTTATCGGACAAAGTTAATTTTCGCTCAATGAACTCTACCGCGTTGGTGTTTGCAAAAAAAGAACAACGTAAACATTGTGAGCAGAAACACCTTTGACCTTTAGGGGCTTTGAAAGATTTGATTAGATCATTGTTTTATTTACGTTTAATTTGTAAAATTCATACACACCGGGGTGGCCTGAGTCACTTTACTTTTTTGGAAAATGTACTCTGTGTCTATATGCATAAAGATAGTATATCTGTAACAAAAAACAAGCGAGGAAGCGATTACGTGCGCTAGCATCATTTAATAAATGTCATTTAAAAATATGCTTCTTGTCTTAGTTAGTACAGTTCGTTTTGGTACTAGCAAAAAAATTGTTCGGGCGCCGTTTTGACGCTCCGTTCGTTCCTTTTGGATTAATCGTGGTTCAATACGTAAGGAGAAGTAACAGGTTTAAATACAACTGTCCAGCCTCCAATTGATATAACTACATATAAGGAATACGGGGCTTTTGATATCATCCATCTATCTCGCTAATGCAAGCCCTTTGGCGTTCAATAGTCACCGATTGAGCAATCATGCAAATAAGACTTGTAAATAAATATAGCCAGACAACACATACTCATAGCATTTTTTTGAGGTTTGCTATGGAATTCTTCAAGGTTTGTCCCATTTCCAAAATATTATCAGAAATCAACCCCCTTGGGGATGAAATGGCGGGTTGAAGGTCACATAATTGGTTTGGTGGTTTTATTTTTTGGCTGTGAATTTTTACTTTTTTAGGTCTGATAAAAGGTATTTGCAAATTATCAACGATTATAGACACAAAAAGTCGTAAAAAAAATATATATTTTAACAAAACACAAAAACCGACTTCAAAAACCTAGGCGCACTAAAAAGCTACAAATAACCTTACCATTCATTGCATTTGGAGTCGGCGCCAATTCAGGTGTGTATTTGTCTACTCTGTCGTAGATCACCAACACCATCTAATTATCAAAACAAAACGTCAAATTGGTCGTGTTTTCTTGGAACATGTGTCGAATTAGAGTTGATGTTGACCATGCGAAAACTGACCCTTTCCGAAATTTGCCACTAGCGGCAAAGGAACCCGCAACTTCCTGGTTCAGTGAACCGAGCAGCTTACGCTCAAACCACTAGACCTAGCCGTCGTTGTGATGCGTCTCTATTAAGACTGAATGTCGAGAAAATTTCAGCGTACCTCTACGTACCCCTTTCAGGGAATACAGGCGTGATGATGTTACAGAGTCGTGTACAACGCCGAAAGGGGTCCGTTCAACGTGCCGGGGCCTGTTCGATTGCGCTCCACTCGCGGCCATAGTGAACAACCAGCGCAGAACTACAGCCGACCTTGAATTCCTGAAGAAGTCACAGTGCGGATTTGACGGGAACACACCCACTGTGAGTATCATTCCTATAAAATTTATAATTTATAATACTTGGCTTGCCTTGTCTTTATTCATAAAATAAGATTTATTTTGGGGAGTAGGTAACCATCGAGTTTCTTGCCAATTATTCTGCATAGGAAATAACTGCATTTAGAATCCCATCAAAAACATAAATGTAAACCTCTGTTTAGCCAATGATATATGCCTTGGTTGTCCACTTTAACGACAAAAGATGTGAGATCTAAACGGGCGCCAATTTCAGTGGTCAGTCCTAAAATAGCTGATAGATAGCTGATGATAGATAACTCTTTATTGTTCCACCTCTTAGAGAAATACAAACTTTACATATTATACGAAACAAAATGTATGTGTAAAAATTAATATGAAAAAAAACTTTTTAAAAACAAGCTTTTATTTAATTGCCCTTAGTTTTCGTGTTCTCCTCAGCAAGCCCTTTCATTAGATACCCAAACTGTGGTAGTGCAGAAAAAATAACTATTCCGCCATCTTGGATGATCCGCCATATTGGAATTAGAATGAAGTCACATAGCTAAGCTTGCATTGTCATCCAAAATAAGCGTGTACACCAAATTTTAGCTCAATCGGATAAAGATAACTGGTCTAAAATTCAGTTGCAAGATTCCACCCGGACATATTGCAATTTGATATAAAGCTTGTAAAAATGGGCGCCCTTATCACTAAAAGTGATCTCTACCAGGCAACCTTTGGATGGAGAGGAATGATATTCGTTAACTATTCTTCTCCATAAGAAATACATTCCAAAAGAGTGAGGACTCTGTTATTAATTTTTAATACGAATAATTGGTGGCGTGTTTAACCATTCATAAGTACCTCATGATAATTCTGATTCTGCCCGAAAAAGGGCAGAAAGATTTTCTCCTCTACTGAATGTCAATGGTATGGAAACATTTTCACATTAGTATAAGATGCTGTGGTCTGTTTGTGTGCGTGTGCACTCCACCCCATACACGGCAGAAAATAATGTTTAGCGAATTGATCGCATTCCCACCTCCATTCTATCTTCCTCTAAGGTTCTTGAGACCAACATAAACTTTGACTGGTTGTCTGGAAGAAATTGCTGTTTGCGATAAGACCGCCCAATTGTACATAGCTACTGTATTTAGACCTGAGAAAGTTGTACTTTTTTTATTGTTGGGTGTACAATAAAGAGTAATTTACGTATAGCCTCATAACGCATGTCAAGACAAGAGCTTTGTCACGGATTGGCTTGGTCTTTCTCTGTCTTATTTCATACGAGAGAAAGAGATACTATCAACATATTCTGTGACATAAGTCTAGTCTTGGCGCTCTTGCTACAACTACTGGGGTTTTTAATACCGTCATTCAATCTCGGTCGTGGAGGGCACCGTCGTTGATTTTGAACGATTAAACATTCCTTGCACGAAGGTCGAAACTGGATGTACGACAAATTATATCTGACGTAGACCGTTGACCTCCACAATCAGGTAAAACCGATCAGTCTCAATTTTGCCCAGCATTGAATACGGCCCTGACCGAACAGTTCAAATTATAATTGCACGAACCCACAACTACCCGGTGCAGTCAGCCGAGCGACCGACGCTCAAACAGCTACACCATGCTGTATTAATATGATAGTAAATATGAGCTTAATTAGGAAAATAACCACAAATTATAAAACAAAGTCCTCCCGCCGCGTCTGTTTGCCTGTCTATTCGCGATAAACTCAAATGCTACTGCACCGATTTTCATGCTGTTTTCACTAATGGATAGAGCGGTTCCCGAGATAGGTTTTAGTATCTATACATCAATACAAATAAATTAAATTGGAGTGTGTGTTTGTAATATCAAAACTTTTTACCACTTTTTTACCAAATGCGTATGAAAGTATATACGATACCTATAACGAAAACGCAATTTTGAATTTTTTTGTCTGTCTGTCTGTTTGTTTGAGGTAAACTTCTAAACGGCTGAACCGATTTCAATGGGACTTTCACTGACAGATAGCTGACGTTCCAGGGCGTAACTTAGGCTACTTTAATTTTAGAAAAGGCATTAGGGTTCCGCGGGAAAAACATAATACCCATATTTCCGGGTAATCTCCCTAAAGTCCACGCGGGCGAAGTCGCGGGCACAGCTAGTATAATATATATTAGTTGGAGGTGAAAATAATGAGGGTTAGGAATTCCGCGCGGGCGAAGTCGCGGGGATGCAACTAGTACACCATAAAAGGGGGGGTATTTCATTGTTGGCAAAAACACAGGTAAACAATTTATCAAACCAGTTTATCACAAGGAAAATGATTTTAATAAAGCCAATGACGGCTGATGTCGCGAGCGGCATACATAGTGATTGTTATATACAATATATGTATATATCAATATAGCAGCGGCCTCAGTACGCCTGCCAAGATAAGACATTTTCTCACGGATCGTGACGTCATTTTTGTGGCAAAATCGTTACGTCTTATTTGCTAGCATGGCGTAAATATAAAATGGGTTTGACAGTTAAATACAACGTGTTTGACGTATGGATAAGATGTTATATCTTAAGTGCTAGCATGGGTTACCAAAATGTACCATAGAGACACGAATTTGACAGGTCAACGTAAAGAAATTTCTCACGGTCAAAGGCCGGTGATGAGAAAATAATTAGGCTGTAAGACGTACATAAATATAGCATGTTATACACTATTATAACAAATAATACTTATTTTACTCCATCCTTCGCCAATATCAAGCGGACTACATGCAAAATTCTTCCGAAAACGAACACGTAAATTTATTTTCGTGTTCGACAAACAACAACAAAAAAGTGTAGAGACATTTCTATCTGTTTTATTTTCTTCCGAAAATCCCCATAATCCTACTCCACGTGATTTAAAATCCATATTTTACAAAAAATCTGTAGGTTTGAGGTTAGATTTTGTTTGGCATCATACTTTGCGTGCTTTTTGCCGTTTTACAATGTAAAGTTCTTTAAATTGGCAAATAAAAATAGTATAGTGCCCAAGAAATAAATTTTAAGCATAATACCACCGACCAAATGATAATACGTAAAGCTTCCGGCATAATAAAAAAGAATCTATGCCCAAAGATATTTTTAATCTGTGCATAAATAATCTAATATATTCTATGATGTGTATGCAGCATCTTTTTTCTTTGTAAAGCTCCGTCTCGCTCTATTTGTCATTTCAATGAACGAATGAACAAAAGATCGTAAACTGTGAGAAAATTTTAGCAGGCTGTCTAATTTTAAACATCTTGGAAGCCATATTAGCAAATAAGATACGGGAACGCAAGTTGACAAGATGTTTTAGGGACTTGTGAGAAAACATCTTGGCAGGCGTACTGAGGCCGCAGTGGTAGCCTCGCGGGCAAGAACGCCCGCTTTGAACGTAAGGGGTGCAAGTTCAAATCCCAGGCCCGCACCTCTGACATAATTTTCATGTGCGAATCTCATTTTCAATAATGATTACCACTTGCTAAACGGTGTAGGAAAACATCGTGAGGAAACCTGCACGTCTATAGAAAGGCGTGTGAAGTTCACCAACCAGCACTGGGCCAGCGTGGTGGACTATAGCCCAAAAATCTCCCTCGTATTGAGGGAGAATGTGCCCGGTATAATGGCAATAGGCTCGCCCCCTATGACATTGGGACCAAAAATACATCGGCGAAGTGTGGGCGCACTACAGTGCACCTCTGCCTACCCCTTCGGGGAATACAGGCGTGATGATGATGATGTATAATCTATGTATACAAAGAAATACAATTTAAGTGTCTCGTTGTAAAGTCAAAATAACGGCTTTTTACTAGATGCACATAAAAGTACATATCGAGGTGTGAAAGGCTGTTTGACTTAAGTGACACTTTCAGCCGATATTGACTTATACAGAGTGTCCCACGGATATCCGTGGGACACCCTGTGTAAGTCATATATATATATATATATTTTTTTTTCATAATTTCGTATGAAAGAAAGATTAAGTATTGTTAGTAATCTTTAAAAATCATACGGGTCGAATTGAAAATCTCCTCCTATTTGAAGTCGGTTAAAAAAAACCTTTTTTTCTCAGGTTTGCTGTCCACCGGACGACCAGAAGGTAGTGCAACAGAACAAATGCTTCACACCCAACGGCAGTTCGGGCAAATGCGTGGACATATATCAGTGCGAGCACGTCGCCGCTCTACTGAACCCACCCGTTTCACAAGCGAACATCAACACCATCCAAAGTTTACAGTGAGTGCACTTTAAAGCCCAGTTCGGACTAGGCTAGTAATTTAGTAAAGTAGCGTGTAATTTAGTGGCTAAATGTGTGCGAACCACAAAAAAACAGTCGAGTAGTTTAGTGAATGATTTAGTCGAGTCAATCCATTCTACTCTATTTTAATCGGGCGAGTAGCTCCCCCCCACCACGCGTCCATGCCTACTCACCTACTGTGTTCACCGGCTAAACAAGTCCGAACCTGTTAATTTAGTCTAGTAACTAGACTCTAGTTCATTAGTGCCGGCAAAAATGTCGTTCCGCTGGAGCGAAGAGACAACTTTGAAGTTTGTTTCCAAATACTTGGAGCATGAATGCTTATGGAATATTAAGTCCCAACAGTACAAAAATAAAAATATTAAACCATCCGCATACATGGAGTTAGAAAAAACCTAGGTGCACTAAAAAGCTACAAATAACCTTACAATTCATTACATTTGGAGTAGGTGCCAATCAACGTCGGACAAGGCAAATACACACATGAATTGGCACCGACTCCAAATGTAATGAATTGTAAGGTTATTTGTAGCTTTTTAGTGCACCTAGGTTTTTGAAGTCGGTTTTTGTTTTTTGTTAAAAATATTTTTTTTTCACGATTTTTAGTGTCAATAATCGTTGAAAATTTGCAAATATTATCACCTTATAACAGCCCTAAAAAAGTAAAAATTTACAGCCAAAAAAAAGTCACCCCCCCTCACCCCCCTTTCCACCCCTTTGGGGGTGGGTTTCGATCTTTGTTAACAATCCGTATTAAACAAAAAAAGATTTTTCGAAATCGGTTCACTAACGCCGGAGATATGCTGTAGTCCGGATTGGACCCCCATTTCACCCCCTACATATTTTTTCTTTCAAAATTCCTGAAAGACGTGTTTTTTTATTTTGTATGTTAAATATATATACAAAGTTTCAATTTTTGAAATTGTGTGACCTTCAACGTACCAAGAATTCCCTAGCAAACGTCATACTTTTTTTTGAAATGGCTCGAATGACGCCGGAGATATGCGTGATCATACATAAAAAAAAATACGCGTCGAATTGAGAACCTCCTTTTTTTTCCTTCACAATTAATTGAGACCATTTTTTTGGAAAACTAAACGCGTGACCATAATAATATTTTAAAAGTTATTTTCCTCGTACGTTAATCTCGAGACGAGACGTTTTAGACAACTAATAACCATACCTGTGTATAATAACGCTCACAAAAACCTCATTGAACATGAGCTCATTTTGCAGTAATTAAAAACCGGGTCTATAATTTATTATAAATTTTTGCGTATAACTAAGACTATGGCCTCTTGAAAAAGTTTTGCTAGTCCAAATAAATAGTTAATGTGATTATGGCTCATTTTACAACCTATGAGCCTCCCCTCAATGCGAGGGGGACTAAGGCCGTAGTCCACCACGCCGACCAAGTGCGGATTGTCAGACGTAATACGTCTATCGAAGGCTGGTTAAGTTCCCTAGGTCGTGCAGGTTTTTTTTTTGAATTGAGTTTTTTTTTTGTAAATATATTATGGACTAGCTGTGCCCGCGACTTCGCCCGCGTGGACTTTAGGGAGATTACCCGGAAATATGGGTATTATGTTTTTCCCGCGGAACCCTAATGCTTTTTCTAAAATTAAAGTAGCCTAAGTTACGCCTTGGAACGTCAGCTATCTGTCAGTGAAAGTCCCATTGAAATCGGTTCAGCCGTTTAGAAGTTTACCTCAAACAAACAGACAGACAGACAGACAAAAATTAAAATTGCGTTTTTGTTATAGGTATCGTATATACTTTCATACGCATTTGGTAAAAAAGTGTTATTTTGATATTACAAACAGACACTCCAATTTTATTTATTTGTATGTATGTATGTATGTATGTATAGATTTAAGTAAAAAACCCGGCCAAGTGCGATAACTAAAAAATTATGGACTAGCTGTGCCCGCGACTTCGCCCGCGTGGACTTTAGGGAGATTACCCGGAAATATGGGTATTATGTTTTTCCCGCGGAACCCTAATGCTTTTTCTAAAATTAAAGTAGCCTAAGTTACGCCTTGGAACGTCAGCTATCTGTCAGTGAAAGACCCATTGAAATCGGTTCAGCCGTTTAGAAGTTTACCTCAAACAAACAGACAGACAGACAAAAAATTTTAAAATTGCGTTTTCGTTATAGGTATCGTATATACTTTCATACGCATTTGGTAAAAAAGTGTTATTTTGATATTACAAACAGACACTCCAATTTTATTTATTTGTATAGATGTATAGATTTAAGTAAAAACCCGGCCAAGTGCGATAACTATAAAATAAGTTTGTAATCGCAAAAAAACAATGTCTAACAATAAATTTATAGTTTTCGGATTTATTCCTTTACTTGTGCTATAAGACCTTGCTTCTTGCCAAATTTCATGATACTCTACGTCAACGGGAAGTACCCTATAGGTTTTTGATTCCCGTGCAAATGTTTAGGTACGGAACCCTAAAAATCACCTACGTATCCTGTATCCTACGGGAGTAGGCGGAGAATACCGTTTGCTACATGCTTCGATCCTTGCATACCTCTTTCGGTTCATCCACATTCATTCTTCTTATCATGCTCATCCGTCGGTTGAGGCTGCTACAGACTTGAACTTTCTGGGACAGACCTTTAATCTGGTTGTGGAAGGTCCTTCTCGGGCGCCCTCTACCAATCACGTTCGCCTGGTATATTCCTTTCGTTAATCTACTTTTACACAGTAAATAAGTTGTTATTTTGGCATTTTAACACACAGTTTGATATTATTTATGTACTACTACAGTCCTTTATAACGTCCCGCTGCTGGGCACGGGCCTCGCCTCAATGCGAGGGGGATTCAGGCTATAGTCCACCACGCTGGCCCAGTGCGGGTTGGTAGACTTCACTCATCTATCGAGAACTAGTCAAGTTCCCTCAGACGTGCAGGTTTCCTCACGATGTTTTCCTTCACCGTTTGATAGCAAGTGATAATCTCGGATGAAAATGAGATTCGCACATAAACCCAGAGGTGCGAGCCGGGGTTTGAACTTGCACACTTTGATTGTAGGCGTGCGTTCGACCACTCGGCTACCACTGCTTCTACAAATATTTTAATGTTATTTATTTATATAGGTGTAAATATTAAGTTGTTATTTTTGTTTTAGATGCCCGGGACCGACGGAATACAGCGTGTGCTGCGGCCCGCCTCCGGCGCCTGTCATACAAGTAATAGCATAGATAAATATCACCAGACAATACATACTCATCGTATGATCTTCAACCACAGACCAAATAATTGTCTGGTCTGTGTTATCAACTTAGCAAAGCTTGTACTACGGGCACCATGCGATGGACTGAGGGCGATCCCAGTTATATTTATTTATTTTATAAAAAATATGTAATACATTTAAAAACCGACGTAGCTCTAACGCTCTCCCTCGCACCACCAAATTGCGGAATGAACTTCCTGCAGCGGTGTTCCCGGACCGATGCGACAAAGGTATCTTCAAGAAACGAGCATACTCATTCCTTAAAGGCCGGCAACGCACTTGCGATGCCCCTGGTGTTGCAGGTGTCCATGGGCGGGGTTGATCACTTACCATCAGGTGAATCGTCTACTCGTTTGTCTCCCTATCTCATAAAAAAAAAAGATAAACTGGACAGAGATACAAACCTAACTTTGCCGTTGGTACACTGGTGCCCCCATATAAACTAACTCCAAAAAATAGGTTTGTATTCGCAAGAAGCATTTTCTAACAATAAATTTACAGTATTTGAATTTTTTCCTTTACTTGTGCTATAAGACCTTGCTTTTTGCCAAATTTCATGATTCTAGATCAACGGGAAGTACAAAGGATTTTGATTTCCTTGCAACATAAACCGCCGTATCTTTTGATTGCGTTAACTTAAAAGATTGATTTAAAACACCAAGGGAACGCAGACATAAGTTTATTTTATAAATTTCAACTTAACGCATTTATGAGAAAAGGGGTCTTGACAGACAACGGACGGACGGACGGACGACGAACAGACGGACGGACAACAAAGTGATCCTATAAGGGTTCCTTTTTACCTTTTCAGGTACGGAACCCTAGGAAATTTAGGATACAATATTCGTCTTGTAAAGAGTAACCATAGAGTTTCTTGCCCATTGGTAGAGGTCTAGATTATTATTTTTCTTTATTAACGATTCGTAAGTACCTGTATTGGTTAACGTGAAAAGAAATCTGATTCTAACACCACCTTTAAGATATAATATTTCAAGGAACCTGATATTTGCAGAACAACGCTCAGGACAGCTGCGCCACATCCAACGGCGACAGTGGGAGGTGCATCGACATATACCAGTGCGCGCACATTGCGGTCCTCTTAGACCCGCCCGTATCACAACGGAGCATTGATACCATCCAAAACGCGCGGTTAGTTGAAAACCGTAATCAAGTTCCACGTGTGATTTCGGCCCACTTTTTTAACAAAGACATACCGTTAACATATTGCTGGACACAGGAAAAGGAGACCTTCGAAAAAGAGTGTCTTTCTCGGCATACCATTTTCACATTTATCATCACCTGCAGAGTAGTGTTTTTGCCATGACTTGACCTCTGTCAGGGGTTGTGCCGCAAAAAACTCGCTGATTCACTATCTTATTTCATAGAAGAAAGAGTCATAATCGATATATCCCGTGACTTAAATCAAGACTTGGGGCAAACGCTAGCCGTGCAGATGTGTCACCAGCGATGAATTTATCGTTAGAAACATCATCCCGATATCTTGTTTTAAGAATTGAATAGAATGATGATATTTAATAGAATAAGATGCGGAATGGCTCCACCTGCGGTTAGCGGGTATTTCAGCCAGTGTCAAGTAATTAATAGCAAAGGCAAATTCAATAAATACACATCTATACAAATAAATAAAATTGAAGTGTCTGTTTGTAATATCAAAATAGCACCTTTTACGAATTGCATATGAAAGTATACACGATACCTATAACGAAAATGCAATTTAAAATTTTTTGTCTGTCTGTCTGTTTGTTTGAGGTAAACTTCAAAACGGCTGAACAGATTTCGACGGGACTTTCACTAGAAGATAGCTAATATTCCAAGGCGTAACTTAGGCTACTTTATTTTTTGAAAAAGCATTAGGGTTCCGCGGAATGAACATAAAACCCATTTTTCTGGGTGATCCCCCAAACGGCTTAACCGATTTCGACAGGACTTTCACTGATAGATGGCTGATGTTACAAGGAGTAACTTAGAGTACTATATTTTTTTGTTTAAACATTAGGGTTCCGCGGAAAGAACATAAATCCCATTTATTCTTCCAAACGGATGTATTTTGACGATTCTTTCACTGGCCGATAGCTAATGTTGAAAGGAGTTAGTTAGGGTACTTTCATTTTCAATAAAAGCATTACCATTCCGCGGGAAGAATATAAATCCCATTTATTCCAAGTGTTCTCTAAAACGGCTGTACCTATTTTGACGAGACTTTCACTGGCAGACAGCTAATATAACAAGGTATAACTAGGCGTACTATCATTTTAAAAAAGCATTACGTTTCTGCGGGAATAACATAACTACCATTTATTCTGAGTGATTTTCCAAACAGCTGTAGGTATCTATTTTAACGAAACTTTCACTGGAAGATAGCTGATGTTACAAGGAGTAACTGAGTGTATTTTCATTTTTTAAAAGAGCATTAGAGTTCCGCGGAAAGATCATAACTTCCATTTATTTCGAGTGATCTCCCAAACGGCTAAACCTATGTCGACGGGACTTTCACTGGCAGATAGCCAATGTTACAGGGTGTAACTAGGCATACTATCATTTTTTTAAAAGCATTACAACCCCGCGGGAGAACATAAATTCCATTTATTCCAAGTGTTATCTAAAACGGCTGTACCTATGTTGACGAGACTTTCACTGGCAGATAGGCAATGTTACAAGGAGTTACTTAGGGTACTTTTATTTTTTACGCGGCCGAAGTTGCGGGCACAGCTAGTTATAAATAAAAATGGATGATGACAGTGATAAAGATGGCGGATGAATCCATGGCAAAAGTTAGTTCTCCAATGTAACGACATTGACAGCAAAAGTGAATTTTGACGCGTGGGTACGTTGCTTTTACCCCAGAATTCAATCTTTATGTATATTGACACACAGTTCGTTGTGGTATAGGCTAAAATTTTGTGCAGTGTGCTTAAAAATCTACAAAGACCTTGATACGTTTGTTTTATTCTCAGGTGTCAGGGTCCTACGCCATACAGCGTTTGCTGCGGTCCACCGCCTATCACCAAGTTGAGTGCAAAGGGCCCCAGAAAATGCAAAGACACAGTCACCGCTTTCCCACCAGACCCGTCGAGCGAATGCTGCGGCGTGGACAGTATATCCGGCAATAAAATCGTAGGTAAGAAAAACAAGGCGATCAACATCTGTACCAAGTTCTTTGGAAATCTTTAGAACTATGGCCAATTTTCAACACAGCTGACTTAGGAACATTTTATCCAATATTTTTACAGCTGTAAAAAGGCCTACCACATGCATTAGTTTGGCCCAAAACTCTCTCATACTAAGGGGCAAAGTGCCCGATATAATGGCAATAGGGTCATCCCCTATTAAATTGGGACCAAAATACATCGATGAAGAGTGTGTGCGATGCAGTGCACCTCTGCCTACTGACGACGTAACGATTTTGGAACACTAGATGAGACTTCATATACTACTACTATTCCAGGCGGTAAAGACACCAGAATTGATCAGTACCCTTGGCTTGCACTGATCAACTACTACAAGAACAACGTGGAAGTGCCAAAGCTTCTGTGCGGGGGGGCCCTCATCAGCGGTCGATACGTGCTCACTGCCGCACATTGCCTTGTTTCATCATCACGTGGATCACCGTGAGTATACCTACACGCTTATAAGTAAAATACTAGCTTCTACTAGTCTTGGATTAGTCAATATCGTTATAAATTATAACCTTTATGTTATTCTGATGTACGTATAAACAATAATGCTGTTAAATCTCATAAAAAAAAATAAGCTAAAAGAGTAACAGTACCCATTCATTTTCACAAACTTTAACATTGATGATATTAGTATGATAAGATACTAAGCAATTGATAGCTACTTACGCTGAAAACGAGCGTAGTAATATCAAAATCGATCCACATTGAACCTGACATAACATTAGCGTTAGATCTTTTGATAGACATCAAGTATATTACGGTTTCAGGCGTATGGTAACTCTGGGCGAGTACGACACGTCAAACGAAGGTCCAGACTGCATAGCAGTCGAGGCCAGAGGCAGAGATTGCACGGAACCAGTAATGAAGATACCAATTGAGAGCTCCATTATGCATAAAGAATACAACCCACAGAAAGCGCAGAGGAATGACATCGCCTTGATCCGACTAAGAAGGACGGCACCTTTCACTGGTATGCAATCTTATAATATGCAACCTTATGTACATTTAACAACAAATTACTGGAAACTAAGTAGATTTTGAAAATAAGAAGGTCGGAGTGACGAAGAATCGAAGGTGACGAGTCGTAAACTTTTCCATTCCAGATTTCATTCGACCCATATGTCTGCCTCAAACTGATCAGACGCTGAATCCTCCGTCCGAATTTCTACTATACGCCGCTGGATGGGGGGCAGTCAACCCAAGACAGTCCGCCAGCGCCGTGAAACAG
Organism: Ptilodon capucinus; assembly: GCA_914767695.1. NCBI lineage: Eukaryota > Metazoa > Arthropoda > Insecta > Lepidoptera > Notodontidae > Ptilodon > Ptilodon capucinus. The sequence continues at coordinate 1,812,913 of OU611830.1, read as the reverse complement.
CACGTATCATTGCCGTTTATAAGCCTGGAGGTAGTAATTGAATTTCATCCTTTACGTTGCAGTATTTAGATTTTATTTTGCTCGTATGAAGTGTCGAAGTCCTCCGCTAAGTCTAAATATAACCTATTGTTTCTCAACTCCAACCAAATTTTGCGGGTATCAAGACAATTTTAATCATCTTAATCGAGTGGTCTTCATTGGAAACCGCCGTAGATCCTGGTTTACAAGAGCAATCGGGTGTAATATAACCAATCCAGTTATTGAACGCCACCAGTGCTTCCATTTTAGAGCTTCCATTTGAGAGACAGAGTTAGTTTGCGATAGTTTATAAACTGGTAGAATAAGCTGGAAGTTTTTATGGATAATCAAAATGCCAGTAGTCATCAGAATAATATTGGCACGATTGCTCTCTCAGCCTTATGCTTAGTAAAAGATAAACTGGAATGAATGAATTTTGGAAAGCAAAAATACAGAAGATAAAATGATAGTAATGTTATCTGTTTTGCAGCAATGCCAGGTGAAGTACACTCCACGTGGTCAAGCGCCGTCTTTGTGGGGCAAGCAGATGTGCGCCGGGGGTGTGAAAGACCAGGACACCTGCAGCGGTGACTCGGGGGGTCCGCTCATGTACGAAAACGGGAGGATCTTTGAAGCTATTGGCGTAGTCAGCTTCGGCCCGAAGGCGTGTGGCTCGGAAAACATTCCAGCTGTATACACCAAAGTCTTCGAGTACAGAGATTGGATAATGAGTAACATAAGAGCTTAATACTGTTAGAATAACGAATTATATTTAGACCGATCTAATATTATTGTCAGTACAAAAGGTTTTTTCCTAACATTGCTTTCATTACCCTCTGTCGATTTGTGACTTGTTCTCTTAAACAGACAATAGTGTATTATTTGTAACTGTTATAATTCTCATCAAGTTAAGCATGTTCTTTTGAGAAATAAACGATCTTTGAACATAAGGTTGAGAGCCCAGTTATGATCGAGTTACAATGGCTTTGTAGAACACATTGGCGCCGTAAAAACGGCGTTACAGGTGGCATATAAACGGATTAGAATTGCTATCAATTTGGTACCAAGTAGATAGATTCTAAGCCTTTTGACATTTGAAATGAGACATACCATTCGAAAGAAATGCAATGAGGTTTTTTATTATTTGTAATTTAATTTTACGTTAATTAACTTGCACAAACCATATCATATGCTTTATGTGGACACAATTGGGTACCTACTGATAGGCACAACAAATGTAGTCATTACACCTTTCTTGGGTATTAAAATAAGATAATTTTACAATATTTAGCATAGATAGCATAAAAAAACAAAATATTGTAAGCGATATACAGGATGTAGGTGTATTAGAACTCCGAAATAATACTTTGGGTACATATACGCTAGATCATATGTGGATGCTTAGTGAAGGCAGTTTATACCTAACCATCATAGTTTCTGAGTTTAGACCTTTGAATATTTGTCACAAGTATCATGTTCTGGCCTTTGGGTACATCCATAACCCTATTCGGCAGTGTAAACTACACTTATGTGAGGCGACTACCAATATTAACAAAAAAGTACAGGTAAGTTTCACATAGGACTCGAGCTATTACGAGTTATAGAAATAGATGACGAAAAAAAAGTTGGAAAACCGTGGTCGAATTTCAATCAAATTTTTATACCATTCAGTTGTATACCCGATACTGATGCAAACGTCAAAGTATTATTTCGGCCTTCTGAAACACCCTGTATACCTTCACACATTCAAATTACAAAGTCAAAGCCAAGTAATTAATTTGCGCATACAGGTTATTCTAAAGTGACATAGGTAACAGTATGGTTAGCGTATGGCATATTCTACCTTACGGTATGCAAATATTAAACATAAGTAGGTATACAAAATAAAAATGAACCGGCCAAGTGCGAGCTGGACTCGCGCACCGAGGCTTCCGTACCTAAACTGTGAAAGCACCGAGCATTACTCTAACGAAAAGATAAACTGGATAGAGAGACAAACTTAACTTTGCCGTACAAAGTATGTAACTACAGAATAAGTTTGTAATCGCAAAAAAACTCTTTCTCACAATACTTTTAGAATTGTTTGCTGTTTGCACCAGTAATGGTGCTATAAATCAAAATCTTTTGTTTTTTATTCGTGTAGGCCAAAAAGCACTTACAAATAATCAGATCCTACCACCACCGGTTCGGAATGTTGCTTCCGCTGAGAAGAGCCGGTAAAAGAACTCAATGGTTACTCTTTTTAAAATGATAAGTAGTAAGATACATTCTCAGGAGCAGCAACGCCATGAGAGCAGACAGCACCTTTGCCACAATACTAGATAAGATAAGGCCATGCTTCTTGCCAAATTTTATGATTGTAGGTCAACTGGAAGTACCCTAGGTATAGGTTTGATGATTTGGTATTGTTATCCAGAGATCTGTATACACATATGACAACGGTGCGGTGTCATTCCCAACAGTTCAATGCTGCAACATTGTATGATATTTATACAGCTGTATTTTGATTTTTTTTTAAATTTTTGTTTTTCCAAAAAAATGCATTATATATTGTGAAAAAATTCTGATGTTTCTATTATTCTCACACCCATAAAATTATTTTTATCTGAGATTTTTACAATAACTGATAATAAATGAATTAATAGTAAAAAAAAACTTTTTAAAAACAAGCTTTTATTTAATTGCCCTTGGTTTTCATGTTCTCCTCAGCAAGCTCTTTCATTTGATACCCATACTGTGGTAGTGCAGAAAAAATAACTATTCCGCCATCTTGGATGATCCGCCATATTGGAATTAGAATGACGTCACATAGCTAAGTATGCATTGTCATCCAAAATAAGCGTGTATACCAAATTTCAGCTCAATCGGTTAAAGACTGATTTAAAATTCAGTTGCAAGATTCCACCCGGACATACATTGCAAGTTAATATAAAGCTTGTAATAATAATAAAGATTTTGTAAATTGTAACAAATTCCTTATTTCAAGCTTTTTTACGCTGCTCGAAGCATTCTAGCAATGTGCAGCGTCTGATAACTGAAGACTAAATGAACTGTATTAACTCAGAGAGAATGTTCATTCTTCAACGAAACGACACTGACAGCGCAAGCAAATTTAGACGCGCGGGAGCGTGGGTTTTAAGCATAGAAATTCGATCTATAGCCACATTTATACAGAGGACATTTAAAAAAAACCGGCCAAGTGCGAGTCGGACTCGCACACGGAGGGTTCCGTACCATTATCTATAAAAACGGCAAAAAAATCACGTCTGTTGTATGGGAGCCCCCTTAAATATTCAGTATATTCTATTTTTTAGTATTTGTTGTTGTAGCGGCAACAGAAATACATCATCTGTGAAAATTTCAACTCTCTAGCTATCACGGTTCATGAGATACAGCCTAGTGACAGACGGACGGACGGACGGACGGACGGACGGACAGCGAAGTCTCAGTAATAGGGTTCCCGTTTTACCCTTTGGGTACGGAACCCTAAAAATAGTCTGTAAATTGGCTTATCATTAAACACTCCAAAATATATGCTTGACATTATGCGATCGCGTTTTTCTAGTGGAACGAATAAAGAATAGGCTCAAAGCGCCTCGTACTCTGAGGCTTTTGGATACGCGCGTCTATTTTTTGCCAAAACTAAAACGCACTGTATTTGACTTACAGATAAAGGTCATTATGTCCTAAGTGAATTATGTCGCGTGCGTGCGTGGCTTTTACTAAAGAAATTCAATCCTTATGTATACAGGGTATATCAGAAGTCCGAAATAATACTTTGATGTTTGCATCTGTATTGGGTATACAACTGAATGGTATAAAAATTTGACCGCAATTCGACCATGTTTTTAACTTTTTTTTCTTCGTCAATTTCTATAACTCGTATATATCTGGGTGTGACGTCCTTTTTTTCGAAAAATCTGACTGCTGAAAGAGATAAAACTTATGTCTGCGCGGTCATGCTAAGCCCGCTGATGTGTGTAATAAGTAGGATTAGCTGACCCCGCGATTTCGAACGCACAGAATTTAGGAATATTTTTCCCAAAATTAAAGTCGCCTACGTTACTCCTTGCAACACCAGCTATCTGCCAGTAAAAGTCTTGTCAAAATTGGTTCAGTCATTTGTGAGTTTACACGGAACGAACAGGCAGACAAATTAAAATTAAAAATTGTATTTTCTTTATAGGTTATATATTTGGTAACACCTTTTTATTTGATATTACAAACAGACACTTCAATTTTATTTATTTGTATATAGTATAAACATAATAATAAGACGTGCATATTATGAGAGGGGTATATCTTGCGTCGCCTGCATATTCCGTTCATAACTGGTTTATATAAAGAACATAGATGTTTACTCCTGTTGTTCACAGGTCGACCCGACTCTGACCAAGCCGGTCGTGTGAAAACGTCTCCATTTCGGGCGGTTGGGTATAAATAGTGGCATGCTGTGATATTTAATTGGTTTAACGAGTTTAGCTAAAACTCTGCCTTATCTAGATATAAAAATGCAGTATTTAATTATCGCATCAATCGTATTTATTAGTAACGTGTGCATTATCAAAGGACGTAAGTAGATATATTCATTTACTTAATTAGATTTTAATACTTGCTGTACGGCGAATGCAAACATCGTGAGGAAACATCCACCTTTATAGTAATGCGTGTGAAGTTCACCAACCCGCACTGGGCCAGGGTGGTGGACGCGAGGGATTTTATGGATGGCCCATAAAATCCCTCGCGTTGAGGGGGAATGTACCTGGCTATAGGCTTGCCTCCTGTTACATTGGGACCAAAATACATCGGCGAAGGGTGGATGTACTACAGTGCACCCATTTCTATCCCCTTGGGGAATATAGACGTGTTGATAATAATTTTGCGACCAAAATTAATAGTTATTTTATTTAGTTATGGTGGGGTTACAATTTTTTTTTTTCAGAACATAAAGTGCCTTGAAATAAAACTTATTTAGTGCCTTGTTATTTTTTAAGTGAATAATATATCTCAATATTCTGTGAATATATCAAGCGTCTAGCTGTTGCCGTTATCGATATCGACCAAAAAAAAACACGTTTGTTGTATGGGAGCCCCCTTAAATATTTATTTTATACTTTTTTTTTTAGTATTTGTTGTTATAGCGGCAACATAAATACATCATCTGTGAAGATTTCAACTGTCTAACTGTCACGGTTAATGTGATACAGCCTGGTGACAGACGGACGGACAGCGGAGTCTTAGTAATAGGGACCCGTTTTACCCTTTGGGTACGGAACCTTATTTCCAAATTTTACCTTGTTTAAGTAGTGTTACTGTAGGCTTCGCGTGACCGTGAAGACATAAGTTTTATCTCTTTCAACTGTCAGATTCGTCGAGAGAATGACGTCACACCGAGCCATGTCCAGTACAAAAAGCTCGAAGCGACGTAATTTTCTCGACAAATCTGACAGTTGAAAGAGATGAAACTTATATCTACATGGTCATGCTAAGGCTGGTATCTCGAGCAGTCCATCGTACGCACGCATAAGCACAAGCTTTGGTTTAGCTTGGGATCACACGATGAGTAGGTGTTTTCTGACATTTTATAGTATTTATTTCCTCAGAATTAAAGTGCATAACACCAGATGGAGTCTCTGGATCGTGCAAATCTGTATATGAGTGCGAATCTCTGCTGGCTATAGTGAAAAATAGTAACAAATCGTCTGCGCAGATCGACTTCCTCAAGAAATCACAATGCGGATTCCAAGGAAACACGCCCGAAGTAAGTGAACGATTTTCTTACACTCCTCCCGCAAACTGGGGCTTTAAAACTGTTTGACAATACCACGCCCAAAGCAAGTGAACGATTTTCTTACACTCCTCCCGCAAACCAGGGCTTTAAAACTGTTTGACTATAACACGCCCGAAGTAAGTGAACGATTTTCTTACACTCCTCCCGCAAACCGGGGCTTTAAAACTGTTTGACAATACCAAAACGAACTGGTGCCTTACCATCACCTTTTAGAGTATTGTTGTTTCAGAAGTAACTGTCAATTTTTGACTCATTAACCGACTTACAAAAGGAGGAGGTTCTCAATTCGATTGGTATATATATTTATGTATGTACACCGATTACTCTGCGATTTGTGATTCGATTTACGTGATTTTTCTTTTGTTTGATGCGAAATAGTTGCCATTTGGTCCCATTTACAAAATATTATCAGAAATGAACCCCCTTGGGAGTGAAATGGGAGGTTGAAGGTTGCACAATTTAAAATTTTTTTTTTGATCGACTTGTAACTTTGTATATATATATATTATACATACAAAATAAAGAAACACGTCTTTAAGGAATTTTGTAAAAAAAATATTGGTGGTGAAATGGGGGTGAAATCCGGACTACAGCATATCTCCGGCGTTAATGAACCGATTTCGAAGAAACTTTTTTTGTTTTATACAGATTGTTAACATAAATCTAAGCCCACACCCGAAGAGGTGAAGATTATTGACACTAAAAAGCGTGAAAAAAAATACACAAAACAAAAACCGACTTCAAAAACCTGGGTCCACTAAAAAGCTAAAAATAACCTCATAATTCATTACATTTGGAGTCGGTGCCAATTCATGTGTGTATTTGCCTAGGCTGACGTAAATGCGAGTAGATGAAAAAAAATTGCCGCAGGGCAGAGTCAATGGGACCGTTTATTTTATTTTTTATTCATGGCCTCTTTGCATTGAGTCAGGCCCAATATCTCGATGTTTTGTACTTAGTTAACTGTCAAAAACTGAAACATTGCTGCAAGACAGGTGGTGGTAAGGGTAAGGCAGTATTGACTAATAGAAAAAGTTAATTTTACATCGAAAAGAAAAGACATTAACAAGCAAACCTTTGTAAATTGATCACAAATATCATAAGGAAAATGGACTAAAAACAAAAATGAATCATCTGTACAAATAAATAGAATGGAATTGTCTGTTTGTAATATCAAAATAACAGTTTTTTACTAAATGCATATAGAAGTATATACACAACCTAAAACGACATCGCAATTCTAAAAAATACATTTTTGTCAATCAACTCCCAAACGGCTTGACCGATGTTGACGGGACTTTCACTGGCAGATAGCTGATGTTGCAAGGAGTAACTAAGGTGTTTTTTTCAATTTCCCTACACCCCAAGAGAGCGAAGTCACAGGCGCGTTAGTTAATAATCAACGTGTTGTCCCACATCCCAAACTAAGAAATTCTAGCACTGTTGGTTATATACACTTCCTCAGGTATGCTGCCCATTGGATAGTCCAGCCAGTGAAGCTGCATCGGAGGGAGCCTGCAGCACACCAGACGGAGGCACCGGCAAATGCATCGACGTAACTCAATGCGAACACATCGTCGATATGTTGAAACAACCGAATGTTACGCCGGAGAAAATAGCTTCCCTTCTAAATTCAAGGTAAGGAAGAATTTTGTTTTTTTTACAGCTTTAAGGGACTACAGACCTGTAGGCTAATTCTCGTATTTACAAATAGTCCAAACATCGCCGCAGTTCCGAACCCGCTCTATCGTAGATCTATCCAAAATTGGTATTCTCGTAATATCAAAACAATGTCTTTTGCATTAAATATCGTGATGTTCGTCGAAAAAATTAAATAAATTACACTTAAAATCATTAAAATAAATATAAAATATAAATAGAAATTCAAAAAGCACTATTTGTCATGATTAAGCAGAAAGATGCTAAATGGATGCTAAATTGATTCTCGTTTAATGTATAAATTAGATTTAAGTGTAGGCCTAGTTGGTAAAACGCTCGCCTCGAACGTATAGTTGCAAGTTCAAACCCCGGGCCCGCACTTATTTTATTTTTATTTCTTTATTTAGTTTTTTTTAATAATTTTCCTTAAAAAAACATTATTTTTATTTTTATTTATTTGTCACCTCTACTAATAGATGTCCTTTAAGAGTTTGTTTGCATAAAATAATAATAGATGGCGGTATAGTTCGTAACATATTTTAATTTAAGTTTTAAAATTTTCCTAACGTATTTTAGGACTCGGAGCTCTTTTTAGGCTCCGAGTATTCGAAATCGTAAAAACAGCTTAAGTTGGAGCACATTAATTATATTTTTCACGAGAACAATACATGTAATCGCCACAAATAACGTACGAGTGTTCAACGGCATTTTGATTGCAAAATTTGACAGATTCCCGCTAGAAAGTAATTTTGTTGAGCTATGAGAATACCATCATGTCAACGTGGTGGAACGATTAGAAGACGATCAACGTTTTTGCGAACAAATTCAACGACACTTCGACGAAAGTACTAAAAAATCGGTGCCGTTCAAGCTCGATAGACGGATGAGAATACCAAAAGGGCTTGAACGACTAATTCGCTACGATATCGCTACGATTTTTATTACGAGAATCAGGGCACTGGGTATTTGATACTAGCGGATTTTTATGAGATAGGGAGGCAAACGAGCAGACGTTTCACCTGATGGTAAGTGATCAACGCCGCCCATGGACATCTGCAACACCAGGGGCATCGGGCCTTTAAGGAATGAGTAGGCTCGTTTCTTGAAGATACCTTTGTCGCATCGGTCCGGGAACACCGCTGTAGGAAGTTCATTCCACAGTTTGGTGTGTACCCGACATGTGCTACTACGATTAATGGCCCGAATGCTCCTAGTGCATTGTTTTAGTTAAAACCATATTCGCATTATTGCCTTTCTGATGAGACCAGTTTGGGGCATATCGATTGGATGGTTTCAATATCGGACATAGGTAATAACAGTGTGTTTTATATAATACGGATGAAAATAAACTCGATACCTCCACGCGACCTTGATAAAAAGGGTCATCAAAGACAGACAAACAAACAAGTGATCCTATAAGCGTTCATTTTTGACGCATGAAACCCAAAAAAACCGTATGACGTTAACTTTTTAAGACCTCATTGTTGGCTCAACAGCGATAATAACAGAGTAATCTAATGTAGTACCATTAACAGGCTACTACTACTACTACAGCCCTTTTAACGTCCCACTGCTGGGCACGGGCCTCCCCTCAATGTGAGGAGGATTCAGGCCATAGTCCACCACGCTGGCCCAGTGAGGGTTGGCAGACTTCACACATCTATCGAGAACTAGACAAGTTCCCTCAGAGGTGCTGGTTTCCTTCACCGTTTCATAGCAAGTGATAATCTCGGATGAAAATGAGATTCGCACATAAATTCCAGAGGTGCTAGCTGGGGGTTGAACCTGCACACTTTGATTTGCAAAGCGTGCGTTCGACCACTCGGCTACCACTGCTACGCCTACAAAGGCTACTGAGGCTACAAATTTGACAGAAGGCCGTGCACAAAACTCCACCAATTTAAAGTCTTCGTTCATCTGAGGTCGTAATGTCAACAAAAAAAAAAACAAATTTAAGAAGAAAAAACAAACAGGGCAGTAACTTTTGTTCGGTATATAATATTCAGAATAGCTACTTGGGGAAATCCTCTTTGCAGTGCTAAATGACGTAACTTGCATAGCATTTAAATATACAGGACAATTATAATAAACAAGGAACCAGTTGACGTTATAACTGGTTTAGTCCACTAAATGGGGTTTTTTCTAATTGAATGTGCTTGGTTTCTACCAAAATAGTAATTTATTACAAGTAAAATATCAATCGGTAACTTAAATAGTAACACACAAGGGGCATTTCACGTGAAACGGACGTAAAAAAAGGGAGGTTCTGAAATTTGTTCATATTGGGCATGTTTGTATTTCTAGGGGATTATTTCTTGCATTAAGAACTTGTTGTTGTTATTAAGGTAAAATAAAAAAGTATATTATTTTTTGCTTTTTTATATTTTCGGCGGTAAAATTTTTTGTTAAAAAGTTTTTTAATGTTATTTTCATATTGAATTTATTTATAAAAAATAAATAATTTTAGTGTTTTGTATGGAAAATTAACTGTTCTTTTTAATTTTTAAATAAGATTCCAAATTAGAAAATTTTTTTAGTGTTAAATAAGGAAGTGAATATTTTAAATTTTTTTTTTATTAACTTCGACCAATTTTGGTTAAAATTTTTTTATCTCAAAATAAAGCTTAACAATCATAAATTATGACACAAAAATGGCAGACTGTGATCTCGATTAGTTTAGGAGATACATCAATTAGAGTACGGACAAATCGCTCTGAGCACGCGGTCTTGTCGCTTGTTAAAGTCGGTTGGTGATGTATAAACATATTAAAACGTTTGGTTCGTTTCAATAATATTGATTAAATATCATAGACCTATTTGTGTCAAAATAAGGTACTTAGATTTAATATACAGGGTGTTTCAGAAGTCAGAAATAATACTTTGCCGTTTGAATCAGTATCGGATATACAACAGCATGGTATAAAAATTAGATCGAAATTCGACCATGTTTTTCCAACTTTTTTTTCGTCGTCAATTTCTATAACTCGTAATGTCTCGAGTCGTATGTAAAATTTGCATGTTCTGTTTTGTGAATATCGGTAGTCACCCGTTATAAGTGTAGTTTACACTGCTGAATAGGGTTATGGATGTACCCAAAGGCCAGAACATGATACCTATGACAAATATTCAAAGGTCCATAACTCAGAAACTATGATAGTTAGGTATAAACTATATTCACTTATCATCCACATATAAGCTACCGTTTAGGTACCCTAAGTATTATTTCGGACTTCTGATACACCCTGTATAATGGGTTATTTTGCAGAAAAATATGCCCAGAAAGAAATATTAAAGTAAATTTTATTAATTTTATTCACTTATCATGACTTCCTACGGTGCTTTAGTTCATTTAATTTATCAGCTCACCGAATCAGTACCAATTTTCAGCTAAACTTTTAGTTAAGAAAAAAAGTTTAGATTTATTTTATTATACTAGAATTATTTTTTTTTTTTCAGCTAAACTTTCGGTATGTGACTTATTCCATTAACTTTCGGTGACCGATCACCGTAGGAAGTCATGATGAAGTGAACAAAATTGATAAAACTTACTTACTACAAACACGCCCAATGTGAACAAATTTCAGAACCTCACTTTATTTTTTACGTCCGCTTCACGTGAAATGCCCTACCATCATCATCATAATCCCCGCTGGTTTTCCAAAATGGGTAGGCAGAGGTGACCTACATTGTACCCATACTTCATCGATGTATTTTGGTTATAGAGGGCAAGCCTATTGCCATTAAACGGAACTCTGAAAACAAACGATTCGAGATTAGATCCTCCTCCTTTTCTGTCTGTTACAAATGACAGCCAGTTCACCAGCAATATATATTAAAAAATAATACATTCTCCATCCAGATGTTCAGGTCCAGCCGAATACAGCGTGTGCTGTGCCCAAAATCCTACCACGACGATGAGTGTACAGAACCGTGGTGGTTGCGAGACATTAATATCGGCTTTTCCACCGGACCCCGCAACCAGATGCTGCGGCATTGACAGCCAAACGCAGAGTAAGCTCGCAAGCGTAGGTAAGAGCGGAGATTTCAAATACTTGTCCACAGGTGCTCTGTACCATAGACTACTGTAATCTGTAGTATAGTCTCATTTGTCCGCTGCCGAGGGGCATGCCACCAAAAAACTGCTTGAATTACCGGCAGAGCCGCAGTGCTTCCCGCAAATATATGCCGCCAGGGTATGTCGGCGTCAGTTCGCTTCCGGCATTCGAGTTGACGGTTTCGGTGTCCATCATTAATAACTAAAAACACATTCAACTAGCGTTCTATCATAAATGAAAATCATACCGTGCAGTTTTGTGACCGTTTGTGCGGCAAGTGCCGGCGGCATAACCCACGCGGCCTGTGCCACCGGCATATGATCAGGCATAAGGAACCAACGATATATTCCAGGTGGAACCGCGTCAGGAATAGACCAGTATCCATGGTTAGCTCTCATCGACTATCATCAGAATGGTATCGAAAGACATATGTGCGGTGGAGTATTGATCAGTGGTAAATACGTTCTCACTGCCGCCCATTGCGTCGTCGGAGACATTCTCAAATTTGGCTCACCGTGAGTATTTCAAGTTATACTATTCCATTTGGATAATCACCAGTAAATATCGCCAGAATATAAATATGGCCAGACAACACACATACTCATCGTATGGACTGGGGGCAATACCAGTTACACCCAGGACCAAATCCGAAATTTGCCGCCTTCAGGAATCAAACCCGGTTAAGTGAGATGAGCGATCTACACTTCAATCTATAGACTAAGCCATCGCCGTCAGAAATGGTAGCCTAGGTCCAAACCCCAGGCTTACCCTTCTGGGATTTCCAGGTTTCATGTGCGAATGCCATATTCAATAATGATAACCAATACCATCGTAACCATCGTAACAATCGTGATGAAACCTGCACACCTACGGAAAGGCGTGTGAAGGAACCGACCAGCAGTAGGCCAGCGAGGTGGATTATGGTACAACTCGTATTTTCAGTTTTTCCCCCTATTGCATTGGAACCAAAAGTACATCGGGGAAGTGTGAGTGCACTACAGTACACTTCTACCCCTTAGGGGAATACAAGCATGGTGATGAAAATTCGTGTTTGATTGAATTACCAACTACATACACAACTCAGGTGCTAAGTTATTATGGAATTATGATTGATATGAATTATGATTTTCAGTAAAATTGTCCGCCTAGGCGAGTACAAAGTGTCTGAGGACGGTCCCGATTGCGTTGTGGTGGAAGGAGACTCATTAGACTGCACGGATGGCGTATTGAAGGTTCATATTGAAAGCATAACACCGCATCCGGATTATGTTCCAAATACACTTGAGAGAAGGAATGACATAGCCTTGATTCGACTTAAGGATATGGCTCCATACACTGGTACGTAGCGGAAAGGTGTCGGATTAAGTCGCGCGTAAAATTGTTTGTCAATTCCAAAACGTCCCCTGTGTCAATATACATAAAGATTTAATTTCCGTGGTAAAATCCACGTTGCCAGTTAAGGCTCGTAACTCGTTGGTGCCAATCTACGTCAGACTAGGCAAATACACACATGAGTAATTGGCACCGACTCCAAATGTAATGAATTATAAGGTTATTTTTAGCTTTTTAGTGTACCTAGGTTTTTGAAGTCGGTTTTTATTTTTGACACAGATGAACACATGTTGAAAAAAATGTATATTATAGTACGGTTGACAACCCTACCAAATGGCATCTATTCCGCATCAAACTAAAGAAGAATCACGTAAATTAGATCATAAATCTCAGCGTAATCGGTGTACATACAAAAAAAAATACCAATCGAATTGAGAACCTCCTCCTTTTGGAAGTCGGTTCAAAACGAATACATTATCTTGCCGATAATAATTAATTATTCATAAACATCCAGCATGTCATTTTTAATCAGAATAAAAAATAGGAAGATCAATGCTACCGATTTTTTATGTACTGAAATTGTATTATTGTAGTAGACCCATAAAGGTATCTGTTTTTTTTTTTCAGATTTCATTCGTCCCATATGTCTAGCACAAAGCAACCCGGCGTTGAACCCAGTAGACAACTTTCCGACGTTCGTTGCCGGCTGGGGAGCGATCAACACAACACACAGTAGTAGCGATGTCAAAGTACACGTGGACCTACCTTTTGTCACTGAGGCGGTAAATATACCTCAGTGAAAACAGTAGTAGCCTAGTTTTTAGTACACCCGCCTTAAACGCAAAGGGATGCAAGTTCAAATCCCGGGCCGCACCTCTGAAAATTTCATGTGCGAATGTCATTTCAATAATGATTACCACTCGCTAAACGGTGAAGGAAAACATGGTGGGGAGACCTGCTCATCTATAGAAGGGCGTGTAAAGTTCACCACTCGCACTAGGCCAGCGATGATGATGATGATGGAATAGGGAAAATCTTCCTGACAGGCGAGTGAAATGCCTGACTGGGGTCAGCTCCGCCCCATCAAAACGAATACTAGATAAGAAAAAAAAAGCGAAACGGCATGGTACTGTAGCAGTTATCTAATTTACAGAAATGTCAACTGGCATACGACAAGCCCGGCCAAAAGGTGCAACTCTGGGACAAGCAGGTATGCGCCGGAGGTGTGAAGGGCAAGGACTCCTGCAAAGGTGACTCCGGCGGGCCTCTGATGTATGAAAACAGATATTTCCAGGAAGCTATAGGCGTGGTCAGCTTTGGTCCGACAGTATGTGGAACCGAGGACTTGCCCGGCGTATACACAAATGTATTTTTGTACAAAGATTGGATATTAAGTAATATTAAACCTTAGAATAATAATGATAAAATCTTGTTTTCAAAAAAATATTGGCTTGAATTGAGAAGATGGCTGGCTCGGACCTTGTTCAATGAATCAGCCTGCTGGCTATTCAACGAGGAAATGCAGCCAGGGTTCTTGCCATCATTACACACATACATAATTCTTTTTAAGTCCTTATATGTACACAAACATGTGTTGCTCATTGAGAAAATAGATGCCTACATAATTTTATTTTATTAAACCGATGATGTTATACAATAAAAGCATCATGAAGAAAAGGTGGTGTTTTATTTCCACAATTTGTTTTATCAAAGTAACGATATTTTTGTTAAGAAATAAATATTCAATGTTGAATAGATTAAATGTTCTCACAGATCCACCTGCATAAAGTCAAGGTACTACTGGTTTGCGCTCAAGACGAGTTTTATAAAGGCCGCTAAAGACTTCAAACAAGCCACAAGCCACGCAATAAATTCCCAAATAAAATACAGCGAAAGCTCTACATATACTTGGATGGATACAATTTCCATATTATTTCATTCTGCATTATTCTTCAATGAAACATAATTTAAATAAACTGGCAATAAGCGACCTAAGAAAGCTGTAGACAATATTATGTTTGTCTCCCTTCGAAAATCTTCGCATAACCCTTGTTTTGTCTCCCTAAAAGTAATAAACGCCTCAAGTTTGGTAAAAAAAAAACACATTGAAACTGGCAACACGGCCAAGCAAACGCCGGTAGTAAATATAATGCGTAGTCAATACTAGTATGCCATTTTGCCGGCGAGTGGATGGACACGGGCCTGTTCAAAGACCTTATTATTTTGCGCTTCGGTCAATGTTTCGTGCGAAAGAGATGAAACAAAGCCGAAGCTGGTCGATTCATGAATATCCTGCTCGAGTAACACAGACACGCGAGCAGTGACCACCATTAATATAGCCACGATCGGACATGTTCGCGTGCCTTCGTGGCGCTAATTTGTAGACGACATCACTGATAAATTTCAAATTTGACTAATATTTTAGTAAAAAACTAAAACAAATCGTCCGGGTGTGTGTATAATCCATGGTTCATAGTTCGGCCAGACCTTGTCGACAGCAGACGTGTCTTGTCTGCAGGTATTAAAAAAAAACAAGTTGAGTTCAAGACGCTGTTATGATAGCGAGCCGGTTTTAGAACCTTGACTGAGACACTAAGTTGTGTAAAAATTTAATCATGCATTATTTACGAGTATATATTGCAACGACTGTGTTTATAAGTTACGTGTGCTTTGTAATAGGACGTAAGTATAGGATTTTATTTTTTTAGCACGATTTTTTCGTTTCTCATATCTACAAATGAGAATCTTACTTGTCCATACATTGACAATCCATTGGCAAATTCTGACGTCCATTGATGGCATTGACCAAAACTGTTACCTCACGATTCATTCACAATAGCATTGCAAAGCGTTTGAGCGAGCGAGTGCTTCGAGATCTCTGTCAAGTAACATATTTCTAAGGTTTTCCTCGTATGCTGTGAGTATGTAGCATCGTAATTTAGGATCCTGATGACTCCTATTTGTTTCGAACTTTCTATGCACTCTGTTTACCTATTGTTTCAATCTTTAGAGACATCGTGTGTAACGCCAAATAGAGTTCCAGGAACATGCAAGCAATTGTTCGATTGTCCATCCTTGACAGCCGTACTAAACAAAGCAAATAAATCAGACAGTGATGTGAAGTTCCTGAAGAAGTCCCAATGTGGATTTCAAGACTCTATACCCACAGTAAGTTTATGATAATCTATGCAAATACATGAAAATGAAGTGTCTATTTATAATAAAAGATCATCACGCCTATATTTGCCGAAGGGGTAGACAGAGGCACTCTACAGTGCACTCAAGATTTGCAGATGTATTTTTGGTCCCAATGTAATAGCGGGGCGGATATTAAGCATCGTTGGCAACCATCTTTGTTTTTAAACAAAAAAATCAATGTCTCATTTACCTACATCCCACCGTAACCTATGCGTATTTAAATTAACTTTCTCAGGTATGCTGCCCTCCAGAGAAAGACGGTTTGACACAAGATTGCTACACCCCTGACGGGGACACTGGGACTTGCGTCGACATTTACCAGTGCAAGCACATCATCAAGCTGCTGGAACCGCCTTTTACAAAGGACAACATTACTTTCGTTCAAAATTCAAGGTCAGTCAACTATGATCTCGTTGCGAGGAATTCCTTTCCATTATAGCCCGTTTAACGTCCCACTGCTTGGCACGGGCCTCCCTTCAATGCGAGGGGGATTCAGGCCATAGTCCACCACGCTGGCACAGTCTACTTCACACGTCTAATGACAACTAGTCAAGTTACCTCAGACGTGCATGTTTCCTCACGATGTTTTACATTACCGTTTTTAGCAAGAGATAAGCTAGGATGAAAAAATGAACTCCGATTGCAAAGCGTGCGTTCGGCCACTCGGCTACCACTGCTGTTATTAGAGTTTCCTAATGAAAATAATTTGTAATACCCGATTTTTACACATACTAATAGTCTTTAATGCGATATCAACATATCAATACTACTGCTTAACATTTAGGAATTATAAAATACATCATCATGCCTGTATTCCCAGTAGGGGCAGGCAGGTAGTGGTTTAATGCAGTATATATATATACTACGCCAGTGTTTTTTGGTCCCAAAGTTATAGATGGCGGGCACATTGCCTTCAATTCGAAAGGTTTGGGCCATAGTCCACCACGCCACGCTAGCCCAGTTGGTAAACTTCACACGCCTTCCTATATACGTGCAGGTTTCCTCACGATGTTTGCCTTTACTGTTCAAGGAGTGGAAGTTTGGGATCATACGATGCGTATGTTATGTATGGCAATATATACCATATAATTGATACACGTAGGTTTTAATTTATAAACCGGTGTCTGTAAGTTTTTTATTATTAAACCATTTTCCTCGTTCTATACATAAGTGCGAGTTGAGCGTCATATTTATGTACTTTGCAAATACATAACTTCTGGGCACCAAGTCTACTAACATCATCGTCGTGGTGTTGCTATGATTGCAGTTTTTATGGCAGAAGACTACGTCTTTTATCTATGGTATCCAATATATGACCAGTAGTTGTAGTATGTGCGCCAAGACTAGAATACTTGATGTTGATGTTGATGATACACGGACTAACTTGATGTTGTCTCTTTCTCTCGTATGACATTAGACAGAGAGCGAGCGAGCCAATCCGTGACAAAGGTCTTGTCTTGACATGCGTGCTAACTCCACAGTTTAGACATAAGCCATTAGACTTGTCATTTATAGCTACAATTGATAAAAGTAGTTGAAGGTTTCCGTACCATTATCTATAAAACGGCAAAAAAATCACGTCTGTTGTATGGGAGCCCCCTTAAATATTTATTGGAACGTAGTTCCTTATCGCGCATTGCGAAAGGGGGCTAGACGGAAAATTTTAAGACTGTACCGAAATTTTGTAACGACACTTTTACATATATGTGTGTGTGATTTGTATTGTATACATTTATGTATACAATACAATTCCATTTCGATTGCGATTGCGATTCCGATTTCGATGTGTGTGTGTGTATATGTATTTTTTTTTGCTTTTTTTTATTTCAAAAGGAACTTCGTTCCATCCGGGTGTCCCATGACACCTCTCAAGTTTTTTATTCTGTTTTAAGTTGTTAGTTTAGTTATTTATTTTATTCGTTGTTATAGCGGCGACAGAAATAAATCATCTGTGAAAATTTCACCTGTCTCCCATCTCGGACTTTTGTAGACAGATTTAAAAAATATTTTCAGGTGTCTAGGTCGAACGCAGTACAGCGTCTGCTGCAGTGCTGGACCTACTACTAGGACGGATAGTAAGAGCTGCGACACCACAGTGTCAGCTTATCCGCCAGACCCCGCGGCTGGCTGCTGTGGTCTAGACGACAGGATCTGGAGTAAAATCGTCGGCGGAGGTAAAGTTCAAGATAAGGAACATCCTCATCTAAACGAATAAATAAAATTGAAGTGTCTGTTTGTAATAACAAATGGTTATTACATTATATATATAATATAACATATAGTAACAAACCTTTTTACTAAATGCTTAGACGAAACCGATAACGAAAACGCAATTTTTATTTGTTTTACCTGTCTGTCTGTTCTGGGTACTCCCAAACGGGTGAACAGATTTTGACGTGACTTTCTTAGGCAGATAGCTGATGTAACATACAACATACATAAGCATAAGAAGAACTTTAGCTAGTTTTTTTTAGAAAATGAATTAGGGTTTGCAGAAAAATATAAAACCCATTTTTTTCGGGTAACCTCTCCAAATTCAATGCGGGCACAGCTAGTAAACAATAATACCTAATGTAAACTTTCATCAAAATCCGTTTAGTAGTTTTTACGTAAAACATTAAACGAAACTCATTTTCATCCAAGATTATCACTTGCTAAGAAACGGTGAAGGAAAACATCGTGAGGAAACATGCATGTCTGAGGGAACTTGACTAGTTCTCGATAGATGTGTCAAGTCTGCCAACCCGCACCGGGCCAGGGTGGCGGACTATGGCCTGAATCCCCTTCGCATTGAAGGGAGGCCCGTGCCCAGCAGTGGGACGTTAAAAAGGGCTGTAGTAGTAGTAGTAGCAAGTAGGATTAAGATGCTCTAAAAATTCCAGGCGGACCAGGGACAGAAATAGACCCGTGGTTGGTGCTGATCGGCTACCAGAAGGATGGCGCGGAGAAGCATCTGTGCGGCGGGGTCCTCATCAGCGGCAGATACGTGATCACTGCCGCACATTGCGTCATTGGGGAAATCCTCAAATTCGGCACACCGTGAGAGTTTTAAGTTATCGTGCTAATATCATAAATGGGTGCATGGATGTGTACGCTCGTGTCCCGTGGTTCAGCCGCCTTGCCGATGGTAGTGGTATTGGGATAGGAAAAACCATTTCTTCGCAAAATGTGTATTTTATAGTATATCTTCTATCTATCTATACATACATACAAATAAATAAAATTGGAGTGTCTGTTTGTAATATCAAAATAACACTTTTTTACCAAATGCGTATGAAAGTATATACGATACCTATAACGAAAACGCAATTTGTTTGAGATAAACTTCTACTGAACTGAACCGATTTCAATGGGACTTTCACTGACAGATAGCTGACATTCCAAGGCGTAACTTAGGCTACTTTAATTTTAGAAAAAGCATTAGGATTGCGCGGGAAAAACATAATACCCATATTTCCGGGTAATCTCCCTACAGTCCACGCGGGCGAAGTCGCAGGCACAGCTAGTCAAATATATAATGTGCCGTCGTTGATGGCAAGCCAAAAGGCAAGAGACAGTATCATAGAGTATAGAGAGGTTGACAATGACATTTATTGCTGCTGTTGTCTATGATAGCGTAGCTTGTGTCTATGGTAGTGTAGCCTGTGTCTATGGTAGGCTGCCATCCATAGACGGTGTACTGTAGTGGCGCCATCCAGTGACAAGTGGCTAACTTAGGCCCTTCATTTTGATCACTAGATGGCGCCGTAACAGGATGGATGGATCTTTCAAAAACAGATTTTGATGAAACCTTACAAAATTATTGCTTACACATCGGAATAACATATAGGCTATAATTTATAAAGATATTGAGTAACGGAATTCTATGCGGACGAAGTCGCGGGTAGAAACTAGTATTATAAATGTGAATGTTTGTGAGGATGATGGATGGATGGATATTACTATTTCACGCAAAAACTACTGAAAGAATTTTGATAAAATTTTAGCTTATGATAGTTAGTAAGTATTTTGACGTATAACTACCTATAACCTAGACTTTTATTTCTAGTGCCACCGTCCGTCTAGGCGATTACGATTTAGCTAATGATGGTTTCGATTGTGTTGCACCGTCCTATGACGACGAGTTATACTGCAATGATGACGTTTTGAAGATACCAATTGAGAGCATCATATCACATCCAGGATATATCTCCAACAGTCCAGAGAGGAGGAATGATATTGCATTGATACGACTGGGCTCCTTGGCTCCTTATACTGGTATGTATTTATAATAATTATAAAATTTTATAATAAAGGCGATTCCGATTAGAAGGCGGTACTTCTGGAAACGGCGCGCATAGTGAGGAAGTTCCTCTCTGTGGAGCCCTAACCACTGGTAACTAGGACCCTGTTCCAGATGCCGGTGGGGAACTATTTATTTTTATATTATTAAATGTATTTTTACAAGCTTTATATTAACTTGCAATGTATGTCCGGGTGGAATCTTGCAACGGAATTTTAAATCAGTTAACTTTAGAAATTTGGTATACACGCTTATTTTGGATGACAATGCATGCTTAGCTATGTGACGTCATTCTAATTCCAATATGGCGGATCATCCAAGATGGCGAAATAGTTATTTTTTCTGCACTACCGCAGTATAGGTATCAAATGAAAGGGCTTGCTGAGGAGCACCCGACAACTAAGGGCAATTAAATAAAAGCTTGTTTTTAAAAAGTTATTTTTTACCATTAATTTATATATATATTTAAAAATGTAATTTATAAGAAAAATGAGAAATAAAGGAATATAATAATACATCATCACGCCTATATTCCCCGAAAGGGTAGGTAGAGGTACACTGCAGTTCGCCCACACTTCGCCGATGTATTTTTGGTCCCAATGTAATAGGGGGCGAGCCTATCGCTATTATACCGGGCACATTATCCATCAATACGATTGAGATTTGAGCCATTATCCACCACGCTGGACCAGTGCGGGTTGGTGAACTGCACACGCCTTTCTATAGACGTGCAGGTCTCCTCACGATGTTCTCCTTCACCGTTTCATAGAATAGTGGTAATCTCGGATGAAAATGAGATTCGCACATGAAGCCAAGAGGTGCGAGCGGGGGTTTGAACCTGCACACTTTGATTGCAAGGCGTGCGTTCGACCACTCGGCTACCACTGGTATGTATTTGCTGATAGATAAATTATTTTTGGATACTACGGTTAGGTATTGTGGTGTGAGCGTAGGCTACTTGGCTAACTGCTTCGGGTGGTCGAGGGTTTCATTCCCGCCAGCGGAAAATTTTGGATATAACCTCTTCGGAATTTGCCCTGGTCTGGGTGTAACTGAAATCACCCTGGTACAAGCTTTGTTTAGTGTGGAATCATACGATGAGTATGTGTTGTCTGGCGATATTTTATACATACATCGTTGCCTCGTGGGCAAGAACGCCCGCCTTGAACGTAAAGGGTGCAAGTTCAAATCCCAGGCCCGCACCTCTGAGATAATTTTCATGTGCGAATGTCATTTTCAACAATGATTACCACTTGCTGAACGGTGAAGGAAAACATCGTGAGGAAACCTGCACGTCTATAGAAAGGCGTGTGAAGTTCACCAACCCGCACTGGGCCAGCGTGGTGGACTATGGCCCAAATCTCCTTCGTATTGAGGGGGAATGTGCCCGGTATAATGGCAATAGGCTCGCCCCCTATTACATTGGGACCAAAATACATCGGCGAAGTGTGGGTGCACTACAGTGCACCTCTGCCTACCCCTTCGGGGAATACAGGCGTGATGATGATGTATGACAGAAGCGAGCCGTGGCGCTAATACTGCAGTATTGTCATGCAAAAGTAACCATAACGGGACAAGCTCATTCACTTGCCTTTTATTATGGAAAAAGTATTCTGTGCCATGATATATTTAAAGATTGAATTTCTCTGATAAACGTAAGCATTCACGCGTCTAAATTACCCAATATAATCGATTACTTTTCATTGATATGAGGTGATAGTTGGACACTTGGATTGGATTGGTGGCGCATTTTCACGTGTATCGTTAACGCATAAACAATTATATTTTACAGATTTTATACATCCGATATGTCTGCCCCAAACGGACCTCACAAAAGAACCACCTCCAAACTTCCGTTTCATCGTTGCCGGTTGGGGAGCCATCAATATCACGCAGGGCAGCAACGCCTTCAAAGAACACGTGGATTTGCCATACGTCAACCCGAGTGTAATATTTTTTTATTTCGCAAATTTAAAATCAAATCAAATTTTATTCAATAAACAAATTATACGTAATACAATAAAATATACAAGCCGGGTAACTAATATAGGAATAAATAGATAAATATCGCCGGACAACCAAATACTAGCAGTGGTAGCCGAGTGGTCGAACGCACGCCTTGCAAATCAAAGTGTCCAGGTTCAAACCCCGGCTCGCACCTCTGGGTTTCATGTGCGAATCTCATTTACATCCGAGATTACCACTTGCTATGAAACGGTGAAGGAAAACATCGTGAGGAAACCTGCACGTCTGAGGGAACTTGACTAGTTCTCGATAGATGTGTGAAGTCTGCCAACCCGCACCGGGCCAGCGTGGTGGACTATGGCCTGAATCCCCCTCGCATTGAGGGGAGGCCCGTGCCCAGCAGTGGGACATTAAAAAGGGCTGTAGTTATAACCAAATACTTACCGTATGATCCCAAACTAAGCAAAGCTTGTACTATGGACACCATACAATGATTTGGGGCTGACGTCACAAATACTGATATAACGAATACCTTAGAGACTAGTCATTATTCCTACTAATTATTCCATTGCGTTTTTATACGTCATCATCATTATCATCACGTCTGTATTCCCCTAAGGGATAGGCATATGACACCTCGCCAATATATTTTAGTCTCAATACAATGGGGTGAGACCATTGCCATTATATCGGGCACATTTCACCTCAATACATGGGAGATTTTGGGCCATGGTCCACCACGCTGGTCCATTGCGGGTAGGTTGGTGAACTTCACCCACCTTGGTATAGATAGACAAACGATGTACAACATTTTGTAGTTCGTCTTGGTATTTGAAAAGAATACAGTCACGCGCGTTTTTCACAGACCTATGGGTAAGCGAGAGAGCATCTCTGTGCGACACAATCCGTGACATACTCTTGTCTTGTCTTGTATAGAGTAAACACTCCCAGTTTTTCAATATTACTTTGAATCTTTTGACAGTTCTTTCAATAATAAAAATGTACCTATACATAAAAAAATAACTAATTGATAAAAAAAGCTTTTTAAAAACAAGCTTTTAAGTAATAGCCCTTACTTTTCGTGTTCTCCTCGGCAAGCCCTTTCATTTGATACCCATACTGTGATCGTGCAGAAAAAAATACTATTCCGCCATCTTGGATGATCCACCATATTGGAATTAGAAAGGCGTCACATAGCTAAGCATGCATTGTCATCCAAAATAAGCGTGTATACCAAATTTCAGCTCAATCGGTTAAAGATAACTGATTTAAAATTCAGTTGCAAGATTCCACCCGGACATACATTGCAAGTTAATATAAAGCTTGTAATAATAATAAAAAAACATTAAAACTACCTAGAGGCCTCAGACTACATTAATACCATGGACCATGCAATAAATGGCAGCAGAAAGTCTTAAAAGGCTGAATCAGTCGCCTCTCTGTATAAGTATTTATAACGCCTGCACGTATCTTCATTGCAATGTAGAACAATCGATTGCATTGCTTGTTTATTTTATTCAGTACCATCGTGAGCTAATTTCACGGTGAAATTTGGATTTCAACATGGCCACCATTCTAAGGGTATGGCATTAAGAAGATCTCTAATGTAAAACCATTTTATTGGTTAAACGTTCTATCAAACATTGCTTCTTGCCAAAGTTCATAATTCTAGGTCCCCTTCGATATGGGGGGGATTGGATTCTTTCCCGAGTTTATTTCCGATTCCCGAGTAAAAGGTTCTTGACAGACGGACAATGAAGTGATCCCATAAGGGTACCCTTTATTTTTTGAGGTACGGCAACCCTAAAAATAACATTGTTACAGGAATGTCTTTCGGCGTACAAGGAGCCCGGCCGCCGAATCAATTTGTGGAACAAACAGCTGTGCGCGGGAGGCGTGCAGGCCAAAGACTTCTGCAAAGGAGAGTCCGGGGGCCCTTTGATGTACCAAAACCTAAAGTACTTCGAAGTTATAGGCGTTGACAGCTTCGGTCTGACGTCGTGCGGCAAGAGTGAAGTGCCCGGTATATACACCAAAGTATTCGAGTACAAAGATTGGATATTGAGTCATATTACACCTTAAACCATTACGCCTCCCTCGCACTGGGCCGCAAGTCCTTTAACCCTCTAGTTGTGTAGTTGCTATTGCTTAAGTTTTTAGGCATTAAAACAACATCTTTTATCAATGATAGCTAAAATATGAGCAGTGTAGACATTAGACATTGTCACTTTGATGCCATTAAACTAATCATATTCTAGTTACCATTGATAATAGAAGTTATTTCCATGCTTAAAAAATTCAAGTCATAGCAACTCTAGTTTGCTTGCGATATGTCAGTGTCATCTCGTTGAAGAATTAACTTTATCTATGAGTCAATACAGTTTTTTTTTGATAAGACAAAATGTCTGACGCGCTATGTCCGATGACCGATGCCCCAATGTTGCCAGAAGGCTGTAAAATATCGCCAGACAACACATGCTCATCGTACGATCCCAAACTAAGTAAAGCTTGTACTATGAGTACCATACAATAGACTGGAAGGTTTTCACATCACGTTTTCTTGTACCGTTTTTTTGGCGCATAAAACTAGGGATGTGACTTTGAGGGGAAACATAGATTATTAATAATCGATTTTTCTCTCTTTAAAATAATTTGATTTGTAAAAAATCGATTTACTAAAAAAATATGGATTTTTTTCTAACTGTTCGAAAGGTTGATTTTTTTATGTAGATGGTGCCATTTTTTGACTGACAAGTGACATTCGTTTTTTACGTTTAGTGACAACGCGGTTTTTAATTTATCGCACAGATGGCGCTGTTCGCAAAATTCGATTAAAATGTGTGGCTACATTAGTTAAATCCAATAACGCATATCATATATTGTTTACTTTAAAATAAAAAGAGAGTAAGTAATATTATCGATTATACTAAAAAACGATATTTAATATTTAGAGAATCGATTATTAAAAAAATACTATAAGAAAAAAATAATCGATTAATATGAAAACTTTTTAACAAAAAATTAAACCGCCGAAATTTTTAAAAAGCAAAGAATAATAAACCTTTTTTATTTTACCATAATAAAAAAGTTCTTAAACTAATGTAAGTATATCTAAGTCATTTTGAGTCGGCGCCAAACAAGCAAATTAATTAATTTAGTAAAGTGTACGGCGGCGGCGGCGCGGCGCGACACGCCCCTTCGCCGGAAAATGCCGAGCGTTCACGAAGTTAATGTCAGCGAGACAGCAATACACAGCGAGATAGCGAGACACAATGTGTGCACTCACGTATGGGCACATACGTGAGTGCACACATTGTGCGAGTGGTCGTACGGAGCGCAAATTTTTTGGAATGTTAATGTTTGTCGCTGAAGATTTCACGTTGCATTGTTAATTTCATTTGGTTATTTCTTTAAATTTATTGTTCATTAATTGTTTGGCGCCGACTCAAAATGACTTAGGTATACTTACATTAGTTTAAGAACTTTGTTATTAAGGTAAAATAAAAAAGGTATATTATTATTTGCTTTTTAAAATTTTCGGCGGTTTAATTTTTTGTTAAAAAGTTTTTATTTTATAATTTTTTGTGGCTAAAATCTACTACTTAATCTGAATCTACTGCTTATTTTTTTTGTAATACACAACTCAGCATTAAAATTTGGGAATGAACAATAAATCTCTCCCTATTTTCCCACCTTTCGGGTAGAATTTTTGTTCCTAATTTATAAAGGACAAACTTCGAAGTTATACCCTAACCAATACGTGTCGAATAGTGAACCTCTTCTGTTTTCTTCGTTGGTTAAAAATGGGTATAATTCCAAGTAAAGTCCATGCGGGCGTATGTATATCATGGTGTAGGTGCCAATCTATATCAGACTAGGCAAATACACAAATGAATTGGCACCGACTACAAATGTAATAAATTATAAGCTTATTTGTAACTTTTTAGTGTACCTAGGTTTTTGAAGGCGAATTTGGTATCTATTTTGTGAAAAGATGCAAGTATTAGCACCTCATAAAGCCCAAAAAAGGAATTCACCCCTCACCACCCTTTCCATCCCATCGTTTCGATATTTGTTAACTATCCGTATTAAACAAAAAAAGATTTTTCCAAATCGGCTCACTAACGCCAAAGATATGCTATAGTCAAGAATGCAAACTTTATCACCCCATTTCACCCCCTACATATTTTTTTTTTCAAATTTCCTAAAAAACGTGTTTCTTTATTTTGGATGTAAATTACATATACAAAGTTTCAGTTTGATCAAAAAATATTTTTTAAATTGTGTACCCTTCAACCCCCCATTTCACCCCTAAGGGGGTATTTTCTGATAATGTTTTGAAAATGGGACCACACTCGAAGCACACATCACTGCATAAAACACAGAGGTAGGAGTCAGGAGTTTCACTTTGATTGAAAAGCGAGCATTCGACCAGTCTGTTACCACAGCTCATCAAACCCATTATACCCCTATCAATGTTAAACCTTAGACCTGTAAAATACCTGCAGCGACATCTATCTCGTCACGCCACATGTTGTGTCTAGTGGGCTACTGCCCGACGGTTGTTGTTGGGTTCTTGTATATATCTTGCATATATCTTCAATCGCTCGGATAACTTTAACATCGCGATGCAGGATTTAGTTCGTATGTGGCGAGATAGATGTCGCCACATACCTTACTAGAGATAAAAGATGCCCAAGTTTAGTTTGCATCAAGATTAAAACAGATTTTTTTTATTGATTTGTCTTTTAATCTACATTTATCTCCTTAATCTATTTTATTTATTTATTCTTATAGAGTGGTAGGCTTTTTGAATTAAGCTATTTTACAAGCTTTATATTAGCTTGCAACGTATGTATACTACTACAGCCCTTTTAACGTCCCACTGCTGGGCACGGGCCTCCCCTCAATGTGAGGAGGATTTCACGCCATAGTCCACCACGCTGGCCCGGTGCGGGTTGGCAGACTTCACACATCTATCGAGACTAGACAAGTTCCCCACAGAAGTGCAGGTTTCCTCACGATGTTTTTCTTCACCGTTTCATAGCAAGTGATAATCTCGGATGAAAAAGAGTTTCGCACATAAATTCCAGAGGTGCGGGCCGGGGTTTGAACCTGCACACTTTGATTTGCAAAGCGTGCGGTCGACCACTCTGCTACCACTGGTCTTAATGTATGTATGTCCGGGTGGAAATTGCAACTGAATTTTAAATCAGTTATCTTTAACCGATTGAGCTGAAATTTGGTATACACGCTTACTTTGGATGACAATGCATGCTTAGCTATGTGACGTCATTCTAATTCCAATATGGCGGATCATCCAAGATGGCGGAATAGTTATTTTTTCTGCACTATCACAGTATGGATATCAAATGGGCTTGCTGAGCTGAGGAGAACACGAAAACTAAGGGCAATTAGATAAAATATTTTTTTTTAAAAGTTGCTTTTACCATTAATTTTTATAAGGTTATTTATTAACTTAACAGGAGAGCATACTCATTTGACGGTGAAAAAATCGCTGATTTCAAATATGTATAATCAATATCGCCCAAAATTGTCGCTTAAGTCAAATAACCTTTCATCCCTCGATACACAATTAGAAGGGTTAATTACCAATTACACTAACTATTACACACACACACACAAATTATTTGTACACAATAATATACAAAAATCACACATGAATAATGATAGAAAACATATATTGATTTCTTATATTTACGCGAATACTACACATTGATATAATCAAATCAGAAATAATCAGTGATCAAACATAATGATTGTTTCAGTATGGGTCCACCGTGGAGGTAAATGTAAAACGGAGATGCCCTATCGACTCTGCTTTGCATCTTTTTTTTTGTTGTTTCTCTGATATCCGCCATTGCAGTTGCCCTACGTAATTGCCGGATCAAGGAAGTACCTAAAAGGTAAAAGTAAATCGGAGATTCGACTCCGCCCTGCGGGAATTTTTTTGACGTTTATCTAACATCCGCCATTGCCCTATTTAGGATCAAGTAAGTTCCTAAAGGGTAAAAGTAAAACGGAGATTCGACTCCGCTCTGCAGCAATTTTTTTGTTGTTTCTCTGATATCCGCCATTGCAGTTGCCCTACGTAATTGTCGAATCAAGGAAGTACCTAAAGGGTAAAAGTAAATCGGAGATTCGACTCCGCCCTGCGGGATTTTTTTTTACGTTTATCTAACATCCGCCATTGCCCTATTTAGGATCAAGTAAGTTCCTAAAGGGTAAAAGTAAAACGGAGATTCGACTCCGCTCTGCAGCAATTTTTTTGTTGTTTCTCTGAAATCCGCCATTGCAGTTGCCCTACGCAATTGCCGAATCAAGGAAGTACCTAAAGGGTAAAAGTAAATCGGAGATTCGACTCCGCCCTGCGGGAATTTTTTTGACGTTTATCTAACATCCGCCATTGCCCTATTTAGGATCAAGTAAGTACCTAAGGTAGCAATGGCGGATGCCGCAGAGCCAAATGCAGAGCCAGTTGATATGGATTGTCTAGTTACTCTATGGGGTACACTTATAAGATGGCAGTAAACAGTGTCAACTCACCCCTGGCATTGGTGGCTGCGTCGGCAATCTTCTGGAATGCGTCCAGAAACGCAGCTATCGCCACCAAAGCTGATCTGGAAAACGGATACAATTTTTTTTTTATACTATTAAAAAGTAAGCCAAAATGTAATTCACTATGTATAAAGGTGTATCAAAAATCTGAAATAATACTTTGGTAGCCCATATGTGGATGCTTAGTGAAGACAGTATCTACCTCACTATCATACTAATAACATATGAGTTACTGAGTTATAGACCTTTCAATATTTGTCACAGGTATCCTGTGAATACATCCATAACCCTATTCAGTGTAAACTACACTTAAGAGGAGCGACTACAAATAATTCCCAAAACAAAAAGACATGGAAAAACATAATCGAATTTCGATCAAATTTTTATACCATGCAGTTGTATACCAGATAATGATGCAAACGTCAAAGTATTATTTCGGACTTCTGAAACATCCTGTATACATTTGAACGTTTATAATTGTACTGGTTTTTATTAGATTTAAAGTCTATGACGTCCCACTGCTGGGCATAGACCTCCTTCCCCTTCCACCATTCTTCTCTATTTGGAACTAAGATGGGCCACTCTTTACAATGGTTTTAGGGTTCCGTGCCCAAAGGGTAAAACGGGAACCCTATTACTAAGACTTCGCTGTCCGTCCGTCCGTCTGACACCAGGCTGTATCTCATGAACTGTGATAGCTAGGGACTTGAAATTTTCACAGATGATGTATTTCTGTTGCCGCTATAACAACAAATACTAAAAAACAGAATAAAATAAACTTTTAAGGGGGCTCCCATACAACAAACGTGATTTATTTGCCGTTTTTATAGATCATGGTACGGAACCCTTCGTGCGCGAGTCCGACTCGCACTTGGCAAGTTTTTATTTTTAGATAAAAGAGATGAAATTTTTTATAGAATGAACTTTCCTACGAGTCAATACAGCTCGTTTTGTTAAAAAAATTGACCAATGCACCTTTTTGTGCGGAAGACCAGTGCATTGTACACAGGAATGTCGACCTTCGACGAAGCCATACACTTTATTAGTTCAACATATGATACGATACTACAATAGGGCACATCGTCGGCGACAATTTGGCATTGAATAGCCGATGTCAAAGTCAATTGTCGATGAACGATCGTGTATCGCTATTACTCGACATACATAGAAAGGTATGTATCTCTGTATGCATTAAGGGGGTGATCCATTTGCGAGTAAAACCGTCGTCGGCTCGCCAACGAACTCGCGAGCCAAAGGTCTAATCCGCCAATGGAGCACTTAAAAGTCTGCGGACTTTCTCGCTGGCTCTTTGTGCATGCTTGAAATTCGTTCGAAATTCGAAAATTCCGTCTGGGAGAACGCCATTACTTCGCCAACGATGAGAGCAGACTGTACGCAAATTGATCACCAACGCGAGTCGACGAGCCAACGGTTTAGACCGTTGGCTCGTTGGCTCGCAAATGGATCACCCTCTTTATATGCACTTTATACTCTCTCAAGTAAATCCCGTACACTGGGGCGTCCAAAGCTGCTCATCGAATTTTGTGGCAACACCAAAACGGACTGTATTGACACATAGATAAAGTTCATTCTCCAACAAAACTACAGACATCGCGAATGCATTTTAACGCGTGACGACGTGGAGTTTATTGGCAAAATGTTGACACGCTCCTTTTGACGGTCCAGTGAGACAGCCGCAGTGTACAGATACCTAAGGGTCACAGCACACATATCAACTCGGAAAGGGATCATCACCGTATCGCCTAGAGCCGTTCAGTATTATTTATATGAAACTCCATACTGCAACGCACACTAATCGGAATCGTAACGTAATCGCCTCGCCTCTGAACAGGCTCCGAACCGCGATGCGGTGAATGGTCAACTTGCAGTTCCCGCGCTTACGGCTCGTCGTCCCCGCGCTCACGTCTCTCCGTACCCGAGCTCACGTCTCTTCGTCCGCCCTTGCCCATGTCCCCTCCCAAGAGCCACCCGTAAGCGCGGTGTCACCTAGCCGTAGCCGAGTTGACGTAAAGGAGCTGCTGATACGCTTTGGTTACGTGCATACGTTAGGTTGACGCCTGGTTGACGGCGAGGCGAAAGGCGGTACGGTGACGATCCCGTTCCGAGTTGATAAGTGTGCTGTGACCTTCAGTATGCCAAAACGACATCCTACACAAATAAGCCTAATATGAAATTCTCAGCGGGGTGTGAATTTCCACCACTTGCGTTCAAGTTGTTCTACCAACTGGGTTGCTTATGCATATCGAGGGGTGAGTCTATTTGAATTAAGCGACACTTTTGGACGATATTTACTTTGTACATATTTGGAATCAGCTAATTTTTCTGTGTAGAATGAGTGTGCTCTCATGTAAAGATAAAAAATGTCGCTTAAGACAAATAGCCTTTCACCCCTCGATATAAGTAATGCGTATAAAACTTACTTCAGCGCCGAATGGAGTTTCGTCGCTTTCGATATGAATTCCTCCCACATCGGTGTGCTGTTCTGTAAACAATACAACATATTGATTAGATCAAAATTATTATTACAGATATCTATGGTAGAAATCATCTTGTTCTTGTTAATTCAAAGTCAGATCATTTATTTTGTATAGGCCTAAGGGGACACTTACAAATTGTCAAGTTTTATTATTTACTTATAAGCTACTGCTGGATTGAAACGCGACCTCAAGTGAGAATATCCGGCAAGAAACTCAGTGGGCTAATCTTTTTTTTAATTGCCAAATTTATTTCAAATACTCATACCGTACTTAAAATACACAGACATAGAGTACATTTTCAGAAAATTCAAATGAATTCGCTCGCGGCAATATGTTAGAGACTTATTAGTACTGCCGTTTCGAAGTATTACTAAATAATGAATGTATGTATGTAATTCATACAACAAGCCTTTTGTTGCATGGAACAAACCACCATATAAATACAAATAAATTAATGGTAAAAAAACTTTTTTAAAACAAGCATTTATTTAATTGCCCTTAGTTTTCATGTTCTCCTCAGCAAGCCCTTTCATTGGATACCCATACTGTGGTAGTGCAGAAAATATAACTATTCCGCCATCTTGGATGATCTGCCATAGTGGAATTAGAATGACGTCACAAAGCTGATTTCGTCGGTTAAAGATAACTGATTTAAAATTCAGTTGCAAGATTCCACCCGGACATACATTGCAAGTTAATATAAAGCTTGTAACTTGTAAAAAATCAATAGCAAAAACACACAAACCATTTAGAAACACGCTAATCAAATCCTTATTGATTAATCAAACGGTGACATAAGGACATAATTGAGTTGAGGAAACATTCAAAAAGTATGCCTACAGCTATCTTCACAGAGTTCATAATCCATTCAAATGACGAACATAACGCTGCTGCATATACCGTTCAAATTGTCTCCGAGCAACTATATTTCGAATCTGAACCTTTTATGTAAGATGTCAAAGATGGAAATCGTAAAGCTGAAGCGGCAACTTCTCAAGGTGGATGATGAAGTGGCAGGCCAGCAGACGGACGACGGCAATTTGTCTGATATTGTAAAGTACAGGTGAACGGATAGATGTAATTGTTCCATACAAAGGATGGGCTCGTTTAGCGATGTTGCGATTTTCAACGCCAAATTTGTAAACGTTTCATAGTGAGGCTTGCGTCCGCAGGCGCGTTAAGACAAAACGCTCGCCACCAAATGTTTTACAGATACCAAAACGAACAAGGCAAGCAAGGCTTGGCAAGTTGTAGCATATTTATGTTGATTTTGTCTCTTCCTCTCGTATGAAATGAGACAGAGAGCGAGCAAGTATATATATATATGTGTGTGACAGAGGTTTAGTATTGCCATGCTTAGCACACACCCCACTTATTATCTTGTAGAAACAAAACAATAAATTAATTAAGCTAATTCAAATGTAACGCTTCTTAGCTCAAATAACAAGGTGACGCGACCATTCACGAATCTAGCCATTTTATTAATTTGTTTATCACATAACGCACGAATGGACCAATCAATTTCGCATATCAAATTGTAGGAGATGAACAAAACAATTCGGTCATTGCCACAGTCAATTTCGTAAATAATGATTGAATTACAACAAGTTAATATTAATGACCTTAGGAGTGTTTAAATGTGAGTGAATTGGCATGGTATTAATTGGATTGTATTAGCTACTATGATAGTTCAAAGCACTTAAATATTAGTTGCGTTATTAAAAATGCCTCTGGAACATATTGAATTGATTGGAGCACTGGAGCTATATATAGGTTGGAACACTGGAGCTATATGTCCCTTTACATTTGTAATAAGTTTTAGCGATATAAAAAACCGGCCAAGTGCGAGTCGGACTCGCGCACGAAGGGTGCCGTACCATTATCTATAAAAACGGCAAATAAATCACGTTTGTTATATGGGAGCCCCATTAAATATTTATTTTATTCTGTTTTTTAGTATTTCAACTGTCTAAAACGCTGTCAATAAATTACTACTTTGTTATTGATTGTTGTTATAGGTATCTGCCACCCATTTAGAGTGCATTTCCTATGGAGACGAATGGGCATGTAATTATTAAACATAAACACACCAGCATTCCCAAGAGTAGGCAGAGTTAGCGGACCAGTAGTTAGTATTAGTTTAAAGTCTATATGGATAACCGAAATGTCAGTTCTCATCAAAATAATATCAGAACGATTGCTCTTTGTCGGCCCTATTGGGACGCAAAAACAGATATTTATCCCTCTATTATAAAGAACTAGCAGACCCGGTGAACTTCGTACCGCCTTAGAATTAGTGACATACGAAAGCAGCGCCACCTAAAATTATCAGTGTTTCTCATGTATTATACATATAAACCTTCCTCTTGAATCACTCTATCGATTTAATAAAACCGCATCAACATCCGTTGCGTAGTTTTAAAGATTTAAGCGTACATAGGGACAGCGGGAAGCGACTTTGTTTTATACTATGTATTGATAAGGGTTCCCGCTGTAAGTAGATTAACCATCACAAAATTAATAATATACAGCCTGTTTGGGTTTAACAGGTGCCAGAAACACAACACGCTACCGCACTCCGTCAAAAACAATCTATTTTTAGCTCGCACAATTAACCCACTCGACAAGAGAGGGGTGTTTCGAACCTAAAACACTCGACTCTCTGAGAGCCTCGAGCCGATATGTCGCGACCGGCGTAACGTAAGCGTGATAATGTCTACGTGACACGATATCTTGGTTCACTATGACGTGACGATCACGATACTATCCATTTTCTGTTATCGAATTACCCAAACAATATTTAATATTTTATGTTTTTAGGGTTCCGTACCTAAAAAGGAAAAAACGGAACCCTTTCTTGTCCATCTGTCTGTTTGTCGGGGTGGCAAGACCCTTTTTCTCAGAAACGCGTGAAAGTATCTAGTTGTAATTTATAACAGAGACACTAGGCTGCGACCCCTTCGTGCCCTAATAAAATTAAACTAAAGATATGGCTGTTTATGTTGCATTTTCAGTACATTTGCACGGGAATCAAAAACCTATAGGGTACTTCCCGTTGACCTAGAATCATGAAATTTGGCAAGAAGCAAGGTTTTATATCACAAGTAAAGGAAAAAAAACGAAAACTGTTAGTAAGATTTTTTTTTGCGATTACAAACTTATTTTGTAGTTACTTTGTATGGGGACACCAGTATATCAACTGCAAAGTTAAGTTTGTCTCTCTGTCCAGTTTATCTTTTCGTTAGAGTAATGCTCAGTGCTTTCACAGCTTAGGTACGGACGCCTCGAGTCCAGCTCGTACTTGGCCGGTATTATTTTTATCCGACTACGGTGGAAAGTTATGATTTTGATGTACAGTTCATCTGTTCCGTCATAACTTCTTATGTTGCGACGGCTTGAATTATATGGTTCAAGCGTAGGCCCTTTGATTCACTGCGCCAGGTAGTTTCAGGTTCGATTCGCGTCAGCGGTAAATTTTGGAAATGGCTTTTTCGGATTTTGCCCTGGTCTGGGTGTTACTGGGATCACCCCAGTCTATACTTCAAGCTTTGATTAGTTTGGTATCATACGATGTGTGTGTATCATCTGATGATATTTAGACATCTATTTGGTATGACGACAATATCGTGGCGTGTAAAAGCCGCGATAAAAGTCAACAACCCGTGCGGAGTCTTGTTAGGGAAATCGTTTCGCTCGACGCAACGGGACGGGAAACGGGGTCGCTTAATGAGGTATTAGACCTCCTCTGTCAGGATAAGCTCTTAGCGAATTGCGCGGTAGAGCGGATTTCGGAAGAAGTCATTTGTTATATGACCTTGTTTTTTACATAACAAAACAATGGTACCAGCAACCGAAAAGTTTTAAATTCTATTCCCAATTTGGCTATAGAACAACACCTAGCAAAAGCATTTAGCTTTGGTGAATGGCTAAAGGGACTACCAGTAACGTTACTTCATATTAGAAATATTCCATCAAGTAACTTGTATGTCCTGTTTTCTATGACCCATAAGATAAATCATTAGAAGGTTACTCATTGGGAGATACAGTACACCAGAAGTTGCAACTTATTAATCGTCGTTGCTTTCAGTTATCCTGATCTATTTCTTGATATAAAATCAGCAATCTTCCTCTTTTAGGTCCTTTAAAGAACGTAGAAATGATATAAAAGTTCAATTCGCAGATTCCAGTTTCATCCAAGCTATACCTATCCATCAGCTTTCATTAAAAAAAAACATATTTATGCCTCCATTTGAAGCAGAACAGTCATCGTGATTTACCGCCGCGCCAATATCAATATCGAGAAAAGTATTCCGCATCTCCAAATATTTGCCCAAACGGCCGACCGCAGCGTCCAATTTAACGGTTACCGGCGCGGTAGCGGCCCAGTAAATGGTTTTACGAACTGGCTATGATATACAAACCAGAAATATTTCGTACTGACCCGTTTACGTACGCCGTTTATACCATAACGCAAATAGCGAGACTTTGATGTTGAGCGATAGAGAAATTGAGTAAGTTACTGATGTACGGTGAAGTTGTAAACATATGCTGAAATTTCCAAATTATCTTATGGCGGTATTGGGAGTTAGGTCAAATTTTGAGGGTCCAATGAAACATGTCTCCGTATGTAGGAGGAACACTGGGGGAACATACCAGAGGAAGGAGATGGGTTGGAGTGAACTCCTATCAAAAAAGGTCACTTTAGCTCAAAATGGAGAGGAATCGAGGAAAGGGCTGGATGGTCATAGGGCGACAGTGGGACTTAAGAGGCCAATAAATAAATTAATGGTAAGCAAACCTTTTTAAAAACAAGCTTTTATTTAATTTCTCTTAGTTTACGTGTTCTCCTCAGCAAGCCCTTTCATTTGATACCCATACTGTGGTAGTGCAGGAAAAATAACTATTCCGCCATCTTGGATGATCCGCCATATTGGAATTAGAATGATGTCACATAGCTAAGCGTGCGTTGTCATCCAAAATAAGCGTGTATACCAAATTTCAGCTCAATGGGTTAAAGATAACTGATTTAAAATTCAGTTGCAAGATTCCACCCGGACATACATTGCAAGTTAATATAAAGCTTGTAATAAAAAAATTACTAATGTAAACTTAAGAGAATACTCGAGTTAACGATGGAAATCATTGAAGTGTTCTATATTCAAAACTTCGTTTCCTACTCTGGGCCGTGCACATACTAGCTTCTGAATAATAGAAATTCTGAATACGAACAATAAAACTTCTAAAAGCTATTCAAGTAATTGGAAGATTTTACATAAAATTACCAATTTCTAAATCATCGCCATCGAACCCGTACATGGCTATCTTTATTTAACAGTTCTTTCATCCTTGTTTGGACTGGGCCTACTATTTAATATTCTGTGGTGTTGAGTAACCAATGTTTTGGTAAACGGTAAAGTACTGAGGCGTGCATATTAAATTAACGCCGGGTAATTGGGTAGCCCAATTACGAGCTATATTTGAACCAAAATGCACAGTGGCAGAAGTATTTTTACACAATGTGATAATTAATCCATGAGACAGATATTACCTCTATCACAGACACTAGGAAACGCCTTATTGAGATGTCTAAATATCATCATATTGTAACTGGTAACAGCAGTAGCCTAGCTAGATGTTAGAACGTAGGAAGTTCAAATCCTGGGCACTGGATTTCAGAATTAGAATTTTTTTATTCATGTAAACCAATACATTATGAATCGTCAGAAAAAAATATATATTAATAGTACCTCTACCACCCATTCGGAATGCGTTTCCTATGGAGAAGTATGGGCAAGAAACTCCATGGTTGCTTTTTTCCAATAAGGGTTTACGTGTTATTTGCATTACAATGCGTTTTTCTTAATTAAAAATTATACAATATAAAGTTAATGAGGCTATACATCCTCAAAACACAAAATTAATCAGCAATACAAATTACAAAGCCGTGTCAGTGTAAGATTTAATGGTAAGAAGGAGGGTGAAAACGGGACAAATAGCAAACTGAGACTGCATCCCTCAAATGAGTTCCTGTGGAGCCGAACCAGCGCCTGACCAAGCGTGTTTATCCTCTAGATAATTCTCTATTGTGTAATATGCTCGCCTGCATAGTGTTTGTCTAATGCAAGTTTTAAATTTGGTTTCGTTGAGGTTAATGACATGACATGACAAGATACCCCATCTTCAAGTGCGAATGTAATTGTAGAATAATTACCACTTTGTGAACGATCCTGCACGTCTATTTAAAGGCGTGTGAAGTTCACCAACCCGCACTGGGCCAGCGTGGTGGACTATGGCCCAAAACTCCATCGTATTGAGGGGAAATGTGCACGGTATAATGACAATAGTCTCGCCCTCTATTATATTGGGACCAAATGTTGGACCAAATGTCAATGTATGACAAAGTGCACCTATCGGAGAATATAGGCGTGGAAGTCATCAAGAATTTGAACCAGGGAGTGCCCTTAGGTCTTATCGACGTCGTGGGTCGGCAACTATCGTGTTTATAACACGACGCGTGTTATAAACACGTGTTCGTTCAACCTGACAGTGAGACGTGACAACAATGCTAACAAACTAGGAACTCCGCTTTTTAACGTAAACCAAACTATAGGGATGCCTCGTATCAGCGAGTACTTCACATAAGAATTATAAGTATATCGCCAGAGAACACACACTCATTGCATGATCCCAATCCTAAGCAAAGCTTGTACTATGGGTACTATACGATGAACTGGGGCGGATACCAGTTACACCCAGACAGGGGCAAATTCCGATAAGGTCATTTCGGAAATTTGCCGCTGGCGTGAATCTAACTTGCAACCACTCGGTGGAGAGAGCCGAGCGGTCTACGCTTGACCCACCAGACCAAGCCATCATCAAAAAATAACTCTATGTTAGCTTGTTTTAAAGTTTCAAAAGGTATTTGACACCATTCTCGTTATAACTCGTGTAACAGTAAAACCCCGCGCACACTGGGGCTGAAAACAAACGAACGACACATAGAAAAAAACTCATTCTTTAACGAAAAGGAGCTAGAGAGAATGTTGACGTGCGGTCTCGTAGCTTTTACAACAGAAATTCTCTGCTTGCTTTGCTTAGTTTGGGATCGTACGATGTGGTGTCTGGCGATTTTATATTGATAGTAGCAGACTCGGCGAACTTCGGACCGCCTTATACGCAAGCAGCGCCACCTACCGGGTCTAAGTGTGAATCTAAACCATCCAAGGCGCTAGGCGCCTCCCAGACGCATACAAAATGAATCACGGCTGGGACTGATTTGAAAGTCCCAGCCGTTTAGGAGTTCAGTGACATACACACGTACAGAAGAATTATATATATTAAGAAGATTACAATGTGAACGGAACCGTTCGCCAACCCTAAACCTAAACGAACGCAGATAAACAAACTGGAAGTTATAAAAACGGATTACGATATGCGCGTTGATGGAACGATGCAAGATTAGCTGCGCGTGCGCCTTGTTTATAGCGCCGTTCATGAGCGGACAATGGCTCAATCAACAGTTTATTGATCTAATCATTTGGTTTATTTAAAAGGAAAAGTCGGTGTGTAGTATGCATTGTTATTAGATATTAACAATATAATTACTTTGCGTGACGGTTTTATTGAAGTTATGGTAGTGATACAAAAGCATTTAAAGGATATCAAGAGGTCTGATATAAGATCAGTTAAAATGACTTGTTTGTGAAAATGAAGTGAAAATGAAAAAAATGTTTGTAATATCTATATATTTGCGTTAGTGAGTTTCCCATTTACCAAGGATGAGGCTGAAGTCAAAGTCAAATCATTTATTTTGTATAGGCCTTTGGGGGCACTTACAAATTGTCTGATAGAACAATCGTCCCAATATTATTTTAATGACAGCTGCCATTTATACTGCCGGTACCTTTTTTTTTAACGTCGGAAAATCCTTTATGGATACCCTGCTACCTCAGGGGAAGTAACAGGGTTATGTGGGAGTCCCGGCAGAAGGCCGTATACCCACTAAAAACCGACGGTGTACCATCTTCCGCTTATATCGGGGCGCTACGGGATCGCTTTCGCATGCACCGCGAATACTGCCGGTACCTAGAATCGAAGTTATAAGACAGAAATTTGGATGGCATTGTTGTATAAATCGACAAGACACAACGACTGAAGGTCCAGGCTCCTTTTCCACCGCCTGTCTTAACCACGCAGCAATGTTTTTCTTCTTATCTTTTTTTACGAATTGAATGAAATGATGATATTTAATGGAGTAAGATGAGGAATAGCTCCACCTGCGTTAAGCGGATATTACAGCCAGTGTCAAGTAATTAATAGCAAGGGCAAATTCAATAAATACACCTTACAAATGAAAATGTATGATGACAGGGATAAAGATGGCGGATGAAATCCAATGTTTTTCATATATTAAATTCAGTTATTTATAGTTAACTCTGTCAGTACAACATCTGTTAAAAAATGTACATTTACTTTAGAAGCAACATTACTTTAAGAGGTGGTGGTAATATTTAGTAATTTTATTTAAATAACCATTTTGATGTCTACATACAATTCGGCGAAAGTGTGATATTTTTTTCTTCTTCAATGAAAAGGGGACATAAACGTACGCAACTGGTGTGACGTATGCGTGATACAATGCCGTTAATCCTTATCAGATGTATAGCGTTAAGTTATTAAAACAATCGTGGCAAGTTAAAAAGACGGAAATTCGGAAACATGCGAGGAAAAGGATATAATGTTGTTATGTCACATGTTTGAGCTCTCGACGCTATAATTAATTATATTGTCGCCATATTGTTCAGTGACAACACATAAACAAAGCTTTTGTATGTTCTTTTTATCAGCATAATTTGTCTTACCTTTTCCTATCATTCAGGGTCCGTGCAGTATGTTCTTTCCTATATCCATCACGCTTGTCCGTCATACTGACATCTACTCCACTCTCGCTTTGTATCCATCCACACTCAAACTCTTTTGGGAACATGCTTCTCATCTCTTCTCATCATATACCCAAACCATTCTAATCTCTATTTCTTAAGTAAATCGTAATATATAAAGGTCCAAAGAATATATATGATCTGAGAGACACCTCATATTTTTATAACGACAAAACACTTGAGTCAAGTTAAAATTTACTTGTCTGTAAAGTTTTAGAAACAATTTGAGAAAGCGATGGTTTTTTTAAATTCTATTTTAAACATATAATTAGCTGAGACGTCGAAAGTAATCAAGTAGACGCAATCAAAGGCGAGTACCGAAATAGATGAATAGTGCGAGCTGAAGGGAATGCCGGGAGGGCAAAAGATTAACGTTTTTACGCTACAGAGTTATTCCAAATGAGGATTTTGAGGAAGTTGTACGAGCAAGCAAATGTTTCCGATTCTCTTGCCGTCCTTTGTACGGCCGTAACGTATGATCAAGATGGCAATCCTTTTTGTACTGTCAAATATAGCTGTAGTTTGTGTAATGGAATCCACGTCATTGTCTGTAATTATTTCACTGGACACTTGAACAAGACAATATCTACCAATCACTAAAATTGTAACAGAGACGGATAATAAATTGGTTTACAAATGTTGAAATTAAATCATTTTTACATCTGTGCTAGGGTAGATGAACTCCCATGCTAAATGACCAATACTGTCAATTCCTACATCAGGCGAGGTATTCCTCAAATAGAGGCATATCTAGCAATTGAAAATCGGCCCATTACTTAAGACAAACTGGTATGAATAGTATGGTCAATTCTACCTTTTTAATCGCTGTTATAAAAATTGCAAGGAATGCACGATAAAAGCCATGCAGTAGCTTATCTAAGTTTATTAAGATGACATTATCAATGCAACCAACACGGTAATCACCTGATAAGTGGTCTAAATAGGACGAAACAGCTTTCCATCATTCTGTATCTTAGCCATAATCTGAAAAAAATCGTGTCAATTGCACGGTTCCCGCCAATTTCAACCAACCAGTAGTCTTTTAGCCGGTTTAATTACCAACTTTAGCAGTTTACATATAAAACAAATCTTTATGGTAAGTATTGGGGGGGGTGATTGAATGGCTTCTTACAAAAAGCAGGAATACTATAAGTCAATTAGGGCGAATTCTTAATGGATTTTTAGCGACAAAGGGAAGATCTTCCTGCCAGACGGGTGGTATGCCTACGGTATGTCAGATATATGTATATATAGCTCAGATCGTTGAGAACTCCAGAACCGCGAGCTAGGATTTTCATAGTACTTTGTATGGC
This sequence comes from Ptilodon capucinus, assembly GCA_914767695.1. Taxonomy (NCBI): domain Eukaryota; kingdom Metazoa; phylum Arthropoda; class Insecta; order Lepidoptera; family Notodontidae; genus Ptilodon; species Ptilodon capucinus. The sequence goes on along the minus strand of OU611830.1, from coordinate 1,771,284 downwards.
GGCTAAATTCTTGTACGCGTAGAATTGCGATGTGTCGATAGTCGCGCCATCTATTGGTGACTGGCGGAAGTGGTGAGATATTGGGTTGGCCACAGTCTTTATTTTAAAAATAAGTCCACAAACATTTAGTCATCCATTAAATGAATAATTAATAATTTATAAATATCAACAGTTAATACATAAATATGGGTAGGTACAATATTGCCACATTATATTAATCAGAGAGAGTAAATCTGAAGCACATGTGTCTTTATTCAGTGATACGATTCAGATGAATCTCGACGATAGCTGACAAGTGGTGCTTCAGTCAAGATTGGCCCTTGAGGACAAGTGCACGGGATTCTAACATTGGCACTTATGTCGTTAAACATAATGTTCACTATAATTTACAAAATATTGAGTAAATATGGCATAGTTTCTTGTTCTTGATGTTGGCTGCTTCAACAAATCTGGTTGTTAACTTTTATCGACAAGACCACCACACAATTGGACCTGTTTAGACTTTTATAATGAAACATTTACTCTATGAAGTTATTAGATAGAGTTCACTCAAAAATAAAATCGAACCTATATGTTTACCTTATGGAAAAGTGTAACCAGGTAGTTTCTTAGTCATAGTAAATACTTTCCGAATGGGTGGTAGCCTGAGTTATATATTTAATTTTGTAAGTTTGACAATACATAAGTACTCGGATTCTGATTCCATAAGAATTGCCAATAACACAACATACGAAATAGATGATGGCATTTCAAACAATGGCATTACAAGTAAAAGCGTTATAACAATACATTTTGCAACTGCCAAGCTCAATATAAACGCAGCGAATAAACTGAGAGTTGAAAGTGGCGAGTTATTGCTTTAGGATATTTGATTTCAAAAACTTGTTGAGAATAGCGGAATTAACTAGCACAACGGGCTATTCCAGATACTAAATTATAAAACAAACCTAGATATGTATTCTAAATCGTTTTTAAAGTTATTGCATATTTTAAACATCAATATAAATCATACAAGCAGTTGAACTTTCATTCTTATTTGAGTTATCAAATATATATCGACGCTTGAAAGACAATCTAAGGATTGTCTAAGCGACAAAAAATTGTAAAATGTAAATCGGAAATTCGACCCGTATGTTTTTGGAACGTAGTTCCTTATCGCGCGTTGCGAAAGGGGGCTAGACGGAAAAAATTAAGACGAAAAATTGTAACGACACTTTTACATATGTATGTGTGATTTTTACTGTACGACACTTTTACACATGTGTGTGATTTCGATTGCGATTTCGATGTGTGTTTGTGTGTGTGTATGTATATCTACAATTGTTTTGCTTTTTTTTTTATTTAAAAAGGAACTTCGTTCCATCCGGGTGTCCCTTGATGCCTCTCAAGTTTTTTTTAGTATCGCGATAACTCTAACTGCAAATGAAGAGGCGTTCGGAAGGTCAGAGGTTTTTGGATAATTAGGACAGTTAAATTTGATAACATAACAAGTTTAAGTAGATTTTTTTGCGGTCACAATCGCCAGACTTTTTAAACAACTATCTTTAGATGATCTTATGGAGATAAATAGAGATATTTTTAACTATCCACGTATAGGGTACAATGGAGTGTTGAGACACTCAAATTAAAATAACAATAATACATTGTGTTAAAATATACCTAGAAAATTAAATGAGTCATCTTCATAATGACTCCTTTCATGAATAACTGCTTTAAGTTGGAATGCCATCTGCTGTGTATTACTTTAGCTCAAGGGGTGTTCAAAAAGCAAAAGCTGTAGGCTTCAAATTGCGTCACACCGAGCCATGCCCAGTCCAAAAAGCCTGAAGTGACGTCCCTTTCTCGACAAATCTGACAATTGAAAGAGATAAAACGTATGTCTACACGGCCATGCTAAACCTACAGATTAAAAAAAAACATAACACGTCAAAAAAAAAACTAACTACAGCCTTTTAACTTCCCACTGCTGGGGACGGGCCTCCCCTCAGTACGAGGGGGATTCAGGCCATAGTCCACCACGCTGGCCCAGTGCGGGTTGGCAGACTCCACATCAACAAACGAGCACAAGTCAAGTTCCCCAAGACGTGCAGGTTTCCCCACGATGTTTTCCTTCACCGTTTCATAGCAAGTGATAATCTCGGATGAAAATGAGATTCGCACATTAACCCAGAGGTGCCAGCCGGGGTTTGAACGATTCGAACGCCTTGCACACTTTGATTGCAAGGCGTTCGACCACTCGGCTACCACGTCAAAAATCCTATTATTTTTTTGCATCATATTGTATAGATAGGTCTACCATCTCACCCATGATAGGTCACCCCTAACAAAGGAAATTAAGTTCTCCTCCCCCCCCCCCCCCCCCCCCTTATCTTAATCACCATAATCCAAGTTCCCGTTTGAACGTCCCCAAAAATATTACCAATTTCACTTTGAAAAACTAATTAAAAAGTTCTATTATTGTTCAAGACTTTCCACGTGGAGTGAATCGAAATCATTTTAGTGGGCGATGGAAACCAATATCCGTTGGTGGATGTGTCAACGAAAAAAACATCTTGACGTGTCTAAAAATAAAGTCCAATATTCTTTGTGCGGTGTCGACAATGTATATATATATAACGTAGGCCGGGATAGTGTTGTGAACGTGATCGGGGCATCGATATTTTGACTCTGATATGCAATGACACGCATTTCGTGAGCGGAATGGGGAATTTCCTTATTATTTAGGCAAATTTAACATGTGACCACGTATCTGGGTTATGGGCGAACTGGTAATTTTTTTTTAGGAATCTATTTTTACTACGATACGAGTATTGTTTGCTTAAAATACATTTCTCCATATTAGTTTCGCCATTGCTATACATACATTTGTATATAACGGAATCGTGAACATTTTTTTTATTACTAGCAATGTGACGATATTATTTTAGTAGATTCATTAGTAGTCACGTTAGTCCCTCCAACTAAGCGAAACGCTTGTGCTAGAGGTGGACTCACGTCAAGTGAGGATCGAACGCGGAACTTCTCGTGCGGGTTGGTGAACTTCACACGCCTAGACGTGCAGGTTTCCTCACGATGTTTTCCTTCAGCGTTCAGCAAGTGGTAATCATTGTAGAAAATAACATTCGCACATGTAAATCATCTCAGAGGTGCGGGCCCGGGATTTGAACTTGCACCCCCTGCATTCAGGGCGGGCGTTCTTGCCCACGAGGCTACCACTGCAGAGCTAACGTGTTAAATCTTATCGACTCAGTTATCAATTCTCGTAACAGTCGATAAATTAAATCCACCATGCAGGTACAACACTAGACGTCCTACAACGAGAGCGTAGGTCGTCTATTGTGAAATTCGGGCCGTACCTTAAAGATCGCACGATAGGCATTATTAAGAAACCACAAAGCTGCTTAAGTTATTTATATACTTTCCGATACGTACAACAAAGGCGTTTGAAGGAGACCTCGAGGACTTTTACGTGCATTGAGATGGAATATATCATGTTTAGAAGGTCACCCACAACCTTCATCACATACAGTATCCATTTTTATTAGGGTTCCGTACCTAAAAAGGAAAAAAAGGAACCCTTATAGGATCACTTCGTTTTCCGTCTGTCCGTCTGTCAAGACCCTTTTTCGCAGGAACGCGTATCAAGTTGAAATTAATAACCAAGACTCAAGTCTGCAATCCCTTGGAGCTGTAGGAGCCCAAAGCAGCTCTAAAGGCAACACACTGGAGCTATATGTACCTGTGTATTTGTAATAAGTTCTGGCATTTCAAAAAAATATATCAGCCCACTGAGTTTCTTGCCGGATCTTTTTAGTTGAGGTCGCGTTTCGATCCGGTGGTAGTATAGTAGAATATAAGAAAAAAAAAAAGTAAACTTGACAATTTGTAAGTGCCCCATAGGCCTATACAGAATAAATGATTTAACTTTGCCTTGACTTGTAAAAAAATCTAACTTCTAAGTTAATACAATCGCAAGAAACGGCAGTTTCTGTTGCGTATTTAGTACATTTGCAAGAGAATCAAAAACCTATACGGTTATTCCCGTTGACCTAGAATAATTAAATTGGGCAAGAAGCAATGTATTAAAGAACAAGTAAAGTTTAGTAATTAATTTTGCCACAAAAAAAAAAAAAAATTCGACACTCGATTCGCGCGACGGATGAACTTTTCACATACCTACAAGTATGTACGGAACCTTCGGTGCACGAGTCCGACTCGCTCACTCGCCTCACTAGTTGTTTGTGACTAGCCCAAAATTTTAAAAATTGCGTTCCCTTCATATGCAGCGTATACATCAAACCTTCATATGGATTAAGTAAACAGTGGGCTTAGCATGACCGCGTAGACAAAAGTTTTCTCTCTTTTAAGCGTACAGGTGTTGTTTTGATATTACGAACAGACACTTAAATTTTATTTATTTGTATAGATATGACTGTTTGGCGGAAAAGGGAGGATCCTCCGACCAGACGGGTGTTGAGTCTGGTGGGCTACTGCCCTACGGTTGTTGTCGGGTTCTTGTATATATGTTCAATCGCTTGGATCGCTTTAATATCGCGATGCAGGATTAGTTCGCATGCGGCGAGGTAGATGTCGCTACAACTGCAAAAGAGGCGGTGGTAAGGGGCTTACACTGACTTCGATCCAAATATACACGCGTATTACTTCACCGAAATCTCGACTAAGCTTGTCATGCAATTAAGCCTCCGGCGCACTCGGGCGCGCGTCAAAATATTTTCCAATACCAAAACGAACTCTGTGTCAATATGCATAAAGATTTAATTTCTGTGGTAGAAGTCACGCCCCCCAAAATTCCCTCGCGCTGTCAGTGTCATTTAGTTGAAGAATGAACTTTTTCTATGAGTCAAGACAGTTCGTTTTGATATGGCAATTTTGTTTACAGGCGAGCGTTGACACCCCAGTGTGCGGTAGACCTTATGCATCTAGGGTTGCCAACCATACTTTATAATAAAGTATCCTACTTTATTTTTGGTAATTGTACTTTATACTTTTGCATACCAATAAAGTATGTGAAAATACTTTATTTCCAACCTTTACTGTGATGCGTAAAACAAAATACTTATTATGAGTACCTACTTAACTATTAAACGGTACACATAAGTGAAAACAGATGATAGAAACGATTTATAATTACTAAACGAAATGTTAGATGTCAGATGTGGTGTCGTGTGTGGTGATTTTGATTTTCAAACAAGCTTTGAAACATTTAAAGATAGCAAATAATTGTTAGCATGTGCTAAAAGCACACAAAAACACGTTACAATAAAAACGTAAAATTTTAAAAATATTTTATTTTCTTTCAAATACTTTATTTTTTTCCTATCCAAACCATTTTATAATACGTTTTTTTTTGTCAAAAAAAATTGGCAACCCTATATGCATCATAAATCACCTCGCACATTGGGGCGTCAAAACACACGCGTCCGAACTATTGCCAAAACCAAAAGGAACTGTATTGACTAACAGAGAAAGTTCAATTCTTCAACGCGATGACATTAACAGCGCGCACGAATTTAGACGCATGACATTTAATCTTTATTTATATTATTACAGAGTTCGTTTAAAAAACATCATTACGCCTGTGTTCCCCGAAGGGGTAGTCAGTGGTGCACTTTGCCAATGTATTTGGATCCTAATGTAATAGGGGGTATTGCCATTATAACGGACACAATACAAGGGATATTTAGGCCATAGTCCACGCTGGCCCATTGAGGGTTGGTGACTCCACACGCCTTTTTAGAGACGTGCAGGATTCCCCACGATGTTTCCCATCACCGTTCAGCAAGTGAATTATCGAAAATGACATTCGCACACGAAATTCTCAGGGGTCCGGGATTTAAACGTGTGCACGTTTAAATTGCACGCTTAAATTACACTTGCGTTCAAGGCAGGCGTTTGTTTCGGTATTGGCAAATATTCTGACGAGCGTCTACTGACGCCCCAGTGTGTCGAGGGGCCGAAGACTTTGCATCACGCTAGAGCTCGTTAACCGTATCAATCGGTTATGAAACCAACACGGGGCGACCCACTTTCATTCATCTGCTTTGACCTTCACCAGTCACTGGCGACACCAACGCTGATACTACTGAAGCTTCATTCACGATTACGCCCAGCGGGCTTAGCATGACCACGAAGACATACATTTTATCTCTTTCAACTGTCAGATTCGTCGAGAAAATGACGTCACACCGAGCCATGTCCTGTACAAAAAAGGCTCAAGGTGACTTCATTTTCTCGACAAATCTGACAGTTGGAAGAGATGAAACTTTTGTCTACGTGATCATGCTAAGCCCGCAGCAGGGTGATCACGTAATTAAATTAAAATCCGCACATACGTAGTCGGCAGTTTCAGTGGTCGTAGTTTTTAATAATACTTACGGTACGAGCTCAGTTCAAAATCTGCCAGCAATTGACAGTTAGGTAACATTAATACAATAATACTATACGAGGTAGTCGTAAGGCCCCTGCTACACCAAGCACAGTTATGAACTAGGTATGTCACCGACTGTTGTCCTGTTTTTCTGTCGAAATATCTTTCGAAAATAGATTAACGACTTGTTTAATTATCAAAATCTCAACGAAAATAAATTGACCAATAAAAAAAAGGTGTAGTTTATTTTGTGTCGCGTATACTTCGGCTGGCATATCGCCAGGGGTAACAGACACAAGGTCCCGCGTGTGGGAAGAATAAATTTGGATAGCTTGACCCAATTAATATTGATATTGAACAACTATCTGATCCCGCGACTTAGTACGAGCGGAATTTAAGTATCTTAATTATATTCCCAAAATTAAAGTAACTTGAGTTACTCCTTGTAACATCGGCTATCTGCTAGTGAAAGTTCCGCCAAAATCAATCTTGCCGTTTGGGAGTTTACGTATAACAATTAGATAGACAAATATCGACAAAAAAAATGCGTTTTCATTATAAATAGCGTTATATATTGAAATTAAACTATTTTACGGATTTTATCGCGTTTATTTACTATTTTATATTCCCGACGTTAAAATCCGTAAAATAGTTTAATTTCAATGTATAGTAGGTATTCGCGTAAATATAAGAAAACAATAGCGTTATATACTTTCATATGCTTTTAGAAAAAAAAGTACATTAAGAAGGTCTACTCAGTCTCAAACTAAAATTTAAAAGATGTATTATTAATTCAGGACAATAAAACAAAATGTTCTGCCGCAGAAAACAAAAAAAAACAAGCACAGAAAATTGCACCCAATAGCAAGAAAACTAATACGATTCCGGGAAACATGTTTTATTTACAAAGAGAGCTCGGGTTTTCTACAGTAGGTACCTCCACACGAAATCCTTCGGTGACAATTTCATTAAGCAGACACGGCGTCGTTACACTGTTTGAATATTTAAAGTTTATATTTAGACAGCAAACGTGTCTATGATTGGAGCTCTTTGCTTTGGCAACGCAGAAATTGGATAAAAATAAAACCGGCTAACCGTATCATTATCTTTAAAAAAGGCAAAAAAATCACGTCTGTTGTATGGGAGTCCCCATAAATATTATAGCGGTAACATTTATAGCGGCAACAGAAATAAATCATCTGTGAAAATTTCAATCGTCCAACTATCACGGTTCAAGAGATACAGTCTGGCGACAGACGGACGGACAGACAGACAGACAGACGGATGGACAGCGGAGTCTTAGTAATAAGGCCCCGTTTTACTCTTTGGGTACGGAACCCTAACAAGTTGTATTATTAACGCAATCTATGTATCGCATGTAAGTCACTGATTTAGAATTATAATCATCAGCCCCTTAAACACCACTTGTCATGCAGCAATTTTAAGATTACCTACTTTCAGTTTTTGACTGGTAACTTAGTACAAAATTTGTCAAAGATTTACAGTTAGTATGGAAACAACAACACTTTAATAGTGGTGGTAAAGCCCCTATGTAACGCATAAGCCTCTCCAGAGTCGTTTCTCAACCAAACAATTCTTACGAAATGCAGTTTAGTGTTTCTGGAACTCAAGTTACTCTTACAACTCATACCAGTATCATTCATATTTTCTCCTATAGAAAAATCTACGTTGTTTAAAAATAATGGTAAAAAAACACTTTTTAAAAACAAGCTTTTATATAATTGCCCTTAGTTTCGGTGTTCTCTACAGCAAGATCTTTCATTTGATACCCATACTGTGGTAGTGCAGAAAAAATAACTATTCCGCCATCTTGGATGGTCATATCGGAATGACGAATGACGCCACATAGCTAAGATGCATGCGTCATCCAAAATAAGCGTGTATACCAAATTTCAGCTCAATCGGTTAAAGATAACTGATTTAAAACTCAGTTGCAAGATTCCACCCGGACATACATTGCAAGTTAATATAAAGCTTGAAATAATAAAAAAAGGAATTACTAATTCAAGTTGTCCCAAGATGTTTGGATCATCGTTTCCTTATATTCAATCACGACGTCAGTAATTCCCAAGTCATAGAGTCATCAGGGCATAAGACCTAAGTAATATAAGATGATCTTAATATCAAAGTTCGAGAAATACACTCAGTTACGTAACTCTAAAAGTATTTATCCGGATAAAAGGAATTGTGCAGAAGAATGATCTAAGAAATGACGCTCAATTGACCGAAGCGAATCAGGCATGCAAGGCCGAGGTAAAATAACTCCGGATTTTTATATGCAAGTTGTTTAAAATTGTGGTTTGATCGAATCAAGATAGAAAAAACGCTTGCTCTGACCTATTACGTGTCAGATGCTTTGAAGCAAAACTTTGTATACATATAAGCTTATGGCCAACTTAGGTCTTCAGTGAGACGTGGTAATAACCAGGATAGACAACTTAACGTGTCCTTAAAGCGCTGAGTTATAAATGAGAGCATCAGTCACTCATTTAGGCAACTCTGGGGCAAAAATACGATGAGACTGAACAGCTCCCTTACAACCACCTGCCTTCGAGCAATGTTTTAAATATTGCTTTCAGTTTTTGTCTAATTACAGTAATTCAGTACTAATTGTGTCATAAATTAACAGTTTATATTGAAACAACATTACTTTAAGTGGTGGTCGTAAGGCCCTAGATAATGATTTGAAACAGAAATTAGGCAAATCATTTTAAGTTCTTGCAATCAAAAGTTTAGCCATAGAAAAAGGCCTCTATCGAAACTGCTGTAACACTGAAACTTCAAAAACATAAACTGATGCGTATTCTTACAACTCCATGCAAGCCACCTGTCCAAAAGTACAGCTCTTGATGTCTCCAAACAAAAAACTTTTAAAACTTGAACAACAATGTCAAAAGTATACATGAATATGCAAAGGCATGCCATACGGCTACTTTACAAGAGAATTGTAAACGACTTAATACTTACGACACGACTGTGGCACGACTTTAAAACTACAGACGATTAAATCAGTGTCATGAGGATGATTGAAAGTGATCAAAGCTATTTTATTAGTTCCAATAATATAACAATTTTAATTAAAAAAAAAGATGTGTGGAGGAGAATGGGGCACACCTTTGCCCAGCAGTGGGACAATATACGTTAAAAAAACACATGTACACATGACATATCTCAAATAAATATAGACGACAGAATGCATGGTGTAGTGGTTTGAGCGTAGGCCGCTCGGCTTACTGAAACGGAAGGTTGCGGTTTCGATTCCCGCCAGTGGCGAATTTCGGAACTGACCTTTACGGAATCTGCCCTGGCCCTGAAGCATGACCGCTTAGACATAAGTCTTATCTCTTTCATCTATCAGATTTGTCGAGAAAATGACGTCATTTCGAGCCGTGACATCATCTTCTCGAAAAATCTGTCAGTTGAAAGAGATCAAACTTATGTCTACACGGGCATGCTAAGGGTGCTGGATGTATCTGGGATCATCTCCAGTCCATTGTATGGTACTCATAGCCCAAACTTGTCTTAGTTTGGGATCATACGATGAGTATATGTTGTCTTGAGATATTTAAATAGCATTATACTATAAATCCCCGGGCTCGCACCTCTGGGTTCCATGTGCGAATCTCATTTTCATCTGAGATTATCACTTGCTAAAAAACGGTGACGGAAAACATCGTGAGGAAACCTGTGTGCCCGGTATAATGGCAATAGGCTCGCCCCCTATTACATTGGGACCAAAATACATCGGCGAAGTGTGGGCGCACTGCAGTGCACCTCTGCCTACTCCTTCGGGGAATACAGGCGTGATGATGTATTATACTATAAATTTTAATGTTACATGACGAAAACCTTGACACAGATGGTAGGGACAACACATAATTGAAACACATGTTCCGTGAAGACGTAAGTCGCCGATACTCGTTGGCTATTCGAAGGTGATATTATGTAGTTTCAAAAGTAATTACTGGTCGTAGACGTCGTACGGCTTACCAATAAGTAGAAAAAAACAAACAAAACACAACAAACAAATTTAATTACTTATTTTTAAAGGGAATAATATTCGATTGCCGTTGTATTCGTTGCCGTTATCAATATCGAGCAAAAACGTACTTGTATGAGCCCCCAAATTAAATATTTATTTTATTCTGTTTTTTAGTATTTGTTGTTATAGCAACAACAGAAATGCATAATCTGTAAAAAATTCAACTGTCTAACTATCACGGTTCATGAGATACAGCCTGGTGACAGACGTACATTGACGGACACCGTCAGCGACAAATTTTGGAATTTACCCTGGTCCGGGTATAACTGGGATTATCCCCTGTCAACTCAACCTAATTGTACCCATAGTACAGGGGTTGCTTAGAGTGGCGTCATAAGATGAGTAGGTGTTCTGTGGCGATATGTATATTACTTTCTGTATGGAAAAAAATATTTATAGAGCATTATGTGCAAAAGGGGCCGTTTTAATTATTCATACATTACATAATACATCATCACGCCTGTATTCCCCGAAGGGGTAGGCAGAGGTGCACTGCAGTGCGCCCACACTTCGCCGATGTATTTTGGTCCCAATGTAATAGGGGGCGAGCCTATTGCCATTATACCGGGCACACAGGTTTCCTCACGATGTTTTCCGTCACCGTTTCTTAGCAAGTGATAATCTCAGATGAAAATGAGATTCGCACATGGAACCCAGAGGTGCGAGCCGGGGATAGACATTACAGAGGGTCTCAAACCCTATTAATATTATAAATATGAATGTTTGGGAGGATGAATGGATGTCACTCTTCCACACAAAAACTTCTAAACGGATTTTGATGAAACTAAGCAGTATTATTGTTTATATATACATCAGATTAACATAAAGGCTATAATTTATAACGATATTAAGCAATCGAAGTCAGCGCGGCCGAAGTCGCGGATAGAGGCTCGTAATAATAATCTTGAAGTTGATGGAGTACCTTGTGGTCAGGATATCGTATAATCTAAAAGCACTCTACATTCCCTGCATTGAGAAGCGTCCCCATACAATGAACGACATATTTGGGGAGCTATTGTTATAACAGTTATTGATACAGATGTATCTCTAGAGGGTAAGGTTAAATGGTGTGAGGTTCCGTGTTCCAATTGTATCGTTGAATTCGTTACATACGGTTGGGTTTTGGTAATTACTAGAGATGAATGTAATGAAAATGAAATAGGTATAGTTAAATATAGCTAGCTTTATTGTTGGTGTTAACAGCGACGAGAATGCAGCCTTATGTTTAAGGAATTCAGGTTTTATTTTGAGTGCAAATAAATACCTATAGCCAGACAACATATCGACGGTTAAAAGGCGAATTGACTCAAGCGCCATTTTGTTACATTTGCGACTTTCAAGCTGGGTTTCGTCAGCTATACATAAACGTAAAATACATAGGTAGTTTTATGTGTAAATCTCATTTTCATCTGAATTTACCACTTGCCCTGAAACTGTGGAGAAAAATATCGTTAGGAAACCTGCACGTCTACAGAAAGGCGTGTGAAATCTACCAACCCGCACTGGGCCAGCGTGGTGGACAAAAATCTCCCGCGTATTGAGGGAGAATGTGCCCGGATTAATGGCAATTGGCTCGCCCCCTATTACATTGGGACCAAAATACATGGGCGAAGACCGCAGTACAACTCTGCCTGCCCCGTTGGGAATACAGGCGTGATGATGATGTATTTGTATTGCAAATACACGTGGCAACACAATATGTAATTACAATCAAGTAAATATTGGTTTTATTTCACTTGCGTTTCGTGTTGTTTGCACAAGTGGCAACAACCTAGAAATAGTTGCCTTGCCCAAGTGTTTTATGATCGCCGCTTTCCTTAGTTTGATATATTGAGTTTCTTTACTTGTAAAATATAACCTACTGGCAGATAAACCTAAAGGTTTGCTACTACTAGGAATGGACCGAATGTGCCTAATGCATTGTTTTAGTGGTCTAAAACCGTCTTCGCATTATTGCCTTTGTAATGAAACCGGTCTGGGGCACATCGGTTGGATATTTTCAAAGTCTATAACGGACATAGGTAAAAACATTTTATTACATACATACGCTGCCGGTATTGATCAGACAATCCACCTCTTCTCACATTTTCAAAGATCGGGTAAAGAAGTTTTACCTCACTGTCTAACTTGTATTTGTTTACTTCAACTGTAAGTATTTGAGCTGTTTTGTTTATGTATGTATTTGTTTGTGTGTGTATGTATGTAGGATGTTATACTGTATGTATGTATTTATGTGTATGTGTACTTTTTGAAAGATCCACTCCATCCTAAGGTTGCCTGGTAGAGATCTCTTTTAGTGATAAGCCGCCCATTGTGACACTTTGTGTAAACAGTGTGTAATATTAATACTTTTTGCGGTGGAACAATAAAGAGTTATCTATCTATCTATCTATCTATCTATCTATCTACATCATGTATTACATAGATACATGTATTTATTAGATATTATGTTGTTTTACTGCTTCGCAAAGACCTGGGCCCCAAGTCTCCTAATACTGTTGTTGTGGAGTGGCTATGATTTATTTTTTAAGGCATAAAAACAACATATTGTATCAATAGTACCTAAAATATGACCAGTTTAGACATTAGACATAGTCAACTTGAAGCCTACAGACTAGTCATATTCTAGCTTCTATTGATAAAAGACGTCGTATAATCTAAGTATTGTCGTAAAGTGAAATACACCGAAGGACGAGTGACACATTACAATACTTTTCCAACAAGGGACCTAGCATTTCATTTAGAGACAAGAGACATACATCTCTAAAGTACCACCACTTGGAGACTATTATTTCAATAAACGTGTAAAACCTATTGCGTTTCTTCCAATGAAGAAAGAGAAACTCACTTTACAAACCATCCTTTGTGATGAAACTGATGTTCGAAAGGATGCCTTCTAAGGAAGTTCAGCGCTATTAATTCACTCGATGACCGTGAGGCACTTGTTACGCTACGACACACAAGCAGTTTTTTCACAGCGCACCTACCAACATACGTACAATTTTAATCCGTTGCAATTGAAGAATATGAAACGATGATTGCGATCGATAAGTGAATTAGTAAATGATATTAGCATTGACAAACTTATTTCGACCAGCGTCTGTGTTGAAACTGGAATATCATCGTACGATCCCAAACTAAGCAAAGCTTGTACTATGGGTACCCTATAATGGACTGAGAGTGACTTAGTTACACGCAGACCAGGGCAAAATCCGAAAAGGAAATTTTCCCCTAATCGAATCCACAACCGCCAAGTTCAGTGCGCCGAGCAGCCTACGTTCAAACCCTGTAGCTAGATCAAGCCAATCAATATATCTCTTTAAAATTAAGGCAGGTTCAAACCCCGGAGTCGCACCTCTGGGATTTTTAGGAATGTCATTTTCAATAATGATTACCTCATTGCGCGGAGGTGGCGACCAGAGTCATTAATAGAAATAAGACCTGAAGCAGAGAGAGGCCAGCTGCCAACTTATTTGCCAATAAGCCACCAACAGCAGCCTACACCACACTGCGCATTCATGGCTCTGTTTGCCAGATCCGCGCAATGGATAGTAGGGCAGCGTTTGTTAGTTTTACATTTTACCATGTTTCATATGCTGTTTATATATCCTTGTCCATCAGCCATTTGCTTTTACTCTTATTCACAATTTTATTTTTAAGACAAGTTTACTTTTTATGTACATTTAGACTTTTATTATTTGTAATAATTTTTATTGACTTTTATTTAAATAAAAGACTGGGAAGAAATCATTGCACACACATAAGGCTTACGCTAATATTAAGGACTCTGACCCCCATATCAGAGATAAGCACGCGGGCCGGGCCGAATTAGGGCCCGGAAAAAAAAAGAAAAAAAAATGATTACCGCTTACTAAAGCAAGAAGGCAAGCATCGTGTTGAAACCTGAACATTTATAAAAGGCGTGTGGAGGTCTACACTCAGCTGTGGATTGATATAAGCAGAAATAAGTCGGTCCTACAAATTGATTAAAATAGTCTCATCGATGGTAATCAAAAGTTTCTTGATTGTAAGTCTACGATATAAAAACTTTTTAACAAAAAATTAAACCACCGAAAATTTAAAAAAAGCAAAAAATAATATACCTTTTTTATTTAACCTTAATAACAAAGTTCTTAAACTAATGTCAGTATACCTAAGTCATTTTGAGTCGGCGCCAAACAAGCAAATTAATTAATTTAGTAAAGTGTGATGTACGGCGGCGGCGCGGCGGCGGCGCGGCGCGACACGCACCTTCGCTGGAAAATGCCGAGCGTTCACGAAGTTAACGTCAGCGAGACAGCAATACACAGCGAGATAGCGATACACAATGTGTGCGAGTGGTCGTACGGAGAGCACATTTTTTGGAATGTTAATGTTTGTCGCTGAAGATTTCACGTTGCATTGTTAATTTCATTTGGTTATTTCTTTAAATTTATTGTTCATTAATTGTTTGGCGCCGACTCAAAATGACTTAGGTATACTGACATTAGTTTAAGAACTTTGTTATTAAGGTTAAATAAAAAAGGTATATTATTTTTTGCTTTTTTTAAATTTTCGGCGGTTTAATTTTTTGTTAAAAAGTTTTTATTTTATATTTTTTTGTGGCTAAAATCTACTACTTAATCTGAATCTACTGTTTGTTTTTTCGTAATACACAACTCAGCATTAAAATTTGAGAATTAACAATAAATCTCTCCCTATTTTCCCACCTTTTGGGTAGGATTTTTGTTCCTAATTTATATAGGACCAACTTCGAAGTTATACCCTAACCAATACGTGTCGAAACGTGAACCTCTTCTGTTTTCTTCGTTGGTTAAAAATGGGTATAATTCCAAATAAAGTCCACGTGGGCGTAGGTATATCATGGTGTAGGTGCCAATCTATATCAGACTAGGCAAATACACACATGAATTGGCACCGCCTACAAATGTAATTAATTATAAGGTTATTTGTAACTTTTTAGTGTACCTAGGTTTTTGAAGGCGAATTTAGTATCTATTTTGTGAAAAGATGCAAGTATTAGCACCTCATAACAGCCCAAAAAAGGAATTCACCCCCCTCCACCCTTTCCATCCCATCGTTTCGATATTTGTTAACTATCCGTATTAAACAAAAAAAGATTTTTCGAAATCGGCTCACTAACGCCGAAGATATGCTATAGTCCAGAATGCAAACTTTATCAGCCCATTTCACCCACTAAATATTTTTTTTTTCAAATTTCCTAAAACACGTGTTTCTTTATTTTGTATGTAAAATACATATACAAAGTTTCAGGTTGATCAAAAAATATTTTTGAAATTGTGTGACCTTCAACCCCCCATTTCACCCCTAAGGGGGTTGATTTCTGATAATGTTTTGAAAATGGGACCACCCTCGAAGAATTCCTTAGCAAACTTCATAGAAAAAATCGAAATCGGTTTAGTGACGCCGGAGATATGCGTGATCATACATAAAAAAGAATGCAAACTTTATCACCCCATTTCACACCCTATACATTTTTTTTTTCAAAATTCCTAAAACACGTATTTCTTTATTTTATATGTAAAATACATATACAAAGTTTCAAGTAGATCAAAAAATAATTTTTAAATTATGTGACCTTCAACCCCTCATTTCACCCACAAGGGGGTTAATTTCTGATAATATTTTGAAAATGGGACCACCCTCGAAGAATTCCATAGCAAACGTCATAAAAAAAATCGAAATCGGTTTAGTGACGCCGGAGATATGCGTGATCATACATAAAAAAAAATAAAAAAAAAAAAATATACGCGTCGAATTGAGAACCTCCTCCTTTTTTTTTTTCGTCGGTTAACAAATGAATTAAAACTCAAAACGTAAACCCGCAGAGTTGGAATTACGCGTTTGTCGCACGTTTAGAAGTGTTCGTATTTATGTCGAACATTAAAGTAAAATAAGCAACAGCCGTTACCAAACCTCAAATTGTGTACAATTACATTCGTGATGATTGGTGCAAGTCTAAGGATGGCAGCGAAATGCCACATAGCTAACAGTCTGCTCTTAGAGAGTTTAAAAAATAAACCTATATTATTGAGGTTACCAATCGTACTAAAGTATCAACACAAAACTGAATTTGATCTAGTAATGGATATGAGGTGATAGCCGAGTGGTCGAACGCACGCCTTGCAAATCAAAGTGTGCAGGTTCAAACCCTGCCTCGCACCTCTGGGATTTATGTGCGAACCTCATTTTTATCCTAGATTATCACTTGCTATGAAACGGTGAAGGAAAACATCGTGAGGAAACCTGCACGTTTGAGGATACTTGTCTCGTTCTCGATAGATGTGTGAAGTCTACCAACCCGCACTGGGCCAGCGTGGTGGACTATGGCCTGAATCCCCCTCGCATAGAGGGGAGGCCCGTGCCCAGCAGTGGGACGTTAAAAGGGCATGGTAATGTAAGGTAATGGATATGACTGATATCACCGTTCAGACTACTTATAATGATACATACCTATGAGTTATTGGTGAACAATATCGAAGTGTAAAAGGCTATTATGACTTAAGCGACATTTTAGGGTGATATATTTGGAATCAGCGAATTATTCTGCGTCGAATGAGTATGATCACCTGTAATGTGAAAAATATGTCGGTTAAGTCAAATAGCGTTACACCCCTCGATGTGTTACAAAAACTACCTTAACATCTAAACGTTAAGAACAACTTTTCATAAATTTTGGACAACCTACTAACGGCTACTAACGTAGGCAGACACGCAATAAACTTATCTACAAAACAGGTTTCAGACTATAGGCGAATTAACAACTTTATCAATTGTCCCCGCCCTTACTCTCAACTCGGTCCGCGCGCGCAAAAGGGTCAGGGTACCGCTACGCTAGCCTCGCCGGCGCCGGCGCAGACCGCCGCGCGACCATAATGAATGCGAACTGTACCGTTACATTTATAACGATTCGGGCTTATGCAATCAATCATGACGTGATTAATCTGCTTACATTGCTAATTCTAACCCTTTCATACTACGCTACCTGTGCAATATCTTGACTGTTCCTTTTAAACAGTATAAGATTAGGTCAATATTAGTATTTTTTTTGTATTCAGATTTGAAGATGTGCCTTTATAATCAAATGCCTTCGTAATTATCATATGGAGGGGTGAAAGGCTATCTGACTTAAGCGATTTTTTTTTAACTCTACGGGAGAGCATACTCATTCGACGCAGAAAAATTAGCTGATTCCAAATATGTATATAAGTCAATATCGCCCAAAAGTGTCGCTTGAGTCAAATAGCCTTTAACCCCTCGATATCCAAGTAGATCATAGTTTATATTCCAGGCATACCCATAGTAGTAGTCCTACCACGGCAATGGCTAGATCTTAGATTACAGATCCATAGGCATTAGTCGTATGTGGAGGTGAAGGAGGCTGCACTGGTTCGACCCAGATGGCGGGGACTTCATCAGATGCACCGACAAGGGCCGAGCTTTTAAATAAGAAGAAGGCATTAAAATCCTTAAGAATATCTGTGTCAACATCGACTATACGGGTCAAACGCAATGTACAACCCGTGCCGTCGACATCCTCATCAAGTTTATCGAATATGACGATGCAAGTTCCAAGTGGACTCTTTCGACATCTATTTGTATAACAAGCGATTCAATCAAGTTTTTTTAAATCTGTATTCTTGATGGAAGCTACTCATGCGATTCTTCAACAATGCAGCGAAGCGAAAAGCCATTTTGTAGAAAGGGCTGCGGTTTTTGTTAAATTATTTTAGTGTTTGAGCATCTAAAGTTGTAGTTTGTAAAGCTGCTGTTCTGTATTCGACTACGCTATTATGACCTGGGGATACCAATGCGAGACCAATGCGAATACAAAAATTTATATAGATATACAGATCTGTAGCAAAAGCCAGGCGACAACGCGTCCAAATCCGCTCGCGTCATCGGTGACATTTAGTTAAATAATGTGCTTCTTCCATGAGTTTATACAGTTATCTTTGGTTTTGAAAATAAAAATTTCGTTTATTGTCCAAGCTTTTATTTTTTATTTGTCTACTGCATTAAAGATATTTACATTGTTATTTCCTTGAGGCGTACATTCCTAAATCACCCAAGATTTTTTCTTCGGCAAGATTTTTCTTAATAATTTCCAGTTTACTAGGTTATATAACAGATGGATAATAAAAACCATTTAAGTTTTATGTTTTTGAACAAAGTTTCTTGATGCGAGCATAAACTGACTATATCTTACGATGATGTGTTCTATCGCATTGAGAATGTAGAGATACTATTAATACTATTTATTTTTACTGACGATTCATAAGTGGCTACGTATTGGTTTACATGAATAAAAAAAATCTGATTCTGATTCTGATTCTGAGAATGCAAGCAATCCAAAGTAAATAAAATTCTAGTAAACACCACAAATGGCACTCGCTCTGTCCGTTTCAACTGTTCCGTCTATACATGGAAGTCGACATGAGCCAAATACAGTTGCAACATGAGTGCAATTAGCTCACACACAATCCAAAACCCTTGAGAAGTTACAGTACAAGTAAGTCGTGGACTCCTTAGAAAAATATTCTGAGCTGGCTAAGCTGGATAAGTTTTATCTCTTTCAACGTCAGTGACGTCACTTTCTCGAGAAATCTGACAGTTATAAGAGATAAAACTTATGTCTACACGGTCATACTAAGCCTACTGGGACTGTGACATATCTTCTTCGAATGATGGAACTCTTTATAGATAAGAAATTAGTGCCTACAGATATGTTACGATATTTAAAGCATAATCTGTTAAATGTGTAAGGTTAAATGCTTTAAATGCTATTGTGGAATTTATAGCAATAGAAAAGGAAACTTGACATGATTTCATAAAATATTGCCTTATATCAGTAAGTAGAACCAATGGGAAAAGACACATGAACAGCTGAGATTGCATGTACTATTCCTCAAAGCTTTTTCAAGTTTTATTGACGTGGAAATTGTATGGCAAATATCCCGTTTTAGAATTGAATAGGTACTAAGCAAAGTCAACCCGATGACGAGTTCCCGGGATGTCCACTAGTCGGAATAAAAAATAACAAGGCTCCGAACACAGACCAGAGAGAGAGAGCGACTATCTGCCCCGTACCACCAATTCTCTTGCAATAACATTTTTAAATTACCTTCAGTGTTTGACAACTAACTACGAACAGAAAATACAGTTTATAAAAAACAATAATACTTTAAGTCATGGTGGTAAGGCTGCTGGTGGGCTAAGATTAATACAAAAACTTCAGCGATCCAAATGAAAACAAATGCACGCGGACACCTACTGACACAATAAGACAAATGTCGGGTTGATGCGTGATCTGAATAATGAATGCGCATTATCATGGGGAACACAAGCGCTCGTCTCGTATTTTATCATCGTACAGGCCTCTGTCGGTGAAATGATGGTACATTGATACCATCAAAACTTTTCTACTTGAATACATTTACACTTCTGGGCAAAGGGAGACCTATGCCCAGGAGTGGGGCGATAAAGGCTGATAAAAAAATAAAAATTCTATCCTATCACTTGTATATTCCTCTGTTAGGAGAATGCCTTCTTCTAACGTTTCTAAAAGTCCTATTCTTGGGCTTCTGGGTTTAACGCGCAAAGATCTCTGATGGATGTGATACTGTTACCGCTATATATCTGTTGATTTAAGGAAAAAAGCCCCCCGCATACTGAGGCGTCAAAAATAGCTCGTCAAATGTTTGATAATACCAAAAAAAGATGAGTATCAATATACATAAAGATAGAATTTCTGTTGTAAAAGCCTAACGGTCCAAAAGTCAGTTTACGCGTGCCTTAATTTTTTTAGCTCCAGCTTTTAAGTCCGCGGAGTTTAAACAACTGCGTCATAGGACACCAAACATCACGAACGTGATTTTTCACACATATTTTATGGATCCAACGTACCATGTAAAACTATAACCAGGGTTCGTGGACTTCGCGCTGTGAATAATGAATGTGCAAGCGTTATCGCGGTGCGCCTTTGTGTGTCGATCTCAGACATCGTTCAACGCTCAATTGGCTCGTGAATGGGAGCGCAAAAACCAACAGCTGTGCTTTTTGTATAGCCAAGCAAGTGGCGATGAGTCGAGACCTTGGTGGATGCTTTTTAGGATCCCCCAACTTTGCTTGGCCTTCAATAATAATTCAGTCAATGCGTGACTCTAATGAACCTAATGAGTAGTTTAGGCGTGATAACTGGTAAAGGAACCAATCTCCAAGTATCGAAGAAGCGGAATAATGCAACTTCTACAACTGGGTAGCAGTAGAGATGTGAGAAAAAGTGAGTATAAACACAATGAAGCACGAGTTAGTATAGTGATAGAATAGCGTAACCCTGGGCCTAGCCAGTACCAAAACAAATTCTGTGCCAATATACATAAAGGTGGAATTTGTGCGATGAAAGTCACGGGTAGTCTACCTGTCAAAATCCGATCGCATCATCGATGACATTTCGCTGAAGAATGAGCTTGAGAATGAGCTAACAGTTCGTTTTGGTATGAGCGAACAAAATTGTCGTAAGAATTTTCCAATCCAATCAAGACCATAAGTAAACTACATATAAGGTTCAGATCACCAGTTTTATGAGAAAATTAATACTAAGCTTGCATCACTACGTCACGCACGTAAAGAGACTTTAATTACAGCAGGCGAGGTGACAGCAGTTAGTCAAACATTTCACTTAACAGCACTTAAAGACCAAACAAATCAATTTCACATTGACCTTATGCTGGCTGGTGGCAATTAACCTAAATTGACGACCGCTCATTAATAGACCTTTATCTATGGTGGAATGACATAATTCCCTTGTAGACAGTGAGTCTGTGTGCTTGTATGAATAGTCCTGTTGTCGCTGAGTACAAGGAGATTATGCTCGTAATCTTAAATGAATGGTATTATTGTGTGGAATAGTAATTTCTCTGAAATGTTATAAGGTAGAGTCGAGACTTATTCAATTTGCAAATGATTTAAAAGATTAGTTGTTTAGTGGAAAACTTAGGATCTAATAGGAGTATAACATACATCAGACACTCTAAAAGGAATTGATTTTGATTGGGGTAAGTAGTAGGTACAGACTATGGAATATTTTTCGACTGGAATACTACTTAAATTACTAATGAATACATATCCATACTTATTAAAATCCAAATTGATCAATTAAACTCATTGAAAGCTTAATCAGACCACCGATAATCCAAACTTGAAGCAGAAGTCCTTTGTAATAAAAATCGAATAAAAAATCCAACAACTGGAATTCTTAAATGAAATTTAATAAAAGCTGAAGCAGAAGTGTCTATATAACAAGCTACAATCCCAACGTAAACAAAAGCATTCTCCTGCCAAAACAATAGCTCCCAAGCAAATATTTCCCTACAAATCTACGTAGTAACACCTCCATGGCACTATTTGACATGTAGCCAAGTTCGGTCCGGGTCGTTGGGTCGTGTAGTGCGAGTGGTGTGACGTCGCGCGTCGCTTTGAAGAGGTAATGGCACTTGGCGTTTGAAACGAGCTGTGGTGTAGGTCAACGTTCTGTTGTGGCTTGCTTATAAGCAAAGGCCATTTGAGTAAGTTTGTTCGGGATGCTGCAACATTGCATACTAGATCTTATTGGGCAGCTTTTAGGTGACCTTTTAAGATGGCGGAATGAGAAACCTAAATCAAAGAAATTACCACCAAAGATGTCTGTTAAAATAATGTTGTCCTCATAAAATTTGCATGCACTCAAAAATCATGGTGAACTCATGGAACACATGTGGTTATTCTAAAGCCTATTACTCCATGGATTCCAGGAAAAACATATTTTTTTTACAATCGGTGTACTAACACACCCTCTTGGCTGCCATTTGACACTTTGCCAATATACTCTTACGCTGGGATTCTGACGTAACCCGCCTTTGATGACGTAATGAGACATGGCGTTTGAGCGAGGTTAGTTCAAGCCAATGTTAAACCTTGGAACAGGTTTAAGCTCTAAAATAAAAAGCTCTTTGTCTATTTTTCTTCCATTCTTAAGTAAGTTGACGAGTTCAGATAAGATAATAAATGGATGAATGAAACTTATATTTCATGCAATCGCTTGGAAACTCTCCATATAACAATTAAATTTTACACCAGATGCAAAAGATTTTGAGTGCTGGCCCCCTTAACACCACCTTTTTAAGCAGTATTTTGTAATATTACTTAGATTTTCGTTCATTAATCTAGCAAAAGAGGTATCAAAAAGTTCAAATATTAGTACCCCTAAAAAATGTGGTGACACAATTCCAGATTCTATCTTATTCATAGCCTCTCCAGACTTCTAGTCTGGACTGCCCCTTACCACCACCTGCCTTGCCTTGTTTTTAATATTACTTTCAGTTTTGGACAGTTAACTGAGTACAAAATGTGTAAAAAATTTACAGTTAACAACAATACTTTGAGAGGTGGTGGTAAGGCCCCTGATTTAGGCTGAAAACGAACCACACCATTGCATACTTTCTCATTATACCACAACATTACTTCCTGCGCGACAGTGGTAGCCTCGTGGGCAAGAACACTCACCTTGAACGTAAGGGGTGCAAGTTCAAATCCCGGGCTCGCACCTCTGAGATAAGATTTTCATGTGCGAATGTCATTTTCAACAATGATTACCACTTGCTGAACGGTGAAGTAAAACATCGTGAGAAAATCGGCACGTCTATAGAAAGACGTGTGAAGTTCACCAACCCGCACAGGGCCAGCGTGGTGGACTATGGCCCAAATCTCCCTTGTATTGAGGGGGAATGTGTCCGGTATAATGGCAATAGGCTCGCCCCCTATTACGTTGGGACCAAAATACATCGGCAAAGAGTGGGCGCACTGCAGTGCACCTCTGCCTAACCCTTCGGGGAATACAGGCGTGATGATGTATTATTATTAATACTTCCTGCCTGATTCAAGTCCCGTAAATCTTTACTCCTCCAAACAATCGTCATCATTTTTGATCTTAACAATAGTTTCAATAGTCCCGTGTACATTCTACTCTAAAAAATCTCTCCCGATATATGTTTTTCTGTTCAAAACAAAAGGACCATCCACAGGCCAATGCGCCATCACAAAGAGTGCATTCTCATGCGTTCCCCCCATTGTACTCTTGCAGTTTGAATCACATGTTTTCGAAAGGGACACTCCCTTGTGCTTTCAGTTCGATATGTGAATGGCTTTTTGGATATATGATGTGAAAATTTCAAATACGGCGCGTGTGTTTAAGTACCAGAAAATAATGATCCGTAGTTATAGGTTTGGTATTTCCATCGTTACTTCGGAGACCACGTGTGGCAGGAAAATTCTGTTCATACTTATTCATACACTAGCTGTGCCCGCGACTTCGCCCGCCTGGACTTTAGGGAGATTACCCGGAAATATGGGTATTATGTTTTTCCCGCGGAACCCTAATGCTTTTTCTAAAATTAAAGTAGCCTAAGTTACGCCTTGGAACGTCAGCTATCTGTCAGTGAAAGTCCCATTGAAATCGGTTCAGCCGTTTAGAAGTTTACCTCAAACAAACAGACAGACAGACAGACAGACAAAAAAAATTAAAATTACGTTTTCGTTATAGGTATCGTATATACTTTCATACGCATTTGGTAAAAAAGTGTTATTTTGATATTACAAACAGACACTCCAATTTTATTTATTTGTATGTATGTATGTATAGATGTATAGATTACAAATACATGATATTGGGAACACTAATCACTTGGCTAATTAATCGATTGCTCACTACTTACGAAGGGGTAAGCAGTAGTGTACAGGTGTCAACAAGGGGCGAATATATTGCCATTATACAGAGCACGCTCTCCCATCAACACGAAAGGAATAAATTTAAGCAATAGTCCGCCACGCTAGACTTTTACGAGCCTACAAACTTCACACGTCTTTCAATAAACGTACACTTCCACCCTAGAGTATTGTTTCACTAAAACCTATGAATATTTGAGAGTTTTTGTACGGAGTCAAATGAAACTAAAAGTAATATTTAAAAAATAGCTGAATAACAAGCGGTGGTAAGTGTGCTGGTTTCGACTCATCGACCCGTATGGCTAAAGATAGATGAGATTCAAACCTAGTCAACAATCCCGCTTCATTATTGTGCAATATCGTTAACCCAATTGATTCAAAATCGGTTAATTAACGTCGTAATCCATGCTACGTGTGAATTGTGCCGTGGCTGGACACAGTCCAGCGCGTTGGGATCGTGAGTTGCGCCGTCACGCGCTGCCCGTTGCTGGTGATGTGATTCAGAAAATCCATAATCGATATCGATAAATATAAAAGAAGGGCTTATCAAGAAATTATAAAGTCTCAATGTTTTTCACAATGAGTCATTTTTATATTGTCCAAATGTATAGTTTAGATAGTTGCCACTAGATGGCGCTGTGCGGTTTTGAGTTGTTTCTGCATCTCGGTGGAATTGTGTCCGCCCGAGGTCTATAGCTGTTTTAATGTTTCTAAACTATGCAATCAATCTCGCCTTAGCACTAGTTACCTAATATACTAGATGTTGAAGTAAAGGTGGTTTCATTTATGGGAAACCCAAGGGGGATCATCCGAACATATATCAAAGATGGAACTGTTCCTAAAATTCGAGAGTTTCACATGTCCAATTTTGTGTGTGACTTTGATGTACATACGTCTAACTGTCTTAGTCAAAACTTATAAGAGACGGTAGCAGCAATGAAACGTCTTCTTAGCACATTTGATTGGTTTTTTTAGTCACCGAACCGGTAACAAGTGTTACCACAGACCCATTTTGAAATATAGATCATTATTGATCTGAATTATTTAAATAGAACATTTCTACCATGCAAAGGCACTCTAAACACTGGGCACTCAAGAGACGGAATTCTTAATTAACACCATAAACTTTATTTAGTTTTAAGATTGTTACGCATCAAGGAGATGCAGTAAGTCTACTCTCAAATCCCTTAGTATTACTTTACCAGCGTATCAAGATCAAAGTTTGAATTTTAATAGTTATTCGGTAGCAAAAGAATCATGAATATAACCTAATCCAATATCTGTCCTGCCACCATACGCTTTTAATGAGAATAAAAGTATCGATATCGAACATCAAACGTGGGCGCGTCACTACAAACCACCGTGCTATCCGGGTCGATGACACGAGCGCTAGTTTTTGCGCCGAACTGCCCTACTCGCTTCCTGTCGATGATGGGATGCAGCATCCCATATGATTTAAGACGTGTTGCCAACACGTTTGAGTTACGGTACCTTCCTAGTACTTTGATTCCTCTCCATCCAAAGGTTGCGCGGTAGAGACCACTTTAATGATGATGCGAACTGTCATTATAACTCTTTACATTTTTATCGCATATATTATAGCTTGTATAAGTTTATGAGGTGGAACAATAAAGAGTTATCTATCTGCCTTGAAAATCTGTATTTAATTCATTTCAAGATTAATTTCAGAGTTGACTTAACTTTCTAGAAATTGGAAAACCCTAGCCAAAATTACAATCTACAAGCGGTTCTACTAAACGCTACGCATGTGAGATTGGCTGTAATAAATACATATCGCAAGTCAGCACATTCTCATCGTACAATTGGAAGCCCTGGGCACTGAGAGGTTTTTGGAAACTTTGCATAACGATTGCCAATACCAAAACGAAATTTGTGGATATGCATAAAGATTGAAATTCGGTGTCAAAAACAACGCGTTATCAATGACGTTTCGTTGAAGAATGAGCCCTTTCTAGAAGTTAATACAGTTCGTTTCGTATTGGCAAAAATTTTGCAGTGCGCGTCTTGAATACTCTGAGGCTTTAATTCGCAGACAGCGTATACTGCGAATGTCAACATTTAAACCAGAGGTCGATTGCCTAAGTGCGGAGGGATCCCATTGTGTGGTATCACGAACAGCGAAAGTATATCGTGATTGCCATGGATTCGATATTGGTTTGTTATGACAACGCTATAAGGTCGTAAATTGTGGTATGCTTATTGGAAGCAATAAATACTGAAATAGGTTATAGTTGAAAAGATCGTGATTTAATGCGTCGTAGGGATGATCTTCCACATTCAATCTCCAATTATTAATGTGGGCCATCTCCAAACAAGCAATCGTCATTTTAAAAGAAGATAGTAGGTGACTCTTACGATCTCACTGATGGCCATAACCAATATTATTTGCCATAAATAATCAATAGTTAGCGATTGAAATAAAACTATTTTACGGATTTTATCGCGTTTATTTACTATTTTTATTTTCCCGACGTTTCGGCTGCTTTACAGCAACCATGGTCACGGGGGACTGAGGTGTTAGACGTCCTGATGTCTAGTTAATAACTGGGTACCCTCATATTTAGTTGTTGTTTGCGGTCCGATCCACGCAGAAAGTGCTTACGGTGTCTTGAGGTCTTGCAATGGTACACTTGGTTTTGGATTTAATCATATTATTTACTGGATCCCAAGTTGAAACGTCGGGAAAATAAAATAGTAAATAAACGCGATAAAATCCGTAAAATAGTTTTATTTCAACGTTACACTAAATTAAATTGAGTTGTATATAAAGCTGTAAAACATTCGCTAACACAGCCCAGACGACGATTAGGTAAATACATAAACATTAAAGCAAATTGTTATGGTTTCCAAACAAAATAGCTCGGAGTTCATTCACACTGGACTCGAGCAAGAGTAATGAGATTAATGGCGCCGAAGTTAATTTGATAATATGGCGTACGGGTTGGGATAGCCTAGAGACGGTAATGATGGTTTCTGCCAAATTACTGTAGTGTATTAAATCACTGACGGCGGCTTTTTCTAGAGTGGTTTCAGCGTAGGCCGAAGGACGCACCGAACCAGATGTTTGCGGGTTAGATTCTCGTTAGTGGAAAACATCGGAAATGATCTTTCCAGAATTGGCCATGGTCTGGATGCAACTGTATGGCTCCCAGTCCATTGTACGGTACCCATAGCAGAAGCTTTAGTTTTGGGACATACGATAAGTATGTGTTCATTGGTGATTTATTTATCTTTTTAAGGTGCTAAGGACGCCATACACCGCTGTTGCTCTAGTAAGCCAGGATCGACAGCTACTACTACTACTACTACTACAGCCCTTTTAACGTCCCACTGCTGGGCACGGGCCTCCCCTCAATGCGAGGGGGATTCGGGCTATATTCAACCACGATGGCCCAGTGCGGGTTGGCAGACTTCACACATCTATCGAAAGCTAGTCAAGTTCCCTCAGACGTGCAGGTTTCCTCACGATGTTTTCCTTCACCGTTTTATAGCAAGTGATAATCTCGGATGAAAATGAGATTCGCACATAAATCCGAGAGGTGCGAGCCGGGGTTTGAACCTGCACACTTCGATTGCAAGGCGTGCGTTCGACCAATCGGCTACCACTGCTTTCGACAGCACATCACAGGATTGACAGCACTATCCATTAAAAACAGCGAGTCCCGGAGAGAAGCTTATGATCTTGGGACTAATAGGCCTATTATGTATCTTTAATTTCTATTGTAACGCGTTTGAAATTTAAATGATTAGCGATCTAGTAAGCACGTTTTGGCAACTACAATTCTTGATTTAGGTCGATTTAAACTCAACCCCAGTTATTAACGCGCATCGGATTTTTTTATATACCTCTAAAGTTGCTATTGTCATCATCCCTACAAATTACTCAACAATGTTAAGCAGTTTCCGTCACACGCAACGTGTTTCCGCGAGCCTTTCAGATATCCGTCAAAATTCGTCGTAAACTGATTTGACAATACAGCCAACGGGGTCCATCGACACTTTTCGAATCCGTCAAACGTATAAGCAAATAGGTATTGAATTGTATGGAACTGACGACCCACATTTATAAATCTCTTGTTTGCACAACAATATTTTAATCAACTTAAAACTTTTTGTTGTTGTTTTAGCTTTAGTCTCTTATGATTAGCATGCAAACCAAAATATTCGCTTGTCCCAAAAAATCTTCAATTTAACGTAATCCCTAAGCTCGAGGCAAATCGGATTTTCAAAAGCCAGTTTGGTTTGACAAAAAACTTGTTTTTTTTTGCAGGTTCACGTATTTTTTTGTTAATCGGGGCACGTCCAACACAATGTACCTAATGGCCTGTTAAACCCGTTATGTTTATGGGATTATAGACGTTAAAGTCGTTTTAATAATCAGTAGATTGGTAAAGGTTTGTAAACAACGTACGCAGTGTTGCAGATATAAGACGAAGGAACGGTTGTAGATTTTCATCTTGACTAGAAGGCCTATTTGTTAAACGGATCCACGGCCTACTTGCATCAAACTAAAAACTCAAGTTACGTATCGGCTCGCCTATGCGTACCTATCGCTGGTAACTCAGCGGTTTGCGGTGTAGACTTTGGTCAATAGTTTCATACTACTGTTACTGGGTGTTCGATTACTTTTCCAATAACTGTAATTAAAAATATATGACTTGTTGTTTGAAGAACTGCAAAGTTAAGAACAGTTATTTTTTAAAAATCAAACAGACTAAACTCATTGCATAAGTGTATGACACCAAAGACATAATCCCAATTGCAAAGAATGACATAATGGGCATATTAGATTAAGAAAATGTTGAAAATTTGATTTCACAATCTTTAGATGATTGATGACTGTTTTCTGATCTTAGTATTCAATAGGAAATTAGTCCAACTTCACTGTTGGGTCTTATTATCTATCTACGTTATCCTACCTAACAAATGATTTAAAGCTTAAACTTTTTGTCTCTTACTTGCATTCGAATAAACCCCCCTAAGCAAATCGCAACTCACCGCCAAGACATACATTACAAGCGCGTCATCGGATTCATTTCCTCGCCAACCGCTTTCCCCGTCCGCCGATCGAATTACCAATCAAGGAAAGTGGGCTACGCTCCCAGACGGTGCTCATATTCGGCGAACGTGTTGCCATGGGAATAACGTTTATATACTTTTGGTGGATGATCCATATTTGCGTAACTGCAAAGTTCACATTCAAAATTTTCGAAAAAAAAATCTTGGTTAATAGTACTGTTGCCTATGAAGTGACAAATCACTAAATCGAATTATTAGAATAGAATAAGGAAATAGAATTAGAATAAGGTGAGCATACGCCTTCAGCCGAAATAAGCAAGCAGTCTGTCAGTATCAAGTAATTAACAGTACTTAACTAATCCTATACAAACGCATTACAAATACAATGTTTGATGAAGGCGAAAACGATAAAGAATAACTCCTATATAAGACGAGGTACCCAGACCACCCTTGTCATTGAACTTCAGATCAATGACAACTAGACTCACAATTGAAATTGTTACAACAGACGCCAAAACAAATAAAATATATCCACCATCTAACGTTTATTGCAAACGACGACGTACTCACATTGGATGTAGAAAATAATGTATATCAAAGGAAATTAAGATAAAATATAGCGGAAGTTCATTCCATAGAACTCTATAGTTCTGAAATATAATGATTTGCAAGCAAAACATCTTACTACTTAACGAGAAAGACATCTGATTCATCTGCTATCATTATCACCTTTATCACCCATGTTTATTTATAACTAGCTGTGCCCGCGACTTCGCCCGCGTGGACTTTAGGGAGATTACCCGGAAATATGGGTATTATGTTTTTCCCGCGGAACCCTAATGCTTTTTCTAAAATTAAAGTAGCCTTGGAACGTCAGCTATCTGTCAGTGAAAGTCCCATTGAAATCGGTTCAGCCGTTTAGAAGTTTACCTCAAACAAACAGACAGACAGACAGACAGACAAAAAATTTAAAAATTGCGTTTTCGTTATAGGTATCGTATATACTTTCATACGCATATGGTAAAAAAGTGTTATTTTGATATTACAAACAGACACTCCAATTTTATTTATTTGTATAGATGTATAGATGTATTTATTGAACTTGTTTGATGCAATTCATTACTTGACATTAGCAGAATTCTGGGCGTAATCGCAGGTGCAGCCATTACCAATCTTATTCCGATATATTTTATCATTCCGTAATAGAAGATGAGACTTGTAAAAACGTAAGCTCTATTTAGAGTGGACGTGATATTGGAAGTAAAGGAGAGAGAAAGGGAAAGATTTTTTCCAAACTCAAATTATGTAAGAAACTAAGAACTTTCACAGGGAATCCCCACAATCACGAATAATATAAACAATCTCAATTGCAGCAAATAACACTAGAAACGAAACTGAGGATATAATTTTATCTACTTGACCAGTAATGGGGCATGTTTTACAAGACGACGTTGGCCCGGACGGGACAGACTAATCTACTTTTATTACTAGAAGAATAAAACAAAACACCCGTGGGAAACGGTTGATGCCATTGACATTGATTGAGCAGTGATTGCGTATGCGCACAATGACAATATTGAAAGTTATGTGCGAGCTATGGAACAATATAATAGAAATATTTTCATTATCAGTAAAGTCGAAACGGTAAATTATAGCGACGCATTTAAATCTTTACTGTGTGAAGAAGTAATAATTACTTATGTGTAATTATTAAGATTTTATTTTACCTAAACAGACTACAACTAAACGATATTGGCAGCATTAAACATATAATCGTCTCGCTCTTACACAACGGCCGTGAGAAGGACGGCAAAACGTTCAATTTGGTGTCAGCAGAGTCTATACAATTCTTAACAATAACATAGTTTAGGTCTTCAAACATAATATACAATTTTGCAATTTATAAATAAATACATCATTACGCCTGTATTCCCCGAAGGAGTAGGCAGAGGTGCACTGTAGTGCGCTCACACTTCGCCGATGAATTTGGGCCCCAATATGTAATAGGGTGCGAGCCTATTGCCATTATACCGGGCGCATTCCCCCTCAATACGAGAGAGATTTGGGCCATAGTCCACCACGCTGGCCCAGTGCGGGTTGGTGAACTTCACACCCCTTTCTATAGACGTGCAGGTTTCCTCACGATGTTTTCCTTCGCCGTTCAGCAAGTGGTACCTAATCATTGTTGAAAATGACATTCGCAGAACGCAAGAACGCCCTTCTTGCCCACGTGGCTATAAATTTACGTAATATTGGAATAAAACCAAAAAATAAGTTATCCTTAATGATTAAACCAAATGATCACTCACTGATTACGTTGCACACGATGACATAGTAGTTGTAAAGGAAAACGAATTACCTGAAACATAACGAACAATCATTAAATCCGATGAACAATTGTGACTCAATGATATTTGTGAGCGTTTATCACGTAGCCATGACAAAAATTGGAGACACCCGTAGTTTTAGCATGTGTTTCAAGACTAGGCTTATGTCACGGAATATGTTGATTATATCTCTTTCTCTTGTATGAAATAAGACAGAGAGCGATCGAGCCAGTCCGTGACAGAGGTCTTGTCTTGACATGCGTGCTAACACCACTGTAGTGTAGCATGAGCTTCAAGACAGGCTTATGTCACGGAATATGTTGATTATATCTCTTTCTCTTGTATGCAATCAGACAGAGCGAGCGAGCAAATCTGTGACAGAGTCTTGACATGTGCGTGCTCACCTCACTGTACTCATGAACTTGGCACACAATTATAGCAAAGCGTCCAGTCTAGCTTCGTTTTTAGAATTCCGTACCCAAAGGTTGAAACTGGAACACTATTACTAAGGCTTCGCCGTCCGTTCGTCCGTCTGTCACCAGGCTGTATCTCTTAAACCGTGATAGTTAGACAGTTGAATGTTTACAGATGATGTATTTCTGTTGCCGTTTTAACAACAAAATACTAAAAGACAGTAAAAAATAAATATTTAAGGTTGGCTTCCGTACAACAAACGTGATTTTTTTGCCGTTTTTATAGATAATGGTACGCACGAAGGGTTACCCTTCGTGCGCGAGTCCGACTCGCACTTGGCCGGTTTTCCTGCTTAGTCCTCAATTACAATCTAATTATATCAGTATGTTAAGTATATTAATCATAATAATTTGCATAATTACCGATGCCACCGCTCCTAAAATTGGGATCCCTCACTCACCCCCTAATATCACCTTAATTGCGTCTAAATTGCCACTTTGTCGCGTGCCACTTCAGCGAATGAGAAATTCCAAGTAATTAAGTAAGTTACGTCGTTCGATATAAAGGCATCGTTCATCTTTAACAGGAAAATTAAGTCTCCGGAATCGATTTGGTCATTGAAAGTGATGATATTAATTTATACGTCGACACGAATGGCGATGTAGGCCTGTAAAATAAAATTAAATAATGGCAATAGAAAGAAGTCGAAAGACGGATTGAAAACGCCTGGAAAAGCTACTGGTCCATGAAAGATCTGATGAATGGCGATCTTCCAATATCTATAAAGCGTAAACTCGTCGACATGTGTATCTTGCCCGTCCTAACCTACGGTGCTCAAACGTGGTCACTAACCGAACAGCAGAAGTCCAAGCTCAAGATTTGCCAAAGAGCCATGGAGCGCAGCATATTAGGTGTCAAGCGGACCGATCGCGTTAAAAACACCACCCTGTGCTCCATTACTCGCATCGCTGACGTGGGGGTAAAAACCGCAAAGTTAAAGTGGGAGTGGGCTGGTCACGTGCTACGTATGGACCCGCAAAGGTGGGCAAACATCATTACAAATTGGACCCCAAGCAACGGCCACCGCAGCCTGGGCAGACCAAAACGACGATGGCAAGACGATCTAGTCAACTTTGCGGGTAATACTTGGTCACAAACAGCACAAGAACGCAATGTGTGGAGGATTAAAGGAGAGGCCTTTGCTCAGGAGTGGGACACAAAATAGGCTTAAAAAAAATAAAAAATTATTCGATTCTTTGACGACGGTTTGGTCAAGTGGGTTGAGCGTAGTCCGCTTGGTTCACTGGTCCGGGAGGTAACGGGTTCGAATCCCATATGCGGAAAATATCGGAAATGGCCTTTTCGGAATTTGCCAGAGTGCGAGAGGCCTTATGCTTCAATCCTAAAAGCAGTCCACAGCTAAATTTGCAAAGGCTAATCGAGTTCGTATAAACCTTTAAACCGTTAAGTCTCACATAATCCTATGAGGCGTGGAGCGTGGAATATTAATGTACTCAATATAGGCAAATCCGATCATATGAAAATAGGGCCCGTTTGATACTCCCTTACGTGTAGCTAATCTTGATAGCTAACGATTACGGAATTGAAAGCTTTAAGCACCGAACCCACATGGGCGTCAAGGCGCACGCGTCAAGATTTTCGCCAGTACCAAAGCGAACTATAATAGCTAATAGAAAAAGCTCATTATGCAATGAAATGACATCGATGACGCAAATGAATTTTGAGACTTTGAACACAGAAATTTAAACTTTTCTGTATATCGCCACAGAGTTCGTATACACGTTTCGTTACATCATCAAAGTAGCGGGCAGGGGTTCACTGTAGCGCAGTCACATTTTTTCAACGTACTTTGGTCCCAATGTATTATGGAAAGCGAGCCTATTGCCTTTATACCGAGCACACACGATATAAATATAATGATATAAGTGAGCTGGAATATAACGTGTGACTTAACAAAAATACCGATATCGAGGTCAACAACGAGCCAGTTTAAGTAAATATTCTTAACTACGTGACGTTCATAGTAATTATCAAATACATTTATAAAACAAACAACGCCTGTTTATAACTGAACTTATCCAATTAACCCACTCAGGAAACAACGGCTCTTCAAGAACAATAGATT
Organism: Ptilodon capucinus; assembly: GCA_914767695.1. Classification (NCBI taxonomy): domain Eukaryota; kingdom Metazoa; phylum Arthropoda; class Insecta; order Lepidoptera; family Notodontidae; genus Ptilodon; species Ptilodon capucinus. The sequence goes on along the minus strand of OU611830.1, from coordinate 1,737,124 downwards.
CCCCGATCTGATGAAAAGCCACAGAAAGCAGATCACGTAATTATAATTTTGTACCGGGATGGTTACTTGTGGGTACAATAGTTAGTTGGGGAACAACTTTTGGAGGAACACTGTTTGATATTTGAAATGAAACAAATTCTAATTCTATATTCAAGGAACACGGACCGCATTTTTTCAAAGAAAAGTTTTTAGCCAAAATGTTTTGCATAAGTAAGGTTCCAGATGTCTGTTACGCCGCGTTACTATTTCCTCAAAAAACTAACTGAAAGGCCATTAATAATTTTGAAGACACTGATAACATGTGTGCTCCACTTAAGAGACATACATTTTTTAAAATAAGTTGATTAGTAACTGAAAGAGCCATTTTTTATTTTATTTGCTCAGCGATAGCATGTTATCACAACTAATGTATATCATGAACACTTTAGCAGTCGGCAACTATAAATTCATGATCATGAATCCATCGCTGTCTTTTAGGAATTAGGTCCGCAGACATTTTGACTGGCATTTTTGGCCTAGGTCGCTATAAACACGCACAGTATCTGAAGCCTGCAACTATTTATGTACATGAGGAAAAACTCCAAACGATGTTTACAAGTTTTTCGACTCGATCCAGAAATAGTATGCTTGTTTTGTGTTCTCCTACATTGGATTATTGATCACGGGTTTTAAATGCCCCGCGTTTTACTGTTGAGACGCGATGAGATTTATTCGATTGGGATTGACTTTGATGTAGTCGAATTTTTAACATAATGGGCGGGTGGGCTTTGCCATATCTTGTTACTTGAGGATTTTGGAATCTATAGAAAGTCATCTACATACATCTAACTCAGTTAATATTTGAGTCAATACAATTTAAGTCTTATGACTTTATAAATAAGGTCAAACAGCTGAACTATTCGAGTGAAGTGTTCCGCTTTGATTATGCAAGTCACTAATACGAGTACGAAGACAGCTGTACCTAACCTTCCCATAGTTAACTACGTCGACAAATAGGGCCACTTATTCAATAACAGATGACGGGTTAGGAGCTTGTCACTTAGTACCCTCATTATTATGATATATAGACAAGCAATCTGCCTTTTTAGTCTCACGAAGGTCTAACAAGGGAAAAGGTTGCTGTCAAGCTTGAATCAATTATAATATCCCCTTTATAGGAAACGGTGTCGGTAAAACTGTGAATTCAGCTGATAATCCATATCTGTAAACGTATCTCGGCGATTCTGCACCCAATCGTGGTTATATTAAAATAATAATATATCTGGGACGAACTGAACTAAGAACATTGTAATGGGATATTAATGAAGACCGCACATTTACGTTTGTATAATGGAAGCAGCAATCTAAAAGGAGTATTACTAATCCCAACATTTAAAGTCAATTTTGCCTTGCAGAGAATATCAACAATCCATAGCATCATCGTCTATAATGAAATATCCACTGCGAAACATCAAATCGCTGGGAAGCTGTGCGTAGCAACCGCAAAGGCACTATCGTCAAAGCTAGGGCGACTAGACAGTTGAAAACGTTTTTGGGAATTAACGACACAGAACTTTACACAGCAAAAACTGGAATCAATAAACTTTGGCAACTTTGATGAATGCACAGGGATAATTTCTCTTTGCGATTTTAAACCACTATCTCATCCATCACTATATGAGTATACAGGGTGTATCAGAAGTCCGAAATAATACTTTGGGTGCATATACGGTAGCTCATACGTGGATGCATAGTGAATACAGTTTAACTATCATAGTTTCCGAGTTATATACCCTTGAATATTTGTCACAGGTATCGTGTTCTGGCCTTTGGATACATCCATAACCCTATTCAGCAGTGCAAACTACACTTATGAGGGGCGATTACCAATAATCACAAAACAGAACATGCAAATTTTACATAGGTCTCGAGATATTACGATATAAAGAAATTGACGACAAAAAAAAATGTTACTAAAACATGGTCGAATTTCGATCAGATTTTTATACCATGCAGTCGTATACCCGATACTGATGCAAACGTCAAAGTATTATTTCGGACTTCTGAAACACTCTGTATAAGGTAATTTAAGAAGCAAATGTTACCTAAACCTTACAGGAAGCTATGATTGAGTGATCAGGGCGCCTTACCACCAAATCTTATTGTAGTATTTTTTAAATAGGAACTGTCAATTTTCGACTGATTTTTTTACTAAGTTCACTGCCAAAATTTAAAGTAATATTTAACATGACTGTAACACAGCAAGTGGTAAAGGGTCAGTTAGGAGTAATTTAGATAAGTGCGTACAACCATAGGATGCTGTCAATGACCATCCAATAATACTTTCACAAAAAGTTATTCCATGTAACATAGCAACAAGAAACGAGCCTACTCATTCCTTATAGGCCGGCAACGCACTTGCGATGCCCCTGGTGTTGCCCCTGGTGGCAGGTGTCCATGGGCGGCGTGGATCACTTACCATCTGGTGAAACGTTTGCTCGTTTGCCTCCCTATCTCATAAAAAAAAAAAACAACAAAGCAGAGGTTTTAAACGACAATTCATTCAATACAAGACATGTTGAAAATACCTCTATCCCGAGTTTAACTAAACGTGGTGATTCTAAACCATCTCTCGGCGCAACTAATGCAATAATAAAGCAATTCCAGGCTCCGGGCGAACCGCCACCCAATGACGAGCTTCCACCCACACCTGCTATAGAGTTAGAGTATGCAGACAATGATGCCGATTTTGGAACTAAACCACTACCTTCTAAAGTACTGTTGTTTCCATAGTAACTGTAAATTTTTGACAGATTTTGTACTGAATAAAAAACTTACAAAAATTGAAAGTAATATTAAAAACATTGCTGCAAGCCAGGTGGTGGTAAGGGGGGGGGGGGGGGCAGTACTTTATTGGACGACTAAAGATATAAGCATCAGAAAAAAAAAGGCCATAATGACCAAAGACACTGCACGAAAAAAGACGTTCTGACGGCCGTAATATTTTTAGTTGGGTCAAATATAGTTTAGTTGCAATTTTTATACAATACAACCGATTAAAACTATTGTATACCATAAATTAATGGTAAAAAACTTTTTAAAAACAAGCTTTTATTTAATTGCCCTTAGTTTTCGTGTTCTCCTCAGCAAGCCCTTTCATTTGGTACCCATACTGTGTTAGTACAGGAAAAATAACTATTCCGCTATCTTGGATGATGCGCCATATTGGAATTAGAATGACGTGACATAGCTAAGCATGCATTGTCATCCAAAATAAGCGTGTATACCAAATTTCAGCTCAATCGGTTAAAGATAACTGATTTGAAATTCAGTTGCAAGATTCCACCCGGACATACATTGCAAGTTAATATAAAGCTTGTAATAAAAAGGATCCGCTTCGTTGGAAAAGGCAAATATTTTGGGATGAATGAGACAATTATTAAACAATATATATTCATACATAGAAATGTCCAGTTTAAACAACTAGAATAAAGGCTACATAAACAAGCAAGCTAAGCATCGTAATCAAGTTATTGGACTTGTTAAGCTGCGCGGAATTAAAACAGTTGATTTTCAATGAAATTGGTACCCACAGGAAGTACATGTCAATCGTGGAGCTAGCTCATCATAATATAAAAAGTAACGATACAATTTTCAACATAACAATGCAAAGGTATCAACTTTATAACTCAAACGCCAGTATCAAAAGCATTTCCAATACTTATTGCTGCTATTCAAGCATCAAAAGAATTTTCCGATTCAACGATTCCCTTTGTAACAACAATTCCTTGAACAACACTTACAAAGTGGAGTGACGAGCCAATTAGCATGGGAGCTTACTGTGTGACGTGCGGCTAGGGGATGATGTCCTATTTAAAGTTCACGCCCTATCTCTGGTGTATTATTTACGATCGTAGGGGACTTTTATGTTAATTATTAAGTACAGGTACAGGGGTTTTACCACTACCGCCTAAATTATTGTTGTTTCAATAGTAACTGTCAATTTTTGACAGATTTTGTACTGAACTGTCAAAAACTGAAAGTATTTTTTAAACTATTGCAGCAAAACGTGGTAAGGTAAGTACTGCCCACTTGGTTGGACGACTAAAGCTTTCGGTTTCAGGAAAATGAAAAGTATTGAATTAAGCTCACAATGACCAAAGACATTGAGTATTAATCTTGATTGATGTAAAGTTACGTCTGTAGCAATCGTGGAAAAATATGTGAGATTTATTAAATTGATATAAATATCGATCAATAGCTCACAATGTGTATTTCTACTGCTAACTATTCCTTGTTCGAATGAAATTAAATCTTTAATAATCTTCTCTATTCCTTCAACATTAAAGCATAAGATTAGTTAACGTTTTCCAAACTCGACGTCAAATCAATAACAAATTAGCTGAGCAGCGTCAAACAGGCAATCACTAATTCATTATTCCTTCAAATTAAATTAAAATCAAATCAATCATTCAACAATTCTCAGAACAAACTTCAAAGTCTCGACGAAAGCGTTCGACGCACGTCGTGTAAAGTTTTCCTAGGAATATAACTGTCGAATCAGCTGAATAAGGCACCACCCCCATCCCATCGGACCCGCGACCTACTTGCAGTGCACCGACCCGGGGTAGCTTCGTAGCTCGTTCACGGAGACGTAAGAGGCTAATACGACGAGCATCATTCTGTAATAGGTTTCATTCGTCATGAATGGACAGATTACACTTTGGCTTAGGATGTGGACTGGTACGACTTTCCTTAATTGTGGTTCTTGAATCGCATCGAAATCATCATCAACTTAGAACGAAAATGAAAATGATTTTGTTGACATATGTACTGCCGTCCTTATTATTGTGGTAATGTATGCTTGAGGCAAACAATATTTTTGGTGTTATCAAATTAAGTTGAAGTTAGCGTACAACACAAAGGCTATTTAATTATTTGATGAAAAGCAAATTAACCATAAAATATATGAAAAATTTAATGCCACAAGCCATTATAGCCCTCAGACGTAAGCAGAGGGGTGTTATAAGTATAATCATGTTAAATATTTAAGCGTATATATGTCATTGGCATCATAGCTTCCAAACGGGTGAAAAGATTTTGATATAGATTTTTTTGAATGGTAGCATGTCATTAGATCAATTACAGGACATTAATGGATCGTAACTCTCTATAAGTAGTGAGCTAGACAATACTCGAATTATAAAGTAGTAGTAGTAGTAAACTTAGGTATTTTCATATTTCCTGATGTACACATTTAAAATCCAAACTAAAGGATGATCTCATTATTAATAGAGCTTATCGCCTCTCGTCTGTCCATAGTGCCTTCCTACAGTTATAATTGACATCCTTTGACACCCACATAATTTAATCAGTAGGTAAATAACGGTACTTACAGAAATTATTCATTTATTAACTTTAATATAATAATATTATATTTAATATAGTAAATATGTTGTTTATTTAAATGTTAACGGTTTACAATTTTTTTACAAATAAAATTATAATAAAATTGGCCCATGCGGAAGCGTACCCAAGACGCTGATTGTAAGCCTCGTCAAAGAAATGGCCTGCTCTTAATAATAATACATCATCACGCCTGCATTCCCCGAAGTGGTAGGCAGAGGTGCACTGCAGTGCGCCAACACTTCGCCGACGTATTTTCGTCCCAATGTAATAGGGGGCGAATTTGGACTTGTGTTATTAATCATACATTCTAGTTCACTTAAAATTAGGTTTAATTTTGTACGTTTCCTTTTCTGTTCTAATTCACTTTAAATTTCCGTAACAAGTTTTCAAGCTAAATTAAACTACCTAATAGTACGATTGGTTTTACGATTTAGCCATTCTTGCTATAACTGGGCTATGAACATTGTAAAATCGAATTGGTTGAAACTAAATTAATTTACGATTCACGATTATATCGATGTTAATAAAGGAAGTCGTTAAGAAGGAATTTATTTGCTGTAATTGTTGGTTGCGACGTTTTTGATGAATCAAATTAACTACGAGCTATTCAATAAATCACTGACATCGACAATGCATTTAGGTGAAGACAATGACGAAACAAGAAGATTGTGAGATTGTGTAGTTAGATGCAGAATTGTAATGATATGATGAAACCCTTGTTCAAAATCTTTTAACTTTAAGTAAGTTAGTAGTTAGGTAGTTACTCCTTTGTACAGGTTTCTTTTCGTAAAATTATCGTCCTTCTTTTTACCTAGTGCATCGTATCTCCCTGTCTTACTCATTTCTCTCATACAGACCTTTCGTTTCATTATGCATACTCATCGCGTTCCATTCCCACATATATTTATTATTTAAGCTTTACTGAGTGATTGTTGAATAAGCCATCCAAGATATTAAATATCGCTAACGGATAATATACAGGGGCGGCAATATTAAATTCAATTATTCCAATCGCAAACTTTTAAATATATTCACATTCGTCACAATAACACAAATACATATAGTCCAGCTAGCTTACATTGGTCGATGTTATACTTCGATACCCATAAATAGTATATCCCGTATATATTTGGAAGAAAGAGTGTCCATCTCACATCTTCGAAAATAAGCAACGCTTCGTTGAACGGCGGATGAACGTAAACGACTTAAACGTATTTCGCTCACGAGTGCTAGAATCCACATACCATAGATTAATTACCACTACTGTATAACGGCGTTTGGATACCAAAAGAAGAGCGTTTCATTAAGAGTTTGTGTTCTGTTTCATAAACCCTAGAATCACCTAGTAGTGCAATAACTTAAGTAGCATTTGCTCTACCACCTGAGGGGTTAGCACGCATGTCAAGACAAGACCTCTGTTACGGATTCGCTCGTTCACTATGTCTTAGTTCATGAAAGAGACAACGTCAACTCATTCCGTGACATAAGTCTAGTCTTGGCGCTCATGCTATAACTGCTGGAGCGGGCAGCTAATAATGTAGACAAAACTAGCTTGATAGTGATATTGTATTAGAGTAATTTAACGTAAACATCTAAAGGCAAGATATAACTCAAAACGATAAACGTCTACTTCACTGCCGATTGTCCTAAGTTTCATAAATACAACGCGGAGTATATTGCAAGATAAACATAGTTCAATATCAAAGCAGGGCGTAGATCATTACAGAGAGAAGAAAGTCATTCCTATAGTACCTATGGCGAAATTTAGGGTCTAAAAACGAAATAAGATAACCACGAAGATCGTATCTTTATGAAAGACATTTTTTATAATAGAGGCTAAATTTGCATACAAGCGTTAATTAATTAGTTAGTTACTAGTTAAATTAATTCAATGTCCCAAATAAATACTTTATCAACTACATCTTTAGTAACACTTCCAAAATAAGATTAGTAACAACTGTAACTTCTTAATTAAATTACTATAATACCACTTAATCAATAAACGATTTCTCTTACGCCTATCTACAGTTCATTTTTAAAATACAGTTACAATGACATAACACTTTAAACAAAAGCGACAAGCGAGTGTTGGTTACTAATATCCGGCAACCTTGAATACAAATCAATTGACACTTATACGCTATCTTCAGAATTACAGCTATTGAGTATCCGTTTAGCATTTCTATAGGTAAAACGTTATGAACTTTGTATTTAGATGACTTATTGTGCGACATAATGATTAGCACGTGTACAAATTCTTATCCAACAGGGTTCTTATCCCTATGCTTCATTTACTAGTCGACCTATTTAAAATTTGGACAAATTATTTATCCAGCATCTTATGTATTTATGTAGTACGTGTATTGATTTAATTTGTCCTTATTAATTAGTTAATATTGGCAGAATATCCCCTAATAGTAGGTACAGCCATTCCTCATATTTAATTAAACTCTATCATAAAAGAAGTATTAGAACAGTATTGGACCATAAAAGGATTCCTTGTTTTTAAGATGTTCAAGAATTTATTTTATCACCATTTAAAATGTTTGCTTTAGAAGTGCAGACGTCTGTCTCCTTTCTCATTCCTTTCCAGTTACCAAACCTATGTAACTCCTGTAAGCCAGATACCACATCATCAATCAGCTGACGCTTTCCACAACAATCAATCTAAAAATAAACAAATATCAGCTCCGGTTGTCGCAATACGGTAATCTGGTAGGAAACGGTCCCCATTCCCATTGTTAGCATGATAACGGACGACCGACATCCCACGGGGCCGTCGCCCATTCAAGACAATAAGTGGATGTATTAAAAGCGAATTAAGTTCAAATTCAAGTAAATAAAACAGATCAAACTTCTTCTGGTGAAGTAAATGCAACTGGTCTAACCCGATAACAGAAACAACTAGTAAGGTATGAAAGAGCAAACAGCATTTTAAATACGACATTAAAGCTAATGCGGAAACAACCAAATGATTTTAGACTCTCAATACGTCTCAACAAAGGTCATCGGCCAATTTTTAGGACATCTGCATCTAAATCGCTAACCTTTTTAAGCTATATTAACAATAAAATATACTTTTTTGGAAAGATAAACGACAAATTGTCAGAGCAATGCCAATGTCAGGTGATTCATGCATACATAAACAACTTTCTTGAGTCAAGTTTCCATAACAGTGTAAAGAAGGCTAGGCATATAAAATAACCTAGACTGCAAAAATAAGTATTTGATTGTTAATACGGCCATCCTTTCACGTTGAGGATTAAACGCCATTGGATTTGCAATGGAGAGAAAAGAAAACTTAATAATATAAATTTTCGGTTCCAATTCATGTGTGTATTTGCCTAGTCTAACGTAGATTGGCACCTACTCCAAATGTAATGAATTATAAGGTTATTTGTAGCTTTTAAGTGCACCTAGGTTTTTGAAATCGGTTTTTGTTTTTTGTTAAAAATATATTTTTTTTCACGCTTTTTAGTGTCAATAATCGTTGAAAATTTGCAATTATTATCACCTCATTACAACCCTAAAAAAGTAAATATTTACAGCAAAAAAAAAAATAACTCGCAGCGTAATCGGTGTACATACATAAAAAAAAACATACCGGCCGAATTGAGAACCTCCTTCTTTTTGGATTCGAATCCGCAACCACCTGGTACAGTGAGCCGAGTAGTCTACTCTCAGACCACTACACCAAGCAGTATTAAAAGCCAAGTCTAAAAGGCGTCATTTTTGTCATTTTCAATCATGATTACCACTTGCTGAACGGTGAAGGAAAACATCGGGAGGAAACCTGCACGTCTATAGAAGGGCGTGTGAAGTTAACCAACCCGCACTGGGCCAGCGTGGTGGACTATGGTCCAAAATCTCCCTCGTATTGAGGGAGAATGTGCCCAGTATAATGGCAATAGGCTCGCCCCCTATTACATTGGGACCAAAATACATCGGCGAAGTGTGGGCGCACTGCAGTGCACCTCTACCTACCCCTTCGGGGAATATATGCGTGATGATGATGATGTATATATTAAAAGCAGTATTAAAAGCTAAGTATTAAAGTAGGTATCACTAGAACTAAGATCCATTGAAAACTCGACGACCATGGCAACAAGCCCATCTATCCTCAGTTCTATCTTTGCACAATGAGCCTATTATTATGACATTATCTAAACGTCATGCCGCGTAAACGTAATGGCACTTTCTTTGTGCCGCTCATTTGATGTATGAGCACTTTCTAAGCTGGAGTAAGAGATGCTTATAATGCTTATGAGCAAGCGGCGAGGAAAATGTCGCATTCGACAAGTCAATTAATCTTCAATTTCGTATAGGTAATCATATTTCTCAGGAACACGGGTGAACCTGACGCGAATTGAACAAGAAAATGATTTTTTAGAGTTCCGTACCCAAAGGGTAAAACGGAAACCCTATTACTGAGACTTCGCTGTCCGTCCGTCCGTCCGTCCGTTCGTCTGTCACCAGACTGTATCTCATGAACCGTGATAGTTAGACAGTTGAAATTTCCACAGATTATGTTTTCTGTTGCCGCTATAACAACAAATACTAAAAAACAGAATAAAATAAATATTTAAGGGGGCTCCCATACAACAAACGTGATTTTGTTGCTCGTTTTTATAGATAATGTTACGGAACCCTTCGTGCGCGAGTCCAACTCGCACTTGGCAGGTTTTTTTTTTCAATGATACCACTTGTTTATAGTTCTCTTTTCCTTTTTTTACGAACTGAATCAAGTAATTAATAGCAAGGACAAGTTTTGAAAGACGTTACTAACCACAAAGGGCAGTTTTAATAAAAGATGCTACTATTCAAATAAAAAAAATTGTTGAAAGTGTAAATTCTAGGTATACTATAAAATTATTGCGTGAAGTACAAATAAAATAAAATAAATTTAGTAGATATAGTAATATTTCTAGATCTATTTACGAAGTAAAGTTATGAGCATTTATATTATAGACAGCATAATGAAACCTACTATTCAAACAAAGTTCAAGTAGGGCTTAGTATCTCCGTTCTAATCTTGAAAACAACAAGATTACCGATTTCGTCGGTAATTACCGGTAATCATGTCGACATCGCAACAATACCGGTGCAGGTGGCGTAATTGCTAATTGGCGAAGAAAGGCAAACGTGGTGCTGTCTAACGAGAAATACTGAGTGGAAAGGACGTACAGTTGATTTATAGGGACTTAAATTGTATTGGTAAGCACTTCCTGCTTATCTACCAGAATCATTACGGAGACCATTTCTATTCTCCCGCCGCGATCCCTTGCATAAAACGCTACAACAAAAGCCCTCACATATTTTTTGCAAACCCCATCATCGTCTACGCGAGAAACTTGCAAATCAAAATAGACCATAAGACGCGTGGATAAGAAGTAGAATCTATTGACAACAGTGAAGGCACTGCAACAAATTCACAGGCTCAAATTTATATCTTCAACCCAAAATATGGACATGTTTCTCAGTACCCTACCCTTTTTAGTCTCACTTAGAATACCAAAATGCCTAGACGACTTTCTCAAGAATCCTTTAGCGAAGGAAGCCTTAAACAGTATAAAACAAGTACAGGTCTCTAAAAACTGGACCCATCCACAACTTTTCCAAACAGAAAACATTGTTCCCGTCCCATAGACCGTACCATCTCGTCACGTACGTGCCACGTACGACATGCATATGGTAATACCTCATTATGCGTGCCCTGGAATATATTGTACTCTGGCGGCAGAACTTCTATGGATACAGCTTAGTACAGCAACTTTCTCGGAAATATTTTGTTAGACCCGTATTTTTTTTTCTCACAAACAATGCTTCTTGTTTAAAAAGATGGATGGAAACTGTTACGTTTAATCTACAAACAGCGAAAGCAAAGAATGTTCTTCCCTAAGTGCAAAGATTTTTAAAGAAAAAACTGAGAAGGCACCAGGCGTGGAAAATGATCTTGAAACTACTTTCATATGCTAATTAATGAATATAAATTCGTTCCTACTTCTGATTGTATCAGTATTTATATTGTTGTCTTGTTACACATAACGAGCACGAGAAAGATGGCAATACACTTAGTTTAATGCCAAAAAAAACAATATCCTAAAGGTGTCGCTCAAGCTCTCAAAGCAGCAACGGCTGCATTGGACATAGATTCCTCATAAGTAAACAGATTACCAGACAAACACACCTAAATTAGAGTATATAAGGGATTTAATTCATATGATTACAATTAGCCCATTACACGTATCTACAGCGTCGCGCTTTCTGAGCGTAACGATGATTTAGCCGGATATGGTTGCAGAGAAAAATACTTTTACTACTTAATTATGCTCAAAAGGATGACTTGTTCGTTGTAGCTGTAATTATTCAAACAATCGTTTGGTAGTCAAATCGCCAAACGTATTAAAATAACTTCTATTACATCTTTCGAGTCTACATGATGAAGAAAACTGAATTAGATAAAAACAAAAAACAAACTAAAGAGCATTGAAACCCAGTTATATCAGACATGCAGTAAAATAAGCGCTCACAAAAACCTCATCACAATAATAAAACTGAGCATTCAGTGAATTTCAATTGGGAGACACGTAGCGAATCGTTTGCCGATCAAATTATACGGAAAATTGAAATTATTCTTTTAAGCTTAGGCAAATTGAACTCTATACCATTGACGTAGACACTTTTATCAAGACTGATATAAATATCGTTCAATGACAACTTAAAAAAAATACGGCTGCATTGGTAGAACAGCAGGCTGTGACAAAACATATATAAATTTTGTCTCTGCCACTCGTGTGAATTCAAAAAGTGAGACAGCGACTCAGTGCGGCATAATTCGTAACATGAGTTTTGTCTTGTGAAAGATCTAGATGGCAAGTTTTTTTATCATTAGTATTCTTTTACCAGAAGGTAGACACCCACTAGTGATAAAGGGCTTCCTCAAAGGACTTCCATATAGTCAACACACCACCAAACCTGCAATTTTTAAAGCGTCGATCATTTCTTCGACGGGTGCTATCGAATAAAACTTAAGTTCCTCAAAATCCATCGAAAAAAACTTTCAAATCGCCAAACAGATCACGTCCACGGTGTCGAAATCGTAACCCTAACCTTGTATCGTGAAAATCAATACGCACCCCTGTACCTAAACACCCCAGAACGGGGGCTGCAACATTAGTGCGATGAATAGACTCAGTAATAGCCGCAAAACTCCCCGTGAATTTATAATAGAGATGGCTCTGGGTTAGTACGAATTGTTGAAGGTTCGCAGAGTCATCATCGCACTGACAATGATAGATAAACACGCCCAACAGACTGAAGCAAGTGAAAACATTACACTTTTATAAAATTGTACATTATGTTATATATAAATAAAGATTGAATTTCTGTGCCAAAAGCCTCGTAAAGCGACTACGTGACTTTCGTTAAAAACTGTGCTTATTATTAAAGTTATTATAGTCCATTTTGGTTCAGACAAAAATTAGTCACATGCGTTTTGACGGAGGGCCCTAGGTGTTTAAGAACAGATATAAAAGAATATGTATGGACAATGTACTTGCTAGCCAAAGGGTATCACTTTAAATACGAATGACAATCTATGCAGATCAAATCAGGGCTCAGGCTTGGCGACATAACGCAAGCATATCATTTTTACCAATATCAAAACATTTTAGCACGCGCATTGCGACGCCCCATGTGAATGGTTAGACATTCTAAACAGTTAAACATTCACTAGATCCAGCTAAAATATAAAAAGCTAATATAATTCAAGTAATCTTCCACACAAATCCGACAACAAAAATGAACAATCTGGCAACCCATAAAGTTATTACTGATGGTATCAGCGACGAGTTCGCTAGCCATTTAACAGCTAATGTGCTTTCAGTAAATTAATTATACAAGCAAAAAACTCAACTGTGTACAATTTTATTACCCTGCAAGACTTTCGTGGGTTGACGTCACCGTTTTGTTCGACTTATCTTCAACAAATTGACACAAAGAATCGCAATCGGAAACCAGTTTTGTAATTAATCGATGGATAACGCTTGCTGAGCGTTAGTTCCATCCACAGCAATGTTGTGTACTTATGTACATGAGTGCCAAACATATAAAAACCCTTCAGGTCCCTACCGCAGCATATGTAATGTAGGAAATAGGATATCTTTGTAATATGGTTTTACCAGGGTAAAATCTCTTAGATAGGATGAAATCGAACCCTCGTTCTTTTAGTACGAGACTAGAGTTCACCAGTTTCCGAAGAAACACAGTAGCATAAGTATTTAGGATTGGGAGTCTAAGAACTTCTTAAAGTTCGGGACTTATCACAGTTGAAAAAGCTTCCAGCTAATACGATTTTGAACAAAGGAACCTTAAAACCGAGTCCAATGGCCTATCGCGAATGATCCATTAAATTAATTAGCATGATTACAAACATATTACATAGGAACAAGCGATGCGCGTCTTAATGGCAAAAACTTAGGCACGATTCCAGTCTTCTGCTCACTTTACTCGTTTTTCGTCAGGGTACATAAACCTACGTTATGGTGAACGAATATCTACCTGTTTTAAAGGCATCTTGCGCTAATATTATCTATCGAGACAAAAGTAACAATTTCTTCTAAAATGTTGATAACTAATAATGACATCACGGGAAACAGATTTCCCACAGGGTCCCATTAATAGGATGAAACTTTTGTTCTTAAATATAATTTAGGTGAAAAAAGTGTGTCCGTAAGTCCCTATACCTGTTCAAATGTTGGAAAACTTCCAAACCAATTTCGGTAATTACTTTTGATGCTTCTTGTTACTTCTTAGCTATTTCTGCTTAATCTTAAATCAAAGGTACGACAAAAGCTCTCACCAATATCCTACATACCTTACAACAAAAGGTAGCTTTTAAATTTTAAAGGTAGGCCACATAACCTACTAGCACCATTAATAAGGAAACTCCAACGAAGTAACCTATTTCAATTGTCCAATGCAGACGCGGAGGCGTCCCAGATACGGGCTACGCGAAAACTGGTCCACCGCACGTAGTAACTGGGTCCCCAGACAGGTCCAAGCGGTCTTACATAGGTGAACTCAATCGGACCTGTATCGTACACCGATGAAGCAAGGGGTTGATGCCAAAGTGTATGTTGTGTGACTTTGTAACGTTTGAGGTCTTAGTTAAGCAGCAATTTGCCATACAAAAACAAACCTTTATAATTTAATAAAATAGCTCTTTCTCCCTTATAGACTAATGTAAAACGAAAGATTCTACACAATTAATTCCTGCATTATTTAAAGTATTTATTTTTTTGTTATTATTCATAACGACGTCAATGCCACCTCTAAGTCTAAATTTCGTGATATTTGTCGCGTCGAATCCTTCTATCAGTGCCATCATTTGCACTGTCTGACATCGATGATGTCAACATGATTTCACATGACAAGGCTAGGCTAGACGAAATCTTTTCGCATAAGGTTTAAGTCAGAAGCAAAGACCATAGCATTTAATATTTACAAACAATAATAAATCATGACAGGGTGTCAACAAAATTTCTTTTCTAACGACACATTGAACAGTAGATCATTGCAAGACACTGCTTACATTCCTAACTCCAATTAAGCATCGTTCGTCACCCCCAAAAACATGTGTTTACCCTCCTAAATCACCTCCACCTATGATTTATCTACGTTCCAATATGGCTAATCTAATAAACTGTCTAACAACATCCGCATCTGTATATCCGTGGATGTATTATTAGTCTCACACGTGTCTACGTTGGCGCTTCCGTTTACTTTTTAACCGTGAGTTCAACCTATATTTCGGGTTTATAATATAACGGTCGATAACTCGGCCGGCCACAGAAAATTCTTCCTAAAATGATCCAGTGATAAGTGCCAAATTCAAATGTTACTTTATGTTTAAAGATTTTCTGGGCCTGGTCTGGTGTAGCAGTGGTAGCCTAGGTGGTAGAATGCCCGTCTTGTATGTAAGGGGTGCAAGTTCAAATCTCAGGCCCGCACCTCTGAGATTTTTATGTGCGAATGTCATTTTCAATCCTGATTACCACTTGCTGAACAGTGAAGCAAAACATCGTTAGGAAACAAAAGCTGTGAATTTCGGTTCAAAAAATCCCTCGTAAAGAGTGAGAATGTTAAATAATAAAGAAATAAGAATACTTTTAAGAAGACATAGCTAGAATATTACTGAGAGGCGAAAAGTAACTTTAAAATAAAATACATCATAGAAAAAGGTTAAATACAAATAGGTTCTCGATAGATGTGTGAAGTCTTCCAACCCGCACTGGGCCAGCGTGGTGGACTATGACCTGAATCCCCCTCGCATTAAGGGGAGGCCCGTACCCAGCAGTGGGACGTTAAAAGGGCTGTAGTTAGTTAGACATTGGTAAGACCATATAACGTAAAATTAAAGTTCATTAATTTCATTTAAAACAGCCATTATTAAAAATCTTCGTATTATAATGTTACCTTTATTGAACCTAAGTTGAACATACATACATACATACATATACTCACGCCTGTATCCCATGGGGGTAGGTAAGTTGAACAATTGGTTCATAAAATTCCCGAGCTCAGACACTACTCTCTACACGTTGAGCGACCTTTCACCTTGCGAGTCACCTTTCGAAGGTCAAGGTGAATGTGAAAAAACGAGGTCTATTCGCGATCAAAGCTTTTAATACCAAAATATTAACGATTGGATAAAAGGGAACTAAGATGGCTAACGTTTTAGGATTTATTTTATACCTACGTCGCTTCAAAAGGCTATTTTTCCATACCAAAACAATTGAGTCTGTTAATTTTAAGAATAGGTACTATAGTAGGTAGTATAGCACCTATAGTAGGTAACCCCAGTATGTAAGTACGTGCACTCGAAATTACAAACATACATTACATACATCACAGACAGTCAATAACAATAACGCCACGCTTTGGTGTTGGTACGTCTCAATTCACGCACACATAAAACTATACGTTGCTTCACTTCCAACGTGAGCGCGGAATCTTCCTTTTTTATACGCCCATGGTGTGTTATAAAAAAAAAACCCAATGAGGCGCGTGCTCCACTTGTGTCTTTAATAATGCAACCTGTTCAATATAAGTAACATACACGGCTAAATTATGTTCCGTGCGCCGGACGAGTAAAGTTTTTCAACAGTAAACAGAGCGTGCGTTCAACAATGAAGCGCTTCGCACACACTGGGGCGTCAAGACTCGCGCGTCAATTTTTTGCCATCCTAAAATAGACTGTATTGACTCTTAGAATAAGTTCACTCTTCACCTAAATGACACTGACAGCGCAAGCGATTTTGACGCGTGGGGGTGTAGCTTTTACCGTAGAGTTAGTTAAAGGACGGATTCATAGGCCATCTTTATCACTGTCATCATCCATTTTTACAAGCTTTATATTAACTTGCAATGTATGTCCGGGTGGAATCTTGCAACTGAATTTTAAACCAGTTATCTTTAACAGATCGAGCTGAAATTTGGTATATACGCCTATTTTGGATGACAATGCATGATAAGCTATGTGACGTCATTCTAATTCCAATATGGTGGATCATCCAAAATGGCGGAATATTAATTTTATTCTGCACTACCACACTATGGGTATCAAATGAAAGGGTTTGCTGAAGGGAACACGAAAACTAACTGAAAGCTTGTTTTTAAAAAGTTTTTTTACCATTAATTTTTATTTATAAAGTGTATTGATTGTATTTGCCCTTGCTATTAATTAATTGACACTGGCTAAAATACCCGCTAACCGCAGCTGGAGCCATTCCTCATCTTATTCCATTAAAATATCATCATTTCACTCATTTCCTAAAAAAAAGAAGTTAAAGGACACTCGAGGCGTCAAAAACGGCGCGTCAAATTTGTTGCCACTACTTACCAAAAGGCATCTCCCTTTTTTTTTTTAATGGTCTACGCTGTTGGCCGTGAGTTGGCCTTTACAGCTTCACCGGAGGAGTGGTGAGTGCAGAGTGCGACTCCAACCAAAGCCTTAAGGGCGGAAGAGGAGGGCAACTAGCTCAAGGGCGCCACATGGGGCACGACCTCGGCTTGGGCAGTTGCCGTGAGGGGAGAGGTAATGACTACACTCCTAGGTGCAAAGATGCACCTACGAGCAGAAGAGGGGGTTCCTCGACCTCGCCGGCGAGGTAGGTGTCTGTTTGAGGCATGTTACTTTCTTCCTCGAAGTTTAAGTAAATATAGTGTGCCTATTCTGATTATTATGAAGGTCAAAATATATAATGGACCGGACCGAGGCTAATTAAGCGGGCACTATTTAAAATTCAAAGGGAAGTAGATATCCGGCTACAGCTGTCACTAAAGGATGCGATAGAGTTAATCTATTGAGTTGGAAATAGTTACCTACAAACTTACTGTACCTACTGAATATATTTACAAAAATATTTTTGAATTAGGTAGGTACTTAAGGTTCAACCACCTAGGTCTAGAAATTATATGGGTGAAAATTATTTTTAACAAAAAACAAAAACCGACTTCAAAAACCTAGGTGCACTAAAAAGCTACAAATAACCTTACAATTCATTACATTTGGAGTAGGTGCCAATCAACGTCGGACAAGGCAAATACACACATGAATTGGCACCGACTCCAAATGTAATGAATTGTAAGGTTATTTGTAGCTTTTTAGTGCACCTAGGTTTTTGAAGTCGGTTTTAGTTTTTTGTTAAAAATATTTTTTTTTCACTATTTTTAGTGTCAATAATCGTTGATAAAAATTTGCAAATATTATCACCTTATAACAGCCCTAAAAAAGTAAAAATTTACAGCCAAAAAAAATTCATCCCCCTTACCCCCCCTTTCCACCCCTTTGGGGGTGGGTTTCGATCTTTGTTAACAATCCGTATTAAACAAAAAAAGATTTTTCGAAATCGGTTCACTAACGCCGGAGATATGCTGTAGTCCGGATTGGACCCCCATTTCACCCCCTACATATTTTTTCTTTCAAAATTCCTGAAAGACGTGTTTTTTTTATTTTGTATGTTAAATACATATATCCAAAGTTTGAAGTCGTTCAAAAAATATTTTTGAAATTATGTGACCTTCAACCCCCCATTTCACTCCCAAGGGGTTAGATTTCTGATAATATTTTGGAAATGGGACCAACCTTGAAGAATTCCCTAGCAAACCTAAAAAAAAATTTCGAAATCGGTCGACAGACGCCGGAGATATGCGGTAACATACATAAAAAAAAAAAAAAAAAAACATACGGGTCGAATTGAGAACCTCCTCCTTTTTGAAGTCGGTTAAAAAGAAGCAGCAGTAGTAACACCCACCTTGGACCTAAGAGGTGGAGGTTCAAATCCTAGGCCCACACCTCTGAGGTGTTCCTTTTACTACGAAATTCGTTTTGTTTTTAGGGAAACTGAGTTTATATTGAAATAATAAGAAAACCATGGTTTTTAAACCCTGGTTTTATGTTAATAATCGTAACTGTGTACAATTTTAACTGCGTAGCAGTGGTAGCCGAGTGGTCGAACGCACGCCTGGCAATCAAAGTGTGCAGGTTCAAACCCCGGCTCGCACCTCTGGGATTCATGTGCGAATCTCATTTTGATCCGAGATTATCACTTGCTATGAAACGGTGAAGGAAAACATCGTGAGGAAACCTGCACGTCTGAGGGAACTTGACTAGTTCTCGATAGATGTGTGAAGTCTGCCAACCCGCATCGGGCCAGCGTGGTGGACTATGGCCTGAATCCCCCTCGCATTGAGGGGAGGCCCGTGCCCAGCAGTGGGACGTTAAAAGGGCTGTAGTAGAGTAGTAGTACAATTTTAAATATAAACCATCAAAGTATGACTTAATGAGTCCAAACTTTATGTTTATTTTAAACATGTAATGAAAAGGATTTTTTTACGATTTTTCTTAAGAAAAGTACTTTTGATATCGCTCGTATATACATATTATGTATAATCCAGTATCCCCGAACTCTAGGCAAGATCAAGAGTTATCATCGCCATTATAAAATAAATAATTAATGACATCACACCAGTTATCGTAGCGAAATTATGACTATTGCGCACTGTTGGTAGAAAAATACTTAAAAAGCTTGTGTAAACTTGACCTTTGAGATAGCCTCGCGATAATGATATAACAGTCTGACCTCATCTCGTTATTTAATGCCTAATTCTTATTTTATTACTATATAAATGTGATGAAATTCACACGCCTTTCTATAGACGTGCAGGTTTCCTCACGATGTTTTCCTTCACAGTTCCTTAGCAACTGATAATCTCGGATCAAAATGAGATTCGCACATAAGCCCAGAGGTGCGAGCCGAGGTTTGAACCTGCGCACTTTGATTGCAAAGCGTGCGTTGCAAACCACTCGGCTACCACTGCTACACTGCTAAATTGGTCGTATTTTTTCGATATGTTTTGACATAAAACGAATTAGAGATAATGTCGATCTTGCGAAAATTGCCCCCCAGGTCTGTCTGTCTGTTTATTCCGGGTAAACTTTATGTAGGTTATTATTAGATACTAGGAACATAAAGTAAGTAGGTAACATAACATGTCTTTTATTAAAAGTTAATGCATATTTTATACTATACGTGTTGCAAAATAAACGTGTTTGACATAAGCAATATGCATTAGCAATTGAACAGATAATTAATATGCGGACCGCATTTTTTTGTAATTCATTCCGATTAGGCACAGGACATAGTTTTACGATCGAGTTGTTTTTGTTCAGTTTTGTTTAGGTGGGTATCTACAGATCGTATCAGAAGTCCGAAATAATACTTGGGGGCCATATAGGACAGATGATAAGCAATCAACACGTTCAAGCAAAATATACGTAACTAATTTAGTTTCTGAGCAATTTGTGTCCAAAGTTGGTGTCAAAACTTACGCACCGCGACCCTAAAAATCAGCTGATGAGGCGAATGAACTCGCTTTAAAATGATGAGGGAGTGATAGATATGACACAAGGTTTTTACCTACGAGCATAGTTCAATACAGAAATAAAAATCGGTCACTGTAGTTACCTAACTATGACAAAAAATTATACTTCATTTAAATCGATGTAAAGTAAAACTTCTACACAAGCAAATAATCCATTTTCGTTTTAGTTTTCGTGAACGGATTTCTTTTTAAACTTTCGGACTTCTGATACACCCTGTATACAAATACCTAACTAAAATTGGGGTGTCTGCTTGTAATACCAAAGTAACTGCTTTTTAACCGACTTCCAAAAAGGAGGAGGTTCTCAAGTCGAATCGAGCGGCAGGATACCTGTCGCTTGCACAAAAACGTCCTCAAGTAGGACAGGCGCACCCAGTGCGCCCTTTCCCAGAGGAGTACGTGGGTGGGACTACCCACGCAGTGAGGGTTCCGCGTAAGTGGATAGCCGCCGATGGGTTGCGGAACTATGCAGAAGCGTTCCCGCGACCCACCGACTGGCGGAGCGGCGTATACCAAGGGGTTTTAGTGAGTAGGAGTCTCACATCGCCAGTCTGCTTCCTCCGTGGCAGACTGGCATCCATGATGGATTTCCCCTTGTAAAAAAAAGGCTACTTTTATTTTGAAATAAGCATTAGGGTTCCACTGGAAAAATGTAACAGCCATTTTGCCGGGTAATCTCCCTAATGTCCATGCGGGGAAAACGCGGGTACAGCAAGATCTAGATAATCAGGTAATCTGAATAGAATAGGGTAACTGATGGAGGGCGGATAGAATGGTTACGGGTTTGGTTTCAACCACCGGCGAATAACGGAAATGTCTTTTTCGGAATTTGCCCCGATCTGGGTTTAACTGGGATCGTTCCCAATCCATTAGGTACACGGTACCCATAGTGTTGCTTAGATTGGGATCATACGAGTAGTAGGTGTTGACTGACGGTACTTATTCGAGTTGGGTAAGTACCTAACAATACCCTATTCTATGTACTATGTAGGTACCTACCTACAAAGTAAATTAATAAGCAAACAGAACCATTACAAAAGCTACCTAAGTTTAATCAAGCATTCTGGTCATAGCAATCGTGCTTGTAGGTCACCTACCTATATTTAGATATTACTTAAGTAATGATTAAGTGCACTGCGACGTTAAGTTAACATACTTGATGACGATCTGGTATTGCAAGATGTGAATCTAAATTACCAACTTAAGCAGTGGCGGCCCTAGGAAAAGGCGACCACCGATAAGCGTCGGGGCTCCAACTAATTAGCGTCGCGACGCTATTTAATGAGGCGTCAAGGAAGAGCGTCACAACGAGAGTCGAGTCCACGATCTTAGTGTTATTCGATTCGAATATTAAAATTTTGTATTGAGAGCGGCGCCACTTTTAGATCTCACAGCACCCAAAAAATTAGCTAGGGCCGCCCCTGAACTTAACGCACTACACAAATAGGCGACTAAATACACACAAGATACGACCAATTTCATGCCAATATTGGTTGTGGTGATGTGCCAATCCGACTAATATTATAAATATGAAAGTTTGTAAAGATGGATGGATGAATGAATGTTTGTTACTCTTTCACGCAAAAACTACTCAACGGATTTTGATGAAACTTTACAGTATTGTTGGTTATACACCAGAATAACATATAGGCTATAATTTATAACGTTATTGAATTATCTAAGTCTGCGCGGCCGAAGTCGCCGGTAGAAGCTAGTATGATATAGTATAAAAAATATTGATGGGCCCATTATAATCAGCAACACATTAAGGAATTATCAGTCTTCTAAAATAATTATTATTCAGACCTAAACAGAAATGTAGGTACTGCTCAAGTAGCAGTATAGATAATAAATGAAGTATAATGCAAATACATTTTAAAGTTTTTTTTTTTATAATTTATTTCAATTAGGTGCTTATGATATACAGAATTTATATTTTAATTATATAGATAATATTTATTAGTAACAACTATTTACAAAATATATACAATTCAAAATAAAATAAGTTAAAACTGATAATTTTAGTTAAAAATGTTTATTTTATCCTGAAATTTAATTTTAAATCTTTATTTAATGCTGGGGACCTTTAGTGAGGGGATTTAAGTATGCTTTTATATAGAAAAAATATATTTATTTCTGAGTTTGCAAACCATCTTTGGCTTTATGGAATAGATTAAAGTTAAACTTGCCATAGTTATGGTTGGATCCAAATAATAATATCGAGGGGTTCACCCCTCGCTTTTTAAGGCTATTGACTTAAGCGACACTTTTGGGCAATATTGACTTATATACAGATTTGGAATCAGCGAGTTTTTCTGCGTCAAATGAGTATGCTCTCCTGTTAAGTTAAAAAAAAATGTCTTTAAGTCAAATAGCCTTTCCACTCTTGATAAGATTCAAAACTTTAACAGGACAGACCTAGCATAGTGCCAAATGTTTTACATACATAACTAATAATGTATACAATGTACATATAATTCTTTTGAAAAATAAATATTATTTTAATTACCTTTGAACCTAAATACATCAATTTGTTAATAAATTAATAAATGATTGATGGAGCAAACTGCAGTACATTACATACTTACTGCTTATTTATATGTAAATAAAGGCAGCTATGAACTTAGCTGCCTATATGTAGTGCAAACAGTAGCAAGGTATATGCCTAAGTTATAGGTAATTTATTATTGATATTAACATTTAGAATAACTACAATAAAACATTGTGTCTAATCAACACACAATAAATATTAGCAGGTATGTATGAATAGGGATTATACTGTGTTATTTATTGAAAAACCACAAGATTTACGTGTAAACATTAGGTAAGTTTGTCATGTTCATTGTTTACACAACTACCTACCGCTTTTGAAGAGTTATATTGTGTGATATGTAGCTATTTAGATAACTACCCACCTAATAAGTAATTGAACATCATTCGGCAATTATCGGAGCGTCAGACATAGATATTGCGTCGGCAAACAGCAGTACACACAAATAGCTCTGTCATAAAAGTACAAAGAATAGAGGTAGTTATACAAAGAAGAATATTAAATTATGCTTACCTTCATATCCGAAACGATCTGCTGATACAGATTCCATAGCGGCGAGCAATCCTTCTCCGTAATCCCCTCCATTATAACGAAAAAAAACACACACGAAAAAATATCTCAAACTAAACACGAATCACGATAGTACATCGATCGGGTCAACGTGAACTGTCGATATCAGTCGCATTTTTAGTTTTCACCACATTATTCGTACAAAATAAAACTATCACCTACATTTCACTACACCATACGGAGTACAACAGAAACGTTAGAAAACACAATAATGCAACAAATCAATATTTATAAACATGTAACAGGCACAGGAGAAAAAGCTGTAACACTCGGTTTTCACTGAAAATACAATTGACGCATGGAATTCTCAATGAAATCAGGCCTTTAAATTACACGATCATTCATAATTACACACATTTTCACTAGTTTTCATACATGAACATTCAATAATAAGAAAATACACAACGCGACGTTCTATCGAAAGGCGACAGACAAGCACATCGGACGAAAGAAATCGGTTTGTTTGAGCCGCGGCCTGCGATTCGTCCATTATGACTGGGTTGCCACTATTAAAACACTGATTTCTAACACCCGAAGCATAACAAAACGTAATAAGTATTTACCGATTGATGATGAACATGATACCACACCGTAAACAAGTATGTTTTCATTTTGAGTATATCACTTTTATAGACACAATTTAAGTAATTTAATTAATGATGACTAAATTTGGGAGTCAACAGTTATTTTTCATCATTGGCAACCCAGTTCTTTAATTGTCTAAATGACAGAAACTCCTAGTGTTGTACATGAGTTGTGGTTGATTGTGATTTATCAACTATCTTTATCACGTGATCATCCGCCATCTTTATCACTGTCATCATTCATTTTTATTTATTATGTGTATTTATTGAGTTTGTCCTTGCTATTAATTACTTGACATTGGCAAAATACCCGCGCTAGTCGCAGGTGAAGCCATTCCTCATCTTATTCCATAAAATATCATCATTTCGCTCATTTCGTAAAAATAATAATAATAATAACATGGCTTATTAGCCAAGAGCCTTGACAAACACCTAAAGAGGCTCGCGTTAGGCAGCTGGATCAAGGGACAGATTCAGAAGGCGGTACTTCTGAAGACGGCGCGCATTGTGAGGAAGTTCCTCTCTCTGGAGCCCTAACCACTGGTAACTAGGACCCTGTTCCAGATGCCGGTGGGGAACTGTTTTTTTATATTTTTAAATGTATTTTTTATATTTATATTTAAAAATGTACTAAATAAGAAAAATGAGAAATAAAGGAATAATAATAATAATTTTTTATAGTTTATACTTCCTCACAATGCACGCCATCACCTAAAGTACCGCCTTCTGAATCTGTCCCTTGATCTAGCTGCCTAACGCGAGCCTTTTTAGGTGTTTGTCAAGGCTCTTGGTTAATAAGCCATGGGCGTCAAAGACTATCGGTACAACGAAGAGCCAGATCAAGATACTTGCTTTTTTTAAAGATCTTCACGAGATTCTCGTCATGGGGGACAGTGATATCGCTAATCATTGCACGGCGCTTTTCATCTATCAGCACAATATCAGGCTTATTAGTTATTCCTATCTGTGATGCTAGATCGGTCTCAATACAATTTAATATGACCCTCCTCGAGAACTGGCTGTGGCTCATACCTGTAGTACGGTACCCCGGATGTCACAAGCCGATATTTAAAGGCAAGTTGCGGGTGGGCAATCCTGGCTACTTGGTTGTGTCTGTGTAAATATTGACGATTTGCGAGATGCGAACAATCAGAAATGATATGCCTCAGGGATTCACCAGGGCGATGACATGACCGACAAAATATCGATGGTGCCATCCCGGAGAATATATCTCCGGTAGTTGTTCATCATCACAACTTCGTCCATAATAACTTGCATAATATTTCATTCATTATTGTGGAAGTGTTAAATTTTAATATAAAAGTTTTAATGAATTTATCTGTAATTTTAAACTATTTACAAAGTCTATAACATGATTACAAAGTCAAAGTAGACGTCAATTGATTGATAGTGATAAACTCTGCACACATCACTATTCCACGATAATTATTGGAAGGAAGTTGGAACGCAAATAGCAGTTACCAGTTAAAGAGCGGCGTAATTATAATTTTAAATTAATTTAATATTATGTATTATATATTTCTTTGTGATTGTGCGCATCTTAATGTGAGGAATGTCTAAAATCGTGAACACCGACGGCGTAAGAGCCGGCTGCATCTACAGGATTGCTCTCGAGAACTTTGTGTAAGTTTATTTTGACGTAAAAACAACTCTACATTTCAATTGTTACATTACCTACACTTCATGACTTTCCTAATATACTATATTTTGAGGAAATGGCTCATGGTTTTGGTATATATGTTTGGGTATGACATCAACTAAAGGACTATAACATAATGGTAGTAATTCGGTTTCCCGCGCGAAACATAGAACAACTTGAGGGACTCAACATCTTATGGTAGGCACCAGTGCGACTAATATGTGGCTATAGACTACACCTATATCACGGAATATGTAGATTTTATCACTTACTTAAACCCAAAGCAGTGTTACCCTAATTGATAGAACAGCTGCTGTTAGCAATGCGTTCAACCGTTTTTATGGCAATTTACAGAGTAAATATGCCTTAAACAAATAAATATAAATACTGTCTGGTTTTTAACCGACTTCCAAAAGGAGGAAGTTTCTCAATTCGACCATAAATACACATATAAAAAAAATGGTTATGTTTTGTTTTTTATTTGAGTGGTCAAATTAGCCCTGTGTGAAATGGATTAAATATTTGTACGTGTTTTTATGCGGAGATGGTCCTTTTACCCGCCTTCAGCAAGCTGAATGGTGTGGGATAACATTGTGAGAAAATCTGCACATCTATAAAAGGGGTGTAAAGTTCACCAATAATCACTCGGCCTGTATGGTGGACTATGACCTAAATCCTCATCATATTGAGGGTGAATGTGCCCGGTATAATGACAATAAGCTCAATTTCTATAACTATAGGGCCATAATATGTTGACTGAATGGGAATGCCTACCCCTTTGGGAAGTACAGGTGTGATAATGTATTTGATTAAACACAATGAAAGCTTGAAATGTAGGAGACATGTCATGATGAAGCTAGTTATTTTCAAAGCTGGGCATTAACTCATTAATAGTTAATTAACAAAGTTAACATTTTGATTAACGGATTAACTTTTAAGTCAACTTTTAAAAATGTTAATGGACACGTTAACTTCCATTAATATGCAGAAGTCCGTTAATCGTTAATCCAATGCCTAATAGTTACCGCACCATGGTGCGGTGGCAGGAAACAGGTTCCGACAATGATATTCTAGTAAACATACATGTTATGAGCGCGCACTAGTGAAGACTCGGATACATCCTAATTAGTACATACCAACATGCGGATTGGTTGACAGATAAATGTTACATCACATATAAGCGCAAGTGACAAGACTAGCTATCTCTTTTTTTCTTGTTGGTTTTATCAAGCCATCTCTTTTGCACATTTCTATGTATTGTGAAATGTTAAATTAATGAAAAGTGTGTATGTGTGCTGCCGCTGTTACGCGGAACACTTTTTTGGTTGTTTTGTGCGTGTATAACATATTCGTTTACTAGAATATCATTGATCGCAAGGATATAAAAAGCTTGCGTTAATTCTGCCGGAATGTAACGCTTTAACGATTAACGAAGCTAACTTTTTTTGTAGTGGATTAACGATTATTAGTTAGGTAGAACTCAAATGTTCATGTTTATTTTTGTTTCAGAACATATAAAAAAGTGGAGCTTTATCCTGGGACCTCATTGAACTTGATCATTGGTCCAAATGGCACTGGAAAGTCAACGTTTGTATGTGCTATCATCCTGGGTTTGTGCGGAAAGACTAGTGTCATTGGACGCGCTAAGAAGGTGAACTCTTCATTTTTTTCGTCCCAGTTCGTGCCCACCGTTGCAGTAGGCTTAGAATGACTGTGTAGACATAAGTTTTATCTATTTCAACTGTCAGTTTGGCGAGAAGATTACGTCACACCGAGCCATGTACAGTAACAAAAGCTTGAAGTGACAGTTGAAAGAGATAAAACTTATGTCTACACAGTCATGCTAAGCCTGCAGGTCCATATGTGGCATGAAACCATTTGTAATATCAAAATAACATGATTTTAACAAATGCATATGAAAGTATACACGATACCAATAACGAAAACGCAAATTTTAGAATTTTTGTCCGTCTGTCAGTTTGTTCCGGGCAAACTTCCAAATGGCTGAACCGATTTGGACGGGACTTTCACTGGCAGATAGCTGATGTTCCAAGGCGTAACTTAGGCTACTTTACTTTTAGAAAAAGCATTAGGGTTCCTCTGGATGAACATAAAACCATTATTTCCGGGTAATCTCCCTAAAGTCCGAAGCTGACGAAATCGCGGCCACAGCTAGTTATAATTATGAATTTTTGTGAGGATGGATGGATGTTTGTTATTCTTTCACGCAAAATATTGATATTGAACAATCGAAGTTTGCTTCCAAAGTTGCGGGTAGAAGCTAGTATACTATACTATAGCCTTTTTAACGTCCCACTGCTGGGTATGGGTCTCCCCTCAATGCGAGGGGATTCAGGCCATAGTCAACCACGCACATAGTCCCACATATCCCAGTCTTCTCCCACACAGAAGACTGGGAATCTTTCTGAAGATTTCCTCCCCGTTAACAAAAAAAAAAAAAAGGAGATGAAAGTTTTTGTGTGATCACGTCGGCAAAAATTTCATGATTACTTTTGGTCGCGATAACCGACAACCACGCGGGTGAAGGCGCGAGCATCATAGTTATAATTAAATTTCAGATCTCTGAGTATGTCCGAAGTGGTTGTGAATACTCTACAATAGAGATAGAGTTGTACCAGCAGTCTGGCAAGAGGAATGTGGTGATCACGAGAAGCTTCGGCCTGGACGATGTGTCCACCTGGTGCATAGACCATGCGACTGTCAGAGAGAGACAGGTGCAGGAACTCATTGCATCTTTAAATATTCAGGTCAGTAACGAATTTTCCCCCACACTATCAGCTGTCTTGCAGCAATGTTTTTAGGGTTCCGTACCCAAAGGGTAAAGCGGGAACCATAGTACTAAGACTTTGCTGTCCGTCCGTCTGTCTGTCACCAGGCTGTATCTCATGAACCGTGATAGTCAGAAAGTTAAAATTTTCACAGATTATGTATTTCTGTTGCCGCTATAACAACAAATATTAAAAAAACAGAATAAAGTAAATATTTAACGTGATTTTCTTGCCGGTTTTATAGATGGTACGGAACCCTTCGTTCGCAGGTCCGACTCGCACTTGGCCGGCCTTTAATATTATTTTTAGTAGCTTAGAATCTGTCAAAAATTTACGGTTACTACTGAAACAAACAATACTTTAAGAGGCCTGATGCCAAACTAAGCAAAGTTTGCACTATGCTGATGTTCTTTTCTAACATCAAAAGGCAACTTTTATATGCATTTAGTAAAAATACTGATATTTTGAAATAACTAACAGACAATTCAATTCTATTCAGAATATTTAGAATACTTAGGTATAAAATTCTTATATCTACAAAAAAAAAGACACATTTCCATAGGTCGATAACCTCTGTCAACTGCTGCCCCAAGACCGAGTCCAGGACTTCTCCAAGATGGATCCACAGCAGTTGCTACGCAGCACGCTGTCCGCAGTGGGTGGGCAGAAGAGTGTGAACCAGCTAGACGAGCTCATAGAGTGTAGAACACAGCAGAGGGGCTTGTCAACTAAATTACAGACCAATACGCAATCGCTGCAGGAACAGATGAGATTGAATGAGAGGTGAGATAATTACATTAATTAATGGTAAAAATAACTTTTTAAAAACAATCTTTTATTTAATTGCCCTTTGTTTTCGTGTTCCCCCCAGCAAGCCCTTTCATTTGATACCCATACTGTGGTAGTGCAGAAAAAATTACTATTACGCTATCTTGGATGATCCGCCATATTGGAATTAGAATGACGTCATTTATGTCCGGATGGAATCTTGCAACTGAATTTTAAATCAGTTATCTTTAACCGATTGAGCTGAAATTTGGTATACACGCCTATTTTGGATGACTATGCATGCTTAGCTATGTGACGTCATTCTAATTCCAAGATGGCGGAATAGTTATTTTTTCTGCACTACCACAGTATGGGTATCAAATGAAAGGGCTTGCTGAGGAGAACGCGAAAACTAATACAACGTCACATTAAATCCAATAACTAGAATTTTTTTATTTTTTTTTTAAATCCAGCTTTTATTTAATAACCCTAAAAAGAAGAAAATAAACGAAGAAGAAAATTAAATCAAACCAATAAATTTAGTACTTGTATTACACAATTTATTAAATTATATATAAGCTTGTCCTAAAAAGATCCTATCGAAAAGTAAAAGCATTAGCATTTTATAGAATTAATTTTGTCTTTAACATTTTCAGGTTAAAAGTACTTATAGATGCGATGCAACAGCGCAAGGAGATCGAGAAACAAATCGAGATTTGCGAGAAGAAGAAACTGTGGTTGGAGTATCAGGACTTGAGGGAGAAAGTCATAGAGTACAATAGGGACAAGAAGGATGCTACCAAATTGGTAGAAAAACATCGGAAGAAGGTCGACCCGCTGGAGAGAGTGATCGCCGGCGCCAAGAGTGAGATTAACCAATTGGAACAGAGAAAATTGGCCGTTGTAAGTATACTACCAGTGGACAGTGCCGGATTAAGGTAACTTGATGGCCTAAGCAATCTTCCCCTGTGGGCCTCCCTATCCTTGAGTGAACTACAAGAATTAACTGAAAAAAAAGCGAATATGTACTGGTACCAATTGGAAAAACATTTTTAATTTTCATCCGAGATTATCACTTGCTATGAAACGGTGAAGGAAAACATCGTTAGGAAACCTGCACTAGTTACTTAACTAGTTCTCGTTAGATGTGTGAAGTCTGCCAACCAGCACTGGGCCAGCTTGGTGGACTATGGTCTGAATCCCCCTCGCATTGAGGGGAGGCCCGTACCCAGCAGTGGGACGTTAGATGGGCTATAGTAGTAGTAGTTATTTTTGTATTTAATGAAAATAAATGATTAATAAATAAACAGTCATATTCAGGGAAAAATTATATTTTTTTATTTTTTCATTAAGCCATATTTATAATAATAATAATAATACATCATCACGCCTGTATTCCCCGAAGGGGTAGGCAGAGGTGCACTGCAGTGCGCCCACACTTCGCCGATGTATTTTGGTCCCAATGTAATAGGGGGCGAGCCTATTGCCATTATACCGGGCACACAGGTTTCCTCACGATGTTTTCCGTCACCGTTTCTTAGCAAGTGATAATCTCAGATGAAAATGAGATTCGCACATGGAACCCAGAGGTGCGAGCCGGGGATAGAACCTGCGCACTTTGATTGCAAAGCGTGCGTTCGACCACTCGGCTACCACTGCTACTTATTATCACTTGCTAAGAAACTGTGAAGGAAAACATTGTTAGGAAACCAGCACAGGGCCACCATGGTGGACTATGGCCTGAATCCCCCTTGCATTGAGGGGAGGCCCGTGCCCAGCAGTGGGCTGTTAGATATAGGCTATAGCAGTAGTAATAGATAATTTTTGTATTTAATGAAAACAAATGATTATTAAATACACAGTCATCATTTTAATGGAAAAATTATATTTTTTTATTTTTTCATTAAGCCATATTTAGTTAATGTTAATAATTGATGTTTCACATCTGCCAGGCGTCCCATGACGCTCACAATAGTTTTAATCTTCCAGAATAGAAAAGTTTACTCTATGAAGGACCAAGCTAAAGAAACGATGGATGCTGTGCGCGCTCTGGAATACAAATTGAAAGAGATCGAAGGTACATACCAGGAGAAAGTGGAGAGATATAGGAACAGAGAAAGAGAATTGCAAGAGTCCAAAGCAAAGTTGGAGAAGTTGATGTTGGATAAAAGTAGACTGGTGGAGAGTGTCGGTGACGGTGAGTGGTATTCTTCAAAGTCATAACTATAATATACTAGCTGTCCCGGCGAACTTCGTCCGCCTTAGAATTACATACGAAAGCAGCGCCACCTACCGGGTCCAATTGTGAATCTAAACCATCCAGGGCGCCACCCAAACGCATACAAAAAAAATCATTCAAATCGGTCCAGCCGTTTAGGAGGAGTTCAGTACACACGTACAGTATAATTATATATATTAAGATATGTATTCGCCGAAGGGGTAGGCAGAGGTGCACCACTGTGCGCCCACACTTCGCCGATGTATTTTGGTCACAATGTAATAGGGTGCGAGCCTATTGCCATTATACCGGGCTCATTCCCCCTCAAATTTTCATGTGCTAATTTCATTTTCAACAATGATTACCACTTGCTGAACGGTGAAGGAAAACATCGTGAGGAAACCTACACGTCTAGGCGTGTGAAGTTCACCAACCCGCACTGGGCCAGCGTGGTGGACTATGGCCCAAATCTCCCTCGTATTGAGGGAGAATGTGCCCGGTATAATGGCAATAGGCTCGCCCCCTATTACATTGGGACCAAAATACATCGGCGAAGTGTGGGCGCACTACAGTGCACCTCTGCCTACCCCTTCGGGGAATACAGGCGTGTTGATATATTTATTTTCATCAAAATCCGTTCATTAGTTTTTGCGTGAAAGAGTAACAAACATCCATCCATCCATTCAGCCATCCATCCTCAAAATATTCAAATCTATACTAATATTACAAAGCTAAAGAGTTTGTTTCTTTGTTTGTTTGGTTGAACGCGCTAATCTCAGGAACTACTGGTCCGAATTGAATAATTCTCTTTGTGTTAAATAGTTCATTTATCGAGGAAGGTTATAAGCTATATATCATCACGCTACGACCAATAGGAGCGGAGCAGCAACGAATAATGTGGCAAAAACGGGAAAAAAATATTCCTTTTGAAAGCTTCCGTTGCGTACGCTGCCTAAACGGTTAAAGTTTGCACTTATTGAGGAAGGTCATAGACTTTATAACATCACTCTACGCCAAAGTAACTATTAGCGCGGGTGAAACCGCGGGCACAGCTATTTATAATATAAGGACTTTTTTTTATAGAAACCAAAGTGAAAATGGACCTGTCCGAGCTGCAGAAACCCATAATGAAGACCAACGCTGCCATAGACAATCTAAAGAAACAGAAATTGGAATTTCAATACGACTTAGAGAACAATATAACGCCGCAAATAAGATTGTATCAGAATAAGTAAGTTTTCTATAAATAAATACATCATCACGCCTGTATTCCCCGAAGAGGTAGGCAGAGGTGCACTGTAGTGCGCCCACACTTCGCCGATGTATTTTGGTCCCAATGTAATAGGGGGCGAGCCTATTGCCATTATACCGGGCACATTCCCCCTCAATACGAAGGAGATTTGGGCCATAGTCCACCACGCTGGCCCAGTGCGGGTTAGTGAACTTCACACGTCTTTCTATAGACGTGCAGGTTTCCTCACGATGTTTTCCTTCACCGTTCAGCAAGTGGTAATCATTGTTGAAAATGACATTCGCACATGAAAATTATCTCAGAGGTGCGGGCCTGGGATTTGAACTTGCACCCCTTACGTTCAAGGCGAGCGTTCTTGCCCGCGAGGCTACCACTGCTAACAACTGCAAGTAAGTTTTCTCTCTATATTATTATAAGCAGTGGTAGTCTCGTCGGTAAGAACGTCCGCCTTGAACGTAAGGGGTGCAAGTTCAAACCCCAGGCTCGCACCTCTGATTCATGTGCGAATGTCATTTTCAATAATGATTACCACCCGCTGAACGGTGAAGGAAAACATCGTGAGGTAATCTGCACGACTATGAAAAGGCGTGTGCAGTTCACCAACATTATTTATTAACATTCAAATATTATCTTCGAATTTC
This sequence comes from Ptilodon capucinus, assembly GCA_914767695.1. Taxonomy (NCBI): domain Eukaryota; kingdom Metazoa; phylum Arthropoda; class Insecta; order Lepidoptera; family Notodontidae; genus Ptilodon; species Ptilodon capucinus. The sequence goes on along the minus strand of OU611830.1, from coordinate 1,703,757 downwards.
AACCAATGGGTGACACTTATAATAAATACGCCACGCTAGAATGTACTTTTGGAACGTAGTTCCTTATCGCGCGTTGCGAAAGGGGGCTAGGCGGGAAAAATTAAGACTGTAACGAAATTTTGTAACGACACTTTTGCATATGTGTGTGTGATTTTTATTGTACATAGATTTATGTATACAATAAAATTCGATTTCGATTCCGATTTCGATGTGTGTATGTGTGTGTGTATACATATGTAATTTTTTTTTGCTTTTTTTTATTTAAAAAGGAACGTCTGGGTGTCCCCTGAAACCTCTCGAGTTTTTTATAAATAAACTAGCTGTGCCCGCGACTTCGCCCGCGTGGACTTTAGGGAGATTACCCGGAAATATGGGTATTATGTTTTTCCCGCGGAACCCTAATGCTTTTTCAAAAATTAAAGTAGCCTAAGTTACGCCTTGGAACGTCAGCTATCTGTCAGTGAAAGTCCCATTGAAATCGGTTCAGCCGTTTAGAAGTTTACCTCAAACAAAGAGACAGACAAAAAATTTTAAAATTGCGTTATCGTTATAGGTATCGTATATACTTTCATACGAATTTGGTAAAAAAGTGTTATTTTGATATTACAAACAGACACTCCAATTTTATTTATTTGTATAGATAGATTGCCTGACGAAATTTTACTAATTTACCTATGTATTAAGGTTTAAATTTCAATATCAATTCAATTCAATAAGTGTTATTTTTCCATAGGATACGCAACCTAGAGGACGTAGATGTCAAACGTCTAGAAGTTCTACGTAATTACAGTGAAGACACTTATAAAGCTGTTCTATGGCTGCGAGAGAATAGGGACTTGTTCGAACATGCTGTATACGAGCCTATGATGCTTGAGGTGAGTCTCGAGACTTGGCAAAGTCTTTTATTTTGTAAGGACATGGTATTACTTACAGTTTCAAATTATGTCACGAATTTATTTTTAATCTTATTAAAAAGGGAGTATGGTCTTAATTCGATCAGGGGCCCGTCTTTACTCCTATAGTAATATTATAAACAGGAAAGATTAGTATTTTTGTATGTAACGAATAAACTTAAAAACTTCTGTTTTCAAAAATTCTTTTGCCGTTATTTACATAATTTTGTTTTTTTTTTTTTTATGTATGTTCACGCATATCTCCGGCGTCACTAAACCGATTTCGATTTTTTTTATGACATTTGCTAAGGAATTCTTCGAGAGTGGTCCCATTTTCAAAATATTATCAGAAATCAACCCCCTTGGGGGTGAAATGAGGGGAAGGTCACACAATTTAAAAATTATTTTTTGATCGACTTGAGACTTTGTATATTTATTTTACATATAAAATAAAGAAATACGTGTTTTAGGAATTTTGAAAAAAAAATGTATAGGGTGTGAAATGGGGTGATAAAGTTTGCATTCTTTTTTATGTATGATCACGCATATCTCCGGCGTCACTAAACCGATTTCAAATTTTTTGATGACGTTTGCTAGGGAATTCTTCGAGGGTGGTCCCATTTTCAAAACATTATCAGTAATCAACCCCCTTATTTCAGATAAAATTCACTGAACCAAAATTCGCCCGTTACCTAGAGTCAACGATATCGGCACGGGATCTCGTCGCGTTTACGTTCGAGTCCAGTTCGGACATGAATCTGTTCCTGCAGCGGGTTCGAGTCCAGGGCGGGCTGAAGAGGGTGAATGCTATATGCAGCCAAGGGGGCAGACAGGAATTCTCTACTAACAATATACAAAACCTAAGGTGAGATTCTCTAAGGTCTGGGTGTTACTGGGATCGTCATCAGTCCTTTGTAAGGTATCAATAGTAGACATGAAATGGATTTATTTTACAAGCTTTATATTATCTTGCAATGTATGTATGTCCGGGTGGAATCTTGCAACTGAATTTTAAAACAGTTATCTTTAATTTATCAGTTATCTTTATCTCGTTTGCCTCCCTATCTCATAAAAAAAAACCGGATACCGGATAGTAATTCAATATCCGGCCGGATAGTAATTCGGTAACCGGCTGAATACCGGATAGTAATTCAATATCCGGCCGGATAGTAATTCAATATCCGGCTGGATAGTAATTCAGTATCCGGCCGGATAGTAACTCAATATCCGGCTGGATAGTAATTCAGTATCCGGCCGGCCGGATACCGGATAGTAATTCAATATCGGGCCGGATCGTAATTCAGTATCCGGCCGGATAGTAATTCATTATCCGGCCGGATGCCGGATAGTAATTCAATATCCGGCCGGATAGTAATTCAGTATCCGGCTGGATAGTAATTCAGTAAACGGGCGGCCGGATACCGGATAGTAATTCAATATCCGGCCGGATCGTAATTCAGTATCCGGCCGGATAGTAATTCGGTATCCGGCCGGATACCGGATAGTAATTCAATATCCGGACGGATAGTAATTCAGTAAATAGCCGGATGCCGGATAGTAATTCATTATCCGGCCGGATATAGTAAGTAATGGCAAAGTCAAATCAGGGCAGCACAAACAAATTGTCAAGTTTACATGTCTTTCTTATATACTACTATACTACTACCGGATCGAAACGCGACCTCAACTGAGAAGATCCGGCAAGAAACTCAGTGGGCTGATAATTTTTTTTAATCTTCAAAACTTATTACAAATACACAATAATGCAGTATCCGGCCGGATACCGGATAATTATTACGTATAATATAATTCAAAAAAAATCCCATTCAATACGTCAAAAATATTTGATTTAATAATTACTTATTTTGGTGCTCAAAATTAACAATTGGCAAATTGTGGTGAATGAGTACCAAATTTTCCGCATTTGTTGGTAAGAGGCGACTGCGCTTGGCTTAGAATACCAGCTTCTGAAAATTAGCTTTTCGCTGTAAACGCTACTGCCAGGTGCTGAAAGATAAATTCTAGCAAACCTTGACAACTGCGGAAACTGATGCAAATTAACTGACCACCATATATGGGTCGTGATTGCGATCGATTCGAGATGTCTAAGAATCGTCATGTATCGAGATAAAGGGCCGAATATCCGGCGCTCCGGCCTGGTAGCGTGCCGAATATCCGGTATCCGGCCAAACCACTATCCGTTTCATCTCTAATCAATAGTACAAGCTTTGCTTAGTTTGGGATCATACGATGAGTATGTGTTGTTCGGCGATATTTGTTTATACAATCAAAGTACCAGGAGAGCATACCTGTCGAAGAGGTTGATAGCATTGATGTGTAACTGGGATCGCCCCCAGTCCATTGTACGGTGCCCATAGTACAAGCTTTGCTTAGTTTGGGATCATACGATGAGTATGTGTTGTTCGGCGATATTTGTTTATACAATCAAAGTACCAGGAGAGCATACCTGTCGAAGAGGTTGATAGCGTTGATGTGTAACTGGGACCGCCCCCGGTCCATTGTACGGTACCCAGTACTAGCGTCGCTTGGTTTGGGATCATACGATGAGTATGTGTTGTCTGGTGATACGCACAAGGCCAAATTTCGATATTTTTTTCTGACGGGAATCTATACAATAAATAAAATTGGAGTGTCTGTTTGTAATATCAAAATAACATCTTCTTACCAAATGCATATGACAGTATATACGAAACCTATAACGAAAATGCAATTTTTAAAATTTTTGTCTGCCTGTTTGTTTCTTGTAAATTGCCAAACGGCTGAACCGATTTTTACGGGACTTTCACTGGCACAGATAGCTAATGTTCCAAGGCGTAACTTAGGATACTTTTATTTTGGAAAAAGCATTAGGGTTCCGCGGAAAAAACAAAAAAACAATTTTTTCCGGGTAATCTCCCTTAAGTCCACGCGGGCGAAGTCGCGGGAACAGCTAGTCATCAATGTAATATAGTTAGTTTGGTATAATCTGTCTTCACTAAGCATCTACGTATGATACCGTATATGTACCCAAAGTATTATTTCGGACTTCTGATACATATTTAAATACATCATCATTATCACGCCTGTATTCCACGAAGGGGTAGGCAGAGAAGCACTGCAGTGCGCCCACACTTCGCCGATGTATTTAGGTCCCAATGTAATAGGGGGCGAGCCTAATGTCATTATACCGGGCACATTCTCCCTCATTACGAAGGAGATTCGGGCCATAGTCCACCACACTGACCCAGTGCTGGTTGGTGAACTTCACACGTCTTTCTATAGACGTGCAGGTTTCCTCAAGAGGTTTTCCTTCACCGTTTCATAACAAGTGATGATCTTGGATGAAAATTAGATTCGTACATGAAAACCCAGAGGTGCGAGCCGGGGTTTGAACCTGCGCCCTTTGATTGCAAAGCGTGCGTTCGACCACTCGGCTACCACTGCTAGTTCTGATAGACTCTGTACAATAATGTGTTCCAGGTACCTAGGTTTCTATACGTACGTAGTGGATACGATATCCGCGCCGGACGCGATAGTGCGGTACCTGTGCAAGCAGTACCACATACACAAGATACCCATCGGCAACGACCACACGTACAAGAACAGCGACAATGTACCAGCCAACATCACATTCTTCTTCACTGGTGAGGATGTTTGTCTTGATCGCATTTTCTGTGTTTCTCATCCTCCCCTCGATATTTCTCAGTTTCCCTTCGATATGTCTCAACCTCCCCTCGATATATCTCAGCCTCCCCTCACTGTTTTTCATCCTCCCCTCTATATGTCTCAGCCTCCCCGCACTGTTTCTCATCCTTCCCTAAATATATCTCAGCGTCCCCGCACTGTTTCTCTTCTTGCCCTCTATATGTCTCAGCCTCCCCGCACAGTTTTTCATCCTCCCCTCTATATGTCTCAGCCTCCCCGCACTGTTTCTCACCCTCCCCTCACTACTTCTTATCCTCCCCTCTATGTCTCATCCTCCCCTCTATATGTCTCAGCCTCCCCTCACTGTATCTCATCCTCCCCTCAATATCTCAGCCTCCCCGCACTGTTTCTCATCCTCCCCTCACTGTTTCTCATCCTCCCCTTCATATCTCTCATCCTCCTCTCTAAATGTCTCAGTCTCCCCTCACTGTTTCTCATCCTCTCCTTCAATATAATCCATTGCGATGCATCGTCCCCTTAACATTGACTTATTTTCCTTGTCACTATTTTTCATTCTCCTAAATTATTCTCATCCCCCCCCTCAATATTTCTCATGTTCCCCTGACTCACATCGTACTTTGTCATTAATTTATTCCATATATAAAAATAAATTTTGACGAAAAATTCTTTGTAAATAAATTGCCATATGACATTGTAAATAAAATTTTAAAAAATAATAACCTTTTTAAATCGGGAAAAAAACAGTAAATTTATTTTTGCCCTTTAGGCACACGTTAAGGTTAAGGGGCCCGATTTTCGTTCGATAGACACCAATCACTATTCGAGATGTGTCGAAACATACCGTCAAATTGGTCGTTAGTTTTTTTCTTTTCGTTCGACATATCTCTGATAGAGATTGATGTCTATCAAACGAAAATCGGGCCCAAGGCCATTTGTGTGTAATTTTACAGAGAACCATAGATTCTCTGTCCGCGTGTCCGCATACAGCGGCGAGCGGTCCAGCTCCACCATCGAGATACGGCCCGCCAAGCTGCTGGCCAACACCGTGGATGTCGAACAGATCAACAATTTCAACACACAGTAAGTTATACATCTATACTAATATCAAGTCAAAAAGTCAAAAAATTAATGGTAAAAAAAACTTTTTAAAAACAAGCTTTATTTTTACAAGTTACAAGCTTTATATTAACTTGCAATGTATGTCCGGGTGGAATCTTGCAACTGAATTTTAAATCAGTTATCTTTAACCGACTGAGCTGAAATTTGGTGTACACGCTTATTTTGGATGACAATGCATGCTTAGCTATGTGACGTCATTCTAATTTATATTTTAATATATTATTGCCCTTAGTTTTCGTGTTCTCCTCAGCAAGCCCTTTCATTTGATACCTATATTGTGGTAGTGCAGAAAAAATAACTATTCCGCCATCTTGGATGATCCGCCATATTGGAATTACAATGACGTCACTTAGCTGAGCATGCATTGACATCCAAAGTAAGCGTGTATATCAAATTTCAACTCAATCGGTTAAAGATAACTGATTTAAAATTCAGTTGCAAGATTCCACCCAGACATACATACATTGCATGCTAATATAAAGCTTGTAAAAAATCATGGGTGCGTGGCTTTACGACACGAATTGAAGCTTTACCTATTGATATACAGAGTTCATTTTGGTATTGACAAAAATGTCGACGCACCAGTGGCTTTGAGTTCATGATTTTGAATCAGAATCAGAATATTTTTTATTCATATAAACCAATACAGGCACTTATGAATCGTCAATAAATAGTAAAAATAGTAGCTCTACCACCCATTCGGAATGCATTTCCTATGGAGAAGAATGGGCAAGAAACTCCATGGTTGCTTTTTTCCAATAAGGATTTACATTTTTGTGTTTTTCTCAATTAACAATTATACAATATAAAGTTAATGGGGCTATACATTCTCAAAACACAGTTAAATCACTACACAAACTACGTGTTGTACAAGATTTAAAGGTAGGAAGGAGGAGGAAAACGGGACAAATAGAATCCCTTAAATGAGTTCCTGTGGAGCCGGACCAGCGCCTGACCAAGCGTGTTTATCCTCTAGATTATCACCTATTTTGTTGTATTTGTAATAGGCTGTCGTCGTTCGAGCAGTCGTCTCAGAATCATAGAAGCAAAATGCAAGAGTTGGATGTGAAAATTGGCACCCTGGAGAGTAACTTGAACAGCTTGAACATGAGGCGGAAGGCCATCAGCGAGGGTGTGGAGAAGGTATGTTGATACAAGGATTTCCAATATCTATTATTTTCTTACTACTACTACACCCCTTTTAACGTCCCACTGCTGGGCAGAGGCCTCAATGCGAGGGGGATTCAGGCCATAGTCCACCACGCTGGCCCAGTGCGGGTTGGCAGACTTCACACATCTATCGAGAACTGGACAAGTTCCCTCAGACGTGCAGGTTTCCTCAAGATGTTTTCCTTCACCGTTTCATAGCAAGTGATAATCTCGGATGAAAATGAGATTACGAGCCGGGGTTTGAACCTGCACACTTTGATTGCAAGGCGTGCGTTCGACCACTCGGCTACTACTGCTATCATTTACATTTATATTCTTATAAAATAGAAATAGGTTTTAGCAATAAACATACCTGCAACACACACACTTCATACTATGCGTTTCAAATGAGAATAGGATCGACTTTGCGCCATATTGTGACGTCATAGCTGTCAATTCTAACCAGTTAGGTAGGTCGAGCAAAACAAGATAAAATAAAATTTGTTTGCTAAGGTTGAGTGCAAAATGCACGACGTAGCACACTTACGTCCAAGATGGCGGAATAGTTATTTTTTCTGCACTACCCACAGTATGGCTATCAAATGAAAGGGCTTGCTGAAGAGAACACGAAAACTAAGGGCAATTAAATAAAAGCTTGTGTTTAAAAAGGTTTTTTTACCATTATTATATTTAAACATGTTTAAGGCTAAACTAAATAGAGCTTTAAAACAAAGCGATAAGACGTACAATGTATGTTTAGGTTCGAACGATATCAGCCCAAATCCGCCTGCAAAACAAGAAGGTGCAGGACATTGAGAGCGAGCCCACGTTCGATATGCAGCACGAGAGAGACAGATGCAGGATGAAACAGAAGGAGTGTGTACTCAAACAGTGCAAGATGCAGGTGGAGTTGAAGGGAATAGTGGGGGGACTTCAGGGGGAGATGTCGAGCGGGGAGGTATTAAAGGTAAACAATTACTACCACTATCTATCCTCAGGTCAAAGTCTAGCCTAAGGTCAAATCATTTGTTTTGTATAGGCCTACGGGGTTACTTAAAGATCTAAGCATATACAGGGTGTTTCAGAAGTCCGAAATAATACTTTGACGTTTGCATCAGTAAAGGGTATACAACTGAATTGTATGAAAATTTGATCGAAATTCGACCATGTTTTTCCAACTTCTTTTTCGTAGCCAATTTCTATAACTTGTCATATCTCGAGTCCTATGTAAAATTTGCATGTTCTGTTTTGTGGATATTGTTAGTCGCCCCTAATAAGTGTAGTTTACACAGCTGAATAGCGTTATGGATGTACCCAAAGGCCAGAACACGATACCTGTGACAAATAATCAAAGGTCTATAACTCAGAAACTATGGTAGTTAGGTATAAACTGTCTTCACTAAGCATCCACATATTTGCTACCGTATGTATACCCAAAGTATTATTTCGGACTTCCGATACACCCTGTATACAGGGTGTATCAGGAGTCCGAAATAATACTTGGACGCTAGCATCGGTATCGTGTATACAACTGAATGGTATAAAAATTTGATTGAAATTCGACCATGTTTTTCCAACTTTTTTTTCGTCGTCAATTTCTATAACCCGTAATATCTCGAGTCCTATGTAAAATTTGCATGTTCTGTTTTGTGAATATTGGTAGCCGTCTCTCATTATTGTAGTTTACACTGCTGAATACGGTTATGGATGTACCCAAAGGCCAGAACACGATACCTGTGACAAATATTCAAGGGTCTGTAACTCAGAAACTATGATAGTTAGGTATAAACTGTTTTCACTAAGCATCCACATATGAGCTGCCGTATATGTACCCAAAGTATTATTTCGGACTTCTGAAACAACCTGCAGAGACAGAACGTCCCGCTATGTCGCTACCCGCTGTCCAGCGGGTACCGACTTTATTTTATACTATGTAGTGATATGAACTTTGCAGTATTAATGTTTACTAACTTCTACCCGTGACTTTGTCCGCGCAGACTATGATTTATTCAACATCTCCATAATTTGATCGTAAACATTTTTGTTACAGGCAAAACTGGATCTCAGTAGAAATACAATAGTACAACAAGAAACGGAACTCAGAGAGTTAAGAAATGAACTTAACAATGTTCAGGTAACATAACTTTCTACTGTATAAATCATCATCACGCCTGTCTTCTCCGAAGGGGTAGGCGAAGGTGCAATGCAGTGCGCCTACACTTCGCCGATGTATTTTGGTCCCAATGTAATAGAGGGCGGGCTTATTGCCATTATACTGGGCATATTCTCCCTCAATACGAGGGAGATTTTTGGGCCATAGTCCACCACACTGGCACAGTGTGTGGTGAACTTCACACGCCTTCATATAGACGAAACAACGTAACAGTGAAACAGCGTAACTGTATAACTAAAAACACTTAGGTAGTGATTTAATTTATTTTGGTTTCGTGTGTAACTGTATAGTTGGTGGAGTTATTTATGCAAACAATCACAGTAGCTAATTAAAATAACAAGTTACAAAAATAACGAGTTTTGAAACAGGTGACGCCGATCAAGTAACTCTTTACGTTACGTTAAGAATGGGCAAGAAACTCCATGGTTGCTTTTTTCAAATAAGGATTTACATTTTTGTGTTTTTCTTAATTAACAATTATATAATATAAAGTTAATGAGGCTATACATTCTCAAAACACAATTAAATTATTTAAAATTTATTGAATCGCTCGAAATCGAATGCCAAAGAGAAGCTGTACATTTCGTGTTTAGCTTAAGTCTTTAGCTTAGCCAGTATCTTTTCACTCTCTTCATAGGCGACATTGGAGAACATTGAAAATTTATTGAATCGCTCGAAATCGAATGCCAAAGAGAAGCTGTTGGAAGCTAAACGGAGTTGCGGCAACATGCTGCCGGAAGACCCGAACTTCCCGTACAGAGATGACTTCCGGGTGCTGCCGTCAGACACCACGCGACTGCAGGAGCACTGCTACGAGCTGCAGACCAGGATCGACTGCATGGAGCAGGGAGACGAACAGGTAACAAAAAAATAATTAATAAAGTTTAGAAGCTCTTTGGGGCCCGGAAGGGGGGAGGGGGTTTGGCATAAATCACAAGGGGGAGGGGTTGTAGTAAGATACCACGTGTTACCAATTTTAAGTCAAACTCGCGATTTTTAAACCGAAAAGCGACGTGTTGCCAGGCAACGTCCTTAATTTATAAGAATAAAATTAGATTATCTATCTTCTATAATTTAAAAAACCGGCTAAGTGCGAGTCGGACTCGCGCACGAAGGGTTCCGTACCATTATCTATAAAAACGGCAAAAAAATCACGTTTGTTGTATGGGAGCCTCCTTAAATATTTATTTTATTCTGTGTTTTAGTATTTGTTGTTATAGCAGCAACAGAAATACATCATCTGTGAAAATTTCAACTCTCTTTGGTCAACGGTTCATGAGATCTAGCCTGGTGACAGACGGACGGACGGACGGACAGTGAAGTCTCAGTAATAGGGTTCCCGTTTTACCCTTTGGGTACGGAACCCTAAAATTGAATAGCTGAATGTGTTGCTCAATCGGTTAAAAACGAATCGCTAAGCGCAAATCTCGAAATCAGCCGAACCGATTTCGCTAATTCTCCTTTTAGAATATTCCTTGAAGTACGAGGATGGTTCTTACGGAGAGAAAAAAATAAAATATTGACAATAAAAAAGTCTAAAAACAACACTTTTCTAGACTCCCATACAAAAGATTCGTAATAATACTTACAAGTCAATTTGAACTTTAATACCATACGATAAAGTTTAAGTGTTAGTGGAGAGGGAGTTCCGGGCAGGAAAAACTATTGAGTGACGTTAGTATCGTATGTCAATATATAGTACCTACTTATATATTTATATGTTTTTTTGTATGTAACGAATTAACTCAAAAACTACTGGACCGATTTCAAAAATTCTTTTGCCGCTAGAAAGCTATATTATCACTGAGTAATATGGGCTAAATTAGAAACCCGTGCGAAGACGGGACGGGCCGCTAGTACCTTATAATAATAACTTTACAGGAGAGCTGACTGAGACTGAATAAACAGGTATAAACAAACATGCCTTTACCTACCTACCCTGCCTACGAACACCTTTGCAATACTCATTCGACGCAGAAAAAATCGTTGATTCCAAATATGAATATACAAGTCAATATCGTCCAAGTGTCGCTTAGGACAAGTCGCCTTTCACCTCTCGATATATAGATTTGGTGTTTTAAATCATTGACAGGTGATCAAGGAGTACGAAGACAGGGAGCGAATCATAGACAGACTCAAGACCGAGGTGAACACCTCCAGCGATACGAACAAGTTGTTGGAGATACGAATGACTAAAATCAAGTATGTTATTATTAGGCGGGTTTCAGACTACGCTATAATATAATAGCATATAGTATATAGCTCATAGCACAACAATATCGCGCACCATACATTGTTATCGACACGTTCACACTGTACTGTACTATATATTATTGGCTTTGTTTGGTGCGCGATATTATAGCGTAGTCTGAAAGCCGCTTTACACCTATCTCGCCTTGACGACGGCTTGGGGGAATATTCTAGCACGATCGACATTATATCTTTAATTTGACATATTATGTCGCAACAAAACGTCAAAATTGGTCGTACTTTGTCGTTTTGTCAACCGACTTCCAAAAGGGTGATAATACTTGCATATTTTCAACGATTATTGACACAAAAAAGCGTTAAAAAAACAACAGTTTTTTAACAAAAAACAAAAACCGACTTCATAAACCTAGGTGCACCTTATAATTCATTACATTTGGAGTCGGTTCCAATTCATGTGTGTATTTGCCTAGTCTGACGTAGATTGGCACCTACTCCAAATGTAATGAATTATAAGGTTATTTCTAGCTTTTTATTGCACCTAGGTTTATGAAGTCGGTTTTTGTTTTTTGTTAAAAAAAGGTTTTTTTTTTTAAACATGTGTCGATTAAGAGATAATTTTGATCATGCGAGAACTGCCTTTGTTTGCTAATATCATTAAGTGTATATTAATTGTGAACAGATCAAAATGGCTGCCGCCACTGGAGAACCTTATACGCAACATAGATAAAGGCTTTGGAGATATGTTCTCCAAATTGGGTTGCGCTGGAGAAATTAAATTAGAGATGGGAGGCAGTGAAGTAAGTTCATCATGCTTTTAAAGCACATAAAAAAAATTAACATTGCTTTTAAAAAATATAAATCATCACGCTTGTGTTCCCCGAAGGTGTAGGCAGAGGTACACTGAAGTGCACCCATCTATTTTGGTCGCAATGTAATAGGCGGCGAGCCATAATACCGGACACATTCCGATACGAGGGAGATTCGGGCCATAGTACACCACGCTCGTCCAGTGCTGTTTGGTGAACTTCACACGCCTTTCTATAGACGTGCAGGTTTCCTCACGATATTTGCCTTCACCGTTTAGCAAGTGGTAATCATTATTGAAAATGATTACTCTAAGAGATGGAAAAATAACTATTTCCAATTTGTAAGTGCCCCTGTTGGCATATACGTAATAAATGACTTAACTTTGATCAATTTCGTAATTTTATAATCTAACAGAAGCTGCTACCCAAAATGGCGTTTGGGTCAATTCGCTGTTTACTTGTCGATTATAGTCAAAGTTATACTCAAAGTCAATATTGTCGGTATTGTCGTTCAGGAGGACTACGACAAGTACGGCGTTTCGATACTGGTTCGATTCCGGGCCAGTGAGCAGCTGCAGCAGCTGACGCGACACGCGCAGTCCGGCGGGGAGAGAGCGCTGTGCACCGCGCTCTATCTGATGGCTCTACAAACACTCACCACTGTGCCATTCAGGTATCAACTCTACATATACAGGGTGTTTCAGAAGTCCGAAATAATACCTTGACGTTTGCATCAGTATCGGGTATACTGAACTGAATGGTGTAAAAATTTGATCGAAATACGAGTATGTTTTTCCAACTCTTTTTTTGTCGTCAATTTCTATAACTCGTAATGCGATGTTCTGTTTTGTCAATATTCGTAGTCGCCCCTCATAAGTGTAGTTTACACTGCTGAATAGGGTTATGGATGTACCCAAAGACCAGAACACAATATTTGTGACAAATATTCAAAGGTCTATAACTCAGAAACTATGATAGTTAGGTATAAACTATCTTCATTAAGCATCCACATAGCTCCTATGCACACAAATATACATACATAGCTCAATAGCTTACAAATACATACACGGACACACACACATATTCATGAACACACACAGTCACACACACTTGTAAGTTCCTTATTTCATTTACAGATGCGTGGACGAGATCAATCAAGGCATGGACCCGATCAATGAAAGGAAAATGTTTGAGCTGCTCGTCAAAGTTACTACGGAGTGCGACAACGCGCAATACTTTCTGCTGACGCCTAAAGTAAGCGACATTACAGTAGTAGTATATCATCACGACTGGATACCTCGAAGGTGTAGGCAGTGGTGTGCTGCAATACTCACTCTTGGACGATGTATTTAGGTCCCAATGTAATAGGGGACGAGCCTATTGCCATTATACCGGGCACATTCTCCCTCAATACGAGGGAGATTTTTGGGCTATAGTCCACCACGCTGGCCCAGTGCGGGTTGGTGAACTTCACACGTATTTTTACAGACGTGCATGTTTCCTTACGATGTTTTGGTTCAAGCGGAATCATTATTGAAAATAACATTGGCACATAAAAATCCCAGAGGATCGAGCTCGGGATTTGAACCTGCACCCCATGGTTTCAAGGCAGGCGTTATACCAACAAAGCTACCATTGCTAACTAGCTTACTAATATAAGCGCAAACTTAACTAAATGGATATGAAAGCATATACGCTTTATAGGAAGCGTAATCACAATTTTTAAAATGTTTGTTTGTCCGTCTGTTTAATCTACAAAATTGCTGAACCAATTTTGACGGGACTTCCACTGGCAGATAACTAATGTGACAGGAAGTAACTTAGGGTACATTAATTTTGAGACAATAATTAGGGTTTCTACATTTTTTTCTGATTTTTTTAATGATTTTTTTAACTTTTTTTTTATTTTCCAGTTGCTATCGAACCTGGAATACAACGATAAGATAATGGTGCACACAATAATGAACGGAGCGAAGATTATGAACTACAAAAAGTGGAATTACGCCAAATTCTTGCAGAAAGCACACAATTATTCTATGTAACTGGACTGATAATGGCAATAGGCTCGCCCCCTATTACATTGGAACCAAAAGTACATTAACAATGAGTTGGTTCACTGTAGTGCACCTCTGCCTACCCCTTCGGGGTATAGAGCCGTGATAATGATGAATGTATTCCCCGAAGGGGGACGGTCCCCTTTGGGAATTCCTGGTTTAGAATATGCTAGATAATCTATACCGGGTGTTTCAAAAGTCCGAAATAATACTTTGACGTTTGCATCAGTATCGGGTATACAACTGAATGGTATAAAAAAAAATCGAAATTCGACAATGTCTTTTCATAAGTGTTGTTTACACTGCTGAATAGGGTTATGGATGTACCCAAAGGCCAGAACACGATACTTATATACTATTATAACTCAGAAACTATGATAGTTATGTATAAACTGTCTTCATTAAGCATACACAGAGCTACCGTATATGTACCCAAAGTATCAGAATCAGAATATTTTTTATTCATATAAACCAATACAGGCACTTATGAATCGTCAATAAATAGTGAAAATAGTATCTCTACCACCCATTCGGAATGCATTTCCTATGGAGAAGAATGGACAAGAAACTCCATGGTTGCTTTTTTTCAAATAAGGATTTACATTTTTGTATTATTTCGGACTTCTGAAACACCCTGTATAGAAATGTTGAATACTTTGTAATACTCAAGTTGTAGACTTAGATAAGATATTTGCCACCCAAGGTCACATTAGTATTTGTGTTACTTCAAACAAATAGAAAATTATGATTCATTATCGATGGCATTGGAAATACTTATTGTATGTGGTTTGTAGGTGCATTTTAATTTCAATAAATCAGCCACGCATACTGGGCCGACAAAGCGCGCGTAAAAATTGCCAATACGAAAATGTACTGTATTGACTCGCAGACAAAGATCATTCTTTAACGAAATTCTTCATTGACCGCGCGAGCGAATTTTAACGCTTGGTCGCGTTGCTTTTGTCAGTGAAGTTCAATCTTTCTGTATAGGATGTATCAGAAGTCCGAAATAATATTTTAGGTACGTAAACGGCAGCTCATATGTGGATGCTAAGTAAAGACAGTTTATACCTAACTATCATAGTTCCAGAGTTATAGGCTTTTTAATATTTGTCACATTTGTCTGTGTGTACATCCATAACCCTATTCAGCAGTGTAAACTACACTTATTAGGGGCGGCTGCGAATATTAAAAAACAGAACATGCAAATTTTACATAGGACTCGAGATATTGCGAGTTATAGACATTACCAACGAAAAAGAAGTTGCAAAAACATGGTTGAATTTCGATCAAATTTTTATACCATTCAGTTGTACCTATACCCGATACTGATGCTAACTACTACTACTACGGCCCTTTTAACGTCCCACTGCTGGGCACGGGCCTCCCCTCAATGTGAGGGGGATTCAGGCCATAGTCCACCACGCTGGCCCAGTGCGGGTTGGCAGACTTCACACATCTATCGAGAACTAAACAAGTTCCCTCAGACGTGCAGGTTTCCTCTCGATATTTTCCGTCACCGTTTCATAGCAAGTGATAATCTCGGATGAAAATGAGATTCGCACATATATCCCAGAGGTGCGAGCCGGGGTTTGAACCTGCACACTTTGATTTGTAAAGCGTGCGTTCGACCACTCGGCTACCACTGCTGATACTAACATCAAAGTATTATTTCGGACTTCTGATACACCCTGTATATGAACTCATGAGTTCATTTTAACAATTTGGTGACCCGGTGTGTGGTGAGCTTAAAATTTTAATCTAAACATACGAGAATTGTGTAAGAAATGATAATTGGTTTATAGCCACAGAGAGATTTTAACAATTTCATTATTTGTATTTTCATAGCGACATAATTTTGTGTTCCATATTTTATTACAATATAAATGATTTTGAGATTGTAATAAAAAAAATAATGCATCCACATCATGATGAAAAAATAAATAAAAAATACGTTAATAAATAATTTTAATTTTGTATGTAACTTCATTGAAAAAAAATGTTATCGTATTTTTAATACTTAATAATTAAAAAAATAATATCGTTGTAATATTACTAATTGTAATAAATATTTTTTTTTTATGAAAGCGTGTTTTATTATTAGCTAATTAAAGCACATCTTAGAATGCAATAAGTTATTGAATTTGTATTCATATTAGTAAGTAGTAATCAAAAAATCCAATAGAAATCGTTTAATTTCACGTCAGGCATATGCCACACAGCATAAAGATTTAAAAAGGTTAAAAATGTGTGGTTTTTAGGACTGAACCGCTTTTTTAATAGTAAATACAGGAAATTCCAAATATGTCCCAGAAATACTCGAAACATGTCCAAATCGAGTAATAGAAATTTTCTATAAACTTTTCAAAACATGTTCCAATCGTCTTCTAAAAATGTTCTCATAGTCCTCTAGACATGTTCCGAAAGTCTTCTAAACATGTTCCAGACGTGTTTCTCTGTCACTATTGTTCCAATTCCACCCCTTTTCCCGTCCACTGTTCATCCAGCTTAACTTCGCATTCCAAGTCTCTCAATGCCGACTTGATATCAAAGCCGAAGTCTTCGTTGAACTTTTCGTAAGCCATATTCAACGCGTCGGCCGCCCCCAGCGCGTGGTAAGTGGCGTTTTGCGTACGACATCTTGCCACCATGTTTCGAATCGCCCAACATGCGTTTTTCTGAAAAGAAATTGAATGTTTTAAGCAGTTTTGGCATTTGGGGGGTAATTCATGAAAACTTTAAGCCATAAGTTTTATTCGTGTAGGCCAAAAAGCACTTACAAAAAGTCAGATTCTACCACCGGTTCCGAATGCTGCTTCAACTGAGAAGAGCTGGTAAGAAACTCAATGGTTATTCTTTTCAAAATAATTAATATAAAGGCTTGTGAGTAATACATTCTCAGGAGCAGCAACGCCATGAGAGTATAAAGCACCTTTGCCGCTATTACGAACTAAAATTGTCGCATCTTGAACTCTATTACTTCACAATCAAAGTTGAAATACCTGTACGCTGGCATCGTCAGGATGTTTGTTCATGGTGTCCAGTATTGCTTCCGGCGCTCCGCTGTTGAAGAACTCTTGGCTGTGTTCCGATTCACGCAGGGATAAAGCTGCTATACATTTTAGAGTGAGCGCCGTCGCCGCCGCATTATTCTATAAACGAAATATAACAAATTAAGGGAAAAAAAATTTAGTTTTTATTAATTAGTTTTCGTGTTCTCCTCAGCAAGCCCTTTCATTTGATACCCATACTGTGGTAGTGCAGAAAAAATAACTATTCCGCCATATTGGAATTAGAATGACGTCACATAGCTAAGCATGCTTGGCAAATTTCAGCTCAATCGGTTAAAGATAACTGATAAGTGACAGAAAGTTATATTAAAACACTGCTGCAAGACTAGTGGTGGTAAGGGGGTTTGTCTAGGTGTAACTGGAATCGCCCCCAGTCCATTGTATGGTACCCATAGTACTAGCTTTGTTTAGTTTGTGATCATACGATGAGTATGTGTTGTTTGACGATAATATTAAAACACTAGCTGAGCCTACAACTTCATCTGCGTAAAACTTAGGAACCCCTTATAACATCGGCTATCTGGGAGTTAAAATTGGTCAAGACGATTCGGTAACAAACAGACTAACAAACATTTTAAAAAATGTGTTTTTTATTATAAGTACCGCATATATTTTCACATGCATTTGGTAATAAGATGTTATTTTGTTACTACAGACGCTTCAATAATATTATTTACATAGATGTGAGTTTATATACAGGCTGTTTTAGAAGTCCGAATAATACTTTGGGTACATATACTTGTAGCCCTTAAGTGGATGCTTAGTGAAGACAGTTTATACCCAACTATCATAGTTTCTGAGTGATAAACCTTTGAATATTTGTCACCGGTATCGTGTTCTGGCCTTTAGGTACATAACTATATTCAGCAGTGTTAACTACACTTATGAGGGGCAACTTCCAATATTCAATAAAACTAAACATGCAAATTTTACATACGACTCGAGATATTACGAGTTATAGAAATTGCTTACGAAAAAAAATTAGAAAAACATGGTCAAATATCGATCCAATTTTTATACCATTCAGTTGCATACCCGATACTGATGCAAACATCAAAGTATTATTTCGGACTTCTGTAACAGCCTGTATATTTTTTTAATTATTTCACTGAACAATGTGAGGTCATCACATCACCAGCAGTTCCGTTAGCTCCTACAGCTAAGCTAAACACTTGTACTAATAATGGACTGTGAATACTCACCGCATGTCGAGACAGCAACGAGACCATGATGGGGGCTATACCACTTTTGATCAGCTCTCTCTTCACATCGTCATTACCAGCTAATGCTGTTATTCTGAAATAACACAATTCGATACATCAGGCCTAGAGAACCGTTCGTTCTGTGTTCGTTTTTTCCAAAAAAAATAAAAATCTAACATAATACATTGCCAGTATCCCAAGCACATTTGCGAGCGCGATATGGGCCATAGTCCACCATGCTGACCCAGTATGTGTTGGTAAACTTCACACGTCTTTCACGATGATTACTTTCATCGTTCAGTAAGTGGTAATCATTATTGAATATGAACCGCAGAGGTGCGATTCCGGGGTTCTAACCTGCACACCTTGCGTTCAAGGCGGGCGTTCTACCAACTAGGCTACCACTACTATAAAGTAAACTATATTTGACAGCACTGAAAATGTTGCCGTCTCGCTAATACCATAACGAGAGCAAAAAGGACGGCAATACGGTTAAGTTTCGTATCAACAGCAGTATATGGCATTTAGGTCATCACCATAACGACCATAATTCGTTACCAAAACTACATAAAATTTAATCAATATTTACCTAGCAACTACTAAACGAGACGTCTCCATTGAAATATACTCAAGAAATCACACAACAATTCAAATTTTCTGCATAAAAATGACAACAGCAGAGAAAGGCGATTATCTGTCGTTCGGGGACAGAAACTTCGCACTATCCACAGTCAAAAACTGGCATGAACACAACACAAGAGTACTCAAAGGAGATATAATCAGAACCACGGATAACAACACGGCCATCACTAAAAACTGCATTGTCAAAGTCAATCAGACATCGTGCGAAGACTACGCAGACACCACCGACCAGTTAAAACATCGTGCAAGACACATAAACTATTGGAAATCCGAATTGGAAAGAGCTATCAGAGATATGGATGCGGAGATCAACGTTTTGGAAGCTCAAAGACAGCAACTGAAAAACGCTATGGACACTTTGAACATACCAGAGTATATAAACTCAGAGTGTTTGAGTTTAAGAAGGAATAGAATGCAATCGGATTTAGTTTACGACGAGCCACAGGAAGATTTGTTCACAGAATCAGCGTTGATTGAAAACGTCAAGAAGCTACATAGAGAGATGCTAAGGGATATAGAGCATCAGTTAAGTACGAACGTGGCTGCGAAGAATTGGTTGGAAAGAGATTGGGGCGATAAATACTTGGCGTTCAAATATGAGAGTGTGAATCATGAATTGGAAACAAAAGCCGTTAATATTAAGGATTCCGCTGGAGCCACGAGACTTTCGGAAGGTAAATTGAATGTTTTATAATTGAATAACGAAGCATATTTGGGGGGAAAGGAAAGATCTTCTTGGCAAACGGGTGGTGCCCTTAAAGGTTCATGGGATCTTGTATATACATATCGAGGGGTGAAAGACGATTTGACTTAAGGGCCATTTTTTCAAGTTTACAAGAGAGCACACTCATTCGACACAGAAAAATTCGCTGATTCCAAATATGCATATAAGTCAATATCGCCTAAACGTGTCGCTTAAGTCAAATAGCCTTTCACCCCTCGATATAGTTAAGATGGTCGAGGACTTTAGCAGTGGTATCCGAGTGGTCGAACGCACGCCTTGCAATCAAAGTGTGCAGCTTCAATACCCGGCTCGCACCTCTGGCATTCATGTGCGAATCCCATTTCCATCCGAGATTATCACTTACTATGAAACGGTGAAGGAAAACATCGTGAGGAAACCAGCACGTCTGAGGGAACTTGACTAGTTCTCGCTAGATGTGTGAAGTCTGCCGCACCGGGCCAGCGTGCTGGACTATGGCCTGAATCCCCCTCGCATTGAGGGGAGGCCCGTTCCCAGCAGTAGTAGTAGGACTTTATTATCTCGATTCAGGATTTTACCACCACGTTCTTGTAAACACCGACACAACACCACCTACCCACCCACAACACCTACTCATCGTATGATCTCAACTTAAGCATCACTTATACTGACGGACTGGGGTTGATGCCAGTTACACTCAGACCAAAGAAATTACCTAAATGTGCCGCTGATGAGAAATTTGACCTGCAACCACATGATGCGTTGAGTCAGGCCACTCGCCTACACTCAAACAACTAAGCCAAGACATCGTCGTCTATCTAATGATGTATAATTTGTTCAGGTCAATCCAACGTGCCATCATGGGAGCAACACACAGTAAACGCTTTAAACGAATTCAAAAGCTCAATAGACAAGTCTAAAGCGTTGCGAGCTAAAGTTGACGCTGTACTGATCAACACATCGCGAGATCTACGCTCGCAAGACATCCAAGTCAACAAATCGCTGAGCGAACGCATCGCTAGGACCGAACAAGTCAAAACGGAGCTAGAGAACCAACTCAAATTGACGTTAAGCAAGATAGTCGAAACGGAGAACATATTGGAAATGTTGCACGAGGAAATGCTGAAGGTCTCACAGAGGATACAGGTGGCACAGACAAGATTGAACACTAAAAACTGTAGGCCGAACGTCGAGAATTGCAGGGAGGGATCTCTGTTTGCGTTGATCGAAGAGGTGAGGGATCTGAATGACAGCATGAGTGTGCTGCAGCAGAGGTCTTTGGAAACGGAGAAGTTGAGGGCGGAGTTGATTCACGAGAGGTCGTTATTGGAGAACGAGATAATAGTGAAGAAGAAATCGCTGTTCATTGATAATCAGAGGTGTCTGTTTTTAAGGTCACACTTTCAAAGTGCTGAGAAACTTTGTGGGTTTTAGACTGTTTACAGTTTATTTGTTCGATTTATTTGGAGATGAACAAGGCAAGTCCGTCATTGTCAAAGATTTTAGAACAAATCATCATTAATTTTGTTCATTAGTAGTAGTTGCAAAATATATTATCTCGCTAAAATATCAGTAGAAATAAGAGTATTTATTAAATTAATATTACGTGTTTCATTGTCATTATAAAATCCTGATGCAGACTCTGCTATTTTTCATGCAAGAATAAATGTATGTGAAAGAGTGTAAAATGGGTGTTTGAGAAGTGAGGAGTGTGCATGTACGTGGGATATGTGAGAGCGATAGCGAGTGTATCAAAGGTGAGTGAGGGTGTGTGAATGCGCGAGCACCTTGGGTGTGTCAGTGAATAATTATTGAGAGTGCGTGAGTGCGCGAGCGAATCTTGAATGAGTGTGTGTACCAAACGGTAGGTGAGCGATTAATTAAATGACTGTGTGTGTGTGTGTGTGTTTGTTTATCGCTGGCAATAACACTCACAGTTTATCCGCCTGTTGTACCACACCGACGTTGTCGTAATTATCGGTGAGAACGGTGAAGAGTACGCTCACTCCGCAGTCGGACACCATCTTGCACAGTTCATGACGCACCAGCAGGCTCGCCATAGTCAGCATCAGTTCAGACACCAATGGCGGCGCTGTGTTCTCTGATACAAAACATACAATTTAAAACTACTCACAGACAGAATAAGTGTTTGAAATATTTAAATAAATATCACCAGACGACACATACTAATCGTATGGTCCCAAACTAAGCAACGCCTGTACTATGGGTACTGTATAATGAACTGCGGGCGATCCCAGTTACACCCAGACTGGGGCAAATTCCGAAATGGCCTATTAACACAGTAAAAATTTCAGTTACTATTGAAACAACAATATTTTAAGATTCTCACAAAATCGAAATCATCTCTAATCCGACATATATCCAAACAAAACAGAAAAAAAACCGGCCAAGTGCGAGTCGGACTCGCGCACGAAGAGTTCCGTACCATTATCTTTAAAAACGGCAAAAAAATCATGTTTGTTGCATGGGAGCCCCCTTAAATATTTATTTTATTCTGTTTCTTAGTATTTGTTGTTATAGCGGCAACAGAAATACATAATCTGAAATTTCTGTCTAACTATCACGGTTCATGAGATACAGCCTGGCGACAGAAGGACGGACGGACAGAGAAGTCTTAGTAATAGGGTTCTCGTTTTACCCTTTGGGTACGGAACCCTAAAATTTGGTTACATAAAGCGCTGGAATGATAAAGGGTGTTAAAAAATTATAAACTAACCTTTCAGCAAGTCAGTGAGCGGCTCCAACATCTGCGCGCCCAGTTCCCGCGCATGCTCGTGCGCCTTCCCAAACTCCACCCGAACATCGTCGTCCAATGTCAACTTCCTTATAACTTGTAAGGTTTCACTTAGAAGCTGTAATTATTTGTAAACTTGACAATTTGTAAGTGCCCATAGGCCTATACAAAATAAATGATTTGACTTTGACATGACTTTGACTATTTAATTTCAGAGAATAAAATTAATAAATAGTACCCATATTGTATCGGCTTCACAACGATATTATAAAAAACCGATCAAGTGCGAGTCAGACTCGCGCATGAAGGGTTCCGTACCATTATCTATAAAAACGGCAAAAAATCACGTTTATTTTATGGGGGCCCCCTTAGATACTTATTTTATTCTGTTTTTTAATATTTGTTGTTATAGCGGCAACAGAAATACACAATCTGTGAAAATTTCAACTCTCTAACTATCACGGTTCATGAGATACAGCCTGGTGACAGACGGACGGACGGACGGACAGAGAAGTCTTAGTAATAGGGTTCCCGTTTTACCTATTGGGTACGGAACCCTAAAAATGGCGTCGCGACACTGCTGTAAAAAATTATAAGAGCGTCGCGACGCTCCTCTTACTATCCACAAGGGCGTCACGTCACTAGTATTAAAATTATAAGGGCATCACGACGCTACCCTTACAATTGTTAGGGCGTCGCGACGCTACTTACAAAATTATAAGGGCATCGCGACGCTACTAATGTAAAATGTATAATGGAATAGCTACATTCGAGAGTTTGTTTCATGCCTTATAGTGATTTCAATAAGCACACTAACTAAAGTCACTTACTATAATATGTGGATCTAAACATGGATGTACTATAACAACATACCCTCACCTTTTTATTTCCTGTAATTTTCAACAGCAGTTTCAGATTTTCAGTTATATTCTTGGCGAATATCTTTTGTCTGTTACCCTCGTGCTTCAGACAACACGCTGTCGTCCATTTCAATGTCGATATTGTTATATCCTCATTTTCCACATTATCTAAAATACTGTAAAATAAATCATTTATGCATGCATTGTTAAAATCATTCAATAATTCCATTTCCAGTAGTTGTAGCATGAGAGCCAAGACTAGATGTCACAGAATATGTGGATTATATCTTTTTCTCTCGTATGAAATAAGACAGAGAGCGACCGAGCCGATCTGTGACAGAGGTTTTTTTTGTGTTAATGGCCTCTTTCCATTGAGTCAGGCCTAATGTGACAGAGGTCTTGTCTTGTCTGTCTTGACATGCAGCACGCATGTACCAACACAGATAGAAAAACGGGCCAAGTGTGACTTGGAATCGCGCACTGAGGGTTGCGAACATAAACTATGAAGTACTGAACAGTGCTCTAACGAAAAGATAAACTGGATTGAGCGACAATCTTAACTTTGTCGTTGGAAAACTGTTGTCCCCATACATTGATATAGGTCGGTGAGTTTACAAACTGTATGTTTTAAAATCTCAAAAAAAAAATATGGGAAAGTAACTATAAAGGTACTGTTTTCAGATTTTTCCCTTGACTTGTACTATGAGATATTGCTTAGTACCAAATTACATGATTCTAGGTCAAATGGAAGTACTCTACAGGTTTTGATTCCATTGCAAATGTTCTAAATATGCAACATAAATAGCCATATTAGAAGTTTGATTTTTTTTTACCAAGGGATTGCAAACTGAATCTTTGTTATAAATATTAACTTGATACCTGAGTTCGCGCATTCCTGAGAAAATGTGTCTTGACAGACAGATGGAAAACCAAGTGATCCTATAAGGGTTCCTTTTATCTTTTTGATGTAAGGAACCCTAAAAATACTTACCACTTAATTAATTCAACACCTCTTCCATCTAAAAGGTCAGGTTGTGTGTCCATCAAGGCTGCCAACGCTTCTAAAGCACTCATTATTAAACTTGTGTCTTTATTGCTAAGTTCTTGTGAAAATCTCTCCTGTTTTGAGTTCATTATGTCTGTGAGTATCTTGTACGCGCCCTCCTTGCCGGCGCGGACGCGATGAGCCAAGTCTTTTTTACATTCCAACTGGAATAAACGTACCATAGATCTTTAGAATTATCTGTATTTGTAAGTGTGTGCATGCATGTGTTAAGTGTGTGTGAGGAGGTGAGTTAAGTGTTTGTGTGATAGAGTAAGTGTAGGTTTGTGTATGTAGGATCCTTGGCCACCACAAGGATTGACTATTTCATTGAACCTTTAATATATTTTTGCTGGGATATAATTAATACAATTTTGAAAGGTACATATACTAAGGTCTTGACCGAATGTTTAATTTTCCTTCTATGTTTAGTTTTCAGTAAAAGCCACACAAACACGCGTTGAAATTTGGTCACATCATGACATTGGAAATTGTGCTTAATCTACAAGTTAATACAGTGTCATTTGGTATTAGCAAGAAATTGGTTTGCTTAGATTCTGAAATTCCTGTGGTTCAAGGTCTATCTGTAACCTCCCACTAATATTAAAATTGATGTTTTTGTTTGTCTTTCTTTCACGCAAAAATAACTGAACGGATTTTGATGAAACTTTACAGTATTATTGTTTATACATCTGAATAAAATTTAGGCTATAATTTATAAGGATATTGAATAATCTAAGTCTGCGTGGATGAGGTTGCTGGTAGAAGCTAGTAATTAATATCTTTGAATCAAACCTTCAATACGTCCAGTTCCTTGAGCACTGCATCAATGCACCCATCAGTGCCAAGTTCTTTGAGTTTACTGACAGTGTCCGATACCAGATGGTTTTCACCGGGTCCGAGTGCCAGGTCTCTTATTATGTTAGACAAATCCACACCCTGTTGGAAATTAATGATATAAAACACGAATATAATTTCTAGCTATGTCCCTTATAGAATTTAAAACCACCCAACTAATGTGATTCTAAACCTGTTTCATTAAATAGGCAATAATGTGAAGATGGTATTAGCAGTGGTAGCCGAGTGGTCGAACGCACGCTTTGCAATCAAAGTGCGCAGGTTCTATCCCCGGCTCGCACCTCTGGGTTCCATGTGCGAATCTCATTTTCATCTGAGATTATCACTTGCTAAGAAACGGTGACGGAAAACATCGTGAGGAAACCTGTGTGCCCGGTATAATGGCAATAGGCTCGCCCCCTTTTACATTGGGACCAAAATACATCGGCGAAGTGTGGGCGCACTGCAGTGCACCTCTGCCTACCCCTTCGGGGAATACAGGCGTGATGATGGTATTAGACAACTAAAAAAATGCATTAGGCATATTCAGTCCATTCATCGTAGCAGCACACACTGGGTATCGGCAAATTAATTATATTTATACAGATTCCCAGCAATGCAAGAAGACATCGCGGCAGGCCCAGAAGGAGATGGCGGGATGAACTAGACTCCCATCGAAAGGAGTGGCCTATTTTGGCTCAAAATAGAGATGAATGGAGGAAGGGGAGGGAGGTCTTTGCCCAGCAGTGGGACGTTATAGACTCATAACAATAATACAGATTCTGTTGGCACCATACTAAACTAAGCAATTCTTAGAGCAAGATGCCAATAATTGAATGCAGTCAAATCATTCAGAGCTTACAATGATGTCATGTTAATAAATAAGTAATGAAGGTGACATTGGGCAAGATATGTTTTTTTTATTATTTATTAACAAGAGTTAGTTAAAAAAGGTAAAGATATTATCTTTTACAGCTAGCTTCAATAATAATCTTGATAATATAAGTGAAATTATGTCCTACATATGCTATAAGTTAGCTCCTAGGAAGTTAGGAAGCATTGTAAAGTTTTTGAATTATAAGCAAAAAGTTTTAACTACATTAAAAAAAATGTTTATATTGTCTATAGTATGTCGGTTATGCTATAAGAATAAAAAGTTAACGTACTTGAGCTTCAAATTGGGCTACAGCATCGTTAACAGCTTCTTCTGGGGACATGTCGAATTCTTCCATATTTTCCTTGACGACCTCATCATACGTCTCTTGAGTTATCACGCGAACCATTTTCACTGTTTATGAAATTAGTTTAACAACTTATTAGGGTTTTAATTACAGAATTTATTGAGAATATTATAAATAATATCGCATGAGGTGTAAGATACCAAAAATGCCGAAATGAAATGAAAACAATGAAAATAAACGTCAAACGTAAGGAACGTCAACAAAACTTCAACATTTAAAAGGGGATTCGTTCTGAAACGTCATTCATACAAGTTCTGCTAATCATATTATTTGTATTAGAATTATATCTGCTAGGGAAAGAAAATAAAAGTAATAGATTATTTACTAATACCGGTGCCATAGAATTATATGTAATTAAATATAATTTACTCAATATTTTTAGAACGGACGGATAGAGTAAACTCAACAAACAAAGATTCGTATTTGAAATGTACTAAACTTTGACGTAAAACAGCTTGTAGTGTCATGTTGCGTTCTGAATCACTGTCGAAACAAAAAATCTGTGAAAGAAATCTAAATAAGCAATATTCGACCATTTTACTACGAACATTAAAACTTTATTAAAAACTCATAAATACCTTTAAAACTGAGTATTTATTTGTATACCTTACAAAAGAGTACTAAAATACAGTTTTCTGTAATTATTCACCAATCATCTTTAACTTTTGTGTTTTGATTGTAACCTGGATGACGCATTTTCCCGTAAAAGAACCTATGTCGAACGATTAATTTGATGTGTTCTACGCATAATTTCTAATTAATCTGCTCATAAACCTGTTTATTTATCATTAATTTGTGTTATTGAACGATAAAAATGAGTTTTCTTGGGAAATTGTTCGGTGGGAAGAAGGAAGAAAAGGGTCCTTCAACACACGAAGCTATACAGAAATTGCGTGAAACCGAGGAGTTGCTGATTAAAAAACAGGAGTTTCTAGAAAAAAAGATCGAATTAGAGATCCAAACGGCTAGGAAAAATGGCACAAAGAACAAGCGAGGTGAGTCAAAATACTCAATAAAAATTCTCAAAATCAGTGAACCAATGAACAGTCATTTTGCGTTGACTGTGATTTGATTTCTTTGTTGACATATCATGACCTTGTTTTACAACAATTATTAATTATGTTCTTCCTTCTAAAACGACTAGAAATAATCCTTTACATGTTGCAAAGTAGGCTAAAAGATCTACAATACTTACAACTATCTAGCTAGATTTATCTATGGTTTAAAATCATATTTAAGTACCTACATAATGAGCTATAGGTACTAATATGAACTTTTCTATATATGCCACATGGTGATTAAGTTACTAATTAAGGGTAATGATCACCGCTTACAACTATTAGCATTTTATAGTAGATCTAGAAGCAGAGAGGGCCTGATAGACCTGATAGACCCTGGAATTAAATTACTATGATTTTCTGATTTCATATACGGCCAATGTAATTTTCACTTTTCTTGTTTACTACTTTGGGAACGGTGAAGGTTGAAGAAACCTACAAGGCAAGTTAACCAACCTGCACTCGGCCAGTGTAGTACACTACAGCCCAAATATCTCAAATTAAGAGGAGAATGGCAATATGTCTGCCTCCTATTACATCGTAAACTAAACACCTACCTCCTTGCACAATACAGCATGATGATAATGTAGATCATAGGGGTCACCACACTTTAATTATCAGTGTAATAATTATCTTTTCACAGCTGCGATCGCCGCTCTCAAACGTAAGAAGCGTTACGAGAAGCAATTGACACAGATCGATGGGACTCTAACACAGATTGAAGCTCAGCGGGAGGCATTGGAGGGTGCTAACACGAATGCCCAGGTCCTCAACACCATGCGCGATGCCGCCAACGCTATGAAACTCGCCCACAAGGATATGTAAGCACTCAAAACACGTTTATTTCTAAACCACCTTGGTTTAGTAGTTTGAGCATAAACTCTTCAGCTCACTACCGTATTATAGTGAGTCCCTTTGACCATCAAATTATGTAGGCATTGATTTTAGAATTGGCCCATTCTCATTGTATAATTGCAAATTGTATAGATCTTTTAGTATGGGTAATATAAAATGAAGGGTACAAGCAAATAACAGGGAATGTCACAATAAATTAATTTTGCAAAAAAACAATATGAAAGTTCAACTATTCTAACAAGTTTGGCCATAAACAAAACTGTATCTTTGGCGCCGTCTGTTAACGTTTTTTAAATTCTAATGATTGGAATTCAAAATACCACACACAAAATATGGTGATAAGAAAAAAAGTTATTTGCCTGTACCCTCAAATGTAGTAGAGATGATCCTAGTTACACCCAGCAGTTGTAGCATGAGCGCCAAGACTAGACTTATGTCACAGAATATGTTGATTATATCTCTTTCCCTCGTATGCAATAAGACAGAGAGCGACCGAACCAATCCAGGACAGAGACATGGATTGGCTCGGTCATGTCTTGTCTTGACATATGTACTGACACCAATGTATAATCCTACAGCGATGTGGACAAGGTCCACGACATAATGGACGACATAGCGGAACAGCACGACATATCGCGAGAGATCACAGACGCGATCAGCAACAACGTTGCCTTCCCCAACGACATCGATGAAGACGAGCTGGAGAAGGAACTGGAGGAGCTGGAACAGGTATTGGCTGATGATGCACTTGCGTACTATGCTACAAATCGTGAAGAAAGCTGATTAAACTCAGTGTATGGTGTAGTTAACAATTTTTTTTTAATCTGGTTACTAATTATTATTAAAAGTAGTTAACTACATGTAGTTACGATTACATGTAGCATAACTACAGTAATCAAACTACATTAAGTAGTTGTTAATTTGATTGCTGCAATCTAGTAGTTATAATTACTGATTATTTAAGTTTTATGAACGTATATTTTGCAATTATATACGATAGTCTTTCATGTACTTATATGAACGACTATCGCGCGTGTTTCCTTTTTTAATGACGCAAAATCTTTTTAATCTGTAGTTATAAAAAGTTATCAAGTAGTCGTGATTGCAACTACAATTAGTAGTTAGTAGTCAAAATTTTTAACTACATTTTTCGATTTTTTTATGTACTTTGTAGTTATGATTACTAATTATTTTATGCAGTCGTAGTTAGTAATCAGTAGTTAGATTACATTTTGCCCAATACTGGTTAACCTTTTTTGGCTTTGGCCAAAGGTTGTTGTGATAGCCGACGTATGTTCCTCGGCTTTCGGCAAAGTATTATTTCGGACTTCTAGATTCTAGAACACTGTGTATATAAAGTAGGATGATTTTTGTTAGCTAATGTGTGGGGGTTGATATGTTATGTTGTATATTGTTTATCAGGAGGACCTCGACAAGGAGATGTTGGGCATCAACGTGCCGACGGACAAGTTGCCCGACGTGCCAGCCACCGACCTCGTCCACGACAAACCCAAGCCCAGCAAGTCCAAGACCGGTGAGATATACACATCGCCAGACCACACATACTTATCATATGATCCCAAACTAAGCAACGCTTGTACTGTAGTAGCCGAGTGGTCGAACGCGCGCCTTGCAATCAAAGTGTGCAGGTTCAAATCCCGACTCGCACCTCTGGGTTTATGTGCGAACCTCATTGTCATCCGAGATTACCACTTGCAATGAAACGGCGACTCCAACGGCGTTCACCAACCCGCATTGGGCCAGCGTGGTGGACTATGGCCCAAAAATCTCCCTCGTATTGAGGGGGAATGAGACCGGTATAATGGCTATAGATTCGCTCCCTATTACATTGGGATCAAAATACATCGGTGAGGTGTGGGCTCACTGCAGTGCACGTACCCCTTCGGGGAATGCAGGCGTGGTGATGTATTATTGTCAAAATCTTTTATTGGTTCACAGAGGATGATGAGGAACTGGCACAACTACAATCCTGGGCCACATAGACGGTCGGTAACTGCATATACAGGATGTTTCAGAAGTCCGAAATAATAGGTTCTTTGACGTTTGCGTCAGTATCGGCTATACAAATGAATGGTATAAAAATTTGATCGAAATTCGACAATTATTTTTCAACTTTTTCTCTTTCGTTGTCAATTTTATATAACTCGTAATATCTAGATTCCTATGTAACGTTTTCATATTCTGTTTTGTGAATATTGGTAGTCGCCCCTCATATGTGTTGTTTACACTGCCGAATAGGGTTATGGATGTACCCAAAGGCCAGAACACGATACCTGTGATAAATGTTCAAAGGTCTATAACTCAGAAACTATGATAGTTAGGGATAATCTGTCTTCACTAAGCAACCACATATGTGCTACCGTTTATGTGCCTAAAGTATTATTTCGGGCTTCTGATACGTCTTGTTTATATGAAGGGCACAGGAAAATAACAGGGAATGTCATAATTAATGAATTTTGAGACAAAACTATTTGAAAGATTACAAGTATTATATTTTTATTGAGATCAATGCATGCAGTAACTTTTGCTTAGAACTAATGTCATGGACACTCCCAGTTCTTTTCGTTTTGGCCATAAACAAAACTGCATTTTTGGCGTCATCTGTTAACTTTTTTAAATTTTAAAGATTAGAATTCAAAATGCCATAGACAAAGATATGGTTCTATAATAAAAAAAGTGAAATTCCCTATTATTTGCCTGTGCCCTTTATATAATCTGTACGTTTGTGATATTCTTATTATATATTGTATAGCTGCGTGAGCTTTGTGAGAGAGTTCAGAAATCATAATAATACGTCAGTAGTGCAGTGGTTGGAAGTACCGCTAAGTAATCGAGTGGTTACGGGTACGATTCTGACCGTTCTACTAACTTGCCCACTCCCTGATCAAGCGTTTAGCTTTAGCGGCTAATTACACCACTAGTAATGAACTCGCATTGCTAGAAATTAAAAAAAAAACCGGCCAAGTGCGAGTCGGACTCGCGCACGATGGGTTCCGTACCATTATCTATAAAAAACGGCAAAAAAATCACGTCTGTTGTATGGGAGCCCCCTTAAATATTTATATTATTCTGTTTTTTAGCAGCAACATAAATACATCATCTGTGAAAATTTCAACTCTCTAACTATCACTGTTCATGAGATACAGCCTGACAGATGGACGGACGGACGAACAGAGAAGTCTTAGTAATAGGATTCCCGTTTTACTCTTTGGGTACGGAACCCTAAAAATAATTTGATATCAAAACGAACTCTGTGTTATTACGCATAAAGATTGAATTTCTTTGGTAAATGTCAAGTGATCAAAATTTGCTCGCGTATTCGATGACATTTCGTTGTAATATGAGCTTTACGTATGTGTTAATACAGTTCGTTTTGATATTGGCAAAAAAATGTGGGCTTTTAAAACCTCTCACAAAGCGGTATTGTATAAATATGTATTAAAATAATAGAATTAAATAATGTTGATATAAAAATACAAGACACACGGCGTCTTAACCACGCTAAATTATACTTTGAAAATTTACAGTTAGTATTGATACTTTAAGGGGTTTATTTCACCGGGACACTATGGCGGCGCAACCAGTCGCCGCTACCAACAAGATGTATACAGCTCTATAGAGGGTTACTCACCTGGTGTCCGCTTGGTTGCGCAACCAATTTGGCGGCGCGACCAGCTCGGACGGCAACACAGAATGTTAATGGTCGCGCCACCACTAATTACTATAGCGCTGTATGATGCAGCAGTGTTAGCCGAGTGGGCAAGTTCAATCGCCGGCTCGCACCTCTGGGTTTATGTGCGAATCTCATTGCCATCCGAGATTATCACTTGCTATGAAACGGTGAAGGAAAACATCGTGAGGAAACCTGCACGTCCGAGGGAACTAGACTAATTCTCGATAGATGTGTGAAGTCTGCCAACCCGCACTTGGCCAGCGTGGTGGACTATGGCCTGAATCCCTCCTCGCATTGAGGGGAGGCCCGTGCCCAGCAGTAGGACGTTAAAGGGCTGTAGTTAGTATGGTGTCTCACTCACTCAGCCGCCAGTCCGGCCGCCAGTGACGCTCTCTATCTCTTTTCCTATGTACATACAGCAGTAGTGCTATCTCTTCTGAGGTGCATTTTGATACTGCCGCAGTGTGGTGTGGCGACTCTGGTGTCTGTATGGTGTCTAGTTTGGTAGCTTACGGACACCACGGTGACGCGACTGGTTGCGCCGCCATGGTGTCCCGGTGAAATATAACCCTAAGGGGTAGTGGTTAGAACCGAGGGTAGGGGGTGGGGGGTTTGATCGAAATTATCTCTAACTACCTTCTACCCGTGACTACGTCCGCGCAGAACACTATTGTTCAATATCGTTAATAAATTATACCTTATATGTTATTCTGATGTGCAATCAATAATACTGTAAAGTTTCATCAAAATCCGTTGAGTAGTTTTTGCGTGAAAGAGTAACAAACATCCATCTATCCTCATAAACTTTCACATTTATGATATTAGTAGGATGAGATAATGTCGATGATGCGTGCATTGCCCCCCTCTACAGTGACTTGTGTTTTTGTGTCAATTATTTCATATAAATAGGTATCGCTTTATATATTTCACTATGCCTTATGTACAATCTTCTCTATATACTTCATTAGTCGAAATATTGATGGAAAAAATGGTAAGGCAGGCTAACGTTTATAATTTTGTATAATATTTTTTTAATAATGTAATTATAAATGCTCGTAACTAAACCGACGTGTAATGAATAATTAAGTAATGTCTAATGCAAGGCGACATTTAAGCAGCAACTATTTTTCACTAGGCGACACTTAGTGATAGTTTTTTTTTAAGCTTACTGTGTCGTCGGTACTCATGTTTGCTAATTCCAAAAGAAACTGTATTTACTTAAAGATAAAGTTCATTCTTCGATGGCATTGTCTGCGCGAACGAATCTTGACGCGTGCTCTACCACAGAAATTCAATACAATACAATACTATGCCATCCAAATAAGAATAGGAATGTCAATATGCTCTATCTGTCAAATGTCACACGAAAAGTATAGTTTGCAAAAAACTTATTTGCATATCAATAATAATAGTACCTACATCAAATATCAATAAAAAGGTTAAATTAGTGGTGAATTGTCTTAATAGAATATTTAATTATTTGAAAAGTCAAAGTCGATCCTATTCTCATTTGAATCGCAAACGGTGAAGGAAAACATCGTGAGGAGACCTGCACGTCTGAGGGAACTTGACTAGTTCTCGATAGATGTGTGATGTCTGCCAACCCGCACCGGGCCAGCGTGGTGGACTATGGCCCGAATCCCCTCGCATTGAGGGGAGGCCCGTGCCCAGCAGTGGGACGTTAAAAGGGCTGTAGTTAGTAGTAGTCAGTTTTATTTTCACCATAACACGGGTAGGTTACAAATATACGATAGCTTGCATATTGTTATACATCATCACGCCTGTATTCCCCGAAGGGGTAGAGGCAGAGGTGCACTGCAGTGCGCCCACACTTCGCCGATGTATTTTGGTCCCAATGTAATAGGGGGCGAGCCTATTGCCATTATACCGGGCACACAGGTTTCCTCACGATGTTTTCCGTCACCGTTTCTTAGCAAGTGATAATCTCAGATGAAAATGAGATTCGCACATGGAACCCAGAGGTGCGAGCCGGGGATAGAACCTGCGCACTTTGATTGCAAAGCGTGCGTTCGACCACTCGGCTACCACTGCTTGCATATTGTTGTTGTCAAAATTAGTGTCAGATCCATCATGTTTTACCATATCATATGGTGTACAAAGATTTGTAGGAGAAATGGAGCTGCGTCTTTGCATAATTAGTATAATTAGTTCAGTTTAAATAATAATATTAACCTAGCTAGTCTGCAAAACTAAAATGGGAGTGGGCAGGCCACGTCGTTCGTATGGACCCGCAGAGGTGGGCCAACATAAGTACCAAATGGAGTCCCGCAGGTACAAGACGCAGTGGAAGACCAAGGAAACGATGGCGCGATGATCTAGACGTCTTTGCGGGGAAGACGTGGCCGGAAATGGCTCAGGATCGGGATCGATGGAGGGAGAGAGGGGAGGCCTTTGCCCAGAAGTGGGACACAAAATAGGCTTAAAAAAAAAACCTAGCTAGAATTTATCTTGTAAGAAGTCATTGATACTGCAGTAACATTTTAGTATCAGTCTATCTATCTATCAGCCAGGGACGTCCACTGCTGGACATAGGCCTCCCCCATAGATCGCCACAAATAACGTTCTTGGGCTTTATGCGCCCATCGACTCCCGGCGACCCTGGTGAGGTCGTCCGTCCATCTGGTCGGGGGTCGTCCCACATTCCGCTTCCCTGTTCGTGGCCGCCACTCTAGGACTTTGATCCCCCAACGGCCATCCGTTCTCCGGGCAATGTGTCCGGCCCATTGCCACTTCAAACGTGCAACCCTTCGAGCTATGTCTGTAATCTTGGTTCTTCTGCGGATGTCCTCATTTCTGATTCTATCGCGCAGTGAAACTCCCAGCATAGCTCGCTCCATTGCACGTTGAGTGACTCTGAGCCGTCTTATGAGTCCCATTGTGAGCGACCACGTCTCGGATCCGTACGTCATCACTGGCAACACA
This sequence comes from Ptilodon capucinus, assembly GCA_914767695.1. NCBI lineage: Eukaryota > Metazoa > Arthropoda > Insecta > Lepidoptera > Notodontidae > Ptilodon > Ptilodon capucinus. Next base: position 1,668,783 of record OU611830.1, on the reverse strand, counting down.
CACTGTTCGAAGACTTTTGTCTTCAGGCACTGAGGAATATCGGACGAGAAGATGTGACGCAGTTTCCCGAACGCTGCCCGAACGTTTTAGTATCAGTAACCTCCTAAAATGTAGTACATTCAAAAGCTTTATGTACATTGATACAAGGTGTTATGCACAATTGTTTGCCAATATCAAAATGAACTCTGCGTCAATATACATAAAGATTAAATTACTCTGGTAATATCCACGGCCATCCAAATTTGCAACGTCAATGACACGTTAAAGATTGAGCTTTATCCATGGGTCAATACAGTTCGTTTTGGAATACAATTTGCAGCGCGCGTCTCGTGTTAGTGAAATTTGGCATATTATTGGTGTATTGCTGTTGTCTTCAAAATCCAGTTAAATATATTGCTGTCTCGCTCATACACTTCTGAAAACCAACCGTGTGAACGAGACAGCAATACTTTTAGTTGCAACATCGGCATCGGAGTTACTGAATAGTTAGTGAAAATATTATTTGTAATGTTTAAAAATAAAATATCATTAACAAGCTACCACCTCAATGGGGTAGGCACAGATGTACACCCACATTTCGCGTTCGTTTTGTAATGGCAATTAATTGTTATGCGTTGTTTAATCAACAATTAATTTAAAATAGGTTTACATAATTGTTATTTGAAGCGTACATTTTCTCTAGCTGTAACATTGATATGATATAAAGTTATTTTAAGAATTAAATGTTGTTTTCTTTTTTATGTGAAACATTTAGCAACAGGTAACACCGACATTAATAAAACAATTGGTTTTTTTTTTTATATTTAATTAAAATAAATGATTAATAAATAAACAGTCATGTTCAGGGAAAAATTGTATTTTTTTTTCATTAAGCCATATTTATTTCCTGTCGAAACTGGTCAGTAAAGTCAGTTTGTTGAACGGTGGTCAGTCAAAGTCAGTTTTTTTTTATAAATAGTCAGTAAAGTCCGTATTTTAGACTCACAATAATTAGTTTTCGTGTAAAATGTCTATGTCTTCAAAGAGTTACATAGGCACACTCCTTTTACTACAGATCAATATTCTTCATTCTTGACAGTAGGACTCAATCCTACCAAGCCGCTATGGGAGTGGCAGGCTTGCAAATATTCGTAAATTTTAGGTATTCGAATATTAATTTTGAAGGTTTCGTACCTGCCTCGAAAGGAAAATAGAAATCCTCACGTTGCCCGTCTATCTGATTGTCAAGCGACGCTTAATAAATGGCGTCGCGACGCTCACTGTACGAGCAGCGTCGTGACGTTTTATATTGAGTGTCACGACGCCTTTTAGTTAGCGTCGCATCGCCTTATAGTGAGCGTCGCGACGCCGTACAGTGAGCGTCGCGACGCCTTGTAGTGAGCGTTACGACGCCTTATAATGAGCCTCGCGACGCCTTATAATGAGGGTCGTGACGCCGTATAGTGAGCGTCGTGACGCCTTATGATAAGCGGCGCGACGCCTTATAATGAGCGTCATGACGCCTTTTAGTGAGCGTCGCGTCGCTTTATAGTGAGCGTCGCGATGCCTTTGGATGAGCGGCGCGACGCCTTATAATGAGCGCCGCGTCACCTGATGATGAGCGGCGTGACGCCTTATGATGAGCGTCGCGACGCCGTATTTTAAAAAAATGTGGCGTCCTGTCACATTTTTTTAAAATACGATAGGGTAGATGATTCGTAAGTTATACATAAGATATACAATTTGATTTAATATGCGCATACTAACTAATAGAATACCTACTCATTATGTCACTACTACTTACTACTACTACAGCCCTTTTAACGTCCCGCTGCTAGGCACGGGCCTCCCCTCAATGCGAGGGGGATTCGTACCATAGTCCACCACGCTGGCCAGTGCGGGTTGGCCGACTTCACACGTCTATCGAAAACAAGTTCCCTCAGAAGTGCAGGTTTCCTCACGATGTTTTCCTTCACCGGTTCATAGCAAGTGATAATCTCGGATGAAAGTGAGATTCGCACATAAATCCCAGACGTGCGAGCCGGTGTTTGAACCTGCACACTTCGTTTGCAAGGCGTGCGTTGGACCACTCGGCTACCACTACTACTGCATAAATCCCAGAAGTGCGAGCCGGGGTTTGACCCTGCACACTTCGATTGTAAGGCGTGCGTTGGACCACTCGGCTACCACTGCTACTGCATAAATCCCAGAGGTGCGAGCCGGGGTTTGACCCTGCACACTTCGATTGCAAGGCGTGCGTTGGACCACTGGGCTACCACTGTTACTGCATTATGTCACATAGTACCTACCTAAATTGTAATTGTGTTATAATCAACCAATTATATAACAATAAATTATGTAACACATGTAGCTATATATGTAGGTACTGAGGCGCTATAAATCTTCATGACAGATACTTTGTCATGCGCGTGGCGATACGATCCCGTGTGAGTTGAATTTTGATAATCGTTCGGTTAAAACAAGGGTGAACGCTTTCCCTTGAGGTGTTATTCTGATTGTTCGATAAACTATATCGTGTTCGAACGGTATTTGACGTAATCCCACTTTTTGATGTGAAACATCTAATGGGGCGCTTGGCGGGTGAGAGCAACTGTTGATGCCACGATGCCGTGATGCGAAAACTTCGAACAGCTTCGTGGCTCCTCGGTTCTTTCCGCCGCTTAGACTCCGCCCACCGGCTAACTCCGCTCACTCGCCGCTACGACGCTTCTCTCTCCTCAATACTCTAAATAACATAATGTAGCCGTCGCATTATGATAATGTTTCACAACTGCCAGGCGTCCCGCGACGGCTACTTTTTTTAAATTATGTTTTTTTTATGGCAATAGGTGAGAAATTGTTGCAACTGTGATAAGTGGGTATTCTACCAATTTCAAGTAAGTAATAGCAACTAAATACAATAAATACACGTTACCTATGTATAAAAAAATCAATTGCTGGTCTTTCGCTAAAACTCAAAGACGACTTGACTGATTTCATTTATTTTTGTTTCGTTCGCTATAATGCAGATACGGTTTTTTTTTTAATGGGCAATGGAAATAAAGTTCTAAGTGATACGAATTTCTACTATACTACACGGGGTGGTCGCGGATTCGATTCTCGTCAGCGATAAATTTCGGAATTTGCCCTGGTTTGGGTATAACTGGGATCGCCCCCAGTCCATTGCACGGTACCCATCGTCCACGCGGTGTTTAATTTGCGATTGAGTATATGTTGTCTGGCGAAAAATTATTATATTTTAAGTATGTACTTTCAAAACCCTATACGTACGCACTGATTGCGATACAACACACAATTTATTATCGAACGCATTTATTACCAATGTCATTCCTATTATGTTATTCCTCTTACTATTATGCATGTTGTGGCACCTTTTTTGATTGTGCATTTAGTTTTACCTTATTTGTATGTTATATTTATCAGTTATTAATACAAAACAGCCGTGGCTACACTAATGTATTAGGGATACCTGTAAAGATAGTGTTAAGTTTATTAAATAAATAAATATCTCCCTCGTATTGAGGGAGAATGTGCCCGGTATAATGGCAATAGGCTCACCCCCTATTACATTCGGACCAAAATACATCGGCGAAGTGTGGGCGCACTATACAGTGCACCTCTGCCTACCCCTTCGGGGAATACAGGCGTGATGATGTATGATGTATTATTATAAATAAATAACAATTTTTAACCGACTTCAAAAAGGAGGAGGTTCTCAATTCGACCCGTATGTTTTTTTTTTTATGTTTTTTTTTTTTTTTTATGTATGTTACCGCATATCTCCGGCGTCTGTCGACCGATTTCGAAATTTTTTTTGAGGTTTGCTAGGAAATTCTTCAAGGTTGGTCCCATTTCAAAAATATTATCAGAAATCTAACCCCTTGGGGGTGAAATGGGGGGTTGAAGGTCGCATAATTTCAAAAATATTTTTTGAACGACTTGAAACTTTGTATATGTATTTAACATACAAAATAAAAAAACACGTCTTTCAGGAATTTTGAAAGAAAAAATATGTAGGGGGTGAAATGGGGGTCCAATCCGGACTACAGCATATCTCCGGCGTTAGTGAACCGATTTCGAAAAATCTTTTTTTGTTTAATACGGATTGTTAACAAAGATCGAAACCCACCCCCAAAGGGGTGGAAAGGGGGGGTGAGGGGGGTGATTTTTTTTTGGCTGTAAATTTTTACTTTTTTAGGGCTGTTATAAGGTGATAATATTTGCAAATTTTCAACGATTATTGACACTAAAAATCGTGAAAAAAAATTATTTTTAACAAAAAACAAAAACCGACTTCAAAAACCTAGGTGCACTAAAAAGCTACAAATAACCTTACAATTCATTACATTTGGAGTCGGTGCCAATTCATGTGTGTATTTGCCTTGTCCGACGTTGATTGGCACCTACTCCAAATGTAATGAATTGTAAGGTTATTTGTAGCTTTTTAGTGCACCTAGGTTTTTGAAGTCGGTTTTTGTTTTTTGTTAAAAATAATTTTTGGATGTCCTATTAAATAAATAAATGACATTGTCACGATATCGATTATCGATATTCTGTAACTACAGAATACGGACGCCAATACTTTGGCAGGATTCTGCAATCATAAGCTTATAATAAGTGGCAGCCATAGGACCTGGTCAGTTGTTACTTTGTTATTGTTCCATACCCACCATGAGGTTCTTAGTACTGGTAAGTACTTACCTACATTCTTTCGCTTCTCAAGTCTTAGAACCTATACTGTCATACGATGGATAAAAGGTGATTAAGTGACATTTTGGCTAATTCGGGGTATATTTGACGACGCGATGCCTTGGTCTAGTCAATACTCTCTAGATGCCTTGGTCTAGTCAATACTCTCTAGACGCCTTGGTCTAGTCAATACTCTCTAGATGCCTTGGTCTAGTCAATACTCTCGAGACGCCTTGGTCTAGTCAATACTCTCTAGACGCCTTGGTCTAGTCAATACTCTCTAGACGCCTTGGTCTAGTCAATACTCTCTAGACGCCTTGGTCTAGTCAATACTCTCTAGACGCCTTGGTCTAGTCAATACTCTCTAGACGCCTTGGTCTAGTCAATACGCTTAGACAACTAGACTCCTCTAGTTGTCTAAGCGTAGGCCGCTCTGCTTGCTGAACCAGGTCGGTAGTAATTGCGGGTCAATTCACCGTCAGCAGAAAATCTCAGAAATGGCCTTTTTGGAATTTGCCGTTTCGACTTAGCATGACCTTATGGACATAAGTTTTATCACTTTCAACTGTCAGATTTGTCGAGAAAACGACGCCACATCGAGCCATGTCCAGTACAAAAAACTCGAAATCACGTCATTTTCCCGACAAATCTGACAGTTAAAAGAGATAACAGACATAATGTCTACACAGTCATGCTGAGCCTACAGTACAAAAAGCTCGGTGTGACGACATTTCCTCGACAAATTTGACAGTTAAAGAGATAAAACTTATGTCTACACCGTCATGCTAAGCCTACAGTACAAAAAGCTCGGTTTGACGTCAATTTCTCGAAAAATCTGACAGTTGAAAGAGATAATTCTTATGTCTACACATTTCTTCGTCTGGGTGTAGGTAACTGGGATCGCCACCAGTCCATTGTATCGTTGCTTAGTTTGGGATCATAAGATGAGTATTTGTGTTCTCTGGCGTTATTTACTCATATATACTTCTTCTCATACAGATAATTGTTCTACACACATCAGCAGCAACACTGAACGTTCAAAAGTTGAAAGACAACGCATCTATGAAACTGCAAACCTTACAAGACACAGCCGCTTTGACGATACAACACATAAAATATAACATAGACTTAGAAAAGGTACAGAAATACGATATACTCAAAGTGCTGCCAAAGATTGAGTACAGTGGGAAGCTGTTGGAGGAGAAAGTACCAGAATACGCGGAGAAGATTAAGGAGTACTTGAAGGTGTTAAAGAGTTTAAATGCGAAGGATTTGTTGCTGGCCTTCGATGGGAGCGCACCGTACGCTGCTATGAGGAGAATGGATAGATCAGATTTGCCTTATTATTATGAACATATGAATACAGAACAACGATATTAGAAAGTAAAGATGACTGAATGTGACAAAAACACGTTAAAAAAATTTGGACCGAAATTGGTCTCATTGATGCCACGCCCGTTGACAATCTGATGTACGAAAACGTATAAATCACAGACAAAATTGGACTTGTAGAACTGTCAAACATACATTTTATCTATTTAAACTGTCACATTTGTCGTCTTCAACTGCCACAAATTATGGAGGGTAGAAGTAAAGGAGGACAATGTCCTATGGAAAAAAAAAAGTGTCCGTTAAATGCATTAAATAATAGTTCAAAAACGTTCCACAATAGCCTTGGTGTCGACAAATGGTAGGTATATATCGACGCCCCCCTGGAATAAGTCGGTATTATTATGGACTTTTTGCTGTTATGCCAGATTTAGAATTAGCGATTTTTCCGATACCGGTTTATTCCCGGGGGGCGTCAATATATACCATTTGTCAAGACCAACGCCATTGTGGATCGTTTTTGAACTATTCTTTCATGCATTTCGACTGACACTTTTTCAATACACAGATGACACTCCTTTACTTCTACCCTCCATACCACAAACACAGGTGTGTGGATGTATCTTTGATGTATAAATAAGCGGGTTTCAGACTACGCTATAATAAATTAGCATTTAGTATATAGCTCATAGCACAACAATATCGCGCACCATACATTGATATCGACACGTTCACACTGTACTGTAATACATCATCATCACGCCTGTATTCCCCGATGGGGAAGGCAGAGGCGCACTGCAATGCGCCCACATTTCGTCGACGTATTTTGGTCCCAATGTAATAGGGGGCGAGCCTATTGCCATTATACCGGGCACATTCCCCCTCAATACGAGGGAGATTTGGGCCATAGTCCACCACGCTGGCCCAGTGCGGGTTGGGGAACTTCACACGCCCAGACGTGCAGGTTACCTCACGATGTTTTCCTTCACCGTTCAACAAGTGGTACCTAACACATGGTCGCACATGAAAATTATATCAGAGGTGCGGGCCTGGGATTTGAACTTGCACCCCTTACGTTCAAGGCGGGCGTTCTTGCCCACGAGGCTACCACTACTGTACTGTACTATATATTATTGGCTTTGTATGGTGCGCGATATTATAGCGTAGTCTGAAAACCGCTTTAGTGGTTATCACTCAAGCGTATTAAGCTTCAAAGTTTATTTATAAATAAATTATTACCTTTTGTATACATACTTAGTTTAATTTTAATATTAACTACACACGTATCATTTATTTATCAATACTCAAATCATTCAAAAGCTTATCGAATATATCGTTCTTGTCGTCTCCACTGCCTTTCGATAGAAACTCATCGAAGATACCATTTTGGAAATCGCCAAAATCGTCAGACTGGCCCGCATCGGCCAGCCCCAGTTCCGTCAGAAGTGTCAAATTGTCAACATTGTCGCCTTTGTCAATTGTGTCGAAGCCAGGGAGGAGTTGTTCGGACGCTTCGTTATCGTTATCCTTGTTTTGTCGCCGATTGGTAACCTTTTGTTGTTTGTTGTCTGGTATATCGTGGTATTCTTCTATTTCCTTCGCGTATTCTATGTCTTCCTCATTATCTTGGTTGTCCTGTGGAATTGAGAAATTAGCGGCTAGTAATAATTGCTGGAATCAGGCGTAATATATCAAAATGGACGTGTGATCTCAGACTAAGCAAAGCTTGTACTATGGGTCTAGGGTTGCCAACCATACTTTATAATGAAGTATCCTACTTTATTTTTGGTAATTATACTTTATACTTTTGCATACCAATAAACTATGAGAAAATACTTTATTTTCAACTTTTACTGTGATGCGTAAAGGAAAACACTCATTATGGGTACTTAGCTATTTAATTGTAGACATAAGTAAAAACGGATGACGGAGACGGAAACTATTTATAATTACTAAACACACACACTCAGATGTGGTGTGGTGTGTGATTGTGATTTTGAACGTCAAACAAGCTTTGAAAAAAATTGTGAGTATGTGCTAAAAGCACACAAAAATACGTTTTTAATGCAATAAAAATATAAAATTTTAAAAATACTTTTTCTTCTTCTAAATACTATATTTTTTTCCTATCCAAACCATTTTGTACGTTTTTCTTGTCAAAAAATTTTGGCAACCCTATATGGGTATCGTACAATGGACTGGAGGCGATGACAATTGCACCCATATGTGGGGAGTAATCCTCGCATGAACGATATTATCTGTAATTCGACACAAAACGACGAAATACGACCAAGGACCCAATTATCGCATGCTCGACATCATGTCTAATTCGACATACTACTACAGCCCTTTTAACGTCCCACTGCTCGGCACGGGCCTCCCCTCAATTTGAGGTGGATTTCAGGCCATAGTCCACCACGCTGGCCCAGTGCGGGTTGGCAGACTTCACACATCTATCGAGAACTAGACAAGTTCCCTCAGACGTGCGGGTTTCCTCACGATGTTTTCCTTCACCGTTTCATAGCAAGTGATAATCTCGGATGAAAATGAGATTGACACTGCACACTTTGATTTGCAAAGCGTGCGTTCTTCGACAACTTGGCTACCAATGCTTACATACGTCGAAACAAAATGTCAAGTAAGTAAGTAAGTTGGAAAAGTATTTATTTGAGACAAAACACAGAACAATACACATGCTCCACAAAACCAACTGATTGGTTTGTCTGTGGAATGACTTTTTTTTTTTTTTTTTTTGAATGGACTACGCTGTTGGCCGTGAGTTGGCCTTTACAGCTTCACCGGAGGAGTGTGGAATGACGTCACGCTCAGATGGTTACATTATTAAATACATATTTATAATCAGCGAGATACTACACATAATGATTACTTTTTACTAATACATTCAAAGTGTTCGTTTTTTATTTGAAACTAGCTGTGCCCGCGACTTCGCCCGCGTGGACTTTAGGGAGATTACCCGGAAATATGGGTATTATGTTTTTCCCGCGGAACCCTAATGCTTTTTCTAAAATTAAAGTAGCCTAAGTTACGCCTTGGAACGTTAGCTATCTGTCAGTGAAAGTCCCATTGAAATCGGTGCAGCCGTTTAGAAGTTTACCTCAAACAAACAGACAGACAGACAGACAATTTTTTTTAAAATTGCATTTTCGTTATAGGTATCGTGTATACTTTCATATGCAATTCGTAAAAAGGTGCTATTTTGATATTACAAACAGACACTTCAATTTCATTTATTTGTATGTATGTATGTATAGATATCTATAGGCGAGGGGTAAACCTGATGAAATTGAAATCGATGAAATCGACCTTATTACGTAATGCATAAAGTATAGTTTTAAATGCGGCCACACTTCGTACTCCTCGGTTCTTTCCGCCGCTTAGACTCCGCCCACCGGCTGACTCCGCTCACTCGCTAACTCGCCGCCTAAACTACTATGTTTTATGTTTCACATCTGCCAGGCGTCCCGCGACGGCTCAGTATTTTCGTTTTGTTTTGACATAATATGTCGAATTAGAGATAATGTCGATCTTGCAAGAATTGGGCCCAAGTCGTCGTCAAATGTCATTTTTGAAATTCTTTCAACAAATTTATTACATGTATATCAATACATTATCACGCCTGTATTCCCCGAAGGGGTAGGGGGCGAGCCTATTGCCATTATACCTACCGGGCACAATCCCCCTCAATACGAGGGAGATTTTGGGCATAGTCCACCACGGTGGCCCAGTGCGGGTTGGTGAACTTCACACGCCTCTCTATAGACGTGCAGGTTTCCTCACGATGTTTTCCTTCACCGTTATTATTACCGTAAACTTATTACAATAGGTACTTTACAAACCTGTATTAGTTGAGCTGTAGATTTATATTGGAAGGCATTTTGCGAGAGGTCCACCTCCACTGGAAATAGCGTCGAGTTTTCCTTCAAATGCTCAACTGTTTCGCTGAAATTAAAATAAAATCCTGGCTCCATTTTACAACCTATGGCCCACCAGACACAACACCCGTCTGGTCGGAGGATCCTCCCAACTTAATGGTGGATGAGGAACTTTATACCCTGTACCACATACGCCCAAAACTAAACACGTCGTCGTCGTCGTTTTGGGGCGTATGATGGTAAGGATAGGAAGTATAGGATGATAAGTTTCCTCATCCACCATTGAGTCGGGAGGATCCTCCAACCAGACGGGTGTTATGTCTGGTGGGCTACTGCCCATAGGTTGTTGTCGGGTTCTTGTATATATGTGCAATCGCTCGGATCGCTTTAATATCGCGATTCAGGATTTAGTTCGTATGTGGCGAGATAGATGTCGCTACCGGTTTGTAACTCAGAAACTATATAGGTAAAATTAATTGTAAAAAACCTTTTTAAAAACAAGCTTTTATTTAATTGCCCTTAGTTTTCGTGTTCTCCTCAGCAAGCCCTTTCATTTGATACCCATACTGTGGTAGTGCAGAAAAAATAACTATTCCACCACATAGCTAAGCATGCATGCATTTATATTAACTTGCAATGTATGTCCGGGTGGAATCTTGCACCTGAATTTTAAATCAGTTATCTTTAACCGATTGAGCTGAAATTTGGTATACACGATTATTTTGGATGACAATTCATGCTTAGCTATGTGACGTCATTCTAATTCCAATATGGTGGATCATCCAAGATGGAGGAATAGTTATTTTTTCTGCACAATCACAGTATGGGTATCAAATGAAAGGGCTTGCTCAGGAGAACACGAAAACTTAGGGCAATTAAATAAAAGCTTATTTTTAAAAAGTTTCTTTTTACCATTAATTTTGATTTAAAAACCGGGACGTCTGGCAACGCTGGTAGGCATTCACATATGAGCTATCGTATATGTACATAAAGTATTATTTCGGACTTCTGATACACCCTGTATACCTATTTATAATAACTTTAGGTGTTTACCTACTCATAATCATTTTAGCTTCTTATTCTTTACAACTCACTTATGATACACAGCCAACCCCTGTATGAACCTCCTGAGCTGGTACGCAACATCCTGTGTCTTCTTGTTCTCAAGCAGCTCCAGTTTGACGAGCACATCCGACCTCAGCCGAGCGAATCTCGCCCTTGCGTCTTGGCGACAACGGAGAATCAACCTGAAAATATAAAAATACATCATCATCATCACGCCCGTATACCCCAAACGGGTAAGCGGATATGTATTCGGTCCAAATGTAATAAGGGGCGAACCTATTGCCATTACACCGGGCACATTCTCTCTCAATACCAGGGAGATTTGGGCCATAGAGGTAGTATTCAGCAAGTGATTATCATTGAGAAAATGACATTCGCACGTGAATGAAATGAATAATAATACATCATCATCATCACGCCTGTATTCCCAGAAGGGGTAGGCAGAGGTGCACCGTAGTGCGCCCACACTTCGCCGATGTATTTTGGTCAAGCCAATTGTCATTATACCGGGCACATTCCCCCTCAATACGAGGGAGATTTGGGCCATAGTCCACCACGCTGACCCAGTGCGGGTTGGTGAACTTCACACGCCCAGACGTGCAGGTTTCCTCACGATGTTTTCCTTCACGTTCAGCAAGTGGTAATCATTGTTGAAAATGACATTCGCACATGAAAATCATCCCAGAGGTGCGGGTCTGGGATTTGAACTTGCACCCCTTACTTTCAAGGCGGGCGTTCTTGCCCGCCTTGTACGCACTTGATAAAACCAACGAGAAAAAAAGAGATGGCTAGTGTTGTCACTTGCGCTTCTATGTGATGTAACATTCATCTTTCAACCAATCCGCATGTTGGTATCAAATATACGTCCTAATTAGGATGTCTTCGAGACTTGATTCTTCACTAGTGCGCGCTCATAACATATCTGTTTACTAGAATATCATTGCCAGTACGAGTATGAATGGGTAATAAAGGTGATAAATATGGCGGATACTATACATTGAAATTAAACTATTTTACGGATTTTATCACCATGGCACCCGCCATTATATCAGATTTGATAAACCGCATATCCTCGCAAAAGAACACCGACTCCGACCAAGGATGATACGTGAGGCCATTGAAATTAAAAAACATCCTAATTTCAATAGGGAAGATGGCTGGGTGCTACCACCAACTTGGGATCCAGTAATTAATATGATTAAATCCAAAACCAAGCGTACCATTGCAAGACCTCAAGGCACTGTGAGCACTTTCTGCGTGGATCGGACCGCAAACAACAACTAAATATGAGGGTACCCAGTTATTAACTATGACATCAGGACGTCTAACACCTCAGTCCCCCCGTGACCATGGTTGCTGTAAAGCAGCCGAAACGTCGGGAAAATAAAATAGTAAATAAACGCGATAAAATCCGTAAAATAGTTTAATTTCAATAGTATACTCAGTCTTACCTATACTCATAGTTTCCGGTTTCAACCCTGTACAAAGGCTCTTGCAGTGCATTGTAGCCATACTCTTCGTCATCCATCTCCTTGACCTTCAAACAGTACGACAAATACTCGAACTTAGTGTCCGCGTACTTGCGTATCGTCAGTTTCGTATCTGGTATGGCTTTTGTTAAGTACGTGCCCATGTCTGATAGAATCTGAAGAAAAGGTCAATTAGCAGGTAGTAGATAGTTATTTCTAATAATTAGAACACTTAGTTAGGTACTCGTACGTACACGTAGCACTCATTTTTTATTAGGGTTCCGTACCCAAAGGGTCAAACGGGAACCCTATTACTGAGACTTCGCTGTCCGTCCGTCCGTCCGTCTGTCACCAGACTGTATCTCATGAACCGTGATAGTTAGAAAGTTGAAATTTTCACAGATGATGTATTTCTGTTGCCGCTATAACAACAAATACTAAAAACAGAATAAAATAAAATATTTTTGCCATTTTTATAGATAATGGTAACCGTACCATCGGACTCGCACCATCGGACATCAGTTGGACTCGCACTGGGCCGGTTTTTTAAATTTAATATTTATTATTAAGGTACAACAAACAGCTACAATTACATAATTATAAAAACAAAGTATCGTAAATACATAACACTACAAATGTAGCTAACGGCCAACCCCGTTGTACACATCTTAATTTGAAGACATATTGGGGCGGATCGAAGTTTAACTAAAAGGTTATAAAGTGTAATACAAGGCAAGTTATTACAAAATTAAATAAATATCAAGCAGTTGGTGGATTGATGCCAAGATATTCCATATCAGTACAAGCAGTATCAGTTCAATATCGCATGCGGTACTATTAAGTGCTTTGTATAATGTTGTGTCTAAACGAGGCGGGTGAAGCCGCAAAGAATTCAATATTAATAAAATTGTTGTTGTATTGTTTCATTATTCTATCTCATAGAATCAGAATTAGATTTTTTTTATTCACGTAAACCAATACAGGCATGTATGAATCGTCAGTAAAAAATAAATAATATTAATAGTATCTCTACATATTCTACGGATACTTGTACGCATACCCAGACTCTCGGACTCATATTCAGTATCATACTCGTACGCATACTGGTACTCATACTAGCGGTCATACTCCAACACACACACACACACCATACACACACTTGTTGTTATTCTTACATCCTTGAATTGTTTTAAGTGTTGTAAATTATAATTGCTACCTTAAACTCAAATATAACATTAAGTTCAACATGTCCAAATTGGTAATTTAAAATAATCAAACCTCATTGAGTCGAAGATGATGGCGGCTGGCACAGTTTATACTAGTACAGCTGCCAACGTTACTCTTATATACTTTTAAAATTGTAATGGTTTTGCTAAGCTTTAGATAAGAGCAATTTGTATTATTTTGGTTGAGACAAATTAATTATTATTATTAAATATTAAACTCATACTAATTATAGTACTGTTGCAAGAACTAATACTCATACTAATACTAGTACTAATACTCATACTAATACTAGTACTAGTACTAATACTCATACTAATACTCATACTAGTACTAGTACTAATACTCATACTAATACTAGTACTGATACTCATACTAATACTAGTAATAATACTCATACTAATACTAGTACTAATACTCATACTAATACTAGTAATAATACTCATACTAATACTAGTACTAATACTCATACTAGTACTAGTACTAATACTTATACTAGTACTCATACGCGTATGACGCATCATCATACTTGTTACACTCACCGGTTTCAAGGCCTTCAACATCTTAATACCATCCCTTTCCAGCATTCTATGGTACTGTCCGAACTTAGTGAACGCTTCCGATGCCCTCGCTTGAGGTTCTCTCACTCCAATGCCGGAGAATATATCACCCAAACACTTGTACGTTTGGAGAAGATCAAAGTATGACTTTAGCATTCTAAAAAAATTTACTAGTTTTATTATTGTCTAACTCTCTGGTTAGATTTAGCAACCATTGGCAAAATTAAATTACTTTTCTACAGGATGTTTCAGAAGTCCGAAATAATACTTGGCCGCTTGCATGAGTATCGTACCCGATACAATAAATAAAACCGAATATTACTACTACAGCTCTTTTGACGTCCCACTGCTGGGCACGGGCCTCCCCTCAATGCGAGGGGGATTCAGGCCATAGTCCACCACGCTGGCCCAGTGCGGTTTGGCAGACTTCACACATCTTTCGAGAACTAGTCAAGTCAGACGTGCAGGTTTCCTCACGATGTCTTCCTTCACCGTTTCATAGCAAGTGATAATCGTCTTTAATTTCTTGCACCCACTTAGTTTGTTTTTTTCCTCTCTCTACATTACTCAAAGGTTGGCTGGTAGAAAATGCCTGAGGCATTAAGCTTACCTTTGTACATTTTTTTGCTCATGTAGAATTGTGCAATAAATAAATAAATATATAATCTCGGATGAAAATGAGATTCGCACGTATATCCCAGAGGTGCGAGCCGGGGTTTAAACTTGCACACTTTGATTGCAAGGCGTGCGTTCGACCACTCGGCTACCACTGCTATTAAAACCGAATAATCGTATAAAAAATATCGTCATTCGATCAAGATTTTTCAATATTTTTTGGCCCCCATATTAAAAAAATGGAAAATACAAGTTCTATTGTCTGAATATTAGTAGTCCCCTCTCGTTCATGTAGTTTGCACTGTTAAATGGGTCTATAGATGTACCCTAAGGCCCCAACACGATACCTGTGGTAAATATTCAAAGGGTTGTAATTCAGAAACTATGGGAGTTAGGTATCGTCTGCCTTCCCTGGGCATCTACATATCAGCTACCGTTTATTGTACTTAAAATATTATTCCGGACTTCTGATACATCTGTATATACAGGTGTATCAGAATAATACTTTGGGTACATATATGGTAGCTCATATGTGGATGCTTAGTGAAAACAGTTTATACCTATCCACAGACCATATGTGTATTCTAAGTTATAGACCTTTGAATATTTGTCACAGATATCGTGTTCTGGCCTTTGGGTATCCATTCAGCAGTGTAAGCTACACTTATGAGGGGAGACTATCTATATTCACAAAACAGAATACGAGAATTTAGGTCTCGAGATATTACAAGTTATAGAAATTGACGACGACAAAAAAATTGAATTTCTCTCAAATTTTTATACCATTCAATTGTATACCCGATACTGATGCAAACGTTAAAGTATATTTCGGACTTCTAAAACATTCTATATTAACTTAACACAACAGTTAGTTTCATTTATAGTTAAAAATAAATTGCGCCTGCTTCGACACGCTTATTTACGCAGAGTTTTAACCCTCCCACTTATTGAGAATATAATCACCTTTTTGCGTGTTCTACAAGCCTCTTGTATGTGGATTCCGTTTCTCTCAGCTCGTTTAGCTTAGCTACGAGTGTATCGTTGCATAGTATAGCTCGGGACAAGCCGAGAGCGTCCGCCGCGCCTGCCGACATATTCTCAACCAACCTATGTTTCATCTTTTTCATAATTATGTCCAACGACTTCCCTTGCTTCGGGTCTGCGTGGAGTTTGTTGTAATTTATCGTCACTTCATCCTGTAATAAATAGTCCTTTCTTCTCTTTAGGGTTCCGTACCTCATAAGGAAAAAAATAACCGTAGTAGGATCACTTTGTTGTCCGTCTGTTTGTCTCAACGAGATATGTATATAACGGAGATGCCCGATATCGACTCCCTGCGGCATTTTTGTAACGTTTATGTAACATCGGCCATTGCAGTTGCCCTATGTAGTTGCCGTATACTACAGGTAACTACAATGACGGATGACAGATGAACGTTAAAAAATTGCCGCAGTGCCATACGCAGGGTGGAGTCGACATGGATTCTCTAGTTACTCTATGGTATGTCTAGTAATATCTTTTAATACATTTTGACAGAAGGTGATTGAAACTTATGGGCAATATAATTACGTAATCGCCCTGTTGGCAGAGCGAGAACTTCAACCACTCCGACATAACTTCTTCTTCTCAGTCGGGCACTCTTGTCAGAGTGGTCGTGGTTGTTGAGATGGTGTATCTTCCATGTCGTCGTTCTCCTTGGCGAGGGTTACCGCTCTGGCAATGCTTCTCCACTTCTGGCGGTTGGCAGCATTGCCAGAACACTGCGCTATGGTAGATTGAGTTGCCGTCTTAATTAAGTCTATCCAGCGTGTGGGAGATCGGCCGCGTGCTCTCTTTCCCGCTACCTGACCTTGAACTACAAGTCTCTCCATCGAGTTTTCGTTTCTGGAGATGTGGCCGACGTAACTATGTAAGCACAAACAAACCTTAGCTGACTGTATCATCTTAGCGACTTCAACTTTGGTCTTCCCTTTCACGGTCTGCCCGTTGACCCCGACAAGCTCGTCTCCACTCTGAAGAGTGCCTTCTTTCGAAGCTGGTGTGTTATCAAATATCTGGACAATCGAGAAGTTAGTACAGTTTGTATAAGTTAGTAAGGGGCCTTTAATGTGTCTAAATTGTGTAAGTTAGAAAGGGTATTCGAGTGTGTGAATATTGTAAAAGTTAACAAGGATGCTGAAGTCAAGTTTATCGATATTTGTATACGTTAGTAAGAAGTCGAGTTTAAAGTGTCGATATTGTATGAGTTGGTAAAGAGGTTTAGATCGAGTGCGATAGTATTGCATAAGTTAGCAAGAGGTGTAGGGTCAAGAGTGTCGACGTTCTATAAGTTAGCAAGAGGTTTAGAGTCAAGTTTGGGGACATTGTATAAGTTAGCAAGAGGTTTAGAGTCAAGTGTGTCGACGTTCTATAAGTTAGCAAGAGGTTTAGAGTCAAGTTTGGCGACATTGTATAAGTTAGCAAGAGGTTATGTGTCGACGTTTTATAAGTTAGTAAAGGGGTTAGAGTTAGTCGAAATTGTATTATAGTTATTACCTGTACAATGTATAAACATGGACATAGAGGTGCCCCACCACCTATGCTGATGCCGATAAGATTTTTCTCATCCTTATTCAAAGCCACGCTGCCTGAGGTTACAGTCATACCCCTGAAAATTATTGCTGTTTCAGAAATTCCAGTAGTCCACGCGAGTGTAAGACTTCAACGAAGTCTATGGATGAAGACTAATATGAGATAATATCCAGGAGTTATAGGTAAGTAGCAATTGTAACTTACCTATCCAATGATTAAGGACACCGGGGCGTCAAGGTCGCTCGTCAATTTTTTTGCCAATATCAAAACGCAGCCCATATCGCTAACCATAAAGATCAAATTCCTCAAATTCTACGCATCGAAAATTAATTTCTTTCAATGTAATTTCTTTGAAGAATGAACATTATCTTTGTGTCAATACAGCTCATAATATTGGCAAAAAATTGAACGCGCGTGCTTTAACGCCTCAGTGTGCGGGGGCTTTAGAGATACTTACAAGTTTTATCCCTCGACAAACCTTTTATAAGGGTATTTATCAGTATCAACGGTTGCTACAATGCTACTTTTGAATGGATTTAAATATTCCGTAGATTTGTATTCTAGCATTAACTACAACACACGATACACAAAATAAAACACACTTTTAATTAGGTATTATTTATTAATCGGATATGTGAAGAGGTTCTAATAAGCTAGCAGTACACTATAAAAAAAAAACCGGCCAAGTGCGAGTCGGACTCGCGCACGAAGGGTTCCGTACCATTATCTATAAAAACGGCAAAAAAATCACGTTTGTTGTATGGGACTCCCCTTAAATATTTATTTTATTCTGTTTTTATTTGCTGTTTTTATTTTTATAGCGGCAACAGAAATACATCATCTGTGAAAATTTCAACTCCGTAGCTATCACGGTTCATGAGATACAGCCTGGTGACAGAAGGACGGACGTGGACGGACGGACAGCGAAGTCTTAGTAATAGGGTTCCCGTTTTACCCTTTGGGTACGGAACCCTAAAACCAGCCAAGTGCGAGTGAGATAGGGTTCCCATTTTACCCTTTGGCTATGGAACCCTAATAAAAATGTGGTTTTCCGAATTTTTCACAAGTAATATCTAATAAATACTTAAGTAGGTAGCTTACGTAGCTTACGTTTACATTTTTTTTTAGCGAAAATAGTTTCTTGTAAATAAATTTAATTTATACAAAGTCAAATCTCATTTAGATAAAAGGATTGAGAACGTACCTAACTGTTTTTCGAGACGTTTTGTAAAATGTAAAATTTCAAAAAATACAAAAAAATAATAATACAATTGCCTCGTGGGCAAGAACGCCCGCCTTGAACGTAAGGGGTGCAAGTTCAAATCCCGGGCCCGCACCTCTCGAGATAATTTTCATGTGCAAATGTCATTTTCAACAATGATTACCACTTGCTGAACGGTGAAGGAAAACATCATGAGGAAACCTGCACGTGTAGGCGTGTGAAGTTCACCAACCCGCACTGGGCCAGCGTGGTGGACTATGGCCCAAATCTCCCTCGTATTGACGGGGAATGTGCCCGGTATAATGGCAATAGGTTCGCCCCCTATTACATTGGGACCAAAATACATCGGCGTAGTGTGGGCGCACTACAGTGCACCTCTGCCTACCCCTTCGGGGAATACAGGCGTGATGATGTATGATGATATTTTGGAAATTACGTGTAAAAAGTAACTAATTGTTTTGTTTATTATTTTCTTAATTTACATTATCCTAAGGTACATCCTGGACTGTTTAGATCTCGACAACTTTAGAACTACGATTAATTCTCTAGCTTTATCACTGTCATCATAAAAATGGGTGATGACTCATCACCCATTTTTATTTATATGTACATCATCATCATGCCTGTATTCCCCGAAGGGGTAGGCAGAGGTGCACTGGAGTGCGCCCACACTTCGCCGATGGATTTTGGTCCCAATGTAATAGGGGGCGAGCCTATTGCCATTATACCGGGCACATTCCCCCTCAATACGAGGGAGATTTGGGCCATAGTCCACCACGCTGGCCCAGTGCGGGTTAGTGAACTTCACACGTCTTTCTATAGACGTGCAGGTTTCCTCACGATGTTTTCCTTCACCGTTCCAAAGCAAGTGGTAATCTCGGATGAAAATTTATAATGTGTATTTATTGAATCTGCCCTCGCTATTAATTACTCGACATTGCCATAAATACCGCATATCGCAGGTGCAGGCATTCCTCATCTTATTCCATCAAAATATCATCATTTGTCGAAACAAAACGTGTATTGTATGTACGAAACAAATTGGTATTCTTTTCGACATATCTCGAACAGAAATGATGCCTTAGATGCCCCAACTGTATACTATTTAATTCTACATACGTACAATACAATTTGACTTGGCGACCAAATTGTAAGCATTATTATCGTCCCAATCGAATCTCGTACCCAACTGCGCATGTTGTACGACCAGTGTGAAGTTTGTACGGTCCACAGATAATTACTATACTAGTCCGGTCGCTCGGAAACTCAAGGTCATTGTACTTTGTCGTGCGAGTCCGCACGCCCGACGCATAGGGTGGTACAGTTGGGGAATTTGCTAAGATTTCGGGTGTTTTTTACGATGGAGGGAGATTTAAAGTTTCATCGGGGATTTTTTGAGAATCATAATTGCATTGATTTACTTTACGAGTTCAATTTGTTAGGGATATTGTTTCGTAAAGTAGCTACTTAGTAAGTTAATTTTGTTCTACAGGATGTTTCAGAAGACCGAAAAAATACTTTGACCTTTAAATCAGTATCGGGTAAACAACAGAATGGTAAAGAAATTTGATCGAAATTTGACCATGTTTTTCCAACTTTTTTTCGTTTTTAATTTCTATAACTCGTTATATCTCGAGACCTATGTAAAATTTTCAGGTTCTGTTTTTTCAATATTGGTAGCCACCCCTCATAATGTAGTTTAAACCGCTGAATAGGGTTATGGATGTACCCAAGAGGCCTATAACTCCGAAACAATGATAGTTAGGTATAAACTGTATTCACTAAGTATCTACATAATGAGCAACTGTATATGTACCCAAAGTAATATTTCGGACTTCCGATACACCCTATTATAATATTTGACGCTAAAATACTACTATCTTGCTCAAACATTACGATGTGAAGCTGTGACGCACTTTTCGGAGCTATGAAATTATTCTGAGTGACACTGAAATCGCTTCAAGATACATATGAAGGTACTAACTTCTCGCTAATAATGCTATTTTTATTACCTACTTATTTTAAATATGTTTACTTTAGTGCCGACAAAATCATTTTCTCGCATTTATTTACTGAAATGACCCTAAGTGGATTACCTAAGTCCCTATATAACAAGAGAATGAACCGGAGGAATATTAAATTTATTATAAACATCATGAGTGTATGGGTTACATAAGTCTAAGCGATAAAAAAAATAAAAAGGTCCATTTGCAGACTGGAATATCATTTGAGGTTTTAGGGAAATTTTAGACGAGCGCCTGGCAACACTATTCTACGCGCGCTGATTCGGCCAACTTCGGTCGCGCCCGATCAAATCGTACATCCCTGTCAATTGCGTCGCCGCGCTGACAGAGCGCGCACGTCACGCCAAGATGGCGGACAACCAAATAATTGTATCCGAGCGTGATATCATTGGCGAAGTTTTGGATATGTACAAAAATATGCCATGCTTATGGGATAATACGCACGAGTGGTATAAAAACAAAAGGGTACGCCAAGAAGCTTTGAACGTACTCTTGAATAAATGGAAACTATTCGACCACACCGCTACAATTGACACGATTAGAAGAAAAATTGAGAATATGCGAGCCGCCTTCTCAAGGGAATGGAAAAAGGTACTTATTTATAGCATACGACTATAATTATAATGCTGTTTTTGTCGTTGTGATAATGTGTGAGCGAGACAGCAATACTTTTGGTCATGTCATAATTTGGTTTGCCCGATTTCGTGTGCAAGGTGCCAATTCGGTTGGCATGTGGATACTAACCTTATTGTATTGCCGTCTTTTAAATGGCTGGTAAAAGAGCGAGATAGCGCTATTTAACTAAAGCTAAGTCATAAATATTGTTGTCAGGCATGGAGGTATTATAACGGAGATGGCATTTCAAGCCCGCGCTGCGGTATATCCGCCATTGTTGTTTTCTCATATAGTTGCCGTATACCTACTACAGATACTATGCGATTCAAATGAGAATAGGATCGACTTGGCGCCATATTGTGACGAACGAAAACGAATTATGACTTTAAATTATTTAATATCACATTAAGACAATTTGCTACTAATTCAACATTTTTATTTCAATTTGATGTAAGACTATTATTATTGATTTGCAAATAAGTTTTTTGCAAACCATACTTTTCAAGTGACATTTGACAGTTAGAGGTTATTGACATTCCTATTCTTATTTGGATCGCATTGTACATAAGACGAAGAGTGGAGTCGTTATGGGTAGGTAGGTACTCTAGAATCTAGATAATCTATGGTGTCAGGACAGAACAAAACGAAAAGTACGACCAATTCGACATTTTGTTTCGACATATTATGTCGAATTAGAGATGCTGTTCTATACCCGTTGACTTATGCAAAGGGTAAGCTATTAATTTGTCAAATATATGTTTTCAGATACAAATATGTCTGGAAATAGACGGCGGCCCTGACGCAGTGCACAAACCCAAGTTGTGGTATTTCGACAAACTGTTATTCTTGGTCGACGGTGAAAACACCTTGGGATTCAACAACCCGTCTCAAGTTAATGAGAGCTCAAGGGAGGAGGACAGCGAAGGAGATGTAAGTTTTATTTAAAGACATGGTCGACAGCGACCAAGGTCACCATGGTCGACAGCGACCAAGGTCACAATGGTCGACAGTGACCAATGTCACCATGGTCAACAGCGACCAAGGTAACATTGGTCGACGTCGACCAACTGTGTGGCCAGTCCTTTACCACTAAGAAAATACATACACAATATATATATAGTGGTAGCCTCGTGGGCAAGAACGCCAGCCTTGAACGTAAAGGGTGCAAGTTCAAATCCCAGGCCCGCACCTCTGAGATAATTTTCATGTATTTGACACCTCAGTATAATGGCAATAGGCTCGTCCCCTATTACATTGGGACCAAAATACATACAAGTGTGGGCGCACTCCGGTGCACACATGCCTCTACGGGGAATACAGGCGTGATGATGATGATGTATATACAGGTGGTACGGGAACCTGTCTTGCAGTAGTGTGTAAAACATTACTTTCAGTTTTTGACAGTTAACAAAATGTACAAATGTGGGAATGGAACGCGAGTGGTATGTACGAGGTATGAAAGTAAGGAACGAAACGTGAGGTGTGAGCGAGCGAGAGGGCGTGAGAGAGAGTGGGAGATACGACGATCACGTTAAATTTATTTAAATGTGTAAAAAGGTGAAATAAAAGAAGAAGTGATTAAAAATGTGTTTTTCTTTGAAGTCAGCATCCCACTATTCTCCACAAATATGTCAAAAAATTAGTTACCATTGAAACTACAATAGTGTAAGTGTCGCTAAGGCCTCAGGTGGTGGTAAAGGGCTGATGCCGTAACATAATTGAACAGACCCAATGTATTTAAGTAGGTATTACTAATCCTACAGGACACAGAGCAGCATTCGGAGGACGAGGTGACGACGACAATACAAAAAGGACTTAAACGCCGTTACACAGAGATCAAATCTGACGATGAGGGCGACGTGGAACCGGTCGAGGAAGTCTCCTTCGATCAGGACTCACTTGTACAAGAGGACTCAACGGAGAGCTTTTCTAGGACTGTTTGCTTGCAACTAAGAGAGATGTCTAAAAGGCAGAGATGTATCGCTGAGAAATTGATATCTGAAGTCGTGTGCCACGGAAAATTGGACCATCTGACTATGAGTTCTAGTTTGAATTTAAAATAACACACTTCAATGCTGTTTTTAAAGGGAACTTTTTTCGATTGACAGAAATGCCTTTATTTGACAAGTTGACTGACATATCGACGAGTAAACGGCGAAGTGACGTCAGCGCCATGTTGGGCGATATTGAGTTATATATATAGTTGGAATCAGGTAATTTTTCTCCATCTTTTGAGCTGGGTGTGGCTGCAAAGTTACCAAAAGGCGTTCGAGTCAATTATTTTAACCGCAGATACATTAAATTGTCAGTATTCGACGTAAAACGTCTTAAACCGTAACTATCTGGTAACCGGCTCTAACGTGTGAATAAAGCCTAATAAGATGATTATTGACGCTAAAAAAATGCCTCTATATCAAGGAAATAAGAGTTATGAAAAAGAAAATAAAGGTACTGTTACCTCACAGGGATAACTTGAGATACCATTACAGATATGGTCCACCAACTTTATAAAGGGTTTTGGTCTATTAACGACGGTTTGGTCTGTACCAAACCGTCGTTAATAGACCAAAACCCCTGTCGGTTTAAGCGTAGGTAGCTAGACTCACTGAACCTGTAGGCTCAGCAAAACCGCGTAGACATACTTTTTATCTCTTTCAACTGTCACATTTGTCGAGAAAATGACGTCACACCGAGCCATGTCCATTACAAGAAGCTCAAAGTGACATCATTTTCTCGGTAAATTTGACAGTTGAAAGAGTCTTATACTAATGTCTACACGGTCATGCTACGACTACAGGCCCTGTAGCATGATCGCGTAGACATTTTATCTCTTCCAACTGTCAGATTCGTCGAGAAAATTATGTCACACCGAGCCATATTCAGTACAAAAACATGTACACACGGTGCAGATGGTCGTGCGTTTGATTCCTGCCAGTTGCAGGTTTCGTGAAAGGGTTTTTTGTAATTTTTCCTGGTCTAGATGTAACTGGTATCGCCCCCAGTCTGTAACGGTACCCATAGTATGACTGTTGCTCCCTATTACATTGAGACCAAAATACATCGGTGTCGGTCCACTGCAGTGCACCTCTGCTATTACCGACGAGGAATTAAGGCGTGATGATGTATAATAAAATATTATGTAAATAAATTAAGTTTTAGTTGAAGCTACGTACAAGTACAATAAATATGTTTTAAAAATTGTTATAACTTGTTTTAATTAGATGCTATTGTTGTGTCTTCAGCGCCATCTAGTGGGGTATTGTAGTAGTTATGTTTGGGGCGAGCTTATAGAGGGCGCGACAGTTGATTTAAGTAGCAGGGGTCGAAACTGATCAGTAAAGTCAGTTTTTTGAACGGTGGTCAGTAACAGTCAGGTTTTTCTGAAAAAAGTCAGTAATGTCAGTATTTTAGACTCGGAAAAACTAATTTTCCTGTAAAATGTCTTGTGTCTTCGAAGAGTTACATATGCACGCTCTTTTTACTACGGATATTCTTTCTCCATGCCTGATATTACGCTTTATATTGAGTTTCGCGTCGCCTTATAGTCAGCGTCGCGACGCCTTATGGTGAGCATCGCGAAGCCTTATAGTGAGCGTCGCGACGCCTTATAGTCAGCGTCGCGATACCCTATATTGAGCGCCGTGACGCCTTATGATTTGCGTCGCGACGCCTTATGATTTGCTTCGCGACACCTTATAGTGACCGTAATAAATTTGTCTTAGCTATTAGTTATTCGACATTGACATAAATACCGCTAATCGTAGATGCAGACATTTCTCATCTTAGTCCATTAAAATATCATTCCGTATAAAAGAGGAAGATAAAAATAAAGTTTAGTTTTACACAATTCATAAAAAGTTAGCATGAATTAATTAGCTTAAATTCACTTCTAGCTAAGCTAAACAAACTCACATCAAATCTTGATGTTGTATCATGTATCTTTCGTATCTCAAATCGTTGAAGATGCAGTCTGGTCTTCCTGTATCTTGCATATCTTGATATTCCTCCTTAGATTGCCTGAAAAATAAACTAGACTATTTAAGTTGATACTAAACTAGATTCTGTTGTACACAAACAACAAATAAACTAGTATATTGGACAACACTAAAAGTATTGCCGTCTTGCTTATACATTACGGCTGTGAGAAGGCTGGCAATACGCTTAATTTAGTTTACCGACAGAATAGATACCATATCGAGGGGTGAAATTCTATTTGACTTTAGCGACATTTTTGGAACGTAGTTCCTTATGGCGCGTTGCGAAAGGAGCTAGACGGAAAAAAATAAGACTAAAAGTGTCGACCGACACTTTTGTAAATGTGTGTTTGAGAGTAAAAGTTGTAACGACACTTTTGTAAATGTGTGTGTGATTTCGGTTTCGATTTCGATTTCTATATGTGTGTGTGTGTGTGTGTGTACAATTTCTATGCTTTTTTTATTTCAAAAGGAACTTCGTTCCATCCAGGTGCCCCTTGACACCTCTCAAGTTTTTTAACTTTACAGGAGAGGAACGATTCATTCGACGCAGAACAATTCGCTGATTCCAAATATTTATTTCAGTCAATATAAACCAAAAGTGTCGCTTAATTTAAATAGTCTTTCACCCCTCGATATAATATATCGATGAGTAAACGGCGAAGTGGCTCAAGCGCCATGTTGGGCGACATTGAGTTATATATATCGGTGGAATCAGCTAATTAGGGTTCCGTACCCAAAGAGTAAAACGGGAACCCTATTATTAAGACTTCGCTGTTCGTCCGTCCGTCCGTCCGTCCGTCTGTCACCAGGCTGTATCTCATGAACCGTGATAGTTAGAGTTGAAATTTTCACAGATGATATATTTCTGTTGCCGCTATAACAACAAACTAAAAAACAGAATAAAAAAATGTTGAAGGGGGCTCCCATACAACAAAAGTGATTTTTTTTTTGCCGTTTTTTTTGGCGCTTGAGTTAATTCGCCTTTTAAACGTCGATATTTTTCAAAGTTTATAATTATATTGTGCTTAGCTTACTCTTCAAATATCTTGATATC
The DNA here is from genome assembly GCA_914767695.1 of Ptilodon capucinus. Taxonomy (NCBI): domain Eukaryota; kingdom Metazoa; phylum Arthropoda; class Insecta; order Lepidoptera; family Notodontidae; genus Ptilodon; species Ptilodon capucinus. The sequence goes on along the minus strand of OU611830.1, from coordinate 1,642,476 downwards.
TGGTGATCCATCTTGACTTATTTCTTGCGCACTAGAGGCCGCATTATCGAAATAAAAAAAAATTAAAAAGTATTAAAATTAATAAAAAATAAATAAACACTTGTTGTATTCTACTTACTTTTCTTCGATCGGAAGTAATGCAGTATTTAAATTATTTCCATCGGAATTGCTGCACCAACATAAAGATAATAACATAAAAATGTTTTCTAAGATCCGATAAAATAAACCTTGTTTTGTTAACTGCTTTTCTTTTTATTTCGCAATGGCTGTGTTATTTAAAAATATAACACTGGTCCTATGTTTATGTAAAAAATTTGTGGTAAAAAAACTTTTTAAATCAAGCTTTTATATAATTGCCCTTAGTTTTCATGTTCTCCATGTCATCCTCAGCAAACGCTTTAATTTGATACCTTGGATGATCCGCCATATTGGAATTAGAATGACGTCATTGTCATTAGCATGCATTGTCATCCAAAATAAACGTGTATACCACATTTCAGCTCAATCAGCTAAAGATAACTGATTCAAAATTCAGTTGCAAGATTCCACCTGGACATACATATGTATGTACATCACTTAGAAAGAACACATTATAAACTATTTAATTAAATTAAAAATAATAAAAAAAAAATTTTTACATTTTATCTTCAAACATGCTGCGGAGTAGTGACGAGTGGAGCGGATAAATCCTCGGGTCATGGAATATGTAAAACTGACTGTTTGGTTGCCACATTACACAATGTTATTAAATACAATAAAATAAAAATAAACTTCACAAAATGTTACGTAACGAAGCTCACTCCGTAAATGCACACTAGCTAAAAACAAAAAAAAAAAACAAAATTAAACAACACATTTTACTTTCAAAACTACTAGAGATGCTTGGCGTGGGAGATGGGAAATGGGGGAGACCTTTGCCCAGCTGTGGGACAATTTAGGTTAAATAAAAAAACCAATAAAGGTGATTTTATTTCAATTATGGGATGAAAAAGATGGCAATTTGGTTAGGTTAGGCTAGTATTCGCGGTGCATGCGAAAGCGATCCCGTGGCGCCCCGATATAAGTGGAAGATGGTACCCGTCGGTTTTTAGTGGGTGTACGGCCTTCTGCCGGGACTCCCACATAACCCTGTTATTTCCCCCGAGGTGGCAGGGTATCCATAAAGGATTTTCCGACGTAAAAAAAATGGTTAGGCTTGTATTCCGTAAGAAACAAATTTGCGCGTATTATTTCAACTAAAACCTTTATCTATCACTACTTTAACTGAACTGTGTTCAAAGACAAACTGGTCGCTATTGGTTAACCAACTGATAAGGTGCTGCACAACAAAGGATGAGATAGCGCAAGGATATTGCGATAACAAACCATTATTACTTTGAAAATCATTAGTACTTAATAGTTAACGTATTTTAACGAAGTCCCAACTTTTTAGACAACAATATTCTGCGCACATTGGGGCATAGACACTGGTGTGAGTAGGTATTCGCCGGTTTGAGCTCACGCCAAAAAAAAAAAAAAAAGCTCATTCGTCGCGTCGGCCATCGTCGCCTAAAAAAAAAAAAAAAAGTTTGGTATCGTTTTGGGGGTTTTCAGACATGCCCGATCGATCTGTGCAATCCCCGTTTTGATATCTCTTACGGTTCCCGAGATAGGTTTCAGGATTAGCGCTCATTAGATAACGTAATTACATCACGCTCGGCGCTAATGAGGGTTTGTCATTATTGTTAATGAGGGTCTCTTGTTCCTAACAATGCATCTGTTTGAAATGATAAATCTTGGTTATTTTATAAATCTTTATTAATCAAAAAAAGCATTTAAACATATCATGAAGTAATATATCATTGTACAGTGTATTAGTATCGAATATTCGTATAAAATCAGACATTTTATTACCATTGAATTTATAGTACAGATACAACAAACAATATTCACCGCATACGGATGTTAAATCATTTTGTAACCTATCGCTATTAAATTGCCATTGTCGGGAATTCCTCTTTAAAAATGATCTGTGGTAACCTGTTGGCGGTCGACCATAAGAATCAAAATATTGCCCAACCCCGCTGTCATCAATGTGTATTGCTATCCAATGAGATCCAGGCTTTGTATCAGGGTCTAAATTGCTTATTATGTATGTTGGAGTATGACTGTATATTGGCAATCGGTTGGCAGCATACACATTAAATTGTAAGCTTGGATGAATTTTGCACAAATGTTTCTGGATATCTATTGTGTTCATAATGGTCACTGAATCGTCCGCCGCATCGCTAACTGTTAACTATCCAACTTATCAGATGCAAGTGTATAATTTAAGGTATTGACTTGGTATTTCAAGTCTGCTGAGGTCATGGAATAAATACAAGGATATGCTGAAAATTATGGGTTTATTCAATTAAAAAGCTTAAAACTATTACAATGAATACTTAAAACAACAACATAACCATAACAATGAAAACTTAAAACTATAATAATAAAATACTAACCTAACCTAACATACACTTAACGCGATAGTCAACGAAATTGATGTTTTAGCTACTATAGTCTACTGTAACATTACGGTTTTTATCAATTTCAATAACATTATCGAACTCAGCATAAACAATACAGTTGATGGTTTGCGAAAGTGCTGATTCAAAACGAACTTCCAATCTCACGCTTCCATGTTTTATAAGATTCCAATGGCCTGATGAGCTAGCTGATAGATCGGGTGTTAAGTCAAAAGCTAATAGACAATAACCTTGTGCATATTGTTCCCTAGATATGCCATTACCTTCGTTAAGGAAATGTATACCCGTTCCAGAGAATAATGTGTGATAAGCTGAAGTGTAAATATTATTCTCGAATGATGGTTGTAAAGCTTTGGAAGGTATTTGTTGTCCATCAATATATAAAGAAAATGTATTAAAATTGTGATTTTCAAAATTAAATGGATTTTTTGTGAGTTTGCCATTAAAGGCTGCGTTATTAACAAATCCTATTATGCATCTTTTAGGTACTTGTCCTAGAAAAATGTTATCTAGTGTTTTTCCCTGAACTCCCGATGGAATTGTCAAAACTTTAACTTCAGCACGCGTAATAGGATATTTAGCTGTAGTAGAGGCTAAGACTTTTTGATGTGCAAGTAAAACTGTTGGATTGATTCGTGCTCTACGGACAATAAGCGTTGCATCAGTAATACACACTTTCAATTTTAAATCATCTGAAGAAGCCATTAAGTTGAATGTTTCTCTGGAACGAACTAATTTAACAGACATCTCAACACCATTAATTAAAAACTTTTCTTGGTTGAATATATCACCATGCAGATGCCCAATCATTTCAATTTCTTTACTTTCGGCTGTTAATTCATGTCTTTTAGTGAACCCTTCATTTTTCTCATCGGTTGAGTCCATTTTCCCAGCTGTATCTTCATACCAAAGACTGCATGTTAGATGAGATTCTTTTGATGCAGGAGCATAATTCAACAATGTTTCCATGTAAGCACGATAGGCGTATGTATTATTTGGTGGAGACACAAGTTTTTGATTCAAATAAACATCGAGCTGACTAAATAATGAATGTAACCAATTGTTTATTGGTGCTGCTGTCGTTGTAGCTATCAGTTTTGTTGAGTCTTGGTTTAGTATCTTTGCTTTAATATGAATCAAAGTATGAGACAAATCTATGTAGTCATCACCGGTTCCTGGTACTTGAAATTCGATGGGGCCATCATCGGCGAGAGATGAAATAGGTTTGTAATGTATCCTTAATCAAACAATTTAAATACACACATATTATTATCAATGAACCATTTCTTCAGTAAAATTACATTTCTTAATGCACAATGGTTTTCATGGTACAAACAATTTGATGCACTTCTGTCATTATAATACAGTTTATATAATCGTATTAAATTGGGGCAACCTTTTTCACCAACATCTATCACACTGCAGTTATTACAAACACTTTGTAGCCACTTTATTTTTTCCCTACCTTTAACTAAAATTTTTTTATTTGTTAAAATTGGTATAATCACTCGTTTAAACTCACGATAGTCAATGAAACCGGAACTCCAATAATATCCATGTCGTCTTTCTAGGAAAGAAACGTTTTTCTTTTCTGCGTCTGTCAAATTGCCATATGGGTATGGCGGTTTTATCAAGAACACTTGGGTATAATCTTCTGTAGCTAGTGCAAACTCCTTTATCACGAACACATTTTGCGAAACTTTAAATCCTTGTAAATCTACAATCATGTAGTCTGGATTCATGATTATTTTCTTAACGAACGTCCACTCAACTGGTCAATGTCAACGCAACTACCATAGTTATCTATGTTCGCCTTTGCTCACAGATAACATCACAGCGTACAAGTTCAGACATGACTTTATCTTTATGAAACGAAAGTGACGAATTCCATTAACAAAGAATTTGAGTAATCGACATCCGCCCCTTTCTGCACAAAAAACCACTTAACGTGATAGTAAATGAAACCTTTTATTCACAGATAACATAAAGTTGAGACAAGCTTTTATCGGACGAATTCCATTGTCAAAGAATTTGAATTATCAACTTCCGTCCTTTCTGTAAAGAAAAAAACACTTAACTATAACAGACGGTGACGGTGGGGGCTACTATTTGGGTATAAAAGTGAACAATAAGAACTTGGAAGCTACAGTATTCATTAGTTTGTGAACTCAGTTTCATCTAGAGTGTTGTGAAAGTGATCTAAAATCTTCAATCTTCAGAACTGCACAATGGAGGTAAGTTTACGGTTTTATTTAATCAATTCATTAGATGGTCACAGTTTTTTTATTTCATCAATTCATTAGTTGGCTCTTATACAACTTTAATGTAAATTGTTACAGAACTCATTCGATGTCGAAGAAAATACATACAAACATTATTATTACCCACTCACCCCACCGGATGATGACCTAACCATCAAAGAAACACCTAAAAAAGAAATGAAAAGAAAGACAATGACCACATCATCGGATAATTTGGATGAGCTCTTTGAAAATCCATCACCGATAAAGAAGAAAAAGCAATCGTCCACAGTTGCTAGGTCTAATGCAGAGGGGGGAATAACATATATATCAACAAATGCTGATGATAATATTAATTCAAGCCATCTAATAAAAATTGAAATTTATGATCTAAAAAAGTTGTCGAAAATTCCTCAACAACAACACTGGAAATATGCTGATGTCAAAGTAAAATACTACACAGACATAAAAAATAATAACTTTGTTGATAGTAAAAATGTTATCTATCAAATAACGAAAGAAATTTCAGAAACGGACAGTTGTAGGAAATATTCATTTACTAATAACTAAAAATAATTTGTTAATTGTAATCCATTGTTCGCTGTACTTACTAATTTACTAATAACTAAAAAGAATTTGTTAATTGTATTCCATTGTTCGCTGTAGTTACTAAGATACTAAACCATTTTTTAACTAGTTAGGCTCCATATAAATATGTAGTGTAAATTTCAAAGGAGCATCATTTCGAAACGTGGAACCATCGATGTTAGATCTACCGTCTGTTTCCTCAAACAACATGGAACAAAGTGGCGAAGTTTGCATCAGCACTTTCTTCAATTCGGCACTCAATGAAGATGTTGATATTATTATGTACGAGCTTTGTGAAGAGATAGAAAAAAGATGTGAATTGAGTAATTCATATTACGATGCGGAGCTCTATAAAATCTGTGCTGAGGTTGAAATTACCTTAAAGTAAGTTGCATGAACATTTAATTTACCATATATAAAATAAACATATATCTGTAGGATTTATTTTAAACATATTTTATTTTTTTATTACAGTCAATCAACACATCAGATTGGTGGTGGTCTCAAAAGAGCTCGGAGTATTCAAGAAGTATCAGAAACAACACCTACGAAGAGACCAAGAATTGAAGAAGGACCTTCAACTTCATCATCTAGACCCTCCGCTAGTGATAAGGTAAATTGTAGCACATGTCAGATGTTAGTTAGTAGGAGATATTTCTCAAATCATTTAAAAAGTAACATACATAAAAATAATCTTTTCAAATTACACAACTCTTTGCCAAATGTTTCCGTTGTTGAAACTGCTTTTGGACAAAGAATCATAACATATAAAATTAATAGTAAAAGGGATCCCTCATCAGAATTGGTATTTGAAACACCAGAATTATTTTTGAATTCCATAAAAAATGATATATTACTTTTGATTGAAGAATCCATTAATAAACACAAAATTTTTAAAACAAATTTTATTTTGAATGCCGATTTTGTACAACAAACTAAAAATATTACAAATTCATTTGATTTTCAAACCAGTAATTATATAATTTTTCAAGGAGACGACTTAAATATATTCTTTTCATCTTTATGTGACACTCTAACAAATAAAATTAGTGCTTTCGAGAAAAAAGATAGTGGCTGGAGTCTCAAACAAATCAAATGTATCGATATGAATGTAAACAAATTTAACCCCCTACGGGGATCTTCATATATTGATTTACCCCCTGACATTAAAGTTAAAAAAGCCGTAATTAATGTAAAAAATAAAGATAATTTATGTTTTAAATGGGCATTACTCTCAGCGTTATATCCCGTAACTAAAAACGCAGATCGTGTATCATCTTACAGCATACATTTCAATAACCTTAAATTCAACGGCGTATCTTTCCCAGTTAAATTGAGTGACATACCGAAAGTTGAAAAGTTAAACAATATCAGTATAAATGTCTTTGGTTTGGAATTAAACAAAGAAACAAAAGCACATAATGTGGTGGGCCCACTGTTTATGACGAAATCTCGTAAAAGCAAACACATAAATCTATTGTGCATACACAATGGCGCAAATAACCATTATTGTTTTATTAAAAACTTGGCACGCTTAGTCGGAAAACAAATTTCAAATCACGATCATAAAATTAATATCTGTGATGGATGTTTACTTCACTTTCCCACAGAAGAGAGGTTGACTAACCACCAACAACATGATTGCTCTCACATATCTACTGAACTTCCAAGTGATCTAAAAACATCGAAAGATTGGTTTGGACAGTCGGTATCTAACGATAAATTAAAATTTGATAAATTTCAAAGAAAGTTAAAAATACCTTTTGTTGTGTATGCTGATTTTGAAGCATTCTTAAACCCGATAAAATCATGTCCTAATGACCCGTCTAAGTCGTATACTAACAACGTTAATAAACATGAAGTTTATAGCTTTGGTTATTACATAAAATGTTCCTTTGATGATAGCTTATCAAAATATGAAACGTACAGTGGGCCGGACTGCGCACAAGTTTTTATGAAACGTTTATATGAAGATTTAAAAAATATATATTGTAAAAATAGCTTTCAAAAACTACCCAAACCACTATCAACTAAAGATGAGAATAAAATTAACAATTCAAAAAAATGTTACATTTGTGAGACCGATTTGAAAGAGGAAAACGTTCACTATTTTGATTGGTACACGGGTGATTTCAAAGGAGTTGCACATGAAGTATGTGTGACTAAATTTCAAACACCACAATACATTCCAGTATTCCTTCATAATCTCAGTCACTATGATGCACATTTCATTGTTCATGCATTAAATTTTGTGGATGGTAATGTGGAAGTAATTCCCCAAAACAAAGAAAGATACATATCCTTTTCAAAGATATTAACCATAAACAACCGGAGAGTCAATTTAAGATTTGTAGATTCTTTTAAATTCCTACCATGCAGTCTTGATCAATTAGCTAAGAATCTCAATGATGAACAATTCCACACACTTAAAAGAAATTTCCCTAGGGATGAAGACTTTATTCGTCTTAGAAAGAAGGGCATATACCCTTACGAATTTATGACATCATATGACTGTTTAAAATTAACAACTCTCCCCAGCAAAGATCAGTTTTACAGTTCACTAACCGATTCAAGTGTTTCTGTTGATGATTATCATCGTGCTCAGGATGTTTGGCAACATTTTAACTGTCGCGAAATGTCGAATTACTCTGACTTATACCTAAAAACTGATGTTTTGCTCCTGACTGATGTGTTTGAAAACTTTAAAGATATTTGTATTACAACTTATGATTTAGATCCTGCTCACTATTATACAGCACCGGGATTGAGTTGGGACGCTATGTTGAAATACACAAAAATTGAACTAGAACTATTAACAGACTTTGATAAAGTAGCTTTTATTAAGGCAGGTATAAGGGGAGGTGTATCTCAATGTAGCAATCGATATGCCAAGGCAAATAATGAATTCTTGGAAGATTTTGATGAGAAAAAACCTAGGTCATATCTTGCATATTTTGATGCTAACAATCTTTATGGTTGGGCTATGTCTCAATTTCTTCCAGAAGGTAGTTTTGAGTGGGTTAGCACGGATACAAATTTTGATGTGTCAGATACATCTGAATGTGGTTTCATTTTAGAAGTCGATTTAGAGTACCCCATGGAACTTCACGATTTACATTCGGACTTGCCACTGTGTCCAGAAAATATATTAATAGGTAATTCTAAAGAAAAAAAACTAATTCCAAATCTGAATGAAAAAATCAAATATAAAATTCATTACAGAAATCTCAAACAATGTCTTGAAATGGGTATGAAATTGGTTAAAATTCATAGGATTTTAAAGTTCCGTCAAAGTCCTTGGTTAGAAAGATATATAGATCTGAATACGAAATTAAGAACAAAGGCAACATCAGATTTTGAGAAAGATTTTTATAAATTAATGAACAACGCCGTATTCGGTAAAACAATGGAGAACATTGAAAAACGAGTTAATGTTAAATTATTAACGCACTGGGAAAATCGAGGTAAAACTTTAGGCGTGCAAGACTTAATTGCAAAGCCAGAATTTCACAGTTTATCAATTTTTTCCGAAAACTTAGTTGCAGTACAGTTACAAAAAACAAAATTGATTTATAACAAACCTATTTACTTAGGATTTTGTATATTAGATATTTCAAAAACTCTGATGTATGATTTTCATTACAACTACATGTTAAACAAATTCAACAATAAAACAAAATTATTATACACCGACACTGACAGTTTAATATATCAAATTTTTACAGCCAATTTTTATGAAGATATTAAACCAGACCTTGCTACACGATTTGATACATCTGATTATGCTTCTGATAATATATTTTGTTTTCCAAGACTAAATAAAAAAAAGATAGGTTTCTTTAAAGATGAAAATAATGGCAGAATTATGAAAGAATTTGTAGGACTTCGATCGAAAATGTATGCGTTTGAGGTGGAAAATAAATTGATAGCCAAAGCAAAAGGTGTAAATAAAAGTGTTACCAAAACAATGAACATTGAAAATTACAAGTCATGTCTCTTTGAAAAGAAAAATCTATTTTGTAGTATGTACAGATTTAAATCGATTAAACACACAATCTTTACTCAACAAATAAACAAAACCTGTTTGTCCTATAATGATACAAAGCGACATATTTTGCCAAATCAAGTTGACACATTAGCGTGGGGTCATTATAAGTTAAGTTAAGGAATACCTACACTTTCAATTGTAATAAATTTTTGTAATAGTAATACCTAGAAAATAAATAAAATTGTTGTTTTATAATTTTAAGATTTTAAATATTTTGTGATAGTAATACCTAGAAAATAAATAAAATTGTTGTTTTATAATTTTAAGATTTTAAATATTTTGTGATAGTAATACCATGTAAATTTAAATAAAATTGTTATTATATTATTTTAAGATTTTCAATATTTTGTGATAATTATTACCATGTAATATAAATAAAATTTCTGTAAAAAAAAAAAAATGTTTTCACCATATTATGTAAGATTATTTTATTAATCCAAATATAAATGTATGTGTTTCGAACAATATGTCTTATTCATTTCAATACCCTCTAAGAATCTACACGTGTATTAAAAATGTTCCAATTTATTCATCCGTTTACAGCGATAGTTGCAGGTCCAAGTGGTTGTGGCAAATCTATATTCGTTACAAAGTTTATTCAACATATTAAAGAGATATGCAACAAAGAGTTTAGTCAAATTACTTGGTGCTTCGATGAAATGCAGCCTTTATACAATTTACCAAACGTAAACTATTATCAAGGTATACCGGATCTAAGTATGTTTGATGGAAAGGAGGCAAACCTTGTAATTATCGATGATCTTATGAGAGAATCTGATGGTAGAATTGTTGATATCTTTACTAAAGGTAGCCATCATAGAAACTTAAGTGTATTCTACATTACACAAAATTTATTCCACCAAGGTAAAGGTCAAAGAGACATTTCTTTGAATTCAAACTACATTATTTATTTCAAAAACCCTCGTGATAAAACACAAATTCGATACTTAGCGCGTCAAGTATCACCAGAAAATTCAAAATTCATTGAAGATGCATACAATGACGCTACCAAAGAAGCACATGGATATTTAATGGTTGATCTTAAACAAAGCACCAATGATACATGTCGCATTAAAACGAAGATATTCCCCTCAGATGGATATTGCACAGTGTATGTCCCCACAAAAGGGTTTAAATATGCCAAGAACCAACAAATTCCCATCATTTGTAAATAATGTCTCAGAGTATCCAGACGCACAAGAATTTACTAAGTGCACTACACACTCTTAAACCGAAATATCAACGAGCTCTATTAAAAACGTGTGATGAGAAAGAAATAAACTGCATTTGTGAATGTATTTATAACGTTCTCCAGGGTAAGGTGCCGCTTAAAGATAAAGAAAAGAAAAAACTTGGTAAATTTAAAAGTATACTTCGCAAGTTGGTACGTAAAGGAACAAATAAAATAAGAAAGAGAATAATAGTTCAAAAAGGTGGTGCATTCCTACCAATTATATTGGGTTCCATTTTGAGTGTATTAGTTAATTCACTTATTTAAAATGGAACATGCCAAAAAAATGTTACTTGTTGATCCAAGTTTATTAGAGAAATTAAATCAAAACAACAATGAACACAAAATTGAAAATTCTACCTCAAGGTTAGACGTTGAAATGCAAAAGATTTTGAATAGTAATATGGACGACAGAAAAAAATGGATTTTATATCAACAAATTTTACAAAGATATCTACACTTCACCGAAGTAGATCGCCGACCTTTAGAATTACCACTAATTACTTCCAATATCGATGTTGTTGGAGACACTGCAAACAACCAAGATTCTAATATAAAAGCTGAAATCGACGATAAAGATTTAGTTGCGAGTCAGACATCAAAAGACGAAGCGAAACAAAAACAACAAGAAAGTCATATATACACACCTAGACAAATTCTAAGTTTAATACCAAAAACATACATAAAAAAGGGTGAGTTATTACTTAATACAATATCATTGAGTGAAAACAAAATTCACTGGAACGACAGCGGTACAGTCACTATAGATAACAAACAAATTCCTGGAAGTAATATCATAGATTTGGTAAACGACTTCCTTAGACCATTGAAAAAAAGTAATCCGAAAGGTTGGGAAGATTTTGCTAAAGCATTGAAAGACATTAAAATACCATTAGCTTACATTGGAAATCCTAACAGAAGTGAATACATAAATAAACTCCAATCGAATGATCATCCACAACACTCTGTGGATGAGGAAATCTATGCTACACCAACAAGTGCTGATCAAAAGTATCAAAGAAAACTAAAGAAAAAGATTGATTGGGAAAAATGGACTCCTTACTAGAAATCAATAAAATATATTATGATGCATCACATCCTGCCGGATATGGTAGTATCACCAAACTAGTAACAGCTATGAAAGGTAAAATGACTAGAGGTGACATCAAGAAATGGTTGCAAGCTCAAGAAACTTACACACTTCATAAGCCAGTGCACAGACGATTCCCTCGGAATAAATACATTTTATCTAATCTAAATGAACTTTGGCAGGCTGATTTAAGTGATATGAGAACTTATTCTAAATATAATGATGGTTATAATTACATTCTTTGTGTTATTGATGTATTTACTAAATATGCTTATGCTATGTCCATGAAAAATAAAAATTCTGAAACTATTAAAAAATGTTTTGAACACATATTTAATGAAGCCGGTACCACTCCAACACATATACAATCGGATAAAGGAACTGAATTTGTTTCAAAAGATGTACAAAAGTATTTTAGGAGTAAAAATATAAACTATTATACAACAAATAATCCTGATATTAAAGCAAGCATTGTGGAAAGATTTCAAAGAACACTCAAGATGAAAATGTGGCGTTATTTTACTCATAAAAATACATATAGGTATATAGATATTTTACAAGACTTGTTATATGCATATAATCATGGTTACCATTCCAGTATTAAAATGAGTCCTTGTGATGTAAATTCAAACAATATAATGACTGTTTGGAATAATTTATATGAAAAGGGTAGTACAAAACAAGCTTCCGATATTACACCACCACCAAAATTTCATGTTGGTGATCATGTAAGAATTACAAAATTTAAACATATATTTCAAAAAGGTTATGAATCCAATTGGAGTGACGAAATTTTTATGGTATCTTCAATAATAGATAGGTCACCCTGGATAGTATATACACTGAAAGATTTACTAAATGAAGCGATAGTAGGTACTTTTTATGAAAGAGAATTGCAAAAAATAGATTATAGCCCCACTTCCAAGTATAAAATAGATAAAATAATTAGCACTCGCTACTCTGGCAACAGAAAGCAACTGTTAGTGAAGTGGAAAGGTTATCCAGATAAATTTAACTCTTGGATTTTGGCTTCTAGTTTAGAAACGTTACAATGAAAGAAAGTTTTTATTTAACCTTACTTAGTAATAGTTCTATGGAATACTTTCCAGAAAACTCAACAACTCTTTTTTCAACAAAATTACCTAAACCAATCATATTGGAAGGATCGTGGTCGGTTGGTGTGGTTGAATTCCAGTATCCATGTACGATGTTTACTGTTCAAGAACATGAAAACGTTGTTTACATTAGGAAATGGATGAAAATACCCGATAATACCGGCACTCCTGGCAACTCCCTAGCATACTACAAATCTCATATACCAGCCACAAACTATGATAATATTGAACAAATTATGGTGGTACTAAACAGTTTGAAGGAGAAAGTGAAGTTTCGCTATGATGAGATATCAAAGTTTGTATTTGTTACTGTAAATGATGAGTCAATAAAATCAATAATGTTATCGCCGAATTTGTCTCTTCAACTAGGATTTGAACCTAATAAAAACATTGTTTCTAAGAGGCTTGGAAAGTGTCCAGCGAATTTACATTTAGGGTTGCCATCTCAGTTATTTGTTTATTGTGATATAATCGAGCCTCAGATCGTTGGAGATGTAATGACGCCTCTTCTCAGAATAATACCTTTAGACCCTTCAAAATATATTTACGGTGCTAATAAAATGCATGTTTTCTCACCACCTCACTACTTGTCTGTCATGCGTAGAGAGTTTGATACCATTGAAATAGATATAAGATCAAGCACAGGACATAAAATACCATTCCAGTTCGGAACTGTGGCTATTAAACTACATTTTAAAAAATTATAATGCACCTACAACGTAATAATACAAGTTGTCCCTACGAACATTACTATTCACATCAAGCTGGATCAGGTATTGGAGTAATTTATAGAGGAGCACCATATCAACGCGGTCATGGAATCGGTAGCTTTCTAGGAGGCTTATTCAGATCAGTTTTACCATTGCTCTCTAGTGGAGCTCGAGCGATCGGTAAAGAGGTTTTAAATGCAGGTGTGGGACTTTTATCGGATATGGTTAGTGCACGTCCTATGGAAGATTCTATTAAAACTCGATTGAAAGAGGCTGGATCAAACTTATAAAGAAAAGCCGATGAGAAAATTGATCGAATTAATATGTCTGGATCAGGATATATAACTAAGAAAAAACGTCTGGCTTCATTCATTCCACCGCTACGTGCTAAAGTGAAAGGTGCTAACAAAAAAACAAAGTTGACACATAATAATATCAAAGATATATTTTCTTAAATAATAATAAAATGTCTTTTTTACACAATCATTCTTGTGAGTGCATTAAGTCTGAGCTAGATTTATTTGCTTTACCATCTACACAAACAAGTATAGAAAATGGAATGTGGATACATTACAAACCTATTTCATCTCTCGCCGATGATGGCCCCATCGAATTTCAAGTACCAGGAACCGGTGATGACTACATAGATTTGTCTCATACTTTGATTCATATTAAAGCAAAGATACTAAACCAAGACTCAACAAAACTGATAGCTACAACGACAGCAGCACCAATAAACAATTGGTTACATTCATTATTTAGTCAGCTCGATGTTTATTTGAATCAAAAACTTGTGTCTCCACCAAATAATACATACGCCTATCGTGCTTACATGGAAACATTGTTGAATTATGCTCCTGCATCAAAAGAATCTCATCTAACATGCAGTCTTTGGTATGAAGATACAGCTGGGAAAATGGACTCAACCGATGAGAAAAATGAAGGGTTCACTAAAAGACATGAATTAACAGCCGAAAGTAAAGAAATTGAAATGATTGGGCATCTGCATGGTGATATATTCAACCAAGAAAAGTTTTTAATTAATGGTGTTGAGATGTCTGTTAAATTAGTTCGTTCCAGAGAAACATTCAACTTAATGGCTTCTTCAGATGATTTAAAATTGAAAGTGTGTATTACTGATGCAACGCTTATTGTCCGTAGAGCACGAATCAATCCAACAGTTTTACTTGCACATCAAAAAGTCTTAGCCTCTACTACAGCTAAATATCCTATTACGCGTGCTGAAGTTAAAGTTTTGACAATTCCATCGGGAGTTCAGGGAAAAACACTAGATAACATTTTTCTAGGACAAGTACCTAAAAGATGCATAATAGGATTTGTTAATAACGCAGCCTTTAATGGCAAACTCACAAAAAATCCATTTAATTTTGAAAATCACAATTTTAATACATTTTCTTTATATATTGATGGACAACAAATACCTTCCAAAGCTTTACAACCATCATTCGAGAATAATATTTACACTTCAGCTTATCACACATTATTCTCTGGAACGGGTATACATTTCCTTAACGAAGGTAATGGCATATCTAGGGAACAATATGCACAAGGTTATTGTCTATTAGCTTTTGACTTAACACCCGATCTATCAGCTAGCTCATCAGGCCATTGGAATCTTATAAAACATGGAAGCGTGAGATTGGAAGTTCGTTTTGAATCAGCACTTTCGCAAACCATCAACTGTATTGTTTATGCTGAGTTCGATAATGTTATTGAAATTGATAAAAACCGTAATGTTACAGTAGACTATAGTAGCTAAAACATCAATTTCGTTGACTATCGCGTTAAGTGTATGTTAGGTTAGGTTAGTATTTTATTATTATAGTTTTAAGTTTTCATTGTTATGGTTATGTTGTTGTTTTAAGTATTCATTGTAATAGTTTTAAGCTTTTTAATTGAATAAACCCATAATTTTCAGCATATCCTTGTATTTATTCCATGACCTCAGCAGACTTGAAATACCAAGTCAATACCTTAAATTATACACTTGCATCTGATAAGTTGGATAGTTAACAGTTAGCGATGCGGCGGACGATTCAGTGACCATTATGAACACAATAGATATCCAGAAACATTTGTGCAAAATTCATCCAAGCTTACAATTTAATGTGTATGCTGCCAACCGATTGCCAATATACAGTCATACTCCAACATACATAATAAGCAATTTAGACCCTGATACAAAGCCTGGATCTCATTGGATAGCAATACACATTGATGACAGCGGGGTTGGGCAATATTTTGATTCTTATGGTCGACCGCCAACAGGTTACCACAGATCATTTTTAAAGAGGAATTCCCGACAATGGCAATTTAATAGCGATAGGTTACAAAATGATTTAACATCCGTATGCGGTGAATATTGTTTGTTGTATCTGTACTATAAATTCAATGGTAATAAAATGTCTGATTTTATACGAATATTCGATACTAATACACTGTACAATGATATATTACTTCATGATATGTTTAAATGCTTTTTTTGATTAATAAAGATTTATAAAATAACCAAGATTTATCATTTCAAACAGATGCATTGTTAGGAACAAGAGACCCTCATTAACAACAATGACAAACCCTCATTAGCGCCGAGCGTGATGTAATTACGTTATCTAATGAGCGCTAATCCTGAAACCTATCTCGGGAACCGTAAGAGATATCAAAACGGGGATTGCACAGATCGATCGGGCATGTCTGAAAACCCCCAAAACGATACCAAACTTTTTTTTTTTTTTTAGGCGACGATGGCCGACGCGACGAATGAGCTTTTTTTTTTGGCGTGAGCTCAAACCGGCGAATACCTACTACTGGTGTGTCAAATTTTTGGCCAAACGAACAAACTGTATTTACTCATAGGAAAACTTTATTCTTCAGCTAAACGTCACTGACAGCGCGAGCTAATTTCGACGCGTTAGGACGTGGCTGTAACCACAGAAACCAATGATATTCTATTGACAGAAACTCAATCTTTATGCATATTGACACAGAGTTCGTTTTGGCATTAGCAAGTATTTTGAAGCGCGAAGTATTTAACCTTTGATAAAATAACGTATGTGAGAACCTTCTCCATTTTAAAAGTAATATCGATTGTTTTTTTTTAAGTTTTATTTGCTACTTTTTTATTCTGATTCAAAATATGCCTAACTCGAAACATACCGAAAATGTATGACCAATTTGACGTTTTAGTTCGACATATTATGTCGAATTAGAGATGATGTCGATTTTACGAGAATTGGGGTCCTGATAACACCAAATGTTGGGGCGAAAGACTGACAACCTACCACCATCATTACTTAGAGATTTATTTTTGCAGTATAAAATCTTCAAAGAAATCAAAGTCATGTTAAAACAATACTGTTATATGTAGGTTCTTAGTGGTGGTAAGGCATCTGGGATTCGCGGGCTTCGTAAACATCAATAGTCAATGAGAATAACAGCAAATATCTACATCTGACAAATTTTTCTTTGCCATTTAATTTCACGTAAGAATACAATAAAAAAAAGGCAAGTAAGTAGGTAGCTTATATTACTCACATTTTATCCTCCTCAAAAAAGAAATCGTCGTCGTACTCCTGCATCATTTTGCTATTTAATATTAAAGGAATCTTGATGTTTTTACGTGTCTACCAAACGTCAAAATGTTGTTGGAATTATTGATTTTTCGCGGGCTAACAACCACAGACTCACAACAGCTATACAACGTGAATTCCGTGTCGGTAAAGCAGGTCGAAAAGGGATGGGACAGTATCGGAACCGGTACTCTAGTATTTTCTTTATGAGTATTTCTGTAAATATCTGATGTGATCGATGTACTTTATTACAGGATTGACACTTCCAGTTCTCAGCAGTTATTGCGGTATATTAACATAAATAATATAATCAGTACAATATTTTATATCCTACACAACGCGGCCCTTCAAAATAGATTTAAAATGATGTAATTTTTTTTTTTTTCGAAATGAAGTGATGATATTTAAAGATACCCATTACATGTTAATCACTACGCCTGTATTCCCCAAAGGGGTAGGCAGAGGTGCATTGCAGTGCACCCACTCTTCGCCGATGTATGGTCCCCATGTAATAGGGGGCGAGCCTATTGTCATTGCAAATGGTCTTACTTACCTCTTATTATATAGTTAACTACCTGACTGGGCGAACTTCGTACCGCCTTTGAATTAGTGACATACGATAGCAGCGCCACCTTTCGGGTCCAATTGTGAATCTAAACCATCCAGGAACCCATCGAAATATACACACAATATTTCATTCAAATCGGTCCAGCCGTTTAGGAGGAGTTCACGTACAGTAGAATTTTTTATATAAAGATTAAGTATAATGATTGTATTACGCAAGCTATCCTTAATGACGACGACACGTAACCGTATTCACCGACCCGCTCAACGTCATTATGGCCCCCGTACACTGGGTCGTCAAAAGTCGCGCGTTATAATTTTTGCCAGTACTAAAAAATTAACGGAATTGACTCATAGAAAAATTCTTCTTTTTTTACGAAATGAGTAAAATTATGATATTTGAATGGAATAAGATGAGGAATGCCTGCACCTGCGATATGCGGTATTTATGGCAATGTCGAGTAATTATAGTACGGACAAATTCAATAAATACACATTATAAATAAAAATGGATGATGACAGTGATAAAGATGGCGGATGGATAGAAAAAGTGAATTCCTCAGCGAATTGACATTGACAGCGCAAGGGAATATTGACTAGAGATGAAATGGATAGTGGTTTGGCCGGATACCAGATATCGGATATTCGGTAAGCTACCAGACAAGAGCGCTGGATATCCGGCTACCGGATATTCTCATCATCTCGAATCGATCGCAATTACGATTCATATGGTTGTCAGTTAATTTGCATCAGTACCCACAGTTGTCAAGGTTTGCTAGAATTTATGTTTCAGCACCTGGCAGTAGCGTTTACAGCAAAAGCCTATTTTCAGAAGCTGGTCAAAATCAAAAAAAAAATTATTCGTGTAGGCCAAAAAGCACTTACAAATAGTCAGATTCTACCACCGGTTCGGAATGCTGCTTCCACTGAGAAGAGCCGGTAAGAAACTCAATGGTCTGGTATACGAAGTCAAGCTGAGTCACCTCTTATCAACAAATGCGGAAAATTTGGTATTTATTACCACAATATGCCAATTGTTAATTTTGAGTACTAAACTAATTAATAAAACAAATATTTTTGACATGCGATTATAAAAATAAACGGTATGATTTGCCTTATGTAGAATAGTGTTTTTTTTTTTAATTTTGCTATCCGGTATTCGGCCGGATACTGAATGACTATCCGGTATCCGGCCGGATAGTGAAAACAAGGCCGGATAGGCCGGATACCGGATAGTTACCGGATATCCGTCTCATCTCTAATTTTGACGCGCGGGGGCGTGGCTACTACCTGAGAAAAGAAATGTTTATGTGTATTATCATCATAGAGGTAGTGTTGACGCCGCAGTGTGTTCAAGCTTTATGCTCTGTTGAGCAACAACTGGCAATCCGAACTGCTTTATATGTAAAAGTTGCATTTTAAAACTTGCTCGGTCGGTTTCGCCAGTGTTTGCTTGTGCGTCACGCGCTGTGGTCATTTTAAAAAGTTAGACAATGAAAAAAGTTATTGTGAGTATTTTTGTTTGTGTCAATTAATTTTGACATTTGTTTTGGCGGGAGTGGTTATGGTTGAAGTGATTAATTTTAAAAAGTGTGATCTAAATATTTATGTTTTGAATTTGCGGAAGCAGGAGCCTTACCAGCACCTCTTAAAGTATTGTTTTTTCAATAGTAACTGTAAATTTTTGACAGATTTTGTATTGAGTTCACTGTCGAAAACTGAAATTAATATTTAAAACATTGCTACAAGACAGATCGTGGTAAGAGGGCAGTAAGCAGTAGTAGTCTAGTTGTTAGAACGCACGGCTTCTCTGCTACGGGTGCAGGTTTAAATTCTGAATAACCTCGGAGTTCGGATTTCTGTCCAATGTCGTTTACAATACTTCTCTTGCTAAACGGTGAAGCTAAACATCTCCAGCAAATAGTGTGTCTATTAAAAAAGGGGATAAGTTCGCCAACCCGTATCGCGACGGAGGAAGGACTATGGTATATAATCTAAATCTTTGCATTGAGGCCGAGGGCGGCCGATTTAATAACAATAATATGCAATAGAAGATGTAAATGTAAGAAAAAAAGATGAAGATGTAAAAAAAAAAATTTTCGTCGGTTAAAAATAACCTTAAAATTGAGAACATTGTGTTAGGACTTGACAAATTTTAATTATATTCGCGAAATCTAGGTAAGTAGTAGGTACGCTTAAGCCCCTGAAAGGATCAGGCGTCATATGCGCGCTTCAAAATCTTTGCAAATACAAAAACGAACTCTGAGTAGAACATACGTATTGAAGTAATAATATAATAAGTATTGAATAATAAGTATTGAATTTCTGTATTACAAGCCAAGTTATTAAGAGTCTAAATTCGCTCCTACTATCAATCAAATACCGTTAAAAAGTGAGCTACGGATACATTCTGTTTTAGTATTGGTAAAAATGTTGACGCGCGAATCTACACGCCGCCCTAGTGTAATGTGGCTTTAATCTGACATTTTGTTTCAGTTATTTCTATGTCTATGCCTGCTTTACCGACAGGCAACAACTCAAGGACCAATAGCAGGTTTTATCCGGACTAACTTCATTGGTTACCCGGTTATCCACCAGAAAACATCCTGGATTTTCGATCCAGATGTCGCTATAAAGAGAAGACGGCAGTTCATCGAACTAAACGGGGATAAAGGGGAAAAACTGATCGAAAGATTGGGTTTGGGTATCGATGGGAATGATCAGGAAAGATTGGATGAACAGAGGAAACGCGACGAGGGTCATTTGGGTGGTTTAAACGCTTATCTACCGTGATTAGTATTACATATTTTCAAAATAGTTTGAATAAGTAAATGCTAATGCTAAAAAGTTGTATATAAAAATAAAATAATATTAAAACCAACCTACTTATTTACAAAAAGCTTTAATACCTATTTAAGGCAGACCGCTGTCGCTCCACAGTGTTGCCAGAAGGCTGGCAGCATTGCCACGTTGTATGGCAGTGCTGCTTTGCCGAACATTAAAAACGATATTTAAAGTTTAATTAGTTAAGAATATATTAATATTAAGGTCAAAAGTATATAAGTTAATAATTTAGACAAATAAGTAACTCTAGGCACGTAGGGAAGCATTGTATATAACGTAAACTAAGTTCAACAATAAAGGCTTTTTATTTTCTTTATTTATTTATTATGGCAGTGCTGGAGTCTTACCAACACCTATAGCATTAAGCCCCGGCCGGGTACACTGAGCTTCAAATTGTCCGCCAATACTATAACGAACTGATTTGACTTATAGAAAAAGCTTAGCTTTCAACTAAATGTCATTGTCAACACTAGCGAATTTTGACGTGTGCATGACTTTTATCCATAGAGAAACTGGAGAACCCATATAGAATTCACCCTGCGTATGGCTCTGCGGATTTTTTTTACGTTTATCTGTCATCCGCCATTGTAGTTACCTGTAGTATACTACGGCAACTACATAGGGCAACTGTACTGCCCGATGTCAGATAAATGTCAGAAAAAAATGTCGCAGGGTGGAGTCGATATATATATCAATGCTTTGACCATAGAAATTGTATATATATGCTTATTCGATACAGAGTTTGTGTTGGTATAAGCAGATTCCCCAGTGTGCTTAACGTAATCATATATGTTGCAATAAAAATAATCGATTTCACAATTTTTTCCAAGATGGAAAGTCTTCGTGTTAGGTCAAATGTCACATTAATTCTATGCGATATGTACTTGCATAACTGTTGCCACTATGATTGTTATACACCTTGACCCCATTCTACTCTATATATCTAGACACACAAATAAATAAAATGTGGTGACTGCGGTGTCTTGTAGTGCTCCTAAACAACCAAACTTGAATGATGCGTGCGTGCCTTCGTCATGTACAGTATATGAAATCATGGGCTCACTGTAACTGTAAATAACTGTAAATTATTGACAGATATCGTACAGAGGTAATAGTCAAAAACTAAGGATAAAAACATTGCTGCAAGGGAGCATTTCGTTAAGATAGAATGTTGAATTGTAAATTGCAAGTAACCCCTAGAAGACCCTATGATAGGATGCTTACCTATGAGATACGTGTTGCATTAAGTATTAAGGAAACTAAACAAATCAATAATATTATTAAGAACTATGAAATAATTTCTGTCTTCACATAATCGTTTATACATGAAGACTTAAAATAGTATAAATTAGGAAACTGAATTACATTGTGTTAAAAATAGATAAACTGCGTTTGTCTATGGACATTCAGTGTTGTGTCAAGCGCTACTGTCAAGCGACGAACTCTCTTGAACGGCAATGGCGTAGTATTGTAGCGGTTTGGTTTTTAAATGTATTTACAATAAATGTGATTCTGCAAATAGAAACGTGTTTAGCGTGTTCAGGTTATGGGCCCAGATCCACTAAACATTCAGAATGCAAGTGGAGTATAGAATTAATCAAAATTAATAAATATGGCATCAAGGCCGGAAAAGAATTTGACAGTTGGCTGTTCAGAATTAAACTCGCACTTGAAGAAAGCAATCTATTAGAAACCCTAGAAAGTATGTACCCTAAAGAATATACCGCTGAATAGAATAATAAGAATGTAAGGGCAAAAGCAATTTTAGTCCAATGTATTGACGATAGTCATTTGGAAATGATCAAAGAATGCAAAACGTCATTAGAAATTCAAAAATAGGAAAAAGTTTTTTGGAAGAATTGGAATCGCGTCGCAATTGTCTCTAAGAAAAATACTATTAACCGTCAAACATGTTGAAGAAAATTCTCAAGAAATCTGAATAGAAAAGAATAGAATAGAAAAGCATACAAAAGAAGTAAATAATACTGAAACAGAAAATGAGATGTTTTAATGCTATAAATGAAATGGAAGAAGGCCAAGAAATCTCAATGTAATTATGGAAGGCTATGCTAAGAATAATTGGTATGTAATTGAATTTAATGTCAAGGAAGTATAAGTACAGAATTAATAGAAAGAAAGAAAGCAAAGAAAGCTTATTGTGTACCAGAAAATAACAGAAAATGTCACGCATCTATAGAAAACAATAAAAGAATTAAAGAAGAGAAATCTGTGATGTTTCAGAATCAGAAATATTGTGTGATAAAGAATAATTAAATAAAGAAAAAAAGGAATGTTAGAATTTTGATAAAGAATTTTATATTGTATTATGAAAGGAATTCAAATAGAAACTACAAAATGGT
Organism: Ptilodon capucinus; assembly: GCA_914767695.1. Lineage (NCBI taxonomy): Eukaryota > Metazoa > Arthropoda > Insecta > Lepidoptera > Notodontidae > Ptilodon > Ptilodon capucinus. Next base: position 1,619,589 of record OU611830.1, on the reverse strand, counting down.
AAACCGGAAAGATTATATAGAACACTTATAGAAAAAGCTAGAAAATGAAAAAGAAATGGTAAAGAAATGTGGGGTGAAGTTGTCTATAGGCTACCTACAATAAATAAACAGATACCTGCAGAAATATGGTTTGGTGGATTACCAAATTATGGAAAGTTGAAAATATTTGGGTCAGAAACTTATACATACATAAATAAAGAACATAGAATAAGTAAGATGTCAGAAAAATCAAGAAAGCTATACATGATTGGTTATTGTAACAACGGTTATAGATTGTGGGATGCTAATGAAAGAAAAGTGATTTTGGCTAGAGATGTTATTGTAAATGAAGAAAAGAATGATAAAAAGATTATCTACGTTGACTCGGAGATTAAAAAACCTACAGATAACAAACAGGTAGAGTTGCAAGATTAGAATAACGAGATAGAAGAACAGAATAATGTACAAAAAAAAATAGAAATGACAGAAAAACGAATTAGAAAGAAACAAGTACTTACAAGATTATGAATGTGATGATTTTCATGAATGTGAGTATTCCGCCTTAAATGTAGAAAATATGATACATGATGTACCAAGAACAAAGAAAGAGGCGTTAGAATCAGATGAAAAAGAAGAGTGGTTAAAAGCCACTGTAGAAGAGATTAAATCTCAGGAAGAAGAATTCAAAAAGAAGAGTGATTAAAAGCCACTGTAGAAGAGATTAAATCTCAGGAAGAAGAATTCAAAAAGAAGAGTGGTTAAAAGCCATTGAAGAAGAGATTAAATCTCAGGAAAAAGACGAATTCAAAAATAAGAGTGGTTAAAAGCCATTGAAGAAGAGATTAAATCTCAATAGGAAGAAGAATTCAAAAAGAAGAGTGGTTAAAAGTCATGGAAGAAGAGATTAAATCTCAGGAAGAAGAAGAATTCATGAAGAAGAGTGGTTAAAAGCCATGGAAGAAGAGATTAAATCTCAGGAAGAAGAAGAATTCATGAAGAAGAGTGGTTAAAAGCCATGGAAGAAGAGATTAAATCTCAGGAAGAAGAAGAATTCAAAAAGAAGAGTGGTTAAAAGCCATGGAAAGCATTATATTTGGATGATGGCTGAGAAACGGAAAGATAAGAAAACCATACACAGCTGTTGGGTTTTTAGGAAGAAAGGTGAAAATGCATACAAGGCTAGATTGGTAGCAAAGGGTTTTGAATCATCAGAGTGGAATGAAACTTATGCTCCGGTAACTGGTACTGGTGATTGCTTACAAAGAAAATATGCATGTTGAACAAATGGATGTAAAAACAGCGTTTTTGCATGGATTTTTACATGAAGAAATTTATATGTACTTACCTGAGGATATGAAAAATGATAAGTAAGTTATTACTGATTTTCAGAAGAAACTTAAACAAAGATTTGATATGTTGGATTGTAAAGGTATAGCTACTCCCGTAGAGAAAAGTTTAAAACTTATAAAATAAACTAATGTTGAATTGTTTACTAAGCAACCTTATAGAGAACTCATAGGTTGTTTAATGTATCTAAGTGATGGGAACTAGACCTGATTTAAGTTTTGCTGTAAATTTGTTCTGTCGATTTCAGGATTGTGCTAATGATATGCATTGGAATTACTTAAAGAGAGTATTGAGGTATTTAAAACAAACGCAGACGTTAGGATTATGTTATACTAATACTTCTCTAGAATAGCACGATATAGTAGGTTATACTAATTCTGATTGGGCTGCTGATTGTATTGATATAAAAAGTGTCACAGGTTTTTTTGTTTAACTTTGTATGGAAATGTAGTCTTATGGGCTTCTAGAAAACAAAAAACTGTATCGCTTTCAACAGCTGAAGCAGAATATGTTGCTTTAAGTTCACTTGTGGCAGAAGCTGTGGTTTAAATAATTGTTAAATGACTTAAAGATACATTGTAAAATTTGTGTTCAATTTTGGAAGATAATTTTGAGTTGTATACATATAGCAAAGAATAGAGAATGTAAAAGAATGCTAACGAAGTTTTTGAATATATTTTGTGTTCAGATAGAAATTACTTTGGTATAAGAACTTGTTACTTTATGTATATTTATATTGTAAAGAATGTTCCATAAGAAAAATGCAGTATTATGGGGGAGTGTTAAAAATAGATAAACTGCGTTTGTCTATGGACATTCAGTGTTGTGTCAAGCGCTACTGTCAAGCGACGAACTCTCTTGAACGGCAATGGCGTAGTATTGTAGCGGTTTGGTTTTTAAATGTATTTACAATAAATGTGATTCTGCAACTAGAAACGTGTTTAGCGTGTTCACATTGTACAATAACTAAGACACGCATTCAGCATTTTTTTTATTAAAAAAAACATTTTAAAGCGTCATCTAGCGATTATCAATAACATCAATAACATTACATAATTTGAATGTTTATACGCTACGCTAGCGCCATTTAAAATATTTATATTTCCGAAAGATGGCGTTAGTAGGCACATTCTGTGCAATTTTTACAAATATCGGGCTTATTGACCTTTGGCATGTAATATTCTTCAGGATTGAACGCCAGTTGATATAAATGTCTAACGATTATGTTTTGTTAATTATAATTTATTTGATTGTTTACGGATCTAGACTAAAGTGCTTATTACACTTCACTGAATTTAGTCGTCCTAATTCAGATTTTAGAAACAAATTAGAAGATTCTAATCACACTGTCCTGAATTGAGTCACTGAATCAGTTACCAGTTAAAGCGTGACGAAGTCGGACATGTCGAATACGAGGATGGGTCTGTGGCAAAATTGGTTTTCATGTTATCAATTTTCTTTTTCAACGTTTTTATCGTAGCCGTTTCGTCTATATTTTGATATAAGCTGAGTAGCACTTTAAAACCCACGTTTCTTAAATTTTTATCCCAAAGATAGGGCATAACATCTTCTTCTTCTTTTTTACGAAATGATGATATTTAATGGAATAAAATGAGGAATGGCTCCACCTGCGTATAGCGGGTATTTCGGCCAGTATCAATTAATTACTAGCAAGGGCAAATTTAATTAATATTATACACATCTGAAATATTGAGTATGATTTCTCTTTCTTTTGACAATTCGCTGCGCACCGCATTTTAATTTTTTTTAAATCGGATAGTTCGGAAACACCAATCGTGCACAAATCATACGTCTTCCACGCAAGACGGGCGACTTAAAGCGGTGACTAAATGCGATTACACGTTCCTAAATGCGTTTCTAACTAGGCTTCTAAATGATTCAGTTAGTCAGAAACCATCCTTGCTTCTATGATGCTAGCTTGCAGAATGCAATTACACTTGACTTAATTCAGTAATGATCAGTCGTTACTGAATTAAGTCAAGTGTAATTGCATTCTGCATAATTCAGATTAAAACGACTAAATTCAGTGAAGTGTAATAAGCACTTAAAGGTTTGGGGTTCGGCTCATGGTCATTTAATCATTAATAGCGAAGGCCAATGGTGTTAGTACGCATGTCAAGACAAGACTTCTGTCACGGATTGGCTCGGTCGCCCTCTGTCTTACTTCATACGAGAGAAAGAAATATAATCCACATATACTGTGACATAAGTCTAGTCTTGGCAAGCTTATGCTATAACGACAGCTAGTAACTAACAAAATACATAATAAATTGAGATCTCATTTACACCCGAGATTACTTGCTATGAAACGGTGAAGGAAAACATCGTGAGGAAACTTGCACGTCTGAGGGAACTTGACTAGTTCTCGATAGATGTGTGAAGTCTGCCAACCCGCACCGGGCCAGGGTGGTGGACTATGGCCTGAATCCTCCTCGCATTGAGGGGAGGCCCGTGCCCAGCAGTGGGACATTAAAAAGGGCTGTAGTTATTATATACATAATTAAACAAAGTTTTTTAATATCATTTCGTTTATTTATATCGTAAAGTATTACAATATTGATCGATGCTTCATAACATTGGAAACTTACGTACTACAGATAATAAAATATATCCTAGGAATCATAAAAAGGAGGGCCTAGCTAACTAAAAAAAGATTGAGGACCATTTTATTTCCGCTACGAAATAATCGACCAATAGCGTCGACTTCTTTAGAAGCGTTCCTATTGGTCGATATTTGTCCTTACAATTTTGCTGTCAACATCAAAATATAGATGGCCATACTGTGCAAAAATTATCAGCTGTGCTTGAATTATCAGTGAAATTGACGGCAATAATTTTTATAATATCTTAAAATAGCAACAATCTGTGGAATATACTGATAAGTTTCTGTGGAGTGTAGAAGTCGATAGTGCGCCATTATGGACTTTTGGTTGTTATGCCAGATTCGGAATCAGTGATTTTTCCGATACTGGTTTATTCCCGGGGGCGTCGATACTTTGTCGACACCTGCGCCATTGTGGAAGGTTTTTGAACAATTATTTAATGCATTTCAACGGATCTTTTTCAATACACAGATGACTCTCCTTTACTTCTACACTCCATAAAGTTTCTTATATTTGAATGTGACTATCAATTATTTGGACTTCCTGAATAAAAAATGTTTTTTTTTTAATATTAGGAATAAAAAAACATTGATAAATCTATCGAAATAACGAAATTTAATTCGAAATTCCGAGAGGTTTGTCGGTGAAGAATATGGTCTTAACTTATTGTGTTAAATGAAAATGTATTTTTAACTGCAATTTATATAAACAAAAATTATTCTGTTATAAAATTTAGGGCCAATGTCTTAATCTCCTTACAAAATTACGAATACTCTCAATTTAAAACACTTCAGCCAAATTATTTGATTGAAAGCCGATCTGACTGAAAAATCGGCTTAGCAAGTAATTTTTAGCTCAAGAAGTGCAATATGAAAAAAAAATAGCGTCTAATATTGAAGTTTGTGAGTGATCCAATAGTAAAATGCATCTGTCACTGTCAACTTGACGTTTGGGAATGTTAATGTCAGTTTGATTGACAGACTAATACGTTTCGTTTCTCTCTAATGGCCGTGCATCCATATGTAACACACTTGTCTGTATCGAACTCCGCAATAAATCAGCTAATTATTATAGAATCCCAGTGTTTTTACTCCGCAACCCAACATCTAATTTCGAATTACAGTGACAACACATACAATTAATATGAATTCTAATTCATATGGCTCCAATAACATGTCACTTGATTAAACGCAAAAACAAAACTACATAACCTATGACTGTAAAATACAAAAAAAAAGTTTAAATGCGTACACCGAGAATTGCATAGTACTAAAATTAAAAAGAAAAACCTTACACTTTGTGACTATTTCTCTTATTACTAAACAATTAAACTATTATTACATACTATGGTGTCGATTCTGTTGGAACCAAATTAGGTGCAACACCGTTTAGTCCTGTCAAAATATAGTTCAGTTGTATTTTGTCTAGTTTTTGTTTAAAAAACTGTATGTAACAAGAAGAAAGCTTAAGGAACTGCAACCTGACTACGAAAACAAGCTAAAATCAACTCCTCCTATTGTTAAAGTCGGTTAAAATGTAGCCTATATTATCCGGGCCATAATAACAAATCGATTGACACCTTATTTATCAAAATCGGATGATTAGTTTACGCGCTACGGAGGAACATACGTATATAGACTGCTAAAATTATAAACCTTCCTTTTGGCTTCGCCGTAGTCAGGTAAAAAAAATGGAACTAAATATTTGACAGCACTCAAAATATTGTTGTCTCGCTCATACATCACGGGCGTGAGAAGGACGGCAATAGGGTTATTTTAGTTTGATGCCAACAGAATAAACAGCAATGTTTTTATTTTTGAACGAAGCATTTTAAGGCACCTTGCGTTTTTGGTTTGCATCAACAGAATAAGATTACTTTATAATTGTTTTAATAAGATGTTAGATACCGTTTATTTATAATGGACCAATTAATAATGTATGATTTAATTAAATATCCGGCAATTATATTAATTAATATCCGGTTTATTTCGTGCGTTTTATGATTAATTTAATTACATATGAACGGAGTTATAATTTATAATCACAAAATCATACTTACGCTTCATGTAAACTAATCTTTGTTATTGTGTTTTTTTTTTTTTTTTTTAACGAAATGAGCGAAATGATGATATTTAATGGAATAAGATGAGGAATGGCATCACCTGCGACTAGCGCGAGTATTTCGCCAATGTCAAGTAAATATTAGCAAGGACAAATTCAATAAATACACATTATAAATAAAAATGGATAATGACAGTGATAAAGATGGCGGATGACTTCTATTGTGTTTTAAATAACGAAAAAAAAAGTACAGCCCCACTGAGTTTTATTTTAGAATTTCGTTTAGATATTTTATTAAGCCATACATTCAATTATTGGGTCTTCTGGTCGTATCATCGGCAATTGGTATCTAAAATTCAAAATAAATTCGGTTTAAATAATATTAAAACAATCACTAAACGATTACAATTTAACGTTGTAAGTTGATAACTTTATACCTAGATGGCGTTAGTCATTGAAAGTTCAAGGTTCCGTCACTAGATGGAGTTATTGGTCTTCTCGACCGAAACTTCGGTGAAGATGCAAGACCCCATACTTATTATCTAAAATTACGAACACCAAATGTATTACACCTTAATATGGCATTAAAATCATAAATTATTATCCATTAAGAGATCAAAAATAAGTTCTTTTTTTTCATCGTTATAAAAAAAAAATATTGTAATATTTTTCATTAGTAAGCAGTAACATCCGTATTTTGTTTTTTTTTCTTTCTTTTTTCGAAATGTTAACACTTACAATAAAGTTTTTACTTTCACTTCGGCTGTTCAGAATAAGTATTCGCGTTTGCAGGAGGAAGTTAGACTTCAAATTGAAGTCTCGAGTCTTGTCACAAGCATTCTACTTAGTAACTGTATTCGGGACTAGGCATATTCGTTTTTCGAAACTGATAGTCGCAATTTTTTTTCCCAATTTGCAACTACCAAAACAAACTAAGTATATTGACTCGTAGAAAAAAAACAGTAGCTGTAGCGGGACGCCTGGCAGATGTGAAACATTATGTTATTTAGAGTAGAGAGGGAGAAGCGACGTAGCGGCGAGTGAGCGGAGTCAGCCGGTGGGCGGGGTCTAAGCGGTGGAAAGAACCGAGGAGCCACGGAGCTGCTCGAAGTTTTCGCATCACGGCATCGCGGCATCAACAGTTGCTCCACTCGCCAAGCGCGTCTAGATGTTTCACATTAAAAGTTCATTCTTCAACTTAATGAAACTGACAGCGCGAGCGAAATTTGACGCTTCTATCACAGAAATTCACACTTTATGCATATTGAAACAAAGTTTGGTATTGGAAAATATTTAGACGCGTGAGCGTGGACGCTTCAGTGCGTCGGAGCCTTTCCAGTGCTTTCAATGCTACGTTTGACAGTTCCTGTACAAAACAACACGAATACTCCCGAATGGCAGCCGAAGTTAGCCGATTAATGGAATGATTAATAATGGTGTTTTATTGTTGTATCGTGATTTTTGTCGCTATTTCGTCGTGATGCTGTGTGGTCTCATGCGATTGTCTCACGGGACACTGCGGACCTGAAAATGAGAGAAAAACAATTAGCAAATAAAACTGACTTCACTTATCTAGGTGCACTTAAAAAGCTAGAAATAACCTTATTCCATTAAATTTTATCATTTCGTCAAAGTAGATTTTTTTTCAAAAAACAAAATGTTACTTTTATGAAGTAATTTTATAAGCTGTTTTCACCATTAGCGCAATCCTACTAATATTATAAACTAGCTGTGCCCGCGACTTTCGCCCTCGCGGACTTTAGGGAGATTACCCGGAACTATGGGTATTATGTTTTTCCCGCGGAACCCTAATGCTTTTTCTAAAATTAAAGTAGCCTAAGTTACGCCTTGGAACGTCAGCTATCTGTCAGTGAAAGCCTCATTGAAATCGGTTCAGCCGCTTAGAAGTTTACCTCAAACAAACAGACAGACAGACAAAAAAAATTAAAATTGCGTTTTCGATATAGGTATCGTATATAATTTCATACGCATTTGGTATAAAAGTGTTATTTTGATATTACAAACAGACACTCCAATTTTATTTCTTTGTATGTATGTATGTATGTATAGATGTATAGATGTGAATGGATGGATGTTTGTTACTCGTTTACACAAAAACGGCTGAATGGATTTTGATGAAACTTAACAGTATTATTCTTCATACATATAGGTTATACTTTATAGCGATATTAAATCATCCAAGTCTGCGCGGACGATGTGGCGGGTAGAAGCTAGTATTGTATATAGTTACTTGATGTATTAATCTTGCTTTAAGATTCATTTAAAACAATCAAATAAGCTTAACTTTAAATAAATAGCTTACGTTCTTTATTTGCGACTGTACCGACCTAAAATTATTTTTGTAAGATGGCATTTAATATATTTCCTTCGCCATATTTAGAAAAAAAAGAAACCATTTCAAACTACTATAGATCTATTACAGTTAGCGGCGTCTTTTGTGTTTGAAATAAAAAGAATTCCACCGCACCCGTGATTTATGGTTGTACACCCAAACAAACAAGAGCCGCTTCTGCATAAAACATTTGACTTTTATGCAAGTACTAGGCAAGCATAAAAATAGAGGAGGTAGCGACTCAAACATTCTGCCAATACTAAAACGAACTGTATTAACTCACAGACAAAGTTCATTCTCTAATAAAATGTCTTTGACAGCGACACGTGAACGCATGGCTTTTTCCACAGAAATTATAACTTTAGACATAAGTCAAAGTTAAATTATTTATTTCGTATAGCTGGCCCGGTGCTGGTTGGCAGCATTCACACATTTATCGAGAACTAGTCAAGTTCCCTCAGACGTGCAGGTTACCTCACGATTCATAGCAAGTGATAATCTCGGATGAAAATGAGATTCGCAAATAAAACCCAGAGGTGCGAGCTGGGGTTTGAACCTGCACACTTTGATTACAAGGCTTGCGTTTGATCACTCGGCTATCTACTACTCTACTAAACCACCAAGATACTCAAGCAGTCTAATATTAGGTATTTCTAATCTATCGTGTGATTTTTAAATCTGTATTCAGTTTAACCTGATGGTATCTAGTTGTTCAGGGGTCAGGGAAGCGCGCATCTCTTAAGCCGATCGTGACGTAAGCACATTCGAAGTCCACAAAGATCTATCCTAAGATTATAATCCGTTGAACTCGCCGGCTAGTGGGTATTAGGACCCACATACTGGGGCGACAAAAGCTACGCGCCAAAATGTTTCCGAAACGAACTCTGTGTTGATCCAACTAATATTTATAAATGTGGAGTAAGGATGGATGGATGGATGTTTGTTACTCTTTCACGCAAAAACGACCTGATTGATTTTGATAAAACTTTACAGTATTAACTTTTATAAGTGAGAATAACATATAGGCTATAATTTATAACAATATTGAATAATCAATGACGGCGCGGACGAAGTCACAGAATGAAGCTTGTCTATATTAAAAAAGAAAACAAAATTGTCTCTAAAAAATTAATTGCCACAGACAGTCAATATCTGATTCTGTCAGATATTTAATGTCTGTGGCAATTAGACGTTTGATATCTGTCAGATATTAATGTCTGTGGCAAAAGCCACGCTATCACGCGAGTGAATTCGCTTGCGCTGTCAATGAAATTTGCTAGAAGAATGAGCTTTTTCAACGAATTAATAAAGTTCTCACTACGCATATCAATCATAGAGTAAAATGAGAAGCCCTAACGTCTCCGCCATGCGGCAAATTTTTTGACGTTTATCGGACATCCGCCATTGTAGTTGCCAGATCAAGTAAGTCAAACAATATAAACAAGCTGCGTATTAATTAAAGTTTTAGAGTAATAAAATAAATAGTAAAAAAACTTTTTAAAAACAAGCTTTTATTTAATTGCCCTCAGTTTCCGTGTTCTCCTCAGCAAGCCCTTTCATTTGATACCCATACTGTGGTAGTGCAGAAAAAATAGCTATTCCGCCATCTTGGATGATCCGCCATATTGGAATTGGAATGACGTCACGTAGCTAGGCGTGCATTGTCATCCAAAATAAGCGTGTATACCATATTTCAGCTCGATCGGTTAAGGATAACTGATTTAAAATTCAATTGCAAGATTCCACCCAGACATACATACATTGCAAGTTAATATAAAGCTTGTAGAAATGGTATTAAACACGCAGCTTGTTTATATTGTTAGACGCCTTAGGTACTTTTTTTTTTTTTTTTTTAACGAAATGAGCGAAATGATGATATTTAATGGAATAAGATGAGGAATGGCATCACCTGCGACTAGCGCGAGTATTTCGCCAATGTCAAGTAATTAATAGCAAGGACAAATTCAATAAATACACATTATAAATAAAAATGGATAATGACAGTGATAAAGATGGCGGATGACTCTCTTAGGTACTTACTTGATCCGGCAACTACAATGACAGATTTCAGATAAACGTCAAAAAAAATTGTTGGCCATACGTAGGGCGGAGCCGATATAGCTTCTCTGTTTACTCTATGATACCAATCCACAATGCGCCAGTAATCAAAAATAAAAATAACACTTTCCTAATAAATATTTACTGACCAATTCCTTTTTATATGTTTATAAATAATGCAAGAACCGGACATCGAACCACCCGCCTGTATAAAACTATTTTCTATTGAAAACTAGGTATCAGCTTTTTAGTTCTTGTAGGGTTTTTTATTTGCGTTTATTGAACCCTAGAATGCTTGAGGGTTATACAATATAAAGTTTAGCACTCATTGGAGGTTTTTCATTTTCTAAGTCCATTTAATCGACTTCAAAGAAGCAGGAGGTTCTAAATTCGACCATATGATTTTACCCGACTACGGTGAAGCCAAAAGGGTTATGATTTAAGCAGTCTATGTAAGTTTGTATTTACGTATGTCCCTCCGTAGCGCCTAAACTATTCATCCGATTTTGATGAATAAGGTGTCAATCGATTTGTTATTATGACCCAAGTAACATAAGAGTCGATTTCACCTTGTAGCTGTCGGGTTACAACTTTTTAAACTTTTTTTCTTGTTTAAATATTCTACTACTGGGTGCGCGCCTCTATTACTTGAAGCAACTAGTCAAATTATTATACCTTCTTCTTTTTTTAAAAAAGTTATAAAATTTATACGAATACAATGAGGAATCAACCCTCGCGCATAAAATTATTTGCCAATACGAAAACGAACCCTGTCTACATATCCATAAAGCTTAAATTTCTGTCGTGACATCCACGCCACGTCGCGTCAAAGTCCGCTCGCGCTGTCAGTGTCATTGTAGAATGAACTTTTCTTTTTTTGTCAATACAGTTCATTTTGCTATTGCAAAGTAATAGTATGCCCCCGCCTAAATTGTTTTTTTAATTATTTTAGTAAATATCTATGAAACTTAGTCATGTGCACTATGCCTTAAGATGTCAATACATTATTCAAGTCTCATTTTATTTATAGCCTGTACCGGATAGACGAGAACTAAGCACAAAAACCAGAAATCGTACCTTTTTCTAGAACAAACCTAAGGATATTAATCTATGTTTGTCTCGATGTATGGTCGGTAAAGACGTGCAGGTTTCCTTACGATGCTTCCCTTCACTGTTCAGCCAGTAATCACGATTGAAAGTTTCGTACATGAAAATATCAGGGCCCGGGATTTGGATTTGCGTCCCCTTACGTTCTATCAGCTGGGCTACCACTGTTATCACGTTCTATTTATAGGTCATAACACCCATAATTTATTTCAAGGTTTTCCGAACCAGTAATGGCGTGTGTCATTTAATATAGCTGTTTCGCTAATAGCCGTCTAATGTCCCAGCGGTAATAGACGGGAGTGGCGACTCGCCCCTTATTCGCACGAACACCGCGCCCAATTTTTTTTCTACTTTATTAGTGCAATGTTGATGAGTTGTACCCTAAATACACTGGGGCGAGTGAAAATGTACCCTGTATCTACAGGTGTATCAGTAATAATACATTGGGTACATACGGTAACTCATATGTTGATGTTTAGTGCAGGTCGTTTATACCTAACTATTATAGTTTCTGAGTTGTAGACCTTTGAATATTTGCCACAGGTATCGTGTTCTGGCCTTTGGGTACATCCATAACCCTATTCAGCAGTGGAAACTACACTTATGAGGGGCGACTACCACAATTCACAAAACAGAATAGGCAATAGCAGTGGTAGAAGAGTGGTCGAACGCACGCCTTGCAAATCAAAGTGTGCAGGTTCAAACCCCGGCTCGCACCTCTGGGTTTATGTGCGAATCTCATTTTCATCCGAGATTACCACTTGCTTTGAAACGGTGAAGGAAAACATCGTGAGGAAACCTGCACGTCTATAGAAAGGCGTGTGAAGTTCACCAACCCGCACTGGGCCAGCGTGGTGGACTATAGCCCAAAAATCTCCCTCGTATTGAGGGAGAATGTGCCCGGTATAATGGCAATAAGCTCGCCCCCTATTAAATTGGGACCAAAAATGCATCGGCGAAGTGTGGGCGCACTGCAGTGCACCTCTGCCTACCCCTTCGGGGAATACAGGCGTGATGATGTATTTATATAGAATAAGCAAATTTGACATACGACTTGAGATAGTTGCAATTTAGTATGTAGGTATACCCGACCCAATTCCAATAATCCGGCACCCTCTGGTTTATAATAGTGCCGGATTAGTGAGATTATACTGTACTTTCATTTTCTGACAGTTACTGTCGATTTTTGACAGATTTTGTCAAAAATCGACAGTTAATTCACACGGTTACTATTGAAACAATACTACTGTAGGAGGTGGAGGTAAAACCCCAGGTCAACAGCATCTGGTCGGAACAAAAACTTCATCTAGATACGAAGTAATAGGTTTTCAACACGCATTCAGCGTTTTATTATTAACTAGCTGTGCCCGCGACTTCGCCCGCGTGGACTTTAGGGAGATTACCCGGAAATATGGGTATTATGTTTTTCCCGCGGTACCCTAATGCTTTTTCTAAAATTAAAGTAGCCTAAGTTACGCCTTGGAACGTCAGCTATCTGTCAGTGAAAGTCCCATTGAAATCGGTTCAGCCGTTTAGAAGTTTACCTCAAACAAACAGACAGACAGACAAACAAAAAAAATTAAAATTGCGTTTTCGTTATAGGTATCGTATATACTTTCATACGCATTTGGTAAAAAAGTGTTATTTTGATATTACAAACAGACACTCCAATTTTATTTATTTGTATATATGTATATATATAGATATGTACAGTTTTTGTTGCCAAGCATACTTACTGACACATCGTATGATGTGCACAAAACTAGTTTTGACTCGCTAGTATCTCAACCTAATTGGTTTGGTCACAGACATACAATCCACTCGCTCACGGCCTGTAGGCTTAGAATGACCGCGTATACATTAGTTTTATCTTTTTCAACTGTCAGATTTGTCGAGAAAATGTCGTCAGTTCGAGCTTTTTGTACTGGTCATGTTTTTTTTTGCAAACAGCATATGAAACTTGATATATAAAAAATAAAACTAACAAACGTTTCCCTACTATCCATTGCGCGGATCTGGCAAACAGAGCCATTAATGCGCAGTGTGGTGTAGGCTGCCGTGTGTGGCTTATTGACAAATAAGTTGACAGCTGGCCTCTCTGCTTCAGGTCTTATTTCTATCAATGACTCTGTTCGTCACCTCCGCGCAATAGCTTAGCAGGGTATCACGTCTATTCTTGTCCATGACAAGTTTACTGAGACTGGGTAAGACCAAGGCTGCGCCTAAGGTCATTTCCACTACTGGACATGGTCCAGCGTTACGTAATTTTTTCGACAAATCTGACAGTTGAAAGAGATAGGTAAAATAATAGGTTATGTCCAAGCGTAAGCCTATTGTTCCGAGCGTAGGCCGCTCGGTTTAATCATCCAGTAGTATAGCACGTATGCCAAGACCATGCTCATGTCACGGAATATCTTGGTTTTGTCTCTTTCTCTCGTATGAAATAAGATAGAGTTGGCTAGCGAACCCGTGACAGAGGTCTCGTCTTGACATGCGTGCCAACACCACAGGTGGTTGCGGTACGACTTCTGTCAGTGGCAACTTTCGGAAATTACCTTTCCTTAATTTGCCCTAGTCTGGATGTAATTGGGATCGCCCTCAGTCCATTGTATGATACCCATAGTACAAAGCTTTGCTTCATTTGAGATCATATCATGAGTATTGTTGTCTGGCGATAATTATTGCAAATTATGCAAATCTATTAAACCTATCAGCTTTTAATTGTTTCAATAATTGTATGGCATTTTTGAAGTAATTTGCATTCTCATATAAAATTTTATTAGTGCAAAATGTCATCGGCCAATTTTGGTGATTTGATTGGATATTTGGATTGAGTTTATTGTAAGGTTGGGGTGCCTGTGCAAGCCTCATTCACACGGTAAAGCCCCTGTCAAAATGTATGTCAATACCAAAGCGAATTTTGTGTCAAAAACAGGATATATCAGAAGTCCGAATTAATACTTTGGGTACATATACGATAGCTTATATGTGGATGCTTAGTGAAAACAGTTTATACCCAACTATCATAGTTTATGAGCTAAAGACTTTTGAATATCTGTCACAGGTATCGTGTTCTGGCCTTTGGGAACATCCATAAATCTATTCAGCAGTCTAATCTACACGTATTAGGGGCGGTAACCAATATTCACAAAACTGAACATGCAAATTTTACATAGAACTCGAGATACTATGAGTCATAGAAAAAAAAAGTGACGAATTTCCATCAAATATTTATACCATTCAGTTGTATACCCGATACTGATGCAAACGTCAAAGTATAATTTCGGACTTCTGAAACACCCAACACAAAAAAATTGATTTCTGTGGTAAAAGCCACGCCCCCACGCGTCAAAATTCGCCCGCGTTATCAGTGTCATTTTGTTGGAGTATGTGTCTTTTCTATACGTCAATACAGTTCGTTTTGATATTGGAAAAAAAGTTGACGCGCGAATATTGACGCCCCAGTATGTTTGGGGCTTTAAGCAGTAGTTGTAGCTTGTGCGCCAAGACTAGACGTATGTCATGGAATATCTTGATGTTATCTCTTTTTAACAGACTTCAAAAAGGAGGAGGTTCTCAGTTCGACCCGTATTTTTTTTTTATGTATGTTACCGCATAACTCTGTCGATTGATTTCAAAATTTTTTTTGCAGTTTGCTAGGGAATACTTCAAGGTTGGTCCCATTTTCAAAATATTGTCGGAAATCTACCCCCTTAGGGGTGAAATGGGGGATTGAAGGTCACATAATTTCAAAAATATTTTCTGATCGACTTGAAACTTGGGTTTCGTATGAAATTAGACAGAGAGCGAGCGAACAACTCCATGAAAAAGGTCTTGACTTGACATTCGTGCTAACCCCACTGGTTGTGTCATAATTCAAGACCCCCATAAACTGACAGCTCGTGTGCTTGCTTCCATACATAATGTTCTGCTGCACATCCGTATGCTTCCTTCACTAGGTGGTTGCCGTTCCGATTCCCATCATTGACAAATATCGGAAACCTTTTCACAATTAGCCCTTGTCTGGGTGGAACTGGGAATACCCCCAGTCCATTATACGGTACCTATCATACATGCTTTGCCTTAGTTTGGGATCATACGATGAGTATATGTTGTCTGGCGATTGTTACAATACCCATGCTATATGAGCTTTCGCGGAAAAGGGAAGATGTTCCTGCCAGGCGGGTGGTATGCCTGGCGGGGTGCGCTACGCCCCCGGTGATGTTGTCGGGGAATTTGTATATATAGTTCAGATCGTCGAACACACCAGTACCGGGAGCTAGGATATTCATAGTACTTTGTATGGCGGATAATTTCTTGAAGGCGTAGAATTGCGATGTGTCTATAGTCGCGCCATCTAGTAGCGACTGGTGGTAGTTGTGTTTCGTGGCGAGATATATGGTGCGCCACAGAGCTATAGTTTAAAAAATCTTTAACAGTGGGACCGAATCTCAAAATCTGCTAATTGCGTGCAATTCTCTGTATTAATTGTTATAGTTTTAATTAAACAAATTAAATATGTTGATTGAATATGCAATAACTAAGATTGATATCTAAACTTTATAAATAACAATATGTTGAGTCTAGCACGCTTCCTATTTTTGACACAATGGTAAGTGTAACTTGATTTCATTAAAAATCTATACAAATAACTAAATCGCCAGACAATGCATACTCCGATGAGTATGCGTTGTCTGGCGATTCAGTTACTCAGAGTTTTGCTTAATTTGAGATTATACGATTATCATACCATACAATCGACTGGGGGCGTTCCCGGATACACTCAGAGACTTAATTCGTCTTGCGTCGAAATAGAACGTCAAATTTTCGACATAAGCCTAAACAGGGTGTTTCAAAAGTCCGAATTAATACTTTGACTTTTGCATCAATACTGATGAAAAAAATGTTAGAAAATCCGACCATGATTTTATTACAATTTTACATTGACAATTTTATTATGTTGTATACAACATAATGGTAAAAAAAAATTAACGAAATTCGACCATGATTTTCCAACTTTTTTTTCGTTGTCCATTTCTATAACTCGTAATATCCCGAGTCCTATTTAAAATTTGCATGTTGTGTTTTGTGAATATTGGTAGTCGCCCCTTATAAGTGTAGTTTACGCTGCTGAATAGGGTTATGGATGTACCCAAAGAACACGATACCGGTGACAAATATTCAAAGGTCCATCACTCAGAAACTATGATAGTTAGGTATATACTATTTTTAACATCCACATATGAGCTACCGTATATGTACCTAAAGTATAACTTTGGACTTTTGATACACCCTGTATAGAGATGATATTGATCTCGCGACATATTCCCCGCAGGGCTAACTGTGAAAAGGGCATTTTCGAAATTAGCCACAGGCGGGAATCGAACACGCAACCAACTGGTTCAGTGAGCCAAGTGGCCTTCTCTCTAACCACTAGACCAAGACGTCGTCAATTGAAGTTAAAATGGGGGACATGAAACAAAAAAAAAACTTGAGAAGTGTCAATGGACACCCGGATGGAACGAAGTTCCTTTTGAATAAAAAAAAGCAAAAAAAAAAAACATATACACAAACACACTCACACATCGAAATCGGAATCGGAATTTGACTTTGACTTTCGCAGTCGCAGTCGCAACCGCAGTCGCAGTCAAAATCGAATTTTAATGTATACAAAAATCACACACACACATATGTAAAAGTGTCGTACAATAAAAATCACACACACATATATAAAAGTGTCGGTAGACACTTTTAGTCTTATTTTTTTCCGTCTAGCCCCCTTTCGCAACGCGCCATAAGGAACTACGTTCCAAAAACATAAGAATCGAATTGAGGAACTCCTTTTTGAAGTCGGTTAAAAATGCAACTGAATTCGTTCGCCCGCGTGAGTGCCGGTCGCAATAACGCGTCAACAAAGTCGGCAACATTTACGATGGGTTTGCAAACGTTTTGCAATTCCGCTCATCCAAGCCAAAATCGTGATATGCCAGAACCAGTAGGTTTTCAATATAATGTGGAAATGGAAATATTTGATCCGTGCTGCAATAATAACGATAAGTTTTAAGCAGTAGTATCCAGGGCCCCAAAGCCCCCTAACATTTGTGGAGTGGGTATGACTTAATTTTCCAAGGCATTAAAAAAACTTATTTTGTCAATGGTATCTAGAATATGACTAGTCCAATAGCTACATGGTGACAACGTCTAGTGATACTTGTCATATTTAAGCTACGATTGATAAAATAAGTTATTTTGATGCCTTAAATAATAAGTCACACGTCTATGATAGTGTTAGGGGATTTAAGGCCCGGATTGGTCTAATATCCGTCTTACAACCAAGGGGTACAGGTTCCTGTTCCGGGCTCAGATGTCGAGATTAACAGATTTCATTTGGAAAGTCATCAATAATATCACATGTAGCACGGTGAAGGTAAACATCGTGAGAAAACCTGCTCATCTGTAGAAAGACGTGTGAAGTTCACCTATCCCCTTACTGATGCTGACTAAAAACGACTTTATAAAGGACTTACCATAGATTAAAGATAAAGAGTGGGCACCCTCTTCGTAGCTCCCAAAGACAATTTATTACCAATCTTCTTGTAGCCTTCATTTTTAACTCTACATTTTGGTTTATCCGGTTCTGGACACCCCTTCAACTCCCAAACAAGATTCGTCAGGGATTTCGGTCTACTTAACCTTCTAGACCTCTTCTCAGGTAACTTAGGGCCATTGCCCGAGTCTCCTGAAGTTCTGCCTCCAGAATGACTTGAATCCAACGTCCCATCGAGTTCCATAGCTTGATGAATGTTTGACAGACTCTTGTATCTTATATTGAAGATAGGAGAGTCCCCTTTTATAAGTCTTATCGGACTAGCTATCGGACTAGGAGACTCTTTGATCGGGGACGTGCTTTTCTGTCGAAATACCATTTTGCTTTTGTTATTGTTGATGTTGTTTTTGATGTACAGCTTCGGAAGGTTTGGCAATGGTGCGACCGAGCATTTTTCTTTGTAAACGGTCACTGGAGGCTCCTTTGCTGGTATCGTGGACTTCCGCGTCCTCTTCTCAGCCTTTTGGATGTTCAATGGTTTCTTAGTGGGTATAGTCTCTATTGGTGGTGGTTCCGGTTTGATTTCAGTGATTAAAGGCATATGGATCGGAGTGGCTGCGGGTGAGACTGGAGCAGACTCGTGTCTCGGTGCTGGCTCATTAGAGTAAGACGCTTTAATATTCTTAGGTAGCGGAGCAAAACCTCTGACGTAGTCGTAAATCTGATCTATCTCATCGTACTCGTCCGGGATGCTGTTTTCATCTCTATGACTGCTGTAAATATGGTTATGGCGGGACATTTGCTTATGTTGATTCGCTGCGTCCGAACTAACGCTTCTTCGCAAGAAATAACCGGTTTTGACTAACGGCGGCGCGTGTAATGGACCGTTCAATAATCGTTTGGGATCTCCCAACTTGCCGTCTAGGACGTGTATTCGATCTACTACATCGATAAGTAAACGATTGCACTTTTCGACTAGCCTCGAGAATTCCATAAAGTTTTTGATTTGGTCATCATTTTTGCATCGTTGCATTTTAAGTGGTGCGGCCAAGGGTAGGGCTACTAACGCATTACCTTCTTTTGGTAGCGGAAGAGCGAACACGTGGTCCTCCTCGAACATCGACAACAGTCTTAATTCAGGCACGAAATGGCTCGTGCTTTTTAGTCCTCTCGGTGTCGTCCCATGAACTAATCTCACAGTTATCGGCAAACGTTTAGTCAGTAATGTTTTAGCTGTATGCACACCACTGATGTTCTCTTCTTTAGCTACAGCGGAAAACTTGCCTCTCTGGTCTAAACTCAGCAGTATCACATCGCCTTTAGTGTCGGTACATTTCAAATACTTATTCTTTCCTAAAAAGGTTTCCCCTCGTGGCATAATCACTTCCCCGGCCGGTAAATTCCTTGCTCCATCAGCTGTTATGTTACCATCCAAGTCTGTTTTAGCGTATATCACTCTTACCGGTTCTCTAACAAGACATCCATCATCCAGTTTTCTTCTCGCCAGCTCTGAAACGGACTCGATACATCTCACCGCTCTTCCCTCTTCACTGAGCAGTTCAAAATACCCTTTATAAGTATCAGGTATTGCAATCCTTGGTCCTACACTGACCATACGTCTTCCTTCTTTAAGTTTAATAGCCTGTGCTATTATCTTCTTTCTCTTTCCAACTGATACTAATAGAGCCGTGCTTTGAAGGCCAGGGCTTGGTAGCGTGGGTACACCGAGACCTCCATATTGCCCTTTTATGATCTTGGCGACGCTTGGCAAACGATTCTTGACGACGAATTCACGCAAGTAGCTACCCTCGTCGGACCAGCGGGACGCTGCTACGACAACTTGGCCGTCTGTGGCTGCCATTGCGGCTTTAGTCACATCTGAAAAAAAATTAAAGACAAATAAAAAAAGTGCATAAGTAGTAAATATTATAATGTACTTAAAATTAAACAAAAACGGGCCAAGTGCAAGTCGGATACCCGTACCAAGGGTTCTGTACAAACTTGTAAGTACGTAAATAGTTCGTATATCACAAGAATTGAGAATTTTTAATAAGAAAAAAAAAAACATTCGTGGCCAACTTTTGGTGAAAAGCAAATGAACAGGAAAGAGGTTTCATTTGGGATACGGACGAACGTGCACACACAAAACCGTAAAGTTGGCAGCATTACATAAAATGCTACGATAGAGTCACGTTCATAAATCGAATGCGTTAAACCAATGTTGCCATAATAACGATGAATGTTTTTATGTAGTGGCAACATAAGGAGTTTTGCACATAGGTGTATTTTTTTTTACTACTTTCGTCTCTACATTTTTTTCTTTACGTAATTTTTTTTTCTTTCGTACTCGCGGAATGTAGGATCCCTAATTATTCTCCTTAATAAAACTAACCTAAGTTACTCCTTTCAATATCAGTTATCTGCCAATGAAAGTCCTGTCAAAATCGGTTAAGCCAAACAAACAGACAAAAAATTTAAAATAGTGTTATCGTTATAGCTATCGTATATACTTTCATTTCATATTTATTTAGTAAAACGCTGTTGTTTTGACATTATTAATAGATACTTCAAATTTATTTATTTGTACATGTTATTTGATTTTGATAAAATAAATTTTGCACCTTGTCTGTGTGTGCGATTCCTAAGCAGCCGATTATCAATTGTAACCACAAATCGTTTTGATATCTGTGGTACTGGGAAGTGTAGGGGGAAGGAGTGGGACGGAGTAGGGGGGATAAAACAACCGTTACGCAATAAACGTGTAGTAATTCCATGCTAAAAACTAAACAGTTCACGCAGCAAGAGGTATGAGGTACACTGAACGCGAGGCAGATCGAAATAGAAAACGTAGCCTAACCACCACCCCTTAAACTATATTTTATGCAAAAGTAACTGTCAATTTTTGACAGATTTTGTACTGAGTTAACTGTAGAAAAGCAATCTTCCCCTTTGTAGTTCATTTAAGGATAAGGGGGCTTCCCCCTATCTTTAATTGAACTACAAAAAAATAATTGAATTTTTTTTAACAAAAAACAAAAACCGACTTCAAAAACCTAGGTGCACTAAAAAGCTAGAAATAACCTTATAATTCATTACATTTGGAGTAGGTGCCAATCTACGTCAGACTAGGCAAATACACACATGAATTGGCACCGACTCCAAATGTAATGAATTATAAGGTTATTTCTAGCTTTTTAGTGCACCTAGGTTTTTGTAGTCGGTTTTTGTTTTTTGTTAAAAACAATTTTTTTTTCACGCTTTTTAGTGTCAATAATAGTTGAAAATATGCAATTATTACCACCTCATAACAACAATAAAAAAGTAAATATTTACAGCCAATAAACGATGTTTGTAAACATTCCGTATTAAACAAAAACTAATAATCAACCTAAATGCCTAAATGAAAACTCCTGAAAAAGCCGTATATATATACAAATACATCATCCACGTAAATAATGATCATAATAAACATAAAAATGTTCATAAAATGAAAACTGCTTGTCCGTACAATTTTAAATTTTTATGGGACCAAATGGCATCTATTCCGCATCAAACAAAAAAAGAATCACGTGAATCGGTTCATAACTCGCAGCGTAATAGGTTTACAATACATAAAAAAAAAAAAATAACATACCGGCCGAATTGAGAACCTCCTCCTTTTTGGAAGTCGGTTAAAAACAAAATGTGAATACGTATCGTAGGTAGAATATATGTGTTGTTCCTTCTGCCTTTATCCCATGTTAGGTGGGATCGGCACAACATGAGTTCACATGTCCTAAGATTTTGAAATTGCTTTAACTTTCATGTGCTCGTTTTTTTTTCTCGGTCGTCTCTAGTGCCCCCCTACACGGGTTCCCTAAGCAATTGCTTAAATAGCTTATGGGCTAATCCAGGACTGTTTATAATAAAGATTAGTAGGATGGAAATTGATGCCTTTTTATACATTTTTGTGAATTTTCGTCCACGCCTTTGCACTCGTTGCACCACTGTCCTAACATGCGCGTGCGCCGCTACCAGCGCGTAACGTAGTGTTATTCGGCATTACATCAACACACCGCCTATTGTTCATGTACGTTGACCTTAACCGACACATTTGTTTTAACTGCCTGAATGTACTGTGGCGAACGAATTGCAGGCTCGATACTAGAGATGAAACGGATAGTGGTTTGGCCGGATACCGGATACTGTATATTTTGCAAGCTACCAGGCCGGAGCGCCGGATATCCGGCGGCCGGATATTCGGCTTTTTATCGATTGATGCTTCTTAAAGACATCTCGAATCGATCGCAATCACGACTCATACATATGGCGGTCAGTTAATTTGCATCAGTACCCGCAGTTGTCAAGGTTTGCTAGAATATATCTTTCAGCACCTGGCAGTAGGGTTTGCGAAAGGCTATTTTCAGAAGCTGGTGTGGTATAGGAAACCAAGCGGAGTATTTGCAACCAACAAATGCGGAAAATTTGGTATTCATTCACCACAATTTTCCAGTTGTTAATTTTGAGTACTAAACTAATTAATAAAACCGATATTTTTGACGTGCGATTATAATAAAAATGTCCATAACCTATTGTGGTACGATATGCCTTGTGCAGAAAAATGAGTGTTTTTTTTTAAATTTTACTATCCGGTATCCGGCCGGATACTGAAATTACTATCCGGTATCCGGCCGTGAATTACTATCCGGTATTCGGCCGGATACTGAATTACTATACCGGATAGTGAAAACAAGGCCGGATAGGCCGGATACCGGATAGTTGCCGGATATGCATTTCATCTCTACTCGATACCAGCCGGCAAATTCGAAATTATCTCTATTCGACCTATGTCATATGTCGAAAGAAAACGAAAAAACACGATCAATTTGACGTTTATTTACGATGTATGTCGAATTAAAGATGATGTCGATCGTGCGAGAGTTTGGCCCCTGTAGGCTTAGCATGGCTGAGTAGACGTAATTCTCTCGACAAATCTGACAGTTGAAAGAGATAAAACTTATGTCTACGCGATCATGCTAAAGGGCCTATGTTTTACTGAGTTAACTGTCAAAAAGGGGAAGTTATTTGAACAGGGGCTGGCTGGTCTGGGTCTAACTGGGATCGTCCCCAGTCGCCCATCCTACGGTATAGTAGCTAAGCATTGATTAGTTTGGGATCATACGATGAGTATGTGTTGTCTGGATGTATTTTATTTTTTGTACCCTGCCTATTTTGAAATATTTTGTTTTAATAAAAAAAAATCTGGAAAAATTATCTGCTAAACTCGATGATAGTCATAGATTTTTAAAAAGATGAAGGGTAGTGAAGTATTTTTTTTTATTTATTGAAGGTATTTAATTTAAAACAAGTAAGTACATATTTACGATTATATGAAAAAGCTTTTGTCCGCGTGGCATGGAGGCAAGAACGCAAAATATTTCAAACTTTAAATCATGCATGCTGAATAAAAATAAAAATATACTAACAAAAGCTTTACAAATTCGCGACTAAATTCACTCGCGTGATCATTGCATTGAAAAATATGCTTTTCTCTAAGTTTATACGGTTCATTTTGGTATTAGCAAAAATGATGTCGCGTGACTTCTTGACGCTCATGTTCACGCAGGGCCTTTAAACGTTAATTACTTAACTGTTAACGATAATTGAGTGTTGGCGCTTTAGTTTTAAGCAGTGTTGAAGCGGTTCAATTATGGATGGGTGACCTAAGCGTATGTACATCCGTGTTTTTATGAAAAAAGTTATTGTAAATTTGGCAAATTACGACGAATTAGAAATTCGTGGAAACTTTCCGTTGATGGGAATCGAACTCGCTACAAACTTAGTGCAGTGATCCGAGACTAAGCTATGACTACCAGACTACGAATGTTAATGATACGAAATTACGGATCTGGATACGGATATAGGAATCTAATACTACTACTACAGCTCATTTAACGTCCCACTGCTGGGCACGGGCCTCCCCTCAATGCTAGGGGGATTCAGACCATAGTCCACCGCGCTGGCCCAGTGCGGGTTGGCAGACTTCACACATCTATCGAAAACTAGTCAAGTTCCCTCAGACGTGCAGGTTTCCTCACGATGTTTTCCTTCACCGTTTCATAGCAAGTGGTCATCTCTGAATATACCTATTTCGATTATTGACTTTTTTTTCGGATATCCGGTAGTTTCGGTTATGGAGCTCCATAACATCCATGGGGGGCAATTCTCGCAGGATCGACATTATCTCTAATTCGACATTTGTCGAAACAAAACGAAGAAATACGACCAATTTGACGTTTTGTTTCGACATACCTATTATGTCGAATTAGACATGATGTAGATCATACCAGAATTGGGTCCCAAGTCATCGTCTGAAAATGCAAATTGAATACATCATCACGCCTGTAGTCCCCGAAGGGGTAGGCAGAGGTGCACTGCAGCGCGCCCACACTTCGCCGATGTATTTTGGTCCCAATATAATAAGGTGGTGAACCTATTGCCATTATACCGGGCACATTCTCCCTCAATACGAGGGCGATTTTGGGCCATAGTCCACCACACTGGCCCAGTGCGGGTTGGTGAACTCACACGCCTTTTAACTAACGTGCAGGTTTCCTCACGATGTTTTTCTTCACCGTTCAGCAAGTGGTAATCATAATTGAAAATGACATTCGCACATGAAAATTATCTCAAAGGTGCGGGCTCCGGATTTGAACTTGCACCCCTTACGTTCAAGGCGGGCGTTTTAACGACGAGGCTAGCACAGCTGTATCACTGCACAGATTGAAGATACTAATTATACTTTGATTATAGAGTGGAAGTCGGAAGATCACTAGTTATATAATTAGTATGGAAATTTAACTGATTTCTTAGTATTTAAACAAAGAGTATTGTAGAGCCGTTTCAAAAGCCCGCGTCGAGTTTTTTGCTAACAAACAACAAAACAAAATTAGTTTTCAATATGTAAATTGTGTGTGGATATCTCTACTTATAAATCTATTATTCAGGCTGTGTCAGAAGTCTGAAATAATACATTGGGTACATATACGGAAGCTCATATATGGATGCTTAGTGAAGACAGATTATACCTAACTATCATAGTTTCTGAGTTATAGACCTTTGAATATTTGTCACGGGTATCGTGTTCTGGCCTTTGGGTACATCCATAACCCTATTCAGCAGTGTAAATTACACTTATGAGGGGCGGCTACTAATATTCACAAAACAGAACATGCAAATTTTACATAGGACTCGAGATATTACGAGTCAAAGAATTGACGATGAAAAAAAGCTCGGAAAAACACGGTCGAGTTTGGATCAAATTTTTATACCATTCAGTTGTATCCCCGATACTGATGCAAACGTCAAAGTATTATTTCGGACGTCTGAAACATCCTGTATACTAGCTTCTACCCGCGACTTCGTCTGCGCAGTCTTTCATTTTTCAATATCCTTATAATAATATATTGTAGCCTCTATGTTATTCTGATGTATAAACAATAATACAAGCTTCATCAAAATCTGTTCAGTAGTTTTTGCGTGAAAGAGTAACAAACAAACGTCCATCCTCACAAACTTCCACATTTATAATAGGTATTAGTAGGATTAGTCGGATGTTTACAAATTATTTGCAAATATATACAAAGCAATCACCCAGTTCAGTGAATCGAGTGGCCTACGCTCAAACTAGATCAAGCCTTCTACATATGGACATAGAGATTAAATTGCTGTGGCAATCACTGCTCGACTTCAAATCAACATTCGCTCGCGTCATCAATTACATTTCATTGGAAAATGTGCTTCTCTAATGATTTAATACAGTTCAGTTTTGAATGTGTGCGTTTGCGCAGGCTTTGATCCGCCATTGAATACAGCTAAAGAAGCTTGATTTAAAAAAAAAACTGGCCAAGTGCGAGTCGGACTCGCGAACGAAGGGTTCTATAAAAACTGCAAAAAAACCATGTCTGCTTTATAGGAGTTTGTATGTTTTTAGTATTTGTTGTTATAGCGGCAACAGAAATACATAATCTGTGAAAATTTCAACTGCCTAATTATCACGGTTCATGAGATACAGCCCGGTGACAGACGGACGGACGGACGGATGGACAGCGAAGTCTTAGTAATAGGGTTCCCGTTTTACCCTTTGGGTACGGAACCCTAAAAACGGCAAAAAATCATGTCTGTTGTGTGGGAGCCTCACTTAGGTAAATATTTATTTTATTCCGTTTTTTAGTATTAGTTGTTATAGCGACAACAGAAATACATCATCTGTGAAAATTTCAACTGTCTAACTAACACGGTTTATGAGATATAGCCTGGTGACAGACAGACAGACGGAATGACAGCGGAGTTTTAGTAATAGGGAGACCCTTCCCCTTGGGTACGGAACCCTAAACACTGTAAATTAAAAATGTTTCCAAGCTCGTTAACCGGTTATCAGATCGAACAGAATCATGTTAAAGAAGATTGAATAAAAAGTTCGTGGTGTTTTGCTAAATCATCTATGTACCTAGATGAACAGTGAAGGAAAACATCGTGAGGAAACCTGCACGTCTATAGAAAGGCGTGTGAAGTTCACAAACCCGCACTGAGCCATGGCCCAAATCTCCCTCATATTGACGGGAAATGTGCCCGGTATAATGGCAATACGCTCGCCCCCTATTACATTGGGACCAAAATACATCGGCGAAGTGTGGGCGCACTGCAGTGCACCTCTGCCTACCCATTCGGGGAATACAGGCGTGATGATGTATTATTACCTAGATTCAGGATGGCAATGGTTAAAACGCGAATCGACTTAAGCGCCATTTTGGTAACTTTGTGCAAAACCCAGGTCAAAAGACGGAGAAAAATTTTCTGATTCCAACGATACGTATATCGAGGGGTGAAAGGCTATTTGACTTAAACGACATTTGTTTTAACTTTACATGGGAATATACTCATTCGATGCAGAAAAATTCGCTGATTCCAAATATGTAAATAAGTCCATATCGCTCAAAAGGGTTGCAATTCATGTGTGTATTTGCCTAGTCTGACGTAGATTGGACCTTACTCCAAATGTAATGACTTATAAGGTTATTTTAGATTTTTATTGTACCTAGGTTTATTAATTCGGTATAATTTCAAATAGTCAGATTCTACCACCGGTTCGGAATGCTGCTTCCACTGAGAAGAGCCGGTAAGAAACTCAATTGTACTCTTTTTAAAATGATAAATAGTAACGATTGCGAGTAATACATTCTCAGGAGCAGCAACGCCATGAGAGCAGACAACACCTTTGCCACAATACTAGAGAAGAATTACACTCACGGCAGTCTAATATTAAATACAAATATTGTCATTACGCTTAGGATGCTAGTGCAGTAAGGTGCGTCTACTCCCATTTACAATGAAGGGATTATTCTAAACCACAGATGGCTATAGAAATAATTGCTTTGGTCTGATGCCTCCAACGCTAGATGGGAGAGTAGATGATAAGTTATTAAGAGGAAAATTTGAACTTGCACCCCCCCCCCCCCCCCCCCCCCCCCCATTTAACCCCTTTGACCCCTTGCATTTAAGACAAGTGTTCTGCCGACTAGGTTACAATAGCTATAGCCGTGTGCTGCGTGTGATACGTGATACATGAGAACCTTGTTGTAGCGTCCATCAGTGGAGTTTAAGTGTTTGTGGCCGGGAAGACAGCGGTTTTGTGAGATGAGAAGCCATATATTATTGAACATTATACCCTCCATACGATGACCGTTCCGTGTAGCAGACACGTATAGGTACTCCTAGAACTAGTATACAAATATGATTCATAAAGTTTATACTAACCTACAAAATCTACGTTTTTTGCGGAAAAGGGAAGATCTTTCTGTCAGGCGGGTGGTATGCCTGGCGGGGTCCGCTAGTCCCCGCTGATATTGTCGGGGAATTTGTATATATAGTTCAGATCGTCGAGAACTCTTCTACCGCGAGCTAGGATTTTCATAGTACTATGTATGCGTAGAATTTCTTGTACGCGTAGAATTGCGATAAGTTGGTAGTTGCGCCATCTAGTAGCGATTGGTGGAAGTTCTGCTTTGTGGTGAGATATAGCGTGCACCACACGTTCTCTAGCTTATTCCTTAAGACAAAATGTGAAGACACAAATATTTTACTTACAGTTTTCAATGAGATTTTTGATATGTTAAGTTTAAACCTAAAATACTTTCCCAAAATTAAAGTAGCTCAAGTGACTCCTTATAACATACATATATGCATGTTTATACGCTACGTATAATGAAAAGGCAATTTTAAACTTATTTGTCTGTCTGTCTGTTTGGTTTAGGTAAACTCCAAACGCCGGCGTTGACACGTACGCGTATATTTTCCAAAACAAACTGTATTGACACAAAGAACAAGTTCATTCTTCTACAAAATCACATTCACAGAGCAAGCAATTTTGACGCGTGGTTTTTACCACAGAAATTCAATCTTTATACATATAAACACAGAGTTCGTAATAATATGGCCCAACACCGCGTCGACGTACAATCGGTGCCATAGTCCACTACGCTAATTAAGCTCGCGACTTTAATGGCTGGACGTATCTCTCCTTATTTGTCTACAAGCGATCGTGTACAGTTACCGGCAATATTATCTCGAGCCACAATAGGTTTAATCGTGCGGTACAGTCGTGAGGTACACTCGCGGACAGTGGTGCCGTTCCAAAAATAATATTTTTCGTTAGGATTGTATCTCACTAGGAGAGTGGAGCAGCGCCACCAGTTGCGCCACAGTTTTGTCTTGAGCTACCCAAGCGAGAAAAGGAAATTAGATTATTTTATTTAATACAGTATATAAATAAATATCGCCAGACAACATATACTCATCGTATGATCCCAAACTAAGATAAGCTGGTACTGTGTGGAATAGATTGAGAGCGATCACAGTTACACCCAAACCAGAGAAGATTATGAAAAAGGATTTTTCGAAATTTGTCACTGGTGGGAATCGAACCTGAAGCCAGTTATTTCAGTGAACTTTATGAATCATCAATAAACAAAAAAATTACATCTCTACTGGGTAGTAGAAATGTAATTTTGTAATAGGTATTCGGAATGGATTTCGTACGGGGAAGAATAGACAAGAAACTCCATGATTAGTCTTTACTAAAAGGATTTACATTCAGAAATACTAGAGCAAACACCAAGGTCGTCAGATATGCGAATGACATCGACACATACGCAGTGTTGATTCGTATGAGAAGGGCCTCTCTGGTACCGCAACTGGTGGTCGAGTGAGTGAGATGCCAAATAGCACTACAGGGTGTATCAGAAGTCCGAAATAATACTTTAGGTACATAAAAGATGAAATGTGTTGTTTTCATGCCTTAAACAATGAAGTCAACTCCACAACGATAGGGTTTATTTATTTATTTAGACTTTAGCACAAAGTTGTACAAAGGCGGATTTAATGCCAAAGGCATTCTCTACCAGTCAACCTTAGGGTGATGCAGAGAAAACAAGGTAGGTGCACTATAAAAGGGACTTAAGGCTACACCCTTAATACAGCTGTATACATTTCGTTAGTGGCGCGACTAGTTGCGCCACCATTGGTGTCCTAGTGAGATATAACCCTTATGGTTAAATCGTGATGATAGAGAACTCCGCTAGTAAGCGCTTCGAAACTCTCGCGACGATACGCAACGCAACCAAAACGAACGTTATTTACTTATGGAAAGAGCACATTTTACAATGAAATGCCATCGATGACACGAGGAGATTTTCGATATGTGGGCTGGCGTTATAAATTAAATTAAATTAATTTTATTCTCGTTTTATTTATCACTTTTACATGTTATACAAATACTTAACACTTTTTTATCGTCTTCCGTCTTTCGCCATTTGTACAACTTCCCTCCTTTTCCCACTCTCGTGCCTCTCGTTCATTCCTTGCGTTTTGTGTACCATTTTATTTATCATCATATCAAATTAATAACATGTTTAGTTCAAAACAATAGTAATCATAAAAGCAAATCAATTAGGCGTTTTGTTACCTATCAATAAAACGTTTAGTTATAAAATTATTAATCATGATAGCAGTAGTAGCCGAGTGGTCGAACGCACGCCTTGCAATCAAAGTGTGCAGGTTCAAACCCCGGCTCGCACCTCTGGGTTTCATGTGCGAATCTCATTTACATCCGTGATTACCACTTGCTATGAAACGGTGAAGGTAAACATCGTGAGGAAACCTGCACGTCAATAGAAAGGCGTGTGAAGTTCCGCGCCCACACTTCGCTCTTTACCCCTCGATATAATCCTTATGTGTATTGGAACAGAGTACATTTTCAAAAAAGTCAAGTAAATTTGCTCGCGACTATATGTTCAGGGCGGGCGTGACGACTTTTTTATATAAATCGCTTTGTGATTCTTTGATCAGATATCAGTAACTTTTTTCTTAATAAAGTTCTGTAAGCGGAATGGGACAAGCGCAACCATTGTACGATTACGTGCAAATATAGATGCGCACGCGCATTGTGAAAAGAATATCAAAGATAACATAGAGATTTGTTTTGGGATTAGTCTGCTGAAGCGAACAATAAAAAAACCGGCTAAGTGCGAGTTGGACTCGCACACGAAGGGTTCCGTACCATTATCTATAAAATGGCAAAAAAATCACGTTTCTTGTATGGGAGCCCCCTTAAATATTTTATTCTGTTTTTAGTATTTGTTGTTATAGCGGCAACAGAAATACATCATCTGTGAAAATTTCAACTCTCTAACTATCACGGTTCATGAGATACAGCCTGGTGACAGACGGACGGACAGAGAAGTCTTAGTAATAGGGTTCCCGTTTTACCTTTTTGGTACGGAACCCTAAAAACATAGAGTAAAAAGATTTAATAACAAAAACCGACTTCATAAACCTAGTTGCACTTCATTATATTTGAAGTCGGTGCCAACCTACGTCAGACTATACAAATATACACATGGATTGGCGCCGACTCAGGACCGCCGAAAATGGGACCACACTCGGGATATCTCCTTTCCAACAAAAAAATAATAATGAAAATCGGTTCATAAACGAAAAAAAATATATCAATACATCATCACGCTTGTATTCCCCGAAGGGGTAGGCAGAGGTGCACTGCAGTGCGCCCACACTTCGCCGATGTATTTTGGTCCCAAATATAAAATATATATACGGTCGAATTGAGAAACCTCCTCCTATTTGGAAGTCGGTTAAAAAAAACCTAAATCTATCTATACTTGCAATGTATGTCATTACGAGTGGCGAAAGGCTATTTGATTTAAACGACATTATTTTTACTTTACAGGAGAGCATATTCATTCGACGCAGAAAAAAATTTATACCGGGTGTTTCAGAAGTCCGAAATAATACTTTACCGTTTGCATCAGTAGCGGGTATACAACTGAATGGTATAAAAATTTGATCGAAATTCGACCATGTTTTTCCAACTCTTTTTTCGTCATCAATTTCTAAAACTCGTAATAACTCGATTCCTACGTAAAATTTTAATGTTCTGTTTCGTGAATATTGCTAGTCGCCCCTCATAGTGTAGTTTACACTGCTGAATAGGGTTAAGAATGTACCCAAAGGCCAGAATACGATACCTGTGACAAATGTTCAAAGGTCTATAACTCAGAAACTATGATAGTTAGGTATTTATAAACTGTCTTCACTAATCATCCACATATGACCTACCGTATTTGCACCCAAAGTATTATTTCGGACTTCTGATACACCCTGTATAAGTCAATATCGACTAAGATGTCGCTTAACACAAATAGCCTCCCCCCCCCCCCCTCGATATAATATAAATTATCAAAATTCAACAAAGTATCTAACGATGCATTATTATAAAGTAAAGGTTGAATTTCTGTGGTAAGTGACGCGTCGTTCGTGAGGAAACCTGCACGTCTATAGACAGGCGTGTGAAGTTCACCAACCCGCACTGGGCCAGCGTAGTGGACTAGGGCCCAAATCTCCCTCGTAATGCTTAGGGCTCGCCCCCTATTACATTGGGACCAAAATACATCGGCGAAATGTGGTCGCACTGCAGTGCACCACAGCCTACCCCTTCGGGTATACAGGCGTGATGGTGTATATATTTACTAGAATTATTTTAATATCAACTATATACGTAGGTATATATTAATTTACAGTTTCTGAGGTAAATGTTAGTAGTATTAGTTTAAAAAAATCCTCAGACCAGTGGTGGTAGTCATAACCTAATTATAGGAAAAGAAGCACAATATCATTTTCCCATACTTATTCCCATATATGCTTTTCCATAAAACAATGATGGACTTAAACCATTGTAAGTGTAACTTTAAGTAATAGATTAGGTTCTCACCTCGTATAGCTATTAAACAATGTGAACGCAATATTTTATAAACATTACCGTTAATTTAAAACCATAAGGAAAGAGGCCATTTTGAATCCCCCAGATTGTTAAATAGACTTGTGAAGGTGTGTGAAGTTCACCAACTCAGGGCCAGCGTGGTGGACTATCGCCTAAATCGCTATCGTATCGAGAGGGAGTGTACCTGGTATAATGGCAATAGGCTCTCCTTCTATTACATTCAAAATATAAAGATGAAATGGTGGTGCACTGCAGTGAATCTTTGCCTACCCCTTCAGAGAATACAAGCGTGATGATGTATTCCATTTATTCAAATAGACTTGTGTCGTCTTCTATGTGACGTCATTCTAATTCCAATCTGGTGGATCATCCCAGGTGGCGGAATAGTTATTTTTTCTGCACTACCACAGTACGGGTATCAAATGAAAGGGCTTGCCGAGGAGAACACGAAAACTAAGGGCAATTAAATAGAAGCTTGTTTTAAAAAAGTTTTTTATCATTAATTATTTATTAAGTATTTATTGAATTTGCCCTTGCTATTAATTACTTGACACTGGCTGAAATACCCGCTAAACGCAGGTGGAGCCATTCCTCATCTTATTCCATTATATTTCATTCATTTCGTAAAAAAATAAGCAGATTCCATTGATGGGTAAATGACACTATACAGGATGTATTCAACACATCCTAATACCTATTTCTTTTAACGAAAACAATTTTAGGTTGTGCGCGTGAAATTCATAATTGCCCGATCAATTTCATTACAAGTGACATCACGTCGAAAGAATTTTGGGAGTTAAAAAAATAATTGACTAATAAAGCGGGTTTCAGACTACGCTATAATATTATGCTATATTTTTTTTTAAATTTAATTATTATTTAAATACATGGGTATTACATTATTTCGAATATTTCATGACATACAAAAATCACTGAGGTTTAAAACGATGTTAAAATGACTTACAGTCTACATCAAGAGAGAGGTAAAGTAATAAAAGTAAAGTAGTTAAAAGCAGTGGTAGCCGAGTGGTCGAACGCACGACTTGCAAATCAAAGTGTGTAGGTTCAAACCCCGGCTCGCACCTCTGGGATTTATGTGCAAATCTCATTTTCATCCGAGATTATCACTTGCTATAAAACGGTGAAGGAAAACATCGTGAGGAAAGGTCGTCTGAGGGAACTTGTCTAGTTCTCGATAGGTGTGTGAAGTCTGCCAACCCACAGCGTTGGCCGGGCCAGCGTGGTGGACTATGGCTTCCCCCTCGCATTGAGGGGAGGCCCGTGCCCAGCAGTGGGACGTTAAAAGGGCTGTAGTAGTAGTAGTAGTAGTTAAAAGAGAAGGTAACTACTTATAAAATTTAGACAACACATTCAGGAATAATGGAAATAATGGAACTGTGAAATAATGGGCTGGGGGTGAGAGAGAAGGTAAATGGCAGCCCGCGATATAGCATAGCATGAACTGAGCGCGTCGTACCAATGAATAGCGTATAGTAAGCCAATAATATATAGTACAGTACAGTGTGAACGTGTCCATAACAATGTATGGTGCGCGATATTGTTGTGCTATGAGCTATATACTATATGCTATTATATTATAGCGTAGTCTCAAACCCGCTTAAAAGAAATGTTATAAATTTATGGAGATTTTTATTCGAATCTTCATAGAGCAATAACTGACTTGTCAAAATCGGTTATAATATTCTGTCTGAACAGCAAGTTTATAGTAAAGTTGCTGACCTCGCGATTTCGTTCGCGCTAAATTTAGGAACATAATGTCTGAAATTTTCTTCATTTTTAATCAACTTCTTAAGGGAGTAGGTTCTCAATTCGACCTGTATGTTTTACGTACATACTATGCGATCCAAATAAGAATAGGAATGTCAATAAGCTCTAGCTGTCAAATGTCACATGAAAAGTATGGTTCGCAAAAAACTTATTTGCATATCAATAATAATAGTACCTACATCAAATATAACTAAAAAGGTTAAATTAGTAGTAAATTGTCTTAATATAATAATTAATTATATTAAGTCATAATTCGTTCTTTTCACGTCACAATATGGCGCAAAGTTGATCCTATTCTCATTTGAATCGCATAGTACCTCGTGTACGTATAATAGTTAGGTACCTGTCGATTTTGTGAGAATTCGTCCCCAGGGGCCCGATTTCCGTTTGATGGACATCAATCTGTCATCGTCGTCTGTGTCATAAAAATGTCAGTGTAGCGTGTGTTGCCTTACTAACGTATTATTATCTTATCATTATTAAAACCAGCTCTAAAGGCAATACACTGGAGCTATATGTACCTGTCTGTGTGTATTGGAAATAAGTTTTGGCGATTTAAAAAACCGGCCAAGTGCGAGTCGGACTCGCGCACGAAGGGTTCCGTACCATTATCTATAAAAACGGCAAAAAATCACGTTTGTTGTATTGGAGCCCCCTTAAATAATTATTTTAATCTGTTTTTTAGTATTTGTTGTTATAGCAGCAATATAAATACATCATCTGTGAAAATTTCAACTTTCTAAATATCACGGTTCATGAGATACAGCCTGGTGACAGACGGACGGACGGACGGACAGAGAAGTCTCAGCAATAGGGTTCTCGTTTTACCCTTTGGGTACGGAACCCTAAAAATGATCAGCCCACTGAGTTTCTTGCCGGATCTTCTCAGTTGATGTTGCGTTTCGATCCGGTGGTAGTATATTAGTATATAAGAAAAAAAAAAATGTAAAGTTGACAATTTGTAAGGCCCTATACAGGATAAATGATTTGACTTTGACTCTCTATTCGAGATATGTCGAAAAACTACGACCAATTTGACGTTATGTTTCGACATATTAATCTCGAAAAAAGATAAAGGTCGATTCCACGAAAATCACCCCTCAGGTTGTTTTACCATAGCTACGTCCCTGTCGGTCAGATATTGACATACACACTCCATGGAATTAGGTCCCGGGTACACAGGACATTCACCCCATGACAGGCTGTTGGTGCAAAAGCCATAATACTTATTACACGCCCGGCCAACCGAAATGGTACATTCCAGATAATTTTTCATAAATTCTTGGCAATAAAAATAAATAGTTTTTTTTTTTTTGATATGACTACGCTGTCGGCCGTGAGTTGGCTTTTACAGCTTCACCGGAGGAGTGGCGAGTGCAGAGTGATACTCCAACCAAAAATAAATAGAATTGAACTATCTGCGCCCTTAGAGCAATATTTTTAATATTACCTACTATTAGTTTTTACAAAACAAAATCAGTACAAACTCTGACAGAAATTTATAGTTACTATTAAAACAACAATACTTTAATGGTAAGTCCAATGATACGTCAAAATAAAAAGATTTTATTAGGTTTACAAACTACCTGCATTGAAAACGCAAACTGTTTATTTGTTTTGGGCAAACTTCAAAACGGCTACTACGATTTTGAAGAGACTTTCATTGGCAGATAGTTTATATTACAAGGAGTAACTTAAAGTAATATTCAAACTGAAAAAAAAGGTAAATTAATACGAAAATCTAAACAAGAAGCTACTATAAGTTTAGTAAACAATAAGTGTACCTCAATTTCACGCGAACCGAGTCACAGCCTGAGTGGTATTAGCACGTATGTTAAATGAAATGAAATGAAATGAAATGAAATGAAATGATTTATTATGCTCGAAACGTGGTGTAACATAAGATCTTAAATTAGTAAGCTCGGCACATTTCACCATATGAGATGGTATGCATTTAATATAATAAGTATCTGGTACACATGCAATTCTAACAATAAAATGTTTTACAATCATTGGGATAAATAAAAAATAATTCTATAAAATTCATGTCCATTTAAAAGTGAAAAATTGATTGAGCGTATAAAAAGTATTATCTATTAGCCATTGTCTCAGTTGTCTTTTCATTAACATTGTTGGCGACTCTCTAAATGTCTTGGGTAATTTATTAAATATTTTAATGCACATTACATATGAGTTTTTTTCAAACAAGGCTGTCTTACAATTGTGTAATAACAATCTGGTGGGGTCTCTTTTCCCTATTACTGAGTTGTTAGTAGCAGAAATGAATTGGCTGGGGTGTTTTTTGACAAACATGCAAACTTCTAATATATATAGTCCAACCAGGGTTAAGATATTATTTTCTTTGAATAGTGGTCTACATGATTCAAGCGGTCCTGTATTGCAAAGGGCACGTATGCATTTCTTTTGGGCAAGGAATACATTGTTTGAGTCTGTCGAGTTACCCCATAACAATAGTCCGTATCGTAGAACCGACTCAACA
Organism: Ptilodon capucinus; assembly: GCA_914767695.1. Classification (NCBI taxonomy): domain Eukaryota; kingdom Metazoa; phylum Arthropoda; class Insecta; order Lepidoptera; family Notodontidae; genus Ptilodon; species Ptilodon capucinus. Next base: position 1,582,893 of record OU611830.1, on the reverse strand, counting down.
TAGCCGTAGTAGGCAGTCAGAGCTACATCTTTCCCAGCTATACGCTGAAGTCTGCGAAGTGCGTATACAAATCTATTAAGTTTAGTAGAAACTTGTTTGACATGTAATTTCCAGTTGCAATGTTGGTCTATGGTGAGTCCTAAAAATTTCATACTAGATGCTTCTACAATATTTTCACCATTATATAAAATATTTAAGTTCTGGCGTTTTGTTTTGTAATTACTAAATTGTATAAATTTTGTTTTTGAGATATTAGCACGCAAATTATTATCATTATCATCAACTTATTACTGATTCAACTAATGTGTTTAAAATGTGCTCATGTCTATTTAGCTTGTCATTGTCAGGTATAATTATAGAGATGTCATCCGCAAACAATATAGTTTGGTGAGTTGTTATGTTTGGTAAGTCATTTATGTATATTATAAAAAGCAGAGGTCCAAGAACGCTGCCCTGTGGTACACCAAATTTATTTGGTATAAATGAGGATTTGTACGATGTCAAATTTTGGGATCTGTCTATACGCGCCACTTCAACACATTGTTTGCGGTTTTTTAGGTAGCTGTCAATCCAATTTAATGGTGGTCCTCGGATGCCGTACCTTGAACATTTATCTATTAGTATGTTATGATCAACACAGTCAAAAGCTTTGGTCATATCAAAAAATATTGCAGCCACTGGTGTTTTTTCGTTAATATAGTTAATTATATTATTCATAAGTAAAAAAGCTGCTAAGGTAGTTGATTTTTGTTTTTGGAAACCGTTTTGTTCAGCTTTAATGACATTTTTTTTCAACAGAAAATCAGTCAAACGAACATGCATCGCCCTCTCAAAAATCTTGGAAAAAATTGGTATAAGAGTGATTGGCCTATAGTTATTAAGTTCATGAGTATCATCTTTTTTATGTAACGGCTTCACAATTGAGATTTTTAGTCTTTCCGGAAATGTACCTTGGATAAAAGACAGATTGATTAGGTGAGACAGAATAGGTGCGATTATTAAGGCACTTTTTTTTAAAATATGAGTAGAAATGGAGTCATATCCCACTGACTTAGTGTTATTTAAGGTTTTAATAATTTGCAAAACCTCGTCTTCTGAACAGGGCCTTAGAAAGAAGGTAGAGTTTAAATGTTCTAACTTTGATTTAAGTTTTTTTTTAATTTGGTGTGATGTATTTTGGGCTGAAGTTATGAAAAATTCATTAAACTTATTAGCAATGCCAATGGGAGTGTCGATCTTAGTACCATTATTATCATGAATCCAGTCAATATTTCTACTAATTATATCATGATAATCCTTATCTTTAATGATGTCCCATGTTGTTTTGCACTTATTCTTAGCCCTTGTTAGCAATTTATTATTTATATTCTTTTTAGATACATTTATACAATTCTTAAATAATTTAGAGTATTTTTGGTAGTTTATTTTGTTAGTAGTATTTTTGCACTTGTAGTACATGAATCTCAGCCTTCTTTTTCTATTACTTGATATTTTGATGCCTTTACTGATCCATTTAGGGGCCAAAGATTTGATACTAATTTTGTATTTTTGCGATGGAAAGCACAGATTATATAGTAGACAAAAGAGATCATGAAAAGCATTAAATGCAGCATTGAGATTTTCATCATCGATTTCTTTCATCCAGGGAATTTTTTTAAGACAATCCATAAATTTAATAAGGTGGTCGTTACAGTAATTTTTTTTCGTCACATAGTAGTTTATTAACTTTGGTTGTTTAAGGACAGGAAAGTTTAATGTTTGACATGTATTATGATCTGAGAGGTTATATTCATGAAGATCACTAGTAGATCGCTCTATATTACTTGCTATCAGATCAATACATGTATTTTGGCGCGTTGGGGTGTTAATATGTAATTGAAGATTGTAATTACACAAAAGATTCCTTAAATTCGTAGTCACATTGTTAATTTTCATCATATCAATATTAAAATCACCACACAAAACAATTTTGTTACGTTTAGTTGTCAATTTATGTAAGAGAATATCCAAACTATTGCAAAATACAGATACTGTAGAATTTGGTATCCTATATACACACAGTACAATGCATTTGTGTGCCGGTATTTCAATCCCACAACATTCAAATTCCCTCTCTATTGACATTTCGTTGCATAATTTTATCGGTTTTGACTCAAGTGAATTTGTTGTTAAGATACAAACACCACCGCGTCTTTCTTTTGTTCTACAAAATGATGAAGACAGTTTAAAGTTTTTGAATTTTATATTCAATTCTTCCCCCCTTCTAACAAATGTCTCACTAAAGCACAGCACACTAACTTGATTTCCATTTTCTACTAAGTCATTAATACATAATTCTACCATGTCAATTTTGTTTAATAACCCCGCTATATTTTGATGAAGTAATGTTATTGTTTCATAAGTTGTTTTGTTAACGAAAAAAAGTATCATCGGTTTGAGTCGCATTATTACTATATGTTTTAATATTACTTGCAATAGTTTTTAGTTTGTTTTTTTCATTATTAGTTAAATAATTATAGCAAGAATTCAAATCCATCATTAAGTTTCGTAAGTCTGATATAATTATGCTCAATCCCCTAGCATTCAGTGCCCCATTACGGTGGTTGAACATATCATAGTCATAGGAAAGATTCAAATTTGTGTCCAAAAGGTATGCATACATGTGTGTCTCTATATCTAAATATAACAATTGATTAAATGTTTCTATGCGATTATTATATAAAATACTAAAATTATTGCACTTGAAAGTAGGTAAACATAGTATGATATTCGTATGTGTAAGCGTTAGCAATTTTTCTCGAATGAATTGGACTAGTTCTACATAATTATGTGATGTTCTAAAGTCTTGCTCGCCGAAGAATATAACGCAGTAGTCTAGGCTTGTAAATCCTTTGAGTTTTCCATCAATGTTGTCCAGCAATTGCTTTATTTCGCATTTTGGTTTTCGGTAGTGGCAAATTTCATCCTTATGTATGAGGTTCCCTTTAGCTATGGTGTATATTCTATTTGTGGTTTCACTGCTTATTATACATATTTTGTGTTTAGGTAACTGCTTATCTTCGGAAATTTTGTGATATTTATTATATGTCTGATTCGACGAGGTCTTCTTTGTTATTTTCTTTTGAGGTACTGATGCTAATTCGAGATTCTTTAAATTATCATTTTTGCAGTTTGATGGACTGGGATTTAGATTTTGGTCAGTTTTAGTTACCTGTACACCTTCTGATAAAGAGGGTAGGGGTGTGTCCACACTACCTGAGGTAGTATTATTGTCCTTGTGCGTGTCTAGTAATTCTCTATATTTTTGTAAGTCGCTTTTTAGTCTTAAGTTCTCATAGTTTAATTTTTCTATTTCTTGGTGAGCGTTTAATAGCTCATTTGTAAGCTTTGTCACTTTTTCTGACAGTTCGTTAACATGACTATTATCAAATGAATTATTAGATAAACTCGTCATAGTCGTGTCGAGTATAGTGTTATAGCTACCATCAATATTTGTGATATCGTTTAGTGAGGTTGACTTGCGTGGTTTGCGTTGTGTTATATTATTTATATATTCCATTTTAATCAATATCAGAAATGCATTCTGAAAATAATTTTATTTTCTTTACGTTGATTGTCTTTTTATAAATATTTATTGATCGCAAAAATTATCACTCGGACTGAGGATCGAACCATCGATCGTAAGAATTATTCGAATGCCAAACAGAATGAGCTATGCAGACATCTAACTGCACATGTAAAATATCGCATCTGTTTCTACGAGCCTCCCAAGTCCACTGTTTTATCGACCCGTTTAGATTTTCTTGAGGAATAATAGATGTCGTTAGTTGATGCAGATAACTGGTCCGAGTTGGAAATTTGAATAAAAAACGGTTCTTCACTAAAGCAATGTCAATTTTTTTTTTAGACTTTTAAACGTTTTGTCACTGTAGTCACTTTATTCTTTGTTATTTAGTATTTTAAGTATTCATATGCACATTTTTTATCCTTTAAGCACTAGATTTTAGTAGATAAGAGACAATATACCGAAAAAAAAAAAAAAACTTTTAGATCAAATTTAGAATAATGGCTATGTTAAATGTAATTTCTTTTAAATAACACTGTCACTGTCTATTTGGTGTATATACTTTCACTGGAGTTTAAAATTTTTGATAAAAAACTAGTCATATATATTTTTTTAAATATTTTAACACGGAGCGCAATGTTTACGCGACAGTGGCGCAGACACGACCTCTTTCACGGATTGGCTTTCTCGCTCTCTGTCTTATTTCATACAAGAGAAAGAGATATAATCGGTTGATTCCACGAATATAGAATATGTTTATTCTGAGATAAAAGTCTAGTCTTGGCGCATATGCTACAACAACAGATAGTTTTAAATTAATTTACACAATTTCATTTTATTTCAAAATGCGGTTTATTTTAATATTCACAGTTGGGCTGCTTCCATCGGCCAACAGTGTAAACACCTGATCATAAATCCTGTGGCATCAAGTTTGCGTCAGCCATAACGGTGGTACAAGTCGCGGTTATTAGCACGTGCGCACGCGTATACTTACATTGGAGGGAGGGAGGGGGATACGTAACTATTATTAAAATTTTATTAGTAGTGTTGACGACGGTTTCGTGTAGTGGTTGGAGGGTCGGCCGGCTCACTGCACTGGGTGGATGGTGTTCGATTCCCGCCAGCGCCAAATTTCGGAATTTGCCCTTTTCTGCATAGTACAAGCTTTGCTAGGTATGGGATCATACTTTGGGGAGTGTGAGGAACAGGGTGTAAAATTCCTCATCCACCATTGAGTCAGGAGGATCCTCCGACCAGACGGGTGCTGTGTCTGGTGGGCTACTGCCCGATTGTATATATGTTCAATCGCTCGGATAACTTTAATATCGCGATGTAGGATAGGTCAGTTTTTAATTCGCATGTGGCGAGATAGATGGCGCTACAATACGATAAGTACGTTGTCTGGCGATATTTATTCATATATATTTGGAATTAGCGATTTTTTCTGCGTCGAATGAGTACTAGTTTTGTAACGATAAAAAATGTCGCTTAGGTCTAATAGCCTTTCACCCCTTGATATGATAGCTGAGCCCGCGACTTCGTACTTCGAATCAACGACATTAATTATTGTTTAGTAATTAAAGTAGCCTAAGTGACTATAGCAGTGGTAGCCGAGTGGTCGAACGTACGCCTTGCAAATCAAAGTGTGCAGGTTCAAACCCCGGCTCGCACCTCTGGGATTTATGTGCGAATCTCATTTTCATCCGAGATTATCACTTGCTATAAAACGGTGAAGGAAAACATCGTGCGGAAACCTGCACGTTTGAGGGAACTTGTCTAGTTCTCGATAGATGTGTGAAGTCTGCCAACCCGCACCGGGCCAGCGTGGTGGACTATGGCCTGAATCCCCCTCGCATTGAGGGGAGGCCCGTGCCCAGCAGTTGGACGTTACAAGGGCTGTAGTAATTAAGTTACTTTGTTCTATGACTCAATACAGTTCATTTCAGTTCAGTTTTGACGCGTGCGTCTTGACGTTTCAGTGTGTCCAGGGCTACAAGATGTGCTACAGGTTTCACTACAGTTAGTAGCTATCAAATAATTTGATGTTGAATTATATAAGCAGGCGTTTTATACGCAAAAGCTTAACACCTAGCCTAAGCTGCTGATCTATCTAGACCTAAAGTGCTTGCCTAGACTTAATTTCTTCCTGGATGGATGTTGGTCGCGGCCCAAGTTACGAACGAATAGATTAGAAGTGGAATAGAAATTCGACCATGTTTTTCCAACTTTTTTTGTCGTCATGTTCTGTTTTGTGAATATTGGTGGTCGCTTATACTGCTGAATGCGTTTATGGATGTACCCAAAGGCCACAACAGGACACCTATGACAAATATTCAAAGGTCTATAACTCAGAAACAATGATAGTTAGGTATAAACTGTCTTCACTAAGCATCCACATATGAGCTACCGTATGTGTACCCAAAGTATTATTTCGGACTTCTGATACACCCTGTATATAAGATCAAGCATATTTTATGACGCCAGAAATATTGATATAATTACGTAATAGCTTAGAGTTTAACTAAAGTCAATTATATCACAATTTATCAATTGGACAAGCTTATTTCACGTCTCCCAATTCGCGAGTTTGAAATGTAATAGAGTTATAATTTCATTACTTTTATATTCTTTTTGTAAGTAATTTAAAATATGATCTAATGGAATTTGAACGATTAGTTTCACGAATTTTAAAATCAGTTGCATGTGCGTATAAAATGATCAGAAGGATTTCCACTAAACAAAGTGAAGGACACACATTAATGCCACACTGGTTTCGCCAATACCAAAACGAACTCTATGTGATTATGCATAAAGATTTTCCATGACTCGTCGATAAGTCGTAAACGATGCAAGTAATTATTGTTTTCATAATAAACAAGAATTTTCAGCTCTCCACAAATGAGGTCATCAAAACTTTATGCAAATATCAAAACGAACTGTATTGACTTATTGATTAAGTACATTTTTCAACGAACATCGATGAGACGAATGAATTGAAAGGCAAATAAATCTTTATGTGTATTGACACAGAGTACATTTTAGCGTTATACCCGCTTACATATCGTAACTTGCATCTTAGCAAAGGTCTACATAGAATTGATTGAGACGGGAGTCCGACTCCAAGTTAATTGAACCCTCATTTAACGGGACCTGAGGTTAATAACTGCGTTTAATATGAACCTTAACGCCGTGGGCATACAGACGCGAATAATTTAAATATCGCTAGAATAAATAAACATCGCCAAACAACACATACTCATCGTATGTTCCCAAACTAAGATAAGCTTGTACTATGGGTGCCATACAATGGACTGGGGGCGATCCCAGTTACATCCGGACCTTACAATACACATTACAATATTAATAACGTCTATTAACCAACAAACTCTTTTATATCAACAATAGTGTCGGTCTGTTCAGACAACAACGGGCGCTTGCACCGCCAGGAGGCGCCACAAACGTCTGCGCCTAAACCTTATAAACGAAAAACGACTTAAACTAACTTTGTTCCCATTTTATTTTATTATTTTATATAATACCTACTCCTACTACTACTACCAGAAGAACCAAGGCGACAGACATAGCTCGAAGGGTTGCACGTTTGAAGTGGCAATGGGCCGGACACATTGCCCGGAGAACGGATGGCCGTTGGGGCATCAAAGTCCTAGAGTGGCGGCCACGAACAGGGTAGCGGAATGTGGGACGCCCTCATCAGGGTCGCCGGGAGTCGGGGGGCGCATAAAGCCCAAGATCGTAATTTGTGGCGATCTATGGGGGAGGCCTATGTCCAGCAGTGGACGTCCCTGGCTGATAGATAGATAGATAGACTACTACTACATCCCTTTTAACGTCCCACTGCTGGGCACAGGCCTCCCCTCTATGCGAGGGGGATTCAGGCCATAGTCCACCACGCTGGCCCAGTGCGGGTTGGCAGACTTCACCCATCTATCGAAAACTAGTCAAGTTCCCTCAGACGTGCAGGTTTCCTCACGATGTTTTCCTTCACCGTTTCATAGCAAGTGATAATCTCGGATGAAAATGAGATTCGCACATAAATCCCAGAGGTGCGAGCCGGGATTTGAACCTGCACACTTCGATTGCAAGACGTGCGTTCAACCACCCGGCTACCACTGCTATATTATACTTACGAAACAAATACGAAAAACAAGCAGTTTCATTACCGTTAACAGTCATAAACAAAATGTTTACGAAGTTAGTTTTGTTTACGGAAGGTTTCGTGTGTAATGGCAGCGGCGCGGACGTTGCAATCAGTGACCTCTGCCCACCCCCTGTGACATACGACTTGAATATTGTACGCCAGACCACACACATACAACCTTATACAAGATGTATCAGAAGTCCGAAATAATACTTTACTCTTTGCATGAGTATCAGGTATGCGACTGAATGGCAAAGGCGCGGTCTGCTCTCATGGCATTGCTGCTCCTGAGAATGTATTATCGCAATAATTATCATTTTGAAAAGAGTAACCATTGAGTTTCTTACCGGCTCTTCTCAGTGGAAGCAGCATTCCGAACCGGTGGTAGAATCTGACTATTTGTAAGTGCTTTTTGGCCTACACGAATAAAAAAAAAAAATTGATTTTGACGTCAATCTAATTCCAATATGGCAGATCATCCAAGATGGCGGATTAGTTATTTTTTCTGCACTACCACAGTATGGGTATCAAATGAAAGGGCTTCCTGAGGAGAACACGAAAACTAAGGGCAATTAAATAAAAGCTTGTTTTTAAAAAGTTTTTTTACTATTAATTTTTAATAATCTTGTTATATCTCGAGTTCTAGGCGACATTTTCGAGTTCTGTATTGTGAATATTAATAATAAATATTCTGAATATTATTGCCACCCTTCGTAGATGTAGTTTACACTGTTAACTAGGGTTATGGATGTGCCCTAAAGCCTCAATGCGATATCTGTGACAAATACTCAAAGTTCTTTAACACAGAAACCTTAATTTAATTTCATTTTGTTTAACATATTTGAGGAACATGTAAGGCAGCTATAAAATCGAGGGGTGAAAAGCAATTTGACTTAAGCGACACTTTTGGACGATATTTCGAATGGCGTCGAATGAGTATGCTCTCCTTTAAAGTTAAAAAACTACACACGAAGGGTTCGGAACCATTATATGTAAAAACGGCAATAAAAAACACGATTGTTGTATGGGAGCCCCCTTAAATATTTTGTTTTTTAGTATTTGTTGTTATAGCGGCAACAGAAATTCATCATCTGTGAAAATTTCAACTCTCTAACTATCACGGCTCATGAGATACAGCCTGGTGACAGACGGACGGACGGACGGACGGATGGACGGACGGACGGACAGCGAAGTCTCAATAATAGGGTTCCCGTTTTACCCTTTGGGTACGGAACGCTAAAAATCTGAAAAATTCAAAAATTTTTATTTCGGACTTTTGATACACCCTGTATACAATATGAAATGCATTTTAACACAACACACTATTCCTTATAAAATACGATTTATTAACGTTTTACGACACAGCTAAAACGTTTTGTAAAAGCTAGTCGTTATATTAAATAAAAGTATTTATGTTGTATTAAAACTGTCTTAGTGGTAATGACAATTTGTTTTATTTTTGAGTTATAAAAGGATGGGACCTTAGCAAAGACCTTAGGCTAGGTACATATTGGGTCCCTTGGGGTCGTGAGCGTCTTGGGTGTGGGTCCCGGACGCTCTCAAGTAGACGACGACCCTGACCGGAGGACGTCGGCGAGGGGTGGCTCTCGCCGCCGTATGCACTGCGAGGGTGCAGGGGGACCGAACATCTGCTCCCCCCGAGACGAGCTCCTGGGCACAAAGCTCGGGAGCGAGGCACAGAGGGACACCGGTGCGTTCTGGTAGGAGATCCCGGAGTCCCTCTAACGTGTCGAAGACGGCCACCGGGGAGGTTTTAGTGGGTAAGAATCCCACATATCCCAGGGAATCTTACTGAAGATTTCCTCCCCGTCAACAAAAAAAAAAGGTACATATTGGGAGAAGATGGGAGGAAATTAGATAGATAGGTAGATATATACGGGACCCAAGATACAGGCTAGGGATAGTTTGGGTTCCATCTATACATTTATCTATGTAATAAATAAATAATAAAAAAAAAACATTTATCTATACAAATAAATAAAATTGCAGTGTTTCTAATATCAAAATAACACTTGTTTACCCAATACCTATGAAATTAGGCGTCATCATCATCACGCCTGTATTCCCGGAAGGGGTAGGCAGAGGTGCACTGCATTGCACCCACACTTTGCTGATGTATTTTGGTCCCAATGGGGGCGCGCCTATTGCCATTATACCGGGCACATTCCCCCTCAATACAAGGAAGATTTGGGTCATAGTCCACCACGCTGGCCCAGTGCGGGTTGGTGAACTTCACACGCCTTTTCTATAGACGTGCAGGTTTCCTGACGATGTTTTCCTTCACCTTTCAGCAAGTGGTAATCATTGTTGAAAATGCCATTCGCATATGAAAATTATCTCAGAGGTGCGTGCCCGGGATTTGAACTTGCATCCCGTACGTTCAAGGCGGGCGTTCTTGCCCACGAGGCTACCACAGCTTATGAAAATGCATTTTTAAAATGTTTGTCTGTCCTCTGTCTCTGGTATTGCCAATTTTTGACAGATTTTGTACTAAACCAAAAAACTGAAAGTTATATTTAAAACATTAGGTACTGCATGAAAGGTGTAGGTAAGAAGGCTGCTATTACTATATAACTCCCTTTGAACTAAACATTAATACAGCAGAAAATACTCAATTGTGAACTTGATCATTTACTGTTCCAATATGCACAGTGCCTTATATCAGCTAACACACGCGTGTAATGTCGTAAAAGTAGTTATTTATGAACTATTACTCCTATGAGATTAGTCACAAGAGCAGATAGCCAACTAAACAACACGGAGAGTTTTATAATTATAATCCCGTGGTTTTATAGGCCGTCCGGCTTACTTGTCGCTTGCCTAAGTGTTAGCAGCTTTACTGTTTGGCTACTTACTGGTCGTCTGGAAGAATTATTTTAGCGCTAAGACCGCCTAATTTACATAGCTACTGGGGCCCAATTCTTGCAAAATCGATATCTCTTATTTGTCATATGTCTAAACAAAACGAAATAGTACGACGATGTGACGTTTTGTTTCGACATAAATGTCGAATTAGAGATGATGTCAATTGAGCTAGAACTGGGTCCAGTAGGCTTAGCATGACCGTGTAGACAAGTTTAATCTCTTTCAACTGTCATATTTATCGATAAATTTATGTCTAGTACAAAAAGCTCGAAGTGACGTCGTTTTCTCGACAAATCTGACAGTTGAAAGAGATAAAACTTATGTCTATAAGGTCATGATAAACCTAATAGTATGGGATTACTCCCAGTCCATTGTACTTGCTTAGTTTGGGTATATATGGTGAGTAAGTGTCGTGTATATGTTTATATTAAAAGTGTTCATTTAACTTTGACCCACCTAGTTGATGTTCACTTGAAGTCTATTAGAATACTTGACACATAACGACAGTTAAGTGTACACATACTTGTGTAATAACCGAAGTTACATAAATACACGGCACTTGGGCCTTTGAACTGGCAACGGTTTGGCACAAGCGTAGAGATAACGGCGAATTAATTCTTATTGCAACCTCATTTAAAAATCTAACCTTTTTTTATCCCGAGTACGGCTAAGCCAAAAGGAAGTGTTATGATTTTAGCAGACTATGCATGTTTGTATGTATGTATTTATCTCGGTAGCGTCTAAACTAGGTATATATCCGATTTTGATGAATAAGGTGTCAATCGATTCTTTATTATGACCCAGGTAACATTGGCTACATTTTAACAATAGAAGGAGTCGATTTTACTATGTAAACCACGATTTTAACCAATATTCAAGTCAATTTTTACAAATATTTTGCAACTTTTATTCTCATTTTCATTCCATTTCAAATTTAATTATTAGGAAAAAAATGGTCGATGCAACCGGCGACCCAAGAGCAGGCCATATCCTCTTTCAACAAGTGGATCTAGCGATTTAGCAAACAAATCCAGTGTCTTGGGTACGCTTCCGTATGGACCAATTTTTACAAGCTTAATATTAACTTGCAATGTATGTCTGAATTTTAAATCAGTTATCTTTAACCGAATGAGCTGAAATTTGGTATACACGCTTATTTTGGATGACAATTCATGCTTAGCTATGTGACGTCATTCTAATTCCAATAATATGGCGGATCATCCAAGATGTCGAAAAAGTTAATCTTTCTGCACTACCACAGTATGGGTATCAAATGAAAGGACTTGCTGAGGAGAATACGATAACTAAGTGCAATTAAATAAAAGCTTGTTTTTAAAAAGTTTTATTTAACCATTAATTTAAATAAATACATCATCACGCCTGTATTCCCCGAAGGGGTAGGCAGAGGTGCACTGTAGTGCGCCCACACTTCGCCGATGTATTTTGGTCCCAATGTAATAGGGGGCGAGCCTATTGCCATTATACCGGGCACATTCCCCCTCAATACGAGGGAGATTTGGGCCATAGTCCACCACGCTGGCCCAGTGCGGGTTGGTGAACTTCACACGCCTGGACGTGCAGGTTTCCTCACGATGTTTTTCCTTCACCGTTCAGCAAGTGGCATCATTGTTGAAAATGACATTCGCACATGAAAGTTATCTCAGAGGTGCGGGCCTGGGATTTGAACTTGCATCCCTTACGTTCAAGGCGGGCGTTCTTGCCCACAAGGCTACCACTGCTTTATTTTACTTTTTTTTTTTTTTTATTACTTTAATTTTTTTGTACGGAGTAAACTGTCAAAAATGGAAAGTAATAATAATAACATTGCTGCAAGACAAGTGGTAAGGGGGCTGTAAGAACCCGCTTCATCTTATGATTTGAACCAAGAATACTATTCCCGTTAATGAGATACTGACCGATATGTAGGCGAAAGGTCAGCCGGCTGCGCTTGCCGGCGACATCCATCGCGATATCACTGATCACCATGTAATTGTACATATCATCACGCTTCTATTCCTCTAAAGTGTAGGCAGATATGTCCAGAAATACATACTACTACTACAGCCTTTTTAACGTCCTACTGCTGGCCACGAGCCTCCCCTCAATGCGAGGGGGATTCAGGACATAGTCCACCACGATGGCCCAGTGCGGGTTGGCCGACTTCACACATCTATCAAGAACTAGTTTACTTTCCTCACGGTGTTTACCTTCACGATGTCTCGGATGAAAATGAGATTCGCTCATAAATCTCGGAGGTGCGAGCCAGGGTTTGAACCTGTACACTTTGATTGCAAGGCGTGCATTCGACCACTCGGCTACCACTTTGCCAGAAATACACACAATAAAAAAAATATGAAAAACTAATTTTTACGCATAATAACCGTATCAAACATTGGTAAGACGCTTTGAATGCCAAGGACGTAGTTTTAAATCCCATGCCTTTGGGATTTTCATGTGTGAATGTCATTCTCATTAATGATTACCACTTGCTGAACGGTGAAAGCAAACATCGAGAGGAAACCTGCACGTTTATAGAAAGGCGTGTGATGTTCACTAACCGGCACTGGGTCAGCTATAGTCCAAATCTCAGAATCAGAATCAGATTTCTCTATTAATGTAAACCAATACAGGCACTTATGAATCGTCATATGGCCTGAATCCCCCTCACATTGAGGGGAGGCCCGTGCCCAGCAGTGGGATGTTAAAAAGGGCTGTAGTAGTAGTATCTCTACCACCTATTCGGAATGCATTTCCTATGGAGAAAAATGGGCAAGAAACTCCATGGTTGCTTTTTGCAACAAGGAATCTTCCGTATCGGGGGAGAACGTGACGGTATTGTGGCAATAGGACCTAAATGTGGGTGCACAGAAGTGCACATCTGGTTACCTCCTTGGGGGATACACGCGTGATGATGTATAATTATTAACATTTGGATATAATTAATAGTCTTAAACGGTGCTTAAATAAAAGCATGCACGCGCGTATACTGGCTGAGCGGTTGCTTGCGCAACAGCTAACAATCGGCCTCTAAAATGACGAAAGTGACAATTGACAGACCGTTTGGCAACTCCATTGTGTTGTGCTCGTAGACAAATGAAATTCCAATGTTGAACTGCTGATGGTTTTTATTCGAAGTTTATAGTTGGAACAGAAAAAACTGTGCAGCCGCTCTTTGTTTATTCTTAACATAAACATTCTTAAAGTTTATTTTTGCATTCCGTGCTACTGCATATCTCCGGCGTTGCTGAATCATCGTTAAATGAACAATTTTATTTCTTGATTTCATACAGAAAAACATATTAAAAAAAAAACTAAAACCGACTTCAAAAACCTAGGTGAGTACACTAAAAAGCTACAAATAATCTTATAATTCAGTACGTTTGGAGTCGGTGACAATTCATATGTGAATTTGCCTAGACTTAGATTGGCACCTACTCCAAATGTACTGAATTATAACATTATTTGTAGCTTTTTAGTCCACCTAGGTTTTTGAAGTCGGTTTTTGTTATCTCTCTCTCTCTATTTGGTGGACAATAAAGAGTACTCTATGTATCTCTATCTCTTCTTTAAGAGTTGCTGGTAAGGCCCTAGGAGTTGCTATTACCAAAATAAAACAGTTAAAACATAAATCAATTCAATGTTTTGAAATGAAATTTGAATTCGATAGTGCAGTATTGTTTCCAAGATCCGGAAGACGAATAAACATATCTCTGGATTGATAAAACGCTAGATTTATGGGCGGCGGGGCTCGGTAAATCAGTGGGTAGCCGGTTCGATTCCGGCGTGCACCCACGTAGACTTGTTAGGCCTCCTGCACACTGCGGCGTCAACACTCACGCGCCGAACTTTGTATGGGAAAAAAACCGGCCAAGTTCGAGTCGGACTCGCGCACGAAGGGTTCCGTACCATTATATATAAAAAATATTTTTTTATCAAAAAACAAAAACCGCCTATGTTTTTTGTTAAAAAAATATTTTTTTTTTCACGCTTTTTAGTGTCAATAATCGTTGAAAATATGCAATTATTATCACAACATAACAACCCTAAAAAAGTAAATATTTTCAGCAACAAAAATCCTCCCCCACACCCCCCTATTTCCACTCCTTTGGGGGTAAGTTTCGATGTTTGTTAACAATCTGTATTAAACCAAAACTAATAATCAACCTTAATGAAAACTCCTTAAAAAGCCGTATACAACTACATCATCCACGTAAATAATGATCATAATAAACATAAAAATGTTCATAAAATGAAAACTGCTTGGCCGTACAATTTTAAATTTTTATGGGACCAAATGGCATCTATTCCGCATCAAACAAAAAAAGAATCACGTAAATCGGATCATAACTCGCAGCGTAATCGGTGTACATACATAAAAAAAAACACACCGACCGAATTGAGAACCTCCTCCTTTTTGGAGGTCGGTTAAAAAAGGCAAATAATCACGTTTGTTGTATATCCCCCCTTATATATTTATTTAATTAGTTTTTTAGTATTTTTTGTTATAGCGGCAACAGAAATACATCATCTATCTATCACGGTTCATGAGATACAGCCTGGTGACAGACGGACGGACGGACGGACAGCGAAGTCTTAGTAATAGGGTTCCCGTTTTACCCTTTGGGTACGGAACACTAAAAAACTGCTCGTTATCACCATTTGTCTTTTAAATACAGTTTTTAACTCTGCACAAAATCTGTCAAATATTTACAGATAGTATTGAAACAACAAAACTTTAAGAGGAGGTGGTAAAGCCCCACTATTGGCTCATACACAAATATAATGAAATGACACTGACGGAAATTTAATCCTTATTCACATTGACACAGAGTTCCTTTTGGTATTGGCAATCATTTTGACGAGCGAGTGCTGACGGCAGTGTGAGAGGGGCTTTATACTTGGATACAATAGCGAAAGTAAAACCAAACAATAGTTATGAACGATTATCTTGAAACTGCGTTTACGGTAAAGAGTATCTATTCAGTCGAAGGCAAATCATTTAATCTGTCTAGTTCTACGGGGTAGCAGGGGTAGCCGAGTGGTTGAACGCACGCCTTGCAATCGAAGTGTGCAGGTTCAAACCCCGGCTCGCACCTCTGGGATTTATGTGCAAATCTCATTCGCATCCGAGATTATCACTTGCTATGAACCGGTGAAGGTAAACATCGTGAGGAAACCTGCACGTCTGAGGGAACTTGACTAGTTCTCGATAGATGTGTGAAGTCTGCCAACCCGCACCGGGCCAGCGTGGTGGATTATGGCCCGAATCCCCCTCGCATTGAGGGGAGGCCCGTGCCCAGCAGTGGGACCTTAAAAGGGCTGTAGTAGTAGTAGTAGACAAGTCCTCTCGCACATTGAGGCGTCAAACGCTCGCATGGAAATGATTACCTTTTGATGATTACCTATTGAAAATGAACTATATTGTCTCAAAGAAAAAGTTCATTCTTCACCGAAATGCCATTAACGGCGCGAGCGAATTTCCGAAAATCGCTCGTGCTGACAATAACGTGGTTTTCACCAAACTAATTTAGTCCTTATGTATATTGTCATAGAGTTTGTTTTGGTATTTGACGCCCCAGGCACAAATTGACGTAGCATTAGTGTGATTTTAATGTGACCGGAACATAGAACCCCGTCTTTCAATTCTTAGAAACTATTGCGCCTAAGGGTTTAACGGTACGAAAGATGCTTCGTGACCTCAGCAAAATAACGTTTGAACTCTTTAGACGGGATCTTGTAAATGACTTATAAGCATTATCACGCCTGTAATGCTAAGGGGTAGACAGAGGTGTACTACTGTCTTAAGGATTTCTTTTTCCCTCTGAGGTAACCCTACAAATTAATTATTATTAAAATATTCATACCGCATTCCGTCATAAATTATGATCGATAATCGAATACTTATCCAAATACCGATTCTATATATTCGAGTAACGGTAACTGAATCGATTCCGCGAAGGAATCGTTATGAGAATCGATTATTCCGTATACGGTAGCTATTCAATTACGTGTCGAGCGTTACATGAACGTGAACGCCCTTTTTTCGAAAATGTACCCTGTCTTTATTTGAATAAAGCTTGAATTTCTATGGTAGATGGTAAACGTTTTAATTCGCTCGCGTCGTCGATTACATTTTGTTGAAAAATGTGCTTTTTCCATGTGATAATACGGTTTGTTTTAGTATGTATTGGCGAAATTGATGCGATAATTTGAAAGAATAAAAAAAAATTATGATCACAATCACATTAGTTTAATTTAATGCAGCTCCAAGGTATTGCAAATTTGAGTATTTGGGATTAATTTCAACGCGTTTCTGAGAAAAGGGATCTTGACGAACAGACATACGGACAACAAAATCATTATATAAGGCAGGGGTCGGCAACTTTGTCGGAGCCACAATAAATTTTTCTTGCCACCAATAAATAATAGGTACTTGCATAAATAATGATTTTCGATAAAAAAAAACAACAAAAAACGACAAAAAAACAATATAGAAAAGGTGCCTAATCCTCGTATATCGATTGTTTTTGTTATAAAATAAATAATATTTGCGTATGGAACTAAAGAGCCGCAGCTTCATATCGAAAGAGCCACATGTGGCTCGCGAGTCGCAGATTGCCGACCCCTGATCTAGTGGTTTGAGCGTAGGTCGCTCGGCTAACTAAACCAGGTGGTAGTGAGTTCGATTCCCACCAGTGGCAAACTTAGAAAATGGCCTTTTTGGAATCGTCGAGGTGTAACTGGGATCGCCCAAGTCTATTGAACGGTACCCATAGTACAAGCTTTGCTTAGTTTGGGATCATACGATGAGTATGTGTTGGCTGGCGATATTTGTTTATACAATCAAAGTACCAGGAGACCATACCTGTCGAAGAGGTTGATAGCGTTGATGTGTAACTGGGATCGCCCCCAGTCCATTGTACGGTGCCCATAGTACAAGCTTTGCTTAGTTTGGGATCATACGATGAGTATGTGTTGGCTGGCGATATTTGTTTATACAATCAAAGTACCAGGAGACCATACCTGTCGAAGAGGTTGATAGCGTTGATGTGTAACTGGGATCGCCCCCGGTCCATTGTACGGTGCCCATAGTACAAGCTTTGCTTAGTTTGGGATCATACGATGAGTATGTGTTGGCTGGCGATATTTGTTTATACAATCAAAGTACCAGGAGACCATACCTGTCGAAGAGGTTGATAGCGTTGATGTGTAACTGGGATCGCCCCCGGTCCATTGTACGGTGCCCATAGTACAAGCTTTGCTCAGTTTGGGATCATACGATGAGTATGTGTTGGCTGGCGATATTTATCTAATCAATGTCCTAACGACGTACACAGTTATATTTTAGAATATTAATCGTGTGAGCGATTGGAAGTCGATATTAATGGCCCGTCCAATAAAACCGTGAGATTTTTTGTGATGAAACTTAACGGAAAATAAATTAGGAGTCATCTCAGCTGAGCCTGACGTCCACGGCACTTGATTTTAATTTAATTTAAATATATCATCACGCCTGAATTCCCAGAAGGGGTAGGCAGAGGTGCACTTCCCACACTTCGCCAATGTAATAGAGTGCGAGCCTATTGCCATTATACCGGGCACATTCCCACTCAATACGAGGGAGATTTGGGTAATCACCACGCTGGCCCAGTGCGGGTTGGTGATCTTCACACACCTTTCTATAGACGTGCAGGTTTCCTCACGATGTTTTCCTACACCGTTTCATAGCAAGTGGTAATCTCGGATGAAAATTGAAAAAATTATTTGAAAAAAGCAACCATGGAGTTTCTTGCCCATTCTTCTCCATAGGAAATGCATTCCGAATGGGTGGTAGAGCTACTATTACTACTATTTATTGACGATTCATAAGTGCCTGTATTGGTTTATATGAATAAAAAATATTCTGATTCTGATTCTGATTCTGAAAATGAGATTCGCACATTGAAACCCAGAGGTGCGAGTCGGGGTTTGAACCTGCACACTTTGATTACAAGGCGTGCGTTCGACCACGTCTAATTTAATTTATAATTGACTTACAAGAATGAAAGAGGTTCTCAACACGTATGTGTTTTATTTAAGGTTACTAGAGATTTTTTTATGGTTGGTCTCATTTCAAAAACTATTTTCCAGAAACCAATTCCTTGACTGTCCCCTGAGCAGCTGTGGAATTTGGGGTTATAAAACAACAATGTTTTTTGTTTGTATTGAAACTCAGTATAATGTGTTTTACTGACAAAATAAAGTAACACCTTTTTCAGTATTTCAGAAAAAAAAAAAATTGTGTTTTGAAAAACATTAGTTTTATAGTGCTGAAAAGAGGCTAAAGCTAGCTGATCATTGCATTTTTCAACGATTTCAATGCGTTGTCTACGTCAAAAATCATAAAATAAAATAATTTAACAACGTAGGTGCATTAAAAAGCAACAAACAACCTCTTAATATGTTTCATTTGGAGTTGGTCATGTGTGTATCTACCTAGTCCTGCCGAAGTGTAGTGACTTATTTAAAAATGTACTCTATGCCAATGTACATAGAGATGGAATGTTTTTGGTAAAAGTCACGGAACCTCGCGACTTAATCCGCTAGTGTCATCGATGATACTGCTAAATGTTCGTTATCTATGAGTTAATACAGTTCCTTTTAGTATTAGCAATAAATTAGTCGGGCGCGTTTTGAGGCGCTCATTTGTCTCAGCTTTACAATCTGAAGATGCAACTATGAAGATTATAACCGTTATAAATAACAGTTACGTTATAATTATTAACGAGATATCGCGACCGTTAAATATATAGTAGTGTTCTTCCTACTCATACTACTAATATTATAAATGTGAAAGTTTGTGAGGATGAATAGATGTTTTCTACTCTTTCACGCAAAAACTACTGAACGGATTTTGATGAAACTTTACAATATTATTGTCTCTACATCGTGACATATAGGCTATTATTTATAACGATATTGAATAAACGAAGTCTGCGCGACGGAAGTCGTGGGTAAAAGCTAGTATTCTTTAATAGTGTTAGATAAGGTCGGAAATTAGTTTGTAATCAAAAGGAAATAAGATAAAACACTTTTAAGTTTTACGTGGGAGATTTTTAACGAGAAATCTGGTTTTAATTTATCTGTTAACGATTGCAGGCCGTATATTTAAGGCTCAATATACCGTGGTGAGCGAATTCATTTGAATTTCTTCCAATATGAACTCTGTACTAATATAGATAAAGACTTAGTTACTGTGGCGCTAGAGCTCATTAAAATTAGCTCCCGCAATGAATCGATCCTCCCGATCGGTTATTGAAAAATGAACTTCTGCTGAGTATTCATAGATTTCGTTTTGGTATTAGCAAAAGGTTTAGTTTTGACTAATAACTTTTGTTAAATTCAATTTTCTACAAAAGATTCATTATTAAAAAAACTTTTTTAAAAACAAGGTTGTATTTGATTGCCCTTAGTTTTCGTATTCTCCTCAGCAAGCCCTTTCATTTGATACCCATACTGTGGTAGTGCAGAAAAAAAACTATTGCGCCATCTTGGATGATCCGCCATATTGGGATTAGAATGACGTCACATAGCTAAGCTTGCATTGTCATCCAAAATAAGCGTGTATACTAAATTTCAGCTCAATCGGTTAAAGGTAACTGATTTAAAATTCAGTTGCAAGATTCCACTCGGACATACATTGCAAGTTAATATAAAGCTTGTAATAAAAAGACTTCAATATTTTTTTTAAGTCGCCAATACCGCAAGAAGGATGTTGTTCGACTTAATATTTTTATCTGGGGTCTTACCACGACTCATTATGGTATTGTTATTTTATATATTACAAGCAAATTTTTGACAGATTTTGTACCAAATCAATCTGTCAAAAACTAAATGTAATTATTAAAAACAATACGATCCGCCATCTTTATCACTGTCATTATCCGTTTTTATTTATAATGTATATTTATTGAATTTGTCCTTGCTATTAATTACTTGACATTGGCGAAATACTCGCGCTAGTCGCAGGTGATGCCATTCCTCATCTTATTCCATTAAATATCATCATTTCGCTCATTTCGTTAAAAAAAAAAAACAATACTACAAGATAGGTGGTTTTAAAGGGACTGAACTCATAACATCCCTAATGCGCGGTCGGTTAATTACACGTTATAATATTTTGCGAAGCTATCACTTACTCGTGTTCCATGCGAATAAGTACATTACTTTGACCAGGTACTTAAATTCTAATCATGAGGTGTACTGACGAGTGCAAAATACATTAGATTAATTTAAAAAGACTTGAGAAGTGTCAAGGGACACACGGATGGAACGAAGTTCCTTTTGAAATAAAAAAGCAAAAAAAATGTACATATACATACACACACCGAAACCGAAACCGAAACGGTAACCGAAATCGAAATCACACACACATTTACAAAAGTGTCGTTATAACTTTTACTCTCACGCACAAATTTACAAAAGTGTCGTTATAAATTTTACTCTCACACACAAATTTACAAAAATGTCGTTATAACTTTTACTCTCACACACACACTTACAAAAGTGTCGGTCGACACTTTTAGTCTATTTTTTTCCATCTAGCCCCCTTTCGCAACGCGCCATAAGGAACTACCTTCAAAAATACGACTTGAGTATTCTATTCTTTAAGCCTTTTTTAGCCGTCACTTCTGACTCAAATAAGTTTTGTGTGACATGTCGAAGAATATCACTAATAGAGATAAGCTTTTTTAACAAATTAGGAAATCATCGCAAATTAGAATATTAAATAGGAAGTTTATACGCCTATGCTTAATGCTAGTAAAAAAAGTAAAGCTTCTCAAAATATTAAGATAACTTAATTTTTTTTTATAGCTTTTACGAAAAAATCCAAAGTAGGTAATATTAAAACACCACTCGGTTTACATATCAAAGAGTTATGAAGTAACACAAAATGGTTGAATTAGAATACTTCACTTTTTTTTAAGTCTTTGAAAACTTAAAACGAAGGGTACAGGAAAATAACAGGGAATGTCACAATTAATGAATTTTGAGAAAAAACAATTTGAGAGTTCAACCATTCTAACAATTCTTTAGTTTGGCCACAAACTAAACTGCATTTTGGCGCCATCTGTTAACTTTTTTAAATTCCAATGTTAAGAATTCAAAACACCATACACAAAATATGATTCTATAAAAAAAGATATATTGTGACATTCGTATTCTTTTTTTTTTAATGGACTACGCTGTTGGCCGTGAGGTGGCCTTTACAGATTTACCGGAGTAGATTCGTATTCATATTTGCATGTACCCTACAAATAGTCTGAACCACTTTTCCAACTGCTTATACCCCATGTAAGGTAATACCATTAGCCACGCTTTGTTCTTTTTGCCACCATTCCATCTACAGGATGACGCGTAGAAACCTCTGTAACACGATCAGATGATTGCCCTGCCATCCTACGGCTCCATTCACACGGTGACGACGGCCGCCCGATAATTCATATCATATCAAGCCGTGACTGTCTCACTGCAGGGCAAAGGCCTCCTCTCCCTTTTTCCACTTGTTGCGGTCCATAGCCAACCGGGGCCACTCCGGTAAGTAAGAGTCTATCTCATCCTGCCATCTCTTTTTGGGCCTGCCGCGTTGCCGTTTCCCGTGGTTTGGGAGCCATTGCGTGGTTGATTTTGCCCAAAGCGTATCCGGCATGCGGCAGATGTGACCTGCTCAGTTCCACTTGAGTTTAGCATGCCCGATAATTACGAATTGAACCGATGGTTGCGGGAATCCTGGGCTCCAAGTTCCCTTAAACTATCTGTCTGTGTGTTAAGAAGTGTACGGGTGGAGGTAACAAGTTGAAATTTATAACAGACATGTAAGTCTGCAGTCCCTTGGAGCTTTGTAGAAAATCTAACTTCTGTGTTAACGCAATCAAAAGATGTTTATGGTTTATGTTGCATTTTCAGTACATTTGCACGGGAATCAAAAACCTATAGGGTACATCCCGTTGACCTAGAATCATGAAATTTAGCAAGAAGCAAGGTCTTATAGCACAATTAAAGGAAAAAATCTGAAAACGGTAAATTTATTGTTACAACGCGTATAATATATTTGCGATTACAAACTTATTTTGTAGTTAGTTTGTATGAAGACAACAGTATACCAACTGCAAAGTTAAGTCTGTCTCTCTATCCAGTTATTAGTTTCGTTAGAGCAATGTTTGCTTTCATAGTTTAGGTAAGGAAGCCTCGATGCGCGAGTTCAACTCGCACTTACTACTACTACTTCTACAGCCCTTTTAACGTCCCACTGCTGGGCGCGTGCCTCCGTGCCCCTCAATGCGAGGGGGATTCGGGCCACAGTCGACCACGCTGGCCCAGTGCGGGTTGGTGAACTTCAGACGCCTTTCTATAGACGTGCAGGTTTCCTCACGATGTTTTCTTTCACCGTTCAGCAAGTGGTAATCATTATTGAAAATGACATTCGCATATGAAGATTATCTCAGAGGTGCGGGCCCGGGATTTGAACTTGTACCCCTTACGTTCAAGGCGGGCGTTCTTGCCCAGGAGGCTACCACTGCTGTACTATAATAATATCGCCAGACACCACAATATACTCATCGTATGATCCCAAACTAAGCAAAGCTTGTACTATGGGTACCGTACAATGGACTAGGGGCGATCGCAGTTACACACAGATCAGGGCAAATTCCAAAATTTTCCAAGACCACTAGACTAAGCCACTGCACATTATGTTTCCGTCACACTCGTAATTATCGAGCAGCCGGTTTTACCGTGTGAATGATGCCTTAGGTGTGTTGAAAAAAAGATGCATTGAGGCGAACGTGAACCGGATTGAAGGGAGTGAAATGAGTGTTAAAATTAATATTTCATTAAAAAACCGGTCAAGGGATAGTTGGTCATGCATCGAGGGTTCCGTATAGACTTGTAGGTAAATATTCTTCTTCTTTGTCGGTATCACTCTTGTCAGAGTGGTCGTGGTCATCACTTCAGGTGTTTGTGGCAAGCTTCACAACACGCCGCCACTCCTCTCTGATGGCCGCCTTCCGCGTGCATTGGTGTAGTGATAATGAACGGTGATGATAGGTAAATATACATCGCCAGACAAACCCATACTCATCGTATGATACCAAACGAAGCAAAGCTTATACTATAGGTACCTGTAGGCTTAGCATAAACGCGTAGACATAAATTTTATTTCTTTCAACTGTCAGATTTGTCGAGAAAATGACGTCACACCGAGCCATGTCCAGTACAAAAAGCTCAAAGTGATAATACTTATGTGTACACGGTTGTGCTAAGCCTACAGGCACCCATAGTATAAGCCTTGTTTCGTTTGGTATCTTTCGATAAGAAGGTATGTATGTTTTTTTTTGGATCTAAGCCCGCCACACATTCCCACCAATGTTACTCCTGTAAGCCAGGATCGACAGCGGTGTGCATTGAAGACACTGAGGTTTGACCCTCGGCGAGTCCCGGGGAAAAGCTAAATTGTCTTGGACCCGCACGAATTTAATCGAAGAAGGTGTAGGAGGAGTTGGAAGAAACATGTATCCGCTTCCCTCCATTGCAAAGCGGGAGACAAAAATAACTGTATTGGCTGAATTGCCACAGCAATAAAGAAGACACCACGGATGCTATTTGACATTAGTTGGACCTAACAATGTGAGCTGCATTGTACTTGATTCCAGTAATAGGTTCGGCAGAAACGTTTGAACGCACGGAAATTTTCTCTGGTCTCAACAAGGTCTGTGTAATACGCCACTCCCGATGTTACATGCAAACTGTTTAACATATTTTGAAATTAAACTATTTTACGGATTTTATCGCGTTTATTTACAGCAACCAGGGTACCAGGGTACCCAGTTATTAACTATGACATCAGGACGTCTAACACCTCAGTCCCCCCGTGACCATGGTTGCTGTAAAGCAGCCGAAACGGGAAAATAAAATAGTAAATAAACGCGATAAAATCCGTAAAATAGTTTAATTTCAATGTATAGTATTCGCGTAAATATAAGAAAACAATATTTTTAACATATTGTTACGTTCGTTTTGCTAGAGACTGCACTCCCATAGAATGTGATGAGCAGATTGTTCGACATACGGTGACGAACATTGGCACAGCGGCGAGGGCACTAAAGTGAACTAGGTATGTATGTGTCCGACGATGGGTATTAAATATCAATTATCTCGTGGGAATAACGCAAGTGAGTGAGCATAACTTTGCATATCCGTTCCAATGACACCTATAACCGAGCAGCCGGTATCACCGTGTGAACAATGCCCAATTGAGCGCTTAACATCCGCAAAAGAATTGAACAACCTATATAATCAAACTGGTTTGTGAATCATTTACTCAAAGTCAAGAACAGGGACCGTATTAAGTAAATAATGTGTAATATAAAAGACATAATTTACATATTTTCACACGGATAACAGTTCTCAGTGGATTTTATTATATAAATGAACGTATTAGGAAAGTCATTTGAATAATTGTGTGAACTTTTTTGCTTGTATCGCGATCGCTGTTTATTTACGGTAGATATCTCCGGAACGCCTGGACCAATTTTGATGGGAATTGCAAGAGCAGACACGAGCGCGATGATTTATTGAGGAATGCTAAAATGAACTGTTTACTTATAAATAAAGCATATTTATCAACGAAATTTCATAGATGACGCTAGCGAATTTTTACTTGCGGTAGCGTGAATTTTGCCTCAGGAATTCAATCTTTCCGTGCATTGATACTAAGTATATTTTTAAGTACTCGAGCCTCCCGCACACTGGGGTGGTAAAAGCGGCGTGTTAAATTTTTTGCTAACTCAAAACGAATTCTATGTCTGTATGCATAAAGATTGAATTTCTGTAGTATAAAAGTCACGCCTCATTTAGTTGTAGAATGAACTTATTGAATGAGACAATACAGTTTGTTTTGGTATGGCAAAATTTGACGCGCGTTGATGCCCCAGCGGACGCAATACTTTGACTGCAAAACGAGCGTTTGACGTTTGCTTATTTTGACATTTTTCCATTTTGAAATTCGAATGCCAACCCTCTGACTTCACATCACTAGACACAAAAAAAAAACTAAACACATGTATAGTGATGTGGACCTCACATAAAATTCTTATCGATATTTTATTATCGTAGTGTCGTAGCAGTGGTAGCCGAGTGGTCGAACGCACGCCTTGCAAATCAAAGTGTGCAGGTTCAAACCCTGGCTCGCACCTCTGGGTTTATGTGCGAATCACATTTTCATCCGAGATTACCACTTGCTATGAAACGGTGAAGGAAACCTGCACGTCTATAGAAAGGCGTGTGAAGTTCACCAACTCGCACTGGGCCAGCGTGGTGGACTATAGCCCAAAAATCTCCCTCGTATTGAGGGAGAATGTGCCCGGTATAATGGCAATAGGCTCGCCCCCTATTACATTGGGACCAAAAATACATCGGCGAAGTGTGGGCGCATTACAGTGCACCTCTGCCTACCCCTTCGGGGAATACAGGCGTGATGATGTATATACTATCGTAGTTGGACAAGCCAAAGGGATCCACCATTTTATGTGCAGATAAAATTTTAATAGGCATTAAATTTATAATGTCATTGCATCCACGTCTAAGCTAAAATATTGCTTTATAATAAAAGACTATAACGATCTAAACATACTGGCAATACCTAGTGTATTTACTTGAAAATGCACTTTATGTCAATGTGCATAAAGTTGGAATATCTCTGGCAAATGCCGCGGTAAAACACGCGTCGCGACATCTATTGCGTATCGTTGAAAAATGAGCCTCTTATATCAGTTAATACGGTTCGTTTTGGTATTGGCAAAATGGACAGGCCTGTTTGCGCAGGATGTAATGAATTTTCTCGGTGATATCAATTACGTATTTTATGATTATTAATCGTGTTTCGACTGATGGTTTTAAATATCTCCTGAAACTAGTGGAGCATTTTGTCTTTGTGACAGGAAACCTGAAGTCAATGAAAAGGCGACTTAAGTTCACCATCCAGCACTGAGCCAGCGTGGTGGCCCAAATTTCCTTCCAATCGAGGGAGAATGTGCTCGGTATAATGGCAATAGGCTCGCCCTCTATTACATTGGGACCAAAATACATCGGCGAAGTGTGGACGGACTGCAGTGCTCTTCTACCTATCACTTGGGGTAATACACTCGTGATGATGTATTATTATAACAAGTGGTGAAAGGCTCTTTGGCTTAAGCAACACTTTTGGGAGATATGGACTTATAGACACACTAGCTGTGCCCGCGGTTTCATCCGCGGTTTCACCCGCGCTAATAGTTACTTTGGCGTAGAGTGATGTTATAAAGTCTATGATTATATAAGTCTATAATACCCGATTCATGTTCGGGAATTTTCCCGTTTTTGCCACATTATTCGTTGCTGCTCCGCTCCTATTGGTCGTAGCGTGATGATATATAGCTTATAACCTTCCTCGATAAATGAACTATTTAACACAAAAAGAATTATTCAATTCGGACCAGTAGTTCCTGAGATTAGCGCGTTCAACCAAACAAACAAACAAACTCTTTAGCTTTATAATATTATATTAATATATTAATTATATTAATAATATTATAATTATAATATTATAATATTATAATTATAATATTATATTATATTATATATTATAAGTATAGATTTGGAAACAGCGAATTTTTGTGCGTCGAATATGTATGCTTAAAAATGTCCTCGCTCAACGAATAAGACTTGCTATTCAACGAGGAAATGCAGCCAGCGTTCTTTCCACCATCCCACGCGGATCAAGTCTTTTTTAATTAATCATTATATATGTTTTCTCCTTTTTTTAGTTATTAATGTTGTATCTTTGTAACTTAATGTATAAATTAATCTTAGGTCAAAAACTACTGATTTCGATAGTGGAAGATATCGATGTATCGATATTGTTGTTTTTGGTGCGTCACATCACTACACAGTGTGTTAGGCCGGTGACAAAGCATCGCCTACGCAAATTCCAAGCTTCGACGCGTATCCTTGAGCTTATGACCTGAATATTGTAGACTTTTAGGCTTTGTGTTTAGACATTTTGTAGATAATTACATTACGTAATCTAACAACGTGACTAACAGCGTTTAGAAGTGTTAGGTATGTAACTTTTAAAGTACTTTTAATGTGTACTTATAAAGTACTAGCTCCTACCCGCAACTGCGTCCGCGCAGACTTATTCAATATCGTTTTACATTATAGCGTATATGTTATTTTGATGTATAAACAATAATACTGTAAAGTTACATCAAAATCGGTTTATTAGTTTTTGCGTGAAAGGGTAACAAACATTCATCCATCCACGCAAATTTTCACACTAATAATACAATCATCTACCCACGACTTTGACGCGCAGACTTTGATGATTTAATATAATTATCTAGCCTATCTATTATTCTGATGTACAAACAATATTACAGCAAAGTTTCATCAAAATCCGCTCAGTAGTTTTTGTTTAAAAGAGTAACAAACATCCATCCATCCACACAAATGTTCACTTTTATAATATTAGTAGGAAGTAGGATATAAATGATACTTCTCTTGGGTAGTGGCGTAAAAATTAATCGCGCTTGTTTTTACGCGGCTGTGTGTCCAGGGCCTCAGGTGAGACTCGCTGGACTGGTCCGACGACACTTGTTCGTACCTATTTTGGGATCAGATACCTTCGGATCCTGTTATATGGGCGCGTTCATATTATAATGAAATATGGCGATGTTCACCGTTAGTTTTATTCTTTTTTAACCGACTACGGCGAAGCCATAAGGAAGGGTTATGGTTTTAGAAGTCTATGTATGTTTGTATTTACGTATGTTCTTCCGTAGTGCCTAAACTATTCATCCGATTTCGACGAATAAGGTGTCAATCGATTCGTTATTATGGCCCGGGTGGTCGAACGCACGCCTTGCAATCGAAGTGTATAGGTTCAAGCCCCGGCTCGCACCTCTGGGAATTATATGCGAATGTCATTTTCATCCGAGATCACTTGCTATTAAACGGTGTAGGAAAACATCGTGAGGAAACCTGCACGTCTGAGGGAACTTGACTAGTTCTCGATAGATGTGTGAAGTCTGCCAACCCGCACTGGGCCAGCGTGGTGGACTATGGCCCGAATCCCCCTCGCATTGAGGGGAAGCCCGTGCCCAGCAGTGGGACGTTAAAAGGGCTGTAGTAGTAAGTAAAGTGGTAAGTAACATAGGCTCCATTTTAACCGACTTCAACAATAGAAGGAGTTGATTTTACCTTGTATAACCAGATTTTAATGGATTTTATTCCTTTTGATTTTATTTTCGCAGTCGAGTTAAGGTTTTTAGGGTTCCGTACCCAAAGGGTAAAACGGAAACCCTATTACTAAGACTTCGCTGTCCGTTCGTCCGTCTGTCACCAGGCTGTATCTCATGAACCGTAATAGTTAGAGAGTTGAAATTTTCACAGATGATGTATTTATATAGCCTCTTTAGCAACAAATACTAAAAAACAGTGATTTTTTTCAGTTTTTATAGATAATGGTACAGGACCCTTCGTGCGTGAGTCCGATTCGCACTTTTTTAACTGTTTTCTTGTTGTAGGTATGTTGTTGATATCATAATGTTGTATGATCTCTGTTATACAGGATGTATCGAAATGAATTTGTAAAGTTTGCGTGAATAACGGATATACAATTGAATGGGATAAAAAATAGGGATTTTTTTTTTTTCACTTTAAATTTTCGAGCTGCGGGGCGGCGGGAGTCGAACTTGCACCTTATAAGTTCTAGGTTGGCGTTCACCAACTAGACTACTTACTGTTCATTATGTATAATGTTTTGTTTTTTAATTGCCAGTACCGAAATAAACTGTGTTTCAATAAGCATAAAGTTTAAATTTCTGTGTTAAAAGCTACGTGTTAAATTTCACTCACGCTGTCAGTGTCATTTACTTGAAAAATCAACTTTTTCAATGAGACAATAAAGTACATTTTGGAGTCATCCGCCATCTTTATCATTGTCATTATCCATTTTTATTTATAATGTGTATTTATTGAATTTGTCCTTGCTATTAATTGCTTGACATTGGCGAAATACTCGCGCTAGTCGCAGGTGATGCCATTCCTCATCTTATTCCATTAAATATCACCATTTCGCTCATTTCGTTAAAAAAAAAAAAGTACATTTTGATATGCCAAAAAAAACCTTATATTGATTAACTTTATATACTCACTTCTATTATGTTGTGCAGTCCATCCAAGACCTGAAATCAAACAAAAACATGTTTTATGTTATTGCAATAAGGTTATTATTCAAAGTTTAAACACGCAAAATATCTATCAAAGCCTAGTTACTGTTTTCAATGTCATCATCATTTCATTCAGTTTATTGACCGACAAATTACGTCAATCACTCATATGTTTCATTCGTTCATTACGAATGACGTTACGGTACGTTTAACACCCCTCTGCGAAACTGAAAACATACACTCAATTCTCACCATTATTCCCATAGCAATAACCATTAATTTCCTATGAAATTACCACGGTAAAATAAGTATGCTGTATCGATGTAAGATTTTCAACTGTAATTTAATAATATTAAGGTTTAAAATGGTGTGTGTTACGTGGTTTAATGTTCAGTGCAGCGTAACGAAACGCCAGTTGTACAAATGAGATATTTTCGCAAGGAAAATGGTAGATATGTAGAAAATGGCACAAATTAAATGTATGTTTTTAAAATACTACCACGCTATGTGATTATATATCACTCATATAAGTGGTATTTACACGTTTTCCGCGTTGGAAACGATGGAAAGCGTAAATGAGACTAATTTACATTTGGTTACATAAATATCCGGGCACATTAAGGCGTTATCTTAATGCCAAAATGAACTCTATTACCTTATAGATAAAGTTCATTCTTCAACGAAGTGTCATTGACGGCACGAGCGAATTTTGCAGCGTATTCGCGTGACTTTTACCGCCGAAATTTAATTTAATTTAATATCGAGGGTTGAAAGGCTATTTGTTTCAAACGACACTTTTCGGCGATTCTGACTTATATAAATATTTTGAATCAGCAAATTTTTACCCGTTTCCATATAGTTATTTGTGTACTTAAATATTTAACCAAATAGCCGTAATTTTCAAAACTCACGCATAGTCAAGTTACGACGGATTAAGAAGCTATTTCTTTTTTAAATCCACTATTATTCCGTTTAATATGCGTACACGCATCCCAGCTTCCTTTTAAGGGCGGCGCACACCGCGCGGACGTCCTGCCACAGGGTACACAGCGCACATATTAATAACCATATTGGAAAACTAGTATTTAAGATCATAGGGCTGTACACTTTATTAATCTCTCAACAAAAAAAAAATGAATTTTGTTTTATTTACATTGGGTATTGTCATTCATTAATTTTATGGAAATTTTAAAGAACGACCTTATGTTCAAATACGAATTTCCGCGGGCTTCCTTTGTGATATTTTTTTTCAGTTTTTTAAAAATAAGTTCCTAGTTGTTATGCATTGTTGGAGAGTTAAGAAGACGGTTATGGTTTTAAAATAATCTGAAAGCCAAGTTTCGTAATGCTTTTATGGCATTTTATTGGAAAAATATCTCAAAAAAATTTTTTTTTCCGGTAACCATTTGGTTGGTGACCGGATGATGGATACCGGAAAAAACGACGGAAAAAGTTCCAGAGGCCGAAGTCCCATTAGATGGTCTGACCAGATCTGCAAATCTCTGGACAGTAATCTCCACGAAGCTCTCCACGTCGCAAGCACAAGACAAGCACAGGTGGCGCAAGATAGTCAAGGAGAAAATAATTCCATGGGGGAATCACGACCCTCAGCAATGAGGAGCACGACGCGTGGAGGAGGATCGATTTTCGTCTCGCATTTTTAAATTTGGACAGATCGTTTTAATATTGATAAATAACCAGTTATTAATCGTTTTTATAAATCAGAAGAAAATGTGAGATTTAAATTGATACTTTTTTTAAAAGATTTTTCTTATTTGCATTTTTGACTTATTTTGAAAAAAGCTACAAAACACGATAACTCGAAAATGGTTCACTTTTGCATAATGCACATGCGGATTAAAATTATCGCAAATAGTCACCCCTATCACGTCTTAACGGGATTACGTCGAATTACCAATAACCCTGTAGATATACACATTGTTTTTTTTTTCTCTTTTGGAACGAAGTTCCTTACGGCAGACTTGGAGGGAATAGGGATTTTGCTAGGCGACCGAACTGAAAAAAATGTGATAGTAAAACCGTAAGAAAAAATGCGTGGAAAAAAAACCGTTAAATGAGACGTCTCTTTATTTGTGTCGTTTGATGGATGGATGGATGGATGGATGGATGGATCGATGGATGGATGGATGGACGGACGGACGGACGGACGGATGGATGGATGGATGGATGGATGGATGGATGGATGGATGGATGGATGGATGGATGGATAGATTGATGGATGGATGGAACGAAGTCTGCGTGGACGAAGTCGCGGGTAGAAGCTGGTGTTTTAAATGTCCTATCATATATGTCTACTTCGAAGGAACTTCGTTCCTACCTAGTGTCCCACGACACCATTTAGTTTTTTTTTGTCAAAATTTTATTCATAGGTAGTAACTTTTTTTACTTTTATCAAAATAACCAAGGAGCAACCCTATTATAATGTACAGGTAGCTAAGGAAACGCGTTGTCAACTCGGCGATTATAAATCCCAGTGCGCGTCACTCCTAACTCGTTACGTGTGGACGCGATTATAATGATTATGTATGCGGCTTGCCTTATTTAAACTTTCTTGCGTGTAGTTTCATTTGAAGTGTTAAATATATAACGTTTGAGAAATCAAACTAAACTGTTATAAGTCGTGACCATCTTTTTAGGTATTGTTATTTCAATACTTACTGTAACTAACTACAGCCCTTTTAACGTCCCACTGCTGGGCACGGGCCTCACCTCAATGCGAGGGGGATTCAGGCCACAGTCCACCACGCTGGCCCAGTGCAAGTTGGCATACTTAACACATCTATCGAGAACTAGACAAGTTCCCTCAGACGTGCAGGTTTCCTCACGATGTTTTCCTTCACCGTTTCATAGCAAGTGATAATCTTGGATGAAAATGAGATTCGCACATAAATCCCAGAGGTGCGAGCTGGGGTTTGAACCTGCACGCTTTGATTTGCAAGGCGTGCGTTCGACCACACGGCTACCACTGCTACAATTAGTGCTGATACTATATGTAATTAGTATAAATATATAATTTATAACAGATTTTGTATTTAGTTAACTGACAGAGTTGCCCGGAGAACGGATGGCCGTTGGGGCATCAAAGTCCTAGAGTGGCGGCCACGAACAGGTAAGCGGAATGTGGGACGACCCCCGACCAGGTGGACGGACGACCTCACCACGGTCGCCGGGAGTCGATGGGCGCATAAAGCCCAAGAACGTAATTTGTGGCGATCTATGGGGGAGGCCTATGTCCAGCAGTGGACGTCTCTGGCTGATAGATAACTGACAGAAACTGGAAGCACAGGGGCCCGATTTTCGTTTGATACACATCAATCTCTATTCGTCGTAGTCGAAACAAACGTCAAATTGGTCGTATTTTTCCGTTTTCGACATACTCGAATAAAGATGGAAGGTAAGGCCTCTGATCTACTCTGTGTCAAGTACACACATCTTTTGTGAGCCTCTAAAGCACTTCACACAATTCCATTCACAAAGGAATTTGGAGCACAAAACCTTTTGTAGACTAAATGTAAAAGTCAACATCATTTAAAAGTGGATTCCATACTTGTGAGTAAACATTACCTTTACGAGTCCGTCAACTTTCATTTAGTGAGATTATGTGTTGTACAAACACGTAACAGAGGCGTTTTACGTTTGAGAATGCGGGCACGTCCCTATATAAAGACCCTTACATACTGGAGCGATAAGATGCGCGCTGCGAAATGTTTGCCGATACCAAAACAAACTCTATTTCAAATAGGAGGGGTGAAAGGCCATTTCATTTAAGCGACATTTTTCTCAACTTTACAGGAGAGTATACTCATTCAACGCAGAAAAAGTTGCTGGTTCCAAATATGTATTTAGGTCAATTTCTCCCAAAAGTGTCGCTTAGGTTGAATAGCCATTCACACCTCGATATAATGCGACAAAATGTGAAGGTCATTGACAATTCACTATAGCCCTTTTGACGTCCCACTGCTGGGCACGGGCCTCCCTTAATTGCGAAGGGGATTCAGACTATAGTCCACCACGCTGGCCCGGTGCGGGTTGGCAGACTTTACACATCTATTGAGAGTCAAGTCAGACGTACAGGTTTCTTCACGATGATTTCTTTCACCGTTTCTTAGCAAGTGATAATCTCTGATGATAATGACATTTGCACATAAAGCCCAGAGGTGCGAGTCGGGTTTGAACCTTAATACTTTAATTGCAAAGTCGTTAAACAATCTGCTTCTTCTATGAGTGCTTAGTCCCCTCGTCTTTTAAGCTAACAATAAAAGTGTACAGACTCAAACCAAGTCCTTTTCAGCTAGATTTTTTTGATGACATCATTATTTCCCCGGTAATTAATTTTAATGTGTCCGTACCAATTTATTACGAACTCATTAAACTTCCTCTGACATCATGAGAACTTGAACCTTTCGCTAGCGAGAATTACTATCTCCTAATTAATATGCGCGCCTAGTATTATGAACAATAGCGAGCGCATTGCGTATGCGCGATCACGCGACGTCGCACCGCCATCTATCGGATACGTGGGTGAAATCTTGATACCATTATCGCGTATGGAAATATTATTAATGAGACAGTTGTTATCTAATTGTAAATCTGTAATTTGATATTGTTTGTATTTAACTATGTACATAGAACGGCAGGCTCATTATGACCGCGTATACACACATTTTATCCCTTACAATTGTCGAAATTTGTCGTGCTCGGTGTGATGTGAGTCGCTCGACAATTTTGATAGTTTGATGAGATAAACTTTATGCATACTCTGTCATGCTGAGCCTTCTGATTGTCAACGTTGATAATTAGAAAAAAGTAAAACCTCATAAAACATCGATTATACTTGACCAAAATATAGGTCAAAGTCAAATAATTTATTTCGTATAAGGCTACGGGGGCACTTACAAATTGGCAAGTTATTTTTTCCTTACATCCTACTACTGAATTGAAGTGCGACCTCGACTAAGAAGATTTCGCAAGAAACTCAGTGGCTTATCATTTTTTTAATTACTTTTTTGTATCCCCAATACTTTGGTTCACTGCAATGCACGACTGCCTACCCCATACAGAAATAACAGCGTAATTTTATATCTTACGAGCGTAAAAATTGTGAGAGTAAGCTTCGGGTTAAGTCTTCCTAAAAATAACCCTTAAAGACAGCAGTCATAATTCACATCGTAATGAAATAATAATTACTTTTTAAACGCATTCTTTCAAAGTCGTTACATTGCACGAGGCATGCAATTAGTTTACAACGCGATGTAATCCATGACACGTAAATTGCAAGTATATTAAGTTAACGCGTGCGCGCTTAGGAATGCACCGTAAGGATGTGACCTTTGTTTAATAACAAAAACCAACTTCAAAAATGCCAATCTACGTCAGACTAGGCAAATACACACTTGAATTGGCACCGACTCCAAATGTAATGAATTATAAGGTTATTTTTATCTTTTTAGTGCACCTATTTTGAAGTCCCTTTTTTGAAGTCAGATTTTTTTTTTATTACATCTTGTAACCCCTGTTATTTTGTTTGCACATATTTTTTAACCTACGAAAAAACGAAAGAGGTTTCTCAATTCGACCGTATATCTTTTTTTTATGTTTGTTCGCGGATAACTTCTTCGTTTATGAACCGATTTTGATTATTCTTTTTTTGTTGGAAAGGAGATATCCCAAGGGTGGTACCATGATAAGGAAACCAGGATCTGATGATGGCATCCCAGAGAAATCGAGGGGAACTTTCGAAAATCGTATTGGTGACTAGTGCGTTTGTTAATGTTTTCATTAAGTATTTTAAAGCACTACTATTTATTGAAGGTCTACCAGACCGAGTCGATCTGATGATGGAGCCGAAAACAGTCGAGGGAACTCCAAATCGGTGCCAAATCATCTGTGTATTTTCCTAGTTTAATTATGATTGGCACTTGCTCCAAATGTAATGAATTATAAGGTTATTAGCTTTTTAGTGCACCTAGATTTTTGAAGTCGGTTTATTTTTTACAAATCTATAGACTTGTGTTCACAGGTGTTCGTAAGACGCATCCTTACGATCCTTGGCACAAGAAAATGTGCAGTTTAAGTGAAAAATTTAGTACTCAGAACATGACAGATTAACATGTAGAATTTCAACCTAATGACAATATAATGGAGGCTCGTTGCTATACAATTACAGTGTGCCACGGTTCTAAACGAACGTGGCTAAAAGCTGATAGGAGCAGACGTGTTTTCCCTACAGTCCGAAGCCTTTTTTAGGGTTCCGTACCTGAGAATGAAATAAATTAATGGTAAAAAAAACTTAAAAAAAACAAGTTTTTATTTTATTGCCCTTACATTTCATGGTCTCGCAAGCCCTTTCATTTGATACCCATGCTGTGGTAGTGCAGAAAAAATTACTATTCCGCCATCTTTGATGATCTGACATATTGGAAGTAGAATGAAGTCACATAGCTAAGCATTCATTGTCATCCAAAATAAGCGTGCATACCAAATTTCAGCTCAATCGGTTAAAGATAACCGATTTAAAATTCAGTTGCAAGATTCCACCCGGACATACATTGCAAGATATAAAGCTTGTAAAAAGTAACCTCTTAGCAGGGTTACTTCGTTGTTCGTCAGTATGTCTTTCTATCAAGATCCATTTTTTCAGTAACGCGCTGAGTTTACAAATAATAACAAAGTCTGCAATTTCTTTGAGTTGTAAAAAAAAATCAAACTTCTAGGTCAACGCGATCAAAGGATATGGGATAAACGCCGCATATTTGAAAACTCAAGGGAATGTAATATGAAACTATAGGGTACATCCCGTTGAACTAGAACCATATAATTTGGCTTCAAGTTATGCCTCATAGGGTCCAAAAACCATTTTTTTTTGTTACATCCACAAAAAGAAATACTTGAAAAATCTTCGAGGCTCGATTCCCGTGGTGGACGAATTATTTACATACCTACAAGTTTGTATGGAACCCTCGTTGCGCGAGTCCAATTCGCACTTAGCCGGTATTTTTTTAAAGTGTATGTTTATGATAATATTCGCTCATGCTTAAAGCCCGCATATTTTCGACTTAACGAGAGAGCAGCCCTATCCTTATATGTCAGATATAGGACCCTTTTTTGCCTGTCTGTCCATAACGACTCTCCTAACGCTACTACGATAGATAGAGCATCATTATTCTACCATAACTAATCGACTCGAAGGATGTTTTCGAGAATATTTTTAAATGGAACTTTTAACGCCTATTATAGTATGGTACAGTCAGCATCGTATATTTGAAGACAAATAGACAGTTCGACGTAAATTGAACAATTTAAGGTAACTAAACTTAATTTCAGATAACACATACTCATCGTATAACCACAAAATAAGCAAAGCTTGTACTATGGGTATCATACAATGAACTGGGGGTGATCCCAGTTATACCCAGAGTAGAGAAAATTCCGGTAAAGCCATTTCCACAATTGGCCACTTCCGGGAATTGAACCGTCAACCACCCTATTCATTGAGCCGAGTGACCAACGCTGAAACCTCTAGCCCAACAGGGCAGTTCTCGCTTGATCGATATTATCTCTATTCGACATATATCCATCCATCCATCCATCCAGAACAGTGCGATTTACCAGAATTTTCTTCCTCGCACCACCAAATTGTGGAATGAACTTCCTGCAGCGGTGTTCCCGGACCGATGCGACAAAGGTATCTTCAAGAAACGAGCATACTCATTCCTTAAGGCCGGCAACGCACTTGGGATGCCCCCGGTGTTGCAGGTGTCCATGGGCGGCGTTGATCACTTACCATCAGGTGAAACGTCTGCTAGATTGCCTCCCTATCACATAAAAAAAATGTCGAAAGAAAACAAAAAAACACGACCAATTTGAAATTGTTTTTTTGACATATGGCAAATTAGAGAATGATCAAGCGAGAATTTGGCCCCAGGGGCCCGATTTTCGTTTGCTGACATCAATCTCTATTCGAGAAATATGTCGAAAAATACAACCAATTTGACGTTTTGTTCAGCATAATATTCGAGATAGAGATAGAGATTGATGTTTATCAAACGAAAATCAGGTCCCAGGCCGTCTTCAACTTAAAAATTCTTCGAATGTTCAGTTAATTTGAAACAATCTTCTTCGTCCTTTCTTATAAGATGCCGACTGTACTCTCTTGAGTTTTTGTTCAAAAAAATTTAAAGAATATGATGTGCTACTAATGATAATTGAATTTTAAATATCTTTAGTATAAAATGTCGTTATATTCGTCCTTGTACTATTATTTATTATTATTATTTAGGTAACGCTTTTAATGACATATTAATGACTTCCGGCATTGTTAAATAATACATGTTTAAGAACTTTTATTCATGAAATAACGCTGAAAATTTGCCTGAAATTTACTGCCACAGGCTTACTTCTGGGCCAAAGCTATTTGGGTATTGACCGTAAGGTGTAAGTGTATCAGAAGTCTGAAATAATTCACTTATATAAACATAAATAGCAGCTATGTAACAAATTGAAATAAAAAAATAAAGTTACCCCAATAGATATTTCGTCTAGGAACGTTGTTATTTAATAATAATAATATAATACACCATCACGCCTGTATTCCCAGAAGGGGTAGGCAGAGGTGCACTGTAGTGCCGCCCACACTTCGCCGATGTATTTTGGTCGCAATGTAATAGGGGGTGAGCCTATTGCCTATTACCGGTATAATACCGGTCACATTCCCCCTCAATACGAGGGAGATTTGGGCCATAGTCCACCACGCTAGCCCAGTGCGGGTTCGTGAACTTCACACGCCTTTCTACAGACGTGCAGGTTTCCTCATGATGTTTTCCTTCACCGTTCAGCAAGTGGTAATGATTGTTGAAAATGACATTCGCACATAAAAATTATCTCAGAGGTGCGGGCCTGGGGTTTGAACTTGCACCCCTTACGTTCAAGGCGGGCGTTCTTGCCCACGAGGCTACCACTGATTTCTTTGTTATTGTTATTTAAATTAATTATTTCGGGTATAATACATCGAGTACAAAATACAGTCATCTTGCAATCGATACAGTATAAAAGACTTCAACGACATTTGCATACATTTTTACCAAGAACATTCTTAACTAAGCCGTAGTAGCCTAATTGAGAAAAGGGGTGCAAGTTCAAATCCCGCATCCCTGAGATTTTCATGTGTTTGAACGCTTTTGCAAAACATTGTGAGGTAACTTGCACGTCTCTAGAAATACGTGTGAAGTTCACCAGCCCGCACGGGGCCAGCGTGGTGGGCTATGGCCCAAATCTACTTCCTATTGAGGGGGAATGTGCCCGGTGTAATAGTAATAGGCTCGTCCTCTATTACATTGGGATCGAAATACATCTTTTATTTGTATATTCCATATGAATCCTCATAATGATTTTATTACGTGATTCGCAGTATTCACATAATTCTCCTTACAAAAGATCCACATTGAGTCATCGCCACAATGTAAATAGGAATTTCTTCTGTTCAAGATAACAACAATACATTTACCGTTGATCGATAATACTCACACCCTTGTAAAGATACAATTAAGGTTCATTTTCAAGGTGCAATATGTATTTTCGAATGCATCAAGCGTTTTTTCTTCGGATTCCAAGTTTCCGAATCATATCCGATTTCAATAAAATACCAAGAAGCTTAAGAACGTGATTTGAATGAAAAAATAAATAAACGGTCAAGTGTGATGAGCGCACGTATAATAAGGGTTCAGTATAATATTCGTTTATTTGTAACAGGCTGTGCTCCTAAATCTGAGTTCTTGTGGAATTTAGGAACCCTATTTTTTCTATAAATGAACTAAAAAAAATCTGCCTATCTGTTTTTGACGGGAATTTCAGTAGCAGATAACAAATGGTATGAGGAGTAACTTAGAATTAGTGTACCGTCTAAATAAATCCACGCAGAGGAAGTCGCGGGTAGTATATAGTTAGTAATAATATAAGTATCGAGAAACAATACATTCGTGATATTTTGTAAATACCCCCGTAGATCTTAACAAATCAAATTAGATAGATAGATAGAGTACTCTTTATTGAACACGAAACGAAAAAAAAAATGAAAAAAAATAACAAAACAAACAAATTATTATAATATAACTTGGGTATTGTATGACAGACGACGGAACTCAGCCGTTTTGGTCTCCGCCAATCGTGTCCACGGAACCCTAAATTGTATTCAAAGACCAACGAACGAATTATAACGGATTCAACATTGTAAACCCAATCGGACCTTCACGTGGAATTTAACGAGTGCGAAATAAAATTTACGCAGAATTACGCATCGCGCAATTTAATGAGCTAATAATTACGCATGAAGCCCCGGGAAGAAAAACGAACTCTATGCTAATATACATAAAGCTTAAATTTCCATAAATAATAGTCACACGATCACGCTTCAAAATTCGCTCTCGCTATCAATGATGTTTCGTTGAAAAATGAACTTTTTTTACAAGTCAATAAGGTCGTTTTGATATTAATAAAAAAATTGCAGTACGCGTCTTGAAGCTCTAGTGTGTCTGAGGCTTACATATCACATCTTTCAAAATAAAGAGACCTAACTCAAAAATAATATTGTTGAAAAATGGTCGTTAGGACGACCCTTTAAGATTTATAGTCGAAATCCTCAAATTTCAAAATAAGTCTCTATACTTTTAACGATGCGATATGTCAAGTGAACTTGACCAACTCGCACTGGGCCAGCGTGTTGGACTATGGCCCAAATCTCCCTCGTATTGAGGTGGAATGTGCCCGGTATGGCAATAGGCTCGCCCCTATAACATTTGGACCAAACATTCTACGACGAAGTGTGTGATACAGAACACCTCTGCTTACCTTTGGTGAACATAAGCGTGTATAATTTAGTAGTTATTGTAATTGTTGCAACAATAACTAATCAGTTAAAATAATAAATAAATATCGCCAAACAACACATATTTATCGTATGATCCCAAACTACTAAAAACTTGTACTAAGGGTACCATACAATGGACTGTTACAACCCAGGTCCTAGGAAATTCCGAATAGGCAATTTCTATAAATTGCCATTGGCGGGAATCGAACCCGTAATCTACTGGTTCAGTGAACAGAGCGGCGTACCCTCAAACCACTACAGCAAGTCGTCGTCGCTTCAAATTATGTTGATACGATAAATTAGTCTTTAAAAACAACAACACAGAAAGTAATTTTCTTTGACCTACATATCTCGCGCGCACAGTAGTCGACAGTGAAACTCCGATTATAAAGATTAAACGCTTTCTACCTCTGCCCACACCCCCGGCTATCTAGCTATACTTTTAAAGATGCTTTATGAGAGTTATGTATATTGACACATAGTTCATTTTGGGATGAGCAAAAAAAAACCTTACAGTTGAACATTTCTTTTGAAGCCAACTGTACTTATGTCTTGACTGAAACAACGCGATTACCAGCCGTTATTGCCTAGACCAGGGATTCCCAAACTATTGAGCAACAGACCCCTCTTCCGAAGTAAACTGATACCTCAGACCCCTGTAGTAAAATTACTTTAAATATACTATCACTAGTTTTCGTCCCACTGCTGGGCATCGGGCCTCCCTTCAATGCGAAGGGGATTCAGGCCATTACACACCACGCTGGTCCGGTGTGGGTTGCCAGACTTTACCTTTCTATCGATAGTCAAGTTCCCTCAGACGTGCAGGTTTCCTCACGATGTTTTTTTTTCTTTACCGTTTCATAGCAAGTTATAATCTCGGATGAAAATGACATTCGCACATAAAACCCAGAGGTGCGAGACGTGGTT
Organism: Ptilodon capucinus; assembly: GCA_914767695.1. Classification (NCBI taxonomy): domain Eukaryota; kingdom Metazoa; phylum Arthropoda; class Insecta; order Lepidoptera; family Notodontidae; genus Ptilodon; species Ptilodon capucinus. The sequence goes on along the minus strand of OU611830.1, from coordinate 1,541,227 downwards.
TTAACCTGTACACTTTAATTGCAAGGCGTGCGTTCGACCACTCGGCTACCAAGTTTATTTACTTTTAATAGAAAATACTTACCAATTTAAAAACTTTGCGGTTAGTCAAGTCACCCAACTCAAAGTGGTCCCAACTAACTTCAAGGGGTCGATATTGATCTCAAGACTTTGGGAATCTCTGACGGTTATCACTAAATCAAAGTTAGTATAAAGCGCTAGGAATTCGGCTTATATTACGTAAGTTAATGAAGTTGCTAGACGTAGAATGAGTAAGAGACAGCGGAAATGGAACTCTATGCGAACGCAAACAAGGATTATATTTCTGTGGTGCGAGACCAAAGTCGCTCGTGGCATTTAGTTGAAAAATGTGCTTTTGGTGTAAGTTAATAAGGTTCGTTTTGGTGTTGGCAGTAATTTTGACGCGCGTTTGATGACGCTTTAGTGTGCGGGGGAGCTTTAGATGTCGCCACAGAAACACCTTGACCCATCGGTTTAGCGATTTGTTGTCAAACACCCATTTATTAGATAAATAAACTATGACTAACTGCGTACATAATTATCGAGTCGATACATAACAATGTGTCAATCAATGTCTGTCTATTTCTAATTTTAACTTTAAGTTGTGAGTAGTAGAGTTGAAGTTGTTTTTCATATTGATGAAGTTGACAGGTTATTGATAAGTTACTTTTGGTGTCAGAATATATGGCATCATACCTTTTGGTTATAATATGAAGAAGTATGAATGAGATGACTATAAATACTATTAGCAGTGGTAGCTTCATAGGTAGTACGCCCGCGTTGAACGTAAGTGGTGCAAGTTCAAATCCCGAGCCCGCACATCTGAGATAATTGTCATGTGCGAATGTCATTTTCAATTATTATAACCACTTGCTGAACGGTGAAGGAAAACATTGTGAGGAAACGTACTGCACGTCTATAGAATCAGAATCAGAATCAGAATCAGAATATTTTTTATTCATATAAACCAATACAGGCACTTATGAATCGTCAATAAATAATAATAGTAGTATCTCTACCACCCATTCGGAATGCATTTCCTATGGAGAAGAATGGGCAAGAAACTCCATGGTTGCTTTTTTCAAATAAGGATTTACATTTAGGTGTTTTTCTTAATTAACTTAATTATAGAAAGGTGTGTGAAGTTCACCAGCCTGCACTGGGCCAGCGTGGTGGGCTATAGTCCAAACGTATTGAGGGAGAACGTGCCCGTTATAATGGCAATAGGCTTGCCCCCTATTACATTGGGACCAAAATACATCGGCGAGCTGCAATATTTTTATACCAAAAGGAACTGTACTGACTGAAAGACAAAGTTCATTATTCAACTAAAAGACACTGACAGTGCAAGCAAATATTGAAGCGTGGGGGCGTGGCTTCTATCATAGAAATTCAATCTTTATGCATATTGACACAGAGTCCGTTTTGGTGTGAGCGCACTGAAGTGCACCTCTGCCTACACCTTCGGGGTATACAGGCGTGATGATGTATTTATATTTATTTTATAATACTGCATGAGCGATGGGTGGTAAGGGATGGGTGTCATTGTAGTAATACTTTTCCAAAGCAGTGCTCAACAAACTAATAAAACTGCTACAAATAAATCGGTATAGCAGATATCTTGGCACAGACACTGGTATTACTAGGTACGATGTGAACATGCAATAAAAAAACCCAAGTGCGAGTCGAACTCGCGCTCCGAGGGTTCCGTACGCATTTGTAGATATGTAAATAGGTAGGGTTTTTTTACTAAAATTTTAAAGGCAATTTTTTTGTGAAAATCCGTAAACCGTAATTAAGCTATAGCTAAACATTTACGGTTTTTTCCCTTTAACTGTGCTTTAAGATATTGCTACTTGCCAAATTTCATGATTCTAGGTCAACTGGAAGTGCCCTATAGGATTTGGTTCCCTTGCAAGTCGAATATGTGGCATAAACGGCCGTATATTTTGATTGCGTTGACTTAGAAGTTAGATTGTTTAGAGCTCCAAGGGTTTGCAGACCTGAGTAGCCTTTTTATGTCCCACTCCTAGGCAAAAGTTTCCCCTTTACTTCTCCACACATCTCAGTCCTGAGCTATTTCCTGCCACGATGTCCCCGCAAAGGTGTTCAAATCATCTCGCCACCTCTTCCTCGGTCGACCTCTTCGTCGGCGACTGTAGTCAGGTATCCAATTGGTAGAGATGTTTGCCCACCTTTGCGGGCCCATGCGGGCTACATTAATATAAATCTCAACTTGATACCTCCACACGTTCCTGAGACAGATTACTACTATTACTTTATTTCTTTTGAGGCACGGAACCCTAAAAGGATAGCCTTTTATTATACCATGTTGATTGTTGTATCTGTGTTGTTTTTACTTCTATTGTGGGTTCACCATACGTTTTTATTTCCTAGGAAAATGGTGTCAATTTCTGTTGGTACAAAACTAAACTAAAATAAAATTGCCAAATCTTCTTCATGTAAACTGCATTCTGAATGGGTGATAGATTACTAAAGTTTGTTTGACAAATCATAAGCACTATAAGTTTACCTAAGTTTTCATAAGCACTTTATGAGGTACCTACATTAGTAATAAATAAAGAAAACCTCTGTTTCTGCCCCCTTACATTGCATTATTGCCTTGCAGCAATGTTTTTAATATTAACTATTAGTTTTTGACAGTTTACTCAGTACAAAATCTGTCAATAATTGACAGTTACTATGGAAATAACAATACTTTTCACTACCGTGAGGATGATTCTAAGCATATGACACTAATAAGTCTGTTGATATCAATCTAAACTACACTAACTTAAGTGAGACGAAAATATTTTTAGTGCTATCAGATTAGGTCTAGGCACATTTATGGTGCCAACAAAATTAGCACTCACTGACTCAGATCTTGTTGTACACAAAGTACAACTAAACTAAACATGATAGAACTAATCAACTAAATGAGACTGCAATATTTTTGAGTGTTATCAGATTTAGGCGTTGTGTTTTGGTGCCAACAAAATTAGCACTCACTAACTCAGATCTTATTGTACAAATAAACTAAACATGATAAAACTAAAAATGTAAGGGCCGATGTATCCATATTGTCAAATATGACAAAAAACAATAAAATTTAATCAAATAAATTATTGTTAAAAAAACTTTTTAAAACAGCCTTTAATTTAATTGCCCTTTGTTTTCGTGTTCTCCTCGGCAAGGCCTTTCATTTGATACCCATACTGCGGTAGTGCAGAAAAATAACCAATTCCGCCATCTTGGATGATCCGCCATATTGGAATTAGAAATTAGAATGACGTCACATAACTAAGCATGCATTGTCATCCAGAATAAGTGTGTATACCAAATTTCAGCTCAATCGGTTAAAGATAACGGTTTAAAATTCAGTTGCAAGATTCCACCCGGACATACGTACCTACATTGCAAGTTAATTTTTTTTTTTTTTTATAGCCTATTTTGAGTCCCACTCCTGGGCAAAGGCCTCCCCTCTCTCCCTCCACCGATCCCGATCCTGAGCCATTTCCGGCCACGTCTTCCCCGCAAAGACGTCTAGATCATGGAGGTGAGGTTGACTTGGATCTAATGATCCAAATCAACCTCACCTGCTCGCGGTGCACCCTGCTGATTAACGAACGAGGCTCTGACGAAACGTCCACCAACCCGCACTGGACCAGCGTGGTGGACTATGGTCCAAACCCCCCCTTAACCACAACCAATGACAGATCAACCACATAATAGGCCCCAAGTTAATATAAAGCTTGTAAAAACATATAATACGGTCGAATTTAGAAACCTCCTCCTTTTGGAAGTCGATTAAAAATAATTAGTATTGGGAGTGTCCCACTTCACGAAGATATGCTGTGTCATTCTAACGTAACTAAAACGCTTTCGTGACGTTATCACGCCCTGCACCCATAAGCGCGTCAAAACAAGCGCGAATAAAATCTCGCCAATACCAAAACCAACTGTATTTACTCATAGACAAAGTACATTTTTCATCGTCGTCGATTAACCAAGCCGTCGTTGTCGTTGATCATTATGTATATTAGGCAAGATTACATTTAAAAAAAAAACTTAATTCACTCGCATTAGTGTGAACGGAGCATTATCGGGCAATATGCCAATAGGGGGACAGTTACAACGAATCGATAATAAATAATGGTGTTATTTTCATATTGTAATACAGCTGAGGCCCTCTTTACCAATATTGTATTAATAATACTAACCTTGAGCACTAAAGAAGGAGAAGCCAGAGGTAAGACACTTTTACAGTCTTGTAAAAAGAAATTAAACAAGAATTTTCAAAATTCATCAAAAGGCTATGTCTGACTAGGACACCAGTGACGGCGGAACTAGTCGCACCACCAACAAAACTAAATAATGATTACCACTTGCTGAATGGTGGACTTCTTTTGAAAGGCGCGTGAAATTTACCAACTCGCATTGGGCCAGCTCGAAGAACTATGGCTCAAATCTCACTCGCATCAACGGCGAACGTGCCCGGTATAATGGCAATAGGCTCACCTACTGGGACCAAAATCTATAGACAAAGTGTGGGTGCACTGCAGTGCACCTCTACCTACTTCTTCGGGGAATACAAGCGTGATAATGTATTTATAAAATTTTACAAAAATTGTGTAGTAATATGAAGCCTGAATGAAATAAAATTGAATTCAAATCGAAAACCAAAACGAACTGAATGGATCTCGCTACCACCTAGTGGAGCCAAGCGACCTTCCCTTAACCCACTAAACCATGCAATAGTTGCTAAATAAGACAAGGAACTAGGGCCAGTTTAACCACATTTTAAGTGATTCATTGTATCTGCATTGTAGAGCGAATATTTAATTGTTTTGCAACCGCGCTTGTAGATACAAGAGATAGTTCACGACATAATTATGTGGTTTGTTCCGATTTGGGAGTGATAAACAAATACTTACGACTTCAGATATGTCCTTATAAAAGGTATATACAGGGTGTTTCAGAAGTCCGAAATAATACTTTGACGTTTGCATAAGGATCGAGTATACAACTGAATGGTATACATTTTAGATTCGATATTTTTTGTGTTGAACTAAAACTAAACGAGTATGACCTGAATATCCAATTACATATACTACCTACTATTTGGACTGTACACTTAATTAGATTAAGTCATACGTCAAATTGATATTAAGAAGTGTCAAAGATTAACACTCCTGAGAATTAAAGAGGCCACGTGCTTATTCGAATAGGCTAAGCGAGAAAACCAATTAAATCTCTCGAAGGATCCACGTGGAGAATAAATCCAGAATAATCCCAAGGGAATCCTAGTGGACAAGTCCAGAGAAATCCATAAAGGATCCAAATGGAATTGAACACACTTATAACTATTGGCAATCCATTGCCAATATTTAAAGAGGTTTAAATTTTAATTTAAAGAGGTGTCTACACCTGCCTACCTTGGTGGGAAACTGGCGTGATGAGTGTGGTGGTTCAAGCACCTACTACTAAACAATTGGACGCCATATTTGATTGCTAACAATTTTTTGCATATCAATTATAAAACGTCGATAACAGATTCGATCATCGCTTTGATGTTAAGGTCTGTGTACATTAGGACGTAACATGGAATTAACAGTGGTAGCCGAGTGGCCGAACGCACGCCTTGCAATCGAAGTGTGCAGGTTCAAACCCCGGCTCGCACCTCTGGGATTTATGTGCGAATCTCATTTACACCCGAGATTATCACTTGCTATGAAACGGCGAAGGAAAACATCGTGAGGAAACCTGCACGTCTGAGGGAACTTGACTAGTTCTCGATGTGTGAAGTCTGCCAACCCGCACTGGGCCAGCGTGGTGGACTATGGCCCGCATCCCCCTATCATTGAGGGGAGGCCCGTGCCCAGCAGTGGGACGTTAAAAGGGCTGTATTGTAAGTAATATTAAATATATACTGCTGAAGAATTAGCAAGAAGGTGTAATGTGAAAAATCTTGTACCAAGTCTGTTCGCTCAAACATATCTAATGTGCTAAAACCTTAACAGTGCAAGCCATACAAAAACTGAACGATTAAGGATCACGCCACGGAGGCATCGACCCGACGACGTCAAGGATTCGATTCCGGCTATTATTTGTTATGTTCCGTCTTTCAGATCATATCTATCATAATACACATCTACAGGCTGTCAGAAGTCCGAAATAGTACTTCAATGTTTGCATGTGTATCGGGTATGCAACAAAAAAAAATCGGCCAAGTGCGAGTCGGATTCGTGGACGAAGGGTACCGTATATGAAAACTTTAAAAAATCACGTTTGCTGTATGTATACCCCCTTTACTATTAATTTTATTTTAATTATTTATTTTTATAGTGAAATCCCCCTCGCATTTAGTGGAGGTCCGTGCCCAGCAGTGGGACGTTAAAAGGGCTGTAGTAGTAGTGAATAAATAACAAAATATTCTGTGAATATTTTAAGCGTAATCAATATCGAGCTAAAACGAGCACAAATATCACGTTTGTTGTATGGCCTTAAATATTTATTTTATTCTGTTTTTTTAGTATGCGTTGTTATAGCGGAAACAGTAACAAATCATCTGTGAAAATTTTCAACTGTCTAACTATCACGGATCATGAGATACTTCCTGTTGACAGACGGACAAACAGACATACTTACGGACAGCGTAGTCTTAGTAATAGGGTCCCGTTTTACCTTTTGGATACGGAACCCTACTACTACTACAGCCCTTTTAACGTCCCACTGCTGAGCACGGGCCTCCTTTCAATGCGAGGGGGACTGGATAGTCCACCACGCTGGCCCAGTGTGGGTTGGCAGACTTCACACATCTATCGAAAACTATTCAAGTTTCCTCAGACGTGCAGGTTTCCTCACGATGTTTTCCTTCACCGTTGAATGAGAAATGAGATTCGCACAAAAATCCCAGAGGTGCGAGCCGGAGTTCGAACCTACACTTTGATTTGAAAGGCGTGCGTTCTACCACTCGGCTACCACTGCTACTAAAGAGGAGAAATGTAGTCAATCAAAAAAATTACAGGAGTTAATCTCTCGTAGCTATGCTTCTGAAATAGACTTTACCCTATTGTTAGCTATTCCTTGGAGGTCGATTCTCAAAATCGATTGACTCGGCACTCGCCTATTAGGTATCCGAGCCAGCACTTACCATAATCGAGTAATAAGCGATATCGATATAATGACTCACTATTCGATACTGACTTAATTGCGCCGACCTGTTATTTGCATTGCTATACGTAATTTCTCGACAGCCATTTTGAGATAGGGAGAAAGAACCAGTTGGCTTGGCATGACCGCGTAGACATAAGTTTTGTCTATTTCAACTGTCAGATTTGTCGAGAAAATGACGTCACTTCGAGCTTTTGTACTGGCCCTGTAGCATGATCGTGTAGACATAAATTTTATCTGTTTCAACTGTCAGATTTGTCGAGAAAATGACGTCACACCGAAGAATGTCCAGTACAAAATTTCAATGTGACGTCATTTTCCCGACAACCCTGGCAGTTGAAACATTTTTGTCTGTCTGTTTGTTCCGGGTAAACTTCGAAACGGCTCAACAGATTTCGACGGGACTTTCACTGGCAGATAGATGATGTTTCAAGGCGTAATTTAGACTACTTTTACTTTAGAAACACCATTAGGTTTCCGCGGGATGAACATAAATCTATTATTTCCAGGTAATCTCCAGGTATCTCTCCAGGTGATTTCCAGGTATCTGTACCTAAAAAAATGTTAATGTATTTCTAGATACTATATAATATAATCATTATTTCTCATGCTGAAGTAGTCATTTACTTTAATACGTCACTGCGTTAAAAATGATTAAAAACAATAAAATGCTTAAAAAAATAATTACTCGCGAAATTTCCATAAAGCATTACGCAATTTGTACAACAACGATAAAGTTAATAGCAAACAACTCGACTTCGAGCCGCGACATCTCAATGTTTGAGAGAAACTATTGAAACTCGAATGAATCCTAATTTATTTATTTATTTAAAAACGACACACCAACAGTACACCTATTAACAATTGGGTAGGTAAAATATTAAATAAAAACTGGCCTGATAGGTACACCAATGACAGGCGTGTACAACTTTCACCGACGTGAGACTTAAACATCTAAAAAAAACAACAAATAAAGCTGAAACTAAACTAAAAAATAAGCTAAAAGTCGAATAGAAAACCTCCTCCTTTTTGAAGTCGGTTAAAAATGAAAATATTTATGCCAATGATTTAAGTATTTTCCTTCCTACTAATATTATAAATGTGAATGTTTGTGGGGATGGATTGATGGATGCATGTTTGTTACTCTTTCACGAAAACACTACTGAACGGATTTTGATGAAACTTTACAGTATTATTGTTTATACATCAGAATAACATATAAACTCTAATTTATAACGATATGGAAGCAAGTCATTTTATAAAATGTTCTTGGTTTTAAAATTCGCAAAAATTTAATTCAACACACCGGTTGTATAACCGCTTCCATTTAAAGAAATCCACTCCATTTAAGCTCGATTAAAAAATGAGGTCAATTTATTAACGATATTTCGATTCGATCAATCGGAATCAGAATCGATAATCGTGAATCGATAGTAGTCGCACAACTTAACGTTCCATTCCGTAATTATTTATTCTGACCACACCTCCGTCGGTTAGGGGTCAATGTCTCGTTGCGTGTGACAGTATATTTTTTTTATATTTAAAAAAACGGACCTGTCAACTTTGACAACGAAAAAAATCATATATCGAAACGCCTTGACATTTCAATTATCTAATATGAAATCGCCATGCATTATTAGTTTTGGGAATAGACAACATTCTTAAAAGCACTATGTCGGAAGTCGATCGGGAAAGATAAAATAAAATTAAACTATTTTACGGATTTTATCGCGTTTATTTACTATTTTATTTTCCCGACGTTTCGGCTGCTTTACAGCAACCATGTTTGCGGTCCAACAACAACTAAATATGAGGGTACCCAGTTATTAACTATGACATCAGGACGTCTAACACCTCAGTCCCCCCGTGACCATGGTTGCTGTAAAGCAGCCGAAACGTTGGGAAAATAAAATAGTAAATAAACGCGATAAAATCCGTAAAATAGTTTAATTTCAATGTATAGTATTCGCGTAAATATAAGAAAACAATAAGATAAAATAACTTTAAATAAATAGCAGTAGTAGCGTGGATGTCAGAACTCCCGCCTCAAACGCAAGGGGTGTAGGTTCAAACCCCGGTTTCGTACCTCTGGGATTTTCGGCTTTCATAAGCGAAAGTCATTTTCAATAATGTTAATAGTGAAAGAAACCTGCACGTCTATAGAAAGAAAGTTCACCTTCACTGGGCCGGCTTGGTGGACCCAAATTTTCCTCGTATTGTGGGGGAATGTGCCCGATATAAGGGCAATGGGCTCGCTCCCTATTACACCAAAATGCATCTGCGAAGTGTTGGTGCACTGCAGTGCATATCTGCTTACTCAATCGGGGAACACAGGCGTTGTGAATCTGCTCGTTTAAGTAGTTAGCATAATTGACTCATGGCAAAGCTTAATCTTCAACGAAGTATCACGCGAGACGCGTGGAAATTCAATCACCAATTTGTATTTATTTATTGAATTGATTTTGACATTCTTCGGACATGTTTCCCGGCGTGACAACCAGTTCATAGAACGTCTTGTCGTCCAAGGGAAAGCGCGCGGAAGGTCACCCACGCGTTGGACTGACCAGATCAAGTCCGCCATTGGAGGGTCAGTCAACGAATGCAGCAGGATGACCTCTTGCAGACAGCGGTGGCCAAATGTCGTGAAGCGCATTACATCTGCCCCTTCCAATACTGATACTTAACGATCACGACCGCTCTGTCAAGAGCGTACCGGATAGGAAAAAGAAGATTTATTAAATTTGCTCTTGCTATTAATTACTTGACACTGGCGAGAAAGAGAACAATTTTGTCGCGTGCGTCTTGACGCCCCTGTGTGGCGAGGGCTTTAAGTTGATTCACGCAAAATGTTACGTGGCAGACATTTGTAACAAAACGGACTTTCTTCACATTGTCTGTCAGTCTGTTACGAAATTAATTGTGTTACCGTGAATGGGCTTTGAATACAATCAATGTTAATAGTGTAAGGTGGCTTAGGGTTCCGTATTATAAAAATAAATTTAAAATTATATTTTTCGATACAGCAGTAGTAATGATTTTGTTTTTAAATCGCGTTGTAAAATTAAAGTACAATAAAAGCAAATTCTAAGTAGTAATTAAAAAGTAAAACGTCAATTACATTTACAAATCTGGTAAAAAAAAAGAGAGTATATTTATAAATTAGTAAAATTCAATTTATAAATTAATATCTAATATTAAAATGTGATTCGCTTAGTGAAAAACTAATGGTGAAAAGGAAAATATTTCTTGAGCGTCGTCTTAAATAAGACATTACTTAATTGGGCATCGCTTTATTTGCAAAACGGGCATTAGTATCGTCTTTTATCAAACATAAAAGTTCATCATAGCCTATTCTTTAGTTCAATTTTGATTAATAATAATAATTAGAAGCCTTTTGAACGTCCTACTACTAAGTACGCCACTCGTCAATTAATTGTGTGGCATAAATAATAACACGTACAGAACCGTTACTTACGTAACTCCATAACACACTTGGCAAATCTTTGAGATTTAATTTTTCAATGGGTTATGGTTATGATCGAGCCAGTGGCGGTCATAAAAAAATTACATAACATAACCAAATCGTACAACATAATTGAAACATTTATTTTTTCGAGTTTAGGCCTATCGCTGTGGTGCTGGAGAGGAATGCTTGGGGTTTCGTGGACCGAGTTTCGCACGAACGTCTCGATACTTCAAGAACTCGGTATCAGGCAGCGTCTGTTTTCGATTGTACAATCTCGCATCTTGACATTCTTCGGACATGTTTCCCGGCGTGACAACCAGTCCATAGAACGCCTCATCGTCCAAGGAAAAATAGAAGGCACTAGACCGCGCGGAAGGTCACCCACGCGTTGGACTGACCAGATCAAGTCCGCCATTGGGGGCTCAGTCAACGAATGCAGCAGGATGACCTCTTGCAGACAGCGGTGACGAAATGTCGTGAAGCACATTACATCTGCCCCTTCCAATACTGATACTTAACGATCACGACCGCTCTGTCAAGAGCGTACCGGATAAGAAGAGAAGAAGGCCTTTTGCAGACAAGTAACATTAATATCAGTCTAGCGGCCCGTCCTGGCTGCGCACGGGTTCATAATATAGCCTATGTTACTCAGTGATAATGTAGCTTTCTAACGGCAAAATATTTTTTGAAATCAGCCCAGTAGTTTTTAAGTTAATTTGTTACATACCTACTACCTACCAACCTACTACAGCCCTTTTAACGTCCACTGCTGGGCACGGGCCTCCCCTCTATGCGAGGGGGATTTAGGCCATAGTCCACCACGCTGGCCTGGTGCGGGTTGGCAGACTTCACACATCTATCGAGAACTAGACAAGTTTCCTTTAGACGTGCAGGTTTCCTCACGATGTTTTCCTTCACCGTTTCATAGCAAGTGATAATCTCGGATGAAAATGAGATTCGCACATAAATCTCAGTGGTGCGAGCCGGGGTTTGAACCTGCACACTTTGATTTGCAAGGCGTGCGTTCGACCACTCGGCTATCACTACCGCTTGTTACATACCACAATACAAATCTTTCCTCTTTATAATAGTAGTATAAAACAATAGATTAGCTGAGCCTGTAACACACTTGAGCAATAAAACAAGTGGAACAACGAATTTAAAAAATAAACAATTGTTAAATATTTTTTTAAAAGGTTAACCTCATAATTTTATGTTTAGTACAGAAACTTTAAAATATTTATACATTTGAACGTGACAGTGACACAAAACACTATTCAACAATGTTGTTTTACTATCATAATATCTATATCTATACAAATAAATAAAATTGGAGTGTCTGTTTGTAATATCAAAATAACACTTTTTTACCAAATGCGTATGAAATTATATACGATACCTATAACGAAAACGCAATTTTAAAAATTTTTGTCTGTCTGTTTGTTTGAGGTAAACTTCTAAACGGCTGAACCGATTTCAATGGGACTTTCACTGACACATAGCTGACGTTCCAAGGCGTAACTTAGGCTACTTTAATTTTAGAAAAAGCATTAGGGTTCCGCGGGAAAATCATAATACCCATATTTCCGGGTAATCTCCCTAAAGTCCACGCGGGCGAAGTCGCGGGCACAGCTAGTTATTATATATAAACAATGTTATCTAAAGTTACATTGTTAAGATATGCCTTTATGATTTTTACATGTTGTTTTAATTTGAATGCCATAAATAAAGGCAGTGGTAGCCGAGTGGTTGAACGCACGCCTTGCAATCAAAGTGTGTGGGTTCAAACACCGGCTCGCACCTCTGGGATTCATGTGCGAATCTCATTTTCATCCGAGATTATCACTTGCTATGATACGGTGAAGGAAAACATCGCGAGGAAACCGGCACGTGTGAAGGCATGTGTGTAGTCTGCCAACCCGCACTGGGCCAGTGTAGTGGACTATGGCCTGAATCTCCCTCGCATTGAGGGGAGGCCCGTGCCCAGCAGTGGGACGTTAAAAGGGCTGTAGTAGTAGTAGTAGTATGAGTTTACCCTTGCCAAAGACCAAATCATTTTAAGAAATTTAATCAATTAAAAATCTATCATTGAATTATATCTTTATGAATAACATTATCGGTTTGTCAATTGATTTAAATTCGATTTCGCGATTGCGTCCGTCAATTTTGACATTGCATTGTGCTATGTTTGCCTGCGAGATGACATAACAGAATTATTTTTTAATCTGGTGCACGATTTAGCTTTTTTTTTATACCAAAATATGCTGATGCAATGATGTGGTAAAATAGATAACCTACCAACAAACAAACAGTTTGTGTGACAAAATAAACAAAGGAATATTAAATCAATACTGCTTATTAGGTACTGGTAGAGTTTCTGATCAAGTTTATTACTGATTTGGAAGCTTATTCAAAATTAGTTGCTTCTGAACAACTATTTACAAAATATTTACAATGCAAAATAAAATAAGTTAAAACTAATAAGAGAATATTTATATATATATTTATATAAGCTTGTTTAGATATCCATTAAATAATAACAAAAAAAAAACATATTTAATAAAAAAAACTTTTTAAAAACAAGCTTTTATTTAATTGCCCTTAGTTTTCGTGTTCTCCTCAGCAAGCCCTTTCATTAGATACCCATATTGTGGTAGTGCAGAAAACGTAACTACTCTGCCATCTTGGATGATCCGTCATATTGGAATTACAATAACGTCACATAGCTAAGCATGCATTGTCATCCAGAATAAGCGTGTATACCAAATTTCAGATCAATCGGTTAAAGATAACTTATCTAAAATTCAGTCGCAAGATTCCACCCGGACATACATTGCAAGTTAATATAAAGCTTGTAATAATAAAAAAGTATTTTGTTCAATTTTTTGTATAAATTCCAACCGAGCATTATAGCAACAAACATTTGAGCAGTATCTAAGTACAGCTTCTTTTAATTATCTCACATGCAAAAAAAGCATGTTTTCCCTTTAAAAATCCCATTTAATTATTCTAAACAATGCTTGCCGCTTAATGTAGTAAAAAATAGTTAAATGTAAGTTAGTTAGCTTAAAAATAATTTCATACTTTTGAGTAGCCGAGTGGTCAAACGCACGCATTGCAATCGAAGTGTGCAGGTTCAAACCCCGGCTCGCACCTCTGGGATTTATGTGCGAATCTCATTTTCAAGAAACCTGCACGTCTGAGGGAACTTGATTAGTTTTCGATAGATGTGTGAAGTCTGCCAACCCGCACTGGGTCAGCGTGGTGAACTATGACCCGAATCCCCCTCGCATTGAGAAAAGGCCCGTGCCCAGCAGTGGGACGTTAAAAGGGCTGTAGTAGTAGAGTCCTCATTATAAAACGCTTGTTTTAAAATATTCCTAGACATATCTCCAAATGCCTTATATTAGAGTTTAACCGTTGTAAATATGCAAATGTTTTCACGAATTATCAAAATTGTTACATCTCGAAGACGTTATAACACCTATTCATTGTTTGGTAACTCCAATAGGTCGAACACTCGACACTTTGTGTTGCGAGGTTCATAAACCTGTATTAAGATTAAAAATTCAATACCAAAACCAAAAATATCAAAAATTCAATACCAAAAATAATTAAAATACCGACAGTTAAAGGCGAATTGACTCAAACGCCATTTTGTTAACTTTACACGAAACCCAGCTCAAAAGATGGAGAAAAATGTAAAAAAAACTTTTTATAAACAAGCTTCTATTCAATTGCCTTTAGTTTTCGTGTTCTCCTCAGCAAGCCCTTTCATTTGATACCGATACTGTGGTAGTGCAGAAGAAGTAACTATTCCGCCATCTTGGTTGATCCGCCATATTAGAGTTATAATGACGTCACTTAGCTAAGCATGCATTGTCATCCAGAATAAGCGTGTATACCAAATTTCAGATCAATCGGTTAAAGATAACTGTTTTAAAATTCAGTTGCAAGATTCCTCCCGGACATACATACATTGCAAGTTAATATAAATAAAACTCAATATCGCCCAAAATGGCGCATGAGTCACTGTCCCTTTAATTTAGATGTATACACTATCACGCCGGAATTCCCAGAAGGGGTAGACACAGTATAACAATAACGCCAATGTTTTTTGGGCCCAATGTAATAATGGGCGAGCTTATTGCCATTATACCGGGCACATTCACCCTCAATACGAGGGAGATTTGGGTCATATCCAACAACGCTGGCCCAGTGCGCGTTGGTGAATTTCACACGCCTTTCTATAGAGTGCAGGTTTCCTCACGATGCTTGCCTTTACCGTTCAGCAAGTGGTAATCATTGTTACATTACACATGAAACCTGAAAATCCTAGGGGTGCGGGCGCGGGATTTGACCTTGCACCCCGTGCGTCCACGGCGGGAGCCTTGCCATGTAAGCTACCACTGGTAAAGACCTTTATGGGTTTAATTAATATGAAAATATACCTGCTGTTATTAACGTGGGCCAAAAAACCAGGTCTTTTGTTATTGGATACGGAAAATAACACAAAATTATACCTTATTACACTGAAGAGCGAATGGCGATGGGTTCTGGAACAAAAAATATTAAATTAATATTTAAAAAAACATAATTGACTTGTTAAAACTTTTGTTCGATCGGCCAGGTACTGGGAACTGGTTAACCCTTTAAATGTCCCACTGCCGCTAAAACGTAAACGTATAGAAAACAAAAAATAAAACTATTTTACGGATTTTATCGCGTTTATTTACTATTTTATTTTCTCGACGTTTCGGCTGCTTTACAGCAACCATGGTCACGGGGGGACTGAGGTGTTAGACGTCCTGATGTCATAGTTAATAACTGGGTACCCTCATATTTAGTTGTTGTTTGCGGTCCGATCCACGCAAAAAGTGCTTACGGTGTCATGAGGTCTTGCAATGGTACACTTGGTTTTAGATTTAATCATATTAATTACTGGATCCCAAGTTGGTGGTAGCACCCAGCCATCTTCCCTATTGAAATTAGGATGTTTTTTAATTTCAATGGCCTCACGTATCATCCTTGGTCGGAGTCGGTGTTCTTTTGCGAGGATATGCGGTTTATCAAATCTGATATAATGGCGGGTGCGGTCCTGTTATAGTTTTATTTCAATGTATAGTATTCGCGTAAATATAAGAAAACAATAAACAAAAAATAAATTTAAACAATACAGTAAATTAATTCATTAAAATTAACAAAAACAAAAGCACTTAGGTCCTAATTGTTCAAAAAAAAATGTTTCAATGCTTGCTTTATTGGACCACAACTACTAAAAGCTGTTAATTTAAATTTAATTATGAGTTGGACTCGCACAATAGAGGCTGGTCCATACTGGGAAAGAACAGAGACGAGTGGAGGAAAGAAAAGGAGGTCTTTTTGTTCGTGTTTTTGTCCAGCAGTGGGACGATACAGGCTTACGGAAAAAAAAAAAAAATTTACAACAAACAACGGTACATAATAGTTACGATGATGTATTACAGTAAGTCATGCTAACTCAGTACAGTCCACGGCGTTGTCCACGGATTAATTATACAAAGTTGCCGCAAGTGTTACTCCCATAGTACGTAATCTCATAATAATTATAGCACATAGCACAATGTGCTATTTCCAAACAACACATAGTTACACAACGCAATAACCACAGTAATAATTTCGAATGAAATTAAGTCATTAAAATATATTTTTGTGTTGTATCGTATTATTACTTTTGCGTAAGGTGTTTATGAGCTTAACAATTGCATAAGCATCTACTAATCTTTACTATGAATTTGAAAGATCTTATAAACGTATTGTACACTCTTGATCAACGTTTTTTTTTATTTAGACTTACTACAACTTACTTATCACGCTACTTTTAGACGCTTGCCTATAGATATGCGTCATCAGCGTAAATATTAATTCTTCCAACGTTTGGACTCGTAGAGCAGAGGACGTCACATTGAGCTTTTTCAAATAAAAAAAAAGCATTTTTGTTTTATTCGTGTAGGCCAAAAAGCATTTAGAAATAGTCAGATTTTACCACCGGTTCGGAATGCTGCTTCCACTTAGAAGAGCCGCTAAGAAACTCAATGGTATTACTCTTTTCGAAAGTATAAATAATAAGGATTGTGAGTACTACATTCTCGCAACGCCATGAAAGCACCTTTGCAGTCTAATATTAGATACAAATTTTACCATTACGGAAGCTAGTATAGTAAGATGCTTCTACTCCCATTGAGTATAAGGATTATTCTAAACAACAGGTGGCTATAGAAATAGTTACTTTAGTGCTTCTACAAGATAGGTCTATGTGACAGTTGGATAATATACTACTGATGTATATGCGGTCTTTCCGAGTCTTTGACTTCATAATTTTAAAGGCCACAGCATTGACACTTCAATGACATGACCTCCTTTGCCACCCAACGAACAGCTTTAATGACTTTCACCAAATTTTTAATAGCAACACTTGCGGGGTCGTACGCATCTAACACTCGTAAGAACGGAAAGTGAACGTGCCCCACATACGACACGTGGCGTCGAAGAAACTCACAATCATTCCATAAAATCTACTGGAAGTGATCGCATGGACTCAATTTTTTTTATGGGACTAAGCCCGCCACACGTTCCCACCACTGTTGCTCCTGTAAGCCAGGATCGACAGCGGTGTTCATTGAAGACACCGAAGTTTGACCCTCGGCGAGTCCCGGGGAAACCCGCGCGAATTTAATCGAAAAAGGTGTAGGAGGAGTTGGAAGATAATGTATACACTTTCCTCTATCGCAAAGCGGGAGACATGGAGAATATGTAAACATATTGTCTGTATACCAGTAAAAACAGATTTTTTTTGCTACATTGACCTAAAACGCAGTTATGTAATTTTTTACGTACTATAGACTGCTAAAACGGAATAAATAGTAAAAAAAAACAAAAACCGACTTAAAAAACCTAGGTGCACTAAAAAGCTAGTAATAACCTTATAATTCATTACATTTGAAGTCGGTGCCAATTCATGTGTGTATTTGCCTAGTCTGACGTAGATTGACACCTACTCCAAATGTAATGAATTATAAGGTTATTTCTAGCTTTTTAGTGCACCTAGTTTTTTGAAGTCGGTTTTTGTTTTTTTTTTATTATTATTACAAGCTTTATATTAACTTGCAATGTATGTCTGGGTGGAATCTTGCAACTGAATTTTAAATCAGTTATCTTTAACCGATTGAGCTGAAATTTTGTATACACGCTTATTTTGGATGACAATGCATGTTTAGCTATATGACGTCATTCTAATTCCAATATGGCGGATCATCCAAGATGGCGGAATAGTTATTTTATCTTAACTACCACAGTATGGGTATCAAATGAAAGGGCTTGCTGAAGTAAGTAAACTGTAAGTGCAGCTAGCATTGGAATGATAAATAAATAAATAAATAAGAGAACACGATAACTAAGGGCAATTAAATAAAAGCTTGTTTTTAATTTAATTTTTCATTAATTCTCTATGAATCGTTAAAATGTAATATCCTATGACAATACATTTTGGTATTTGCAAAAAAAAATTAGGTGCGGTAAGACGTTTTCCTTTAAGCGTGTTAAAAGCACACACGTTAATCAGCTTATAGGCTTGCGCTACATTTGTAGGTAATAGTGCAGAATACAAAAGATTTTAGTCCTCCTGCATACTGAGGAGTCAACCCTCGCGCATCAATTTTTTTACCATAAGCGTCTAAATGAGGCAGTGGTTGCCGACTGGTCGAACGCACGCCTTGCAATCAAAGTGCGCAGGTTCAAACCCCGGCTCGCACCTCCGGGTTTCATGTGCGAATCTCATTTTCATCAGAGATTATCACTTGCTAAGAAACGGTGAAGGAAAACATCCTGAGGAAACCTGCACGTCTATAGAAAGGCGTGTTAAGTTCACCAACCCGCACTGGCCCAGCCTGGTGGACTATGGCTTGAATCTCCCTCGCATTGAGGGGAGGCCCGGGCCCAGGGACGTTAAACAGGGCTGTAGTAGTAGTAGAAAGTGTCTAACTGTATGTATATAACCATGTTTTTCCAACTTTTTTTCGTCATCAATTTCTGTAATTCGTAATATATCGAGTCGTATGTATAATTTGCCTATTCTGTTTTGTAATATCGGTAGCCCTCATAAGTGTAGTTTGCACTGACCTGAACAAGACCTTTGTCATGGAGTTGCTCGCTTGCTCTCTGTCTAATTTCATACGAAAGAAAGAGACAATACCAAGATATTCCGTTACATACATCTAGTCTTGGCGCACATGTTACAACTACTGAATAGGGATATACTCCAAGGCCAAAACACAATGCCTGTGACAAATATTAAAAGGTCTATACTCAGAAACTATGATAGTTAGGTATAATCTATCTTCACTAATCATCCACTTATATGGACTACAAAATATGTACCTAAAGTATTATTTTGGACTTCTGATACACTCTGTATAAAAAACTTGAGAGGTGTCAAGGGACACCCGGATGGAACGAAGTTCCTTTTGAAATAAAAAAATTTGGTGTCAATAATCAGCATTGTCTTTAGATTTTGTTAAGGCATAGAGATTTGTCTACACGTAGAAATTGTGCCTAGAAAATGTGTTAGTTGTCACATGTTAGAAAAATAAAACGAAGGCTTGCCAATACAGAACATGGTTGGCTTTCATGTAGTATACATAACTCAAAATAGTCAGAATGTCACTTAACGGTATTTGAGCCATCGGACGACAGCCATGGTCTGGACTCTAAATAGTATAAAAAAACATACGGGTCGAATTGAGAACCTCCTCCATTCTGAAGTCGGTTTAAAACATCATATTAAAATATTAAATCTAGTATCTATAAATCCTTGTTGCAATCAGTCAAGCCAAGCAAATATTTTAGTGCCAGATCTGGGTTATATTTCAAACACCTGGTGTGTTTATCATACTTGCAACTGTTATTACTGTGCTCTGATTTGATTAGTCTTACGTCGCACCTATCTATAAACTATGTCTGACTCCTTATCACTCCTTATCTTGAAGTACTTCTATTGTTTTTACAAGCTTTATATTAACTTGCAATGTATGTCCGGGTGGAATCTTGCAACTGAAATTTAAATCAGTTATTTTTAACCGATTGAGCTGAAATTTGGTATACACGCTTATTTTGGATGACAATGCATGCTAGCTACGTGACGTCATTCTAACTCCAATATGGCGGATCATCCAAGATGGCGATCATTTTTTCTGACCTACCACAGTATGGGTATCAAATGAAAGGGCTTGCCGAGGAGAACACGAAAACTAAGGGCAATTACTTAAAAGTTTGTTTTTAAAAAGGTTTTTTACAATAATTTTTTTTACAAATGAAATTATGAGATTTTATGGAATGAGATGAGGAATGGCTCCACCTGAGTTTAGCGGGTATTTCAGCCAGTGTCAAGTAATTAATATCAAGAGCAAACTCAATAAATACACATTACAAATAAAAATGGTTGATGACAGTGATAAAGATGGAGGATGAATCTTCTTGTTGACAGTTTTAGTAGTACAAAATCTGTCAAATAATGACAGTATAGTGGTGATAAGGCGTCAGCAGGCTCAGCATGACCGCGTAGACATAAATTGTATCTTTTCAACTGTCGGATATGTCGAGCATATGACGTCACATCGAGCCTTATCTACTAGACATAGCTCACATCGAAGCCATTTTCTCGACAAGTCTGGCAGTTTGAAAAGATACTTCAAATTTGTGTCTACGCGGTCGTATTGAGTCTGTAAAGTCGTTAAAATCTTAAGTTGATATCCCGCTGATGGTCTAATGCTGTTTTTGGGTTATCCACACAAATGATCTTATTCGGTGACCTGCTTACCCCAATCGTAATTGTGGGCGTGAAGCACCGATATTTATATTGACCTAATGACATCTTGCCAGTTTGGACAAGTTATATTTGAGTAGATTGCGGTACATTATGGCCACTTAAGTAAAAAGTGATTTTCGATTCCTCTCCTTAAGTGCAGTTAAAGATTTGTCAACTCTATACATCTTAGTACACATACATATTATTGGTCTCACTTCGCTCGACTAGATTTCTAAAAACAAAAGCTCCGTGAATACGGCAACTCGTTATTGTAGTGTGTGTAAGACAATTTGCAAGGATGCTAGTGTGCGTGAAGAACTGTTTTGCCAGCTGCTCAAATGTTACCGGAGTTAATGGAAAAAATATTTTACGCGTATGGGTAGACGAATAAAACTTTTCACTTTTCGACCCATATTCTCTGGGGGAAGTTGTGCAGTTTCATGGGTAGAATCACCCCTTGAAATAGTGTCAGCTAACATTTTGTCATTAAATAATATACAACTAGGTTAAGTATATAATAACTAGGTTAGATAAAATAAATAGGTTGTAGTGTATATAAGGTATAGTATATATATATAAAATACAATAACAATAAATTCACATTATAAAAATCTCAACCATGGGGCACTTGATTCTTGTATACGCGGCAACACTGACTGGCGTTTAGGTTTCATGTTATTTTATGTTGAAATTTTGTAATTACACGATATTTACTGATGGTATGTGATCCCAGTGCCCTTCTTATTTCTTGTAGTATTATTTTTACACAGTTTCACTACGCAAACTGGCATTTTGCTTTGGATTATGCACGAAATTTATTAAAACATTGGGTATGTCCACCGCACACACAGCTTGCAGTGTGACTGACTCGGGTGCGCCGATTTCGGCGTAGTATTTGTTGCCGCATTTGACAAGCACGGTGGCGGTATCTAGTCGAGCGAAGCGAGACCAATAATTTATCTATGTTAGTAAACTTAAAGCCTCCCACTAACTTTAACTTTCTAAGAATACAATCCTATCATCATCAGCCTTTCATCTTTATTTTAGCGTCCAAACATACATGTTAGTTCACCTTTAACGAAGGATAGATCTGACAGAGCAATCGTCTCAATATTATTTTAATGATGACTGGCATTTTCGTTATCTATATAAACTTATAAAAGCAGTGGTAGCCGCGTGGGCAAGACCGCCCGCCTTAAACGCAAGGGGTGCAAGTTCAAACCCCAGGCCCGCACCTCTGAGATAATTTTCATGTGCGAATGTCGTTTTCAACAATTATTATTATAATAATATCTCCATGATTTTACCACAGAAATGTATGTATATATTAACATAGAGTTCATTTTGTATTGGTTTTTTTAGATGACGTCATATGTCAAAGTAGAAACATCTCCTCAAGCGGACTGTCAATCAAAATACTAAGGCACGGCGCAAACTATTAGAAAGTTTGTTAATACTATTGTTAGGCAAAGTGTGTCAAATAATAATCTATGTACATTATGTGTACATCATTTATTAATAATGTATACAGGGTTTATCAGCAGTCCGAAATAATACTTTAGGTACATATACGGAAGCTAATATGTAGAGATACACTATTAATTATTATTTTTGTACTGACGATTCATAAGTGCCTGTATTGGTTTACATGAATAAAAAATATTCTGATTGTAGATGTTTAGTGAAGAAAGAAAGAAAAAAACATTTATTCAGCACAGACACAGACAATACAAAACTTAAAAATCCACCATCGCACGGCTCGCCACAGACTGCATTACCATCCTCACCATCTGGATGAATGGCGTTCCAGTACAGTGCGATTTACCAGGAATTTTCTTCCTGGCACCACCAAACTGTGGAATGAACTTCCTGCAGCGGTGTTCCCGGACCGATACGACAAAGGTACCTTCAAGAAACGAGCATACTCATTCCTTAAAGGCCGGCAACGCACTTGCGATGCCCCTGGTGTTGCACGTGTCCATGGGCGGCGTTGATCACTTACCATCAGGTGAAACGTCTGCTCGTTTGCCTCCCTATCACATACAAAAAAAAAATATATATATATAAAAAGGAAAATATCTCAGTGTGAACTGCGCCGAAAAGGTAGTGGCTCAGCACGTGCTGGAGGGGCATAGCTTCCCCCAGCGCTGATTTTCAGCCAAACCCTCTTAATTATCTTAGTTATCTATACATCTATACATACATATACATACAAATAAATAAAATTGGAGTGTCTGTTTGTAATATCAAAATAACACTTTTTTACCAAATGCGTATGAAAGTATATACGATACCTATAACGAAAACGCAATTTAAATTTTTTTTGTCTGTCTGTCTGTTTGTTTGGGGTAAACTTCTAAACGGCTAAACGGATTTCAATGGGACTTTCACTGACAGATAGCTGACGTTCCAAGGCGTAACTTAGGCTACTTTAATTTTAGAAAAAGCATTAGGGTTCCGCGGGAAAAAAATAATACCCATATTTCCGGGTAATCTCCCCAAAGTCCACGCGGGCGAAGTCGCGGGCACAGCTAGTATAAAATATAGATTTAATAATATCAGTACAAATACATAATACACTAAATATATTTCACTACTTATATAAATGAACAGAATAGGGATATAAGAAATAATAAATACAAGACATCTGCATCCCGGCTGAGTACGCATCGTCAAAGTGAATGTAGAGTATATTCAACTATCATAGTTGTTGTGGCTTTAACTCACACTACTACTACTAACTACAGCCATTTTAACGTCCCACTGCTGGGCACAGGCCTCCCCTCAGTGCAAAGGAGATTCAGGGCATAGTCCACCACGCTGGCCCAGTGCGGGTTAGCAAACTTTACACATCTATCGAGAACTAGACAAGTTCCCTCAGACTTGCAGGTTTCCTCACGATGTTTTCCTTCACCGTTTCATAGCAAGTGATAATCTCGGATGAAAATGAGATTCGCACATAAACCCAGAGGTGCGAGCCGGGGTTTCAACTTGCACACTTTGATTGCAAGGCGTGCGTTCGACCACTCGGCTACCACTGCGTCGACTAAACTTAACTCACCCGTATTTAGCAGACTACTAATATTCAAAAAACAGAACTTGAAAATTTAACATAGGACTTGGGAATTTGACTTGTCGATGGTTAAAAGGCAATTTACCCTTCAAGACCGATTGATTTTGTAAGTGGTGTAATTTTTACAGATATTAGTCGGTTCGATTCCCGGGTGTGGCAAACGTATTTTCGAAAATATTTGAATGCAGTTTTCATTATTTTCAAAAATAAAGGAATGTTTTCTTTGAGTACTGTTTTCTATCTACAGTACTTTGTTTTCTTTTTTTTTTTATTTGAGTACTTTCCCTTCAGGTAGCATTACAAAATTCCACCTTTTATATACCTAATTGGAATTAGCGAATTTTGCTCCATTTTTGAGCTGGGTTTCGTGCAAAGTGACCTAATTGGCGCTTGAATCAATTCGCCTATTAATCGTCGAACTATTTCAAGAGTTCTAAATTGGCAGGGAAGAAAATAAAAAAAAAATGTTTGAATTTTGTTTTCTTTTATACCATTCAGTTGTATACCTTATACTCATGTACACGGTCAAGTATTATTTCGGACTTCTGGTACACCATGTACATTTGAAACATGTGTACCCACGCGTTACTTTATATGGAAACTGATCTGATAACTGGGTTCTAGGATGACAATTAGTAGGTAAGTAATTTTATACATTATTTGTAAGTACAATAGGAAATAGAATTGCTTGACTGACATCAACTAATCATACGACGTGACTTAGGCTAGTATGACGTGGTAAATGTACAAAGGCGAAATTGTTTTATGACTTTATTTTGATCTGTTTTTAGGGTTCCGTACCCACAGGGTAAAACGGGAACCCTATTACTGAGACTTCGCTGTCCGTCCGTCCGTCTGTCACCAGGCTGTATCTCATGAACCGTGATAGTTAGAGAGTTGAAATTTTCACAGATTATGGATTTTTGTGCCCGCTATTACAACAAATACTAAAAAACAGAATAAAATAAGTATTTAATGGGGCTCCCATACAACAAAGGTGAGTTTTTTTGCCGTTTTTATAGATAATTGTACGGAGCTCTTCGTGCGCGAGTCCGACTCGCACTTGGCCGGTATTTTATCCTTTGAATTGTAAATATTTTGTAAACAGTTATGATTTAAATCAATACCACCCTGTTATATTCAAGGTTTAAATTCGTTCCGCCCACGATATAAGACACCGTAATAACTCATACCGCCTAGGCTATTGTCCACACATCATTTCACAATCGAAAATCGAGACGAGATATAATCGATTCTTAAGAAATCGATGTCACGTATATCGATTAGAAACCTATTGTTTTAAACCGGTCGCCTAGAGAGTCATTGGGTTAATAAACAATTTGACAGGCGGTCACCTATCGGACAAGAGCGTGATGGTAAAGACCTTGAGCAAAGCTTTTGAGGGGACGGAGATACTATCGGTTCGATTAATCGATAGCAACTCGAGTATTACTCGATTATTACTCGAATGAGTGAGTTTGACGACGGCATGGTCTAGTGATTTGAACGTAAGCTACTCGACTCACTGATCCAGTTGGTTGCTGGTTCGATTCCCGCTAGTGGAAAATTTCGGAAAGGGCCTTTTCAGAATTTGCCCTGCTCTGGATTTTCAATAATGATTACCACTTGATGAACGGTGAAGGCAGACATTGTGAGGAAACCTGCACGTCTATAGCAAGACGTGTAAAGTTCACCAACCAGTAGGCTTAGCATGACCGTGTAGACTTTCAACTGCCAGATTTGTCGAGAAAATGACGTCAATTCGAGCTTTTTGTGCTGGAAATCGCTCGGTGTGACGTAATTTTCTCGGCAAATCTGACAGTTGAAAGAGATAAGATCTTGCTAAGTCTACTGTACTGGGCTAGCATGGTGGACTATGGACCAAATCTCCATTGTATTGAGAGGGAATGTGCCCAGTATAATGGTAAAAGGCTCACTCTATATTTACATTCGCATTTTAAAAATGATCACCCCACTGAGTTTCTTGCTGGATCTTCGAGTCGAGTCGAGGTCGCGTTTCGATCCGGTAGTAGTAAAAAAATTAAAACTTGACCATTTGTAAGTGCCCCCATAGGCCTATACAGAATAAATGATTTGACTTAACATTGCTGCAAAAGACAGGTGGTAGTAATGGGGCAGTTTAGTTGTAGTTTTCAACAGAATCGACTTCGAGAACCGATGGTACCACCGTAATGGAAGTTAATTTCAGTAATTTGCATAGTCGCTTGCATTTTTAATATTGTGAAATTCACTGAATTTATTTTGTCATTGCAAACAAAAGCTTTAGTACATATTTTATTAAAAATGAACTATGTGATCTTATACAAAAAGATTAAATTACTGTGGCAAAAGCCGCAAAGTTATCGTTGTTATTTCGTTGAAAAATTTGCTTTATCTGTGAGTTTATTCAGTTCGTTTCGATATTGGTAAAAAAATCTGTTATAATATTTTCAAATCAGCTTAAGTAAAAAAATAAATTAATGGTAAAAAAACAAGCTTTTATTTAATTGCCCTTAGTTTTCACGTTCTCCTCAGCAAGCCCTTTCATTTGATACCCATACTGTGGTAGTGCAGATAAAAATACTGTTACGCCATCTTGGATGTTCCGCCATATTGGAATTAGAATGACGTCACATAGCTAAGCATGCATTGTCATTCAAAATAAGCGTGTATACCAAAAATTTAATTTAAAATTCAGTTGCAAGATTCCACCCGGACATACATTGCAAATTAATATAAAGC
The DNA here is from genome assembly GCA_914767695.1 of Ptilodon capucinus. Lineage (NCBI taxonomy): Eukaryota > Metazoa > Arthropoda > Insecta > Lepidoptera > Notodontidae > Ptilodon > Ptilodon capucinus. Next base: position 1,514,914 of record OU611830.1, on the reverse strand, counting down.
TTGTAAAAAATAGTGTAACCCAGCTACGGAAAGGAGGAATGAAATCGGTTAAAATCGGGGTGTACAAGGTAAAATCGACTCCTCCTATTGTTGAAGTCGGTTAAAATGTAGCCTATGTTATCAGGGACATAATATCAAATCGATTGCCACCTTAATCATCAAAATCGAATGAATGGTTTAGGCGCTACAGAGGAACATACGTATATACAAACATACATACATAGACTGCTTAAATAACTCTTCCTTTTCGCTTTGCCGTGGTCGGGTAAAAATATTTAGAGAAATAAATATATATATATATATAATATTCGGTCGCCGGTTGTGTGGATAAATTTTAGCTAATCCTTTTATTATATTTTGGGCGCTTGCAAAGGTTTCGACTCCAAATGTTACAAACAAAAAATCATAGTATGTAACCTAATTGGTGCCTACGCAACCTTAGATGAGAAAATTTAAAAACAAAACTTAGTGTTCTGTTCTTTTTAAGGTTCCGTACCCAAAGGGTAAAACGGGAACCCTATTACTAAGACTTCGCTGTCCGTCCGTCCATCCGTCCGTCTGTCACCAGGCTGTATCTCATGAACCGTGATAGTTAGAGTTGAAATTTTCACAGATGATGTATTTCTGTTGCCACTATAACAACAAATACTAAACAGAATAAAATAAATATTTAAGGGGGCTCCCATACAACAAACGTGTTTTTTTGCCGTTTTCATAGATAATGGTACGGAACCCTTCGTGCGCGAGTCCGAATCGCACTTGACCGGTTTATTAAATTAGTTTTTTTTTCTTATTCATTTTGAAATCACTACCGTATGTAGAAAACAAAAAAAACATATTTTTTATTTGAATGATAATATAAGTAATTACATTAATCATATTTTCCAAGTGTTCGTGACTTCGTGCGCAGGAGTTGATGTTCAAGTGATGTTTAAACTTAAGACCTTCGTTTAGCACGAGGCAGTTAATTATGGGTTCAGCTTCCTTATGGGGTAGTAATCGATGGTTCTTTTTAATAGTTTGGTGTAACACAAGATTTTACACATCAAACACCTTTAATTTTTTTTTACTAGCCTATAGCTGAGTCCCACTACTGGGCAAAGGTCTACACTTTAAAAATAAAAAAATCCTTTGATTTTTTTAAAACTTGTATTTTTTGAAAATGTGCTCTAACTACAGCCCTTTTAACTTCCCACTGCTGGGCACGGGCCTCCCCTCAATGCGAGGGGTATTCAGGCCATAGTCCACCACGCTGGCCCAGTGCGGGTTGGCAGACTTCACACATCTATCGAGAACTAGTCAAGTTCCCTCAGACGTGCAGGTTTCCTCACGATGTTTTCCTTCACAGTTTCATAGCAAGTGATAATCTCGGATGAAAATGAGATTCGCACATAAACCCAGAGTTGCGAGCCGGGGTTTGAACTTGCACACTTTGATTGCAAGGCATGCGTTCGACCACTCGGCCACCACTGCTGCAAAATGTGCTCTGTGGAGATATAAATAAAGATTGGATTTATGTGGGAATAGCCAAGCTGCCAAACGACTAAATTCGCTCGAGTCGTTTCATTGAAAAACGTGCTTCTTTGATGAGTTAATACAGCTCCCTTACCACCACCTATTAGTCTTGCAGCAATATTTTTAATATTACCTACTTTCAGTTTTTGACAGCCAACTCAGCATAAAATCTGTCAAAAATATACAGTTAGTTACTATTGAAATAACAATGGTGGTAAGACCCCAGGTCGCTTTGGTATTGGTAGATAATTCAATCGCTTAGTCTCGCGGCTTTTGTTACAGTAATTCCATCTTTATCTTTATTGACATAGAATACATTTAAAGAATAATCATGTGAATTTGCTAGCCCAAGTATATTCAGTGGAGTAAGCACGCAAGCAAGAACTCTGTCACGGATCCGCTCGCTCGCTCTCTGCCTTAGTTCATACGGGAGAAAGAGACATCATCAACATATTCCGTGACGTAAGTCTTGCTTGGCGCATATGCTACAACTGCAGGGCGTAAGTCAAACATAGCAAAGATCACGCGCCGGTAAATAAAACACATCAATCCATAATAGCGTGCAAAATTCCATTGCAATTATTTTTCCAAAACGCTTCCTATTTCAAAAAAAAGAAGCTACCAAAAACAATAATCATCGTTTTATTTTTAAATACCAGTAAGCGGTGAGTAAATACCTTCATTATAATAAATCGTGTTGTTTTTTTACCCACCTCCCCATATTTCCGCAGTCACGAACTGAGTCCCTAACCTTAGTTTGGTAGAAAAAAAAAACCATGTCTAAATCACGCTGGCAATATTAGGAAGTATGGCAACTAGTGACGTCATTAATACTTATAGGTAGTATACTGCGGAAGCTTGAGGGAGTAATTGAGGAGCTATGATAAGTGGCGTCTTTACAATGGCACTTATTAATTAAGCAATTATAATTAAGTGTATAAACAGCAGTGGTAGCCTCGTCGGTAAGAACGCCCGCCTTGAACGTAAGGGGTGCAAGTTCAAATACCGGACCCGCACCTCTGAACGATTTTCATGTGCGAATGTCATTTTCGACAATGATTACCACTTGCTGAACGGTGAAGGAAAACATCGTGAGGAAACCTGAACGTCTATAGAAAGTCATGAAGTTCACCGACCCGCACTGGACGCTGCGTGGCGAACTATGCCCAAAATCTTCCTTACATTGCGGGTAGGCCCGTTCCCAGCAGTGGGACGTTAAAAGGGCTGTAGTAGATGCGTGGCTTTTACCAAATAAATTCAATCTTTATGGATATTGACAGAGTTAGTTTTGGTATTGGAAAATAAATTTACGCGCGAGGGTGGTTTTACGGTCCATTTACAAAACCTTAACTTGCTTATACAGAGGATATCAAAAATCCGAAATAATACTTTGGGTACATACAGGGTAGCTCATATGTGGATGCTTAGTGAAGAAATAGCTTCTGGGTTATAGACCTTTGAATATTTGTCATAGGTATCGTGTTCTGACCTTTGGGTACATCCATAACCCTACTCAGCAGTGTAAACTACACTTATGAGGGACGGCTATCAATATTCGGCTATCAATATTCGGTTTTTTAGTATTTGTTGTTATAGCGGCAACAGAAACACATCATCTGTGAAAATTTCAACTCTCTGACTATCAGGCTTCATGAGATACAGCCTGGTGACAGACGGGCGGACGGACGGACGGACGGACAGCGAAGTCTTAGTAATAGGGTTTTACCCTTTGGGTACGGAACCCTAAAAATCAGAACATGCAAATTTAACATAGGATTCGAGATATTACGAGTTATAGAAATTGACTACGAAAAAAAGTTGGAAAAACATGGTCGAGTTTCGATCAAATTTTGATACCATTCAGTTGTATACCAGATATCTACTGATGTAAACGTCAAAGTATTATTTCGGACTTCTGAAACACCCTGTAGAAGTCGAACAGTTACGGAATATTTCGTCATTGGCAGCTATGAGCACATTAAACTTTCTTCGCCATTGTTCGCTACCATCTGTTCTCGTTCACAATGAGATGATTAATTGTTTAGGTTACGTCAGAGCGGGCACTAGGAGAGAGAACGATATTTGACACATTTTGAACACAGTTAAATGTCTAAATCTGACAGTATTAAAAAAAATATTGCTGCAAGGTGGTGGCAGGTAAGGGTCACGGGGCAATTCTCGCAAGATCGTAATTATCTCTAATTCGACATATGTCGAAACAAAACGTCAATTGGGATCCAATTCTCGCAAAATTAACGTTATCTTTAATTCGACATAATAATATGTAGAAAAAAATCGTCAAATTCCGTACCCAAAAACGGGCACCCTATTACTAAGACTCCACTGTCGGTCCGTCCGTCCGTCTGTCTGTCTGTCCAGGCTGTATCTCATGAACAGTGATAGTTAGACAGTTGAAATAAAAACTGAAAAACAGAATAAAAAAAATATTTAAGGGGGCTCCCATACAACAAACGTGATTTTTTGCTCGTTTTTATAGATAATGGTCGGGAACCCGTCGAGCGCGAGACCGACTCGCATTTTGCCGGTTTTTTCGTTTTGATTCGACATATTATGCCGATGACAGTTTTTTTAAATTTATTATTAAAGAAGCTATTTACAAGCTTTATATTAACTTGCAATGTATGTCCGGGTGGAATCTTGCAATTGAATTTTAAACCAGTTATCTTAAACCGATTGTTAAGTTTTTTTACCATTAATTTATTATTATGTCAAATTAGTGATGATTTCGAGAATTGCCCCGCTGGTCGACGGACATGTCGAGCGATTTGTTGTACAACACCAAAGTACTCGTACAGTCGACCACGCAAATCGGCCGCAGTGACGAACTTTCACCGAAACAGTTTTGTTTTCCATTTCTTTACTAATGACTAAATGGAAAGTGAAGATCATTGTCTATGGTTCTTCTCAAATGGGTTGTGACGTAAATACTTTTTTTTTTGCGTAACGGCTACAGCCTTTAAGTATAATTTGATAATGTGCCAGTATCATTTTTAAAAAGGTTTTGATGGGTTACAGACATAGAGTATCTAGAGTACCCATAACGACGACAGAAAAAACGCCGCAAAGCTATATGAAGAGTGGAGACTCTTCGTGTAGCTCAGCGGCGTTTTTTCTGTCATTGCTGTTATCTCATTATACGGCAACTATATGGGAAAACAATAATGGCGGAGTCAGATAAACCAGAAAAAAAAATTTGTAAAGAAACTTTTTAAAAACAATATTTTATATAATTGCCCCAAGCTTTCGTGTTCTCCTCAGCAAGCCCTTTCATTTGATACCCATACTGTGGTAGTGCAGAAAAAATAACTATTCCGCCATCTTGGATGATCCACCATATTGGAATTAGAATGACGTCACATAGCTAAGAATGCATTGTCATCCAAAATAAGCGTGTATACCAAATTCCAGCTGAACAGGTTAAAGATAACTGATTTAAAATTCAGTTGCAAGATTCCACCCGGACATACATTGCAAGTTAATATAAAGCTTGTAAAAAAATTACCGCAACAGCGTGGGCTTGAAATGCCATCTCCGTTATAATATCTCCATGGTTACAGACAATAGTACGGATGAAAGACAGCTTGATCTACTGGTCTGAGCCTTGGACTTGGATCTCATCACCGGGTGGTTTGATTTCCGTCAGTGGTAATTTCGAAAATGGCCTTTTCAGAAATTGCTGTGTACTGGGTGTAACTGGGATCGCCCCCAGTCTATTGCCAATAGTGCAAGCTTTGCTTAGCTGAGGATTATACGATGAGTATGTGTTGTCTGGTGGTACTTATATTCATTTGGAAATCGAAGTGGATGAGTTATAGACCTTTGAGGATTTATCACAAGTATCACGTTGTGGCCTGAGGGTACATCTATAATCCTATACAACAGTGTAAACTGCATTTACGTATGCGAAAGAGGTATGTCAGTATCGTAGCATGTGGCAAACGGTAGTCTCTGCCTACCCCCATGGGATACAGGCGTGAGTATATGTATGTATGACTATTAATATTCACAGAAAATAACTTTCCTTATTTGCGCTTTTCCCACCACCTGGTGGTAAGGGGGCTGACGTCCGTTTTAAGTGACACTACTACTACATTCCTTTTAACGTCCCACTGCTGGGCGCGGGCCTCCCCTCAATGCGAGGGGGATTCGGGCCATAGTCCACCACGCTGGCCCAGTGTGGGTTGGCAGACTTCACACATCTATCGAGAACTAGACAAGTTCCCTCAGATGTGCAGGTTTCCTCACGATGTTTTCCTTCACCGTTTATTTGAAACAACAGTACTTTATGGGAGTAAGGCCCCTGGTAAGCTCTACTTACCCCGTCAGAGAGCATAGTTGTGATGGTATTTCTTCAAACTAGTGTTGTAACGAGCAAAGCACGACGTATCGAGTTCCTGATTTAGATTCCAATAATCGATAAGAACATCTTTTTGTTGCTTCTTATCAACGTATGAATATTGTTAAAGGTTAGGGCGTCTACTCGCGAAATCAATAATCGATTATTATGATATTTTAGAACGTAGTTCCTTATGGCGCGTTGCGAAAGGGGGCTAGACGGAAAAAAATAAAGACTAATGTGTGTGTGTGTGTGTGGGTGTGTGTCTGTTTATGTACCTATGTGTATACGTATAATTTTTTTGCTTTTTTTATTTCCAAAGGAACTTCGTTCCATCCGGGTGTCCCTTGACACCTCTCAAGTGTTTTTCGTCTTGAATCTCTTCTTTACATTTATTTTACAAAACTTTATGGAATAAGATGAGGAATGCCTGCACCTGTGATTAGCGGGTATTAATGCCAATGTCTAATAAACATGACAATGATGATGGATGACGCATCTGTCAGTATATTCGAATTAAACAACGTCCCTAACTACAACTTTTTACAAGCTTTTATTTAACTTGCAATGTACGTATGTCCGGGAGGAATCTGTCAACTGAATTTTAAATCAGTTATCTTTAACCGATTGAACTGAAATTTGGTATACACGCTTATTTATCGTACGACAAGCGTTTTTCTCATTTAAAAAAATTGTGTAATACATGTACTAAATTGGTTGGTTTCATTTAATTTAAAGTAAATTTTCTCCTTTTTAGGGCAATTCAATAAAAGCCTGTTTTAAAAAAGTTTTGTTACCATTAATTTATTATACCTATGACAGTAAAGTATAAGGATAATAAAGAGACAAAATCAACATATTCCATGAAATAAGTGTCCTGTCTTGGCGCTCATGCTACAAATACAGGGGCCCGATAGTCGCTTATTAGACATATTATTCGAGATATGTCGAAACGAAACGTCAAATTGGTCGTATTTTTACAAGCTTTATATTAACTTGCAATGTATGTCCGGGTGGAATCTTGCAACTGAATTTTAAATCAGTTATCTTTAACCGATTGAACTGAAATTTAGTATACACGCTTATTTTTGATGACAATGCATGCTTAGCTATGTGACGTCATTCTAATTCCAATATGGCGGATCATCCAAGATGGCAGAATAGTTATTTTTTCTGCACTGCCACAGTATGGTTATTAAATAAAAGGGCTTGCTGAGGAGAACACGAAAACTAAGGCCAATTAAATAAAAGCTTGTTTTTAAAACGTTTTTTACCATTAATTTATTTCGACATATCTCGAAAAGAGAATATAGTCTATCAAGCGAAAATCGGGCCCAGAGCCTAACAATATGTCAGTAACCAATACATTGAACAATAGTGGTATCAACAAAAAAATAATTTCAATCATCATTGCGGAGGCCGAATGAGATCATTTCAAACATCATCTATCGTTGTTCTGTTCAATACATCAATCAATTTGTCTGTCGTCGTCCTTGATCTACGCCCACTGTTGGGCTATTTTAAAAAAATATACACATACATCATCACGCCTGTATTCCCCGAAAGGGTACGCAGAGGTGCACTGTAGTGCGCCCACACTTCGCCGATGTATTTTTGGTCCCAATGTAATAGGGGCGAGCCTATTGCCATTATACCGGGCACATTCCCCCTCAATACAAGGGAGATTTGGGCCATAGTCCACCACGCTGGCCCAGTGCGGGTTGGGGAACTTCACACGCCTTTCTATAGACGTGCAGGTTTCCTCACGATTTTTTCCTTCACCGTTCAGCAAGTGCTAATCATTATTGAAAATGACATTCACATATGAAAATTATCTCAGAGGTGCGGGCCTGGGATTTGAACTTGCACCCCTTACGTTCAAGACGGGCGTTCTTGCCTACGAGGCTACCACTGCTATTTTTATTGTTTTAATTAATAGAGAATTTACAAGTATATAGATGATACTCAACTCAGTATGTCTGTCTGAAACTGTATTCATGCAAGTACCTACTATGTATTGGGAAGAAATATTATTGTAGCTTTTTAAAAACTTAGAAATTTTGTATTTTTTGCTCTTCCGACTCAAAAGGTTGACGACCCCTGGTCTAGACGTATAGTTTGCTACTACTACAGCCCTTTTAACGTCCCACTGCTGGGCACGGGCCTCCCGTCAATACAAGGGGGATTCAGGCCCAGTGCGGGTTAGCAGACTTCACACATCTATCGAGAACTAGTCAAGTGCCCTCAGACGTGCAGGTTTCCTCACGATGTTTTCCTTCACCGTTTAATAGCAAGTGATAATCTCGGATGAAAATGAGATTCGCATATAAATCCCAGAGGTGCGAGCCGGGGTTTGAACCTGCACACTTTGATTGCAAGGCGTGCGTTCGACCACTCGGCTACCAAAGTTAGCTAAAACATCATAAATCATATCATATAAGAGGAATTGCTCGATGGCGCAATATCAAAATGCCATGGCCTTTACAGCTTCACCGGAGGAGTGGCGAGTGTAGAGTGCGACTCCAGCCAAAGCCTTAAGGGCGGAAGAGGAGGGCAACTAGCTCAGTACATATTTATCTAACGTAATTATTTGCACATAAACTCTACAGCTTATGACACTGCATCATTTAATTCTCCCACACAGTGGGGCGACAAAGCATGCGCTTTAAAACGTTTGCCAAAACCAAAACGAACTCTGTGTCATTATGTTTAGCTAGCTTCTACCTGCGACCTCGTTCGCGCACTCTTTGGTTATTCAACATCGTTATAAATTGTAGTCTGTTATTCTGTGGTGTCATGACAAGACCTCAGTCAAGGATTGGCTCGGTCGCTCTCTGTCTTATTTCATACGAGAGAAAGAGATATAATCAACATATTGTGAAAAATAATTAAGTATAGTTTTCTGTAAATAATTAAGTATAGTTTCCTCGTCCAAACTGGTTGTCTGGAAGAAATTGCTTTTAGCGATAAGACCGCCAAATTGTACATAGCTACTGTATTTAGAACTAAGAATGTTGTATTATTTTCTTTGTTTGGTGTGTGCAAAGAGTACTCTATCTCCATACATCTATCTATTGTGACATAAGTCTAGTCTTGGCGCTCATGCTACAACTACTGATGTATAAACAATAATAAAGTAAAGTAAGTAAAGTAAGGTTGTAAGGGTCCTTTATAACATCTCAAGGACCAAGTCATCCTCACCTGCACGTGGTACAACCTGCTGAACAACGAACGAGGCTCTGACGACCCGCCAACCCGCATTGGACTAGCGTGGCAGGTATATGTCCAAACCCCCATTCATGAATATAGTAAAGTTTCATAAAAATCAATCGAAACATATTAGGAATCAGCTTATTTTGCTGCGTCGAATGAGTATGCTCTCCTGTAAAGTTAATAAAGGTCGCTTAAGCTAAATAACCTTTCACCCCTCGATATAATAAAATTAATGGTTTTAAAAAAAAAAAAAAATCAAGCTTTTATATAATTGTCCCTAGTTTTCGTGTTCTCCTCAGCAAGCCCTTTCATTTGATACCCATACTGTGGTAGTGCAGAAAAAATAACTATTCCGTCTCGGATGTTCCGCCATATTGGAATTAGAATGACGTCACATAGCTGAGCATGCATTGTCATCCAAAATAAGCGTGTATACCAAATTTCAGCTCAATCGGTTAAAGATAACTGATTTGAAGTTCAGTTGCAAGATTCCGCCCGGACATACATTGCAAGTTAATATAAAGCTTGTAAAAAAATAATAAAGCTTGTAAAAAGCCATGCTTCCACGCGTCAAAATTCGCTCGCGCTGTCTGTGACATTTCATTATAGAATGTATTTTTTCTGAGTCAATATAGTTTACTTCCAGACTACTTCAGCAGTGGTCGAAGAGTGGTCGAACGCACGCCTTGCAATCAAAGTGTGCAGGTACAAACCCCGGCTCGCACCTCTGGAATTTATGTGCGAATCTCATTTTCATCCGAGATTATCACTTCCTATGAAACGTCGAAGGAAAACATCGTGAGGAAACCTGCACGTCTGAAGGAACTTGACTAGTTCTCGATAGATGTGTGAAGTCTGCCAACCCGCACCGGGCTACCGTGGTGGACTATAGCCTGAAACTCCCGCGCATTGAGGGGAGCCCCGGGATGTCAAAAAGGGCTGTAATAGTAGTAATAGTATAGTTTACTTCGGTATGGTAAAATAATAGCGCGAACATTGACGCTTCGGTGTGTGGAAGGCCTTATGATTATCTGTCATTGGCGCATACCTATCTCAGATCTTGTGTGTGGTGTGCTTTAGAGAAATGCTAAGCATTCGCTTAAGCAAACAATGAGTCGCCCACTTGTAAAGTAAGGAACGTGACAGGTATGCAAGAAATACAGAAGTTCCAACGATATTCAGGGTGGCTCATATACGAAATAATATTTTTGGGGAGTGTGAGGAACAAGGTGTAAAGTTCGGGAGGATCCTCTGACCAGACGAGTGTTGTGACTGGTGGGCTACTGCCTGACGGTTGTTGTCGGGTTCTGGTATATATATGTGCAATCGCTCGGATCACTTTACTATCGCGATGCAGGATTTAGTTCGTATGTGGCGAGATGTCGCTACACTATTTTGAACATTAAGTATAACTCTCGTTCGACCTGTAGACATAAGTTTTATCTCTTTCAACTGTCAGATTTGTCGAGAAAATAACGTCACTTCGAGCTTCTTGTACTGGACATGGCTCAGTGTGACGTTATTTTCTCGACAAATTTGACAGTTGAAAGAGATAAAACTTATGTCTACGCGGTCATGCTAAGCCTACTGGTCTCCCACCTTTTGTTCAGTGCGGGTTGGTGAACTGAACACGTCTTTACAGACGTACAGCAGCTTCAGCATGACCCCGTAGACATACAATTTATTTATTTAAACTGTCAGATTCATCGAGCAAATTATGTCACATCCCGACATGTTTTGTAGAAAATACTCGATGTTACATTATTTTCTCGACAAATCTGACAGTTGGGGAAGATCAAACTTATATCTACGCGGTCATGTTAGGCAGCAACATATCCTATAACACAGTAAGTAAGTAAAGGCCAGAAGTTTGAGCCTGTGGTTCTATAGCTTTTTTAATCTGCAATGATGTCAATTCTATTGTCAACAAAGCACGACTAAACTTAGTTTAGTTTAGTAAACTATATTTAAAAGCACTAAAATAATACTTTCTTAGACGCACATTATGGCTGTATGAAGGGTGACAAAACGCTTTAGTTTAGTGCGATTAGAATGGACACCAATATTTTTTTTACTAGTTGTCCCGTTAATCCGTTCAACTAAGCTTTATGCTTATACTAAAAGTGAGCTCAGGTCAATACATTAATGGAGAGGGTGGGGATCGAACATGGAACTTCTCAGTAACTACGGCAGTCGGTCTAACCACGAGATGTTAGAGAATATTATTAGAAATAAAAAAGTTATACTACTGTTTAACATTGGCACAGTGTCAACTAATTCAAGTTACATAAGATATTACGTCACACTGCTCCGCAGAGCAGGACAAACGTGATATTGATATAAGATTACTTTGAACTGAAACCCTTCACGTATACCTGCGTCAAACAAAACGCACGTATTTTTTAATACCAAAACGAACCGTATTAGCATATTTGTAAAGCTCATTTTTCAATGAAATATTGACGAAGCGGGAGCGAATTATGCCTCGTGGTATTTGCCACTGACATTTAATTATTATATCGAGGGGTAAGAGGCTGTTTGACTTAAGCGACACTTTTAAGCGATATTGACTTTGAAACATTTGGAACTTTTCTGCGTCGAATGAGTATGCTAAATAATTAATGGTAAAAAAACTTTTTAAGAACAAGCTTTTATTTAATTGCCCATAGTTTTCGTGTTCTCCTCAGCAAGCCCTTTCATTTGATACCCATACTGTGGTAGTGCAGAAAAAATAACTATTCCGCCATCTTGGATGATCCGCCATATTGGAATTAGAATGACCTCACATAGCTAAGCATGCATTGTCATCTAAAATAAGAGTGTATAATAAATTTCAGCTCAATCGGTTAAAGATAACTGATTTAAAATTCAGTTGCAATATTCCACCCGGACATACATTGCAAGTTAATATAAAGCTTGTAATAAAAATAGAAGTTTAAAAAATGGCGCTGAACCCAAATAGCTTTTCACCCCTCGATATAGTAGATAAAAAAAAGTCAAGCGAATTCGCTCGGCCCAGTGTGTTCAGGGAGTAAATCTCGGCAGGATTACATAGAAAGTTGAAGCTCACGGATTAACTATGAGTGTTATTGCACAATACGATGATTGTACAAAGAAAATACCCTAGAAGAAGCCAGACGACGAATTGGTCTGGTAGTTTAAGTGACGGCCGCTTCGCTCTCAGCACTACGTGGTTGCAGTTCGATTCCCACAAGTGGAAAATTTCAGAAATTGCCTTTTTAGGGTTCCGTACCCAAAGGGTAAAACGGGGACCCTATTACTGAGACTTCGCTGTCCGTCCGTCCGTCGGTCCGTCTGTCACCAGGCTGTATCTCTTGAACGGTGATAGTAAGAGAGTTGGAATTTTCACAGATGATGTATTTCTGTTGCCGCTATAACAACAAATACTAAAAAACAGAATAAAATAAATATTTAAGGGGGCTCTCATACAATAAACGTGATTTTGTTGCCGTTTTTATAGATAATGGTACGGAACCCTTCGTGCGCGAGTCCGACTCGCACTTGGCCGGTTTTCTTTTTGAAATTTGCCCCGGTCTGGGTAGCCGAGTGGTCGAACGCACGCCTTGCAATCGAAGTGTGCACGTTCAGACCAACGGCCTGTAAACAATATTTCGTTGAAAAATGCACTTTTTCTATGACTCAATACAGTCTGTTTTGGTAATCTCAATAACTTTGACGCGCGCGTCTTGACGCCCCAGTGTGTCCAGGGCATATCAGGGGTCTGTTTTAATCGCGAGGTATCTCGGTAATACTCTAACGGTGAGTACAACGCGTGTTCAAAACCTATCAATTGTATGGGACAGTTTAATTGCGTTAATGCGTCTAAGGCTCCAACAAACAGACGCGTTTAGACATATTTTTCAAATATCAAAACGACAAACATATTTTTCAATGAAACTACTACTACTAATAAACTACTACTACAGCCCTTTTAACGTCCCACTGCTGGGCACGGCTCTCCCCTCAATGCGAGGGGGATTCGGGCCGCAGTCCACCACGCTGGCCCAGTGCGGGTTGGCATACTTCGCACATCTATCGAAAACTAGTCAAGTACCCTCAGACGTGCAGGTTTCCTCACGATGTTTTCCTTCACCGTTTCATAGCAAGTGATAATTTCGGATGAAAATGATAATTATAAATATTGTCAATTTAATTTTAGGATCATAATTAGGGTTCCATAGTTCCGCGCGTACGAACTTGCAGGCTCGGCAAATTTTCAATATATAAAATACAAAAAAATATTTTACCTATGTCCGTAACAGATTTTGAAACCATCTAACCGACGTGCCATTAAATCAGTGATGGTTTTACACCACAAAAAAAAGAAAGTAAATAAAAAAAAAACATTTTTTTTAACAAAATATTTTTTTTTTAAGCGTAGTAGCTAGCACACGGTGTCTGCTAGATTTCAATAAAACTCAAGTGATTTCGCTCGCGCGAGTATGTTAGACGCTTAAGGATTTCTGGCATTTGCCATTAGTCAACTGCCAAGTGCCTGCTACTCCGACTATTTGCAGTGGGCAATCTTATTAATGTTAATACTTTAAATTTTATGGGATAGGTAATTAAATACATTAATGTCATTAGTTAAGATGGCTTTTTAACCGGCTTTTAACCGCCGATACTTTATTTATAACCATATCAAATAATTGAAATAAAACTATTTTACGGATTTTATCGCGTTTATTTACTATTTTATTTTCCCGACGTTTCGGCTGCTTTACAGCAACCATGGTCACGGGGGGACTGAGGTGTTAGACGTCCTGATGTCAAAGTTAATAACTGGGTACCCTCATATTTAGTTGTTGTTTGCGATAAAATCCGTAAAATAGTTCAATTTCAATGTATAGTATTCGCGTAAATATAAGAAAACAACATAACAAATAAGTTAGTTCTCGACAGATGTGTGAAGTCTGCCAACCCGCACTGGGCCAGCGTGGTGGACTATGGCCTGAAATCCCCCTCGCATTGAGGGGAGGCCCGTGCCCAGCAGTGGGACGTTAAAAGGGCTGTAGTAGTAGTAAATAAGTTACATTTGGGTACTTAAATTAATTTATTTTATTTAGGACAACAAGCAATTGTGCAGCGGCTTAAAAATAATAGTTTTATATTTGTATGGTTAAAAGCACAACCAACACCGACATCCACGAAAAGATATTTGTGGTACTTATCACTAAACAGTTTCTTAGTTCACAAATTAATAACTTAACTATCTTAACTTAGTATTAAGTAGGTTATGTAACATGTAGCAGTGGTAGCTTCGTGGGCAAGAACGCCCGCCTTGAACGTAAGGGGTGCAAGTTCAAACCACAGGCCCGCACCTCTGAGATAATTTGCATGTGCGAATGTCAATTTCAACAATGATTACCACTTGCTGAACGGTGAAGGAAAACATCGTGAGGAAACCTGCACGTCTATAGAAAGGCGTGTGAAGTTCACCAACCCGCACTGGGCTAGCGTGGTGGACTATGGCCCAAATCTCCCTCGTATTGAGGGGGAATGTGCCCGGTATAATGGCAATAGGCTCGCCCTATTACATTGGGACCAAAATACATCGGCGAAGCGTGGGCGCACTGCAGTGCACCTCTGACTACCCCTTCGGGGAATACAGGCGTGATGATGTATGTATTTATTTATTTATATATGTAACAAATATTTGCCTGTAGCATCCACACTAGGTTAGACCTGTCTCGTGGATGCCTGTTGCATAATGTTGGCCAGTTTTTTTTTACTGTGACTGAGATCGAAATAAAGTAGGTAAAATGAAATGACTAATTAACAAACAGACGTGGTCGCTCACAATGGGACTCATAAGACGGCTCAGAGTCCCTCAACGTGCAATGGAGCGAGCTATGCTGGGAGTTTCACTGCGCGATAGAATCAGAAATGAGGACATCCGCAGAAGAAACAAGGTTACAGACATTGCCCGGAGAACGGATGGCCGTTGGGGCATCAAAGTCCTAGAGTGGCGGCCACGAACAGGCAAGCGGAATGTGGGACGACCCCCGACCAGATGGACGGACGACCTCACCAGGGTCGCCGGGAGTCGATGGGCGCATAAAGCCCAAGAACGTAATTTGTGGCGATCTATGGGGGAGGCCTATGTTCAGCAGTGGACGTCTCTGGCTGATAGATAGAATTAACAAAATATATGTCGCAGGTTTTTCATAAAATTAGGTTTTTAATGAAAAACCGGAAGATGACACATTTTAAACTCAATTTCATCATAAACCTGTAACAATCCAGATTGTTGATCAAAAACCTGAACTAGTTCTGATATATGATAAAGTTCTTGTCAAAATTACGGGTTTGCTTTGTTTTATGACAAATAAATCAATTTAAATGAAATAAATAAAACAATCCATCATCATTTCAAAATTTTACATGCATGATCCAATCAATATTTTCTTCGTTCAATCCATTTATGAAATGAAATGTTTCAATTTCACGTACCTATATTAATCGGATTTTGATAAGCCGCACAATTGAAATTAACTATTAAATACGACTACTCCCCAAATCCCTGTCAACGGAAATGTATATCAGATTGATCATGAATCCAAACATCATGGACAAGGATAGACGTGATACCGTACTAGGCTATTGCGTGCAGGTGGCGACCAGAGTCATTGATAGAAATAAGACCTAAGCAGAAAGAGGCCAGCTGCCAACTTATTTGTAAATAAGCTACCAACAGCCGCCTACACTACACTGCTCTGGTTGCCGGATCCGCGCAATGGATAGTAGGGAAACTCTGTTATTTTATTTTTATCATGTTTAATATGCTGTTTAATATCCTTGTCCATAGCCTTTTGCTCTTTTATTGTCTTTTTATATTGTTAATTTTAAGACGAGTTTACTTGTTTTTTTTTTGTTATCATTATTTTAACTGACTTTTTTCACAAATTTTGTTGACTTTTTATTTATTTTCAATAAAAATAATCCGGGCTGGAAAAAATATTTTAAACACATTAAACTTAAGGCTAATTTTAAGAACTCGAGGAGAGCACGCGGGCCGGGCCGATAGAGGTCCGGATTAAAAAAAAAACCGCAAAATTGAAATTAACTATTTAATACAACTACTCCCCAAATCCCTGTCAACGGAAATGTATATCAGATTGATCATAAATCCAAACTGGTTCAGGTTTTTGATCAAAAATCCGGATTGTTACAGGTTTATGATGAAATTGGAGTTTGAAATGAGCATCTTCCGGTTTTTCATCAAAAACATAAGTTTTTGATCAAAAACCTAATTTTATGAAAACCCTGCGACATATATGTAGGACTAGCTGTGCCCGCGGTTTCACCCGCGCTAATAGTTACTTTGGCGTAGAGTGATGTTTTAAAGTCTATGATTATAAGTCTATAATACCCGATTCATGTTCGGGAATTTTCCCGTTTTTGCCACATTATTCGTTGCTGCTCCGCTCCTATTGGTCGTAGCGTGATGATATATAGCTTATAACCTTCCTCGATAAATGAACTATTAAACACAAAAAGAATTATTCAATTCGGACCAGTAGTTCCTGAGATTAGCGTGTTCAACCAAACAAACAAACAAACTCTTTAGCTTTATAATATTAAGTATAGATTTTAACATTCTTGGTTATTTATTTCTGAACGACTTTTAGGTTATTAAAGTTCAGATTTCTAAACGAAGCGGTAGATGAATGAGAGAGTGAAGTGTGCGAGTGAGAGGATGAATGAAGAGAGCCAGAAGAGATTGGAGGACGCTATGAGGGAATTGTAAGTTTTAAAATGCTAATTATAAGAAAATACGATAATATGAAGATTTTTTTTAATTAAGAAGACCACCCCACATATATGTATATGTCTTGACAAAGGGTTACAGGCTTGTTATATCCATACTGTATCTTATTGTATATTCTAACCTAGATTGAAATTAATATCTAGATTTCGGTCAAGTGTTCGAAATAAACACTTTCACATGCCGATAACGTATGTAAACATATCGCTTCGTTATCGATGCGTACGAATCAGGTTATCAATTGACACCAATTCCATGAAGCGTCAACCACTGGGGCGTCAAAAGCACGCGTCAACATTTTTACTGGGTGTATCAGAAGTCCGAAATAATAATTAAGGTATGTGGAACATTCCCTCTGTCCAGTCCGTACTCCTTGCTGCTCGCTACTAGAATGCCCGCCATCGCGCCAGCTCCTCTTTGTTCGACGTTACCATCTTTGCCACTTGTGTTGCTACATAAGTTATTACGTTCTACCACCGTTTAATAATGACAAGTGTTCCCATTTTAATTTATAAGATTCTACTTTCTCCTACCAAAATCATGACAGGTATATATACGATAGCTCATATGTGGATATTTAGTTAAGACAGTTGATACCTATTATCACAGTTTCTGAGTTATAGACCTTTGAATATTTGTGACAGGTATCGTGTTCTGGCCTTTAGGTACATCCATAACCCTATTCAGCAGTGTAACTACACTTATGAGGGGCGACCACCAATATTTACAACACAAAACATGATAATTTTACATACGACTCGAGATATAACGAATTACAGAATTTGACGACGAAAAAAAGTTGGAAAATCATGGTCGAATTTCGATAAATTTTTTATACCATTCAGTTGTGTACCCGACACTGATGCAACGTCAAAGTACTATTTCGGACCTCTGTAACATCCCGCATAAAAAAAAAACTGCGAAAACGAGCGAAACTTGACGCGTGGGAGCGAGGCTTTTAATACAGCAATTCATTCTTTATGTATATAGGCACAGAGTTTCTTTTGGTAACAATTTAGACGCGCGTTTTATGGACGCCCCAGTGTGCGAGGGGTTATTATCAGTCATAAATCCATGCTGCGTTCAGATTGGTCAACGGTTCCATTTATTGGTATTCAAGTAGTTTTGATTACAAGGGTTAGGCGTCAATATTTTGTGTTTTTACAAGCTTTATATTAACTTGCAATGTATGTCCGGGTGGAATCTTGCAACTGAATTTTAAATCAGTTATCTTTAACCGATTGAGCTGAAATTTGGTATACACGCTTATTATGGATGACAATGCATGCCTAGCTATGTGACGTCATTCTAATTCCAATATGGCAGATTATCCAAGATGGAGGAATAGTTATTTTTTCTGCACTACTACAGTATGGGTATCAAATGAAAGCGCTTGTTGAGGAGAACACGAAAACTAAGGGCAATTGAATTAAAGCTTTTATTTCCAAAAGTTTTTTTTAACATTATTTTTTCCAATAATGAACTGTATTAACTCATAGACAGTGATCATTATTAAACAAAATTATATTGCGAGGGAATGCCAATTTTGACGCACGCACTGTTTGTTTGTACCTCAGAAATTCAAACTTTATAGATATTAACATAGGGCTCGTTTTGGTATGGCTAAATAATATTTACGCGCATTTTTTGGCATCTCAGTGTGTGTGTAGTGGTTTGAACGTAAGTCATACTCACTGCACTATGTGGTTGCAGGTTCGATTGCCGTCAAAGTCATTGAAAGTCAAAGTCAAAATCAGTCTTTTCGGAATTTAATTTTGTGGGTAACTGGGATCGCCCCCAGTCCATTGTATAATACCTGTACCTAGTTCAAGCTCTGTTTAGTTTGGGGTCATACGATGGAGTATGTGTTATCTGGAGATATTTATTTCAAATCCTGATTGCCAAGGTTAATAATCTGTGCTTGTATGCCGTCTGCAAGTACATCTGTGGGTTACAATCAAATCAATTGACATTGAATCTCCCGCCGAACGGCCATATTTCGAAAGTCACCGTTGCATATTACTACCGCTATTAACGTTTCTGCGTGTTGAATTAAGACCTGGCCACATTGGGGCGTCAAGGCACACGCGTTGGAATACCAAAATGAACTGTAATGACTCAGAAAAAATATACTTCAATGAAATGTCATTGACAGCGCGAGCGATTAGTGAAGCGTGGGCGCTTACTTTTTACTAGAGATGAAACGGATACTGAATTACTATCCGGTATTCGACCTATCCGGCCTTGTTTTCACTATCCGGCCGGATACCGGATATTAATTCAGTATCAGGCCGGATACCAGATAGTGAAATTAAAAGGTAAATAGAAAGATGTCTTTATTGTTCTACCTCTTAAATTAATACCAACTAGGATTTTATTTGAAGTTTTACAATGGAGAGTCTTATTTGTGATCTCTAACTTTGAATATTTTTTGACGCGCGCGTTATTAAGCTCCAGTGTGTCCAGGGCTTGTTAAAATAACAGGATCACTAGTTGGACGGTAAGGATCCGTGTTAATATAATTCATTCTCGTTTTTAGTGGAGTTAGCTATTTTTAACCGACTTAAAAAAGGAGGTTCTCAATTCGACCCGTATGTTTTGATGTATGTTACCCCATTTTTTTGGCTATATTTTGTGACTTTTTTAGGGCTGTTATGAGGTAATAATACTTGCATATTTTCAACGGTTATTGACACTAATTTTGAGACACAATTTTTTTTTAACAAAAAACATTAACTGACTTCTAAAACATAGGTGCACTAAAAGCTACAAATAATCTTATGATTCATACATTTCGAGTCGGTGCCAATTCATGTGTGTATTTGACTGTCTGATGTAGACTGTTTTTTGTTTTTTTTTTTTTGTATCAAAATTGTTGAAGTTATCAATTCGACAAGTATGTTTTTTTGTGTGTAGCCGAGTGGTCGATCGCACGCTTTTCAGTCAAAAGTGTAGGTTAGAATCCTGGCTCGCACCTCTGGGTTTTATGTGTGAATCTCTTTGTCACGTATTTTGTGTGACTCGCTAGTAGCTATACGAATGTAAACGAAGCACGAAATAATAAATTTATCAATATCCGATTAAAGTAATGATATTACGTAGTACCGAGTACTTTGAGACGCCAAATATCAAATATTATCAAGTATTGATAAGGAAAAGAAGTGGGGAGATATTCTTTGATAAGTAAGCAAGGGTTCCGTAAATATAAATAACTATACAATACATCATCATGCATGTAATCGCCAAAGGGGTAGGCAGAGGTGCACTGTAGTTAACGAACACTTCGCCAATGTATTTTGCTCCTATGCCATTATACCAGGCAATTACCGTCTCAATACGAAATATATTTGGACAATAGCACGCTGGCCCAGTGCAGGATGTTAAACTTCACACGCATTTCTATAGATATGTAGGTTTCCTCACGATGTTTGCTTTCAGCATTCAGAAAGTATTCTTGATATTTTCTTGAAAATGACATTCGCAAATGAAATCCGAAAATTCCAGAGGTGCGGGTCCAGGCTTTGAACCGGCACCCCTTGCATTTCAGGCGTACGTTTAACCAACTAGGTCACCACTGCTATTGTTTAATATGACCTAAAAACCCACTAAATAAGGTAGTGTCATTTCGCACCATTTACTAAAATGAGATGTTAAATATTTTTACACCTGCCCAAATTAATTATCACTTTCCGGGTTCATTTACACAGTAAAGCCGGCTGCGCGATTTTTAATTAAAACCTCACCGTCGCGACAAGATGCGCACATAAAAAATTTTGTCAATACCAAAACAAAATATGTGCCAGTATTAATAAAGATTGAATTTTCGTGGTAAAAACCACGGGACGAAGCTCGTGTTTTGTATTTTTTTTAGGTAGTATACAGGGTGTTTCAGAAGTCCGAAATAATACTTGGACATTTTCATCGGTATCAGGTATACAACTGAATGGTATAATTTTTTTATTGAAATTCGACTATGTTTTTCCAACTTTTTTTTCGCCGCCGATTTCTTTATCTTGTAATATCTCGAGTTCTATGTTACATTTTCATGTTCTGTTTAGTGAATATTGGTAGTCGCCCCTCATAAGTGTATTCTACACTTTTGAATAGGATTATGGATGTACCCAAAAAGGGCTCTGCGATTATAAAAAGAGTTATTTTTATTTTTATTTACGCACATCGTTGTATGATTTGCAAAAAACACAATGATGTTATAGTATTTCCAAGTCCAGGAATTTCTACGTACGATTAGATTATGTATTGATTTCAAATTGTTATGATTGATGGAACATAATGCACTAGTCTTTTCACATGGATATGATTCCATAACATCAGGATCACTTACATTTTAGTACAGTTATACTGTTTGTTAAGTCAAAATAACAGTTTTTAATTAAATACATATAAAAGCGTAAATGATACCTACTTATAACAAAAGAGCAATTTTTTTTGTCTTTACATTCTGCCTGTCTGTTTAATTCTGGCTATCTCCAGAACGGCTGAACCGATGTTGACGAGACTCTTACTGGCAACTGATGTTATAAGGAGTAATAAAGGCTACATTTATTTCAGGAAATAAATAGGGTTCCGTGGCAAAAACTTTAACTCTTTGTTCCGCTGGCAGATAGCTGATATTATAGGTAGTAACTAAGGCTACTTTTATCCTTAAGTCAACAACGACGTAGTCGCAATAAAAAAAAAACAACATTTCACTGGGCACAATTCCATTTTTTAATGAGATTTTTCAGGAATTGAAACCGGATCCTCGTGGTTACCAAGTCAATTTATTTAACCACTAGTCTATTGATATTATATCTACGACAAAGATCGTACTTAAGTTGAGGCAAGCGCTGATTTTTTTGCCACCGAATGTGGGTCGAGAGAGGCTAGTACGTGATTGAGTGATGCTTTTGATGACGAAAGGTATTTACGCTTTTTTGTCACCCAATTTTCAGATGTGGGTGAAATTGGTGATGACCATACAATGAAGCAACCATATGCATTATGAAGAAAGCTTCCAAATTCCGAAATTATAGTACTTTGACGTCTGCATCAGTATCAGGTATACAACTGAATGGTATAACAATTTCGATTGAAATTCGGCCATGTTTTTTCAACTTTTTTTTCTTACAAAATTTGCATGTTATGTTTTTTTAATATTGGTAGATGCCCCTCATAAGTTTAGTTTACACTATTGAAAAATCAAACATATAAAACAAATTTATCTATGAAACCTACTACTACATATTTTAAACCGAATGAATAAAGCATCGTCTCATTAAAATCCAACTACTGCGATGTCATAGCAAACACTGACAAAAAATCTCAACCAGGTTGCATAGTTTAATGGAATAAATTTACAAATACCAGTCTCGCAACATTCAACTCTGTTGACCACTAAATATGATGCAAATTAGCATTACAATGATTCAATTTTAGTATCAACGGAGTATGATGGAGAAGCATACTAGAGATTCTTGACCTTTTAACCTGTGGAATCTTAATTTACTTCCTCCTACTCTGGCGCACCTTTACTAAGATTTGCTTTAGCAAAATTTGCTGACGTCAGCAATTTTTGATTAGTGAACAATTTTTCATAGCCTATGTACCACTCCTTGGCAAAAGCCCCCTTTACCTATCCACACATCTCGTTCCTGGGCTATCATTTGACTTGCCATAGATGTGTGAAGGTTTTTAAAGTTAAAACTATATAAAACAGATATTTTTGGTATAAAAAAGTGATTTGTAGCGCCGTTTGAAATTGAATCTGAATCTTGAAATCAAGAATCTGCCAAAATAGTGATTAGGTTTCTGAGAATAATATTTTCTTGTCAAATCAAGAACTAATATGAGCCAATGAGTCATGATATAGTTTCCACAAAGCACGAGATTGATTTGCGAATATTTCGTAGAAATTAGGATTAGATATTAGCATATCAGCGATTTTAGAAATGTTCAAGGGCTTTTGTTATCTGTTTAAAGTCTAAAATGATGGATTTGGCGATAGGCTTCGTATCAGATGGAATGGGGTCGCCTCCAGCGCTGATTTTCAGACTACGGTTAACTACGGTATTTATAAGGGCCGGTCCAGGTAGCAGTGGTAGCCGAGTGTAGCAGTGGTAGCCGAGTGGTAGAACGCACGCCTTGCAAATCAAAGTGTGTAGGTTCAAACCCCGGCTCGCAACTCTGGAATTTATGTGCAAATCTCATTTTCATCCGAGATTATCATCATAGACCTTTTTAACATCCCACTGCTGGGCACGGGCCTCCCCACCACGCTGGCCCAGTGCGGGTTGGCAGACATCACACATCTATCGAAAACTAGTCAAGTTCCCTCAGACGTGCAGGTTTCCTCACGATGTTTTCCTTCACCGTTTCATGGCAAGTGATAATGAGGTGAAAATGAGATCGCACATAAATCCCAGAGGTGCGAGCTTGGGTTTAAACCTGCACACTTCGCTTGCAAGGCGTGCGTTCGACCACTCGGCTACCACTGCTAGAGGTCTAAAGGTGTAATATAATAAGTTTGAATATCAAGAAGACACAGACACGTCGCCCATGAGCTCATTCCATCAACGCATACCTGACTGCAATCACATTTGGTTGATTCTAAGTAATTCCGATTCACAGCCGCAGTGCTTGCGTCAGGCGACGAGCGGGACCTAGCCAGTCTTGACCTCAAAATCGTAGGTAAATCGTGACTGAAAAATATTAGTCATCTGTAAAAACAATCATTAGCATACGTGGTTTTAGAATCACGCGGATATGATCTTCGGAAGCTATCAAGAAGTAATAAAAAAAAAATTTTATAATAAAAAACAAAAGTGTTCAGTTGTTATTAAAAACTGTCTCTGGTCCTCTAACTCTATAATTGCAGTAAATGATACTTTGATATTTTGACAGTTTTTGTAAAAAAAAAAAGTATTAATCAATCTTTAAAATAAAATACGATTGGAATTAAAAACCTTTCCTCTTTTTTAATTAAAAAATATCCTATAAGAGTTGGGTTTACAGACTGAATAACGAACATTGTTGTTTTTTTTTACAGTGTTTTTTTATTTGCAACCATTTTCATATTTTGTAAAAAGGTTAAAGCAAGCAGTTTCAAAGTTTATATATTTTTATTATATCATTCGTTTATACTTGGCCAAACAAATGAACATACCAAAAAAAGAGTAAAAAATCATATCGAGGGGTGAAAGGCTATTTGACTTAAACGACATTTTTTTAACTTTACAGGAGAGCATACTCATTCGACGCAGAATAATTAGCTGATTCCAAATATGTACCCATATAAGAAAATATCGCCCAAAAGTTTCACTTAGGTAAGTCAATTTCGCCCTGTAAGGTGGTGGCGCGTACCTTTAGT
Organism: Ptilodon capucinus; assembly: GCA_914767695.1. Lineage (NCBI taxonomy): Eukaryota > Metazoa > Arthropoda > Insecta > Lepidoptera > Notodontidae > Ptilodon > Ptilodon capucinus. Next base: position 1,490,674 of record OU611830.1, on the reverse strand, counting down.
GTTAAGTATGCCTAAAATATTTCCCCCACCATCCATTTGGTAGGGACCTTAGGGGTCGTGGTTGCAAAAGGCAGGGGCCCGGCGTGACAATAAAGCGACTCCGAGGAGGACGGCGGCGTGATGTGGCCCACGCCGCCGTGTGGAGGAGGTGTCTGCTCGCGCGGACAGCCGCTGGTGGGGTAACGGATGTGTGCGAAAGCGTTCCCGTGACCCCTCCGTTAAGGCGGGTGATTGGATCACCATGGGTTTTTAGTGGATATACGGCTTCGCTGGGACTTCCACATAATCCCTTCATCTCCCCCAAGATGAAGGGGTATCCATAAAGGATTTTCCCATGTTAAAAAAAAAGTAAGTGAAATAGCGCCCCTCGAATTATCGTCAAATCAATGTTCTCGACAAAATGTATTCGTGGAAACGCTAAAGTCTCAATTGTCAAAACAAACAGACAAAATGTGTGAAGCCTAAACAATAAGGGAAACAGTTAATGAATTGAAGACGCCTAATTAGAGATGAATGGGGCCGTTAAAAGAAACGCAGTTAGCGCAGATATTACCATAATCAGCTAATGTCACGGTGAACGGTAAAACTAGGGTTGGCCGTTTCTACAATTGGAAATAAAAAATCATTTTTTTTGTATTTAAAGTTGACACAAAAAAAAATGGAGACCACTACCCATTCGGAAAAGTGATACCCATGGAGAAGAACGGGCAAGAACTCGATGGTTACTTTTTTGCAAATACATTATACTATTTTTATTATTTTATTACAAACTTTATATTAACTTGCAATGTATGTCCGGGTGGAATCTTGCAACTGAATTTTAAATCAGTTATCTTTAACCGATTGAGCTGAAATTTGGTGTACACGCTTATTTTGGATGACAATGCTTAGCTATGTGACGTCATTCTAATTCCAATATGGCGGATCATCCAAGATGGCGGAATAGTTATTTTTTCTGCACTACCACAATATGGGTATCAAATGAAAGAGCTTGTTGATCACGAAAACTAAGGGAAATTAAATAAAAGCTTGTTTAAAAAAAAAAACAATCTTTTTTTATTTATTTTAAATAGTGTTAAGTAAAAACTGTCAATAATTCCAGAATAACATTAAAATAATACCACATTAAGAACTGGTAGTAAGGTGATAAGCAACCTTAATAAAATATTATAAAATATCTACGAAAAAGGTAAATATTCCACGCGAAAAGCAACCTTACGGTTAACAATAAAATCCACAAGGAAGTTTGTAAATCGGTCAAGGCGCAGTTTTGAATATTCATTCACGTTATGTTATAATGACTACGTATTGTTTCTCTCGTACAACGGTACATGCTGATCTCGGCAGTTCTACTCTGGTTATTGAAAAACTTTTTCAAGCTATTCTAACACTTATTCGATTGTTTTTAGAGTTTATTTTACAAAAAAACCGACTTCAAAAACCTAGGTGCACTAAAAAGCTAGAAATAACTTTATCATTCATTACATTTGGAGTAGGTGCCAATCTACGTCAGACTAGGCAAATACACACATGAATTGGCACCGACTTCAAATGTAATGAATTATAAGGTTATTTCTAGCTTTTTATATGAATGTATAAATATTTACAGCCAAACTGGGGGTGGGTTTCGATTTTTGTTAACAGTCCGTATTAAACAAAAAAAAGATTTTTCGAAATCGGTTTACTAACGCCGGAGATATGCTGTAGTCCGGATTGGACCCCCATTGACAGAGTGGGGACCTTTGGGGGTAACTTTCGATGTTTGTAAGCAATCCGTATTAAACAAAAACTAATAATCAACCTAAATGAAAACTCCTTAAAAAGCCGTGTACAACTACATCATCCACGTAAATAATGATCACATAAAAATGTTCATAAAGTGAAAACTTCTTGGCCGTACAATTTTAAATTTTTATGGGACCAAATGGCATCTATTCCGCATCAAACAAAAAAAGAATCACGTAAATCGGATCATAACTCGCAGAGTAATCGGTGTACATACATAAAAAAAATACCGATCGAATTAAGAACCTCCTCTTTTTTGGAAGTCGGTTAAAAAAAACTTGTAGCTTTGGATCTAGGAGTGCCGTATAAGTTTTTGATTCCCGTGCAAATGTACTGAAAATGCAACATAAACCGCCGTATCTTTTGATTGCGTTAACCTAGAAATTATATTTTTTAAGGCACCAAAGTCTCTGTTACAAATTTCAACTTGATACCTTCACGCGTTTCTGAGAAAATGGTTCTTGTCAGACAGACACACAGACGGACAACAAAGTGATCCTATGAGGGTTCCATTTTTTTCTTTTTTTGAACCCTAAAAAAGGAAGTATTTTTAACTATGGACCTGGGAGGATTCCTTATGGAACAACGGAGTTCATTTTAATAGCGTATAAATATTTTTTTTTTGTACCTCGAGGCACTTCTGCCTACCCTTTCAAGGATTACAGAGGTGATCGTAGAAAACTAATTAAAATCGCAGAATGTACATAAAGGAAGTAAATAGCGCGTATTTTATGTGCCAAGGATATTGAGTCATAATGACCTTCGGAAATTAGGCGAAAAGATATCTAATCTAAATTGATAAAAGGTTGAAAATAAAAATTGCGTTTTGGTTTGTATTATTTTAAATAGCGTATCTAATAGTACGAATCTATGTAATTGAGGTCTTGACGTTCTTATTGGTCTAGTAGTGGTCTAAGCGTAGGCCGTTTATCTGTGTTTTTAGGGTTCCGTACCCAAAGGGTAAAACGGGAACCCTATTACTAAGACTTCGCTGTCCGTCCGTCCGTCTGTCACCAGGCTGTATCTCATGAACCGTAATAGTTAGAGAGTTGAAATTTTCACAGATGATTTATTTCTGTTGCCGCTATAACAACAAATACTAAAAAAACTGAATAAAGTAAATATTTAAGGGGGCTCCCATACAACAAACATGATGTTTTGCCGTTTTTATAGATAATGGTACGGAACCCTTCGTGCGCGAGTCCGACTCGCACTTGACCGGTTTTTTTTTATTTTTTTTATCTGTTTTGTCCCACCGCTGGGCAAAAGATTCCCCTATTCTCCTTTACACGTCTTATTTGTTTTAGTCATTATTATATTTACAACTCATAATGAGTCATCCGTCATCTTTATCACGTTCATTACCCATTTTTATTAATGTTTATTTATTGAATTTGCTCTGTATATTAATTACTTGACACTGTCTAAAATACCCGCTAAACGCAGGTGGAGCCATTCCTCATCTTATTCCATCAAATTTCATCATTATGTAAAAAGTTTGAAACCTGCACGTCTGAGGGAACTTGTCTAGTTCTCGATAGATGTGTGAAGTCTGCCAACCCGCATTGGGCCAGCGTGGTGGACTATGGCCTGAATCCCCCTCGAATTGAGGGGAGGCTCGTGCCCAGCAGTGGGACGTTAAAAGGGCTGTAGGTAAAAAGTTTAATGAAAAAAATCTGAAATGGGAATTTATATTACTTTGATTTTATGACTTATTTATTTAGTATAGAAACTATAAGCGGCGAAGTGTGGGCGCACTGCAGTGCACCTCTGCCTACCCCTTCGGGGAATACAGGCGTGATGATGATGATGTATATAGAAACTATAAAAACATTTGAGTATTATTAGAATGATATTACTACAAGAGGTGATTGAAAAAAACCGGCCAAGTGCGAGTCGGACTCGCGCACGAAGGGTTCCGTACCATTATCTATAAAAACGAGCAAAAAAAACACGTTTGTTGTATGGGAGCCCCCTGCAATATTGATATTATTAGGATTTTTTAGTATTTGTTGTTATAGCGGCAACAGAAATACATAATCTCTGAAAATTTCAACTGTCTAACTTTTACGGTTCATGAGATACAGCCTGGTCACAGACGGACGGACGGACAGCGAAGTCTTAGTAATAGGGTACCCGTTTTACCCTTTGGGTACGGAACCCTAAAAACAATTGAAAAATTATAGGTAACAATTAGTAGGCAGTGGGGTTCAGCCCCATTACTACTACCATATCGCAGGTAATATTTGAATATTAGGTAGGTACTTTCAGTTTTTGACGGTTAATTACAGAATCTGTCAAAAATTACTAATTAAATAATACTAATTCTTCTCTAGTATTGTGGCAAAGGTGCTGTCTGCTCTCATGGCATTGCTGCTCCTGTGAATGTATTACTCGCAATTATCATTTTGAAAAGAGTAACCATTGAGTTTCTTACCGGCTCTTCTCAGTGGAAGCAGCATTCCGAACCGGTGGTAGAATCTGACTATTTGTAAGTGCTTTTTGGCCTACACGAATAAAAAAAAGATTTTGTTTTTTAATTACAGTTAATATTAAAATAATACTGCTGTTAGAGGTGGTGGTAACATTGCCGTTGGCAACGTTGGAGGATTTGAAGGAACTCTTAGGTCAAAAAGATTGCTAATTTAATAGCATAATGTATTATAATTTTGATAATGTAAACATGACATGATAATCTTGAAATGCATTAAGCGGTAGAGCACCAAGGTCAATGATAAAACATACAAGTATGTAAACACAACAAAATATTCTTTCAGATTTTTTGGTATAAACTGAATTTAAAATTTTAATCCTAAAAAGTTGAGAAGACAACTCCGGGCTGTATCAATAGTTTAAACTGAAACTTTGTATAAATAGTTTCTACGTTTTGAGTGTATCAAGAATTAAGTTTTTGTCATTGAGTGTAAACATATATAATTGTTAACAATAATATTATTAACTTATAGGTTTATCGCTATCAGAAAGTACCAAAATTTTAATAATATATTATCTATACAAATAAATAAAATTTGAGTGTCTGTTTGTAATATCAAAATAACACTTTTTTACCAAATGCGTATGAAAGTATATACGATACCTATAACAAAAACGTAATTTTAAAATTTTTTGTCTGTCTGTCTGTCTGTTTGTTTGAGGTAAACTTCTAAACGGCTGAACCGATTTTAATGGGACTTTGACAGATAGCTGACGTTCCAAGGCGTAACTTAGGCTACTTAAATTTAGAAAAAGCATTAGGGTTCCGCGGGAAAAACATAATACCCATATTTTCGGGTAATCTCCCTAAAGTCCGCGCGGGCGAAGTCGCGGGCACAGCTAGTTATTAATATATTGAGTCTCTTAAGATTGTAACTTAAATAAGCTTATTCATCATTTTCTGGGGCCCTACTATCAGTATTATTGTTTCAATATTACATGTCAATTATTGACAGATTTTGTACTGAGTTAACTGTCAGAATCTAAAAGTAATATGTAAAACATTGCTGCAAGACAGGTGGTGGTAAGGGCTGATTTTAAATCAAATAAAAATTTTTAGGGTTCCGTACCCAAAGGGTAAAACGGGAACCCTGTTACTGAGACTTCGCTGTCCGTCCGTCCGTCCGCTCTCATGAACCGTGATAGTTAGAGAGTTGTAGTAGATTTTCACAGATGATGTATTTCTATTGCCGCTATAATGACAAATACTAAAAAACAGAATAAAATTAATATTTAAGGGGGCTCCCATACAACAACCGTGATTTTTTTGCCGTTTTTGTAGACAATGGTACGAAACCCTTCGTGCGCGAGTCCGACTTGCACTTCGCCGGTTTTAATGTATATTTTATTTTCTATACAAAAATCTGTTGTTATGTAGCACGTCACAAAATCATCACAACACATATCTTTAAAAAATGGCATGTCATAAAACCGCAATGACAATGAAAGCTTTTATTATTTTTTGCTCTCGCAATATCCTGCGATATCAAATTGCCAGCTTGCCCGTACTGGTTTTGTAAACTTGACATTTCGCTACGGACTTTATTCAAGCTGGTATTACTAGTAGCTCATTTTATTTAATGCATCAAGGAGTTTGCTATTCCTTTTTTAAATCACATGTTGTTTTTTTTCTTTTAAATAATATCATGCGTGGAGGTTTTATTTATGCAGAGTTCTACCGCCATTGTAATTATCTTACTACCCATGCGAATAATTACTCCTTTTGGTTTACTAAATAAAGTCAAATACCTTAAGCATCTCTAAAGATTCTTAACTTTTAGTTGTCTATGTTGCTATGTATAGAAACATTTATTACAAACTTGGCCAGCCGGATTCGAAATTCGAATACAAGATGAGATTTCATCGGCAGTTTAAGAACGTTTTTGTGTCGCTAAAAAAATAACTTTTAAAAATAGAATGTCACTTACCGTGCATACAAAAAAAAAACTTCCGTGTAACAGTTCAAAAACCTTAACACAAGCACTGCACAGAACTTAAACACATGCGAGCCACACTTAGATCTGCCTTGTCAATGCAATACTAACTTTCTACTTGAAACTCAACGAGACGTAGTAACACGTGAAAAAACACTATAATAATCGGTTGAAAAGTTAAAAAAATCACCAACGATGCGTTTATTTTGTGTTCTCTATTTAAAAACTTGTTATTTTTTTTGTAATGTGACGTAAAAGTTTTTTTTCGCGGTCGCTAGACACGGGCGTGCGTTCGCCCCGACGGCTCTCGAGCATCTGACGGAGACATCTGACCTTCGGGCGTAATGAAATGCGACCGACCGAAGTTGGTTGTGGTCTGTGGACCGGTTGGCTTTGGGCAAAAGTGGTGCTTTTTTCGCTTTTTTTTTCTCGACTCACTCACTCATACTTCAGACCGCTACGGAAGTTTTTTTTGAAATTACACCCTTTTTATTTAAACATCAATACTGAAAATTGGAGTTAAAATAAATAATGTTATTTGTTTTTTTTTTGTAAACGAAGAATCATAAATACTTTTTGGTTATATTATTGAATTTGTAAAGAAAAAAGTTCACCAGGAGACAATTTTTTGTGTCTATTAGAAGTTTTTTTCTACCTAGTTACCTTTTTTATATAGATAAAAGTTATTATCTACCTGCTAACTTTTATTTACATAGTTAAACAAAAAGGACGTTGTTAAAAATAAATGATCCAATCCACATCAAATCAGTTTTGAGATATGGCAGCTTGAAGTTTGATAAAAACCGGCCAAGTGCGAGTCGAACTCGCGCACACAGGGTTCCGTACCATTATCTATAAAAACGGCCAAAAAATCATGTTTGTTGTATGAATATTTATTTTATTCTGTATTTTAGTATTTGTTGTTATAGCGGCAACAGAAATACATCGTCTGTGAAAATTTCAACTCTCTAGCTATCACGGTTCATGAGATACAGCCTGGTGACAGACGGACGGACGGACGGACAGCGATGTCTTAGTAATAGGGTTCCCGTTTTACCCTTTGGGTACGGAACCCTAATATTATCTACATGTGGGACATGTAAGATGGTAACGTTTTTTTTAACCTACTTTGTCCCACTGCTGGGCAAAAGTAACCTAAGTAGTAATAATGCTATTTGCTTTTATTTTCCGATGGTATCTTTTCTTGTTGAAAATGCCTCTTTTAAGAACCGTTTGGTATACCTACTTAACTCATTTTTGTCAATTTTATGGATTGCATCCTTTTTGCTTTACTACGCCGTACTGATTCGTAAGTAAATGATCCATACAAGAATTGGTGTTTAATAATGACAATATGTCATTGTGATGATTTATACAACAAGAACGTAACAGTAACGTAACGTAACAGCAGTGGTAGCCTCGCGGGCAAGAACGCCCGCCTTGAACGTAAGGGGTGCAAGTTCAAATCCCAGGCCCGCACCTCTGAGATAATTTTCATGTGCGAATGTCATTTTCAACAATGATTACCACTTGCTGAACGGTGAAGGAAAACATCGTGAGGAAACCTGCACGTCTATAGAAAGGCGTGTGAAGTTCACCAACCCGCACTGGGCCAGCGTGGTGGACTATGGCCCAAATCTCCTTCGTATTGAGGGGGAATGTGCCCGGTATAATGGCAATAGGCTCGCCCCCTATTACATTGGGACCAAAATACATCGGCGAAGTGTGGGCGCACTACAGTGCACCTCTGCCTACCCCTTCGGGGAATACAGGATGATGATGATGATGATGTATAACGTAACAATGAGAGTTATGTGAAATCAAAATGTAGCAAAAAGCAATGTTTTATTATAAAACAATTAAAAAAATAAACATATAGTAAAGAGTAAATTTATAGTAGAACGCATTTTTTTTTGCTATAACAAATAACATCTAAAGACCCAAGCCAACCTCACCTGCTCGCGGTGTACCCTGCTAACTAATCAACGGGGCTCTGGCGAACCGTTCACCAACCCGCATTGGACCAGCGTGGTGGACTAGGGTCAAAACCCCCCTACAAACATGAACGAGAGGGGGAGGCCTTTGCCCAGCAGTGGGACATACATGCTATAAAAAAAAAACAAACTAATTTGCAGTTGGTAAACTGACCGCGACCTACCTGGTTGTTTGGAGACAATTTTTTTCAATGGTACGCGAGTCAAAATCGCTCTTAGACGGTTTTTTTAAAAATCAAAATCAACTTTTGTCTATTCGTGTAGGCCAAAAAGCACTTACAAATAGTCAGGTTCTACCACCGGTTCGGAATGCTGCTTCCACTGAGAAGAGCCGGTAAGAAACTCAATGGTTACTCTTTTAAAAATGGTAAGGATTGTGAGTAATACATTCTCAGGAGCAGCAACGCCATGAGAGCAGCCAGCACCTTTGTCTCAATTCTTGAGAAGAATTATACTTTTGTTTCCCATTAGGCAGAACCGCCAAATCATCTTACCTTACCTTTGTCTAAAATTATACATCATCATCACGCCTGTATTCCCCGGAGGGGTTGGCAGAGGTGCACTGTAGTGCGCCCACACTTCGCCGATGTATTTTGGTCCCAATGTAATAGGGGGCGAGCCTATTGCCAGTATACCGGGCACATTCACCCTCAATACGAGGGAGATTTAGGCCATAGTCCACCACGCTGGCCCAGTGCGGGTTGGTGAACTTCACACGCTATGGAAAGCTATAGACGTGCAGGTTTCCTCACGATGTTTACCTTCACCGTTCAGCAAGTGGTAATCATTGTTGAAAATGATATTCGCACATGAAAATTATCTCAGAGGTGCGGGCCTGGGATTTGAACTTGCACCCCTTACGTTCAAGGCGAGCGTTCTTGCCCGCGAGGCTACCACTGTCTAAAATTATACGTTATTTAAACAGGATCTTCAACACTTAGATCATCAATAGCTTGTCATTGTTATATTTAATTTATAATAACAAAAAAAAAAACATTTTACTACTTACGTACTTCGCTTCTTTAAGTCACGATGCGTGAATAAGAAGTCGTATTAAAAACTTAACAAACAATAAAATGTTATAGTTCAAATAGTTTTTTTTTTTTTTGTTTTAGCATTTAAACGTGTTTTTTTTTCTGATAGTTTTAATGTGCCGGTAGAACGTTGAATGTTAAGGGTGCAAATTCAAATCCCGGGCCCGCACCTCTGAGAAAATTTTCATGTGCGAATATCATTTTCAATAATAATAACCACTTGCAGGAAAACATTGTGAGTAAACCTGCACGTTTGTAGAAAGGCGTGTGAAGAAGTGGCGATCAGCCCACTGAGTTTCTTCCCGGATCTTCTCAGTTGAGGTCGCGTTTTTATTCGGTGGTAGTATAGTAGCATATAAGAAAAATAAATGTAAACTTGACAATTTGTAAGTGCCCCCATAGGCCTATACATTATAAATGATTTGACTTTGACTTTGTTCACCAAGCCGCACTGCGCCCGCGTTGTGGACAATGGCCCAAAATTTCCGTCATGTTGAGGGAGAATGTGCCGGGTATAATGACAATAGGCTCGCCCCTATTGCATTGGGACCAAAATACATCGGCGAAGTGTGGGCGCACTGCAGTGTACCTTCGGGGAATACAGGCGTGATGATGTATTATTATTATTAGTATAACTAGCTGTGCCCGCGACTTGGCCCGCGTGGACTTTAGGGAGATTACCCGGAAATATGGGTATTATGTTTTTCCCGCGGAACCCTAATGCTTTTTCTAAAATTAAAATAGCCTAAGTTACGCCTTGGAACGTCAGCTATCTGTCAGTGAAAGTCCGATTGAAATCGGTTCAGCCGTTTAGAAGTTTACCTCAAACAAACAGACAGACAGACAGACAAAAAATTTTAAAATTGCGTTTTCGTTATAGGTATCGTATATACTTTCATACGCATTTGGTAAAAAAGTGTTATTTTGATATTACAAACAGACACTCCAATTTTATTTATTTGTATGTATGTATGTATGTATATGTATGTATAGAAGATAAAAAAAAAATGTCATCGAAATGTCATTCACAGCGCAAGTAAATTCGGCAGTGTGAACGAGTGAATTACCACAGAAATTCAATCTTTATGAATATTTTCACAGAGCTCATTTTGGTTGTGGCAAAAATATTGCCGAGCGCATCTTGACGCGTCAGTGTGCCTGGAATGTATAATTTAGGAAGATTTTTTTTTTCTCGTAGAACGATATTTTTTCTAAGATAACTGTAGCCTAAGTTACTCCTCGTAACATCAGCTACCTACCAGAGAAATAAACAAAGAAAACAAACAAAGTAACTGACATTATATATAAATAAAATAAAAAAGCCTTTATTCCCTCTACCAAGTAAAAATATAAATCTATACATCTATACATACATACATACATACAAATGAATAAAATTGGAGTGTCTGTTTGTAATATCAAAATAACACTTTTTTACCAAATGCGTATGAAAGTATATACGATACCTATAAAAAAACGCAATTTTAAAATTTTTTGTCTGTCTGTCTGTCTGTCTGTCTGTTTGTTTGAGTCCGATTTCAATGGGACTCTCACTGACAGATAGCTGACGTTCCAAGGCGTAACTTAGGCTACTTTAATTTTAGAAAAAGCATTAGGGTTCCGCGGGAAAAACATAATACCCATATTTCCGGGTAATCTCCCTAAAGTCCACGCGGGCGAAGTCGCGGGCACTGCTAGTGTATATATATATATAATGTCTATTGTATATATAATGTCTGCAGGAAAGATAATGACAGTTGAACAAAGAAAGCTACTGAATGGGTACCCCGCGAAGGGAAGAGGAAAAGAAAAAATTTTAAAATTGCGTTTTCGTTATAGGTATCGTATATACTTTCATACGCATTTGGTAAAAAAGTGTTATTTTGATATTACAAACAGAACATCGATTTATTTGTATAGTTAAAATAAAATACAATAGTCAATGTAATACTTATCCCATCAAAAACATAAATGTAAATGATAGCCAAATTTCAATATTAGAACTATAGCCAAGCCAGACCTTAGTCTGCAATATATTATCCTAAGTTATTAGAAGAAATTATATTATAAGTTGTTATGAAATATTTTATGATGATTTAAATACATTTATGGACTGACCACTGAATTTTGGCACCTATTTAGATCTCACTTCTTTTGTGGTTGAAGTCAACAACCAAGGCATATATAATATTGAAATTTGGCTATCATTTACATTTATGTTTTTGATGGGATATCATTAGTTTTTGTACAGACATTATTAGTAGGTACTTATTCATATTAAAATTAATACTTTTAACTTTTAATTCAAACTATTAAATAAACCGCTATGGTTTACTTAAAAGAATTGTCGATTTTTGGACGTTAATATCTAAATAATCGTTTGTTTTATATTAAATATAAAAAAATACATCATCACGCCTGTATTCCCCGGATGCGTAGGCAGAGTTGCACTTCAGTGCCCCCTCACTTCGCCGATTTATATTGGTCTCCAATGTAATAAGGGCGAGCCTATTGCCATTATACCGGGCACCTTCTCCTCAATACGAGGGAGATTATTTGGGCTATAAACCACCATGCTGGCTCAGTGCGGGTTGGTGAACTTCACACACCTTTCTTTAGACGTGCAGGTTCCCTCACGATGTTTTTCCTTCACCGTTTCATAGCAAGTGGTAATCTCGGATGAAAATGAGATTCGCACATAAACCCAGAGGTGCGAGTCGGGGTTTGATCCTGCACACTTTGATTGCAAAGCGTGCGTTAGTCCACTTGGCTACCACTGTATTATATTATATGTAATAGCGACACCTATCCACGCGACTGGGTACCATTTAAAATAATCAATATAATAGTAGACGCGACGGGGCCTCCGTCGCGCTGATAAGTGTCGCCATGAACTCACAGATACCGCTGTCGTAGACGCCTGTCTATCTATACTTCTTATGTTACGCCTGAAATAAGAAGTTCACTCAAGCGAGTCTGAATAGTTTTATTAATTAATTATATTTTACATAGGTAATAGTTATTTTATAATCCGTGTATAACTCTTCAGTAACTTCATATAGATTAGTTGTATTGTATTCTAACCTATCGTGCTCATGTAACGTTGCTACCATAACAATCTTCTTATGTGTTTCAATAAACGCTGACCATTTTGCCACTAAACTTTCCAGTCTGGTTTCCAAATAAGAAATTGTGATTCTCTCCTTCGGCGATGTCTTGAAATAATTGTGCGCAAATATTTATCGTCGAATTCAGATTAAACTGTACTTTACAAAATGTCTCCATGTTATCACCGATAATGAATTTTATTAATTCATTATATTCATTTTATTAATTGACTTAGTTTTTTTTCTTGACAGATGTTTCACTTTGACACCAGTTTTTAATTTTAAACTTCATCAATTAAATGGCTTTATACCGCCGGTTACCAAAAGAGGTTATAACACAGGCACTGTAAGTAAGTGTTCCTAATAAAACCAATTAATTGAAAAAATATCATAAAATGATAAAATTTTACTAGTTTCAGATTTTTTCCTTTGTATTTACCCAATTACCTATCTGCATGCCAAATTTGAACTTTCTAGGTCATCTAGGAGAGGCTATGACTTTTGATCTATAGGTCAGTCAGTGTAAAAATGCCGATTTTTGGACGATAATATCTAAAGAACCGTTTGAGGTGTGCTTATGAAATTTGGAGCACATATGTATCTTGCAAGTCTCAATAGATGAGCCAAATTTGACATGGTTATGTTTAATAGTTTTTGAGTTATGAGGGGGTCAAAAGTCGCTCCAAATGGTTCGTGTAATATTACACACGGTGCAGCAAGCCGCGCTTTTTTTTTTTTGGCTTGACGCTCTACCGCGCGTCGAGATTTACTACTCATCATTAATAAAAAAAAACTGTTTTTTATAAAATTTTAATTGAATGCCTTCAGCGTAGTCGTGACCTTTGGACCAGGATGCAGTTAGGAAGATACATCATCACGCCTGTATTCCCCGAAGAGGTATGCAGTGGTGCACTGTAGTGCACCCACACTTTTCCAATGTTACAGGGGGCAAGCCTATTGCCATCATACCAGACACTAACTACAGCCCTTTGAACGTCCCACTGCTGGGCACGCGCCTCCCCTCAATGCGAGGGGGATTCAGGCCATAGTCAACCACGCTGGCCCAATGCGGGTTGGCAGACTTCACACATCTATCGAGTCAAGTTCCCTCAGAAGTGCAGGTTTCACGATGTTTTCCTTCACCGTTTCATAGCAAGTGATAATCTCGGATGAAAATGAGATTCGCACATAAACCTAGAGGTGCGATCCGATTGCAAGGCGTGCGTTCGACCACTCGAGTACCACTGCCAGACACATTCCATCTCAATATGAGGGAGATTTAAGCCATAGTTAACCATGCTGGCCCACTTCACACGCTTTTCTATAGACGAGTAGGTGTCTTCACGATGTTTTTTTTCGACGTACAGCAAGTAGTGAACATTATTGAAAATGACATAACGCCAATGCTAATAGTCAAACCACCAGACATCATACGAGTATACCACAAAACTTGTTCGCGCTGTTAGTAACATTTCGTTGAAAAATGAACTTTGTCGAAGAGTCAATACAGTTTATTTTACGCATTCGCTGCGTATGGATTTTAATGTACTTTCAGCTGATGCGTCATGAGGTTTTTACTTCTGTAAGCCAGGATCGACAGCGGTGTCCATTGAAGTCACCGAGGTTTGACCCTCGGCGAGTCCCGGGGAAAGGCTAAAGTGTCTTGGAACCCGCACGAATTAAATCAAAAAATGTGTAGCAGTTGGAAGAAAAATTACATGAGGTTATATTGACTCACAGAGGTACTAACTTTGTGAGCGCTGCGCACTGGATGAAAGTTTGCCATGAGCCAACATGACCTCACAATTAGTGTTAAAAATTAGCAATAATGTATGCAGCGTGCGTCTCCACGCCCATGTGTGTCCGGGGCTGGCGTTGGTATTTGTCTGCGCAGTTAGTATGAACGTGCCTTTTCACGAATAGGAACTAGGAAATTACTGAAATATCAAAATGAAAGCTGTCAGCAGTATAAGGTTCTTTTTCGTGACGCAAGTTTATACTGTTTCTGGGATGAAAATGATTCACTTGATTATTCCAATCAAATGATATTGACCTTTAAGGTCTGCGAGGGTAATCACGTTTGACGGAAACAGACGGTTCCGGGAAGTATTAATGAATTCGATTAGTTGTATTTGGATGATGCGACGATATATAAAATGGGGTAGGCAGAGATGTACCGCTGTGTACCCACGATTCGTGGATGTTTTTTGTTCGCAATGTAATAGAGGGCGAGCATACTGCCATTATACCGGGCACATTCCCCCTCAACACCAGTGATTTGGGCTATAGTTCACCATGCTGGCCTGGTTCGGGTTGGTGAACTCCACACGCGTTTCTACAGACGTGCGGGTTTCCTTACGATGCTTACCTTCACCGATCAGCAAGTGGTAATCATTTTTGAAATAACATTCGCACATGTTTCCAACAGACTCAGGGGCGTGTTGATTATTATATTGGGACCAAAAATACTTTGACAATATGTGGGAGCACTTCAGTGTACCTCTGACTACCGCTTTAGGGAACACAGGCGTGATTAAGATGTATTATTATGACAAAATTTCATCATAAACACGTTGTGTTAAAATCCGATCAGAAATCAGATTTGGTTGGCACGGGGGAAGGTTTTAAAAGGCAATTCCAGTTTATACATTCAATGTTTGCAGGTCGAAAAACTCGCGGTGTAACTCAAAACGATTGAAATAAAAAAATCAGAACGCGGCTTCTAAGAAATTGAGAATGAATCAATGGGTTTTCTTTGCCTTTAATTAAATAAATAAATATCGTTAAGTATATATGAGTATACATAGCAGTGGTAGCCGAGTGGTCGAACGCACGCTTTGCAATCAAACTGCGCAGGTTCAAACCCCGGCTCGCACCTCTGGGTTTCATGCGCGAATCCCCTTTTCATCCGAGATTATCACTTGCTAAGAAACGGTGAAGTAAAACATCGTGAGGCAACCTGCACGTCTATGGAAAGGCGTGTGAAGTTCACCAACCCGCACTTGGCCAGCGCGGTGAACTATGGCTCTAACGTCCCTCGTATTGAGGGAGAATGTGCCCGATATAATGGCAATAGGCTTGGCCCCTATTACATTGGGACTAAAATACATCGGCGAGATGTGGGTGCGCTGCAGTGCACCTCTGCCTACCTCTTTAGGGAATATAGGCGTGATTATGTATTATTTGTTATTATTATTATCGCCAGACAACACATACACATCGTATGATCCCCAACTAAGGAACGCTTGTACTATGGGTACCATACAGTGGACTGGTCTTGGGATTATTCCCAATATTTTCGCTTACAAGTCGAGTTAGAGATAATGTCGATCTTGTGAGAATTGCGCTCCAGGTCCATGTACCTAAAATTTTGTTTCGGCCTTGTGATACACGCGGTATAAGTCATACATGTGAAAATGAAGAAAAAAAACATAATCCAATTCAAACTGAACGTTCTCAAATAAACATAATTCCAAAGGAGTAACAATTAAATCAATGTTTAATATAATTAATATTCTTAGCATGACATAAATCTTCAAAAGATTTTTAATTCCTCCCGCACATAGGGGCGTCTACTTAAATTTCTTGCTATAGCAAAACGAACTGTTTCGAACGAATTATTTCTAACATATTTTGTAGTGCATCTACCTTGTTTTCTCTGCATCACCCTAAGGTTGATAGAGAATGCCTTTGTCCGCTTTGTTTAAGTCCGCCTTTGTACATCTTTGTGATAAAGTCTTAATAAATCTATACAATACAAATAAATAAAATTGGAGTGTCGGTTTGTAATATCAAAATAACACTTTTTTACCAAATGCGTATGAAAGTATATACGATACCTATAACGAAAATCTGTCTGTTTGTTTGAGGTAAACTTCTAAACGGCTGAACCGATTTCAATCGGACTTTCACTGACAGATAGCTGACGTTCCAAGGCGTAACTTAGGCTACTTTAATTTTAGAAAAAGCATTAGGGTTCCGCGGGAAAAACATAATACCCATATTTCCGGGTAATCTCCCTAAAGTCCACGCGGACGAAGTCGCGGGCACAGCTAGTAAATAATAAATAAACTGTATTGATACCTAGAAAAGTTCATTCTACAATGACATGACACTGACATGGCGAGCGGAATTTGAGGCGTGAGGGCGTGGCTTTTACCACAGAAATTTAATCTTTATGCGTATGTACACAGAGTTCGTTTAGGTATTGGCAAATTTTTTGACGCCCATTAACCACGTGCTACAGCGAAGCGAGTCTAATAAGTTAAATTAATTCACTCGCCCCAATGTGTGAAGGAAGTGATCCCTAATAAATTACTTTTACCGTAAAAGGGAGGAAGGAAATATAATTTATTCTGAAACGTTTAACGTTAAAATAAGAATACAGCTTTGATTAGGGACCCTACAAATCAGAATTGAAATACTGTGTTTAATCTTTGAGAGATGCGAAAAAACGAAAGATGGAAACATTTTAAAGGGCATGGGTTCCGTACACTGAAATTAAATTGGGTACGAAACTGAAATAAATACATCTACTACAGCCCTTTTAACGTCCCCCTGCTGGGCACGGGCCTCCCCTCAATGTGAGGAGGATTTCAGGGCATAGCCCACCACGCTGGTCTAGTGCGGGTTGGCAGACTTCACACATCTATCGAGAACTAGACAAGTTCCCTCAGACGTGCAGGTTTCCTCACGATGTTTTCCTTCACCGTTTCATAGCAAGTGATCTCGGATGAAAATGAGATTCGCTCATAAATCCCAGAGGTGCGAGCCGGGGTTTGAACCTGCACACTTTGATTTGCAAAGCGTGCGTTCGACCACTCGGCTACCACTGCTTCTGCAGTGCGTAGTGCAGTGTAGTCTTTTCCAAAAGAATTATAGTAGATGAATGTGTAGTAGTAGTAGATATAGCAATGGTAACTGAGATGTCTGGATAGGGAAGACTACAATGACACAACGTCTTTATCGTACCGCTTATATTCCAGACTGAAGTTAATTCACACACAAAAGTCTCACCTACCTCAAATACCAATAACCGAACGTTCTTATAAATACCCGACATTGCAGTAACCTAGTATGTAGAACGTTCGCGAGAGGTGCAAGTTTAAATCCCAGGGCACCTGGTACCTGGCACCTCTGAGATTTTTATGTGCGAATGTCATTTTCAATAATGATTACTACTCGCTGAACGGTGAAGGCAAACATCCTGAGGAAATCAGCACTTCTATCAAAACGCGTGTAATGTTCACCAATCCAGACTGGGTCAGCGACTATGGCCTAAATCTCCCTCGTGTTGAGGGGGAGTGTGCTTGGTATAATGGCAATAGAATCCCCGCTTTAATATATTGACGGAAATCTATCGGAGCACCTCTGCCTAGCCCTTAGGGGAATACATGCGTTTGGATGTATTAATACGTACCTATAATAGACAGTAGACATGCATATTTGGTACAGTGTTGTTATGTAGAAAGAAGAGCTTCCACCGGGACATGACTTACCGTGGTCAATGTGGAAAACTCTAAACCGGCTTCGCACTGGAGTTGGTCGCTGCAGACTGAACATGTGCAAGTGGGGCATCCCACCCTAACGCAGTGCGACTGCGGTGATCCCGTACAGTCTATGCAACACTTGCTGTCTTGTCCCCTGTGCCCAACCACCTGCACGAGGGAGGACTTGTATGCGGCCACTCCCAACGCGATTGTTGTGGCAAAATTTCTACAAAATGAGGTGTAAACCATTCACTCGAAAAGAAGAAGAGGAAGGTTGTTGTTACAACTTGTAAGATTTCGCCTACGGTACCCTAAATATTTAAAACTGAGACCGAAATGAAGTTCATTCCCAGGATCTTCTTACATCAGATTATATTTATATTTTTTGTTGCGTCAGGTGTTTTGCCGTTATCTTTTATTTGCTGAAGCCTTTAGAGATTGGAGATGTTGGTTATTTGCTTATAAAGGTACAGGGATCGAACCACCACCTCTTATAGCAGTATTGTTTTAATATTGCTTTGTCAACCAGTGGTAGTCTAGTTGGTAGAATATAAGGAGTGCAAGCAGGTTCAAATAAAAAAGAAATCTTAAAAAAACTGAGATTTTCATGTGCAAATGTCATTCTCGATAATAATTACCACTTGCTGAACGGTGAAGGAAAACATCGTGAGGAAGTTAACCAACCTGCACTGAGCCAGCGTGGTGGACTATAGTCCAATATCCTTTGTATTGAGGGGGAACGTGCCCGGTATAATGGCAATAGACTCGCCTCCTATTATATTGGGAACAAAATACATCGGCAAAGTGTCGGTGCACTGCAGTGAACATCTGCCTACCCGTACGGAAATACAGGTGTGATGATGTCTTTTATGATATAACTTTTAAAAGATAGTACTTTTTTTAAATGAACAAATGATACAGGTTGGGAAACCAGATGTTAATATTATTCCTATAAAACACGCAACATCCTGTATTTGAAACAAAATAATGTTGTTCAATACAGAAAAACGAAATATCGATAAAAATTACGCAATTTGCATCGATTTTTTATAATCGCACTCACATAATCTAGTGACGGACTGCGCAAGAGTTCAAAAACCCTATATAAACTCAAAACCTTTCTTTAAAAGTGTAAATTTATTCAAATTTAAAGAAAAAAAACGACTCCTGCGCCGCCATCCTTTACACGGTGTGACGAGGAAGCGCGACGGAGTATACGAGCTTACATTGAAGTGAGACAGACGACAATAGTATCGTCAGGTCTTGCTAAAACCTGTTTAACAATAGCTGTACAGCATTATGCAATAGTAGCTCAACTTTTAAGGAGAATTCATTTGAATTTAAATCGTCGTGGCACAGAGTAGAGTCGAAATTTCCGCTGTATCCTGTGTGTAGATAAAACACTTAGCTATGTTATAAGGTTCTATGAGTATGATGTGAAACGCAAGTGCAACGTATAGATTAAAAGTAACGTGTTTTTTTATTATCGAAATAAATTTATTTTATACTTTACTACTTAAGACCGCGGATGTTTACGCTCGATATTTAAGAACCCTAATTATTTATCCAATATTAAAGTACCGCAAGTAACTTCTTATAACATCAGCTATTTGCCATTGAAAGTCCGAAAATGCGTTTTCGTTATATTTAGCGTAAATACTTTCTTAACGATGCATGAACGGCAATAATAACTAAGCGCCCAAAAATCGTAAATTGAATTATATATACCAAACGACGCAGAAAAACGTGGCCGTTCGAATGGTATATTTAACTCACTAGCTGTGCCTGCGGTTTCACCCGCGCTTATTGTTACTGTGTAGTAGCGTGATATTATAGCCTATAACCTTCCCCGTTAAATGAACTATTCAACACAAAAATAATTTTTCAATTCGAACCAGTAGTTCCTAAGATTAGCGCGTTCAACCAAACAAACAAACAAACTCTTCAGCTTTATAATATTAATAATATATGTATAAGTATAGATTTTCTGATTTTAAGTAAGTACGCTTAGTAAGGATTTGAGAAGTAGCCGAGTGGTTTAAGCCACGTTTTGCAATCAAAGTGCGCAGGTTCAACCCCGGCTTGCAACTCTGGGTGTGTGAATCTCATATTTATCCAAGATTCTCAATTGCTAAAAAACGGTGAAGGAAAACGTCGTGAGGCAACCTGCACGTCTGAGGAAGCATGACTAGTTTTTGATAGACGTGTGAAGTCTACCAACCCGCACCGGGCCAGCGTGGTTGGACTATGGCCCAAACCTCTATCGTTTTGAGGGGTAATGTGCCCGTTACAATGCCTTACTAACGTATTATTATCTTATCTTTATTATTAAAAACAGCTCTAAGGCAACACACTGGAGCTATATGTACCTATGTATTTGTAATAAGTTTTGGCGATTTAAAAAATGATCAGCCCACTGAGTTGAGTGAGTCGCTTTTCGATCCGGTGGTAGCATAGTAGAATATAAGAAAAAAAATGTAAACTTGACAATTTGTAAGTGCCCCCATAGGCCTATACAGAATAAATGATTTGACTTTGACTTTGACAATGGCGATAGGCTCGCCCCCTATTACATTGGGATCAAAATACATAAGCTAACTGCAAGTGCAATGTAGTGCAACTCTGCCTACCCGGGTTACATGCGTGATGATGCATTATTATTTGTTATTTAAAGAACAATACTTTAATGGTGGTGGTAAAGCCTTAGGTCATTCCACCTCATTTAAGAGTTAAAACCGCGTTTATCTCAAACTCTTACTTAGCATGTTAGAAAATAAAAGGATCTCGCTATTTGCAACGTCTTAACATTGTGGTTGAACTTTGTCTGTGGTTAAGTTGGTGGTACAATGAGCGTGGAGACAGGTGCAAGCATAGACAAATTATTGGTCTCGCTGTTGAGCTGAGCAAGACCAATAATTTATGTATGGGTGCAAAAATGATAACGACGGTTACTAGGTATTTTTAGTTAATACACAGGTAAATCTCGCGAAAAGCTTTTATATCGTTTAATAAATTGAGTAATACATGAACTAAATTGATTGGTTTGATTTAGTTTCAACTTTATTTACTTTTTATTAGGGCAATTAAACAACGCTTGTTTTTTTACCATTTTTTTAAATTATGATTGGGAATGTTTGGTTTAATGTAACGTTGTATTAGTATTCGTGTTCTCCTCAGCAAGCCCTTTCATTTTATACCCATACTGTGGTAATGCAGAAAAAATATTTCCGCCATCTTGGATGATCCGCCATATTGGAATTAGAATGACGTCACATAGCTAAGCATGCATTGTCATCCAAAGTAAGCGTGTATACCAAATTTCAGCTCAATTGTTTGAAGGTAACTGATTTAAAATTCAGTTGCAAGATTCCACGCACCCGGACATACATACATTGCAAGTTAAAAAAAAATAACTTGTAAAAATAATTTGGGTTCCTCAATTCCACATGGACGAATTCGTAGGCTCTATTTGAAATAATTTACTCTATTTAAAATAAAAATTCTTGCTTAGTGTGCCATCGCCCTTATACTGTGCCTACCATGCGCAAGCGCATTATGCAAACAGTTCTTAGAACTAAAAGTAAAAGGATATTATGATGCTCAGAGCAATGTAACAATAGACGCGGCTATCAAACAAAATGCCTAATATCGACAATAGTCTAGTAAACTCTAGTAGTTAAACGGACTGTCCGGACCAACGACAGGTTCCACGTTCGATTGCCACCTTTGTTACGAGGGAGATTTAGGTCATAGTCTAATAAACTGGCCTAGTGCGGGTTGGTGAACTTCACACGGTTTATTTTTAAGGTTGTTTTAATAAATGTATACATCTATACAAATAAGTTAAATTGAACTGTTTGTTATGTCAAAATAAAATATTTTTACATGAAACATACGAAAGTATCCAAGGTAATTAAAACTAAAACGCAATATTTTTTGTCTGTTTGTTCGGGGAAATCTCCGGAGCGGCTTCACCGATAATGAGGGGACTTTCATTTGCAGATAGCTGTTCTTATAAGGAGTAACTTTAGTTACTTCAGCTTTTTTTCCTAAATTACACGCGGGCAAGTCGCAAGCGCAGCTGGTATTACTATAAATCTGACTTAAATCAGAAAAAACCTACTAATATTATAGATTGTGGAAGATTATGAGCATGGATGTTTGTTACTCTTACACGCAAAAACTACTGAACGGATTTTGACGAAACTTTACAGTATTATTGTTGATACATGAGAATAACATTTAAGCTGTAATTTATAACGATATTATATAATCGCAGTCTGCGCAGACGAAGGTTAGAAGCTAGTACTAAATAAATACTGCATAGGAGGTAAAGGGCAGTTCGTACTTCTACACTCTATGGTGTTAAAGTCTGCCATTACCTGTAGGCTCTTGCTAATTGGTACACAGCGCAGGCGCAGCGAACGAAACACTCGTTTTATTTCTGCTAGCATTGTTTTAGATGGAAAATGGAAATTTTGTTATGTTTTTGTCACTTAAGCTTGGTAAATAGGGTTGTAGCTGATGCATATTGCACAACAGCTTTATTTAGAATCAAAATCAGTTTTTTTATTCAAATAAACCCATACAGGCACCTATGATTCTACACTTATCTATACTATATATAATATAATTATTATATAATCTATACTAATATTATAAAGCTGAAGAGTTTGTTTGTTTGTTTGTTTGTTTGTTTGTTTGTTTGGTTGAACGCGCTAATCTCAGGAACTACTGGTCCGAATTAAATAATTCTTTTTGTGTTAAATAGTTCATTTATCGAGGAAGGTTATAAGCTATATATCATCACGCTACGACCAATAGGAGCGGAGCAGCAACGAATAATGTGGCAAAAACGGGAAAAAAATATTCCTTCTGAGAGCTTTCGTTGCGTACGCTGCCTAAACGGTTAAAGTTACGCAAAAAATATGTACAACGGAATTGTTCCCCTTTAAAAGTTCTAAAAAAAAGTCCGCGACAGCATATATCTATCTCTTAAGGTTAACTCACTATAATCTGTTTTATGGTAATCAAAGGAGACGGGGATCTCTGGGCCCAATTGTAATAAGTTGAGTTAGGGTTTAAAAAAAGCGGTATTTTTTTCTGATTCAAAATATAAAAAAAACAGCTCAATTCACTAACCGGGAGACGAGAAATCATAAAAATAAGTTTATTTCACTGAAGAAATAGAGTATCGATTACAATAATCGATTACTGTGAATGATTTAAACAATTGAACATAAAACACTTGATTGATTCAATCAAAATGAATAAATACATTGTAATATTTAACAATAAAAAAAAACTACAATTAATATAGTAAATAACTGTGTGGCGTCCGCGTTTCCGAACGCTCCACAAAATGTCGACGGACGAGTTTCCGAACGCCCGCGCGCCCCAGACAGAGTGAGCGCGTTCGGTAGCTCAAAAACAAATTGTGTTATTAATGATTAAGCACATAATTTAATATATTAAAATACAGCAAAGTGGTTGAATTAACACCAAAACTGTATATTAAAACAAAATAACAATCACAGTTAAAAAATCAGCTGTTTAGTATCTAGGTTGTTGTCACTTCGTTGAATAACCACACTTTTACTAAATCTCTAATAATTCTGCTCTCAGATTGCCAAGATCAGCAAAATTTTCGGAGATGGTTTGTTAATATATATAAGCTCTTAATTGACACCACTCTCATATTTTTACAACTGGGCCCAAGAATGTATGAAAGCGTATCCGTCTCCTTTGTTCTAAAATAATGCATTATTTGTGAAGGTGTTTTTATAAACATGACATAAATCCTTATCCAAATAAATACGTTATTTATGATAAGTATTTAATTTTGAACAAAATTGCCCTTGGAATCATATCATTTCAACGAATATCTTAGGAGATATCATCGTTTTAATAAACTACCACGAGCAAATTCATTATGTCCAAGGCCGTAATTTTTTTAAGGCTGTTATGAAGTGATAATGCTTGCATATTTTCAACGATTATTGAAACATAAAATCGTGAAAAAAAAAGACAAATAGACACTCAAAAGCAAAAAAAATATTAATTTAACTATTATAGGCGCCACACACTCATCTATTTGAAGTCGGTGCCAGCTAAGTTTTTTTTTTGCTTTGTTAATTTCTACATAACATACATCATCACGCCTGTATTCCCCGAAGGGGTAGGCAGAGGTGCATTGTAGTGCACCCACACTTCGCCGATGTATTTTGGTCCCAATGGGGGTCCCAAAAAATAGGGGGCGAGCCTATTGCCATTATACCGGGCACATTCCCCCTCAATACGAGGGAGATTTGGGCCATAGTCCACCACGCTGGCCCAGTGCGGGTTGGTGAACTTCACACGCCTTTCTATAGACGTGCAGGTTTCCTCACGATGTTTTCCTTCACCGTTCAGCAAGTGGTAATCATCATTGTTGAAAATGACATTCGCACGTGAAAACTATCTCAGAGGTCAGGCCTGGGATTTGAACTTGCAACCCTTACGTTCAAGGCGGGCGTTCTTGCCCGCGAGGCTACCACTGCTTTGTTACTTTCTATAGTTTATCAATTATGTCTCTTCGCATAATAATACTTTTGTACAATCTCGGTTATATCTATGGTTATTTAATTGATGTTTTTATTATCCTAGCCTGCGATAGATGTCGCTAGCATAGTTTGAGAAGGCAGTATGGTTTCGTTTACGTAGAAGACGTAAGAAAGTTGATGTTTTTGACTTACGGATTTACCTCAGCATCTTTGAGATACTTGAATAAAGAACTGGAGCGATTGCGGACTCTAGGACCCTCTTTGATCAATCTTTGTTATATTAATATCGATTTATGATTTATTAATATCTGCGGTCTCAGTACGCCTGCCAAGATAAGACATTTTCTCACGGATCGTGACGTCATTTTTGTGGCAAAATCGTTACGTCTTATTTGCTAGCATGGCGTAAATATAAAATGGGTTTGACAGTTAAATACAACGTGTTTGACGTATGGATAAGATGTTATATCTTAAGTGCTAGCATGGGTTACCAAAATGTACCAAAGACACACGAATTTGACAGGTCAACGTAAAGAAATTTCTCACGGTCAAAGGCCGGTAATGAGAAAATAATTAGGGTGTAAGAAGTACATAAATATAGCATTTTATACACTATTATAACAAATAATACTTATTTTACTCCATCCTTCGCCAATATCAAGCGGACTACATGCAAAATTCTTCCGAAAACGAACACGTAAATTTATTTTCGTGTTCGACAAACAACAACAAAAAAGTGTAGAGACATTTCTATCTGTTTTATTTTCTTCCGAAAATCCCCATAATCCTATTCCACGTGATTTAAAATCCATATTTTACAAAAAATCTGTAGGTTTGAGGTTAGATTTTGTTTGGCATCATACTTTGCGTGCTTTTTGCCGTTTTACAATGTAAATTTATTTAAATTGACAAATAAAAATAGTATAGTGCCCAAGAAATAAATTTTAAGCATAATACCACCGACCAAATGATAATACGTAAAGCTTCCGGCATAATAAAAAAGAAGCTATGCCCAAAGATATTTTTAATCTGTGCATAAACAATCTAATATATTCTATGATGTGTATGCAGCATCTTTTTTCTTTGTAAAGCTCCGTCTCGCTCTATTTGTCATTTCAATGAACGAATGAACGAAAGATCGTGAACTGTGAGAAAATTTTAGCAGGCTGTCTATTTTTAAACATCTTGGAAGCCATGTTAGCAAATAAGATATGGGAACGCAAGTTGACAAGATGTTATAGGGACTTGTGAGAAAACATCTTGGCAGGCGTACTGAGGCCGCTGATGTCCTATAGTTTTGCAATTCAATTAATTGTGTAGTAGATAAAATAAATAAATACTTTTGATATAAATAAGTTAGTGATAAGTTTTGTTTTGTTAGTTCCTATAGTTTTTCAATTATTTCTCATCGTATAATAATACTTTTGATATAAATAAGTTAAAGAACAAAATATTCCTTTTGAAAGCTTCCGTTGCGTACGCTGCCTAAACGGTTAAAGTTTGTACTTATTGAGGAAGGTCATAGACTTTATAACATCACTCTACGCCAAAGTAACTATTAGCGCGGGTGAAACCGCGGGCACAGCTAGTTAATATTATAAAGCTAAAGAGTTTGTTTGTTTGGTTGAACGCGCTAATCTCAGGAACTACTGGTCCGAATTGAATAATTCTTTTTGTGTTAAATAGTTCATTTATCGAGGAAGGTTATAAGCTATATATCATCACGCTACGACCAATAGGAGCGGAGCAGCAACGAATAATGTGGCAGAAACGGGAAAATACCCGAACATGAATCGGGTATTATAGACTTAATATAATCATAGACTTTATAACATCACTCTACGCCAAAGTAACTATTAGCGCGGGTGAAACCGCGGGCAAAGCTAGTGTGTCTATAAGTCCATATCTCCCAAAAGTGTTGCTTAAGCCAAAGAGCCTTTCACCACTTGTTATAATAATACATCATCACGAGTGTATTACCCCAAGTGATAGGTAGAAGAGCACTGCAGTCCGTCCACACTTCGCCGATGTATTTTGGTCCCAATGTAATAGAGGGCGAGCCTATTGCCATTATACCGAGCACATTCTCCCTCGATTGGAAGGAAATTTGGGCCACCACGCTGGCTCAGTGCTGGATGGTGAACTTCGGTCGCCTTTTCATTGACTTCAGGTTTCCTGTCACAAAGACAAAATGCTCCACTAGTTTCAGGAGATATTTAAAACCATCAGTCGAAACACGATTAATAATCATAAAATACGTAATTGATATCACCGAGAAAATTCATTACATCCTGCGCAAACAGGCCTGTCCATTTTGCCAATACCAAAACGAACCGTATTAACTGATAGAAGAAGCTCATTTTTCAAGGATACGCAATAGATGACGCGAAGCGTGTTTTACCGCGGCATTTGCCAGAGATATTCCAACTTTATGCACATTGACATAAAGTGCATTTTCAAGTAAATACACTAGGTATTGCCAGTATGTTTAGATCGTAATAGTCTTTTATTATAAAGCAATATTTTAGCTTAGACGTGGATGCAATGACATTATGAATTTAATGCCTATTAAAATTTTATCTGCACATAAAATGGTGGATCCCTTTGGCTTGTCCAACTACGATAGTATATACATCATCACGCCTGTATTCCCCGAAGGGGTAGGCAGAGGTGCACTGTAGTGCGCCCACACTTCGCCGATGTATTTTAATTAAATAGTTCATTTGTCGAGGAAGGTTATAAGCTATATATCACCACGCTACGACCAATAGGAGCGGAGCAGCAACGAATAATGTGGCAAAAACGGGAAAAAAATATTCCTTTTGAAAGCTTCCGTTGCGTACGCTGCCTAAACGGTTAAAGTTTGCACTTATTGAGGAAGGTCATAGACTTTATAACATCACTCTACGCCAAAGTAACTATTAGCGCGGGTGAAACCGCGGGCACAGCTAGTTATATATATATATATATATGTATAAGCTGAAGAGTTTGTTTGGTTGATTGAACGCGCTAATGTCAAGAACTGCTGGTCCGAATTGAAAAAATCTTTTGTGTTGAATAGTCCATTTATCAAGAAAGGTTATCAAGTAAGGCTATATAAAATCACGCTACGATACAGTAACCATAAACGCGGGTGAAACCGCGTGCATAGCTAGTCGCCAATATACAGAAGGTAATAATAGGAGAGATCCTTCGTCGTCCTAATGGGTGGTAGAGATACCACCCATTCGGAATGTATTTCCTATGGAGAAGAATGGGCAAGAAACTCTATGGTTCCGTTTTTCCAATAAGGATTTATATCGATAGAGCGTAAATTTACAAAAAGATTAGTTTAATTCGTTCGCCCCAGTGATTGCAGGGCGATATACTGAGCATTGCGTGTTCATTTTCGTGTCAACATCGTCTTTCAGTCTGTTTGTAGTTATTTTAGGTTAACATACTCAAGGCCAATTTTTATAACATCCCTCACCACCCCAATCATTGAATAATAAACCTTAACATTTCAGCAATAAAGATATATAGACGGAAATTATAAAGTAGTTGAGCTGAACAAAAAACCACAGTATTTACAACTTGTAGTATTGGAAATTAAACCTTAACACTTTTCAATAAGCGTATTTGATGTGTAAATAATAAAATTCTTTACCCCGATAAGGATAGGGGGTGAAATCGTTGAAAAGCAAACACATTTCGTTGATTTAGTACTTGAGGGTGATATTTTCGTACATAAACATATATATTAAGGCAGAAAAAGCATGTTTTTGTGCCTTTGAACCTCAAAAGACTTGCTTCTTTGGTATTTAACTTGTGTGACCAACTGTCAGAACGGCCGGAAGCCTTTTGAAGTCTTATGGATCCCCGTAGGATCCCAGGGGATCCGTGTGGGTTATTCTGGACTCTTACAAGTTAAACCCCCACGGTGGACCTTCTTCCGCATTTTGGGGCTCGTGGGAACACTTTCGCACTAGTCCGTGACCCCACTAGAGGCGTGAACATCTCTTTCACACACTGTACTATCATAGTTATAAAATCTTAGGTTTTTATTGCAGTAGTCTGCGATAGATGTCGCTACGGTATTTTTTGATCGCACTATGATTTGATTCACGCAAAAGTGTTGGACAAGATGACATAGGTCAATGGACCTTTCCATGTAATGGAACTAGTTAATTGATGTATGAAAAGATTCAGCTGGTTCCATATCAAGAGCATAGAACCTAATATTGTTCTCATACTCCTACGCTTTTTCTAGTTCTCTTGAATTGCATAAAATATCTGAAGGCTTAGTATACAGATCGTATTAACCAAATGTGGGCGCAATGCGTTGCACCTCTGAATGTCTAGATAACACATTAACCTCATTGCAAAACAACAACTAAACTAAACTGTAACTCCTGAAACGTTGAAAGTTTCAGTATTTATTTGCTACTTTAGTAATTAGCGTTTCGTGATAGAACGCGATTAGCTGGTAATGTCTCGGGTTTAACTATAAACTTTTTGGTTTAATTTTCATATAGTTAAAATGGCATGTTGGTTTTTGAACTAACCTTAATCATTTTGGATTTGAGGTCGTTAGCTACTACTGCGGCTACCTACATAGTGAAAAACGATATTATACATCACATCATCACACCTGTATTCCCTGAAAGGGTAGACAGATGTGCACTGCAGTGCGCCCACGCTTCCCCGGTGTATTTTGGTCCCAATGCAATAGGGGAGTGCCTATTGCCATTATACCGGACACACTCTTCTCAATACGAGGCAGATTCTTGGGGCACAATTCACCACGCTGGGCCAGTGCGTGTTGATGAACTTCACACGCCTTTCTATAGACGTGCACTTTTCCTCTCGATGTTTTCCTTCACCATTCAGCAAGTTAATTATTATTGAAAACGACATTCGCACATGAAAATCTTAGAGGTGCGAGCCTCGGGATTTGAACTTTCACCCTTTACGTTCAAGGCGCCCGCCTACCCACGAGGCTACCATTGTTGCTACTACTACTGTTTATATTAGACCTTTAGATATAAGTATATAAAGGTCTGAAACTCAGAAACTATGATATTCAGGTATACATGAACTCCACTATGCATGTAAATTTAAGCTATGAGTATGAAGTTAGACAGAGAGCGAGCGAGCAAATACGTGACAAAGGTCTTATCTTGGTGCTAACCTCACTGTATTATAGAGTCTTGGAGGTAACATTATATAAGAACCAATACATACAAAGGTTATATTTCATGTTTATCACGCTACCAGTATTGTTAAACCCATGACATTGTCACAAGCAGTCACGCGATAAGCTCCCGCAATTTCCTTATTTTACTTTAATTATAAAGGTGACTTTGGCGTGTCATTTTGGTAATTAGGATGCCCGCTGCCGTGCGGGTTGAATGTGAAATTATAATGGTTGGATAAGGTCACATAGAGTTATTTCAATGACGACAGTTATTTGACAGCAAATGCGACTCTGAGCTTTTTATAATGTTGGAAGTGTTGTTTTTAACGTTGGAATTTCCTTTACGGATACCCTGCCACCTCGGGGGATCTCTTATCTCTTCGGGTGACTGGAAAAAACTCATTATCAAACAAAATAAATGCAGTAATTTGAATTTTAAGAGTTTTTTTGATGTGATTTAGTGATTTTTGCTTCTTGGAGTTCTGTAAAGTAATACAATATGATGACTTTCCTGGGAAAGTTGTTGATATTTTAAGGTACGTAGTGTAAAAAACATCTTTCCTATTTTTTGTACTTGGTATTTAGGGTTCCGTACCCAAAGCGTAAAACGGGAACCCTATTACTGGGACTTCGCTGTCCGTCCGTCCGTCCGTCCGTCTGTCACCAGGCTGTATCACATGAACCGTGATAGTTAGAGAGTTGATATTTTCACAGATGATGTATTTCTGTTGCCGCCAAAACAACAAATACTAAAACACAGAATAAAATAAATATTTAAGAGCAAAAAAATCACGTTTGTTGTATGGGGGCTCCCATTTTTTTGCCGTTTTCGTAGACAATGGTACGGAACCCTTCGTGCGCGAGTCCGACTCGCACTTGGCCGGTTTTCCTGTCCCCCGACGATCTGAGAGTTCTGGTTGAAAGCAGAAGAAGAAATTACAACATCTCAGAAGTGCAAGGGTTTGAGCCAGCACCCCTTGGGTTCAAGGCGAGCGTTCTACCACCAAGCTACAACTGCTTTGAATACTTGATCTAAAAATATCGATAGAACTATTATTAGTTGAGAATCGCGTGCCTAAAAGCATTTAGATGGAACTAGATTGCTTGCAACGGAACTTCGTTACCCATTCAAACCTAGAGAGGACAGTTAGTTATTAAAATAACTAACAGTGGAAACTGTACCTGTCTAATCTATGGATTTGCCTTACTAAGGGTAAAATTGTCTGTCTTCCCTAATTTGACGTCCAAACATTCATGTAAGTTTACCTTTTACCTATGGAGGGTAGAATTAAAGGAGTGTCATCTGTGTATTGAAAAAGTGTCCGTCGTAATGCATTAAATCAGGGCTTCCCTAACTGTGCGTCGCGACGACCTGGGTGCCGTGGTATTATCCCAGGGGCGTCGCGATGCGATCCAACTTCCAAGGCAATCTACAAGAAAAACTTCAGAAATCCTCGATCCTTCACTAAAAATAATATTTACACAGCACTTAGCATCTTTGAGCGAACATTTTGAAAAATGTTTTCCCGAAAATCTGAAGCAATATGACTATTAGATGCTATTTGGAGATTTTCTAACAAATTTTTATTCGGCTAGAACTACAACTAGTCGGTAAGAAGGCAGGGCGTCGCAAAAATATGGCAACTTCACAAGGGCGTCACAGTTAAAATAAGTTTGGGAAGCCCTGCATTAAATAATAGTTATTTGTACCCAATTTCATTCAAATCGGTTCAGTAGTTCAGGCGTGATTGCGTAACACACAGACAGAGTTACTTTCGCATTTATAATATTAGTAAGGATTATTATCTACGAGGGTCTCAGCAGATACAAAATAAAAATAATACTTATTTGAGCATCTTATAGAACTAAAGCTTCTTTTGCCGATAGCCTTCAAATTCTATTGTAAGCAAACTTTTTGTTCCGAATAGTTTTTTTTTTAAGCAATATAAATTCTAATTTTAGTAGTCTAGGCATCTAAAGAATGCCTTTTGTGTTGAACAACGAAAACAATAGGTAGTTGGAATTTTAAACGAAATTCACTCAAAATATTTTTGAAGCTAGCAAAATTTTTTTTTTACAAAAAATGTATCTGCGATTCGCTCTGAAAGTGTTTCTGGATTTTTGGCTGACAGGAAAATAAATGAAACGAAGATTTAGGTTGGAACAGGTTATAATTAATTATAAATGCCAAAAGATGCTATCTGGGGTTAAGCACACTGGAGCAACGACGCTCGCGTATATAATTTTTAGGGTTCCATACCTAAAGGGTAAAACGGGAACCCTATTACTAAGACCTCGCTGTCCGTCCGACCGTCCGTCCGTCCGTCCATCCATCCGTCCGTCCGTCCGTCTGTCACCAGGCTGTATCTCATGAACCGTGATAGTTAGACAGTTGAAATTTTCACAGATTATGTATTTCTGTTGCCGCTATAACAACAAATACAAAAAAACAGAATAACATAAATATTTAAGGGGGCTCCCATACAACAAACGTGATTTTATTGCTCGTTTTTAAAGATAATGGTACGGAACCCTTCGTGCGCGAGTCCGACTAGCACTTGGCCGGTTTTTGTCATACCAATACAAACTGTTCCTGTGAATCAATACAGTTTGTTTTGGTATGGCAAAAATTGTACGCGTATTGGCATACCAAAACAAACTCTGTGTCGATAAGCATAAGAATGATTTTCTGTGGTAAAAGACACGAGTCAAAATTCGCTCGCGCACTCAGTGTCATTTTGTTGAAGAATAAACTTTTTCTATGAATCAATGCAGGTTGTTTTAGTCTGGCACAAAATTTTAAGCGCGTGCGTCGGTGCCCCAGTGTACGGTAGGCTTTAACAACAGCTTGGTCTAGTGGTTTGAGAGCATAGGCCGGTCGGTTCACTGCACTGGATGGTTACTGCTTCTATTCCCGTCACCGGCAAACTTCTAAGATGGCCTCTACGGAATTGGCTCTGGTCTAAATGAAACTAGGTTCGTCTTTAGATTGACGTGCAAGTTTCTTCTTGACGTTGATCTTCACCAATCGGAAAAAAAAAATGAGCCGTCGCGGGACGCCTGGCAGATGTGTAACATAAAACATAAACGTCGTAGTGGCGAGTGAGCGAGTGAGCGGAGTCAGCCGGTGGGCGGAGTCTAAGCGGCGGAAAGAACCGAGGAGCCACGAAGTTGCTCGAAGTTTTGAGATCACGGCATCGCGGCATCAACAGTCGCTGTCACTCGCCAAGCGTGCCATTAGATGTTTCACATCAACAAAGAATCAACAGAGATGCATTCCTCGCAGCTAGACGAACAACAAAGTAATCCTATGAGGGTTCGTATTTTCCTTTTTAGGTACTGAGCCCTAAAAACCATTTCAAAAATAAAATAACATTCAGAGCATCTCTACCTACCTCCACAATAAATACTGGCGTGATATTACACAAGTCTGTACCGGAAACAGATAAGGCAGTAACTAAATAAGTAATTAATTTGCATACTATCATAAGATAATGACTCTAGCGACTCTACGAATGTTATTAAACTTTAACAATGATTTAGTAGCGAAGAACTCTACACAGCGTGTTGAAACTTGTCAGGATATGAACATTGTAAGCTAATATTTAGGGTTCCTTACCTAAAAAGGAACCTTCATAGGTTCACTTTTTTAGGGTTCCGTACCCAAAGGTTAAAACGGGAACCCTATTACTGAGACATCGCTGTACGTCCGTCCGTCCGCCCGCCCGTCCGTCCGTCCGTCCGTCCGTCCGTCCGTCCGTCCGTCCGTAGAGAGTTGAAATATTCACAGATGATGTATTTCTGTTGCCGCTATAACAACAAATACTAAAATACAGAATAAAATATATATTTAAGGGGGCTCTCATACAACAAACGTGTTTTTTTTGCCTTTTTTATAGATAATGGTACGGAACCCTTTGCGGCCCGAGTCCGACTCGCACTTAGCCGGTTTTTTTATTTTAGTGCTGCCTTGGTTTTTTAACCGACTTCAAAAAGGAGGAGGTTCTCAATTCGACCCGTATGTTTTTTTTGAAACAAAGCATATTTTTCTTCGTGAGCGAAGTTAGAAGCGTGGTCCCGTGGTTTCTAGCACAGAAATACAGCCTACTAATATTATATGGATGGATGTTTGTTACACTTTCGCGCAAAAACTACTGAACGGATTTTGATGAAACTGCACGTTATTATTGTTTATACATCAAAGTCAAAGTCAAATCATTTATTCTGTATAGACCTATGGGGGCACTTACAAATTGTCAAGTTTACATTTTTTTTCCTATATTCTACTATGCTACCACCGGATCGAAACGCGACCTCAACTGAGATCAATATGGACGGCCCCTTTACTAAGTTTGAGATCATACGATGAGTATGCGCAGTCTGGCGATATTTAATGGCACAGAGTACGTTTTTCAAAAAATCCAAGTTATTTGCACGCGCCGACGAGTTGCAGAGCTTAAATGTAACGGGGCCTTTTTGAGACCTGTTTTTGACCCGTTTGAGATTTTAAAGTGGGTCACTATGGGACGTGTGTCGCAACGGCAACGTTGTCAGCTTTGATGATTGAGAGAAGCACACCCCTTCTTCTTCTATTTTAGGAAATGAGTGAAATGATGATATTTTGAATGGAATAAGATAAGGAATGGCTGCACCTGCGATCAGACCATGTTTTTCCACCTTTTTATGTCGTAAATTTCTAAAACTCGTAATATCCCGAGTCCTATGTAAACTTTGCATGTTCTGTTTTGTGAATATTGGTAGTCGAATCAGAATCAGAATCAGAATATTTTTTATTCATATAAACCAATACAGGCACTTATGAATCGTCAATAAATAGTAAAAATAGTAGCTCTACCACCCCTCATAAGTGTAGTTTACAGTGCTGAACAGGGTTATGGATGTACCCAAAGGCTAGAACACGATACTGTGACAATTATTCAAAGGTCTATACCTCAGAAACTATGATAGTTTGGTTAGGCACTGTCTGGTAAAGCAACCTTATTCCACATAAATGTACCCAAAGTATTATTTCAGACTTCTGATACATCCTAAATACCTCCAGTGTGCAGTTAGCTTTAAATCGTGCGATTGGTGTGTCTAATTTGGGTATATTTATTTATCTTTAGGGTCTTAAATATAATTCTTAACAGTTATTTAAAATTCGTTCAATTTAAATTCAAATGACAATTCTGAAAACGGTAAAATCAATCGTGAGGGGACAATCGAGGAGCTGGTTTGATTAGAAAGGCGTGATTACTGATCCTGGCAGTCCGCCAACTTGTCTGCCAATTCGTCTGTCAAACTGTCTACCAGGTCTTGTCTCAATTTTTAGTAGTGATGTGCCGGATCGTTGAAAATGTATATCCGCGGATAAGGATCCGAATACGGATACAGATATTAACAATGTATTAAAACTTCCTATCATAAATCTATACTTATTATATAATATCTATACTAATATTATAAAGAGGAAAGATTTGTTTTTTGTATGTAACGAATAAACTCAATAAGTACTGGTCCGATTTCAAAAATTATTTTACCATTAGAAAGCTACATTATCACTGAGTAACATAGGCTATATTTATTTATCCCAAAGTTGTTATAAAAAACCGGCCAAGTGCGAGTCGGACTCGCGCACGAAGGGTTCCTTACCATTATCTATAAAAATGGCAAAAAAACACGTTTGTTGTATGGGAGCCCCCTTAAATAATTATTTTATTCTGTTTTTTAGTATTTGTTGTTATAGCGGCAACAGAAATACATCATCTGTGAAAATATCAACTCTCCAACTATCATGAGATACAGCCTGGTGACAGACGGACGGACGGACGGACGGACAGCGAAGTCTCAGTAATAGTAATCACAGGCCCGCACCTCTGAGATAATTTTCATGTGCGAATGTCACTTGCTGAACGGTGAAGGAAAACATCGTGAGGAAACCTGCACGTCTATAGAACGGCGTGTGAAGTTCACCAAACCGCACTGGGCCAGCGTGGTGGACTATGGCCCTAATCTCCCTCGTATTGAGGGGGAATGTGCTCGGTATAATGGCAATAGGCTCGCCCCCTATTGTTTTGGGACCAAAATACATCGGCGAAGTGTGGGCGCACTACAGTGAACCTCTGCCTACCCCTTCGGGGAATACAGGCGTGATGATGTATATATTTGTATTTTATCAATCATGGAGATATTATAACGGAGATAGCATTTCGAGACCACGCTGCGGTAATTTTTCTGGTTTATCTGACCCCGCCATTGTTGTTTTCCTATATAGTTGCCGTATACTACAGGTAAATGAGATAACAACAATGGCGGAAAAATCACCGCAGAGCTATAAAAAGAGTGGAGTCGTTATGGGTACTCTAGATACTCTATGCACTCAATACATAAAATGTCATTGACAGTGCGAGCGAATTTTGACGCGCGGCCACGTGGCTGTCACCATTGCAATGAAATCTTTATGTACGTTGACATAGAGTTCATTTCGGTATTGGCAAAAACTTCGACGAGTCCTTATTCCATTTTTAAATCTTGGCCGTCTGAGAATTATACTCCCGTTACTCCCGCGGTATTGTACCCACAGAATAATTGTAAACAATACCAGTATCCCAAGCGTCTCGCAGTGAGTCGTGCGTACAGTCGCGAAGATAACAAGCTACCAATATGGCCACCGTAATGAGCAGTCGGATACCTTGTGTGGAATATATTCACGGAATAGAGGCGTGGAGTGGATATTCTTACTAAATATTTTTTGCAATTTTTATTTAATTTTTAGGTTTCCGTACCCAAAGGGTAAAACGGGACGCTATTCTCCGTTGTTCATCCGTTTGTTACCAGGCTGTATCTCATGATATATAAATAGTTCGTCTATCATGGGAATCGAGACTCGATTTGATTTACAAAAAAAATTAAACTGAGAAATAGGGTCCTCGCAAACAGACAGGCGGACAGCATAGTGATCTCATAAGGGTACCATTTTTTGATCTGAAATATCTAATGGTGCGCTTGGTGAGTGAGAGCAACTGTTGATGCCGCGATGCCGTGTTGCGAAAACTTCGAGCAGCTCCGTGGCTCCTCGGTTCTTTCCGCCGCTTAGACTCCGCCCACCGGCTGACTCCGCTCACTCGCCGCTACGACGCTTCTTTCTCTCTACCCTAAATAACATAATGTTTCACATCTGCCAGGCGTCTCGCAACGGCTACTTTTTCTTCTGAGGTACGGAGCCTTAAAATTAATATGTAACAACCTGTCCACATATTTCTTTATCCATATGACAGGGGGGCGCGGTCGTTCACCCCTGATATCGACTCGGCGCTACCCTAACTGTGAGTTTCCGTTCTTCTGATACCTAGGTACCGGGCACATAAGGTCTACTATCCTTATTTAACTAGATACCTTTTTATGTAAGTAATCCTTTCGCTAAACTACCTTTACGTGTAACTACACTTACTATGAAACGGTGAAGGAAAACATCATGAGGAAACCTGCACGACTGAGGGAACTTGACTAGTTCTCGATAGATGTGTGAAGTCTGCCAACCCGCACTGGGCCAGCGTGGTGGACTATGGCCTGAATCCCCCTCGCATTGAGGGGAGGCCCGTGCCCAGCAGTGGGACGTTAAAAGGGGTGTTGTTAGTTATACGACATGAAAGCCAAACATTTTCTCTATCGATCAGTATTTGTCTCATTTTTTAGGGTTCCGTACCCTAAGGGTAAAACGGGAACCCTATTACTGAGACTTCGCTGTCCGTCCGTCCGTCCGTCTGTCACCAAGCTGTATCTCATGAACCGTGATAGTTAGAGAGTTGAAATTTTCACAGATGATGTAATTCTGTTGCCGCTATAACAACAAATACTAAACAACAGAATAAAATAAGTATTTAAGGGGGCTCAAACAACAAACCTGATTTTTTTGCCGTTTTTATAGATAATGGTACGGAACCCTTCGTGCGCGAGTCTGACTCGCACTTGGCCGGTTTTTCTAATAGATATAAAGATACGTGGAGACAAATCTATGCCTTCACAGTTTCGAAACAAATAACTTTGATAAAATGTTGTTTTCTAGCGTTAAAAAATGTAGTCATAGCAACTTCACAGCGACAGTGTTTGGGGACTTGACAAATGAAATCTTTAAATTCGTATTAAAATTGATTTTAAATTATATTTGTCCCCAAGTTTCGTCTTCCTCCTTTGGACCTTCTTAACTAACTTCCAAAGAGGATAGAATACTTAATTTGAGTAGCTGTTAGCATTTTTTTTATAGAAATTAAAAAGTATAAAAATTAACAGAAAAAAAAAATATTTCAGAAAATGGAATATCTCAGAAATCAATAAACATTTCGAGGTGTGAAAGGCTATTTGACTTAAACGACACTTTTGCGCGATATTGACACATGTACATATTTGGAATCTGCAATTTTTTCTGCACCGAATGAGTATGCTCTCCTGTAAAGTTAACAAAATGTCGCTTGAGTCGAATTGCCTTTCATCCCTCGATTTAATAACGTCAAATAAATCAGAGATTGCCAATTCAATATTTTTCAATATTGTGATTCTCGCCATCTATTGACAAAAACTCGTACTATTTCAAAATATCTCTGAGTGCCTATAGCCATAGCAGTAGTAGCCAAGAATATTTGTCTGCAAGCAAACTTGAAACGTGAACTTGAAATTAGTACAGGGATAAGTGAATAGATGGCGTTTTTTTCAAATACTGACATTTATTTAGAAGTATTTATAAACATAAACATCATCACGCCTGTATTCTGTAGCAGGCAGAGGTGCAGTGCAGTGCACCCACACTTCACCGATGTATTTTTGTTCCCAATCTAATATGGGGGGCGAACCTATTGCCATTATACTGGGCACATTCTCCTAAATACGAGGGAGATTTTGGGCCATAGTCCACCACGCTGACCCAGTGCGGGTCGGTGAACTTCACACGCCTTTCTATAGACGTGCAGGTTTCCTCACGAAGTTTTCCTTCACCGTTCAGCAAGTGGCAGTGGTAGCCGAGTGGTCGAACGCACGTCTTGCAATTAAAGTGTGCAGGTTCAAACCCCAGCTTGAACCTCTGGAATTTATGTGCGGAACTCATTTTCATCCGAGATTATCACTTGCTATGAAACGGTGAAGGAAAACATCATGAGGAAACCTGCACGTCTGAGGGAACTTGACTCTCGATAGATGTGTGAAGTCTGCCAATCCGCACTGGGTCAGCGTGGTGGACTATGGCCTAAATCCCCCTCGCATTGAGTGGAGGCCCGTGCCCAGCAGTGGGACGTTTAAAGGCAGAATCAGAATCAGAATCAGCCAGTATTGCCCCCCCACCACCAGTCTAGCAGGATTGTTTCAATATTACTTTCAGTTCTCGACAGTTATTTCACTACAAAATCTGTCAGAAATTTGCAGTTAGTATTGAAATTACAATACTTTA
Organism: Ptilodon capucinus; assembly: GCA_914767695.1. Classification (NCBI taxonomy): domain Eukaryota; kingdom Metazoa; phylum Arthropoda; class Insecta; order Lepidoptera; family Notodontidae; genus Ptilodon; species Ptilodon capucinus. The sequence goes on along the minus strand of OU611830.1, from coordinate 1,451,684 downwards.
AGAGGAGGTGGTTCTGTAGGACAGAAAGGAGATCTTTAGAGGAGACCTTTGTTCGAAGACAAGTTGAAGATTAAAAACAAAAGAAAATCGTTTGCCGACCATTAAAACAGATATTTAAAGTTTAATTCGTTAATAATATATTCATATTAAGGTCAATAGTATATAATAATTTAGATAAATAAATAACTCTAGGCACGTAGGAAAACATTGTATATAACGTAAACTAAGTTCAACATTAAAGACTTTTTATTTTATTTATTTTAATTTTATTAATGTAATTAGTAGGTTCAAAGTATTTCTAACATAATTTAAGCTACGCTGAATGGCAACCTTACTAACCAATTTAAAACTATGTTTTCTCTCTAAATGAATGTATTTATTCTTTTGAGAAAATAAATCTTTAACCAGATTTATTAAGAGGAGGTGGCATGAGCTATGAGGGTACCAGCCACGAAGAAGATCGCCTATGAGGTGGACTGACCAGATAAAAGCGGCAGTAAATGATTCATCATCACTACACCAACACACGAGGAAGGCGGCCATCAGAGAGGAGTGGCGGCGTGTTGTGAAGCTTGCCACCAACACCTGAAGTGATGACCACGACCACTCTGACATGAGTGATACCGACAAAGAAGAAGGTATGAGCTAGTATGGCCATGGTATGGTATGGCAGTATCGCCCCTGATTTCGGAAGTATATAGAAAGGTTAGATTAGCGTCAATGGCCTATGGGTTGAACTGGATGCCCTGTCAACTGGGAGATCTCAGGTACAAATCTACATATCGAGAGGTGCAAGCTTTTTGACTTAAGCGACGTTTTTCTAACTTTACAAGTTGACATAATCACCCGACGCAGAAACAGACACCGATCTCGCCAGCGAGGTCGAGGAACCCTCTCTTCCGCTCGTGCATCTTTGCATCTAGGAGCGCAGTCACTTCCCCTCCCCTCACGGCAACTGCCCAAGCCCAGTTCGTGCCTTCTGTGGCGCTCTTGAGCAAGTTGCCACCCTTTTTCCACCCTTAAGGCATTGGTTGGAGTGCACTCTGCGCTCGCCACTCCTCCGGTAAAGCTGTAAAGGCCATCTCACGGCCAACAGCGTAAGTACTTCAAAAAAAAAGCTTGAGAGGTGTAAAGGGACACCCGGATGAAGTTCCTTTTGAAATAAATAAATGAATGGTGAAAAAACCTTTTTAAAAACAAGCTTTTATTTAATGGCCCATAAAATAAGTAAATAAACTTTAAATTAAATCAAACCAATCAATTTAGTACATGTATTACACAATCAATTAAATTATATAAAACCTTAAAAATTAAATACCTTAAATTTTCGAAAGGCATGGCCGGCAATCGGTGGCAGTAGACCAAGGCACCAGGGATGATGACAGAGAGCGCCGCAGTGGTACCAAAGGCTGTATAACCAATAAGGCGTCGTGACGCTCATCATAAGGCGTCACGACGCTCACTATACGGCGTCGTGACGCTAAATACAAAGTGTTGTGATGCTCACCGTAAGGCGTCGAGACGCTCATCATAAGGCGTCGCGATGCTACACGGCGTCGCGACGCTTAATACAAAGCATCGCGACGCTCACTAGACGTAGCGACGCTCACTTCACGGCGTCTTGACGCTCACTATATGGTGTCGTGACGCACATCATAAGGCGTCGCGACGCTCATCATAAGGCGTTGCGACGCTCACTAAAAGGCGACGCCTTATAATAAGCGTCGCTTGACAAACGGATAGACGGACAACGTGAGGGTTTCTATTTTCCTTTTGAGTTACGGAACCATAAAAAATCATATTCGAATACCTAAAATTGACGAATATTTGCAAGCCTGCCACTCCCATAGCGGCTTTGTAGTATTTAGTCCTACTGTAAATAGAGGATTCTATCCTGGGATCCGGGATCCGATTATGTACAGAAATTTTGCAAAACCAGATCCTGATCCTGAACATTCAATATCATTAATTCCTGCCAGAATTAGAAAAAACCGGCCAAGTGCGAGTCGGACACCGCACGGAGGGTTCCATACCATTATCTATAAAAACGGCAAAAAAATCACGTCTGTTGTATGGGAGCCCCCTTAAATATTCATTGTATTTTGTTTTTTAGTATTTGTTGTTATAGCGGCAACAGAAATACATCATCTGTGAAAATTTCAACTCTCTAGCTATCACGGTTCATGAGATACAGCCTGGTGACAGACGGACGGACGGACGGACGGACGGACGGACAGCAAAGTCTCAGTAATAGGGCTCCCGTTTTACCCTTTGGGTACGGAATAAGAATTAAACGTCAACTGATTCGTGTAATCATAATTGGAGGCTACGATAATTTAATTTTATGGTCCAGTCTCGGTGTAGACCTAGACCAGCAAATTCCGAAAAGGCCATTTCAGAAATCAGCAGCTGCCGGGAATCGAACGCCCACTAAAACCCAACAGTTTGTCGGAATCTTTTGAACCACGCGCCACAACGTGATTCTAATTACATTATTTCCGTGTTGTTGGCCTGGGAATGTACATGCAAACCTGAATAGTTGCACTTTGAACACATGATTTGATTTGTTTGTAACTAGCGGCACCCGCGACTCCGTTCTCGTGGAATTTAGAAACCGTAATTGTATTCCGAAAATATAATAAAATGATTCCTTATAACTTAGGCTATCTGCGAGTGATAGTCCCGTGAAAATCGATACCGGAGATTTCGGAGATTACCGGGAACAAATAGACTGACTAAATTTTGAAAACATTTATTATTATTATCCAAGATAATACAATACTTCTAATTTTATTATTTGTATATATGTGTATCAGAAGTCCGAAATAATACTTTAATGTTAGCACGAGTATTGGGTATACAACCGAATGGTATCAAAATTTGATTGAAATTCGAACAAGATTTTTCAACTTTTTTTCGTCGTGCATTTCTATAACTCGTAATATCTCGAGTCCTATGTCAAATTTGCATGTTCTGGTTTGATTGACATTGACATTGTTCATGATTGTTCTGTGAAAATTGCTAGCCGCCTCTCATAAGTTTGTTTTACACTGCTGAATAGGGTTATAGATATACCCAAAGGCCATAACACGATTCCTGTGACAAATATTCAAATGTTTCTAACTCTGAAACTAAGATAGTTAGGTATAATCTGCCTTCCCTGGGTATCTATATATTAGCTTCCGAATATGTACCTAAAGTATTGTTTCGGACTTCTGAAACATCCCGTAGTGTGGCCTTGCAAACGAGGATACAAACTGGATTCTTTGCAATTTCGAGTCACAACGCTAGCCACGGGGCTCCTTACCTTACCTACTAACCTTTAATTACGGTGGGAACCAAGTAGGTAATCATTTTAAACATATTATATCAACACAATCAGTAATTAAATTTAACATAATACTTATATAATATAACATGCTTTGCTAAATTATTTTAGATACATTTTGATTGTGGTGACAGCTACTGGGTCTTGCGGTTTTAATCATGAATACATGCCTTTACGTGTTTCTTACATTTATTTGTTTGGGTAAGTTCTATAATATTGAAATAAAACTATTTTACGGATTTTATCGCGTTTATTTACTATTTAATTTTCCAGACGTTTTGGCTGCTTTACAGCAACCATGGTCACGGGGGGACTGAAGTGTTAGACGTCCTGATGCCATAGTTAATAACTGGGTACCCTCATATTTAGTTGTTGTTTGCGGTCCGATCCACGCAGAAAGTGCTCACATTGGTTTTGGATTTAATCATATTAATTACTGGATCCTAAGTTGGTGGTAGCACCCAGCCATCTTCCCTATTGAAATTAGGATGTTTTTTAATTTCAATGGCCTCACGTATCATCCTTGGTCGGAGTCGGTGTTCTTTTGCGAGGATATGCGGTTTATCAAATATGATATAATGGCGGGTGCTGTCCTGTACATGTTCACAGATTGCAGACTTCGTGGAGCGTCGGTGTTTCACGTCAGCTATGTATATGCATTCTGTAATATTATCATCAGGCTTGTCTTTTTCCAACGGCCTGGAGTGCAGTAGAACTTCGCCGATGTATTTTGGTCCCAATGTAAATTTAAAAAAAAATCTTTATACGTTCACACGTTTTATTGCAAGTACAAAACAAATACAAACAAAGCAGTGGTAGCCGAGTGGTCGAACGCACGCCTTGCAAATCAAAGTGTGCAGGTTCAAACCCCGGCCCGCACCTCTGGGTTTATGTGCGAATCTCATTTTCATCCGAGATTACCACTAGCTATGAAACGGTAAAGGAAAACATCGTGAGGAAACCTGCACGTCTATAGAAAGGCGTGTGAAGTTCACCAACCCGCAATGGGCCAGCGTGGTGAACTATAGCCCAAAAATCTCCCTCGTATTGAGGGAGAATGTGCCCGGTATAATGGCAATAGGCTCGCCCCCTATTACATTGGGACCAAAAATACATCGGCGAAGTGTGGGCGCACTACAGTGCACCTCTGCCTACCCCTTCGGCGTGATGATGTATTATTATTACAAAACAAATAACAAAAAAACTAAAACCGACTTCAAAAACCTAGGTGCACTAATCAGCTAAACACCAACGTACCTATAATTCATTACATTTGGAGTAGGTGCTAATCTACGTCATACTCGGCAAATACACACATGAATTGGCACCGACTCCAAATGTACTTTTGGCGATAACTAACTTATTTTGTAGTTGGCTTGTATGGGGACACCAGTATACCAACTTATAGTTAAGTTTGCATCTCCGTCCAGTTTATCTTTTCGTTAGAGCAATGTTCGGGGCTTTCATAGTTCAGGTACGGAAGCCTCAGTGCGCGAGTCCAGCTCGGACTTGGCCGGTTTTAGGGCTCCGTACCCAAAGGGTTAAAAGGGAACCCTATTATTAAGACTTCGCTGTTCGTCCGTCCGTCCGTACGTCTATCACCAGGCTCTATCTCATGAACCGTGATAGTTAGCGAGTTGGAATTTTCACAGATGATGTATTTATGTTGCCGCTATACTTAACAACAAATAATAAAAATAAAACAAAAACTTTAAGGGGGCTCCTATACAACAAACGTGACTTTTTTGCCGTTTTTATAGCTAATGGTATGGAACCTTTCTTGCGCGAGTGTGACTCGCACTGGGTGGTTTTTTGTTTTGTTTAGACATGTGACATATATCGTTGAATAGCTGTTGAAGCTATTTTACGTTGTTTTAGTTCCAATCGAATTAATAGTTTCCCCATATCTCCGATAGATGTCACTGGCTCGATTGTTACTATTATTGTTTAGTTTAAACATGCGACATATATCGTTGAATAGCTGTTGAAGCTATTTTACGTTGTTTTAGTTCCGATTCAACTAATAGTTTTCCTATATCTTCGATGGAAGTCGCTGGCTCGATTGTACTATTTTTGAAACGCGGTATTACGATTTGTTCCGGTTGATAGACCTTGGTACTATACAGCTGCTTTCGGTATCCAATCCACCCTGGAACGGTCGAGCTAAGCTCCTAAGTACCTAATTCCTTTCCTAATTCCATGTTGGACTAGTTTCAAAAATTGTTTTACCGTAAGAAAGCTACATTATCACTGAGTAACATAGGCTTTATTTATTACTAGAAAAATTAGAGATCCTTAGAAATCTTTACTAGAACCAACCCAAGGTGTAAAACATTTAGCCGTAAAATGTCTTTCATCTCATACGCTGCGGAAAGTATTGTAAAAATGTCCACCCGTGCGAAGCCGGGACGGGCCGCTAGTTATAGATAATGGTACGGAACCCTTCGTGCGTAATGACACGAGAGTGCCTAATAGGTACTCCCGTGTCATGTCAAGTGCCGTGTATTTTAATATGGTATTCACCTTGTTTACGTATGCCGCAATTTTGATGTTAATAGTACCTGATTTGGGCAATTCCGTACCAAAATACGGCAATTCCATATAAAAATATGGAAATTGCCGAATCTTGAATACAGCAAGTCATACTTTTTTATCAACAGCATCAACGAAAGATGTAGCCAGAATCAATGAGAAGGAGCTGATGGTAGTTAACGACTTGATCAGAAGAATTCGCGACGACAACTGGAACCAAGAAGAGGCGCCATGCTTGGAGACCACCCTGACCTTCCTGAACAACGTCAAGAACCTCACCCTCTGGGCTACTTGGGGTAAGGAAATAATACCAATCGTAGGTCCCAAACTGAGCAAAGGTTATATGGCATCGATAATCTCGCTACAAATAGAACTACTACATTCCGTTAATAGATGGCTCTGTATACTACGCTCTTGATCGCGATAAAACTTTTAAATTTTTCCTGAAATTCTCTATAATTATACCCATGTCTAATTACTTTCATTGATAAAAGGCGTCTTCTCACCAATTGACCAAAAAGAGCAAATTATTTATTTGTTCAGTTTAAACTTTATCTCTGTTTTGACTTTTAGTATGGGACTCCAACCAGAGCCCGACAGGCAATCTGTACGGGTCCGCTTATCAGATGGGCAACTTTGACCAGTGCATGAACCCCCCCTGGCTGACCAGCCACCCTCACCTCAACACCCAGTACTGCACAGCGAACGTGATAATGACGAAGAACGAGCCACAGAAAGGGAAGACAGTGTGGGACCCTTATGACTCCACTGAGGAGTACATCAACGTGAGTTGCTTTTGTTCCCTACTCTATGTATACATCGACTGCTTGTCGATTTCCATTTCCTGTTCTAGGTGTAACTGGGATCGCCCTCATGCCACTGTCTAGTGTTCATAGCATAAGCGTTGCAAAGTTACGAATAAGTGTTGTCTGTCAATAATAAATGTCGCTGACATATTTATGTTCATCTTACAGACAGCATCGCGGCATGATCTTAACGTGAACACTCTTCACTGGGGTGTGTGTGTCCCGGCGTCGTGCAGCGCGCGCTCAGTGGGCAAAATGCTCAAGCACATGTACCTGGGCTCGCAGTACTCACCCCTCTCCACTGCCCCCAACATCACTGTGGTATTCTGCCAAGTCGCTGGCGAAGACTATCAGTATCCTCTCGGCTTCTACATTTTCTTGTAAGGACATATTCTTTCACGCCGTTTCTTTTAAGGACTCGCTGCGATTATATTATACCTACCACAATTTAGTTTATCGTGCCTGTACCATGTATTTTGTTTAATTGCTTTCAATTTGTCAGTCCTTATAATACATTAAATGTCAATAAATTAATAAAGTAATACTGCTGTAAGACGTGCTATTACGACCCGTGACTGGATATAAACGTAAATTTAAAAAAATATATATGCGACCGACATTTACGTGAGTTGTTGGATTATAAAGCCCTCGGCGACGGAGGGCTTAACTTGTTGGCTATAAATAAATATTATTCGATTGGGGTCGAGCAAAACAAGAAAATGTGCAAATGCTTTCCGAATTTTCATTACAAGGTTGATACGGAAGTCGTAGTGGATATACTCGTAATTAATAAAAAAATCTTATTTGTAGTTCAACGATTATTTTACTTGTTGGAGTAGCAGCAGCATCTACGGTGTATCAGAGTAAAGTGGACGGCAGTGATCAACACCCAGACGCCCTCAGTGAGGATATTACTTCTCTCTTACTAACCTTTTAAGCAATCGTATTGTTTTATCAATACTTTGAACTTTTGTTTCGTGGTGCCTATGATTGATAGTTTCTTTTATTTCAGAGACCATTTTATCGAAAGCATTCTGCATAAAGAGGAACTACGGCCAGCTGCTTAAGCCGAACCCTGCGGAGATTCACGTGATTAACGGAATCCGATTCCTCACATCATGCCTCATAGTATTAGTGCACCAAGTCTTCGGCCTCTTTATGAGTCCTATAATGAATCCGTTTAATTTGGAAAAGGTATGTATATATTTTTTTTTTTTTTTTTCATTTAACTGGATTTTATTTTCTACCACTGACCTAGTCTGTGATTTATGCACAAATATTATTTACAAATAATTTGAAATTAACTACAAAGATAAATATTGTAAGCTTAGGCAACTTTAAATCTTAATAGTCGTACCCAAGCAATGCTAAAATAATTACAATAATAATTACCCCTATATCCTTGGCAAAAAAGAACTGGCGCAAACCTGTGGTGCTGACAACAGATGATCGTAGGCTGGTATGGCAAGGCAAGGAGCTACACGGAAGGTACTATCGGGCCCTTCATGGGCCCGATGTGGATCTTGCGGCCTCCGTGGCCTGGCTACTATTCGGCGACCTCTTTGGGGAAAATGAAGATTTTGTCTGTGCAATTATGGACGAAGTTGTGGTGACGAACAACCGGAGATATATTCTTCGGGATGGCACCATCGACATTTGTCGGGCATGTTATCGCCCTGGTGAATCCCTGAGGCATATCATCTCCGGTTGTTCGCGTCTCGCAAATGGTCGCAATATTTACACAGACACAACCAAGTAGCCAGGATTGTCCACCAGCTACTTGCCCTGAAATATCGCCTAGTGCCATCCGAGGTACCGTACTACAGGTATGAGCCACAACTGAAAATAATATTAAAAACGACAGGTGGTGGTAAAAGGGTAGGGCCTCAAGTACCTTAACTCTGTCGTGTGGAGTTGCTATGACAACATTTTTTAAGGCATAAAAACAACATCTTTTATCGATGATAGGTAAAATATGGTAGATTACGATTTGTCCTCGTCTCAGGAGAGCTACAGGTATTTGCTTGTTTCAGGATTTAGAGTCTTTACTAGGATTTGTATTCGACCACTTGGGAGTGGTCGTTGATACATTCTTCGCTATATCTGGTCTCCTCCATGTCAGAGGACTCATGGGGAACAGTGCGAGGCAGAAGAACCTGGTCTTACTTTTGTGGAAACGATATCTTAGGTAAGAAGAGAAGAAGATTTATTAGGACCTCTTCAAAAAGAGCTGGCATTTAGTAAGCTATAAGGATATAAACTTTTGAGAGCAAAATGTAATCAAATGAAAACTTCTGGGGAAAAGGTCTCCCATAAACGTCACATTTTCCTGCTTCTTTTACGAGACACTGCGTACCAGTGTCAAAAATATTTGTTAGCTAGACAAGCTGAGCCCGTAACTGTACGCGTGGAATTTAGGAACCCTAATTGCTTTCCCAATATGGAAGTAGTCAAGTTACTCCTTATAACATAAGCTATTTGCTAGTCAAAGTCCTGTTGTAATTAGCAACCGTTTTGGATTTTACTGAAAAAGACCAGATAGACAGTCAGACAAACAATTTAAAAATTGTGTTTATTTATACCTGTGGAGGCGCGACAATAGTCGACTGTATATGATTGGTTTTTTAACTATAAATGATTGTGAAACGAAAATCGGGAATTCGGATTAAAGGTAGGATAGGTAGGTAGGTACTCACGTCTTGATCATTTCCGGCACTGCTGGTTCCACTACCCCGTGCGCACGGGTGGCTTCCAGGCGAAATCACTGAAATGTCCATCACTGCTTTGGGGTGCCGGCGGCGAGCGGATTAACGCGTAAGACGCGCGCGGTTTGGTGCGATATCGATCAAGCACTGAGCGATCGATTGAACGATAGGGATACGGAAGGGGTTAGGAGCGGGGTGGGGGTGGAATAAGCATGGGAAACGATTACTTCGATTCACAATCACCTATTATCGATTTTTGGGCGCAAACACTGTCTTTTCGAAATTTGCCCTGGTGTAAATGGGATCGCCCCATTTTATGCTACCCATTGTACAAGCTTTGCTTAGTTTGGGATTATACGCTGAGTGTTGCAAAAAAAAACATTGTTTTAGAGGTTTTGTCGCTGATTCCGGGGACATACCTTTGTTCCAGATTGCTGGGGCCCCTAGCGGTATCTGTATTCTATCAGATGTATGTGGCCAAGTACGCTGGCTCGGGTCCCTTCTGGCAGAAGACAGTGTGCGACGAGGCCGATGTGTGCGCTAACAACTGGAGACTGTCCCTGATGATGTTGAACACCAATGTCAAGGAGATTGTAAGTCAATGAAACCGATAACTTAATATCTTTGTAACTTATTGAATTTCCCCATTAAACCTCCCTCAGCATTTTTTTTGCTATACCAAAACAATGCAGTTTACTCATAAAAAAACTTCTTCTTCTTCAACTAAATGACACTTACTTACTCTACGATCAGCGGTTTGGGCTGTGCGTTGATCCGTCAGTCAGTCATTCAAGACAAAGATTTTTTTTATATATATAGAAGATATATAGATAGATTAAAAGCAGCTCTAAAGGCAATACACTGGAGCTATGTTTACCAAAGTATTTGAAGTAAGGTTTTGCGATTTAATTAAAAAAGTTAATTTAAATAATGATTAGCCCACTGAGTTTCTTGCCAGATCTTCTCAGATAAGGTCGCACTTTGATTCGGTAGTAAGACATAAGAAAAAAAAAAATTAAACTTGTCAATTGGAAAGTGCCACCGTAGGCCTATACAAAATACATGATTTGACTTGGAATTCTTGGATAAGGACAATTGTTTTCTTATTTCTAGTGCCACGGTGTGACCTGGTATATAGCTTGCGACTACCAGCTTGCGATCCTCGGTACTGTACTCTTCTACTTCTACCAGAGAGACAAGAAGCTCGGTTATACCGCCTTCGGTACCGCTGCAGCGCTCTCCGTTATCATACCTGGTACCTTGGTCTACTGGCACCGATTGCCAGCCATGCCTTTAGAAAATTTAAGGTAATCTACTAATAAACATTATATTATTTTAGCAGGAATGCTGCAAGATTAGGAATGCTGCAAGATTATGGAAATTTCAGTCGAAGAGATTCAACTTTTTAATACAGTGCAAAAATATTTTTTTCAATTCGAACCAGTAGTTCCTGAGGCTAGCGCGCTTAACCAAACAAACAATCAAACCCTTCAGCTTTATTATATTAACTAGCTGTACCCACGACTTCGTACGCGTGGAATTTAACAACACTAATTGTTTTTTTCAAAATTAAAGTAGTTTAAGTTACTTCTTGTAACATCAGCTATCTTTCAGTGAAAGTTCTGTCAAAATAGATTCAACTAATTGGAGGATATAGCAGTGGTAGCCGAGTGGTCGAACGCACGCCTTGCAAATCAAAGTGTGCAGGTTCAAACCCCGGCTCGCACCTCTGGGTGTATGTGCGCATCTCATTTTCATCCGAGATTATCACTTGCTATGAAACGGTGAAGGAAAACATCGTGAGGAAACCTGCACATCTGAGGGAATTTGACTAGTTCTCGATACATGTGTGAAGTCTGCCAACCCGCACTAATCCAGCGTGGTGGACTATGGCCCGAATCCTCGCATTGAGGGGAGCCCGTGCCCAGCAGTGGGACGTTAAAAAAAGGGCTGTAGAGTAGTGTAATTTGGAGGATCACTCGGAGTAAGTGTGACTTATGTTCTTACCGCAGAACCCTAATGCTCTTAACTGAAAGTACCTTTAAAATTTGATAGTATGCCAAGTTACACCTTGTAACATTAGCTATCTGCCAGTGAAAGTCCCGTCGACCTAGGTTTAGTCGATTCGGAGATCACTCGGAATAAATGGGAGTTATGATCCTTCCGCGGAACTCTAATGCTTTTTCTAAAATGAAAATACGCTTAGTTACTCCTTGTAACATTAGCTATCTTCCCATGAAAGTTTCGTTAAAATAGATACCTAGAGCTGTTTGGAAAATCACTCAGAATAAATGGTAGTTATTTTATTCCCGCGGAAACGTAATGCTTTTTTTAAAATGATAGTACGCCAAGTTATACCTTGTAATATTAGCTGTCTGCCAGTGAAAGTCTCTTCAAAATAGGTACAGCCGTTTTAGAGAACACATGGAATAAATGGGATTTATATTCTTCCCGCGGAATGGTAATTCCTTTTTTTAAAATGAAAGTACCCTAACTAACTCGTTTTAACATTAGTTATCGGCCTGTGAAAGTCTCGTCAAAATAGGTACAGCCGTTTGAGGAATTGTCCGACAAAAATAAGATATATGTTCTTTCCGCGGAACCCTAATGCTTTTTTCTAAAATGAATGTACTCTAAGTTACTCTTTGTGATAACAAAGAGTAACTTAGAGTAGTCAGCTATCTGCCAGTGAAAGTCCCGTTAATATAAGTTCAGCTGTTTGGGAGATCATTAGGAATAAATGGGTTTTACGTTCTTTCCGCGGAACCCTAATGTTTAAACTAAAAAATATAGTACTCTAAGTTACTCCTTGTAACATCAGCCATCTATCAGTGAAAGTCCTGTCGAAATCGGATAAGCCATTTGGGGGATCACCCGGAAAAATGGGTTTTATGTTCATTCCGCGGAACCCTAATGCTTTTTCAAAAAATAAAGTAGTCTAAGTTACGCCTTGGAATATTAGCTATCTTCCAGAGAAAGTCCCGTCAAAATCTGTTCAGCCGTTTGGAAGTTTACCTCAAACAAACAGACAGACAGACAGAAAGACAGACAGACAAAAAATTTTAAAATTGCATTTTCGTTATAGGTATCGTGTATACTTTCATATGCAATTGGTAAAATTGTGTTATTTTGATATTACAAACAGACACTTCAATTTTATTTATTTGTATAGATATAGTATAGTATATATGCTTATTTATTTAATTTGCTTTTGCTATTATCAAAACTTTCAGACATACCTGATGTTCCATAAAATTACATTTTTTCATCATTTATATTTTTTTCATGAAAAACGAAAATGGAAGCTTTTGTTGACAGCATATTTAATATTCTTCAATTCACATTATTTTCCAGTTCTGTATACATCATCACGCCTATATTCCCCGAAGAGGTAGGCAGAGGTGCACTGCAGTGCGCCCACACTTCGCCGATGTATTTTGGTCCCAACAATGTAATAGGGAGCGAGCCTATTGCCATTTTACCGGGCACAGGGGGAGCCCTCAATACGAGGGAGATTTTTGGTCTATAGTCCACCACCCTGGCCCAATGCGGGTTGGTAACCTTCAGACGCCTTTCTATAGACGTGCAGGTTTCCTCACGATGTTTTCCTACACCGTTTCATAGCAAGTGTTATCTTGGATGAAAATGAGATTCGCACATAAACCCAGAGGTCCCAGCCGGGGTTTGAAACTGCACACTTTGATTGCAGGGCGTGCGTCGACCAATCGGCTACTACTGCTTTTTTTTTCAGTTCTGATAATATAATATTTAGTTTTATTAAATTCACAAGGGTTTTAAGAAATATTACCCAGATATACACATGAAACAAATGTATATGCCTTAATCGTTATTTTGGGACAACATTTTCATCAATAAATAAATTAATGGTAAAAAAACTTTTTAAAAACATGCCATAATTTAATTGACCTTAAAATAAGAAAATAAACTTTAAATTAAATCAAACCATTCAATTAAGTACATGTATTACACAATTCATTAAATGATATAAAAGCTTGTCGCAAGATTTACCTGTGTAAGTCTTGCTTGATTATTATAATTATTATAAGTATTTTTATGAAAGAAAAATGTTTCGTATAAAATATGCAAATCTCGCGACAAGCTTTTATATCATATAAAAAATTGTGTCATAAATGTACTAACTTGATTGGTTTGATTTAATTTAAAGTTAATTTACTTATTTTAAGGGCCATTAAATAGAAGCTTGTTTTTAAAAAGTTTTTTTTTAACATTAATTTATTTTTTAACTTTTAGTTATTGAATTTAATGTGACGTATTCGTTTTCGTGTTCTTCTCAGCAAGCCCTTTCATTTGATATCCATACTATGGTAGTGCAGAGAAAATTACTATTCCGCCATCTTGGATGCTCCGGTAATATTGGAATTAGAATGACGTCACATAGCTAAGCATGCATTGTCATCCAAAGTAAGCGTGTATACCAAATTTCAGCTCAATCGGTTAAAGATAACTGATTTAAAATTCAGTTGTAAAATTCCACCCGGACATACATTGCAACTTAATATAAAGCTTGTAATGTAATAATAATAGTTTTAAAATAATGATAAATTAGGCGTTTAGCGTTTTTTCCTTCAAAATTCCATTATTTTACATAAAATACTTATTTATTCGTGGAAAAAGGTATCCTGATTTCACTTTTAATTTCAGATCATTGCATAAAATAAAACAAAGACATTCTATGCCTTTCGACTACAGTTACACCAAGAGCTATGTCCGCGCTAATGCGTACCTAGTCGGTATGGCTATGGGCTACTTTATGTCTGTTTTTAAACCAGCTGACAACAGGCGAGCCATCTCTACGGTAAGATCCAACACTTGGCAGTGCGTTATCGTATAACTAACCTATTTCAATAAAAACATGGTCCTATAACCAACCCTTACGGCAAACCTATTAATTTGTTATAACTCAATAATCTTTGATATTATTTGTTTCCCCATCTTCTGCAGTTTTTCAAAACACACCTTTATTTCTTTACAGAAATGGTCTGTTATAGGTGCTTTGGGATGTATAATCACGATGCTGATGGTCGTAAGCCTTGGCAAGATCTTCTTCGATCGAGAGTACAGTGTTTACGAAGCTATGATAACGGCATCTCTTGATAGAGGTGTTTGGGCATTCGCTGTGTGTTGTCTTATCGCTTTCTGCGAGTATGGGACTGTCCGTAAGTAAATAATAATTAGTAAAGTTAATGACTAGCTGAAGCAGCAGCTAGCATGTCAAGCGATTTTAGTCACAGGTCCCTAAAACGTTATGTTAACTTGCGTTTCCATTCTTAGCTCTTGTCTCACATCAAAAGGGATTCAGGAATATCCACCACGCTGGCTCAGTATCGCCATATGTGAACAACTGCAAGGTTATGTAACTTGGAAGTGATAATCGTTGTTAGAAATGGTATTTTGGCGGTAAAGGGAAGACCTTCCTGCCAACCGGGTGGTATGCATGGTGGGGTGCGATACGTCACCACCAAATGTCAGTGTTGAGGATCCGTATATATAGTTCAGATCGAGAACTCTTCTTGCGCGATTCAGGTTTTTCATAGTACTTTATATGGCGGCTCGATTTCTTGTACGCGTAGAATTACGATGTGTTGCTAGTCGCGCTATCTATTACCGGGGTGGAAGTTCTGCTTTGTGGCGAGATATAGATGTCGCCACAATATGGTACAGTTCTTAGGCCATGGTGCTCCTTGCTCTCATGGCGTTGCTGCTCCTGAAAATGTATTACTCACAATCCTTACTAAGTATTTATTATTTAAAAAAAAAACCATTGAGTTACTTAACGGCTCTTCTCAGTGGAATTAGCATTCCGAACCGGTGGTAGAAACTGACTATTTGTAATAGTGCCTTTTGGCCTACACGAATAAAAAAAATGATTTTGATTTTGATTACTCTATGGCAAGTCATTACACTGTCCATTGTTTACAGCTACTATCAGCAACTTCCTCAGCTTGCCTGTGTTTGTACCACTGAGTCGTCTGGCATATGGCATGTACCTGATCCATCCCTTCGTCATTGCACGCAACCTGCTTTCAGCCCGATCACCCGTGATATATGATAAATTTTCCGTTGTAAGTATACAATAATGATTCTAGACTGATTTATAGCAAAGTCGATTTTAAATGTACTATTGATATACATAAACACATGAGACCAATTCTCGCATTATCGATTAATATTATTTTTTATTTTTATTGACGATTTATACGGCCGCGTGTCCACCGCACGTCCGTCACCCGAGCACCGTCATCCCGGCTGCCGAAGTTTCGAGTATATCGGCGTGACCGGTAGAACGGCACGATTTTATGACGGGCCGATGGGCTGGCAATACAAAACACGTACAAAACACACACTACCGTCACACCGCGCCATTAGCCCGGTTTTTGTCTTGTCTGAGACTGAGCCACCGATATACACACGATCGCCGTCACGTCATCTTAAACTCGGCCCGAAATAATCTCGTTCTCGGTGACAGACCGGTGACGGCGGCGGTGGACAGATGGCCTAAGTGCCTGTATTGGTTTAAATGAATAAAAAAAATCTGATTCTGATTCTGAAACGTCGAAAATGGTCGTATATCGTCGTTTTATTTCGTCAATTTCGTCATATGTCAGGATAGAGATAACATCGAATTGCCCCTCTGAATGTTTGTGGAAAAAGTCACGCTACTACGCGACTGAAATCGCTCGCGTCACCGATGACATTTCGTTGAAAACATTACTTCTTCTGGGATCAATTATAAGATTGAAATAACTTAAGTTTATCAAAATACCTTGCCACAAATAAATTTGTTTCTTTTCAAAAACAAATACCTAAACAAAATAATACCAAAACTATATATTATGCTTTTGTTTAGTTCACAAACTCTATGGGCATTATATGCACGTCTACCTGCATCAGCTTCGTCATGTGGTTGCTCATCGAAGCTCCCTGCATCAATTTATCCAACGCACTCTTTGAGAACAAGTGAGTAACAATATTTTCAACCAGCCTATTACCTACCTAAAAAGTCTACTTCCTTTTTTTACGAAATTAAATTATGAATTTTTTATAGAATAACATGAGGAATGGCTGCACCTGCGATTAGCGGTATTTGTGCCAATGTCGACTAATTACGAGAAATTCCGTCAAAAACTGGAATAAATGTTTCAAAAGCTAAAGCTTTACCACGTCTTTCAGTAGTATTGTTTTAATAAAGTTTTTTTTAAAATTTTATGACAGGTGTGCTGTCAAAATATTAAAATGTAAAATGGGCTGATGGTGGTGCGGCAACAGTATCGTGGCGAGCAATGAAAAGAAATAAGGTCTTGTTTAATGATCAAACAATCATTACTATCTACGGGATTTAAGAGAGATAAGTCCCTAGGGGTCTTTTTATTTTAAGGATCAGCACACCCACTTAAAGTCATATTGTTTGTGCGTCGCGTCGCCATTAGAAACACAAAATGCTATTCAAAAAACGTAATCTCTTCTCTCAGGTCCCATAATGCTGCACCATTAGCAGAGAAGCAGAGGAAAGAACATTTCACAGAAGAAGTAAAGAAGAAAGGTGAACACAAACATAATGTCGTGTACGCAGCTTGTAATAAAACAAAAACAGCATAATATTTTTCTAAATAAAATATAATTTGTAGATTGAATTTTATTTGACTTTGACTTTACAAAACGAATGACAACTTTGTATTTGTATTCTCATTCTCTTCGTTCACTTATTATGCACCAACCTATCACTCCGCATTATATCTATAAATTCCCATACCTCCACATAGTTTCCTACACACATACACACTCACACTCACCAACACACACGCATACACACTCACACTCACCTACACACTCACAATTACTATTAAGCTTAATTCAATTTTGTTAATCTTTTTCGTAAATCTTTTGAATTTTAATTTAAGTTTATTTTGTAACTATGAATAATTAACCGAGTTTTGAAGGAGCGAGGACTTCCACTACAAGTATTTTCATACTTACCGGAAGTTCTTAACCTACAGTTTTAAGGTATATTGTTAAAGAAAATAAACTTATTTTTTATTTATTTTTATTATTTTTTATAACCTTCCTCGATAAATGGACTATTCAACACAAAAATAATAATTCAATTCGGACCAGTGGTTTCTGAGATAAGCACGTTCAGCCAAACAAACAAACTCTTCAGCTTTTTAATATTGGTATAGATTGGACATTTTCCTTGACAACACACCTAATCAGTCGCGATAGCAAAAACTACGTCCATAATAGGTAGGTATCAAAGGAAGGAAAACCAAATTACATCCTAAATAAAATTAGATAAACAATAGTCAGGGTTTTCATTTAACTAATTACTTACGATAAGCTTAACAAATTTTGATATTAAACACTCAACTTTATAACACGATCCACAGTTGCCACTTGTTATTTTTGTGTTCGAAGCATCTAAACGTTTAAATTTCGATATATATTTGCACTCAAAATGTGGAAGATTATATTATTCTCGCTGTTCGTCACCGCCCAATCGAGCCTTACTTCCATCTACGGAAACTGGAAGCTAGTCGCCGTGTCTCCAGCGCCAAACTTATTAGCAATATGCCCTACAATCACCGTCCACGAAGATTGGGCATCTATAACTTGCGACGACGATAAATCTACATCTTCAGTGAAAGCTACAATTCAATCCGGGTTGATAAGAGTTGAAAGGTTCAATGCACCAGCAATAATGGCGGATTCATCGTCGGATATTACAGATCAGGTTAACGTGGGCTGCTGGGCTGATGGCAATAGGAAATTTCGCAATGTTATCCAACGTATCGGTTCGAGGTATGCCATGGTTTATGTGCCGGAGATTGAAAAGACAGTGCTCCTGGCTAGAGGCTCTCCATCAGAAGCCGAGGTGCGGGGAGTGATTCGGAACAGTGATCTACGTTATAAGAGTTATCAATTGTATTGTGTATGACAAAATATTTTAAGTCGATTTATTAGTTTATTGAACAATTATGAATGTATGAACACTTGCGTTTTACCAACACTAGGATACGCCTAAATTTGATAGGGAAAAGAAAAACTGTAAATCTTCTACCATAACTTTTACAGTCAACTTTGGAAATTAAATAAATAAAAATTATATTTTATTGAGAAAATTAATGGTAAAAAAACTTAAAAAAAACAAGCTTTATTTAATTGCCCTTAGTTTTCGAGTTCTCCTTAGCAAGCCCTTTCATTTGATACTCATACTGTGGTAGTGTAGAAAAAATAACTATTCCGCCATCTTGGATAATCCACCATATTGGAATTAGAATGACCTTACATAGCTAAGCATGCATTGTCATCCAAAATAAGCGTGTATACCAAATTTCAGTTCAATCGGTTAAAGATAACTGATTTAAAATTCAGTTGTAAGATTCCACCCGGACATACATTGCAAGTTAATATAAAGCTTGTAATAAAATAACAAAAAAGCAAAAAAATTGTACATAATACATACGAAATCATCATACATCGAAATCGAAACTGAAACCGAAACCGAAACCGAAACCGTAACCGAAACCGAAACCGAAATCACACACACATTTACAAAAGTGTCGTTACAACTTTTACTCTCACACACACATTTACTAAAGTGCCGGTCGACACTTTGTCTTATTTTTTTTCCGTTTAGTCCCCTTTCGCAACGCGCCATAAGGAACTACGTTCCAAAAAAAAAAAACTCCACTATATTACATCAGACTATAGAACATCAGACTTCTAAAACCTTTTCCCAGGAATTGACATGTTAATACCTGGGCATGGCTTGGCATTCCAATAAATGCGACGAAATAATTAAAACGACAATAAAAATAACGTATAACACTTTATAGTCAATTGAACAACTCTATTTAAGTACAGAAATATTACCTAAAAACATTTACCTTTTATTGCTAGTAAAATAAAATGTCTAATAATTAATTGGTCGTTTTGTCCATCTAAATATCTTGTAGACGTGTCAAAAAGGTTGGATGGATCTTGCTAAACGACAAGTGAAGCGTTTAAAATGAGTCAAATCACTAATGTAATTCAATTAAACAATACGGGTATTGATTATATTTGCGAACTATCATTTTTATTTATCATGAAAATTAAAATAAATTTTTGGCAGGATTAAACTTTTTTTTCGATTTCGATATTATAAAACTGAGTTTAAAGATGACTTATTACAATTATTTTAACATTATTTATAATTCTATAAAATAATTGAGTTGTTACAGTCATCCGCCATCTTTATATTCATCACCCATTTTACAAGCTTTATTACAAGCTTTATATCAACTTGCAATGTATTTCCGGGTGGTATCTTGCAACTGAATTTTAAATCAGTTATCTTTGACTGATTGAGCTGAATTTTGATATACACGCTTATTTTACATGACAATGCATGCTTAGCTATGTGACGTCATTCTAATTCCAATATGGCGGATCATCCAAGATGGCGGAATAGTTATTTTTTCTGCATTACCACAGTATGGGTATCAAATTAAAGGGCTTGCTGAGGAGAACACGAAAACTAAGGGTCTTAATTGACCCTTATAAAAGCTTGTTTTTTTTTATATTACCTTTAATTTATTATTTATATTGTGTATTTATTTATTGAATTTGAAAAAATTAAATAAATAAACACACACAAGTATTTCAGCCAGCGTTAATTAATTAATTAAATACTCGCTAATCACAAGTAGAGCCATTCCTCATTGTTTTGCATTTCTATAGTAAAAAAAGACTTTCACCTCGCGATACGTAGAATTTCGTTGTTCTAACTTTACAACATAGATGTCGCTACTGATATCCTAATAACTGTACTGTACGTATGTTTGTAACCTAACTCCTTCCAAACGGCTTGACCGATTTGGAGGAAATTTTGTGTGTATATTTCCAATGAGTTCCTGGATAGTTTGAAATTGGACCCGGTAGGTGGCGCTGCTTTCGTATGTCACCTATTAACATTTATTAACTCTAAGGCGGTACGAGATTGGCCAGGTAAGCTAGTTTATTATAAAAATCAACTGATTCCGGGACTCAAAACAATGTTTTAATAATAAAATGTAGCACGATTGTAGCGATATCCCACTTTATCGTTGATAATAAACAGAGAATTTGTGCCGAAACGTAATTTATTGGCGGACGGACATTTTATTTGCGATAAAAGTGAAATTGCTAACATAAAAATATTTAATAACTAAAACTGGGACCTAATACTTATTGTACAATCTATTATCATATCGAGGGGTGAAGGGTATTCCTTAAAATACATTTTTTAATTTTACAGGTAAGCATGATCATTCAACGCAGAAAAAAATGATGATTACAAATCTGTATACAGGATGTTATGCACATGGACCGTCAAATTGTATTTGGACGTACAGGGGGTCATTTGCTATCAGTCACCCATAGAACATAATTTCCAAAACGTAATGTTTTTTTTTTTTTAGTTTTTTCAATTTTCACCCAAAATTTTACCTTTACTGCGCTATGACTTTTTTTGTCTATAAATATAATGCAACGAAATAACTTTTATTATATTAACAAATGTGTTCCTAATGAAAATTAAATTACTTATGTGGTCAGAAACTCTTAATATTTTTAAAAGAATAAACAAAATTTATTTTATAAGAGCAATATTAAAATAAATCAGCTTTAAATTTTCAAATCAGTTTTATTTAAAAAATATCTCTGATTCTGAATTATCGATATTATTGTTCAATGTTATTCAATTAGCATTTGGAACCTGTTTCTGTTTCTAGATGGTAGAACGCTCAACTTGTACACAACTAGTACAAGTTCTAACCCTTGGATTTTCAAATTTAATGTGCGAATGTAATTTTCAGTAATGATTACCATTTGCTGAACGGTAAAGACAAACATTGCGAGGAAACCTGCACGTCTGAGGGTACTTGACTAGTTCTTGATAGATATATGAAGTCTGGCAACCCGCACCGGGCCATGGTGGACTATGGAATCCCCCTCGCGTTGAAGGGAGGCCCGTGCCCAGCAGTGGGACGTTAAAAGAGCTGTAGTAGGTTCTTGCTTGTTATAAAATCCAGTAATATTACTGCACGCACACAAATCATCATAGCTAGAAATCTTGTTAGGAATATAAGGGCATGAATAGACTTTCATATAATAAAGCGTGGGAAGCCCGTCGATCAACGTTTTCCATTTCATCTTATTTATTAGGGTTGGTACAGATCAGTTCTATTACCTTCACATGTTTTTTTCTTTGAAGATTAAAGGACAACTTGAACTCAGTTATTGCTCCGTTACTTACACAGTTAACTTGGATCTTCAAAGAGTTAATGAATTTATAAATAAATATATATCATCACGCCTATATTTCCCGAAGGGGTAGGCAGAGGTGCACTACAGTGCACCAACAGTTCGCCGATGTATGTTTGGTCCCAATGTAGTAGGGGACGAGCCTATCGGGCACATTCCCCCTCAATACGAGGGAGATTTGGGCCATAGTACAATATGCTGGTCCAGTGCGGGTTGGTGAACTTCACACGCCTTCTATAGACCCGGAGGTTTCCTCACGATGTTTTCCTTCACCGTTCAACAAGCGGTAATCATTATTGAAAAAGACATTCGCATATGAAAATCATCTCTAAGGTGCGGGCCCGGGATTTGATTTTCACGTGTACTTATATAAAAAAGTAGCATTCACCAAGTTTATTACCCAAATTTTATACGACGGAATAATACTGCCAGCCCTAAATAAAAGCGTATTCGCAACAAATATCTGACAAAAGAAAAACCCTCAAGCTTGGAGTATTCCCATAAACCCCTTTTTATTGGTCAGTCTTGGCGAAGGTCAATTGTACGTCCTACAAAATATTTCGTGGGACAAGTTATAAACTGATATTCTTTTTACCCAACTCCGGGGAATCCAAAAGGAAGGCTTATGATTTTAGCATTCTATGTATGTTTGTATTTACATTATGTTCCTCCGTAGCGCCTAAACTAATGATCAAATTTTGATAAGTAAGGTGTCAATCGATTCGTTATTATGGCTCGGCACGACTTCATCAATAGAAGGAGTCACCTTTCACCTTGTTAACAGAATTTAAACTATAGTTAGTAGTGGTAGTGTTTCGTTATCATACATCCTATTTAAATATCGCATTATTTTTCGTTTATACGCCCGAGATGATACGTTCGCGGTCGCCATTTCTTAGAGTGCGAAAGCATGCACCCCTGTGTGAAAGAGACAGCACCTCACGAAAGTTCGAGAGAGCGAGACGGAGCATCGCCGAGCGCCTCCATTAGCGCGAGAGTCGAAGTTGAACCGCTCGCGAAAACGCATTAAATTTTTACAAAACTTGGATTTAACAAGTACTACTATCTTCTGGACTTCAAAACGAGTAAATTGTGTAACTAACCCGGCCAGGAAGTGTGTGTATGTGTATTCAATTCATTACCAAGTATCCGACCCAACCCGAGGAACCAGGGCTCTGGTCGAGCACGACGCTACGTGCAAATCTACTAGGAATCAGCTTCGGATGGCTCCCGCCTGGAGATCCAGGTAGGTGCATGCTTCATACCCTCGAATCCTATCGTATCGGCGTATTGACGTACCTAGTTAATGCGAACTTTTCTCGATCGTACCCAAATACGGTGAAACTCAGCGTGGTTTCATCACAGGTAGTATATAATATTATAAAATAATACCTCTTAGGGATATTAGATTTCAACTCCTTGGAAGTCAGGAGAGGCTTAGATCAACTCATGACTGCTGGTAAAGCCCTCCGTGGATTGATCGACTGCCCTGAGCTCCATGACTTGTTCTGTCGATTGTGCTGCGTATGCGCCCAACAAATACCTGGGGCACCGTCAAAACCGCCAACACAAACTTTTCGCGCAACCTCGCTGTCAAACAGTTGCCAGAGCCGAGTCCCCAGTCTGTCGTACCCTGAATGTGCTCAATACCCTCCTGACGGCTAATCCTGAATGTGATGTATTTGCGTATGGATGGAACTTAGTTAGACGACTATGTTTGGAGAATTGTGAGATGAAGTATGCACGAGTGTCCTCAATCCATTTTTTAGGGTTCCGTACCCAAAGGGTAAAACGGGAACCCTGTTACTAAGACTTCGCTGTCCGTCCGTCCGTCTGTCACCAGGCTGCATCTCATGAACCGTAATAGTTAGAGAGTTGAAATTTTTACAGATGATGTATTTCTGCTGCCGCTACAACAACAAAAAACTAAAAAACAGAATAAAATAAATATTTTAGTGGGCTCCCATACAAAAAACGTGATTTTTTTGCCGTTTTTATAGATACGGAACCCTTCATGCGCGAGTCTGACTCGCACTTGGCCGGTTTATTGTTCTGTTATTGTTTAGATAGAATTAATTATTTTATTTGGTCATTTCATTATCAACATTATCTATTGGTATCGCCTCTTGTGCTTATATTATGATCACACGATGAGTATCTGTATTTATGGCAATATTTACTTATGTTTTTAGATTTGAACTATGGCATTTTTTTTTCTTTTTATTTACTTTTTAAACTTGATACATAGACATTTTTGTTTTACTCTCACGGAGTGCCTTTACGAGATTTTTAACAGAATCAGAATATTTTTTATTCATATAAACCAATACAGGCACTTATGAATCGCCATTCGGAATGCATCTCCTATGGAGAAGAATGGGCAAGAAACTCCATGGTTGCTTTTTTCAAATAAGGATTTACATTTTTGTGATTTTCTTAATTAACAATTATATATTATAGTATTATAGTATAGATAAAGTTAATGGGGCTATACATTCTCAAAACACAATTGAATCACTACACAAACTACGTGTTGTACAAGATTTAAAGGTAGGAAGGAGGAGGAAAACTGGACAAATAGCTAAAATCCCTCAAATGAGTTCCTGTGGAGCCGGACCAGCGCCTGTCCAAGCGTGTTTATCCTCTAAATAATCACCTATTGTGTAGTATACGCTCCTGCATAGTGTATGTCTAATGCAAGTTTTAAATTTAGTTTCATTTAGGTTAATGACGTTAGGGGGAATTTTATTATAAAATTTGACGCAGTAGCCCATAAAAGACGTGTGAATTTTCGCCAATCGAAAGTGTGGTTGATCTAATTTATCTTTATTTCTAGTGTTAACAAGTAAAACCCTTGAGAATTCATGAATATTTTTAAGGCCGCTGATTTGAGTTCATAGCTTGTACCACCACAATAAGGGCGCAGACAGACAGTAATAAACCACATCGCGGCGCGTGACACTAAACCGCAGATCAGCATCTGTACTGCCCTTTATTCTGTCAACACTCACACTTGACTATATCTCAAATCATAAGGGTACCTACCATAGAGTAACTAGAGAACCCATATCGACTTCGCCTTGCTTAAGCGGGTTTCAGACTACGCTATACTATTGTGCTATATAGTATAGCAAAGAGGGATGCTATCTAGTATAGCATAGCATGGCGTTCACATTACGCGATATTATCGCAAGCATTTATAGTATATAGCAAGCTCAGTTGACGGGACGGCGGGGTTTGAGAGAAGGAAAATGGCGGCGCGCGATATAGCATAGCATGAACTCAGCGCATCGCACCAATTTATAGCGTATAGTAAGCCAATAATATATAGTACAGTACAGAGTGAACGTGGCCATAACAATGTATGGTGCGCGATATTGTTGTGCTATGAGCTATGTACTATATGCTATTATATTAAAGCGTAGTCTGAAACCCGCTGGCTTTGGGGGCAATTTTATTGACGTTTATCTGACATCTGTCATTGTAAGGTTGGCCATTGTATGTAACTACAAAGTTACCTGTAGATTTTTCATCCGCCATCTTTATCACTGTCATCATTCATTTTTATTTATTACGTGTATTTATTGAATTTGTCCTTGCTATTAATTACTTGACATTGGCGAAATACTCGCGCTAGTCGCAGGTGATGCCATTCCTCATCTTATTCCATTAAATATCATCATTTCGCTCATTTCGTAAAAAAAAAAAAAGTTACCTGTAGTTCATTGTTTGACACCATAAGTACATCCGGCAACTATACAGGGTGTTTCAGAAGTCCGAAATAATACTTTGACTTTAGGATCAGTATCGAGTATACAACTGAAAGGTATAAAAATTGGATCGAAAATCGACTATGTTTTTTCAACTTTTCTTTCGTCGTCTATTTCTATAGCTTGTAATATCTCGAGTCCTATGTAAAATTTGAATTTTCTGTTTTGTGAATATTGGTAGTCACTCCTCATAAATGTAGTTTACACTGCTGAATAGTGTTGTGGTTATACCCAAAGGCCAGAACACAATAGCTCTGACAAATTTTCAAAGGTCTTTAACTCAGAAACTATGATAGTTAGGTATAATCTGTCTTCACTAAGCCTCCACATATGAGCTACTTTATATGTACCTACCCAAAGTATTATTTTGGACTTCTTAAACACCCTGTATAGGGCAAAAGTAGTAATGTACATGTGTTATTCTAAATTGAAAATTATATTCGATGAAAATACAGTTAGTACCCAGGCAATAAGATTTCAGTTTAAATATTTTGGTTAAATTCAAATGTATTTATTAATTTGTATTTAATCATTTATTATCGTTACCTCGATACAAATAAACAAAATTAGGGTGTCTGTTTGTAATATCAAAATAAAAATACAACTTTTACGAAATATGAAAGTATATACGCTACCCATAGCAAAAAATCAAATCAAATTTTAAATATTTTTTTATTCGTTTGTTTGGAGTGATCTCCTAAACGGCGCGGCCAATTTTGACGGCACTTTCACTGTCAGATAGCTGATGCTACACGCAGTAAGTTAGGCTGCTTTTATTTGAAGAAAATGATGAGGGGTTCGCGGACAAAAAAAACATTCGGGCTCCTAAATTCCACGCGTACGCAGTGGAAAGCTCAGTTGGTTAGCTACTAAAGTTGAAAATGAAAACGCCTTTCTTATACATTATCACGCCTGTATTCCCCGAAGGGGTAGGCAGAGGTGCACTGTAGTGCGTCCACACTTCGCCGATGTATTTTGGTCCTAATGTAATAGGGGGCGAGCCTATTGCCATTATACCGGGCACATTCCCCCTCAATACGAGGGAGATTTTTGGGCCATAGTCCACCACCCTGGCCCAGTGCGGGTTGGTGAACTTCACACGCCTTTCTATAGACGTGCAGGATTCCTCACGATGTTTTCCTTCACCGTTCAGCAAGTGGTAATCATTGTTGAAAATGACATTCGCACATGAAAATTATCTCACAGGTGCGGGCCTGAGATTTGAACTTGCACCCCTTACGTTCAAGACGGGCGTTCTTGCCCGCGAGGCTACCACTTCTTCCACTGAATATTCTGTCTAGATGAGGGCTTGGTCTAGTGGTTTGAGGATGGACCACTCGGCTCACTGTATCAGGTGGTTATGAGTTCAATTCCCGTCGGAGGTAAGTTTCAGAAATGGCCTTTTCGGAATTTGCCCTGGTCTGGGTGTACCCATAGTAAAGCGTTGCTTAGTGTGTGCCTAGTTTGGCTCCGGCTTAAGCAGCGAAAATACTAAAGAAAGATTCCAACAGCACACCATGGATGAAAGCCCACGCGCCACCCATTCAACTCAAATATTTGCCAACAAATCAAAGAGCCATCCCTTCGGCCCTTTGATGGTACAATAGGCGATTAGAAGCGACAAAAACCCTTATAACATCCGTGGTATTTGGACAAACAAAGCTATGAAAGGGCCTGATATAGAACTCAGTGGCTACGAAAATGGCGAGAGAATGTCTACTAGTAAGGTAGGTTATGGAAATCTGATTCCATGTATACTGGAAAAAGGATTTTTTTCTAAATTCAAAAACGTGTAAACGTCTGGTTTATGCAACAATCACATCGACTATTAAAACTACGCTAGCTCCATCTATTGTTCATAAAGTTGACCATAATATAAACAGTAATTTCTATTTTTACGAAATTAATAAAAATATGTAACTGTAAAATATTTTTCTTTGTTTTCAATTTGTTAGCACAAGCGTATTACTATTTTTTCGTTTCATAATTATTTTCAAAAGGTAATGTATACAGCTACAAATGCTGCCCTCTACACAGTAACAAAATTTTAACCGACCGTTGAGATGCAGTCAACGCACGATCCGCGAAAAATAATCCAAATAATTAGCAATTATCATCAAAACGTACACCTATCGAGTGCCAAGTACGAGACTAAGGTTTTTTGCCAGCAATCAGTGAGCTAACCATCATTCCAGCCGGGGTGCCCTGAAGAAGCGGCACCTCAAGTGCAGGTGAGTGGTGGGTTACATTTCCTACTTGTTCATTTTCCGCGACAGTATCTTAAAGGGTGGAATAAGGAATGGCTCCATCTGTAGTAAGGTTACATTACCCATTTTAATGTGTTGATCGAATTTGTTCTTGGTATTAATTACCTGCACGTCTGAGGGAAGTTAAGTCTACCAACCCGCACCGGGCCAGCTTGGTGGACTGTAGCCTGAATCTCCTTCGCATTGGAAGAAGATCCAAGCCCAGCAGAGGTAGTAGTTTTAGTAGTATTAATTACCGGACTTTGGCATAAAAACCAACTAATCACCAGTGCAACTAATCCTCATCTTACTTCATCATTTCATGCATTTTATATCAAAAAGATGGTATTACTACTACAGCCCTTTTAACGTCCCACTGCTGGGCACTGGCCTCTCCTCAATGCGAGAGGGATTTGGGCTATAATCCACCACGCTGGCCCAGTGCGGGTTGGCAGACTTCACACATCTATCGAGAACTAGTCAAGTTCCTTTAGTCGTGCAGGATTCACGATGTTTTCCTTCACCGTTTCATAGCAAGTGATAATCTCGGATGAAAATGAGAGGCCTGTTTAAAAATCGCTGATTTCATAGCCACGTAACTAAGACTTAGGATTTCAAGATCAATTTCACGCTCTGTTGAGGCATATGACATGCAATACCAACAATATTGTTTTAACCTGCCCCCTACTACTACCTCTTAGCAATATTGTTTCAATATTGCTTTGTATTTTTGACAGTTAATTTAGTTCAAAACCGAAATGTCATTAGTGAAGCGATCTATGACATTTCGTTAAAGAAAAAAAAACTGAGTTTCATCCGCCATCTTTATCAGGCATTTTGATTTATAACTATAGCTGAGTCCGCGACTTCGTACGCACGAGATTAAGGAACCCTAATTATTTTAACCAAACTAAAATAACGTAAGTTGTTTCTTAGCCATATACCTGCCAATGAAAGTCTCGTCAAAATCGGTGCAGCCGTTCGGGAGTAAACCCCAAACAGACAGACTAAATAATGCGTTTTCGTTGTAGGTACTGTATATACTTTCACAGGAACTTAGAACAAGCTGTGATTTCGATATTACAAACAGAAACTTGAATTTTATTTAATTGTCTAAATAAACCTCGATACCCGTAGGATTTTATGAAATTAAAAGACTTAACCCGGAAAGATGGGTATTATGTTTTTTCCGCGGAACCCTAATTCTGTTTCTTAAATTAAAGTAGCCTAAGTGACACCATGGAACATCAGATATCTGCCAGTGCAAAACCCGTCAAAATCGGTTCAGCCGTTTAGAAGTTACCCGGACCAAAGAGACAGACACAATTAAAAAAAAAAACATTTTCTTTATAGTTGTCGCACATACTGTACACCATATGTATTTGGTAATAAGGTGTTATTTTGATAAAACAAATAGACACTTCAATTTTATTTATTTGTATAGATCTTAGAAAGTGTCATGATCGTTGCATCAGATTCGATTTTAAAGTCAGTTTACAAAGCATAAACTAGTTACAGCGTATCCAACTTAGTCCGTAGAAGTATTTATTTAGCAAATAAACCGTGCGGGCAAGTTCCTTTAAAGTGAAAACCATTCATCCGGATAATAGACTCTATTAACTGTGCAATAGAGCATCGTGTGAAAAATGGTGTGTTTATAGTGGAATTTATGGATGCAATGAAGTTTCCTCGACGCGTTGTGGTATAACTCCGTGTTACTTCTGCTAGCCTGGTACTCTGGTTTACTATGTAATATCTTTTTGTACTTAAAATACATAAATTATCACACATATACTCTTCAGCAGGGTAGACAGGGGTGCACTGTGGTAGACCTAAACGATACCAATAACAACACCGCAATTAAAAATACTGTCTATTTGTTCCGTGTAAACATCCAAACGACTGAACCGATTATGGCGGGACTTTTACTGGCAGATAGCTGATGTTTCAAGGCGTATCGTAGGCTAATTTTATATTAGAAAAGCCATTAGGGTTCCGCGGGAAGAACATAAATTAATTTTCTTTAGTAATCTCCCAAAGGGCTGAAACTGTTTTGACGGGACTTTTACTGGCAGATAGCTGAAGTCCCAGGGAGTAACTTAGGCTACTTTTATTTTAGAACAAGAATAAGGGTTCCACGGGTAAAACGTAATAAAGCAAACGCGGACAAAGTCGCGGGCACAGCTAGTTTTCAATGAGTAAGTACATAAAAGATCTTTGTCTATTACAAAACACGAATGCAAGATGTAACTCAAGATTTAGGTTAACAACAGAAATGTATCTCCGTTGCAAACTACAAACATACAAACCATAAAGAAAGCTTATTGCAACAAAACCTTGTAAACAACATGCAAAAATGTTTCAACCCACTTAAAAACCACACTGAGAATCCAACTTTATTTATTGTGTAACATGGTTGGATTTTCAATAACAGTCTACGTAAAGTCACTAGTAGATATGTTTTAAAGAATCACGCTATAGTGTCCTAAGATTTCAAAGTATACAATGCTATTTTAGACTTTATTTTCTACGCAATAAAGTTGATGTTTCAATATGTTTTGTTAAAGGTTGATAGGTTAATGTTTAACATTTTAATAGTGCAGGTAACAGTGTAGATTGATAGGTCTATTAATCTAGGTACAGGTTCGGATTTAATTGCTAGTAAACTTTATTAGGTATTACTTAGATCATTTAAGGGCCTGCGTACACCGGTGGAGTGGCGACAAAGCGACTAAAGCCCCAAGCACATAGGAACGCCAAAAGACGCGCATCAACGGTTTTGCCAATACGAAAACAACTCTATGTTAATATCATTAAAGACTGAATTTCTGTGTTAAAATCCATCCATGTCATTTCATTGAAGAATGAACTTTTACTATGAGTCAATACAGTTTGTTATTGTATAGCAAAAAAAACGAGGCATCCTCAGGACGGTTAGCTCAGTCGCAGCCCAACCGTCCTGAGGATGCCTCGTTGAGAGGCGAAACACGTGTCGAATTATTTTTTTAGATTCGATTGTTCTGCGGAGGATTGCTCATAGGTAGGGCCCATGACTTATGACATACTGACTCTCGACTGACAGGGAGTTCGGTCTTGTTGGTTTCCTCTATTATCGATCAAATTTTATTTGATTTACAATTTGGGATTCTAAACAATTCCGAGGGTGAGTGGTGGGTCCCTTTCTCTACTATTGTATTAACAATGGATTTCCGCAATATTACGCCTGATTCCATCAATTATCTTACATCAGTAGTGGTAGCCTTGAGGACAAGAACGCCTGCCTTGAACATAAGAGGTGCAAGTTCAAATCCCGGGCCCGCACCTCTGAGATAATTTTCATGTGCGAATGTCATTTTCAACAATCATTACCACTTGCTGAACGGTGAAGGAAAACATTGTGAGGAAATCTACACGTCTATAAAAAGACGTGTGAAGTTCTCTAACCCGCACTGGGCCAGCGTGGTGGACTATGGCCCAAAAATCTCCCTCGTATTGTGGGTGAATGTGCCCGGTATAATGGCAATACGCTCGCCCCTTATTACATTTGGACCAAAATACATCGACGAAGTGTGGGCGCACTGCAGTGCAACTCTGCCTACCTCTTCGGGGAATACAGGCGTGATGATGTATTTAATTATTTATATATATTTATTTTATTCAGTTTATGTCATTTTCACACCTACAGCCGAAAGCCCCCAGCACACTGTGGCGTAAACGCTCGCCCGTCAAATATTTTCCAATACTAAAACGAACTCTGTGTCAATATGCATAAAATTTAAATTTCTGTGGTAAAAGCCACGTTCCGTCAAAATTCGTTCGCGCTGTCAGTGTCATTTAGTTCAAGAATGAACTTTTTACAAGCTTTATATTAACTTGCAATGCATGTATGTCCGTGTGGAAACTTGCAACTGAATTTTAAATCAGTTATCTTTAACCGATTGAGCTGAAATTTGGTATACACGCTTACTTTGGATGACAATGCATGCTTAGCTATGTGACATTCTAATTCCAATATGGCGGATCATCCAAGATGGCGGAATAGTTATTTTTTCTGCACTACCACAGTATGGGTATCAAATGAAAGGGCTTGCTGAGGAGAACACGAAAACTAAGGGCAATTAAATAATAGCTGGTCCTTAAAAAGTTTTATTTTAACAATATTTTTTACTACGAGTCAATACAGTTTGTTTTAGACAAAAAAAATACGCAGCATCTTGACACCCCAGTGTGGCGGCTTTAAAGTACAAAAAAAGTACATGGTGGTACAGGGGTGACCGGCTATTAGACTCAAGACATTTCTTAACTTTACTGGAGAAATTAGCAAAAAATTGATTCCAAATATGTATATATGTCAATATCGCCCATAAGCGTCGTTTAAGTCTAATAGCACCCCTCGATATGGAGTTTATCAGCATAGCAACAACTTCACAAAGTCAACACGCACTCTTTGTTCAAAGCAATTCGACGCATTTTCATACCCTTATAACTCGGGTCTTGGCCCAGCATTGCCTTAGTTGTTTTCTAAATCCCAAAAAAACCCGGCCAAGTGCGAGAAGGACTTGCGTATGAAGGGTTCCGTATCATTATCTATACAAACGAGCAAAAAAATCACGTTTGTTGTATGGGAGCCCCCTTAAATATTTATTTTATTCTGTTTTTTTATTATTTGTGGTTATAGGGGCAACAGAAATACATTATCTGTGAAAATTTCAACTGTCTAACTACACGGTTCATGACGGTCGGTCGGACGGACGGATGGACGGACAGCGGAGTCCTTGTAATAGGGTTCCTGTTTTACCCTTTGGGTCATCATCATCATCATCAGCCGGTGTCAGTCCACTGCTGGACGTAGACCTCTCCCAAGATGCGCCACTGAGTCCGATCTTCGGCTCTTCTTTTCCAGTTACTGCCCACCGCTTTGCGTATGTCGTCGCTCCACCTGGTCACAGGACGTCCTACGCTACGTTTGCCGATTCGCGGTCTCCACTCCAGGACAAGTCTACCCCAACGGTAGTCAGTCCTGCGGCAGATATGACCGGCCCACTGCCACTTCAGTACCCTTTGGGTACCGAACCCTAAAAAGTGTTTTCCCAAACAATCTCCTTCCATGTGACATTTTCCTTTTCTTTTCAATAGTAGAACGGGTTTGTTCAATCTTGCGCTCTGAAATATTTAAATTGGACGCGATACAGGGACGGATTTGATTGCTTCAAAGACCACGCCCTTATTATTCAGGGCCACAGATAAAATTGAATCATATTTGTCAAGTATTAGAGTAGGAACTGATTTAATTATCATTGGCGAGTCCCAAAGCTGTGGTGCTAGAAAGCACCGAAAATTGCTGTAACAAAAAAAAAACTAGAAAGGACAAACTTAACGTTGCCGTTGGAAAACTGTTGTTCTCATACATCGATATAGGTCGCGGTCTGTTTACCAACTGCAAGTAAGTTTGTAATCGCAAAAAACATTTTTATGCGTTCTAACTATAAATTTCCTGTTTTCGGATTTTAATTTTACCTTTGCTATAATAATTGATTCTTGCCAAATTATATGAACCGAGGGGTCGAACGCACGCCTTGCAAATCAAAGTGTGCAGGTTCAAACCCCGGCTCGCACCTCTGGGATTTATGTGCGAATCTCATTTTCATCCGAGATTATCACTTGCTATGAACCGGTGAAGGAAAATATCGTGAGGAAACCTGCACGTCTGAGGGAACTTGACGAGTTCTCGTTAGATGAGTGAAGTCTGCCAACCCGCACTGGGCCAGCGTGGTGGACTATGGCCTGAATCCCCCTCGCATTGAGGGGAGGTCCGTGCCCAGCAGTGGGACGTTAAAACGGCTGTAGTAGTAGTAGTAGTAGGTCAACGGGAACCTATAAGTTATTGATTTATGTACCTATATACATGGTATAAATTTTTTATCGAAATTCGACCATGTTTTTCTAACTTTTTTTTCGTCGTCAATTTCTTTATCTCGTATAATCTCGAGTCCTATGTAAAATTTGCATGTTCTGTTTTGTGAATATTGGTAGCCGCCCCTCATACGTGTAGTTCACACTGCTGAATGGGGTTATGGATGAATCCAAAGGCCAGAACATGATACCTGTGACAAATATTCAAAGATCCTTAACTCAGAATCTATGATAGTTAGGTATAAACTGTCTTCACTAAGCATCTACATATGAGTTACCGTATACGTACCTAAAGTATTATTTCGGACTTCTGATACACCCTGTATAAAATCAATGCCACTTTTCGTTGTACTTTTATAACTCAAGAACGGGCTCACCTATCCAAACAAAATGTTTAGGCTTTGTTCGCACTATTTAGTAGATAGATTATGTGAAGTTTGCACAAAATCGGTCGAGCGGTTCTTCATTTATCACATTTTTTGTAACAAATGAATTCAATTAATGGCGGATCATTTAGTTAATACAAAATAGTTAGTGACACGAGTAACCATGGTAACCATAGATAGTGATATATGCTGTCAAAGGCGTAATTGGACCAGGTAGGTGGCGCTGCAGTCGGTATTTAGGTTATTTATAAACGTTGGACCCGGTAGGTGGTGCTGCTTTTGTATGTAATTCAAAGGCGGTACGAAGTTTGCCGGGACAGCTAGTCATCTATACATTTGGGGACAAGTCTGCCTCTAGTCCTTAGTAGTCCATCCCTGTTTAAATGAATCGCTTCCCGTTTACCGAGCGACGACTTAAAAGGCAATGCAGTTTTATGTTTTTCATGATAGCTGCCAACTACCATTGATATTCTCTACTAACCGAGTAAAGATTAGATTACCGTGATAAGTTTGTGTACGGCGTTTTTTAGGAGTTTTTATTTAGGTTGATTATTAGTTTTTGTCTAATACGGATTGTTAACAAAAATCAAAACTTACCCCCAAAAGAAGTGGAAGGGGGTGTTGCTATGAAACAGTGTTTTTCAACCTTTTTCATGACACGACCACTTTAGTATGAGGAAATATTTCACGACCCCCCTACCCGTTGCTTTTTTAGTGTACTTATTTCATTTTGTGACTAATATTCAATTCAAAAAAATTATAAATTTTCATAATTGGGGTTCGGATAAATACATAATTAATTGAAAATGTATTGTTTTCTTTACTGCAGTAGCTTTCCCCCAACAATTTGCAATTCCCCTATAAAAGCTTCGCGACCCTCCTAAAGAGGCTTCGCGGCACCCCCAAGAGGTCGCGACTCACAGGTTGAAAAACACTGCTATAAATTATTTTTTTTCGTTTTTTTCGACATATCTCGAATAGAAATGATGTCTATCAAACGGAAATCGGGCCCTTGGTCTAGTTGTAACTGGGATCGCCCCCAGTCCATTTTATGGTAGCAATAGTGTAAGTACTCTTTGGGATCATACGATGAGTATATGTTGTCTAGCGATATTATCTATCTACTACAGCCCTTTTAACGTCCCACTGCTGGGCACGGGCCTCCCCTCGATGCGAGGGGGATTCAGGCCATTGTCCACTACGCTGGCCCAGTGCGGGTTGGCAGACTTCACACATCTATTGAGAACAAGTCAAGTTCCCTTAGACGTGCAGGTTTCTTCACGATGTTTTCCTTCACCGTTTCATAGCAAGTGATAATATCTGATGAAAATGAGATTCGCACATAAATCCCAGAGGTGCGAGCCGGGGTATGAACCTGCACACTTTGATTGCAAGACGTACGTTCGGCCACTCGGTGCCCCAAGGTGCGAAAGGGCTACTTTGACAGTGCCGCACATCCATACAAATTCATAAGAACCACTTCTCAATTCCGAAGTACAATTCTGATACTCAATTCAATCTAGAGACCAATTCAAAACGTTTATAAAAGTTTTGAAGGGAACAGCCATTGTTATTTCCATCCCGACATAATTCTATGGAGTTTAGTCGTTCGGAGGCTAGTAATACTGAGATAACCGATGTTGGAGAAAGTTTCTAATGCACTAACTTTTCAATATCCCTTCAGGGCCCTTCAAAACCACCCCTTAAAGTATTTTTGAGACATTTTGTACACAGTTACAAAACTGACAGTAATATTAATAATTGCTGCAAGACAGATGGTGGGAAGGAGAGCCCCCACCACTGCATCTTTTAACATTATTGTTCTAATATTACTATAGCTATATACTACTACTAACTAACTACAGACCTTTTAACGTCCCACTGCTGGGCACGGGCCTGCCCTCAATGCGAGGGGGATTCAGGCCATAGTCCACCACGCTGGCCTGGTGCGGGTTGGCAGACTTCATACATCTATTGAGAACTAGTCAAGTTTCCTCAGACGTGCAGGTTTCCTCACGTAGTTTTCCTTCACCGTATCATAGCGAGTGATAATCTCGGATGAACATGAGATTCGCACATAAACCCAGAGGTGCGAGCCGGGGTTTGAACTTGGACACATTGATTGCAAGGCGTGCGTTCGACCACTCGGCTACCACTGCTTTATACTATAGCAGTGGTTGCCTAGTTGGTCGAACAACCGCTTTGAACGTAAGGGGTGCAAATTCAAATCTCGGGCCCGCACCTCTGAGATTTTCATATGCAAATCTAAATTTACTACTGCTTAATAGTGAAGGCTAACATCGTGAGTAGAAAGGCTTGTGAAGTTCACCAACCTGCACTGGGCCAGAGTAGTGGACTGTGGCCCAAATCACTCTCGCATTGAGAGAGAAGCTGCCCTGTATAATGGCAATACTCGTAGATTTGCCCCCTTTTACATTAGGTCCGAAATACATCAGAGAAGTGTTGATGCACTGCAGTGCCCCTCTGCCTATCACTTCGGCGAATGTAGGCGTGATGATGATGTATTTATTTTGCGTTTTGTGAACTTAATTAATTGTCCATAAATTAATGTAATCTCCAATGATATTCCAGGAACTGAAAAAAAAACATTTAAAAGAAATCGACCACAAATGAACTCTTCCGCTCGTTGCATTAATCATGTCGAAAGGTGAAAGGCTATTTGACCTAAGGAACATTTTTAGGGTTCCGTACCCAAAGGGTAAAACGCGAACCCTATTACTGAGACTTCGCTGTCCGTCCGCCCGTCCGTCTATCACCAGGCTGTAGGTATCTCATGAACCGTGATAGAGAGTTGAAATTTTCACAGATTATGTATTTCTGTTGCCGCTATAACAACAAATACTAAGAACCAGAATATAATAAATATTTAAGGGGGCTCTCATACAACAAACGTGATTTTGCCGTTTTTATAGATAATGGTACGGAAACCTGCGTGCGCGAGTCCGACTCGCACTTGGCCAGTTTTTAACTTTACAGGAAAACATGCTCATTCGACGCAGAAAAAAATGCTAATTCCAAATACGTATATAAGTCAATATCACCAAAAAGTGTCGTTTAAGTCAAAATGCCTTTCACCCCTCGATGTGTAACTTCACCATTACATTAAACACTTCAAAAACCATTTCAGGAAAAGCACCTCGCCTGAAGTATTCATATACTACTAAATATTACTTCGCGCAATACAATATTTCAGTGAGATAAAACTCAATTGCCCAGTTTTGAATTTCTTTAAACAGCATCTGATGTATTAAACATGTCTTCAGACTAGGGTCGCTATGTTTGCAACAATGAAAACAGGATTTAATTTTCTGTCAATTCTAAAAACCGGCCACTTGCGAGTCGGACGACGGGTTCTATAAAAACGGCAAAAAATAACAATTTGTCGTATGGGAGCCCCTCTAATATATTTTTTTATTCAGTTTTTTTAGTATTTCTTGTTATAGCGGCAACAGAAACACATCATCTGTGAAAATTTCAACTTTCTAGCTATCACGGTTCATGAGATACAGCCAGATGACGGATGGACGGACGGACAGCGAAGTCTTAGTAATAGGGTTCCCGTTTTACTCTTTGGGTACGCAACTCCTCAAAATGGATTACCGATTGCCGAACGCTGAGGGCAGACACCATGAGAAAACTTGTACGTCTATAAAAAGGCGACATCAAATTCACAATAATAAAACATCAACACGCCTGTATTCTCGGTAGGCAAGGGTGCACTGCAGTGCACCCACTCTTCGCCGATGTATTTTGATCTCAATGTAGTGTAGTGTGTAGGGGTTGAGCCTATTGTCATTATACCGGGCAAATTCCATCTCAATAGGAAAGAGATTTGGGGCAAAGTCCACAAACACTGGCCCATTGCGGGATGGTGAACTTCACACGCCTTCCTATAAATGTGCAGGTTTCATCACAATGGATGGTTTCCTTCACCGTTCAGCAAGTGATCATCATTATTGAAAATTACATTAAATCCTAAAATCTCAGAGTCACATCAATCGCACAGATTTTCGGGTTTTGAACTGGCACCCCTTGCGTTTAAAGCGGGCGTCCTACCTTTTAGCCTACAACTGCTTTCTAGAAAATCTTGCCAATTTAAAAAGTGTGCTAAACCTCTTTTGAGGCAACTATATTTCGAAGATGTGCGCAACTCTAGTGCAATGAAAATATGAGCGGAAATAAGTTGTAGTATTGCTATATCAAAATATTTAAAAGATTAAATTTTACGAAACTCCACCTCATTCCAGATGGTAGAAATGTTAGAATGTTGCTTTCATCTATACTTATAATATTATAAAGCTGAAGAGTTTGTTTCTTTGGTTGAACGCAGTAAGCTATGGAACTACCCGTCCGATTTCAAAAAATATTTTTCACTGCATAGGCTTTAGTCTACCTTCCTCAATAAGTACTAATAAGTAGACTATTTAGTAAGTTTTGATAATTACTAATAAGTAGGCAATGTAGGTTAATGTGTCGTAGCGTCCTGTGTCGTAGCGTGCTGTATCGTAGCGTATTGTGTCGTAGCATCCTGTGTCGTAGCGTCCTGTGTCGTAGCGTGCTGCATCGTAGCGTATTGTGTCGTAGCGTCTTGTGTCGTAGCGTCCTGTGTCGTAGCGTCCTGTGTCGTAGCGTGCTGTATCGTAGCGTATTGTGTCGTAGCGTACTGTGTCGTAGCGTCCTGTGTCGTAGCGTACTGTGTCGTAGCGTCCTGTGTCGTAGCGTGCTGTGTCGTAAGATTGTACTATATGTACCGTATAAAGGACTGGGAGGATGGTGTAGACATAGTTTTATGTCCTTTAACTGTCAGATTTGTCGAGATAATGCCGTTATTTCGAGCCTTTTGTACTGGACATGGCTCGGTGTGACGTCATTTTCTAGATTAATCTGACAATTGAAAGAGATAAAACTTATGTCTACGCGGTCATGTTAAGCGTACAGGATGTAAAAAGTTAACACAAATTTGTTGGAACGATATAAAAATATGGCGCGCTTGGAAAATCTCGGTATCGTAAATAACGTATGTACACATTTGAAATGTAGACCGATGCTCGTTCCGGAGCCTTATTCTGAAATAAGGCACACTGCGGCGTCAAGCCTCGCACGCATTTTTTTTGGCATAGCAATACGAAGTAGTACAATATGAAGTAGTACAATACGAAGTAGTACAATATGAAGCAGTACAATACGAAGTAGTACAATATGAAGTAGTACAATACGAAGTAGTACAATATGAAGTAGTACAATACGAAGTAGTACAATACGAGTTGCCTAAGAATTGGAAAGAGTTTAGCAATGAAGCATTTAAAATAAAACTTAAAACCGTCCTATCTCCTTAATTGATATTATAAATAAATAATTATAATAATTAATACTTAATTACCTAACAAATAATTTAATCTTTTGTTTGAATGTTTTATAATTTTAATTACTTTGTTTATTTTATATTTTTTTTCCTATCTTTTTATAGTTTTTATTAGCTATTTTTTCTGAAATAAAAACCTAATATTTGTACGCCATATATGTATGTGGCAAACATGACGAATACCTCTGATTCTGATAGAGCCCAAATCTCCCTTGCATTGAGGGGGAATGTGCCCGGTAATATGGCAATAGGCTCGCCCCCATTGGGACTAAAATACATCGTCGAAGAATGGGCGCACTGCAGTGCACCTCTGCCTACCCCTTCGGGGAATACTGGCGTGATGACTTATTTTATTTGATAATCGTTGGTCCCAGAATAAGTCCTTTTTGGTCCTTTACACATGTCGGCACCAGTGTAAATATTTAAACATCGCAAGCCACACTGTACACAGACCGTTTTATTTAACGAGATGAATTCGTTGAAAACCTTTCTAACTGCCGTTTAACATATTCGTGCAGAGAATATGAAAATTACAATCTGTCTACAAGCCTTTTACAATTGAATTGCAAGACACTTATGGGCGAAATTAATATCTTTAGTAAATAATGTCGACGATGGTAAACATATTAGGTGTAACTCAAAAAAAAGTGAAATTACGTATTTTATACAATTTCAATCAGAACAAATTAATAGTAACAAAACGTTTTAAAACAAGCTTTTATTTAATTGCACTATAAAGAAGGAAATAAACTAAATATAATAAATTATTTTCTTATATTTACGCGATATTTTACAGATTTTATCGCGTTTATTTACTATTTTATTTTCCCGACGTTTCGGCTGCTTTACAGCAACCATGGTCACGGGGGGACTGAGGTGTTAGACGTCCTGATGTCATAGTTAATAACTGGGTACCCTCATATTTAGTTGTTGTTTGCGGTCCGATCCACGCAGAAAGTGCTTACGGTGTCTTGAGGTCTTGCAATGGTACACTTGGTTTTGGATTTAATCATATTAATTACTGGATCCCAAGTTGGTGGTAGCACCCAGCGATCTTTCCTATTGAAATTAGGATGTTTTTTAATTTCAATGGCCTCACGTATCATCCTTGGTCGGAGTCGGTGTTCTTTTGCGAGGATATGCGGTTTATCAAATCTGATATAATGGCGGGTGCGGTCCTGTACATGTTGGGAAAACGTCGGGAAAATAAAATAGTAAATAAACGCGATAAAATCCGTAAAATAGTTTTATTTCAATATAATAAATTAAATCAAACCAATCAATTCAGAACATGTATTACACAATTTATTAAATGACATAAAAGTTTGTCGCGAGATATACCTGTGTACTGACTAGTCTTGCTTGATAACTTGTTATAAGTAATTCTATGAAAGATAATGTTTCGTATAAAACAAGCAAATCTCGCGACAAGCTTCCCTTATTACTATAACTAATTAATGATTAATGAAATACATTAAGATACCTAGAAACACTTAAGAATATTGTAGAGATCAACCTTGAGGTGATATCATTTTTGACCGACGAAAAAAAGAAGGAGGAGGTTCTCAATTCAACGCGTATATATATATTTTTTTTTTATGTATGATCACGCATATCTTTGGCATCAGTAGACCGATTTCGATAATTTTTATGACCTTTGCTAGAGAATTTTTTGAGGGTAGTCCCATTTTCAAAACATTATCATAAATCAACCCCCTTGGGGGTGAAATGGGGGGTTGAAGGTCACAAAATTTAATTTTTTTTTATTAAATTAATTTTTGCTCTCACCAAAAAGTAAGAAAAAATAATTACAATGTTATTGTATGGGGGTGTCGAATAGTGTTTTGTTGTACTTCCGTTCCTCTGTAATCCCGGCTCGAATATCGGAAGGGATACAGCGAGCGATCGACTACGTCTATGCACTTTACTGCTCTTGATATTAAGACTGATACACACTAAGGTTTATTTTATAGGACTATATAAAGAAGCAGTGGTAGCCTCGCGGGCAAGAACGCCCGCCTTGAACGTAAGGGGTGCAAGTTCAAATCCCAGGCCCGCACCTCTGAGATAATTTTCATGTGCGAATGTAATTTTCAACAATGATTACCACTTGCTGAACGGTGAAGGAAAACATCGTGAGGAAACCTGCACGTCTATAGAGAGGCGGGTGAAGTTCACCAACCCGCACTGGGCCAGCGTGGTGGACTATGGCCCAAATCTCCCTCGTATTGAGGGGGAATGTGCCCGGTATAATGGCAATAGGCTCGCCCCCTATTACATTGGGACCAAAATAAATCGGCGAAGTGTGGGCGCACTACAGTGCACCTCTGCCTACCCGTTCGGGGAATACAGGCGTGATGATGATGACGTATTTATATATATAAAGATCAAGGCCAAACGGAGTCCCGCAGGTACAAAACGCCGTGGAAGACCAAATAAATGGTGGCGCGATGATCTAGACATCTTTGCGGGAAAGACGTGGCCGGAAATGGCTCAGGATCGGGTTCGGTGCAGGGAGAGAGGGGAGGCCTTTGCCCAAGAGTGGGACACAAACTAGGCTTTAAAAAAAAACCGGCCAAGTGCGAGTCGGACTCGCGCACGAAGGGTTCCTTACCATTATTTATAAAAAACGGCAAAAAAAACACGTTTGATGTATGGGAGCCCCCTTAAATATTTAATTTAATCTGTTTTTTAGTACTTGTTGTTATAGCGGCAATAGAAATACATGATCTGTGAAAATTTCAACTCTCTAACTATCACGGTTCATGAGATACAGCCTGGTGACAGATGGACGGACGGACGGACGGACGGACGGACGGACGGACGGACAGCGAAGTCTCAGTAATAGGGTTCCGTTTTACCCTCTGGGTACGGAACCCTAAAAAGATATCGAACGGGTGAAAGTCTATTTGATATTTGGAATCAGCAATTTTATTCTGCCTCGAATGAGTATGCCCTCCTGTAAAGTATTAAAGATGTCGCTTAAGTGAAATAGCCTTTCACCCCTCGATATTTAATCATTTGGAAATAACCTTTTCGGAAATTGCTGTGGCCCTTTACCGCCAATTATCTTGCAGCAATGTATTCAACCGAGAAGCAGTGGTAGCCGAGTGGTCGAACGCACGCTTTGCAATCAAAGTGCGCAGGTTCTATCCCCGGCTCGCACCTCTGGGTTCCATGTGCGAATCTCATTTTCATCTGAGATTATCACTTGCTAAGAAACGGTGACGGAAAACATCGTGAGGAAACCGGTGTGCCCGGTATAATGGCAATAGGCTCGCCCCCTATTACATTGGGACCAAAATACATCGGCGAAGTGTGGGCGCACTCCAGTGCACCTCTGCCTACCCCTTCGGGGAATACAGGCGTGATGATGTATTAATGTATTCAACGTAGCTTTTTGGAACGTAGTTCCTTATCGCGCGTTGCGAAAGGGGGCTAGACGGAAAAAATTAAGACGTAAAATTGTAACGACACTTTTACATATGTGTGTGATTTTTATTGTACGACACTTTTAAATATGTGTGTGTGATTTTTATTGCACGACACTTTTACATATGTATGTGATTGTTATTGCACGACACTTTTACATATCTGTGTGTGATTTTTATTGCACGACACTTTTACATATGTGTGTGATTTTTATTGCACGATACTTTTACATATGTGTGTGACTTTTATTGCACGACACTTTTACATATGTATGTGATTTTTATTGTACGACACTTTTACATATGTGTGTGTGATTTTTATTGCACGACACTTTTACATATGTATGTGATTGTTATTGCACGACACTTTTACATATCTGTGTGTGATTTTTATTGCACGACACTTTTACATATGTGTGTGATTTTTATTGCACGATACTTTTACATATGTGTGTGACTTTTATTGCACGACACTTTTACATATGTATGTGATTTTTATTGTACGACACTTTTACATATGTGTGTGATTTTTGTTGCACGACACTTTTACATATGTATGTGATTGTTATTGCACGATACTTTTACATATGTATGTGATTGTTATTGCACGACACTTTTACATATGTGTGTGATTTTTATTGCACGACACTTTTACATATCTGTGTGTGATTTTTATTGCACGACACTTTTACATGTGTGTGTGATTTGCAATTGCGATTTCGATTGCGATTTCGATGTGTGTGTGTGTGTGTGTGTGTGTGTGTGTGTGTGTGTGTATGTATGTGTATGTACAATTTTTTTTTGTTTTTTTTTATTTCAAAAGGCACTTCGTTCCATCCGGGTGTCCCTTGACACCTCTCAAGTTTTTATTAGTTTTTGGCAGTGAACTCAGTATGAAATTAGTCAAAACATTACAGTTAATGTTGAAACAAAAATACTTTAAGAGGTGGTGGTCAGCACCCTGGTCTGGGTGTAACTGGGGTCGCCCCCAGTCTATTTTACGGTACCCATACTACAAGCTTTGCTTAGTTTGGGGTTATACGATGAGTAGGGTAACAATACCTACCGTTGGCATCCACCCACTTATTGGCACCCATAACTTTAAGTTAAAATAACAAGAAAACCATGACTTTAACCCCTAATTTTATGTCAAAAATGGAAAGATTGTACATTTTTTAATCGAAAACCCTTAACTTTAACCTCAAACACAGACTTAATTAGTACAAACTTTAAGTTTGTTTGGGACACTCTAAGAAAACACTTTTTTTTACGCATTTTCTTAAATGTAATCGGGTAATCGGAAAATTTTTGAACAAATGTAAAAAAACTTATCTTTCTAGTATTATTTTTTACAAAAATCTCGAAAAATTTAAAAACGAGTGATGTTCTATAATCTGATATCATTTTTAGCGAAATAACGAATCATAGTCACAATTTAAAAAAAAATGTCTTTAACAAAAAAATATAGAAATACTAGCAGACCCGGTGAACTTCGTACCGCCTTAGAATTATTCAATGTTGTTATGTGACATTCGAAAGCAGCGCCACCTACCGGGACCAATCGTATTTTCAAACCATCCAGGAACCCATTGAAACATACACACAAAATTTCATCCAAATCGGTCTAGATGTTTGG
Source organism: Ptilodon capucinus (assembly GCA_914767695.1). Lineage (NCBI taxonomy): Eukaryota > Metazoa > Arthropoda > Insecta > Lepidoptera > Notodontidae > Ptilodon > Ptilodon capucinus. Next base: position 1,407,224 of record OU611830.1, on the reverse strand, counting down.
GAGGAGTTAGGTTACAAACACACTTACAGAAAAGTTGTTATTATATTAAGTTAGGTAAAATAAAACGCACGCTTTGCAATCAAAGTGCGCAGGTTCAAACCCCGGCTCGCACCTCTGGGTTCCATGTGCGAATTTCATTTTCATCCGAGATTATCACTTGCTAAGAAACGGTGAAGGAAAACATCGTGAGGAAACCTGCACGTCTGAGGGAGCTTGACTAGTTCTCGATAGATGTGTGAAGTCTGCCAACCCGCACCGGGCCAGCGTGGTGGACTATGGCCCGAATCCCCCTCGCATTGAGGGGAGGCCCGTGCCCAGCAGTGGGACGTTAAAAAAAAAAAGGGCTGTAGTAGTAGGTAAAATAAATAGTAAAAATGGTTAAAATATTCGCTCTCATTGTAACACAATCTTTAATCCCTGAATGAATTCAGATTCAATGGTGGTTTTAAGCTGCAAGTACTTTGGAGTCGTGGTCTGTATACAGAGTGTATCAGGAGTCTGAAATAATATTTTTAGGTACATATACGGTAGCTGTTAAGTACATGCTTAGTGAAGGTAGAGGTCGCAGGCAGTGTTGCTAGTTTTTAGGATTCCGTACCCAAAGGGTAAAACGGGAACCCTATTACTGAGACTTCGCTGTCCGTCCGTCCGTCCGCCTGTCACCAGGCTGTATCTCATGAACTGTGATGGTTAGAGAGTTGAAATTTTCACAGATGATGTATTTCTGTTGCCGCTATAACAACAAATACTAAAACACAGAATAAATAATAATATTTAAAGAGGCTCCCATACAACAAACGTGATTTTTTGCCGTTTTTATAGATAATGGTACGGAACCCTTCGTGCGCGAGTCCGACTCGCGCTTGGCCGGTTTTTTTTTGCCAAGTCGGTATTTTGGTACATTTTGAGTGAAAACAGTGGGATTCTTTCGTCGAGAGCGGGACAGTAAAAAACGTATATAATCAGAAGTTTGAAATATTTATCTTTTTATTTGAATTAAAATTGCATTGTCACGTGACAATAGATAGCAAAAATAGCCATAGAAAATATATTTCAATAAAAATATAATATTTTAAATCAGATTTACCCTATCGTTTTACCCTAGATGAATAAGACTCAACTAGAGTCTTATTCATCTTCAGAATAAAAAAAGAACAGTAATCAAAATCAAAAAAATATTTTTTATTTTTTTCTTTCTTAATTATAGTTGGCACAACAGACGTTACGTTAAATTACGTGTTGTGTTTACCTATTATTAGTTGTGCATTAGACATAAGACAAATAATTTATATATGTAATACTTGTAAGAATGTAACAACTGTTGGTAAACCTAATAAAATAAAATAAAAAAAGGTTTGCCGAGTTATCTCCAAGAAGCGGGACGAAGCCCGAAGTTAAAGTGAATTAGAATCTGATTTTTTATTCGTGTAAGTAAACAAATGCAGGCACTTATGAATCGTCAATAAATATTAATAATAGTAATTCTACCACCCATTCGAAATGAATTTCCTATGGAGAAGAATGGGCAACAAACTCCATGGTTGCTTTTTTCCAATAAGGATTTACATTATTGTGTTTTTCATAATTAACAATTAAATAACTACACAATTAAATAACAACGTGCAAGATTTAAAGGTAGGAAGGAGGAGGAAACCGGGACAAAGAGCTAACATGCCTCAAATGAGTTCTTGTGGTGACCAGTGTTAGTTCAAAGTCCGAACTTGCGGACTTCTGAAACACGCTGTATAACCACGTATATAGGATTGCGACTGCATCAATGCATATAAAGTGATGTAACCTGAATAGTATATATTCGAGTTATATTTACATAGATTGGAGTAAGCAGTGGTAGTTTATTTGCAGAACTTGAACGCAAACGGTCCAGTTTCAAAACAGGGCATTTCATTCATGCCGTGAAATAAAAAAATGCTTAAAAAGCGAATTGGCTCAAGCGCCATTTTAGTAACTTTGCACGAAACCCAGCTCAAAAGACGGAGAAAAAATCGCTGATTGCGACGATATACCGAGGGGTCATAGCTATTTCCTTAACCGACACTTTCGACAATATTGACTTGCATATGTTTCTATTATTTCTATTACATCTCCTTTTAATGTCCCACTGCTGGGCACGGGCCTCCCCTCATTGCGAGGGGGATTCAGGCCATAGTCCACCACGCTGGCCCAGTGCGGGTTGGCAGAATTCACACATCTATCGAGAACTAGTCAAGTTCCCTCAGACGTGCAGGTTTCCTCGCGATGTTTTCCTTCACCGTTTCATAGCAAGTGAAAATCTCGGATGAAAAATGAGACTCGCACATAAATCCCAGAGATGCGAGCCAGGGTTTGAACCTGCACACTTTGATTGCAAGTAGCCCCTCGATATAGTTCGTTTTGGTATAATATAAATTATCACGTGCGTTTTAACGCTTCAGTGTGTACAGGTTTTAATTGTTTCCCTTGTAAAAAACACAAAGGGAATACCATCCATTAACCGTTTCTATAAAACAAAAGAATTCTTAAACGTTCTTTAGCGAGCAGTGTATTACGGGCCATTTAATTTCGCTTACAAGGTTATGTTGCGGTTGGAAAATAAACTTTAAATCCTCAGCATACTGGAGCCTTACCAAAAGGAAGTCATATATTAATTAATGGTAAAAAACTTTTTAAAAACAAGATTTTATTTATGTGCTCTTATTCGTATTCTCCTCAGCAATCCCTTTCATTTGATACCCATATCGTGGTAGTGCAGAAAAAAATAACTATTCCGCCATCTTGGATGATCCGCCATATTGGAATTAGATTGACGTCACATAGCTAAGCATGCATTGTCATCCAAAATAAGCGTGTATACCAAATTTCAACTCAATCGGTTAAAGATAACTGATATAAAATTCAGTCTAAAAATTCCACCCGGACATACATTGCAAGCTAATATAAAGCTTGTAATAAATAATAATTATAGCCAAACGGCACATACGCATCGTGTAATCGCAAACTAAGCATGGCTTGTACTATGGGTGACATACAATGGACTAGGAGCGATCCCTTTTTTTTTTTTTTTTTTAACGTCGGAAAATCCTTTATGGGTACCCTGCCACCTCGGGGGAAGTAACAGGGTTATGTGGGAGTCCCGGCAGAAGGCCGTATACCCACTAAAAACCGACGGTGTACCATCTTCCGCTTATATCGGGGCGCCACGGGATCGCTTTCGCATGCACCGCGACGCAAACTAGGAGCGATCCCAGACCAAGACAAATTCCAAAAAAGCCAATATTTGCCACTGGTGGGAAACGAACCAGCACCCACTTGGCACAGTAAGCCCAACAGCCTACGTTTAAACCACTAAACTCTTTATCAATATACATAAAGATTAAATTTCTGTGGCAAAAGCCACGCTGCAAGATCAATGACATTTCGTTCAAGATTGAGCTTTATGTATGAGACAATACAGTTCATTTTTGGGATTTCACCATGATCTGGGTGTAACTGGGATCGCCCCGAGTCCTTTGTATGGTACCCAAAGTACAAGCTTTGCTTAGTTTTGGGTCTTACGATGAGTAATTGCGAGTCTTGTAATCGGACAGCACATGTGAAGGATTTCATGCATAATATAATGTCATTGGACGTCTAAAGCATCGAGCAGCTACTTTACCGTGTGAATGAAGCCTCACTACACAGCAATCAGAGACTATAAAAGCACCAATAGCTATAAAATACACTTCGCCCCAAGAATACCTTTAACAGCATACATCCACAGAGACGAGCGATTAAACTGCCTTTATTTAAAAACCGGGCAATTGCGAGATGGACTCGCGCAACGAGCAAAAAACGTTTGTTGTATAGGAGCTCCTTAAATATTTATTTTAATCTGTTTTTTAGTATTTGTTGTTATATCGGCAACATAAATACATAATCTGTGAAAATTTCAACTCTCTAACTATCACGGTTCATGAGATACAGCCTGGTGACAGCCTGGTGACAGACGGACGGACGGACGGACGGACGGACAGCGAAGTCTTAGTAATAGAGTTCCCGTTTTACCCTTTGGGTACGGAACCCTAAAAATGTACCACCACCTGTATTGCAGTAATGCTTTAATATTACTTTCAGTGTTTGACAGTTAACTCAGTACACTATCTGTCAAAAGTTGACGGTTACTGTTTGTAATAACAAATTTTTATCACGTACGCTGAGTATTTTAATTTAACGTTAACTATTAGGTTAATATTAGCTGGTGCGTCATGAGGTTATATTGACTCATAGAGGTACTAACTTTGTCAGCGCTGGATAAAACTTGGCCATGAGCCAGTTTGACATACACTATGCAGGCGAGCATACTACACAATAGGTGATTATTAAGAGGATAAACACGCTTGGTCAGGCGCTGGTCCGGCTCCACAGGAACTCATTTAAGGGATTTTAGCTATTTGTCCCATTTTCCTCCTCCTTCCTACCTTTAAATCTTGTACGACACGTAGTTTGTGTAGTTATTTAATTGTGTTTTGAGAATGTATAGCCTCATTAACTTTATATTGTATAATTGTTAATTAAGAAAAACACAAAAATGTAAATCCTTATTTGAAAAAAGCAACCATGGAGTTTCTTGCCCATTCTTCTCCATAGGAAATGCATTCCGAATGGGTGGTAGAGCTACTATTTTTACTATTTATTGGCGATTCATAAGTGCCTGTATTGGTTTATATGAATAAAAATATTCTGATTCTGATTCTTATGACCTCACAACGCAGCGAACGTGTTATGAGATGGTTTTCGTACGTGCAATAATTTTAACGGTCATGTTTTGACGCGCTTGTTAGCGCAGTGCTTAAATGTCTCAATTGCAATAGGGTTATCGATACAATTAACGATGTATCTATTGGTCGGGCCATTAATAGGCCATAATTCAGGACATTCCCGCCCCGGGCCGTTTTTTACGTCCACTTCCCGTATTTTACGATTTACACCTGATCGTAAAATATATACGACCAGCTTATTTTGAACTCTTAAGAATGCAGAAAAAAAAAAGATAATAATAAAAAAAGATATATCATCAGCAGTGGTAGCCTCGCGGGCAAGAACACCCGCCTTGAACGTAAGGGGTGCAAGTTCAAATCCCAGACCCGCACCTCTGAGATAATTTTCATGTGCGAATGTCATTTTCAACAATGATTACCACTAGCTGAACGGTGAAGGTAAACATCGTGAGGAAACCTGCACGTCTATAGCTTTCTATAGCGTGTGAAGTTCACCAACCCGCACTGGGCCAGCGTGGTGGACTATGGCCCAAATCTCCCTCGTATTGAGGGGGAATGGGCCCGGTATAATGGCAATAGGCTCGCCCCCTATTACATTGGGACCAAAATACATCGGCGAAGTGTGGGCGCACTGCAGTGCACCTCTGCCTACCCCTTCGAGGAATACAGGCGTGATGATGTGATGATGATGATGAGATATATCATCTCCTTAAAATAAGTGTTAACCTAGTTAGTAGAACGCCCGCCTCGAACGTAAGGGGTGCAAGTTCAAATCCCGGGCCCGCACCTCTGAGATTTTCATGTGCGAATGCCATTTTCAATAATGATTACCACTTGCTGAACGGCAAAAGAAAACGTCGTGGGGAAACCTACATGTCTATAAAAACCGGCCAAGTGCGAGTCGGACTCACGCATCAAGGGTTCCGTACCATTATCTATAAAAAGGGCAAAAAAACACGATTGATGTATGGGAGCCCCCTTAAACATTGATTATATTCTATTTTTTTGTATTTGTTGTTATAGTGGCAACAGAAATACGTCATCTGTGAAAATCACAAGTGTTTAACTATCACGGTTCATGAGATACAGCCTGGTGACAGACGGACGGACAGCGGAGTCATAGTAATAGGGTCCCATTTTACACTTTGAGTATGGAACCCTAAAAAGGCGCGAGTTCCTGAGAAAAAGGGCGTTGATAGACAGACAGACGGACAACAAAGTGATCCTATAACGGTTCCTTATTTTCTTTTTAGGTACGGAATTACGTATCAAAATCTTTACCTAAAACATAAATTTGTGTTTCAACCTACGGTTCACCTTACAATGGTTTGTAACGTCTTCACAAAGCAATTCATTGGTCGCACCGATATCTGGGTGTTTTATTACTATCCATGTTGTTTAGGTTTTACGGTTTTTATCTTGAGCTTCGGTGAAATTCACACGATCGAGAAGAAAATGTCGTTAAATTCTTAACAGCCTTCGCGTCTAGTTGTGTTTACTTTACAATTCTTGTAACAAAAAAAAAATACGAAAAAAATTTTTGCGACCAAATTATACTTATACCAAAACCTAAAATAAAAAGGTGGCAATGCCCGTATTATCGACATTATCTCTAATTCGACATTTGTTGAAACAAAACGACAAATGTTGTCCTTTTTTTTAACTGACTTCAAATAGGAGGAGGTACTCTATTCGCTCGCACCCTATTACATTATTGGGACCAAAATACATCGGCGACGTGTGGGTGCACCTCTGAGTGATAATGTATTTGAATATATAAAAAGTTTAAATAAGAAAAAAGATTTTTACAGTCAAAGATATCTAAAAATCTTATAATTCGACTCCGTTCACGCTTGCATGGTCGTAATACGCATTAGAGGGGGTCATATTAGATGATATTCGTACTAAATTACTTTATCAAGGGATAGAATGCGTAGGGACCTATATCTTGGGGCGCGTTCTTAATTATGGTAACTTTGAATTTAAATATTTACATATAATACTCTGTATAGTATTTAAGTAGTCCCAAATCAGATACCTTTCTAAAATTTACAGCAAAATAATATGTAAAAAACATGTTTAGAATCTCGAACAAATTAATAGAAGAAAGAAAAAATATTTATGCGACACAGACGCAAACATAGCACACAGAGAATATAAAACTTATACAATACACAGAAAAGGAAAGAAAAAAATAAATAAACAATCACTTCTTAAATACTTCTATTTAAGAACTTCTTCTTTTCGTGTCAATAGTCTACAACTCATTCTGTAGAGATTTAAGAACTAATTAATTATTAATTTGGTAGCATAAAGTTTTTTGGTTCAATTGCAAAGATTACGGTTAACCTTGGCTGTTATTATTATTAAGAATTATTCTTTGCGAGATTTTCATTTTTGTTCCAAACATCCAGAAACACATAATTAATAGTAACTGATTACTTACTTTCAAGTGAAAAAAACTAAATGGTGTCGTGGGACACCAGGTAGGAACGAAGTTCCTTCGAAGTAGACATATATGATAGGACATTTAAAACACCAGCTTCTACCCGCGACTTCGTCCACGCAGACTTCGTTCCAGCCATCCATCAATCTATCCATCCATCCATCCATCCATCCATCCATCCATCCATCAAACGACACAAATAAAGAGACGTCTCATTTAACGGTTTTTTTTCCACGGATTTTTTCTTACGGTTTTACTATCACATTTTTTTCAGTTCGGTCGCCTAGCGAAATCCCTATTCCCTCCAAGCCTGCCGTAAGGAACTTCGTTCCAAAAACTCCCAATTCTATCGTCAGGACGTTTATACCTGAAAATGTTTTTAAGACCTTTGAAATATTACCTTAAACCAAATAATATAAAAACTATCAAATTCAATTCAAGAATATGATTGTTTTTCTTTAGTTTATAAATTGTTAAAAAAAAATCTCTGAACAAGTACATTGATTTATAAAAATCATATTTTTTTTCAAATTTAGGTTACTTCTAGCATTTTAATGCACTGAGTATTTCAGTTTTTTTTTATTTTCCATTTCTTGTCTGAAATTTGATAAATTAATCTCTATTATATCGCGCCCTTACCCCACTCGTGTGCTCACGTTCTCAGTAATGACGTCACGTATTCTCTGGACATCCACTGAGAGAACCTTATGAACGATGATCTGGGTGGCTCCCTAAAATTTATCGACCCTAGTACAAAATTCATTGGCTTGCACCATTTTGTTTGGGCATTTAACCGCGACTCACCACTGTTAAGCCCTTAAATATACTCCTGGGGCCTGCCCCAGAGCACACTTAGGCGATATAAGATGCGCTGCAAAATTTTGATCAAATTATGCTAAAAATAAATAAAAAACAAGCTTTTAATTAATTGCCCTTTTCGTGTTCTTCTCAGCAAGCCCTTACATTTGATACCCATACTGTGGTAGTGCATAAAAAATAACTATTCCGCCATCTTGGATGATCCGCCATATTGGAATAGCAAATGACGTCACAAAGCTAAGCATGCATTGTCATCCAAAATAAGCGTGTATACCAAATTTCAGCTCAATCGGTTAAAGATAACTGATTTAAAATCCAGTTGCAAGATTCCACCCGGACATACATTGCAAGTTAATATAAAGCTTGTAATAAATAATAATGATAAAAAAATAATTGAACGCCTCAAAATTCACTCGCGCTGTCAATGTCGTTGTATAATTAACTTTTGACTCACAATGAACTAATCAAAAATAACTAACATACCAGTCTAGACACAAAAATGAATACTATCAATGAAATATGGGCTTACAACAATACAACTTTTATCATAGAAGGCAAGATCGACGGAAAGCGTGGGAGAGGTAGATCGCGAATATGTTACATGAGTCAAATAAAAGATAAGGTTGGTGTCATGTCGTATGTGGAGGTGAAGAAGGCTGCACTGGATCGACCCAGATGGCGGGACTTCATCAGATGCACCGACAAGGGCCGGGCCCTTAAATTAGAAGAACAAGAACAATACAACTCTGTCTACCCGTTTAAGCAATACAAATGATGTAATAATAAGGTTAAAGTAACCAAATTTAAAAGTACGTAGGTCCCTGAAGAGACCGCAAATTCAGAATTATAATTAAGGCCAGGTAATTAATTATTTTGCCAAGGCTACAATAATTAGGTCTAAAAGTTTAGACAGTTAAGTCTCGCACACACTTTTTAACGAAATGAGCGAAATGATGATATTTAATGGATTATGATGAGGAATGGCATCACCTGCGACTAGCGCGAGTATTTCGCCAATGTCAAGTAATTAATAGCACGGACAAATTCAATAAATACACATTATAAATAAAAATGGATGATGACAGTGATAAAGATGGCGGATGACCCTTCTTCTTCTTTTTGCTTGATGTAATGATGATTTTGAACACGTTGACAGTGGCAGTCATTTTTAGGGTTCCGTACCTTAAAGGAAAAAAATAACCCTTATAGGATTGAAATAAAACTATTTTACGGATTTTATCGCGTTTATTTACTATTTTATTTTCCCGACGTTTCGGCTGCTTTACAGCAACCATGGTCACGGGGGGACTGAGGTGTTAGACGTCCTGATGTCATAGTTAATAACTGGGTACCCTCATATTTAGTTGTTGTTTGCGGTCCGATCCACGCAGAAAGTGCTTACGGTGTCTTGAGGTCTTGCAATGGTACACTTGGTTTTGGATTTAATCATATTAATTACTGGATCCTAAGTTGGTGGTAGCACCCAGCCATCTTCCCTATTGAAATTAGGATGTTTTTTAATTTCAATGGCCTCACGTATCACCTTGGTCGGAGTCGGTGTTCTTTTGCGAGGATATTCGGTTTATCAAATCTGATATAATGGCGGGTGCGGTCCTGTACATGTTCACAGATTGCATACTTCGTGGAGCATCGGTGTTTCACGTCAGCTATATGTTCTTTTACGCGGGTTTTTATTGATCTTTTAGTTTGTCCCTTATAGGATCTCTTTGTTGTCCATCCGTCTGCTTGTCAAGACCCTTTTTCTCAGGAACGCGTGGTGGTATCAATCTTTTTATTATTTATAATGTGTATATATTGAATTTGTCCTTGTTATTAATTACTCGACATCATAGTCTATATATAGGCGTGTGAAGTTCACCAACCCCAACTGGCCTGGCGTGGTATAATGGCAAAAGGCTCGCCCCTTATTACATTGGGACCAAATATATCGGCGAAGTGTGGGCGCACTGCAGTGCACCTCTGCCTACCCCTTCGGGGAATACAGGTGTGATGATGTATTTAGCAGTGTTACATTACGTTCAGCCTAGTTATAGAGATGGTAGCTGCAAAGGCGATCAAATCAGTGTCTACATGATCCAATTTAATATTCCCCTTACGAGAATGGTTATAGCTCAGTTTAGATAATACAAATGTCACAATGTATGAGTTTCTGAACATAAAATCCCCCCACCTAGGCCCTTAGTGGGGGCATTCAGCTTTTGACGGAAGCTGACGGATTCGGAAAGTGTCTATGAAACTCAATTAGCTGTGATCCATTTTTGACGAATTTGGACAGATATCTTTCCGTCGTCAGTTACTTAATACGTTCGCTGCGTAAGGATTTTTAGTGTAACCTCAGCTGGTCCGTCATGAGGTCATATTGACTCATAGAGAACCTAACTTTGTGAGGACTGCGCACTCGATGAAAGTTCGCCATGAGCCAATATGACCTCACAACGCATCGAACGTGTTAATCTGTAGATTCATCCGTCATCGTTACCACTGTCATCATCTATTTTTATTTAAAATCTTTATTTATTGAATTTACCCTTGCTATTAATTACTTGACACTGGCTGAAATACCCGCTAAACGCCACAATACATAGGCGAGGAGTTGGCGCACTGCAGTGCAACTCTGCCTACCCCTGCGGGTAATACAGGCGTGATGATGATGTATTTTTTTCAATTCCAAAAATGTTCAAAATTGTACCCAACATTTCTAAGCTTATTATTTAATACCTATTAAGCCAATTCAAAAGGATTTATTAACTGCTCATAAATCTTGTCGTAGTTTAAAATTCTTGGTGGACTGAGTTTGACTTGATAAAGAATAGGTTTCTTTAGATCTCTCCCTGCACTCACTGGGGCGACTCGAAATTACTTGACAGTTTTGAAAATCATCAATACATCATCACGCCTGTATTCCCCGAAAGGGTAGGCAGAGGTGCACTGTAGTGCGCCCACACTTCGCCGATGTATTTTTGGTCCCAATGTCATAGGGGGCGAGCCTATTGCCATTATACCAGGCACATTTTCCCTCAATACGAGGAAGATTTTTGGGCTATAGTCCACCACGCTGGCCCAGTGCGAGTAGGTGAATTTCACACGCCTTTCTATAGACGTGCAGGTTTACTCACGATGTTTTCTTCACCGTTTCATAGCAAGTGGTAATCTCGGATGAAAATGAGATTCGCACATAAACCCAGAGGTGCGAGCCGGGGTTTGAACCTGCACACTTTGATTTGCAACGCGTGCGTTTGACCACTTGGCTACCACTGCTCTGCTTGTTTTGATCTATATCTTCTATACATCTCTATCTATAGATCTATACACAAATAAATAAAGTTGGAGTGTCTGTTTGTAATATCAATATAACATCATTTTAACAAATGCATATGAAAGTATACACGATACCTATAACGAAAATGCAATTTTTCAAATTTTTGTCTGTCTGTCTGTTTGTTCCGGGTAAACTTCCAAACGGCTGAACAGATTTCGACGGGACTTACACTGGCAGATAGTTGGTGTTACAAGGCGTAACTTATGCTACTTTTATTTTAGAAAAAGCATTATGGTTCCGCGGGATGAACATAAAACCATTATTTCCGGGTAATCTCCCTAGAGTCCACGTGGGCGAAGTCGCGGGCAAAGCTAGTATACAAGTATAATACTTACTACTACTTACTCTTTAGTAAGTTTTAACGTCCCACTGCATTACATTTACACACAGACATAACTTTTTTACAAGCTTTATATTAACTTGCAATGTATGTATGTCCGGGTGGAATCTTGCAACTGAATTTTAAATCAGTTATCTTTAACCGATTGAGCTGAAATTTTGGTACACACGCTTATTTTGGATGACAATGCATGCTTAGCTATGTGACATCATTCTAATTACAATATGGTGGATCATACAAAATGGCGGAATAGTTATTTTTTCTTGCACTACCAGTGTATGGGTATCAAATGAAAGGGCTTGCTGAGGAGATCGCGAAAACTAAGGGCAATTAAACAAAATATTGTTTTTAAAAAGTTTTTTATTACCACTAATTTAATGATTATATCTACTCACAGTTTGTTTGGGTATGACGCGCGACTATTGACGTCACAGTGTGCGAAAGATTTAAAGCGAAATGCTGTTAGACGACCTGTGAAATTCCTTGGAGATTTTCGAACTGTTGACCTAGAAGCTTATGCTAAGTAGAAGGGCTATTTGATTCTAAAATCCTTATTTCCATTGTAACATTGGCCAAATTTAATTTGAATAGTAAAATCAACTAGAACTTGACTAGTTCTCGATAGATGTGTGAAGTCTGCCAACCCGCACTGGGCCAGCGTGGTGGACTATGGCCCGAATCCCCCTCGCATTGAGTAGTTAGACGTTAAAAAAGGACTGTAGCTAGTTAGTAAAATCAAACTAAAAAAATAATAATTGTGTAGGCAAAAAAGCACTTACAAATAGTCAGATTCTACCACCGGTTCGGAATGCTGCTTCCACTGAAAAGAGCCGGTAAGAAGCTCAATGGTTACCTACTCTTTTCAAAATTATTATTGCGAGTAATACATTCTCAGGAGCAGCAATGCCATGAGAGCAGACAAAACCTTTGCCACAATACTAGAGAAGAATTACTCAAGAAGATTACTCAGAAGTACTCAAGAACGTATAGTACTGTACCATTTCAATTACGTTTAAATCTTCACTAGGAGCTTTGCTGCTTTTATTTCAGAAATATAATTTTATTGGGGCTTCACGTAAATGATGTTGTGGGGAACTTTGTATTGGCTAAATCTATTTTGGCGGGACTTCTACTGGTAGATAGCTGATGTTATCAGACGGTACCAAGGCTAGAATGGTTTGGAAAAATAATTAGAATTCAGCGGGAAAACCAAAACCCATTTGTTCCGAGGACTTAGGGTTCCGAAATTCCATGTAGACAGATCACCGGTATAGCGAGTTTAACATTAAAAAGCAGAGGTAGTCTAGTCCATTGTACGGCCGTCGTGAACTCAAGGGTTGCAAGTTCAAACCCTAGGCTCGCACCTCTAGGATTATTGGATTTCATGTGCCAACGTTATTTTCCATGATACCTGCACGTCTATAAAAAGGCGTGTGAAGTTACCAACCTGCACTGGGCCAGCGTGGTGGACTATGATCCAAATCTCCTTAGTATTGAGGGGGATTGTGCCCGGTATAATGACTATAGGCTCACCACATATTACATTGAGACCAAATGACATCAGTGAAGTTTGGATGCAATGCAGCCTACCTACTCCTCCGAGGAATACAGGCGTGATAATGTATCTATCAGGAATATAAAGATGTGGACAATTGTAGAGCTAAAATCGTAGAGCAAGGATGTAAGAGATTTGAAACCAGCCGTGGGGAGCAGCCGGCTTGATTATAGACTCTACTAATGAGAGAGATAGCGTTGCGTGTACAGTTCCTAAGATACAAAAATGCTAGATGGTACTTGACTCTCCTTTTACCTTTCCTGGCATTAAAGTCAGGTAAGCGGATAAATTATTTAATTTAATAATAATTTAGTTTAATTTACCAAGTTTGTTAGAGAGATTTCATCCTTATAATTGACCCTAACGATCAATTCAATAAAAGTACAGGGTGTAATTTTACAGATTTTAGTCGGTTCGATTCCCGGGTGTGTCAAGCGAATTTTCAAAAATCTTTGAATGCAGTTTTCTTACTTTTCAAAAATAAAGGAATATTTTCTTTGAGTACTATTTTCTATCTACAGTATTAAGAGTACTTTCCCTTCAGGTGGGATTACACAATTCCAGCCTGTATAACTCGTATTACGATGCAAACATCGTTTAGTTAGTCGTTTAGTAAGAATTGCCTTTCAAGCATCGATATATTCTCAGATCTATCTATCTCAGCCAGGGACGTCCACTGCTGGACATAGGCCTCCCCCATAGATCGCCACAAATTACGTTGTTGGGCTTTATGCGCCCATCGACTCCCGGCGACCCTGGTGAGGTCGTCCGTCCATCTGGTCGGGGGTCGTCCCACATTCCGCTTACCTGTTCGTGGCCGCCACTCTAGGACTTTGAGGCCCCAACGGCCATCCGTTCTCCGGGCAATGTGTCCGGCCCATTGCCACTTCAAACGTGCAACCCTTCGAGCTATGTCTGTAACCTTGGTTCTTCTGCGGATGTCCTCATTTCTGATTCTATCGCGCAGTGAAACTCCCAGCATAGCTCGCTCCATTGCACGTTGAGTGACTCTGAGCCGTCTTACGAGTCCCATTGTGAGCGACCACGATTCTCAGATACAGAGGCTTTATTATTTAAAGTATTGTTGTTTGTATAGTAACTGCAAATTTTTGACAGATTTTGTACTGAGTTAACTGTCAAAAATTAAAAGTAATATTAAAAACATTTTAGCAAGATAGGTGATAAGGGGGCAGAACTGCAATAAGAGTAATCACAACCTTTATCACAATTGTAGAGTCGTCAAAACTAAGAGTCACTTCTAGAGTACAAGTACTATGTAGAGTCGAGGGGTTAATGTTTCGAATGAACGTTACGTTTAAGAGCTTATGTGCTCTACACGTGTTCGAGTAGTCGTTTCTCACAGTAAACCTGGATGTAGAGTCGATTAGCCTGCATGCAACGATGTTTATCTACGGGCTTTGGCTATAGTAATCTCTATATGACATCTCTATATGCCGTTTAGACGACATATAAAATTTTTCAAAGACAGTAATAACCACTTGTTGTATGGTAAAGGCAAATATTGTGAGGAAACCTGCATGTGTAAAGGCGTGTGAAGTTCACCAACCCACATTGGGCTAGCGTGGTGGACTGTGGCCCAAATCTGCCTCGTATTGAGGGGGAATGTGCCCGGTATAATGGCAATAGGCTCGCTCCTGTTACATTGGGACCAAAATACATGACGAATTGTGGGTGCACTACAGTGCACCTCTATCATCCCTTTGGGGAATACAGACATGTACCCTACTAATTCTACTTCCTTCTATTTTATAAAAGAGAAAGTTTGTGAGGGAGGTTGGACTGATGGATGAATGAATGTTTGTTACTCTTTCACGCAAAAACTACTGAACGGATTTTGATGAAACTTTACAGTATTATTGTTTACACATCAGAATGATATATAGGCTATAATATATAACGGTACTGAATAATCTAAGTCTGCGTGGATAAAGGAGCTAATACTTTTACATGCATTATTAAAAGCTGTTATAAAATATACTTCAATTTAATTTAATTTTTATATACCTTCTAGCTGACCGGGCGAACTTTGTACCACCTTAGAATAAGTGACATACGAAAGCAGCGCCACCTACCGGGTCCAATTGTGAATCTAAACCATCCAGGGTGCCGCCCAAACGCATACAAAAAAATCAAATCGGTCCAGCCGTTTAGGAGTTAGCTTACAACGAAAAGTGGCATTGGTTTTTATATAGACTAGTAAGCAGTGGTAGCCGAATGGTCGAACGCACGCCTTGCAAATCCAAAGTGTGCAGGTTCAAACCCCGGCTCGCACCTCTGGGATTTATGTGCGAATCTCATTTTCATCTGAGATTATCACTTGCTATGAAACGGTGACGGAAAACATCGTGAGGAAACCTGCATGTCTGAGGGAACTTGTCTAGTTCTCGATAGATGTGTGAAGTCTGCCAACCCGCACTGGGCCAGCGTGGTGGACTATGGCCTGAATCCCCCTCGCATTGAGGGGAGGCCCGTGCCCAGCAGTGAGACGTTATAAGGGCTGTAGTAGTAGTAGTGGTATATAGATACATATATCAACAGGTCGCTTGTCTTATCCCTTAGAATGATATACAGTGTCTTCACCAATGTATTTATAGGCGAAACCACCCTTAATATTTATTTAAGTCGCCACACAAAGACGATGAAAAAAAAAAACCTTTGCAAGTCGGTGCAGAGATACTATTTGCTCGAAGTCATCCTTGAAGATACAAAAGTCACTTTACGGATGGTCCACACTTTTATTATGTTTGAAGTATTGTTCTAATAATCTTGTAAACTTGAGTAACAATTGCTTTGTTAATGGAAATTATATGCATACAGTTGTCACGCCTATGGTGAACTAGCCGAAGCCGCGACTTCGCCCGCGTGGAATTTAGTGATATTACTCAGAAAAAAAACCGGGACCTAATACTTGCAAAGAACTTAACTCAATCGTCGTGGTTGCAGAGGGTTTTACTTCAATGACGGGGATCAAACCCAGAACCTGTAGGCTTAGTATGACCGTGTAGACATAAATTTTATCTCTTAAAACTGTCAGATTTGTCGAGAAAATGACGTCACGGTGGCACATGGCTCATGTCTATTATAGTATAAAAAGCTTGAAGATAAAACTTATGTCTACGCGGGTAATAGTTTATCATACACGTCACTAATTATTATTTTTCTAAATTGTGGGTAGTTATGTTGCTTTTTATTTGATACAAGAATTATTTTAGACCGGCAACACTAAATTACTTTCTTTGAAATGTCAAACATCACGTGACGTGTAATGATCAGCCATTAGGGTATAAATACCCCTTTTTTTTTTTTTACGTGGGAAAATGCATTACGCATCCCCCGACGACTCGGAAGAGTCGACGAGGGTATGTGGGACTCCCCGGCAGCGTGCTTGTATACCCACTAAAAACCCATGGAGGGATGCCACGGGATCGCTAAGGCATGCACCGCGACACCCCAACGGCTCGCCCGGCTAAGTCGCCGAGCCCGGCCCAGCTCTTTGCTGGGACCCTGAGACGGCTTAGTATAACCCCAGCCGTCCCAACGTCCGCCGAAACCGTGCAATGGGTCACAGGTCCCCCGACTTGATACCCTGGTTCTGGCTAGCGGGTATAAATACCCTGGCTGTGGCCAAAGCAAGCCATTCTTTCGCCAGCTGCAGTACGAGACGGACCAAAGAGATTGTTAAGTTAAGTAACCTATTTATTTTCCGTTGTGTGATACATATTGTGATTATTCTTATGTTTATTATATACCTAATAAATGTACTTGGCGTATAATAGTTGTTCATTGTTCTGATTTATGTCATAATCAGGTTATATCTTGTTAGTTACCCTGCAATATATTAGTTTGCTTAAATATTGGAATAAAACAACCTAGATTAGTTTAAATTCTTACCTTTAGGATATAGAGGTTCTATTCTAACACGGGCATGCGTTACCTCCTCCTATAGGAGGTATAGGCATCTTCATACGATTGAAGGTGACGTAGTCGTGATACTTGCGAAAAATTTCGAACCTATAGTATCCCCCCCCATCGTCGCTCATCCCCTGATAAAGTGCCGGACATAAAACTTGGTCATAACGACTCCTCTGTCAAGACCAAGTATGCTATTTATTTTTTTTGTCTTCCGTACTTAGATGTCCTCAGGAAAAATGAAGGTCCCTATAGTAAGGAATGAGTAATTTCTGACAGAAGCATTTACTTGATGTTTTGGTATAGACATAAGTAGGTAACTTCATTAACTTTAAGAAGACTTAAAGTGACTTTAAAAAGACTTAAAGAGACTTTAAAAAAATACTTAAAGAGACCTTCCAATTTTGTTTGACCCCATACTAAGCAAAGCTTGTACTATGGGTACTATACAGAATGTATCAGAAATCAGAAATACTACTTTGGTTACATATACGGTAGCTCATATGTGGATGCTTAGTGAAGACAGTTTATACCAAACTATCATACTTTGTGATTTATACACCTTTGAATATTTGTCATAGGTATCGTGTTCTGGCCTTTGGGGACATCCATAACCCTATTCAGCAGTGTAAACAACACATATGAGGGGCGACTACCAATATTCACAAAACAGAACATACTAACTTTACATAGGCCTCGAGCTATTCAGAGTTATAGAAATTGATGACGAAAAAAAGGTTGGAAAAACATGGTAGAATTTCAAAGTATTATTTTGGAGTACTAAAACATCCTGTATAATGCACTACGAGTGATCCCAGTTACACCAAGATCAGGCCCATTTCATATATAAATTAAACTATTTTACGGATTTTATCGCGTTTATTTACTATTTTATTTGGTTGCTGTAAAGCAGCCGAAACGTCGGGAAAATAAAATAGTAAATAAACGCGATAAAACTTAAAATTTGCATGTTCAGTTTTGTGAATATTGGTAGTCGCCCCGCATAAGTGTAGTTTACACTGCCGAGTAGGGTTAAGGATGAACCCAAACGCCAGAACGCGATACCTGTGACAAATATTCAAAGGTCTATAACTCAGAAACTATGATTGTTAGATATAATCTGTCTTCACTAAGCATCCACATATGAGCTACCGTATATGTACCCAAAGTATTATTTCGGACTGCTGATATAGCCTGTATATGCTGGTAAGTAAACACTTATTATCGCTAAACAGATGTCGTTTAAGTAGGCTTGTTGAAAAAAGTAAAAACGGGAAAAACGCCTCCTTGAGTTATCGCCCTTCAACTTATAATGGCTACCCATTATTCTCCCTGCAAAGTTGTCTAAATAAAGAACTGTAGGTCGGTTTACTGAACATCTTACGCTCTGAAAGATGAAACAAGTTTGTTGGAGAACATTTTGCATTAGATATAAAAACATTGTGTAAATTAATATAGGAGTAGGAGTAGCTCGCACCTCCGGGTTTCATGTGCGAATCACATTTTCATTCGAGATTACCACTTGCTATGAAACGTTGAAGGAAAACATCGTGAGGTAACCTGGACGTCTATAGAAAAGCGTGTGAAGTTCACCAACCCGCACTGGGCCAACGTGGTAGACTAAGGCCCAAATCTCCCCCGTATTAAGGGAGAATGTGCCCGGCATAATGGAAATAGGCTCGCCCCCTATTACATTGGGACCAAAATACATCTGCGAAGTGTGGGCGCACTGCAGTGCTCCTCTGCTTACCCCTTCGGGGAATACAGACGTGATGATATATTTATTTATTCTCCCCCATCGAGGGAAGGTCCATGCCGTTATGTGGAACATCAAAGAGCTAAATATTTCACCGCCTAATCTAATTAAACATTTAAGGACAAAATCCAATTATTGCCATCCTTGCTTACATTCCCGAGAAGACGCAATAAACACTCTTAACACACCCACCGATATACCCTAAATATAAGTCGTTAGAATTCAAATTCCAATGACGCCTATGCCTCTGATCCTACTATACGGCATTTGGAAGCTGAATTAAACTCAAGTTAAACAATGTTAGGGTCGCAATTTGTGTGTGTGGGTTAGTTATCGATTATCGACGATGCGATTAGGGATGTCACTTGCGAGGGATTTGCTTAATGCATAGTGAATGTGTTGCAACAACCGAATCGTGACGCATCTGCGGGGCAATTCTCGATCGACATCTCTAGTAGTTATAGAAATTGACAACGAAAAAAAGTTGGAAAAACATGTTCGAAATTCAATAAAAAATTTACCACTCAGTTGTATACACGATACTGATGCAAACGTCAAAGTATTATTTCGGACTTCTGAAACACCCTGTGGAATTATATGTCTATAAATCGACTTACGGTGAAGGAAAACACCTGCACCGTGAGGAAACCTGCACGTCTATAGTAAAGCGTGTGAAATTCACCATCCCGCACTGGGCCAGCGTGGTGGACTATGGCCTAAATCTCCCTCGTTTTGAGGGAAAATGTGCCTGGTATAATAATAATACGCTCGCCCCCTATTTACATTGGGACCAAAATACATCAGCTAAGTGTGGGCGCATTGCAGTGCACCTCTGCCTACCCCTTCGGGGAATACAGGCGTGATGATGATGTGATGTGTTGTGTATAAATAGCCATATATTAGGACTTAAGTCATTAATCTTCTCACAGTATTGATGACCTGTAGCCACGCTCTAACATGTCGTTTCCTCGGCAGCGGACACTCGTGTTCGAATCTCATATGTAATTAATTAATCCAGATTAACTCCATTGATGTTCGGGGTGTTGACCCTATTAAACATTGTGATTATTAACGTCTCAGAATGGTAATGTTTACATAGTAAAGCTGCTTGCCCGATGATTGCGACGCGAATACACTAAGGTTTCTAAGATGCGAGCGTAAAAAATCTTTAATTCCATAAGCATTTAGTTTAGTTTAGTTTAAAGTTGTTTTATTGACATTACAAATAGATAATTTTCATTTCATTTCATTTATTTGTAGAGAGGGAATCTTAGGGTTAAATGCACCGGACGTAACAGGAGTACATGAAACTTGGGCATAATTGCTTAATCATTCTCACATACGGACTGATACCAAACCTATTATCTGTTCAGCCATGCATCGAGACTGGAGTAAATTGATCATGTGCGATAGTAGCGACCTCTATATCAGACCAGCGATAGTAGCGACCAGATTGACAGAGGTGTATTATGCAATTTACTATAGCCCTTTTAACGTTCCACTTCTAGGTTCAGGCCTCCCTTCAATGCGAGGGGGATTCAGGCCATAGTCCACCACGCTGGCTCGGTGCGGGTTGGCAGGCTGCACACATCGAGAACTAGTTGCTGTCCCTCAGACGTGCAGGTTCAGGTTGAGGACTCCACCGTTTCTTAGCAAGTGGGAATCTCGGATAAAAATTAAGACTCGCATAGAAAACCTAGAAGTGCGAGCTGGGGTTTGGACCTGCACACTTTGATTGCAAAGGGTGCATTCGACCACTCGGCTACCAATAATAATAAATTACACTGTCAAAATAATTGTACATGTCTCAATAAACGTTATTTAACTAAATTAAAGATAGATGGCGCTAAACGCAATTGATGGTATCTCATGAGATTCTGAATCGCGGTATTGCAATTTACTAGAAACAAAACCAAAATATCGAAAGGTAAAACAGGGTTAAGATTGCTAAACTGGTGACATTGCAAATAAGAACTGACTTTACTGTCATACTTGCAGAATGGTTTATACGATTGCAAATCTAAGGTTATCAGACGAACATATTTCTCTTCTGTTGCTGTAAAAAGCAATAAAACAAGGAATCTATACACAAAAATATTTAATAATTGATTACGGTATTGTACATTTTCTTACCACTTATTATAATAAGAATAACCCCATCATTACACAGAAAAATGAATATTATGTTTACAGGGTGTATCAGAAGTCCGAAATAATACTTTAGGTACATATACGGTAGTTCATATGTGGATGCTTAGTGAAGACAGTTTATACCTTACTATTATAGTTTCTGAGTTATAGACCTTTGAATATTTGTCACAGGTATCGTTTTCTGGCCTTATGGTAGATCCATAACCCTATTCAACATTGTAAACTACACGAATAAGGGGCCAACTACCAATATTCACAAAATGGAACATGCAATTTTACATGGGGCTCAAGATATTACAAATGACGACGAAAAAAAAGTTGGAAGAACATGGTCGAATTTCGATCAAATTTTTATACCATTCAGTTGTATACCCGATACTGATGCAAACGTCAAAGTATTATTTCGGACTTCTGAAACACCCTGTGTAGATGTACAATAAATTTTCACACGTATAGTTAGGAAAAATCTTGTAGTAGACACTGTAGCGCGACAATGGGGATTGTATAAAAATAAAATAATTACTTTTACCTATTTACACATGCCTTATATATCATTAAGTATATATCGAGGGGTGAAAGGCTTTTTGACTTAAACGACGTTTATTTAACTTTACAGGAGAGCATACTCATTCGACGAAAATAAATTAATAGAAAAAAAAAACTTTTAAAAAACAAGCTTTTATTTAATTGCCCTTAGTTTTCTTGTTCTCCTCAGCAAGCCCTTTCATTTGATACCCATACTGTGGTGGTGCAGAAATAATAACTATTCCGCAATCTTGGATGATCAGCCATATTGGAATTAGAATGACGTCACATAGCTAAGCATGCATTGTCATCCAAAATAAGCGTGTATACCAAATATCAGCTCAATCGGTTAAAGATAACTGATTTAAAATTCAGTTGCAAGATTTCACCCGGACATACATTGCAAGTTAATATAAAGCTTGTAATAAAAAATCTCTGATTCCAAATATGTTTATAAGTAAATATCGTCTAAAGTGTCGCTTTAGTTAAACAGCCTGTCACCCCTCGATATATTTAACATTTATTTATGTAAATCTTTCTCGTCCTCGGCCCAACTCACAACTCCAAATATCGGCCCAACAAATCGGGAGTCAAATCGTCTCAATCCATTCAAACCTTCTTGAAAAGCTTAAAGGTAGTTTTATTAACACCACATTAAACTACACTATATATTGCTGTCCTTTTCATAGTCATAATGTGTGAGAGTCTGCAGTCTCTAGTTTTGTTTTTAAATGTGAGTTGAAACAGTTGATACGGAGACGTTGGATATTCCTGGCTTCACGTGGTTGGCATTGCTGTCTTCAGTCTGCTTAGGTCTTCGCTTTGGGCCTAGAAGTACCTTCTGGAGCTGACATGCTGGAGCCTCGACGAATAGATAAAGTGGTAATGCAAAGAGATATGTCGTACTTACTATACCTGCGTATAACATAATCTGGAAAACATTAATATGAGAATTAGATTTCATCACGATTTGGAAGTCAAAGTCAAGAGTCTAATCATTTATTTCGTATAGCCCATCGAGATATATATCGGAGATGCCTTAACGACTCCGCCCTGTGGCAAATTTGTCTGACGTTTATCTAACATCCGCCATTGCAGTTGCCTATGTAGTTGCCGTATACTCATGGAGTGTAGAAGTGAAGGAGAACAATCTCCTATGAGAAAAAGAAAAAAAAAATAAAAGTGTCCGTCGAAATGCATTAAACAATAGTTCAAAAACAATGGCGCTGGTGTCGACTAAGGGTATTTATCAACCCCCCTGGAATAAGTCGGTATGCGCTATTATGGACTTTTTGCTGTTATGCCAGATTCGGAATCAGCAATTTTTTCGATTACCGGTTTAATCCAGGGGGGGGCGTCGATATATATCTATTGATGACACCAGCGCCATTGTGGAAGGTTTTTGAACTATTATTTAATGCATTTCGACGGACACTTTTTCAATACACAGATGACTTTCCTTTACACTCCATACGTATACTATGACATCTCCATCTCCATACATCAAGTAACTATGAGATAACTATAATGGGGGTTGTCTGATAAACGTCAAAAAAATTGCCGCAGAGCTATAAACGGATCCAAGCGCAACTTCGTCTGAGAAGATTCGACAAGAAACTCAGCGTACCCACACTTCGCCGATGTATTCTGGTGTCACTGTAATAGGTGGCGAGTCTATTGCAGCAATACCGGTCACCTTCCACTCAATAAAAGGAAGATTCAGGCCATAGTCCACCACGTAGCAGAGCGGGTTGGTGAACTTCACACGCTTTTTTATAGACGTGCTGGTTTCCTCATGATGTTTGTATCCATCTTTCAGCAAGTGGTAATCATTTTTAGGGGTAACACGGAAACCCTATTACTAAGACTTCGCAGTCCGTCCGTCCGTCTGTCACCAAGCTGTATCTCATGAACCGTGATACCGTGAGGCTACCACTTACTGCAGTATAATCGGTGGCATAAAATGATCGTCTCATTTGTCCACCGTATGTCCTCAAGATGGTCGCATGGAGTAACATGGCGCAGTAAGACATCCTACCGAGCGGCTGGAGAGGACCCCACTCCACTGAGTTCACGTAGATTCCTGAAAAATAACATTTAAATATTACATAATAACATTTACACAAATAAATAAAATTGAAGTGTCTGTTTGGTTTGTCAAAAAAGCCGGTTTTTAGGGTTCATAAAGGGTAAAACGGGAACCCTATTTCTAACACTTCACTGTCCGTCCCGACTGATGGACAGTCCGTCCGTCGGTCACCAGGCTGTATCTCTTGAACCGTGATAGTTAGACAGTTGAAATTTTCACAGATGATGTACTGCTGTTGCTGCTATAATGAAAAATACTAAAATACACAATAAAATAAATATTTAAGGGGGCTCCCATACAACAAACGTGATAATGGTACGGAACCCTTCGTGCGCGAGTCTGACTCGCACTTGGCCGGTTTTTACTAAATGCACGGGAAAGTATATGCGTTGTTTTTAACGAAAACTAAATTTTATTTTAATTTATGTACCATACAATGGTCTGGGGCGACCCCAGTTTAACAGATCAATGCAAATTTCGAAAAGGATATTTAAGAAACTGGCCGCTGACGAGAATCAAACTCGTAACCAAATCCATTAGCGTTAAATTTTCAAGAATTGTACACACTTGTAGGGCTAGCATGTGAATCAGCAGGCTCATCATGACCATACATCAATTTGAATGGACGTCATGTTGAGTAAATGATGTCACATCAAAATTTTTCTACTAGACTCGCTCAATAGCTCCTTATGACGCCATTTTCTCGAAGAAACTGACACTTGGAAACGATAAAACTTATATCTACGCGGTCATGCTAAGCCTGCTGGACAAAATTTATATGATTAAATGTTGACAACGTTGTCTTTTTCTTACGCATGGACGAAAAAAGTGAAGTCACTCAGCGTGACATAATCCGCGACAAATGTTTTGTCTTAGTACACGTTAGCACGTGCTGTAAAGTTGAGAGGAGAGAAAAGGTCAGTGGGTGATACTTACTGTTACACCTATAGAAGTATCCAATGATGAAGACACACATGACGAGGGCGAAGAAGTTTTGGTTCAACGCGTTGAAGACTGCGGCTTCGAAGGCCGAAGCCTCTCTGTGATGGAGATCCCAGCCCATTAGCACCGTGCCTAATGCTATCGGCACAGATGCTACGAACAGCAGTTTCATTATCTGTGGAAATAAATTACTGTTTTGAAGCCTACAACTCCTCAACTCCCACAACTCCCACAACTCCTCAACTCCTCCTACACCTATTTGGATACAATTGTTGCGGGTTCCTAGACAATTTTGCTTTTCCCCGGGACTCGCCGAGGGTCAAACCTCGGTATCTTCAATGGACACCGCTCTCGATCCTGCCTTACAGGAGTAACAATGGGAATGTGTGGCGGGCTTAGTTCCATAAAACATAAATAAAAAGGCGGCTGACAACGATGATGCGAGTGGATTACGACATATAGTTTTATGAGGTACTAGATGTGCCCGCGACTTCGCCCGCGTGGACTTTAGGGAGATTACCCAGAAATATGGGTATTATGTTTTTCCCGCGGAACCCTAATGCTTTTTCAAAAAAATTAAAGTAGCCTAAGTGACGCCTTGGAACGACAGCTATCTGTCAGTGAAAGTCCCATTGAAATCGGTTCAGCCGTTTAGAAGTTTACCCCAAACAAACAGACAGACAAAAAATTTTAAAATTGCGTTTTCGTTATAGGTATCGTATATACTTTCATACGCATTTGGTAAAAAAGTGTTATTTTGATATTACAAACAGACACTCCAATTTTATTTATTTGTATAGATTTACTAGGATTTTACCAAAGAAATTCATTTGTTATGTATACAACCAGAGAGTACAATTTTTAGGGTTCCGTATCCAAAGGGTAACACGGGACCCTATTACTTAAGACTCCGCTGTCCGTCTGTCTATCTGTCTTTCTGTCTGTCAGTCTGTCACCAGGCTGTATCTCATGAACCGTGATAGTTAGACAGTTGAAATATTCACAGATGATGTATTCCTGTTACCGCTATACCAAAAAATACTAAAAAAACAGAATAAAATAAATATTTAAGGGGGATCACATTGTTGTACGTGATTTTTTTGCTCGATAACGGCAACAGGTAAACTTGAAATACAGAATAGTGAGTTATATTAATCACTTTAAAAATAAATAATTAAATTAAGTTAAAGGAAGTGATAATCATGATAGAAAATGACAATTTGAAATACTTACTATTGAATCACTTAAGTTCCATTTCTTCGCTTGCGCCTTATGGTAGAAATAAGCAGTGAGTACTCCGAGATGGTAACCAGCCCAGTTGCCTTGAGCCGACACGTAGGCGTGGTAGAACGTGTCATTATATCCAAATATATCTCTTATTGACCTGTTAATAAGTATGACATTACAATAACAATACTAAAATTAGTCCAATACTCCTGGTTTTCTTTTGTTATTTTATTTAATGCTTCTTCCTTTTGTTACCAGCAATTTTTTTCCAGAAATTCCTACACACACCAAGATACTGATTTCTCATTATATTGAAATTAAACTATTTTACGGATTTTATCGCGTTTATTTACTATTTTATTTTCCGACGTTTCGGCTGCTTTACAGCAACCATGGTCACGGGGGGACTGAGGTGTTAGACGTCCTGATGTCATAGTTAATAACTGGGTACCCTCATATTTAGTTGTTGTTTGCATAATATAATTTGTTTCTCATAATATAATTGTATGATAAAGTAAATTTTACAACAATGTAAAGCAATAATAATCCTTGTGGAAAAGAATGAGTAACCAATGAATATATATAGTAAAAGCCTAGCCATCTCATGATAAAATTCCCTCGCACTGACAATATAATGTCGTTGAAAAATTAACTTTTTCAATGTCAATACAGTTTATTTTGGGTTTGGCAAAAACCGCGACACCACCACCTCTTAATGTATTGTAACTGTCAATTTTGGACAGATTTTGTACCGATTTAACTGTTAAAAACTGAGAGTAATATTATAAACATTACTGCAAGACAGGTGGTCGTAACGGGACTGATTCTGTATATCTACTAGAATATAATGTACGTAAGGAAAATCAATATATCTACGAGAATATAATGTACGTAAGGAAAAATTTACATCTGTTTCGAAAAGTAGGTGATGGCTATCGTTTTAACACTAGAAATAAAGATAAATTAGACCAACCACACTTTCGACTGGCGAAAATTCACACATCTTTTATGGAATACTGTGTCAAAATTTATAATAAAACTCCCCCTAACGTCATTAACCTAAATGAAACTTAATTTAAAACTTGCATTAGACATACACTATGCAGGCGCGCATACTACATAATAGGTGATTATTTAGAGGATAAACACGCTTGATCAGGCGCTGGTCCGGCTCCACAGGAACTCATTTAAGGGATATTAGTTATTTGTCCCGTTTTCCTCCTCCTTCCTACCTTTAAATCTTGTTCAACACGTAGTTTGTACAATTAATTAATTGTGATTTGAGAATGTATAGCCTCATTAACTTTATATTGTATAATTGTTAATTAAGAAAAACACAAATGTAAATCCTTATTTGAAAAAAGCAACCATGGAGTTTCTTGCCCATTCTTCTCCATAGGAAATGCATTCCGAATGGGTGGTAGAGCTACTATTTATTGACGATTCATAAGTGCCAGTATTGGTTTATAAGAATAAAAAATATTCTGATTCTGATTCTGATACTGTTTTGTAATTTCCACGTTAAAGTAGCAAAGTCTATTTACTTACTCCGGGAATATGCTAACCCTTATAGGCATTAGATTCATGAAGTAACTTTGAAGAAAAGGTATTAGTAAGCTGATTGCCATGACAGCTGACAAGACTGGGACACCGCTTCTAGGCCATCTCCAGATGACAAGCATCACGACCAGAGTCATTAGGAACAGTTGGGTATCTGTGCCTAAGTACCTGTGGAGAAAAATAAATATTAAAAAAACTGTTTCATTGAGCATTACTTTTAAACTACTGCCCCGATTATAATTATGTTATCACATTTACATAGTATTTTTCTTTGTCGATATCACTCTTAACAGAGTGGTCGTGATCACCACTTTAGGTATTGGTGGCAAGCTTCAGATAAGAGCAAGAATACTATTCCTAAAAATATAATTTATCTTGCTTCATGTAATCGATTGTAAAGTTAGAAATACATTTTTGCAATTTTTTCTTAACATATTCGATAACTCTCTCCATAGCGCGCTGGGCGACTTTAAATTGGTGGTCCAGTCTAACTGTGAGTGTCCACGTCTCGGCTCCCTATGTCATCACGGGTAGGACGCACTGGTTAAAGACTTTTGTCTATACTGCGGTATAGGCGAGGAGAAGACTCGACGGGGTTTTCCGAATGCTGCGAAGAGAGCTATGCTCGGTATTTCTCTGCGGGATCGAATCAGGAACGAAGTTATTCGCCAGAGAACTAAAGTTATCGACATAGCTCAACGGATTAGCAAACTGAAGTGGCAGTGGGCCGGTCATATCTGCCGCAGGACTGACAACCGTTGGGGTAGACTCGTCCTAGAGTGGAGACCGCGAATCGGCAAACGTAGTGTAGGACGTCCTGTGACTAAGTGGAGCGACGATATACGCAAAGCGGTGGGCAATGACTAGAAAAGAAGAGCCCTTCGGCCCATCGGGCTCAGTGGCGCATCTTGGGAGAGGCCTACGTCCAGCAGTGGACTGACACCGGCTGATGATGATGATGATATTCGATAAGTTTTAAAAGTTGTCTCAATATTCGATTATCGAGAAAAAATGAAATTTTTTTGAGAAGGCCTACGGGGACCCTTACAAATTGTTATGTTTACATGTACCAGGACTTGATTGACTCGTGTCCTTGATTAAGAAAATCCGGCAAGAAACAAAGCGGGCTAAGAAATCCTTTTTATTCAAACTGATGTCGATTACGTTGGTGCCAAGCTAAGCTGAGCATATTGCTGTCCTTTTTACGACCGTAAAGTATATAGCAAGACGGCATCACTTCTTGTGTTTTTAAATGAAGGGTACAAGAACATAACAGGGAATGTCCTAATTAATGAATTTTGAGAAAAAGCAATTTGAAAGTTCAACTATTCTAACAATTCTATAGTTTGGCCATAAACAAAAGTGTAACCATTAAGTTTCTTACCGTCTCTTCTCAGTGGAAGCAGCATTCCGAACCGTTGGTAGAATCTGACTATTTGTAAGTGCTTTTTGGCCTACACGAATAAAAAAAAAATGATTTTGATTTTGAAAACAAAACTGCATATTTGGCGCCATCTGATATTTTTTTTTAATTCTGATGATTAGTATAAAATTTAAAATACCATTACGAAATACACAAAATATGATTCTATAAAAAAGAAATGTGAAATTCTCTGTTATGATCCTGTACCCTTCAAATATAGTTCAGCTGAATTGACATTAAAAAAAAAAATAAACCCACTGAGTTTTTTGCCGGATCTTTTCAGTTTAGGTGTCGCTTTGATCCGGTACTATACAAGGAACAAAAATGTATAATTGACAATTAGTAAGCTTGACTTTGACCCTATAATTTGGGTTCAAAAATATAATCCGGTTGTTAACGTTTTTAAACATTTCGAAACTGTCACAATCTTGCAAATACTCCATTATTGTCGAGGTCACTCGGCTTTCCATCAGATTATGACCTCAGCCGACAACATTACACAATTTACGTACTTTTTTGTCGGAAATTAAGTCAAATATTTGTGGACAACTACATACGTGCCTGCTAAATGCAAACAACACTCAACCTTAACATAAAAAAGTTAACATTCATTCTCGTGAAGTGATTATGTCGCAATTTGCGTAAATATAATGCTCTGACTAAATATTGTCATCGTGAACACTAAAACCTTGGTTTTTAGGTTACAGAAATAATTCTCGTTGAGAAACTGTTGGGATATCTTTATGTTGACAGAACCAAATGCCTTGACACGAAATATTCCTAGGATTTAGTCTTAAGCACAGTAGCTGGCTACTAATGCTCCAATCACATGGTAAAACCGGCTGCCCGATAATGACCTCAACAATACTAGATGGCGTGAACGAATTCACTTCACTTGTTTTTTTTATAGTGTACTAAAGATTGAATGTCTGAAAACGCCCAGAGCGGAGCAATTTTCGCTTAATAGACATCATCTTAAAATCGACATAATATGTCGAAACAAAACAAAAAACCGGCCAAGTGCGAGCTGGACTCACGCACCGAGGCTTCCGTACCTAAACTATGAAAGCACCGAACATTGCTCTGAAAAGATAATTTTACTGGACAGGGACAAACTTAACTTTGCCGTTGGTATTCCTGTGTCCCTATACAAACTAACAAAAAAATAAGTTTGTAATTGCAAAAAAACATTTTCTAACAATAAATTTAGTTTTAGAATTTTTTCCTTTACTTGATGCCAAATTTCATGATATTAGGTTTAGGTATATGTTGAATTAGACATAAGATAATGCGAGAATTACCCCTCGCCCCACCCACCCTGATGTGTAGAAAATTATTATGGAAGAATTCCCACGAGATGTCGATTTAGGAGATCCCAGCAATCTGACAGCTAATGTCAATTCTACCATGCGTAATGTCCTTTGTTCCATGGATAATGGACAGCCGGTTTTGTCGTGTGTATGTAGCCTAATAACTCCTCCTTTTGTGAATTGCTATGCATGATCGCAGTCACGATTGCAAGTTGCAATTTTACGGTACGTTACTACCGTAATTACGACACACGGCGGACTCTGGCCGCTTTTTACACGTCCCTGAATATCATAAATGGTTTCATTTGTTCGCAAATTAATTGGTACTTAAGTATATATCTATATCTACAGCCCTTTTTAATGTCCCACTGCTGGGCACGGGCCTCCCCTCAATGCGAGGGGGATTCAGGCCATAGTCCACCACGCTGGCCCGGTGCGGGTTGGCAGACTTCACACATCTATCGAGAACTAGTCAAGTTCCCTCAGGCGTGCAGGTTTCCTCACGATGTTTTCCTTCACCGTTTCATAGCAAGTGGTAATCTCGGATGTAAATGAGTATTAGACTTAAGTATATTAAATAAATTAGCTGCGGGACAAGTCTTGTACAATCGAAATCATCACTAATTCGACATGCCGTCGCTTTAATGCTAACACCGCGGAAGTTATATTTGATAAACACACACAAAAATGTTAATCTAGAACTAGTCAATTAAAACCTATCTTAACCTTTTTTTTGGGACTAAGCCCGCAACGTTTCCCACCAATGTTACTCCAGCATTGACAGCGGTGTCAATTGAAGACACCGAGGTTTGACCCTCGGCGAGTTCCGAGGAAAAATCTATATTGTCTTGGAACCGCACCGAACGGAACTCGAACCCGTTGGAAGAAAGTTTAAGAACTATCTTAAACTAGTAACTATCTTAAAAACCGGCCAAGTGCGAGTCCGACTCGCACACGAAGGGTCCCGTAGCATTATTGTTAAGCTGTGCGTCTACTTAGGATTTCAGGGTTTATTTCTGTCGGGGTGTCGCAGGTCCAATTAAAGGCGTCTTTTTGAACAGGACGCAAATAATTATCTAAAAAAATGGCAAAAAAATCACGTTTTTTGTATGGGAGCCCCCTTAAATATTTATTATATTCAGTTTTTTAGTATTTGTTGTTATAGCGGCAACAGAAATACATCATCTGTGAAAATTTCAACTGTCTAACTATCACGGTTCATGAGACACAGCCTGGTGACAGACGGACGGACGGACGGACAGCGAAGTCTTAGTAATAGGGTTCCCATTTTATCCTTTGGGTACGGAACCCTAAAAACACTTACCAAGCTTGCGGCAAACAAAGATGCTCGAACGGGAATAGATTTGGCATTAGTATGACGAGTTGCCACCAGTTCATCCGGCACAGATCTCTCTCCCTCTTAACGACAGCATCCCACATGGGTCCAGACCCCAAATGTGGTACCCATGTCATCGCCAGACCCATCACAACTAACACAGCAGGTATGATCCTGTAAAAAATTAAAGTAGATAACTCTTGATTGTATTGTTTTCTTATATTTACGCGAATACTATACATTGAAATTAAACTATTTTACGGATTTTATCGCGTATATTTACTATTTTATTTTCCCGACGTTTCGGCTGCTTTACAGCAACCATGGTCACGGGGGGACTGAGGTGTTAGACGTCCTGATGTCATAGTTAATAACTGGGTACCCTCATATTTAGTTGTTGTTTGCGGTCCGATCCACAAATAAAATCTATATACCAATATACCAAATAAATAAAATTGGAGTGTCTGTTTGTAATATCAAAATAACACTTTTTTACCAAATGCGTATGAAAGTATATACGATACCTATAACGAAAACGCAATTTTAAAATTTTTTGTCTGTCTGTCTGTCTGTCTGTTTGTTTGAGGTAAACTTCTAAACGGCTGAACCGATTTCAATCGGACTTTCACTGACAGATAGCTGACGTTCCAAGGCGTAACTTAGGCTACTTTAATTTTAGAAAAAGCATTAGGGTTCCGCGGGAAAAACATAATACCCATATTTCCGGGTAATCTCCCTAAAGTCCACGCGGGCGAAGTCGCGGGCACAGCTAGTAGTAAATAAACGCGATGAAATCCGTAAAATAGTTTTATTTCAACTCTTGATCTATACAAATAAATAAAATTGGAGTGTCTGTTTGTAATATCAAAATAACACTTTTTTACCAATTGCATATGAAAGTATATACGATACCTATAACGAAAACGCAATTTTATTTTTTTTTGTCTGTCTGTCTGTTTGTTTGAGGTAAACTTCTAAACGGCTGAACCGATTTCAATGGGACTTTCACTGACAGATAGCTGACGTTCCAAGGCGTAACTTAGGCTACTTTAATTTTAGAAAAAGCATCAGGGTTCCGCGGGAAAAACATAATACCCATATTTCCGGGTAATCTCCCTAAAGTCCACGCGGGCGAAGTCGCGGGCACAATTAGTTGTTTAATGAAATACTAACTATACATAAAGGATACAAAATATAGATATGGGTGGCCTTATTCAAAGTGATCTCTACCAGGCAACCTTTGGACTTTTAACTTTCTATTTTGTTTTTCTTTTAATTTCCTCTTGTTTACTGTAATTAATAAGACTTTGGACACGTCTTATTAATCGTATTTTGCAGTCTAAGGTATCAGAGGCATTATTGATTGTTTTTTTTTGTAAGAAACTAAAGTATTTTGAGATTTTTTTTCGTGGACTTATGATAAACTTAGCACTAATTTAAGAAATTTTAATTGAAAATTGAATTGTGTACTGGGATTAAAAATACTTATTTTAAAATTCTGATTACGTAAAAAATAATCTGACTTCAATTGTTATTTGTAGCCATTTAGTGCACATAGTTAGTTTTTTCAAGTCGTTTATTTTATCATATTATAAGTCAGTAAGTTTTCAAAGTTTTTGTATTATTACGTATTGACATCATAAAACCTAATAACTAGGTAAAATTACTACTACTACTACTACAGCCCTTTTATTGTCCCACTGCTGGGCACGGGCCTCCCCTCAATGCGAGGGGGATTCAGGCCATAGTCCACCACGCTGGCCCAGTGCGGGTTGGCAGACTTCACACATCTATCGGGAACTAGTCAAGTTTCCTCAGACGTGCAGGTTTCCTCACGATGTTTTCCTTCACCGTTTCATAGCGAGTGATAATCTCGGATGAAAATGAGATTCGCACATAAATCCCAGAGGTGCGAGCCGGGGTTTGAATCTGCACACTTTGATTTGAAAGGCGTGCGTTCTACCACTCGGCTACCACTGCCATAGAAAAAATTAAAAAAAGAGTGATATTTTTTTCCTATAAACACGAGAGTCGAATGCCGACTTCCTTCATTTATGGAAATCATAAAAAATACTTACCTCAGCCATCTGTTAACAATAGCCATAGGAACAGTCTTCAAGCTGAATGGATGTGTTTCAGAGTAGACTATCATCTTATATGCCATCAGGAACCCACCCATCACGAAGAATATCTGCACTATGATCCGAGCGTTGAATAGTAGCGCCTTGAAGAAGTCGTCGTAGGACTGCAAAAATGAACCTTATTGTTATAACTATAGAGACTTAAAAGAGATGAGTAATGGTTAAATATGCTTATTTTATGAGTTACTAGCTGATACGCGCAGCTTCACCCGCCTGGTTGTCGGTTATCGCGACGAAAAGTAATTAGTAAGTAGTAAATACAACATTTTGATCCCTTTTCTTTTTTTTCGTGGGAAAATGCATTACGCATCCCCTTCCGACACGGGGGAGTCGAAAGGGGTATGTCGGACTCCCGGCAGATTGCCGAATACCGACTAAAAACCCACGGTGGTCTAATCGCCTTGTCGGAAGAGCCTCGGGAACGCAAAGCACACATCCGTGACCCTGCCAGCGGCTGCCCGCGCGAGCGGACATCTCCTTCCCGCGGCGGCGTGGGTCACACCACGCCGCCGTCCTCCTCGGGGTCGCTTAGCTGCCACGTAGGGCCCCCGTAACATTTTGATCCCCTATATCAACCCCTTAAAACCCTGTTTCGAATTTAAAAGTAGCCTATGTCATTTCTCAGGCTCTAGAATATCTCTGTACCAAATTTCATTCAAATCGGTTCAGTAGTTTAGGCGTGATTGCGTAACACACAGACAGAGTTACTTTCGCATTTATAATATTAGTAAGGACTAGCGGCCCGTTCCGGCTTCGCACGAGTTTCTAATATAGCCTATGTTACTCAGTGATAATAGAACTTTCTAACGCCAAAAGAATTTTTGAAATCGGTCCAGTAGTTTTTAAGTCAATTCATTATAAATCTTTCTTTTTTATAATATTAGTATAGATTACAGTTTGTTTTGGTATGTACAAAAATTTTGACGCGCGCTTTTCACGCCCCAGTGTATGGCTTATGTATTCGTGGAAATGCTCGCAAAGTGGCATGGATCAAGTAAAATGAAATGCGGTCACCGTAAGAAGTTACGCGTGCGCATTGCGGAAGGAATCGAAAGTGAATCGTTGAACGATTGCGGTGACATGTCTTGTGGTAACCGACCGATAACTTGAACCATAGATAAATTAATAGCGTTTATTTTTCTCTGTTCCTTATACGGAGTGTAACAGAAGTGTGAAATAATACTTAGCCGTTTGCATAAAGCGTTTTTCAGACTACGCTATAATATTTAGCACAACAATATCGCGCACCATACAAAGTCAATAATATATAGTACAGTACAGTGTGAACGTGGCCATACGATGTAGCTATATACGATATGCTATAATATTATTATAGCGTAGAATGAAACCCGCTTTAGTATCAGATGTACAATTGAATGATTTAATTTTTTTATTGAAATTCGATCATGATTTTACAAATTTTATTTTTCGTCACCATATGCTAAATTTTCAAGATCCGTTTTGAGAATATTACTAGTCACCTTTCGTAGATGTAATTTAAACTGTTAAATAGGGTTATGGGTGTGTCCTAAGGCAAAATGCGATAATCGTGGCATTCACTCAAAGTTCTGTAACTCAGAATCTATGATAGTTAGGTATAAGTCTGCCTTCACTAAGCGTATGCATATGAGCTACCGTATATGTATCCAAAGTATTATTTCGAACTTCTGGTAAACCTTTATTTGTAGTTTAATTTTAGTATCATAATCTTTTCGCATTATCGATGCACTTTCGTTGAAAAATAAGCTTGTTTTGACACTTAACACTTAACTCAGCCAGTTACTATTGAAACAATAATACTTTAAGTGGTGGTAAGGTGAATCAAATGTTGTGATTATAACCTTATTTAAATACGCGTCTGCAAAATGGGATCTATGCCTACCCTCCTGAGGCAGTAAGCGATAGTATTGCTCTCCGAAGCGTGAAGATTCTTGCAAGTGTTTTAGCATTTGCTTCATCGTTAAGTTATTGCTGCAAGCACTTAAACTATTTCGCAAAAGTTTGTTAGACACAATTTTAAGACGGCATGTTCTAGTGGTTTAAGCATAGGCCGTTCAACTTACTGCACGGGGTTCGATTCCCGTCAGTGGCAAATTTCGGAAATGGCCTTTTTGGACTTTGGCCTGGTCTGAGAGTAACTGGGATCGACCCCAGTCCATTGTACGGTATCTATAGTACAAGCCTTACTTAGTTTGGGATCATACGATGAGGATGTGTTGTCTGGCGATATTTGTTTATACAAATCAAAGTACCAGGAGAGCATACCTGTCGAAGAGGTTGATAGCGTTGATGTGTAACTGGGATCGACCCCAGTCCATTGTACGGTATCTATAGTACAAGCCTTGCTTAGTTTGGGATCATACGATGAGGATGTGTTGTCTGGCGATATTTTGGATCTAATGTATAACATAATTAGAATAGCGACCTAACTGACCACCGAATAGACAATATCCCGTAAGTGCAAAAACATCCATACTGTAAAGATATTTCTTGTAATATAAGCTTAACCAACAAACACATAAAGATTGAATTTCTGTGGCAGAAGCCACGCGACTACTGGTCATGATTCACTCGTCATCGATGAAGTATCGTTGAAAAATGAACGTTTTGTGTGAGTTAATAAGGTTCGTTTTGGTAATGTCAAAAAAAAATGCGTTAGCTTGACGCACTTGTGTTCCTTGTTCTTTATTATTTAACATGCAAATTCATTTTCTTCCGAGATTACCACTTGCTATGAAACGGTGAAGGAAAACAACGTGAGGAAACCTGCACGTCTATAGAAAGGCGTGTGAAGTTCACCAACCCGCACTGGGCCAGAGTGGTGGACTATAGCCCAAAAATCTCCCTCGCATTCAGAGAGAATGTAATGGCAATAGGCTCGCCTCCTATTACATTGGGACCAAAATACAGCGGTGAAGTGTGGGCACACTACGGTTCACCTCTGCCTACCCTTTCGGGGAATACAGGCGTGGTGATATATTGTATGTGCAAACAAGTAAAACATTGTTATTGCTAACAATTCATTTTAACAACGATATTTGTAATTCATGACTTTTGTTAACTATTATAACTGGTTTGACGCTAAGCTGGCCAACATTTTTATAAAATTTTGTAAAATATACTGCCATCCGAAGACTTGCAATCAAAGTGTACAGCTTCAAACCCCGGCTCGCATCTCTGGGTTTCATATGCGAATCTCATTTTCAACCGAGATTATCACTTGCTATGTAACGGTGAAAGAAAACATCGTGAGGAAACCTGCACGTCTGAGGGAACTTGACTAGTTCTCGATAGATTTGTGAAGTCTGCCAACCCGCATCGGGCCAGCGTGGTGGACTATGACCTGAATCCCCCTCGCATTGAGGGGATGCCCGTGCCCAGCAGTGGGACGTTAAAAAGGTTTGTAATAGTAATAGTAGTGGGATTTTATAAAACTGAATTCACAAAATAATTAAAAGTATTTTATGCAAGGTTGTAAGTTTGTTATATGCATATCGACTCTTGAAGGCAATCCTTTCTAAGCGACAAATAATCGTAAAATGAGTTATATGTACCATTCGCATACATCATCACGCCTGTATTCCCCGAAGGGGTAGGCAGAGGTGCACTGCAGTGCGCCCAGACTTCGCCGATGTATTTTTGGTCCCAATGTAATGGGGGCGAGCCTATTGCCATTATACCGGGCACATTCTCCCTCATTACGAGGGAGATTTTTGAGCTATAGTTCACCACGCTGGCCCAGTGCGGGTTGGTGAACTTCACACGCCTTTCTATAGACGTGCAGGTTTCCTCACGATGTTTTCCTTCACCGATTCAAAGCAAGTGGTAATCTCGGATGAAAATGAGATTCGCACATAAGCCCAGAGGTGCGAGCCGGGGTTTAAACCTGCACACTTTGATTTGCAAGGCGTGCGTTCGACCACTCGGCTACCACTGCTTATTGGGTTCGGTATATATAACTGATTTTACGATTTTTTGTCGCTTCGTAAGGATTGCCTTCAAGCGTAAATAATAATCAGTTTGTATACAGCTGGGATAGTCCCAAATAACTGTGAATGCTTGGACCACCATATTTACAGCATCCAAACCATCCTATTCATAAATAGTAGTTGTTGATTTATTAATTAGTATTAGCCAAATGTTTCAAAGGATTTCAATTATAAATTCTATTACTGGTTTCTATTATTCAATAATGAGATTATTGCGGTTTAGTGTGAGTACTAATTAGTACTCACACTAAACCAAAAAACCACTAAACCAAACACTAAACATATATAATTCATGACTATTAGTAGTATAATCTAGATTTGTTAACTCCAAACGTAACTGGGGCAATAACTATAATTGAGATAAAAAAATATACAAAAAATAAAAAACGGCCAAGTGCGAGTCGGACCCGCGCACGAAGGGGTCCGTACCATTATCTATAAAAAGGAGCAAAAAATCACGGTTGTTGTATG
Organism: Ptilodon capucinus; assembly: GCA_914767695.1. Classification (NCBI taxonomy): domain Eukaryota; kingdom Metazoa; phylum Arthropoda; class Insecta; order Lepidoptera; family Notodontidae; genus Ptilodon; species Ptilodon capucinus. The sequence goes on along the minus strand of OU611830.1, from coordinate 1,369,120 downwards.
GGAGCCTCCTTAAATATTTATTTTATTCTGTTTTTTAGTATTTGTTGTTATAGCGGCAATAGAAATACATCATCTGTGAAAATTTCAACACTCTAACTATCATGGTTCATGAGATACAGCCTGGTGACAGACGGACGGACGGACGGACGGACAGCGAAGTCTCAGTAATAGGGTTCCCGTTTTAACCTTTGGGTACGGAACCCTAATTATCTTAATTATAAAAACAAGAAAAAATGGTTTAAAAACTGTACAAAAAACTAAAAAACTTAAGAACCCGACTACGAAAACAAGTTAAAATCGACTCCTCCTATTGTAGAAGTCGGTGAAAATGTAGCCTTCTTTACCCAAACCACAATAAAGAATAGATTGACACCTACATCAAAATCAGATGAATAATTTAGGCGCTACGGAGGAACGTAAATGCAAACATACATAGACTGCTAAAATCATAACCTTTGCTTCAGGGTTCGCCATAGTCGGGTGAACAAAGCTTTCACTTTTAATTTTATAATACAGTAGAATGTTAAAATATTGCTAAAAAGGTGTTGCAAAGAAGGTTGGGTAGCTAGTTAGGACAAAAAACAATTGTACAATAAGCAGAGATAAACCAAATTTACAATGTATGATATATTTGCTTATATCATACATTGTATATTTGTACAACCAGCAAATTTATCCACATATTACTAGATGCAGAGAGAAAGAAAAAAACCAGCCAAGTGCGAGTCGGATTCGCGCACGAAGGCTTCCGTACCATTATCTATAAAAACGAGCAAAAAAATCACGTTTGTTGTATGGGAGCCCCCTTAAATATTTATTTTATTCTGTGTTTTAGTATTTGTTGTTAGAGCGGCAACAGAAATACATCATCTGTGAAAATTTCAACTCTCTAACTATCACGGTTCATAAGATACAGCCTGGTGACAGACGGACGGACGGACAAACGGACGGACAGATCTTAGTAATAGGGTTCCCGTTTTACCCTTTGGGTACGGAACCCTAAAAATGAATAATAATAATTATATAAATAAGATAGGTACCTACTTAATAACAAATACAACAGATAAGATAAACTTCTATTTTTTTTTTATTAGATTACAGTTAACCAAATCAGCATTTGAAATGTAGTTATACGTACACGAGATTGATGTTAGTGTCGTGATAAAAAAGGTTATAAATAACAGGAAATTGTGCGTCTACCCGCATGTCAAGCATCTATGTCCAATAACAACTTTTGTACTCGCTTATAAGAACGATAGTAAAATGTAGTCGGTCTGAATCGACTATGTCATAAAGTGTCCTTTGGCTGTTCGCACCACGTTCCGAACCGCCCACGTCGAAAAAAACATTGCTTGGTTCGGAACGTGTTCCGAAACAGCCTATTCAAAAAGAGTCCTGGGCGGTTCGGAACGTGGTGCGAACGGCTTGTGGGGCGAAACGCCCAAGGACCCATTTAACACTTGTTTTCTGTAAGCATTGTGAGGCATAACAAAAATATATTTTTTTTGAAGGACTTACACTGTTGGCCGTGAGGTGGCCTTTACAGCTTTACCGGAGGAGTGGCGAGCGCAGAGTGCACTCCAACCAAGGCCTGAAGGGCGGAAAGGGGTGGCAACTAGCTCAAGGGCGCCACAGAGGGCACGACCTCGGCTTGGGCAGTTACCGTGAGGGGAGAGGTAGTGACTGCGCTCCTAGGTGCAAAGATGCACCTACGAGCGGAAGAGGGGGTTCCTCGACCTCGCCGGCGAGATCGGTGTCTGTTTGAGGCTGGTGTAGGTGTGTTGGTGGCCCTCTCAACGCCCGGGTCGAGGAGGGCGGTGATCGTGTCGGGAAACAAAAATGTCGGTACCAGCAAAGTAATCATTGAATGATCTCATAAGGCGCCGCAATGGCGCACGTTCACTTATGAAGATGAATAAGTTTAATATACGCACATGTTCAATAAACTCTGGGTTCGCCGTGTATCCGTATCCAATGAAAATCATTGAATGAAGACCCAGGATCATCACCATTGTATAAAATCTGGAATAAACAACGTCTTTGTATAACTTGAAATTGATCAATAAAACAAAAAAAAAAAACAGCCCCCTTCCACCAATATTTCTTTCAGTTTCTGACAGATAACCCAGAACAAATTCTGTTAAAAATTGACAGTTAGTATTTAAACCACAATACTTGTACACCACGCTGGCCCAGTGCGGGTTGGCAGACTTCACACATCTATCGAGAACTAGTCAAGTTCCCTCAGACGTGCCAGGATGTTTTCCTTTACCGTTTCATAGCATGTGATAATCTTGGATGAAATGAGATTCGCACATAGAACCCAAGGCGCGAGCTGGGGTTTGAACCTGTGTACTTAGATTGAACTACTCGGCTACCACTGATATTAATGTGAAACATCTAATGGCGAGTGAGAGCAACTGTTGATGCCGCGATGCCATCATGCGAAGACTTCGAGCAGGTCCGTGGCTCCTCGGTTCTTTCTGTAGCTTAGACTCTACCCACCGGCTGACTCCGTTCACTCGCCGCTACGACGCTTCTCTCTCTCTATTCTAAATAATATAATGTTTCACATCTGCCAGGCGTCCCGCGACGGCTACGTTTTTATATTTTTAATGATTGTCTTGTTTATCAACCCTTAAGTATGTCTAAATGTGTTTCCTTGTTTATGGTGTGTGTATTAGTTAGTTCTCCCTACCTCCCTCTATTTCTTTACGAGATTTCGTTACGGAATTTTACTTGCATGCGGCAGTGGACGTCTTCAGTCTGGATTTAGATAAAGTTCAGCTTACCTCAATGCCTGGAAGCATTTGAAGAGTCCACCTTCAGCGCTGCCTCCGTATTTCAAAGCTTTCCAATTCTTTTGAACGCAGAATGCAAGCATAAACTTGTTGTCTAGAATATGAAATAACATCATTAATTGTTTGTTACTATTTTTCGTTACTGCTGTAAATATTCAAATATAAGTTCTTTATTAACTGACTTCCAAAAGGAGGAGGTTCTCAATTCGATTGGTATTTTTTTTATTGCAAACGATTATGTGAAGTCAGAAATAAGTTTTTGTTTTTGAGGCAATTAGCTAAAGTCAATTAGCTAATACTTTTAAATTCTTTTTGATTCTAAAACAACCAAACAGAAGGCAGAAGCGGCCCAATTGACCATGCCTAGGATTGCCAAAGCGTAGACACAAAATAATGAATTAATTTTGTAAAGTAAAATATCTTATAAAAACTTAATTCCATAACCAGAATCGTAGTGTCTAAAAGATTTTTACCCTCATGCTGAGATAGATAACGTCTATTTTACCTTGTTCATTCTCGTTAGGGAAAAAGAAGTAGTAAGCTGAACATCCAAGATTGGTTAAGAGCAGGACAAGAAGTAATGCTCCTATTATGTAGTCCAGACTGTCAGGTGGTGGACTATCGTCTTTTGTTTTGCAGTAACGCACTGATAAAGTATCCACCTGTTCCAATAATGTTGTTAAAGCATTTATAGACCTTATTGCTAAATGGCAGAGGTATCTTAATTGGTGAAACGCCCGCTTGGGAAGAAAGGGCTGCAAATTCAGACTCACTTCTATAGGATTCTCGGATTGTACTTGCAAATGTAATTTTCAATCATTATTACGACTCGCTGAACGGCGAAGAAAACATTGTGAGGAAACCTGCACCTATGTCTGAAGTTCACCAACCCGTATTGGGCTTTCGTGGTAGACTATAGCCCAAATCTGAGAGCAATTTTCGATCTTTTCTATCTTGTCGATCTTGCATGATCGACATCATCTCTTATTCGACATAATATGTCGAATTAGAGATGATATCGATCATAATCATCCCCCCCCCCGTCTTGTATTAAAGGGGAATATGCTCGGTATAATTAAAATAGGCTCAGCACAGTTAAGACCAAAATGGATGAATGCAAAGTGCATCTCTGCCAATGTCTTCGTGGAAAACAGGTGTGATGTTGATGTATACTATTTTAATTCTTAAGCGGCTTTCAGACTACGCTATAATATAATAGTATATAGCTCATAGCATAACAATATCGCGCACCATACATTGTTATGGACACGTTCACACTGTACTGTACTATATATTATTGGCGTACTGTACGCTATAAATTGGTGCGATGCGCTGAGTTCATACTATGCTATATCGCGCGCTGCCCTGTTCCTCCTCCCACACCCCCGGTTGCCCTGTCAACTGAGATTGCTATATACTATAAATGCTTGCGATAATATCGCGTAATGTGAACGCCATGCTATGCTATACTTTATAGCATCCTTCTTTGCTATACTATATAGCACAATAGTATAGCGTAGTCTGAAACCCGTTTTACCTGTAGTCCATACTCTTCATGTATAGTAGCGTTAAAACACTCTCTTAAAGCATTTGCAGTTGACTGTGTTACGTTAGCATGGCTGATGTTAAGTCCACAGTGTTGTGAACCACACACTCCTCTGTGAAGTTTACTATGCATGTAGTTCTTGTACGATAGTGAAGAAAAGTTCTGTTGGAGAAGAATTGATTAAGTTGATTATTTTGTAGTAAAGTCATATTACATGCTATACTATTTAAGTAAAAAAAAGTAATTGAAAGTATTAAAACAAGTAAATAGTTTTTAATCGACTTCAAGAAGAATGATATTCTCAATATTTTTTTCAGGAGGATTTTTTTCGTAAGTAATTAACAGCAACAAAGATTTTCAGTCATTGTCATTTGACTGGTCAAATAAATTATAGATTAATTTTTATCTCCTTGATACTCAGCAACTGTCGCACGTATGTATTAAACATACAATATATACAAAATTAAATTAAATAATCTCATGTTCCAGGATTTTAGAAAAATAATACAGCTCCCGTACCACCACCTTTTTTTTTTTTTTAACGTCGGAAAATCCTTTATGGATACCCTGCCACCTCGGGGGAAGTAACAGGGTTATGTGGGAGTCCCGGCAGAAGGCCGTATACCCACTAAAAACCGACGGTGTACCATCTTCCGCTTATATCGGGGCGCTACGGGATCGCTTTCGCATGCACCGCGACAAGATTTCGCCCAACGTGGGGCCCGTACCACCACCTGACTAGCAGTAATGTTTTTCTTTTTTACGAAATGAGTGAAATGATGAAATTTAATGGAATAAGAAGAGGAATGGCTTCACCTGCGACAAGCGCGGGTATTTCGCCAATGTCAAGTAATTAATAGCAAGGATAAATTCAATAAATACACATTATAAATAAAAACTGATAATGACAGTGATAAAGATGGCGGATGAATCCAGTAATGTTTTTCACTTCACTTTTTAAAAAGATATGGCCTCCATCGTATTTAGTCGATGATTTTGCCAACAACAGAGTATGTTAAAACACTTGGCCGGAGTATGTAAAAACACTTTTTCACTCTTTGTAATTGATTTTAAAATTAATCTAGTGGAATTACCTCTCATGTGAAGATACGACCTTTGTCACGGATTTGCCCGCGCCCTCTCTGTCTAATTTCATACGAGAGAAAGAGACAACATCAAGATATACAGTGACATAAGGCTAATCTTGCTACAACTACTGAACTTGGTGGACGAAGGGTTTGGTAATGAATATTTTTTTTCCTTTATTTGTGATATGGGGTGTAAAGGGCCCAATTACCATCTATGGATCCAAGTCAACCTGACCTGCCCGTGGTACACCCTGCCGAATAACAAACGAGGCTCTGACGAAACGTTCACCAACCCGCATTGGACCAGCGTGGTGGACAAATGGTCCAAACCTTTTTAACTTTAAAAACCTTCACACATCTATGGCATGTCATATAATAGCCCAGAGATGTGTGGAGAAGTAAACGGAAGGCTTTTGCCCAGGAGTGGGACATAGAACAGCTATAATAAAAAATGTATATACCTTAATGAATTGGTACAGAGGAGTGTCGTCTTCCATGAGAACCATATCTACTATGCAGTAGACGGCGTCAGGCTTCCGGAGACACAGGTCGAAGTCATCCAGCTCAGACAAAGCCGGCATAGAATGATAATCGTATATTGATTGTGGTGCTGCATCTATGGAGAAGACACCTTCGTTTTATGCACTACTAGCTTCTTCAATGATTCAATATCGCTATAAAGTATATTCTATATGTTATTCTGATGTACAAACAATAATACTGAAAAGTTTTATCGAAATCCGTTCAGTAGTTTTTGCGTGAAAGAGTAACAAACATTTATCCATCCTCACAGACTTTCACATTTATGATATTAGAAGGATAGGAAGTAGGATAGAGAGTAGGACTATACACAAATTATTTACAAAGTAGCTAAAGATTACCCGGAAAAATGGGTTTCATGTTTTTCCCGCGGATCGCGGAACCCTAATGTTCTTTTTCTAAAATAGAAGTAGCCTAAGTTACTATTTAGAACATCGGATATCTGCCAACGAAAGTCATGTTTAAATAGGTACAGCCGTTTGGAATTTTTGCCGGAACAAACAGGCAGACACACAATTTTTTGATTGAAATTTATAAGCATTTTCTTATAGGCGATATACTTTCATATGCATTTGATAAACAGGTGTTATTTTGATATTATATTACATTAATATAGCAGTGGTAGCCGAGTGGTCGATCGCAAGCCTTTCAAATCAAAGTGTGCAGGTTCAAACCTCGCTCGCACCTCTGGGTTTATGTGCGAATCTCATTTTCATCCGAGATTACCACTTGCTATGAAACGGTGAAGGAAAACATCGTGAGGAAGCCTGCACGTCTATAGAAAGGCGTGCGAAGTTCACCGACCCGTACTGGGCCAGCGTGGGGGACTATAGCCCAAAAATCTCCCTCGTATTGAGGGAGAATGTGCCCGGTATAATGGCAATAGGCTCGCCACCTATTACATTGGGACCAAAAATACATCGGCGAAGTGTGGGCGCACTACAGTGCACCTCTGCCTACCCCTTCGGGGAATATAGCAATTCGTGCGGGTTCCAAGACAATTTAGCTTTTCCCCGGGACTCGCCGAGGGTCAAACCTCGGTGTTTTCAATGGACACCGCTGTCGATCCTGGCTTACAGGAGTAACAGTGGTGGGAATGTGTGGCGGGCTTAGTCCCATAAAAACCCCTTCGGGGAATACAGGTGTGATGATGTATATATGTTACGGCTAAAACCCGAAGTGCGGCTACACCTAGTTTTAACCGGTTAGAACTAGGTGTAGTCACTTACTCTTGGTTAAATCTAGTACGAGCCGATGGATTTCGGGTAAAACTAGGTCTATCCTTCATCATGCCGGCTACAACTAGGTCCAGCTATTCCCTGTTGGATAAAACTAGGTCTATCCGATATCATTCCGGCTAGAACTAGGTCCAGACAATCCCTGTTGGATAAAACTAGGTCTATCCGATATCATTCCGGCTAGAACTAGGTCCAGACAATCCCTGTTGGATAAAACTAGGTCTATCCGATATCATGCCGGCTAGAACTAGGTCCAGACAATCCCTGTTGGATAAAACTAGGTCTATCCGATATCATGCCGGCTAGAACTAGGTCCAGACAATCCCTGTTGGATAAAACTAGATGCAAACAAGTTCATACAAGTAACAGGCGCCTACGTCACTCTCATCATCAACTAACTCTCTAAGAATTTTCTCAAGATCTTCCTCACTTTCTTTATTTGCAAGGACTTCAGGTGGCAAATCAGATGATTTCAGCCCGACCTTTACATCAGAACCGAACATTGCCTGGTACGGCGATCTTTTAATTCCGTGATGGTAAGCTCTATTTTTCATTTGCTGAATAAATCGTAAGCCTTCTGACCATTTTTGGCTGTTCTCGTCAGCCATCCAAGTCATAAGCATTTTTTCTATGTCTTGATTGGCTCGTTCAACACTACCTTGTGACTGGCTGTGTCGTGGTTTCCCATGTACAATCTTCAAACCTGGCCACATCTGAGTCAAACTTTCCACAACTCGATTAGCGAACTCTCTGCCATTGTCGGATTGAAGTATTGAGGGTGATCCAAAGATACAAAATATATCAAGTAATTTCTTTGATACTTCTTCCGCAGTCTTCCTTTGTAACGGATGAAGTTGTACGAATTTCGTGAGGTGGTCCTGATAAACTAGTATGAACTTGTAGTCACCATCTGGGTTTGTCTGCATGTCTATTAAATCTACTTGGCAACGGCTGTTTAGCTCGCTGGATAATATACAACAACAGGCTTTACAACAAGGCCTTTTTTGGTAGATTTTTGTTTCATTTGACATGGCTTACATAAACGAAGATACAAAAGAATCGCCTCCTGAGTAATATTTGCATACTTCTTTTTAGCTTCAGCAACCATTCTGTTTCTTCCGCCGTGCCCAACGCACAGATGTATTTCATGAAGAACATCAAACAAGTCTTCATTCTTGACGTAATATTTGATATTTTCGGAATTTTCGGTGCTCGACACAGGAGAAATCAACTTTTCGATGTCGCCAATACAACAAACATCGAAGCGCTTCAAACGGTGATATTTTAACGTAGAACGTTTCGTGGATATTTTGGCAGCTTTAACGTCTTCTATAAACTTGGTATACTGCACATCATTCATGTAGCTTTGATTTTCACCATATTTTGTGGCTAATAAACACTGAAACTGTTCCAAAAAACTTGACTTCATAGTCTGTAGGTCTTCATTCACAGCCATTTTGAATTCGATTGTATAAGTGCGCAAAAACAAGAAAGTACGTCTGTTTTGTACAACGGCACAAACGGCAAACGCGGGTGTACGGGTGGCGGGCGGCAGGGGCGCGCGACTCGCGTGAGCCAGGGGCCTGTTACTTGTATGAACTTGTTTGCATCTAGTTTTATCCAACAGGGATTGTCTGGACCTAGTTCTAGCCGGAATGATATCGGATAGACCTAGTTTTATCCAACAGGGATTGTCTGGACCTAGTTCTAGCCGGAATGATATCGGATAGACCTAGTTTTATCCAACAGGGAATGGCTGGACCTAGTTGTAGCCGGCATGATGAAGGATAGACCTAGTTTTACCCGAAATCAATCGGCTCGTACTAGATTTAACCAAGAGTAAGTGACTACACCTAGTTCTAACCGGTTAAAACTAGGTGTAGCCGCACTTCGGGTTTTAGCCGTAACATATATATATATATATATATATTACAAACAGACACTCCAATTTTATTTATTTGTATCGTTTTGAAAGTTTGTGATGATGGATAGATGGATGTTTGTTACTCTTTCACGCAAAAACTACTGAACGGATTTTGATGAAACTTTACAGTATTATTGTTTATACATCAGAATAACATATAGGCTTTAATTTATAACTATATAGAATCACAAAGTATGCGCGGACGAAGTCTTGGGTAGAAGCTAGTTGTTTAGACAGAGCTGAATGTTATCATTTATTTGTTTGTACCGGAAGTGGTAAGTAACAAATACTCGTAGTAGGGAGGAAGTGAAGTAAACACCGCCGTTAAATCATGCGTGGTTTCCTCAATTAATACAAATTGTGTAAGAGCCAGGGATAGCAGGGTGAGGCGTGTTTAAACAATGTTTTGAATGCATTGTAAGTATTTTAGGGTTCCGTATTGTATGTTTGATTTATTTAAATTTTTATGCCAATGATTTTTCATTGGCCAAAGCAATATGAAAATAAATAAAATTAGTGTGTCTGTTTGTAATATCAAAATAACACCTTTTACCAAATGCATATAAAAGTATATACGATACCTATAATGAAAATGTAATTTTATTTATTTTTGTCCGTCTGCGTCAAACGGCTGAACCAATTTTGACGGGACTTCCACTGGCAGATAGCTGGTGGCTCAAGGAGTAACTTAGGCTACTCTAATTTTACAAAAATAGGAAACATATAATACCCATTTTTTCGGGTAATCTCCCTAAAGTTTACGCGGGTGAAGTCGCGGGCGCAGCTAATTCAATGTCACAGTTTAATCATTTATTCTGTTTAGGCCCATTGGGGTACTTAAAAATTGTCAAGTTTACATTATTTTGTCTTATATACTACTATACTACTACTGGATCAAAACGCGACCTCAACTGAGAAGATCCGGAAGGAAACTCAGTGGGCTGATAGTTTTTTAAATCGATTAAATTTATTTCAAATACACAGGTACATAGCTCCAGTGTGTTGCCTTTAGATGTGCTTTTAATAATAATGATAAGATAATAATACATTAGTAAGGCAACACTTTGATGACAGGCAATATTTAGATTTTTGTTTTGGACTAACTAAGCTGATTCTATATAATCCATCAATATAAAAAAAAGAACAATTGCTGTTAGTTAGTTACGCTAAAACCTAAAAACTTTTCATCTTCTTTACGAAATGAGTGAAATGATAAAATTTTGAATGGAATAAAGATGAGAAAAGCCTGCACCTGCGATTATGTATTTATGGCTATGTCCAGTAATTAACAGCGAGGACAAATTGAATAAATACACATTACTATAATATTTTCATGGATCGGGACCTTGTATTTGTTTATTTTTATTTTTTTACTGTAAGTATTTAAGCTGTTTTTTTTCACAGGATATTATACTGTAAGTATCTATTATTAAGTACACCCTCGTCTTAATAATTCCTTTAGATCCTCTCCATCCTAAGGTTGCCTGGTAGAGATCGCTTTTAGTGATAAGGCCGCCCATTGTGACACTGTATAATTTGTGTGTAATATTTTGTTAATTTTTGCGGTGGAACAATAAAGAGTTATCTATCTATCTATCTATTACAATAAAAAAAAAAGCGAAATGATGATATTCAATGGAATAAGATGAGGAATGGCATCACCTGCGACTAGCGCGAGTATTTCGCCAATGTCAAGTTATTAATAGCAAGGACAAATTCAATAAATACACATTATAAATAAAAATGGATAATGACAGTGATAAAGATGGCGGATGAATAGGGGGCATTAAAAATAGTAACAAGTGACACAAAGGTATTTTCATTTTGACAGCCCTGAAACAACAGGGGCCTTCCGACCACCTCTTAATCTATTCTTCTCCTTTTTTTTACGAAATGAGTGAAATTATTATATTTAATGCAATAAGATGAGGAATAGCTCCACCTGCGTTTAGCGGGTATTTCAGCCAGTGTCAAGTAATTAATAGCAAGGGCAAATTCAATAAATACACATTATAAATAAAAATGGATGATGACAGGGATAAAGATGGCGGATGAATTCCCTTTTAAACTATTGTTGTTTCTATAGTAACTGTCAATTGACAGATTTTGTACTCAGATAACGAATGTTTGTTATTCTTCTACGCAAAAACTACTGAACGGATTTTGATAAAACTTTACAATATTATTGATTGCACATCAGAATAACATATAGGCTATAATTTAAAAAGATATTGAATAATTTAGTCGCTGCTAGTCTATACATCTATACAATACATACATACATACGTACAAATAAATAAAATTGAAGTGTCTGTTTGTAATATCAAAATAACACATTTTTACCAATTGCATATGAAAATATACACGATACCTATAACGAAAATGCAATTTTAATTTTTTTTGTCTGTCTGTCTGTTTGTTAGAGGTAAACTTCCAAACGGCTGAACAGATTTTGACGGGACTTTCACTGGAAGATAGCTAATATTCAAAGGAGTAACTCGGGCTACTTTATTTTTTGAAAAAGCATTAGGTTTCCGTGGAATGAACATAAAACCCAAATGGTTGTTAAATTCCACGCGTACAAAGTCGCGGGTACAGCTAGTAATAAATATATATAAAAAAACATGCCCTACCTTTAATATCCGTAATATTTTCAGTCAGGACACAGTGAAAACAAAATAACAGTAGCCACCACATTTTAACAGTAAGAACTAATTCTAACTGATCACCGTACTTGCCTACAGAAGGCTTGCGAAAGCAATACCGGCCATTGAGGGAGGGATGCCGGCAAAGTTTACTGTTTACTTAACATATTTCCGTGGTAAACTAGCTCTATCATGCCTTGGCTCTATAATAAGATAGCTCTACCTTCATGACATAGAAGTCGCTAAACCCTTTTTTTGCTAAAAAAAACGCTTGTTTCCCCGAAGGGATAGACAGAGGTGCACTGAAGTGCGCTCACACTGCGCCGACGTATTGCGAGCCTATTGCCATTATTCCGGACACGATCCCCCTCAATACGAGGAAGATTTGGGCCACAGTCCACCACGGTGGCCCAGTGCGGGTTGGTGAACTTCACACGCCTTCCTTTAGACGTGCAGGATTCCTTACGATGTTTTCCTTCACCGTTCAGCAGGTGGTAATCATTGTTGAAAATGACATTGGCACATGAAAATTATCTCAGAGGTGTGGGCCCGGGATGCGAACTTGCACCCCTTACGTTCAAGGCGGGCGTTTTTGCCCGCGAGTCTACCACTGGTAAAACGAACTGTGTGGTAATTGAAATAAAGATTAAATTTCTTTGGTAAGTCACGCGACCACGTTAAAATCCGCTCGCGCTCTCAAGGACGTTTCATTGAAGAATTAGCTTTTTCTATACGTCAATACAGTTCATTTTAGTAGTAGCAAAAAATTTGACGTGCGCGTCTTGACGCCTTAGTTATTTTTTTTTTTTGTTGATATGTCGATGAAGGAAACGCTTGTCAACTCCAAAAATCGATAAATCGAGTCATCTCGAAGCCTACTCTCGATGACATAGTTTTCACCTTCGTTCCTTCGAGTTAAAGTCAATGTCAAATCTTTTCTCTCGTATAGGCCTACGGAGACACTTACAAAATGTCAAATTTACATAGTATGCCCTTATATGCTACTACCGGATCGAAGTGCGATTACGACCAAGAAGATCAAGCAACAAAATCAATTGGCGTATCAATTTACAGCAAAAAGGTTTTGTGTAGTCGGGTAAACTTTTTTACGCTAGTTCCTGCGAGGAACTGGTCACCTTTGCGAGTAGTACTCGGTCCCAAACAGCACAAGACCTCAGTTTGTTGAGTATTAAAGAAGAGGCCTTTGGTCAGGAGTGGGACACAACATAGGCTATAAAAACCAGCCAAGTGCGAGTCGGACTCGCGCACGAAGGGTTCGGTACCACTATCTATAAAAACGGCAAAAAATCACGTTTATTGTATGGGTGCCCCTTAAATATTTATTGTATTCTGTTTTTTTATTATTTGTTGTTATAGCGGCAACCGAAATACATCATCTGTGAAAATTTCAATAGTCTAACTATCACGGTTCGTGAGATACAGCCTGGTGACAGACGGACAGACAGATAGACAGCGGAGTCTTAGTGATAGGGTCCCGTTTTACCCTTTGGGTACGGAACTATAAGAAAATAACTTGCGAGTAGTATAAGCCTTAATATCATTAGCTTTGAAGGTATTATTTTCATGCGACTAAAGCGGGTTTCAGACTACGCTATACTATTGTGCTATATAGTATAGCAAAGAAGGATGCTATATAGTATAGCATAGTATGGCGATATTATCGCAAGCATTTGTAGTATATAGCAAGCTCAGTTGACGGGACGACCGGGGGTGAGGGAGGAGGAAAATGGCGGCGCGCGATATAGCACAGCATGAACTCAGCGCATCGCACCAATTTATAGCGTATAGTAAGCCAATAATATATAGTACTGTACAGTGTGAACGTGTCCATAACAATGTATGGTGCGCGATATTGTTGTGCTATGAGCTATATACTATAGCTATTATATTGTGGCGTAGTCTGAAACCCGTTTAATAAGTTAATACGACTAAGTCGGTGACCAAATGCAGTTGCATTTACCACTGTGCAAGTGAAGCAAGGATTACCTGTTATTTGCGCAAGTGTTTTCGCAACGTTACGCTCCGCAGCCGACCATAGATACTCTTGACGCCTAATACAAAATTATAATACATCATCACGCCTGTATTCCCCGAAGGGGTAGGCAGAGGTGCACTGTAGTGCGCCCACACTTCGCCGATGTATTTTGGTCCCAATGTAATAGGGGGCGAGCCTATTGCCATTATACCGGGCACATTCTCCATCAATACGAGGGAGATTTGGGCCATAGTCCACCACGCTGGCCCAGTGCGGGTTGGTGAACTTCACACGTCCTTCTAAAGACTAGACGTGCAGGTTTCCTCACGATGTTTTCCTTCACCGTTCAGCAAGTGGTAATCATTGTTGAAAATGACATGCGCACATGAAAATTATCTCAGAGGTGCGGGCCTCGGGTTTGAACTTGCACCCCTTACGTTCAAGGCGGGCGTTCTTGCCCACGAGGCTACCACTAGCGAAAATAATTGTATATATTGCATAGACTGTTTGAAGTATTAGTCAGTTTATATCGTTATAGTAATGTAATTAAATTATATAAAAAAAATATTTGTAACAAAAAACAAAAACCGACTTCAATAACCTAGGTGCACTAAAAAGCTACAAATAACCTCATAATTGATTACATTTGAAGTAGGTGCCAATCTACGTCAGACTAAGCAAATACACACATGAATTAGCACCTACTGATCTGCGTATCCATAAAGCGGGTTTCAGACTACGCTATAATATAATAGCAAATAGTATATAGCTCATAGCACAACAATATCGCGCACCATACTTTGTTATGGACACGTTCACTCTGTACTGTACTATATATTATTGGCTTACTATACGCTATAAATTGGTGCGACGCGCTGAGTTCATGCTATGCTATATCGCGCGCCGCCCTGTTCCTCCTCCCACACCCCCGGTCGTCCCGTCAACTGAGCTTGCTATATACTATAAATGCTTGCGATAATATCGCGTAATGTGAACGCCATGCTATACTATACATCCTTCTTTGCTATACTATATAGCACAATAGTATAGCGTAGTCTGAAACCCGCTTATGACGTAAAAAATAGTGTTGTATTCAGAGTAAACATGACAAAGAGATGTGCCATCATACTAAGTGAACTTGACCGAATATCTCTCCAACTGTCTGCAGACGGGTGCGCGTAATTTTCAACATACCGCGGTTTGCTTATCTCGGATAATCTGTTCGAGCGATAAACTTACAGCGGCTACCCATATTTTGCCTATATTGCAGAATCAGGATCTGTATTTTTCATTCATATAAACTAATACAGGCACGTTTGAATCGTCAGTAAACAAAAAATAAAACTTGAGAGAGAACAAAAAATAAAACATATACATACACACACGCACATCGAAATTAGAATCGGAATCGGAATCGAAATCGGAATCGGAATTGACACACACAATCGAAATCACACACACATTTACAAAAGTGTCGTTACAACTTTTACTCTCACACACAAATTTGCAAAAGTGTCGGTCGACACTTTTAGTCTTAATTTTTTCCGTCTACACCCCCCTTTCGCAACGCGCCATAAGGAACTACGTTCCAAAAATAGTATCTCTACCACCTATTCGGAATCAATTTCTTTTATAAGAATGGGCAAGAAACTCCATGGTTAATCTATTCCAAGAATTATTTTCATTTCTCATCATTGTTTGTGAATTTGATAATAATTTATAACGTTATTAACACCTTCGCTGCGTTGTGAGATCATTATTGGCTCATGGTGAACTTTCACCCAGTGCGCAGCGCTCACAAAGTTAGTACCTCTAGGAGTCAATATAACCTCATGACGCAGCAGCTGAAAGTACACTAAAAATACGTAGTGAACGTGTTAAATAATCGAAGTCTGCGTGTACGAAGTCGCGGGTAGAAGCTAGTATTATAAATGTGAAGGTTTGTGTGGATAGAAGGATATTTGTTACTCTTTCACGGAAAAACTACTGAACGGATTTATATGAAACTTTACAGTATTATTGTTTGTACATCAGAAATACATATAGGCTATACTTTATAGCGATATAAAATCACCAAAGTCTGCGTGGACGAAGTCGCGGGTAGAAGCTAGTAAAGATATAAAATATAACAGCTTATAACTTACACCATACAACCTGTACACGTTTTCGCGAAGGCCACGCGCGAAAGAGACGGGAGATTAGAAAGTGTAATTAGAAAGAGATGGTGCTATAGCGACTTGCGGTTTAAGTGATCGTAGAATGTACATTAATTAACTCATTCCGACCTTGGCCTCTTCTCAATTCGTTAACACTTAAAAATAGCGTCCGAACGCTATTTTAAAAAAGCCGCGTCACATTTAAATCCTCTAATTGTCGCCGCCGGCAATTACGAGCCAGACCCCGCGCACACATCATCAACTCGTCGCCGCCGTCCGCGGCACGTGTTGATTGATCCTCCCGACACGATCACCGCCCTCCTCGACCCGGGCGTTGAGAGGGCCACCAACACACCTACACCAGCCTCAAACAGACACCGATCTCGCCGGCGAGGTCGAGGAACCCCCTCTTCCGCTCGTAGGTGCATCTTTGCACCTAGGAGCGCAGTCACTACCTCTCCCCTCACGGTAACTGCCCAAGCCGAGGTCGTGCCCTCTGTGGCGCCCTTGAGCTAGTTGCCACCCCTTTCCGCCCTTAAGGCCTTGGTTGGAGTGCATTCTGCGCTCGCCACTCCTCCGGTAAAGCTGTAAAGGCCACCTCACGGCCAACAGTGTATATCCTTCAAAAAAAAAAAAAACATTAATTAACCGTTTTCTTTATCGATTTTTCAGCGAACATAACATGCTTTGAGGAGCTTATGAGCGTTATACTAAGTATTTGTAATACCCAACTTTAATTAGGGAAAATCTCTTTGTAAATCACTCCTTTTTAAATGTTAAGAAAACTCTTACTGCAGTTATTCTTACGAATTTAAACGTTCTTAGCGTATCGCAATGATCACCGGCAAAGTTTTAATTCTCACGTTTTTCCAGAATACGTCCTGACTACACAAAGGCGAGCGTATTCACTTAACTTCTTTTGAAAATGTACTCTGTAGCAATAGACGTTAAGCTTGAAATACAGTGGCAGAATCCACTAGCACCATTGATGCCATTTCGTTGAGATATGTCGAAAAAATTCGACCAATTTGACGTTGTGTTTCGACATATCTCTAATAGAGATTGATGTCTATCAAGTGAAAATCGGGCCCGAGAACGCTGGCAGCATTGCCACGTTGAATGGCAATGCAATATAGTTAATTTTGGCAATGGCGAAAAATTTTTCGCACGTGTTTTTGTCGCGTCAACCAGCTCAGGGCTCTACCCTCTTATCGTATGAATGCGTTACACCCACAAGTTTGCTACTTTCTTAATGCCTTGCCTTTCAGGTGAGTCACCACTGTTAGCGGAATGCGTTATTTAAGCTCATATATAGCGCTAACTAATAGCATAGTGGTTAGGTGGGCCGATCTATTAACAGATGCTTTGAGTTTGATACCTACTTTGGCCATAAAATTATTGATACTAATAGTAAATAACATCATAATCTTTGTACGTTTAAGTCCTCAACAAAAGAGTATACATATATAAATGTCATACATATCAATATCTGTTTGTGTGCGTGTGTGTCAAACGCACGGTAGTGTAATATTTGCTTTCTCCTGCTGCCCTCCTTCTTATAAACTTTACCTGTACTTTCACACTATTCATTAAGTATAAATACTTGCAAGTAAACTTTACAAATAGACCAACAGTGCCGAAAATGTCTATCTATCTATCTATCAGCCAGAGACGTCCACTGCTGACATAGGCCTCCCCCATAGATCGCCACAAATTACGTTCTTGGGCTTTATGCGCCCATCGACTCCCGACGACCCGGTGAGGTCGTCCGTCCATCTGGTCGGGGGTCGTCCCACATTCCGCTTACCTGTTCGTGGCCGCCACTCTAGGACTTTGATGCCGAAAATGTAATATAATGTTAATGTTAATTGAATTTTTCCTTGATATTAAATACACTTACACTGGCAAAATTACCGCTTATTGTAGGTACAGCCATTTCTCACCTTATTCCATTAAATTTTATAATTTCGTAAGAGCATTTTTTTTTTAATATTGCTTATATCGAGTATACATCATTTTCAATAATGAACGGTAAAGGAAAGCATCGTGAGGAAAGCTACACGTGTATAGAAATGCGTTTGAAGTTCACCAACCCGCATTAGGTCAGCGTGCCCTTATCTTCTAAGTGCATTAGGCTTGCCCCCTATTACATTGGGACCCAAATATAGTGGCGAAATGTGGGCGCACTGCAGTGCATCTGTGCCTACCGCGTCTGGTAATACAGGCGTGATGATGTATTTGTACTTAATCCGCTCACATTGGCGCCGGTCTCCAAGATTCGAAGTCCACGTAAGCCGTTAGTTGAGCGTTATCTCGCAACTTGCGGAGAGGTAGGTATTAGGTGTTGAATGTAAATTAGACAAGGGTTAAGCCGGGATTTTTGTCGTATTTTATATCGTATAAACATATGCGTGTATTATAGGAATCTTGTTGAGATTTAATACGATAAAATAAACGAAACATGTGTTCCTTAATTTTAGATGCAGAATACCCAAATAGCCAGTTAAAAGGGAATAAAAAAACAGTAGCCGTCGCGTGACGCCTGGCAGATGTGAAACATTATGTTAATTAGATTAGAGAGAGATAATCGGGAGACAGCCGGTGGGCGGAGTCTAAGCGGCGGAAAGAACCGCGGAGCCACGGAGCTGCTCGAAGTTTTCTCATCACGGCATCGCTGCATCAACAGTTGCTCTCACTTGCCAAGCGCGCCATTAGATGTTTCACACCAAAAATCGCAAACTACTTATAAACTTAGGATCGCTATGATGTTACAAAAAAAAAACATACGGGACGAATTGAGAACCTCCCTTTTTTTGAAACCGGTTTAAAATGATGACCATATGATGCTACTTGCTTAGAATAAATGGCATATACAGTGGTATTAGAGCATAATGTGAGGTTCTTCATCAATAATAAATCCAAACTTTTAACGAATATACATAGCCGTGTCCATAAAACTACGTTTCAACTTAAAAAGCGTTAGATTTCCCGTGGGGACGATGAAATTGGCCGTTTGGCACCGTTCAGTTTTTGGCAGAGATCGTTACCTACCAAGGAACGTGGCTAATTTAGTAGAATTCCCTGTCAAATAGAGATAGATAATTATTTATTTTACGCAAGAACCCTAGCCAAGATTGAAGACGAAATCTTCAAGCATCTACAAGAAGTTATGCTATAATTATGGGTTCACTTTCATTCAGCCTCCCGTATAATGGGGCGCCAAAACTCGTCAAATTTTCTTACAGAAAATGTGTAGCTGATCAGGGTAAGCCTATCACACATAAAATCAGAATCAGAATATATTGTATTCATATAAACCAATACAGGCAATTATGAATCGTCAATAAATAATAAAAATAGTATATCTACCACCCATTCGGAATGCATTTCCTATGGAGAAGAATGGGCAAGAAACTCCATGGTTGCTTTTTTCCAATAAGGATTTACATTTTTGTATTTTTCTTATATTTTTTATTTATTTTATTTATTATTATAACACATACAACTATTTTTACAGGGTAAACCTAATTCAATAGTGTATCACAACATAACATAAATATCTTTAATAACTAAACACTTATTCTACTTATAATAAAATAGGTAGCCTCTGTGAATTGGTTCATCGAGCACGAAAAGATGTCTATACGTTTATGGACCTCGTTGAGCACACGCAGCGCCCGCGTCATAGGCGTATGCTGCAGCAGGTTAGTGCGCGCGCGCGGCACCTCCAGCAATGGCGGCTGCCGCCGCCGGCCCATGTAGCCGTCCGGAACACAAAGCTTAATCTCCCTCAGTACGGGGGGGTTATGAACTAAATCACGCATAACTTTGAATAGGTAAGTAGCTAAGGCTACTTCCCTTCTTACCTCCAGCTTGTCATAACCAACCATACCCAGAATAAATAAAGTTGGATATAATAGTGGATATCCCGGATAAATGCCATACTGCTTTAAATACAAAAATCTAACAAATTTGTTCTGAATCCTTTCTATCATTAGTTTGTATTTGATTTCATGCGAGGACCAAATTAAAGAGTTGCATTCAAGATGGCTTTTCACAAGAGCCTTAAACAATGCTTTTAGAGCCCCTATGTTGTTATTAATTAACAATTATACAATATTAAGTTAGCCTCATTAACTTAATTATACAATATTAAGTTAATGAGGCTATACATTCTCAAAACACATTTAAATCACTACACAAACTACGTGTTGTACAAGATTTAAAGGTAGGAAGGAGGAGCAAAACGGGACAAATAGCTAAAATCCTTCAAATGAGTTCCTGTGGAGCCAGACCAATGCCTCACCAAGCGTGTTTATCCTCCATCCTCCTTAATCAGAATAAACCAAACACAGAACCTGAAATAAATTTAAAAAAGAGAGACCTAAAGATCCTTATCAAGTTTGATCAAAGTATCGGGAACTCAATCTAACCCCACCTGCAAAGTACTATTATGGTCTCGCTTTGGAAAACTTCCCCCTTTTTACCCAACTTCTAATAAAAGTTTTCACACACTGTCGCGTTTTCAATTTATATGCAAATTCCTTAGCAGCTACTTGCAGGGTGGTGGTGGGGTATTTTTTTAAAAGATAGTTCAAAGGGAATGTGTACATGAGTAGAGTGGATAATTTCAAATGGATACTGACCAGACTGGTCGCTTTGACACTTTTGAGATGTAAAAATGATAGTGTAGACTTTTAATCATCACGCCTGTATTCCCCGAAGGGGTAGGCAGAGGCGCACTACAGTGCGCCCACACTTCGCCGATGTATTTTGTTCCCAATAGTGGGTGAGCCTATTGCCATTATACCGTGGACATTCCCTCTCAATACGAGGGAGATTTAGGCCATACTCCACCATACTGGCCTAGTGTGGATTGGTGAGCTTCACACGCCCTTCTATAGACGTGTAGGTTTCCTCACGATGTTTTCCTTTACAGTTTAGTTCAGTAAGTAAGGTTTAAATGACATTCGCACATGAAAATCATCACAGAGGAGCGATCCCGGGATTTGAACATGCACCCCTTGCCTTCAAGGCGGGCGTTGTACCGACGAGGCTACCACTGCGTATAAATAATACTAATCAACCTTTAATCCCACTATGGGTTCAGGTCTAGTCTCAATACCTTAACCGTGAGGTGGGTGAACGCACAAATATTCCCTTTAAAAGCAAAATCATTACGAATAGTGAAAACAAAAATTATTTTTTTAGCAAAAAACAAAACCGACTTCAACAACCTAGGTGCACTAAAAAGCTAAAAATAATAACCTTATAATTCATTACATTTGGAGTCGGTGCGGTTTTGTTTTTTGTTAAAAATTATTTTTTTATTTTAGTGTCGTTGAAAATATGCAAGTATTATCACCTCATAACAGCCCTAAAAAAGTAAAATTTTACAGCAAAAATATTTTTGGAATAGTGTGACCTTCAACCCCCCATTTCACCCCCAAGGGGGATGATTTCTGATAACATTTTGATAATGGGACCAGATGGCAACTATTCCGCATCAAACAAAAAAAGAATCACGTAAATCGGATCGCAGCGTAATCGGTGTACATACATAAAAAAAAATACATACCCATCGAATTGAGAACCTCCTCCTTTTTAGAAGACGGTTAAAAATATGAACCTTGACTAAAAGGAATCATAATAAACTTTTCAAATCAGATAATCTTGCTATATAGTGTTCGCCCTTATTCATTCAATTAACTGAATCCTTTGATCACTTAACATAATTTTATTAACCATAAAAGAGATCACGTAATTCCAAATCCCACTATTAACCTTTATAGATTATTTACGAAGTCGTCCAAAACATTTTAATTTGTAGAAAACACAAATAAACGTGCGAAAACAAATTTATCCGAACTCGTGGGAAATACATCAAAAGATTGCTAGCTGCCGGGATTAATTAACTTACGCGAAATAATCCTCTAAAATTATTTAGGTAAGGACGAAGATCCCTCGACCGCAAATCGTAGGGTGTAAAATGAATCGTCAAGGTAAGTTGAAAAATGTCTTTATTTTGGGGCGAACTTTTCGTTGTCAATCAATGCGAACAGGTTAATTTGTGCTGCCAACCGTGAAATGGTTTTCGGGGGAAGTAAATAATGTTGTCAATGAATTTCATTGGTGCTAAAGATTTATGTTTCGAATTTTGAAATATTTATTTTAATATTATTTGAATATCGCGATTTGGTGGAATTCTTGAGTCACGGCTAGTAAGTCATCTAGTACTTTTTTAAATTTTTTTCGAAATGTAATCTCTATGATTCCTACTAGATTGTCTATAATTTTATTAACAGAAAGACTGAGGACAAGTTTAAACAAACATAAGGTTAAAACAGTATTTGAAAATGATTTAATTGCCTTTAAATAAGGTCTCGCACGTCGATCGACGTGAGCGTAATTTTTGCCAATATTAAACCAAACTGTAATGACACATAGAAAAAGTTCATTGTACAACGAAATAACACTGACAGGGCGAACGAATTTTGACGCGTGGGGGAGGATTTTACGACAGAAATTCAGTCTCAACTTTTGACGCCCCAATATGCTTAATGTTAGATGAAAATAATCTGATTTAAAAAAAACTTGAGAGGTGTCAAGGGACACCCGGATGGAACGAAGTTCCTTTTGAAATAAAAAAAGCAAAAAATTTTACATATACATACACACACACATATATATAAACAGAAATCGAAATCGCACACACATTTACAAAAGTCGGTCGACACTTTTAGTCTTATTTTTTTCCGTCTAGCCCCCTTTCCCAACGCGCTATAAGGAAATACGTTCCAATATAAACAAACATCGCTGTCTTAATACAGAAGAAATACTTATATTAGCAGTGGTAGCCTCGTGGGCAAGAACGCTCGCCTAGAACGTAAGGGGTGCAAGTTCAAATCCCAGGCCCGCACCTCTGAGATAAATTTCATGTGCGAATGTCATTTTCAATAATGATTACCACTTGCTGAACGGTGAAGGAAAACATCGTGAGGAAACCTGCACGTCTATAGACGGGCGTGTGAAGTTCACCAATCCGCACTGGGCCAGCGTGGTGGACTATGGTCCAAAATCTCCCTCGTATTGAGGGAGAATGTGCCCGGTATAAGGCCCGGCAATAGGCTCGCCCCCTATTACATTGGGACCAAAATACATCGGCGAAGTGTGGGCGCACTGCAGTGCACCTCTGCCTACCCCTTCGGGGAATACAGGCGTGATGATGTATTTTTTTTACTTATATTATATTTAGAATTCTAAAGATTACTAGTACGTCGCCTATAACCGTTTCAGAGGCCAGTTTAAAAACATAATAACCCTCATCTTATCCGGTAACTGTGGGTGGTAACGATACTACTTGATATTAAAATCGTCTCCTTATAACTTTTAACTCGTTCTGCTCTGATGTTGGCGTAATAGGTACTTTGGAGAGTTAATAATTACATTATAAAGTCCTCGGTTGAGCTGGAATGAACATATCCCCACATTTAGTTAAAGGTTTAAGTCATAGACTTTGCTTTTTTGATAAACTTTCAGAGTATTTTATTAAATAATTGTCGCCACACAACACTAAGCAAAGCTTTTATGATGTGTACTGTACTATACAATGGACTCGCGGTTAAGGAATACTTTGAAGTAAGATTTTGGTTCATAGCGTTCAAATCTGTTTGGACACTAACGATTCTTACAATCTGCTGACGCCATAGACGTTA
This sequence comes from Ptilodon capucinus, assembly GCA_914767695.1. Taxonomy (NCBI): domain Eukaryota; kingdom Metazoa; phylum Arthropoda; class Insecta; order Lepidoptera; family Notodontidae; genus Ptilodon; species Ptilodon capucinus. Next base: position 1,345,471 of record OU611830.1, on the reverse strand, counting down.
AAGGAGGTCCGAATATCTTGATTTCTCGTTCCCTCCCATTACTTGTACCATTGTCAGAGCGAGACGAGAGATAAGCTAGCTTCCGGTTCCGGTTCCCGTCTGGCAGAAACGTCGACGTGTTGATATGTGGGGTAACACGATTTAGAGAAACGGCTCAACGGTTTCAACTTGATTCGCTCCGAGGGCTGCCTCAATAAAAAAACCGGCCAAAAGCGAGCTGGACTCGCGTACCGAGGCTTCCGTACCTAAACTATGAAAGATCCGAGCATTACTCTAACGAAAAGATAAACTGGATAGAGAGACCAACTTAACTTTGCTGTTGGTATACTAGGTTATTTCTAGTTTGTAATCGCAAAAAAACATTTTCTAACAATAAATTTCCAGTTTACGGCTTTTTTTCTTTACTTGTGCTATAACACCTTGCTTCTTGTCAAATTATATGATTTTAGGTCAACGGGAAGTACCCTATAGGTTGCATGGGGACACCAGTATACCAAAGTCAAAGTTAAGTTTGTCTGTATCTACCTCTTTTTTCGTTATAGTAAAGTTCGGTGCTTTCACAGTTTAGGTACGGAAGCCTTGATGCGTGAGTCCAGCTCGCACTTGGCCGGTTTGTTAACCGACTTCAAAAAGGAGGAGGTTCTTAATTCGACCCGTATGTTTTTTTTCATGTATGTTACCGCATATCTCTGTCGACCGATTTCGAAAAAAAAATTGAGGTTTGCTAGGGAATTCTTCAAGGTTGGTCCCATTTCCAGTTCATGTGTGTATTTGCCTTTGCTGACGTTGTTTGGCACCTACTCCACATGTAATGAATTGTAAGGTTATTTGCAGCTTTTTAGTGCACCTAGGTTTATGAAGTCGGTTTTTGTTTTTTGTTAAAAATAATCAAAGTCAAAGTCAAAGTCAAATCATTTATTCTGTATAGGCCTATGGGGGCACTTACAAATTGTCAAGTTCACATTTTTTTTCTTATATTCTACTATACTACCACCGGATCGAAACGCGACCTCAACTGAGAAGATCCGGCAAGAAACTCAGTGGGCTGATCATTTTTTTAAATCGCCAAAACTTATTACAAATACATAGGTACATATAGCTCCAGTGTGTTGCCTTAGAGCTGTTTTTAATAATAAAGATAAGATAATAATACGTTAGTAAGGCAACACACGCTACACTTTGACATGACGGGCAATATTTTTATTTTTGATTTGAACCTGAGCTGTACAATCCCAAGCTGATTTATCTTCCAAATAATCCGAGATTTTGTAATAGCCCTTTTGATACAATTTACATTTAATTGCAGTTTTAAATTTATTAATTTAGGCATCTCTCTGATTTAAATTTATTAATTTTTTTTTTCGTAGTCAAGTTACAGTTTTTTTAACTTTTTTGTTGTAGAGAGAGTTAGAGAGGGTATTCAAATGAAATAAGTCTCTAAAACAAAGAAATGGAATCAAATAATGCTTTTCACAACGAAATGTAAAATCTTTCAATTCTACGACACACGCAATAAAATTATATTGAAAATTCCTTGAAGCAATTGAGAATCTACTTCGGTTTCAATTTGCGTATCGTTTTATTGGCAGACATACGAGCGACCGGAGCACACACGGGCGTCAATATTTCTGCTTCTCAAGACTAGACTTATGTCACAGAATATGTTGATTATATCTCTTTCTCTCGTATGAAATAAGACAGAGAGTAACCAAGCTAATCCGTGACAGAAGTCTTGTCTTGACATGCATGCTAAAACCACATTGGTAGCCGAGTGGTCGAACGCACGCCTTGCAATCAAAGTTTGCAGGTTCAAAACCCCGGCTCGCTTCTCTGGGTTTTTTCAACCGAGATTACCACTTGCTTTAAAACGGTGAAGGAAAACATCGTGAAGAAACTTGCACGTCTATAGAAAGACGTGTGAAGTCCACCAAGTTTCCCAACTCGGTCTGGATCACCGTGATGGACTATGGCTAAAAACTTCCTCGCATTAAGCAGAAATGTCCTATATATAGACTTGGATATATAGAAATATCCTATATGTCCTATACATTTATAGGCTCGCCGTCTATATATATATATTTATACTAGCTGTGCCCGCGACTTCGCCCGCGTGGACTTTAGGAAGATTACCCGGAAATAATGATTTTATGTTCATCCCGCGATAACCTAACGCTTCTTCTAAAATAAAAGTAGCTTAAGTTACGCCTTGGAACATCAGCTATCTGCCAGTAAAAGTTCCGTTGAAATCTGTTCAGCCGTTTGGAAGTTTACCTGGTACAGACAGACAGACAAAATTTTAAAAATTGCATTTTCATCATAGGTATCTTGTATACTTTCATATGAATTTGTTAAAATAATGTTATTTTGATATTACAAGCAGACACTCCAATTTTATTTATCTGTATGTATGTATATTAGGTATTAAACGGACGGACCGCATCAGAAACACCACCCTACGCTCCATTACTCGTATTACTGACGTGGGTGGGAAGACGACAAAGCTGAAGTGGGAGTGGGCCGGTCACGTAGCACGGATGGACCCGCAAAGGTGGACAAATCGTGTCAACACCTGGATGCCCGAAGGCGGTTGCCGGCGTCGTGGCAGACCAAGAAGAAGATGGTGCGACGATTTGGTCACCTTTGCGGGAGAAACGTGGCCACAACAGGCCCAGGATAGGGACATGTGGAGACGAAAGGGGGAGGCCTTTGCCCAGCAGTGGGACATATACTACTATTAAAAATGTATATGTATGTATATATATATGTATAGATTATTTGATCTATGTTATCGTATATATTGTGTTATTTATTTATTACACCTCGTCCTTACTAGTACTTTAACTCCTCTCCAACCAAAGGTTGCCTGGTAGAGATCACTTTTAGTGATAAGGCCGCCCATTGTTACACTTAATTTTTTTATCACATATGCATAGTATGTACTATGCGATTCAAATGAGAATAGGGTCGACTTTGCGCCATATTGTGACGTCATAGCTGTCAATTCTAACCAGTTAGGTAGGGTGAGCAAAACATGAAATTTATTAAATAAATTTTATTTGCTAAGGTTGAGTTGGACGACGAAGCACACTAACAACGACAAAATGACGACTGGCGTCCTTATTTTCTTTTCTTTAATAATTTTTGCTTGGCTTCTGGGCCTTTGCGCCAAAAATTAAAATAAAAATGGTTATGGTATGATTTTAAATAATCAAATATGATATTAAGACAATTTACTATTAATTAAACCTTTTTAATTAAAATTTGATGTAAGACTATTATTGATATGCAATTAAGTTTTTTGCAAACCATACTTTTCAAGTGACATTTGACAGATAGATGTTATTGACATTCCTATTCTTATTTGAATTGCTTAGTATTACATTAAGAGGTGGAACAATAAAGAGTTATCCATCTATATTGGGTCCACGATACATCGACACAGTAACAGTGCCTTTGCCTACCCTTTCAGAGAATACAGGTGTGATGGTGTACTATTTATCATTTAATCAATCATTCGTATTTGCTGCCAGTTAAAGTTTCAATGTTAGTTTATACCCCATATTTATTTGTAGATCAATCATTGTCATGATATTTTACAAATTGCCTTTATTAGTGTAATAATTGGTTGGAAGCAAATATTTTGACATATAAATAAATACATCATCACGCCTGTATTCCCCGAAGGGGTAGGCAGAGGTGCACTGTAGTGCGCCCACACTTCGCCGATGTATTTTTGGTCCCAATGTAATAGGGGGCGAGCCTATTGCCATTATACCGGGCACATTCTCCCTCAATGCGAGGGAGATTTTTGGTCTATAGTTCACCACACTGGCCAAGTGCGGGTTGGTGAACTTCACACGCCTTTCTATAGACGTGCAGGTTTCCTGACGATGTTTTCCTTCACCGTTTCATAGCTAGTGGTAATCTCGGATGAAAATGAGATTCGCACAATAACCCAGAGGTGCGAGCCGGGGTTTGAACCTGCACACTTTGATTTGCAAGGCGTGCGTTCGACCACTCGGCTACCACTGCTTTGACATATTACACTATAATTATGGTTATGGATGAATATCGACTCATTTATATGGGTTACCAAGGCCCGTAAAACTTAAATAAGCTGCGTATTTCCCATGTAAAGCATCAAGCGAAATGGCACGACGTATTTATTTTATGAAAATATTTTATATACCAAATGAAGATTAATTCTCTGTGGCAATTCAATATCATTATAAATTAATACCTATATGATATTCTGATGCACATACAATAATACTGCAAAGTTTCATTAAAATGCGTTCAGTAGTTTTTGCGTGAAATAGTAACAAACATCCATACATCCATCCTCACAAATTTTCACATTTATAATACCGCAACTTCGTCTGCGCAGACTTCGCTTCGATTTAATATCGCTATAAAGCATAGCCTATATGTTATTTTAATAAACAAACAATAATACTGTAAAGTTTCATCAAAATCCGTTCAGTAGTTTTTGCGTGAAAGAGTAACAAACATCCAACCATTCAGCCATCCATTCACACAAACTTTCATATTTATAATATTAGTAGGATTAGTAGGATTCTCGACCCGTAGGTGCTCTAATAGTATTTAGTTAAAGGCATTCCTAGAAAAAGAGAGCAATATCTACCCTCTCTCTTTACCACTACCTGAACAGTGTTGTTTTGAATTCATTAAATTGAGATCGTTACTTAATTGCAGAATAATGGCCGACCTGGGGCCGTTACAACGATAAATATCGTTAAACGGCGTTTATAACGGGAACTGGCAAGAAAATTGTGTATAATTTTTTTATATTTATAAAAGGTGAATGAAGACATCGCAAGGACACTTGTTCAGCAACGATTAATTTTGGTAGTGTGAAGTTTACCAACCCGGAAATAGTTTTATTTTTATTTTCCGAAATAATACTCTAGAAACATATAAGGTAGATCCATATGTGGTTGCTTAGTGAAGACAGTTTATACCTGACTATCATAGTTTCTGAGTTATAATACTTTGAATATTTGTCTCAGGTATCATGTTCTGGCCTTTGGGTATATCCATAAATCTATTCAGCAGTGTAAACTACACTTATGAGGGGCGGTTATTAATATTCACAAAACAGAACATGCAAATTTTACATAGGACTCAGGGAGTTATAGAAATTTAACAACGAAAAAAGTTGGAAAAACATGGTCGAATTTTGATCAAGTTTTTAAGTCAAATAGCCTCGTTATACATTTTGGCTATATCTTACTTATGAAATTACATCAATGAAAAAGCAACTTAATGCTACATGTCATGAGACACGTTTTAGCAAATACAACTTGTCAGGTATGTGTTGGTAGTAAACTCCTATCAAACACCTCTTGGAACTTTTCAATTAATCGATAGAGTATATACGGTACTTAGCGCATTGAGACGACCCCAAACTTAATTGGTGATCACATGTCTGGCCAAGTATTCGGATAATCCAGGCCATTTTGACCCTAATTAAGGGTTCAATGGCCGGTGGATGCTATCACTTTGTCAAAGGCCGTAGAACGCTTGGCATTCCTTATTTGACCGTTGGTAATATTGTTTTAATAACAGTGGTAGCCGAGTGGTCGAACGCACGCCTTGCAAATCAAAGTGTGCAGGTTCAAACCCCGGCTCGCACCTCTGGGTTTCATGTGCGAATCTCATTTACATCCGAGATTACCACTTGCTATGAAACGGTGAAGGAAAACATCGTGAGGAAACCTGCACGTCTGAGGGAACTTGACTAGTTCTCGATAGGTGTGTGAAGTCTGCCAACCCGCACTGGGCCAGCGTGGTGGACTATGGCCTGAATCTCCCTCGCATTGAGGGGAGGCCCGTGCCCAGCAGTGGGACGTTAAAAGGGCTGTAGTAGTAGTAGTTGTAATATTGTTTATCTAACTTCAAGAGAGTTCTGCCTCTTCTCATGTTATGCATTGTTTATCTGTGGTGTTAGCACGCATGTTAAAAGAAGACCTCTGTCACGGACTGGCTCGTTCGCTCTTTGTCTTATTTCATACGAGTGAAAGAGATATAATCAACATATTCTGTGACATTATTCTAGTGTTGGCACTCCTGCTACAACTACTGTAAGGCTGTTTTATCACGGCAATGCCGGCTGCTAGATGATTAAGCCTTGACTGAGGCGTCAAAGTCACGAGTCATAATGTTTTCCAGTACTAAAACGAACTCTATGTTAGTATGCATAAAGATTGAATTTCTGTGGTACAAGCCACGTCTCCATACTTCTGCGTCGTTTGGAATAAATAACTGCTTTTACGATTTTCTGTCGTTTAGTAAAGATTGCCTTTCAAGTGTCGATATATATTCATCTCTTTCTCAAAATATAAATTTGATTTATAGTCATATTATCAATTATTTAAAAACTAAATCAAATTTAAGTCACGGCCACCGCACGGCAGATATTTGCTTAGCCACACCGCAAGGAAGACTCATACGAGGCATATTAGACCTCGTTCCGCACTGAACGTGTTGATACAGTTTATTTTGTTATCAGGGAAAAAATCGGCTAAGTGCGAGTCGGACTCGCGCACAAAGGGTTCCGTACCATGATCTATAAAAACGGCCAAAAAATCACGTTTGTTGTATGGGAGCCTCCTTAAATATTTATTTTATTCTGTATTTTAGTATTTGTTGTTATAGCGGCAACAGAAATACATCATCTGTGAAAATTTCAACTCTCTAGCTATCACGGTTCATGAGATCCAGCCTGGTGACAGACGGACGGACGGACAGCGAATTCTCAGTAATAGGGTTCCCGTTTTACCCTTTGGTTACGGGACCCTAAAAAATAGGGAGCAAATTTCGAACCGTATTTTTACACAGGGTTTTGCAAAAATTAAAATAATAAAACTCGCCTATTCTATTAAGAGAAACAGTCGTAAATAAATAGTAATATCAAACAAAACTTCGCTGGAATCAGTTCGTAAAGGCTGAAGGCCTACAATTATAAATCTGAAGTACTTGCTTAGGGTGGGACTATAGATAATGGGTAGATGACCTGTGATGTCAAAGTGTATTTTGGACGATACGACACGTATAATATATGCTGCTTAGTATATGTATATCGATGCATGAAAGGCAATATTTACTAAGCGACAAAAAATCGTAATAAATATATAAATACATCATCATGCCGGTATTCCCCTAAGAGGCAGGCAGAGGTGCACTGCAGTGCGCCCACACTTCGCCGATGCATTTTTGGTCAAAATTTAATAGGGAGCGAGCCTATTACCATTATACCGGGCACATTCTCCCTCAATACGATGGAGATTTTTGGGCTATAGTCCACCACGCTGGCCCAGTGCGGGTTGGTGAACTTCACACGCCTTTCTATAGACGTGCAGGTTTCCTCACGATGTTTTCCTTCACCCTTTCAAAGCAAGTGGTAATCTCGGATGAAAATGAGATTAGCACATAAACCCAGAGGTGCGAGCCGGGGTTTGAGGGGCGACCACCAATATTCACAAAACAGAACAAGCTAATTTTATATAGGACTCGAGCTATAAAATGACGACGAAAAAAAAGTTGGGAAGAACATTCAGTTGTATACCCGATACTGATGCAAACGTCAAAGTATTATTTTAGGCTTCTGAAACAATCTGTATAGTACAGCTGGCGATATGATGCTCGCTCGCTCGCACCGCTCAGCGCTGATGGACACGACCGCTCCCTAAGAAGGATAGCCGACGCAACAATCTCTTCCGAAGGTTTTGGATCGTCCAAACTTTACCAATTTTCTCTGAGATGGCTCGGTCTGTCTCAGACGTGATGAGGGTGCTAATTTGTAAAGGTTTTTTTTGTTTGGCTAATATTTCTGTGTGGCTTACTTCTGTGTGAAACAATATGCATTGGCTGTATGTGTGGAAGGGTACACACGAGCTGTCAGTTTACAAGACTAATTTAATATTGGACTGCCGTGAGTATAATTCTTCTAGTATTGTGGCAAAGGTGTTGTCTGCTCTCATGGCGCAGCTGCTCCTGAGAATGTATTACTCGCAATCCTTACTATTTATCATTCAGAGAAGAGTAACCATTGAGTTTCTTACCGGCTCTTCTCAGTGGAAGCAGCATTGCGAACCGGTGGTAGAATCTATCTATTTCTAAATGTTTTTTGGCCTACACGAATAAAAAAAATTGATTTTGATTTCGAGCGGGGCAATTTTTCGCATGACCGACATTATCCCTAATTCCCTCCTTTCTGATGTCGGTTAAAAATGCGACTAATTTGGCGTTTCATTTCGACTTATGTCGAACTAGACATAATGTTGATCTTGTCAGAATTGGGCTCCAGGGACCCAATTTTCCCTTCACAGAAATCATCTCTATTCGAGATATGTCGAAATAAAAACGATATAAAAAAAACTTTCTTAAAACAAGCTTTTATTTAATTGTCCTTTGTTTTCGTGTTCTCCTCAGCAAGCCCTTTCATTTGATACCCATACTGTGGTAGTGCAGAAAAAATAACTATTCCGCCATCTTGGATGATCCGCCATATTGGAATTATAATGACGTCATATGGCTAAGAAAGCATTGTCATCCAAAATAAGCGTATACCAAATATCAGCTCAAGCGGTTATAGATAGGTGATTTAAAATTCAGTTGCAAGATTCCACCCGGACATACATACATTGCAAGTTAATATAAAGCTTGTAAAAATTACAAGCAATTCGACTTTTTGTTTCGTCATGTGTCGAATTAGAGATGGGTGTCTCTATCAAGCGAAAATTTTCTACATTCTAATCACAAAATGATTTTAGATACTTCTCATAAAGAAGGCAGGAAGTTTGTTATATCGAGGGGTGAAAGGCAATTTGACTTAAACGACACTTTGGACGATATCAACTTATATAATAATAATAATAAAGCCCTTTTCTTCCGAATTCGCTACAGCTTAGTCGATACATATTTTCAAATTTTGTTATAGTATGTCTCGCAATTCGGCGTGCCTCTTGGCATAGGCCTCCTCCAGCTCTCTCCACTGAGCTCTATCTTCTGCTACTCTGGTCCAGTAAAGTCCCAAGGTTAGGCGGATATCTTCATTCCATCTTGTTTTTGGACGCCCCTGTCTTCTAGTGTTCTCTCTTGGGTACCATAAGGTTACTTGTTTGCTCCATTTGTTTATTTTGCAACGTAGCATATGTCCTGTCCAACCCCACTTTAGATGCTCTATACGAGTTATTATATCGGCTACTTTAGTTTTCCTTCTTATTTCAGAATTTCTGATTTTATCACTGAGTCTGATTCCCAACATGCTCCTTTCCATTGCCCTTTGTGTGCTAGCTAGTCTTTCTCTAAGCTTGTCTGTTAGCGCCCATTATTCGCAGCCGTATGTCATGCAGGGGAGGATGCAAGTGTTGAAAGTCTTTTTCATAGATACTTAATTGGAATCAGCTATTTTTTCTGCGTCGAATAAGTATGCTCTCCTGTAAAGTTAAAAAAAGTCGCTGAAATCAATAGCCTTTTACTCCTCGATATGAATTATGAATCAGATTGTATTTAATGAAAGGTCTGTGTGAGTCGTCTCAAGCTCGCTTTGTAACTAGAGAGTTATGGATCGTTTTACAGCAGGCTTGAAAAAAAATATATCCATTTTTAAGCATAGCCAAGTTCCTGCTGGCCGTTCGTACTTTTTAGGGTTCCGTACCCAAAGGGTAAAACGGGAACCCTATTACTAAGACTTCGCTGTCCGTCCGTCCGTCCGTCTGTCACCAGGCTGTATCTCATGAACCGTGATAGTTAGAGAGTTGTAATTTTCACAGTTGAAATATTTACTGTTGCCGCTATAACAACAAATACTAAAAAACAGAATAAATCAAATATTTAAGGGGGCTCCCATACAACAAACGTGATTTTTTTGCTCGTTTTTATAGACAATGGTACGGAAACCTTCGTGCGCGAGTCCGACTCGCACTTTGCCGGTTTTTTTATATTTTTGTTAAGCACTTTTTCATGTCGAAGATTGATGTCAAGTTTTATAAGCTCTAGATTGAATCATAAAAATAAATTAATTTGTATTCGGAGAACGTTAAACTTTTAAATTTTATATTTAGACTAGCTAAGCCCGCGACTTCGTACGCGCAGATTTTAGGAACCCAAATAATTTTCCCAAAATTCAAGTAAATTAAAGTAATTTATACTTCATAGAACATTAGCTATCTGCCAGTGAAATTCCCATTAAAATCATTCTCACTGTTTGGGAGATTACCAGTAGGCTTAGCGTGGCTGCGTAGACATAAGTTTTATCTCTTTGAACTGTCAGATTTGTCGAGAAATGACGTCACTCCGAGCTTTTTGTACTAGGCATGGCTCGGTGTGACGTCGTTGTCTCGACGAATCTGACAGTTGAAAGAAACTTATGTCTACGCCGTCATGCTAAGCTTACTGAAAAAGATTAGCTGATAGTAAAGATAAAATTAAATTGTATTTTCCTTATAATTAGCGTATACACTTTCATTATGACTAAAGTATAACGCTGTTATTATTGATATTCGCTAACAGACACTTCAATCTTATTTATTTGTATAGATGTGTATTTATCGAGTTTTCTCTTGCTATTAAGTACTTGACACTGGCTGAAATACCTGCTAACCGCAGGTGGAGCCATTCCTCATCTTATTTCATTAAAATTCATTAATTTCGTAAAAAAAAGAAGAAGAGAAAGCTCCTTTTTGGTGTGAAACATCTATAGCCGCGGGTAACACCGATTGTTGGCGTGGCGCCGCATGCTGTGGCGACGCATGACGTGGCGAGTCATGTCGTCGCGACGCATGTCGTGGCGAGTCATGTCATGGCGACGCATGTCGTGGCGATTCATGTTGTCGCGACGCATGTCGTGGCGAGTCATGTCATGGCGACGCATGTCGTGGCGACGCATGCCGTGGCGACGCATCGCCACGCTATGCGATGGTATTTTAGTATATACAGTCTATATGTAGTAGTGTGTACGGTGTGGCGAATCGAATATAACTACTACTGAAGTCACTAATAAAAAAAAAAATAGTCTCAATTGGTAATAATTTCTTTAACGTCCCACTGCTGGGCACGGGCCTCCACTCAATGCGAGGGGGATTCAGGCCATAGTCCACCACGCTGGCCCAGTCCGGGTTGGTGAACTTCACACGCCTTTCTATAGTCGTGCAGGTTTCCTCACGATGTCACTTCACCGTTTCTTAGCAAGTGATAATCTCGGATGAAAATGAGATTCGCACATGAAACCCAGAGGTGCGAGCCGGGGTTTGGACCTGCGCACTTTGATTGCAAAGCGTGCGTTCGACCACTCGGCTACCACTGCATTTCTTGAATATTTGTATATAATCAAAATAAATGATTAATACATAAACAGTCATCATTTTCAGGGGAAAATTAGTAATTTAGAATTTTCTCCCTCGCACCACCAAATTGTGGAATGAACTTCCTGCAGCGGTGTTCCAGGACCGATGCGACAAAGGTATCTTCAAGAAACGAGCCTACTCATTCCTTAAAGGCCGGCATCGCACTTGCGATGCCCCTGGTGTTGCAGGTGTCCATGGGCGGCGTTGATCACTTACCATCAGGTGAAACGTCTGCTCGTCTGCCTCCCTATCTCATAAAAAAAAAATCCTTAAGTTATATTTAGTTCCTGTCGTAATCTGTTCTTTTATGCATATTACTTGCACAAAATAATTTCGATGTTTCAAGTTCGCCAGGCGTCCCGTGACGGTTCACAAATTTTTTGACGTTGAATTACAAACCATTAGACCATTTTTATTCAACATTCGTCAAAAAATAAACTAGTCAAATAGTGTTTAATATTTAATCTACAATTTTTATTACGAAGAATTTTTATCGCAATTTGTCATAAAATGTCTTTTTATACAATCAGTCCTTGATTACTTAGTCCCAGACCATTCCTTTGAATGTGTTTGTATAGCTGTATAATGCAGTAAGTATATTTTGTATTTTAGTTTATAGACAGTAGTATCAGAAGTCCGAAATAATATTTTCTAAACATATAGCTGACCGGGCGAGCTTCGTACCGCCTTAGAATGAGTGACATACGAAAGCCGCGCCACCTACTGGGTCCAATTGTGAATCTAAACCATCCAGGGTGCCACCCAAACGCATACAAAAAAAAATCATTCAAATCGGTCCAGCCGTTTAGGAGTTAGCTTACAACGAAAAGTGGCATTGATTGAGGAAAGATTTGTATATTTGTATGTAACGAATTAACTTAAAAACTACTGGACCGATTTCAAACATTATTTTGCCGTTAGAAAGCTATATTACTACTATGTAACATAGGCTATATTAGAAATCCGTGCGAAGCCGGGACGAGCCGCTAGTTATTAGGGTTCCATACCCAAAGGGTAAAACGGGAACCCTATTACTGAGACTTCGCTGTCCGTCCGTCCATCCATCCGTCCGTCCGTCCATCCGTCCGTCCCTCCGTCCATCCGTCCGTCCGTCAGTCCATCCGTCTGTCACCAGGCTGTATCTCATGAACCGTGATAGTTAGAGAGTTGAAATTTCTACAGATGATGTATTTCTGTTGCCGCTATAACAACAAATACTAAAAACAGAATAAAATAAAATATTTAAATGGGCTCCCATACAACAAACGTGATTTTTTTGGCGTTTTTATAGATAATAGTACGGAACCCTTCGTGCGCGAGTCCGACTGGCACTTGGCCGGTTTTATATATAGATACCGCAGGGTGAAACTTAAATATCGTGTATATCGAAGGGTGAAACGATTTTTGGACACTTTTGGGCTATATTGATTTATACACACATATTTGGAATCAGCGAATTTTTCTGCGTCAAATGAGTATACTCTCCTGTAAAGTTAAAAACGTGTCGCTTGAGTCAAATATACTTTCACCCCTCGATATGATTAGTAATGGCATGTACCTAACTGTTATAGTTTCTGAGTTACAGACATTTAAATATTTGTCACAAGTATCGTGTTTTGGTCTTGGGGCATAACCATAGCCCTTTGAAATAGTGTATTCATCTTTGAGGGGAGTACTTAAATAAATAAAAAATACTGACGTATAGAAAAACCGGCCAAGTGCGAGTCGGACTCGCGCACGAAGGGTTCCGTACCATTATCTATAAAAACAGCAAAAAAAATCACGTTTGTTGCATGGGAACCCCCTAAAATATTTATTTTATTCTGTTTTGTTTTGTATTTGTTGTTATAGCGGCAACAGAAATACATCATCTGTGAAAATTTCAACTCTCTTACTATCACGGTTCATGAGATACAGCCTGGTGACAGACGGACGGACAGACGGACGGATGGACGGACAGCTAAGTCTTCGTAATAGGGTTCTCGTTTTACCCTTCTACAAGGACACTGTCAGCGCGAGTGAACTTTAACGCGCGTGGCTTTTACGACAAAATCAAAAGTCAAAGTCAAATCATTTATTCTGTATAGATCTTTGGGGGCACTTACAAATTGTCCAGTTTACATATATTTTTTAATTTATTAAATTTGCTCTATTTACAAAATATTTACAATGCAAAATAAAATAAGTTAAAATTAATAAGAAAATATTATATTTATAAAATATGTAAAAAATTTGGCCCATGCGGAAGCGTACCCAAGACGCTGGCTGCATTCCCTCGCTGAATGGCTAGAGCCACTCTTTGAGCGAGAAAATGGCCTGCTCTTGGGTCGCCGGTTGTGTCGACCAATTTTTTGCCGAGTAAGTTCATTACATTTTGGGAGCTTGGACCCCATGGACCTAGGGTTTTAATTTGTTTTTAAGAAATTTAATTTGAGTTTAGATATTTTTTCTGCCATTCAATTGTATGCGTACCTACAAGGTACGTAAATAAACGGCAAAGTATTATTTCGGACGTATGATACACACCGCATAAAGCATCGGTACTGACATAACTATTTCTTAGTAAGAGATTTAATCTCACAAATTCGTCGGTACAGTATGGTTTCAGTTAGCTTTGTTGGTTACATGAGTACAAAGTATAGGTATAAGCGGAATTTCAATTAGTTATTAAAATAAAATAAATTAATGGTAAAAAAACTTAAAAAAACCGGCCAAGTGCGAGTCGGACTCGCGCACGAAGGATTCCGTACCATTATCGATAAAAACGAGCAAAAAAATCACGTTTGTTGTATGGGAGCCCCCTTAAATATTAATTTTATTCTGTTTTTTAGTAATTGTTGTTATAGCGGCAACAGAAATACATCATCTGTGAAAATTTCAACTGTCTAACTATCACGGTTCATGAGATACAGCCTGGTGACAGACGGACGGACGGACGGACGGACAGCGAAGTCTCAGTAATAGGGTTCCCGTTTTACCCTTTGGGTACGGAACCCTAAAAACAACTACTAGTACTACTACAGCCCTTTTAACTTCCCACTGCTGGGCACGGGCCTCTTCTCAATGCGAGGGGGATTCAGGCCATAGTCCACCACGCTGGCCGAGTGCGGGTTGGCAGAGTTCACACATCTATCGAGAAGTAAACAAGTTCCCTCAGACGTGCAGGTTTCCTCACGATGTTTTCCTTCACCGTTTTATAGCAAGTGATAATCTCGGATGGAAATGAGATTCGCACATAAATCCCAGAGGTGCGAGTCGGCGTTTGAACCTGTACACTTTGATTAAAAATGGAAAACAAGCTTTTATTTAATTGGCCTAAAAAGAAGAAAATATAACACAATTTATTAAATTATATAAAAGCTTGTCGCGAGATTTACCTTGACATACTTATTATAAGTAATTCTATGAAAGATAATGTTTCCTTTAAAATATGCAAATCTTGCGACACTCTTTTATATCATTTAATAAATTACCACCTGTCTTGCAGCGATGTTTTCAATATTACATTAAGTTTTTGACAAAAATCTGTCAAAAAGTGACAGTTAATATATAAACAACAATACTTCAAAAGGTGATGGTAAGGCCCCTGTCGACATAAGTACCACGCTGTTTCTTGTATCATGAACCACACGCGGGAGGGGCGGCAATACTCTTGAACCACCCCCCACATAACAATCGCAGCTATTTGACATTAACGAGCGAAGTTCAACCATTAAATGAGATTACTCTGTCAGTTAGAATACTTATAGAGCCGTAAAGGATTCGGGTTGCTTGAAAAATGTTTGAAATAAATCCCTATTGCGATCATTTTGGAGATTTTTCCTTTTTTTTAATTGGCGGTTTTATCTTTTTAAATTTGAAACAACTTCATGGTAACAGTCTCCGAGTTTTGTGCTTTATAAGCAATCTATTTAACCGACTTCCTTAGAGAGAGGAATGTGTATGAGTGTATGTATGTATATGTATAAATCGTTTGAAAACCGGTAGACCACGCTCAACAACGCTTGACAATGGAAGACAACGTTAGACTATGCAAATCAATGCTAGAAAACGCCTGACAATGCTAAACAACCCTTGACAACGCTTGACAATGGAAGACAACGTTAGACTATGCAAATCAATGCTAGAAAACGCCTGACAATGCTAAACAACCCTTGACAATGCTTGACAATGGAAGACAACGTTAGACTATGCAAATCAATGCTAGAAAACGCCTGACAATGCTAAACAACCCTTGACAACGCTTGACAATGGAAGACAACGTTAGACTATGCAAATAAATGCTAGAAAACGCCTGACAATGCTAAACAACCCTTGACAATGCTTGACAACGCTTGACAATGGAAGACAACGTTAGACTATGCAAATCAATGCTAGAAAACGCCTGACAATGCTAAACAGCCCTTGACAACGCTTGACAATGGAAGACAACGTTAAACTATGCAAATCAATGCTAGAAAACGCCTGACAATGCTAAACAATCCTTGACAACGCTTGACAAAGCTTGAAGACGCTAGATAACTGGACAATGTTAGACAACGCTAGACAATGCTATTTATTGCAAAGCAACGCCAGGCAATGCTAGACAATGCTATTTATTGCAAGGCAACGCCAGGCAATGCTAGACAATGCTATTTATCGCAAGGCAACGCCAGACAATGCTAGACAAAACTATACATCGCTAGACCACGTAACACAACGCTAGAAAACGAAAGACAACGCTAGCCAACTCTAAACAAAGTTATACAACCTACTCATCGCATGATTTCAAACAATGCATACGTGTTGATGTTTGCATATAGAAGTATTTTAATTTGGCTACAAAATTGAACTGTAAATTCAGAGTAAGCATATTTCTAAACAGCGCGTAGGTATAATAAAATCAAGAAATTTATTCTTTCTAAAGGCTGTTAATATGTCTGGCATTATGTAAATATCCCACCCTTGTGATTTGAATAAAAAAATGTTTATATTTTGCCTCGTGTATTGTTGGGCGCGAATTCCCTTTATTTGAATTTAAAATGTTGGAGTGAAAAGTGAGGTAATGAGTGGCTTAATTCACTCATATTTTTAGAGTTCCTGGTAGCAGTGGTAGGCTCGCGGGCAAGAACGCCCGCCTTGAACGTAAGGGGTGCATCCCAGGCCCGCACCTCTGAGATAATTTTCATGTGCGAATGTCATTTTCAACAATGATTACCACTAGCTGAACGGTGAAGGTAAACATCGTGAAGAAACCTGCATGTCTATAGCTTTTTAAAGCGTGTGAAGTTCACCAACCCGCACTGGGACAGCGTGGTGGACTATGGCCCAAATCTCCCTCGTATTGAGGGGGAATGTGCCTGTTATAATGGCAATAGGTTCGCCCCATATTACATTGGGACTAAAATACATCGGCGAGCACCTCTGCCTACCCCTTCGGGAAATACAGGCGTGATGATGTATATATTTTAGAGTTCCATACCTTAAAAGGAATTAATGCTAAAAAACTTTTTAAAAACAAGCTTTCATTTTATTGCCTTTAGTTTTCGTGTTCTACTCAGCAAGCCTTTTCATTTGATACCGATACTGCGGTAGTGCAGAAAAAATAACTATTGTGCCATCTTGGATGATCCGCCATCTTGGAATTAGAATGATGTCACATAGCTAAGCATGCATTGTCATCCAAAATAAGCGTGTATACCAAATTTCAGCTCAATCAGTTAAAAATAACTGATTTAAAATTCAGTTGCGAGATTCCACATTTGAACCTGCACACTTTGATACAACAACATTGTTCTGTAACGCCGTTGAAATTCCATAAATTTTGAACCAAATCTGTGATCAACAATCGTGCAATCAATATTTAAGATTTTTTTTAAAATGGCAGCAGATACAATCTTCAATTAAAATTTTCCAAAATATGACGGTATCGTACTCAAGCTTTTTTTCCCTTAAACTTGGTCAAACTTTCCCAAGTGCTGAGACCTATTGTCATCAAAGAGGGGTGGAAAGTAATTAGTTAAGTCCTTTGCTAAGTAAGACAAAGCCTGAGATTGTATCAGATATATTAGTTACTGTGATCGAAAATTCGGTTTAAATATGTGATTCAGAATTTGTATGTCCCTTAAAGGTATGTTCTCTAGCTAATTGTTAATCTTTACTATATATATCTATACTAATATTATAAAGAGGAAAGATTTGTATTTTTGTATGTTTCTACCTAAAATTCTTTTACCGTTAGAAAGCTACATTATCACTGAGTAACATAGGCTATATTTATTACTAGAAAAAATTAGAGAACCTTAGAAATCTTTACTAAAACCAACCCAAGTTGTAAAAAATTTAGCCGTAAAATGTCTTTCATCGCATACGCTGCGGAAAGTATTGATGATAGAACAAAAAAATTTTCTACAATATTATAGAACACATCAATATCTACAAAAAAATCCGCAAAACTATATGTCCAACTTTTGTAGTTTTGTCACTATAACAACTTTTTTACATTTTAAAAGTTGACAGAAATGCCGTTCAAAATCAGACCGTGTCATCCATACCTTTGTATTAATTATTATCCAAATAAATTATTTCGTGTCCAAGACTGTTTCAATGCTTGTCGATTACTTTTTGAATTATTGAAATCGGTCATATCACTCAAAAGATATTACGAAATTGAAAATGTCAATATAAACAAAAAATACACGCCGCCGCGGACGACGCGCCTGAAGGTCCACGAAGCGCAGCGAGCAACGCGGCGACAGAGCGGGCACCGAAGTGCGGGAGAGGGTTTTGCGTAAGGAAAGAAAGAGTGCTTATCTCATGGGCAATTGTATGTTGTTCTTTCGTGAGTAGGATCTCCTGAAAATCAATATGGTTTTGCTGCCACCTACAAATACAACTGCCAACATAGTGTAAAGTGAAGCTTTAAGGTAATTATATGACAAAATAAAAATGTCCACCCGTGCGAAGCCGGGACGGGCCGCTATAATATATGAAATCATAAGTAAATTTAAGATTTTTGTGGTTATAAGTTTTCCTTAAATCTTGGCGCAACACACCCCTAAATTCAACTGTTACTTTAGAACTCACTTTAATCTAAAGAACCGATTACGGGTTGTCAAAGCATATAAATATATTACTGTCCAATAATTTTCTTTGATTGCAAAACGTGCGTTCGAAAACTACTTAAGGTACTTTTTAGCCTTAAGGAAGGAATTATAAGGCTTTAATAATATATATGCAGATTTAAACACCGGTTCTCACCTCTGGTCTTTATGTGCGCATCTCATTTCATTCGAGATTATTACTTGCTAAGACAGGGTGAAGGAAAACATCGTGAGGAAACCTGGACGTCTCGGGGACTTGACTAGGTCTCGATAATTGTGTGAAGTCTGCTAACCCGCACCGGGCCAGCGTGGTGGACTATGGCCTGAGTCCCCCTCGCATTGAAGGAATGCCCGTGCCCAGCAATAGGACGTTAAAACGGATAAAGTAAAAATAATATTTATACCTATAACATTTCTATTAAACTATTCTGAAAATTTACAGCCTCTCATCTCTGTTACCCATTGAGACAATAAAATCGACGTTCAATTGCTTGAGTCGGGGATTATTTTAAGTCCCTTGACTAAGCATGGCTAAGGCGATATTCTCTTGGTAGAATAGTTTCTTTAAAGAAGTCGATGAAATAATTTTATGGTATAAAGATATGCTATTTTGCCATATAGCATTTAGTTCCAAACAAAATTTTTGGATGTCATTTGCAAATATGATTTTCAATTATGATATGATTACCACTGTTTAACCAGTTCTCGGTACACGGGGTTGGGGTGGTGAACTATGGCCTGAAACGCCATCACATTGAAGGGAGGCCCGTGCCCAGTAGTGGGGCGTTAAACAGCTACAAATATCTAGGCATACCACTTGCTGAACGGCACGTCAAGTTCAGTAGTGGGCCAGCGTGGTAGACTTTAGCTAGAGTCTCCCTAACATTGTGGAAAAATATGCTATTCAATTGCTACACAAAATAACGTATCCCTTCAGGCGTGATGATTTATTGATATGTTATACATGATTTTATATCCATAATTTTGACTATATTATTATTATTTTAAAGTCTTTCTGTGTCCCACTTCTGGGCAAAAGCTTCCCCTTTACTTCTCCACACATCTCGGTCCTGGGCTATTGTTTGACTTGCCATAGATGTGTGAAGATTTCTAGAGTTAAGGGGGTTTGGACCATTTGTCCACCAGGCTGGTCCAATGTGGGTTGGTGAACGTTTCGTGACTATGTGGAGCGACGACATACGCAAAGCGGTGGGCAGTGACTGGAAAAGAAGAGCCGAAGATCGGGCTCAGTGGCGCATCTTGGGAGAGGCATACGTCCAGCAGTGGACTGACACTGGGTGATGATGAACGTTTTGTCAGAGTTTATTTTGTCTTTCGGCAGGGTGTACCACGGGCAGGTGCGGTTGACTTGGATTCAAAGATTGGACCCCTTACACCTTTCACTATCTTAATGAATCGAATAAAAACAAAAACCTAAAACTGTTCTAATACACATTTCTAACAAGATAATAGAATGCCAATATATCAGGGGCTCGAAGGGACATGGCAACTATCCCGTATGCTACCGTGTCCTTTGTTAGGGCCAAAATAAACTGTATAGGGGAACAAGGATTTATGACTTCTCGAAGTAATAATATTGATGTCTAGGAGTCAGGAGATATTTTGTTATTATTTCACGCTCTAAAAAGTCTATGTTTTTTTTATGTAGTCTGTGTCAATATAGATAAAGATTGAATATGTGTGGTAAAACCAAGTTTATTTATTTATTGAGGTTCTTTAACATTGGATACATTGCAAGTTATATATAAATCTAGCTTAATGTATTCTAAGTCTAAATGCTTCAACTATTTCAAAAGAACACAGCATTCTTAATAATAAAAAAATACCCTACACCTTGAACAAAATTTTAAAAATCCAGATTAAAAAGTAATAAAATGAGTTATGAGAAAAAATTATAATTAAAATGAAATGAAATATTAAAAATAAAATTAAAATGAAATAAAATAAAAGCACAGCTTAGATAACTTTTAATAACATGAAGAATTTGCTTCTTAAACCTACAGAGTGATATGCTTAAATCTACACAATCGCTGCTTTTGGATAGAGTATTAAGCAACCTACAGAGTCTCGGTATTAGTGAATTGTGTCCAAGGTTAGTTCTGAAACATGGCGGAACGAACAGATTAAATGATTTGTTTCTAGGCAATCGTGAGGGAGCATTTAACTTAATAGCAGCAAGCAAATCGCAGTGGTTTTGACTATGCGACCGGATTCGCTCGCGTCGTTGATGATATTGAAAAATGTGCTCATTCTGTGAGTATATAGAGTACGTTTTGGTATTGGCAGAAAACATAGAGTATTGAAGGACTTCAACAAATCTGTATATTTTTTGGTTAAGTTTGTGAATTTGCTTAATATTATCAACCTAATAATATTTTCAATAAACGGATACGTGACTGATTTTTACTAGCCTTCAGATGAATTAATTGATGGTAATTTTTGGAACGAAGTTCCTTACGGCAGGCTTGGAGGGGATAGGGATTTTGCTAGGCGACCGAACTGAAAAAAATGTGATAGTAAAACCGTAAGAAAAAGTGCGTGGAATCAAATCGTTAAATGAGACGACTTTAGTTGATAATTTGAATTACGATGTTTTTTTATTTTAATACTTTTATATTTTGTTGTTTTTTTTTTTGGTTTTGCTATAGTTTTTATATCGTTATATATCTTTTACTATAGTTATATATCTAATTCCAATAATATACTAATAATAATACACACATATTAAATACATTGAGTATACTGCCATCTGTGGGACAGTCGTTGAACTATTAAAATACATAGAACTCCGGGTCGTTATGGACCTTTTTTGTTTTTTTAAATTTCATGTTATTTTGCTTTCACAAGTCTATACACGAATATAAACCTCTCATTAACAAAATATAATACCTTTCTCTTTCTTTTCATTCATTCTACATTAGCCGAAGGAACTTCGTTCCTACCTGGTGTCCCACGACACCATTCAGTTTTTTTTTTTTTTTAAACTAGCTTTTATTTAATTTTCCTTAGTTTTCGTGTTTTTCTCAGCAAGCCGTTTCATTTGATACCCATAATGTGGTTGTGCAGAAAAAAATAACTATTCCACCATCTTGGATGATCCGCCATATTATTGGAATTAGAATGACGTCACAAAGCTGAGCATGCATTGTCATCGAAAATAAGTCAGTCAATCAGAGATTTAAAATTCAGTTGCAAGATTCCACCCGGACATACATTGCAAGTTAATATAAAGCTTGTAAAAATCACTTATTAATGGAGAGAAAAATCATCCCAATTTTAGTTTAAACTACTCATTCACTCACTCGCGACGATATATCTCAAATGATTTTGCCTGAAAACTAGAATTTTCCCACTGTAAACTTCAAGCTATTGAAAAGCGGAAGCATCGATCATACCAACGAGAGTTTCATGAAAACTTCTTTTTAAAACTTCGAAAACAGATAGCCGCGAGCTCTTGAACTAGGCGGGCCATACGTCTCGCGCCGAAAGAATTTTACGGGACGCTAAAGTTTTTTTACGTATTTTTCACGGTTGCTGACGTGAATCTGAGCTTGTTTATGTTAACTTGTATCTCACACTTTGTTTATGACTGAGTATTGACTATTGCCGCGTGTTTTATTTAGCTTAAAATAACTTTAATTACCTTTTTAATAAGCACATTTTTCAATGAAATATCACGTTGAAGACACCGGCCAAGTGCGAATTGGACTCGCGCATGAAGGGTTCCGTACCATTATCTATAAAACCGGCCAAGTACGAGTCGGACTCGCGCACGAAGGGTTCCGTACCATTATCTATAAAAACGGTAAAAAAATCACGTTTGTTGTATGGGAGCCCCCTTAAAATTTCATTTTGTTCTGTTTTTTAGTATTTGTTGTTATAGTGACAACATAAATACATCACCTGTAAAAATTTTAACTGTCTATCTATCATGGTTTATGAGATACAGCCTGGTGACAGACGAACGGACGGACGGTAGCAGTCTTAATAATAGAGTTCCCGTTTTACCTTTTGGGTTCGGAACCTTGATTCTTTATTATCCAAACTCAGGCCAAAGGATTTGCAAATCACGTAGGAAAGGTGTAAAATGTCTTTGCACATGCTATAACTCAGCGAGGAGCGACCGGAAAGGCCGCCACACACTGGGGCGACGACATTCGCGTGCAAAAATGTTCGCCAATACCAAAAGGAACTCTGTATCAATATGCATAAAGATTGAATTTCTATGGTGAAATCTACGCCCTGACGCGTCAATATTTACTCGCGCTATTAGTGTCATTTCGTTGTAGAATTAACTTTTTCCATCTACTAATATCATAAATGTGAAAGTTTGTGATGATGGATGGATTGCTACACTTTCACGCAAAAACTACTGAACGGATTTTGATGAAACTTGACATTATATAGTTTATTCATCATAATTACTTCTACTACTACAGCCCTTTTAACGTCCTACTGCTGGGCACGGGCCTCCCCTCAATGCGAGGGGGATTCAGGCCATATTCCACCACGCTGGCCCGGTGCGCGTTGGCAGACTTCACACATCTATCGAGAACTAGTTCCCTCAGACGTGCAGGTTTCCTCACGATGTTTTCCTTCACCGTTTCATATCAAGTGATAATCTCGGATGTAAATGAGATTCGCACATGAAACCTGGCCGAGCCGGGGTTTGAACTTGCACACTTTGATTTGCAAGGCGTGCGTTCGACCACTCGGCTACCACTGCTTCTCAATAACTTATACGTGTCAAGCTAGTGAAAAGGGTTGGCTGGGGGAGATTAGTTCCCCCCCAGCACGTGCTGAGCCAATACCTTTTCGGCACAGTTCGCACTGAGCTCCTTTTCTTTCCTTTTCTGTGTATTGTATAAGTTTTATATTCTCTGTGTGCTTTGTTTGCTTTGTTTTGTATGTGTCGAATAAATGTTTTTTCTTTCTTTCTTCTTTCTTTATCTATACATACATATACATACATACATACAAATAAATAAAATTGGAGTGTCTGTTTGTAATATCAAAATAACACTTTTACCAAATGCGTATGAAAGTATATACGATACCTGTAACGAAAACGCAATTTTAATTTTTTTGTCTGTCTGTCTGTCTGTCTGTTTGTTTGAGGTAAACTTCTGAACGGCTGAACCGATTTCAATGGGACTTTCACTGACAGATAGCTGACGTTCCACGGCGTAACTCAGGCTACTTTAATTTTAGAAAAAGAATTAGTGTTCCGCGGGAAAAACATAATAACCATATTTCCGGGTAATCTCCCTAAAGTCCACGCGGGCGAAGTCGCGGGCACAGCTAGTACGCTATAATTTAAAACGATATTGAATAATCGAACGCTGCGTGGACGAAGTCGCGAGCATAAGCTAGTGTGTCAGTATAGTTCGTTTTGGTATTGGAAAAAATTTAACGCGCGAGGGTCAACGCCCCAGTGTGTGCCGGCCTCACTCCGTTTCAATGTTCACGAGTTCTCCTGTAATGGTTCTGCAATACGTTTTTCGTGTAGAAATATATAGGTGTTACATTTATTGTACGTATCTCAAACTGAGAATGGCATTTCTAATATATTAATACAATTATTTCTTCCTCTTCTTTTTATAGGAAATGAATGAAATGGTGATATTTAAAGGAATAATATGAGAAAAAGATCCACTTGCGTTTAGCGGCTAGTTTAGCCAGTATCAGAAAGAAAGAAAGAAAGAAAAAAGTTTATATAGGTACATACATAAGAATCAATTCAGTATCCGGCCGGATAGGCCTGATACCAATTCAGTATCCGGCCGGATACCGGATAGTAATTCAGTATCCGGCCGGATACCGGATAGTAATTCAGTATCCGGCCGGATACCGGATAGTGAAATTCAAAAAAATCTTATTATTCTGCGCAAGGCAAATCATACCACAATAGGTTATGGACATTATTTTTATAATCGCACGTCAAAAATATTTGTTTTACTAATTAGTTAAGTATCTACCCAAAATTAACTATTGGCAAATTGCAGTGAATGAATACCAATTTGACCGCTTTTGTTGGTAAGAGGCGACTTAGCTTCGCTTCGTATACCAGACCAGCTTCTGAAAATAGCCTTTCGCTGTAAACGACTGCAGGTACTGATGCAAATCAACTGAACACCATATGGGTCGTGATTGAGATCGATTCGAGATGTCTTTAAGTACCGTCATGTAAAGCGATAAAGGGCCAAATATCCGGCGCTCCGGCCTGGTAGCTTGCCGAATATCTGGTATCCGGTATCCAGCCAAACCACTATCCGTTTCATCTCTAGTTCTTACCAGAGCTTCTTAGCTTTCCTTCCTTAGCCTTCTTAGCCTTTCCCTGTGACCAATTCGCTCGCTCTCTCAGTGCCATTTCGTTGAAGAATGAACTTTATCTTTGAGTCAATACAGTTCGTTTTAATATTGGCCTTTTGAATTTACAGGAGCGAGGTTTATTTTATGAAACATACCTACACGCTTTCCTTTCGTCTACACATTTAAATGGAGCGTGACTCACAAGTTACCGCACCAGCTATTAAAGTCGCCACCTTGAGGTGCATTTCAAGTGCGAGCGTGCTTCCTATATTCCATTTATTATTATTCCTTTATTTCTTATCTTTCTTATAAATTACATTTTTAAATATATATATAAAAAATACATTTAAAAATATAAAAAACAGTTCCCCACCGGCATCTGGAACAGAGTCCTAGTTACCAGTGGTTAGGGCTCCAGAGAGAGGAACTTTCTCACAATGCGCGCCGTCTCCAGAAGTACCGCCTTCTGAATCTGTCCCTTGATCCAGCCGCCTAACGCAAGCCTCTTTAGGTGTTTGTCGAGGCTATTGGCTAATAAGCCATGGGCGGAAACGACTATCGGTACAATGATTGCTGCATCAATGTCCCACATGTCGACAACCTCGTGAGCCAGATCAAGATACTTGCTTTCTTTATCTTTCTCGGCCTTCACGAGATTCTCGTCATGGGGGACAGTGATATCGACAATCATTGCACGGCCATTTATTATTATTATTACAAACTTTATATTAACTTGCAATGTATGTACGGGTGGAATCTTGCAACTGAATTTTAAATCAGTTATCTTTAACCAATTGAGCTGAAATTTGGTATACACGCTTATTTTGGATGACAATGCATGCTTAGCTGTGTGACCTCATTCTAATTCCAATATGGCGGATCATCCAAGATGGCGGAATAGTTATTTTTTCTGCACTAGCACAGTATGGGTATCTAATGAAAGGGCTTGCTGAGGAGAACACGAAAACTAAGGGCAATGAAATAAATGCTTGTTTTTAAAAAGTTTTTTACAATTAATTTTTTGTTGTTATTGTTTATTTACAAAATGAATAAAGTGATGAAATTGAATGGAATACAATTAGGAATAGCTCCACTTGCGGCTAGCGGGTATTTCAGCCATTAATTTAATAGCAAGTGCAAATTCAATAAATACACATCCTACAAATATTACGAGTACAAATGTGAAAGTTTATAAGGATGGATGGATGACTGTTTGTTACTCTTTCACGCAAAAAATACTTGACGGATTTTGATGAAACTTTACAGTATTATTGTTTATTTATCAGGATACCATATAGGCTATAATTTATAACGATGTGGAATAATTGAAGTCTGCGCGGAAGATGTCGCGGGTAGAAGCTAGTTATAAATAACATTGGGTGAACACATTAAACTTAAGGCTAATTTTAAGAACTCTGACCCCCACATCAGAGGTGAGCACGCGGCCCGGGCCGATTGGAGGCCGGGATAAAAAAAAACAATCGGTGATGAACGTGATAAATATGGCGGATGAATCCCTGTATTAACTGAAAGAAAAAACACATTTAACGAAATGCCATGGTTATCGAGAGTATTTTTTACGAGACGTGAGGCGTTTGAAATTCGCGTCAATTTCAGAAATGGCCATTTCGGAATTAGCCCTGGTCTGGGTGTAACCGGAATCAACCCTTGGTTTATTACTTGGTGCTTCTAGCTAGTACAAGCATTGCATATTTTTTAATTATTAAGCCGCGTACTACTGCGTCGTAGACGCTTTCGCGTCAAAATTTTTACTAATACCAAAACCAACTCTGTGTCAGTATACATAAAGATTAAATTTCTGTGGTAAAAGCTATGCCCCCAGGCGTCAAAATTCGCTCGCGCTATCAGTTTTTAATTTTAAACTTTATCTATGAGTCAATACAGTATGTTTTGATATGGTCAGTTAATGTTTTAACATTATAAAAAATAAAAAAATCTTGAGAGGTGTCAAGGGACACCCGGATGGAACGAAGTTCCTTTTGTAATAAGAAAAAGCAAAAAAATTGTACATATACATACACACACACACATCGAAATCGCAAACGAAATCGAATTTTATTGTATGCATAAATGTATACAATAAAAATCACACACACATATGTAAAAGTGTCGTTACAAAATTTTCGTTACAATTTTTCGTCTTATTTTTTTCCGTCTAGCCCCCTTTCGCAACACTTGATAAGGAACTACGTTCCAAAAATATATATTTTTTTAAATTCTCGCATACAATCACACCCGACCTCATTCTACGGTGAAATTAAAGCGATGACAATGACAAATTAACAGTTCAAGTTGCCACAGGAGCGTTGACGAAAACAGCCTTCATTGCTCAAGTACAAGAATGCGGCTCCCCCTTCCAACTGGGAGGGGAATTACAATATTTCATTGTATAGCAATGAGATTCTACTACTACTAATACTACTACAGCTTTTAACGTCCCACTGCTGGGCACGGGCCTCCCCTCGATGTGAGGGGGATTCAGGCCATAGTCCACCACGCTGGCCCAGTACGGGTTGGCAGACTTCACACATCTATCGAGAACTAGTCAAGTTCCCTCAGACGTGCAGGTTTCCTCACGATGGTTTCCTTCACCGTTTCAAAGCAAGTGATAATCTCAGATGAAAATGAGATTCGCACATAAATCCCAGAGGTGCGAGCCGGGGTTTGAACCTGCATACTTTGATTGCAAGGCGTGCGTTCGACCACTCGGCTACCACTGCTAGTAATGAGTAGTAATGAGATTCAGAATGACTTTAAAATGCTTGCAACCCATCATCATTTACATTACCTATGAAATCATTTTATCGATAACAATTTTTAACAGTGGTATCCGTGTGGTCGAACGTACGCTTTGCAATCAAAGTGTGCGTTTAAAATCTGGGTTCAAACTCAGGGTTTCATGTGCGAATCCAATTTTCATCCGAGATTATCACTCGCTATGAAACGGTGAAGCAACATCGTGAGGAAACCTGCACGTCTGAGGGAACTTGACTAGTTCTCGATAGATGTGCGAAGGCTGCCAACCCGCATCGTAGTGGACTATGGTCTGAAACTCCCTCTGACCCGCACATCAGAGGTGAACGAGCGGGCAGGGCCAAATTAGGGCCCGAAAAAAAAACTCCCTCGCATCGAAGGGAGGCGCGTGCCCATCAGACATTAAAAGGGTTATGGTAAGTACTTAGTAAAACGAGAATAATAATTTATTTTTATGCTTTTATAAACCTAGGAATGGTCAGTAGAGTCACGTGTACCTAGTGTTGTATTAATCTTTAGATCAAAGGGAGAGATTTTAATTAATGCTGAACGGTAAAGAAAATATAGTGAGGAAACCTGCACGTCTATTAAAACGTGTGTGAAGTTCACCCACTCGCATTGGGCCAGTGTGTTGGACTATGTCCCAAATCTCCCTCGTATTGAGGGGCAATGTGCCCGGTATAATGGCAATAGGTTCGCCCACTATTACGTTGGGACCAAAATGCATTGTCTAAGTGTTGGTGTACTGCAGTACACCTCTAGCTACCCTTTCAGGGAATAAAGGCGTGATGATGTCATTATTATATTAATTAGAGTGGTGAAGTGGACACGACTGTACAGATATAGCCCTGGACCCAGAGTCGCGTCAAAAACCCTCACAAACCACAAAGCTCAAATAAACCAAGCAACAACCGGATGTACCGGAAACAGGAAACTTTCAAGTGCTCGTTATTTCCGGCCAAACGGCCGCTACAGGCCTGAGTTATGAAAGCTACTTTTTAACCAACTTCCAAAAGGAGGACGTTCTTAATTCGACACTTATATTTTTTGACCTACTTGATTACGGCGAAGCAGAAAGAAGGGCTATATGTAGATATGTTATTTTATAGCTACTTCGCCTGGGAACAGATTTATTTGTTGAAATGAATGATCTATTTCAATAGGAAATCGGATTATAACCGTATTTTACCGGGATCACGGTAAAATTATACGGTTTATAAGAATTAGAATCTGTTTTTTTATATCACTTATGAATCGTCAATAAATAATAATAATAGTATGTCTACCACCCATTCGGAATCCATTTCCTGTGGAGAAGAATGTGCAAGAAACTCCATGGTTATTCTTTACCAATAATATACGGAAACTTAATTGACTTGGCAGTATATAGCGTATCTTATGTGATAACCAGATTGATATAAGATTTCTTTATTTGATACGGAATTAAAAATTTGATTAAAAAAAAAATATTGGTGATAACTACGTATTGATAGTTTTTTGTGCTATAAGCAATTGCTTTTTACCAAATTTCACCATTGTGCTCATATTGATTTAAACTTGAACCTCCATGCGTTCTCAAACAGACACCGATCTCGCCGGCGAGGTCGAGGAACCCAATATTCCGCTCGTAGGTGCATCTTTGCACCTAGGAGCGCAGTCACTACCTCTCCCCTCACGGTAACTGCCCAAGCCGAGGTCGTGCCCTCTGTGGCGCCCTTAAGGCCTTGGCTGGAGTGCACGCTGCGCTCGCCACTCCTCCGCTAAAGCAGTAAAGGCCACCTCACGACCAACAGTGTAAGTCCTTCAAAAAAAAAACCTCTATGCGTTCCTGAGAAAAAAGTTCTTGACAGACAAACAGACAGCTTGAAAAACAGGCAAGAAACAAAGTGATCCTATAAGAGTTCCTTTTTCCTTATGAGATAGGGAACCTATGATACAGAAAATATATCGTCAATACGAAAGAATACTTTCGTAGATACGAAATATTGGAACACCCGAGACTGTCTAACACCTGCTGCACACTGGGGCGTCCTCCTCCGGTAAAGCTGTAAAGGCCACCTCACGGCCAACAGCGTAGTCCATCGAAAAAAAAAACTGGGGCGTCACTGATCACGCGTCAAATTGTTTCTTACTACTAAAATGAGCTGTATTGACACATAGAAAAAGTTTATTATACCATGAAATCACACTGACAGCGTGAGCGAATTTTAACGCGTGGGGGCGTAGTCTTTACGACAGATATTCAATCTTTATGCATATGTACATAGAATCTGTTTTGGTATTGGCAAAAAAATTAACGAGGGAGCGTTGACGCCTTAGTGTGTCCTCGCCTTAAATAGTTACAGTAATATACGGCGGTCGCATGTACGCTGAGTGCAGACCACAGTTCTTAGTTTCACATCCAAGAACTTTGGCGGGATCTTCGGTGGGACGGAATTAGTGTTCGTACTAGATACGATACATAACACAATGTTGTGGTCAAAGTCAAAGTCAAATCATTTATTCTGTATAGGCCCATAGGGACACTTACAAATTGTCAAGTTTACATTTTTTTCTTATTTAATCGTATACTACTACCAGAATGAAACGCGAACTCAACTGAGAAGATCCGGCAAAAAACTCAGTGGGCTTTATATTTTTTAAAATCACCAAAACTTATTTCAGTGGCCCTTTGTAGTTAGCGTCGTGACGCCTGATAGTGAGCGTCACTTCGCCGCGTTGCCATATAGTTAGCGTCACAGTGCCTTATAATCAGTGTCGCGATTCCTTGTATTGAGCTTCGCGATGTCTTACAATGAGCGTCGCGAATCCTTTTAATGAGCGGCACGACGGCTTAGTGTGAGCGTTGCGGCACATTATATTGAACGCCGCGACACCTCATGTATAGCTTTGCGATGCCTTATAATGAGCGTCGCGAATCCTTATAATGAGCGGAACGACAGCTTAGAATGAGCGATGCGGCACATTATACTGACCGCCTCTACGCCACATAGATAGCGTCTCGACGCCGTAAAATGAGCGTCACGACGCCTTAAAGTGAGCGTCACGACGCCTTAAAGTGAGCGTCACGACGCCTTAAAGTGAGCGTCACGACGCCTTAAAGTGAGTGTAACAACGCCTCGCCATATAGTGAACGTCACGACCTTTATCGGTAACAAAAGGAGTGCATATAATTAAATTAATCACTTTACTTATTATTGTCTTCATCTACTGTGGCCCAAAGCTCTCTTGCAGTGAGGATTAATTGCCTGGTACAGTGGCAATAGGCTCGCCCCCTATTTCATTGAGGTCAAAAATACTTCGTATGTACATTGGTGCGCCTCTGCCTACCCCTCAAAGGAGTACAAACGTGATGATGTAGTTATTGTTCCTATAAAATTAATTTGAGTCTTCCAGTCTTGCTGTATATTAAACAGTAGGGGATCGTCGCCGCATAACTCCGCCGGCTGCATTTTAATGCCACGCTAAATAACACGCCTCGAGGCCGCGGGCGTTGAAAACTAATAAACGATGCCTTTTCACGGATCCGGACAAGATGACGCACGGTCCTTGGGTGGTATAAATTATGGCGTAGACAAGGATTCTTGAGGATTATTAAAATGATAAAATATACTCCCGTTCAGCTATAATTATTCACCATCTATAGCCATCATCTAGATCCAAATACGCCATAAATCTGCCCAAAAAAATAAAATTTTAGTGCCTGTATGTGCTGGCCAAATTACAAGCTTTATGTGAAATGGTAGTTATAATAAAAAACTTTTTTACTGTCTCCTTGTTTGTTTGTTGCAGGTAATATCCAAAACGGCTGTACCGATTTCGAAAGGACTTTCACTGGCAGACAGCCGATGTTACAAGGAGTAACTTAAGCTATTAGGAAAATAATTAGGGCAACGCCGAACAAAAT
The DNA here is from genome assembly GCA_914767695.1 of Ptilodon capucinus. Classification (NCBI taxonomy): domain Eukaryota; kingdom Metazoa; phylum Arthropoda; class Insecta; order Lepidoptera; family Notodontidae; genus Ptilodon; species Ptilodon capucinus. The sequence goes on along the minus strand of OU611830.1, from coordinate 1,314,005 downwards.
ACAACATTCAAACGTTCAAACCAATTTTGGTGGTACTTTCATGGGCAGATAGCTGACGTTATAAGGAGTCGCTTAAGCTACTTTAATTTTGAGAATAGTTCCCGAATTCCGCTCGAACTAAGTCGCGAGCTAAGCTAGTATAAAATAATAAACAAATATTTCACTCTAAGTACGGAAAAGAAGTCGGGAGTATCTTGATGTGAAAGGTCAATACGAATCGATAGAAGAATTTCCATGAAATTCATCTCAAAGAATCGAATAAGCAATATTAATATTCCCTTTTTCAATCAAATTTTCATTTGGTAATAGTGTCTGTGCGTTGTAGCCACTTTGTAAATTGGATTTCGCTGTTTGCCAAACCTATATATCACTTATTTTCTTTATTCGAGCCGAGGTAAATTCATTTCATGATTTGCTGAAAAAAATGTACTCACTTTCATTATTAGCTACTAGTTTCTAACCGCGATTTCGTCCGCACAGACTTAGGTTATTCAATAACATTATAAATTATAGCCTGTATGTTTTTCTAATGTATAAACAAGTGTGCAGGTTCAAACCCCGGCTCGCACCTCTGGGTTCCATGTGCGAATCTCATTTTCATCCGAGATTATCACTTGCTATGAAACGGTGAAGGATAACATTGTGAGGAAACCTGCACGTCTGAGGGAACTTGTCTAGTTCTCGATAGATGTGTGAAGTCTGCCAACCCGCACTGGGTCAGCGTGGTGGACTATGGCCTGAAATCCCCCTCGCATTGAGGGGAGGCCCGTGCCCAGCAGTGGGACGTTAAAAGGGCTGTAGTAGTAGTAGTATAAACAATGATAGTGTAAAGTTTAATGAAAATCCGTTCAGTAGTTTTTGGGTGAAAGAGTAACAAACATCCATCCTCACAAACTATCACATTTATAATATTAGTAGGATTAGTAGGATACAAATACATAATATTGAATTGTCTATTTGTAACGTGGTCACAATAACAGATTTTTAATAAATGCATAGAAAGTATATGCGGTACTTATCACAAAAAAATGTCTGTCCGTTTGTCTGCCTGACTGTTTATTCCTGGGTAATATCCTGAAGGGCAGGACCAATTTGGACGGGACTTTTACTTGCAGATAGCTCATGTTAAAAGGAGTAACTTAGACTTAATAGGTAACAGTTAGTATAACGTTTTTTCTTTTGTTGGGAATAAGAAGGTCATCTCAATTCACGAAACGAACGATACTATAGCTCGTATTCCTCGCATGGGGTAAACAGAAGTGTTCTAATTCATAATGATCACAACACAAAACTCTTTCAACGTATGCTCATAAACAAAACAACACTTGTACAATAGGTACTATGGAGTGGGGGCGAACCCAGGTACACACAGACCAGAGCCAATCCTGAAAAGGTTCTGAAATTTTCTGTAAACGGGAATCTAACTCGCAACTCGTTGCAGTGAGTCGAGCATCCTACTGAAGTACTAGGGAAGTGACTTGGACGGGAAATTAGTAGATTTAAAAGAAATAGGATTTTTAATTTTTAGGGAATCGATTATTAAAAATCTATTAATATAAGAATCGATTATTATCACATCCTTATTTTGTATTATTGTACACCGTGGATCGCCCAATGACAGTTAGGGAAAAAATCATTTACAAAATAATCGAGTTTTCTCACTTTAAAATAAAACGATTTAAAAAAAAATGTTTTTTACTTTTTAGAGAATCGATTATTCAAAATCGATTATTGGATAAAAATAATCGATTAATATCAAAATCGATTATTTTTTCACATGCCTAAGAAGTACCTACTAGACCATGCCTAGTAATAAGCGTTGCTTAGTTAGGAATCATACAATGAGTCTGTCATGACTTTTAAAACCCCAGGCATACTAGTGTGTCAAAGAACTACTTGTACATTGACGAATAAAAAAAAAACATACGGGTCGAATTGAGAACCTCTTCCTTTTTGAAGTCGGTTAAAAAGGTAATTCTTCAACGACATGTCATTGACAGTGCGGGAGAATATTTACCCAAACACAGCGAACCCAAACGGAAGGGTTATGATTTTAGTCTATGTAGGTATGTTTGTATTTACGTATGTCCCTCCGTAGCGTCTAAACTATTCACCCGATCTTGATGAATAAGGTGTTATTCAATTTTTTAATATGGCCCGGGTAACATAGGGTACATTTTAACCAACTTCAACAATAGGAGATTTTCGAGGAGTATAGGTAGGAGTATAGTAATAGGAGAGAGTCGATTTTACCTTATTCCGGAGTCGGGTTACAGTTTTTTAATCATTATTCTTGTGAAACGTAGTCTCATGGCTTTTAGCACAGTAATTTCATCTTTTTGTATATTAACATAAAGTTCATTTTGGTATTGGTAAACATTGTGTGCTCGGAACTTGAACGTCATTTAAAATGCTTTTAAAATGAATTGCAACTATCCAATCATTTATCATCAGATACGCGAGATAGTTTGCATACGTCTCTCAACTTGGGCTAACATTAATCATAGTTATCTTACTTTGACGCCCTGCACATACTGACGCGGGCGAATTAACTTAACCTTTGAATCATCATTTATTAATGATAGTTATTAACTATGACATCACGACGTCTAACACCTCAGTCCCCCGTGACCATGGTTGCTGTAAAGCAGCCGAAACGTCGGGAAAATAAAATAGTAAATAAACGCGATAAAATCCGTAAAATAGTTTTATTTCAATGTATAGTATTCGCGTAAATATAAGAAAACAATATAACTTAACCTTTTTTGAAAGAGTACCTTGTGCTTATGGTGTATCAGAAGTCCGACATAATACTCTGACTCATTGGATAAACGTCAGTAAAATTTGCCGCAGAGCGGAGTCGCTAGAGCGTCTCCGTTTTACTATATGAACTGGGTAGCCGTGACAATGACACCAAGTTTGGTACAATTTTTTTGGGATGTCTTTTTCACACATAGAGGTATCTATACTTTCAAATATCATTGGGCAAAAAGGGTGTCGCGCGCGGTTTGACGCGCCTGTGGACACAGGGTTCAGTGGTCGTTGTAATTATTACTAAGTGTCATGTTTCTACATGATCCTATGAGAGTTAAAGTATTAATTATCTGCACAGTATACCTTCACGCCTGTGACCCTCGTAGATATAGGCAGAGATGCACTGGAGTTTACTCGAACTTCGCTAAAATATATTGTGGGTTAAAAAAAACATGAATTTCTCAAATGAAAACTTTCTCAATTATAACGATTGGAATACTTCCAAAAAAACTGTACACTTCCATTTCTCATGTTTCTTATTTACCACCAGTGGCATGTCCGTAGAACGCTCGCCTTGAACGCAAGAGGTACAAGTTCAAATCCCGGGCCCGCACCTCTGAGATGATATTCATGTGCGAATGTAATTTTCAATTATTATTACCACTTGCTGAACGGTGAAAGAAAACATCGTGAGGAAACCTGCAATTTTATAGAAGGGCGTGTGAAATTCACCAATCCGCACTAGGCTGGCATGGTAGACTATGACCCAAATCTCCATCGTATTGAGGGGAATGTGCCCGGTATAATGGCAATAGGCTCGCCCCCTATTACATTGGGACCAAAATACATCGGCGAAGTGTGGCTGCACTGTAGTGCGCTTCTGCCTACCCCTTCGGGGAATACAGGCGTGATGATGATGCTTATTTACCACCAAATATTACTTACATTTTCCTCCTTATTATTATTTGTATTATATTAAGTGACAACACCGATTACCTTAAATTTTCAATAGGGAGTCTGGAGTTTTCTGCAACATTTCTGGGGTGTTTTCCATTTCGCCGCGCGCACAGAAAACAAATGAAAAAGTTACGGATGGCGGGCAAAACTTAAAATACGAGGGGTGAAAGTTATGACACGGTGAATCGCACTCCCGTTAAAGTTTGGAGAAGTACACCGTCCTCGCGTTTGACTCAGTGAGGCGTGTAAAAAGGTTTTGGGCGTTTGTTTGGTTACATCTTATTTTTTTGGTAAGGCTAAGTTAGTAAGTAGCAGTAGCCGAGTGGTCGAATGCATTCTTTGCAATCAATGTAAGCAGGTTCAAACCCTGAATCACACCTCCGTGTTTTATATGCGTATCCTATTTTCATCCGAGGTCTTGCTAAAAACAGGAAAACCTGCACAAGAAACCTGTAAGAAAGTCGCCACGGTGAATTTGGAAAAATCCATTTCAGATATTTGCCGATGTTGGCAATCAAACCTGTGGTGTCAGCACGCATGACAAGACAAGACCTCTGTCACGGGTTGGCTCGTTTGCTCTCTGTCTTATTTCATACGAGAGAAAGAGATAAAATCAACATATTCTGTGACATAAGTCCAGTCTTGGCGCTCATGCTGCAACTACTGTCGCCTTTCGGTACAATGAGCCGAGCGCCCTTCTACGCTCAAGTCACGACCAAACCGTCGTCTTGTGAGCATAGAAAGAAAGAAAGAAATAATGAATGAAAAAGTTTATTTACCCATAGAAAAGTAGGGTCGAATCCAAACACCTTATTGATAATATCAATCTAGCCTCATCTGTTTATTTTAACCTATACCCAATACAAAGTTATCTGGGCCCCGTGACAGATGCTTCCAATCTTTATTGCGTTAAGTCCTTGACACACTGGCGTCAACATTTTTGCTAATGCCATAACGTGCGAGCGTATATACTTGAATTTTTTACAAGCTTTATATTAACTTGCAATGTATGTATGTCCGGGTGGAATCTTGCAACTGAATTTTTAAATCAGTTATCTTTAACCGATTGAGCTGAAATTTGGTATAACGCTTATTCTGGATTACCATGCATGCTTAGCTAAGTGACGTCATTATAATTCCAATATGGCGGATCATCCAATATAACTCATCCAAGATTACTGAGACTTCGCTGTGCCGTCCGTCCGACCGTCCCTCCGTCCGTCCGTCTGACACCAGGCTGTATCTCATGAACCGTGATAGCTAGAGAGTTGAAATTTCCACAGATGATGTATTTCTGTTACCGCTATAACAACAAATACTAAAAAACAGAATAAAATAAATTTTTAAGAGGGCTCCCATACAACAAACGTGAATTTTTTTCTCGTTTTATAGATAATGGTATCCGTACCTTCGTGCGCGAGTCCTACTCGCACTTGGCCGGTTTTTTTTGCTTTGACAAGCCTAGGCGTGGTCAGTTAGGTCGCTTGTACCTCCCGTGGTGTTATCACGCATGTCAAGACAAGATCTTTGTCACGGATTCACTCGCTCGCTCTCTGTCTAATTTCATACGAGAGAAAGAGACAACATCAAGACATAAGTCTTGTCTTGGCGCACATGCTACAACTACTGCTGTGTTCATATCGAGGGGTGAAAGGCTATTTGACTTAAACGACACTTTTGGCGATATTGACTTATATACATATTTGGAATCAGCGATATTTTCTACGTCGAATGAGTATGCTCTCCTGTTAAGTTAAAAAAAAATCGCTTAATTCTTTGGAGGTAAAGGGAGGATCCTCCGACCAGACGGGTGTTGTGCCTGGTGGGCTACTGCCTGACGGTTGTTGTCGGGTTCTTGTAGACGTGGGCGTTATTTCACGTCACTGGTTACATTGACTAGCTTCACGGCATGTAACCGAGTCACTTGTTTCAAGTCAAATCACAAGTAGTGATTTTGGTAACACGTTATTTCTGTTAACTGTGAGCGAGAAACGTCACGTCGTCACTCGTCAGTCGGCCGGTGTCTCGGTTCGGTTCGGTGGGGCCCGTTACATTTCTTTCGCATCGCGCCTACCGGCCGGCTGAGTAAGCGAGAACGGGTGCCACGAATAAAACCGAAGTAATCCGAACGCACATGTGCCGTGGTACTGGTATACAACAAAAAACGAAACAGCGTAACAGTCAATAAGTTTAACTTTCATACGTAACTCCATAGACATAGAGAATAAAATAGAGTGATCTCTGTTTGTTTGTATATAATTTCATCGGCTTGCTAGGCGGGAAGCGAGCGAGCGTCACTTTGAATTTGTTTACATATTTCGCACCCTTAAAAGTATAGAGACCTAACACAAAAATAATGTTGTTGAAAAATGGTCGTTATGTAAATAATGTAAATACGATCAAATTGACTTTGAAATAAGCCTGCATAAATAATTTTATTAAAATCTTAGTTTCATAGAAAACACTAATCAATCATAAATACATTTAATGCAGTCAGTCCTAAGCCTGAATAAAGTATGCAGGGAAGTTAATTGATTGATTTAACTGTATAGCTAAAAACACTTAGATAGTGATTTAATTTATTTTCGTTTCGTGTGTAACTGTATAGTTGGTGGGGTTATTTATGCAAACAATCACTGGATCTAAATAAAAATAACTAGTTACAAAAATCTCCTGTTTTGAAAACAGGTGACGCCGACCAAGTAACTGGTTTCGTGACGTTTCGTGAAAATGACGTAACGACCCACGTCTAGGTTCTTGTATATATGTGCAATCGCTCGGATCGCTTTAATATCGCGATGCAGGATTTAGTTCGTATGTGGCGAGATAGATGTCGCTACAATTCAAATAGGCTTTCGCCCGTCGGTATTATTATTTAGTTCAAAGGGAGTATTTTGTGTCGATTTTTTAGAAGAAACTCAACATTTCAAAACTAGCATTAAAATATTTCTGATACCACATCTTCTTCTTTGCCGGTATCACTCTTGTCAGAGTGGTCGTGGTCATCACTTCATGTGTTGGTGGCAAGCTACACAACACATACTCGTTTAGAAATAGCTTTAGAGCCAATATTTTAAAGGTGAGTATATAATATTGAATATCTGCAGCAAAAGCCACGCAACTACATTTAATCGAGTTTTCATTTACATTTCACTCAAAAATGTGCTTCTTGTATAAGTTAATACAGTTCGTTTTGGTATTGACAAATGAGAATTATCGTACGTTATGACGCAGTTATGTGTGCAGGGTGTTATCATGTGTGGCAACCTTTTGTTTTTGCGAGGTTATAAGGTAGTCCGTGTTATTTTACTTACAAATACAAAAATATTTTAAACAAAAAACAAACATCGAGTCGGTGCTAATTCATGTGTGTATTTGCCTAGTCTGACGTAGATTGGCACCTACTCCAAATGTTATGAATTGTAAGGTTTTTTGGAACGTAGTTCCTTATGGCACGTTGCGCAAGGGGGCTAGACGGAAAAAAATAAGACTAAAAGTGTCGACCGACACTTTTGTAAATGTGTGTGTGAGGGTAAAAGTTGTAACGACACTTTTGTAAATGTGTGTGTGATTTCAATTTCGATTTCCGATTCCGATTTCGATGTGTGTGTGTGTATGTACATGTTTTTATTTCAAAAGGAACTTCGTTCCATCCGGGTGTCCCTTGACACCTCTCAAGTTTTTGTAACTTTTTAGTGCACATTTTTTTTTAGCGTTGAAAATGCTTTATGCATCTCCCTTCTATCCTCGGGTGGGATAGTAGGGAGTATGTGGGACTCACAGCACGAGCACGCATACCCACTAAAAACCAACGTTGCACCTCCACGAGTCACAAGGAGTCGGGGCTATGGGAACGCGATAACGCAATCTTCCACGGCCGCTTTTTAATGCACCTAGGTTTTTGAAATAGGTTTTTGTTTTTGTTAAAAATATTTTTTTTTCAGTTAACTCAGTACAAAATTTACAATTATGATTGAAACAACAGTATTTTAATAGGTAGTGGTAAGACCCCAGTAGGCTTAGCATGGCTGCATAGACATAAGTTTTATCTTTCAACTGTCAGATTTGTCGAGAACCACACCGGTACAATGACGTCATGTCCAGTACAAAAAGCTCGAAGTAACGTCATTTTCTCGATAAACCTGACAGTTATATATTCATGCTAAGGCTACTGATGCTGGTAAGTAATCTTATAGCAGTATTATCTTTATATGAATGTAACTTTGTGATAAATAATCCTCATCTTCCCTAAAACCTTCCGTCATGACCAGATTGATTTCCATTGAAATTACACATCTCCAATTCTGCCTACTCCCTTTGTTTTTGCGGGATGAAGATCCATGTTCGTTGTTTACGAAGAATCTACATTCAGAACGGAATCAATGAATATATGCATTTGTGATGACTTCATTTCTACGCTTATTATGAGACTGGATGAACTGGCGACTTCGAACGCTCTGAATTTAGGTACCATTATTATTTTCCAAAATTAAAATTACTAGTTACTCCTTGTACCATTGACTACCTGCCAGTGAAATACCCAGAAAAAATGGATTTATGTTTTTTACCGCGAATCCCTAATTCTCATTTAAAATAAAAGTACCCTAAAGTTACATCTTGTGACATCAGCTATCTGCGAGTGAATGTACCGTCAAAACTTGTACAGCTTTTTTGGTAGTTTATCCAAAACAAACGGACAGACAAAAGATTTTGAATTACATTTTCGTTATAAGTACCAAAATAACCTAACATAGTCGGTGTCTATTCATGTGTGTGTTTGCCTAGTCTGACGTAGATTAGCACCTACTCCAAATGTAATTAATTGTAAGGTTATTTGTAGCTTTTTAGTGCACCTAGGTTTTTGAAGTTTTTTTTTGTTTTTTGTAAAAAAAAAAAACATATTATTACAAACAGATACTTGAATTTTATTTATTTGTAACTTAATTAGCAAACTCGTACACATGGCAACATTGGTACAAAAAGCTAAATAAACTCGACAACAATGGCACAGCGCGCTTCCGATCTCGAACCCACTTTTAATTACTTTGAAAATAAACTAGAAAATTTTATGGCAACATTAAAAAAATACATTCCCTGGTGCCGCGGAAGTAAACAGGGTTGCTATTTTCATTAATAGTCATTGTATTTTCAAAACTGTATTTTTTTTCTTTTTATTCAAATAAAATTTAAGTGTCTGTGTAATATCAAATAACACCTTGAAATAAAACTATTTTACGGATTTTATCGCGTTTATTTACTATTTAATTTTCCCGACGTTTCGGCTGCTTTACGGCAACCATGGTCACGGGGGGACTGAGGTGTTAGACGTCCTGATGTCATAGTTAATAACTGGGTACCCTCATATTTAGTTGTTGTTTGCGGTCCGATCCACGCAGAAAGTGCTCACAGTGTCTTGAGGTCTTGCAATGGTACGCTTGGTTTTGGATTTAATCATATTTTCGTTTTAATCCGTAAAATAGTTTTATTTCAATAGTATTCGTGTAAATATAAGAAAACAATATCAAATAACACCTTTTTAACTAACTTCAAAATGGAGGAGGTTCTTAGATCCGTATGTTTTATTTTTCCTAATAAATTTATATGAAAGTACCTGGTCACATTTATAAAAGAAACCTATAACGAAAACGTAATTTTAAATTCTTTGTCCGTCTCTCTGTTTGAGATTAACTCCCAAACAGCTGAACTAATTTTGACTGGACTTTTATTGACAGATAGGTATTACAAGGATTAACTAAGGCTAGTTTATTTAGGGAATATAATAAGGGTCTCTAAATTCTGCGCGTACGAATCTCTAGTAAAAAATCTATTCCCAAAGTGACAACCTTATTCCATAATTCTACATACTAGCTAATTTTAAGGGTAAATTATAAGCTATGTAATAAGAGCTGCAAAGGGTAGAGCACGTTTAATTTAAAATATACCGTTATAATAAAATGTAGAGTTTAAATTAATTTAATTACTCTTAAAATATTAGAATATACATCACATTCTACCAACAGTAGAGCATGCTAATGAAAAACGTCAAAGGAAATAAAACGGATCTATGTAGAGTACGGTAAATTAACGAAATGTGAATAAAACCGGTATTTTTTTCGCTTCAAAAAGAAAATTACGCAAGAGCAAAGTTGAAGATTGTGTAATTTCAAAAGCAAGAAATGCTGGTCGGTGTCTCAAGGAGATGGGTGACCATAGATGTATTCAGGAAAATGGCTATTTTGATCTATATAAATTAAATTGAATTGTCTGTTTGCAAAGTAAAAAATAACAGCTTTATACTTAATACATAACGAGGGGTGAAATGCATAACGGCTATTTGATTTAAACGACATATTTAGGGTTCCGTACCCAAAGGGTAAAACGGGAACCCTATTACTAAGACTTCACTGCCCGTCCGCCCATCCGTCCGTCCGTCCGTCCGTCCGTCCGTCCGTCCGTCTGTCACCAGGCTGTATCCCATGAACCGTGATAGTTAGAGAGTTGAAATTTTCACAGATGATGTATTTCTATTGCCGCTATAACAAAAAATACTATAAAACAGAATAAAATAAATATTTTAGGGGGCTCCCATACAACAAACGTGATTTTTTTGCCGTTTTTATGTATAATGGTACGGAACCTTTCGTGCGCGAGTCCGACTCGCACTTGGCAATTTGTAAGTGCCCCCATAGGCCTATACAGAATAAATGATTTGACTTTGACTTTGCCGGTTTTATTTACAGGAAAGCATACTCGTTCAACGCAGAAAAAGTTGCTGATTCCAAATATATATATAGTATATAAGTTATATTGCCCAAAAGTGTCACTTCAGTCAAATGGCCTTTCACCCCTCGATATACTAATCAAGGCTATACTTTATAACGATATTGAATCAGCGAAGTCTGGGCTAACGAAGTCGCGGGTAGAAGCTACTCAACAATACTTGAGCATATTATATTTTGTAGCAGTGGCAGCCGAGTGGTCAAACGCACGCCTTGCAACCAAAGTGTGCAGGTTCAAACCCCGGCTCGCACCTCTGGGATTTATGTGCGAATCTCATTTATATTCGAGATTATCACTTGCTATGGAATGGTGAAGGAAAAAATCGTGAGGAAACCTGCACGTCTGAGGGGACTTGACTAGTTTTCGATAGATGTGTAAAGTCTGCCAACCCGCACTGGGCCAGCGTGGTGGACTATGGTCCGAATCCCCCTCGCATTGAGGGGAGGCCCGCGCCTAGCAGTGAGACGTTAAAAGGGCTGTAATAGTAGTATATTTTTACTGCAAAAAAGTAGTATATCAATTAAAACGGATACACGAGAACTGCTGCCGACAAACTGTTATGCAGTTTGGCAGACTTTTTTGATTGTTATAATTTTGTTTTATTGAGAACAAATAAATAAAAAAATTGAATCACAGTCACCCTATTTACCGTCAGCGTGTCCGAGACGAAGTTTCAACACAGACGATCTTCAGGAAACTCAGCCGCCGCTAAGTGCCTTAACATTGTAATCACTATGAAATACCAGGGACTCTATGACCCCTCTTAATCTTAAAGTTTTATTGTTTCTGTAACTGTAAATTTTTGACACATTTTACAATGAGTCGACTATCGAAAACTGAAAGTAATATTGAAAATATGACGGTAACGGGTCTGTGCTACATAGAATCAGAATCAGAATACAGGCACTTATGAATCGTCTACTACAGCCCTTTTAACGTCCCACTGCGGGGCACGGGCCTCCCCTCTATGCTAGGGGGATTCGGGCCATAGTCCACCAAGCTGTACCAGTGCGGGTTGGCAGACTTCACACATCTATCGAGATCTACACAAATTCCCTCAGACGTGCAAGGTTTCCTCACGATGTTTTCCTTCTCCGTTTCATAGCAAGTGATAATCTCGGATGAAAATGAGATTCGCACATAAATCCCAGAGGTGCGAGCCGGGGTTTGAACCTGCACACTTTGATTTGCAAGGCGTGCGTTCGACCACTCGGCTACCACTGCTTCTTAATAGTATCTCTTTAATATTAATAGTATCTCTACCACCCATTCGGAATGCATTTCCTATGGAGAAGAATGGGCAAGAAACTCCATGGTTGCTTTTTTCCAATAAGGATTTACATGTTATTTGCATTACAATGTGTTTTTCTTAATTAACAATTATCTAAACAAATAAAACAAATAAATAAAATTGGAGTGTCTGTTTGTTATATCAAAATAACACTTTTTTACCAAATGCGTATGAAAGTAGGTATATACGATACCTATAACGAAAACGCAATTTTAAAATTTTTTGTCTGTCTGTCTGTTTGTTTGAGGTAAACTTCTAAACGGCTGAACCGATTTCAATGGGACTTTCACTGACAGATAGCTGACATTCCAAGGCGTAACTTAGGCTACATTAATTTTAGAAAAAGCATTAGGGTTCCGCGGGAAATACATAATACCCATATTTCCGGGTAATCTCCCTAAAGTCCACGCGGGCGAAGTCGCGGGCACAGCTAGTATAATATAAAGTTAATGAGGCTATACATTCTCATCATTTCATACATTTGAATATATTAAAAAATATGTTGTGTTGTTTTGTTGTTAATGTTATTTTTGCATAACTAACATACAATTTTATTTATTTGTAGGTACGAAAAGATAAAGTATATATAAGTATATAAAAGGTCCCTATAGGCATCGCTTGTAGCTGCTAAAGTTATGTTGATAATCTCAAAGAAACTAATATAAAACTTTTATAAGTATATTCTTCACCGACAAAATTTAATGAATGTACATGGAGGTAGAGATCGTAACTTAGAATAGTTAGGCAGTGGAATGGGAAAGAAATAAAAAAACCGGCCAAGTGAGAGTTGGACTCGCGCACAAAGGGTTCCGTAGCATTATCTATAAAAAAGGCAAAAAAATCACGTTTGTTGTATGGGAGCCCCCTTAAATATTTATTTTATTCTGTATTTTAGTATTTGTTGTTATAGCTGCAACAGAAATACATCATCTGTGAAAATTTCAACTCTCTAGCTATCACGGTTCATGAGATACAGCCTGGTGTCAGACGGACGGACGGACGGACGGACAGCGAAGTCTCAGTAATAGGGTTCCCGTTTTACCCTTTGGGTACGGAACCCTAAAAAATGGGAAAAAGAAATATAAAGATTTTCATTTAAATCTAGCTGTTATTTGTGACTTCGTCCGCTTGAATATGAGGAAATAAACATGTAGCTTAAGTTACTTCTCCATCAGCTAAGTTTCATCAAAATCATTTAAGGCATTGCGGAGATTACCCGGATTAAACCAAACAGACGGACAAAAAAATAGTTGTTTTAATCCGTATATATTCAATAAGCAAAAAGCTGTCATTTTGACATTACAAACAGACATTTCTATATTTTGTGTAATTCGAAAATATTGGTTTGTTGATAAATGATAAAAGCTGTCATTTTGACATTACGAACAGAATTTTTTATTTATTTTGTGTAAATATTTAGAAAATATTGGTTCGTTGATAAATGATAAAAGCTTTGACATTAAAATCAGCTCTCCTTTTTTGTTTGAAAAAGAACACTAGTACGATGGCGATTTTATTTTTGCCAATATAAAATAAATTGTATATTCATATAAAGATGATGAAACACGTTTTTCAACGAAAAGTCATCTATATAGATATTGACAAGGAAGAATAAACCTTATTGACTCATAGAAAAAGTTCATTCTTCTACAAAATACTACTGACAGTCAAGCCCATTTTGATGCGTGGCTTTTACCATAGTAGTTCAAACTTTATGCATATTGACACAGAGTTCGTTTTGGTAAGGGAAAAAAAATTGATGTGCTTAAAGCGTTCCAATTACGTTCCATTCCGCGTCTCTTTTGCCAGTGACATTAAATACAATATTTGTGTGTATTGGCAGTATGCAGTGGTAGCCGAGTGAACGCACGCCTTGCAATCAAAGTATGCAGGTTCAAACCCCGGCACGCACCTCAGGGTTTATGTGCAAATCTCATTTTCATCCGAGATTGTCACTTGCTATGAAACGGTGACGGAATACATCGTTATGAAACTTACACGTCTGCGGGAACTTGACTAGTTCCCGATAGATGTGTGAAGTCTGCCAACCTGCAACGAGCCAGCGTGAAATACTCCTCACATTGAGCGGAGGCCCGTGCCCAGCAGTGGGACGTTAAAAGGGCTGTAGTTAGTTCCACGACATGAAAGCCAAAAATGTTCTTTATCTCTCAATGTTTGTCTCATTTTTGTAACACTGATAGATATATGATTCCTGATTCCTCCTCGCATTGAGGGGAGGTCCGTGCCCAGGAGTGGGACGATAAAAGGGCTATAGCAGTAGTAGTGTATTAACAGAGTACATTTTTAAACTAAGTCAAGTGAATTCAGTCGACCCATTTGTCACAGGTTATACAAAGAGCAAAGTGGTTCTGGACATTGTCCAAATACTTGGGATGCGGAATTTATTTGACTACATTTAGCTGCGACCCCATATGAGTTAATGGACAATTTTAATAAAGTGCTAATTGTATTATATAATTTTTAAATAATCACTTTAGTTCAAGGGTATTTTGCTGTGTGGATTGTTATTTGGGAGAAAAAATCATAATAAATGTTAAAAATCTATTGTTTTTTTTTATTTTTTTTTTTTTTGAGATAAGGAGACAAACGAGTAGACGTTTCACCTGATGGTAAGTGATCAACGCCGCCCATGGACACCTGCAACACCAGGGGCATCGCAAGTGCGTTGCCGGCCTTATTAATTAATATACAAGAATATTGTGTCAACGAGGATTAAATATCCCAACATTTTTTCTTTTTCAATTTTACTTATTTTTTATCTACCAAAAAAATATTCCGTTTTTTCATGCTCGTTCTCAATTTTACCCGTATGTTTTAAATGATTATACTCTCCTTCTGATTGTATAAAACACCTACAATACATTATTATAATACACTTTTTTTTAATAAAACATAAAAAATGCCATTCCAACACTTCTTCTTTTTTTACGAAATGAATGAAATGATATTTAATGGAGCAAGATGAGGAATGGCTCTACCTGCGTTTAGCGGGTATTTCAGACAGTGTCAAATAATGAATAGCAAGGTCAAATTCAATAAATACACATTATAAATAAAAATGGATGATGACAGTGATAAAGATGGCGGATGAATCATTCCAACACTTTTATCATCGCCTTTATTAAAACTGACAATCATAAAACAATAGAACATTCACTTAAAGTCTGAGGCCCTGTATTCACTGGTGCGAGCGAACTAACTAGATGTTTTTCTTTCAATGTTCTCTGTGTCAATATACAAATTACAGCCCTTTATTTACGTCCCACTGATGGGCACGGGCCTCCACTCAATGCGAGGGGAATTCAGGCCATAGTCCACCACGCTGGCCCGGTGCGGTTTGGCAGACTTCACACATCTATCGAGAACTAGTCACGATGGTTTCCTCACGATGTTATTCTTCACCGTTTCATAGCAAGTGATAATCTCGGATAAAAATGAGATTTGCACATAGATCCCAGCGGGGCGAGCCGGGGTTTGAACCTGCACACTGATTACCACTCGGCTACCACTGCTATATATAAAGATCTGTCAATATACACAAAGATTGAATTTATGTGGTATAAAAGCAACGCGACCACGCGGCAAAATTTTCTCGCGCTGTCGTTGAAAAACGTTATTACAGATCGTTTTTGTATTGGAAAAAAAAATGTAGCCAGCGTCTTTTTCTCGACAAATCTCTGTCAGTTGAAAGGAAACTTATGTCTACGCGGTCATGCCAATTCTACTTGGAGAAATTACTTTTAGCGATAAGACCGCCCAATATAACTATTAAGACCTAATTTAGACTATTATTTAGACCTAAAAATTTCATATTTTTGTTTGTTTATAATATTTTTCATATAGTTTTCTCTGTTTCTCTACTTGGTGTGCAATAAAGAGCGCTCTATAATCTAAGCTTAATGTGCACGTAATGCTACTGACAGAGAGAGATGGAGTCTCACAAAAACCGCAACCAACCAACTAAAAAATCCATGACCACGACCACTCCGTAAAGAGTGTAAGACTAAGAAGAAGAAAGAGTGCTCTATCTATCGATCTATTCGTTTTGCTATAAGTAACAATTCGGTAATATTTTGTCGCGCCCGAAGACGCAGGGCTAGAAACAGTTCAGTTTATTATATCTCTCAAGGCGTTCATAAGTCAGGCTGACTGTGCTCCTGGGTGTTGCAATATTGGACGTTTCACACACGCGGTGTGACCAATTTGAGGATACTTACTCTTATATTCTTGTTATGTAAGCAGATATAACCCATGCCGCCATATCATTTTCAACGAACATCATCAGTCAACTTGGCTATGTTTTTATATAACTGTAAGATTATTTTATATATAAGCATCACTTAATGTTTATGAATTTGTCATCCACATTGTACGTATTCTAATTTAGCTGTCGTAGTTAATTTTGATGTTGATCGATATTCTGTTGTGCCCACATTCATTTATATCTATCGATACTCACTTATACAGAACACACACATATACACACACATACTCACCCACACTTCAAGCTAATACCTCAAACTTTACTCACATACCCATATCTCACTCTCATACAACACACACACCATAACCTCTTAAACTTTAAGGATACCTATTGGATTCGTTTTACTTAATGTTTTTATTTTATAAAAATAATTCATGTGTGTATTTGCCTAGTCTGACGTAGATTGGCACCTACTCCAAATGTCTTCAAATTATACCTAAGGTTATTTCTAGCTTTTTAGTGCACCTAGGTTTTTGAAGTCGGTTTTTGTTTTTTGTTAAAATTTATTTTTTTCATTTTAACTTAATACAGGCACTTATGAATCGTCATAAACAAATAGTAATAATGGTATCTCTACCACCCATTCAGAATGCATTTCCTATGGCGAAGCATGGACAAGAAACTCCATGGTTACTCTTTTCAAATTAGGATTTCCATATTCGTGTATTTTTCTTAATTAACAATTATACAATGCTAGCTCCTACAAGCGACTTCGTCGGCGAAGACTTCATTCATTATTCATTATCGTTATAAATTATAGCCAAATGATTATTTGGTGTATAAACAATAATACTGTAAAGTTTCATCAGAATCCGTTAAGTAGTTTTTGGGTGAAAGAGTAACAAACATCCATCCATCCTCACAAACTTTATAATATTGGTAGGATTGGAGTCATCCACCATTTTTATCACGTTCATCACCTGTTTTTATTTAAATTGTAGGTATATTGATTGAATTGGCTCTCACTATTAATTAATTGACACTAGCTGTAATACTCACTACTCGCTGATTGAATCATTCATCATCTTATTCCAAGAATGCCCGCCTTGAACGTGAGGGGTGCAAGTTCAAATCCCAGTCCCGCACCTCTGAGATAATTTTCATGTGCGAATGTCATTTTCAACAATGATTACCACTTGCTGAACGGTGAAGGAAAACATCGTGAGGAAACCTGCACGTCTGTAGAAAGGCGTGTGAAGTTCACCCACCCGCACTCGGCCAGCGTGGTGGACTATGGCCCAAATCTCCCTCCTATTGAGGGGGAATGTGCCCGGTATAATGGCAATAGGCTCGCCCCCTATTACATTGGGACCAAAATACATCGGCGAAGTGTGGGTACACTACAGTGCACCTCTGCCTACCCCTTCGGGGAATACAGGCGTGATGATGTATAGTTCATGCATTTCTTAATAAAATAAAAGGTTGCATAATACTCTATCCAAAAGCAGAGATTGTGTAGCCTTAAGCATATCACTGTAGGTTTAAGAAGCAAATTCTACATGTTATTTAAAGTTGTCTAAGCTGTGCTTTTATTTTATTTTATTTTTAATATTTATTTTTATTTTTCTCATAACTCATTTTATTACTTTTTAATCTGGATTTTTCAAATTTTATTTAAGGTCTAGGCTAAATTTTTATTATTAAGAATGCTGTGTTCTTTTGTAATAGTTGAAGCATTTAGACTTAGAATACATTAAGCTAGATTTATATATAAAGTGCAATGTATCCAATGCTAAAGAACCTCAATAAATAAATAAAATATAATGATTTGAAGACTAACACATTTATTTTGTGTCTCGAGAAATGTGTTCAAAAGCCTAAATCTCAACTTTTGTATTCTAAAAGCGAATTTTCACACTCCTCTGTGATACGTCAGAAACTAACAGCTTACTATTTCGTTGGAAGCTTCGACGCTTTATACTCAAGCTGCATACCTAAGCCCTGGACACACAGGTGCGAAATTAGTGAAATTGTGAAATTTAAATGGAATAAGATGAGGAATGGCTGCATCTGCGATAAGCGGGTATTAATGCCAATGTCAAAATATTAATAGCAAGGACAAATTCAATAAATACACATTATAAATATTATACAATACAAATACAATACAAATGGGTGATGACAGTGATAAAATATGGCGGATGACTCCGTATTAACCATAGAGTAAAACGGAGATGCCCCATCGACTCCAAACTGCGGCAATTTATTCTGGCGTTTGTCTGATTCGCCATTGCAGTTGCCGGATCAAGTAAGTACCTAAGGTGTCATAGAATGTACTAAACGTAAAACGTCAAAATAATTGCCGCATACGCAGGGCGTTGTCGATATGGGTTCTCTAGTTACTCTGTGGTATGAAGTATTAAACAAAACTTATTGTGTCAAAATGTCGTCAAAATGTCATCGATGACGTTTTGATGATGGTGATGATGGAATTTTGACTCGTGGCTTTTACCACAGAAAATCAATCTTTATGTTTATTGACTAAGAGTTCGTTTTATATTGACAAATGCTAAAAAAAAAAAGTTAACTTCACAATTTGTAAGTGCCCCCATAGGCCTATACAAAATAAATGATTTGACTTTGACTTTGACTTTGACTTTGCTTGACGCGCGTATCTTGACGCCTCTGTGAGTCCCGGGTTAATTCTATATTCCACAGTCGTGAGTGACTTTCAGAACGGGAATAGTCTGCCAAGTTACCTGTCACTTAAAAGATAATGCTAGGTAGAAATACCTATGACATATGCGTCGATTTTGGCATGCGGGAAATGCAATAAATAAATATTGTCGGAATCAGAATATTTTATTGAAATAAACCAAGGCACTTATGAATCGTCAATAAACAAAAAAAATAATTGTATCTCTGCCACCCATTCAGAATGCATTTTTTATGGAGAAGAATGGGCAATAAAACGAACTCTGTGTCAATATACTTAAAGTTTGAATTTCAGTGGTAGAAGCCACGCTCCTACGTGTCAAAATTCGCATGCGTTGTCAGTGTCATTTACTTGAAGAATGAACTTTTTACAAGCTTTATATAAACTTGCAATGTATGTCCGGGTGGAATCTTGCAACTGAATTTTAAATCAGTTATCTTTAACCGATTGAGCTGAAATTTGGTACACATGCTTATTTTGGATGACAATGCATGCTTAGTTATGTGACGTCATTCTAATTCCATTATGTTGGATTATCCAAGATGGCGGAATAGTAATTTTTCTGCACTACCACCGTATGGGTATTAAATGAAAGGGCTTGCTGAGGAGAACACGAAAACTAAGGGCAATTAAACAAAAGCTTGTTTCTAATTATTTAAGAGTCAATACAGTTTGTTGTGGTATGGAAAACATATTAGCTGCCCCATTATACGGAAGGCCTTATGGAAGCAGATATTACGTAAGATATTCTCAAACACGAAGCGTAATCCGTAATCATAATCTGGATTAATTAAAATATATGGAATTATTAATAGAACAAAAGGGTGAAGATAATCGATCTTATATTGTTTATGTAACAAGCTTATACAGTACCTATCAGAAGTCCGAAATAATGTGTGCACGCAAAATGGGTTGAGCCCTGCTTGGGGGTGTAACTTAAAGGGGGGAAATCTGTAATTAGGCTACTAATATTGGTGAAGCTATTTTACGTAATAATAGTTCCGTTAAATTCCTAAAGATATATCTGCAAAATATTGACTTTATTAAAATAGTTTAACCATGCCTCCGATAGATGTCGCTGGCTCGATTGTTGCTATTTTTGAAACGCGGTGTTACGACTCGTTCCGGTCGATAGACCCAACAGAACCTCGTTGGACATGTCCAAATATCTAAGGTCAAGGGTTAGGTCAGTGTCACGCGGGTACGGTACCTGTGAGTTGACTTAACGTAGGCGCTGTCCTTCGGCGGTGACTGGATCGTCAGGCTGGCTGGCACTAACACTTATAGGCGAGGGCTTCCAGGGTCTCTTAGGTATTAGACACACTCAAATCACACACGATCATAGTAAATGTCCGCAGATTAGGCTCAGGAGCACACACGAGAGGCGTCCTATTCGCACGACGCGGACGGTCAGTCAAGTCACACGTCAGGGGGTAAAGAGACAGGGTAACTAAATATCAGGGTGCTCGGGGGTAGGTAGATAACAATTTTGAAAAGTGTTTTGACACATCTACTTACTAGGTAAATTCTAAACTAAACAATATGTTTAAATGAAATAAAATGCGCCCGCCTTGTACGTAAGCCGTGCGGGATTTCGGAGTCCATTTGCAAATGTTATATGCAATTATGATTACCACTTGCTGAACGGTGAAGGAATAGTTTATATAATGGCGTGTGAAGTTCACCAGCCAGCACTGGGCCAGCGTGGTGGACTATGGTCCAAATTTCCCTCGTATTAAGGGGGTACCTGCCCGGTATAATGGCAATGGGCTCGCCCCCTATTACATTGAGACCAGAATACATCGGTTATTCGTTGAAGCACTGTGTGCACCTTCTTTTTGGGAATATAGACGTGATTATCTATTTATTTCTGGCAAGAAGACTGTACACCGTATTCTTATCAACAAAATTACTTTTATTCGAGAGAGAGAATCAAACTGGTATTTCTTACACGACAATAATGACGAGAGACATATAAAAAAAACAACTGACGATCTCTACATAGGTACTAATATTATTTAAACTTGGAAGTGGTATCTATTACAAAATTAATTTTCCAATAGAGTTAGACTAGACGCGCACTAGGCAACCATGGCTGCGCAGCCAGTTATAGCAGCCAATCCACGACTATTCAAGATCTTCTGTATCGAAAGTCATTTTTTTTTAAGTTTGAACCCAAAATCATCTGGCTGCTACAACTAGTGCGCGGAGACTGATGGCAGCCACATACATTCATCTACACACGCTATGGCTGCTGGCTGCCGTGCAAACAGGCGCGTTTTATTGGCTGCCGCAGCCAAGATTTCGTGACTGCCTAGTGCGCGGGCTCCCATACAACGTCATATGTTCTTCTGGCTGCCGCAGCCAAGATTTCGTGGCTGCCTAGTGCGCGGGCTCCCATACAACGTCATATGTTCGTCTGGCTGCCGCAGACTGGCTGCCTAGTGCGCGCCTAGCCTAACACTACAAAATGCCAATTCTCTTTTGGAAGTATTATTTCAATCAAACTCGGCATACCCTTAAATAGAAGAATTAGAAGCGTGGTAGTGTGTACATTAAAAAGCCTGAATTGTTTCAATGACAAGTTACTATGTTTACATCTTGTTCTGAAAGTTAGGAAGTTTGTTGACAGCGCGAGCTGAACGTCGCCCCACACTCACAGGGACGAGCGAATTAACATTACTTATTTGAAAATGTGTTATGTCAATACGCCTCCTCTCAATTTACAGAATATCTTCTGCAAAATCTGGATGCACTACAATGCACCCATGCTTACGAAGCTACAGATATAACGGTCAATAGATATAATTTATTTTATTAATTCGCAGTCGCAAGTTTCGACCACACACTATTTCAACAGTATTATAAATTAAAATCACGATGTCCAATGAATTTGTCCATGATATCTATAACATACGCGACCACTACGTGAAACATAACCACTGCTACATGCTGTATATAAATCACGTGCACAGCACATTAATTCCAGTATATCTTTTGAACGTTTTAACCAGTACATCAACGAAGTAGTATGGGTATTTGTTATACTGTGACACATGTACAGCGTGTTATAATGCGTCGGTTTTAAACCACGTCACGTGCACGCTATGAGCGTCCACTTGGTCTATGAATATTCAGCTTTCGGGGCGTTTTTAATTAAATATTGTTAGTTATGGAGTATATGAGAATAATTTCTCTTGGCTACTAGATTTGGTTCAGTTATTTTTAGACTATCTGTGGTGGTTGATTAGCTGTGTTTTGTCTGAACGAGTAACTTCGGCGAAGCCCTGGTCTGGGGTTGCCCCCAATTCATTGTACAGTCATCAATCAAAATCAAAATCATTTTTTTTTATTCGTGAAGGCCAAAAAGCACTTACAAATAGTCAGATTCTACCACCGGTTCGGAATGCTGCTTCCACTGACAAGAGCCGGTAAGAAACTCAATGGTTACTCCTTTTAAAATGCTAACTCTTAAGGATTCTGAGTAATACATTCTCAGGAGCAGCAACGCCATGAGAGAAGGAAGCACCTTTGTCTCAATACCAGAAAAGAATTATACTCACGCAGTCTAATAACAGATACAAATTTTGGCCTTACACTAAGGAAGCTGGTATAAGGTGCGCCTACTCCCACTTACAGTATAAAGATTATTCTAAATCACAAGTCGCTATAGAAATAATTGCTTTGGTGTGATGCCTTCAACGCTAGATGGGAGAGTAGATGATAAGTTACTATGAGGAAAATGGAAAATGGTTGGACTAGTCTCTTAGTTGCTTAGTTTGGGATCATACGATAACTATGTGTCTTCTTCTTTTGCCTGGCCCTTTCATATTTTATTTGGGGTCTGCCCTCCGTGTCATGCGTCTCCAGGTAGCTCAGTCCTGGGTCGTCTCTTTGTTAGCTTGGGCTTCTTTGAGGTTCTTATTTACTACGGACATGGGGGTCTTCCTCGTCGTCGGGGTTTGGTTTTGATATCCAGCACTTTTCTGGTCATGTGGTCGCATGGTCGCCTCATAACGTGTCCGTACCACCGCATGCGATAACTATGTGTCTGGCGATATTTTTATTTTACATTTATTTCGCAATGATCACTCAAGCAGTTTTCTAAGGATTGGTGGCTAAGCTAAGCCGTATTTGTTAGAAGGCTTTTAAGGTATTAGCCTCGGGGAGTGGCGAGTCATAATAAAGATAAAAAGTTTCCATCAAACAAGCCTCGCTTTGTTTGTTCAGCTAATCGTGAAATTTGTTTCGGAATGACTCGTGTTCGTTCTAAACGCAGTTCATGAAGGGTTGTGGCAATATCTAAGTATTAAGTATAAAAAAGGCGTAACCATGAATTGTAAATTAAACTCTATGTCACTGTCGTGTGTATATTGCTTTCATTATAGGGATTCTTTCGGAATTACCGTTCAAAGTTAGGAACGATAAAAATGGTTGTGCACTGTTGTGTGCTAGGTCATTTGAACTAAAAAAAAAGGATACCCAAGAGAATCCCTAAGAATTCTTGGATAAAGTTTTAATTCAGTAATATTATCATGGCACAAGCTACTTCCGGAGCACTAGTGATGATATTTAAAAATACTTTATCAAGGTACTTCGTAACACAATTTACATTTTCAGCGACACGTTAAGTATCGCTGATTTTTCAAGTACCCAATAAAAGCGATGTATTTGAACCTTTGTAACATTGTGGACCATTAAAAAGGGTTCTCACCTACGCGGTACACCTGAAACCCGTCCCATTTACGTCGTCGATACGTCAACATCCATCATCCGTGGACAAATGACCTCAGTGTTGGATTGCTAAGCTTTTATACCTTGTAATAAAGTGGATGCGTGGATGATTTGGGCAAAAAATCTTGTATAAATATCAAGTGTATACTACTCGAGTTGGCCTTATAAAAAAAAAACATACAGGTCGAATTGAGAACCTCCTCCTTTTTAAAGTCGGTTTAAAAGTTATTGTGATGACGTCAATGATTACTGAATACTGATTCAGAAATCATCACAAAAAAAATATATGATTTTTTTCAGTTAAGTGTTGCCCCAGATTTCATTTTGGTGGAAGCTAATTTTAGGATTTTCTAATTTAAGCATTTTGTAGATTATCATGATTTGGCTAACGTTAACGTTGTTAAGGATGATCTATTTGAAGTTTGTAGCTGACTTGGTATTTTGGTTTTTACTATTTTTTTTTGTACCTTTGCAGATAGATTCTATTGAATAATATCCTTTATAGCAGTATAACACTTGCTATAGTTTGCAAGCGGAATGTTTTGAAAACCTGTCTGCCCCATTCATCATTGGCGCTACTTTCTCATAGTTATATGGAGTTTGTTCTCATAGTTAACCCTCCTGGCTGTATTAAAGGCAAGGTATCCAGGGCTTTTATTCCTTATCCGCAGCCCATGTCTAAAATTCACTAAAAATTCACCAGGAGTTTCCACTCCATTAACTTTATTACCAGAATTAGTTGACCTACAATTATTTAGATTAGAATGTAGCGTGGTCGCAGATTTTAGTCCTTGGCACCCGTCCAAAGTCAATTCCAAAGAGCAACGATACAACTGTGGATACTCCTCATTGGAAACCTAACTTTATATTGTGGGATCAAGGTCTGTTTTGGAGTGAACCAACAAATGGTTCGCTAGAAATTTTGCAATTAAAAGTCAGTAGGCGCTACCCCATTCATATTTTCAGGTACGTAGGTGTATTAAATCGTCGTGCTCGTGAAAATTGTAGTTTAATAAAATGAATGCTTTGAACGTTTTCGGATTCAATCATTTCTCAGTGCTAGTTTGATTTTTATGCGCCTTCTGAAATAATGTTTAATTTTATTTTATGAACTGGTTTTCTGATAAATGTTTTACATCGTTTACTTTGTTATTTAGAAATAAAAGATGTTTTAGGGACGACTCTTCAATATCTACACAAAAGGTTAAATACCTACCTGATGAATAATGTTATTTCACTGTTCTATCCGTCAATTTATAAATGTCTTCATGATATTCGTCCTTAATAACGCTTGTCCGACTTTTGATATTAAATATAACCATAGCTTATCAACA
This sequence comes from Ptilodon capucinus, assembly GCA_914767695.1. Classification (NCBI taxonomy): domain Eukaryota; kingdom Metazoa; phylum Arthropoda; class Insecta; order Lepidoptera; family Notodontidae; genus Ptilodon; species Ptilodon capucinus. The sequence continues at coordinate 1,289,214 of OU611830.1, read as the reverse complement.
ATTCGTCCTAATTAGACATGTTTTTATAACACATTGTTGCCGTAGAGGGGAAAGTATCGATATTTTGTAAGATTTGCCGTGATGGCGGTTTGGCCTAACAAGAGGTCCTTCGCTGCGATAATCATTTTGATCCTTGATCTACGAGTGGCTTTTACAAGATTATTTATTGGTCACCCGCCAGTATTGGAAATTTAATTGTAATATATACAATAGTGCTGCTCACGGATGGATTAAAAACCTAGCAATGCCAAACGAAACAAAAAGTTACAGCCCTTTTTTTAACGTCCCACTGCTAGGCTCGGGCCTCCACTCAATGCAAGGGGGATTCAGACCATAGTCCACCACGCTGGCCCGGTGCGGGTTGGCAGACTTCACACTTCTATCGAGAACTAGTCAAATTCCCTCAGACGTGCAGTTACCCCACGATGTTTTCCTTCACCGTTTCATAGCAAGTGATAATCTCGGATAAAAATGAGATTCGCACATAAATCCCAGAGTTGCAATCCGGGGTTTGAACCTGCATACTTTGATTGACCGCTACCACTGCTTTTAGAAATCAAAATATTTGGGCTATACCTAGTTGTTACCTAACTTCATGATTGACTATTATCACTTTCCAGAATATACCAGGAACCTTGATTCAAAGTTGATAAGTATATGCACATAAAATAAATAAATAAATAAATATGCACATAACGGACGTATCATCAAATTATGACATTAACAATATGCAAGACATCACAAAAAAACGCATTGTGGAAACGAAGTAGGGATTCATCCGTCATCTTTATCACTGTCATCACCCATTTTTATTTATAAAAAAGGGCTGTAGTTAGTTTTTATTTGTATTGTGTATTTATTGAATTTGCCCTTGCATTACATGACACTGACTGAAATACCCGCTAAACACAGGTGGAGCCATTCCTAATCTTATTCCATTGAATATCATCATTTCATTCATTTCGTAAAAAAATAAAGAAGTAACCTACTTTTAAAGTGTAATTTGTCTCAGAAAGAAAAATGGTCCCGAAACTTTGTATCAACTTAATCATCGTCCTCAGGTTATAAAACATATTAAATCTACAGTTTATATAAAAACTACTCTACTAACCTACACGGTCAAATACAAAATATTTTAAAAAAGTCAACAATATAAAAAATATACTCCTTTCACTGCCAGTTTAATAGGCGACACAAATAAGACACTTGATGTCCTCCGTGACATGGATACCGTGCCCGCTGTTCCTATGGAATGTAAAAACCGTATTAAACGACTGTAAACTTGGAAAAGTATTGCGTGGGGCTATTATGGGGGACGAGAAAGTATTTTCCGAAAGGAAAGGCGCTGGTACACTTAATAGTAGGCAGATTTTTTTCGTTCTATCTGCTATTAATATAATAAATTAATTCATACGTCTGTATGCTCATGTTTAGTTCGTTAAACGAGACTAAAATCTTGTGATACTCTCGAGGGCAGCTTGAAAATGAATAAATACATAAAATTTGTTCTTGCGAAGGATTCATTAGGGATGTATTTCCATACGGATCCTTAAATAATTTTAATTTTTGATTCTCTCTAGGAATGAAACTCTATATACTCGTACTTTTCTACAAGAATCCCCAGAATACAGGGCATTTTACACATTATTCCATACGAGTCCTAAGGGATTCTATTGGATTTTGCCTCCATACGTAACGGCACCAATGCTTTATCGTTTCAATGTCGTTTTAAATCACATCAACCTTGTTTTCCTTTTTTTACAACTTACAAAAGGGCTATGATTTTTTACGATATTCGGCAGGTCGAAATAAAATACGTAAAGATTGCAGATCAACACGCTACACCATATCGTTACGAACTGATGTTGAATTGATTTTAAAAACCCAAGCCTTGAATTGGAAGACATTTTTATTTTTAAAAGTATTTGTTTATTTTTATGGATGCAATAATGATCTAATAATCGATGTGTGATCTGCAATGTCTTCGTTGTGGACTGAATATGAAAATCCGCTTTAAAATAACTTTGGAACTTTGAGCATCTACTCAAAGAATTAAATTGCAGAATTTGTTTGTAATTTTCATATAATGGTCACGTATAAATTTGAGTGATTCCAATGAAGGGGTTTATGATTAGCCCCTTATCACCTGTCTTGCTGCAATGTTTTTTTATTATTATTAATATTAACTTGCAATGTATGTCCGGGTGGAATCTTGCAACTGAATTTTAAATCAGTTATCTTTAATTGATTGAGCTGAAATTTGGTATACACGCTTATTAAGGATGACAATGCATGCTTAGCTATGTAACGTCATTCTAATTCCAATATGGTGGATCATCCAAGATGGCGGAATAGTTATTTTTTCTGCACTACCACAGTATGGGTATAAAATGAAGGGCTTGCTGAGGAGAACAAGGAAAGTAACTGAAAGCTTGTTTTTAAAAAGTTTTTTTACCATTATTTGTTTTGACAGTTAACCCGGATTAAAATCTGTAAAAAATGACAGTTTCTATTGTAACAACAAGATAGACAATTGATTTATTTTTGGTTTTTATATTTTGGAAAATAATAGCAAACAATGTCTCGAGGAAAAAGGTCTCCTAAATACTGTATATGTCGCAGGTTTCTAGGTTATTGATGAAAAACCCGAAGATGACACATTTTAAACTCAATTTCATCATAAACCTGTAACAATCCAGATTATTGATCAAAAAACCTGAACTAGTTTGGGGTAATGATAAAAATCATAATCTAACCTAACCATTAAACTTTATCATAAACCCAAACTAGTTCAGGTTTATGATGATATTTAGTTTAAATGTGTCATAGCAGCGGTAGCCGAGTGGTCGAACGCACGCCTAGCAATCAAAGTGCGCAGGTTCAAACCCCGGCTCGCACCTCTGGGATTAATGTGCGAATCTCATTTTCATCCGAGATTATCACTTGCTATGAAACGGTGAAGGAAAACATCGTGAGGAAACCTGCACGTCTGAAGAAACTTGACTAGTTCTCGATATATGTGTGAAGTCTGGCAACCCGCACTGGGCCAGCGTGGTGGATTATGGCCTGAATCCCCCTCGCATTTAGGGGAGGCCCGGGCCCAGCAGTGGGACGTTAAAAAGGCTGTAGTATGTATGTGGCATCTTCTGGATTTTCATCAAACATCTAGGTTTTTGATCAAAAACCTAATTTTATGAAAAACCTGCGACATATATATTCTTATATTTACATTTAAAAAATCCGCTCAACGCCCGCCGCAAAAATGAGAAATAAAGCAATATTCCCGTGCTTCGTAATCTCCAATTTTCCCAAAATATACGGAATCCACGCAATAACTTACGCCTAGAAAGTTATATCCTATTTTCCTCACCTGAAGAAAGCCGCACACTGGTGCGGCAAAATTTATGCTATTACCAAAACTAACTCTGTATCAATATCGAGGGGTGAAGTACTATTTTATCTAAGCTGTGTTTTGTATTTTGAGTTTAGCCTCATTAACTTTGTATTGTATAATTGTTAATTAAGAAAAACACATTGTAATGAAAATAATATGCAAAAAAAAAAAAAGGAAAATTAGAAAAAAATTGAAAAAAGCAACCATGGAGTTCTTGCCCATTCTTCTCCATAGGAAATGCATTCCGAATGAGTGGTAGGGATACTTTTTACTGACGATTCATAAGTGCATGTTTTGGATAACATGAAAAAAAAAATTCTGATTCTGATTCTGAAGCAACATTAAATTTTTAACTTTACAGGAGAGCATACTCATTCGTCGCAGAAAAAATAGCTGTTTCCAAATATGTACACAAGTCAAATCACCCTAAAGAGCCTTTTACCCCTCGATATAGTTCCATAAAGATGCCATTTAACAAGTTTTATATTGATTTACAGTGTATGTATGTCCGGGTGGAATCTTGAAACTGAATTTTATCTTTAACCGATTGAGCCGAAATTTGGTATACACGCTTATTTTGGATGACAATGTATGCTCAGCTATGTGACGTCATTCTAATTCCAATATGGCGGATCATCCAAGATTGCGGAATAGTTATTTTTCTGCACTACCACAGTATGGTTATCATGGGGCTTGCTGAGGAGAACACGAAAACTAAGGGCAATTAAATAAAAGCTTGTTTTTAAAAAGTTTTTTTTTACCACTAATTTATTTGTGGTAATAACCGGGCCTCAACGCGTCAAAAGTCACTCGTGCTGTCTATGTTATTTCGTTGAAGAATCAGATGAGTCATCCGCCATCTTTATCACTGTCACTATCCATTTTTATTTATAATGTGTATTTATTGAATTTGTCCTTGCTATTAATTACTTGACATTGGCGAAATACTCGCGCTAGTCGCAGGTGATGCCATTCCTCATCTTATTCCATTAAATATCATCATTTCGCTCATTTCGTTGAAAAAAAAAAAAAAAACTTTTTTATGATCCAATACCAAAACAAACTGTATTGACTCATAGACAAGTCAATCAAAAAATTTTGAAATTTTGTGACCTTTAATCCCCCATTTTACGCCCTAAGAAGGTTGATTTCTAGTAATATTTTTAAAATGAGACAGACCCTTTCAAGAATTTCCTAGCAAACATCACAAACATTGTTTTCTCATATTTACGCGAATACTATACATTGAAATAAAACTATTTTACAGATTTTATCGCGTTTATTTACTCTTTTATTTTCCCGACGTTTCGGCTGCTTTACAAATAAATAAACGCGATAAAATACGTAAAATAGTTTTATTTCAATCACAAACATTTTCAAAATCAGGCAACAAACACCGGAGATATGCGGAAACCTAGATAAAAAAAATTACTGGTAAAAAAAACTTTTTAAAAATACATCATCATCATCATCACGCCTGTATTCCCCGAAGGGGTAGGCAGAGGTGCACTGCAGTGCGCCCACACTTCGCCGATGTATTTTGGTCCCAATGTAATAGGGGGCGAGCCTATTGCCATTATACCGGGCACACAGGTTTCCTCACGATGTTTCCGTCACCGTTTCTTAGCAAGTGATAATCTCAGATGAAAATGAGATTCGCACATGGAACCCAGAGGTGCGAGCCGGGGATAGAACCTGCGCACTTTGATTGCAAAGCGTGCGTTCGACCACTCGGCTACCACTGCTATAACTTTTTAAAAACAAGCTTATATTCAATTGTCCTTAGTTTTCGTGTTCTCCTCAGCAAGCCCTTTCATTTGATACCCATACTGTGGTAGTGCAGAAAAAAATAAGTAGTCGGCCGTCTTGGATGATCTGCCATATTGGAATTAGAATGACGTCACATAGCTAAGCATGCATTGTCATCTAAAATAAGCGTGCATACCAAATTTCAGCTCAATCGGTTAAAGATAACTGATTTAAAATTCAGTTGCAAGGTTCCACCCGGACATACATTGCAAGTTAATATAAAGCTTGTAATAATAAAAACATACAGGTCGAATTGAGAACCTTTTCCTTTTTGAAGACGGTTAATGACAGGTCATTTTGGAAATTGACAGCGCGAGGTGGCTTTTACGCACAATTTTACGTCAAAATTCAATGTTAATGCATATTATTTTTGTCGCTTGAAAAAGAGATCGTTTTGGCATGGATGTTTTTTACGCGTGACTTTTGACGCTTTAGTGGGTCGAGGGCTTAATGCTCCACTGAATTGTGTCGCCTTAATCCGATAAGCGAACCAAACAATATAAGCACCGCCTTAACAATTTCCTGCGTTAAGTTTTCAAGAAATAATTCCATCAGATTTTTTTCTTTGTCAGGGACATTTTTACGCGCCGTTTCCAAAATCCCACCTTTTTCTCGGGATTATGTTGGATTAATCGTGACTTTTATCCGGATCCTTCTGGATTTGTGTTTGGCGTAAAAAATATCTTAGTACGTTTACTTTTAAACTGCCATAACAATCCTACTAATTACATTTTACAAACTTTCCAAGTTTTCAAAGAAACACATTTTTTTTTCTTGCCAACTATAAATAGTAGGTACCTACTTGAATAAATAAAGTGTTTTTTATAAAAAAACAAAAACATAGAAATAGTGCCTGGTGCCACATTAATCGATTCAAAAAGATTTTTAAATGTTGTTTTTATATAATAAATAATATTTGCATATGGAACTAAAGAGCCGCAGCTTCACATCCAAAGAGCCGCATGTGGCTCGCGAGCCGCAGGTTGCCGACCCCTGTACTTGGCTATAATCACACGGTTGAGCCGGCTTGCTTATAACTGGTGGAATGGGAACGGATGTGCAGATGCAGAACCATCGAGTTATTATGTCAAAAGAGAGAGCATTTCCTAAAATTCGAAAGTTTCACAAGTTCAATATGCTATGTGACTTTGACGTAGACGTCAGATTGTCTATGTCAAATAGTTTGACTGGACTGTGGCATCAATGAGGCCAATTTCGGCCCAATTTGTTTTACGTTACTATTTTTTTCCACATTTAAATATGTGTACTTTTTAATAACAGCAGACCACTTATTATAGTAACGTTAACACGAACTGTTCGATACAGTACTCCCGTCATCCGTTGTATATCTGAAATCTGTTAAATACATTTAATATAGAAAAAAACTAGATGCCTTGCTTGCAAACTATCAATAATACATATTTTTTATGAGTTCATAAAGTTGAGAAAAAGCTCAACGAGGAAAAAGAGTGAAAAAAAGGCAAATCCACACACAAATAAAAATATCACGGTCGCCAAATATCCGGGCGGTTCAAAAGGTATCTTAACCGGTTCAACGCTTGTCGATATCCGGATTATCCGAATTTAAGGGTTGACACTAACAAGGGTTAGATTTTCTGCACCGCCGGACTCGGCGGCGAGGGGTCGGAACGGCCAGAGGTTAATTGGAATCTTTCACTCAATATTTGAGATGCGCGTGAAGTAAAGGGTTAATGAAGTTTTTGCTACCATTCGGACGACCATAATTAGGTTTTAAAAATACAGAGTGTATCAACGGTGAAGGAAAACATCGTGAGGAAACCTGCACGTCTGAGGGAACTTGACTAGTTCTCGATAGATGTGTGAAGTCTGCCAACCCGCACTGGGCCAACGGTGTGGACTATAGCCTGAATTCCCCTCGCATTGAGGGGAGGCCCGTGCCCAGCAGTGGGACGTTAAAAAGGGCTGTGGTTAGTTAGTAAACAAGTTAGTAGATACAAGTGAAGGTAGATTTTACCCAACTTACAAAGTGTCAAAGTGATAATTGGATTGAAATGGGATACGCACATGAAACTCAGAGGTGCGAGCTGAGTTCAAATCGGTAAAAGGCATTATCAGCTATCTACAAGTGAAACTCCTGTCAAAATTGGTGTAACCGTTTGGGACTTTACCCGGAACAAACAGAGAGAGATAGACAATAACAAAATGCGTTTTCGTTATAAGTAGCGAATATTATTTTAACATAAAAAAAAAACCGGCCAAGAGCGAGTTGGACCCGCGCACGAAGGGTTCCGTACCGTGTTTTTTTTTATTTTTTATCACGTTTGTTGTATGGGAGCCCCCTTAAATAATTATTTTATTGAAATTAAACTATTTTACGGATTTTATCGCGTTTATTTACTATTTTATTTTCCCGACGTTTCGGCTGCTTTACAGCAACCATGGTCACGGGGGGACTGAGGTGTTAGACGTCCTGATGTCATAGTTAATAACTGGGTACCCTCATATTTAGTTGTTGTTTGCGGTCCGATCCACGCAGAAAGTGCTTATGGTGTCCTGAGGTCTTGCAATGGTACACTTGGTTTTGGATTTAATCATATTGATTACTGGATCCCAAGTTGGTGGTAGCACCCAGCCATCTTCCCTATTGAAATTAGGATGTTTTTTAATTTCAATGGCCTCACGTATCATCCTTGGTCGGAGTCGGTGTTCTTTAGCGAGGATATGCGGTTTATCAAATCTGATATAATGGCGGGTGCGGTCCTGTACATGTTCACAGATTGCAGACTTCGTGGAGCGTCGGTGTTTCACGTCAGCTATATGTTCTTTTACGCGGGTTTTAATTGATCTTTTAGTTTGTCCTATGTAAGAGAGCCCACATTCACAATCGAGTTTGTATACCCCTGCATCTTGTAGAGGAATGTGACACTTGACAGGTGGTAAAAACTGACTAATCTTCTTCGGTGGCTTGAAGTAAGTTTTGATTGAAGCCCGTTTCAAGATATAGCCAATCTTGTCTGTGACACCTCTTATGTATGGTAGTACAGCAGGTAGACGCTCAACTGTGGCTGGTTTCACTCGGTCACTGTGATGGCGGCGTGGGACCCGAAGCTTGTTGTCATGCAATACTTGCTTGACATGGTGGATCTCGGCAGCCAGGTGTTGCTCATCACAGATCCCTTGTGCTCTCTGAAACAAAGATTTACCCACGGTAGCTAACTGTGTTGGATGGTGGTGAGATTCACCGTTTAAGTACCTATCGGTATGGGTCTTTTTCCTATACACGGTGTGGCCTAAGGTGTTATCAGGATTACGGATTACTAAAACATCTAAGAAAGCTAGAGTATTGTTGGCCTCTAACTCCATTGTAAATTTGATTTTAGAGTGTATGGAGTTAAGATGGTTTAGAAATGCTGTTATTTTGTCAGATGGTAATATTGTGAAAGTATCGTCTACGTACCGCTTGTAGAATCTTGGGGTCACAGGTGAAGTGCGAAGGGCTGTCTCCTCGAAGTCTTCCATGAATATATCGGCGACAACGGGAGAAACAGGAGAGCCCATCGCTACACCATCTACTTGCTTGTAGAACTGTTCATTCCACAACAGATACCCGGATGTGAGGCAATGTCTTAAGAGTTCAGCATATTCCTCAGGCATGTTATTCTCTGCTAGCTTCTTTAATACTATTTCGATGCAGTCTACTACAGGTAGACAGGTAAACAAGGACTGAACATCAAAACTGACCATAGTTTCATTGTCCGCAAGATGTAGATGTTTAATCTCACTGACAAAATGGTATGAATCCTTTGTATGTGCTCTTGTGTGTCATCTTAGTAATGAGAGCACCTTCGCTACGTGCTGAGCCAGACTGTATGTTGGTGTGTCAATCTGGCTTACAATGGGGCGCAGCGGGGCCTCGGGCTTGTGTATTTTAGGTAACCCATACAACTTGGGCGGTTTTGCGCACGAAGGTATCAATGATTTGACGTCTAGATTCAATGCGTCGGAGTGTTTCTTTATTAGATCGGTAGTTGTTTTTAACACGTTTGTAGTTGGGTCTGTTTTGACCTTTTTGTATGTCGTTTCATCCGATAGACATAGATAAACGCGATAAAATCCGTAAAATAGTTTAATTTCAATGTATAGTATTCGCGTAATTATTTTATTCTGTTTTTTAGTATTTGTTGTTATAGCGGCAACAGAAATACATCACCTGTGTAAATTTCAACTCTCTAACTATCACGGTTCATGAGATACAGCCTGGTGACAGACGGACGGACGGACGGACGGACGGATGGACGGACAGACGGACGGTCGGACAGCGAAGTCTCAGCCCGTTTTACCCTTTGGGTACGGAACCCCAAAAAACAGACACTTGAAGTTTATTTATGTGTATAGATTTGCTTTTAATAAAATTTATACTATTAAATATGGCGTCAATAAAGAAATTGTAGTTTAAAATGAACGATGAATAAATTTAAGCTAGCATTTATATTTTCCGAGAAATGCTATATCAATAAACAGTTATGCAATGGAAATTGGAATAATCCCGATAGGACCCGGTTTTATCTGGTTAAAACTAGTTTATAACCGGTTCGGGGCCGGTTGTTCTATATAATAGCAGTAACTCGGTTGCTCAAAAACGTATTTACGTCCTGCGTCTATTGAAGCGAGCGAATTAAATAAATATCGCCAGCCAACACATACTCATTGTATGATCCCAAACTAAGCGAAGCTTGTACCATGGGTAATGGACTGGGGGCCATCCCAATTACACCCAAACCAGAGCAGATGCCGAAAAGATCATTTGCCACTGTCGGGAAACGAACCGGCAACCCTCCGCTGCAGTGAACCAAGCGGCCTACGCTCAGATCACTGCACCAAGCCGTCGTCAACTTATTTTTTTGAAAATGTATCCAGTGTCTACACAATAACAATCAAAGTGGTATACTGATCCTTAAAATATAGATTCTTTTGCATATTCTGAACGAATATTTATCGACGTTTGAAAGGCAATCCTTACTAAGCGCCAAAACATCGTAAAATAATTATATTTACCATTCGAACCAACAGATTTTTCTGCGTCGTTTGGAAAATTAAACTCTTTTCCTGTATTTCCTGGATTTCTTGGATTTTGATGTTTTGCGAGCTTTTTATACCCATTCTGAGTCCATATATCCACGGAAGGTAATGTTGTTCAAATGTATTTGTCATAAATAAATATTTTGAAATTAAACTATTTTACGGATTTTATCGCGTTTATTTACTATTTTATTTTCCCGACGTTTCGGCTGCTTTACAGCAACCATGGTCACGGGGGGTGCTGTAAAGCAGCCGAAACGTCGGGAAAATAAAATAGTAAATAAACGCGATAAAATCCGTAAAATAGTTTAATTTCAATGTATAGTATTCGCGTAAATATAAGAAAATAAATAAATATTTTTTAGGGTTCCGTACCCAAAGGGTAAAACGGGAACCCCATTACTGAGACTTCGCTGTCCGTCCGTCCGTCTGTCACCAGGCTGTATCTCATGAACCGTTATAGCTAGGGACTTGAAATTTTCACAGATGATGTATTTCTGTTGCCGCTATAACAACAAATAAAATAAAATAACAAGAATAGAATAAAATAACTAAAAAACAGAATAAAATAAATATTTAAGGGGGCTCCCATACAATAAACGTGATTTTTTTGCCGTTTTTATAGATAATGGTACGGAACCCTACGTGCGCGAGTCCGACTCGCACTTGGCCGGTTTTCTTCTTTCTTTAATTATTATACAGATTGTATTTCTCTAGTAAAAGGCATGCGAATGAATTTGACCTCCTCATCGATAACAGTTCGTTGAAAAATGTACTTTTTGTTTTAGAGAATAAAGTTTGTTTAGGTGTAGGTAAAACAATTGCCGCGGGTATTGGACGCGCCTGTGTGTTGGACGATTTTACGAGTTATGCACTTAGCATAAAGGTCGTATTGCGATGTTCGTGACCGGGTTCAATGGTTAGGTAATTTGTAGATAACTGTTTGAATATTTTATGCTGTTCAAATGTTTATGTAGCGTTTACTTTTCATGGAAAATATGGATGCAAAAAAATTGTGGAATTTCATTTCTCTGATTTGCCAAATTTCCCAATCCCCATGATAATATGTCCAATACCTACTCATCAAATCGAGGGGTGAAAGCCTATTTGACTTAAGCGACATTTTTAGGGTTCCGTAACCAAAGGGTAAAACGGGAACCCTATTACTGAGACTTCGCTGTCCGTCCGTCCGTCCGTCCGTCCGTCTGTCACCAGGCTGTATCTAATGAACTGTAATAGTTAGAGAGTTGAAATTTTCACAGATTATGTATTTCTGTTGCCGCTATAACAACAAATGCTAAATAACAGAATAAAGTAAATATTTAAGGGGGCCCCCATACAACATACGTGATTTTTTTCTCGTTTTTATAGATAATGGTACAGAACCCTTCGTGCGCGAGTCCGACTCGCACTTGGCCGGGTTTTTCAACTTTACAAGACAGCATACTCATTTGACGCAGAATAAATAGCTGATTCCAAATATGTATATATGTCAATATCGCCCAGAAGTGTTACTTAATATAAGTATTAACTATTAATATAAGTATTAACTTAATGTATTACTTGCAATAATTATCATTTTGAAAAGAGTAACCATTGAGTTTCTTACCGGCTCTTCTCAGTGGAAGCAGCATTCCGAACCGGTGGTAGAATCTGACTATTTGTAAGTGCTTTTTGGCCTACACGAATAAAAAAAAAATGATTTTGATAATTTAATATAAGTATGAGTATTACGCCAGAAGCTTTTCACTCCACGAAATAGTTATTTGGTAGTTTAACTAACAGTTATGACAGGGGAAGCCTCACGCACACTGGGGGGTCAAGAGCCAGAGTGCAGTTCTGGGACTGGCACCCTTTGCGTTCAAGGCAAGCTTTCCACCAACTAGCCCACCACTGCTTTAAATGATACATAGTTTTATCAAGTAACGATATCTTATCCGATGGAAATACTCCGACAAACAAACAAAGTTAAAATTGGTTTGTAGATAACGAATGATTTAAACACTAAACTCGATTTAATTTTAAAATTAAACTTCCCAATGTTTAAATTAATGTTAGGAATCGATTACGTTATGTCGAAGTTTCTGAAATTTGATTTCAGTTATTCCCGTTCGGGTTGATTATGTTGTAATTAAATCTGAAAACAATCTTACTTTAAGCACCGATGGCTTATTTGCTAGAACACCCGCCTTGAACGCAAAGGTCGCAAGTTCAAATCCCGGACCCGCACCTCTGAGATTTTCGGATTTCATGTGCAAACATCATTTTTAATAATAATTACCACTTGCTGAACGGTGAAGGAAAACATCGTGAGGAAACCTGCACGTCTATAAAAACGCGTGTGTACTTCACCAACCCGCACTGGGTCAGTGTGGTGTACTATGGCCCAAAATCTCCCTCGTATTGAGGGAGAATGTGCCCGGTATAATGGAAATAGGCTCGCCCCCGATTACATTGGGACCAAAATACATCGGCTAAGTGTGGGCGCACTGCAGTGCACCTCTGCCCCTTCGGGGAATACAGGCGTGATGATGTATTTATAATGATGGAAATACGGCGGCTTCCGAGCTCCTTACCTTAATTATTATTGCTCTTTGGGTTACAAGTGAACAATCAAACAAAATACCTTGCTTAAATTTCCATTGAAGTCTCTTTACAAGCGCGTCTCTTTTTCAGGTATCAGCAAATTCCAGCCTTCAATATTCCACGGATCCCTCCAATAGGCAAGGATTATCCTGGATATACCTGTTCTGTATACAAAATAGACAGGCTCCGAAAGCCATCTTAGGGACTCGCAAGATAAATATTTGTTTGGGATACTTCGTGAAATTTACCGTTTTGCATTATATTTTATGTTGCTGGTATTTTTATACAGTGTATCAAAATTCCGAAATAATACTTGGCTATTTCCATGAGGATCAGGTATTCAACCGAATGGTATCAAAATTAACTTTTTCACGCCGCGGTATTTTTTTTGCCTTGCAAATCAAAGTGTGCAGGTTCAAACCCCGGCTCGCACCTCTGGGTTTCATGTGCGAATCTCATTTACATCCGAGATTAACACTTGCTATGAAACGGTGAAGGAAAATATCGTGAGGAAACCTGCACGTCTGAGGGAACTTGACTAGTTCTCGATAGATGTGTGAAGTCTGCCAACCCGCACCGGGCCAGCGTGGTGGACTATGGCCTGAATCCCCCTCGCATTGAGGGGAGGCCCGTGTCCCGTGGCCAGTGGGACATTAAAAAGGCTGTAGTTATTATTTTTTTTTTTTTTTAACTAGCATATAGTAGTGTCCCACTGCTGGGCAAAGGCCTCCCCTTTCCTCTTCCACACTTCTCTGTCCTTGGCAACCTCCGGCCACGTTTTTCCCACAAAGGTGTCAAGGTCGTCTCGCCACCGTCTTCTCGGTCGACCCCGGCGGCGGCGGCCAGTACTGGGAATCCAGCTGGTGGTGATATAAGCCCACCTCTGCGGGTCCAGACGTGACCGGCCCACTCCCACTTCAATTTTGCTGTCTTTTTTCCCACGTCCGTGACGCGAGTGATGTCAAGAAGGATAGTGTTCCTGATCCGGTCGGTTCGTTTCACACCCAGTATGCTGCGTTCCATAGCTCTTTGGCAAACCTTGAGTTTGGATTTCTGTTGTTTTGTCAGTGACCATGTTTGTGTTAGGACGGGCAAGATACACATGTCGACGAGTGTACGCTTTAAGGATATCGGAAGGTTGCCTTTCATGAGATCCCTCATGGACCAGTAACTCTTCCAGGCGTTTTCAATCCGTGGTATTTAAAAACTTAAATTATCTCTAGTCCTAAGCGATTTTTTTATGTTTGGTTTTCTGAATATTAGTAGTCGCCTTTCGTTGATGTAGTTTGGACTTCAATAGGGTTATGGGTGTACCCAAAGGCCAGAACACGATGCCTGTCTATATCTATACTATCTATCTCTATTCTAATATTATAAAGAGGAAAGACTTGTATTTTTGTTTTTTGTATGTAACGAATTAACTTGAAAACTAATGGACCATTTCAAAAATTCTCTTACCGTTAGAAAGCTATATTATCACTGGGTAACAAAGGCTATATTAAAAACCCGTGCGAAGCCGGGACGGGCGGCTAGTAGTATATAAGAAACAAAACAAAAACTTGACAATTTTTGGCCTACCTATTTAGAATAAATGATGTGACTTTGACTTTATTTCCTTGAAAAACGTCTTTTACCGACAAGTAAATACAGTTCATTTTGATATTGGCGAAAAAATACGTAGCTCGCGTTTTGTCGCGCCTATTCTCAATGTTAGAGACTTATTTAATATTTTAATTAATTATTATAGTCCTTTTATCGCTTTATTGTACTTTGAAATGGAATAATGTTTGTGAATTTTCAGTATAATTGAATTATGGCACTTCAAAGCGCCCGTGGTATGCTACAGACGCGTATTAAACCCAAGGCATATTGGGCGGCAAAATTCGCGTCGCAAAATGATAACCAATACCAAAATTCTGTATTAATACACAGATACAATAGCCCTTTCAACACGTTCAGTACGGAACAAGGTCTAATACGCCTCGTGTGTGTCTTCCTTGCGTCTAAGAAAAACATAGCCTTCTCTGCCGTGTGGCGGTCGTATCTAAAATTTGATTGAGTTTAAGAAAGAGATGAATATATATCTAAGATGCCATATTACATCAGAATGCAGTGGTGTATCTACTTAAATAACCGCCATAATGATAGTTTTCAAACGAGGTCTTAAACGCCCCGTACCGCAGGAATGGAAAAAATACAAAAATGAGTGCTGCTGTCAACGTGTTAACGTCCTAATGCTGGGTACGGGCCTACTTTCAATGCGAGGGGGATTCAGGCCATAGTCCATCACGCTGGCCCACTGTGGGTTGGCAGTCTAGTCAGCTTCTGTCAGACGTGCAGGCTTCTTCACGATGTTTTCCTCCACCGTTTTATAGCAAGTGATAATCTCGGATGAAAATGAGATTCGCACATAAAACCCAGAGGTGCTAGGTGGGGCTTGAACCTGCACACTTTGATGGCAAGACGTTTGACCACTCGGCTACCACTGCTCTGTATCAATACACATAAAGCTGTAATTTCTGTAGTAAAAGCTACGCGACCGGTCGCTCGCGCTGTCAATGACATTTCATTGAAGAATGATCTTTTTCCAAGAGTTAATAAAGTTCGTTTTGGTATTGACATAAATTCAAACGCGCGCGCCTTCACGCCTCAGTGTGCCCAGGGCTATAAACTATTTCAGTCGCGCGAGACACATCAATTTATAATGAAAGAAAACATTATTGTGTTGATTTTATTTTTTATTATCATGAAACTTTGTGATACTAAAAAAGAATTCTTATGCTTTTATTGAGTTAAAGCTTTTGTTTGCATCTGTTATTTTTGGAATGGGCTGCTATATTTTATTTTGGACTAAAGATAGATAGATAGAGTACTCTTTATTGTACTCACCAAACAAAAAAAAAATACAACATTCTTATTTCTAAATACAGTAGCTATGTACAATTGGGCGGTCTTATCGCTAAAAGCAATTTCTCCCAGACAACCAGTTTGGACGAGAAAACTGTTCTTAATTAATTATGGTACAAACTTAATGTCTTACATATATTAAGCAGATCTCTATTCACACGGCTACCTGATAATTACGTGTTCAATGGTAACGTTTCATAGAACAGAACTCCCGTAAACAGCCATGTAAACTTTACCATGCATGTTTCTGATAATTATCCGGCAGTCGGCGTTGTCGTGTGAATGTAGCCTATATGTAAGTAAATGTAACAAAAATATCACACAAATTGATACAATGTAACCAAATTGAAATAAATAGCTTAATATAATCCTAAGACGACATTAACCTCCATAAAAGTGCTGGTGCCCTAGTACTAGATAAAACAGATTTTGGCTAAGCGCCAGTATATGAAGGACAGCGTGACCATAAGCACGGCTAACCCAGCTTTATCTGGTTTCCTAGTATTCCTTCGCTCATATAGATCGTATCTTTTAATATTTGTTGGTACAGAAGATTTCTATGTGCTCTCTCTTTACGTATAACTCGTTTGGCTCGTTTGTATGTATGTAAGTTGATTTATCAATCGTTTCATTATTAATTTAACAGTTATTTACGAACAATATGACAGAAAAAAATATCTAACAAAAGTTTAACAAAAAAAAAACAAAAAAGGATACATGTAAGTTGATTTTTATTTTTTTTACGAAATGGTGAAATTTTATAAGATAAGGTAAGGAATGGTTATATTTCAGCCAGTGTCAAGTAGTTAATAGCAACAGCTTAATAAATAAACACACATTTTAAATTAACATGGATGAGATAAAGATTAATTAAATTTAAATTAAGAACTGACTCAAATCAGCTAACGTAGAATATAAGGATTCATCCGCCGCTGACTTGAGTCAGTTCTTAATTTAAATTTGACGTTTGAGTGACAGCTACGAATCTCAATCCATTGCCCCAGAAATACAGCTCCTTACCGCCACCAGGAATGCTTTTAATATTACAGTTTTTTTTTATCCGTGCCCTAATTCGGCCCGGCCCCCGTGCTAACCTCTGATGTGGGGGTCAGAGTCCTTAAATTATGCCTTATAATTAAAGTGTAAAATTAATATTACAGTTAACTCAGTACAAATCTGACATTGTTAGTGTTAGCGTTTTGTATAATTTCTGTTTTAAAAATAATAGAAGGTGTATAAGAGCAACACTCGTGGTCTCTTTATAAACTTCTGGGCAACAATATGTTTTGGTTTAAAAAAAAATGAATATAGTCTATGGTATTATTTTGGAATAAGATGTGTATGTACGTGAATAAGTTTTAGATAAATATTATATGCTTTTAATTAATAGTGTTACTTGTTTAAATTGCCAACTGATACTCAACAGTACCCCTACTAAACTATTTTACGGATTTTATCGCGTTTATTTACTATTTTATTTTCCCGACGTTTCGACTGCTTTACAGCAACCATGGTCACGGGGGGACTGAGGTGTTAGACGTCCTGATGTCATAGTTAATAACTGGGTACCCTCATATTTAGTTGTTGTTTGCGGTCCGATCCACGCAGAAAGTTCTTACGGTGTCCTGAGGTCTTGCAATGGTACACTTGGTTTTGGATTTAATCATATTGATTACTGGATCCCAAGTTGGTGGTAGCACCCAGCCATCTTCCCTATTGAAATTAGGATGTTTTTTAATTTCAATGGCCTCACGTATCATCCTTGGTCGGAGTCGGTGTTCTTTTGCGAGGATATGCGGTTTATCAAATCTGATATAATGGCGGGTGCGGTCCTGTACATGTTCACAGATTGCAGACTTCGTGGGGCGTCGGTGTTTCGCGATAAAATCTGTAAAATAGTTTAATTTCAATATATAGTATTCGCGTAAATATAAGAAAATAATAAGTACCCCTACTAGCCGAGTTTATAATATTACTATGAAAACAACAATACTTTAAGAGGTGGTAAGATCTTAATAAACAAACAGTTTTATTATGGTGTCCATAAAAAAAAATTGAGAGCCTTTTGATTTTGCTTATGAAATTTAAAACCTTTATAGATCATATGCATAGCTTACGGCTTTCAGCCATAGTCTGTCAGCTTCCGGCTTTTAGCATCCAGTTTCTGTAATACTCCGATCGTAAAATACCCAGGTTTGTAAGATATACACAACATCAAGTTCTACACTTCACTCTATCCTAGCGTGAATGAGCCCTAACTTAAAATTCACTTGAACATAAAGTCATCTTTCCCCAACCCTCATCATGTACAAATATTACATCCGGGTGTGAAAACGGGTCAACGCTACAACGAATTATATCTGGACGGTGCCGGATGAAACGTCTAGTTCAAGATAAACGACATCTCAGAATCCATTTCGTGAAAAGCCCATCACATTTTCGCTGTATCATCGGGGTATGTTCGGAGGTCCGGGTACTGAATGTATCCGGTTATGTTACGCAATGAGTTACGGGTTACCCGGATTAGATGTAGAGTGGTCTTGTAAAGTGGTAAGACGGCCGCTTGGTGTAGTGGTAGGTCGCTCGGCTCGGTAGTGGTTGTGGGTACAATCCCGATGCAAATTTTGTAAATTACCTTTTCGGAATTTGCCCTATTCTGGGTGTACCAGGGATCGCCCCTACGGGCTCGTACTAGCTTTGATTAATTTGGGGTCATACAATAAGTGTTTTGTCTGGCAATAATTATAGTTATTCATTTATTGGTCTACTGTAATTTATCTTTATATTGTAAACACTAGTTATCGATACAAAGAAACCGCGCTAGTAGGACGTAACTAATATTATAAATGTGAAAGTTTGTACGGATGGATGTTTGTTACTCTTTCACGCAAAAAGTACTAAACGGACTTTGATGAAACTTAACAGTATTATTTTATTTATGTTATCAGGACTTTTTGGCATAACGAAGCCTAAGCGATTTTTTTATGTTTGGTTTTCTGAATATTAGTAGTCGCCTTTCGTTGATGTAGTTTGGACTTCAATAGGGTTATGGGTGTACCCAAAGGCCAGAACACGATGCCTGTCTATATCTATACTATCTATCTCTATTCTAATATTATAAAGAGGAAAGACTTGTATTTTTGTTTTTTGTATGTAACGAATTAACTTGAAAACTAATGGACCATTTCAAAAATTCTCTTACCGTTAGAAAGCTATATTATCACTGGGTAACAAAGGCTATATTAAAAACCCGTGCGAAGCCGGGACGGGCGGCTAGTAGTATATAAGAAACAAAACAAAAACTTGACAATTTTTGGCCTACCTATTTAGAATAAATGATGTGACTTTGACTTTATTTCCTTGAAAAACGTCTTTTATCGACAAGTAAATACAGTTCATTTTGATATTGGCGAAAAAATACGTAGCTCGCGTTTTGTCGCGCCTATTCTCAATGTTAGAGACTTATTTAATATTTTAATTAATTATTATAGTCCTTTTATCGCTTTATTGTACTTTGAAATGGAATAATGTTTGTGAATTTTCAGTATAATTGAATTATGGCACTTCAAAGCGCCCGTGGTATGCTACAGACGCGTATTAAACCCAAGGCATATTGGGCGGCAAAATTCGCGTCGCAAAATGATAACCAATACCAAAATTCTGTATTAATACACAGATACAATAGCCCTTTCAACACGTTCAGTACGGAACAAGGTCTAATACGCCTCGTGTGTGTCTTCCTTGCGTCTAAGAAAAACATAGCCTTCTCTGCCGTGTGGCGGTCGTATCTAAAATTTGATTGAGTTTAAGAAAGAGATGAATATATATCTAAGATGCCATATTACATCAGAATGCAGTGGTGTATCTACTTAAATAACCGCCATAATGATAGTTTTCAAACGAGGTCTTAAACGCCCCGTACCGCAGGAATGGAAAAAATACAAAAATGAGTGCTGCTGTCAACGTGTTAACGTCCTAATGCTGGGTACGGGCCTACTTTCAATGCGAGGGGGATTCAGGCCATAGTCCATCACGCTGGCCCACTGTGGGTTGGCAGTCTAGTCAGCTTCTGTCAGACGTGCAGGCTTCTTCACGATGTTTTCCTCCACCGTTTTATAGCAAGTGATAATCTCGGATGAAAATGAGATTCGCACATAAAACCCAGAGGTGCTAGGTGGGGCTTGAACCTGCACACTTTGATGGCAAGACGTTTGACCACTCGGCTACCACTGCTCTGTATCAATACACATAAAGCTGTAATTTCTGTAGTAAAAGCTACGCGACCGGTCGCTCGCGCTGTCAATGACATTTCATTGAAGAATGATCTTTTTCCAAGAGTTAATAAAGTTCGTTTTGGTATTGACATAAATTCAAACGCGCGCGCCTTCACGCCTCAGTGTGCCCAGGGCTATAAACTATTTCAGTCGCGCGAGACACATCAATTTATAATGAAAGAAAACATTATTGTGTTGATTTTATTTTTTATTATCATGAAACTTTGTGATACTAAAAAAGAATTCTTATGCTTTTATTGAGTTAAAGCTTTTGTTTGCATCTGTTATTTTTGGAATGGGCTGCTATATTTTATTTTGGACTAAAGATAGATAGATAGAGTACTCTTTATTGTACTCACCAAACAAAAAAAAAATACAACATTCTTATTTCTAAATACAGTAGCTATGTACAATTGGGCGGTCTTATCGCTAAAAGCAATTTCTCCCAGACAACCAGTTTGGACGAGAAAACTGTTCTTAATTAATTATGGTACAAACTTAATGTCTTACATATATTAAGCAGATCTCTATTCACACGGCTACCTGATAATTACGTGTTCAATGGTAACGTTTCATAGAACAGAACTCCCGTAAACAGCCATGTAAACTTTACCATGCATGTTTCTGATAATTATCCGGCAGTCGGCGTTGTCGTGTGAATGTAGCCTATATGTAAGTAAATGTAACAAAAATATCACACAAATTGATACAATGTAACCAAATTGAAATAAATAGCTTAATATAATCCTAAGACGACATTAACCTCCATAAAAGTGCTGGTGCCCTAGTACTAGATAAAACAGATTTTGGCTAAGCGCCAGTATATGAAGGACAGCGTGACCATAAGCACGGCTAACCCAGCTTTATCTGGTTTCCTAGTATTCCTTCGCTCATATAGATCGTATCTTTTAATATTTGTTGGTACAGAAGATTTCTATGTGCTCTCTCTTTACGTATAACTCGTTTGGCTCGTTTGTATGTATGTAAGTTGATTTATCAATCGTTTCATTATTAATTTAACAGTTATTTACGAACAATATGACAGAAAAAAATATCTAACAAAAGTTTAACAAAAAAAAAACAAAAAAGGATACATGTAAGTTGATTTTTATTTTTTTTACGAAATGGTGAAATTTTATAAGATAAGGTAAGGAATGGTTATATTTCAGCCAGTGTCAAGTAGTTAATAGCAACAGCTTAATAAATAAACACACATTTTAAATTAACATGGATGAGATAAAGATTAATTAAATTTAAATTAAGAACTGACTCAAATCAGCTAACGTAGAATATAAGGATTCATCCGCCGCTGACTTGAGTCAGTTCTTAATTTAAATTTGACGTTTGAGTGACAGCTACGAATCTCAATCCATTGCCCCAGAAATACAGCTCCTTACCGCCACCAGGAATGCTTTTAATATTACAGTTTTTTTTTATCCGTGCCCTAATTCGGCCCGGCCCCCGTGCTAACCTCTGATGTGGGGGTCAGAGTCCTTAAATTATGCCTTATAATTAAAGTGTAAAATTAATATTACAGTTAACTCAGTACAAATCTGACATTGTTAGTGTTAGCGTTTTGTATAATTTCTGTTTTAAAAATAATAGAAGGTGTATAAGAGCAACACTCGTGGTCTCTTTATAAACTTCTGGGCAACAATATGTTTTGGTTTAAAAAAAAATGAATATAGTCTATGGTATTATTTTGGAATAAGATGTGTATGTACGTGAATAAGTTTTAGATAAATATTATATGCTTTTAATTAATAGTGTTACTTGTTTAAATTGCCAACTGATACTCAACAGTACCCCTACTAAACTATTTTACGGATTTTATCGCGTTTATTTACTATTTTATTTTCCCGACGTTTCGACTGCTTTACAGCAACCATGGTCACGGGGGGACTGAGGTGTTAGACGTCCTGATGTCATAGTTAATAACTGGGTACCCTCATATTTAGTTGTTGTTTGCGGTCCGATCCACGCAGAAAGTTCTTACGGTGTCCTGAGGTCTTGCAATGGTACACTTGGTTTTGGATTTAATCATATTGATTACTGGATCCCAAGTTGGTGGTAGCACCCAGCCATCTTCCCTATTGAAATTAGGATGTTTTTTAATTTCAATGGCCTCACGTATCATCCTTGGTCGGAGTCGGTGTTCTTTTGCGAGGATATGCGGTTTATCAAATCTGATATAATGGCGGGTGCGGTCCTGTACATGTTCACAGATTGCAGACTTCGTGGGGCGTCGGTGTTTCGCGATAAAATCTGTAAAATAGTTTAATTTCAATATATAGTATTCGCGTAAATATAAGAAAATAATAAGTACCCCTACTAGCCGAGTTTATAATATTGATGATGATGATGATGATGATGTGATCCGACCGATTTCGGTCACGGCGACAACTTCACTCCTTTTAATATTACTATGAAAACAACAATACTTTAAGAGGTGGTAAGATCTTAATAAACAAACAGTTTTATTATGGTGTCCATAAAAAAAAATTGAGAGCCTTTTGATTTTGCTTATGAAATTTAAAACCTTTATAGATCATATGCATAGCTTACGGCTTTCAGCCATAGTCTGTCAGCTTCCGGCTTTTAGCATCCAGTTTCTGTAATACTCCGATCGTAAAATACCCAGGTTTGTAAGATATACACAACATCAAGTTCTACACTTCACTCTATCCTAGCGTGAATGAGCCCTAACTTAAAATTCACTTGAACATAAAGTCATCTTTCCCCAACCCTCATCATGTACAAATATTACATCCGGGTGTGAAAACGGGTCAACGCTACAACGAATTATATCTGGACGGTGCCGGATGAAACGTCTAGTTCAAGATAAACGACATCTCAGAATCCATTTCGTGAAAAGCCCATCACATTTTCGCTGTATCATCGGGGTATGTTCGGAGGTCCGGGTACTGAATGTATCCGGTTATGTTACGCAATGAGTTACGGGTTACCCGGATTAGATGTAAAGTGGTCTTGTAAAGTGTTAAGACGACCGTTTGGTGTAGTGGCAGGTCACTCGGCTCGGTAGTGGTTGTGGGTACAATCCCGAAGCAAATTTTATAAATTACCTTTTCGGAATTTGCCCTATTCTTGGTGTACCAGGGATCGCCCCTACGGGATCGTACTAGCTTTGATTAATTTGGGGTCATACAATAAGTGTTTTGTCTGGCAATAATTATAGTTATTTACTTTGGTCTACTGTAATTTATCTTTATATTGTAAACACTAGTTATCGATACAAAGAAACCGCGCTAGTAGGACGTAACTAATATTATAAATGTGAAAGTCTGTACGGATGGATGGATGTTTGTTACTCTTTCACGCAAAAAGTACTAAACGGACTTTGATGAAACTTAACAGTATTATTTTATTTATGTTATCAGGACTTTTTGGCATAACCTTTCAGTGTCCCACTCCTGGGCAAAAGCATCCCTCTTATTTCCCCACGCATCTCAGACCCACGGCCCCGATTTTCGTGCGATCGAGATTCATCTCTATTCAAGATATCTCGAAACAAATGAAAAAAATACATACGATTTGACGTTTCGTTTCGAGATATCTCGAATAGAGTTGAATGTCGATCGCACGCAAATCGGGGCTCAGGCTATTTCTTACCAACATGCCCCCGAAAAGGTGTTCAAATCATCAGGTACTAGATACAGTGGTGTATTCTATACAGTGGTGTGTCATCAGGTACTAGTGGTGATTTTTACAGATAAATCATCAAGCCTGTATTTCCCGAAGGGGTAGGTAGTGGTGCACTGCGGTGCGCCAACAATCAACGATATATTTTTGGTCCCAATGTAATAGGGGCAAGTAAATGTTTTTAATAAAACGGTGTAATTTCAATATTACAAATAGACACTCAAATTTTATTTATTTGTATATAGATTTAGCAGTGGTAACCAAGTGGTCGAACGCTCGCCTTGTTATCAAAGTGTGCAGGTTCAAACCCCGGCTCGCACCTCTGGGATTTATGTGCGAATCTCATTTTCATCCGAGATTATCACTTGCTATGACACGGTGAAGGAAAACATCGTGAGGAAACCTGCACGTCTGAGGGAACTTGACTAGTTCTCGATAGATGTGTGAAGTCTGCCAACCCGCACCGGGCAGCGTGGTGGTCTATAACCCGGAATCCCCCTCGCAGTGAGGGCAGGCCCGTGCCAAACAGTGGGATGTTAAAAAGGCTATAATAGCATAGATTACCCGATAATCATGCATTATTTCGCCGTGAAACACAATGTAGAGCATGTTCTAAGTGAAACTTCTGCCATTTATCTGTATAGTGTCATGAAAGATTCTATGGCAAAGAGGTCACGATCTCCCCTAATGACTTTCTCATTAAATGTCTTTAAGGACGCAATCATTTCTGTCTACGACAGTACCTTCAGCTAATCTCCGCTAATTGTTACCCGAGGGGACTCGAGAAATCCTTTTTTTTTGTGTAATGACACTTCTGTGTTTGATTGTACAAGGAGATTTATGGCCCCCGCTCACTGGCGCGTCATCGATCGCGCGTCTAATTTTTCACTATACCAAAACTAGTGATATAAAATAATAATCGATTTTTATATTAATGGATTTTTTTTCCTTATAATCGTTTTTTATCGATTCTCTATAAAATTAAAATGGTTTTTTTTTTTTTTTTTTTTAATATAGTAAAAACGATTATTTAATAATCGATTTTTTTCTGTCCAAGTCACATCCGTAACCCAAAAAAACTGTATTGAGTCATATTTTAAAGTCATTTTTTTTCCAATAGTAGCTAGGAATATACGAAAATTATAAGTTACCAGTATTTGTTTTAATTTAAATTGTTGATTATATAAAAGACTAGCTGTGCCCGCGACTTCGCCCGCGTGAACTTAAGGGAGAATACCCGGAAATATGGGTATTATGTTTTTCCCGCGGAACCCTAACGCTTTTTCTAAAATTAAAGTAGCCTAAGTTATGCCTTGGAACGTCAGCTATCTGTCAGTGAAAGTCCCATTGAAATCGGTTCAGCCGTTTAGAAGTTTACCTCAAACAAACAGACAGACAGACAGACAGACAGACAAAAAATTTTAAAATTGCGTTTTCGTTATAGGTATCGTATATACTTTCATACGCAGTTGGTAAAAAAGTGTTATTTTGATATTACAAACAGACACTCCAATTTTATTTATTTGTATGTATGTATAGATAATAGATATAGATATAGAAGATGTTTAGATTTGTATAGATGTATAGATTAGAGGCTTTATGACTGTGAGAATTAGCAAGCAATTTAGCAAGGAATACCTATGTGTATACTGTTCAAGCTTTGTGAATTCCTTTTGAGGCTTAGAAATATAATAAAAATAAAAAAAACTTGAGAGGTGTCAAGGGACACCCGGATGGGACGAAGTTCCGTTTGAAATAAAAAAAGCAAAAAAATTGTACATATACATACACACACACACACACACGCATCGCAATCGCAATCGAATTTTATTGTATACATATATATCTACAGCCCTTTTTAATGTCCCACTGCTGGGCACGGGCCTCCCCTCAATGCGAGGGGGATTCAGGCCATAGTCCACCACGCTGGCCCGGTGCGGGTTGGCAGACTTCACACATCTATCGAGAACTAATCAAGTTCCCTCAGACGTGCAGGTTTCCTCACGATGTTTTCCTTCACCGTTTCATAGCAAGTGGTAATCTCGGATGTAAATGAGATTCGCACATGAAACCCAGAAGTGCAAGCCGGGGTTTGAACCTATGCACATTTTGATTTGCAAGGCGTGCGTTCGACCACTCGGCTACCACTGCTATTGTATACATAAATGTATACAATTAAAATCTCACTCACATATGTAAAAGTGTCGTACAATAAAAATCTCACTCACATATGTAAAAGTGTCGTACAATAAAAATCTCACTCACATATGTAAAAGTGTCGTACAATAAAAATCTCACTCACATATGTAAAAGTGTCGTACAATAAAAATCTCACTCACATATGTAAAAGTGTCGTACAATAAAAATCTCACTCACATATGTAAAAGTGTCGTACAATAAAAATCACACTCACATATGTAAAAGTGTCGTACAATAAAAATCTCACTCACATATGTAAAAGTGTCGTACAATAAAAATCACACACACATATGTAAAAGTGTCGTACAATAAAAATCTCACTCACATATGTAAAAGTGTCGTACAATAAAAATCACACACACATATGTAAAAGTGTCGTACAATAAAAATCACACACACATATGTAAAAGTGTCGTACAATAAAAATCACACACACATATGTAAAAGTGTCGTTACAATTTTTCGTCTTAATTTTATCCGTCACTTTCACAACGCGCCATAAGGAACTACGTTCCAAAAAGTACAGGCCGTTTAATGTTTTGGCTCAAATTATCTTTGCCTTTGGCAGTTAACATAAGGTATACAAATATTTGAATATAATAATTTATAATAATTATGATAAAAAAAAAAATGACCTGTAAATTAAATAAAAAATCGTACTAGAACGATTTTAGACTCCTCCGCGGACGAAGTCGCGGGCAAAAGCTAGTTATGAATGTAAATAACAGTTGAAACATAAAATAAATAAATACATCATCACGCCTGTATTCCCCGAAGGGGTAGGCAGAGGTGCACTGCAGTGCGCCCACACTTCGCCGATGCATTTTTGGTCCCAATGTAATAGGGGGCGAGCCTATTGCCATTATACCGGACACATTCCCCCTCAATACGAGGGAGATTTTTGGGCTATATTCCACCACGCTGGCCCAGTGCGGGTTGGTGAACTTCACACGCCTTTCTATAGACGTGCAGGTTTCCTCACGATGTTTTCCTTCACCGTTTCAAAGCATGTGGTAATCTCGGATTGAAATGAGATTCGCACATGAAACCCAGAGGTGCGAGCCGGGGTTTGAACCTGCACACTTTGATTTGCAAGGCGTGCGTTCTACCACTCGGCTACCACTGCAACATACTTAAATAATTTTACAAATTACCACTGTAATGATGCATTGATCTGTAATTAAGCGCCAATAATTAAGTGCTGAGTTAATAGGCGCGTCAAACAATGCGCGACATTTATATTGCCAGTACTAAAATGAACTTTATCACCTTAAAGACTAAGGTAATTTTTCAATGAAATGTCATCGAAGATGCGAGCGGCTGTAGTCGCGTAGTTGTGTGGCTTTTGCTACAAAAATCCTTTGAACACATGGTATGTCAGAAGTTTGAAATACTATTACTAACTACAGCCCTTTTAACGTCCCACTGCTGGGCACGGGCCTCCCCTCAATGCGAGGGGGAATCAGGCCATAGTCCACACTGGCCCGGTGCGGGTTGGCAGACTTCACACATCTATTGAGAACTAGTCAAGTTCCCTCAGACGTGCAGGTTTCCTCACGATGTTTTCCTTCACCGTTTCATAGCAAGTGATAATCTCGGATGAAAATGATATTTGCACATGGAAGCCAGAGGTGCGAGCCGGGGTTTGAACCTGCACACTTTGATTCGCAAAACGTGCATTCAACCACTCGGCTACCACTGCTTCTCGCGTATTTGAATATCAATAAATCATTTAGGCCAATTTTTGAAATCAAAATCAAAACGTTTTCATTCGTGTAGGCTAAAAAGCACTTACAAATAGTCAGATTCTACCACCGGTTCGGAATGCTGCTTCCACTGAGAAGAGCCGGTAAGAAACTCAATGGTTACTCTTTTCAAAATGATAATTGAGAGTAATACATTCTCAGGAGCAGTAATGCCATGAGAGCAGACAGCACTTTTGCCATAATACTAGAGAAGAATTATACTCACGGCAGTCTAATATTAAATACAAATATAGTCAAGACACCACATTTCCGCTTTCTGCTGTCGATGTCAAGTAATTTGCTCGCCCTGGTGTGTTCAGGGCTATACGCCGTGTCATAATTAACGCCTTCAGACTGTGATTTAATTAGTGACATATTATTTTAATTATTTTTTTATAGAGATGGGATGTGTTGTCGATATCTTGTGTACTATCACCTTCATTATAGCATCACGCCTGTATTCCCCGAAGGGGTAGGCAGAGTTGTACTGCAGTGCGCCCACACTTTGCTGATGTATTTTGGTCCCAATGTAATAGAGGGTGAGCCTATTGCCATTATACCGGGTACATTCCCCTTCATACGAGAGAGATCTGCGCCATCACGCTGGCCCAGTGCTGGTTGGTGAACTTCACACGCCTTTCTATAGACCTGCAGGTTTCCTCACGATGTTTTCCTTCACCATTCAGCAAGTGGTAATCATTGTTGAAAATGACATTCGCACATGAAAATTATCTCAGAGGTGCGGGCCAATAACATTGTACACACTACGACAACTTTCCAAAACTTTTCAATGGAAAGCACTTTAAAAAAACGCGGCCAAGTGCGAGTTGGACTCGCGCACGAAGGGTTCCTTACCATTATCTATAAAAACGGTAAAAAAATCATGTATGTTGTATGGGACCCCCTTAAGTGAATATAAATTTTATTAAAATTTAAGTATTTATTTTCAAAGTGAATAATACAACTTAATATTCTGTGACTATTTCAAGCGTCTACCTGTTTCCGTTATCAACATCGAGCTAAAAAATCACGTTTGTTGTATGGGAGTTCCCTCAAATATTTATTTACTTTTGTTTTTTAGTATTTGTTGTTATAGCGGAAACAGAAATACATAATCTGTGAAAATTTCAACTGTCTAACTATCACGATTCATGAGATACAGCCTGGTGACAGGTGGACAGACAGACAGACAGACCGACGGACAGTGAAGTCCCGTAATAGGGTCCCGTTTTACCATCTGAGTACGGAACCCTAAAAAGCCCTTATTTATATTTTTATTCTCCACAAAATTAATTAGATTTTCACAAGTTGGCAAGTAATGTAGCAAATTACACTTGATGAGAATTTATTGCTGTAGCGATAAATCTGATCCTTTTTATACCCTAATTAAAATATCTCAAGAGAATTGCGCGTTTAAATAAATATAAAACACGGTTCCATTCACACGGTCAAGCCGGTTGCCCATTAATCACGCATTTTACAGGAACGGATTTGCCAGGGTAGAAAAATGTGTTGGTCACATTTACACGATCTGTAAAATAACGTCATTTAAATCGATAACTCGAAGGGGTAAGGGCACTGCAGTACGCCACACTTCGCTGATGTATTTCGGTCTCAATGTAATAGGGAGCGAGCCTGTTCCTATTATACCGAGCACATTCCCCCTCAATACGAGGGAGATTTGGGTCATAGTCCACCAAGCTGGCCCAGTGCGGGATGGTGAACTTCACATGCCTTTCTATAAACGTGCAGGTTTCACCGGTAATCGCTCACCTGTCTATCACTATTGAAGATGACATTCACACATGAAAATCTCAGAAGTTACCACTGCGTACAAAAAATATGGTTACAAATATTTGTTTTTTTTTTATCGATATAACGGTACAGCACCTTTCATTTAAATTACATAATTATCTTCGCCTTTTGGATCGAGTAATCAGTCCATCATTCCGATCGCACCAATCGACTCGATTCCTGATAACCATGCTGAGAATCCTACAGAAATTGGAAAATCCAAAACGACCTCTCTTAGGTCCAAATTACAGAGCTCTGCAATTCTGGGGTTTAATACTTCCCGAAAGCAAACTGAAGTATTTTTATCTACTAATGCATTTACTCGTCATCATATTCACCGCAACGGAATACATAGACGTTTGGTTCGTGAAATCTGATATTAATTTACTGTTGAACAACTTAAAAATAACAATGCTATCAACAGTAAGCATCTTCAAAGTGACAACATTTGTGTCCTGGCAAGATTATTGGAAAGGAGTCATTGATTACGTTACAAGAGCAGATTTATACCAGCGTAGAACACGCGATGCCAACAAAATGTCAATAATCAACAGCTTTACTAAATACTGTCGTAGAATAACGTACTCGTATTGGTCGCTGATGTATACAACAGTCGTTATCGTTATGTTGCAACCAGCCGTTAAGTATGTTTCGTCAGAGAATTATAGAAACAATGTTAGGAATGGCACTGAGCCTTACCTCCAAGTGGTAAGCTCTTGGGTGCCTTTCGATAAGACCACTTTAACGGGATACATAATAACATCTGTGTATCAAAGCTATGCAGCTATATACGGCGGAGGCTGGATAACATCTTTTGATACGAACGCAATGGTGATAATGGTGTTCTTCAGAGCTGAATTGGAACTGCTCAGGAGAGATTGTGCCGAGATTTTTGGAAGCGAACGTAATCCCGCTAAGGATGGTGAAGTTATGAAAAGATTGAAGGACTGCCATAGGAGGCATGTTGAATTGGTTAAGTAAGTACAGATTATATTTTTTCCCGACTACGATGAAGCGCCAAATGAAAGGGTTATAAATATAGCAGTGTGTATTTTGTCTTTTCCTTTTTTTTATGACATAGGGAGGCAAACGAGCAGACGTTTTACCTGATGGTAAGTGATCAACGCCGCCCATGGACCCCTGCAACACCAGGGGCACCGCAAGTGCGTTGCCGGCCTTTAAGGAATGAGTATGCTCGTTTCTTGAAGATACCTTTGTCGCATCGGTCCGGGAACACCGCTGCAGGAAGCTTCCTCCGTAGCACCTAAACAATTAATCCGATTGAGATGAATAAAGTGTCAATTGTTTTGTTATCGGGTAACATAGGCTACATTTTAACCGACTGTAATAATAGGAGGAGTTGGTTTTGCCTTGTCAACCCGATTTAATTCCTTTTTTCCGTAGTCGAGTTTATATTTTTTTTCGTTCGTCCGTGTTTCGCGGATGACTAAACCTATTATGACGGGACTTTTACTATCAGATAGCTGATGTTATAAGGAGTAATTGAAGCAACTTTTCGTATTTCGCTATGTTTACATATGTGCGCCTCTTCCATACATGAGTAACTAAGTAACAACACGATTGCGAAACAGTTAAGTTACAAATTAACTCTACACAAAGTCAATCTAACTTGTACCGTTAAAGCACTGCGCAAGTAGACGCGTCTAACCGCGACTAATTTTTTGCCTATACAATACAAACTGTACACGAGTATGTATAACTTACTGAAGAAGCTCATAAAAAAACGGAGGAGGTTCTCAATTCCACGAATATTTTTTTTTTTTTATGTATGACCAAACAAAAAAAAATAAAAATACCGTTTCGTTTCGACATTCTCTAATAGAGATTGAAGTCTATCAAATGAAAATCGGGCTCCAGTGTAGACATTAGACATTGTCACCTTGAATCGTTTAGACCATACATACATACATACATATATTCACGCCTGTATCCCATGGGGGTAGGCAGAGACTACCGTTTGCCACATGCTACGATCCTGACATACCTCTTTCGCTTCATCCTCAGTCATACATCTTTTCTTGCACTTCCGTCGGTAGAGGGTGCTACTGACTTGACCTTTCTGGAAGTCACCGTTAATCTGGTCGTAAAATGTCCTCCTCGGGCGCCCTCTTCCGATATTTCCACTCACGTTTGCCTGGTATATTTCTTTCGTTAGTCTACTAGTTCAGTTGTTTGTATGCCTTAAAATATGTAGTCATACCAACTCCACAACGATATTTTTAGGGGATCTGGGGTCCAATCAACATAAACTTAAAGAAATCAATTATTACATTCACTTTTAGCTAATTTTGAACTGAATTTCTTATAGTCATTAAACTTTCGGTTTGGCCGAAGGTTGTGACAATGGCCGAATAATTTTATTCGGCTTCGGCTTCGGCCTAAAGTGTCGCCGATTACCAAAGCAAATATAGTCACGTGCCTTGTGTTAAAGGGATTCAATCTTTATGTATATTGATATAGAGTATGTTATTGTTATTGTAAAGCAGTGGTAGCCTCGTGGGCAAGAACGCCCGCCTTGAACGTAAGGGTTGCAAGTTCAAATCCCGGGCCCGCACCTCTGAGATTAATTTCATGTGCGAATGTCATTTTCAATAATGATTACCACTTGCTGAACGGTGAAGGAAAACATCGTGAGGAAACCTGCACGTCTATAAAAGGGCGTGTGAAGTTCACCAACCCGCATTGGGCCAGCGTGGTGGACTATGGTCCAAAATCTACTTAGTATTGAGGGAGAATGTGCCCGGTACAATAGCAATAGGCTCGCCCCTTATTACATTGGAACCAAAATACATCGGCGAAGTGTGGGCGCACTGCAGTGCACCTCTGCCTACCCCTTCGGGGAATACAGGCGTGATGATGTATATGTTATCGCCTCAGTTTGTTCAGAGAGGTAGATTTCGACAGTAAATTCCTTCTAGTTGTTTATGAGTTTACACATTAACCTTAGAAGTTCGAACTGTACCTACTTGAAACGGTATGAAATTTGGTTCTATAGTAGAATCGTACTTAAGAATCAAAATCTTTTTTTTTTATTCATATAAACCAATACAGGCACTTATGAATCGTCAGTAAATAATAATAATAGTATCTCTATCACCCATTCGGAATGCATTTCCCATGGAGAAGAATGGGCAAGAAACTCCATGGTTACTTTTTCCTTGGTTACTTGAGGCCATTACTGGGGCCTTATTATTGATTCCATACTAACTGTCAATCGTTGACAGATTTTGTACTAAAATAACTGTCAAAAACTAAAAGTAATATAAACATATTGCTGCAAGACAGGTGGTAAGGGGTCAGCTCTACATTCATTTGTTATTGCTCAATTTTTGAATAAAACTTCGTTTTGAGATATTTATGACAAATACTTGACTCTATCACTTTGTTTTTCAGGTACGCTAGGTTATTCGACTCTTGTTTATCACCGATCATGCTGCTCTACATGTTTGTATGCTCAGTTATGCTCTGCGTGACTGCCTATCAAATCACTGTGAGTATTGTCCAACAACGAGCTTATATGCTGTATTGACTCTACATCAAGTCAATTATTGAAACCCTCACTGGCCCAGCGTGGTAGAGTTTAGTTGGGATCAGAATCAGATCAGATCAGAAGAAAAGAATATTAAACAAATGTTAAATAGCAGTGGTAGTCGAGTGGTCGAACGCACGCCTTACAATCAAAGTGTGCAGGTTCAAACCCCGGCTCGCACATCTGAGATTTAAGTGCGAATCTCATTTTCATCTGAGATTATCACTTGCTATGAAACGGTGAAAAAAACATCGTGAGGAAACCTGCACGTCTGGGGAACTTGACTAGTTCTCGATAGATGTGTGAAGTCTGCCAACCCGCACCGGGCCAGCGTGGATGTCTGAATCCCCCTCGCATTGCGGGGAGGCTCGTGCCCAGCAGTGGGACGTTAAAACGGGTTGTAGTAGTAGATATATGATATGAAGGCTTGTCGCGATATTTACCTATGTACTAACTAGTCATGCTTGACATACTTATTATAAGTAATTCTATGAAACAAAATGTTTCCTATAAAATATGCAAATCTCGCGGCAACCTTTTATATCATTTAATAAATTGTGTAATACATGTACTAAATTGATTGGTTTGATTTAATTTAAAGTTTATTTTTCGGGCAATTAAATAAAAAATTGATTTTAAAAAGAAAATACCATAAATTTATTTTTTATTTTTTAGTTGTTGGATTTAATGTGACGTTGTACTATGCGATCCAAATAAGAATAGGAATGTCAATAAGCTCTATCTGTCAAATGTCACATGAAAAGTATGGTTTGCAAAAAACTTATTTGCATATCAATAATTAATATAATTTAACCTTTTTATTTATATTAGATGTAGGTACTAATATTATTGATATGCAAATAAGTTTTTTGCAAATCATACTTGTCAAGTGACATTTGACAGTGACAGTGACATTCCTATTCTTATTTGGATCGCATAGTATTAGTTTTCGTGTTCTCCTTAGCAAGCTTTTTCATTTGTAAAAATACTTTATTTTATCTGTTGCCAAGTCGTTAAATTTGTCTATTTAAATATTTTTCAGATTGAAACAAGTCCAATGCAGAGATTCCTCACAACGGAGTATTTAATATTTGGTGTTGCTCAGCTGTTTATTTACTGTTGGCATAGCAACGATGTCTTGTATGCGGTTAGTATATTACAAGCTTTATATTAACTTGCAATGTATGTATGTCCAAGTGGAATCTTGCAACGGAATTCTAAATCAGTTATCTTTAGCTGAAATTTGGTATACACGCTTATTTTGGGTGACAATGCATGCTTAGCTATGTGACGTCATTCTAATTTCAATATGGCGGATCATCCAAGATGGCGGAATAGTTATTTTTTGTGCACTACCACAGTATGGGTATCAAATGAAAGGGCTTGCTGAGGAGAACACGAAAACTAAGGGCTATTAAATAAAAGCTTGTTTTTAAGATTTTTTTTACCATTAATTTATCTATTTTAAAGTCACACCCATAGCATGGTAGTCTGGTTGGTAGAACGCAAAGAATGCAGGTTCAAATCCCGGGCTTGCGCCTTAGGTATTTTAGATTTAAAAAAGTTACAAAACTAGTTCCTGTGAAACCCAAACTAGGCGTTGCCTCTGTTTTGGGTTTCTGTGTAATGATGACCTGACGAACTACGTATCACCTACGATAAAAAAAAAACACCTCTGTATTAGAGAAAATACATCAGAAAAATATCGGTCAAGCCGTTTATGGGCGAGACTACCATACATTTTTTAAATATTTTCATAAATTAACTGCTTCGGAGTAGGCATTGGGAGTTGAAAGTCGTAAAATTGCAAAATTATTTTTTATTTCACTTAAAATCCGACCCTGGCAACTTCGGATTAGGAAAATAAAATACATGGGAGTTATATGGGATGTGCATGGAAGAAACAAATGAAATAAATTACTATGTCACCTTTAGCTTGCTCCTGGATTTTTTAAGTTTTTTTTTAAATAATTTTTAAAGTTTTTTTTTCAGAGCCATAATCTGCTTCTAGGTCCATATGAAAGCTCGTGGTGGTCCCGAGAAGTGAAATACCGTAAAGACCTCTACATACTGATAGCCCAGTTCAACAAAACCGTCGTGTTTTCTGCTGGGCCCTTTACAAAATTAACCGTCGCTACGTTTATCAGTGTAAGAACAAGAGTCAAATCATTTATTCTGTATAGGCCTATGGGAGCACTTACAAATTGTCAAGTTTACATTGTTTTTTTTCTTATATGCTACTATGCTACCAACGGATCGAAACGCGACCTCAACTGAGAAGATCCGGCAAGAAACTCAGTGGGCTGATCATTTTGTTTAAATCGCCAAGACTTATTACATATACAAAGGCACATATAGCTCCAGTGTGTTGCCTTTAGAGCTGCTTATAATAATAAAAATAAAATAATAATACGTTAGTAAGGCAACAATATCTATCAAAGTTAGCACACACCAATAAGGTTTGTGTTTTTGGAGAGTAAAAGCTGAACCCATATTCACAATCATACAAGGTGTAGTCTGAAATAATATTTGAAATACATGGTAGCTGATAAGTAGATGTTTACTTGAATAAGTACATCATCATCATCACGCCTGTATTCCCCGAAGGGGTAGGCAGAGGTGCACTGCAATGCGCCCACACTTAGCCGACGTATTTTGGTCCCAATGTAATAGAGATGAGCCTATAGCCATTATACTTGGCACATTGTCCTTTAATACGAGTGAGATTTTGGGCCATAGTCCACCACGCTGGTACAGTGCGGGTTGATGAACTTCACACGCCTTTGTATAGACGTGCAGGTTTCCTCACGATGGTTTCCTTCACCATTCAGCAAGTGGTAATCATGATTGCCATAAATACCTTCTTATTGCAGGTGCCATTCCTCATCTTTTCCCATTAACATTTGTTCATTTCGTAAAAAAATAAGAAGACCAACTAACTCCTGGGTTGGAGATGTGCCGGTATAATGCTTGACCTTATAAATTGACGATGTCTTTATTATTTTCAGATCTTGAAGGGTGCCTACAGTTACTACACATTACTGAGACAATCGCAAATGCAATGAAAACAGTATCAGCCATGGGCACACTGAGGCGTCAAGACGCCCGCGTCAAAAGGTTTTCAATACCAAAGAGAACTCTATGAACACATAAAGATTACATTTTTGTACCAACCGGCAAAATTTTCTCGCGCAGTCAATTATGTTTCGTTGAAGAATAAGCTTTTTCAGTGGGTCAATACAGTCCAATTTAGTGTTGGCAAATGTCTTGCCGCCTTAGAGCAGGGATTCCCCAACTATTTTTATACAGGTGTTTCAGAAGTCCGAAATAATACCTGGACGTTTGCATCAGTATCAGGTATACAACTGAATGGTATAAAAATTTGATTGAAATTCGACCATGTTTTTCCAACTTTTTTTTCGCCGCCGATTTCTATAACTTGTAATATCTCGAGTTCTACGTTAACTTTTCATGTTCTGTTTTGTGACTATTCGTAGTCGCCCCTCATGAGATAGGATTATGGATGTAGACAAAGGCCAGAACACGATACCTGTGACAAATATTTGAAGTTCTATAACTCAGAAACTATGATAGTTAGATATAAACTGTCTTCACTAATCATCCACATATGAGCTACCGTATATGTACCCAAAGTCTTATTTCGGACTTCTGATACACCTTGTATATACCTCAGACCCCCATAGCCAAATTACTTTCAAAATCCTACCCCTAGTTTTGTTTCCTATTGATACAAAATCTCTAGCCCTTTTAATGTCCTACTGCTGGGTACGGCCTACCTTCAATGCATGGGGCATTCAGGCCATGGTCCACCACCCTGGCCCGTTACTTCACACATCTATCAAGAACTAGTCGAGTTCCGTAGTAGGTAACGGAAACGAAAACTCGATGGAGAGACTTGTAGTTCAAGGTCAGGTAGCGGGAAAGAGAGCACGCGGCCGATCTCCCACACGCTGGATAGACTTAATTAAGACGGCAACTCAATCTACCATAGCGCAATGCTACCAACCGCCAGAAGTGGAGAAGTATTGCCCGAGCGGTAACCCTCGCCAAGGAGAACGACGACACGGAAGATCCACCATGCACAACATCTCAACAACCATGACCACTCTGACAAGAGTGCTCGACTGAAAAGAAGAAGTCGAGTTCCCTCAGACGTGCAGGTTTTTTCACAATGTTTTCCTTCGTCGTTTCTTAGCATGTCATATTCTCGGATGAAAATGAGATTCGCACATAAAACCCAAAGGGACAAGCTAAAATTGTTGACAATTTAAAAACTGTACGGTTCGTTATGTGACCGAACGCTAAGTGGTCGATTTTGACCTTTTTTGGGAATACCAGCCTGAGCTTAACCATAGATTTGGTCACGTAACTTGTTCAAGCAAAAAGCAGCATTTTCTCTTCACTTTTATCAATCAGAAAATAGGGCCAAGGTTTCAAAGGTACATTTATATAACATTGTATTAGCATATATACGCGAAGGTAACATATATATTCACCACTCACATTATGTAAATACAGGGTTCGTTCGTAAACTTGCTTGATATTGTTTTTTTGTATTGTCGCTCCTCAGGTGCGGAAATATTTGAGGCTTTTGTGCGCACAAAATTGGCGGAGGAAAGTTTTGTTTTGTGTTTTTTGATTTTTTGAATATATTATTGTGTACACGAATTTTTATTTTATTTTGTCAGCCTGATTTAATTCGCATGCTTTGGTCCGCTGCCTAAGAATTGCGGATGTCTTGCAAAAGACGGCTGGCAGAGATTGGATGGGAATATCTGAAGACCAGACCAGGATCACTAGGATAGTCCTACGTCTAGCAGTGGATGAATATAAGCTGATGATATTGATGATGTGCACTGATAGAAAAATTGTGTTCAGAAGCGTTCTCACTTGCTGTCACACACTGGTGCGTCAACACTCGCGTGTTAAAAATTTTGCCATTACAAAAACATACTCTGTAACAATATGCATAAGGATTGAATTTATGTGGTAAAAGCCACGCCTAAGTGTTTAATTCGCTCGCGCTGTCAATGTCAGTTAGTTGAGGAATTGACTTTTCTATGGAACCTCATTCGCCATGTTTATCATTGAATGTGTATTTATTGAATTTGTCCTTGCTATAATTACTCGACATTGCCATAAATACAGCATATCGCAGGTGCAGGCATGCCTCATCTTATTCCATCAAAATACCATCATTTCCCTCATTTCGTAAAAAAAGAAGAAGACCTTTTATACTATGTGTCAATACAGTTTCAGTAAGTCATAAAATACCCCCAGACCAGTACCCCCCCTCTTAATGAATGCGTCCGCCAGACATCGGTTCGGGATCGGTGGAGGAGGACCATCAAATCGGTCGTCGATTGCACATGACCACGACTGCTCTGCCAAGATTACATCGACCAAGAAGAAGAAGAAGAGAAGTCATAAAAATTGACGCACGAGAGTTGACGCCCCAGTATGGCCAAACTTGATCGTTGTGGAGTTGCTTTGACTTAATTTTTTAAGACCTGAAAACAACATTTTTTATCAATGGTACCTAGAATATGACTAGTCTAGTGGCTTCAAGGTGACAATGTTTAATGTCTGCACTGGTAATATTTTAGCTAGCATTGATAAAATATGTTGTTTACATGCCTTAACAAACGTAGTTATTCCTCACGATAAAATTTTAATTACGCAGCCAAAATATCTAAATGGAAATTATAAAATAAATACTTGTAGAGATATTAATTGAAAAAAAAAAAAAATTCCGTTAAAGCCAATTCAAAGAACCTTAACCTATTTTTTTATTAATTCCATCTCATCAAATAAGTATTACGGAATTTAAAAAAAAAAACATGAAAAATTAATTATCTGTCAATCACTCATATATGTTGTAATTGCTTTATATTATGAGATGATAAAAATTCATACCGGCACGTGTATGGGGTCGGCAGAATTAATTTGTCAAGCACACGGCTGAACGGTGGCCAAGGCATTCAAAATAGGGTTAATAAGGAAATTCTAAATAATGATTCACATTCAAAGTCCCAATGAAAGCTAATTAGGGAAACACGTTTAATGAATAAGAAAAAAATTGGGTAATGTAACGTTTACAAAATATTTTAATTTTCCTAAACATTATGTTCTTAAGGACAGTAAATTATATTTAGGCATTCGAGGAATATTTTTGGGTGTTGGAATTAATCCCATATTCTACTTTACAAACTTGTATTGATCACGAGAAGCAGAAAAAGGTGACTACTACTAAGGTGACTACCGGAAGGTAGGGTTATTTAAAACTATAGACAAAGTAGATAATAAAACCGGCCAAGTGCGAGTCGGACTCGCGCACGAAGGGTTCAGTACCATTATCTATAAAAAACGGCAAAAAAATCACGTTTATTGTATGGGAGCCTCCTTAAATATTTATTTTATTCTGCTTTTTAGTATTTGTTGTTATAGCGGCAATAGAAATACATCATCTGTGAAAATTTCAACTCTCTAACTATCACGGTTCATGATATACAGCCTGGTGACAGACGGACGGACGGACGGACAGCAAAGTCTCAGTAATAGGGATCCCGTTTTACCCTTTGGGTACGGAACCCTAATTATAAAAAAACAATAATGTCCAGATAGCTGAAATATATTATAAGTGATTTATCTTCACTGAAATGGAAAACAAATGCGTATTTTTATTTTGGGAAATCAAAATTCCATAAATACTGATCATTGAGGGTATGTTATCTATGATATTGTAGATTATGGCGTCATAGACCCTAGGGCGTCAAGATACGCGCGTCAAAATGTTTACCAATACTAAAACAAACTGTAAAAACTAATTCTTGAACTAAATGTCATTGACAGCGCGAACGATTTTATACACGTGGTCGCGTTGCTTCTACCACAGAAATTCAAACTTTATGTATATTTCCTCAAGAGTTAATTTTGGTATTGCCAAAAAAATTGATGAGAATGTCAAACATAGATAAAATAAGTAAAATAAAAAAGGGCTTGGCTACCTTTTTTCAACAAATCTTTTTCGCTCAAAGAATATTCTCATCACGCGTACAAAATGTGGGTTATGCTTACATTCATGCGTTTTTATTGCCGCGGTGTGGTCTTTATGAGAATTTTTCGAGGGCGTAACACATTATTCGTGATTTTAAATGTTAATTTCACCTACGTGCATATTATAAACGCCAGCCAGGACAGACTCATCATAAAATCAGAATCAGATTTATTTTATTCACGTAAACCAATACAGGCACTTCTGAATCGTCAGTAAAAAATGAATAATATTAAAAGTATCTCTACCACCCATTCGAAATGGATTTCCTCTGGAGAAGAATGGGCAAGAAACTCCATGGTTGCTTTGTTTCCAATAAGACCCCAAAGTAAGCAAAGCTTGTACTAAAGGTACCAAGGAAAGGACTGGGGGCTATTCCAGTTACACGCAGACCAGGGCCTTTCCAGGGCCAGATTTCGAAAGTCATTTCCGATATTTTCCGCTCGCGAGAATCGAACCTGCATCCATTTGGAGCCCACGGTCAGACCCCTAGACCAAACCTTCGCTCACTAAACTTAGTGCATTGCACCGGAGTGAAGTTGGCGGCCAAAAGTTGGCGGCCTTTTATAACCCGACCAAATTAAAATGTTCATAAAAATTATTTGAAATTATGCCCAGAAAATGCTTTTTATGCTTAGAAAATGGTTAAATAAGAATACTGCGACGGCCAAGGTCACATAAATTCTTGCAAAAATATTTTTCAAACAAGTTTTGGTACGGAAAATTATATCTCACCTCTTGAAATCGTCCAGATGAA
The DNA here is from genome assembly GCA_914767695.1 of Ptilodon capucinus. NCBI lineage: Eukaryota > Metazoa > Arthropoda > Insecta > Lepidoptera > Notodontidae > Ptilodon > Ptilodon capucinus. Next base: position 1,248,403 of record OU611830.1, on the reverse strand, counting down.
CATGAAGGACGGATTCCAAGGAATTTGGCTATAGCTCATTTTATAGGTCTTGGGACAGGCTATGCGCTGTCAAAAGTCTACATTGATACCCGACCTAGATTAAGAGTAATTCTTCCAGACATATCCAGTGGCCGATTTTTTTCATACAAAATGGTCCAGATGAACATGAAGGACGGCTTCCAAGGAAGTATGCTATAGCTCATTTTATAGGTCTTAGGACAGGCTATGCGCTGTCAAAAGTCTAGATTGATACCCGACCTAGGTTAAGAGTAATTCATCCAGACATATCCAGCGGCCGATTTTTTTCGATATAAAATGGTCCAGATGAACATGAAGGACGGCTTCCAAGGAAGTTTTCTATAGCTCATTTTATAGGTCTTGGGACAGGCTATGCACTGTCAAAAGTCTAGATTGATACCCGACCTAGATTAAGAGTAATTCTTCCAGACATATCCAGTGGCCGATTTTTTTGATACAAAATGGTCCAGATGAACATGAAGGACGGCTTCCAAGGAAATATGCTATAGCTCATTTCATAGGTCTTAGGACAGGCTATGCGCTGTCAAAAGTCTAGATTGATACCCGACCTAGGTTAAGAGTAATTCTTCCAGACATATCCAGCGGCCGATTTTTTTCGATATAAAATGGTCCAGATGAACATGAAGGACGGCTTCCAAGGAAGTTGGCTATAGCTCATTTTATAGGTCTTAGGACAGGCTATGCGCTGTCAAAAGTCTAGATTGATACCCGACCTAGGTTAAGAGTAATTCATCCAGACATATCCAGCGGCCGATTTTTTTCGATATAAAATGGTCCAGATGAACATGAAGGACGGCTTCCAAGGAAGTATGGTATAGCTCATTTTATAGGTCTTGGGACAGGCTAAGCGCTGTCGAAAGTCTAGATTGATACCCGACCTAGGTTAAGAGTAATTCATCCAGACATATTTAGCGGCCGATTTTTTTCGATATAAAATGGTCCAGATGAACATGAAGGACGGCTTCCAAGAAAGTTTTCTATAGCTCATTTTATAGGTCTTGGGACAGGCTATGCGCTGTCAAAAGTCTAGATTGATACCCGACCTAGGTTAAGAGTAATTCATCCAGACATATCCAGCGGCCGATTTTTTTCGATATAAAATGGTCCAGATGAACATGAAGGACGGCTTCCAAGAAAGTTTTCTATAGCTCATTTTATAGGTCTTGGGACAGGCTATGTGCTGTCAAAAGTCTAGATTGATACCCGACCTAGGTTAAGAGTCATTCATCCAGACATATCCAGCGGCCGATTTTTTTCGATATAAAATGGTCCAGATGAACATGAAGGACGGATTCCAAGGAAGTTGGCTATAGCTCATTTTATAGGTCTTGGGACAGGCTATGCGCTGTCAAAAGTCTACATTGATACCCGACCTAGATTAAGAGTAATTCTTCCAGACATATCCAGCGGCCGATTTTTTTCGATATAAAATGGTCCAGATGAACATGAAGGACGGCTTCCAAGGAAGTTGGCTATAGCTCATTTTATAGGTCTTAGGACAGGCTATGCGCTGTCAAAAGTCTAGATTGATACCCGACCTAGGTTAAGAGTAATTCATCCAGACATATCCAGCGGCCGATTTTTTTCGATATAAAATGGTCCAGATGAACATGAAGGACGGCTTCCAAGGAAGTTGGCTATAGCTCATTTTATAGGTCTTAGGACAGGCTATGCGCTGTCAAAAGTCTAGATTGATACCCGACCTAGGTTAAGAGTAATTCATCCAGACATATCCAGCGGCCGATTTTTTTCGATATAAAATGGTCCAGATGAACATGAAGGACGGCTTCCAAGAAAGTTTTCTATAGCTCATTTTATAGGTCTTGGGACAGGCTATGTGCTGTCAAAAGTCTAGATTGATACCCGACCTAGGTTAAGAGTAATTCATCCAGACATATCCAGCGGCCGATTTTTTTCGATATAAAATGGTCCAGATGAACATGAAGGACGGCTTCCAAGGAAGTTGTCTATAGCTCATTTTATAGGTCTTGGGACAGGCTATGCGCTGTCAAAAGTCTAGATTGATACCTGACCTAGGTTAAGAGTAATTCATCCAGACATATCCAGCGGACGATTTTTTCGATATAAAATGGTCCAGATGTATATGAAGGACGGCTTCCAAGGAAGTTTTCTATAGCTCATTTTATAGGTCTTAGGACAAACTATGCGCTGTCAAAAGTCTAGATTGATACCCGACCTAGGTTAAGAGTAATTCATCCAGACATATCCAGCGGCCGATTTTTTTCGATATAAAATGGTACAGATGAACATGAAGGACGGCTTCCAAGGAAGTATGGTATAGCTCATTTTATAGGTCTTAGGACAGGCTATGCGCTGTCAAAAGTCTAGATTGATACCCGACCTAGGTTAAGAATAATTCATCCAGACATATCCAGCGGCCGATTTTTTTCGATATAAAATGGTCCAGATGAACATGAAGGACGGCTTCCAAGAAATTTTCTATAGCTCATTTTATAGGTCTTGGAACAGGCTATGTGCTGTCAAAAGTCTAGATTGATACCCGACCTAGGTTAAGAGTAATTCATCCAGACATATCCAGCGGCCGATTTTTTTGATACAAAATGGTCCAGATGAACATGAAGGACGGCTTCCAAGGAAGTATGCAAAAGCTCATTTCATAGGTCTTAGGACAGGCTATGCGCTGTCAAAAGTCTAGATTGATACCCGACCTAGGTTAAGAGTAATTCATCCAGACATATCCAGCGGCCGATTTTTTTCGATATAAAATGGTCCAGATGAACATGAAGGACGGCTTCCAAGAAAGTTTTCTATAGCTCATTTTATAGGTCTTAAGACAGGCTATGCGCTGTCAAAAGTCTAGATTGATACCCGACCTAGGTTAAGAGTAATTCATCCAGACATATCCAGCGGCCGATTTTTTTCGATATAAAATGGTCCAGATGAACATGAAGGACGGCTTCCAAGGAAGTTGGCTATAGCTCATTTTATAGGTCTTGGGACAGGCTATGCGCTAAGATGTCCTAAGACCTATGAAATGAGCTATAGCATACTTCCTTGGAAGCCGTCCTTCATGTTCATCTGGACCATTTTGTATCAAAAAAATCGGCCACTGGATATGTCTGGAAGAATTACTCTTAATCTAGGTCGGGTATCAATCTAGACTTTTGACAGCGCATAGCCTGTCCTAAGACCTATAAAATGAGCTATTGAAAACTTCCTTGGAAGCCGTCCTTCATATACATCTGGACCATTTTATATCGAAAAAATCGGCCGCTGGATATGTCTGGATGAAGTACTCCTAATCTAGGTCGCGTTTCAATCTAGACTTTTGAAAGCGCATAGCCTGTCCCAAGACCTATAAAATGAGCTATAGCCAACTTCCTTGGAAGCCGTCCTTCATGTTCATCTGGACCATTTTATATCAAAAAAATCGGCCGCTGGCTATGTCTGGATGAATTACTCTTAACCTAGGACGGGTATCAATCTAGACTTTTGACAGCGCATAGCCTGTCCCAAGACCTATAAAATGAGCTATAGAAAACTTCCTTGGAAGCCGTCCTTCATATACATCTGGACCATTTTATATCGAAAAAATCGTCCGCTGGATATGTCTGGATGAATTACTCTTAACCTAGGTCAGGTATCAATCTAGACTTTTGACAGCGCATAGCCTGTCCCAAGACCTATAAAATGAGCTATAGACAACTTCCTTGGAAGCCGTCCTTCATGTTCATCTGGACCATTTTATATCGAAAAAAATCGGCCGCTGGATATGTCTGGATGAATTACTCTTAACCTAGGTCGGGTATCAATCTAGACTTTTGACAGCACATAGCCTGTCCCAAGACCTATAAAATGAGCTATAGAAAACTTTCTTGGAAGCCGTCCTTCATGTTCATCTGGACCATTTTGTATCAAAAAAATCGGCCGCTGGATGTCTGGATGAATTACTCTTAACCTAGGTCGGGTATCAATCTAGACTTTTGGCAGCGCATAGCCTGTCCTAAAACCTATAAAATGAGCTGTAGAAAACTTTCTTGGAAGCCGTCCTTCATGTTCATCTGGACCATTTTATATCGAAAAAATCGTCCGCTGGATATGTCTGGATGAATTACTCTTAACCTAGGTCAGGTATCAATCTAGACTTTTGACAGCGCATAGCCTGTCCCAAGACCTATAAAATGAGCTATAGACAACTTCCTTGGAAGCCGTCCTTCATGTTCATCTGGACCATTTTATATCGAAAAAAATCGGCCGCTGGATATGTCTGGATGAATTACTCTTAACCTAGGTCGGGTATCAATCTAGACTTTTGACAGCGCATAGCCTGTCCTAAGACCTATGCAATAAGCTATAGCATACTTCCTTGGAAGCCGTCCTTCATGTTCATCTGGACCATTTTGTATCAAAAAAATCGGCCACTGGATATGTCTGGAAGAATTACTCTTAATCTAGGTCGGGTATCAATGTAGACTTTTGACAGCGCATAGCCTGTCCCAAGACCTATAAAATGAGCTATAGCCAACTTCCTTGGAAGCCGTCCTTCATGTTCATCTGGACCATTTTATATCGAAAAAAATCGGCCGCTGGAAATGTCTGGATGAATTACTCTTAATCTAGGTCGGGTATCAATCTAGACTTTTGACAGCGCATAGCCTGTCCTAAGACCTATAAAATGAGCTATAGAAAACTTTCTTGAAAGCCGTCCTTCATGTTCATCTGGACCATTTTATATCGAAAAAAATCGGCCGCTGGATATGTCTGGATGAATTACTCTTAACCTAGGTCGGGTATCAATCTAGACTTTTGACAGCGCATAGCCTGTCCTAAGACCTATGCAATAAGCTATAGCATACTTCCTTGGAAGCCGTCCTTCATGTTCATCTGGACCATTTTGTATCAAAAAAATCGGCCACTGGATATGTCTGGAAGAATTACTCTTAATCTAGGTCGGGTATCAATCTTGACTTTTGACAGCGCATAGCCTGTCCCAAGACCTATAAAATGAGCTATAGCCAACTTCCTTGGAAGCCGTCCTTCATGTTCATCTGGACCATTTTATATCGAAAAAAATCGGCCGCTGGATATGTCTGGATGAATTACTCGTAACCTAGGTCGGGTATCAATCTAGACTTTTGACAGCGCATAGCCTGTCCTAAGACCTATAAAATGAGCTATAGCATACTTCCTTGGAAGCCGTCCTTCATGTTCATCTGGACCATTTTGTATGAAAAAAATCGGCCACTGGATATGTCTGGAAGAATTACTCTTAATCTAGGTCGGGTATCAATGTAGACTTTTGACAGCGCATAGCCTGTCCCAAGACCTATAAAATGAGCTATAGCCAACTTCCTTGGAATCCGTCCTTCATGTTCATCTGGACGATTTCAAGAGGTGAGATATCATTTTCCGTACCAAAACTTGTTTGAAAAATATTTTTGCAAGAATTGATGTGACCTTGGCCGTCGCAGTATTCTTATTTAACCATTTTCTAAGCATAAAAAGCATTTTCTGGGCATAATTTCAAATAATTTTTATGAACATTTTAATTTGGTCGGGTTATAAAAGGCCGCCAACTTTTGGCCGCCAACTTCACTCCGGTGTGCATTGCGTCCTTTTCAAAACCGCAAGGTATGAATACAAAATTTTTAGTGCTTTAGTCAGATTGGTAGCCGAGGGGTCGAACGCACGCCTTGCAATCAAAGTGTGCAGGTTCAAACCCCGGCTCGCACCTCTGGGATTATGTACAAATCTCATTTTCATCTGAGATTATCACTTGCTATGAAACGCTCAAGGAAAACATCGTCCACCTGCCCGTCTGAGGGAACTTGACTAGTTCTCGTTAGATGTGTGAAGTCTGCCAACTCGCACCGGGCCAACGTGGCGGAATATGACCTGAATCCCCCTCGCATTGAAGAGAGGCCCGTGCCCAGCAGTGGGACGTTAAAGGGGCTATAGTAGTAGTAATCGTAACTGTAAATTTTGGACAGATTTCGTACTGAATTAACTGTGAAAAACTGAAAATAATAAAACATTGCTGCAAGGTGGTACGCGGGCAATGTCTCTGCTCAACCATCGAGAAGTTACCGTATTGGTGATAGGTCGGCAACGGGAAACCAGGATGATAATGACTCTGTGTATCTCTATCTCCAACACCGCGTGTAGGTTTCTGTTCCCAACTTGTAACGAGATTGCATGTTAAGAACGTTATCTCTGGCCCAGGAATAAATGACTTCAAAGATTATAATAATGCGTATAGATACGACATTTGTTTCACTAACTGGCCCCTTATCCTATCTTACTAATATTATAAATGTGAAAGTTTGTGAGGATGGATGGATGGATTAATCTTAGTTACGCTTTCACGCAAAAACTACTGAACGGATTGTGATAAAACTTTACAGTAGGTACTAATGTTTATACATTAGAGTATCAAAGCGCACATTATAATAACAGGCTTTGAGGCAGGATGTATATCAATATAAAAGCTAGAATTTTATATAAATACATTATCATCACGCCTGTATTCCTCGAGGGGGTAGGCAGAGGTGCACTGCGGTAATAGGAGGCGAGCCTATTGCAATTATACCGGGCACATACCTCCTCAATACGAGGGCGATTTGGGCCACTGTGGCTTGGTGAACTTCACACACATTTCTATAAACATGCAGGTTTCCTCAAGATGTTTATGTTCACCGTTCAGCAAGCAGTAATCGTTATTTAAAATTATATTCGCACGTTAAAACTACAGAGGTGCACAAATAGTCAACATATCAACCCGCTAGCTTCTACCTGCGACTTCGTCCGCGCAGACCTCGATAATTCAATATCACTATAAAGAATAGCCTGTATGTTACTCTGATGTACAAACAATAACACTGCAAAGTTTCATCAAAATCCGTTCAGTAGTTTTTTCGTGAATGAGTAACAAACATCCATCCATCCATCAACCCATCCTCAAAACCTTACACATTTATAATATTAGTAGGTTTAGTAGGATGTAGGGTTAGTAGGATTTTGTCATGTCTACAAAAATATTCTTTGGCGACCCAACCGAGATAACTTTTCTTTACCGTAAGCTTCATCCCGTCGGCGCGGCGTCAGGGTTCACTTTAAGCGCGACGTATTTAGGTGCACGGTGGTTTATAGGTCATTTGCCACCTGATACCCTCCTACCTGCCCCTAAATGTATGGGCCAAATTGAAGGGAACATCCGCTGAAACTGAGCTGCGAAGGTATCTTGAATATAGAAGTCGAATTTCGACTTGAAAATGTTATATATAACCAAAAAAAAAAAACAACTGTCATGTTTTCAAAATTGGAATTTGTTTTTCTTTGTAAACAGCGTCAAAGACTAAAGTAGCCTATAGACTGTCAACAAGTGTTTCAACCATAGATAATGTAAGTAGGTACTATATATTTTACAAATCATTCCCCAACACTGAGCTGTTAAAAAGAAAAAAAAACAATTTAAAAAAAAATGTCAATTTTATACTTTTTGTGTTTTTTTCATATAACAATAATTATGTCTACGTGTAACGTTCACTTGAATTGATGCTAAAACAAGCTATGAGATGAGATTACCCGGAAAAATAGGTTTATCAATTTTCCCCCCTATTCCTATTTTTTCGATATTAAAAGTAGCTTAAGTTACTCCTTGGACATCACGTTTCTGCCTGTGAAAGTCCTGTCAAAATCGTTTCAGCCGTTTGGGAAGTTTACCCAAAATAAATAGACAGACTAAAATTTAAAAAATGCCATTTCGTTATAGGTATCGTATATACTTTCATATGCATTTAGTAAAAAGGTGTTAGTTTGAAGTTACAAACAGACATTGAAATTAAACTATTTTACGGATTTTATCGCGTTTATTTACTATTTTATTTTCCCGACGTTTCGGCTGCTTTACAGCAACCATGGTCACGGGGGGACTGAGGTGTTAGACGTCCTGATGTCATAGTTAATAACTGGGTACCCTCTTATTTAGTTGTTGTTTGCGGTCCGATCCACGCAGAAAGTGCTTACGGTGTCCATGGTTGCCATGGTTGCTGTAAAGCAGCCGAAACGTCGGGAAAATAAAATAGTAAATAAATGCGATAAAATCCGTACAATAGTTTAATTTCAATGTATAGTATTCGCGTAAATATAAGAAAACAATATTACAAACAGACAGTTTAATTTTATTTATTTGTATAGACTATGCCTACGTGTACCGTTAACTACGTAATTTATGCTAAATTTTAACGTGAACTCGTCATTATTACAAGTAGACAACGGGGGGAGAACCCACGAAGTATGTAGCGAAGTCAACCCCTTGTTTCTGAGATACAGCCATATAGATTTTACCTAGATGCGATCAACGAGCGAATGTATTTGACTTTTTACAAGCTTTATATTAGCTTGCAACGTATGTATGTCCGGGTGGCATCTTGCAACCGAATTTTAAATCAGTTATCTTTAACCGATTGAGCTGAAATTTGGTATACACGCTTTCTTTAAATGACAATGCATGCTTAGCTATGTTACGTCATTCTAATTCCACTATGGCGGATCATCCAAGATGGCAGAATAGTAGTTTTGTCTGCACTACCACAGTATGGCTATCAAATGACAGCGCTTGCTGAGGAGAACACGAAAACTAAATGCAATATAAAAGCTTGATTTTAAAAAGTTTTTTTTACCATTAATTTATTTTGAAAATGTATTTCTGTGTTAATAATTATAATAAAGTACTAGCTGTGCCCGCGACTTCGCCCGCGTGCCTTTAAGGAGATTACCCGGAAATATGGGTATTATGTTTTTCCCGCGGAACCCTAATGCTTTTTCTAAAATTAAAGTAGCCTAAGTTACGCCTTGGAACGTCAGCTATCTGTCAGTGAAAGTCCCATTGAAATCGGTTCAGCCGTTTAGAAGTTTACCCCAAACAAACAGACAGACAGACAGACAAAAAAAATAAAATTGCGTTTTCGTTTTAGGTATCGTATATTAGGTATTTCATACGCATTTGGTAAAAAAAATATTACAAACAGACACTCCAATTTTATTTATTTGTATAGATTGATTGTCCGTGGGAAAAAGAAAGAGGTGATAAATTATAGTCGCTTACATCAATAAAAAATTGTTAAAAGATTAGATAACCTCGAAGATCATCCGCCATTTTTGGGGTCCGTACTCAAAGGGTAAAACGGGACCCTATTAATAAGACTCCGCTGTCCGTCCGTCCACCTGTCTATCTGTCTGTCTGTCCGTCTGTCACCAGGCAGTATCTCATGAACCGTGACAGTTGAAATTTTGACAGATGTATTCCTGTTGCCGCTATAACAGCAAATACTAAAAAAAGATTTAAGAGGGCTTACATACAACCAACGTGATTTTACTCGTTTTTGCTCGATATTGACAACGTCAACAGGTAAACGCTTGAAATATTCACATAATATTGAGTATATATATTCACTTTAAAAAAAAAAAAAAAATTACGGGGCTCCCAAACAACAGACCTGATTTTTTACGACTTGCACTTGGCCGGAATTTACAAATGTAAGTTAGAAATAAAAAAAAATACTAATAATAAAATTATTTCGTTTAAGGCACATCCAGTTCATGCAAAGATCTTTGCCGTAACTCTCGCTCGAATATCTGAGGCCTACAATTTCGGTGGAAACTTTCACATTGTCCAAAATCCAGAGCGTCAATTAAGCCTTAATGGAGTTGAGAGTGAAATGATAAAGGAAGAAACTGAAAGCTTGCGTTAAACACAGTCTTCTGTTCATATAAAAATATATCATCATCGTCATCACGTCTGTATTCTCCAAACGGGTAGGCAGAGGTGCACTACCGTGCAGCCACACTTCGCCTATGTATTTTGGTCCCAATGTAATAGGGGGTGATAATAAGTGACAATAAGGAACAGAAGAGGAAAGATGATGGGCCATCTCACGCGACATGACACCTTTATTAAGAACATCATAGAAGGCAAGATCGACGGAAAGCGTGGGAGAGGTAGACCGCGAATATGTTATATGAGTCAGATAAAAGATAAGGTTGGTGTCATGTCGTATGTGGAGGTGAAGAAGGCTGCACTGGATCGACCCAGATGGCGAGGACTTCATCAGATGCACCGACAAGGGCCGAGCCCTTAAATTAGAAGAAGAAGAAGTAATAGGGGGCGAGCCTACTGCTATTATACCAGGCACATTTTCCCTCAATACGTGGGAGTTTTGGGCCACACTTCACCACGCTGACCCAGTGCGGGTTGGTGTACTTCACACGCCTTTCTATAGACGTGCAGAGTTTATCACGATGTTTTCCTTCACCGTTCAGCAAGTTGTAATCATTATTGAAATGCTATGCTGGGTGACAAGCTATTTGACTAAAACGATATTTTTTTTTAACTTTAAAGACGAGTATGCTCGAATTCAGAAAAACATGATTCCAAATATGTTTTCAAGTCAATATAGCCCAAAAGTGTCGTTTAAGTTAAAAAGCCTTTCATCCCTCGATATGTAAAAATAGACATCATCACGTCTGTATTCCTTAAAGGCATACATATTCGGAATCAGCGATTTCTTCTGCGTCAAATGAGTATGCTCTCCTGTTAATTTAGAATAATGTCACTTAAGTCAAATTGCCTTTCTCCCCTCGATATGTTAGAAATAATTTACAGGATAGTATTAAACTATATTTTTATGGACCACACTGACCTGAAGCAGTGGTAGCCGAGTGGTCGAACGCACGCCTTGCAAATCAAAGTGTGCAGGTTCAAACCCCGGCTCGCACCTGTAGGTTTATGTGCGAATCTCATTTTCATCCGAGATTACCACTTGCTATGAAACGGTGAAGAAAAATATCGTGAGGAAACCTGCACGTCTATAGAAAGACGTGTGAAGTTCACCAACCCGCACTGGGCCAGCGTGGTGGACTATGGCCCAAATCTCCCTCGTATTGAGGGGGAATGTGCCCGGTATAATGGCAATAGGCTCGCCCCCTATTACATTGGGACCAAAATACATCGGTAAAGTGTGGGCGCACTCCAGTTTACCTCTGCCTACCCCTTCGGGGAATACAGGCGTGATGATGATGATGTACACACTGACCTACTTTCGTGAAATACACAACAAAATGGAACTCTCCAACTTATTTGTATGCTTCCGACTGCACTGCTCTAATTCGGTACGGGCCAGTTGGTAAGAGGACCAAGCGCTCTATATTCTGCGGGAGTCCTTCGGGCCCATTCACACGGTATAGTCAGCTGCCCAATGATAACAGGACATCAGGGCCCCAAGTCTGCTAACATTATCGTCGTGGAGTTGCTATGACTCCGTTTTTTAAGGCTTAAAAGTTACATCTTGTATCAATGGTATCTAGTAACTAACCGAGCCATGTCCAGTACTAAAAGGTCGAAGTGGCGTCATTTTCCTGACAAATCTGATAGTCGAAAGAGATAAAACTTAAGTCTATACGGTCATGCTAAGCCTGCTGGCTATAATTTATAAAGATATTGAAGTCATCATCATTTGCCTTACCTTATCCCATTATTTGGGGTCGGCGCAGTATGTCCTTTTCTTCCATTCGTCACGCTTTTCCGACCATACCAACATCGACTCCGATCTCAATCATATCACTTTTTACACACTCCATCCATTGCCGACGAAGTCGCGAGTAGAAAATAGTATTGGTTTAAACTGAATCCTGAATTTATTTACTTAAATATTGGTCACTATAATAGTTGGGATATTTGAATATTACGACATGAAAGGAATATATTTGCGGATAATTTCTCGCTTGTGGATTATTTACGGACGGAAGATGAGAAATTGGGCAGTGACTACTTTATTTCAGACTAGTTGTGCCCGCGACTTCGCCCGCGGGGACTTTAGGGAGATTACCCGGAAACAATGGTTTTGTACAGAATGTTCATCCCGCGGAACCCTAATGCTTTTTCTAAAATAAAAGTAGCCTAAGTTACGCCTTGGAACATCAGCTATCTGCTAGTGAGAGTCCCGTCGAAATCTGTTCAGCCGTTTGGGTTTACCCGGAACAAACATACAGACAAAAATTTTAAAAATTGCATTTTCGTTATAGGTATCGTGTGTACTTTCATATGCATTTGTTAAAATAATGTCATTTTGATATTGTGAACAGACACTCCAATTTTATTTATTTATGTGTATATTTTATTTTTTTATTTTGTTATTCAATTATCATTTAAATACGTAGGTATTACATTACTTCAAAATATTTCATTACATACACAAACCACTGAGGTTTAAAACGATGTTGAAATGAGTTACAGTCTACATCAAGAGAGAGGTAAAGTAGTTAAAAGAGAAGGTACCTACTTATCAAATTTAGACAACACATTCAGGAATAATGGAAATAATGGAACTACATAAGCAAATTTTCTTTTCTTTTTTTTTATGTGTGTGTATGAACCTCCATACTGCAACGCTCACTAATCGGAATCGTAACGTAATCGCCTCGCCTCTGAACAGGCTCCGAACCGCGTTGCGGTGGGTGGTCAACTTGCAGTTTCCGCGCTTACGGCTCGTCGTCCCCGCGCTTACGTGTCTCCGTACCCGAGCTCACGTATCTTCGTCCACCCTTGCCCCTGTCGTCTCCCGCGAGCCACCGCGCCAGCGGTCGGCGAGCTGTAAGCGCGGTGTCGCCTAGTCGTAGCCGAGTTGACGTAAAGGAGCTGCTGTTACGCTTTGGTTACGTGCATACGTAAGGTTGACGCCTGGTTGACGGCGAGGCGAAAGGCGGTACGGTGACGATCCCTTTCCGAGTTGATATGTGTGCTGTGACCCTTAACGTGTTATAGTTGTAGAAATTATATCGAGAGATGAAATTAAGTTACTTAGTTCCTTCCTCCTATGGGCCAGACTCCCATGAGTCAGGTTACAGCAGTATAGTTTGTCATGGTGTATGCGCTAGCGCCTTCACGTATCGAGGAGTGAAAGGCTATTTGACTGAAGCGACACTTTTGGGCGATATTATATACTTATATACATATTTGGAATCAGCAAATTGTTCTGCGTCGAATGAGTATCATTCTAATTCCAATATGGCGGATCATCCAAGATGGCGGAATAGTTATTTTTTCTACACTACCACAGTATGGGTATCAAATGCAAGGGCCTGCTGAGGAGAACACGAAAGCTTAAGACAATTACATAAAAGCTTGTTTGTAAAAAGTTTTTTTACAATTATTGACTTAGAGTTCATTTTGGTAAACATTTTGACGATAAAACGTTTGCAAAATACTATAGTAGTGTATAACTCAGAAACTATGATAGTTAGGCATAGTCTGCTTTCACTAAGCATCTACATAGTAGCAATATTATTTCGCACTTCTGATACACCATGTATACAATATCTTTTTTAGCAAAAGTTAAGCCGAAAAGGTAGCCCTTCGAGTCAATACAATATTGCCTTATATTTACTTCAAAAGAAAATGGCAAATCTCATACCAAACAAATCCAAATGGATCCTCCAAAACTTTCTTTGACCAAAGGCGAAATATATCGCGGTCATTGATACCGTATATTGTTGGGATCGTAACTGGACCTTTGATGATATTAAGATACAAAAAATCCAAAAAAAAAATACCCAAGGAAGGTAGGACGCTTTTATACTAGCGTATTATTTACGTAATAAAAATAATGTATACATACATACAAATACATATAATTGAAGTCTGTTCTATTTATTTATTTGTATAGATCCTCGCAAAAGAACACCGACTCCGACCAAGGATGATACGTGAGGCCATTGAAATTAAAAAACATCCTAATTTCAATAGGGAAGACGGCTGGGTGCTACCACTAACTAGGGATCCAGTAATTAATATGATAAAATCCAAAACCAAGCGTACCATTGCAAGACCTCAAGACACTGTGAGTACTTTCTGCATGGATCGGATCGCAAACAACAACTAAATATGAGGGTACCCAGTTATTAACTATGACATCAGGACGTCTAACACCTCAGTCCCCCCGTGACCATGGTGGCTGTTCTTCTTCTTCTACTGTTTTTTAGTATTTGTTGTTATAGTGGCAACAGAAATACATCATCTGTGAAAATTTCAACTCTCTAACTATCACGGTTCATGAGATACAGCCTGGTGAAAGACGGACGGACGGACGGACGGACGGATGGACAATGAAGTCTCAGTAATAGGATTCCCGTTTTACCCTTTGGGTACGAAACCCTAAAAATGCACCGCAGCGCGTGCTCAACATGCCATCTCCGTTATAATATCTCCATGCTCGCGCTGTCAATATAATTTCGTTGGAAAATTAACTTATTCTATGAGTCGATACAAGTCATTTTGGCATTGACAGTTTTATTCCAAACTAGCTGTACCCGCGACTTCGTACGCGTGGAATTTAACAACCCTAATTGTTTTTTTTTTTCAAAATTAAAGTAGCCTAAGTTACTTCTTGTAACATCAGCTATCTTTCAGTGAAAGTTCTGTCAAAATAGATTCAACTATTTGGGGGATCACTCGGAATAAGTGTGACTCATAGATGAATAATTGGTCTCGCGCGCGGCGCTCGTCGTGTGACTTATGTTCTTACCGCAGAACCCAAATGCTCTTAAAACTGAAAGTACCTTTAAAATTTGATAGTATGCCATTACACCTTGTAAAATTAGCTATCAGCCAGTGAAAGTCCCGTCGACATAGGTTTAACCGTTTGGGAGATCACTCGGAATAAATGGGAGTGATCCTTCCGCGGAACTTTAATGCTCTTTCTAAAAGAAGCTGTTTGGAAAATCACTCAGAATAAATGGTAGTTATGTTATTACCGCGGAAACGTAATGCGTTTTTTTAAATGATAGCACACCAAGTTATACCTTGTAATATTAGCTGTCTGCCAGTGAAAGTCTCGTCAAAATAGGTACAGCCGTTTTAGAGAACACTTGGAATAAATGGGATTTATATTCTTACCGCGGAATGGTAATGCTATTTTATTAAATGAAAGTACCCTAACTAACTCCTTTAGACATTAGCTATCGGCCAGTGAAAGTCTCGTCAAAATAGGTACACCCGTTTCGAAGAATAAATGGGATTTATGATCTTTCCGCGGGACCCTAATGTTTAAAAAAATTAAAAGTACTCTAAGTTACTCCTTATAACATCAGCTATTTGCCAGTGCAAGTCCAGTCAAAATAGGTAAAGCCGTTTGAGGAATTGTTCGACAAAAATAAGATATTTATTCTTTCCGCGGAACCCTAATGCTTTTTCTAAAATGAATGTACTCTAAGTTATTCTTTGTAACATCAGCTTTCTGCCAGTGAAAGTCGCGTTTAAATAGGTACAGCCGTTTGGGAGATCACTAGGAATAAATGGGTTTAACGTTATTTCCGCGGAACCCTAATGTTTATAAAAAAAATGTACTCTAAGTTGCTCTTTGTGACATCAGCTATCTGCCAGTGCATTTTCGTTATAGGTATCGTGTATACTTTCATATGCAATTTCTAAAAAGGTGTTATTTTGATATTACAAACAGACACTTCAATTTTATTTATTTGTATAGATTCAATAGAATTTACACATAAAAAAATATTTTCATAAAATTCTTTAAGTAGGTATTACAGTCCCAATATTGTATAAGGAGCTTACGCCACTTAAGCGATAGTTACTTGATTCTTTGAGACGGTAGAATAATTTTCATAACATATAAAATGTTCAAGAGTAACATTTACATAATAAAAAAAATTTTGCTCTCAACGATTTTGAAATGATCACGCTGTCAATGTAATTTCTTTGAAGAATATACTTTTTTTATGAGTAAACTAGGTGTCCCGTGACTTCGCCCGCGTGGACTAATGCTTTTTCTAAAATTAAAGTAGCCTAAGTTACGCCTTGGAACGTCAGCTATCTGTCAGTGAAAGTCTCATTGAAATCGGTTCAGCCGTTTAGAAGTTTACCCCAAACAAACAGACAGACAAAAAATTTAAAATTGCGTTTTCGTTATAGGTATCGTATATACTTTCATACGCATTTGGTAAGAAAGTGTTATATTGATATTACAAACAGACACTCCAATTTTATTTATTTGTATGTATGTATGTATAGATGTGTATTTATTGAATTTGCCCTTGCTATTTAATTACTTGACACTGGCTGAAATACCAGCTAAACGCAGGTGGAGCCATTCCTCATCTTATTCCATTAAATATCATCATTTCATTCATTTCGTAAAAAAAGTAAAGAAGAAACAGTAAATAGAGTTTCTTATCGTATTGGCAACAATAATCTCACGTGTCTAAATGCCCGCGTGTGTGCAGGACTGTGTTTTATTTGTACGAAGTAAGAGTTTACAAAACGCCATACAACTAGTTTGAACCGATAAACTAGATTTTGTAGCGAGCGCCACAACGATATTCCAATTGTAAACTTTTAATTGGATACAACAGTTTTGTAGGACTTCGTGTAATATTATAAAATGCAATTAATTTTTTCTTATCATAGCCTATTTGCGTCATAGCCTGGAAGAAACGTACAGAGATCTTACCAGCCCCACTGAAATTATTGTTTTTTCAATAGTTGTTTAAGTAAAACTAAACAAACATATTTAGTAACTTTTATAATTAGTAAGTTTTTATATTTTTATAAAATTTTATTTTTAATGCATGTTGGCAACATTATTTTTTGGTTGAAACTCTCCTGTTTTTTATTTGTAACTAGCGGCAGTGCACTCCATGTTTATCTATACAAATAAATAAAATTGTAGTGTCTGTTTGTAATATCAAAATAACACTTTTTTAATAAATACGTATGAAAGTATATACGATACCTATAACGAAAACGCAATTTTAAATTTTTTTGTCTGTCTGTCTGTTTGTTTGAGGTAAACTTCTAAACGGCTGGACCGATTTCAATGGGACTTTCACTGACAGATAGCTGACGTTCCAAGGCGTAACTTAGGCTACTTTAATTTTAGAAAAAGCATTAGGGTTCCGCGGGAAAAACATAATACCCATATTTCCGGGTAATCTCCCTAAAGTCCACGCGGGCGAAGTCGCGGGCACAGCTAGTTTATAATAAATACCGTGTTTTATACTACAAGTACGCTTTTTACTTTAACAATAGTAAATGTCATTTTCTGACAGATTTTGTACTGCGATAACTGTCAAAAACTGGTAATATTGGTAATCGGTAATATTGGTAACTGGTAATATTAAAATAAGGAACTACGTTCCAAAACATTGCTGTAAGATAGGTGCTTGTAAAGCTATCGCGGACGGACGCGGACCAGCTCGCACGACTCACCGTGGGAAGGGTCTCGTCCGTGGTAGCACAGGCGGTGCGGCTGGTATCCGTCGCGAGGCGGTAACTGCAAAGGTGCGGCGAAAAAATGAAAGAGAACATATCACGTTCTCTTTCACTTTGCATTTTGAAATGAAGCTATCAAAAGATCTACACAGACCGACACGCACCGTGGGAAGAGCCCTGTCTGTGTGCGTTGCCGTCCGTGGTCGTCCGGCTGTGCGTGATGATCCGTAGAATCACGCACCGTGGGAAGCCAGCTTAAGAGGGTAGGCAGACAGTTAAACATTTTTTTGTTAGTTTTATTTTAAGTAGATATAGTTTACATAAGATTTTTTTTTTCTCGGACCCCTAAAATAAAAGAAGCCTAAGTTACTCCATGTACGTCAAATATCTGCCAGTGAAGGTCTCACCAAAACCCGTCGTGCCGTTTGGTGATAGGCTAATTTTTTTTTTTTTGTTATACGTACTCTATATTACTTTCATGATATTGTAACACCACGCCAGATGCCAAGCCAACGCCAAGCCACCGCCAAGCCAACGCCAAGCCAACGCCAAGCCAACGCCAAGCCAACGCCAAGCCAACGCCAAGCCAACGCCAAGCCAACGCCAAGCCACCGCCAAGCCAACGCCAAGCTACCGACAAGCCAACGCCAAGCCATGACAGCCGCGTTAGATTGACAGCCAACGTCAGAACTCGCCTATATAAAGCCTCGCTAGCATTTGGAGCGTCATTCATAGATTCGCACTTTGCACTCGCCACTCCTCCGGTGAAGCTGTAAAGGCCAATTCACGGCCAACAACGTAGTCCATTCAAAAAAAAAAAAAAATGGAGCGTCGCTCTGTTACGAGCACTCAGCGAAGCCAAAACTCTGTCCAAGTGTGAACCGACAGCTATTCAAATAAAAAGTCTGATAAAGTGCGTTACGTCTTTAATATTACCCTTCTGTTTTAATATGCATTAAGTACAGAGCCGTTATTTCAATAATACCAACAAACACTTCAACTTTATTTAAGTATTTGTATTGAATAGATAATCGATTAAAAAATCGACTAACTATTCGATTCTAATCGATAATTATACAGCCTGTGTTGGTAAGAGGAAATGAATAGTGTCACGGGATTGGATCCCATCTAAATGGGAGTTTTTCGAGAATTTTCCTCCTCCCATGGAATCTGTCTGTAATTAATGGCGGGAATAATAGCCCAATTAAACTTGGCTTAAACTCATCGTGATCTATGAATTAGTGATGTGTATTTTATTATTCATATCGATTATATAATGTGTAATCAAATTTATTTATGGGATTTACGCCTGTATTCCTCGAAGGCGTAGGTAGAGCTGTGCAGCTCTACCTACGCCTTATTACTTTCATGATATTGTAGTAGTTGTAGTGCTGCAGTGCGCCCACATTTCGCCGATGTATTTTGGTCTCAATATTATAGGGGGTAGGTAAACATCATTACGCAAATTATTAGCTTTCTCCTCCATTAATAATTTAGGTTGAATATTAATAGCGATAATAATTAGAGAAAATTTATGAATATTTTATTTTTTAATATATTCCTTTCTATTAAAAATTATATGTTTTTTATTTTATGTTTTAAATATATTTTATATTAATCAACTTTTTATCAATAATATAAATTTTTTAATTAAAATTAATTTATTAATTAACTTCCTTTCTTTAGGGGGATTACCTCCTTTCCTTGGATTTTTCCCTAAATGAATTATTATTAACTTTATAATTAATAATAACTTTTATTTTTTAACTTTTATTTTTGTAATGATGAGTTTAATTATATTATTTTTTTACATTCGTATTATTTATTCTTCTTTTATATTTAACTATTTTAAAATAAAATGATTTAAAATTTTTATTAAAAATAATTTATTTTTAATAATTAATTAGCCTACTACCATTATACCGGGCACATTCTCCCTCAATACGAGGGAGATTTGGGCCATAGTCCACCACGTTGGTCCAGTGCGGGTTGGTGAACTTCACACACCTTTCTATAGACGTACAGGTTTCCTCACGATGTGTTCCTTCACCGTTCAGCAAGTTGTAATCATAGTAGAAAATAACATTCACACATGAAAATTATCTCAGAGGTGCGGGCCCGGGATTTGAACTTGCACCCCTTACGTTCAAGGCGGGCGTTCTTGCCCGCGAGGCTACCACTGCATTTATCTTCTATATACATATATACATATATATACATACATACATACAAATAAATAAAATTGGAGTGTCTGTTTGTAATATCAAAATAACACTTTTTTACCAAATGCGTATGAAAGTATATACGATACCTATAACGAAAACGCAATTTTAAAATTTTTTGTCTGTCTGTCTGTCTGTTTGTTTGAGGTAAACTTCTAAACGGCTGAACCGATTTCAATGGAACTTTCACTGACAGATAGCTGACGTTCCAGGGCGTAACTTAGGCTACTTTAATTTTAGAAAAAGCATTAGGGTTCCGCGGGAAAAACATAATACCCATATTTCCGGGTAATCTCCCTAAAGTCTACGCGGGCGAAGTCGCGGGCACAGCTAGTTGAATATATAAATATGCGGCTCTTTGGATGTGAAGATGCGGTCCTTTAGTTCCATACGAAAATATTCATACAAAAAAAAAAATTAAAAATAGTTCTGAATCGATTAACAAAGATTAGGCGCCAGTTCTATTTTGATGTTATATTATCAAAAAAACGTTATATAAGCAAGTACCTACTATTTATTGTTGGCAAGAAAAAAAAATAGGGGCTCTTTATAAACTTTGAAAATTGTAATTTTTGGCTCTTTCAACTCAAAAGGTTGCAGACCCCTGGTATAGACCATGCCGTTGTCATAGTTGTACATCATAATAAAATGACGCTATTATTTGCGCTATCGATATAATAGCATCGAAAATTACACCTCTACCGAGAGCACTCCACTCTTCTCAACTCTACATGTGGAAATTAATTTAAATGCTGGCAGTTATCCAATTTTAGGGTTGTGACGTATGTCCGTAGTTTTAACTATTCAAAGTGAAACCCTGCACTCATAAGCGCGTCAATAAACGCGCGTTCAAATTTTGACAATACCAATACGAACTGTAAAGGAACATATCGTAAGGAAACCTGCACGTCTATAGAATGGCGTGGGAAGTTCACCTACCCGCACTGGGCCAGCGTGGTGGACTATAGCCCAAATGAGGAGGTGAAGAACAAAACCTCACTTTTCAATTTTTTTTTAAATGTATTTTTTAGTCTATGTGCAAAAAATATTTAATTGGATTAAAACAAATAAGTAAAACCTTATAAAAAAACACCACTTTTCTTTTACAAATTTTCTATTGAAATAGAGAGTTTCGAACAAAACCACACTTTGTACTCTAAAAAATAAGTCTCAATTTACATTTCACTGTTTTCTTTGAAAAAGTGAAAAGTGAGATTTTGTTCTTTACCTCCTCAAATATCTCCGTCGTGTTGAGGGAGAATGTGCCCGGTATAATGCCAATAAGCTCGCCCTATTATATTGGGACCAAAATACAACAGTGAAATGTGGGTGCACGGTAGTGCCCCTCTGTCTACAGGCGTTCCGTCTGTCTCTGAATATAGTCGAGATGATGTGTATAATACGAACTGTATTTTTGCTTTTACCTCCTCAAATATCTCCGTCGTGTTGAGGGAGAATGTGCCCGGTATAATGCCAATAAGCTCGCCCTATTATATTGGGACCAAAATACAACAGTGAAATGTGGGTGCACGGTAGTGCCCCTCTGTCTACAGGCGTTCCGTCTGTCTCTGAATATAGTCGAGATGATGTGTATAATACGAACTGTATTTTTGCTTTATACTCACCTCTCATGTGGGGGTCAGAGTTCTTAAAATTAGCCTTAAGTTTAGTGTGTGTAAAATAATTTTTCCAGCCTGGCCATACGAACTGCATTAAAAAGTTTGCTACGTAAGGATTTTTAGTGCTGTTGCATCATGAGGTTACATTGACTCATAGAAGTTCTAACTTTGTGAGCGCTGCGCACTGAATGAAAGTTTGTCATGAGCCAAAATGACCTCACAACGCAGCGAATGTGTAAACTCATAATGGAGCTTTAGAGTTTGCGCAGGCCTTAATAATGTCATTATAACTAACCTAATATGTCATAATATACTATTATGAGATAAGAAAGTAATTTCCTTTCTGTGAATCCCTTAACGAAGTAACTCTATAAGAGCTTTGGGACGACACTATGTTGTAAAGAGTCAGTGTCGCCAAAAAACATTTATCTATATCAAAAAAAAATCGTTTGTAATAAGTAACAGCTTTTTACTTGTAGTAGAAAATATGTATGGTAAGTACTTTTAATAAGAACAACTACACTTATGCGATCGTACAGTCATCTCATGACGTCTTTTTAGGGTAAGACTTCGCTGTCCGTCCGTCTGTCACCAGGCTGTATCTCATGAACCGTGATAGTTAGACAGTTGAAATTTTCACAGATTATGTATTTCTGTTGCCGCTATAACAATAAATACTAATAAACAGAATAAAATAAATATTTAAGGGGGCTCTCATACAACAAACGTGATTTTTTGCCGTTTTTATAGAGAATGGTACTGAACCCTTTGGGTGCGAGTCCAACTCACACTTGGCCGGTTTTTTTGTATGATTAAATCATTTATTACTATAGCCCTTTTAACGTCCCACTGCTGGCACAGGCCTCCCTTGAAAGGAGGGGGATTCAAGCTATAGTCCACCACACTGGCGTGGTGCCCGTTGGCAAACTTCACACATCCATCGAGAACTAGTCAAGTTCCCACAGACGCAAAAATCTTGCAAGTGAAAATCTCGGTGAATATTAAGATTCGCTCATAAATCCCAGAGGTGCGAGCCGAGGTTTGAACCTGCATACTTTGATTGCAATTATCATTTTACACCCGTCATTAAATTTAATTCATGTTATACGAGTAGTCTTATCCAAGACCAAGAAATGGAAATTTTATTTCATTATAAAATTAAACTTAGGTATAATTAAGTAGCTGATAACTATACCAGGACACATAGAAACTAATTTTCTCGCAGTGAATGGAATCTTAATCTGGGTAAAGTTAATTTTACTGAAGGTAGGCTTAGTAGGTTGGTGTTATGCTAAAGAGAGTCATTTATAATATTTATATTATAAGCTGTCTAAGTTACGTTTTTTTAAGTAAGCTGAGACTTTATGATAACTATTTTTTACCTTCGTTAAATAACGACACATGTCTGTTATAATTATTTTAATGGAACATTTATAAAAGATTTAATAGATTTGGGGACTTATTAGCCATATTATTTTATTTATTTTCTTAATAGGTTCCCCAAAATTGGGCCAAAGTTCTGCCTTTTTCAGTTTTTTCAGATTCCTGGTTGTACGACAATAGGGCATCATGCAAATAGGTGCCATAAAATATGCAGAAAAAAAGGAAAATTTGTGTATCTATAGAAAAATTTGTGTGAAAAAAATTTTTTTTTTTTTTTTTAACACATTAAAAACAAATATAATCACACAATGAGACACGTGTTCAGTTTACACTTTTGTGGTGGTGAATAATTTTTATTAAAAAATAAATAAAACGTTTATTTGCTTGCTTCAATTTGGTATAGGCAAATGCAACGAAAATATAAACTGAATGCTGCCCTCTTGCATAAAGCCAACCAGTCCTTTATAACTTGGGCTACAGTTAATACCCTCTGTGACGAGTTACAGCCCTTACCTGCGCGCTGCGATTGTATTTCCAAACTAATACGTGCCCTTTGTTTGGCGTTCTGTAGTGGCCGGGGACTAAGTTTGGATTGAGACATGTTACATGAAACTATCTTCACTCCCTTATAATTAGATAGCATAGACAAAAAAAAAACTTTGCTCTTAATTTTTTTAAATAGGTACCAAAATCCAACTAAATGGCACTAAAAAGCTAAAAATAATCTCATTGTTTATGGATTTTACGTAATTAATGATATTATGAAATTTTACACAGACTGAAATGCCCGCTAATCGCAGGTGGAACCGTTCCCCATTTGATAACATAAAATTTTATCATTTCATTCATCTATACAAATAAATAAAATTGAAGTGTCTGTTTGTAATATCAAAATAGCACCTTTTTACGAATTGCATATGAAAGTATACACGATACCTATAACGAAAATGCAATTTAAAAAATTTTTGTCTGTCTGTCTGTCTGTCTGTTTGTTTGAGGTAAACTTCAAAACGGCTGAATAGATTTCGACGGGACTTTCACTAGAAGATAGCTAATATTCCAAGGCGTAACTTAGGCTACTTTATTTTTTGAAAAAGCATTAGGGTTCCGCGAAATGAACATAAAACCCATTTTTCCGGGTGATCCCCAACCGGCTTAACCGATTTCGACAGGACTTTCATCTATACAAATAAATAAAATTGAAGTGTCTGTTTGTAATATCAAAATAGCACCTTTTTAACCGACTTCAAAAAGGAGGAGGTTCTCAATTCGACCCGTATGTTTTTTTTTTTTATTTTTTTTTATTTTTTTTATGTATGTTACCGCATATCTCCGGCGTCTGTCGACCGATTTCGAAATTTTTTATTAGGTTTGCTAGGGAATTCTTCAAGGTTGGTCCCATTTCCAAAATATTATCAGAAATCTAACCCCTTGGGGGTGAAATGGGGGGTTGAAGGTCACATAATTTCAAAAATATTTTTTGAACGACTTGAAACTTTGTATATATATTTAACATACAAAATAAAAAAACACGTCTTTCAGGAGTTTTGAAAGAAAAAATATGTAGGGGGTGAAATGGGGGTCCAATCCGGACTACAGCATATCTCCGGCGTTAGTGAACCGATTTCGAAAAATCTTTTTTTGTTTAATACGGATTGTTAACAAAGATCGAAACCCACCCCCAAAGGGGTGGAACGGGGGGGTGCGGGGGGGTGATTTTTGTTTTTGGCTGTAAATTTTTACTTTTTTAGGGCTGTTATAAGGTGATAATATTTGCAAATTTTCAACGATTATTGACACTAAAAATCGTGAAAAAAAATTATTTTTAACAAAAAACAAAAACCGACTTCAAAAACCTAGGTGCACTAAAAAGCTACAAATAACCTTACAATTCATTACATTTGGAGTCGGTGCCAATTCATGTGTGTATTTGCCTTGTCCGACGTTGATTGGCACCTACTCCAAATGTAATGAATTGTAAGGTTATTTGTAGCTTTTTAGTGCACCTAGGTTTTTGAAGTCGGTTTTTGTTTTTTGTTAAAAATAATTTTTTTACGAATTGCATATGAAAGTATACACGATACCTATAACGAAAATGCAATTTAAAAAATTTTTGTCTGTCTGTCTGTCTGTTTGTTTGAGGTAAACTTCAAAACGGCTGAATAGATTTCGACGGGACTTTCACTAGAAGATAGCTAATATTCCAAGGCGTAACTTAGGCTACTTTATTTTTTGAAAAAGCATTAGGGTTCCGCGAAATGAACATAAAACCCATTTTTCCGGGTGATCCCCAACCGGCTTAACCGATTTCGACAGGACTTTCATCTATATCTATACAAATAAATAAAATTGAAGTGTCTGTTTGTAATATCAAAATAGCACCTTTTTACGAATTGCATATGAAAGTATACACGATACCTATAACGAAAATGCAATTTAAAAAATTTTTGTCTGTCTGTCTGTCTGTCTGTTTGTTTGAGGTAAACTTCAAAACGGCTGAATAGATTTCGACGGGACTTTCACTAGAAGATAGCTAATATTCCAAGGCGTAACTTAGGCTACTTTATTTTTTGAAAAAGCATTAGGGTTCCGCGAAATGAACATAAAACCCATTTTTCCGGGTGATCCCCAACCGGCTTAACCGATTTCGACAGGACTTTCACTGATAGATGGCTGATGTTACAAGGAGTAACTTAGAGTACTATATTTTTTAGTTTAAACATTAGGGTTCCAATGAAATAACGTAAAACCCATTTATCTATACAAATAAATAAAATTGAAGTGTCTGTTTGTAATATCAAAATAGCACCTTTTTACGAATTGCATATGAAAGTATACACGATACCTATAACGAAAATGCAATTTAAAAAATTTTTGTCTGTCTGTCTGTCTGTCTGTTTGTTTGAGGTAAACTTCAAAACGGCTGAATAGATTTCGACGGGACTTTCACTAGAAGATAGCTAATATTCCAAGGCGTAACTTAGGCTACTTTATTTTTTGAAAAAGCATTAGGGTTCCGCGAAATGAACATAAAACCCATTTTTCCGGGTGATCCCCAACCGGCTTAACCGATTTCGACAGGACTTTCACTGATAGATGGCTGATGTTACAAGGAGTAACTTAGAGTACTATATTTTTTAGTTTAAACATTAGGGTTCCAATGAAATAACGTAAAACCCATTTATCTATACAAATAAATAAAATTGAAGTGTCTGTTTGTAATATCAAAATAGCACCTTTTTACGAATTGCATATGAAAGTATACACGATACCTATAACGAAAATGCAATTTAAAAAATTTTTGTCTGTCTGTCTGTCTGTCTGTTTGTTTGAGGTAAACTTCAAAACGGCTGAATAGATTTCGACGGGACTTTCACTAGAAGATAGCTAATATTCCAAGGCGTAACTTAGGCTACTTTATTT
This sequence comes from Ptilodon capucinus, assembly GCA_914767695.1. Taxonomy (NCBI): domain Eukaryota; kingdom Metazoa; phylum Arthropoda; class Insecta; order Lepidoptera; family Notodontidae; genus Ptilodon; species Ptilodon capucinus. The sequence goes on along the minus strand of OU611830.1, from coordinate 1,222,454 downwards.
TTTGAAAAAGCATTAGGGTTCCGCGAAATGAACATAAAACCCATTTTTCCGGGTGATCCCCAACCGGCTTAACCGATTTCGACAGGACTTTCACTGATAGATGGCTGATGTTACAAGGAGTAACTTAGAGTACTATATTTTTTAGTTTAAACATTAGGGTTCCAATGAAATAACGTAAAACCCATTTATCTTCTATACATCTATACATCTATACATCTATACATCTATACATCTATACATATCTATACATCTTCTATACATCTATACATCTATACATCTATACATCTATACATCTATACATCTATACATCTATACATCTATACATCTATACAAATAAATAAAATTAAAGTGTCTGTTTGTAATATCAAAATAGCACCTTTTTAACCGACTTCAAAAAGGAGGAGGTTCTCAATTCGACCCGTATGTTTTTTTTTTTATTTTTTTTTATTTTTTTTATGTATGTTACCGCATATCTCCGGCGTCTGTCGACCGATTTCGAAATTTTTTATTAGGTTTGCTAGGGAATTCTTCAAGGTTGGTCCCATTTCCAAAATATTATCAGAAATCTAACCCCTTGGGGGTGAAATGGGGGGTTGAAGGTCACATAATTTCAAAAATATTTTTTGAACGACTTGAAACTTTGTATATATATTTAACATACAAAATAAAAAATCACGTCTTTCAGGAGTTTTGAAAGAAAAAATATGTAGGGGGTGAAATGGGGGTCCAATCCGGACTACAGCATATCTCCGGCGTTAGTGAACCGATTTCGAAAAATCTTTTTTTGTTTAATACGGATTGTTAACAAAGATCGAAACCCACCCCCAAAGGGGTGGAAAGGGGGGGTGAGGGGGGGTGATTTTTGTTTTTGGCTGTAAATTTTTACTTTTTTAGGGCTGTTATAAGGTGATAATATTTGCAAATTTTCAACGATTATTGACACTAAAAATCGTGAAAAAAAATTATTTTTAACAAAAAACAAAAACCGACTTCAAAAACCTAGGTGCACTAAAAAGCTACAAATAACCTTACAATTCATTACATTTGGAGTCGGTGCCAATTCATGTGTGTATTTGCCTTGTCCGACGTTGATTGGCACCTACTCCAAATGTAATGAATTGTAAGGTTATTTGTAGCTTTTTAGTGCACCTAGGTTTTTGAAGTCGGTTTTTGTTTTTTGTTAAAAATAATTTTTTTACGAATTGCATATGAAAGTATACACGATACCTATAACGAAAATGCAATTTAAAAAATTTTTGTCTGTCTGTCTGTCTGTTTGTTTGAGGTAAACTTCAAAACGGCTGAATAGATTTCGACGGGACTTTCACTAGAAGATAGCTAATATTCCAAGGCGTAACTTAGGCTACTTTATTTTTTGAAAAAGCATTAGGGTTCCGCGAAATGAACATAAAACCCATTTTTCCGGGTGATCCCCAACCGGCTTAACCGATTTCGACAGGACTTTCATCTATATCTATACAAATAAATAAAATTGAAGTGTCTGTTTGTAATATCAAAATAGCACCTTTTTACGAATTGCATATGAAAGTATACACGATACCTATAACGAAAATGCAATTTAAAAAATTTTTGTCTGTCTGTCTGTCTGTCTGTTTGTTTGAGGTAAACTTCAAAACGGCTGAATAGATTTCGACGGGACTTTCACTAGAAGATAGCTAATATTCCAAGGCGTAACTTAGGCTACTTTATTTTTTGAAAAAGCATTAGGGTTCCGCGAAATGAACATAAAACCCATTTTTCCGGGTGATCCCCAACCGGCTTAACCGATTTCGACAGGACTTTCACTGATAGATGGCTGATGTTACAAGGAGTAACTTAGAGTACTATATTTTTTAGTTTAAACATTAGGGTTCCAATGAAATAACGTAAAACCCATTTATCTATACAAATAAATAAAATTGAAGTGTCTGTTTGTAATATCAAAATAGCACCTTTTTACGAATTGCATATGAAAGTATACACGATACCTATAACGAAAATGCAATTTAAAAAATTTTTGTCTGTCTGTCTGTCTGTCTGTTTGTTTGAGGTAAACTTCCAAACGGCTGAACAGATTTCGACGGGACTTTCGCTGAAAGATAGCTAATATTCCAAGGCGTAACTTAGGCTACTTTAATTTTAGAAAAAAGCATTAGGGTTTCGCGGGAAATACATAATAATATCCATATTTCCGTGTAATCTCCCTGAAGTCCACGCGGGCGAAGTCGCGGGTACAGCTAGTTTTGTATAAAATAAATATGTCTGACGGCGCCGCGCTAAACCAATCTAATGTTTTCTTGTATTCTATGGTTTTTGCATTTAATTTTATATTTAAACCATGCCATCTCGAACTCCAAACCGATCGAAAATTGTTAATTAACTTGATCAAACAATATGGGGGCTAATTAATTTGAAGAGGGATTGCTGAACAGATATTTAATATCTAAGCTCCATGGTATACAGGAACATTTTATTTGTGTACAAAGGGTGAAAATTAAGGGTTAGGAAATTAATTTGTACAATTTAAATTTAGAATTAATACATTTAATTGTAGGCTAACGGATTTTTAATGACCGTTTTTAAAAAATACTGGCCAAGTGCGAGTCTGACTCGCACACTGTCGGTTTCGTACAAATCTAATGAATTCCTAAGTTAATTATTGCAATACTTTTTATGTAGTAACTACTGGGCCAGCGTGGTGGACTATGGTCCAAATCTCACTCGTATTGAGGGGGAATGTGCCTGGTATAGTGGCAACAGGCTCACCCCCAATTAAATTTGGACCAAAATACATCGGCGAAGTGTTGGCGCACTACAGTGCACCTCTGCCTACACCTTCGGGGAATACAGGCGTGGTTATGTATTATTATTATTATTAAATTAACAATACTTAATACAATAATAAGTAGCAATACTTACAACATAAGCTATATGCCAAATGTCCCTCCAAAATCGGTGCAGCCGTTCCGGCGACTACTCGGGTTAAACAGATAGAAGGACTAAAAATTAAAAAGAAGTTTATTTTTATAAGTACTATAGATATATTTGTATTTAGCCAAGAGCTGTTATGTTGACATTATCAAACAGATCTTTTAGTTTAATTTATTAGTATAGATAGATAAAATAGATAGACAGATGGAGAACTCTTTATCGTTCCATCTTTTAATGTATTTTTTTTTATTACAGCCCTTTTAACGTCCCACTGCTGGGCACGGGCCTACCCTCTATGCGAGGGGGATTCAGGCTATAGTACACCACGCTGGCCCAGTGCGGGTTGGCAGACTTCACACATCTATCGAGAACTAGTCAAGTTCCCTCAGACGTGCAGGTTTCCTCACGATGTTTTCCTTCACCGTTGTATAGCAAGTGATAATCTCGGATGAAAATGTAATAAAAACTGAAAAAAAAAAGTTAAAAGTGGTCTCTACTGAGTCTACTGGTCTCTAGAGAGGAACTAAAGTATTAATAAGGACAAAACTATGAAGCTTATATGAATTGTCATAAGGTTCAATATCGAAACTGAAGTATTAGTTTCATTAATCGTTTTTTTTTTTGCATACTCTATGACCGAAATACGCAGTAGTTTCACATCGTTACCGCGAACCCCATCGATCGTAAAACCGCTGGTAATGATGGGAATCGGAATGTGTTTGTAGTTACTTTGTGTTAGTTTCCGGGAAACTTAACTGTTTCTGCAGTAAATTAAATGTTAGCGAGTTAGCAACAGTTACCAGTCAGTGTTCTTATGGTCCGGGCAGTAGAAGTGGGTCGTTACGTCATTGTCACGAAACGTCACGAAACCAGTTACTTGGTCGGCGTCACCTGTTTCAAAACAGGTGATTTTTGTAACTAGTTATTTTTATTTAGATCCAGTGATTGTTTGCATAAATAACTACACCAACTATACAGTTACACACGCAACGAAAATAAATTAAATCACTATCTAAGTGTTTTTAGCTATACAGTTTAATCAATCAATTAACTTCCCTGCATACTTTATTCAGGCTTAGGACTGACTGCATTAAATGTATTTATGATTGATTAGAGTTTTCTATGAAACTATGACTTTAATAAAATTATTAATGCAGGCTTATTTAAAAGTCAATTCGATCGTATATACAATGATGATTGATATTTACAATAATAATACATAATACATCATCACGCCTGTATTCCCCGAAGGGGTAGGCAGAGGTGCACTGCATTGCGCCCACACTTCGCCGATGTATTTTGGTCCCAATGTAATAGGGGGCGAGCCTATTGCCATTATACCGGGCACACAGGTTTCCTCACGATGTTTTCCGTCACCGTTTCTTAGCAAGTGATAATCTCAGATGAAAATAAGATTCGCACATGGAACCCAGAGGTGCGAGCCGGGGATAGAACCTGCGCACTTTGATTGCAAAGCGTGCGTTCGACCACTCGGCTACCACTGCTATTGCACTGCTATGCACTGATATTTACAATATTTACATAACGACCATATTTGAACAACATTATTTTTGAGTTAGGTCTCTATACTTTTAAAGGTACGAAATATGTAAACAAATTCAAAGTGACGCTCGCTCGCTTCCCGCCTCGCAAAATTGTCCGTTGAAATTATCTACAAACAAACAGAGATCACTCTATTTTATTATCTATGTCTATAGAGTAACGTATGAAAATAAAACTTATTGACTGTTACGCTTATTGACTGTTCGTTTTTTGTTGTATACCAGTACCACGGCACATGTGCGTTCGGATTACTTCGGTTTTATTCGTGTCACCCGTTCTCGCTTACTCAGCCGGCCGGTAGGCGCGATGCGAAAGAAATGTAACGCGCCCCACCGAACCGAACCGAGACACCGACCGACTGACGAGTGACGACGTGACGTTTCTCACTCACAGTTAACAGAAATAACGCGTTACTAAAATCACTACTTGTGATTTGACTTGAAACAAGTGACGCGGTTACATGCCGCGAAGCTAGTTAATGTAACCAGTGACGTGAAATAACGCCCACTTCTACCGGGCAGACAGAAGCCGCGTTTCAAATTGTTAGCCATACCAAAATGAACTATATTGTCACATTGAAATAGCTCATTATTCAATGCGACATTGACATCGTGGCTTTTACCACCTCAATCTATACAAATAAATAAAATTGAAGTGTATGTTTGTAATTTCAAAATAACACCTATTTACTTAATGTACCCGAAAGTATATAAGCTTAAGGATAAAGAAAACGCAATAGCAAAAATAATCTCATTTTCATCCGAGATTATCACTTGCTATGAAACGGTGAAGGAAAACATCGTGAGGAAACCTGCACGCCTGAGGGAACTTGTCTAGTTCTCGATAGATGTGTGAAGTCTGCCAACCCGCACTGGACCAGCGTGGTGGACTATGGCCTGAATCCCCCTCGCATTGAGGGGAGGCCCGTGCCCAGCAGTGGGACGTTAAAAGGGCTGTAGTAGTATGTTTGTTTGTGGTAAACTCACAAATGTTTTGATCGATTTTGATGGGACCTTACTGGCAGATATCTGATGTTACAAGGAGTAACTTAGGTTACTCTCATTTGACCCCAAATAATGGGATTAGGTAAGGTCCTTATCCCATTATTTGGGGTCGGCGCAGTATGTCCTTTTCTTCCATTCATATCACTTTTCCGTCATACCCACATCCACTCCGATCTTATTCTTATCACTTTTTACACACTCCATCCATCTTTTCTTTGGTCTTCCTCTCGCTCTGTATCCATCCACATTCATATTCATTACTCTTTTAGTCACATGCTCTTCATCTCTTCTCATCACATGCCCAAACCATACTAGTCTCTTACTTCTCACTTTTTCTGTTATGGGCGCTACTTTTATACTACCTCTAATATACACATTCTTCAAATTGTAGAAAATAAATTAGGGATCCGCGGGAAAAAATAAAACCCATTTTTTCGCGCGTACGAATTCGCCGACTTCATTTTGGTATTAGCAAAAATTGTGTGCTCGATGTCTAAGAACCTTTCGCATGATTCTTTCAAATAGCACAAAACTATTTTATATATTCTGGGTTTCCAAACAATATTGTATCCACAGAATTTTTATATTAGAAAAATATCAAATATCTATATCAAATGAGGCGAAGGCAACCTTCGTGAGATATCTTAAACGATCATAAACTGTCTTCAAAAAATCCCTTTAGGGCTGAGAAACTCCTTCAAATAACTACATTTGCGGTCCGAATTTGAAACGCCAAGCAAGTATCAACTTTAATGCTACATATATAGGGTGTTTGGGTAACGTTCATAGGCGAATAAGAAAGTTGTTTCGAAGGATATAATCTTAAATCGATAGGAGGGTAGTTCTATGTATCTCTGTATAAAAGATGATATATTTTTTTCCTCAAAGCAAATACGACTATATTCTCATTTAGGGTCGATGTTTCAATTGTCTAATAAACTGAGAGACTGTTTGGTCAATTCTGTTGTACGTATATAAACTACAAGTCTATTTAAATAGCACTAGAGTGGTGGCCTAGTCAGTATGCCTAGTGTATATGTGTTGTCTCGCGATATTTATATATTACTAGCTGTGACAGCGACTTCGCCCGCGAGGACTTTAGGGAGATGACCCGGAAATAATGGTTTTATGTTCATACGCGGAACCCTAATACTACTACTACTACTACTACTACAGCCCTTTTAACGTCTCACTGCTGGGCACGGGCCTCCCTCAATGCGAGGGGGATTCAGGCCATAGTCCACCACGCTGGCCCAGTGCGAGTTGGCAGACTTCACACATCTATCGAGAACTAGACAAGTTCCCTCAGACGTGCAGGTTTCTTCACGATGTTTTCCTTCACCGTTTCATAGCAAGCATAATCTCGGATGAAAATGAGATTCGCACATAAATCCCAGAGGTGCGAGCCGGGGTTTGAACCTGCACACTTTGATTTACAAGGCGTGCGTTCGACCACACGGCTACCACTGCTAAACCTAATGCTTTTTGTAAATAAAAGTAGCCTTAGTTACGCCTTGGAACATCAGCTATCTGCCAATGAAAGTCCCGTTAAAATCTGTTCAGCCGTTTGAAAGTTTACCCGGAACAAACAGACAGACAGACAAATTTTTAAAAAATACATTTTCGTAATTGGTAACGTGTATACTTTCATATGCATTTGTTAAAATAATGTTATTTTGATATTACAAACATACACTCCAATTTTATTTATTTGTATAGATGTATAGATTATTTATATTGTATCACAGGTACCGCACGCTTACAATCCAAATGTCCAACGTTGTAAAAGTTCGCGTTATCTTTCAGTTTTGTGAAGATTTACGTCAAGAGTTATCTTTGTTTTGTATCTCTATATTAAATGTAGAGTACCTACACTTTGTAGAGTGTAAATGAAGCGCATTTTTTCTGTGCATTTTATTTATTTAGGGGCGTATGAGACGGAGAGCGTGTTGGTAGAGTTTTAATTAAATCTCTACTTATCTTGATAAATTATCCATATTTATATCGGTCTAACGTATTTTCGTTTATAAAATTAGTTTTTTTAATAAATAAAACTTTTAGAGATGCTCTATTTTATTAAATTTCTTTCAAGTTTATATTTTTTTGTAATTGAATATGCTATAAGCAAGATTTTTAATTATGTTGACATAATATGTAACTAGAATAATTAAGCAGTGGTAGCCTCGCGGGCAAGAACGCCCGCCTTGAACGTAAAGGGTGCAAGTTCAAATCCCAGGCCCGCACCTCTGAGATAATTTTCATGTGCGAATGTCATTTTCAACAATGATTACCACTTGCTGAACGGTGAAGGAAAACATCGTGAGGAAACCTGTACGTCTATAGAAAGGCGTGTGTGTGTGAAACTATGACATCAGGACGTCTAACACCTCAGTCCCCCCGTGACCATGGTTGCTGTAAAGCAGCCGAAACGTTGGGAAAATAAAATAGTAAATAAACGCGATAAAATCCGTAAAATAGTTTAATTTCAATGTACAGTTCACTTTGTTAACGGCAAAAATTGGTCTGCCTTGTTTTGTCGCGTCTGTGGTCTTGTCCCTATGAAAAATGTCACAACTCAATCATGACGCTTAGATTTCAGTATTTCAGTAACTATTCCGGTCACGTTGCGTCCCCGACCGGCAGTGGGCGAATCCCGGCAGAGCCCGGGATGTAAATCCCGGGGTGGATCCCGGCCTGCATCGTCAGTTACGAAAACGCATTTGCTATTCTGAGTCCGAAACTGTGTCTGGTGCGGAAACTCCAATAAACTATAAAATGTTATTGCAAACTAAAAATAATTTAGATTCGCATAAAAAAAACGCTCAAATAATTATCTGCTAATAGCAAAACGAACTTTATTAACTTATAAATTAGGTGCATCTTTAAACAAAGTGAGTATTGCCACAGGCATTTAATATTTACGTGTGAACTGTGCAATTAAAAGGGTATAATAGACTATTTGAAAGACTATTTCAATCCAATATAAGCGTTGAAATATAAATTTCTTTATTTTCGTAATCAATTTTTTGTAACAGTGATTAGTGAACGGAATTTCCTTTTGGAGCATATAATGTATATTAGGAGACTCGATTCCTACATAACTTAATATAGCATAACATAATTAATAAAACAAAAAAATAACGATCTTTAATTTAGGTAAAAGTGTTAGGTAATTTATAGTAATTATAATAATAATAACTGCAGAATATTTATTCAATTGTATGTGTGTGTGTGTGTGTGAGGGTGAGAAGGCGTTATTCAAATTCTTATTTATTTGGCTTTAAAACTGTAAAAAGTTTCAGGTTGATCAAAAAACAATTTTGGAATTGTGTAAACTTCAACCCCCCATTTCACCCCCAAGGGGGTTGATTTCTGACAATATTTTGAAAATAGGACCACACTCGAAAAATTCCTTAGCAAACGTCATAATTTTTTTTGAAATCGGTCGTATGACGCCGGAGATATGCGTGATCATACATAAAAAAAAAATTACACGCGGCGAATTGAGGAGGTTCTCAATTCGACGCGTGTATATTTTTTTTAATATTTTTTATTCCTTTTTTTTGTAGGTAAAAAACGATTGCAATTGGTTTTCAAATAGCATCCAACTAATCCTACTAATAGATATTATAAACGTGAAATTTTGTGAGGATGGATAGATGTTTGGTAGTTTCATAGCAAGTGGATTACCACTTGCTATGAAACGGTGAAGGAGATTACTCCGATGTAAATGAGATTCGCACATGAAACCCAGAGGTGCGAGCCGGGGTTTGAACCTGCACACTTTGATTTGCAAGGCGTGCGTTCGACCACTCGGCTACCACTGCTATTTTTTGTTTAATGGCGTGGCTATATTTATTTATTACTAGACATCGATATTGCTATAAATCAAAGCCAATTATTGTTATAAATCGAAGCCTAATCCAATTATTGTTATAAATAACAGCCTAAAATAATGTTATTCTGATGTATAAACAATAATACTGTAAAGTCAACAAAATCCGTTGAGTAGTTTTTTCGTGAAAAAGTAACAAACATCCATCCGTACATCCTCCCAAACTTTCACATTTGGAATATAAGTAGGACAGGATTTATTAGGAATGTTTAACTTAAGATATAACCCTATTGATCCACTAGACCAATCCGTTGTGAGTACCTAATATATTATTTCAGACTTCTGATACACTTTGTAGACAAAAGATAAAACGGATCAATCCTAATCTGTCATTAAATGATCCCATTTCAACTGAAACAGTAAGTAGCCGAATGGTTACATCAACAAGTTTAATCGTTCGGAAAGTGAACTAATGTCGTGTCAATGTCGTACGTGATGGACACGTGACGTGGACGATTTGTCGACGACTGCTGCAGTAAAATGCGGCTTGTTATCCTAGCTTTTAGAGCTAATTTTATTTGACTATAGTTTATGTTGAGTAATACGGTCTATTTAGGCAGTGGTTTAATACAGAGCAACCACACTTCGCCTATGTATTTCGAATCTTATGTGCAAATGTCATTTTCAATAATGATGAGGTACCAAATGCTGAACGGTGAAGGAAAACATCGTAAGGAAACCTGGACGTCTATAGAAAGGCGTGTGAAGTTCACCAATCCGCAACGAGGTCAGCGTTGTGGACTATGGCCCAAAAATCTCCCTCGTATGGAGGGAGAATGTCCCCATTATAATGGCAATAGGCTCGCCCTCTATTACATTGGGACCAAAATACATCGGTGAAGTATGGGCGCACTGCAGTAAACCTCTGCCTACCCCTTCCGGCAATACAGGCGTGATGATGATGATGTATTTATTTAAATTGAGGATCTAGACAAAATTAGGGGTTAAGCAAAATAAGCATTTAGTACCTTGTAAATTAAGGTCAGTTTTGTTTAGCCGACCCAGCGCGCTCATTACGGAATGAGCGAAGAATCTGAATACGACTGAGTGGAAAGGTGCTCCATATTTTATGTTTAGGTAAGAAAAATCATGAAAAGGCAGTCTTAGAGCGTAAGTCAGGATTACCATCATTTAGACTTCAATGTATTTCAAATAGAATTTTCTTGAATTGATTAATTACGAACTATTAGCTTTTACGCGTGACTTTGTCTGCGGAGACTTCAATGATTCAATATCGTTATAAAGTATAGTCTATATGTTATTCTGATGTACAAACAATCATCATCATCATCATCAGCCGGTGTCAGTCCACTGCTGGACGTAGGCCTCTCCCAAGATGCGCCACTGAGCCTGATCTTCGGCTCTTCTTTTGCAGTCGTCGCTCCACCTAGTCACAGGACGTCCTACACTATGTTTGTCCATTCGCGGTCTCCACTCTAGGACGAGTCTACCCAACGGTTGTCAGTCCTGCGGCAGATATGACCGGCCCACTGCCACTTCAGTTTGCTAATCCGTTGAGCTATGTCGATAACTTTAGTTCTCTGGCGAATTACTTCGTTCCGAATTCGATCCCGCAGAGAAACACCGAGCATGGCTCTCTCCATAGCTCACTGGGCGACTTTAAATTGGTGGACCAGTCTAACTGTGAGTGTCCACGTCTCGGCTCCGTACGTCATCACGGGTAGGAAGCACTGGTAAAAGACTCTTGTCTTTAGACACTGCGGTATAGGCGATGAGAAGACTCGACGGAGTTTTCCGAATGCTGCCCAACCTAGCTGAAATCTTCTCTGGATTTCCAGCAGTTGTGTTTACCTAGTTGGAGCGTCTGCCCTAGGTAAACATACTGCGTAGTATAAACAATAATAGTGTAGTATTTCATCAATATCCGTTCTTGTATTTTCGTGAAAGAGTAACAAACATCCAACCTTCCATCTATCTATTCATCCTCATAAACTTTCATATTTATTTTAATAGTAGGATAACGTTTCTGAAAATAGCTGAGCAGTGGTAGCTTCGCGGGCAAGAATGCCCGCCTTGAACGTAAGAGTTGCAAGTTCAAATCCCAGACCCGCACCTCTAATATAATTTTCATGTGCGAATGTAATTTTCAACAATGATTACCACTTGCTCCACGGTGGAGGAAAACATCGTGAGGAAACCTGCACGTCTATAGAAAGGCGTGTGAAGTTCACCAACCCGGACTGGGCCAGCGTGGTGGCCTATGGCCCAAATCTCCCTCTTATTGAGGGGGAATGTCGCCGGTATAATGGCAATAGGCTCGCCCCCTATTACATTGGGACCAAAATACATCGGCGAACTGTGGGCGCACTACAGTGCATTACAGTGCCTACCCCTTCGGGGAATACAGGCGTGATGATGTTTCAGAAAATAAAGACTTGGACACACAGAAGCGTCATGACGCCCGCTGCAAAAGTTTTGTCAATACCAAAATGATCTCTATATTAATATTCATAAAGATTGAATTTCTGTGATGTGGCGACCACGCTGCAAAATTCGCCCGCGCTTTCGATGACATTCAGTTGAAGAATTATCTCTTTCTGTGAATATCTAGTCTATCATACGATGAGTATGTGTTTTGTGTCTAGCGACATTAATTAATTTCTTCATTCAGTATTTCCAAAAAAATTCTTGGAGAATCTTCTCCAACTTTTCAGCTACACCATCTGTTCAACTTCCTCGATTATCCACAGCCTTATCTCATCTTCAAATCTCTCATTCAGTTTAACCGGAATAAACGAAACGGCGTACCATTTTCCTGTAATAAAACCATATTATATTATTTATGAATATTATCCTTAAGGATTTTACCCCGATTTTATGTATTAACTAGTTTTCAACGTGGGTCTACATTCAGTATTTTTATTTAGATTTTAAATGTCTCAATGCTGAGCCAAAATTTCGAATTCCTTTGCAACTATCTCATTACCAGACCGCTTATGCCTTGATGGCTCCATGTGCATGGGCGTTCAAAACAAATTGCCATATCTATCTCATCATCATCACGCCTGTATTCCCCGAAGGGGTAGGCAGAGGTGCACTGCAGTGCGCCCACACTTCGCCGATGTATTTTGGTCCCAATGTAATAGGGGGGCGAGCCTATTGCCATTATACCGGGCACACAGGTTTCCTCACGATGTTTTCCGTCACCGTTTCTTAGCAAGTGATAATCTCAGATGAAAATGAGATTCGCACATGGAACCCAGAGGTGCGAGCCGGGGATAGAACCTGCGCACTTTGATTGCAAAGCGTGCGTTCGACCACTCGGCTACCACTGCTATTCATATCATATCTATCATATCCATATCCATATCTATCTCGATCTACATATTTTACTGCATGTTATATCGAGGGGTGACAAGTTGACTTAAGCGACATATTTCTAACTTTACATGAGAGCATACTCATTCAACGCAGAAAAAAATGCTGATTCCAAATACGTATACAGGGTGTTTCAGAAGACCGAAATAATGCTTTGAAATTTGCATCAGTATCGGGTATACAACAGAATGGTATACAAATTTAATCGAATTTCGATAATTTTTTTCCAACTTTTTTTTCGTCGTCAATTTTTATAACTTGTAATATCTCGAGCCCTATGTAAAATTTTCATGTTCTGTTTTGTGAATATTGGTAGTTGCCCCTTATTCGTGTAGTTTACAATGTTGAATAGGGTTATGGATCTACCCAAATGCCAGAAAACGATACCTGTGACAAATATTCAAAGGTCTATATGTCAGAAACTATGATAGTTAGGTATAAATAGTCTTCACTAAGCATCCACATATGAGCTACCGTGTATGTACCTAAAGTATTATTTCGGACTTCTGATACACCCTGTATAAGTCAATATCGCCCAAAGTGTCGTTTAATTCAAATACCCTTTCACCACTCGATATAAGTAAATATCGACAAACAACAAACACTCATTGTATAATCTCAAATTAAGCAACGAAATAAATCCGCTGGGTTTTTCTTTTTGATGGACTACGCTGTTGGCCGTGAGGTGGCCTTTACAGCTTTACCGGAGGATAATCCACTGGGGTGACTGCACCAGTTGCTTATAGGTTATATTCCTGTCTGCGGCAAATTTTGAAAATTACCTTTTGGGGTTATTATGTGAGGAACAGGATGTAAAATTCCTCATCCCCCAGTGAAAAGGGAGGGTCCTCCGACCAGACGATTGTTGTGACTGGTGGGCTACTGCCCGACGGTTGTTGTCGGGTTCTTGTATATATGTTCAATCGCTCGGATAACTATGATATCGCGATGTAGGATACGTCAGTTTTTAGTTCGTATGTGGCGAGATAGATGTCGCTACAACCTTTTTGAATTAGGCTGGATCTGGGTGCTCCCAGGTCATTGTATGGTACCCATGATACAAGCACTGCTTAGTTTGGGATCATACAATAAGTATTTGTTGTCTGGTAATATTTATTGTATTTCAATATATATTTTATAAATAAAACGGCACAATCCTATAAAGTTTAATATATGTGAACCAATAAAAGCTAACTTCGTTGGAATAAAATTTTACGCAACACTCAAACCAAACGGATACAGGAAATATGTAAGGATGATATTAAATAATATAGCTTTCATCTTTTTTATTATACGGGTTGTATCAGACGTCCGAACGCAACTCAATGTGCAGGCTACGTCTAGTTTGGAAACCATACACACTATAACTTCTATTGTAATTATTTTGAGTAATAAATTTTATCCCATCAAAAACATAAATGTGAAATGAGAGCCTGAGTTCAATTTTATGAAATATCCCTTGGTTGTGACTTCAACGACAAAAGAAGTGAGATCTGATTGGGTGCCGATTTCAGTGGTCAGCCCAGAATTTTATTAATAACAACATTAAATATTTCATAACAACTAAAATTTATTTTTATAACTTAGGACAATTTATTGAAGCCCGAGGTCTGGCTATAGTTCTAATATACGAATTATATTACACGTTAGTGTGTCCAGCCAGCTTTAACTCTGGCTGGACACACTAACGTGAGTCTAGATTCTTATTTCTACCGTTTGCATGACCATCAAATACAATGAAATGATGCAAAACTATCCAAATATGATTTCAGATTTTTTTTCGTCACTATTTTAATAATCTTGTAATATCTCATTTTCTAGGTACCATTGATAAAATATGTTGTTTTCATTCCTTAAAAAAATAAGTCATAGGAACTTTACAAGGACAGAACATGGGGCCCTGGACTAGCGTAGTACATTTCTAACTAATACTCCCTGAAATCAAACCACCCCAATTCATAAAAGACCAACAAAGCTTCCATTTCTATAATAACATCAATAGGGTAGGAGGGAGATGGGAATTGATAGGATTAGGCCCTGTACATACTGAGGCGAGCGAATTCACACGTTTTTATGTACTCAGAATCAGTTTGTTTTGATTTGAAACATCTATAGGCGAGGGGTAAACCTGATTTGTGGCGTGGCGAGATTTGCCAACGCTTCGCCACAACAAAATGAAATCAACCTTATTACTTAATGCATAAAGTATAGTTATGTGGGATGTGGGACGACTCCGACCATGTGGACGGACGACCTCATCAGGTTCGCCGGGAGTCGATGGGCGCATAAAGCCCAAGACCGTAATTTGTGGCGATCTATGGGGGAGGCCTATGTCCAGCAGTGGACGTCCCTGGCTGTAAGATAGATAGATAGGTAGTATAGTTTTAAATTCGGCCACGCTCCGTACTCCTTGGCTCCTCGGCTCCTCGGTTCTTTCCGCCGCTTAGACTCCGCCCACCGGCTGACTCCACTCACTCGCCGCTACGACGTTTATGTTTTATGTTTCACATCTGCCAGGCGTCATTTGAATGGCTCAGTTTTTTTTATTCGTGTTAAGACAGACAAGTGAAAGGTAATCAGTCAAACTCTACCAACCATTCAGAATACAATTCCTATGGATAAGAATGAGCTAAACGCTCTATGGTTAATCTTTTCCAAAGGGATTTTAGAGTATTGCATTTTTGTAAAATGCACAATATAAAGTTTAGTATACTCTGTGTCAATGTACATAAAGATTGAATATCTCTGGCATATATCACTCGTCACGTGACTAAATACTTTTTTTTTTAAATAAAACTATTTTACGGATTTTATCGCGTTTATTTAATAATAATAAACGCGATAAAATCCGTAAAATAGTTTTATTTCAATGTATAGTATTCGCGTAAATATAAGAAAACAATACAATTTTTTTTTTTTTTTGAAAAATCTGCTCGTTCTATCTGTTCGTTTTTGCTAATATTAATGGCGAAGAAATTTAAGCGCGTGTATTGATGTGCCTGTGGGTGGAGGTCTTCACTCAGTTATCAGATTCGTCCGTTCGTCTGTCGTTCACACAATTGACGTGTACAAATGAAAAATTTAGCCACTGACAGCTCTATATTGTTATAGGCTAAGAGCTGGAAGAATATTTCCTTTATAAGAGTCGAGATACTAAAGCCTATCCTTTACAGCCTAAATTTATTGATGCTCTTCTTGTGGAATAAATTTGTTCAGGGGACAACCAACTCTTCAAAGGCATTTTGTTTTATTTATTTATTTAGTAGTCAGAACTCCGGAATGAGTAAGATGTTTCATTCATTTTTCGAAATACAAAATCTGTCAAAAAATTACAGTAATATTAAAACAATACTGCTTTAAGACGTGATAAGACCCTGACCTCATGACATGACTCGTTCGCGTCCATATTTTAATTTCTCATGGCTGCTACCTCCCCGCCTATCAAAATATAAGGGAAAACCTTCGGAAAAAGTTTGATGGCCGCGGGCTTAAGTGAAAATTATCGAAGACCCACGGGGACCGAAATGGGATAAAATAGGTCATGTTTTGTTTTGAAAACATTTTTTTAAATAAAAGTAATTTTCAGTGTTTGACTTCAATTAAAAGACTTCAAAGTAATTTTAATTGGATGTAGTAAAGTCATTAAGATTTTATCAATTAACAGTTTTATTACCACCATTTTTATACCAGACTTTATTATAAGCTTTGTAAAGTCATATTTTTTTCTTTGATATGGTGTAAAATCTATACTAATAATAAAAAAAAATTGTTTTATTAAGACCTAAGAATATTTTTTTGTTTGTTATATTTATAGGGTTCCGTACCCAAAGGGTAAAACGGAAACCCTATTACTGAGACTTCGCTGTCCGTCCTTCCGTCTGTCACCATGTATGGCTGTATCTCATGAACCGTGATAGTTAGAGTTGAAATTTTCACAGATGATTTATTTCTGTTGCCGCTATAACAACAAATACTAAAACACAGAATAAAATACATATTTTGTAGACAATGTTACGGAACTCTTCGTGCGCGAGTCCGACTCGTACTTGGCTGGTTTTTATTCTCTGTCTCACTGTTTGGTGTGCAGGAGTAGTTAATCTATCTATGCCTTGAAAAGCTATTGTATCTTTAAACAAACAGACTGTTAACTGAAACATAGATCATATTTTTTTTATTCATATTGTGGTCACATCTAGTAATGTCAATGTCTGTGTTTTATCTCATTATGCGAACAAACAAATACCGTCTTCTGAGTTCTGCGGCGGCCCATTAATCAAAGTTGCGAGCTTAGAGTGTGTTTAAAACATGTTTAAACTTGCATTATCAATAAGGCTTTGTATAAAATTAAATCAATCACAAAATTTACTTCATCAACGTCCATCTATACATACATACATACATACATACATACATACATACATACATACATACATACATACATACAAATAAATAAAATTGGAGTGTCTGTTTGTAATATCAAAATAACACTTTTTTACCAAATGCGTATGAAAGTATATACGATACCTATAACGAAAACGCAATTTTTTTTTTGTCTGTCTGTCTGTCTGTCTGTTTGTTTGAGGTAAACTTCTAAACGGCTGAACCGATTTCAATGGAACTTTCACTGACAGATAGCTGACGTTCCAAGGCGTAACTTAGGCTACTTTAATTTTAGAAAAAGCATTAGGGTTCCGCGGGAAAAACATAATACCTATATTTCCGGGTAATCTCCCTAAAGTCCACGCGGGCGAAGTCGCGGGCACAGCTAGTTATGCATATATTTGGTCACTTTTGCGTGTGAAACGTGGCTACACCAAGCTCAGGACAGGGACATTTGGAGATGGGAGGGAGAGGTATTTGCCCAGTAGTGGGACATCCAATAGGCTATTAACAAAAATATATTGATATAGAGTACATTTCTAAACATGAAAAAAGTTTTGAACCCCGACTGTAATACAGTACTAAAAGGAATGAAATCGGTTAAAATCGAGGTTTTCAAGGGAAAATCGACTCCTCCTGTTGTTAAAGTCAGTTAAAATGTAGCTTAAGTCGCCCGCGTCATAATAAAGAATCGATTGACACCTTATTTATCGATGTCGGATGAATAGGGGCACATACGTAAATATGAACATACATAACTTAGACCGCTAAAATCATAACCCTTCCTTTTTGCTTCGCCGTAGTAGGGTAAAAAACCGGCGGGTTCCGTACCATTATAAATAAAAAACGGCAAAAAAATCACGTTTATTGTATGGGAGCACCCTTAAATATTTATTTTATTCTGTTTTTTAGTATTTGTTGTAATAGCGGCAACAGAAATACATCATCTGTGAAAATTTCAAGTCTCTAGCTATCACGGTTCATGAGATACAGCCTGGTGACAGACGGACAGACGGACGGACGGACGGACGGACGGACGGACGGACGGACGGATGGACGGACGGACAGCGAAGTCTCAGTAATAGGGTTCCCGTTTTACCCTTTGAGTACGGAACCCTAAAAATGCAAGTGAATTCATTTGCCTCAATATGTACATGCCATATAGTTTTTTTATAAATGAATGACGCTGTTAGTGAACTGTGCTTTTCAATTCATCAATTAGGCATGTTTGATATTTCAAAGCAAATTTTCAGGAATACCAATCAAACCACTGACGATTGGCTGGATGAATTGAAGCCAGGAAATTTAACCAATTATCCTCTGCGTAGGGTTGCTACAGTATTGTATATCAGAATCAGAATTTTTTTATTCATGTAAACCAATACAGGCACTTATGAATCGTCAGTAAAAAAAAAATA
Organism: Ptilodon capucinus; assembly: GCA_914767695.1. NCBI lineage: Eukaryota > Metazoa > Arthropoda > Insecta > Lepidoptera > Notodontidae > Ptilodon > Ptilodon capucinus. The sequence goes on along the minus strand of OU611830.1, from coordinate 1,203,924 downwards.
GTATTAATACCATCGATATATTATCGACGATATTGGGCCTATAGCACCAACCAGCAACTAGAACCAATTTGAGTTCCTTCATGAATCACATTCCCGATCCTTGAGATCGTTGGAAAATTTGAGCCTAAAAATGCCAGCACACTCATCGGCTTACTACGGTAAGTCGTTTACAGTTCAGGCTGTCAGACTGTGAAATGATCTGCCCCTGCCGGACCGAGGATCCGAGTTAACTGCTGAAAGTAATATTACAAACATTGCTGCAAGTCAGGTGGTGGTGAGGGGGCAGATTATATCGAGGGGTAATTGACTTAAACGAGGGCTATTTGACTTAAACGACACTTTTGGGTGATATTGGGTTATATTTGTAATGAAATTCAAATCCCGGGCCTGCGAGACCTCCGAGATAATTTTCATGTGCCAATGTCATTTTCAATAATGATTACCACTTGTTAAACGGTGAAGGAAAACATCGTGAGGAAACCTGCACGTCTATAGAAAGGCGTGTGAAGTTCACCAACCCGCACTGGGCCGGCGTGGTGGACTATGGTCCAAAATCTCCCTCGTATTGAGGGGGATTGTGCCCGGTATAACGGCAATAGGCTCGCCTCCTATTTCATTGGGACCAAAGTACTTCGGCGAAGTGTGGGCGCACTGCAGTGCACTTCTGCCTACCCCTTCGGGGAATAAAGGCGTGATGATGTATTTTATTTGAAATGTGATTTTTCAGCGTCGAATAAGTACGCTCTCCCGTAAAGTTGAAAAATGTCGTTTAAGTCAAATAGCCGCTAAACTTTTCATGGCAACCCTAAGCCACAAATAACTTTGACAAGAACTGAAAACAATTATCGCTCGCGAGTAATTTTGCTGCATCCTGGATTTGGAGAATCAGCGCAGGTAGCGTTCACCTCGATTTCAAACATTGATTGCACAAATTTGAATCCGCAAACTCGTGTAATTGCCAAATCTACTATACCTCTAACAAGGTCTTTAATTAACTACGCAGTATTTTTTTCGTAAACAAATACTTCAAATGTTTCCTTCTGCTTCTATGAATATGAGGGGAGGCCCGTGCCCAGCAGTGGGACGTTAAAAGGGTTGTACCTTGTAGTAGTAGTAAGGCCCCTGATACATTGAGTACCAAAGCGTACTTACGTTCCTACATCTATACTCTTATGTATCAAAGTAAAGTGCCTACCCACAATAAGGGCTCTTTGTGAAACTGATACCTACAACCCCCTTTGTAAATGTACACCTATCTAAAGGGCAGCCTTTTTGCGAAGTCCTCAAATCGCATTAGAACGACCCTCGGAACGATTGGCTAATATCTTAACAGTTAAACTTGAGGCCCACAGGTTTTCATGAGTAATTACAACCTTAAGGAGTACCTTTATAAATTATAAGATTTATATTTATTAACTTGCATTGTAGGTATGTATCTCCGGGCGGAATCTTGCAACTGAGTTTGAGATCTATCTATCAGCCAGAGACGTCCACTGCTGAACATAGGCCTCCCCCATAGATCGCCACAAATTACGTTCTTGGGCTTTATGCGCCCATCGACTCCCGGCGACCCTGGTGAGGTCGTCCGTCCATCTGGTCGGGGGTCGTCCCACATTCCGCTTTCCTGTTCGTGGCCTCCACTCTAGGACTTTGAGGCCCCAACGGCCATCCGTTCTCCGGGCAATGTGTCCGGCCCATTGCCACTTCAAACGTGCAACCCTTCGAGCTATGTCTGTAACCTTGGTTCTTCTGCGGATGTCCTCATTTCTGAGAGTTTGAGATCAGTTACCTTTAATTGATTGAGCTTAAATTTGGTATACACGTTTATTATGGGCGACAATGCATGCTTAGCTATGTGACGTCATTCGAATTCCAATATGGCGGATCATCCAAGATGGCGGAATAGTTATTTTTTCTGCACTACCACAGTATGGGTATCAAATGCAAGGGCTTGCTGAGGAGAACACGAAAACTAAGGGCAATTAAATAAGCTCTTGTTTTTTAAAGTTTTCATTACCGTTACTTTTTACATTCCAAACGGTATGATAATTATTCCATTAAAATTTTTATGACTTAAGATTTCCTTTGTGAGAAATCAAATCAGAAAGAAAAATTATTAGATAACGCGTCTGTTTTTCCGCCGCCTCGGGAGGCGTTCGTTTGGAAAATGACGAGATATCTCTGACATTTAAATACGGGCATGCGAGGAAAATGGAACGTAAAGAGATGGAAAAACGGAACGATATAATTCAAATCACCTGTTCACTATAAGTACTGTGTCTTTAGTGAATCTTCTTTTATTTTGTATCCACAGAATATTTAAAAACCGGCCAAGTGCGAGTCAGACTCGCGTACAGAGGGTTCCGTACCATCATCTATAAAAACGGCAAAAAAATCACGTCTGTTGTATGGGAGCCCCCTTAAATGTTTATTTTATTCTGTTTTTTAGTATTTGTTGTTATACCGGCTACAGAAATACATCATCTGTGAAAATTTCAACTCTCTAGCTATCACGGTTCATGAGATACAGCCTGGTGACAGACGGACGGACGGACGGACGGACGGACAGACGGACAGATGGACGGACGGACGGATGGACGGACGGACGGACTGACAGCGAAGTCTCAGTAATAGGGTTCCCGTTCTACCCTTTGGGTACGGAACCCTAAAAAGTCCATATCGAGGGTTGAAAGGCTTTTCTGCGTCGAATGAGTATAATCGCCTGTAAAGTTTGTAGTGTTCCTGGTATTAGTGTCTTTCGGGTTCCTGTTGTTTATAAATAATAATCTTCAGGTTTTCTTAATATTGTTTATTCTTCAAGTTCTTAATATTAATTATCTCATTACAGAGCTGTTACGCAAGTCACGCTGCGTAGGACAAGGGGCGACCCGTGACGAACCCTAATGTCACCTTGTATTGTCAGCTGTCAGTGTCCTGACACTGATAACTGACATGTACGTTTACAACATCTTCCTCCTTTCCAAATAAAATAAAAAAAAAAAACTAAAATAAAAAAAAAACAAAAAAGTCCCTCTAATAGGTGGATAGGCCAATTCTCACTATCTATTACAAAACAAACTCAACTATTCAACTTTAAGTAGTAATTAAAACATCACAAATATTTTTTTTACCAGAGATCTACACATTATCATATAAGTAAATAATACTTAGACAAGTTACACTAGCATACTAGGTAGGTACCAAAGTAAATGATACATTAAACTCTTATTATTTTGACTGACTGCACATTCAATCTATCCCCCGGGACACCAGATTATTGAGCACGAATATGATAGGATGTCCTAGTGTAAGCAACACCGTTGTTATCTTTAACATCATATGATCTATAGTTATTATCACAAACAATTTTACCCGAAATCCACTTATTGGAATTTGTCTCTTTCTTGAACCATACATTTTGGCCCAATACAAACTTATTCTTAAATCTAGTATTCTTATTATAATTTTTTACATTTCTTTCTTTTGTCTTATTAAATTCTCTTCTTACATTAATATTCAGCCTTGGTAGTAAATATTTATAATTAACAGGTAATTTAGTTTTAACATTTCTATTCATCATTAACTGTGACGGAGTAAAATTAGTTCCAGATACTGGTGCTGACCTATATTGCAATAAACCAAGTCTGTAATCTGTCTTATCCTCAAAACATTTCACTAGTATTTTCTTTGCTATTTGTACTCCCCGTTCTGCCATTCCATTAGATTGTGGATACCGGGGACTGGAGTAGGTGAATTTAAAGCCCCATTCCAAAGCAAAATTTTTACACTGAAGTGAGTCAAAGGGAACATGATCTGCGACCACCTCCAATGGAATTCCAAAACACGAAAACACTTCTATTAATGCATTAATTATACTTTGCGCTGATTTGCTTGGAATGACTTTTATTTCAAGCCATTTTGACATGTAATCAAATATTACTAAATAACTCTTTTTATGAAAATCCATAATGTCAACTCCTATTTTAGAAAATGGCAAAAGGGGCACCTCATGACTTAAAAGTGGTTCCTTAATATTATTATTTTGATAGGTTTGACAAATTGTACATTTCTTAACCAAATTTTCAATATGGACATCAATTTGTGGCCAATAATATAACATTCTCGCCGTTTGCTTCATTTTAGTTATACCTAAATGACCTTCATGTAATTGACTCATAATATTAACTCTTAATGATTTAGGAATCACCAACCTATGGTTCATAAAAACTAATTGCTGATCTAAAGATATGTCTTGGTGAAATTTGTAATAATATTTTAAATTATCAGGTACATATTTTATATTGTCTGGCCACCCATTTTTAATGAATTCAATTATCTTATTAAGTTCTTCATGTTTAGAGGTTTCTAATATTAATTGATTTCTTTGACCATCTGTGCATTGTAAATGTGAAGCCAGTCCAATACAGTGTATTACTTCATACATATATGACTGATCATCCTCAGTTTCATTAAGAAATGCTCTAGATAACAAATCAGCAATATGCATCAACTTTCCTTTTAAATACTTGAACTGAATATCATATTTTAATAGTTTTAATTTAAGTCTCTGTAAGCGAACTGATGGAATTTCATGTACCCCCCTTTTTAATAATGTTTCTAATGGTTTATGGTCATTTAATACTACACATTTTCTACCGTATATATAATAATGAAACTTCTTAGTTGCCCATACTACACTTAATAATTCCTTTTCAATTTGTGAGAAATTTCTTTCTGCTTCTGTAAGACTTCTTGATGCATAAGTTACTGGTTTGTTATCCTGCATCAGACAACAACCTAACCCATCTTTACTAGCGTCACATTGAATGGTTATGGGTAAGGAACTGTTAAAGTTTTGTAAAATAGGTGCACTACTGATGAACTTTTTAATATTAGCAAATGCTTTTTCATGAACATCGGTCCATACCCATAATACATCTTTTTTTAACAGTGACTGTAACGGTGAGGCTAAATCAGCCAACTTATAAATGAATTTTCTTAAATAATTAATCATGCCTAAAAAAATTTGCAATTCTTTTTTGTTCTTAGGGTTTTTAATATTTAAAATAGCTTTTACTCGTTCAGGATCAATCTTCATACCATCCTTAGAAAAAATATGTCCAAAATACTTAACTTCTTTTAATTTATATTGAAATTTTCTTTTATTAAATCTAACGTTATGTTTCTCCGCACGTTCGAACACTTGTTTTAGTATTTTATCATGTTCGTTTTCATTCTCAGCACATATTAACAGGTCATCGCAGTAGATTACTACCCCAGGGATATCGGCAAATGCTTTTTCACTATATTTTTGGAAGATTTCAGGTGCTACTGATAAACCAAATGGTAATCTAAGAAATTTATAACACCCGAGGGGACTACTAAACGTACAATGGTCCGTTGAGGTATCCGAGAGCTTTATATTATAGAATCCGTCCGACAAATCGACAACTGAGAATACAGATTTATTATTTAATTTAGCAATTATTTCTTCTAAGGTTGGAATAAGATGGTATTCCCTTATTAATACATTATTTAGTTCTTTAGGGTCCAGGCATAGTCTCAAATTTCCATCGCTTTTTTCTATAATTACTAAATTACTTACAAATGATTTCGGGTGCTCAACTTTCTCAATAATCTGGTGTTCCTCTAAACTCCTAAGCTTCGCTGCCAGTCTATCCATCAACGCATGGGGAACTCGTCGAGGAGGTTTTACTACAGCCTGAGCTCCAGACTGAATGTGCAGTTCCAATCGCTTATCAAACTCACCAATACCCTGGAAAAGTTTTTTATATTGATTAATAATTAAATCTTTTTCTTTTATATTAATGCTGTTGACGTTACTGTTACAAATGTTACTATTAATATTAATATTACTCAACAATTTTAAATCTATTAATGAATTTAATCCTAAAATGGGCCTCACTCGTTCTTTAATAATTATAAATTCAGTCTTAATTTCTTCATTTTTAATATTATAGAGTTTTAATATCTTTTTCCCTAGGGGTTTAATTTTAGTGCCCCCAAATGCTTCTAAAACAATAGTTGTCTCAGACCACTCAGGTTTATCATCATTGACAATCTCTTTTAAATCTCTTAATGACAGAACATTCACTTGAGCGCCTGTATCACACTTAAAATTAACTTTTTTATTTTCTACCGTTAAAGTTAGTGCCCACTCAAAGTTATTAATTTTATTATCCCCTATGGAATGACACACTTTTATTAGTCACAAATCATTAATTAAATTAGAATTATTTTGAACCACATTGATGTTTTCCTCTGTATCAACTTCAACAGCATGAATATTCTTATTTTTACAACCATATGCAAAATGATTTAGCTTATGACATTTACTACATGTTTTACCAAAGGCTGGACATTGGCGAGGGCCATGCTCCCTATTACATTTGAGGCAATGATAGTAATTTCTACTAAAATTATTTTTATTTCCTTTATGATCATAATTACTACTGAACTTATTATTATTATACTTAGCTTCTCTCTGCACGGAGGTTGGTGACCACTGTTTTCCAATTGTGTCAACTGTTACAGTGTCTTCATGTTGTTTCTGCATGATCTTGACATGCTCCACGGAGAGTTCCTTGGCTCTGCACATATCCACGGCCTTATCAAGAGTTAATTCTCCAACTTCTAACAGTTTCCGCTGTAATTGTCTGTCTCTGATTCCCATAACTATTCTGTCTCTAAGCATCCGTTCTTCCAAGTCCTTAAAATTACAATTTTTCACCAATTTTCTTATGTCTGAATAAAAACTATCGAAATGTTCCCTGTCTTCTTGCTTTCTTATATTAAAATTAAAAGTGCTAATCATCTCATTTTGCTTTGGTGTGAAATAACTATCAAATAGCTTCAAAACATCTTCATATTTTAAATCTTCTTCTCCTTTGCTCAAAACATTGATAAACAAATCTTGTGCTTCTTGCCCAATACAATTTAATAAAATGGATGCCTTCCGTACTTCCGACAACCGGTCAAAACCTGCCGCGCTCAAAAATATTTTGAATTGCTGTTTGAAAATTTTCCATTTTGGCAAAAAATCATCCACACTTTCCATCGACAGCGCTGCGGGCATCCTATATTCGATATTAGAGGCCATATTTTCCGTATGATCAAATGTTAATGTAAAGATTGCTTCCTGAATTTTACTGTCCGCGTCCATGCGATTTTCGGTTCTTTTACGGCTGCGCCATGTAGTGTTCCTGGTATTAGTGTCTTTCGGGTTCCTGTTGTTTATAAATAATAATCTTCAGGTTTTCTTAATATTGTTTATTCTTCAAGTTCTTAATATTAATTATCTCATTACAGAGCTGTTACGCAAGTCACGCTGCGTAGGACAAGGGGCGACCCGGGACGAACCCTAATGTCACCTTGTATTGTCAGCTGTCAGTGTCCTGACACTGATAACTGACATGTACGTTTACAACAATGTCGTTTGAGTGAAATAGCCTTGTACCCCTCGTTATAGACAATTTCAGGCCTCAACCACACTGGGGCTTTTAAACTCATCTTTGTCAATATCAAAAATAAAATATACGCGTCGAATTGAGAACCTCCTCCCTTTTTTTACGTCGTTTAAAAATGAACGGTATTGACTCAACGGAAAAGTTCATTATTCGACGAAATCACAACGCAAACAACGAAACTCGGAATACAAGTTCCTGTCATCGATGAAACTTCGTTGGAGAATGAGCTTTATGCACGTGTGAATAACGTTCGTTTTAGTATTGGCAAAAAATGTGAGGAAAATCATTAGGTGCTCGACGTGCCAATTCATTATTTCTTCAGTTACGTAGTTACGCGGTGTTAAGTGATCAGTAATAGGTGATGTACGGTGACCATGATGTAGATTTTATTGTACACGAAATATACAGGGTATATCCGAAGTCGGAAATAATTTATCACGCCAGTATTCCCCGAAGGGGTAGGCAAAGGAGCACTATAGTGCACCGACACTTTTTGGTCCCAATGTAATAGGGGGCGAGACTATTGCTATTATACCGGGCACATTCCCGCTTAGTACGAGGGATATTTGGGCTATAGTCCACCACGCTGGACCAGTGCTGGTTGGTGAACTTCAAACGCCCTTCTATAGAGTGCAGGAGAGTGCAGTGCAGGTTTCCTCACTATGTTTTCCTTTACCGTGGTAATCATTTTTGAAAATGACATTCGCACATGAAAATTATCATAGAGGTGCGGGCCCGGAATTTGAACTTACACCTCTTACGTTCAAGGCGGGTGTTCTACCGGCGAGGCTATCGCTGCACACAAATTTCTAATTAATTAAATATTCCACACTAGCCTTATTGTGATAGACCAGTACCTAACCTAACTGGTGTATCTCATTTGAGCGAGATTCAAAAAGTTTGAAAAATTCAAGGAACTTAAGCGGGTTACAGACTGCGCTATACTATTATGCTATATAGTATAGCAAAGAAGGAAGCTATATAGTATAGCATAGCATGGCGTTCACATTACGCGATATACTACTACAGCCCCTTTTAACGTCCCACTGCTGGGTACGGGCCTCCCCTCTAATGATAGGGGGATTCAGGCCGTAGTCCACCACGCTGGCCCAGTGCGGGTTGGTAGACTTCACACATCTATCGAGAACTAGTCAAGCTCCCTCAGACGTGCAGGTTTCCTCACGATGTTTTCCTTCACCGTTGCTTAGCAAGTGATAATCTCGGATGAAAATTAGATTCGCACATGGAACCCAGAGGTGCGAGCCGGGGTTTGAACCTGCGCACTTTGATTGCAAAGCGTGCGTTCGACCACTCGGCTATCACTGCTATTCGGCTACCACTGCGTAGACATAAGTTATATCTATTTCAACTATCGAGAAAATGACGTCACCGAGCCATGTTCAGTACAAACTGCTCGAAGTGACGTCATTTTCTCGACAGTTGAAATAGATATAACTTATGTCTACGCGGTCATGCTACGGGGCCTGGTCAAATTTTTAAATTTGTTACTGGTCGGAATCGAACCCACAGCCGTTGCAGTGGTCCGAGTGCACAAACTGCTAGACCAAACTGCGGGCGTGTTTAAACTAACTTGTAAAATGCGATACACTCTTGAGTTATCGCAATATAAGCCGAGCATATAAAACGAGCACAAGGAAATTTTTAACTGAAAAAAATTGTTAAACATTTTTCAACGTAACTAAAAAGTTTGCAAAATTAGAACACTGTAAAAAAATTAAAACCTTCGTTCCGACAGTCACAGCACAATTTTCCACTTTGGTTATTACGCCCTGTATCTACTAGGGCGAGCGAATTTACTTGATTTTTTTTAAAATGTACTCTGTGTCAATGTAAATAAAGATTGAATTTCTGTGGTAAAAGCCGTCATCGAAGATATGTTATTGAAAAACCGGCCAAGTGCGAGTCGGACTCGCGCACAAAGGGTTCCGTACCATTATCTATAAAAACGGCAAATAAATCACTTTTGTTGTACCCATTAATATTTATGTTATTCTGTATTTTAGTATTTATTGTTATAGCGGCAATAGAAATACATCATCTGTGAAAATTTCAACTCTCTAGCTATCACGGTTCATGAGATAGAGCCTGGTGACAGACGGACGGACGGACGGACGGACAGCGAAGTCTCAGTAATAGGGTTCCCGTTTTACCCTTTGGGTACGGAACCCTAAAAATGTGATTATTCTAGTGTTAATACGGTTCATTGTAGTGTAGGCAAAAATATTGGTCGCACGTGTTTTGACAAGTCTGTGGGCGCAAGTTTTAACACGTTGATAGCATAGATGTAATAGAGGGCGAGCCTATTGCCATTATACCGGGCATATTCTCCCCAAATACGAGAGAGATTTTGGGCCATAGTCCACCACGCCGGCCCAGTGCGGGTTGGTGAACTTCACACCCCTTTCTATACTTATCTTAACGTGTACGTTTCCTCACGATGTTTTCCCTCACCGTCAAACTTTTATATACAGGATGTTTCAGAAGTCCGAAATAATGCTTTAGGTACATATACGGTAGCTCATATGTGGATGCTTAGTGAAGACAGTTTATACCTAACAGAACCACAATCAGAATCAGAATATTTTTTATTCATATAAACCAATACAGGCACTTATGAATAGTCAATAAATAGTAAAAATAGTAGCTCTACCACCCATTCGGAATGCATTTCCTATGGAGAAGAATGGGCAAGAAACTCCATGGTTGCTTTTTTCAAACTATCATAGTGTCTGAGTTGAACCTTTAAATATTTGTCACAGGTATCGTGTTCTGGCCTTTAGTTGCATCCGTAACCCTATTCAGCAGTGTAAACTACACTTATGAAGGGCGACTACCAATATTCAAAAAAACAGAACATGCAAATTTTACATAGGACTAGAGATATAACGAGTTATAAAACTTGACGTAGAAAAAAACATTTGAAAAACATGATCGAATTTCGATCAAATTTTGATAACATTCAGTTGTATACCCGATACTGATACAAACGTTAACGCGCGAATCTTGCCGCCCCAGTGTGTCAAGGGTTCTATCCTTTTAAATCTCAAATCTCGTTGAGCGTCCGTCACTTTGGTCGGTGCGGCATTAAAAGTAATATTACGCACGGAAGTGCTCACATTTACAATATATTAAAATTGTTAAATGGTATCTAGTTACCTCATATTACTTTAAATAGAGGGAAGGAAATACATTAAGAAGTTATAACATGTTTTATTGCGTTTCAGATACGAATAAATAAAATTTAAGTGTCTAAAACTATTATTTAGCTATAACGAAAACACAATTCTATTTTTTTGTCTGTCTGTTTGGTTGTGGTAAATTTCCAAACGGTTGTCCGGTCCCATGATTGCCACTTGCTTAACGGTGAAGGAAAACATCGTGAGGAAACCTGCTCGTCTATAGAAAGGCGTTTGAAGTTCACCAACTCGCGCTAGGCCAGCGTGGTGGACTAAACTGGGTGGTTGCGGGTTCGATTCGCGAAAGTGCCAAATTCCGGAAATGGACTACTAGTCACTTCATCTCGGATTGCCCCCAGTCCACTAGGACTGGGGGCAATCCGAGAGAAGAGTTAGCTTCGCTTAGTCTGGGGCTATACTATGAGCGTGTGATGTCTGGCGATATTTATTTATTTATATATACAAATAAAATAAAATAAATATTTTCACCAAAATTATTACTCAACGAGAATTATGACTCAATGAATACATATTTTCCTTATACATGAGAACGACTTTACCGATTTAATATATCAATTTTATTTTTCTAATACTTTGTAGAAGATTCTTACGAAAAAAAAAAGAAAATTAAAGATAATTAGGGTTCCTTAATTTCGTGCGCACAAAAGTCGCGAGCTCAGCTTGTTATATTATATATTTTATCTATAGACATTTATCTACCTATATGACATTAATTAACCTATGTCTGTTACAGTGACAGCCTTCTTCGGTTACTTCCGGTTGAGATCGTCGAGACTGACATCCGGTTGTTAGACTCCCTGTAATTGTCTCTCCAGACGGTTCGCCTTTAATCTGGTAATAATTAAAGGAATGTTGTATAACGCCTTTCACACCTGAGCGTCAAAGGCTGCGCGTCAGAATATTTGCCAGTACCTAAACGAACTCTGTGTCCATATACATAAAGTTTATATTTCTGTGATAAAAGCCACGCCATCACGCGTCGAAATTCGATCGGGCTGACAATGTTATCCAACTAATAATGACTGACTAATAAGGGCTGACAATAAATATACTATTTGTACATACAAAAAGTAAATTTTACAATATGTAGACATGTCAATACAGTTCATTTTTAACCGACTTCCAAAAAGGAGGAGTTTCTCAATACGGCCGGTATGTTTTTTTTTTTTTTATGTATGTACACCGATTACGCCGCGAGTTATAATCTGATTTACGTGATTCTTTTTTTGTTTGATGCGGAATAGATGCCATTTGGTCCCATAAAAATTTAAAATTGTACGGACAAGCAGTTTTCATTTTATGAACATTTTTATGTTTATTATGATCATTATTTACGTGGATGATGTAGTTGTACACGGCTTTTTAAGGAGTTGTCATTTAGGTTGATTATTAGTTTAATACGGATTGTTTACAAACATCGAAACTTATCCCCAAAGGGGGGTCCCGTTTCCACTCCTTTCGGGGTAAGTTTCGATGTTTGATTCTGTCAATGGGCGTCCAATCCGGACTACAGCATATCTCCGGCGTTAGTGAACCGATTTCGAAAAATCTTTTTTTGTTTAATACGGATTGTTTACAAAAATCGAAACCCACCCCCAAAGGGGTGGAAAAATGGGGTTGGCTGTAAATATTTACTTTTTTAGGGTTGTTATGAGGTGGTAATAATTGCATATTTTCAACGATTATTGACACTAAAAAGCGTGAAAAAAAAAAAAAACAAAAACCGATTTCAAAAACCTAGGTGCACTAAAAAGCTAGAAATAACCTTATAATTCATTACATTTAAAGTCGGTGCCAATTCATGTGTGTATTTGCCTAGTCTGACGTAAATTGGCACCTACTCCAAATGTATTGAATTATAAGGTTATTTCTAGCTTTTAGTGCACTTAGGTTTTTGAAGTCGGTTTTTGTTTTTTGTTAATGGTTTATGCAAACATTTTTACGCGCTTCTTGACGCGACAGTATGCCTAGAGCTTAGCCATATTTATTTATAATGTGTATTTATTGATTTCTTTCGTGATATCAATTACTTGATGTTTGCGAAATACCCGCCAATCACAGATAAAGCCATTTCTCATCTTATTCCCTTAAGTTATATCATCCTGGTGATCAAACGCACGCTTTGCAATCAAAGTGTGCAAGTTCAATCTCATTTTCATCCGAGATTGTCACTGAACGGTGAAGGAAAACATCGTGAGGAAACCTGCACGTCTGAGGGAACTTGACTAGTTCTCGATAGATGTGTGAAGTCTGCCAACCCGCACTGGGCCAGCGTGGTGGACTATGGCCTGAATCCCCCTCGCCTTGAGGGGAGGCCCGTGTCCAGCAGTGGGACATTAAAAGGGCTGTAGTTAGTCCTCCTCCGTCCTTAATTAATTATGATTTGAGAATGTAAAGCATCATTAACTTTATATTGTATAATTGTTAATTAAGAAAAACACAAAAATGAAAATCCTAATTGGAAAAAAGCAACCATGGAGTTTCTTGCCCATTCTTCTCCATAGGAAATGCATTCCGAATAGGTGGTAGTTTTAGTATTATTATTATTTATTGACGATTCATAAGTGCCGGTATTGGTTTATAATTAAAAAATCTGATTCATGAAAAAATAATTATTATTGTTCATGCGAAATTGGACGCGCCGGTGTGTACAGGGTTTTAATGTGATAACGACTCTTTGCTATTTAATCTTAAAAAAAAAACTCGTAAACTGTTCTCATTCAGACTCTTATCAAATGGCATCTTGATTCTCGTGCAATCAACAAAACTGAAATATATTATTACCACGCATGCGTCGCCCTTAGCGCATAGAGAAAATAAGGGTGGGGGGTAGAATAATTCGCGGTACCGTAGGGGGCGGACGTTTGGAACCTCTATGGTATCCAGATCGCGCGGACCGTTGAAAAAAAATGCAGTGAAGTGACATTAAATTGGAAAAAAAATATGGAGTGCCTGTGACAGTGTTGTTCGAATTTTAAAAATATTTATTTTTCGATCGAGTGATATGTGATGACGTGTTAAGTGTTATTTTAGAGGTGAGTTTAATTAATGTTGTTGTTTATGGCAAATCAAATGAATTAGCTATTCCATTTTTGAAAATTGAAAATTTAAATTATCTTTAAATTATTTTGTACACTTTGTTATATAACATTTTACGAAATTGAGGGTGAAGTGTTATTTAAGTGGTCTCCTTAATAAGCGACGGGTTTGCGAGTTGGGAGATATTAAAAAAGTTCGCTTTTAAGTTCGTCTTGTTCAGGTTAGTTATAATGTAATTCTGATTGAATTTAGAATGTGTCCAAATCAGAACATATTGTTTTCAATTTGAATATTAAAAAAAGAAGTCCTCTATTTTAAAAAACGCGGCAATGGATTTTATTTTATCTAGATCAGAACGTAACATAAGTCTTTATACTTATAAAAAAAATTACGTAATTAATTACTTGCGTAGGTAATTAATTAGTACCAAATAAAATGGTTTTGAATTTCTATAAGAAAAAACTGCAGCATTCTAAAGAAATTCGTGGGTTTGAGGTTCCGAATTGCATTTCTAGTTGTAGTAAATGAATTTCTACTGGGAAATTTATTTCTATTAAAATTTCCGTTATATAGCTTATGTTAATATTAATTAAAATTTATGATGTATTTATACAAGCTGATTTTGGATTTATAAATAGAAAGAAAGAAAATATATTTATTTCATATTTTATACATATTTCATGTAGAGCATGTAAGCAGTGGTAGCCTTGTGGGCTAAAACGCCCGCCTTGAACGTAAAGGATGCAAGTTCAAATCCCGGTCCCGCACCTCTGAGATAATTTTCATGAGCGAATGTCATTTTCAACAATGATTACCACTTGCTGAACGGTGAAGGAAAACATCGTGAGGAAACCTGCCGTCTATAGAAATGCGTGTCGAGTTAACCAAACCACACTGGGCCAACGTGGTGGACTATGGCCCAAAATATCCTTTGTATTGAGGGAGAATGTTCACGGTATAATGTTAATAGGCTCGCCCCCTATTACATTAGGACCAAAATACATCGGCGAAGTGTGGGTGCACTGTAGTGCGCCTCTCCTTACCCCTTCGGGGAATATAGGCATGATAATGTGTGTGATATGTCTATACTAAACATCTAGGGCTACCTTGTATGTACCTACATGATTAAATCGGACTTCGGATACCCGCTTAAGTAAGATATATCATCCACTCAGTAGTTAGTACTTACCCTTTACATAATACTTTACATATTCCTCCGACCAAAACATATCAAGGCGCACGGGAGTGCGCCCAGCCAATGAATCAAGGCGCACGGGAGTGCGCCCAGCCAATGAAAGCTGGCTGCAGCACCGTGTGTAATATTACACGAACCATTTGGAGCAACTTTTGACCCCCTCATTACTCAGAAACTATTTAACATAACCATGTCAAATTTGGCTCATCTATTGAGACTTGCAAGATACATATGTGCTCCAAATTTCATAAACACACCTCAAACGGTTCTTAAGATATAATCGTCCAAAAATCGAAAAAGAACTAGCAAAATAAGGCCTTAGGCCAATATATTATCCTAACTTTTAATAAGAAATTATACTTTAAGTTGTTATGAAATATTAGATGTTGCTATAAATAAATTTAAGGACTGACCACTGAAATTGGCGCCCGTTTAGATCTCACATCTTTTGTCGTTGAAGTGGACAACCAAGGCATATATCATTGGCTAAACAGAGGTTTACATTTATGTTTTTGATGGGATGTTTTATTACTCTAAAGAAACCAGTAATTGGCTACTGTTTAGTTTAATATCTCCCTTGTATCTTTGTAAGTGTAATTTGCTAGTTTTCAAATAAATAAATGAATATTACTTTGGAACCAAAATACATCGGGAAAGGGAATACAGGCGTTATGATGTGTTATGATGCGTTATGATGATGAGGCCAAAAAGCACTTACAAATAGTCAGATTCTACCACCGGTTCGGAATGCTGCTTCCACTGAGAAGAGTCGGTAAGAAACTCAATGGTTACTCTTTTCAAAATGATAATTGTGAGTAATACATTCTCAGGAGCAGCAATGCCTTGAGAGCAGACAGCACCTTTGCCACAATACTAGAGAAGAATTATACTCACGGCAGTCTAATATTAAATACAAATATAGTCTTTATGCTTAGGAAGCTAGTACAGTAAGGAGCGTCTACTCCCATATACAATAAAGGGATTATTCTAAACCACAGATGGTTATAGAAGTAATTGCTTTGGTATGATGCCTTCAAAAGTAAAAATTGCTAAGAAATCGAGGGCCCTAGTTGAACAAAATAATAGGACCTAACTTTTTTATTTTTCATCAGAAATCCCAGTGGGACGCCGCCGCCGCTGAGGCAAAGTTGCCTCGGTCTGATCCCCAAATAAAATGACAAGAAAAAAGATTTTGCCGTAAAAACTCTCGTGTTTTATAAATCTGATGTTTTTTAGAAGACAATTCTGCAAAAAAAATATAATGTATTTTTAGCCGGGTAGTCCAACGCACGCTTTACAATTGAAGTGTGCAGGTTCAAACCCCGGCTCGCACCTCTGGGTTTCACGTGCGAAGCTAGCATTTACATCCTAGATTATCACTTGCTATGAAACGGTGAAGGAAAACATCGTGAGGAAACCTGCACGTCTCAGGGAACTTGACTAGTTTTCGATAGATGTGTGAAGTCTGCCAACCCGCACTGGGTCAGCGTGTCCACACTATGCCCTATGTTGGTATATTATTGTAATAGAAGGTGAGATTATTGCCATTACACCGGGCACGTAATATTTAAATCCTATTTTTTTTTTTTTTCTTCTCTTCTAATTTCGATTATACTGTCTTGTAATTTAAAGAAATGCCTTAAAAATGATTAATAAGGCCACGCATTTTAGGGTAGATTTTAGTGGGTATACGGCCTTCTGCCGGGACTCCCACATAAGCCAGCTACTTCCCCGAAGATGGCAGGGTATCCATAAAATATTTTCTGACGTAAAAAATAAGGGTATTAGGTGCTAATATAGCAACACAGTTTTAAACTTTCGAAAATGTGAACATTTTTATTTTGATTGCAATTATTGTTATTTTGTTCCAAATACATTTTATTTTAATTCTATCCCCATAAATGCGAGTGAGATTTTGGGGGAAACCCTCTGAACTGATCTATCATACATTAAGGCAGGAGAAAACGTTAGTGGATAAACTAATATTGCATAAGATGAGTGAGAGTAGAGTAGCCTCTACATTCAATAAACCTGAAACTTTCTGAACGTTTTTTTAACCTGTCATAGTTGGTAGAGTTGGCGAACGTTGGCGAACTTAAATTGAACTGAACACAAAGCAACCCAGTGGAATGGAGAATGGTCAATTTAACACTTGAATGGGCAAAGCCTAGGTATATACCCTGTAGTTTTAGGAAAAAGGAGTTTGCTTTCATGCTTTACTTCTTTTAAAATGCACCGCATTTCATAAAACGCACTACGTTTTTCACTGCGCTTCAGACAGCACGCTTTGACGCTACGCTTTGGAAAGCACGCTATATTTTGTCACTGCACTCCGAGAAGCACGCTACGCTTTGTCAATGCGCTTCGGAAAGCATGCTACAATTTGTCAATGCCCTTCATAAAATACACTACGCTTTTTCAATGCGCTTCGGAAAGCATGCTACAATTTGTCAATAAGTTTTAGAATGCAGACTTTGGGTCACACGCTATTCCTTGATGCTCCGCTTCAGAAGCACGCTACATTTTGTCAATGCACTTCGAAAACACTGCACTGTGGCAAGCAAACTACATTTTGACACTGCGTTTCGGAAAGCATACTACATTTAGTCAATGCACTTCGGAAAGAAAACTTCATTTTGACATTGTGTTTCCAAAAGACAGTGATCATCACATCTCATCACTACGCTCAGTACTCCAGCCTTAGTAACTGAGTATAATGAATTTTCATAAAGCAAAATATTTATCTTGACGGCAAATTACGGCGGAAACAATTTTACTTAAATCAACAAGGTCGTACTGGTACCTAACTAATAAATTTAAATTGGGAGCTTCGTGGAAAACTTCGTCCTGGTGTCATTAGTGGGATAATTACTGTAGTACTTACCTACTTTGAATTAACTGTCCATTTATTACCACTTAAACAGTATTGTTACAAAATTACTTTGTTTTCTATACTAATAATACTATAATTTGTATTTTTGTATGTAGTGAATTAACATAAAAAACTTGAGAGGTGTCAAGGGACACCCGGATGGAACGAAGTTCCTTTTGAAATGAAAAAGCAGAAAAATTTTACATATACATACACACACACACACACACATCGAAATCGGAATCGAAATCGGAACCAGAACCGAAATCGAAATCGAAATCACATACACATTTACAAAAGTGTCGGTCGACACTTTTAGTCTTAATTTTTTCCGTCTAGCCCCCTTTCGCAACGCGCCATAAGGAACTACGTTCCAAAAACTAATGGACCTATTTCAAAATTTCTTTTGCCGTTAGAAAGCTATATCATCACTGAGTAATATAGGCTATATTAAAAACCCGTTCAAAGACGGGACAGGCCGCTAGTCTTAAATGAAAATCGCCAGACAAAACATACTCATAGTATGATCCTAAACTAAGCAAAGCTACAATGGGAGCTACAATCTGGATGATATATACTCTTTTCATATCTGGGTGTATCTGGGATCCCAGATACACCCAGACTGGGGCAATTACAAAAGGCTATTTTTGTATTTTACCTTTGACGGGAATGGTACCTTTATCCACCCAATGCAGTGAGCCGAATGGTCTACGCATAGAACTAAGTCTTGTCTAATCTCAATACCACATAGAAGCAATTTAAAGCCACACATTGAGGCGTTAAAACGCGTGAGTATTTTTTTTTTGTAAATCCCAAAATACACTGTATTGACTCATTGATAAAGTTCATTCTTCAACGAAATGACATTGACAGAACGAGCGAATGTGACGCATGAAGTAGTAGCTTTTACTTAATTAATTCAATCTTTTGAGCAGTGGTAGCCTCGTGGGCAAGAACGCCCGCCTTGAACGTAAGGGGTGCAAGTTCAAATCCCAGGCCCGCACCTCTGAGATAATTTTCATGTGCGAATGTCATTTTCAACAATGATTACCACTTGCTGAACGGTGAAGGAAAACATCATGAGCAAACCTGCATGTCTATATAAAGCCGTGTGAAGTTCACCAACCCGCACTGGGCCAGCGTGGTGGACTATGGCCCAAATCTCCCTCGTATTGAGGGAGAATGTGCCCGGTATAATGGTAATAGGCTCGCCCCCTATTACATTGGGACCAAACATACATCGGCGAAGTGTGGGCGCACTACAGTGCACCTCTGCCTACACCTTCGGGGAATACAGGCGTGATGATGATGTATCTTTTGATCGGGGTCATTCGCCATCTTTATCACTGTCATCATCCATTTTTATTTATAATCTGTATTTATTGAATTTGACCTTGCTATTAATTACCGACATTGCCATAAATACCGCTAATTGCAGGTGCAGGCATTTTACTCCTTTAAAATATCATCATTTCACTCATTCGTATAAAAAGAAAAGAAGAATCTTTTGACCTTTATCACTGTCATCATCCATTTTTATTTATTTTGTGTGTGTATTGAATTTGCCCTTGCTATTAATTACTTGACACTGGCTGAAATACCCGCTAAACGCAGGTGGAGCCATTCCTCATCTTATGCCATATCATTATTTCATTCATTTTGTAAAAATGGAAGATGTATATTGACGCAGAGTTTTTTTTGGTATTGGTTAAATTTTTGACATGTAATTTTTGACGCCCCAGTATGTGTGGGGGCTTGAAACTTAATTAAGTCGCAATACCTTGAACTGATAAATTAAATCGATGAGACTTGAATTGATTAAGTTAACATGTTTAAACACGTCTGAGCTGAAACGTATCTTAAGCTCTATATTACTAGACAAACATGTGTAACGTATTCTGAATACTAATTCGTTATACTGGGTGTATCAGAAGTCCGGAATAATACCTTAACGTTTGAATTAGTAGCAGTGGTAGCCGAGTGGTCGAACGCACGCTTTGCAATCAAATGCGTAGGTTCGAACCCCAGCTCGCACCTCTGGGATTCATGTGTGAATCTCATTTTCATCCGGGATTATCACTTGCTAAGAATCGGTGAAGGAAAACATCGTGAGGAAACTTGTTCTGAGGGAACTTGACTAGTTTTCGATAGATGTGTGAAGTCTGCCAACCCGCACTGGGCCAGCTTGGTGGACTATGGCCCAAATTCCCCCCTCATTGAGGGGAGGCCCGTGCCCAGCAGTGGGACGTTAAAAAGGCTGTAGTAGTAGTAGTTTGAATTAGTATTGGGTATAATTTGTTTATTTTTTCGACGTAAATGATAACATCTTGATATTCTGACGACGACTTAGTCGTATGAGTGTAGGCGCACTAAACTGCGTAGTAACGGGTTCAATTCCCATCAGTAGCAAATTACAAAAGGCCTTTTCGGAAGCAGTGGTAGCCTTGTGGGCAAGAACGCCCGCCTTGAACGTAAGGGTTGCCAATTCAAATCACAGGCCCGCACCTTTGAGATAATTTTAATATGCGAATGTCATTTCCAACAATGATTACCACTTGCTAAACGGTGAAGGAAAACATTGTGAGGAAACCTGCACGTCTATAGAAGGGCGTGTGAAGTTCGCCAACCCGCACTGGGCCAGCGTGGTCGAATATGGCCTAAACCTCTCTCGTATTGAGGAGGAATGTGCCCGGTATAATGGCAATAGGCTCGCCCCCTATTACACTGGGACGAAAATACATCGACGAAGTGTAGGCGCTACAGTGCACCTCTGCCTACCTCTTCGGGGAATATAGATACCATAGTACAAGCTTTGCTTAGTTTGGGATCATACGATGAGCATGTGTTGTCTGGTGATATTTGTTTATACAATCAAAGTACCAGGAGACCATACCTGTCGAAGAGGTTGATAGCGTTGATGTGTAACTGGGATCGCCCCCAGTCCATTGTACGGTACCCATAGTACAAGCTTTGCTTAGTTTGGGATCATACGATGAGCATGTGTTGTCTGGTGATATTTGTTTATACAATCAAAGTACCAGGAGACCATACCTGTCGAAGAGGTTGATAGCGTTGATGTGTAACTGGGATCGCCCCCGGTCCATTGTACGGTACCCATAGTACAAGCTTTGCTTAGTTTGGGATCATACGATGAGCATGTGTTGTCTGGTGATATTTGTTTATACAATCAAAGTACCAGGAGACCATACCTGTCGAAGAGGTTGATAGCGTTGATGTGTAACTGGGATCGCCCCCAGTCCATTGTACGGTACCCATAGTACAAGCTTTGCTTAGTTTGGGATCATACGATGAGCATGTGTTGTCTGGTGATATTTGTTTATACAATCAAAGTACCAGGAGACCATACCTGTCGAAGAGGTTGATAGCGTTGATGTGTAACTGGGATCGCCCCCAGTCCATTGTACGGTACCCATAGTACAAGCTTTGCTTAGTTTGGGATCATACGATGAGCATGTGTTGTCTGGTGATATTTGTTTATACAATCAAAGTACCAGGAGACCATACCTGTCGAAGAGGTTGATAGCGTTGATGTGTAACTGGGATCGCCCCCAGTCCATTGTACGGTACCCATAGTACAAGCTTTGCTTAGTTTGGGATCATACGATGAGTACGCATGGCGATATCTTAAGTCCCATCCGAAATTCACGTTCCGATTTGTCAATATTAGTAACCACCCTTTCTTATATGTAGCTTACACTATTAAATAGGGATATGCATGAGCTATTTGGTCATAAAACGATACCTGTGACGAATATTCTAACTAACTACAGCCCTTTTAACGTCCCACTGCTGGGCACGGGACTACCCTCAATGCGAGGGGGATTCAGGCCATAGTCCACTACGCTGGCCCAGTGCGGGTTGGCAGACTTCACACATCTATCGAAAACTAGTCAAGTTCCCTCAGACGTGCAGGTTTCCTCACGATGTTTTCCATCACCGTGTCATAGCAAGTGATAATCTCGGATAAAAATGAGATTCGCACATAAACCCAGAGGTGCGAGCCGGGGTTTGAACTTGCACACTTTGATTGCAAGGCGTGCGATCAACCACTCGGCTACCACTGCTACTCGACGAATATTCAAATGTCTGTAACTCAGTAACTATGATAGTTAGGTAAAGGTCAGCCTTCACCGAAAATTTACATATCGGCTACCGTATATGCACCTAAAATATCATATCGGACTTCTGATACACCATGTAGAGGCTCTGTTATGTAAATGACAATTTGAGAGCGTGAATTCAATCTTCTATAGAATAGTTTCTGTTCGGAATAGATTACACTTTTGATATTTTCACGATGGTGGTGGATTAGTAATTTTTTTGGAATAATCTACCCCCTCGATTCGATGATATTTTTAAACGGCTGACCCGTGCGCCGCGGTTGATGAGTCGAGGTTGAACGCCGGTCCGCGTCGCACTGTTTTGTTTAATTAAATAGTTACCGTGCATTTTTGGTGTTTTCGGCTATTGCGCCCGCGATATTTATAATACGATTTTGGACTTGATTCGCGTGACGATTGCGCGTAGCCCGCGAGTGTTGTATATCGGTCCTCGGTGGATCGGAGACATTATACGGTGGTGATTGTCGGCTGCCACGCGGTGGATGGTGACGCAGGGGTCATCAGACCAGGATATTGGTTGTGGCGTGCTCCCCGTAGATTTCCCCGTGCTTGTAATCCACTTTTTAGCGTCCTCTTTAGGGGCCCCTCCTCCAAATTCAGACAGGACAGACGTACTCAAGGTGACCCTATCTACCTACCGTTTCACCAGTACAAGAGGTAAGGTTTTGTAGATAAATCGCATACGACGCCGTAACCACAGGGTTTGTGCCTTCGGCCCACCGATCCGCTGGTATATGGCACAGTTTCTCTGAATAAGGGTGCAATGCGAATCAGAAGTCTGAAATAAAATTCTATGTACGGTAATTGTTAGTGTAATTTTACGGAATGATTGTAGAATAGGTACAATAAATCAACAAAAATCCTGAAATTGATCCAAATGTTGCGTTTACAAGTTCAACAACAATAGAGGTGATTTTTATGCGTTCAATACCTATTCGTTAAATATGAACGAGATGACTTTATTCTGTTTTTTAGTATTTGTTGTTACAGCGGCAACAGAAATACATCATCTCTGAACATTTCAACTAACTATCACGGTTCATGAGATACAGCCAGGTGACAGACGGACAGACGGACGGACAGTACCCTTTGGGTACGGAACTCTAAAAACAATATCAAATCGGTAAAGCCACTTTTGTATTTTTGCGATACTTAACAAATAGCAATAGATTTTTTTTATATAGGTTTTAGCAAACGCGAATTTCAAATGAACCAATACTCGCTTATCTATAGTATTGACCAATCTATTCATAGATTTCTACTGTATAATAAACGGTCGGTACCCTCAATAGTACGCTCTGATTGGTCGATAAATTCTAGGGTCAGGCATTCATATCCAATTACTAATACGATATAACATGTAATTGGAACAAATTATACCGTATGTCTCTATTGATTTATGGTAGCCTGGTACTTCGTATTGACGTCAAAGAGGAAAATAGAACATATTTAATTACCAGGAGTACATCAAGTAGTAAGAGGTTTGATATCATGTATACATCATCATCATCGCGCCCTTTTTACCCGAAGGGGAAGGCAGAGGTGCCCTGAAGTGCACCGACACTTCTCCGATGTATTTTGGCCCCTTGTAGGGCGAGCCTACTGCCATTATACCGGGCACGTTCTCTCTCAAAACGAGAGAGATTTTGGGCCGTAGTCCACCACGCTGGCCCAGTTGGGGTTAGTGAGCTTTACACGCTATTCTATAGACATGAAGGTTTCCTCACAAGGTTTTCACCGTTCATATCATATTGAGGTTTGATATCATGTTGAGACCTTAATCTTTTGCGTAAATATCTTCAAGTCCCAGGCATACTTGGGCGTAAAAACTCTTGTTTACTGATACCAAAACCAACTGTATTGGTTTATAGAAAAAGTTCATTTTTCAATGTCATTAACAGTTCGAGAGATTTTAGACGCGCGGGAGCAAGGCTTTTGCCACAGAAATAATAATTGATTTATAAAATCATTAGGGTAGAGAATCTAGTATTTCAATGATTTAAAAATAACCATTACACCAAATTATCTACCACTAATAAATTCACAAAACTTATGTAAAATAACTAACTGAAAAAATGTTATTTTCACTTTTTTTTTCATGTAAATTGTAATCAAAGACGTCTGATAGAAGATGTTTATTTTATACAACTCTTTTGTAACCCTCGTGTAATGAGTGTCTGTTATTGTAGCCCTAATTATCTGGTGCTCTGCAGAAAATTTTTTTGGTTCAACATAATTTCATGTAATTTTTCTTGTAAAAATATTAAACTTAATTTGTCTAGACTGAGCTAACGACACAGACCAGATATAAGGAATAGCTACTTATATAACAGAAAACAAAAACCGACTTCTAAAATCTAGGTGCACTAAATAGCTACAAATAACCTTACAATTCATTACATTTGGAGTAGGTGCCAATCTACGTCAGACTAGGCAAATACACACATGAATTGGCACCGACTAGGTATTTGAAGTCGGTTTGGATTTTCGTTAAAAATGTTTTTTTTTCACGATTCTCAACTTGATACCTTCACGCATTTCTACAACAAAGGGTCTTGACAGACCGACAGACATACAGGCAGACGGACAACAAATGTATCTTATATGGGTTTATTTTTTCCTTTTTAGTTACGGAACCCTAAAAGACATCTGATTCAGATTCATAACTAATACCATTGTTAGAAGTATAAATCAAATGAGCGGCGGGGTGTAGGTATGGTCTGACGTCAAATATTAATCCCTCGTTACCGCCCAGCATGAGATCCCAACTGCGTAAGTCATGTAATTCAGAATTATTAGACTAGAGAGTGGTTCCCAAACTTATTTTATGTACTGCCCACTTTGGGAATAAATTATTAATTATAGCGCCCCCATTTTTTCACCTACACAGCCTATTTTGGCACCTACAGCCTCTACACAACGCCCCCATTTTTTGTCTGGGTCTCTTACCTTAGGCCTGCAGCGCCCATTAGGGGGCATTATTACCCACTTTGGGAAAGGATGGCTAGACGAAGCGAACGCTAGTCCGCTACGTCAACGAACTTCAGCCTTCTTGTATTAATAACGGCTTATACGGAACTTTGATTAATTTTTCGTTGTGGGTAGAACGCCCACGTTGACTATAAGGGGTGCGACTCCTTATCACGGGCCCGCACCTCTGAGATTTTCACATGAAAATGTAATTTTCAATCATGATTACGTGAATGAAATCATCGTCTATAGAAGGGTGTGTGAAGTCTACCAACTCGCACTGAGGCAGCGTGGTGGACTATGACCCAAATCTTCTTCATATTGGTGTGGAATGTGTCCAGTATGATGGCTATTGACTCGCCGAACATCGGCGAAGTGTGCTGCAGCACCTGCTACCGTCTATCCTTTTCCGGGAATATAGGCATGATGATGTCTTTATTAAATAACTGAAGTAGACAGTCCGCAATGTTTAAAAACGACATAAAAAAAAATTATACCCTTTTTCTACAGAACAACATCTCATTCGGGATTTTCCCTTTGTCCTTTTCCCCAAGGCACATCAAAGGGTAGTACATGAAAAACCAAACACGTTTGCGTTGGCTTAACTGTTGCAATCCAACCTACCTACTTACTTTCAGCTCTATTCACACGGTAAAGCCGGCTACCTTATAATAACCGGAAGTACAATGGCGGAACATTATGTGTGGTAGCGCCCATCAAAATGTTTGCTAATACTGAAACGAAACAAATTTACTTTGACCTTTACAAATTTTAATAAAATTCATTTGATTTTTATTTTAATAAAACAATCCAGGCTGGAAAAATGATTTTACACACATTAAACTTAAGGCTAATTTTAAGTGCTCTGACCCCCACATCAGAGGTGAGCACGCGGGCCGGGTCGATAGAGGCAAGGATAAAAAAAAAAAAAAAAAAATTAAAAAAATTAAAAATGTACTCAAAAAAAGGTTATTCTGCTACAAAATTACATTGACAGCGCTTGCAAATTTTGACACGTGGGTACGTGGCTTTTACCACAAAAGTTCAATGTCTATATTTCGAGGGGGGGAAAGGCTATTTGACCTAAGTGACATTTTTTTAAGCTTTACAGGAGAGCATACTCATTCGACGCAGAAAAAATCGCTGATTCCAAATATGTATGTATGTACATAAGTCAATGTCGCCCAAATTTGTCGCTTGAGTCAAATAGATTTTCACTCATCAATATATTGACACAGAGTTCGTTTTGCTATTGACGACCAGCTTTTGTCGTCTCAGTGCATTTAATCCAACTGCTCGTGTGAACGATTTCATTCATTATATTCGACTACTGAAAATCTACTACAACAGCCCTTTTTTTAACGTCCCACTGCTGGGCACGGGCCTCCCCTCAATGCGAGCGGGATTCAGGCCATAGTTCACCACGCTTGCCCAGTGCGGGTTGGCAGACTTCACACATCTATCGAGAACTAGTCAAGCTCCCACAGACATACAGGTTTCCTCATGATGTTTTCCTTCACCGTTTCTTAGCAATTGATAATCTCGGATGAAAATGAGATTCGCACATGGAACCCAGAGGTGCGAGCCGGGGTTTGAACCTGCGCACTTTATTGCAAAGCGTGCGTTCGACCACTCGGCTAACACTGAAAATCTGCTTGAATTTATCTAGCAGCCGGCTTGACCGTGTGAATGAGGCAGTCCTCAGGGTCGTGTTTGCGGTTTGAAGGTAATGTTTTTCCTGTATAATTGTCATATTTTGGTGACATATTTAAATAACGGAGTGTTTTTTAATTCGAAGTTCTTTACATTCCGTTGCTTTTCCGTTGCTGGAGTAATGCTCGGTGCCTTCACAGTTTAAGTACGGAAGCCTCGGTGCGCCAGTCCAGCTCGTACTTGGCCGGTTTTTTTTTTCCTTTTGTTTCGACATGATATGTCGAATTAGAGATAATGTCGACCATGCGAGAATCGCCCCCGTGATAAAGTGAGCCGAGCGGGCTACGCTCGAATGATAACACTTAAAGAACGTCATCAAATGTTTTTGAGAACATCAAACAAAAGCCATAATATATTTGTCAAAAAAAAAACAAACAAAAAGATCTTATAATATGGGACCGAATATTGGCCACCCCTGTCAGCGATCGGAACCATTGGGATCTGATTTATAACATCGTATTGACCTCACAATTTTTCCTCCAATTGACGTTTTGTTTTGAATCACCAACCCCTACTTATTTTTTCCTATACGACACTGTAATATAAAAAAAAATCGCCAGACAACACATACTCATTGTATGATCCCAAACTAACCAAAGCTTGTACTATGGGTACCGTATAATGGATTAGGGGCAATCCAGTTACATCCTAATCAGGGCAAATTTCAATTGGACAGCATGGCCATTTTCTAAAATTGCCACAGGTGGAAATCGAACTCGTCGTTGTAAGCATTGTAGAACATTATAATGTAAAGCATATCATATTACTACCTATATAGGGTGTTTCAGAAGTCTGAAATAATACTTTGGCGTTTGCACCAGTATCGGGTATGCAACTGAATGTCGAAATTCGCCATAAGTTTTTCCAAATATTTTCTCGTCGTCAATTTCTATAACTCGTAAAATCTCGAGTCGTATGTAAAATTTGCATGTTCTGTTTTGTGTATATCGGTAGTAGCCTCTCATAAGTGTAGTGTACACTGCTGAATAGGGTTACGTATGTACCCAAAGAATCAAAATCAGATTTTTTTTATTCACGTAAACCAATACAGGCACTTATGAATCGTCAGTAAAAAATAAATAATATTAATAGTATCTCTACCACCCATTCGGAATGCAATTCCTATGGAGAAGAATGGGCAAGAAACTCCATGATTGCTTTTTTCCAAGGCCAGAACACGATGTCTGTGACAATTATTTAAAGGTCTATAGCTTAGAAACTATGCTAGTTAAGAATATACTGTCTTCACTAAGCTTCCACGTATGAGCTACCGTATATGTACCCAAAGTATGATTACGGACTTCTGATACACCCTGTATAAAATTCAAATTTTGCGGTAAAATTAACTACGTAAAATATATTACTGTAAAAATTAACTACCATTATATATCTGACCCCCCCCCCCCCCCCTTACTACCATCTGTCTTGCAGAAATGTTTTTAATATTACTAACATTTTTTGACAGTAACTATTGAAACAGCAATACTTGAAGCAGTGGTGGTGAGGACCCCATCTCAAAGTAGATAAAATCTATTCACCCCAAACATTAAACACCCTATATTTTCACACATGTATCTGTGTTTGCCCGCCTTATCCAGATAGAGTATTATCCTTTCTGTAGGATGGTACACTGTTACGAGACAGGGTGTATCAGAAGTCCGAAATAATATTTTAGAGACCGGTAGCTGATATGTAGATGCATAGTAATTACATATCAGCATCACATTTTAATTCACTTCCCATGTCATTTTAACACTGTAACCCAAAATGCAGACAACGCATAGTTTGGGTTTCACAGTAACTAGTGTTGTGAATCTTTTGGTGCTTAATAAAATTGTATTTTATTTATTTTTTATTTTTTTAGTGAAGGTAAATTATATCTATCACAGTTTCTAAGTAACAGATCTTTGAATGTTTGTCACAGGTATCATGTGGGCTTAGGGCACATCCATAACCCAATTTAACGGTGCAAACTACATAATATGAGGCGACTACTAATATCCAGAACTCGAGATATTATACTTGTTTTAAGGGTTCCGTACCCAAAGGGTAAAACGGGAACCCTATTACTAAGACTTCGCCGTCCGCCCGTCCGTCTATCACCAGACTGTATCTCATGAACCGTGATAGTTAGAGAGTTGAAATTTTCACAGATGATGTATTTCTGTTGCCGCTATGACAAAAAATACTAAAAAACATATTAAAATAAATATTTAAGGGGCTCCCATACAACAAACGTGTTTTTTTTGCCGTTTTTAATTATAGATAATGGTACTGAACCCTTTGTGCGCGATTCCGACTCGCACTTGGCCGGTTTATTTTAAAATTAAAGGCGAAAAAAAGTCATGGTCGAATTTCGTTCAAATTTTTATACCATTCGATTGTATACCCGATACTGATGAAAACGGTACAGTATTATTTCGGACTTATGAATTACCCTATATATGGGTGTGGTATTGCCACGCCCTACATACATAGTCATGTTTCAAGTGCCTGTAGTGGTAGTGTGACTTTAGCTATATTGTTTTAAACACAAAATATAACATCACGGCTGTATTCCCCGAATTGGTATACAGAGGTGCACTGCAGTGCGCCCACACTTCGCCGATGTATTTTGGTCCCAATGTAATAGGGGGCGAGACTATTCCCGTTATACCAGGCACATTCACACGAGGGAGATTGTGGCAAAAGTCCACCACGCTGGTCTAATGCGAGTTGGTGAACTTAACAAGCCTTTCTTGAGACGTGCAGGTTTCCCCACGATGTTTGCCTGCTCGGTTCAGCAAGTGGTAATCATTGTTGAAAATGACATTCGCACATGAGAATTATCTTAGAGGTGCGGGCCTGGGATTTGAACTTGCACCCCTTACGTTCAAGGCGGGAGTTCTTGCCCGCGAGGCAACCACTGCTTTACTTAACTATCTTAACTTAATACTTCTTTACGTTATGTAAAATGGAGAATTACAAATTCCGTCGGCGACCTCAAGAGTGTAGTTCGAAAGACGTATTATGTTGAAGATCGAATCTTCAAGTTTGGATCGCAGTTTCGGAATTTGAGTTTGTTTAACAAACACACGCTAATGTTTATATAATAGTTAGTTTAAACTGAGATGGACCTTTTGATGATGTTTTAGGGTTGTGATTTAAGTGTAGGTCACTTGAGTCACTACATCAGGACAAGTCCGATTCCCGTCAGGGAGGAATTGACCTTTAACCTTTTTGAATTTGACCTTGTTTAGGTATATATGGGATTGCTGCTAGTTTATAGTTTAGTAACCATAGTAAAAGGGTAATTTAGAGTTAAGATAGTTTGGTATCATACGATGAGTATGTGTTATCCGATAATACATTTTTAGGGTTCCGTGCCCAAAGGGTAAAAAGGGAACCCTATTACTAAGACTTCACTGTCCGTCCGTCCGTCCGTCTGTCACCAGGCTGTATCTCATGGACCGTGATAGTTATAGAGTTGAAATTTGCACAGATGATGTATTTCTGATGCCGTTATAACAAAAAAATACTAAAAAAGAGAATAAAATAAATATTTAAGGGGGCTCCCATACAACAAACGTGTTTTTTTTGCGGTTTTTATAGATAATGGAATGGAACCCTTCGTGCGCGAGTTTGACTCGCACTTGGCCGGTTTTTTAATAAATTATGATGAGATATTTTTTTATTGAAAAAAAAATAATTGTGAAAATTATTATTTGCTATTATTATGGATTAGATTTTTATAGTAATTTGGAACTATACTAATATGTTTAATTTTTTACAAAAGACTACTACATTACCGAGTTTGTATGTTAGATTTTTACTTATTATAATTGGTAACAGCTTCCCATCGCAAGTAATTCTTAGATAAAAAAATACTCACAGAAAATTGGTACAAACAAACCAATATATAACTTTATCCGTACATAACCCTGAGGTCAAAGCCATGTTATAATTCACCACCAAATGTTGCCGCTCCCTGGACAGGGGTGGTCAACATTTTTTGTATCCATTGATATAAATATACAAAGACACTCATCTCACTACAAATTTCTTGACTAAAAGTTAATTTGGTAATCGAGAGATACCAAGTTCGTTTCCTAGCTAGGGGGCCAATTCTCGCATGATCGACATTATTTCTAATCGACAATATGTCGATATGTCGAAACTAAATTATAAAATATGACCCGTTTTGTATTTTTTTTTTCGAAATACGAATAATGCCACAGACGGACTTATACAACTCTACGTGAGTGATAAATTTAAGTATACGCACGTATCTCATAATAACTAATACACATTTCAGCTTGTCCGCTCTTTATTAAGATATTATAAGGGCGTGGGTCGTAAAAAGGGTCGGTTGTATAATAAAAAGTAAGTAATACCCCACTATAGTCTCCGATTAAACCCTACCGTTCATTTTTATGGTGGCTAGTTAGGCTGTGGCTTTGTTATAGGTTAGCGTAACGTCATTATGTCGATATTAAATTATTTTTTTTTCTAAATCTACGACGTAGCATCCGTAGCTTCGCGTAGCACGTTGCTAAAAGAATCGGTTACGCATGCTACGGCGTAGTCACGACGTAGTAATATTAAGAAAATATTATATTACTAGCTGTGCCCGCGACTTCGCCCGCGTGGACTTCAGGGAGATTACACGGAAATATGGATATTATGTATTTCCCGCGGAACCCTAATGCTTTTTCTAAAATTTAAGTAGCCTAAGTTACGCCTTGGAATATTAGCTATCTACCAGTAAAAGTCCCGGCGAAATCGGTTCAGCCGTTTAGAAGTTTACCGCAAACAAACAGACAGACAGACAAACATTTTAATAATTGCATTTTCTTTATAGGTATCGTATATACTCTCATATGCATTTGATAGAAAGATGTTATTTTGATATTACAAACAGACACTCCAATTTTATTTATTTGTATGTATGTATGTATGTATGTATAGATGTATAGATTATACAGCTATTTTCAACTTATTGTGTTGTTTTTCTGAATCAACTTGAAACAATGAACTCTTTGTAAAGAGGTGAAATGGTACTCATAATATTCAATGTGAACTTTTCGACCAGAAGAGCGCTACACTCTAATAGAGTGGAGGCCATAGAATATTTTCACTGAATTAATTTGATGAACACTTTAAATATGGTTTTGTATGGACCGGCTCGGGTTTGTTACATAATATTACTTTTGCACACCCAATAAAGAGATCTTATTAAAAATAAGTAGTGTTACAATATTATTATGTACTAGCTGACCCGGCGAACTTCGTACCGCCTTAGAATTAATAAACGTTAAATGTCAAAATTTAATATCTTATTTTGTTGTAAAGTCTCACCCATCCACCGACCAAGTGTTTTTACATACTCTGTTGTTGGCAAAATCATCGACTAAATACGATGGAGGCCATATCTTTTTAAAAAGTGAAGTGAATAAATAATAATTAATCCCTATTTTCTCACCGTTTAAACCTTCCCTGGACTACGACAAACATTTTAAAACCAAATTCAGCCAAATCGGCCCAGCCGTTCTCGAGTTTTAGCGAGACTAACGAACAGCAATTGATTTTTATATATATAGAGATTTTGTTAGAGTAATAATAAATAGTGAAAGTGAAACCTCGTGAAAGCGGAGAAAGATAAAGAAAGCAAATATCTTGATCTGGCTCACGAGGTTGTCGATATGTGGGACATTGACTCGGCAATAATTGTACCGATAGTCGTTCCCGCCCATGGCCTACTAGCCAAGAGCTTCGACAAACATCTGAAGAGGCTCGCTTTAGACGGCTGGATCAAGGGACAGATTCAGAAGGCGGTACTTCTGGAGACGGCGCGCATAGTGAGGAAGTTCCTGTGCCTGGAGCCCTAACCACTGGTAACTAGGAACCTGTTCCAGATGCCGGTGGGGAACTGTTTTTTATATTTTTTAAATTTATTTTTTATATTTATATTTAAAAATGTAATTTATAAGAAAGATGAGAAATAAAGGAATAGAATATTTTAATCCGCGATATTAATAAATAAATCGTAATACAGTGATAGCTTAGTTTGTAGAACGCTCACCTTGGAAGCGATGGATGTAGGTTTAAACCTCGGGCTCTCACCTTCGGTATTTTTGCGAGGAAACTCACACATTTATAGAAATATGTGTGAAGTTCACCAACTCGCACTGGATCAGCGAGTTAGAGGCCCAAATCTCTCTTGCATTGTGGGAGAATGTGCCCAGTATGATGGCTCGCCTCCCTATTACATTAGCTTCAAAAATACATCAGATAAATGTGGTTGCTCTGCAGAGCACCCCTGTCTACCCCTCCGAGAATTAAGAGTATATTTAACAATTTTCACTCATTTACATCACGAAGCGACAAAAATCGTAAAATGTGTGTATACAATATAATTTGTTTGTTTAATATAATTTGTATATACAATTCGAAATTCCAGATTTCTCTGCGTCGTCGTTTGGTAAAAATAATTCATTTTACGATTTTTTGTCTCTTGGTAAGGATTACCTTGCAAAGTCACAGTGTAGCGTGTGTTGCCTTACTAATGTATTATTATCTTATCATTATTATTCAAAGCAGCTCTAAAGGCAACAGACTGAAGCTATATGTACCTGTGTATTTGAAATATGTTTAGGCGATTTAAAAAACCGGCCAAGTGCGAGTCGGACCCGCGCACGAAGGGTTCCGTATCATTATCTATAAAAACGGCAAAAAAATCACGTTTGTTGTATGGGAGCCCCCTTGAATATTTATTTTATTCTGTATTTTAGTATTTGTTGTTATAGCGGCAACAGAAATACATCATCTGTGAAAATTTCAACTCTCTAACTATCACGGTTCATGAGATACAGCCTGGTGACAGACGGGCGGACGGACGGACGGACAGAGGAGTCTCAGTAATAGGGTTCCCATTTTACCCTTTGGGTACGGAACCCTAAAAATGATCAGCCCACTGAGTTTCTTGTCGGATCTTCTCAGTTGAGGTCGCGTTTCAATCCAGTTGTAGTATATAAGAAAAAAAGAGTAAACTTGACAATTTGTAAGTACCCCCATGGGCCTATACAGGATAAATGATTTGTCTTTGACTTTGACTTTACGTCGGTATATAAATCGTCTTTATGATCGGCTTCTAAATATTCTATTATAATTTTATGAAAGACGTAAATGTTTTTTTATACCATATTTATTTATGAAACACAATTTCAATTTATTTTTAAGCACATGATTTTTATGTTAGCGATTCGGAATAAAATTATTCTGTCCACGCATTTTTGGTCACCTATGATTTATTCATAAAAGTAATGTTCTTTGAGCTGCCCAACATAAAACTTTATAATGGTCGCTAGCAATTTTAATGTAACACATTATGTTCTCAAAAGAATCATACATAATTGAGTGTTTTATTCTTTAGGTTTTTTTATAACTCTAATAGTTCTTCGACAGTATTAGCCGAGTGGTCTAACGTACGGTTTGCAATCAAAGTGTGCAAGTTCAGATCCCAGAGATTATTTTGACACCCCATTTTATGGGGAATTTACTTATGTATACCATATATAAAAAACACAAAAATGTAAATCCTTATTTGAAAAAAGCAACCATGGAGTTTCTTGCCCATTCTTCTCCATAGGAAATGCATTCCGAATGGGTGGTAGAGCTACTATTTATTGACGATTCATAAGTGCCTGTATTGGTTTATATGAATAAAAAATATTCTGATTCTGGTTTTGATTCTGATTCTGATTATATATTACAAGCTTCTACCCGCGACTTCATCCGTGAAGACTTCGATAACTGAATATCGTTTAAATTATAGCCTATACGTTGAGCTGTGGTAACAATAACACTGAAATTTCATCAAAATCCGTTCAGTAGTTTTTGCGTGAATGAGTAACAAATATCAATCCATAGATACACTCTCACAAACTTTCACATTTTAGTAATAGTGGCATTATACTGAATTTGGAGACCCAATGAATGTAAACTTGTAAAAAGAATATAACAATACTTTAGATCGAGTATATGGTATATGCCATATTGCCTCTACAAAACTGTGGAGCATAAATCTTGGCAGTAAAAATGGCGACTCTCACCTTTCTCTGTTATGACATCGATACGGAAGGAGCTATGCAATAACAAAACAGTTTCATTTATTATTTTATAACTAGCTGAATCAGCGACTTCGTCTGCGCAGACTTAGATTAAGTAATATCATTATATATTTTTCTAATAAATAAACAATAATACTGGAAAATTTCATCAAAATCCGTTGAGTAACTTTTGCGTGAAAGGGTAACAAACATCTATCCATCACATTTTTAATATTAGTATGATAAATTTAGTAACATTTTATTTATAAGTAGGGAGCTGAATCTGTGACTGGGACGCACGGAATTATCATCATAATAATCATCCGGAAAAAATGATTCATATGTTTTTCACGCGAAACCCTAATTCCTTTTCTGATATAAAAGTAACCTTAGTTACTCCTTGTCATATCAGCTACCAGCCAGTGAAAGTCTCGTCATAATCGTTCAAACCGTTTGGAAGCTTACCTCAAAGAAATAGACATACATATATTTTCATAATTAAGTTTTTGCTAAGTAGCGTTCGACAGGTTCCATTTTTATCAAATTCGATTTAATTTCAGTTACCACTGATAACCCAACAGTCATATCATATCATATAATATCATATCAAGCCTTGACTGTCCCACGGCAGGGCAAAGGCCTCCCCTCCCTTTTTCCACTTATTGCGGTCCATAGCCAACCGCGGTCACTCTGGTAAGTAAGAGTCTAGCTCATCCTGCCATCTCTTTTTGGGCCTGCCGCGTTGCCGTTTCCCGTGGTTGGGGAGCCATTGCGTGGTTGATTTTGCCCAAAGCGTATCCGGCATGCGGCAGATGTGACCTGCCCAGTTCCACTTAAGTTTAGCAGCTGAGTGGCCTACGTCAGCAATTATTGTTTTGGAGTGCAGGATCGAGTTTCTTACACGATCTGTAACACAACAGTGTCTAGCAATATCCTTCAAAAGCAAGGTCTCCACGAGCTGACGGAAAGATATCCGTCAAAATTATTTAGAAGCAGATTTGAGAATATTGGTAATAGGTTTTATCGACACTTTTTAAATCCGTCAGGTTCCGTCAAACGCTGAATACCCCCACTAATGGCCTAAGTAGACGGATTTTATGTTCACAAACTCATACATTGTGACATTATTGTTATATTTAAACGGAGCTATAACCGTTCTCGTAAGGGTACTATTAAATTGGATCATGAAGCCTGAACACACTGGGGCGTCAAAACACCCGCGTAACATTTCATGCCAATACGAAAACAAACTTTATGTTTATGAACATAAAGATTGAATTTCAGTAGTAAAAACCAAGCGACCTCGCATCAAAATTAGCTAGCGTTGTCAATGACATTCAGTAGAAAAATGAGCTTTATCCCTATGTAAACACAGTTCGATTTAGTATTCGCAAAAATAACAACGCGTGCTGCAAAATTTTGGCAATAACAAAACGGACTCTATTAACTAATAGACAAGGATCATTCTTCAACAAAATATTATTGATGATGCGAGCGAATATACGTGGTCACGTGGCTTTTACCACAGAAATTCAATCTTTATGAATACCGGGTGTTTCAGAAGTCCGGAATAATACTTTGGCTTTTGCATCAGTATCGGGTATACAACTGAATGGTATAAAATTTTTATTTCCAACTTTTTTTTCTTCTTCTATTTCTATAACTTGTAATATATAATCCTGGGTCCTTGGGCGTTTCGCCCCACAAGCCGTTCGCACCAAGTTCCGAACCGCCCAGGACTCTTTTTGAATAGGCTGTTTCGGAACACGTTCCGAACCGAGAAATGTTTTTTCGACGTGGGCGGTTCGGAACGTGGTGCGAACAGCCAAAGGACTCTTTTTGACATAGTCGATTCAGACCGACTACATTTTACTCCTATGTAAAATGTGCATTTTCTGTTTTGTGAATATTGGCTGTCGCCCTTCGTCAGTGTAGTTTACACTGCTGAACAGGGTTAAGGAATTACCCAAAGGCCAGAACATGATACCTGTGACAAATATTCAAAGGTCTATAACTCAGAAACTATGATGATCAGGCGTAAGCTGTCTTCACTAAGCATCCACATATGAACTACCGTATATGTTCCCAAAGTATTATTTCGGACTTCTGATACACCCTGTATAAATGTAAAGTATGTTTTGGTTTCAGCGCGCGTATTGACGTCCCAGTGTGGCAAGGGCAACGTCACTGATTTGATAGCTTCAGCAGTAACCATTACATTCCAGGCTAAATATTATATGTAAGATGCTGCCTTCATTACTGCTCGTAAGAGATCCGATTTAGTTGGGTGTGCGTACATTGCTATCAAGTAACTAGGTTAGATTGATCCCTAATTATATGTGATATAAAAGTGTCTGGATCGTTAGGTTTGGAATAAGGGAGCAGTGATCTTATTTCCATTATAGCTGGAATTATTTACTAACTCTTTTTAGGGTTCCGTACCCAAAGGGTAAAACGGGAACCCTATTACTACGACTTCGCTGTCCGTCAGTCTGTCACCAGGCTGTATCTCATGAACCGTGATAGTTAGACAGTTAAAATTTTCTCAGACTATGTATTTCTGTTTTTTTAGTATTTGTTGTTATAGCGCCAACAACAATCTACGTCAGACCAGTGGCGGATACATATGGGGGGCGCGCGGGGCGCGCGCCCCCCCCTTGCGGAGCCGCCCGCATTGCCGCCCGCGCCGCCCCCGCCGTCGCCAGTCAGCTTACAACCGTCAGCCCGCACGCTATTCGTTTGTGTCTATCGCGCGTCCGCGTCATCGTATTTTATACTTTTCTGTCTGGCACAAGATAGCTAACACATACCACATACAGTGTTTATTAGAGAATGATTGGCATCTAATTTACCTGCGCTACGTCGTAACAATATAATAAAATGGACCGTTATGTAACAAGAAAAAGAAAAGTAGAAACATCTGAAGATTCCGGTCACCATTCAGCAACAAAAACACCACCAGATGTACAGGCAGAGCCCTGCACTTCGTCGAAACTTCCACAACAAAGTTCATCGACTGATTCCTTTAATCCCATGGATATTGGCAATTATTTGGATATATTAGCGTCAGGAAATATTAGTGATGAAATAAAATACAAGCTGCTCACAGCCCCAAGGAAACCAGAACAAGGTTATATCTTTCCTATTTCCGAGCACAACAAGAGGGGACGGGTTGAACGCAGACAAGTGCACGATAATCACTTTGAACAGTATCCGTGGCTGGTATTCTCACAAGTTAAAAAGGGACTTCTTTGCATTAACTGTTCAATTTTTGTGAATATTAGAATGGTTGGAGGAAAGAAATCTGTTATTGCCAAGAAACTTGTGACTGAACCACTAACAAAGTTTGCCAAACTTACTGGTAAAGATGGTGACCTTGAGACCCACTCTCAGCTCAAGTACCACGTTGAAGCGTCAACAAATGCAAAATTATTTTTGGCGACACGAGACAACCGCGAACTTGAGGTCATAAATCAATTGTCAAGACAGAGAATGGAAGGCATTAGAGAAAACCGAGACCGTCTTGTACCTATCATAAAAACAATCATATTGCATGGAAAGCAAAATATTCCTCTGCGGGGGCATAGAGATGATGGGAGTCTATTACAAAATGATAATGATTGTGAAAGTATAGTGAGTAACGAGGGAAACTTTAGAGCTCTTCTAAGATTTAGAATTGACGCTGGAGACTTGCAACTAAAACATCACCTTGAGACCACTAAAGCGAACGCCACTTACATAAGTAAAACAACGTGTAACGAACTTATTTCATGCTGTGAAACAGTGATGTTATCGAGAATACTGGAGGAAATCAAAGATTCTCGTTATTACAGCATCATCTTCGATGAGACTACGGACATAGCGCACATCGCCCAACTGAGTTTAGCTGTAAGATATGTTGATGGTGACGGCAAATTACACGAAAGATTTTTGGGTTTCGTTGACATCCATAAAGACAATGATTGTAGTGGAAACATTGACGATGAACCTCAAGAGAGTCAAGAACGTAGCATTACTGGTGAAGTATTGGGTACTACGATTCTAAGGAGAATGGAAAGCCTGTCTCTGTCACTGGAGAACTGTGTGGGTATAGGCTGTGATGGTTGCTCAGTTAATATGTCAGAATTGAAAGGAGCTGTGGCTACAATAAAAACTAAAGCTATCAACGCGCAAGTAGCACCGTGTCGAAGTCATCAGCTCAACCTCGCTGTCTCTCGCAGTTGCAAAGTTACAAGTGTGAGAAACTCACTTGGTACGATTGAAGAAGTAGTATCGTTCTTTACAGCATCTAGCAAGCGGTTCGCAACATTAAAGAGTCACCTAAAACACTCGCTGCAGACACATTGTCAAACGAGATGGGTTGAGCGCCATGATGCTGTGATTCAATTTGCAGCTGATCTCGGAACAGTTTGCAAAGTCCTTAACGAAATACAGTGTTGGAGGGATAGAACAACGGCTGCCAAAGCCAATATTCTCCTTCGAGCTCTCTCTAATTGCGAGTTTATTATCACGCTGTTTACACTGAGCGACATTATGAGCATAACATATCCAGTCAGCAAAATCTTACAAGACCCTAGCTTGGACGTTGCGATGGCAAAATCAAAATTAGATTCGACGCTCAAGGTATACGACGGCATGAGAGCTAATGCCGATAGCCACTTTGCTCGTATTGTTGAAGAGGCGAAGGCAGTTATGGAAGAGTTAGACGTGGAGATGAGTGTTCCTCGTCTTACAGGCAGACAAAGACACAGGGAAAACTGCGATCATAATGATGATGCCATGACATATTGGAAAAGAACTGTTTTCATTCCAACACTGGACCATGTTACGACTGATATGAGAGAACGTTTTTCTGACGAAAATATTTATCATTTAAAATTCAACATACTTTTGCCTTCACAACTACAGAAACATGCCGGTAACGACTTGGCACATAAATTGAATCAGTGCTTAACTGAATTACCGTTCTTTGAAGAAGAATCACCCTTTGTGATCAAAAAGAGACTAATGGGAGAGGTTCTTCAATTCAAGCAAACGAGCATAAACGCCCTTAATGATCGTGATCGTGAGTCTGTTATGCAAGCGTTGTCTGTTTGTCCTAGATCTGACTATCCTACTTTGCACACGCTTTACAAAATATTTGCTTGTCTACCGGTATCGATTGCTACAGTGGAAAGAAGTTTTTCAACATTGCGGCGTACAAAGACATGGCTGAGGTCGACAATGAAGGAGGATCGGCTTAATGGCTTAGCTCTCTTGAACACTCACCCTGACATTGATTGTCCTATTGACGATGTAATTAATCAATTTGCCCGGAAGAATAGGCGCATAGAATTCATCATTTAAGGAACTTTTTATATCATAAGATGCCAGATGGCATGGTCTTGTTTATGTGTAGGTATTATTAGTTTAAATAAAACTTTCTTAAACTTTACATGTGACTTGATTATTTTTTTATTCCGATTACAGTAAAGGTAGCTCAAGATATCTTTAGCGCCCCCTCCTTGAGTTTTTTCTGTATCCGCCACTGCGTCAGACTAGGCAAATACACACATGAATTGGCACCGACTTCAAATGTAATGAATTACAAGGTTATTTCTAGCTTTTTAGTGCACCTAGGATTTTGAAGTCGGTTTTTGTTTTATGTTAATTTTTTTTTCACGCTTTTTAGTGTCAATAATCGTTGAAAATATACAATTATAACCACCTCCTAACAACCCTAAAAAAGTAAATATTTACAGCCAAACCCCCCCCCCCCTCACCCCCCCTTTTCCACCCCTTTGGTTTTCCACCCATTTTTATGGGACCAAATGGCATCTATTCCGAATCAAACAAAAAAAGAATCACGTAAATCATAACTCGCAGCGTAATCGGTGTACATACATAAAAAAAAACATACCGGCCGAATTGAGAACCTTCTTCTTTTTGGAAGTCGGTTAAAAAACAGCATAAAATAAATCCCCATACAACAAACGTGATTTTTTTGCCGTTTTTATAGATAATAATGGTACGGAATCCTTCGTGCGCGAGTTCGACTCGCACTTAGCCGGTTTTTAAATACATCATCACCCCTGTATTCCCCGAAGGGGTAGGCAGAGGAGCACTGCAGTGCGCCCACATTTCGCCGATGCATTTTCGATCCCAATGTAATAGGGGGCGAGCCTATTGCCATTATACCGGGCACATTCTCCCTCAATACGAGGGAGATTTTTCGGCTATAGTCCACCACGCTGGCCCAGTGCGGGTTGGTGAACTTCACACGCCTTTCTATAGACGTGCAGGTTTCCTCACGATGTTTTCCTTCACCGTTTCAAAGCAACCGGTTTTTTATGCACCAATATATAAATAAAATTTGTCTGCTAACACATACTCATCGTATGATCTCAAACTAAACAAAGGAGACGGAGATCTCTGGGCCCAATTGTAATAAATTGAGATATGGTTTAAAAAAAGCGGTATTTTTTTCTGATTCAAAATATAAAAAAATCAGCTCAATTCACTATCCGGGAGACGAGAAATCATAAAAAGAAGTTTATTTCACTGAAGAAATAGAGTATAGATTACAATAATCGATTACTGTGAATGATTTAAAAAATTGAACATAAATACTTGATTGATTCAATCATAATGAATAAATACATTGTAATAATTAACAATAAAAAAACACTACAATTAATATAGTAAATAACTGTGTGGCGTCCGCGTTTCCGAACGCTCCACAAAATGTCGACGGACGAGTTTCCGAACGTCCGCGCGCCCTAGACAGAGTGAGCATGTTCGGTAGCTCAAAAACAAATTGTGTTATTAATGATTAAGAACATTTATTATATCACATGTATTCATTTTAATATATTAAAATACACTAAAGTGGTTGAATTAACACCAAAACTGTATATTAAAACAAAATAACAATCATAGCTCAAAAATCAGCTGTTTAGTATCTAGGTTGTTGTCACTTTGTTGAATAACCACACTTTTACTAAATCTCTAATAATTCTGCTCTCAGATTGCCAAGATCAGCTAAATTTTCGGAGATGGTTTGATAATATATAAGCTTTTAATTGACACCACTCTCATATTTTTACAACTGGGCCCAAGAATGTATGAAAGCGTATCCGTCTCCTTTATGCTCTATGGGTACCGTACTAACTGTATTGACTCATAAAATAAGTACATTCTTCAATGAAATGACACTGACAGCGCGAGCGAATTTAATCTTTATGTATATTGACACAGAGTTCGTTTTGGTATTGGCAAAAAAAAATACGTGGGTCGGTTGATGCCCCCGTTATGCCGGGGTCTTAATGTGTATTTATTGAATTTGTCCTTGCTATTAATTACTCGATATTGGGATAAATACCGCTAACCGCAGGTACAGGCATATCTCATCTTATACCATTAAAATATCATCATTTCATTCATTTCGTGAAACAAGAAGAAAACAGCATATACAGGACATAATCCTACTTCCTACTATTACCCACCACCCACCCTAAATAATCCTACGAATATTATGAATATGAAAGTTTGTGAAAATGGATGGATGTTTGTTACTCTTTCACGCAAAAACTACTAAACGGATTTTGATGAAACTTTACAGTATTATTGTTTACTAGCTGTGCCCACGACTTCGCCCGCGTGGACTTTAGGGAGATTACCCGGAAATATGGGTATTATGTTTTTCCCGCGGAACCGTAGTGCTTTTTCTAAAATTAAAGTAGCCTAAGTTACGCCTTGGAACGTCAGCTATCTGCCAGTGAAAGTCCAATTGAAATCGGTTCAGCCGTTTAGAAGTTTACCTCAAACAAACAGACAGACAGACAGACATACAAAAAAAATTAATTTAGTTTTCGTTATAGGTATCGTATATACTTTAATACGCATTTGGTAAAAAAGTGTTATTTTGATATTACAAACAGACACTCCAATTTTATTTATTTGTATAGATAAATCAGAATAACATATAGGTTATAATTTATAACGATATTGAAAAAATCTGTCTGCGCCAACGAAGTCAAATGCTCAGTGTTAAGGTTCAGAACTGTGTGACATGTGTTAGTTATAATTTCTGCGATAGATGTCGCTAGCCCAAATATGTACGCGGTATCGTAATGTTCTTGCGTTTTTTATTAATATGCTGCAATAAAACCTCTAATTGTTATTGACTACTTCTTAATTACCTAGACCGATTACATTATGGGACCTTTTAAGAAGCATGGCAAGCTTGTTCACTCGGCTAGTTAGTACTCTATAATACGCGCTTCATAATTTCAAATGAAGTTACGTAAGTTTACATAAGTTGAACGAGCTACTTTTGAATCACTAAACATCTCTGAATCCTTACTTAATTACAGGTAACAGAGGGACTTGTTCACATTCTGTCATTCTGCAGACATTCTGTACAAACCTCTTAGTGTCTTAAACTCGTTATTATAACCAGACAGTTGATTTTCTAAGATTTTTAAAAATATAATATCATATAATTATTATCATATATTTATAATATATATCATATAATTTAGAATGGTTGATTCTTAAAATGTGAAAGTTTGTGAGCATGGATGGATGTTTGTTACTCTTTTACGCAAAACTACTGAACGGATTTTGATAAAACTTTACAGTATATACAATAGAAAAATATATAGGCTATAATTTATAACTATATTGAATAAGTCTGCGTGGAGGAAGTCACGATAGTATTACATAAAATCTCGATTTCACTTTATCTCAGCTCCCCCGTTGTCCTTCCAACCCCTCCCTCATTCCCTCAAGGAGGAAGGAATCACAGTCTGAAATTAGGTAGAGCATACGTTTCCGGTATCCCCTGTGAGTTAAAGCATTAGGACATATTGAAACATGAGTTTAGTGAACTCTACAGGTCAAAGTAGAGCGGAATCTCTTCCAGGAATTCACGTCTTTGTTATACTATGTAAGTCTATGGGTATAGTAACCCTTAACATTAAGGTTACAAGCTTCTACAGACTTTGATTATTTAAGTTTCTTTTTTAGCCTATTTTCGTGTCCCACTCCTGAGCAAAGGCGTCTCCTTTAATCCTCCACACACTGCGGTCTTGTGCTGTTTATGACCAAGTATTACCCGCAAAGGTGACTAGATCGTCTTGCCATTCCATGTCGGCTTGACACCTAATATGCTACTCTCCATGGCTTTTTGGCAAATCTTTAGCTTGGACTACTGCTGTTCGGTTTGTGACCACGTTTGAGCACATTTTTATTGTAGTTTTAAATTTTCCTTTTCCATCAAAATGGTTCTAACATAAGCTGTCACTTTTAAACT
The DNA here is from genome assembly GCA_914767695.1 of Ptilodon capucinus. NCBI lineage: Eukaryota > Metazoa > Arthropoda > Insecta > Lepidoptera > Notodontidae > Ptilodon > Ptilodon capucinus. The sequence continues at coordinate 1,159,906 of OU611830.1, read as the reverse complement.
CTCTTTGATCGAAATATGAACACAACGGGAAGTACAAGCGATCTAACTGACCAAATCTAGGCTTCTCACAGCATAGAAATAAATAAATGTCTTATTTTTGTAGTAGAAAATAAATGTTATCGATATTCCGTCTCTATGAAATGACGAAGGGTGCAAGCTTGGTGTACCCACTGGATCACAATGTGTATTGCCGTGCAAATTACGTAGACGTTAACGACAAGCGAATAGAGTTGCACGTAGAATCAGAATCATTTTTTTTTTATTCATGTAATCCAATACTGGCACTAATTAATCGTCAATAAATAATAATATTATCTCTACCACTTTCACACAACTCTATAACACATGTTAGAAACTCGTAGTAGAGATACTAATACAGTTAAAAATACCTCCTCGTTCAGGGAACACACTGGTAATTTCTGAGAAGGTTGTTTATTTAACCTGTGCCGGTAAAATTACAATTTTATTCTTCTTGTATATTCGTAAAAGGGAATTAGAAGCGAGGACCGTTTGATTGGAACTAGGGCCTTTGTTGTTTCAATAGCAAGTAACGTAAAGTAACTGCAAATTTTTGACAGGTTTAACTTTAAAAACCTGCCTTATCCGAGCTGGACTCGCGCACCGAGGCTTCCATACCTAAACTGTGAAAGCACCGAGCAATACTCTAACAAAAAGATAAACTGGATAGAGAGACAAACTTAACTTTGCAGTTGGTGTACAGGTGTACACCAACAAAGTAACTACAAAATAAGTTTGTAATACCAAAAATATCATTTCTTAACAATAAATTTACAGTTTTCGGAGTTGTGCTATAAGACCTTGCTTCTTGCCAAATTTCATGGTTCTAGTTCAACGGGAAGTACCCTACAGGTTTTTGATTCCCGTGCAAATGTACTGAAAATGCAACATAAACCGCCATATCTTTTGATCGCGTTAATCTAGAAGTTTGATTTTTTTAGGGCACCAAGGGACCAAAGACATAAGTCTCTGTTATAAATTTCAACTTGATACCTATACGCATTTCTGAGAAAAAGAGTCTTGACAGACAGACAGACGGACAACAAAGTGACCCTATAAGGGTTCCGTTTTTCCTTTTTAGGTACAGAACCCTACAAACTGATAGAAATATTAAAAGCAATGCTGCAAGACAGGTAAAGGGCAGATATCAATAACACTTAGCACAGTGATAGCTTACATCCTAGATCAGTGTATAGAATACTTTTACCCCGGTAAATGAAACTCTCCCCCCGGGAATCGAAGCCACTCTCAAAGTGAATTCGCTCGAACATTTCTTGCCATTCTACCCATTTTCGGGATACGTTTATTGCGTTTGCGAATCACAAAGATCGATACGGCTCTAGGGAGGCTTTGTACACTCACGCTACTACCCGTGGGGACCGGCAGAGTACTGCAAAATGTATTACCTCTTTGACTTCCGAATGGGATTTTAGTCTCTAGTTTGTTTATAGGTTAATTACCTCCCTAGTTAGGTCTTTATTTATACGATAAAACCGTCTACTCACAATTAACGATTTAATAGTAACTTTTGGATAGTAGGTAGCAAGAATTTACACAATGTAATTGAAAATGTGTATACTAACTCTCTATAAAATCTCTAGCTTATCCTGAACGATTATTTTAACGCAGTAACTAGTAATAGTATTTTTTAACAAGATTTCTGATATGTTCAGTCTTGTTTTAACTTTCCGTAACACATTTTTTAAATCAGCTGTTACTTTTTAACTCTCTTCGATATAAAGATGAAGTCACCAATATTTACATGAGACTTAACTAACCAAGCCTATCAAAGCCTAGACATGAATTGTATGTTTTAATACTGTGAAAAAACTCTTGATAGTTTCGAGATACAGGCTAGAGCCAGCGTAGGGGTTGCTAGAAATATAGTTATTAGTTGCTACATTAGTAAATTGTATCAGATTTTTTTTTCTTAAAATTGCATAAAATCTCCTCTCCTCAGATTGCTTATCAAATTTCTGACTTAACAATATGATTTCGGATATAAAGGGCTGCAATCTAGTTACAAGCATTATAAAACAGATTGTATACAGGGTGTTTCATCATCATCACGCCTGTATTCCCCGAAGGGGTAGGCAGAGGTGCACTGGAGTGCGCCCACACTTCGCCGATGTATTTTGGTCCCAATGTAATAGGGGGCGAGCCTATTGCCATTATACCGGGCACACCGGTTTCCTCACGATGTTTTCCGTCACCGTTTCTTAGCAAGTGATAATCTCAGATGAAAATGAGATTCGCACATGGAACCCAGAGGTGCGAGCCGGGGATAGAACCTGCGCACTTTGATTGCAAAGCGTGCGTTCGACCACTCGGCTACCACTGCTACAGGGTGTTTCAAAAGTCCGAAATAATACTTTGAAGTCTGCATGAGTATCGAGTATAAAACTGAATGGTTTAAAAAATGTATCGAAATTCGACTATGTTTTTTCAACTTTTTTTTCATCGCCGTTTTCTATACCTCGTAATATCTCGAGTTCTATGTTAAATTTACATGATCTGATTTGTGAATATTGGTAGCCGCCCTTCGTGAATGTAGTTTACACTGTTTTATAGGATCATGGATGTACCCAAAGTTTAGAACACGATACCTGTGACAAATATTCAAAGATCTATAACTCGGAAACTATGATATGAGTTAGGTATAAACAGTCTTCACTAAGCATCCACATATGAGCTACCGTATATGTACCCAAAGTATTATTTCGAACTTCTGATACACCCTGTAGATGGCACAAGCTTAAATTATTTCAGGACCGAATGACCTAAGCTTAAAATTATACGCACTTACGTGAAATTGTGCTGAAACTACATGACAGAATTCACGGCTCCCTATCTCATAAATAATGCATCGAGTTATATCGTTCCCCGAGTTTTGGGGACTCGCGATTAGATCCCGCGCGAAAACTTTCATACAAATCGACCTCATACATAATTATAAATTAATATATGGAGAGACGAGTTTATAAGGACAGGAATTATTCAGGAGATACAATTGTATTCAACGGTAAAGGAAAACTAGGTGAGGAAACCTGCACGTCTATAGAAAGGCGTGTGAAGTTCACCAACTCACACTGGGCCAGCGTGCTGCACTATAGCCCAAAAGTCTCCCTCGTATTAACAGAGAATGTGCCCGCTATAATGGCAATAGGCTCGCTCCCTATTACATTTTGACCTACATGGGCGCAGTGTGGGCGCACTGCAGTGCACCTCGGCATACTCCTTCCGGGAATACAGGCGTGTTAATTTATTGTATTGACAATTGTATTAAATTTGGGTACCACTAGGATTAACAAAATATAATTATCGGCAGACAACAAGAGACATAAAGAAAGAGGCGATCCCAGTTACATCCAAACTAGGGCAAATTCCGAAAAGGCCATTTCAGTCATTTACCGCTGAAGAGAATCAAACCCGCTACCAACTGGTTCCGTGAGCCAGCGTTAGCATATCATAGATATATATTCATGTCTTTCCTAACCTAAATCTAATTTAAGTTTCGCCCTCCTCACGTCAGTGAAGGCTATGTTTTGATGTGAAACATCTATAAGCGATGGGTGAACCTGATTTTTGGTGTGGCGAGCGCTTAGCCACAACAAAATGAAATTAACCTTATTACTTAATGCATAAAGTATAGTTTTAAATACGGCCACGATTCATATTCCTCGGCTCCTCGGTTCTTTCCTCAGCTTAGACTGCACCCACCGGCTGACTCCGCTCACTCGCCGCTACGACGTTTATGTTTTAATTCACATCTGCCAGGCGTCCGGCGATGGCTCAGTTTTTTTTTCTTAGCCACACCCCAAGAAAGACACATTCGAGGCGTATTAGAACTAGTTCCGCACTGTACTTGTTAATTCGCCCAAGTAAATCATATTTTATTACAAGCTTTATATTAGCTTGCAACGTATGTATGTCGGGGTGGAATCTTGCAACTGAAATTAAATCAGTTATCTTTAACCGGTTGAGCTGAAATTTGGTACCTATACACGCTTACTTTGGATGACAATGCATGCTTAGCTATGTGACGTCATTCTAATTCCAATATGGCGAATTATCCAAGATGGCGGAATAGTTATTTTTTCTGCACTACCACAGTCATCATTTGCCTTACCTTGTCCCATTATTTGGAGTTGGCGCAGTATGTCTTTTTCTTCCATTCATCTCGCTTTTCCGTCATACTGACATCCACTCCAATCTCAATCATATCACCCTTTATGCAGTCAATCCATATTTTCTTGGGTCTTCCTCTCGCTCTACATTTATACTCCACATTTATACTCATCACTCTTTTAGTCACATGATTCTCATCTCTTCTCATCACATGTCCAAACCATTCTAATCTCCTACTTCTTACTTTTTCTGTTATGGGCGCCACTTTTATACTACCTCTGATATACACAATTCTGGACTACCACAGTATGAGTATCAAATGAAAGGGCTTCCTGAGGAGAACACGAAAACTAAGGGCAATTAAATAAAAGCTTGTTATTAAGAAGTTTTTTTTTCCATTAATTTTTTAACATTCGCTGACAAACTATTTTACTTCGAAACAAGTTCAGTGACATCCACTTCGCTACCCACTCGCTACCATTAAACCAATATATTTTGTAAACTTTATCATCGCAAAGTTTCAAGTGTTTAAGTGTTTTCACAATAAACTTAAAGTTTGCACTTTGTTTATTAACAGATTCATGTCGGCGAGGCATTATTATGTGTTGTACTTTTAGTAAAACACGCTGTTTTTTTTTCTATATTAACACACATATTCGCGTTGCTTTTACCATAGAATACATCATCATAATCATCACGCCTGTATTCCCTGAAGGGGTAGGCAGAGGTGCACTGTAGTGCGCCCACACTTCGCCGATGTATTTTGGTCCCAATGTGAAAGGGGGCGAGCCTATTGCCATTATACCGGGCACATTTCCTCTCAATACGAGGGAGATTTGGGCCATAGTCCACCACGCTGGCCCAGTGCGGGTTGGTGAACTTCACACGTCTTGCTATAGACGTGCAGGTTTCCTCACGATGTTTTCCTTTACCATAGAAATTCAATACTTATGTATGAATCACATCCTATAGAGTACTTTCTGTTAACATAGAATAGTAAAATTTGCGAAGAAGCAATGTCTTGTAGCACAAGAAAACGGAAAAATTCGGAAACCCTAAATTTGTTGTTACATCCCTTTTTGCGATTATAAACTTTTATGTAAAGTTTCGAGGAACCCTCGGTGATCGAGTCGAAATCGCACTTGGCTGGTCCACCATATCCATATTACAGATTCTCATGCATATGTAAAAGTATGATTTCGGATTTCTGAAACTCCCTTGAACACGTTCAAAACTATTTCTACTCTTCCATTACTACCAGTGGCGATCCTTGGGAATATAGTTTGGTAGTATAGAAACGATATGTTATGGAACCCAAAAGCACTCCAGTGTTTTTCCAACAGTTTTTTTCCACTTTTATTATCATTGTGTGACCCCGTTTTTGGTGAGGAAATAACTTTTTACTACGTAGTTTTAAAACTAGCAGTGGTAGCCGAGTGGTCGAACGCACGCCTTGCAAATCAAAGTGTGCAGGTTCAAACCCCGGCTCGCACCTCTGGGATTTATGTGTGAATCTCATTTTCATCCGACATTATGCTATGAAACGGTGAAGGAAATCATCGTGAGGAATTCTGCATGTCTGAGGGAACATGTCTAGATCTCGATAGATGTGTGAAGTCTGCCAACCCGCACTGGGACAGCGTGGTGGACTATGGCCTGAATACCCCTCGCATTGAGGGGAGGCCCGTGCCCAGCAGTGGGACGTTAAAAGGGCTGTATTAGTAGAAGTAGTTTTAAAACTACAATGGTATCTTCAAAATAATGATCAGTCCCCTTACTAGGCTTGCAGCAATGTTTTTTTATATTACTTTCCGTTTTTGACAGTTAACTTAGCGTAAAATCTGTCAAAAATTTACATTTCCTATTGAAACAACAATACTTTAAGAGGTGGTGGTAACGTCTCACATCTACGAGATGTGAGACGTACTGTTTTTACAGTAATATTATTTTAATATTTCTTTGATTTCCTGACCAATTTTGTAGGACTGGAGTGAGCTAATTTACATAACGTTTTTTGTACATAAAACAAAATAGAAATGTGGTAAAAATCTCGCAGCCACGCGACTAAACTTCCTCACAAAATAAAGCACATATCGTTAAAAAATGTGCCTATTCTTTAATAGAATCCGTTTTGGTATTGGTAAAAAAAAATGGTCGCACGCGTTTGGACGCCTCTATTTGGACAGGTTTGAATTGTTTTTTTAAATTTAAGTAATTAATGTATGTAAGGAAGTAATGTATTGTTTTTTTCTCATAAAAAATATGGAAACTGCAACGAAACTTAGTCAAACCGGAATAAATAGTTAAACATCGCAATACAGTAGATTTTCCTTGAGGGGGAGGTCACTTAGGAGATAAATATATTTATAAATATTACAAATCCTAAAAATTATCTATGGACGCACTATAGGCTCCAAAAGGCTAGCACCGAAGGCCGTAAAACACTTTAAAAAAGTATTTTACTATGAAAATCTGTCATTTTTATTCCGTGATCAACATGATGGTAGTCACGAGCGAAATCCCAATAAAAGGATCAACAACGGAGGACGGGTATTCTGGCCTAGGAACCAATAACAACATGCTATAAACAAAAAATAAACACTTATTTTTTGTGAATTAATTCTGACTTTATTTCGCCATAACCTTTTTCACACAGCGATTTACCTTTTTAATGCATGTTGTTATTGGTTCCTAGGCCAGCTTCCATACATTTTTGCCCGTTCTCCTTTAAATATAGAATTACATATTCATAAGTCGATCCATTCAAGATTCTATCATACATTCTACAGTGCGTACTGACGTAATTTGGCACGCCCCTAGCATAATATGGCCAGATATTGATCACGGGGGCGTCCTACAGCCTTCCGTTGTACGTCAAACATTGCCGGGCGATATATCGTGATCAATGATATCAAAAAGTATCGATAATTATATAAATAGTTTTTTTTTATATTTACGCGAATACTGCACATTGAAATAAAACTATTTTTAGGATTCTATCGCGTTTATTTACTTTTTTATGTTCCCGACAGCAAAACAGCCGAAACGTCGGGAACATAAAAAAGTAATTAAACGCGATAGAATCCGTAAAATAGTTTTATTTCATTGATACTTATACATTATATAACGCAAATAGATGTCCAAACGAAATTTTACTAGAATGTATCTTCATTGATGCCACGGCCTTAGCCGACTCTAGTCTTATACGTCTTTTCATAGATAATCTGACGTACATAGACATAAAAGTCACACATAAAATTGGAGGTAGACATTGGCAGAATCAGATTGGGCTAGACTCAATGGAAAGAGGCCATTATACAAAACAAAGAAGGTGTCAAATATTAGAAAAAGCTCCATCTTTAATAAATTAACTTGTGGTGAGAAATATTGTAGTGACGAATAATTGGATTTGACAACAACATCTCAAACGTCACTTTTTGACAATCGTGGACTTTTAACATGGGTAATAATTTATATTGGGCTACAGAGCAAAAAAAAAATCTATCTATACGATGACCATGAGATATCCCAACACTTGTAAAAGTGGCGATACAGTTGGAGTACTGTCTTATCGACAATTTTGCGAGTAGACCCCCTGATACGGGACGGGATCGTAAAAGTTTATGAGCAAAAGTTGAAATGGTACATAATGTGTTTAGGACTTGGTGTATTTTAGTAAGCGATATTTTTCTAGATGGATCGGTATAGGCAGTGATTAGCAAATTGATACCTTAATATTTTATGCAGAAGATTTATAATCACGCTTATATCCGTACATCCAATAAGCTCTAATCAACTATATTAGGGATGATTTTATTATCATGATTATGAGTTATAGCCACGCACACAATACAGCTTCGCCGGAGGAGTGGCGAGTGAAGAGTGCGACTCCAACCAAGGCCTTTAGGGCGGAAAGGGGTAGCAACTAGCTCAAGGGCGCCACAGAGGGCACGACCTCGGCTTGGGCAGTTACCGTGAGGGGAGAGGTAGTGACTACACTCCTAGGTGCAAAGATGCACCTACGAGCGGAAGAGGGGGTTCCTCATGACAGAGTAGAAACAAGGCATGGAACCCATTTAATGTGAGATGTTCCATGTAATAGGGTTTTTCCTTAGGGAATTTCCCTAGGGTTTTACCACCTCTTAAAGTATTGTTGGCTCAATAGAAACTGACAATTTTTGACAGACTTTGTACTAAGTTATCTGTCAACAACTGTTGGTTGGACTTGGTTTGAGTGTAACTGAAATCGCCCCTAATTCAAGTATGCTATAGTACATGCGTTGCTTAGTTTGGGATCAAACGTCGAGTATGTGTTGTCTGGCGGTACTGAAAGTAATGAATTCATTTCAATAGACGCTTGTTTTTTATAGCAGCCTTGACACCCTTGTTATTGAGATAATAATTGACAGGGCAATGATTTCACAGAAATATCAAAAGAAGCATATCTTCAGGATGTATCAGAAGTCTGAAATAATACTTTGATATTTGCACGAGCATATGGCTGAATATCGTACAAATTTAATCGAAATCATGATTATCCAACTTTTTTTCGACGCTCTCTTTGTGACCGAAATACATCTGCAAAGTATGGGTGCGCTGCAGTGCACCTCCGCCTTTTCCTTTGGGGGACACAGGCGTGACGATGACTCTAAAAACGTGTAATATTTCGAATTTTCTTGCTTTTTTCGTGAAATTAGTAGCGGTATCTCTTAAATGTAGTTTAAATTGCTTAATAGGTTTAGGGATATGGCCCTATGGTCACAGAACGTAACATATGGGAAATATTCAAAGGTCTGCACCTAAGAAACTATGTTAGATACCAATAGTCTGGTTTTAGTAAGCATCTCCATAATACCATCTAGCGTATCGAAAATATTATTTCAGACTTCTGATACACCGTGGAGGATAAAAAAAAGAAAGTCCAATAACTATTCTTGTATGTAAATATCTCGCCAATTTGCGTATGAAGGTCGCGATGGAGCAATAAAAATGTGTTTTAGACGACTGGCTATGACGGCTGACAGATACACGAAATATGAAAAAAAAAACACATTTTCTGTAGCTTTGTTGATCTGTCATGGCTCTTTAAGCCCTGCGTATACTGGGGCGTCAAAACACGAGCGTCAAAATATTTGTCAATTCTAAAAGGAACTGTGTTGACTCATAGACAAATCAAATTCTTTAAAGAAATGCCATGGATGATGTGAGCGAATTCTGACGCTTGGTCACGTCGCTTTCACCACAGACATTCAATGTATTCCGCTCGATCACTTACGATCTTCCCGAGGCAAGAGCAGAACCAAGGCGCCCCCTACCGCGCTTAGCGTGGATTTCTGCAACATCAGGGGTTTGCACTCCAACTTGAACGCCGTCCACTATCACCTTGAGGCGGCCAAGCCAGCCTTGCTCTTCCTTACGGAAACGCAAATATCCTCCCCGGCGGATACGTCATACCTTTATTATCCAGGATACAAGTTCGAGCACAATTTTGTGCCTCGTGCTGGAGTATGCGTATACGTTAGGGAGGATATTTGTGTCAGACGTCTGGGAAACCTTGAAGGTAGGGACCTATCTACCATCCTGTTAAGCGTAGATTGCGACGACCATCCCCGCGTCTATGCTTGCATTTATAGGTCCCATAGCGGGAACTCGGAGACTGATCGACTCATCGAGCATGTGCAGATGGCCGCTGATTCCATACTCGAACGTATTCCATCCGTAGAGATCGTGATACTTGGCGATTTTAATGCCCACCACGCTGAATGGCTTGGTTCGCGTTCCACCGATCATGCGGGTAGGTCTGTTCACGACTTTGCTCTGGCCTATGGTCTGTCGCAGTTGGTATCCTCGCCAACGCGTATCCCAGATGCGGCAGACCATTTACCTTCCCTGTTGGATCTTCTGCTGACCTCTCACCCGGATGGCTATCAGGTAACCGTCGATGCTCCGCTCGGATCGTCGGACCATTGCCTTATCCGGAGCAAAGTGCCATTGTCGCGCCAACTACGGCCCCGTTCAGCGGGCTGCCGCCGAGTCTGGCACTTTAGGTCGGCAGACTGGGACGGGATGCGGTCCTTTTTTGCATCCTACCCATGGGACAAGGTTTGCTTCTCTTCGGAAGATCCTGACACCAGTGCCGAGTCTATCGCTGATGTGGTGCTGCAGGGCATGGAACTGTTTGTTCCATCCTCTGCAATTCCCATTGGTGGTAAGTCAAAGCCTTGGTTTGAGCGCTTCTGCAAAGCGGTTTCACGCCGCAAGCGGGAGTCGTTTCAGGCTTGGGCTGCGGCGATGGCGTCTCAGGATCCTAATTCTTACCGCCTCAAAAAGAAGTACAATCATGCCTCTAGATCCTACAAAAGAGCCCTGGCAGGAGCAAAGAGTGAGTTCATCGGCAGAATTGGCAAGAGACTAATGCGTTACCCCTCGGGTTCCCGCGCGTTCTGGTCTCTTGCCAAAGCTGTCGAAGGGAATTTCTGTCGGCCATCTTTTCCACCACTGCGCAGGGGGGATGACTCGTTGGCCCAGACTGCGAAGGAGAAAGCCGATCTTCTGGGCTCTCTCTTCGCTTCCAACTCCAGAATTGATGACCATGAGATGTCTCCGCCGACTATAGCTCCTTGTGATTACTCCATGCCGGAGATCCGTTTTACACAGAAGTCTGTGCGTAGAGCGCTACTCTCATTGGACATCAATAAATCGAGTGGGCCGGATGGTATCCCCCCAATTGTGCTCAAGACATGTGCTCCTGAGTTGACCCCGTCCTTGACGCGTCTTTTCCGACTCTCTTACTCTAACGGCGTAGTCCCAGTCTCTTGGAGGTCTGCTTTGGTACACCCGATCCCTAAAAAAGGAGATCGCTCCGATCCAGGCAACTACAGACCGATCGCAATCACTCCTTTGCTCTCTAAAATAATGGAGTCCATTATAAACCGCCAGCTCCTTCGGTACTTAGAGGACCACCAGCTGATCAATGACCGACAATACGGTTTCCGTCAGGGTCGATCGGCGGGTGATCTTCTTGCCTACCTGAGTCACCGTTGGGCTGAGGCGGTCGAGAGCAAAGGTGAGGCCTTAGCGGTCAGCCTGGATATAGCGAAGGCCTTTGATCGGGTGTGGCATAAAGCGCTTCTTTCGAAGCTTCCCTCCTACGGGCTGCCTGAGAAATTTTGCAAATGGGTCGCCAGCTTTCTTACGGATCGGAGCATCGTTGTCGTAGTTGACGGATCATGCTCGGATCGCATGTCCGTAAATGCTGGCGTCCCGCAAGGCTGTGTCTTATCCCCAACCCTGTTCCTGCTGCATATCAACGATATGTTGCATCATATCAGCAACTTCCGTTGTTATGCAGATGACAGTACAGGAGATGCTGTTTACACCGGTCGTGCTAATATTTCTCGGGCAAACGTCGATGAGTGTCGGAACAAACTTGTGTCTGAAGTCGAGACTTCTTTACATCTAGTCTCGAACTGGGGCAAACTGAACTTGGTGCAATTCAACCCCAATAAGACACAAATTTGTGCGTTCACTGCCAAAAAGAACCCCTTTGTCGCATCTCCTCGTTTCGAAGACACTCTCCTTAATGCCAAGCCAAGTATCGGGATCCTTGGAGTCGACATATCGAACGACGTGCAATTCCGCGGTCATTTGGAAAGTAAGGCCAAGTTGGCCTCCAAAAAGCTGGGTGTGCTCGGTAGGGCGAGGCGGTATTTCACTGCGGCTCATCGCCTGCAACTTTACAAGGCGCAAGTCCGTCCGCACATGGAATACTGCTCTCACCTATGGGCCGGTGCACCACAGTATCAACTTCTTCCTTTTGACCGCCTGCAACGAAGGGCAGTTCGAATTGTCGATGACAAAAAGCTTACCGATCGGCTAGACCCTCTGGCGTTGCGTAGAGATGTAGGCTCCCTCTGCATTTTCTACCGCTTCTATCATGGAGAGTGTTCCGAGGAGTTGTTCGGTATTATACCTGCCGCTGAATTCCACCATCGCACGGCTCGCCACCGACTGCATTACCATCCTCACCATCTGGATGAATGGCGTTCCAGTACAGTGCGATTTACCAGGAATTTTCTCCCTCGCACCACCAAATTGTGGAATGAACTTCCTGCAGCGGTGTTCCCGGACCGATACGACAAAAGTATCTTCAAGAAACGAGCATACTCATTCCTTAAAGGCCGGCAACGCACTTGCGATGCCCCTGGTGTTGCAGGTGTCCATGGGCGGCGTTGATCACTTACCATCAGGTGAAACGTCTGCTCGTTTGTCTCCCTATCTCATAAAAAAAAAAAAAAAAAAAATGTTTATGTATTTTAATGTGTACTGTACTGCGCATGCTCCCAAGCATTATCCCATACTTATATTTTATACTTAATCATCGTATTTGTCATTTTACGTAAACGTTTATATTTGTGAGCTAAATGTACACTATACTAAAGTGCACATATTATTATTAAAAACCGGCCAAGTGCGAGTCTCACGCACGAAGGGTTCCGTACCATTATCTATAAAAACGGCAAAAAAATCACGTTTGTTGTATGGGAGCCCCATTAAATAATTATTTTATTCTGTTTTTTTAGTATTTGTTGTTATAGCGGCAACAGAAATACATCATCTATGAAAATTTAAACTCTCTAACTATCACGGTTCATGAGATACAGCCTGGTGACAGACGGACGGACGGACGGACGGACAGCGAAGTCTCAGTTATAGGGTTCCCGTTTTACCCTTTGGGTACGGAACCCTAAAATAATAATTTTAAGGGTATATCCTTTGAGGGTATATCAATAGTGCTATGTTAATTTTAATTTTAGTCTTTGTCATGACAAAAGTTCATAATAGGTTATACTAACCTGACGAACCTCTTTACTTTATGTTTATTTCACCTAGATTTGAGCACTGGGTCGTAATTATTATTATTTACTAGCTGTGCCCGCGACTTCGCCCGCGTGGACTTTAGGGAGATTACCCGGAAATATGGGTATTATGTTTTTCCCGCGGAACCCCAATGCTTTTTCTAAAATTAAAGTAGCCTAAGTTACGCCTTGGAACGTCAGCTATCTGTCAGTGAAAGTCCCATTGAAATCGGTTCAGCCGTTTAGAAGTTTACCTCAAACAAACAGACAGACAGACAGACAAAAAATTTTAAAATTGCGTTTTCGTTATAGGTATCGTATATACTTTCATACGCATTTGGTAAAAAAGTGTTATTTTGATATTACAAACAGACACTCCAATTTTATTTATTTGTATAGATTTACCCAATAAAGAATTTTACAAACAAACAATGTTTATGTATTGATACCGAGTTTTTTAAGCCCACCACTCACTAGGGCTAGTGTGTCAGGGGCTCAATTAGCAAAACAAACTCTGTACCAATATTCATAAAGATTGTATTACTGTGGTCAAAGACACGCCCCCGCGCGTTAAACCTCCCTCGCGCTCTCAGTGTAATTTCGTTGAATCTTTATCACTGTCATCATCCATTTTATTATTATTACAAGCTTTATATTAACTTGCAATGTATGTCCGGATGGAATCTTGCAACTGAATTTTAAATCAGTTATCTTTAACCGATTGAGCTGAAATTTGGTATACACGCTTATTATGGATGTTTAGCTACGTGACGTCATTCTACTTCCAATATGGCGGATCATCCAAGATGGTGTAATAGTTACTTTTTCTGCACTACCACAGTATGTGTATCAAACAAAAGGGCTTGGCGAGGAGAACACGAAAACTAAGGGCAATTACTTGCTATTAATTTCTCGACATTGCCATAAAAACACCGCTAATCGTATGTGCAGGCATTCCTCATCTTATTCCATTAAACATCACTCATTTCGTAAAAAAATAAGTTCTCCTTCAAGTCAATATACCATATTGTCTCAAAGAAAAAGTTTTGGTAGTGTTAAAGAATTCGACGCACGTATTTTAACGCCGCAGTGCGCGTGCTTAGTATAATGCTACAAAATGTTTATGACATTTGCGACGACTGTGTACTGCATAATGCAGATGTAATTATAACTTACAGTTTAATCTATTTTTCATACAAATCTATCGTCGCACACATTCTAACTTTATTCTTAACTAGCTTCTACCAGCGACTTAGTTTGCGCACACTTCGATTATTGAACATCGTTATAAATTATACCGTGTATGTTATTCTGATGTATTCACAAAGTTTCATCAGAATCCGTTCAGTAGTTTTTGCGTGAGCGAGTAACAAACATCCATCCTCACAAACATTCTACTACTACTACTACTACAGCCCTTTTAACGTCCCACTGCTGAGCACGGGCCTCCCCTCAATGCGAGGGGGATTCAGGCCATAGTCCACCACGCTGGCCCAGTGCGGGTTGGCAGACTTCACACATCTATCGAGAACTAGTCAAGTTTACTCAGACGAGCAGGTTTCCTCACGATGTTTTCCTTCACCGTTTTATAGCAAGTAGTAATATCGGATGTAAATGAGATTCGCACATGAAACCCAGAGGTGCAAGCCGGGGTTTGAACCTGCACACTTTGATTTGCAAGGCGTGCGTTCGACCACTCACACAACATTCACATTTATAATATTAGTAGGATAGTAGGATTTTTTATAATGTGTATTTTTATAAAAAATAAAATAAAATTGATAACACAGCATTGGCCAGTCAAATTAAAACTGGAAACTTGTAAAAGCTGAAATTACAAAAACGTTAAATTTTCGAAGACGAACCGTTGTTCTTAGAAAGTTCAAAAGATATTGAACTTTAATTAATTATTAAAATATTTTAGTAGTAAAGTTGATGCGTACAGTTTGTTAAAACAGCAGACTTATGAAAATTATTATATTACAGGCTATAATTACACGGTGAACCCGGCTACCTAATAATTACTGATTTAAGAAGAGTCCTTTAAACCAACACCTCATGTTTCGCTTCCGTTCAAAATGTAAACATTTTTTTTTATTTATATTTAAAATGTGTTCAAGGAAAATAAATGATAAATAATTAAATACTTGTTTTGTAATATATTTGTTTAGTATAAGCTAGAGAACCCATATTTCACGGATTAGTATAATCACAGTAAAAGCAGTGGTAGCCGAGTGGTCAAACGCACGCTTTGCAATCAAAGTGCGCAAGTTCAAACCCCGGCTCACACCTCTGGGTTTCATGTGCGAATCTCATTTTCATCCGAGATTATTACTTGCTAAGAAACTGTGAAGAAAACCATCGTGAGGAAACCTGCACGTCTATAAAAAGGTGTGTGAAGTTCACCAACCCGCACTGGGCCAGCGTGGTGGAATAAGGCCCAAAAATCTCCCTCATATCGAGGGAGAATGTGCTCGGTATAATGACAATAGAGTCGGCGTTCGCACCCTTGGGACATAGATACATCAGCGAAGTGTGGGCGCAATGCAGTGCACCTCTGCCTTCTCCTTCGCGGAATACAGGCGTGATGATGTATTATTATAATCATTTTGAACCACATTGTATTCATTAGAATTACGCATTATTTACACACGTAACGCCAAACGATGTATACATACGTAAATTAGGGGCGTTCACACCTAACTAGGAAGGCTGCCTCGAGTACGTATCGCGTACGACCTCAGTAAAACACCAAAATAACAGTTTTTTTTTTAAACTAGCCTATAATAGTGTCCCTGTCTCCTGGGCGAAGGCCTCCCCTTACCTCTTCCACACTTCTGTCTTTGGCAACATCCGAATATTAGATAGATATAATAAAATACATCATCATCGTCATAAATACATCATAACGCCTGTATTCCCTGAAGGGGTAGGCAGAGGCGCACTACAGTACACCCACACTTCGCCGATGTATTGGGGTCCTGATTTAATAGGGGGCGAGCCTATTTCTATTACACGAAGCACATTCCCTCACCATACGAGAGAGATTTAGACCATAGTCCACCACACTGTCTCTGTACTAATGTGTGATTTTTATACACCTTTCTATAAACGGATTTATTCAAGATATTTTCCTTCACCGAGCAGAAACTGGTAATTATTATTGAAAATTACAATCGCATATGAAATCCGAAAATCTCAGCGGTGCAAGTCCGGGGTTTGAACTTGCATACTTTGAGTTTAAAGCGGACTTTACCAATTAGGCAACCACTACATCGGTATTTAAAACAATGAATTCCTTAGCGTGGCACGGCTGTTGCCTCGTAAGGTTGTTCAGCAGGTGATAACGCGCCCTTTAAAGCCTACAGCTGTCAATTAATACGCCGGATGCGGTGTACGCTAATTGATAATACCCCGTTGAATACGATCTAATAACAGCTCTATAATTATGTATATAGAGTCGTCGCTAATGTAGGTAGAATTATTTTGAACTAGTTAGGCTTTACCTACTATATAATAGTCTATAAAAGTTGGTTTAAAACCAGACTTAAAAAAAAAATGAAAACAACAGTAAAAATATCGGTTGATCGTTCTATGAAATTTCATTGAAAAATTAATTAATTAATTATATGAATTTAAACGGTTCAGTTTTATATTGGCAAAACATGTCTGTCTGTCCCAGATAATCTCCGAAACGGATGTTTTCCTTCACCGTTTCATAGCAAGTGATAATCAGATGAAAATGAGATTCGCATATAAAACCCAGAGGTGCGAGTCGGGGTTTGAACTTGCACACTTTGATTGCAAGGCGTGCGTTCGACCACTCGACTACCACAGCTTCCACTAGTATAAAATGAAAATCTAAATTCATCAATAAATATAATTTGGGTTTGATTTATTATTAATAAATCAAATTAAACCTCGATTTTATAGCTTAAACAATGGATTCAGATATTTCAATTATTTCATCCCCGTCATTGGCAGACGTTGTGGTCGAATTCAGCGCAAGAAACTACTTGTCTCCGGCCATTACACAGAATATTGGATGAATGGAACACTATTTCGGTGTCATTAAGAGTTATTTTGGTATGAATCTATTCAGAGCATAATGAAAATGTTTTGCATTAAAACAAAACAATTATTATGTGTAGATTAAAACACACAGCGAAGCAGGTGAAGAAAGCTGTCTGTAAGTTTTGCTGTCCAAGTAAAATATAAACAAACTTACCGGATCGCATCACAAGTTTGTAACGTTACCTCTACTGCTCACCACTAGGGCGCGGGTTCTCTATGAAGGAGCCCGCCATTTTAGCTGTCATATTCATAGTGTCTTCACCAGCAAGCACTTATTGCTTCGCTGTGTGTTTTAATCTACACATAATAATTGTTTTGTTTTAATGCAAAACATTTTCATTATGTGTCTTTATAAAACACACAGCGAAGCAGGTGAAGACCTGTTTGATTTCTGCTGGTGAGAAGTGGTATGCAAACGCTATGTGATTCTTTATAATTAAAGATGTAAAATACTTCTGAAAATAAGTTTAATCATTAATTGGCCACTAAACAACCCATTACTTTAGTGAAGATAACAAAATCAACAAATAAAATTAAAATGTATCCATTTAAGAAATAAATAATAATTAGAAAATTAAATATTCAGAAAGGTAATAATCCTTTGACAAACTAAAATTGTCCACTCATGGACTTAATTCAAAAGAAAATAATTATAATGAAATTATTAAAAACAACAACATTAGATCAACAATGAGTAATCAAATAAAGCTAATACAAATTTAAGTGAATGAGATCAATTTACTCTTAATTAAAGAGATCAGTTATGTGGTTGACTCAATGGAAAGTCACCTAATAAACACATAAATAAAATATAAAGAAAAATAAAAATGTAACAACCAATCAAATAACAAGCTAAATATTAGAAAAATTGTTAAATAATAAATCGGCACTCTCCCTATCTGAAAGACTTTTAACTGGACGACAGTAAAATCTCTTGAATGTCTCCTCACTCCTCCAATTCCCTCGTTTGAGTATCTCCTCTACTGGTCTATCTTCTAACCAGCTACAGGAAGCCACTGCAGACCTTATGCTACCTGGAGATGCATCTATTTTTGCCCTTTTAAAAATATATCTGATCCATCCAGCAATCATTGTCTTAGAGGCTGGTTTTACAATGCCAGTCACAGAAATAAATAAATTAGACATATTGCCTACTTTGTTTCGCCTGGCTTCGGATTTCTCTAATAGTCTTGCTATATGTTTCACAGGACAAATCCGGTGATCCTCATGGCTAAGAAGTTGCCATCCAGACTGTTGATAGGATCCTGTATCTGTTTTCGAGCCAAATCTTGGCCAAAGAATTATCATATCATCTTTCTTAATAAGTCCATCATTAGTTGCATCTAAAAGGGTAAGATCATGTAATCTACGTCCCGATGCCAATAAAAGAATTAAGGCTGTTCTTGCAGATATCTCAAATAAGGTTTCAGGTGCTGGGGTATCTTTTAACCACTGAAATAAAATGTTGACATCCCAAATAGGCATTTTCTTAGGGGTTGGTTTTGCTAAGGATATTGCTTTCAATATTTGATGAATATAAAAGTTCTTAGAAAAATTAACACCCGATGGTGCACAGTAAGTTGATATTGCTGATTTATGTAATAATATAGTGTTATATGCAAATCCATTTTTAAGGAACAATTGAGCCAAAAATCTCGCCACATTGTTACCTTCAGGTACCTTGTGATTGATGTCATTATTTTGGCACCATTGTATCCAACGCCTTATTGGGACCTTATAGGTAGCAAGTGTTGATGCTCTCCAACTCCCTTTTAACAAATCTAGTTCATCTGGAGTCCAGTTCATTATATTTGGCGGCCACCGCAAACCTTCCAAGCTTGCAGCTTCAACTGGTCGATCTTTGGAGGACTCCTCCCTGATGTTAGGTCTACCAGTACTCTCTGCAGGTTCTGGATTGGTACTGGGGGATCCAGGGCTCTCGCCTGAAGGTCGGCGAGCCAAAAACATTTTGTCCATTGAGGTGCTATTAGGATGAATGTCCCCTCTGCTTCGTTCAGATGTGCTAGGACCCGAGGGATCAAGTTGGGCGGTGGGAAAATCCATGCGAGCCTGTAGGCCCATTTCTGACTGAATGCGTCGCAAAAGATTGCTGACCCATCTCTTGAGTCTAAACTTACGTACTGCTCTACAACTCTGGATGTCTTTGTTGCAAACAGGTCTATATCTGGTACACCCCACCTTTTGAAAATTACTTGGCTGGCCTCGGGCAGCAGGTGCCACTCTGGTACCGGACGACCTCTTGAGAGGCGATCTGCTATTCCATTCAGTCTTCCTGGTAGATAACATGCAGATAGGGTTATATTTAGTTGCTCGCAAAGCTCTAACAGACTGCTTGTCAGTCTCAGTAGGGCTAGTGATCTTGTGCCCCCTTCGTTTCGGATGTATGCAACTAAAGTTCGATTGTCTGATTGGATGAGTATGTGTGATTTTTTTAAATAAGCAGCATGGTGACTTATTGCTCCATAAACTGCATACATCTCCTTCAGATTTGAATGCCACAACTTTTGCCTGGCTGTCCATTTGCCTGTGAGGTAAAAGTTGTTTAAGTGAGCTCCCCAGCCTGTATCTGCCGCATCTGTAGTGAGAAAATGTGTTGGTCCCTTCTTGAATAATGGCACTGAGCTGGAGTCCACTTTGTCTAACCACCAATTGAGGTCTTTGATTACTAATGAAGGCAAGACTCTCTTCTCTCTTATTCGGCCCTGCCTGAAACTTCTCAGGAATAATTGCATTCTGCGACAACGTAACCGTCCTCCTGATGTTGTCATATTGGCAAAGTTGAGTAAACCCAATAGGCTCTGCATTTCCTTCAGAGAGCAACTTCCTCGTCGCAAGAGAATTGATATGATATCTTTTATTTTCATTATCTTTGAT
Source organism: Ptilodon capucinus (assembly GCA_914767695.1). Classification (NCBI taxonomy): domain Eukaryota; kingdom Metazoa; phylum Arthropoda; class Insecta; order Lepidoptera; family Notodontidae; genus Ptilodon; species Ptilodon capucinus. The sequence goes on along the minus strand of OU611830.1, from coordinate 1,139,933 downwards.
ATTGGTAGAGCCAAGATATTTATCTGTGTGTTCCATGTTAAGCCTAGGTAGTCTAGATTGCGAGTTGGTACCAAAATTGACTTCTTTATATTTACATGCCAACCAAGTGCCTCCAGGAGACTTAGTGCTTCTGCCACTTGAGTTGCTAACTTGGCAGGGTCCTGGTGAACCAAGAGGTAATCGTCCAAGAAGACTACAATACGGATACCTTGACCTCGCAGCTTTTCTGCAACCCAATTCGATACTGCAGCAAACATTCGAGGTGCAGATGACAGGCCAAAGGGTAGGGCTGTTAGTTGAAGGACCTCCTCTCTGTAAATGACGCGAAGAAAGCGTCTGTGCACCTCCGCCATAGGTAAGTGAAAATATGCTTGATGTAGATCTATTTTCACCATCCAGTCCCCTGGTTGTAAGAATTCTATCACATCCATCTGTGAAATTAGGTGAAAATGTTTTGGTGCCACATGTATATTGAGAGCTCTTAAATCGAAAATAGGGCGCAGACCTCCATCCGATTTCTTTACTGTGAACATTCTGGAATGGAAACCTGAATCTACTTGTTGAGGTCTCTCGAGCACCCCAATGCTTAGTAGCTCCTCTACCAATGTTGTCATATCTTTGGATACTTGGGTAGAAAATCTCTTCTTGATTGTTTTGCTCGGGTATTGTAAAGGAGGTTTGGATTGGAATGGGATCCGACCTCCTGAAACTAATTTGAGGATAAACTGATTTGCACCGTGTTCCTGCCAGGCTTTCAGGTAATCTCCCAAACAACCTCCTCTGAAAACCCTTTGATAGTCATTCTTGTTTTGATTTTTTTCCTGAACCAAATTCATTGGAGGGTTTACGAAAGGGCTGGTTCCTTTTTACATACTTAGATCTATTTTCAGTTCTGTATGTCTTCCTTACAGGCTTTCTATTTTTATTATTATTATATCTAGGTCCTGAATAGTCTGGAGGCGCATTATGCCTTCTTTCCTTCATATAAGAAGGGGTGTTAAGCCAAGTTTGAGTTCCACCCAGTGAGTTAATAATTGGGTCTAAGGACTCCCTACTAAACAAGTAAACGGCGCTTGGTGGAACATTTTGCAAAGATGCTTTAATATTAGGATTCTTGATTTCTTTTAAAATCCTGTCGCGCCTGGCCTGTATGCATTCTGCTCTCTTGCCACATATCACTTGCATTATTACTTCAGAACTCTTTGATATTGGTGAGCCCGGGCCAAAAGTTGAGGAAACCCGCTCAAACAAAGTATTAGGATTACAATTACTGGGGTTAGATGACGCCCAATTGATAAGTTCCTGAAGCCCTGTCCTTAATAACTCTCTCTGATCAAGTACAGCATTGGATAGGCCTGCAAGTACTTGCTCAGTAGATATAAAGAAATCTTTGTTCTTACTGAAATGACAAAGCTCTTCATTATTCTTTAGAGCACAAAAACCCGGAGATGCAAGGCATGAATGTAGGGCCTTTTTGTATCTAATGCCAGCCCAAGATGGAGAGTTGAACTGTTGAAGTGCAACCAACTCATCCAGCCTGTCCTTATTTGCTACAGGAATAACTTTTGAATCCTCTATATTAACCTTAATCGTGCCCAAGGACAGGCTCGAAGTAGAAGCCGACGGATTAACCAAATAATCCGACTTAGTAGTTGACGTGCTAGGCAAATTGTTGTCAATGACGGCCTGGTTACTTGGGCTTATAAATTGTGGCAAATGTGCTATATAATGTGAAATGTGACTCACCTGATTTATCAGGGAATCAAACCGTGGGTCGGAACAGGTCCGAACCTGTCTCTTACCCCGCCTCGACCGTTTGTTCGGAGGCGGAGACGCAATTCCTACTTCATCCTCCGAGGAAGAAGTAGAAATTTCTGCCCTGCTCGAGCTCAGGCTCCTAGCACCACCCTCGGCTGCTTCGGAACCCGGCGATACGGAGCCGTTAGCATCGACCTCACGAGATTCACGTGCATCACTCATTACGTTGAACTGACACACCTATGCACTTATTTCACTTGTTTACACTCTACTAAACAATTTTAACAACAAATTATAATAGAAAAAACCGTTTAACAATAAAAAATTTAAAGTTTTGAACAGTAAGAAAAAATTTTCGTCTCGATCTGTCAAAACTTACAAACGCTATGAATATGACAGCTAAAATGGCGGGCTCCTTCATAGAGAACCCGCGCCCTAGTGGTGAGCAGTAGAGGTAACGTTACAAACTTGTGATGCGATCCGGTAAGTTTGTTTATATTTTACTTGGACAGCAAAACTTACAGACAGCTTTCTTCACCTGCTTCGCTGTGTGTTTTATAAAGACACATAATACACAACTTTATTTTAACGACGGCCTGAGTTTAAGCGTTGGCCGTTTGACTCACTGAACCGATTGCTGGTTCGATTCTCGTAAGCGTCGAATTTCAAAAAATGTTTTTTTAATTTGCCCTGGTCTGGGTTGTAACTGCCATCGCTGCCAGTCCATTACATGATACCCACAGTACAAGCGTTGCTTAGTTTGGGATCAAACGATGAGTATGTGTTGTCTGGCGACATTTGTTTATACAATCAAAGTACCAGGAGAGCATACCTGTCGAAGAGGTTGATAGCGTTGATGTGTAACTGGGATCGCCCCCAGTCCATTGTACGGTGCCCATAGTACAAGCGTTGCTTAGTTTGGGATCAAACGATGAGTATGTGTTGTCTGGCGACATTTGTTTATACAATCAAAGTACCAGGAGAGCATACCTGTCGAAGAGGTTGATAGCGTTGATGTGTAACTGGGATCGCCCCCAGTCCATTGTACGGTGCCCACAGTACAAGCGTTGCTTAGTTTGGGATCAAACGATGAGTATGTGTTGTCTGGCGACATTTGTTTATACAATCAAAGTACCAGGAGAGCATACCTGTCGAAGAGGTTGATAGCGTTGATGTGTAACTGGGATCGCCCCCAGTCCATTGTACGGTGCCCATAGTACAAGCGTTGCTTAGTTTGGGATCAAACGATGAGTATGTGTTGTCTGGAGATATTTTTTTAATACTTAGTCTAGCACAAATGAGCTCGTGAAAACGCTCGCGACACATTATTTACCAATCATAAAACATACCGTATTACCTTATCAAAGAAGCACATTTTTCAACGTAATGGAATTAATAACACGTGCTTTTTGAGTTGCGCGTAATTTCTTTTGACAATATGAAAACCGAACTCTGAGTCAATATGCATAAAGTTTGAATTTCTGTGGTACAAAACACGTCTATCTATCTATCTATCTATCAGCCAGAGACGTCCACTGCTGAACATAGGCCTCCCCCATAGATCGCCACAAATTACGTTCTTGGGCTTTATGCGCCCATCGACTCCCGGCGACCCTGGTGAGGTCGTCCGTCCATCTGGTCGGGGGTCGTCCCACATTCCGCTTGCCTGTTCGTGGCCGCCACTCTAGGACTTTGAGGCCCCAACGGCCATCCGTTCTCCGGGCAATGTGTCCGGCCCATTGCCACTTCAAACGTGCAACCCTTCGAGCTATGTCTGTAACCTTGGTTCTTCTGCGGATGTCCTCATTTCTGATTCTATCGCGCAGTAAAACTCCCAGCATAGCTCGCTCCATTGCACGTTGAGTGACAAAACACGTCCCCAGAGTCAAATGTCGCTCGCGCTGTCTACTTAATTTCGTTGAAAAATGTACTTTATCCATCAGTCAATACAGTTTGTTTTGGTATGGGCAAAACATTTACGCGTCTTGACACCTCAATGTGCTGAGCATTATTATATCGCTTTGCTAACTATCGCCTGTCTACGTCAAAAAAAATGGTTTCGGCCATTGAGATATACAGGGTGTATGATATACAGGAAGTCAGAAATAATACTTTGACATATACGGCAGCTCATATGTCGATGCGTAGTGAAGACAGTTTATACATAACTATCATAGTTTCTGAGTTATAGACCTTAGAGTATTTGTCACAGGTTTCGTGTTCTGGCCATTTGGTACATCCATAACCCTATTCAGCAGTGTAAACTACACTTATGAGGAGCGGCTACCAATATTGACAAAACAGAACATGCAAATATTACATAGGACTCGAGATATTACGAGTTATAGAAACTGGTGATGAAAATGTTTTTTCAACTTTTTTTTCGTCGTCGATTTTCAATCAAATTTTTATACCATTCAGTTGTATGGCTATTTCGGACTTCTGAAACACCCTGTATAACGGAGATGCCCTATCGACTCCGTCTTGCGGCAAATTTTTCTAACGTTTATATGACATGCGTTTATCCGACAACTGCATAGGGCAACTTTAATGGCGGATTTATCTTAAACGTAAAAAAAAGGTCGCATTTCCATACGCAGGGCGGAATTGATATGAGTTCTCTAGTTAGTCTATGGTCCCGGCCATCAATAGATAAATAATTGACGAATATTAAGTGCACATGCACCGGTTAGAACTGAAGTGGAACTTAAATAGGATTCCACTCGCGGCTTCCGGAATAATTTAGAGCAATCCAGCGTTCGACCAATGAAATGCGGTGTGACCACTCGGATAATACCGCTAGCCTGAATATCGCTGAAACTGCTATTATAATTGTTGTCAAAATAAAATTGAAATGTCTGTTTGTAATGTCAAAATATAGTGGAATCCGTTTTTAATGACATCGAAGGGAAATGACAAACATGTCATACTAAGCGGACGTCATATAAAGCATTTTGTAGAAAATAAACAACATCCTGTTTTTGTTAGGTACATAATAATAATACATAATACATCATCACGCCTGTATTCCCCGAAGGGGTAGGCAGAGGTGCACTGCAGTGCGCCCACACTTCGCCGATGTATTTTGGTCCCAATGTAATAGGGGGCGAGCCTATTGCCATTATACCGGGCACACAGGTTTCCTCACGATGTTTTCCGTCACCGTTTCTTAGCAAGTGATAATCTCAGATGAAAATGAGATTCGCACATGGAACCCAGAGGTGCGAGCCGGGGATAGAACCTGCGCACTTTGATTGCAAAGCGTGCGTTCGACCACTCGGCTACCACTGCTTAGGACACTATAACCGGACATAATGGATTAAAAATGGGTCATAATAAGCGACATGTCACTATAGTGAAGTCATTATATCCGACTTTGTTATAAATAATTTTATATGAAAACCAAACTTCGTTGTGTAATTGCGTCATATCAAATCATGTCAAATCACGTCTTGGTTACAAAATCTTGACTACGATACAACAGAACTCATGTTATTTACATCTCACTAATTCGCGTTACACTTACTTTTCACTCACTCACTCACATTTTAATTCGCATTTTACTTTAGACTTTATACTCTTCTTTGTATGGTTTAAGTTCAAACGCAGTTCCACATTCAATACATATTTATGATCTACCTACTGTATTTTATTTTTTAATTAATTTTTACCAGTGTCTTAGAAATTAGTACGTTTTTGATATTGTTTTTATTACCTATTTTCTTAGTTTTAATATAATATTGGCTTCCCAAAATACAGGCTGTGCCTAGTTTGGGAGCTCCTGGAATGATCTCACTTTTAAGATTAATTTAATATTACTTTATAATTATTTAATGTCACTGTAACCTATATCTGAAAATTTATAATAAACATTTATTATTAAGCGGTTGGTCAATAGGCGGAGTCATAATAAACGGATTGTACTATAACAGCGTGTCTACTATCAGCATAACATCGACTTTTTAAATGCGTATTGACTCAAGCGCCACTTTGGTAACTTTGCACGAAAACCAGGTTTATAGATGGAGAAAAAATCGCTGATTCCAACGATATTTATAACTGTATATCGCCTACCATGGCGCTTGAGTCATTTCGCCTTATGTGGTAGAATCTGACTATCTGTAAGAGCTTTTGGCCTACACGAATAAAAAAAAATATTTTGATTTTTTTATTGTACCCGTGCGTCGATATGACAATTACGGTAATAATATAAAAAAAATCTGTCTATTTTTTTCGGGTAATCTCCGAAACGGCTTGACCGATTTTGATGGGACTTTCACAGGCGGACAGCTGATATTCCAAGGAGTAATTAAGGCTACTTTTATTTTCGAAATATAATTAGGGTTTCGCGGAAAAATAACTTAACCCGTTGCTAAATTCCACGCGTTCGAAATCGCGGGCTCGGTTAGTTTAAATTCGCTTCACTTCGCTTCGGTTAGTTTAAAGGAGTAAAAATATGACAAGATTAAATGAAGAACAAAACAAGTGAGAATATAAACAAACATCATCATGCCTGTATTCCCCAAAGGGGTAGCAGAAGTGCACTGCAGTGCGCCCACACTTTGCCAATGTATTTTGGTCCCAATGTAACAGGGGATGAGCCTGTTACCATTATATCGGGCACATTCACCCTCACTACGAGGAAGATTTGGGCCATAGTCCGCCACCCTTGCCCAGTACGGGTTGGTAAACGGGTTGGTAAGTGTCCTCACGATGTTTTCCTTCAATGTTATTGAGAATCATTTAATTAATAGATTAAAACAATGTTGAAATTAAACTATTTTACGGATTTTATCGCGTTTATTTACTATTTTATTTTCCCGACGTTTCGGCTGCTTTACAGCAACCATGGTCACGGGGGGACTGAGGTGTTAGACGTCCTGATGTCATAGTTAATAACTGGGTACCCTCATATTTAGTTGTTGTTTGCGGTCCGATCCCCGCAGAAAGTGCTTACGGTGCGATAAAATCCGTAAAATAGTTTAATTTCAATGTATAGTATTCGCGTAAATATAAGAAAACAATATAAAACAATGTTGTTGTTAATTAAGTATAAGATATGAATAAGCCTATTTAGAACCACTTTGTACCTTTGTAAAAGCAATTTCATGTTGCGTATTGTACAACGTGGTAAAGATTAATTAAACAAAGGTTTCGAAGGGAAGACCTCGCCCTATGTGGGGTTATACATTATGCACCCACTGGTGCGTCTAACACACACCTCTGATTATTTGCCAAGACCAAAATGAACTGTATTCACTCATGGATGTAGCTCATTTTTCAACGCATTGCCCCCCTGGCCCCGTAGCATGACCGCGTAGCCATAAGTTTTATCTCTTCCAACTGTCAGATTTGTCGAGAAAATTACGTCACTTCGAGCGATGTCCACAAATCTGACAGTTGAAAGAGATAAAACTTATGTCTATACGGTCATTCTAAGGGTGCTGGTTCAAACCCTGATTCGCTTTTCTGGGTTTTATGTGCGAATGTCATTTTTATCCGAGATTATCACTTGGTAATAAACGGTGAAAGGAGGGAACTTGATAAGTTCTTAATAGACTTCTGAAGTCTGCCAACCCTTACTGCGCCAGTGTAGACACTGTGACACTGTGGCATGTCAATTAATATTTACCAAAATAAATGAATATGAATATGAAGTAGAGTTTGGTCCAAATCTCCCTCGTATTGAGGGGGAATGTGCCCGGTATAATGACAATAGGTTAGCAATAATTACATTAAGACCGAAATACATTGGCGTAGTGTGGGTGCAGTACAGTGCTCTACCTATCTACCGACCTACCTATGTACGGGGAATGCGGCCGTGATGATAATAATGTTATGTTATTTCAGGAGCGGAATCGCGTCCGCGATGTCTGTGGAGAGCCAGCGGTGTGTTTGTGTCGTGGTGCTTCTTATTCACACTGTTACCGGAGCTGGAGAAGGTACGTATCTAGTAGGCTTGACAAGGCCGCATAGACATAAGTTTATCTCTTTCAACTGTCAGATTTGTCGATGCATGTCCAGTACAAAAAAGGCTCGAAATTTGCTTTATGGCAAAAAAAAAAACCAGCCAAGTGCGAGTCGGACTCGCGCACGAAGGGTTCCTTACCATTATCTATAAAAACGGCAAAAAATCACGTTTTTTGTATGGGAGCCCCTTAAATAATTATTTTTTCTGTTTTTTAGTATTTGATGTTATAGCGGCAACAGAAATACACCATCTGTGAAAATTTCAACTCTCTAACTATCACGGTTCATGAGATACAGCCTGGTAACAGACGGACGGACAGCGAAGTCTCAGTAATAGGGTTCCCGTTTTACCCTTTGGGTACGGAACCCTAAAAATTTACGCACGAGTGTTGACCTCCCAGTACGCAGGAGGCTGTTTTGCCTCCACCAGAGCGTACACCACGGAATAAGCCCGTGTACGCGCGTTCGGTTTTAGAAGCGTGTATGCCGAAAAAACCTTACTACCATTTCGATGTGAAACATCTATAGGCGAGGGGTAAACCTGATTTTTGGCGTGGCGAGATTTGCAGACGTTTCGCCACAACAAAATGAAATCAACCTTATTACTTAAGGCATAAAGTATAGTTTTAAATGCGGCCACGCTTCGTCCGCCTCTTAGACTCCGCCCGCCGACTGACTCCGCTCACTCGCCGCTACGACGTTTATGTTTCACATCTGCCAGGCGTCCCGCGACGTTGTCAATTTTCGACAGATTTTTTAATAACTTTCAAAAACTGAAAGTACTTTTAAATGCATAGCTGAATGACTGGTGGTGGTAAGAGGTATACGCTCAATAAAAAGGTAAGTCTGAAAGCGATCTTATTCAAGATAATAGAACACTCATTACCGTTAAAACTAATTAATTTTCAAGTAAGCTCACGTTGCTGTCAATCTACGTTGATACTACATGAAGGTATTACGTGTACGGTAGGTTAATTGATGTAGGAGTGATACGGGAATCGGGGAACTAGTGGAACAATAGACATCTGTCTAAGCTGTATATAAATCATTATATTACTGACATAACATTGTTATATGAGGTTCGCTTGGTCTATTAAGCCTTGGACACAGTGACTAAACACGCGTGAAAGTATTTACCATTTCGATATAGACCGGAGCTATAACAAGAAAACAGTTTCAAAAATTATAAACGTCGGGTTAAATATTTTTGTTATTTCAATACAAAAACAAGGTAAAATCGACTCCCCCTTTTTTTGAAGTCGGTTGAAATGTAGCTTATTTTAACCGGGTTATAATAACGAATCGATTGACACCTTGTTCATCAAAATCGGCTGAATAGTTTAGGCGCTGCGAAAGAATATACGTAAATACTAACTTTTGGCTTCGCCGCAGTCAGGTTTTTACAAGCTTTATATTAACTTGCAATGTATGTATGCCCGAGTGGTATCTTACAACTTAATTTTAAATCAGTTATCATTAACCGATTGAGCTGAAATTTGGTATACACGCTTATTTTGGATGACAATGTAAAGCTTAGCTTTGTGACGTCATTCTAATTCCAATATGGCGGATCATCCAAGATGGCGGAATAGTTATTTTATCTGCATTACCACAGTATGGGTATCAAATGAAAGGGCTTGCTGAGGAGAACACGAAAACTAAAGGCAATTAAATAAAAGCTTGTTTTTAAAAAGTTTTTTTTTTACATTAATTTTTCAATTTAATGTCACTGACAGCACGAGCGAATTTTAATGCGTGGTTGCGTGTCTTGTGCCAAAGAAATTCAATATTTATGTCTATTGATACAGCGTTCCTTTTTATTTAAAGTGGTTCAAACTTGGCATCTATGGGATTTTTATTTTATGAACGAATGTCATTTTCAATTCACATAATTAGTTGATATACGCATTAAGGGCAAATTTGTTAGGTACAATGCTAATAGGCTCGCTCTTTTAGCCGGCGTAATGTGGGTGCACCGTAGTACACCACTGCCTATCCCTTTGAGGATACTGATAAAATATGTTTTATCATCACAAGAACTTTGTAGTTAAAACCGCCCCATATCGTTCCCAGTTTTATTTTACACCAGAAATTTATACAAAATGTACTGCCCACATAAAACTCGAGCCGCCAAAGTTTGTCTGTACCATCAGCAAAAAAGGAACGAATAAATAAACTCTGTTGGTGGTTGTTGTGTTACAAAATGTTGTGTCCAGAAATTTGTTGCTTTTTACGGAAATGTTTGAAATTTTAATGGCGATAGGGTGACAAATGCGTGAGGTAATTAATGAGACCGTGGAGAGAGTATTTCAGTCTGACAGGAAACAAATGGAGTTCATACAACCAGCCCTCATACCACACAACCTGTACTGCAGCAATGTTTTTAAATTTTACTTTCAGTTTCTGCATGTCTATAGAAAGGCGTGTAAAGTTCACCAATCCGCACTGGGCCAGCGTGGTGGACTATGGCCCAAATCTCCCTCGTATTGTGGGGGAATGTGCCCGGTATAATGGCAATAGGCTCGCCCCCTATTACATTGGGACCAAAATACATTGGCGAAGTGTGGTGTGCGAAGTACCTCTGCCTACCCTTTTGGCGTAATGATGTTTTTTTTTAATATTTCAGTTAGTTAACTCAGTACAAAATCTGCCAAAGTTTGACAGTAACCATTGAAACAGCAGTACCATAAAAGGTGGTGTTAAGGCCTCTTCTGGGTCAGGATGACTGCGTAGACAAAAAAAATATCGTTACCAACTGTCAGATTTGTCGAGCAATGGACGCTATGTCGAGCTATGTCTCGTAGAAACGCTCGATGTGACGTCATTTTCTCTACAAGTTGGGAGAATTAAAACTCACGGTTATTCGTTTGTGCTGAACCTGCTGGAGGTGGAATCTTGATGCCCATGCCACTATTTCCATATTAAGTAGTAACATTAGTATAAATTGATCACAATTTATAAAAATTGATTGTTTGATTTTTTCTCTCTCTCTCTCTACATCACTCTAAGGTTGGCTGGTAGAAAATGCCTGAGGCATTAAGCTTACCTTGTACATTTTTTTACTTCTGTATAATTGTGCAAAAATAAAATAAATAAATAAAATAAAGCCATTTAAAAATAAGTGCACTAAAAGGCTAGAAACTCATTGATTTCATTTCTGACAGACTGAGTAAAGATTTGAATTGGCACCGACTCCGAAGAAGTGGACCCCTAACTAAACCTTTAATTATCCCTAACAAAAAAGATTTTTTTGAAATCTGTTCATAAACGAAGGAGGAACGAACGTAGTTCATAAATGAATATACAAAAATAAATGTGTTTTTTTTAATTGGTTAGTTTTTCAAAACGACACATCGAACGATTGATAAAAATAGTAATAATAACATAAATAAAAAAAAAACATATCTTCAAAAATCTACGTAACAATATCTAAAAGTGAAGATAATCCCCTTAATCCAAGTCTGTCGTCTCCGGAAAAAAAATTGTCGAGCAATTTAAAAAAAAAATCATTTGGGCCGACCAATTTTATTTAGTACCCTAAACCGAGGCCAGATGGCGCGGCCGTTTAAAGAAAGCGCCGCTCTGGAATACTCTACACTCCTGACCTTAATATAGGGTTGGCGATTTGGACCAGAGACACGCAGGCCTAATACGGGTTTAAATGTACCCTTCATTCAATAGACATGCGGTTTTCCTCACACTTACCTTTAAGTCTCCGTTTAACCTTTAAGACTCAATTTTTTTTCCAATACCAAAACGAAGTGTACAAAAATCTCTTTCTTCAATGCAAGTGCGAGCGAATTTTGCAGCGTGGCTAGATCGCAGCCTTTTTTACCACAGAAATTCGATATTTATGTACAGAGTTCGTTTTAGTACTATGCAAATTATATTATGTGCTTTACTAAAATATGGGCTTTGCTACATAAATTCAGCACATTTATAAGCATTGGTAGCGACATCTACCTCGCCGCATACGAACTAATCCTGCATCGCGATATTAAAGTGATCCGAGCGATTGCACATATATACAAGAACCCGACAACAACCGTCGGGCAGTAGCCCACCAGACACAACACACGTCTGGTCGGAGGATCCTCCCTTTTCCGCCAAAGTAGCTTAGTTGGTAAACCTAAGAAGTGTCTTGAACTAAGGGGTGCAAGTTAAAATCCCGTGCCCGCATATCTGAGATTTCATATGCGAATGTAATTTTCAATCAAGATTACCACTTACTCAAAGGTGAAGAGAAACACAGTGAAGAACATCTGCACGTCTATAAAAAGTCGTGTGAAGTTCGCAATCTATTACATTGGAATCAGAATACATCGGCGAAGTGAGGGCGCATTGCAGTGTCGTTCCTACCCCTTTGGAAAATACAGGCGTGATGATAAAGTAATAATACATCGTCACGCCCGTATTACCCAAAGGGGTAGGCATAGGTACACTGCAGTGCGCCCACACTTCGCCGATGTATTTTGGTCCCAGTGTATTAGGGGGCCAGCCTATTGCCATTATATCGGACACATTCTCCCTCAATACGAGGGACATTTTTGGGCTATAGTCCACCCCGCTGGCCCAGTGCGGGTTGGTGAACTTTACACGCCTTTCTATAGACGTACAGGTTTCCTCACGATGTTTTCCTTCACTGTTTTACAGCAAGTGGTAATCTGGGATGAAAATGAGATAAAGATGTATTTATAAATAAACTTTTTTTCATTAATCTTCTTGAAGTTCCAAGATTCCTTTCAGACACAGCCCTACGCTCTGTGTATGTCAGCGTACTCTCTGGATAGAATTTAGTGGGGCTTTCAGCATTTTACGACCGTATATCCGAATGATTTATCATCGAGAACGTAGCTCACTTTATTCCTGCGTTTATTGTGGTAATATTATCTACGAGTGTCACTACTATTGTTTTATGGGCGATCCGTGGCAGTGCGATGGCTCTGGGACTATAGTATCTATGATTATTGGCTTGTGAGCATATAAAAGATTGACGGATAAAAATCCCGGTCGTACGATTGTATTATGGAGGATAGATTTAAAGAAGGGCAATCTCCTGGCAATCTCCTATGGGAAAAAAAATGAAAAAGTGTCCGTCGAAATGCATAATTAGTTCAAAAACCTTCCACAATGGCGCTGGTGTCGATAATTGGTATATTTTATTGGACGGACACTTTTTCAATACCTAGATTAGATTACACTCGTTAACTCTACTCTCCATAGATTGTATGTAGTGGAAATGGTTCGTGTGACGGAGCCTGTATTCCGCAAAGGGATAGGCAGAGGTGCATACACTTCGCGCATGTATTTTGTTCCCAATGTTATATGGGGCGAGCCTATTGCCATTATACCGGGCGCGTTCTAATTATAGTACATGAAAATTATCACAGAGGTGCGTGCCCGGGACTCGAACTTTCACCCCTTACGTTCAAGGCGGGCGTTATTGGCCACGAGGCTACCACTGCTTCTACAAAATATAAATATTTTCTAGGTATCAAATACACGACTCTGAGTAGAACAGGTACAAAATCAAGCCTCCACAAAACTTCCCACAAAAAGCATCTAATTCACCGTATAAAAAACGAATTAGTATTCGACCCCACTCTATACTCTAAATGAATCTTACCAAATGTAATCTAGGCAAGAATTCTAGACGAAAAAGGAGATTTGTACCGCGTTTTTTCCTCCCAAAATTAGTTTAGACCTCGTCGAGTTGTGCCCAAAAAAACGGGACTTTAGTTAGAAAATTTTACATCACAAATTGGATGGATGTGTTTTACGTAGAAAACCGTTTTAGAGGAATGAAAAGTTTATCTATAGGATACTATACCCTACGGGGGTAGGCAGACACTACCGTATGTCACATGCTGTGATCCTGTCATACCTCTTCCACTTCACCATTGATACATATTTCATGTACTTGTTGAACTGTGTCTGAATAAGTAAGGCGAAATCTATATTTATACCTAATGTTACTTTTATGTAAGAGCAGAAAATTGAGCCATTAAAAGTTTTTTTTTTTTGTGTTAATGGCCTCTTTCCATTGAGTCAGGCCCAATGTGATTCTGCCAATGTCGACGTAGTAGAGGAGACAAGTATTGTTGTTTCATTAGTAACTGTCAATTTTTGACAGGTTATGTTCTGAGTTAACTGTCAAAAACTGGAAATAATATTATCATCATTGGTGCAAGACAGGTGGGGGCAGTGGTAGCCTAGTTAAAACGCCCAACTTACACGCAATGGGTGTTCAAACCTCGGCCTTGCACATCTGCAATTCCCGGATTTCATGCGTGAATATAATTTTCAAAAATGATTAACACTTGTCAAACAGTGAAGGCAAACATCGTGAGCTTACTTGTACGTCAAAAACAAACCGGCCAAGTGCGAGCTGGACTCGCGCACCGAGGTTTCCGTACCTAAGCTGTGAAAGCACCGAGCATTACTCTAACGAAAAGATAAACTGGATACCTTCACGCGTTTCTGAGAAAAAGGGTCTTGACACCCCGACAGACAGACACACAGACAGACACACATACAGACATACACACATATAGACAGACATACAGACAGACACACAGACAGACAGACACAGACTACAAAGACAGACAACAAAGTGATCGTGTAAGGGTTCAGATTTTTCCTTAAGTACGGACCAATAAAAGGTATGTAAAGTTCACAGATTTCGTCTTGGTATTGCCTAAAAATCTGTGGGCGCAGGGCTCATATCTACCCCTATTCCTTGTTCTAAGAGTATTATTATACCATCCCCTAATAAATAGTTGTCCAATAAATTATTGCAAACGTAACTACACACAATTTACTTCGACCGAATTAATTAGAAAAAGCCAGTCAAGTGCGTAATGAAACACGAATAGTGGGTTCTGTATTATAAAATATATTATTACATGAAATGAAACAATACTTGGATTGTGATATACATTGATAGCTCACACCTATTAGCTAAAGAAAAAAGCTATTAGAAAAAGCCTATTATCTAGATGAAATTAAAAAAAAATAATTACGTACTCAACTATAATCAGCGTCACTTTTACAAACAAATACATTTGTTGAAAAATGATGCACAAATGAATTCAATGAGAATAAAACGACTTTCAAAGTTCAAAAATCTTAACACCAAAATAAAGTCCTAAAATCGTGTACAATAAAAAAAATATTGTGCCCAATTAAAATATCTGTACTTAGTACAAGATAATAACTTAATACAATTTGAATTGGACCGCAAACAACAACGAAATATGAAGGTACCCAGTTATTAACTATGACATCAGGACGTCTAACACCTCAGTGCCCCCGTGATCATGGTTGCTGCAAGCAAGCTTAAAGCAGCCGAAACGTCGGGAAAATAAAATAGTAAATAAACGCGATAAAATCCGTCAAAATAGTTTTATTTCAATGTATAGTATTCGCGTAAATATAAGAAAACAATATATTAATACAATTTGATTACGTATTTATTATGCACAACACATAGACAAAAAAAAACTAAAACATCAGACAAAACTGTCACTGATGTCACTGTGACAAAATTGAACAGACGAAGCGGTTAACCTAACAAGGTTTTTATGTGGAAACTACGGAACCCTAAAAGCAGAAATAAATACACATGTAATGAAACTCGTAGCTACAACATTAGACGGAGTTAATGAGATTGGTCTGGGCACAATGGGAGGGTAAATTTAATTTCAATTGTAGTATCAATCACTGTCCACTCAGAAAATAGACTTTACAATTTAAATTTCAAATAGAATTCTACCTTAACGAAACAAAGGAGAATTAAGCCCTCGGCACACTGCCTCGACAATACGCGACCATCGAGTTTTTTGTTAGTTTCAAAATTAAATCGACTCACATAATAATAATACAGGCAGTAGTAGGCAGTAGTAGCATAATATAGTAGGCAGAGGTGCACTGCAGTGCGCCCACACCTCGCTGATGTATTTTTGGTCCCGGTATAATAGGGGCGAGCCCATTGTCATTATACCGAGCACATTCTCCCTCAATACGAAGGAGATTTGGGCCGTAGTCCACCACACTGGCCTAGTGAGGGTTGGTGAACTTCACACGTCTATATATAGACGTGCAGGTTTCCTCACGATGTTTACCTTAACAGTTTCTTAGCAAGTGATAGTCTCGGATCAAAATAAGATTCGCACATGAACCCCAGAGGTGCGAGCCGGGGTTTGAACCTGCGCACTTTGATTGCAAAGCGTGCGTTCGACCACTCATTATTGTTATCGCATATAGTTCCCGTTTACTACAGGTACATTAGATGAAAACAATGGCGGTCGACACCAGCGCCATTGTGAAAGGTTTTGAAGTATTATTAAATGCATTTCAACGGACCATTTTTCAATACACAGATGACAATCCTTTAAATCTACCCTCCATAGTCAATATGCACACAGATTGGATTGCTAGGGTAAAAACCTTTTTTCATGTTTTGTCTTAAATATTTGTGGTTTTATATTATGTTTACTCAACTTTAAATTGTCTCCTCCAAATTAAATTCCAAAATCCAAAATGAGTGGGAATTCCAACCAAGGAGAGGTACAACAACCTGCAAAGGTCGTACAAGACGCCGGAGGCCAGGACCAGATGGCCGAACTTTGCCGGAAGATAGAGGAGAACAGCAGACTGTCGAGGGAAAATACTGACAGGATGCTAGCTCTCCAAGCCTCAATTACACATCACCAGAAGGTGATGGACGAGACCACACCGGCGGCGGGCGCCGCCGTAGGATGCGATCACAAGGACCTCATGGCAGAGGTCCAATCTCTGAAGCAGACGGCGGAAGAGATTAGTGGAAGGCTCTCCGCAATGAGCGAGAAGTCTCCCTCATATGCGGAGACGCTATCGAAGCCACGGCCTTCAATAAGTGGGCCAAAACACTCCGTGATCGTCTCCTCCGACGACGCCATGCATACCGGGGCAGATGTGGTCGACAAAGTTCGGCAAGCACTAGATGCCAAGAAGTGCGGCCTTCAGATTGAGCGGGTCCGCAAGATCCGAGACCAAAAAGTCGTTCTGAGCTGTGCCACCAAGGGAGAGATAGAGCGGACGGTGACACAGCTCAGAAAGGACAAGACGCTCAAGGTCCAGGAGGCGGTTAACAAGAACCCCCTGGTCCTAATTAGAGATGTCTTCAAATACAACACCGATGAAGACATCAAGGCCGCACTTGTCTCCCAGAACATGCGGCTGGTAGGGGACCTTTCGGCTGAGGACCAAGCCGTTACCATTAAATTCCGCAAGAGGGCACGGAACCCCCTTCAGAACCATGTGGTTCTACAGGTGTCCTCTAAGATGTGGAAGCGGCTGACCACGGCCGAAAGGGTCTTTATAGACATTCAATATGTCCAAGTGCAAGACCAGACGCCGTTGGTACAGTGTACGCGGTGCCTAGCATTTGGACACGGCCGCAAAACATGTCGGGAGACCACTGACCTCTGCGCGCATTGCGGTGGGCGCCACCTCAGGGCCGACTGCCCGAAGTGGGAGTCAGGCGAGGCGCCAGTGTGCCGAAACTGCGATAACGCAAAAGTTTCAGGCACTGCCCATACTGCCTTCAGCACGGAATGTCCGATCAGGAAGAAGTGGGATGCCTTGGCGAGAGCCGCCATAGCCTATTGCTAAGGTGGTGCCGGGGACCCCACTTGGTACGAGCACCCAAGCATACAGAATAGCCCAGGCGAACCTCCAGAGAAAAGGGCTAGCGACCAACGAGCTAATGCTCGAAGCCAATAGACGGCGTATCGCGGTTGCAATGGTCCAGGAACCTTACGTGGGGGGGCAAAAGGAAATGAAGAATTACGGCGCGGCGAGAGTTTACCAAAGCGCGGATCGCGGTGAGGGCACTATCAAGGCTGCGATAATTGTTTTTGACAAAACTATCGACGTCTTGCAGTGCCCGGGCCTAACCACCAATAACATCGTGGTAGTAAAATTGCGAACGAGTGCATGGGAGATTCTCGCCGTCTCGTACTACTTCGAACCTGACCAACCCATAGGGCCATACCTGGACCATCTTAACACCATAGTTCTTTCTCACGCAAACTATAAGATCATAGTTGGGGGCGACGCAAACGCCAAGAGCTCATGGTGGGGCAGCACCACGACGGACAGCAGAGGCGAAGAAATGCTGGGTGCGTTAACAGAGATGAACCTGCACGTACTGAACAATGGTGACGTCCCCACGTTCGATACGGTGAGGGGAGGACGACGGCTAACTAGCTTCATCGACGTCACAGCCTGCACGGAGAACCTTTTAGCGCTGGTGGAAGACTGGAGAGTGGCTGAAGATCTCACCAGCTCAGATCACAATGGCATACTTTTTCAAATTCGATTGTGTAAGGCAAACGGGATTAACATCAGTAGAACCACGCGGAAATTTAAAACTAAAAACGCTAACTGGGACCGGTTTCATGAGAAACTGGACCAGTTAAAACTAGAACGCAAATTAAATAGATTAGAAATAGATGACATTAATAGTAAAGTAGAATTAGACAGCCATGTGAATAGCCTTACACAAGTAATCTCAGACGCATGCATCCAAACAATAGTAACACATAAACCAGGCCAAAAATTTAAATTGCCATGGTGGTCTGAGGATCTTGAGAAAATGAAGCGAGATGTCAACACAAAAAAGCGTAGAGTCCGATGCGCAGCGCCATCCCGAAGACCTGGAGTCGTTGAGCAGTACCTGCAGGCAAAAGGAAAGTACGAGGAAGAAGCCAAGAAGGCCCAGATTCAAAGCTGGAAGGGATTCTGTGAGAAACAAGACAGAGAAACAGTATGGGAGGGCATCTACAGGGTCATGAAAAACACTACCAGAAGGAAAGAAGACCTTCCATTGGTGAGAGACGGCATTTCGGTGGGGCAGAGAGAGTCTGCCAAGTTACTGGCGGACACATTCTTCCCGGGAGACCTGGAGACGGAGGACAACTTAGACCACCAGCGGACGAGAGCCCAAGCTAACCGTGTGAATGACCGAGTTGATGGCGAAGTCCATGATCAGCCGTTCACAGTGGAGGAGCTTAGAGCCGCGGCGGAAAGTTTTAACCCGAAGAAGGCACCCGGAGGAGACGGCTTCACCGCTGACATATGTTGCCAGGTCATCAACAAGGATCCGGACCTTTACCTGGCAATCATGAACAAGTGCCTCGAGTTGAGTCTCTTCCCGGAACAATGGAAGGTAGCAGTGGTGGTCGTTCTGCGAAAGCCCGGTAAAACGGACTACACGAGCCCCAAGTCCTATCGGCCCATCGGCCTTCTGCCGGTCATGGGGAAGATTTTTGAAAAGATGGTAGTCAATAGGCTCAAGTGGCACCTGATTCCTAGGCTCAGTCTACGCCAATATGGCTTTATGCCCCAGCGGAGTACCGAGGACTCCCTCTATGACCTGATACAGTACATACGCGGCAAAGTACTTCAGCGAAAGATCGTGACCGTGGTATCACTGGACATAGAGGGAGCCTTTGATAATGCATGGTGGCCGGCCATAAGGGTGAGACTGGCCGAGGAGGAGTGCCCGGTCAACCTCCGACGAGTCGTCGACAGTTACCTGCAGGATCGCAAGGTCCGTGTCAGGTATGCTGGTGAGGAGCACATAAAGGGCACTCAGAAAGGGTGCGTGCAGGGGTCTATTGGCGGACCGGTACTCTGGAATCTTCTCCTTGACCCACTGCTGAAAGGACTTGAAACGCGAGGGCAATACGTACAGGCTTTCGCAGACGACGTAGTGCTCGTTTTCGACGGCGACACGGCACTGGACATACAGAGGCAAGCCAATCCCACCCTTGCCTATGTGCGGGATTGGGGTGTCAAAAATAAGCTGAAGTTCGCACCTCACAAAACAAGCGCGATGGTTGTGACAAGGAAGCGTATTTATGACACCCCCCTACTTACCATGGGCGGGATTGATATTGGCATGACCAATGAGATTAAGATCTTGGGGCTCACTATCGATCATAAGTTGACATTCAACAGCCACACTGCGAACACCTGCAGAAAGGCGTTGAATGTCTACAAACAGTTGGCAAGGGCCGCCAAAACTAGCTGGGGCCTCCACCCAGAAGTCATCCGGGTGATTTACACAGCCACTGTTGAGCCCCTCATCCTGTATGCCGCCAGTGCCTGGTCGCCGTCGACAAACAAGATCACTATACAGAAGCAGCTGAACACTGTCCAGAGAGGCTTTCCGCTAAAGATGTGCAAAGCCTACAAAACGGTGTCCCTGAACGCGTCACTCGCTCTGACCGGGTTACTACCCCTCGACATTCGCATACGCGAAGCGGCCTCCCTTTACAAGGCCAAGAGGGGAGTACCTCGACCAGAGCTGAGAGACGTCGAGGTAGAAAGCAGACTGGCGTACACGAGTACTCCGCATCCCGCGAAACATATGGACCTCAAGTTCATAAGCCTGATGGACCAGCGAGACGTGACCATCAACGTATGCAGCGCAGTACGAATCTATACAGATGGCAGCAAGATTGAAGGCAAGGTCGGCGCCTCACTATCCGTATGGAATAGTGAAATGGAGACCAAGTCGCTCAAACTCAAGCTGTCATCTTACTGCACGGTCTACCAGGCTGAACTTTTGGCTATATGCAGAGCCACGAAATTCGCGTTAGAGAGTGGAAGCGCCAGTTTTGCTATCATCAGCGACTCGCGTTCGGCACTCGAGACAGTGGTCAACGCACTCTCTCATCATCCGCTAGCCGCCGAGGCGCGGGACAACATCGCCCGCTGTAGACTCCAAAACAAGGACGTTTCCTTGTTTTGGATAAAAGCACACGCGGGGCTGGCGGGTAATGAGAGAGCAGACGAGCTGGCTAAACAAGCAGCGCTGCACGTTAGGTCCAAACCTGTGTACGACAAATGTCCGCTTTCATTCGTCAAGCAACAAATCCGCTCGGAATCGCTTGACGAATGGAATCGTAGGTACCAGACTGGCACCACTGCATCCACGAACAAAATGTTTTTCCCTGACCTTCTGGTAGCGTACAGGACGATTAGAGAGATCGTGCCCACTGCCGTGCTCACACAGGTTCTGACGGGGCACGGTGGGTTCTCTGGGTACTTGAACCGTTTCAAGCGCAAGGAGGACCCATCATGCATCTGCGAACCGGGTGTCAGCGAGACAGTGGAGCACATCTTGTCCATAGCCTTTTGCTATTTTATTGTCTTTTTATATTGTTAATTTTAAGACGGGTTTACTTGCTTTTTTTTTTGTCATCATGTATTTTTTTGACTTTTACTTGACATTGACTTTTCATTTATTTTCAATAAAAATAATCCAGGCTGGAGAAATTATTTTACACACATTAAACTTAAGGCTAATTTTAAGAACTCTGACCCCCACATCAGAGGTGAGCACGCGGGCCGGGCCGATAGAGGTCCGGAAAAAAAAAAAAAAAAAAAAAAAAAAAAAAAACCAATGTTTTGTAAAGTCTCACCCACCGACCAAGTGTTTATAAACTCCGTTGTTGACAAAATCATCGGCTAAACTCGATGGAACCCATGGATTTTTAAAAGTGAAGTGTAGGTAAAAACCACGCCCCACACGTCAAAACTCGTACTATTTGGAGGTAGGCCGAGTCGGCTGAGTGAACCAGGCGTTTGCAGGTTCGATTCCCGCTAGCGACAAATTTCAAAAAAACGCCTTTTTTAGGGTACCGTACCCGAAGGGTAAAACAGGAACCCTATTACTAAGACTTCGCTGTCCGTCCGTCCGTCTGTCACCAGGCTGTATCTCTTGAACCGTGATACTTAAACAAATTAAATTTTCACAGATGATGTATTTCTGTTGCGGCTATAACAACAAATACTAACAAAACATAATGAAATGAATATTTAAGGGGGCAACAATTACAACATTAACAACAAACGTGTTTTTTTTGCTCGTTTTTATAGATAATGGAACCCTTCATGCTCGAGTCCGACTCGCATTTGACCGGTTTTTAATTTGCCCTGGTCTAAGTGTAACAAGGATCACCCCCAGTCCATTGTACAAGCTTTGTTGAGTTTGGGATCATACGACGAGTATGTATTGTATTTAATATACTTCATATCTCTGCACAGGTCCATCATCGTCACCAGCTCCATCAACAGTAACTGTGAAAGCAGATGAGAATGAACTGACGGTATCCTTCCCCCCGCTGGAAGAGTTATACAACAACACTCCTGAAAAACACTTCAGCACTGAAAACAATACAGTTGTGACATCGCAGACTGGGTCCACGGCACTATTGCCATGCGTCATCAGGAATATCGGAGATGGGATTGTGAGTATTTGCACTACATGGAATTTTTATAGATAGATAGATTACTCTTTATTGTTCCACCTCTTAGAGAAATACAAACTATGCATGTACGATAAAATAATAATAATTAAGTGCAACAATAGGCGACATTATCACTAAGAGTGATCTCTATCGACAACCTTTGGATGGATAGGAATTTAAGTCTAGTACTTAAATTCCTATCCATCCAAAGGTAAGGACGAGGTGTATTAAACAGATAACATAGAGTAATATCTACGATAACATACATTAAATGAATATACGAGATTATATTAATTTAGCTACGAACGACTAATTGTGTAAAACAAAAACGGTCCATAACTAAATGAGTATGTGAATAAACTATATATCGGCAAAAAATAATTATGAACAGATAACAGCGAGCAAACAAAGCAAAAATTGCAGGAAATCATTGCGTCAGATAGTATTTCTTGACCAGGTCTATGAAAGATTGCTAGGAAGATGCATGTCCAATCGATCCAGGTAGGGTGTTCCATATATAGAGTCGAAGCCAAAATTTGGGCGCTTGGAACTCACAGAGCTTTACCTTGTTTGTTTGTGGCCGGGATGGGAATCTTCAGAAGGATTCCCAGTCTTCTTTGTGGGACAGGGATATGAGGGATTCTTATACACTTAAACCTTCCCAGTGGCTGCCTTCGTCTTGGTTTTATTTTAAGATAAGTGGAAACTAATGTATGCCTTCACAAATTCTAAAGACATCACTTTCTGCATATTTGCTTGTATCTTAAAATTTTGTATACTCAAATAAATAGCTTCTTAGTAGTCGGAAATCGAAATGTTTTATCTATATGCCAGTCTTAGTCTTATTTTTCTAAAATTTATAGTTATTGAGATAGATGGGAACAAATCTGTGTGTCTGCATATTTCAATGAGACCAATTTTGCTTCTAACTCAAATTTGGTTTTACTTAGCCATCGGACGGCAGATATACCGTGCTTCAGAGTTGCTTAGGAGTTTATTTCGGGGAGCAGATGTTCGCTCCCCCAGCACTCGCATGGCATACAACAAGGAGCTACTCCCCCTGCCATCTTCCTCAGGATTGTCGTCTACATAAGAACGTCCGGGGCACACACCCCAGACGCTCACGACCCCAAGGTAGACCTCACAGACTAGGTCCGTAAAGTCCAAGCGCTCAAAATTTAAAAAGTATTCGCAGAAAATTGGTTGAACCAAGAGCAAGCCATTTCCTTGCTCAACGAGCGGCTCTAGCTATTCAGCGAGGGAATGCAGCCAGCGTTGATTACGCGTTCACAGGGGCCAATTATTTTACATATTTTATATTTTATTCGTTTTATTTCCTTACATCAGTGAAGTGTGGGTGCACTGCAGTGCACCTCTGCCTACTACTTCGGGGTATACAGGCGTGGTGATACATTATGATCACTCATATGAGGTACATTATGTCGGTAAAGTACCTACAAGATTACATCGTAAGGCATTCAAGCGGTTCCTGTCATTTACTACATGAAATAAACATGTTTCTAGGTATTATATTGTGTTTCTAGGTAACTTATCCGGGTTTAACCAGACTCCCTGCGGCGGGCGTATCGAAAGTAATATCTCGGAGCGCTCCGTTTCTTTATAAGTAATGTTCGGATATTTTCATTCGAAATTGTATCGAAATTCGTCTGGATTTTCGGATTGGCTATTTTTAATCTGTGATATTTTTAAAATGAGCGTTATCATCGTGACGCTTGTATTGCCTAAAGGGTGCACTGTAGTACACCTACTCTACGTTGATGTATTTTAAGATCGCAATGTAATAGGGGAGAGCCTATTGCTGTTAGACCGGGCATCAATACGAGTTAGATTTGAGCCATAGTTCACCACGCTAACTGCAGGCTTGTGAATTTCACACAACTTTCTTTAGACATGCAGGTTTCCTTACGTTTGTCTTCCCCGTACAGCTACTGATAATGAATCAGAATCAGATTTTTATATTCATACACTCGTAAATAGGTACTATGAATCGTTAATAAACAAAATTATAATAGTACCTCTACCACCTATTCGGAATGCATTTCCTGTGGAGAAAAATAGGCAAGACACTCCATGGTTACTCTTATACAAGATGTCTCATAAATCTGGAAGAATACTGTGACATTTGCATCAGTGTCTGGTATACAACTGAATGGTATAAAAATTTGATCGAAATTCGACCATGTTTTTTTAACTTTTTTGTCGTCGTCAACTTTAATACCTCGAGTCCTATGTAAAATTTGCATGTTCTGTTTTGTGAATATTGATTGTCGCCCCTCATAAGTGTAGTTTACACTGCTGAATAGGGTTATACCCTAAGGCCAGAACATGATACCTGTGACCAATATTCGAAGGTCTATAACTCAGTAACTATGATAGTTAGGTATAAACTATCTTCACTGAGCATCTACATATGAGCTACCATATATGCAACCAAAGTATTATTTCTAATCTCTGGTACACCTTGTATATTGAAAATCTCATAGAAATCCCAGACACAAACCCGGGGTTTGAATCTATTGCTTCCTATGCGAGCCGTTTACCAACGAGGCAGCCCTTGCTTTGATGTTAAAATATTGAAAAATGTGTCTCGTGTATCAAAAATAGATAAGACGCGGATATTACTATCTACATGTTGCGCTGTGCCATGATATTGCTTTTAACGTTATATTAGACTATATAACTCCTTGCATCACTCAAAGTCAAAGTCAAGTAGTTGAATATTATTTGACTTTCACAAGGTTGACATTTTTCATCGCTCGAATAGGTCCGATCCGATAGATGAGGATCTTATTCCATAAAAAAAATATCATTTCATTAATTTTGTAAAAAATAAGGAAACTTTCAGAGGGTACACATCCGCCATTTGTTTCACCTCTTCGATTTTATTCAAATAATAATAATAATACATCATCACGCGTGTATTCCCAAAGGGGTAGGCAGAGGAGTACTGCAGTGCGCCCACACTTCGCCGATGTATTTTGGTCCCAATGTAATAGGGGGCGAGACTATTGCCATTATACCGGACACAATCTCCTTCAATTCGAAGAAGATTTTGGGCCATAGTCCACCACGCTGGCCTAGTGCAGGTTGGTGAACTTCACACGCTTTTCTACAAACGTGCAGGTTTCCTCACGATGTTTTCAATGTGTATTTATTGATTGTTTTATTGCTATTAATTACTTAACACTGAAAAAATACTTGACATTCGCAATTGCAGCCATTCCTCATCTTATTCCCATAAATTTTCACCAAGAAGAGAAAACTTCCAGAGGTTTCTCATCCGCCATCTTTTTCATCTCTCTCTCCTTCGATTTTTACAATTTTTATTTTTTTGTGTCCTCAAAGCACGGAAAATAATTCTTATACCAATGGGGCATATAATAATTTACTAAAAGGTCCAAGTATAGATAATTAAGCCCTAATTATATATAACATCCCCAATTTGCTGAATATATATTTGAGAAGGTTTTCAATGAGTTTACATTAAGAACATTTAATGATCTTGTAAGATAAATGGACGAGATGAATAAATATCACGAGGAGGAATATTTGCGTTCCATTTTACGCTAAAACAGATAAAATGGTTTAGAAATAGAATCGAAAGATATAAACTTATCTTCAAGTTTACAAAATATATATACATCATCACGCCTGTATTCCCCGAAGGGGTAGGCAGAGGTGCACTGTAGTGCGCCCACTCTTCGCCGATGTATTATTGGTCCCAATGTAATAGGGGACGAGCTTTTTGCCATTATACCGGGCACATTCTCCCTCAATACGAGGGAGATTTTTGGGCTATAGTTCACCACGCTGGCCCAGTGCGGGTTGGTGAACTTCACACGCCTTTCTATAGACGTGCAGGTTTCCTCACGATGTATTCCTTCACCGTTTCATAGCAAGTGGTAATCTCGGATGAATATGAGATTCGCACATAAACCCAGAGGTGCGAGCCGGGGTTTGAACCTGCACACTTTGATTTGCAAGGCGTGCGTTCGACCACTCGGCTACCACTGCTTGAGTTTACAAAATGACCTTTAAAAACATTACTAAGAGGAAATTTGTTCTACAATGCAACTGTAAAGGGCTCGTAACTTATTAGAATGATGGGTTAACATTGTTATAAAGTTCTAAAGACCCTGAAATCAAGACTCCAGATTTATATAAAACTAGCTGATCCCAAGACTTATTCGATTGTATGGATTTTATTAATTTCACAAAAGATGAAAGAATACCTAAAGCTACGTTTATTGAGACCAGACAATAAGTACCTAGCCTACCATTATTAATGGTCTAACAAATCCAGTATTAATTAATTGATGTAAAACTACTAACTTTCTCCCTATTTTCTAGTCTAGTACATAAAACTTTGATTCGACCTAAAACTGGAACGCCTGCGATTAATCTTCATTTACTTACCCAGTTATTACGGTCGGTTGAAACCAGTTCAATCTAGTACGTACTAGGGATGGGATTGTATGACGTCTTGTGAATAACATATCAACGATATCGATATTAAAATTAACATCGATCGTCGCAACGAAGTATTTTGTCAAATCAACTTCAAGTTAAATGAATACAAGTTTCACAAAGTATTTATCAAGTGCTGTCTGTCTCTCTGTGAAGACCTTGAAATTTATAACAGAGACTTATGTTTGCGGTCCCTTGGTGCCCTAATAAAATCAAACTTGTAGGTTAACGCAATCAAAAGATACGGCGGTTTATGTTGCATTTTATAGTACGTGAATCAAAAACGGTCGATAGGGTATACGGTAGATAGTAACGGTAGATAGTAAATAGGGTATTTCCTAGACCTAGAATCATGAAAATCATGAAAAAACTGTAAATTTATTGTTAGAAAATGTTTCTCACAGTTTAGGTAAGGAGGCCTCGATGCGCGAGTCCAGCTCGCACTTGGCCGTTTTTATTTTGTATGGGCATTGATAACGGACTAAAACCAGTGCTACACATTGTCGGTTTTGGTAGATATCGATGTCGGATATTCGGTATCGCTTCAATATCGAAAAAATACTATACCACACCTCTAGTATATAACAGTGTGGTACCCGGGTAAATAATGTTTGCTTTAATTATACAACGTTAAAGTTACGGATATTCGCTCAGGGTATAGAAATTAAATCACCATAGGTGGCCCTAAGTTAAATAATGGCAGCTATGTATTACCTGCAGCTACATAATAAGTTTTAAGGGAAGGTAAATAGATTTAAAGCAGTTCTAGCCTTGATGATAGAACGCCCAACCTCGATCGCAAAGGGTACAGGTTCAAACCTCAAACTCGCACCTCAGAGATTTTGAATGTCATTTTCATTTTTAAGGGTTCCGTACCCATACTTGACTTGCACTTGCACTTGGCTGGTTTTTAATTATAATGACCACTTTCTTCACAGTGGAATAAAATATCGTGAGGAAACCTGCATGTCTATAGAAAGTCGTATGAAGTTCACCAACCTGCACCAACCAGGCTTTATCTATGAGAGTTGCTATTTTGACCCCTGTAAGGCAGTAGTAACTGAAGCCCTTTTAACGCCTCACTGCTGGGTACGGGCCTCCCTCCAATGCAAGGGGGATTTGCCCATAGTCCACCACACTGGCCCGTTGCGGGTTGGCAGACTTCATACATCTATCGAAATCTAGTCAAGTTGCTTCAGACGTGTGGGTAAGCTTACGATTTTTGCCTTCACCGTTTCTCAGCGAGTGATAATCTTGGATGAGAATGAGATTCGCACATTAAACGCAGAGGTTCGAGCCGGGGTGAACCTGTACACTTTGATTGCAAAGCGTGCATTTGACCACTTAGCTACCAACTGCTATTATTGTGCGCGCCCTTCGCACACTCAATCTCATAGCCAACGAGTCAGACCTATTATGCCTAAATACTCTGAATAAATTCACAGGAGTGGCATTATTCACCATATGTTATAAACCACGGAAGTAAAATTAATATTAATTGCTAAGCTGTTGCATTGGGTATGAACCTGTAATAATAGCTGTTAGTTTGGAGAAATAAATAAATAAATGTATTTAAGGCTAGTCCAAGTTAATTTATGTGAGGTTTTCTTGTTCCAGGTGTCTTGGATTAGAAGGAAAGATTACCATTTGCTGACAGTCGGCCTTACTACATATAGCTCTGATCAGAGATTTCAAGCTATACATTTGCAGCACTCAGAGGCAAGAAACTTTAATTTAATCTATCTATATAAAAAACACAAAAACTGTTTCTACCTATATCCTTTATAGACTTCGAAACCATCCAACCGATGTTCCCCAGAACGGTTTCATTAGAAAGGCAATAATGCGAAGACGGTTTTAGACTACTAAATTAATTACATTTATTTGTACACGCCGGGTATCTTAAACTTAAGCCTAGGCGCATCAAAATTTACGTGATAATTTTTTTGCCGACACCAGAATGAACTGTATTATGTTCCTTTGGAACAGTTCATTCTTTAATGAGACGAAATTGATAGTGCGCATAAATTTCGTGGCTTTTACTACGAAATTCAATCTTTATGCATGATACATAGCGTCAGTGAAGTCTAACAGTACGAAAGTCAAAAGTCAATACATTCAAATCTCAGTTGTAACAGTACGAAAGTCAAAATTCAAATCTCAAAACAATTACAATAATTGACTTACGCACTATTAGAACTTCACTGACGATAGTTCGTTTTGATATGGACAGACATTTTGACGTGCCAGTGTGCAGAGGGGGGGGGGGAAGGGGGGCAGGGGGGGCTGTATGTATATTGAATTGACACCAATATTTAACTAAGGCACATGGATGTGTTAAAACACAAGAGCACACATAGATGCTTGATATTGCTTAGTTACCACCATCCAAGTGATGCAATTTATTTTTTATTTATTTTCTCTCAGGATTGGACGCTGAAAGTGAGATTCGTGCAGAAGCGAGACGCTGGTGTTTACGAGTGTCAAGTGTCATCGCATCCGCCCACTAGCATCTTTCTAAAGCTCGACGTGGTAGGTAAGTGTCGTTCAACTTTATTTTATACAAAATACATTTCCGGTAGGGGATATTCAGGTCGGATTTTATTTGAGTGTATTTTTTATAAAAATAAACTTCGAATAAATTTTGAATTATTTAAAAAAAAGTTAAAATTATTGCAACAAGCTCCATAAGATATTATTACAAACTAGCTGTGCCCGCGACTTCGTACGCACGGAATTGTGGTTCTCTTATTATTTTTCCATAATAAATAAACCGGCCAAGTGAGAGTCGGACTCAAGCACGGAGGGTTCCGTACCATTATCTATAACAATGAGCAAATAAATTACGTTTGTTGTATAGGAGCCCCCTTAAATATTTATTTTATTCCGTCTTTTAGTATTTGTTGTTAAAGCGGCAACAGAAATACATAATCTGTGAAATTTTCAACTGTCTAACTATCACGGTTCGTGAGATACAGCCTGGTGACAGACGGACGGACGGACGGACAGCAAAGTCTTAGTAATAGGGTTCCCGTTTTACCCTTTGGGTACGGAACACTTAAAATACCTAGGTTACTACTTGTAACATCAACTGTCTCCAAGTGAAAGTGCAGTCAAAATCGTTTGAGCTGTTTGGGAGTTTACCTCTAACGAACAGAGAAACAGACAGACATAAAAATGCGTTTTCGTTTTATGTGGCGTAAATATACATTAAGCATTTAGTAAAAAGCTAGACACCTGAATTATATTTCTTATTATAGAAAAAAGCATTGAAGTAAATAATTGCAAAATATACTGAAACCTATTAATAATAAAATAATAATATAAATTATTTTAAAAATATATTGATATTTTATTTTTTATTGCTATTTATAATATAGCTACATGAGTTCCAAATAATAAATAAAAAAAAAACATGTTCACATCATACCCATAAAAATGAGTGGTAAAAACAACGCAATTTGTTCAAAAAATTAAGCCATTTCGCTTGTGAGTTGAAATTTAAGGGATTTTAATTATTTTCGGGGTTGTGACCACTTTGCATCGCGGACGACGCGGCCGTAGTGATGGGACATTTTCGCTGGTCACAGATAAAATTAAATGGTTTTGGCAAAATTCTTGTAATGTTTCACATTACTTCCTGCGGTTGTAAGGGTTGAATGCGAATTCCAGGACGCACGCCCTTGAATAAATAAATATCGTGAAACAAACGCAATTGTACTGTCTGGAAAGTCAAAGTCAAAGTCAAATCATTTATTTTGTATAGGCCTATGAGGGCACTTCCAAATTTTCATGTTTGTATTTTTCTTATATACTACTATACTACCACCGGATCTATGCAAGCTAACCAAGCCAAGAAAGCCAAGGCTTGTGTATTATGGTATACAATGGCCTCAGGGCTGTGGGATTCCAGCGCCCTTGCCATCACCTCTCTTGAAGTACATATACTCACGCCTGTATCCCTTGGGGGTAGGCAAAGACTACCGTTTGCCATATAATCCTGACATACCTCTTTCGCTTCATCCACAGTCATACATATTTTCATGCACTTCCGTCGGTTAACGGCGCCCTTTTCCGACATTTCCACTCACGTTTGCCTGGTATATTCTTTCGTCAGTCTACTTTCATTCATCCTCTCTACATGGCCAAAGTGGCTCTTGAAGTATTGTTTTAAATATTACTTTCAGATGTGGACAGTAAACTGACTAAAAGATATCTGTTAAAAATACATTTTTAATATGATTACAAGACTACGTTAAGAGACGAGGGAAAGCTCCTAGACCTTGAGATCCTAGAACTTGTACCGTGACCAGACTACCCTAAGACGAGACTTGCCACAAATTGTAAAATCACGAGTTGTTCTTTCACTTTCTTAATTTATAGGCGAGAAAGAGACAAATATAGTGTCACATATTCTGCGACTTAATTAATGTTTTGAGGCGTGTTCTGGTCCTACATCAAACGATTGTGACAAGACAATGTGTGATATAATATCAATTTTGTTTCCGTCTCTGATTTGAATGCGCGATGCATCTCAATGTGACATAATCTGATATGTTTGCTAGCCCTACAAAATTGCAGGAACATTCTAGAAATTTTGCCCTGGCTGTAAACTGAACATGATAACGTGTTTTAGTAGCCGAAAGAACATGCTTCATCACTTCGGTTATTAAAATACTCGCGATGCCTCGTCCAATCATCACAGTTGGCGGTAGAAAACGTAGCAAAAAAAAAAAAAAAAAACGAGTCTAGCCTAACCTATCTGCATCAGCCTAATTCATTCTTTAGCAGTATTATTTTAATATTACCCTGATTCTTTTTTGCAGTTTTTACGAGTACAAGTTTTTTTAATAAATCAAAATATTTAAATAATATTTAAATCTAAATAAATCTATTAAAGGCACGCCTTCAGAGGCAGAGCATTGTACATACACCAAATTTACTGTGTATATTTTTAAGGGTTGAGTTAACGTTATGTCTAGTAAGTCAGTTGCAACCAAATTTCGCTTATTGCTGTACTACCACCGACTTTGCTTGATCCCACAAAGAATTTGAGTACTAGCGGCCCGTCCCGGCTTCGCACGGGTTTCTAATATAGCCTATGTTACTCAGTGATAATATAGCTTTCTAACGGCACGTCTGGGGTGTGGGCCCCGGACGCTCTTAAGTAGACGACGACCCTAAGGAGGACGGCGGCGAGAGGTGGTCTCTCGCCGCCGTATGCACTGCTAGGGTGCAGGGGGAGCGAACATCTGCTCCCCCCGAGACGAGCTCCTGGGCACTTAAACTCGGGAGCAAGGCACAGAGGGACACCGGTGCGTTCCGTTAGGAGATCCCGGAGTCCCTCTAACGTGTCGAAGACGGCCACCGGGGAGGTTTTAGTGGGTAAGAATCCCACATATCCCAGTCTTCTCCCACACAGAAGACTGGGAATCTTTCTGAAGATTTCCTCCCAGTCAACAAAAAAACAAAAAAAAAAAACCTTTCTAACGGCAGTTGTTTTTAAGTTTATTCGTTGTATACAAAAATACAAATCTTTCCTCTTTGTAATATTAGTATAGATATAGATACTCAAATTGTCACATCCCTAGACAACCAAAGTGTGACTGCACCCTGGGGTCATGTTATTTACATATAAATATGTAATTAAACGAATTTCAAGTGGGACAGGAAACCAATTTGAAGGAAATTGAGCGTTGATTTACATACTGAGGGCAGTCTATTTTGAGGTCACAAAATCATCTCTCGTCAAAAATGTCCCTACTTACATTTAAAAAAATCACGGGGTTATTGAGTTAAAAAAAATTGTCTATCTCTGGAACTGTTGGACCAAATTTGAAGGGACTTTTACTATATGCCAGTAAAAGTTGAGGGCTGTTATAAGAATTGACTTAGACTATTTTTTTTTTCTAAATTCCACGCTAAAACACATAAATAGCTTGATTATTTATTTGTTTTGTTATTTTACATAATCTATACCTACATAAAATAAAGATATGGTCAACAAATTAATTATTTTTCCTTTTTAAGTATGAAGCCCTTAAAATAAGGAATATATAATAATCTGGATTGTCCGCATCTCCTCAGTAACATTAAGCTCAATATTCCTACTCGAAGCTTGCGCCTAAGTAACTTCACGTTCCATTCTGTCACAGTAATTATCGTAGCAACAGTTACTTTCCGAGAGTTTTACGTGTATCTAACAAACTCAACCACAACTCTCAATTTGATTTGTTTTATAGTAAA
This sequence comes from Ptilodon capucinus, assembly GCA_914767695.1. Lineage (NCBI taxonomy): Eukaryota > Metazoa > Arthropoda > Insecta > Lepidoptera > Notodontidae > Ptilodon > Ptilodon capucinus. The sequence goes on along the minus strand of OU611830.1, from coordinate 1,107,168 downwards.
CGAAACATAAAACAAACCATATCTGTTCAATCATCGCTTTTGTCGTAACTAACAATATGTGCATTATTCGTTCGATTTCTCATTGTTTTAATTCCATGTGCGGAAGCTTGTAATTGGCATGTAATTAACTACATTAAATACCTTTTTGTAAAATTAACCCCAAATATAATAAAAATAAAAATGACGAAAAAAAATTGTAGGTGGTACCTAGTTTGCAGGGTCATGCAGTAATGAATAATTAATGACCTTTGTTCACAGAGGCCAGAGCTCAAATATCTGGACCAACAGAAAAATATCTTAAGCCAGGATCGACACTTCGGTTGCAATGCTCCGTGGTCCAGACCACAGAAGCACCAGCATTTGTTTTCTGGTAAGTTAACTTACTAGTCGCTACACGCAACAACTCGCGTTTCACCATTTTATTATTACAAGTTACAAGCTTTATATTAACTTGCAATGTATGTATGTCCGGGTGGAATCTCGCAATTGAATTTTAAATCAGTTATCTTAAACCGATTGAACTGAAATTTGGTATACATGCTTGTTTTGGACGACAATGCATGCTTAGCTATGTGACGTCATTCTAATACCAATATCATCCGGATCATCCAAGATGGCGGAATAGTTATTTTTTTCTGCACTACCACAGTATGGATATCAAATGAAAGGGCTTGCTGAGGAGAACACGAAAACTAAGGGCAATTAAATAAAAGCTTGTTTTTAAAGAGTATTTTTAGCCATTAATTTCACTAGACCTGTGATCGGCAACCTGCGACTCGCGAGCCACAAGCGGCTCTTTGGACGTGAAGCTGCGGCTCTTTATTTACATACGCAAATATTGTAAAAAAAACATTTAAAAATCATTCTGAATCGATTAACGAGGATTAGGCACCATTTCTATTTTGTTGTTTTTTATGTTTTCTATTTATCAAAAAAGCTTCATTTATGCAAGTACCTACTGTTTATTGATGGCAAGAAAAAAATTGTTGGCTCTTTAAAAACTTTGAAAAGTTGTAAATTGTAATTTTTGGCTCTTCCGACTCAAAAGGTTGCTGACCCCTGTACTAGACGAATCTTATTGATTTTTAACCGACGAAAAAACGGAGGAGGTTTCTCTATTCGACGGTATATATATTTTTTTAATCAGAATCAGAATAAAAAAAAATCACATAAACCTATTGGTTAGATACAGATACTAAGTAATTGACAATAAAAAAAAATGATAGTATCTCCTTTATTTCTTATCTTTCTTATAAATTACATTTTTAAATATATATTTATAAAATACATTTAAAAATATAAAAAACAGTTCCCCACCGGCATCTGGAACAGGGTCCTAGTTACCAGTGGTTAGGGCTCCAGAGAGAGGAACTTCCTCACAATGCGCGCCGTCTCCAGAAGTACTGCCTTCTGAATCTGTCCCCTGATCCAGCTGCCTAACGCGAGCCTCTTTAGGTGTTTGTCGAGGCTCTTGGCTAATAAGCCATGGGCGGAAACGACTATCGGTACAATGATTGCCGCATCAATGTCCCACATGTCGACAACCTCGTGAGCCAGATCAAGAATATAAAAAAAAATGCAATAATAGAGATACTATTATTGCATTTTAAATTGTACAATTGGGCTCGGCGGCGGAGGCGGCTGAGACTCTGAAACGGCGTAAGTACGAGGTTATCGGCTCCGAATATATTTTCATTCCTTTTGGAGTCGAAACCCTAGGTCCATGGGGTCCAAGCACCCAAAATTTAATGAACTTACTCGGCAAAAAATTGGTCGACACAACCGGCGACCCAAGAGCAGGCCATTTTCTCGCTCAACGAGTGGCTCTAGCCATTCAGCGAGGGAATGCAGCCAGCGTCTTGGGTACGCTTCCGCATGGGCCAAATTTTTTACATATTTTATAAATATAATATTTTCTTATTAGTTTTAACTTATTTTATTTTGCATTGTAAATATTTTGTAAATAGTTGTCCAATTATATAATAAAGAATTGTACAATATATTGAACTCTGTGTCAAAATACATAAACATTGAAGTTATGTGATGAAAGCGCCTTGACGCCCAGTGTGCCCGAGGCTTAAGGCTTAAGGAAAGTCGAAACGTAACTAACAAGTGTCAAAGCTTACATAGTAAACATGCCTCAGTACAATAAAGATATAAAATACCTTGTTGTCTTTCTGAAGAGCAAATATTCCCGCAACAGTTTCACCGCTATGAAAAATAAAACCAGTTAGTACGTCCTTCAAATATCGTCACATATTTACCGATATGAGCGTTACAATTTTGTATATCATACCTACTTTTTTTTTTTTAACCGACTTCCAAAAGAAGGTGGTTCTCAATTCGACCGTATTTATTATTACTATTTTTTGTGTTCGCGGATAACTTCGTTGTTTATGAACCGATTTGATGATTATTCTTCTGTTAGATAGGAAATATCCCAAGGGTATATTTTTTTGGCTGTAATTTTTTACTTTCTAAGTGCTGTTATGAGGTGATAATACTTGCACATTTTCAACGATTATTGACATTAAAAATCGTGAAAAAAAATTTTTTTTAATAAAAACACAAAAACCGACTTCAAAACCACAACTATGCACTCAAAAGCGTTTGTTAAAAATATTTTTTTTTTGTGTAACATATTATATTATCCTACTAATAATATAAATGTAAAAGTTTACAAGGATGGATGTTTGTTAAATTACTCTTTAATGCAAAAAACTACTGAACGGATTTTGATAACACAACGGTATTATTGTTTACACATCAGAATAACATGCAGGCTATAATTTATTAAGGAATTAAACAATCGAAGTCTGCGCCGGCGAAGTCGCGGGTAAAAGCTAGTTCTAGTCGTTTTGACGCTTAGTTTGACGCGTAGATTTGCCGCTCCAGTGTGCGGAAGGCTTGAGAAATATAATCTTTCTAAAAATTTAATAAATTACCGTATTAAACCTTAACCAAATTACCTATGACCCGAATGCTCCCTCTTAGGGAAATTCCTAAAATGTGATGTTAAAAAGCCAATTAAGTCTACAGAATGTATCAGAAGTCCGAAATAATACTTTGGGTACGTATACGGTAGCTCATATCTGGATGCTTAGTGAAGACAGTTTCTGAGTTACCTTTAAATATTTGTCACAGGTATCGTGTTGGCCTTTGGGTACATCCTTAACCCTGTTCAGCAGTGAAAGCTGCACTTATGGGGGGTGGCTACCAATACTCACAAAACAGAACATGCAAATATTACATAGGACTCGAGATATTATGAGTTATAGAAGTTGACGAAGTAAAAAAGAGTACTCAAGAAAATTATACCATTCAGTTGTATATCCGATACTGATGCAAACGTCAAAGTATTATTTCGGAAATCTGAAACACCTTGTATAAGAGATAATAAACTCCTTGAGATATTAATATTAGAGCTACATTTAAGTAGCACTTATTTATAAATATTACAGCGAGCAATAAAGTGCTCCAAGTTAATTAGTAAGAGCGCTTAGACGTTTACTGATAATAATTTTAATTAACATCTTTTACGTCCAATTAAACTTAGTCTTGAGATTTTGGCAGTTCTTTTACGAATTAAAGTCTCCGGTATACTGGGGCATTAACGATCGCGCGTTGAAATGTTTGCAAACACTAAAACAAACTCTGTGGTAATATGCATAAAGGCTACATTTCTTTCTTTCATAAAAAGCCACGCCCCGACGAGTTAAAATTCGCTTGCGCTGTCAGCTTCATTTCGTTGTAGAATGAACTTTATCAATTTGTCAATACAGTTCGTTTTGCTAGAGCATAAGATTTGACGCATGATCGCTGACTCCTCAGTGGCCTATGTGGGAGGCCTTATATCCTAACCTAATTGAATAAAAAATATTTTTAACAAAAAACAAAAACCGACTTCAAAAACCTATTAAATAAGAAATATTTTTAACAAAACACAAAAACCGACTTCAAAAACCTATTAAATAAGAAATATATTTAACAAATCACAAAAACCGACTTCAAAAACCTATTAAATAAGAAATATTTTTAACAAACAACAAAAACCGACTTCAGAAACCTATTAAATAAGAAATATTTTTAACAAAACACAAAAACCGACTTCAAAAACCTATTAAATAAGAAATATTTTTAACAAAACACAAAAACCGACTTCAAAAACCTATTAAATAAGAAATATTTTTAACAAACAACAAAAACCGACTTCAAAAACCTATTAAATAAGACATATTTTTAACAAAACACAAAAACCGACTTCAAAAACCTATTAAAGAGGAAATATTTTTAACAAAAAACAATAACCGACTTCAAAAACCTAGGTGATACATTCCCGTTAAATAATTGGTAACACCGCGTTAAATCTGAGAATACTTGTACACAAAAGAAATACCAGGAATTCTGAATCATTGTAATTTGAAAACATATACATCGGGAGAGCTGTACCCTTGCTATCTCATTAGAAATAATAATACGTCTTCATCACGTCTGTAGTTTGAAGACGACTAGGCACAGGTGCAACGCAGTGCACCCAGACTTTGCTGATGTGTTTCAGGTGATAAACCTATTACAGGGAGTATTGGCCACAGTCCTGGCTCAGTTTTGTTTGGTGAACTTTACGCTTCTACCTATTAATAGATGTGTAGGTTTCTTCACGATGTTTGCCTTCACCGTACAGCAATTGGTAATCTTTATGGAAAATACTGAGCTACTAAGATGAATGGCGCCGCAGGCTTAGCATGACCGCGTAGGCATAAGTTTTATCTCTTTCAACTGTTAGTTTTGGCGAGAAACTGACGTCACTTCGAGCTTTTTGGACAGTCAGTGCGAATGTACCTATTGCATTATTTTAGTGGTCTAAAACCATCTTCGCATTATTGCCTTTCTAATGATACCGGTGTGGAGCATATCGGTTAGATGATTTCATAGTGTAAAACGGACATATGTAGAAACATTTTTCGGGTTGGAAATATAGAGATGACATTCACACATGAATTCTGAAGACGCAGAGATGCAAGCCTGAAAGCAGGCGTTCTGCATACTAGTCTAGTATTAGTGATGTCTTTTGACACATTGTACAATACAGTAACTGTCAAGAGTTTATGGATTCCCAGAACCTACTACTACAGCCCTTTTAACGTCCCACTGCTGGGCACGGGCCTCTCCTCAATGCGAGAGGGATTCAGGCCACAGTCCACCACGCTGGCCCAGTGCGGGTTGGCAGACTTCACACATCTATCGAAAACTAGTCAAGTTCCCTCAGACGTGCAGGTTTCCTCACGATGTTTTCCTTCACCGTTTCATATTAATGATAATCTCGGATGTAAATGAGATTCGCACATAAATGCCGGAGGTGCGAGCCGGGGTTTGAACCTGCACACTTCGATTCCAAGGCATGCGTTCGACCACTCGGCTACCACTGCTACACCAGAACCTACATAGGAGTATTATTTTAGGATTATTTGCTCAATAAGACATGTATTTACTTAGATGTTTTCAAGACTAGCGTTTTGTCAACTTGGCTACCATCACTTTAACATTTAAATTCAGTTTAAAACCGAAGTAACAAGTCTCATAAAGTAATCCCTGAACCAATAAACTTCAACCAGAACTCGAATAGAATTGACAATTTAATTCCCCTTAGCTCAGAGGTTGGCAAAGCGACTTGGCAACTGTCGACACCGGATTGGCGTCGGCTGGCATTTCGTTATACAGGCCCAAAGCAAAATGCCAGTGAAAGACTTTTAGATTTGACGATATGATTTTTGTTTGAGGTGTTATAAGGAAAAATACAGTTATATTCCAGGGATTGTTTTACCTTCATGTCTAGAGCAGTGGTAGCCGGGTGGTCGAACGCACGCCTTGCAATCGAAGTGTGCAGGTTCAAACCCCGGCTCGCACCTCTGGGATTTATGTGCGAATCTCATTTTCATCCGAGATTATCACTTGCTATGAAATGGTGAAGGAAAACATCGTGAGGAAACCTGCACGTCTGAGGGAACTAGATTTCCATAGATGTGTGAAGATTGCCAACCCGCACTGGGCCAGCGTGGTGGACTATGGCCCGAATCCCCCTCGCATTGAGGGAGGCCCGTGCCCAGCTGTGGGACGTTAAAAGGGCTGTAGTAGTAGTCTTTAGCAGTATTATTAATTTATTCAAATCACTTCTTCAATCAATTCATATTAGAAAAGATTAGAAAACATGTAGAATATTTTTCCCATGCGGTATCGTACCCAAGAGGCTGGCTGCATTCCCTCACTGAATGGCTAGAGCCACTCGTGGAAGCGATGAAACGGCCTGCTCTTGGGTCACCGGTTGTGTCAACCAACTCAATAATGTACATCCATCATCTTCACGCTTGTATTCCTCGAAGGGGTAGGCAGAGGAGCACTGCAGTGCGCCCACACTTCGCCGATGTATTTAGGTCTCAATGTGATAGGCGGGCCATTATACCGGGCAAATTCACCCTGAATACGAAGAGATTTGGACCATAGTCCACCACGCTGGCCCAGTGCGGGTTAGTGAACTTCACACGCCTTTCTAAAAACGTGCAGGTTTCCTCGCGATGTTTTCCTTCGACGTAGCTAATAATTTAACCAAATTTTGGGCGCTTGGACACCGATTAGGGTCTCGACTTCAGATGGTCGCAGGTATGTATCCTCCTAGAGCCTATAGTGTAAAGATAATGAAATTAAGTTATTTATATACCTGGTAATCGTATCAGATCTGAAATCGTATGGAAATCGGATCGTCTGAGTAAAAGCAAAGCGACAGTTCATGTTAGTGTCCAATTAGGTTCAATTTTAGGCTGGCACTGATTCATTCCTCTTTTTATAGAAGCGAATTTATTGGGGTGGAATGTGGATTTATCTTCCGATATTGTGTACAAACGGTTTTTGTGTTGGTTATATTATTATTTTGACTTTTTGGACTGTAAAATTTGTATTGCCAATATAGGCTCGGCCCCTATTACATTGGGACTACATTACATTAGCAAAGTTCACTTCTGCCTCAGCCTCATTAACTGTATATTGTGTAATTGTTAATTAAGAGAAACACACACAAAAATGTATAAAATATGCTTATTGAAAAATAAAACCGGCCAAGTGCGAGTCGGACTCGCGCACGGAGGGTTCCGTACCATTATCTATAAAAACGGCAAAAAAATCACGTCTGTTGTATGGGAGCCCCCTTAAATATTCATTGTATTTTGTTTTTATTTGTTGTTATAGCGCCAACATAAATACATCATCTGTGAAAATTTCAACCCTCTAGCTATCACGGTTCATGAGATACAGCCTGGTGACAGACGGACGGACGGACGAACGGACGGACGGACGGACGGACAGTGAAGTCTCAGTAATAGGGTTCCCGTTTTACCCTTTGGGTACGGAACCCTAAAAAGCAACGATGGAGTTTCTTGCCCATTCTTCTCCAGAGGAAATGCATTTCGATTGGATGGTAGAGATACTATTATTATTATTTACTGACGATTCATAAGTGCCTGTATTGGTTTACAAAAAATCTGATTCTGATTCTATAAGACTTTACTATAGACAATTAATCACGTTGATCATTGTCCGCAGGTACCACAACAGCAGAATGATAAATTATGATGCAGAACGTGGTATCAACGTCACCACAGACCCGGCCCAGAGGGTATCAGACCTACTCATACCAGCCGCCAGCGTCACCCACGCGGGGAACTATACTTGCGTGCCGAACAACGCGGTCCCCGCTAGTATATACGTCCATATATTTAATGGTGAGTACATATAAAATCAAAATCATTTTTGATGTGAAACATCTAATGACACGCTTGGCGAGTGGGAGCAATTGTTGATGCCGCGATGCCGTGATGCGAAAACTGCGAGCAGCTCCGTGCCTCCTCGGTTCTTGCCACCGCTTAGACTCCGCCCACCGGCTGACTCCGCTCACTCGCCGCTACGACGCTTCTCTCTCTCTCTACTCTAAATAACATAATGTTTCACATCTGCCATGCGTCCCGCGACGGCTACATCTTTATTTATTCGTGTAGGCCAAAAATAACTTACAAATAGTCAGATTCTACCATCGGCGCGGAATGCTGCTTCCACTGAGAAGAGCCGGTAAGAAACTCAATGGTTACTCTTTTTAAAATGATGAATAGTAAGGATTGTGATTAATACATTCTCAGGAGCAGCAACGCCATTAGAGCAGGCAGCACCTTTGCCTCAATACTAGAGAAGAATTATACTCACGCAGTCTAATATTGGATACAGATTTTGGTATTACGCTTAGGAAGCTAGTATAAGGTGCGCCTACTCCCATTACCAGTATAAGGATTATTCAAAATCACAAGTGACTGTAGAAATAATTGCTTTGGTGTGATGCCTTCAACACTCGATGGGAGAGTAGATGATAAGTTATTTAGAGGAAAATGGTTGGACCAGTCCTCGCTAGTAGCAACCCTACACGATCATTTAGATCTATCCTTACTTAGTGAAATTGCTACCAACAAGGTTGACTGCCTGGACTTAGTTAGTAAATGGACTCTACGGGTTCCCCCCAGATTACAACGGAATCCGCTTTGTCTGGATATCTCGTCGTATAACACGAATTATCGGGTTTCATGTTTTATTAAATTAAAATTTCATCATTATATTCAAGAACCATGATAATAAATCATCATCATCAGCCGGTGTCAGTCCACTGCTAGCCTACGCCTCTCCCAAGATGTGCCATTGAGCCCGATCTTCGGCTCTTCTTCTCCAACCACTGCCCACCGCTTTGCGTATTTCGTCGGTCCACCTGGTCACAGGACTTCCTACGCTACGTTTGCCGATTCGCGGTCTCCACTCTAGGACAAGTCTACCCCAACGGTTATCAGTCCACAGGTGGACTGATAACCGTTGATAATATTTAATGTCGGATAATTCCAGGTTCTATAATAATATCTACAATAAATTCTACCAGATAAAAACAATTGAAGTATTCTGTAAGTTTTTTTACATTTCTAACCTAATTCACGCATCATCCATTGAAAAAAAAAAAACAAATCTATTTTTTTATCTATATTTCCATTTCAAATCGTGCCGAATCAGCGTTCTAAAATCACTAACGAGAATTTAAACGCCGAATGAAGTATCTCAAAATCCCAAAATGGCGTCTCTGTTAGATCCACGCAAAATCAGCGCGAAATAGTCGACCTCCGAGTCAATCAGACGCCTATTGGACGGAATATTACGAGGGATCTACGCACCAGACTATGTAAATAGCAACCAAGGGTACTAATGAAGGTTGTATTGTGATTTGCCATTCCAGAATAAAGAATAATAAATCAGCCGTAACCTACTTCGTTGAACGGCTACTGGATTGATAAAACCCCGAGCTCGCGCCTCTAGGATTTTCTGGGCTAGAGCACAACATCTTTTATCGATGGTAGCTAGAATATGACCAGTCTAGCACACATAGCATGACCGTGTAGACATAATTTGTATCTCTTTCAACTGTCAGATATATCGAGAAAATGACGCCACTTTGAGCTTTTTGTACTGGGCATGGCTCGGTGTGCCGTCATTTTCTCGACAAATCTGACAGTTGTAACAGATAAAACTTATACTACTCGGTCATGCTAAGCCTACTTGTGTTTATTTTATATTTCGAGATACGACATCTCCGTTTGCTGCCGTCGATATAAGTAAAATATGTACAAGCAAAATAAAACAGGATCTGTAGTAAATAGCAAAAAATAATATATAATACATCATCACGCCTGTATTCCCCGAAGGGGTAGGCATAGGTGCACTGTAGTGCGCCCACACATCGCCGATGTATTTTGGTCCCAATGTAATAGGGGGCGAGCCTATTGCCATTATATCGGGCACATTACCTCTCATTACGAGGGAGATTTGGGCCATAATCCACCACGATGGCCTAGTGCGGTTTGGTGAACTTCACACGCCTTTCTATAGACGTGCAGGTTTCCTCACGATGTTTTCCTTCACCGTTCAGCAAGTGGTAATCATTGTTGAAATTGACATTCGCACCAGAAAATTATCTCAGAGGTGTGGGCCCGGGATTTGAACTTGCACCCCTTACGTTCAAGGCGGGCGTTCTTGCCCACGAGGCTACCACAAAAATAATATAAGATATAAACCATACTTATTTTATTCGCATTATCTGCCTTAGTCAGCAATTCCTTTGGCAATTAGTGTGCTGGAATTTCTTTGTTATCATATTACATTATTGTTTTCAGCCTCATTAGAAGGCTGTCGGCACGTTTTTCTAGTTCGACGCGTTAGGCTATTCACAAACGAGGACATTACCGCTCCGTTTAAGCCGCCGGCACTCAGGCTCGCAAATTTTTTTTTTTTTATGTGAAACATCTAATGGCGCACATGGCGAGTGAGAACGACTGTTGATGCCGCGATGCTGCTCGGTTCTTTCCGCCGCTTAGACTCCGCCCACCAGCTGACTCCGCTCACTCGCCGCTACGACGCTTCTCTCTCTCCACTCTAAATAACATAATGTTTCACATCTACTAGGTGTCCAGGGACGGCTACTGTGTTTCAATACCAAAACTAACTTTGTATCATAGACATAAAGATTAAATTGGTATGGCAAAAATAAACGCGCGAGTGTTGAGTCTCCAGTGTACGGGAGGCCTTACTAGCTACTAAATGTATATGAACAAAGTGTTCCAGAAGTCCGAAATTATTCTTGTCCGTTTGCACGAATATCGGGTAAAATTATCTCAGAGGTGCGGGCCTGGGATTTGAACTTGCACCCCTTACGTTCAAGGCGGGCGTTCTTGCCCATGAGGCTACCACTGCTTTTTGTTAATAAATAATCTTATAATATTCAAAGGTCTATTACTATGATAGTTAGGTATCTGGACACGCGGTAGCTTGTCAATCCAAAGTTCAAGCTGGCTTGCAGCACCGTGTAATAGGTATTACACGAACCATTTGGAGCCACTTTTGACCCCCTCATAACTTAGGCTAGGCGCGCACTAGGCAGCCATGGCTGCGCAGCCAGGCTGCGGCAGCCAGAATATTTGCGCAGCCAATCCACGACTATTCAAGGTCCTCTGTATCGAAAGACATTTTTTTTAAGTTTGAACCCAATATACTTCTGGCTGCTACAACTAGTGCGCGGAGACTGACGGCAGCTACATACATTCACCTACACACGCTATGGCTGCGCGCAGCCAGCTGGCAGCCGTGCAAACCGGCCGAGATTTCGTGGCTGCCTTGTACGCGGGCTCCCATACAACGTCATATGTTCGACCGGCTGTCGCAGCCTGGCTGTGCAGCCATGGCTGCCTAGTGCGCGCCTAGCCTTAGAACACTACGCATCCATATATGACCTACCGTATGTACCCAAAGTATTATTTCGGGCTGCTGATACACCCTGTATTAATCATTCTTAATTTGCCCTGAATACGAGTAACGGTCTTTATTATACATCATCATCATCACGCCTGTATTCCCCGAAAGGGTAGGCAGAGGTACACTGTAGTGCGCCCACACTTCGCCGATGTAATTTGGTCCCAATGTAATAGGGGGCGAGCCTATTGCCATTATACCGGGCACATTCCCCTCAATACGAGGGAGATTTGGGCCATAGTCCACCACGCTGGCCCAGTGCGGGTCGGTGAACTTCACACGCCTTTCTATAGACGTGCAGGTTTCCTCACGATGTTTACCTTCACCGTTCAGCAAGTGGTAATCATTGTTGAAAATGACATTCGCACATGAAAATTATCTCAGAGGTCTTTGTATCTTAATATTCCGATGAGCGGCATTCCAGGATGAGATATTTCTTTCTGAGTGAATATTGCTTTATCATTCGAGCCGTTTTATGCTAATGAATTCAAATAATGTTTTGATAAAATCGGTATAATGTAATTTGCACGTCACTTGTTTTTATGCGACGCCTACAGTACGCACACTGGGGCGTGAAATTGTTTTCCAATACTAAAACGGACCCTATGTTAATATGCATAGAGATTGAATTTCCGTAGTGAAAGCCACGCGTCGAAATTTGTTCGCGCTTCCTTTATCATTTCGTTGAATAATGAAATTTTTATATTTGTCAATAGAGTTCATTTAGTATTGGCATAATAAATTATACTCCCCGGATACTGGGTAGTCAAAAGCCACAAGTCTATACAGCGTGTATCAGAAGTCCGAAATAATACTTTAGGTACATATACGGTAGCTCACATGTGGATGCTTAGTGAAGACAGTTTATACCTAACTATCATAGTTTCTGAGTTATAGAACTTTGAATATGCGTCACAGGTATCGTGTTCTGGCCTTTGGGTATATCCATAACCCTATTCAGCAGTTTAAACTACACTTATGAAAGGCGACAACCAATATTCTCAAAACAGAACATACAAATTTTATTTAAGACTCGAGATTATTACAATTTACGATGATTTTTTTTGTAAATTTATGGTCGAGTTTTGATACATTTTTAGGGTACCTCCGTACCCAAAGGGTAAAACGGGAACCCTATTACTGAGACTTCGCTGTCCGTCCGTCCGTCCATCTGTCACCAGGCTGTATCTCATGAACCGTGATAGTTAGTGAGTTGAAATTTTCACAGATTATGTATTTCTATTGCCGCTATAACAACAAATACTAAAAAACAGAATAAAATAAATATTTAAGGGGGCTCCGATACAACAAACGTGATTTTTTTGCTCGTTCTTATAGATAATGGTACGGAACCCTTCGTGCGCGAGTTCGACTCGCATTTGGCCGGTTTTTTTATACCATTCAGTTTTATACCCGATCCTGATGCAGACGTCAAAGTATTATTTCGGACTTCTGAAACACATCGGCTAATACCAAAATGAACTGCATTGATTCATGGAAAGAGTTCATTTTTTAACGAAATGACGTTAACGCTGCGACTGATTTTAATTTATTGGGGACGTGGCTTTTACAATAGAAATTCAACCTTTATGCATATTAACATAGAGTTCCTTTTCGTATTGCAAATATTTTGATGCGAGGATTTAGACGCCTCAGTGTACTTTGAGTTTTATATACATTATTTATGTCGCTGTTATATGTGTGTGTAACTCCAATATTCAATTTTCCTCGTAATAAACTCTTCTTTAAATAATTTGGGTTAAGGTAAATAGATTTTCATGTGCGAATGTAATTTCGCAAAATTATTACCACTTGCTGAACGGGTAAGAAAAACATCGCGAAGAAACTTGCACGCGTATAAAATGGCGTGTGAAGTTCACCAAGCTAGCCAGGGTGGTGGAGTATGGGCCAAATCTCCCTCGTATTGAGGGCGAATGTGCTCTGTATAATGGCAATAGACTCGCCCTGTGTTACATTGGGACCAGAATTAATCGGAGAAATGTGGGTGCACTAAAGTGCACCTCTGCCTACCCCCTTTTTTTTTAACTTCGGACAATCCTTTATGGATACCCTGCCACCTCGGGGGAAGTATCAGGGGTATGTGGGAGTCCCGGCAGGAGGCCGTATACCCACTAAAAACCGACGGTGTACCATCTTCCGCTTATATCGGGGCGCCACGGGATCGCTTTCGCATGCACCGCGACGACCTCTGCCTACCCCTACAGGTGTGATAAAGTATATAAATAAATCGCTTTATCTTTGTCTCTCAGGTGAAAACCCAGCGGCGATGCAATCATCGTCACCAAGCTTCATCATCAGCCTCCGAGGGTTCATCTTGCCTCCTCTCGTGGCTCTCAATATGATACGGTGACAATTATGCTAGTCCAACATATTAGTGTTAACGCATAATGTATCCTATGTGTAATAGTCGAAAGGTATGTTATTGCGTGAAGTGGAATTTTAGTTATAAGGATGGGAGGAGAAGGATTCGAACTTTGAAAACTTTGGAATAATTCTAAATTTGAAAAATTTTGAATAATTCTAAATATGAAAATTATTGAATATGCATTCAATAATTTTTTTTATTGAATACCTACTTCGACAATTTGAACATAGAGTTTTATTTTATTTAGTTTGTCATAGACTATGAATTTATGTAACTACACTTGAATAAAATTATATTAGGTTAAATCAGGGGGACTATAGCCAAAGTAAACTTATTTGTCCGAGGAAAATTGGCTCACGGAAATAAATAAAAAATTCACTTCACGCAAAAATGTTGTGTAAAAAATTAAATTTCTATAAATAATAATTTTAATATAATATTGTAATTAATCGTATCATGAAATTAGATTGACGGATGGTTTTATATTAAACTCTCGGTGATGTAAAATACATTTTTTTTAATCAGATTATATTTATTACAGATTATATATTATATATATTTCATAACTTTGCAAAATCGAGAATCTTTCAGATAAACAATAAGCGTATAAAAGTAAGTTTAAATAAATTAATTGTAAAAAAACTTTTTAAAGACAAGTTTTTATTTATTTGAAAGGCAATTAAAATAAGTTTTCGTGTTCTCCTCAGCAAGCCCTTTCATTTGGTACCCATACTGTGGTAGTGCAGAAAAAATAACTATTCCGCCATCTTAGATGATCCGCCATATTGGAATTAGAATGACGTCACATAGCTAAGCATGCATTGTCATCCAAAATAAGCGTGTATACCAAATTTCAGCTCAATCGGTTAAAGGTAACTTACTTAAAATTCAGTTGCATGATTCCACCCGGACATACATTGCAAGTTAATATAAAGCATGAATAATAAAAACAGAAATAAATTTTATAGCAAGAGCCTAAAAACAAGATTTAAAGCTCCGGGCACTCTGCGGCATCATGATTTTTGCCAAAACCGAAATGAACTCTGTATCAATGTACATAAGCGTTGAATTTCTGTGGTAAATTAAATTTCTTTGAAGAAGTAGCTTTATCTATCAGTCAATAAAGTTCGTTTTAGTATTGGCAAAAGTGCGCGTGATGACGCCCCAATGTGTCCAAGGCTTAATTTAAATTTAATTAAATGTAGTCGCAATGTCATCACTGACTTTTTGTAAGTATAAATATATCTACCGCAAATCGCAACACTATTTCACTTCACTAACATAAAAAGCTATCAATTTTATTGCCAGCTCAAAAAAGCCAATAAAATGTAAATTCATGAACGCGAAAGTAATTTACGCTCGCCGGCACATAATATTTGTTCCAAAAGTACAAAAATAACGATAGCGTTATAACTGCTATAATTATCGTTAAAAGTTCTGGTAGCGTTATTTGTTATTTGTACGACTAGTAATTATGGGTAGTATGTTTTACACCCTCCATTTTGTATACCATAGATTATTTAATAAAGTTTTTTTTCCTTTATTGTATAATTGCTTACACACACTATATTTGGAGCTGATATTATTAGCAAGAACTGTACAAAGTTAAAGTATTATTGCTGTCCTTTTTATGGTAACGTCTTAACGTTAAACAAGAAATAATTTAAAATACATTTTAGTTAAAGTTACAATATAAAATTAGCACAGTTGTTATCATTTTTCAAAAGAAAAATAGTCCTGTTTCAAAATGGAATCATAAAAGCAAATTGAATCTTATTAACTGTCAAATAGCAAAAACGTTTTAAAGGATATCGCTGTCTCGGTCCGTACTAACTAACACCTCTCAGCATTATTACTTTGCATTTTTAACAGCTTATTTAATGACAAAAAGATAAAGTAATATTAAAACAATAATATTAAAGAGATGGTCGTAAGGTGATGAAAACCGTTACTTTTTTGTTTGTATTTTTTAAATTTAAGTGTTTTAGTACTTAGATAAGTATCTGTGTTTTGATTTAGTCTCCACACTAGCGTAGGTATTGCCGCCTCTCTTATGGTCGCTATGTGTGAGCAAGACAGCAATATTTTTAGTGTTGTCGCTTTGTGTGTGCAGTACAATTGAGGTACGTTTCATCACCATACATTTGCTACAGTTGTCGAGATCTAAAAGGCCTATCTTGACACCTGTCATTCATTATCTTTGAATTATTTCGTAAAAAATAACTTAAATTTATATTTTTACGTTTATACAGGGTGTTTCAGAAGTCCGAAGTAATACTAGGACGTTTGCATCAGTATCGGGTATACAACTGAATGGTATAAAAATTTGATCGAATTTCGACCGTGTATTTCCAATAATTTTTTCGTCGTCAATTTCTATAACTTGCGATATCTCGAGTCCTATGTCAAATTTGCGTGTTCTGTTTTGTGAATATTGGTAGCCACCCCTCAAGAGTGTAGTTTACACTGCTGGCTAGGGTAATGGATGTACCCAATGGTTTAGAACACAATACCTGTGACAAATTTTCAAAGGTCTATAACTCAGAAACTATGGTGGTTAGGTATAATCTGCCTTTACTAAGCATCTACATATGGGCTACCGTATATGTACCCAAAATATTATTTCGTACTTCTGATGCACCCTGTATAACGCATCCAAAAATGAAAAGTGTTTTTAGAACCCAATTTTTTCTTGTATGAATTGAATGAATTTAACGGAATAAGACGAAGAACCACTGCACCTGCGATAAGCAGATATTTTGATAATGTCAAGTAATTTAATAGCAAGGACAAATTCGATAAATACACGATACAGATAGAAATAAGTGATGAATGCTATAAAGATGGCGGATGACGAAATCCCAGAAAGATAATATTTTTTTTTTTCTGGATTTCATCCTAAGATACATTCTAATTTAATAACTAAGTGTCATGGGCATCTTAGATCTTAAACAACTGTAAATAATTCATGTTTTTTTTAGTTTTTATTTATTACAAAAAAATGTATATAAGTAAATCTAGAGTTGTAAATGATTAAGCTCATATAATTGTTAATATTTTGTAAATACTATTATTTAATAATTGTAAGTCGAGCCGCGTATAAATAAAAAATAACTGTTCATTTTTATGTGTTTCATTGTCGACCAGCTAAGCCGGAATTTAGGAAACCTACTACTACTACTACTACAGCCCTTTTAACGTCCCACTGCTGGGCACGGGCCTCCCCTCAATGCGAGGGGGATTCAGGCCATAGTCCACCACCCTGGCCCAGTGCGGGTTGGCAGACTTCACACATCTATCAAGAACTAGACAAGTTCCCTCAAACCTAACCTAACCTAACAACAACAAAAAACGGAAGTGGTGAAATTTAATGGAATACAATGAGGAATGGCTCCACCGGCGGTTAGCGGGTATTTCAGCCAGTGTCTGTGATTAAAGGGGCTTTCAGACTACGCTATAATATATAGCACAACAATGTCACGCACCATACAAAGCCAATAATATAAAGTACAGTACAGTGTGAACGTGGCCATAACAATGTATGGTGCGCGATATTGATGTGCTATGAGCTATATACTATATGCTATTATATTATAGCGTAGTCTGAAACCCGCTTAAGTATTGAGTGTGATCAATAACAAGAGAAAATTCTATAAATACACATTATTTATACATAAGAATGAGTGATGAACATGATAAAGATGGCGGATGATAAAAAAAACTCAATAAATAAAATCTGACATCCCTACTCTTTTTTTTTTACGAAATGAATGGAATGATGATATTTAATGGAATAAGATGAGGAATGGCTCCACCTGCGTTTAGCGGGTATTTCAGCCAGTGTCAGGTAATTAAAAGCAATGGCAAATTCAATAAATAAACATTTTAAAATAAGAAATTAATGGTAAAAAACATTTTTAAAACAAGCTTTTACTGAATTGCCCTCAGTTTTCGTGTTCTCCTCAGCAAGCCCTTTCATTTGATACCCATACTGTGGTAGGTAGTGCAGAAAAAATAAACTATCCCACCACCTTGGATGATCCGCCATATTGGAATTAGAATGACGTCACATAGCTAAGCATGCATTTTCATCCAAAGTAATCATGTATAACAAATTTCAGCTCAATCGGTTAAAGATAACTGATTTAAAATTCAGTTGCAAGATTCCACCCGGACATCCATTGCAAGTTAATATAAAGCTTGTAACTTGTAATAATAAAAAAAGCTTGTAATAAAATGGATGATGACAGCGATAAAGATTGTTTCGTTATCTTGTCATTCATTCAATAGTTTTGAACAACGTAAAGATCCTAACTCCGCTCAACGGTTAACGGTATACATTTTGAATTTGAATAGCATTCGATCCGTTCCAAATTTGAATGCACCCGTCGCGTCTGGCGCTTCTAAATATCTCGTTAGCGTACATTGTGGGGTCGAGTCGTGTCCACGGCTTTAAGCTCTATTTACATGTATATATTCTACAGGATTTATCAGTCCGAAATAATGTTTTAGGCACTTATACGTTCGCTGATATGACTAGTCTAATTTCTACAAGGACATTGTTTTTGTACGCAAGAGAAGCGTATAACGATAGTGTTGGTAGACTTTCAGCCGAAATTACTTACTGTCATTTTCCATAAAAATGCACGAAAAGATAAATTCACATGAATATAGGGACGGAAAAAGAAATTATAGACAGACGATTTTACTGTCAGCAAGGCTAATCCATTGATTTGACATAAATATGCCGCTTTACTACTTCCTGTCTGGCAGCAATGTTTTTAATATTACTTTCAGTTTTTGACAGTAGAAACTCAGTACAGAAGATGGTAAAAAAACAAATTACAGCCCTTTATATTTTAACGTCCCACTGCTGGGCATGGGCCTCCACTCAATGCGAAGGGGATTCAGGTCATAGTCCACCACCCTGGCCCGGTGCGGGTTGGCAGACTTCACACATCTATCGAGAACTAGTCAAGTTCCCTCAGCGGTGCAGGTTTCCTCACGATGTTTTCCTTCACCGTTTCATAGCAAGTTATAATCTCGGATGAAAATGAGATTTGCACATAAATCCCAGAGGTGCGAGCCGGGGTTTGTACCTGCACACTTTGATTGCAAGGCGTGCTTTCGACCACTCGGCTACCACTGCTATTCAAGATGGTACAAAATCTGTTAAAAAAGTGACAGTTAGTATGGAAACAATATTACTTTAAGAGTTGGTGGTAATGCCTTAGTGCGTAAACTCCCAAAATTGAAAACGATACGAATGTATTGCATTGACGAGTTGAGCGTGTTGCAAAAGACACGTCTACACACACTTCAATAACCGAGCTTATACGCTCGTATAAAACGCTAGTCTGAACAGGCTCTAAGCATCACGATGCAGTGATCAAAGCGACCTACGTCCAAGCACTAGATCAGGGATTCCCAAACTATTTTGGGCAAGAGACCCCTTTTTTCAACACGAACTGATACCTCAGACCCCCATAGCCAAATAACTTTAAAAATCCTATCTCCAGTTTTTTTTCCTATTGATACAAATGTTTAAAAAATAAATATACGGTCGAATTGACAAACCTCCTCCGTTTTTCGTCGGTTAAAAAGTTCTTATAACAAGTTCGTACACGTAACAAAACTTTTACAGTATCTTGAAAGTTACTAATAAGAAATTGTGTTGATTAATAGGCGTCGATTTTTAGGCCTCGTCGACCCCCAAAATCAGTTTTCGTTTATTTCGACCCCTGTAGTTGTAGCATGTGCGCCAAGACTACACTAAAGTCACAGAATATATTGATTTTGTCTCCTTTTCTTGTATGAAATAAGACAGAGAGGGACAGAGCGAATCCGTGACATAGATCTAGTTTTCACAAACGTGTTAACACCACTGGGAAACCGATTTCGTCCCCGTGGGGTCGGGATCACTTTGGGAATCCCTGCAATAGACCAACCATCGCCCTTAGAGTCCTAAGTCTTTTTTAACAACTTCTCAAACAAAACAAATGCGGTAATTATTGAGTCCAAGATTCCGCTTACGATTCACATTAAGTCCTTCCGCACATTTAATTAATAACTTCCTAATCAGCCGAAGGAACCGCGAGGGTGGTTTCTGTTGACTTCGCTAATTGACCAACGAGTCGGAATGATAAGTAACAAGTTTGCAACTCACTGATTGGACCAACAGCGATAATAATTTGGAACGAACTCATAAGTGCTTTGTGGCGAGCCCAAATCTCGCCACAAATCAGAACTTCCGCCAATCGCCAATAGATGCCGCGAGTACCAACACATCGCAAGTCCACGCGTACAAGAAATCGAACCGCCACAGAAAGTACTATGCAAATCCTGGCTCGCGGTAGAAGAGTTCTCGACGATCTGAACTGTATGTACAAAATTCCCCGACAACAACAGGGGGCGTAGCGGACCCCACCTGGCAGGAAGATCTTCCCTTTCTCGCCAAAGCTTAAAGAGTTTGATTTTTTCTTTAACTCAGCTACATACATCGACGCGACTGTATTCTCCGTAGAGGTATACAGAGGTGCAATACAGTGCACCCACATTTATTGTGAACCGAATGTAGATAGATGGAGTACTGTTTCGTATCTTTATATTTTTTCTTTGTTTTCAATTTGTTAGCACAAGCGTATTACAACTTTTTCGTTTCCTAATTATTTTCAAAAAGGGATGTATCTGTCCACAATATCTCAACGCACCTTACGCAGCGACAAGTGCTGCCCTCAACACAGTATCAATTTTTTAACCGACCGTTGTGACGCAGTTAACGCGGGCTCCGCGAAAATAATCGAAATAATTAGCAATTATCATCAAAACGTACACCTATCGAGTACCAAGTACGAGACTAAGGTTCCTTGACAGCAATCAGTGAGTTAACCATCATTCCACCCGGGGTACCCCGAAGAAGCGGCTCCTCAAGTGCGGGTGAGTGGTGGATACATTTCCTACTTTGTTCAATTTCCGCGACAAGTAGGTACTTCTTATTGTACCTATACCAAACAATGAAAATAATACAATATTCTTAGGTTTTAATACACTATGTAGAATTGGGCGGTGTTATCGCTGAAAGCAATTTCTTCCTGACAACCAGTTTGAAAGAGAAAACTATAAAGAATTATGGGCAGCTGTTGGTAAATGTAATAAGGTGCGAGCTTCACACGCCTTTGGCCTTATAAAGACGTGCAGGTTTCTTCATGTTTGCTTTCACCGTTCAGCAAGTGGTTATCATTATTGAAAATGCCATTCGCACATGAAAATTATCTCAGAGGTGCGAGCCTGGGATTTGAACTTGCACCCCTTACGTTCGAGGCGGGCGGTCTTGCGCGCGAGGCTACCATTATTGAAAATGACATTCACACATGAAATCAGAAAATCTTAGAGGTCACGGGCCCGGGATTTGAACTTGCACACTTTGCGTTGAAGGTGGGCGTTATAGTTCTAACTAGGCTACCACTGCTTGACTTAATATTACAAAATTATCTTTGCCTTGACGTAATTTCTGAACGAGGCGAAACAACCGCGCAAGGCTGTTCATTCAGTCTGAACGCGCCTAATAGGTACATGTAACTCGTCCAAGTGTCTCGCAGAGACAATTTAACCTTCCAATGTTTCGGCCAATTGACTTTAACTGCGGGCAAGAAGAAAAAATCTGTCCAACTGAGACAACTCTTAAATAATTTTCTCCCGTCTCCTGGCATCTGGTTTAGGGATCGGTCCAAGTCTTAAAGAACCGCGATGTTATTGTCGAAATTAAAAAAAAATAGATTTTCTTAATAATGCTGTTTCGTTTCAATATTGCCACAGATTATACATTATGAAAATAACGGAATAAATAAAAAAATGATCCTATACATTAAATTAATTATAATCCCAATTAATTTATGTAGGAAAACGCTAGCTATAAAACTCTTTGTTGATATAAGCTAGGAGCTAATTTTTAGTGTCAATATAACAGCAGTTTACTCAATAAAAGTATACCTACAATTTCCTAAACTTTTGTCTGTCTTTCTGCTTGCCCGTCAACTAGTTTGGATATTTTTTTTTGACGGGAATTTCACTGGCTGTTAGCTGATGAACTAAGGAGTAGGTATAACTTAGGACACTGCTTTTTGTAGATATGTATCAGAAGTCCAAAATAATACTTTGGGTAGGTAGTTTGTAGATATGTATCAGAAGTCCAAAATAATACTTTGGGTAGGTAGGTACATATACGGTAGCTCATATGTGGATGTTTAGTGAAGACAGTTTACACCAAACTATCATAGTTTCTGAGTTATAGACCTTTGAATATTCGTCACAGGTATCGTGTTCTGGTCTTTGGTTACATCCATAACCCTATTCAGCAGTGTAAACTACACTTATGAGGGCCGACTACCAATATTCACAAAACAGAACATGCAAATTTTACATACTCAAGATATTATAAGATAAGGAAATTGGCGACGAAAAAAGTTGGAAAAACATGGGTCTAATTTCGACCAAATTTTTAAATCTACCATTCAATTGTAGGTATAACCGATACTGATGCAAATGACAAAATATTATTTCAGACTTATGAAACGCCCTGTAGTATAGGTTGCTAGTTTTAAATAAGTATTTATTTATACAGATAAAACCTAAGATGAACGAAGCCTTCATAAAACTCTATTCTCTCATTACTTATGTCACATGAAATCAGACTGTAACGATTGGTACCGACTGAGTCCCCTGAGCACGTCGCTTACCTTTACAATGTCCTCATTCTGACCCGGGCACCGCCAGCCCGGGTGAAATACGGCTAACTGGACCAACTTTGACATTCGAACCGGTTGATACCGTTTATTTTTGGCTTTTAATTCGCAATTAGAGATTTGCAATCAACTTTTTAAATGTTCCGTATAAAGCATTGATTTTTCTTCTTCTTCAAAAAGGACGTTTTCAATCTACATCAGACTAGGCAAATACACACATGAAGTGGCACCGACTCCAAATGTACCGAATGAGTTATAAGTAACTTTTTAGTGCACCTAGGTTTTTAGGGTTCCGTACCCAAAGGGTAAAACGGGAACCCTATTACTAAGACTTCGCTGTCCGTCCGTCCGTCTGTCACCAGGCTGTATCTCATGAACCGTGATAGTTAGACAGTTGAAATTTTCACAGATTCCGCTATAACAACAAATATTAAAAGACAGAATAAAATAAATATTTATGGGGGCTCCCATACAACAAACGAGATGTTTTTCTTGTTTTTATAGATACGGAAGGTACGGAACCCTTCGTGCGTGAGTCCAACTCGCACTTGGCCGGTTTTTGAAGTCGGTTTTTTTTGTGTATTTATTACATATTTTGCTCTCGCTATTAATTACTGAAAAAACCTCTAATCGCAAGTTGAGCGATTCCTCATCTTATTTTATTAAATTTCATTATTTTATTTTTAAATTAAAACTAAATGTATTACCGTCCTTCTCTAAGTCATAATGTTTAAGGGTGATAGAAATAAGTTAGTGAAATGTTTAATTATGTGTATTTAGCTGTGCCTGCGACGCTGTTCACATGGATTTTTTTGGATGCTATTTTTCTAAAATGAAATAAGTAGCCTAAGTTACTCGTTACATCAGACATCTTCAAGCGTATGTCCCATCAAAGTCGGTCTATCCGTTTCAGGGATTATCGCGGAACAAACAGACAGACCAACAATATAAAAATTGTTTGTAACTAGCTGTGCCTGCGACGCTGTTCACATGGATTTTTTTGGATGCTATTTTTCTAAAATGAAATAAGTAGCCTAAATTACACGTTACATCAGCCATCTGCAAGCGTATGTCCCATCAAAGTCGGTCTATCCGTTTCAGAGATTATCGCGGAACAAACAGACAGACCAACAATATAAAAATTGTTATTTTGTTATGAAGATATAATACCTACTTTATATGCAATTAGTAAAAAGCTGTTATTTGGATATTATACATAGATTTCAGATTCAATAGAAAGGAGGATTTTTGTTAGAAATCTAATCACATTACTTAGGTATAGTGATGTGATATTGAGTGTTTTTTTTTTCCAATATGAACAGATTGGTAGAAAATACATTTTGGAAGAAATAAGGTTTTTTTTCAATATTAGAAAATCAGCATCTGCTAATATTAACAAGTTATTGGAATAAAATAAAACAATTTTTTTAATAAATTAAAGCTTTTATTGCAAAATTATCTTATGGAGATTAAAACGTTTTATTTCTTATAATCGTTTATTAAATATCCATTTTTATAATTAAGAAATACGTTTTTTTTTACATCCCTACTTATGTTTAAAATACGTAAAGAATTATTTTTCAGGAAACTCATTCTCCGTATTCATGACTTTAACTATCTTTCCCTGCTTTTCCCTTGGTACACCATGAGTATTGATCATATGCCGTCGGACTATCTTACTCGATCCAAACATAACATTACAAACGCTACACAAAAACATAAACTTCCTCACATGTATGTTATTCTGATGTTCCAACATTTGGGATTGCCTAAAGAACTTCTTCGGGCAATACGAACACTGGAAACGCTTCTCAAAGTGGCAGACCATATGATTTCTCCATATAGATTTCCTTCTGAAGGATTTACCGCATGTCTCACAGGTGAAGGGACGTTCACCAGTGTGCAGTCTTATATGTTCGATCAATTCGATTTTTCTCGTTGCTTTATAAGGACAATCGTCGCATTGTAAGTAAGGCCCGATACCGTGACTTCTGATTTGATGGCACTGCAAGGATGTGAGTGCAGGATAGGCTTTACCGCATTGATCGCACATGTATCTACAAGTGGCAACGTTGTGTCGCATCATATGACATTTATACGAGCCAATATTTGACAGTACTTTATTGCATATTTTACACGGTATATTCTGTGATTTGATTTTTTGTGCATACCTCCGTAGACTTCTTTGTTGTTTTCTAAATTTGAATTCGGCCTCATCATAGTTTCTCCCGTAGCCGGATGGTTTTTTACCATTTCTCATTTTTCGTTTTGTGGTGGGCCTCTTTTTATTAGATTTAGAGTCGACAATTATTTGCATCATCTCAAAAATATTGTCTATTTCCTCATTGCTTTCTTGTATATTGTTATCTGTACTGTGATTCGAGTCTTCATTACACATAATACTGTCGTAATCATTGATAGTAACATCATTTTCATCAGCTATTGCGAGTGTGTCTTTAGAATTTTTCTGACCATTTTTGTGACAAAACCCCGATGATTTTGTTACGCTTACTTTCTTACGAACCTTGCTAGATTCCTTACAATTATTTTCTTCACCGAAATAATGGTTATACAGGACATATTCACACACAATTTCTTTAATATGAGCGTCGGACTCATCTTTTTTTAAGTCAGAATTAACAAGTCGTTTAAGCTGCTGGTCGGTCGATTCACACTTTAATTTGAAGGAAATAGCCTGTTTGAGCAGAAATACACACGATTGGCACATAATGCTAGGTAATTTGTCGTCTTTTTGGATGGATACACTTGTTAAAATAGCGATTGCTTTCCCGTAACTGCTTAGTCCGTCGTCACTAGAATTATCCATCAATGATACCATATTATCATTGTTATTTTGTAATAAGCACACACGGCATATTGTTTTGTACATATTTTCGTAAGTATCCATGGTAAAATTAGTAATTTAAGACACGATCTCCTATAAATGCAACTTTGTTTTCATAGTTTGACAAGCTTGTTATTTCATGCCACAGATTATACAAAGTTCGTCCGTTTCGTTTCACGCGCTTTGCAAACTAAGTAATATAAAATATACAAAAAATATAATTATTAGAACTTTTATATAATTATTACTAATTTAACTTCAATTATAATTTTGAATTTATTAAATTAATACTTTTCACGATTAAAAAATGCAGATACTTACCTACTCACCTGTGGTACTCCTTGTAAATAAAAGTAATTGTAAGGTTCCTACTTATTCAGAACATTTCGTGCTTTGAAAACATACCTACCTACTGTTGGCTACAGGCTGCATCCTGTATTAAAAAGGATCGATAGAACACCGCTGTGCGCATAATGGAACCATTTATTAACACTTATTTTGGCAACAAATAAAATGAATGAAATAGCCATTTGGGAGCGTTATATAGCGTCTGTTATAATTAATGTTATATAATATGCTGGCGTTGACGCCTGGAATGCATTACCGTCATAGGTACTTAACGCTACTTTAAATACGTTGGTCATTGTAAATAATTTAAGAATAATTTCCACAGAATCATGTAGTTACTAAATGAATAAAATTTAATGGAATAAAATCAGGGGCCATACCAGTTGATATTTTTTTTTCCTTTTATGAGCTATGGGGGCTTAACTGGGGTCACCATGGGGCGTCAACCCTTGCGAATCAAATTTATCCAATTCAAAAAAAACTCTGAGTCAATAGGTATACCATATTGATTGACTTTCTCACGCCTCCCTGTGTCAAAATTTGCTCGCGCTGTCACTGTCATTTAGTTTTTTTTTTACGAAATGAGTGAAATGGTGAAATTTAATGGAATAAGATGAGGAATGGCTTCACCTGCGACTAGCGCGGGTATTTCGCTAATGTCAAGTTATTAATAGCAAGGACAAATTCAATAAATACACATTATAAATAAAAATTGATAATGACAGTGATGAAGATGGCGGATAAATCTGTCATTTAGTTAAAGAAATAACTCATCCAAGATTACCACTTGGAAACGGTGAAGGAAAACATAGATAGAAAGGCGTGTGAAGTTCACCAACCCGCACTGGGCCAGCGTGGTGGACTGTGGCCCAAAAAACTCTCATCTTATTCCATTACAAAATCATCATTTCACTCATTTCGTAAAAAAGGAAGGATAACTTTTTGGATGCGTCAATACAGTTTGTTTTGGTACCTATATGGCAAAAAAGTATCGCGAGCGCTTAGATCTCCTTCACCTGTACTTATGTCAAATGCGTGTCTATAGTAATTTGAAGAGAAACAATTTTAAAGGTCATCCGCCATCTTTATCACTGTCATTATCCATTTTTATTTATAATGTGTATTTATTGAATTTGTCCTTGCTATTAATTACTTGACATTGGCGAAATACGGAAATACTCGCGCTAGTCGCAGGTGATGCCATTCCTCATCTTATTCCATTAAATATCATCATTTCGCTCATTTCGTTTAAAAAAAAAAAAACAATTTTAAAACAAACTTCAAAGATAAACTAAATGGAACCTAAGTAATTATAATAATTATAGTTTCTGCTTAGTTTGAACTTTAAATATATCTACTAGAATATCAAGAATTCTGAGTGATTAAAATATAGAGACGTTTGAGTTTAACTTAACTACCCGAATTAAGCAGGTATCTCAAATGAATCAATCAATGAAATTAAAAATAATACAACATCATCATCATAATATCATCATAATATCATCACGCCTGTATTCCCCGAAGGGGTAGGCAGAGGTGCACTGTAGTGCGCCCACACTCCGCCGATGTATTTTTGGCCCCAATGTAATAGGGGGCGAGCCTATTGCCATTATACCGGGCACATTCTCCCTCAATATGAGGGAGATTTTTGGGCTATAGTCCACCACGCTGGCCCAGTGCGGGTTGGTGAACTTCACACGCCTTTCTATAGACGTGCAGGTTTCCTCACGATGTTTTCCTTCACCGTTTCATAGCAAGTGGTAATCTCGGATAACAATGAGATTCGCACATAAACCCAGAGGTGCGAGCCGGGGTTTGAACCTGCACACTTTGATTTGCAAGGCGTGCGTTCGACCACTCGGCTACCACTGCTAAATTGAAAACTTTTCGCTTTTCTACCTATGATGATTGTTATATCTTAAGAAAACCACTAAATTAATTAATTAGCCATTTAATATAATACAGAGACATACGAGAGAAGAGCACAGGTAAAATATACAAATGTCAAAAGATGACATTATAGTGTTGTGACATCGTTCAGTATACCACACTCTCCCCTTCTATTTAAACAGAACATTTTAAACTTAAACAACTTATTTACATATCAAACCTTAGGTATTACCGGTTACACCTTGACTTAATCCTTAAATTATTTCTAATGACTGTGAACAAGATAACATTTGATTAACATGACGTTTCCATTTCAAACCCTCAACATCTATGATGTAACTTACACCTGGTATAGAGTCCTCAACAATTAAACCTTGAACCCATGGCCTGCCACCCTTCCTGTAATCCCTAACCATAACTTTTTGTCCCAGTTCAAAATGTACCTCTCTATTTCCTTGATCTCTCCTTCCTACTCTCTCCTGCACTATATCAGATATTGGTGGAGGTCTCAGAAGACTAAACCTATTTCTGATCTCCCTACCCAACATTAAGCGTGCTGGTGACACTCCAGTAGTACGCTGGGGTGTGCTTCTATAATCAAATAAAAATAAATTGACTGCTGAAATCAAACTGTGACCGCTTTCTGTTATTTTTGTTATTGCGGATTTGAATGTTTCAACAAATCTTTCTGCAGCGCCATTTGTTGCAGGGTGGTATGGTGGTGTGAATGTATGTTTGATTTGATTCATCTTACAGAAAGTAGAGAATTCTTGACTAGTAAATGTTCGACCATTATCAGTAACTAAGTGCACAGGGTAGCCAAAACGGGTACACAAACTTTTAAACACATCTATTGTACGATTACTGGTAATATTTGACATTTCATATGCCTCGGGCCATTTGGAATAACTATCAACAATTACTAGGAACATTTTATTATGGAATGGTCCCAAAAAATCTGCATGTATCCTATACCAAGAAGATGGTGGTACCGGCCATGGTTTCTGGGTTTGTATAGGTGTTTTACTATTTTGTAAACATATTAAACATTCTTTTGTTATATTATCTATCTCTAGATCTAACTTAGGCCACCAAAAGTATGACCTAGCGATTTCCTTCATCCGGACTATACCAAAATGACTCTTATGCAGTTCAGTCAAAACTGCTTCCCTAATGGCTTGTGGCACTAATACACGGTAGCCCCAAAATATACATCCTCTGTCCAATGTTAACTCGTTTTTTCTGTGATAAAATGGTAATGTTTGATTATCTAATTGTTTTCTTTCCGGCCAACCGTCTGTCATATATCTAATTAATTTTGAAAATACCATATCCTTTTTTGACTCAACTTGTATTTTCTTCCAATTTAATGTTTCTATTTCTGACTCATTAGTATAACAAACAGCACTGAAGTTAGCATTGGTACATAGGGTATGAATTTCTAAGTTTTCACTCTTATTATCTACTATTCTAGACAGAAAATCAGCTGGGTTTCCTGATGACTTTATATGTCGGACTTTATAATTGAAGGCAGAGAGAAATATGGCATAGTGTTGTAATCTTTTTGCAGCCATTTTTGGTATGCTTTTGGTTGGACCAAAAATTCGTACTAAAGCTGCATTATCCGTCTCTAATTCGAAATATCTTCCGTATATATAATTATAGAATTTTGTTATACCAAAGATAATAGCTAATGCTTCCTTGTCTATCGTTGCATATTTCTGTTCGACTTCATTTAATTTTTTACTAGCAAAAGCTATTGGTTTAACTATACCATTTTTATCTCTGTTTGACAGTACTGCCCCCAGACCTGTGTCAGAGGCATCACAAGTTAAAATTAGTGCCAATTTTGGGTCATAATGCCTTAAATTTCCCGTGGATGCCAATTTTTTTTTTATGATTTGAAAAGCTTTTTCACATTCCAATGTCCAATTGAACTTATTCATTTTTGTACATTCATACAGTGGTGTTAATATAGTTGCCATATTTTGTAAGAAACGAGCGTAATAATTAATTTTACCCAAAAATGATTTTAGTAATGTTAAATTTGTAGGAGTTTTTGCATTTAATAATGGTTCAATATTGGATTGTATCACACTAATACCATTTTTGTTTACATTAAATCCAAACACCTCTAAACTAGTTGTGAAGAACTTGCATTTTTCTGGCTTTAATTTAAATTCACATTCTTTTAATTTTCTCAAAACCTGACACAATGTTTCATATGTATCTTGTATATTTATTCCTTTAATATAAATATTATCAATAAATACAATTGTATTAGGAATCTTATTTAGCTTTTTTGACATTAAACGCTGAAATGCTCCTGGGCCAGAACTAACACCATATGGTAAGTAATTATATTTAAATGTTCCAACCTCTGTTACAATAGTAGTACAATTTTGACTGTCTATACTGAGAGGTGCCTGTAGGTAGGCCTCCTTTAAATCTAATTCGCAGTAATATTCACCCTGTTTGAGAGTATTCAAAATATCATCCACATGAGGTAATGGGTAATGATCAATCTCTAGACACGGATTTACTGTCAGCTTGTAATCACCACATAGTCTGACGGAACCATCAGGTTTAAGGATGGGTACTACAGGCGTGCCCCACTCACTTTGCTCTACTGGGGTAATTCTACCATTATTTAATAATCTATTAATTTCATTATTTACCTTTTCCCGCAATGCGAATGGTACTCGCCTGACTGGTAAGCATCTAGGTCTGGTATCCGGTTTTAATTTTAATGATATCATTTCTCCTTTGAAATTCCCCCAACCCTGGCTGAATACTTCTGCGAACTGGCTTTGTATTAGTTGTTGTGCATCTGAAACATTGTATATTATATTAGTTCCAATATTAAAACTGTTGCTTACATTTGGAGGCCATAACTTCAATGCATTTAACCAATCTCGACCAATGACTCTGGGAGCATTATTGTTCACTACAAAAATATTTAACTTCTTAATTATCTCATTATATTTAACAGTTAAATTAGTTAAAATGCCTAGTGGCTTTGTAATACTCTGATCAAAGTTTCTAAACAAAACATTACAATCCTGTAGTTCTAATATGTTAAAGTACATATTTTTGTCTTGTATAGACATAACAGTTACATCTGAGCCCGTGTCCAACTGAAATTTGAGATTGAAGCCACCAACATTTATATTTATATAGAATGGAGGTATCCTACTTACGCTTACACTGTATGTTTTACACTCATCTTCAAATAAATTTTGTATAGCGTTTTCTGGTTCGTCTTTGTCCTCATCAGACTGTTTAGCCTCCAAAGTATTAACTTGCCGCTTCTTAGAACACATCCTAAAAATGTGCCCCTGTTGCCCGCACTCACTGCAAAACTTTTTTATTAAACGGCCATCTGCTTTCATATGATTGTCTTTTCCACAACAATAACATTTTATATTTTGCTGTCTATTGTTATTGTACTGTTTTTGTTTTGGTCTGGTGCCGGTATTTCTTGGTTTCTGTTGATAGAAAAATATATTTTCTGTCAACTCGTTTGACCCGTTCGCATGTGACAGTGCTGCTTCTACTGTTCTTCCAATTTCAATGCATTTCTCCAGTGTCAATTCCACTTGACTTTTCATTAGCTCAAATTTAATTAATTTTGAAGACACTCCGTCCATAAATTTCTCTTTAACTTGATCATCGGCATCTTTGAATTGACATTTTGCTGCTAATTTTCTTAATTCCAGCACATAATCTTGTACTTTTTCGTTTGGCAATTGGTTTCTCTTCCGAAATTCTGCCCTTTCCAAAATGGTCGATAACGGTTTAGCATATTTATCTTTGAGTTTGTCACATAAATCTTCAAAGGTTAATGTTAATGGTCTTAGTGGTGAACATAAATAAGTTAATGTTTCAAAAACTCTTGGAGATAGTTTAGTTATAAGCAACGGAACCTTTTTCTCATCGCTGATGTCATTGACTAAAATAAAACATTCTAGTTGTTGTTTGAATACTTCCCACTTTTCTCCATCAAACTGTTTGATTTCACCACAAACGGACATTTTGAATTTCGGCCTATCTGTATTTTTGTTTGATACCGATTTGTAAAAATCGCTTATTGCTTTTCTTAATCCGTCCAAATTAATGTTTGAAGGCACACAAATTCCTTCCTCCCTCGCAATTTGTTGTAATTCCTGCTTGGAACACTTATAAATAAAAGTTCTTTTTCCCGCCTTAATTTGTGAAATTTTATCAAACTTTTCTACCGTTTCTTCGTCAGCACTTTCAAAGGAATTTTCGTCGTCCGACATGTAGATGTAACATTTAACTTATGTTATTATACTTTTAGCACTATTGGTTCTTTAATTAACTCGTCGCCAATTGTTATATCTTAAGAAAACCACTAAATTAATTAATTAGCCATTTAATATAATACAGAGACATACGAGAGAAGAGCACAGGTAAAATATACAAATGTCAAAAGATGACATTATAGTGTTGTGACATCGTTCAGTATACCACAATGATGATGTGATCCGACCGATTTCGGTCATGGCGACACCTTTAAATCCTTTGCAAGATTTAGCGTTTGTGCGCTCGCGTGTGGCTAATGTAGCCAATCTTCTTTAAGAAGGCTCTCGCACATTGCGGGCGTACATATTATCTACCTATAGTGATATTAGAAAGTATAAATAGGCACATAAAAGTATGTTGAATATGTTTTTTAAAAAAATGGTCTCGTTGATGCCACAATCGTCTAGTCTTACGTAAGTCTTGACATCATAGAGTATCTAGAGGACCCATAACGACTTCATTCTTCGTATAGCTCTGCGTCGATTTTTCCGCCATTGTTGTTTTCTCATGTACCTTTAGTATACCTTTTTTTTTTTTTGTTGACGGGGAGTAAATCTTCACAAAGATTCCCAGTCTTCTGTGTGGGAGAAGACTGGGATATGTGGGATTCTTACCCACTAAAACCTCCTCGGTGGCTGTCTTCGACACGTTAGAGGGACTCCGGGATCTCCTATCGGAACGCACCGGTGTCCCTCTGTGCCTCGCTCCCGAGCTTTAATGCACAGGAGCTCGTCTCGGGGGAAGCAGATGTTTGCTCCCCCTTGCACCCTCGCAGTGCATTCGGCGGTGTGAGACCACCTCTCCCCGCCGTCCTCCTCAGGGTCGTCGTCTACTTAAGAGCGTCCGGGGCCCACACCCCAGACGCTCACGACCCCAAGGGACCTTTAGTATACCTAATCTAACCCTATCCATCTTTGATATAGCAACTCGTTGGTCGTCAACTAGGAAATTCATTAATCTAAAATTAGCTTTTTTTATTTATATAAAGATGAGCTGGACCCGCGGTTTTACCCGCGCTTATTGTTACGTCCTCCTTTTTTGAAGTCGGTAAAAAAAGTAGCCTATGTCCTGTCTCAGGCTTTTTTTTTTAATGGACTACGCCGTGACCGTGAGGCCGTGAGGTGGCCTTTACAGCTTTACCGGAGGAGCCTTTCTCAGGCTTTCTAGACTATCTCTGTACCAAATTTCATTTAAATCGGTTCAGTAGTTTAGGCGTGATTGCGTAACACACAGACAGAGTTACTTTCGCATTTTTAATATTATCTATGTAAAGATTAACACAGCAGAAGCGACAAGCGACCTTACCAACCATACTGAGACTTTTCAAACGTATAAATAAATTAATGTTTGACTTTTGAGGGCAAAAAAAAACCAGAAAAAACATGGTCGATGACAAGCTTATTATACCCATACTGAATAACATTGTATAGGCTCTACGTTAGCTACGTTCCCTGAAAATAAAAGTAGAAAAGGTAAACATTTAAAAAGTCCGGCGGCGGTATCGAACATCCCGTGACCTTGGCTAAATCCGGAAATCCCGGGATCCGGATAAAAAGTCACCTTTGAAACGGCCGCACACCGGACCGATCGGGTCCTCGATAAAATTCAATGAATTTTCCACGTGAGATATTTTTTGTACAAGTGCAATGCCTTTTTTGCTTTTCAATAGGGGTTTCATTTTGGGTAAGTAATTTTTGGAGTATGGGGTCCTTTCGACACTCAAAGAACACGGCAACGTGATTTTTTTGCCATATTTATAGATAATGGTACGGAACCCTTCGTGCGCGAGTCCGACTCGCACTTGGCCGGTTTTTTATTATTACTTTCAGTTTTTGACATTGAGCTCAGTAAAAAATCTACAGTTACTATTTAAAAAATAATACTTTAAGAGGTGGTAGTAAGGCCCCAGATTATTGAAAAATAAACACATTAATTGAAGGGTACAGAACAGGGAATGTCACAATTCTTTTTATTTTATAGATTCATATTTTGTGTATGGTATTTTGAATTCTAATCATTAGAATTTAAAAAAAAGTTAACAGATGGCGCCAATAATGCAGTTTTGTTCATGACCAAACTACACAATTGTTAGAACATTTGAACTTTCAAATTGCTTTTTCTCAAAATTCATTAATTAGGACAAGTCCGAAATAATACTTTGGGTACCTATATGGTAGCTCATATGTGGATGTTTAGTGAAGACAATTTATACTTAACTATCATAGTTTCTGAGTTATAGACCTTTGAATATTTGTCGCAGGCATCGTATTCTGGCCTTTGGGTACATCCATAACCCTATTCAACAGTGTAAAGTGCATTTATGAGGGGCGACTACCAATATTCACAAAACAGATGATGCAGATTTTACATAGGACTCGAGATGTTGCGAGTTATGGAAATTGACGACGAAGTAGGAAAAACATGGTCGAATTTCTATCAAATTTTTATACCATTCAGTTGTTTACGGGCTACTGATGCAAACGTCAAAGTATTATTTCGGACTTCTGTAACATCCTGTATAATAAAGTATTAAAATATATTAATTTTGTACAAAATTTGATCATGTTAAAACAAAATAGTATAAGTTGTGGTAAAACCCCTGGTAGTCAAATCCACCTGAAATTCTCTTAATAAAAAAATATACCCGCATTTATTGCAATCCGGATATACGGCATTTGTATCCGGAGTCCGGACACTCCTATGCTCAACGACCTCTATGTACGTTTGTTAGGAAGCATACCTCGTTATTTTTATTTGTAACTAGCTGTGCCCGCGACTTCGCCCGCGTGGACTTTAGGGAGATTACCCGGAAATATGGATATTATGTTTTTCCCGCGGAACCCTAATGCTTTTTCTAAAATTAAAGTAGCCTAAGTTACGCCTTGGAACGTCAGCTATCTGTCAGTGAAAGTCCCATTGAAATCGGTTCAGCCGTTTAGAAGTTTACCTCAAACAAACAGACAGACAGACAGACAGACAAAAAATTTTAAAATTGCGTTTTCGTTATAGGTATCGTATATACTTTCATACGCATTTGGTAAAAAAATGTTATTTTGATATTACAAACAGACACTCCAATTATATTTATTTGTATGTATTTGTATATGTATATGTATATATATAATATGTATGTATGTATGTATGTATGTATTACAAACATACACTCCAATTTTATTTATTTGTATGTATAGACAACAATAGGGGCGATTTTTGTTGTGTCAGTAAGCTTGTACCGTGAAAACTCAAGTATGGAATAATGATGAGTGAACTTTGAAGACTTTACAAGGAGTATCTAAGGCTACTTTTATTTTAGAAAATTAAATAGGGTTCCGCTGAAATACAATAACATAGAGTTGTTCCGGGCAATTAGGGTTCTTAAATTCCACGTGGATGAAGTCTCGGGCTCAGCTAAACAAATAAAAATTAACAAGAAAATAAAACTAATAGGAAAAAATAGACCCATGAGAAAGCGTACCCAAGACGCTGGCTGCATTCGCTTGCTGAATGGCTAGAGCCACTCGTTGAGCGAGGAAATCTGCTCTTGGGTCAGCGGAAATAAAATAAAACTAATAATAATTAGGCTTCCTATATTCGGAACGCTTGAAATCGTGGGTTGGGCTAGTAATATTGTAAAACTAAATTGAATGTTTACTCTTTTGGTAGATGCAGTTACTTTACTCCTTACTATAGCCCTTTGAACTTCCTACTGCTGGACACGGGCCTCCATTCAATGCGAGGGTGATTTAACACATCTATCGAGAACTAGACAAGATCCCTCAGACGCGCAGGTTTCTTCACGATGTTTTCCTTCACCGTTTCTTAGTAAATGACAAAGTCGGTTGAAAATGAGATGAAGTAGACACCGATCTCGCCGGTGAGGTCAAGGAACCCCCTCTTCCGTTCGTAGGTGCATCTTAGTACCTAGAAGCGTAGTAACTACCTCTCCCCTCACGGTAACTGCCCAAGCCGAGGTCGTGCCCTCTGTGGCGCCCTTGAGCTAGTTGCCACCCTTTTCCGCCCTTAAGGCCTTGGTTGGAGTGCAATCTGTGCTCGCCACTCCTCCGGTAAAGCTGTAAAGGCCACCTCACGGCCAACAGCGTAGTCCATTCAAAAAAAAAATAGTAAGTAAAAAAATCAGATCAATAA
The DNA here is from genome assembly GCA_914767695.1 of Ptilodon capucinus. Taxonomy (NCBI): domain Eukaryota; kingdom Metazoa; phylum Arthropoda; class Insecta; order Lepidoptera; family Notodontidae; genus Ptilodon; species Ptilodon capucinus. The sequence continues at coordinate 1,071,113 of OU611830.1, read as the reverse complement.
TAGAAAAATACTGCTTTAGAGTTGGTGGTTCGAGGTCGAGTATATGATGTAAGTAATAATAATATAATAATAAAAGCGTTTATTTGTCCTCACATATGTGTATAAAAGTTACGTAGGGTATAAAATGTAAGACTAAAATAACATAAAATAGTTACATAAATGTGAGGAGCTGGTGTCTGAGTTAGGCAAAGCCTGTACAGATCACCAGGACCCCAAGTGTGTCTATATGTAGCTTAATCCAAAGTTACAAGTCAAATAGGTGAGTTACGGCAAGTTAGATTTCTTTTCGGTAAGCCCAATGACGTATAGTTTCTAACATACAAGTAACTTGTAAGGGATTATTGTTTGTAAGAAAGTATTTCGTACAGTCACGGTTCGGTTAACCTTTGATACGCGACGTGAAAAACTTTTTCGTATTTTCGAATAACTTTCAGGGACGAAGATAAGTGTGATTTTATTTAGTTGGCATTATAAATGTAGTGTCGGACGTCCCGTGACTAGGTGGAGCGACGATATACGCAGAGCGGTGGGCAGTGACTGGAAAAGAAGAGCCAAAGATCGGGCTCAGTGGCGCATCTTGGGAGAGGTCTACGTCCAGCAGTGGACTGACACCGGCTGATGATGATGATGATGATAATAAATGCACAATTGGCACAGTTGGTGGTACTCTTTGGAAATAATATGGTTTGAATGTTCTTATACCTGGCTCTTTAACTAATTATCTATGACATTTCTGTTCTTCTTCCTTCTTAGGGTGCCATACCCAAAGGGTAAAAGGGGAACCCTATTACTGAGACTTCGCTGTCCGTCCGTCCGTCCGTCCGTCTGTCACCAGGCTGTATCTCATGAACCGTGATAGTTAGAGAGTTGAGATTTTCACAGATGATGTATTTCTGTTGCCGCTATAACAACAAATACTAAAAAGAGAATAAAATAAAATATTTAAGGGGCTCCCATACAACAAACGTGATTTTTTTGCCGTTTTTATATATAATGGTACGGAACCCTTCGTGCGCGAGTCCGACTCGCACTTGGCCGGTTTTTATGCAACAAGTGAAATTATGATATTTTATTGCAATAAGATGAGGAATGCCTACACATTATTCGATAGATAATAAAACATTGGAATCTGAATTGACATTTCTTGTAAGTATTTTTATATATATCGAAAATCTCCGTTATATGCTAAATATAAATTACAACAATCAAAATCAGAATCAGAAAGATTTTATTTATGTAAACCAATATAGAAACTTATTTATGACAAAAAAGAGAAGAATGGGCAAGAAACTCCATAGTTACCTACCTACTCTTTTCCGAAAGCATTAGCTTAATATTTTCGTAAAATTTACTGAATCAAATGAACATACCCACATATTACACTAATTCAGCCGGATAAAACTCGGAAACCGTGTAATATTATATTATCCGGATAAGCACAACCGGAATAGGCTGTTTCGGGTTTAAGTAATTGGAAATCCTACCCAGCCAGGTAGATCCGTCTATTATAGGTCGGCCATGCACGAACTTTAATATATGATCCGGATTCTATTTTGGTCACTTAAATCATCCTTGATTTGTGATCTTTATTAGTGGAAGTGTTTGAATTATCCTGAAAATTGTTTACAGGATATAGGTATTTATAAAATGTTTAAAATCTTTATAATCTTTCTTAATTACTTTAGAGATAATTTTACAAAATAATACATCATCATCACGCCTGTATGCCCCGAAGGGGTAGGCAGAGGTGCACTGCAGTGCAACCACACTTCACCAATGTAATAGGGGGCGAGCCCATTGCCAATATACCGATTGAGGGAGATTTTTGGAGCATAGTCCACTACGCTGGCCCAGTGCTGGTTGGTGAACTTCACATGCCTTTCTATAGACGTGCAGGTTTCCTCACGATGTTTCCTTCACCGTTCAGCAAGTGGTAATAATTATTAAAAATGAAGTTCATATAAATTAGAGCAAGTAAGCATTGTTTTAATACGTCGATGTCAAGACTAAGGTGACATCATCGGTCAATAGTTTCAGTTACATGATGACTGTGATGATTACATTAGAAGGTAGAAAAAAAGCAGCAGTGGTAGCCGAGTGGTCGAACGCACGCTTTGCAATCAAAGTGCGCAGGTTCTATCCCCGGCTCGCACCTCTGGGTTCCATGTGCGAATCTCATTTTCATCTGAGATTATCACTTGCTAAGAAACGGTGACGGAAAACATCGTGAGGAAACCTGTGTGCCCGGTATAATGGCAATAGGCTCGCCCCCTATTACATTGGGACCAAAATACATCGGCGAAGTGTGGGCGCACTGCAGTGCACCTCTGCCTACCCCTTCGGGGAATACAGGCGTGATGATGATGATGTAGAAAAAAAGATAGCCAAATAGCTAAATGTGTCACGCTAAGAAAATTGGACTGAAATTAGTATCACTCACAGCTGTCTAGGCTTACACCTCTTGACAGTGACGTGGAACGTGTAAAACTGACAGATGTTATGAAAAGCCCCCTCTGTGGTATAATAACTGTTTGTTTTTGTCATATTTTACATTCTAACTACAGCCTTTTTAAAGTCCCATTGCTGGGCACGGGCCTCCCCTCAATGCGAGGGGGATTCAGGCCATAGTCCACCACGCTGGCCCAGTGCGGGTTGGCAGACTTCACACATCTATCGAGAACTAGTCAAGTTCCCTCAGACGTGCAGGTTTCCTCACGATGTTTTCCCTCTCAGTTTCATAGCAAGTGATAATCTCAGAAGAAAATGAGATTCGCACATAAACCCAGAGGTGCGAGCCGGGGTTTGTACCTGCACACTTTGATTGCAAGACGTGCGTTCGACCATTCGGCTACCACTGCTGTGTGCATTGTATATTCAATAACTGTCAAGTATTTAAGCAATATTAAATCAATACTCTGATAGAGGTAGTCGTTTAGGGACTCAAGATAAACGAATCTGCCCTTTTACAACCAGCTGTCTTGCAGAAACTTTCAGTTTGACAATTAAGTCAATACAAAATCTGTTAAAAAATAACAGTTATAATATTTGTTTAGTTTAGAATTTACCTAGTAGGTAGATGTGCCAAAACTCTTCCTTAAATTATTATCTAACTACCCCCGAGTAGCCTGATATTTTGTTGCCCTGTCTCTTTCCCCCCTGACGTCAGTTCACACTGACCGTCGTGCGGATCGGACGCCTCTCGTTTGCACTCCTAAACCTAATCTGCGGACATTTTATATAATCGTGTGTGATCCTGAGTGTGTGTGATCTTAAGAGACCCTGGAAGCCCTCATCCTATTGTGTTAGTGCCAGCCAGCCTGACGACCCAGCCACCGCTGAAGGACGGCGCCTACGTCAACTCAAAGGTACCGTACCTGTGTAACACTGACCTGTTCCTTGCCCTTTGATACCCCCTGTTACTAGTAGCCTAATTTCAAATTCCCCCCCCCTTTAATTTTACACCCCCAACCAAGGCCCCAACAATGTTGAAACAAAAATGCTTAAAGAAGCTTAAAGCCCCTGAAGTTTAATAAAAACATTCAGTAATAAGAATTTATTCTTAGCCCTCCGTCTTCACCAGCTAAATGTGTCTTCAAAAGGGCTCCGAACGTGATTTGGTTAGCAAATGTACACCAATAGCGAGGTCTTATTGTGGTGAAAGACGTATTTCTTTATCCGGAAAAATATCTTGACGGCGGACACATGTTCCGGGAACATAATCTTTGTTGACAAATTCGGAATATTATTCATAAATCTGCGACGAAGGTTTGTAGAGGTTTGAGCGTAGCGATTCTACATCAGCATGCCTGTATTCCTCAAAGGAGTAGGCTGAGGTGCACTGCAGTCACAAAATACTTCCCCGATGTATTTTGGCCCCAATGTAATAGGCGGCGAGCCTATTGCCATACCGGGAACAATCCCCCATAATACGAGGGAGATTTTGGCCTTAGTCCACCACGCTGGCTCAGTGGGGTTTTTTGAACTCCACATGCCATTCTAAAGACGTGCATGTTTCCTCACGATGTTTGCCTTCACCGTTTGTACGGCAAGTGGTAGTAATCTTATTGAAAATGAAATTCGCTCTAGAAATTCGTATTTTTTTGTATGTAAAAACGGCATTTGGAAATTGCACTCCTTGCGTTCAAGGTGGCCGTTCTACCGATTAGGCTACCACTGCTATAGTGTTAATTAACATTTAAGAACGACACACGATATCCTACTTCCTACTAATCCTACTCCTACTGATATTATAAATGTAAAAGTTTGTGAGGATGATGGATGGATGTTTGTTACTCTTTCACGCAAAAACGACTGAACCGATTTTGATGAAAACTTTACATTACTATTGTATAAACATCAGAAGACCATATAGGCTATGCTTTATAACGATTTTTAATGTCGCGGGTCGAAGCTAGTAATAAAAAAAAGTTACATGTTCCCGTTTAAAAGCCCTCAGGGTGTATTTAGCACTTTGATTTCACATGGGGACCCGAATAAACGCGAAAAAGGAAATTTGTCCTGCCAATTCCCTCGTCTAAACGGATAAAATGGGGAAAAACCACACCAATACAGATATTTCCTCTTTGGGCTGTCGAACGGACCCAATTGACAGATCTGGGTCAGTAAACCGACTGCAACTATCCAATTTTGTCTCAGACAAATTAACAACTGGAATGATTCATAGGCTTATCTCTCTGACAAATCACAGATGGGCTACAACCAAGGAACCCCAGGGACCCGAATTTCGCTTGATAGACATCAATCTCTATTCGAGATATGTTGAAACATAACGTCAAATTGGTCGCTTTTAGGGTTCCGTATCTAAAACGGAAAAAACGGAACCCTTATAGGATCACTTCATAGTCCGTCTGTCTGTCTGTCGGTCTGGCAAGACCGTTTTTTCAGAAATGCGTATAGGTATCAAGTTGATTTATAACAGATTATTTATAACAGAAACTTATGTCTGTGGTACCTTGGTGACCTAAAAAAATCAAACTTCTAGGTTAAGGCAATCAAAAGATACGGCGGTTTATGTTGCATTTTCAGTACATTTGCACGGGAATCAAAAAACCTGTGGGGTACTTCCCGTTGACCTAGAATCATGAAATGCAGGTCAGGTAAAGGAAACAGGAAATATAAAGGAAACAATCCGAAAACTACATTTATTTGAGATTTCAAACTTATTTTGTAGTTAGTTTGTATTGGGACACCAGTATACCAACCGCAAAGTTAAATTTGTCTCTGTATCCAGTTTATAATACATTATCACGCCTGTATTCCCCGGAGGGGTAGGTAGAGGTGCACTGTAGTGCGCCCACACTTCGCCGATATATTTTGGTCCCAATGTAATAGGGAGCGAGCCTATTGCCATTATACCGGTCACATTCCCCCTCAATACGAGGGAGATTTGGGCCATAGTCCACCACGCTGGCCCAGTGCGGGTTGGTGAACTTCACACCCCTTTCTATAGACGTGCAGGTTTCCTCACGATGATTTTCCTTCACCGTTCAGCAAGTGATCATCATTATTGAAAATGATATTCGCACATAAAAATTAACTCAGAGGTGCGAGCCTGGGATTTGAACTTGCACCCCTTACGTTCAAGGCGGGCGTTCTTGCCCGCGAGGCTACCACTGCTATTTCCAGTTTATCTTTTCGTTAGAGTAATGCTCGGTGCTTACACAGTTTAGGTACCTACGGAAACCTCGGTGCAGTGTATAATTAACATAATTAAAACAATAATTAATATGAAGACTTTTAATAATACTAACAACAATACAGAATCAGTTGTAGCCTTGTTGGTAAAACCTTCGCCTTAGACGTAAGGGGTTCAAGTTCAAACCCCAGGCTCGCACCTTTGAGATTTTCATTTGCGAATGTAATTTTACCAACAATGATTACCACTTGCTGAACGTTGAAGGAAACATCGTAACGAAACCTGCACGTCTATAGAAAGGCGTGTGAAGTTCACCAATCCGCACTGGGCCAGCGTGGCTAAGTATGGCCCAAAACTCCATCGTATTGTGGGATTATTCGCCCCCTATTAAATCCTACCCCTTAGGGGAATACAGGCGTGATGATGATAATAAATAAATCAATACACAAAATTGTTTTGTTAATTACGACCAACTTGCCAGTGACAACAGTGTTATTTTAACGTTATTTAACGGGGGGGACTGTTAATTAATATATACTTACTGGAAATCCACCTGAATAGAGAAGTACACTGAGCCCTTTGTCACCGTTACACACAGAGTATTAAGATAGCCAACATTATATTGCCTGACTACGGCGAAGCCTTATGAAAGGGTAATGATTTTAGCAGTTGTATGTATGTTTATATTTAAGTATGTACCTCTGTAGCGCCTAAGCTATTATTCCGATTTGGATGAATAACCTTATTTCACACATTGACACCTATCAATGTGTGAACCCTAAAATTGAGTAATGAACGTGATTAAGAAGGCGGATGAAGATTACTTGATTCCATTGCAACATAATTGCAATCCCTTTCCGTCGTAACAACTGACAAAATATATGATGAAAAGGCCGCCATATTTTGTGGTTTCATTGATGAGAAATGAGTCATCTTAATTAACTAAAAATATGCTTACCACTTTCTGAACAGCGAAGGAAAACATCGGAACGTCTATAGAAGGGCGTGTGAAGTACACCAACACGCACTGGGCCAGCGTGGTGAACTATGGCCCAAATCTCCCTCGTATTGAGGGGGAATGTGCCCGGTATAATGGCAAAAGGCTCGCCCCATATTACATTGGGACCAAAATACATCGACGAAATGTGGGTGCACTGTAGTGCGTCACTGCCTACCCCTTTTGCGGGATACAGGCGTGATGAGGTATTGTAGATGTAGGTTTCTTCTTGGTCGATGTACTCTTGGCAGAGCAGTCGTAGTCATGTGCAATTGACGATAGATTTGATGGTCCTCCTCCACCGATCCCGAACCGATGTCTGGCGGACGCATTCATTAAGAAGGGCCTTAGTCAGCGCTTTAATTTGGTCAGTCCATCGCATGGGGCTACGTCCGCGAGGTCTGTTACCATTAACCCTACCCTGGACAACAAGTCTCTCCATGGCATCTGCTGGTCGCCGTGACACATGGCGTATCGGTATCAAAGGATCCTGTTATGCAATGCGTCGTTTTTAGGGTTCCGTACTCAAAGGGTAAAACGGGAACCCTATTACTGAGACTTCGCTGTCCGTCCGTCCGTCCGTCTGTCACCAGGCTGTATCTCATGAACCGTGATAGTAAGAGAGTTGAAATTTTCAGATGATATATTTCTGTTGCCGCTATAACAACAAATACTAAAAAACAGAATAAAATAAATATTTAAGGGGGCTCCCGTACAACAAACGGTTTTTGTCGACTCGCACTTGGCCGGTTTTATTTCATCTTCTGAGCCTCCGTTGTAGATGTAGGTTAGCAAGCTTATAAAACCGTGTGTCATATTACAAGAATTTCTCAAGGTGAATCGAGGGTTACAGGGATCCCTTGACAGTTTAATCCCATTTAATATACTAAGGGTACCTAAGTGTGCCACCCCTGAATAATACGAATACATTTGAGGTATGCTTAGTTTGTGTGTGGCAACCCTGAAATCACAAACACGCTTTGTATAAAAGATTATTGTCTGATAAGCTTATGTCTGTCTTCATTAACGCTAGGAAACGCGTTAGCGCGATACCTTAATATGAATACTGTTGCTACTAGCAACTGCTCATAATTTAGGTATCACTCGCAGCGCAGTTGTCTCTTAAGCTAGCTTCCCACGGTCCGTGATATCGCGGACGGACGCGGACCAGCTCGCACGACACACCGTGGGAAGAGTCTCGTCCGTGTTAGCACAGGCGGTGCGCCGGTATCCGTCGCGAGGCGGTAACTTCGAAGGTGCGGTGAAAAATTGAAAGAGAACGTATCATGTTCTTGTTTGTTACTCCTCCTTTTTGGAAGTCTGTTAACAAAGAAATCTAATTTTCCAATGAAATTTCATTATAGAACGAATTTGTTGGTCACATGACTTTAACCACAGGAAACCAATCTTTAACAATTTTAACATAGAGTACATTTTCATAAAAATATAGTTAGTTCACTTGGTCCAGTGAGTGCAATGCGTAATAAGCAGAGCTGTCAGTGCGTTGGCTGTCAAACGCAGCGCAACTGCGTCATTAGATGCCAAACTCAAACTAGTTTAGTGTTGTCCCCGTAGACAATTTAGCGGGATTCTCGACGGGAATCGCATCGACATTGTCCGGGATTTATGTGCGAAGACAGAGAGTAATAGGAGAGCAGTTGATATTTAAGACTAGCTACATACATAATATATACCGAGGGGTGAAAGGCTATTCGGATTAAGCGACACTTTTGGGCGATATTGACATATATACATAATTGGAATCAGCTAATTTTTCTGCGTCGAATGAATATGCTCTCCTGTATAGTTAAAAAAATGTCGCATAATACAAAGAGCCTTTCACTCCTTGATGATGATGTCTCGAAAATCCGGAAAAAAAAATAATATATCGACTTCAAAAAGGAGGAGGTTCTCAATTCGACCATAGACTCTACATTAATGATAACGTTCCTTACTTTTCTATAGATATTAAATGTATAGTAACGATTAACGATTATGACTTAATAGATAGAAGAAAATGAATAAGTCACCCCTTGATATGATGGGTATGTGTTGTCTGGCGACATTTATTTCCTTATCTAATCCCGCTGTAATCCCGGTTTTACCAGCACTATTCCAGCGGGTCCCTTACCGAGTAAGCTGACTCTGTGAATCGCGCCCCCGAGGTTCTAGGTTTACTAGACCCTAATTTAATAAACGTACACGATATCACTCGTTAGTTTGTTATGATTTAGTTACAAACTTATGTAATGTTACTTTAAGGTTGACTTTAGATGTTAAATAATATCACAATATTCTGTTGAGAGGCTAAATTGTGTATTTTAATGGTGTTTTTTTAAAGTGACGAGCAATTTTGAAGTGTTCCCAGTTTATAATTATATAATATAATTAATTTACTGAGAGATTTTGACCCGCTTATAAAAGAATACCTAGACCCAAGGACCGAAGTGACCTATTTAATAATATTGTTTTATTGTGTCATTTCGGCCCGCACTCAAATTAATACGGTAGTATAAACGACCCTTCGAGTAGCAGTGGTAGCAGAGCTGTCGAACACACACCTTGCAATCGAAGTGTGCAGGTTCAAACCTCGGCTCGCACCTCTAGGATTTATGTGCGAATCTCATTTTCATCCGAGATTATCACTTGCTATGAAACGGTGAAGGAAGACATCGTGAGGAAACCTGCACGTCTGAGGGAACCTGACTAGTTTTCGATAGATGTGTGAAGTCTGCCAACCCGCACTGGGCTAGCGTGGTGGACTATGGCCCGAATCCCCCTCGCATTGAGGGGAGGCCCATGACCAGCAGTGCGACGTTAAAAGGGCTGTAGTAGTAATAGTAATATTCGATCCGTGGGTCTGGTAGGTTTTTTTATTTAAGGTGTCATATCGACCCGCGGGTGAAATAGACTGTGGGCCTAAATGACACTTTCCTAGTGTTTACATTTCGACGCGGTCATGCCAAGGCTGTTAGTGTCTTTAAGTGTAATCTCAAAACCCAACCTCGTTCATGATAAGTACCACATGTCCATACACCCAGACATATTTGTTGTATGAATTTAATCAAAATTCATAGGGTGTGGTGTGTCGCAGGCGATCACGCGTTGGATAATGAAATTCCATAAGCCGGACCTTTTTGAGCGATGACGTATTATGTGCTCGGAGCTCCCATCAATTTCCTTGTAAAAATAATGGGGAAACGTTCTGTTCCCGTCTTTTGTACACGCGATGTCCTCTCGCTCTGTCAATTCATCTTTCAAATCATATTCTTTTTTTAAACGATTGTTTTTTTTTAGTATAGCATCATCACGCCCGTATTTTCAGCTGAGCTTTTCGCCATTATACCGGGCATATTTCCCTCAACACGAGGTATTTTAGGGCTAAAGTCCACCACGCTGGCCCAGTGCGGGTTGGTGAATTTCACGCGCTTTTCTATAGGCGTGAAGGTTTCCTCACAATGTTTTCCTTTACCGCTCAGGAAGTGGTGATCAATATTGAAAATTACATTCGAAGTTCGCACATGAAAATCTCAGAGGTGCGGGCCCGGGATTTGAACATACACCCCTTACATTCAAGCCAGGCGTCCTACCAACAAGGTTACGACTGCATTGGGGTCAAGAAAATTATTTTATTAAAATTTTAAAGTCTACTGGCCCATATTCAATTCGAGATGTAATCCGTTTTAGCTTACAAAGGAATATTATAACCTTCAAGCTGGGCAGGCGTGAGAGGGGCAGAGATATGTGAGGGAGGGAGATGAAAGACCACACCAAATGATCACGGTCCGCGTCGTCGGCCGCGCTAACAACTTCGTCTGCGTGCAAACACAGACATAAAGATCTATAGAGTCGTATTAAAACTCAAAATTTGTCAATATTCTTATACATCATCATCACGACATTTAAATTCAAAAAGAAGAGTGGTTAAAAGCCATTGAAGAAGAGATTAAATCTCAGGAAGAAGAAGAATTTAAAAAGAAGAGTGGTGAAAAGCCATTGAAGAAGAGTGGTTAAAAGCCATGGAAGAAGAGATTAAATCTCAGGAAGAATTAAAGAAGAAGAAGAAGAAGAGTTAAAATCTCATGAAAAGCATTATATTTGGACGATGGCTGATAGTATGATAAACGGAAAGATAAGAAAATCATACACAGCTGTTGGGTTTTAGGAAGAAAGGTGAAAATGCATACAAGGCTAGATTAGTAGCAAAAGGTTTTGAATCATCAGAGTGGAATTAAACTTATGCTCCTGTAACTGGTACTGGTGATTGCTTACAAAGAAAATATGCATGTTGAACAAATGGATGTAAAAACCGCGTTTTTGCAAGGAATTTTACATGAAGAAATTTATATGTACTTACCTGAGGATATGAAAAATGATAAGTAAGTTATTAATGATTTTCAGAAGAAACTTAAACTTAGATTTGATATGGTATATTTAGGGTCTGTTCAAAAGTTTTTAGGTATAGAAATAGAAAGAGATTCTAAGAATAATATTGTAAAAGTCCATCAGAAGTCATACATTGCAAAACAGTTGCAAAGATTTGAAATGTTGGATTGTAAAGGTATAGTTACTCCCGTAGAGAAACGTTTAAAAGTTATAAAAGAAACTAATGTTGAATTGTTTACTAAGCAACCTTATATAGGACTCATAGGTTGTTTAATGTATCTAGTGATGGGAACTAGACCTGATTTAAGTTTTGCTGTAAATTTGTTTCTCCCTCCTCCCTCTGCCTACCCGAAAGGGTAGGCAGAGGTGTGCTACACTGCACCCACACTTGGCCGATGTATTTTGGTCCCAATGTAATAGGGGGTGAGCCTACTGCCATTATGCCGGGCACATTCCCCCTCGATGCGGAGGAGATTTGGGCTATCGTTCACCACGCTCTGGCCCAATGCGGGCTGATGAAAGTCACCCGCCTTTTTATAGACGTGCAGGTTTCCTCATGATGTTTTCCTTCACGGTTTGTGGTGGTAATCTGGAATGAAAATGAGGATAGGAAAGATGTTTTTTTTTTTTTAACATTTTAAGAGTAAAATATCAACAACTTTCCCAGGAAAAAGTCATCATATCCATAAGTGCATTACTTTACAGAATTCCAAGAAGCAAAAATAATTAAATCACATTAAAAAAAAAAACCTTCAAATAACTATATCACATCAAAAAAACCTTTTTAAATTCAAATTACTTTATTGTTTTTGTTACTTAATTAGTTTTTCCTGTCACTCGACGATAACATGTTCGAATTGTGTTTAAAATTATATAGCAAAAACCTCTAATTGCAAATTATCCTAAACGTTGGCTACTCCACACCTTTCTCTATTCCCTCTGTCGTTTCAATAATTACTGCAACGCAGACTCCCTGTGTTTTAAGATCTAAGAACTAGACGCTACCGGGGACTGGCGGCGTTTGGAGTAATGGAAATTACTAGATGCTTTATTTTACTAAAATCCAGATCTTCTTTAACGAAATTGAGTGGTATAAGATGAGGAATGGCTGCACCTACGAATAGCGGTATTTCTGCCAGTGGTAATTAATATCGAGTCTTATCCTATTATCACTTTGTCTTAACAATAAATAGCTTTAGCCACAAATCATCATACATCATCACGCCTGTATTCCCCGAAGGCTATTATAAAAATAAGGGACATTTTTTTAACATCACAGAAGAGCATACTCATTTGTAGCAGAAAAAATAACTGATTCCAAATTTGTGTATAAGTCAATGCCACCCAAAAGTGTCGCTTTAGTTAAATAGCCTTTCACCCCTTGATATACACATAGATGTTGTTTATTTCGCTTAAAAACACCAAGCGTGGTAAGTACTTAAACAAATATTCACTTATTTTATTTAAACATCCATTTGCATAGATATCTTATTTTTAACCAACTTCAAAAAGGAGGAGGTTCTCAATTCGACCTTTGCTAGAGAATTCTTCGAGGGTGGTCCCATTTTTAAAACATTATCAGAAATCAACCTCCTTGGGGGTGAAATGGGGGGTTGAAGGTCACATAATTTCAAAAATATTTTTTGAACGACTTGAAACTTTGTATATATATTTAACATACAAAAACACATCTTTCAGGAATTTTGAAAGAACAAATATGTAGGGGGTGAAATGGGGGTCCAATCCGGACTCGGAATCGGTGCCAATTCATGTGTGTATTTGCCTTGTCCGACGTTGATTGGCACCTACTCCAAATGTAATGAATTGTAAGGTTATTTGTAGCTTTTTAGTGCACCTAGGTTTTTGAAGTCGGTTTTTGTTAAAAATATTTTTTTAGATTATTATATAAGTAGGTTAGGTACACTTAATAAATGGTGAAGCTTTCACCTCAAACGCTAGTTCTCGAATGCCTACCCGACTGACCGTCTGGCGCTCCTTCGGCACTTTCCCCCTCCTATGACACGACGTGTCACGATAGTGTTGCCAATATTAAATAGAATAATATCGATACCAACGTGTATTTAACGAAATACCAATACATTTGAAATCGTTTTGGAATTTATTAAAAATTATGACAGTTGATTGTACCAATTACTGTGTCAGTGACTATTGATCATAATGCAGCAACTATTTTTGAAAAGTACTAGGATAACATAACACAGTAGGAGGTACGAATCGATTGTTGTTACCTGACCTGCTACGCGAAAATCGTTGAACTGGAAAATTTAGATAACATTGTACTAAAAATATTACAAGACAATTCCTATTGTAAACACAGTTTAGTTAAATAATAAAGTTACTGTTATTGAACTGTTAAGTTTCCATAAAAGAAAACATGAATTAATGTCGAGGTGAACGTACCACATACTCAGTAAGCTTAACATGACCGTGACAGTTTTATCTGTTCCAACTGTCCGACTTGTCGAGAAAATTACGTCAATTCGAGCTTCTTAGGGTTCCGTACCCAAAGGGTAAAACGGGAACCCTATTACTGAGATTTCGCTGTCCGTCCATGCGTCCGTCTGTCACCAGGCTGTATCTCATGAACCGTGATAGTTGGAGAGTTGAAATTTTCACACATGATGTATTTCTGTTGCCGCTATAACAATTAACACTAAAAATAGGGCTCCCATACAACAAACGTGATTTTTTGCCGTTTTTATAGATAATGGTACGGAACCCTTCGTGCGCGAGTTCGACTCGCCCTTGGCCAGTTTTTTTATTTATTGTTGTCGCATGGAAAATATTAAAATTAAAATAAAGTTTTTTCCGTAGTTGTTGAGTTATAGTTTTATAAACTTTTTTCTCGTTCGTTATTGAAATTGACTTTGCCAATTTAAAGACAAAACAGCCATTCAAAGCCGAACCGACTTATCTATCCCAATTGTCTTAGTATATTTTCAGTACGATCTCAAATAGGACCTAAATAATTTAAGTATTGTTTGAGTATTCGCCCGCTGGCGGCCTCCTCGCGGCCTTGTTCAGTTTCGGAAGCAATTCCCTTGATTTATACTGTCTGCTTAATCACCTACCCGATTGTTATTTGTTTATTTCGAGAGGTTTCTATTTCGCGTATAGCCCGCCACACACTGCAGCGCGTTCTGCGCGCGTCCAATTACCAAAACCAACTGTATTGAGTCGAATCATCTTCTCTTTTCTTTTTTCTTTTTCATACTAAATGAATGGAATGATGTTTTAATGGAATAAGATGAGGAACGGCTGCACCTGCGATTAACGGTATTTAAGCTAATGTCGAGTTATAAATAGCAAGGACAAATTCAATAAATATACATTTTCAGCAGACCCGGCGAACTTCGTACCGCCTTAGAGTTAATAAATGTTAATAGGTGACATACGAAAACAGCGCCACCTACCGAGTCCATTTGTAAATCTAAACCATACAGGGCGCCACTTAAACGCATACAAAAAAAAACATTCAAATCGGTCCAGCCGTTTAGGAGGAGTTCAGTGTCATACACACGTACAGTAGAATTATATAAAGAATATAAATAAAAATGAATGAATGAATTACATTGACATTGCGAGCGCATTTGGACCCTTGGTCGCGTAGCTTTTAGTACTGAAATTCAATCTTTTTGTCAGACAGTTCGTTTTGGTATTGACAGAAATGCTAACGCGCGAATTCAGACGCCGCAGTGTGGGATGCTTAAATGGACGATGCTTGTTCGGTGTAATTTTTTATTGAAAATCGTTACGAAATAGGATGGAAATCGTTTAGGTACGATCATTGTCTAATAATGTTTGGAGAAAATATAATTATTTAGCAGTTACGCGTATTTAGAGGCCTCCTCCAAATTTTCAAGATAAACATTGTAATTACTTACTAATACAGCGAGGAGAGGGAAGTTTTATACCTTAATAAATGAAGCCAGTCCTTCCACAACGATCGTGTTAG
Organism: Ptilodon capucinus; assembly: GCA_914767695.1. NCBI lineage: Eukaryota > Metazoa > Arthropoda > Insecta > Lepidoptera > Notodontidae > Ptilodon > Ptilodon capucinus. The sequence continues at coordinate 1,056,098 of OU611830.1, read as the reverse complement.
TAGGTCCAATGGGCTAAGCTTGACCGCGTAGACATAAGCTTTATCTCTTTCAGCTGTCAGATTTGTCGAGTAAATTACGTCACTCCGAGCCATGTCCAGTAGCTGTCCAAGCTAGAAATGTCCTCATTTTCTTGACAACAACAATCTTACAGTTGAAACAGATAAAATGTTTGTCTACACGGTCATGTTAAACGTGCTGTACAAATATCTCGAAGTGACTTCATTTTCTAGACAAATCTGACAGTTGAAGGAGATAAAACTTAGGTCTACGCGGTCTGGCTAAGACGTTTTTTTTAACGTCGGTAAATCCTTTTTGGATACCACTCCGGGGGAAATATACCGTTATGTGGGAGTATTATGTGGCAGAAGGCCGTATACCCACTAAAACCCCCTTATAAAGGGGTGCAACACTGCTTTATCATGCGGATACAATCTAACTCAATTAAATATTAATCATAAATATTCTGAAACTCTGCATAATTGACTTCCTAGCCCAATCTACAGTTCATATTGACTTAGGTCGACTTGATTCGATAACTACCTAATAGTTACTTATCAAAGTCTGGTGGTTGTTTGAAGAAAAAATTTAGATGTTGATTGGATTGGGCCACTAGAATAGCGATTACTAGAATAATGGTATAGATTCTGTTATTCACAAACTGTAACTCATCAATATTTTGAAATAAAACTATTTTACGGATTTTATCGCGTTTATTTACTATTTTATTTTTTTCCCGACGTTTCGGATGCTTTACAGCAACCATGGTCACGGGGGGACTGAGGTGTTAGACGTCCTGATGTCATAGTTAATAACTGGGTACCCTCATATTTAGTTGTTGTTTGCGGGTCCGATCCACACAGAAAGTGCTCACAGTGTCTTGAGGTCTTGCAATCGTACGCTTGGTTTTGGATTTAATCATATTAATTACTAGATCCCAAGTTGGTGGTAGCACCCAGCTATCTTTCCTATTGAAATTAGGATGTTTTTTTAAATTTCAATGGCCTCACGTATCATCCTTGGTCGGAGTCGGTGTTCTTTTGCGAGGCTATGCGGTTTATCAAATCTGACAGTATTTGATCAACATTTGATTTGTTTATCAATATTTGACAGATCTAAAAAATATTCTGCCGTCCGATTTCTAAAAGGCTTTTAGTGACATCTTGGTTAATTTGACTAATTATTAATATTTAGGGGTTATATTTTTTTTTTTCAATTCAATTCAATAAATATCTTATGTAATACAATACAATATACGCGGGGTAACTAATATAGGAATAAATAAATATAAATTGTTGTTATAATTAAAAAACTTAAGTATCAATATGTTACTGGTAGGTAACATTGTATTTGGACTGTACAACGCAGATGGTGGGCGACGACTGGCGTAACATACTGGCCAGTCGTGCGCTTACATTATTTCGCTGACATAGGTTAATTCATACATAACTTATGTGTCCCTACGTATAATACATGAAAGCCAAAAAAATTCTGTATGCGTCAGCTTTGTTTTATTTTTCTGACATTTATAGTTATTAAGATAAGTGGTTTAAGGGCAGCATTCTTGGAGTAAAGCTTACAGACCGTGTAAGAAACTCGATCCTGTGCTTCAAAACAAGAATTGCTGACGTAGTCCACTCAGCTGCTAAACTTAAGTGGAACTGGGCAGGTCACATCTGCCGCATGCCGGATACGCTTTGGGCAAAATCAACTACGCAATGGCTCCCCAACCACGGGAAACGGCAACGCGGCAGGCCCAAAAAGAGATGGCAGGATGAGCTAGACTCTTACCCCGGTTGGCTATCGACCGCAATAAGTGGAAAAGGGGAGGGGAGGCCTTTGAACTGCAGTGGGACAGTCCAGGCTTGATATGATATTAAGATAAGTGGAGACAAATCTCTACGTCTTCACAATTTTGAAGGACATCACTTTCTGCATATTTGCGTTTTTTTGGAGAGTTACAATGCTCTTGTTACTTCTATAACTCAAAAACGAAAAATCGTAGAGTTACGATGATTATACAGAAAAAAAATACATACATTGCAGCATTGTAAGTAAATTTGTCAAAGAAATTAGTTACAATGATATTGCACGGGAGTGTCGATTATAAACTCTAGTTCTGTGGCCCCAAAAATTTGGAGGTCAATTTAATTAAAGGGTCCAAACGAACCGAACCGGTCCAAATAAATCATGGCGGCTTTATTGGCGGTCCAGTTAAGGTACCATTAATGAGAACTCCTGTTGTTAGGGATTTTAACGGTTTAGTGGGAAATCTTTTAAGGCTTTTACCTTGATGGGCAGTTATGTGATAAGGAGAGAAGAAAGGGAGGTTTTTTTTCTCCTAGATGACTGTAGTCTTCAAACGTTCAGTGCAGAACTAGGTCTAATACGCCTCGTATGTGTTTTCTTTGCGGTGTGACTAAGAAAAACAGTCTTCGCTGCAGTGCGAAGGCCGTAACTTAAAATTAATTTAGTTTAGTAAAGAGATGAATATATCTTTAAGATGCCCTAATAAAACAGAATGCAGTTGTGTATGTGTGATATTATTCAAACGTGGTCTAAAACGCCCCGTACCGCAGGAATGGAAATAATACAAAAATGAGGCCGCTGTCAACGTGTTAATGATGGGATCTTGTGCATATAGTTAATTTTCTATCGCGATGCAGGATTGCATATGGTATCGTGGTTTCGTATCCAGTATATGTTTCAGCGCCATCTGTTAGCGTATTCTGGTAGTACTTTAATTAATTTTCGAATTACTAGTTAAATAGAGTTTGATTTATAACTAAAAAAAGAACGATCTAAAAATGTCGTTCTCGGTCTATTTGTTTGTTTTCATTCGTCGTATCGTCGCGTTTGCAGTGACGGATTTATTTGCGTTCCAAGGTCGGCTTAATTAAATCGCTTATTCTATTTTACTAGCTACTCGTTTAGTATTAAAACGGCTATTTAAACTGTTTTTTTTTCTTTTAGATAATGTTTTTTTTCATTTAAATTTGAAAATAAACATTTAAATAACACTACTTTAGGTGTGTGGTAAATAATAGTCAAATAAGTTCTATAAGTTCAACTAGCTGTGCCCGCGACTTCGCCCGCGTGGACTTTAGGGAGTTTACCCGGAAATATGGGTATTATGTTTTTCCTGCGGAACCCTAATGCTTTTTCTAAAATTAAAGTAGCCTAAATTACGCCTTGGAACGTCAGCTACCTATCAGTGAAAGTCCCATTGAAATCGGTTCAGCCGTTTGGAAGTTTACCTCAAACAAACAGACAGACAGACAAACAGACAAAAATATTTAAAATTGCGTTTTCGTTATAGGTATCGTATATACTTTCATACGCATTTGGTAAAAAAGTGTTATTAACCGACGAAAAAAAAAAAGGAGGAGGTTCTCAATTCGACGCGTATATTTTTTTGATATTACAAACAGACACTCCAATTTTATTTATTTGTATTTGTATTATTTTGATATTACAAACAGACACTCCAATTTTATTTATTTGTATAGATATAATATTGGGGGCCACAATCTTTTATTAAACTAACTTAACGTGTTCTACTTCCCAGACTGGTGCACTGGGCGGAAAGTGTATAGCTAACACCTCGCTCACACATCTATCTACGTGCACTTACATAGAGCGTGTGCGTGTGTGTCCCTACACTGCTACTTTTTAGGGTTCCGTACCCAAAGGGTAAAACGGGAACCCTATTACTGAGACTTCGCTGTCCGTCCGTCCGTCCGTCTGTCACCAGGCTGTATCTCATGATCCGTGATAGCTAGAGACTTGAAATTTTCACAGATGATGTATTTCTGTTGCCGCTATAACAATAAATACTAAAAAAGAGAATAAAATAAATATTTAAGGGGGCTCCGATACAATAAACGTGTTTTTATTGTCGTTTTATAGATAATGGTATGGAACCCTTCGTGCGCGAGTCCGACTCGCACTTGGCCGGTTTTTGAGGTAGGTTTTATCCACGTTTTGTGGGCAAAAGGGCAAACGATCTCGTAAGCTTTAAAAAGAACACATTTTAGTCGTAACAAGCCATATATCGAACATACAATTTTAGCAAGTGGTAGCCTCGCGGGCAAAAACGCCCGCCTTGAACGTAAGGGGTGCAAGTCCAAATCCCAGGCCCGCACCTCTGAGATAATTTTCATGTGCGAATGTCATTTTCAACAATGATTACCACTTGCTGAACGGTGAAGGAAAACATCGTGAGGAAACCTGCACGTCAATAGAAAGGCGTGTGAAGTTCACCAACCCGCACTGGGCCAGCGTGGTGGACTATGGCCCAAATCTCCCTCGTATTGAGGGGGAATGTGCCCGGTATAATGGCAATAGGCTCGCCCCCTATTACATTGGGACTAAAATACATCGGTGAAGTGTGGGTGCACTACAGTGCACCTCTGCCTACCCCTTCGGGGAATACAGGCGTGATGATGATGTGATGTATTTAATTTTCCCAAACGAAAATATACGAATGGTATCGTTCAAATTCAGTGCGTGAAATGGTGAGAAAGAAATCCTATCAACATACTTTGTTCCTGACGCGTTACAAATGGGTCGACGCGTCTGTGCCCGCATACTTAAGTATATCTAAAATAAATAGTGCTGGAAGAGTCTATCCAATTATATCGATAATCGAAGGTTTTTCTTATTTAAGGTTGTTCTTATTTAACGCCAAGTGTGAGTCGGACTCGCGCACGAAGGGTTCCGACACATTATCTATAAAAACGAGAAAAAAAAATCACGTTTGTTGTATGGGAGCCCCCTTAAATATTTATTTTATTTTGTTTCAGGATTTGTTGTTATAGCGGCAACAGAAATACATAATCTATGAAAATTTCAACTGTCTAACTATCACGGTTCATGAGATTCAGCCTGGTGACAGACGGATGGACGGACGGCGAAGTCTTAGTAATAGGGTTTCCGTTTTATCCTTTGGGTATGGAACCCTCAAAATCGAAATTAATATCGATACTTTTCCAATACTTAAGGCACATCACTAGAGCCACCGCCACCTGACACTTATGCCCGTATCGTTTACATTACCGCGTCCTTGTTTCAGCCTGAAAACTGGGAATTAATCTTTCAGGATACCGATAATAAGGAAGGACCTTGGATGTTCACAATGTACCCGAGAAAATGTTGAAAGGTAAGATATTTTTTTTAAAAGAACTAGCTTCTGCCCGCGATTTCGACCGCGCAGACCTTGATTAATTAATATCGTTATAGAATAGCCTATATGTTATTCCGATGTATATAAACATTTATATCTATACATCTATACAAATAAATAAAATTAGAGTGTCTGTTTGTAAAATCAAAATAACACTTTTTAACCAAATGCGTATGAAAGTATATACGATACCTATAACGAAAACGCAATTATACACATTTTTGTGTGTCTGTCTGTCTGTCTGTTTGTTCCGAGTAAACTTCCAAACGGCTAAACCGATTTCAAGGGGACTTTCACTGGCAGATCATTGACGTTCCAAGGCGTAACTGAGTTTACTTTAATATTAGAAAAAAGCATTAGGGTTCCGAGGGAAAAACATAATACCCATATTTCCGGGTAATCTCCCTAAAGTCCACGCGGGCGAAGACGCGGGCACAGTTAGTTAATAATAAATAAATATCACCAGACAACACATACCCAAACTAAGCAAAGCTTGTACTATGGGTACCATCCAATGGTTTTATGTTCATCCCGCGGAACCCTAATGTATTTTCTAAAATAAAAGTAGCCTAAGTTACGTCTTGGAACATCAGCTATCTGCTAGTGAAAATCCCATCGAAATCAGTTCAGCCGTTTGGAAGTTTACTCGGAACAAACAGACAGACAATAAATTTAAAAATTGCATTTTCGTTATTGGTATCGTGTATACTTTCATATGCATTTATTAAATAATGTTATTTTGATATTACAAACAGACACTCCAATTTTATTTATTTGTATGTTTTGACTCGATTGTTAGGGTACCCCAAGTAATAGTGACCTTTGGGGTCAAGGTTAAAGTTAATCGTCCAGTTAATTAGTTACGATACATCAATCCATCATCACAACAGAACCCGTCACTGGCAAGATGTAAGCAGACTGAAAATTATTAAAGCATGTTAAGGGTAAAATCCATAATGTTTTTTTAGGCTCGCGAGTTTTTTACCGACTTCCAAAAGGAGGAGGTTCTCAATTCGATTGGTTTATTTTCGGGTTCCGTACCCAAAGGGTAAAACGGGAACCCTAAAAAACTAAGATATCGGTGTCCGTCCGTCCGTCCGTCTGTCACCAGGTTGTATCTCATGAACCGTGATAGTTAGGGAGTTGAAATTTTCACAGATGATGTATTTCTGTTGCCGCTATAACAACAAATACTAAAAAACAGAATAAAATTAATATTTAAGGGCGCTCCCATATAACAAACGCGATATTTTTGCCGTTTTAGAGATTGATGTCTATCAAACGAAAATCGGGCCCCAGGTTGAAGTTTTGTTTCAACATATGATGTCGATCGAGAATTACCCCCTGAGGCCTTAACATCGCTTAAAGTATACTTGTTTTAAATAGTTACTATAAAGTTATTTACAGATTTTGTACTGAGTTAACTGACAGAACTGGAAAGTAATCTTAAAAACAATTAATGGTATAAAAACTGTTTAAATACAAGCTTTTATTTAATTGCCCTTAGTTTTCGTGTTCTCCTCAGCAAGCCTTTTCAGATGATACCCATAGTGCAGAAAAAAATACTATTCCGCCATCTTGGATGATCTGCCATATTGGAATTAGGATGAGGTCACATAGCTAAGCATGCATTGTCATCCAAAATAAGCGTGTATACCAAATTTCAGCGCAATCGGTTAAAGATAACTGATTTAAAATTCAGTTGCAAGATTCCACCCGGACGTAGATTGCAAGTTAATATAAAGCTTGTAAAAACACGACAAGACAAGAGAGCTTTATTGAAATATTAATTCTGAAATAAAACATTGAAAAGCCTACCCTTAAGACGATTATACGTAACGAAATTAAAATAAATCACTAAAATCAGCATTGTAGCTCAGATAACTTCAATGGGGTACACCCATAGAGTATCTAGAGTACCCATTACGACTCCACTCTGCGTATAGCTCTGCGGCGATTTTTCCGCCATTTTTAGGGTCCCGTACCCAAAGGGTAAAACGGGAACCCTATTACTGAGACTTCGTTGTCCGTCCGTCCGTCCGTCCGTCCGTCTGTCACCAGGCTGTATCTCATGAACCGTGATTGTTAGATAGTTGTAATTTCCACAGATCATGTATTTCTTTTGCCACTATAACAACAAATACTAAAAAACAGAATACAATAAATATTAAAGGGGGCTCTCATACAACACACGTGATTTTTTTGCTCGTTTTTATAGATAATGGTACGGAATTTTTTTTTTTTATCTCAAGTACCTGCACCCTTAGTATGACCGTGTAGACCATGTTTTATCTCTTTCAACTGTCAGATTTGTCAGAAAATGACGTCACTTCGAGCTTTTTGTACTGGACATGTCTCGGTGTGACGCCATTTTTATAAAAGAATCTGACAGTTGAACGAGATAGAACTTATGTCTACGCGGTCATGCTACAGGGCTTGTAATAGACGTAAAGTATATGGGAAAACAAAGATGGCGGAGTCAGATATAAACCAGAAAAAAATACCACAGACTTGAAATGCCATCTCCGTATTACTATTACCTCCATGGATACGCCCCACACCCAAGGGAAGGGTTAATTACTAAACTTTTTATCAGCGCACATAAATTTGTTCAGATACATTTATTTTACGTGCTCAAAATTTGACTAGACTGTTACGATAGAAATACCAAACTAATGATGTTAGAAAGTATAGATGCCTAAATGTATCCCTGAGAAGTCAATTTTTTTTTTAATTGAATTGGCGACCACGGGGATAATTTCGCTTACGTCATCTATGACAATTCGTGGACAAATGTGCTCATTAACTTAGGTATTGACATTATACCAACAAAAACCGGCCAAGTGCGAGTCGGACTTGCGCACGAAGGGTTCCGTACCAATCGTTCCGTTCTATAATAACGGCAAAAAATTTAATGTAATGTCTGTTGTCTTAATTATTTATTTTTAAAGTGAATATTTTAATAACATAATTCAATATTCTGTGAATTTATCAAGCGTCTATCTGTTGCCGTTATTAATATCGAGCAAAAACGAGCAAAATAATCACTTTTATTGAATGGGAGCCCACTTAAATATTTATTTTATTCTGTTTTTTAGTATTTTTTGTTACGGCAACAGAAATACATCATCTGTGAACATTTCAACTGTCAGTTAGACAGTTCATGAAATACAGCCTGGTGACAGACGGACGGATAGCGGTGTCTTAGTAATAGGGCTCCGTTTTACCCTTTGGGTACGGAACCCTACATAAGGGAATTAAAAAGCTTACAAAAATTATAAAAAAGTAAAGTTCAAATCTACTTACTTACTATATATTTCTCAGCCCCAATCTTCAATATCTTCGAAGCGTAATATATTTTTAAATCCAAAGCAAAAACCACAAAACGGTTTTTTATATTAAACATTAACGAACCGCAAAAATAGCGAACCTTTGCCAAATTCTTAACAAAAAAAATACAATAGTTTTTTTAGGGTTCCGTACCCTAAAATGGAAATAAGAACCCTTATATCATAACTTTTTTGTCCGTTATCACGATTTTTGATTTGCGATTATAAACTTGTTTGCAGTTTGTAAACTGACCCCGGCCTATCTTTATTTATGGAAACCACAGTTTATCAACGTCAAAATTAGATTTATCCCTCAATACTGTTTATCTTTTCGTTAGAGCAATGTACGGTGCTTTCATAGTTCGGAAGCCTTGGTGCGCGAGTTCAACTCGCACTTGGTCGGTTTTTTTCTATTTGTTAACCAAAGAGAATTCTAACCCTTATAAGCTTAACGTGAACGCTTCATTACCCGTTTACGTCTTTGCTCGAAACATTATGTTATTAACTTTTAAATTAACTCGGCGTGGTCCACGGTTTATTGTACGCGCGGCTTTTTGTACCAGACCTCTGACATTTAAGGGTTAAAAACTTTTTACTCAGTAAGTTGTTAAAAATCAAGGATTCACCACAAAGAAACCCTAAAGAGGGTTAACCCATATTCTAAACAGTCAAACGAACGAGTTATTATATCAAAGTGAGAGCTTTTCAGTGGTAGCCGAGTGGTTGAACGCACGCTTTGCAAATCAAAGTGTGCAGGTTCAAACCACGGCTCGCACCTTTTGTGATTTATGTGCGAATCTCATTTTCATGCGAGATTATCACTTGCTACGAAACGGTGAAGGAAAACATCGTGAGGAAACCTGCACGTCTGAGGGAACTTGTCTAGTTCTAGATAGATGTGTGAATTCTGACAACCCACACTGGGCCAGCGTGGTGGACTATGGCCTGAAATCCTCCTCACATTGAGGGGAGGCCCGTGCCCTGTAGTGGGACGTTAAAAGGGCTGTAGTAGTAGAGAGCTTTTCCCGACATATGATAGTTTTGTCCAATTTCGTGTGTGACTTTGACGTCTAAGAACGTCAGAAGTTGTAGCATAGGCGTCAAGACTAGACTTCTTCTTCTTTTTGTACGAAATGAATGAAATGATGATATTTAATGGAATAAGATGAGGAATGGCTCCACCTGCGTTTAACGGGTATTTCAGACAGTGCCAAGTAATTAATAGCAAGGGCAAATTCAATAAATACACATTATAAATAAAAATGGATGATGACAGTGGTAAAGATGGCGGATAGACTTATGTGACGGAATATGTCGACTTAATATCTAGACCCGCGGTAGCGTGTGAAAGCCAAAGTTCAATAGTTCTAATATACGAATTATATTATAGTCTTCGCAAGTTCTAAAGCTGTAAGTTCTTATTTTATACATTAGGACTAGTTCTATCCAAGTCAGACCGTAGGCTTCAATATATTATCCTAAGTTAAAAGAAGAAATGATATTATAAGTTGTTATGAAATGTTTTATGTTGTTATAAACAAATTTCTGGACTGACCACTAAATTTGGCACCCATTTAGATCTCACTTCTTTTGTCGTTGAAGTCAACAACCAAGGCGTATATCATAATATTGAACTTTGGCTCTCATTTCACATTTATATTTTTGATGGGATTTAGGCTTTACCTTAAAGCCTCCCACGTAAAAAAAATACCATACCAAAACAAACTCTATTGACTCACAGACAAAGTTCATTCTTCAACTAAGTGACACTGACTGGTTTGGTAAATATCTTGATGGGCGAGTTTCCACGCCCCAGTGAGTTGGAGGCTTAAGGCAATTCCTTGTCCCCTTAAGACACAAGTCAGTAAGGTATATAATTGTTTGAGGAAAATTAGCTCCAAAACTCCCAATTCCATAATCACAAAATGAGAAGCCTTCAGATCTTTTATGAGAAATAAAGGAAATAAGGCGTTCACAGCAAAAGGAACTGCTGATGTTTTATTCTTAATACTCGTTTATTATCAGACAAAAGGAATTTTTAAAAAATATATATTTATTACGAAAATTCGTGTCTGGATACCTACCTAAAGTTATACCTAAAAACCCATTATACAAACTTTTAAATTGAACAGGTAACCCTTTTACAAGATAGTCGAAACCCCATACGAGTCTTAAAACAGAAAACATCTATACATACATCTATAACTATACAAATAAATAAAATTGAAGTGTCTGTTTGTAATATCAAAATAGCACCTTTTTACGGATTGCATATGAAAGTATACACGATACCTATAACGAAAATGCAATTTAAAAAATTTTTGTCTGTCTGTCTGTCTGTTTGTTTGAGGTAAACTTTAAAACGGCTAAACAGATTTCGACGGGACTTTCACTAGAAGATAGCTAATATTCCAAGGCGTAACTATGGCTACTTGATTTTTTGAAAAAGCATTAGGGTTCCGCGGAATGAACATAAAACCCATTTTTCCGGGTGATCCCCCAAATGGCTTAACCGATTTCGACAGGACTTTCACTGATAGATGGCTGATGTTACAAGGAGTAACTTAGAGTACTATATTTTTATGTTTAAACATTAGGGTTCCGCTGAAATAACGTAAAACCCATTTATTCCTAATGATCTCCCAAACGGCTGAACCTATATTAACGGGACTTTTACTGGCAGCTAGCTGATGTGACAAAGAGTAACTTAGAGTACATTCATTTTTGAAAAAGCATTAGGGTTCCGCGGAAAGAATATAAATCCCATTTATTCCAAGTGTTCTCTAAAACGGCTGTACCTATTTTGACGAGACTGTCACTGGCAGACAGCTAATATAACAAGGTATAACTTGGCGTACTATCATTAAAAAAAAGCATTAGGTTTCCGCGGGAATAACATAACTACCATTTATTCTGAGTGATTTTCCAAACAGCTCTAGGTATCTATTTAAACGAAACTTTCACTGGAAGATAGCTGATGTTACAAGGAGTAACTGAGTGTATTTTCATTTTTTAAAAGAGCATTAGAGTTCTGCGGAAAGATCATAACTTCCATTTATTTCGAGTGATCTCCCAAACGGCTAAACTTATGTCAACGGGACTTTCACTGGCAGATAGTTAATGTTACAGGGTGTAACTAGGCATACTATCATTTTTTAAAAAGCATTAAAACCCCGCGGGAGTACATAAATTCCATTTATTCCAAGTGTTATCTAAAGCGGCTGTACCTATGTTGACGAGACTTTCACTGGCAGATAGGCAATGTTACAAGGAGTTACTTAGGGTACTTTCATTTTTTTAAAAGCATTACGACTCCGCGGGAAGAACATAAATGCTATTTATTCCAAGTGTTCTCTAAAGCGGCTGTACCTATTTTGACGAGACTTTCACTGGCAGACAGCTAATATAACAAGGTATAACTTGGCGTACTATCATTTTAAAAAAGCATTACGTTTCCGCGGGAATAACATAACTACCATTTATTCTGAGTGATTTTCCAAACAGCTGTAGGTATCTATTTTAACGAAACTTTCACTGGAAGATAGCTGATGTTACAAGGAGTAACTGAGTGTATTTTCATTTTTTAAAAGAGCATTAGAGTTCTGCGGAAAGATCATAACTTCCATTTATTTCGAGTGATCTCCCAAACGGCTAAATTTATGTCAACGGGACTTTCACTGGCAGATAGTTAATGTTACAGGGTGTAACTAGGCATACTATCATTTTTTAAAAAGCATTACAACCCCGCGGGAGAACATAAATTCCATTTATTCCAAGTGTTATCTAAAGCGGCTGTACCTATGTTGACGAGACTTTCACTGGCAGATAGGCAATGTTACAAGGAGTTACTTAGGGTACTTTCATTTTTTTAAAAGCATTACGACTCCGCGGGAAGAACATAAATGCTATTTATTCCAAGTGTTCTCTAAAGCGGCTGTACCTATTTTGACGAGACTTTCACTGGCAGACAGCTAATATAACAAGGTATAACTTGGCGTACTATCATTTTAAAAAAGCATTACGTTTCCGCGGGAATAACATAACTACCATTTATTCTGAGTGATTTTCCAAACAGCTGTAGGTATCTATTTTAACGAAACTTTCACTGGAAGATAGCTGATGTTACAAGAAGTAACTGAGTGTATTTTCATTTTTTAAAAGAGCATTAGAGTTCTGCGGGAAGATCATAACTTCCATTTATTTCGAGTGATCTCCCTAACGGCTAAACTTATGTCAACGGGACTTTCACTGGCAGATAGTTAATGTTACAGGGTGTAACTAGGCATACTATCATTTTTTAAAAAGCATTAAAACCCCGCGGGAGAACATAAATTCCATTTATTCCAAGTGTTATCTAAAGCGGCTGTACCTATGTTGACGAGACTTTCACTGGCAGATAGGCAATGTTACAAGGAGTTACTTAGGGTTCTTTCATTTTTTTAAAAGCATTACGACTCCGCGGGAAGAACATAAATGCTATTTATTCCAAGTGTTCTCTAAAGCGGCTGTACCTATTTTGACGAGACTTTCACTGGCAGACAGCTAATATAACAAGGTATAACTTGGCGTACTATCATTTTAAAAAAGCATTACGTTTCCGCGGGAATAACATAACTACCATTTATTCTGAGTGATTTTCCAAACAGCTGTAGGTATCTATTTTAACGAAACTTTCACTGGAAGATAGCTGATGTTACAAGGAGTAACTGAGTGTATTTTCATTTTTTAAAAGAGCATTAGAGTTCTGCGGAAAGATCATAACTTCCATTTATTTCGAGTGATCTCCCAAACGGCTAAACTTATGTCAACGGGACTTTCACTGGCAGATAGTTAATGTTACAGGGTGTAACTAGGCATACTATCATTTTTTAAAAAGCATTACAACCCCGCGGGAGAACATAAATTCCATTTATTCCAAGTGTTATCTAAAGCGGCTGTACCTATGTTGACGAGACTTTCACTGGCAGATAGGCAATGTTACAAGGAGTTACTTAGGGTACTTTCATTTTTTTAAAAGCATTACGACTCCGCGGGAAGAACATAAATGCTATTTATTCCAAGTGTTCTCTAAAGCGGCTGTACCTATTTTGACGAGACTTTCACTGGCAGACAGCTAATATAACAAGGTATAACTTGGCGTACTATCATTTTAAAAAAAGCATTACGTTTCCGCGGGAATAACATAACTACCATTTATTCTGAGTGATTTTCCAAACAGCTGTAGGTATCTATTTTAACGAAACTTTCACTGGAAGATAGCTGATGTTACAAGGAGTAACTGAGTGTATTTTCATTTTTTTAAAGAGCATTAGAGTTCCGCGGAAAGATCATAACTTCCATTTATTTCGAGTGATCTCCCAAACGGCTAAACCTATGTCGACGGGACTTTCACTGGCAGATAGCGAATGTTACAGGGTGTAACTAGGCATACTATCATTTTTTTAAAAGCATTACAACCCCGCGGGAGAACATAAATTCCATTTATTCCAAGTGTTATCTAAAACGGCTGTACCTATGTTGACGAGACTTTCACTGGCAGATAGGCAATGTTACAAGGAGTTACTTAGGGTACTTTCATTTTTTTAAAAGCATTACGACTCCGCGGGAAGAACATAAATGCTATTTATTCCAAGTGTTCTCTAAAGCGGCTGTACCTATTTTGACGAGACTTTCACTGGCAGACAGCTAATATTACAAGGTATAACTTGGCGTACTATCATTAAAAAAAAGCATTAGGTTTCCGCACAACAACAATTGGCACGCGCGTATACGAGTTTATAAGCGCGTCAACGCTTGTTTTTTTTTTTAAATGGACTACGCTGTTGGCCTGGAGTTGGCCTTTACAGCTTCACCGGAGGGGTGGGGTCACCGGAGTGGAGGAGTGGGTCAACGCTTGTACGCGTTACGTGTGTGGCAAGAGGCGCGCCAAGACGCGCCCACACGCACTTCCAAAACGAACAAATTGAATTCACATAGGTTGCATATCGTGTGCTAGAACATGATGTTTGATGGATGGGATAATGGCATGTGTGGCGTGAGCTAGTTGCCACCCCTTTTTCGCCCTTAAGGCCTTGGCTGGAGTCGCACTCTGCACTCGCCGCTCCTCCGGTGAAGCTGTAAAGGCCACCTAACGGCCAACAGCGTAGCCACTCAAAAAAAAGGGATAAGTAAATTTAACTAACTTAACTTATCTTATCTATTAAACGTTATGTGTGTGTACAACTGTAGGTACTACAATTTTGTCTTAGGTTACCCTGTAAAGATAGATGCAAGTGATTAATAAATAAATAAAAACTTACGCGCTTGTTTTTAAACGCTAGTTTGAAAAGGCGTATAAAATACCACATCCAAAATTCTTCAATGACTAAAAGATGAAACAATATAGTCACCGTAATTGTGAGGTCTAAAATCCTAAAAAATATCGCAATGCATTTTGTTTTCTAAATAGTTCTGTTAAGGTTTAAAATACCATCATTTTCCAATCGCTCAAATCAACGTAACAACAGCATTTCCGTTTGCATTAGTTCAACCGGATCTACTGAAAGGGACTAAAGCCCGGTCCACACTGGGGCATCAAATTTTGAAGTGTGACTAAAATTAACGACGGGAATTCAACCTTTATAGATATTGGACACAGAGTTCGTTTTAGTATTGGCAATTTTTTTTACGCTTGAGCGATGAAGCACCAGAGTGCCAGTTAATAATTATGTAAATGTAACCGTTTATTTAATACAGTTAAGGAACTAAAGGCTAAATAAATAAAAAACCGTTTATTTTACCTTAAATCTATATCCATACATCTATACTTATACAAATAAATAAAATTGGAGTGTCTGTTTGTAATATCAAAATAACATTATTTTAACAAATGCATATGAAAGTATACACGATACCTATAACGAAAATGCAATTTAAAAAAATGATGCCTTTCTGTTTGTTCCGGGTTAACTTCCAAACGGCCGAACAGATTTCGACGGAACTTTCACTGGCAGATAGCTGATGTTCCAAGGCGTAACTTAAGCTACTTTTATTTTAGAAAAAGCATTAGGGCTCCGCGGGATGAATATAAAACCATTATTTCCGGGTAATCTCCCTAAAGTCCACGCGGGCGATGTTGCGGGCACAGCTAGTAGAAAATAAAGTTAATTCGGTCGCCCCAGCAGCTGCAGGACGTAAGGAAGCCCTTTAATATATTTCCGGTAGTCAAGGGAAGAGACCCTTAAGCTTTGATGTTTAGTTGGCGACCAAAACAAAAGTGTTCCTGATTGCAAACGCCACACCGTTTCATGGTGATAATACTTTAAAGCCAAGGGATAAAAGCCTTCAAAGTATTATTGTTTCCATAGTAACTGACAATATTCAACAGATTTCGTACTGCGTTAGCTGTCAAACACTGAAAGTAATATTAAATAAATTAATGGTAAAAAAAAACATTTTAAAAACCGGCCAAGTGCGAGTCGGACTCGCGCACGAAGGGTTCCGAACCATTATCTATAAAAATGGCAAAAAAAACACGTTTGTTGTATGGGAGCCCCCCTAAATATTTATTTTATTCTATTTTTTAGTTCTTTTCGTTTAGTTTATTCTATTTGTTGTTATAGCGGCAACAGAAATACATCATTTGTAAAAATTTCAGCTCTAGCTATCACGGTTCATGAGATACAGCCTGGTGACAGACGGACGGACGGACAACGAAGTCTCAGTAAAAGGGTTCACATTTTACCCTTTGGGTACGGAACCCTAAAAACAAGCTTTCAGTTAGTTTTCGTGATTTCCTCAGCAAGCCCTTTCATTTGATACCCATACTGTGGTACTGCAGAAAAAATAAATATTCCGCCATCTTGGACGATCCTCCATATTAGAATTAGAATGACGTCACATAGCTAAGCATGCACTGTCATCCAAAATAAGCGTGTATACCAAATTTCAGCTCAATCGGTTAAAGAAAACTGATTTAAAATTCAGTTGCAAGATTCCACCCGGTCATACCCGGACCTTGCAAGTTAATATAAAGCTTGTAAAATGAAGGGAACAGGCAAATAACAGGGAATGTCCCTTATTTTTGATATTTTGGGTAAGGTATTTTTAACAGCGCGAGCGAATTTTGAAGCGTGGGGGCGTGGCTTTAACGACAGAAATTTAATCTTTATGCATATTGACACAGAGTTCCTTTGGTATTGGCAATAAAATCGCGTGTATTTTGACACCCCAGTGTGTTGACGGCTGTAAGGTCATAGCAACACAACGTGTAAAGTACTTGAGGCGTTGAGGCCCGATTTTCGTTTTATAGAGATAAATCTCGATTCGAGATATCTCGAAACATAACAATAAATGTCGAATGAAAGGGAATTTTTGCATTTTCAAAATGTCACGATAGAGATATAGCCTTCGACATGCAATTTGTGATCGGCATGCAATGTCGAATGAAATGTCGAACGTTACTCTATGATTTGATCGGATACGTCAAATCATTTTGACGTGCGAAGTGCGAACATAATTTATTACACTTAAAACGTTCCATTCCTTTACTAAATATTTGATATTGACCTTAAGAAATGTAGAGCTTTTTGCTTGGCCTAAATATATTGTATTTATTACTATTACGGTTCTATACTTATTTATACACCTTAACAATATTTTAAAACATTATTAACGCCCAGTCGATACTTTTCAAATCTAATCAAAAAAAAACTGAACGTCATTTACATGTCTACAAAAAAGTCGAAGATAAAATCTCTATTGTGAACGAAAATACCTTTTTTGATAGAAATCGACATTTTGGTGACAATTCTAATTTAAAAATAGAGATAATCTCGAATCGAGATTTATCTCTATCAAACGAAAATCGGGCCCCTGGTAAGGCCCCGTGAAGGCCTTTGCCAATGATGTTGTTAATTAGACTTAATCACTGAAAGGGAAAGTCGTTCGTTCAGCTCGCTAAAAATAATCAACTTTTTTACTTACCATTTATATGTCTAGGTTTCTCCCTTCCACCCTCATCCCTTATCTCGCAGAATGATTTGTAACGCAGCCCTCCCGTTTCCGCCAATTTACAGCGAGCCCAGCGCCCCCTAACGAAATATCTAAACACGCTTATAACTTACAAATTTTTATATAAAGCTGTATAGGAGATAATTTTGTTTGGAGAAAATTGGGAATTAATAGGTTACGCGTTGAGATGAGAATAACACAATGTTTTGTGAGATACCGATTTTTTTGTACAATAATTCCGAAAATATCACGTATATAAAAACCGGCCAAGTTCGAGTCGGACTCTCGCACGAAGGGTTCCGTACCATTAACTATAAAATGGCAAAAAAATCACGTCTGTTTTTTAGTATTTGTTGTATAGCGGCAACAGAAATACATAATCTGTGAAAATTTCAACTCCATGACTATCACGGTTCATGAGATACAAACTGGTGACAGACGGACGGATGGGCGGACGGACAGCGAAGTCTTAGTAATAGGGTTCCCGTTTTACCCTGTGTGTACGGAACTCTAAAACCAATGTCGACTTTTAAACATAACTTGTAGTCTGTTGACAGTGCCAGTCTGCCAGTTTGTCAACGATTGCAGTCTCTCAGAAGTTGCAGTCTCTTTACAGTTCCAATTCGTCGAAGTTAATAATCTGTGTCGGTGATTACAACCTGTCAGCAGTCGTAGTCTGCTAGTTTGTTGTCGATTGCACTTATTGGTTTAATTTGTCGGCAGTTTCAGTCTACCAGCTTGTGGACAGTTGCAGTCTGCTAGCAAATAAAATTATACTGCAGTTGTAATTCGTCGAAGATAATCGCTCTCTGCGAATACAATCTGTGGGCAGTCACAGTCCGCTAGTTTGTTGTCGATTGCAGTCTGTCAAGTGGTTGCAGGCAGTCGGCGTTCGAGCTCTATTACCAGTTGCAGTCTACCAGTTCATCGACAATTGCAGTCTGCCAGCAAATAAAGTGAATCTGCAGTTGGAATTCGTCGAAGATAGATTATTATCTATCAGTACAGTTTGTCAGTGATTACAGTTTGTCGGCAGTTGCAGATTGTCGGTGACTGTAATCTGTAAGTGTTTGTAATATGTTGTATATTATAGTCGGTCTGTTTTTGCAGATTGTTGAAAACAATACTTTTATGTTATGTCTAGATTTTTGGACTACGTTGGAACCCTTGTGCCCTTCAGTCTAGTTAATAAGGATCTAAATCTAGACACGTATTTATACGAGTAGTCATCCCGCAAGGTCGAATAGCTCATTGTCGTAGCAACAGGATGAGATAGGATTACCTAAGATCAGAGATGCGTAAACAGAGACTGGGGATGTAGGATAGGGATCTTTGTCGTAAATTTCTACTCTAATGGATTACTCCTTGAACATACTAAGGCGAGTTCATTTACTTGCCTATTCAGAGTATACTCAATATAATTATAAATAAAGATTGAATTTCTGTAGCAAAAGTCACGCGATAAATTGTTTCAACGAAATTTTATCAATGACCAAAGTAAATCTTACATCGTGGTTGCTTCATTTTTAGTACAGAAATTCAATCCTTATGTGTATTGAAACAGAGTTCATTTTATTATTGGCAAAATGAAATACGTTCGCCCATGTGGACTCAGGGCTTTATGTCGTTAATTACTTACAGTAATTGTATTTCCATTATAATTATCCTAATCTTCTTACGCATAATACAAATATGATCTAAGCAGAGAGAGGCCAGCTGCCAACTTATTTGTTAATAAGCCACCAACAGCAGCCTACACCAGATCCGCGCAATGTTAAAGTTTTTGATTTTATTTTATATTTACTGTCCATATATTATATACTTTTTTTATTTTTATGCTTCCGTACCCAAAGGGTAAAATCGGAACCCTATTACTAAGACTTCGCTGTCCGTCCGTCCGTCCGCCTGTCACCAGGCTGTATCTCATGAACCGTGATAGTTAGAGAGTTGAAATTTTGACAGTTTATGTATTTCTGTTGCCGCTTTAACAACAAATACTAAAAAACAGAATAAAATAAATATTAAAGGGGGCTCCCATACAACAAACGTGATTTTTTTGCTATTTCTATAGATAATGGTATGAAACCCCTCGTGCGCGAGTCCGA
Organism: Ptilodon capucinus; assembly: GCA_914767695.1. Taxonomy (NCBI): domain Eukaryota; kingdom Metazoa; phylum Arthropoda; class Insecta; order Lepidoptera; family Notodontidae; genus Ptilodon; species Ptilodon capucinus. The sequence continues at coordinate 1,036,490 of OU611830.1, read as the reverse complement.
CTCGCACTTGGCCGGTTTTTTATCGAAAGAAAATCATAGTCAACATGACATTCCAACCGTAACTTCAAAAATGTAAGATATTATCCGTTATTTTTAAAACCGGCATATAAGCCTAAAGTCCAACCGCTGATTATCTCGTTCACTGAGCAAATGTAACAAGCGAATCATTCCGTTCCTCCAAAACAAGTCTTCGCTCACTCAACTTTGTCCGAACGAAATATTTTTCGGCGTTAAACATCCGATGGGTTCGTAGAAGTTTTAATTGCTGCTCAAATTAATGCTCGGCCCAAGTCCGGGTGGAAACACACGGGGGCTTATTGTAGACGGGCTCTCTACTACCAGGGTTTAAGTTCCCTAACACTATCTTTATCTAGAGCTCTAGGACTTAATTTTTTAGACATGAAAACAACACCTTTTATCTATGATAGCCACAATATGACCAGTGAAGAGATTAGATATTGTCACCTTGAAAACATTACTACTACTACAGCCCTTTTAACGTCGCACTGCTGGGCACGGGCCTCCCTTCAATGCGAGGGGGATTCAGGCCATAGTCCACCACGCTGGCCTGGTGCGGGTTGGCAGACTTCACATATCTATCGAGAACTAGCCAAGTTCCCTCAGACGTGCAGGTTTCCTCACGATGTTTTCCTACACCGTTTCTTAGCACGTGATAATCTCAAATGAAAATTAGATTGGCACGTGAAACCCAGAGGTTCGAGCCGTGGTTTGAACCTGCACACTTTGATTGCAAAGCGTGTGTTCGACCACTCGGCTTGTACTGCTTATGGACTATTCATATTCTAGCTGTCATTAATAAAATATGTTGTTTTATTGCCTTTAAAAAATTAAGTCATAGCAACTCCACGACGATAGATAGTGTTACTTGGGGCCCAACTCTCTTGCTTTATGATCTCAATATTACTCACAGCTTTGAAATTTAATGCAGTATAAAACCTGTCAAAATGAACAGTATTAAAATAATACTATAAGAGCTTTTACGCCTTTTACCACAGAAGTTAAATCTTAAGTATCTCAGAGTACTTTTTAAAAAAGTCAACGAATTCACTCGCGCACCTTATTTGAAAACAGCTTTTGCGACTTCGTCATGATTTTGTAGGTGACTGTAAATTTTTGACAGATTGTATACTGAGTTAACTGTCAAAAACTGAAAGTAATATTAAAACATTGCTGTTGTCTACAAGTTTGTACAAGGATTCATCCGCCATCTTTATCACTGTCATCATCCATTTTTATTTTGTGTATTTATTGAATTTGCCCTTGCTATTAATTACTTGACACTGGCTGAAATACCCTCTAAACGCAGGTGGAGCCATTCCTCATCTTATTCCATTAAATATCATCATTTCATTCATTTCCTAAAAAAGAAGAAGAAAAACATTGCTGCAAGACCCTTACCACCTTACCACCTGCCCTTACCACCTTACCACCTGCCCTTACCACCTTACCACCTGCCCTTACCACCTTACCACCTGCCCTTACCACCTTACCAGCTGCCTTTACCACCTTACCACCTGCCCTTACCACCTGTCTTTCAGAAATGTTTTTGAAATAACTTTCAGTTCTTGATGGTGAACTTAGTACAAGATCTGTAAAAATCCCGTTACTATTAACTACAATACTTTAAAGGGTCGTGGTAAGGCCCCTATAGGTCATAGTTTTTAGATTTGTTTCTGTACGGTATTAAATCGCATCAATGCCGCTCCAAATACCCCAAACCCTATGTTTCCAAGCAACAGATTCTGTACCACCCCAGCTATACAGTTGACATATTATTTATTACCACGCTCGGCTTAGCCGGGCTTTTTTAGATTAGGGCAATAATTTTGGACAGTGGCTGGCGTTAGATTTATATCGCTACGCAGCCACTGGGATGGGTTTAAGCCGTGTAGACTTGGTTTAGTTTATTATATTCTGCGATGATGGATGTCTGCGTAATAAAATAACAGAACCATAGATCTTTACACTGAGATGCCCTGACGGCCCAAAATTGTAGCTCTTCTTCTTAGTCGTACACTCCTGGCGGAGTGGTCGTGGTCATGGATTGTCTAGTTGGTTGGTTCCGGTTTTTGTGAGACTTCTCCACCTCTCTCTGTCAGTAGCATTACGTGCACATTCATTAAGGGTACACTTCGTTGAGGACTTGATGAGGTCTATCCATCTTGTGGGTGATCTGCCGCGGGAGCGTTGACCCTCTACTCTTCCTTGTATCATTAGTCGTTCCAATGAGTCTTCGTTACGAATGATATGACCAAACAAAAAGATTCGCGCTTGCACAATCGAAAATTGTAGCTATTATATTTTAAAAGCAGTGGTAGCCTCGGGAGAACGCCCGCCTTGTACGCAAGAGGTGCAAGTTCAAATCTCGGGCCCGCACCTCTGAGATTTTCACGAATGTGTCACTTGCTGAACGGCGAAGGAAATTCTTCATATCGTTAGAAAGGGTGGTGGACTATTGCCCAAATCTCAACAACTTTGCAAAGTGAAATTACATAGGCGAAGAGTGTTTGCACTGCAGTATGCCTCTGCCTACCCCTTCGGGGGATACAGGCATGATGATGATGTATTTTACTATACTATGTAAAGCCTCGGGCAGACTGTGGCGTCAAGACCTGCGCGTGAAAATGTTAGCTAGTACCAAATGGCTGTTACAATTATAACCGTACAACGCACCCTTGTAACAATGTTATTCTAATATTACTTGGAATATTAAACAAAAAAACCCCCTGAAGAAATTAATATCCCTAGTAGTATAATTAAGGTCTCCAATCCCCATATCGGAGGAGAAAAAAAAAAAACTTGGAATATATTGACCGCCATACGTAGTACATAGCTACTGTATTTAGATCTAAGAATGTTGTATTATTTTTTTATGTTTGGAGTACAATAATATCTATATCTATCTATAAAAAGAAAAAAAAATATTGCATGGATGTTTTGCCAATTGTTAAAAGCATAAAATACAGCCTCGAATCACAACTTTAGTAATATTGTATATGATGTGAAACATCTAATGACGTGCTTGTTGAGTGAGAGCAACTGTTGATGCCGTGACGCCGTGATGCGAAAACTTCGAGCTCCGTGGCTCCTCGGTTCTTTCCGCCGCTTAGACTCCACCCACCGGCTGACTCCGCTCACTCGCCGCTACGACACTTCTCTCTCTCTACTCTAAATAACATAATGTTTCACATCTGCCAGACGTCTCACGACGGCTACTTTTTAGAGAAGACACCTAGTTTGTTTTGAAATCCAAATTATTATTAAATCATTCCTGCAAAAGAGGTGTTCAAAGCTGGGGTCTTACCGCCGCCCCGTTAGATTTTGTACAAAAGAGTAAAATTTAAAAAAATATTTTTACTAGTTTTGTTGTGGAACTGCTATGACAATTTCTTTTAGCCACGAAAATACACATTTTATTGGCAGCTAAAATATGAATAGTGTTAGGCTTCCCGCACACAGGAGCGTAACCGCTCGCGCGTAATTTTTTTTGCCATACCAATTCTACTATTCTAATTTACCTTATCAGCTTATAATGTTATATCCTTAATTCTTACATGCGATAATAACCTCCGCATCTTCAAGGAACAATAATGAATGAATGAACATAATTAATTAATGAACGAACGCGAAAAGTAATAATATGTGGCGGAACAAAGTGGCCATCTATCAGGAAAATCAGGAAACATTTGTTATTTTAGCAGGATAACAATGTTATTTAGAAAGCCCTTTTAACGTCCCAATGCTAGGCACGAGCCTCCCCTCAATGCGAGGGGAATTCAGACCAAAGTCTACCACGCTGGCCCGGTGCGGGTTGGCAGACTTCACATGACTATCAAGAGCTAGCTAGGTTCCCTCAAACTTGTAGGTTTCCTCACGATGTTTTCCTTCACCGTTTCATAGCAAGTGATAATCTTGGATGACAATGAGATTCGCACATGAATCCCAGAGGTGCGAGCCGGGGTTTGAACCTGCACACTTTGATTGCAAGGCGTGCGTTCTCGGCTACCATTGCTTATCAACATAGCTGTAATATTTCCTTTCTAATAACTGTCATTATTCTTTGTCACCATTATCAAAATCAACGAAGGAAACAAGCTCTAATTGACCGAATTCACTGATTTTCCTTTGGAGAGGCCACAATAATGTCACCAGTGGTACTTCCCTCTGCATTTTTTGCTCGGTAAAGTCATTTATCACTTAAACAAACGCGCGGAGCGTTGATACGCGGAAATTCGCAAGTTTTTCTTCGGCTAAACGGCTGGAATGATGAGGAGTGATTAAGATTTGTGATTCGCTTGTTAGGAAAGCGGGTGAGCCGAATTGTTCGGGAATTCTTGAGGGTAATTATTATTTTATGAGTTCACAGTTGAGATTGTAACGTACTAACATTATTTTGTAACATTTTGGGATAAATAAATATGTAACTCAGTGATAATGTAGCTTTCTAACGGCATAAGAATTTTTCAAATCGGTCCAGCAGTTTTTAAGTTTTTTCGTTACACACAAAAATACAAATCTTTACTATATTATATTAGTATAGACTAGCTTTTATCCTCGATTTCGTCTTTACAAATTTTAGCTCATATGTTATTCTTGTTCATCAAAATCCGTTCACTAGTTTTTGCGTGAAAGAGTAACAAACATCCATTCATCCATCCTCACAAACTTAACATTATGTTAGTAAAATCATCACGCCTATATCCATTAAAGAGGTAGGCACAGGTCTGTAGCTACATTCATTTGGTAGGAATGTATCCTCGAGCAGAGGGCGGACAAGATGCACGCTAGAAAATATCTTCCAAACCAAAACGGACTTTGTGTCAATAGTCATACAGATTGAATTTCTGTGGTAAAAGCTAAGCGTCCACGCGTCCAAATTTCGTTGTAGAATGAGCTGTTTCTTTATGTAAATACGTCGTATTTTTTGGCATTACCAAAATGAACTGTATTGTCTCACACAAAGAGTTCATTCTTCAATGAAATTACGAAAGCGAAATTCGAGGGCGCGGCTTTGACATCAGAATTTCAATCTTTATGTATATGAAACACATAGTTCGTTTAGGTATTGATAAAAATTCTGACGCTCTGTCTTTGACGGCCCTGTGTGACCAGGGCTAATGACATAATACTTGTGATTTCAAAGCAGTAGTAGCCTCGTGGGCAAGAACGCCCGCCTTAAACGTAAGGGGTGCAAGGGCAAATCCCGGGCCCGCACCTCTGAGATAATGTTCATGTGCGAATGTCATTTTTAGCAATGATTACCACTTGCTGAACGGTGAAGGAAAATATCGTGAGGAAACCTGCACGTCTATAGTAAGGCGTGTGAAGTTCACTAACCTGCACTGGGCCAGCGTGGTGTACTATGGCCCAAATCTCCCTCGTATTGTGGGGGAATGTGTCCGGTATAATGGCAATAGGCTCGCCCCCTATTACATTGGCACCAAAATACATCGGCGAAGTGTGGGCGCACTCCATTGCACCTCTGCCTAACCCTTCCAGGCGTGATGACGATGATGATGATGATGATGTTATGATAGTAATAGTAAAGTAATGTGGTCAGTAAATATGCCTGACAAAATAATTTTAAAAATGCTCTCAAAACTTAATATCAGTGTGTCAGATAACGAGAATGCTTAGTAATAAATCATTGCTTAATCCACATATAAACACATTTGTTTGTTTGTCCCAGTTTAGATACTTAATGGTTATTACGTCCTGTTCATGCAAGGGCGATCTATTTAGGAATGGACTCTATGTACACATGCATAAAGGTTGAAAATATCTTTGGCAAAAGCCACGCGACTAAATTCAATCGCGATCGATGAAATTCCATTTGAAAATGTACTTATTTTGTAAGTTATTAGAGTTGGTTATGGTGTACGCGTCTGTTTGTTCACTTTGACCACGTATTGTACGCAGTGGTAGCTTAGTTACTATAACTCCTGCCTTAGAAACGAATGAAGCAGGTTCAAATCTCTGGCAATTATGGATTTTCTGGATTTCCATGCCCGAATCTTTTTCAATAGTTAATACCACTTGGGCAAACATCGTGAGGAAGCTTAAGCTGGCTTCCCACGGTTCACGTTTCTACGGATCATCACGCACAGCCGACGACCACGGACGGCAACGCACACAGACAGGGCTCTTCCAACGGTGCGTGTCGGTCTGTGTAGATCTTTTGATAGCTTCATTTCAAAATTCAAAGTGAAAGAGAACGTGATACGTTGTCTTTCACTTTTTCACCGCACCTTTGAAGTTATCGCCTCGCGACGGATACCGGCGCACCGCCTGTGCTACCACGAACGAGACTCTTCCCACGGTGTGTCGTGCGAGCTGGTTCACGTCCGTCCGCGATAACATAAACTTTAATTGACTGAAAATTTTAAGACAAAGTTTTGAGACAAATATTAACGTCTAGCAATTAGCTGAAGAATTTAATGGTAGACTTGAAATGGGGCGGCAGGGCCGAGAAAATAGAATTGAACCTTCTACACACTGGGGCGTCAAATCCCGCGCGACAAAAATTTTCCCAATATCAAAATGAACGGATCGAAATGATCAATATTTTCTTTCTTCTTTTTTTACGATATGAATGAAATGATGATATTTAATGGAATAAGATGAGGAATGGCTCCACCTGCGTTTAGCGGGTATTTCAGCCAGTGTCAAGTATCAAGTAAGTAATAGCAAGGTTAAATTCAATGAATACACATTATAAATAAAAATGGATGATAACCGTGATAAAGATGGCGGATGATTCTTATATTATACTCCTCAGCAATGACAGCGCGAACGTATTTTAAAGCGTGGGGGCGTGGTTTTTACCTCGGAAATTAAATCTTTATCTATACCTACATACATAGAAATAAATAAAATTCGAGTGTCTGTTTGTAATATCAAAATAACATTATTTCAACAAATGCATATGAAAGTATACACGACACCTATTAGGAAAATGAAAATTTTAAAATTTTTGTCTGTCTGTCTGTCTGTTTCTTCCGGGTAACATTCCAGACGACTGAACGGATTTAGACGGGACTTTCACTGGCAGATAGCTGATGTTCCAAGGTGTAACTTAGGATGCTTTTATTTTAGAAAAAGCATTAGGGTTCCGCGGGATGAACATAAAATTATTTATTTCCGGGTACAGCTAGTGTATAATAACAAAGAGTATGTTTAAGTATTAACATTTATTTTACACGCGGTTTCTGCCGCCCCAGTGTCGCCCCAGCCTTTACATTATTTCGCTCGGTGTCTTTGACCTTGGAGATTTCAGTTAACTTAGGCTTGTCTAACTTTTCTTTTCAATCAGGGTGTCGACTCTCAAATTTGAGAACTAATACAACTTGTGTTTGGATTCGTTATTAACCATCGTATCCATAGACTAAAATATCGAGGGTAAAGTGCTTATTTTTTTTTTAAGTGTTATGGATGAAATACCTATGTTATACAAATAATATTGTAATAATAAGTATGTTGTGGATTACACCACTGAAAATACCATAAAAATGCACTAACTAACTACTACAGCCCTTTTAACGTCCCACTGCTGGGCACGGGTCTCCCCTCAATGCGAGGGGGATTCGGGCCATAGTTCACCACACTGGCCCGGTGCGGGTTGGCAGACTTCATCTATCGAAAACTAGTCAAGTTCCCTCAGACGTGCAGGTTTCCTCACGATGTTTTCCTTCACCGTCAAAAATGCACTAAGATGGACCAAAAAAACGATTTTTTATATTGTAGCACTTATTTGGTTCTGGATATAATTACGAGTTATAGAAATTGACGACGAGAAAAGTTGAAAAGATGTTTTAATACCATTCAGTTGTATACCCGATACTGATGGAATCGTCTAAGTATTATATAAGACTTCTGAAATACCCTGTTTATAGAATCGTATGGTAATGTTAACACGTCTAGAAAAAAAAACCATAAACAATTCTTCAATATGCCATCAATAAGAGAAACGGCCCCGTGAACTGAGCTCGTGTGAACAAAATATTACACAATAAATAACACTGGCAGCTATTTTGAAAGAACATTCTCGAAGTAACAAAAATATATGTAAGTAGCTTTCAGTCGCAGATTTGATAAGAGATTGATCATTTGTTTTGATACAATTTTACCCACTTTTTAATCAGACAAAAATTAAAAGTAATAAAAACTTCTTTAAAACAAGCTTTTATTGAATTGCCCTTAGTTTTCGTGATCTCCTCAGCAAGCCCTTTCATTTGATACCCATACTGTGGTAGTGCAGAAAAAAATACTATTCCGCCATCTTAGATGATCTGCCATATTGGAATTAGAATGACGCCACATAGTTAAGCATGCATTGTCATCCAAAATAAGCGTGTATACCAAATTTCAGCTCAATCGGTTAAAGATAACTGATTTAAAATTCAATTGCATGATTCCACCCGGACATACATTGCAAGTTAATTTAAAGCTTGTAACAAAAATCCTGCTAGAGAATAGACGCGTCAGAATGCTCGCGTCAGTTGTTTTGCAAATACTAATATGAACTGTATTGACTCAAAAAAAACCTTCACTCTTCAACGAAAAGACATTCACAGTGAGCGTCGGCCCAGCCACACGTTTTAACTAGAATGTAGAGTATGTGAAGTTAGGTTTGGTTAGGGCGCATATACCAAGAATCTTGGCTCTACATGAGACCACTTTTTCATACATTTCGATTAAAGTGTAGAGTTTGTGAAATTAGGGCTTGTAGGTTTAGAGCGTGTAGTTTTTGGAGCTTGGCTTTACACGATTTCCACAGGATAAGCAAACTAGACTCGTCTTGGCAACATTTTTACATGAAAATGTTTTGGTGTTAAATTTTTCTATAAGTACAGTTCGTTTTGTTATTGGTAAAAAAACCGAAGGGCGCGCTTTGACGCCCAGTACGCTTGGCTAAACACCATCTTGGTATAGCCATGTTCCTATTCGGAGTCTCCATAATTTATCTCTATCACATGTGACGTCAATTTTCGCTCGTGATCCCGACACGGTGGAGCGAATAAGGAAGAAGGTTGAGGTTCAACCATGTACAAACAGACGCGACCATAATAATATTAATACACGATCACGCCTGTATTCCCCGAAGGTGTAGGCAGAGGTGCTCTGCATTGCACCGACCCTTCGCCGTTGTATTTTAGTCCCAAATTAACAGGGGGCGAGCCTATTGCCATTATAACGAGCAAATTCATTCCCAATAAGAGAGAGATTTGTGCTATAGTCCACCACGCTGGCCCAGTGTGGTTTGGTGAACTTCACACGCCTTTCTGTAGACGTGCAGGTTTCCTCACGATATTTACCTTTACCCTTCAACAAGTCATCGTTGTAAATGACATTGGCACATGAAATTTAGAGGTGCTCGGGAATTGAACTTGCAGCCCTTACGTTCAAGGAAGGCGTTCTATCAATTAAGGTACTACTGCTTTAGGCATTTAAGTGGTTTAAATAAATGTGAGATAATTATTGAATGATACTCAACTAAACATCGTGAGGAAACCTGTACGTCTATAGAAAGGCGTGTGAAGTTCACCAACCCACACTGGGCCAGCGTGGTGGACTATGGCCCAAATCACCCTCGTATTGAGGGGGAATGTGCCCGGTATAATAGGCTCGCCCCCTATTACATTGGGACCAAAATACATCGGCGAAGTGTACAAAGTGTATAATGTGTGTGCACTACAGTGAACCTCTGCCTACCTCTTCGGGGAATACAGGCGTGATGATGTATACTAAATCAACTCGAGTCGGTAACCTACCATGGACGGACTATGCCGATCATATGCTCGGCTGATCCGTTATACACATGCCGTGCCCACTAGTGATGTCCATCGATAGTGACACAAATTATCGATATGATATGAAATGTAATCTATACTAATATTACAAAGAGGAAAGATACGTATTAACGTATTTATATATGTAACGAATAAACTTAAAACTACTGGGCTGATTTCAAAAAATATTTTGCCTTTAGAAAGCTATATTATCAGTGAGTAACATAGGCTGTATTATAAACACGTGCGAAGCCGGGACGGGCCGCTAGTCGATTTATAATACTAGTAGTTATGCGTGTTTTTATAATTACAAAAGTGCTTTTAATAATGTGTCAATAACGGAGCTGTCATGATGGAAGGTAGACATTGTAAAGCCCTGCCCAAGTAGGAGCGCCAATATGCGCGTAAACCATTTTTAGGTGTCGGAAAACCTCGTGAGGAAACATGCACGTATGTAGAAAGGCGTATAAAGTTCACCGGGCAACCGTGGTGGACTATGGCCCAAACCTACCTCGCATTAAAAGGGAATGTGCCCGGTATCATCATAATAGGCTCGTTGCCAATTGATCAGTCCCAATGTAATTACATTGGGACTAATATTCATCGACAAAATGCGTGTGCACTGCAGTGCACCTCTGTATACTCCCTCGGGGAACATAGACGTGATGATTCATTGATATCATTTACAGTAAAAGTTGTGGCAGTCCACTTAGTATTGGTGCAGAGATAGGGAACAAATTCACGACACACAAATATTTTTTATCGATTATATCGACGTTTTTATCGATACGCGCCCACCACTAGTGTAATGAACTGTGTTACACAGTTGAGATCGCCGCCGCTAGATGCTGTTTCTCGATAAAACGCAGCGAGTCGACAAACGATTAGGTTTTCTATCATATACAGCCAGCTGACGCTTGGTCGCCCGTTTGATCATAAAGCTAAATACACTGTCTGTGACGAAAGTTAGTCTATGCTTTTAGCTCACAACGCTTGACTCACTACAACTAGCTGCTTGAGGCTTGATTTCCAGTAAAAAAACAAGCTTTTATTTAATTGCCCTTAGTTTTCGTGTTCTCCTTAGCAAGCCCTTTCATTTGATATCCATACTGTGGTAATGCAGAAAAAATAACTATTCCGCCATCTTGGATGATCCGCTATATTGGAATTAGAATGACGTCACTTAGCTAAGCATGCATTGTCATCCAAAATGAGCGTGTATACTAAATTTCAGCTCAATCTGTTAAAGATAACTGATGTAAAATTCAGTTGCAAGATTCCACTCGGACCTACATTAATATTATAAAGCTTGTAAAAACACGACAATGTATCTAGGACTAGGATCGTTAACAGAACCATTACCAAAACAAACACAAAGAACATACTACACAGATATACACAAAACATAAGCGTACACACTAAAATACACACACTATCACTGATAGAGAACCAACTGAAGTAATACATTGCTTAGTTTGGGATAATACTATTTGTATTGTCTAATTATTTTCTCCGACCTATCGATTCGTATTGAGCGGGATAAACTAAGGGTTTTTCTGAACCTAATTTCGTAGATCTCTGTAACCGTGACCCTTGATACTGTTAACTATGATCAGTAAACGATTCGAGCGCGCCCGCGTATTGCAGTAATGGTTCCGTATGAGATTTAAAACGACAGTTTGACTTTCGAAATATTATGATTTTACTATGTCAATAATGTGCACTAATGGTTTAAATACAAATGACTTATATATCGTTTACCTAACTTGTTCTAAGATTTGAGAGCAGTGGTAGCCGAGTGGTCGAACGCACGCCTTGCAAATCAAAGTGTGCAGGTTCAAACCCCGGCTCGCACCTCTGGGTTTATGTGCGAATCTCATTTTCATCCGGGATTACCACTTGCTGTGAAACGCTGAAGGAAAATATCGTGAGGAAACCTGCACGTCTATAGAAAGGCGTGTGAAGTTCACCAACCCGCTCTGGGCCAGCGTGGTGGACTATAGCCCAAAAATCTCCCTCGTATTGAGGGAGAATGTGCCCGGTATAATGACAATAGGCTCGCCCCCTATTACATTGGGACCAAAAATACATCGGTGAAGTGTGGCCGTGATGATGATGTATTTCTAAGATTTATATCATATATTGTTATTCTGTGATTTTGTGTTAAATATGGTTATTAATTTATTCATATCATCAATTATCTACAAACACCATGAGGGAAAACAAAAAAAAAACAAATAAGTATTCTAAGTGAATATGTGAAATAAGAAATATTTTTTAAATTGACGTTTTAATTTTTCTTCACAATTTGGCACAGCAAACTTTAAAGTCAGCAGTCGGTTCTTACTAATCATGTCTTTTCAAAGCGTAGAAATAAATTATTTTTTAATTTAGTGCGATACAAAAAAATATAATTCTCTCTTCATAAAATGATTTCATATCCTACTGATATTATAAATATGAAGGTTTGTGGGGCATGCATGGATAGATGGCTGAATGGATGGATGGATGTTTGTTCCTCTTTCACACAAAAACTATAGAACGGATTATGATGAAACTTTCCAGTGTTATTGTTTATACATTAAAATCACATTGTATTGACCATACGGAACCCTAAGACCAGAGACATGGGTGCGGAGAAAATACAAAGATTTTACGTGACCAAAATTCAATACGCTGCGCTCTTCGAGATATACGTGAGGCGTGTGCGGGATCACGAGCTGTAATAGGCAAGGAGGCAGAAGACATTTATTATTATAAATAATAATAAATATCGCCAGATCCCAAACTAAGCATAGCTTGTACTATGGGTACCATCCAATGAACTGGGGCGATCCCAGTTACATCCAGACTAGGGCAAATTTCGAAAAGCCCATTTCCGAAATTTGACGTTGGCGGGAATCGAACCCGTAACCGGGTGGTTCATTGCTTCAAGTGACCTACGCTTAAACCAGTAGACCAAGACTTCGTCAATATTTTTAAATAATTAAAAAAAATACCAACAAATACATCATCAAAAATACATCATCACGCCTGTATTCCACGAAGGGGTAGGCAGAGGTGCACTACCCACACTTCGCCGATGTATTTTGGTCCCAATGTAATAGAGGCCGAGCCTATTGCCATTATTCCGGGCACATTCCCCCTCAATACGAGGGAGATTTGGGCCATAGTCCACCACGCTGGCCCAGTGCGGGTTGGTGAACTTCACACGCCATTCTACAGACGTGCAGGTTTCCTCACGATGTTTTCCTTCACCGTTCAGCAAGTGGTAATCATTGTTGAAAATGACATTCGCACATGAAAATTATCTCAGAGGTGCGGGCCCGGGATTTGAACTTGACCCCTTAAGTTCAAGGCGGGCGTTCTTGCCCACGAGGCTACATACGAATAATTGTGTTAAATGTTTTACTAATAACTTTTATACCAGTAGAAGACTTGTTGTGTTTCCTAAATATTTATCAGTTGCCTAGCGTTATTTTTTTTTGCTAAACACATGACTATAATTACGAAACCTATTCGGTGAACGCGTAAACTGACGCAACTCCAAATTCCGACACAATTGATCGTTGTGACGTAGTAACGTGAAAATTAATATATACAATAATAAATCATCAAAAACTAAACTACCAATAAGAGTAGCCCCATTTAATCATTCGCCATTTTAATCACGTTCATTACGCTTTTTTATTTATAATATTATTTAATTTTTCCTTGCTATTAACTAGCCATTAGCAAAATACCCTCTAATTCCAGATGTAGCCATTCCTTATCTTATTTCATTAAAACTTAATCATATAATTCATTTTACAAAAAAAATAATAGTCTAATTAAAAAAAAAAATGAAACGTAAGTTTATGTCATGCCTAATTAGTAGCTTGCATTAGTCATTACTTAATTAGGCGTCGCTTTAACATACAAAATTAGTGAGATTAAGTATTATGTAGATAAAAGTGTGAGATTATCGACCGCCGCCTAAACTACACGAAATAGTTAGTTATTATAATTTTCTTTGAATTTAGTGTTTAATGTAAATAAATAAATTGATAAAATTAGTTATATCTTAAACACATTCGTCTTACTTTAATATTGTTTTAAAATACGCGCATTAAAGCACGTATTACGTCGTGCATATACTGAGGCGCCCGCCACAGTATATGCATTCACATATGCCACACTTGCCATTTTTTGAAAATGTATTTTGTACCAATATACATAAAGGCAGCAGTGGTAGCCGAGTGGTCGAACGCACGCCTTGCAATCAAAGTGTGCAGGTTCAAACCCCGGCTCGCACCTCTGGGTTTATGTGCGAATCTCATTTCCATCCGAGATTATCACTTGCTATGAAACGGTGAAGGAAAACATCGTGAGGAAACCTGCACAACTGAGGGAACTTGACTAGTTCTCGATAGATGTGTGAAGTCTGCCAACCCGCACTGGGCCAGCGTGGTGGACTATGGCCTGAATCCCCCTCGCATTGAGGGGAGGCCCGTGCCCAGCAGTGGGACGTTAAAAGGGCTGTAGTTAGTTTATACATAAAGATTGAATTTTTGCAGCAGAAACCACGCAACCCCGAGTACTTCTTCTTTGAGTTAATGTTAAGTGCAAGTTAAACCGCCATATCTTTTGATTGTAAATAAATAATTAATTAATAAGTAGATTATGTTAACGTAGAATTTTAATTCTCTTTACAACTCCAAGGGGTTGCGGACTTGAGTCGTTGCTAATTAATTAATTTCAACTTGATACCGTTCTTGGATCTTGTCAGACCAATGGACAGACAGACGGACAACAAAGTGATCTTATAAGCATTATTTTTAGGAACGGAACCCTAACGAGTAAAAAAATGCATTCAGTATTTGATTGAATATTAAGCCATTTACAGTTCGTTTTGGTATTGATATAAAAATCGGCCGCCTTTTCACGCGCCTGTTGGCGCAAGTTTTTATCATTTCAGAAGAGATTTAAACTTTTAAACTCTTCTGTAAGTTAGTGGTAGCCGACTGGTCGAACGCACGCCTTGCAATTCAAACCCCGGCTCGCACCTCTGGGATTTATGTGCCTATCTCATTTTCATCCGATATTATAACTTGCTATGAAACGATGAAGGAAAACATCGTGAAGAAACCTGCACGTCTGAGGGAACTTGACTAGTTCTCGATAGATGTGTGAAGTGCCAACCCGCACTGGGCTAGCGTGGTGGACTATGGCCTGAATCCCCCTCGCATTGAGGCCCGTGCACAGCAATGGGACGTTAAAAGGACTGTAGTAGTAGTAGTAGTAAGTAATAATGTGTCTGTAAATCTAACCAGCCCCTATCACAATCTTCTAACGTGATAGAATCGTTATCGTGAACTTATGGTGGATGACCCCACATGTTAATATATAATACTCCAACATACACCCAAATTACCATCACGCCTGTATTCCCCGCAGGGATAGGTAGTAGTGCACTGCAGTGCACCGGCAATTGGCTGATGTATTTTAGTCCTAATGTAACAGGGGGTAAGCTTATTACCTAATGGCAATAAGCTCGCCCCCGATTACATTGGGGCACATTCCCTCTCAATACGAGGGAGATTAAAGCAGCATTGTCTACCACGCTGGTCCAGTGTGACTTGGTGAACTTCACACACCTTTCTATAGACGTGCAGGTGTCCTCAAGATGTTTGCATTCATCGTTTAGCGTCCAGTAATCGTTATTGAAGATGACATTCGGTGCATGAATTCTGAAAATCTCAGCGTGCAGACCCTGGATTTGAACTTGAATCCCCTGGGCTCAAGGCGGACGTTCATACAGACTTGGCCACCACTGCATTATCTTAGACGTGTCTCCGATTCCCGTAGACTTCGGCTGCTGTGTATCCACAATATCCATGACATCCTCATCATCATCACGCCTGTTTTCCCCGAAGGGGTAGTCAGAGGTGCACTCCAGTGCGCCCACACTTCGCCGATGTATTTTGGTCCCAATGTAATAGGGGACGAGCTTATTGCCATTATACCGGGCACATTCTCCCTCAATACTAGGGAGATTTTTGAGCTACAGTCCACCACGCTGGCCCAGTGCGGGTTGGTGAACTTTACACGCCTTTCTATAGACATGCGGGTTTCCTCACGATGTTTTCCTTCACCGTTTAATATCAAGTGGTAATCTCTGATGAAAATGAGATTCGCACAAAAATCCATAAGCATATTGACTCGCCATGGTTTTGAGAAAAAACCGACGCGTTTCAAAGCCTCTGCGTGGGCAGGGCATTACGGACTTAAAGCATAAGCTATGTAATAACAAAACTTCCAGCGTTATAGTCCTGACTCCTCAAAGGTTTATCCTGAAACATATTTTTCTTTATACTCTGCATAATAGTCGTAAACTTAGCCTACGAACGTACGTAATCCGTATTATAAACAGATACCGGACCGTGCTGGACAAACGGCTTTATAGAGTTTTAAACACAGACAAGTTAAAACAGAAGTATAACTTCTTATCTTTTATGAAATGACTGATATGATGACATTTAATGGAACAAGTTGGTTCATTTTCATCCGAGATTACCACTTGCTTTGAAACGGTGAAGGAAAACATCGTGAGGAAACCTGTACGTCGATAGAAAGGCGTGTGAAGTTCACCAACCCGCACTGGGCCAGCGTGGTGGACTATAGCCCAAAAATCTCCCTCGTATTGAGGGAGAATGTGCCCGGTATAATGGCAATAGGCTCGCCCCCTATTACATTGGGACCAAAAATGCATCGGTGAAGTGTGGGCGCACTGTAGTGCACCTTTGCCTACCCCTTCGGGGAATACAGGCGTGATGATGATGAGGATGTCATGGATATTGTGGATACACAGCAGCCTCTGGCATTCCTGCTCCTGAGAATGTATTACTCGCAATTATCATTTTGAAAAGAGTAACCATTGAGTGTCTTACCGGCTCTTCTCAGTGGAAGCAGGATTCCGAACCGGTGGTAGAATCTCACTATGTGTAAGTGCTTTTTGGCCGACACGAATAAAAAATGTTTGATTTTGATCTTTGATTTTGAAAGGCCATTTGACTTAAACGACATTTTTTTAACCTTACAGTAGAGCATGCTCATTCGACGCAGAAAAAATCGCTGATGCCAAATAAATAAAATATTTTTTTTTTTTTTTTTTTAGTAGCCCGTAGGGATCCCACTGCTGGGCAAGGGCCTCTCCCAAACATTTGGGAGGAATTGCCATAATCGCCACGCTTGGCAGGCGGGTTGGCGATCGCAGTAAGATGTCAAACGGTTCAGAGACGCTGCTGCCCGTCTTCTGTGTTCCTTTATTCCCTTAGTCGCCTTTTACGACACCCACGGGATGAAATGGGTTGGTACTATTCGCCGCCGGCACCACACAGCTTATAAAATATAAATATAAAATATATAAATCAATTGCCAAAAAGTGTTGCTTTAGTCAAATACCCCTTGATAGGACTTAAAAAAATCCGATTTTGATTCCTAGTATGATACTTCTGTTATTGTTTTTTTGGTGTCTAATTCAGTAGGACCGTTAAGCACAGACGCAAACAAATATCCGCCAGAAGATTTGTTCCAAGTTAAAGTTCTGTTTGAATTGGACATTATGTAGAACAGTGAAGTAGGACACTGTAAGAGCGAATTGAATCAGACTACATACATAACATTACGACCTTAATCTCTGAAGGGTTAGACAGATATTCCAAGCTACAAATATGAATGGATTAGGATAAGTTTTTACCAAAAATCTGACTTAGATTTTTCTTGCATTGTTATTTTTTAGGATTCCGTACCCAAAGGGTAAAACGGGAACCCTATTACTGTGACTTCGCTGTCCGTCCGTCCGGCCGTCCGTCCGTCCATCTGTCACCCTGGTGATAATGATAATTTTTGATAATGATAATTAATTATAATGATAACTTTAGATAATGTGAAAATTTATAGTTTCTAGTCAACTTTCTAGCTGTATCTCATGAACCGTGATAGCTAGAGAGTTGAAATTTTCACAGATGATGTATTTCTGTTGTCGCTATAACAATAAAAAAACAGAATACAATGAATATTTAAGTGGGCTCCCATACAACAGACGTGATTATGTAACCGTTTTTATAGATAATAATGGTACGGAACCCTCCGTGCGCGAGTCCGCCTCGCACTTGGCCGGTTTTTTTTGCAATGGCCCTATGGTGCACTATGGCCCGAATCCCCCTCGCATTGAGGGGAGGCCCGTGCCCAGCAGTGGGACGTTAAAATGGCTGTAGTAGTAGTAGATAACAATATTACGAAAAACTTCCATCAAAATGACATAAAATGTTCATATATTTCGGAGGGTCCATTATTACGAAACCGATATATAGAGACATGAAAATACTTGAAATACGCGCAGAACTCTCCAATATTACGTAGACTATATTAGTTATATATTTTTTTCCTTTCAACTATGTTTTTGCACGAGTAGTTTGTAGTTACAATTTATAAGCTTTAAGCGGTCTCATCTTACAATCGCAAAGCAATCATAGTAACGAAAGTGATTCATTGACAGTTTTAGGGTTCGGTACTCAAAGGGTAAAATGGGACCCTATTACTAAGACTCCACTGTCCGTCCGTCTGTCTATCTGTCATCAGGCTGTATGTGAATCAAGTATAATACAGCTCACATTGTTAGGTCCAACTAATGTCAAATAGCATTAGTGGTCTTTATTTCGGTGGCAATTCAGCCAATACAGTGAATACTTTTTTCTTCCAACTCCTCATACACCTTCTTCGATTAAATTCGTGCGGCTTCCAAGACAATTTAGCTTTTCCCCGCCGGACTCGCCGAGGGTCAAACCTCGGTGTCTTCAATGGACACCGCTGTCGATCCTGGCTTACAGGAGTAACAGTGGTGGGAATGTGTGGGAAACCGTAATAGTTAGACAGTAGATTTTTTTACAGATGATGTATTTCTGTTTTCGCTTTATCAACAAATACTTTGCTTTGCTTATTTTATGATCATACGATAATTATGTGTTGCCTGGCGATATTGTTTATAGATGATTGCGTGGTATCATCCTCAGTCGCTTCATGTCCCCACTGAAAGCGGACCATTTATATAATGAGATTGGCTAGTGTAAAGATATTGGATCAGCCGTACTTTCAACTAACTTATTAGGCGCGCCGCGACACAGTACACGATAAGGACTATATTCGCGTAAGCAGACACTAATTGTAGGTTAAACCTATAGAATCCTAAGGATCCTATAGAACCTGTTTACGGCAGCCATATACAGGTAATTTCAATAAACTTATTTGGCGCGCCGCGACACAGTACACAATCTATACAAATTATTAAAATTAAAGTGTCTGTTTGTGATATCAAAATAACACATATTTACGAAATGCGTATGAAAGTGTATACGATACCTATAACGAAAACGCAATTTTTAAATTTTTGTCTGTTTGTTCCTGATAAACTTCCAAACGGCTGAACCTATTTTAATAGAACTTTCACGGGCAGATAGCTGATGTTCCAAGGCGTAACTTAGGCTACTTTTTTTTTTAAAGACATGCAGATAGCTAAGCCGATTTCGATATGAACCGGATCGAACCCACACGATTTCCGTCAGCAGAACATATCTGAAAGGCCTTTTCAAAATTTGGTCTGCTTTAGGTGTAACTGGGATCGCCCCCAGGCTATTATATGGTACCCATGGCGTTGCTTAGTTTGGAATCATACGATGTGTATGTGCTGTCTATGATACGATGAGACTATTACGAAATGAAAAATAAAATTTCACAATAATTGAAATAAACAAGGACATCTCTGTCGACCCCATTCCGTACTCACGTTATAGTACCGTTCTCCCAATTGACTTTTACAACTTGTACGAAGACAAACAGCTGCTACGGTTTATGTTATACTTTTCTTGCGACGACATTGTCTTAAAATGTGTCTTGTATTTTCTTTTAAACGAATACCAATGATATAAGAAAGTATAGATGCTTAACAGCGTGGTCTTAATCATCATCTTATTCGTTTATAGTGGTAGCCTCATAAGCAAGAACGCCCGCCTTGAACGTAAGGGGTGCAAGTTCAAATCCCAGGCCCGCAGCTCGAATAATTTTCATGTGCGAATGTCATTTTCAACAATGATTACCACTTGCTGAACGGTGAAGGAAAAGATCGTGAGGAAACCTGCACGTCTATAGAAAAGGCGTGTGAAGTTCTCCAAACACGCACTGGGCCAGCGTGGTGAACTATGGCCCAAATCTCCCTCGTATTGAGGGAGAATGTGCCCGGTATAATGGCAATAGGCTCGCCCCCTATTACATTGGGTCCAAAATACATCGGTGAAGTGTGGGCGCACTGCAGTGCAGTTTTGCCTACCCCTTCGGGAATACAGCCGTGATGATGTATGTATGGATGTACTAGTTTCTTCTCTATTTCGTCCGCGCAGACTTACATTATTCAATATGGTGTTGTTCTGATGAAACAAAAAGACTAAAGTTTCATCAAAATCCGTTCAGTTGTTTTTGCGAGAAAGAGTAACAAACATCTATATATCCATCATTACAAACTTTCACATTTATTATATTAGTAGGAAGTAGGATAAGTAAGATTTTACATCTCTTTGCAATCTTCGTTTTAGCCCAACTTTTTTTATCTCTGCATCACTCTAAAGTTGGTTGGTAGTAAATCCCTAAAGCGGCTTTCAGACTACGCTATAATATAAAAGCATATAGTATATAGCTCATAGCACAAAAATATCACGCACCAAACAAAGTCAATAATAAATAGTACAGTACAATGTGAACATGTCCTTAACAATGTATGGTATCTATTTATTCTTAAACATCGTACAGATAATCTGACGTACCTACTTAGACGTCAAATTAAAAAAAAGTTGGACGTTTAAAACTGTCAAATGTTAGGAAAAGCTTCCTCTTTGATATAATAACTCTTTACTTTAACTTTCGCGTATCCAAATCAGTATCGTTACTTTAGATAGATAGATAGATAGAAAACTCTTTATTGTACACCAATAGTTACATGGATATTACACAAAACATATTGACAAAACAAGGAGCAAATAGTAGTGTACATTGGGCGGTCTTATCGCAAGCTGCGATCTCTTCCAGATAACCTTTGGATGGAGAGGATTTTGTCATAATGACATGATGGCAGACAGTTGTGTAACAATCTATTATATAAATATACCATACATAAATATAAACAATAAAACATAAAATAATATGCTCACATATACTGAAACATAAAATATAAAACATATTCAAAAAACTTAAAAGTAGGACATACTTAACTAATATAAAACTAAAACTGTTAATCTACGTAGTGCGTCTTTAGCAGTGTTTTAAAGGCTAGTAAAGATTCAGCACCCCTGATAGGCAGGGGCAGATCGTTCCACAGTCTGACAGCCTGAACTGTAAACGATTTACCGTAGTAAGCCGATGAGTGTGTTGGCATTTTTAGGCTCAAATTCTCCGACGATCTCAAGGATCGGCAATGTGATTCATGAAGGAATTCAAATCGTTCCTTTAGATAAGAGGGAGTAGTGGAGTGAAAAAGAATAGTATAGAGAAGAGACAGAATGTGAGTATTACGGCGAAAGCGAATTGGGAGCCACTTGAGCTTATTACGAAATACTGAAACGTGGTCATACTTGCGTAAGCCGAATATGAACCGGATGCAAAAGTTTTGGAGTCGCTCAAGCTTGTTTAGATGGCATCTAGGATCCTTAGTTGTAGTCTAACGGTTAGTAAAACATTTTATTGCTATAGGCAACTACAGAAGAGTCTGTAATAAAAAAAAACGCAGCAACCACAAGTACAGTCGTCTCTCTCGTCGCATAAAGAATTCCTTGTAGTGTTCGAGTGATCGTTAGCCACTGCAATTGTAGAGACGGTGCTCTGGCAAACAACGGCGCCCGTACTACTGGTAGAGTCGCCTTTAAATTTAAAACCGTAGATAGAGTTGTGCATTCTCACTGTTAGTCAAACTAACTCACTGCTCTGATATGCTGTAGGTAGTGGCCATAGGATAACATCCATAACCCTATTGAATATTTTAAGCTAGAGAGGGGTCCAATTTTATTTTCTCAATTGTCATATTCTCTATGTCAAAACGTGTAAAATTTGACATTATTGGTATGAATGAGACCCATTCTGATCCAAATATTTATGGCCGTATTATTAGCACATTTAGCTATCGGTACTTCCTAAAATCATTGAAAAAAATTGTTCATGATGGATACACTTTTTTTAACGTATATTGTCCCACTGCTGGGCAAAGGTCTCCCCCATTCTCCTCCACACCTCTACATCTCCTGTCATATCACTCCATCCCTCCAGATAACGGTCAAGGTCATCGCACCACCTTTTCCTGGATCGACCACGGCGGCGGTGTCCGTTATCTGGGATCCATTCGGTACAAATTTTGGCCCACAGTTTTTAGGAAACAAAATAATAGGTAAGGAAAATCTCAATAAGTGCTAACTCGGGGTTAGAATCTGCAATCCTTGCTTCCAAAGCCAGCGTTATTAACTAGGCGATCGCTGCTTCGTATATATATTTTTTATTATGAAACAACGCTCTTGTAAACTCATTACAGTATGCAGCGCCGGTCGCGTCCTCCACAAACTCCGTTTGGGAATAACCTAGCCTTTTCTAAAGCAAACTAGTTTATGCGGCGTGGAGAAAGCGGCTTAAACAAGAAATTATCTAGTTGCAGGTATAAAAGAGATTTTCGCAGCAATAGAGGACGTTTTAAATGTGTTTTAAAGCTTCCCTATTTTAATATTATAAAAGTGAAAGTTTGTGAGGATTGATGGATGTATGTTTGTTACTCTTTCACGCAAAAACTAATGAACGGATTTGAAACTTTACAGTATTATTGTATATACATCAGAAGCAGTGGTAGCCGAGTGGTCGAACGCACGCCTTGCAAATCAAAGTGTGCAGGTTCAAACCCCGGCTTGCACCTCTGGGTTATTGTGCGAATCTCATCCGAGATTACCACATGCTATGAAACGGTGAAGGAAAACATCGTGAGGAAACCTGCACGTCTATAGAAAGGCGTGTGAAGTTCACCAACCCGCACTGGGCCAGCGTGGTGAACTATAGCCCAAAAATCTCCCTCGTATTGAGGGAGAATGTGCCCGGTATAATGGCAATAGGCTCGCCCCCTATTACATTAGGAGCAAAAATACATCGGCGAAGTGTAGGCGCACTACGGTGCACCTCTGCCTATCCCTTCGGGGAATACAGGCGTGATGATGTATATTTATTTACATCACAATAGCATAAAGGCTGTAATTTATAACGATATTGAATAGTCGAAGTGTGCACCGTAGAAGTCGCTGTTAGAAGCTAGTTTGCATTAAATAGAAAGAAGCCCATAAATCAAATTAACTCATAGAAAATTATAAATTGTACCTTTATGTACATCATCACGCCTGTATTCCCCGAAGGGGTAGGCAGAGGTGCACTGCAGTGCGCCCACACTTCGCCGATGTATTTTGGTCCCAATGTAATAGGGGGCGAGCCTATTGCCATTATACCGGGCACACAGGTTTCCTCACGATGTTTTCCGTCACCGTTTCTTAGCAAGTGATAATCTCAGATGAAAATGAGATTCGCACATGGAACCCAGAGGTGCGAGCCGGGGATAGAACCTGCGCACTTTGATTGCAAAGCGTGCGTTCGACCACTCGGCTACCACTACACCTTTATGTATATGACACAAAGTTAGTTTTGTTCTGCCCGGGGCTAAACCATTCACAAACTGTGATCTGGAGCTGTTTGTGACCAAGTATTACCCGCAAAGTTAGAATTGCCAGTTTTTTAGGGTTCCGTACCCAAAGGGTAAAAGGGGAACCCTATTACTAAGACTTCGCTGCCCGTCCGTCCGTCCGTCCGTCCATCACCAGGCTTTGTCCCATGAACCGTGATAGTTAGACAGTTGAAATTTTTACAGATGATGTATTTCTGTTGCCGCTATAACAACAAATACTAAAAACAGAATAGGATAAATATTAAAGGGGGCTCCCATAAAACAAACGTGATTTTTTGCCGTTTTTATAGATAATGGTACGGAACCCTTCGTGGGCGAGTCTGACTCGCACTTGGCTGGTTTTTTGGTCTGCTAAAATAATATAAAATAAATTATAGCAAATTATCATTGCCCTTGGCTAGGGTTGTATTTCATATTGAATCCCGGTCAATCCCACGCTCGATTCGCGGGATTCAGATTTCTTTTTAAATCAAATACACAAACTATTGTTATTTCTGCTGGAAACTTTGAATGGAATTGCTATGTTGTGACGTTTTTATTAAATAAAACGTCCAATAAGTTGAATCAACAAAAGATGTTTTGTGAATCAGCTTTTTAGTATAATTTAATTTGTTTCCCAGGACTTTTAAAATATACTATAAAATTTGTAAAAACATAAAATCCATCTTCAAATAATTTTGGAATGAGATAGCGTCCTACGAAACCTCTGAAAGAGAATCGTCACTTTTGAACTAACGAAAAAAAAGGAGGAGGTTCTCAATTCGACGCGTATATTTTTTTTTTGTTTTTTTTTATGTTTGATCACGCTTATCTCCGGCGTCATTCGTTCGATTTCAAAAAATTTTATGACGTTTGCTAGGGAATTCTTCGAGGGTGGTCTTGTTTTCAAAACATTACCAGAAATCAACCCCCTGGGGGGTGAAGGTCACACAATTTAAAAAATATTTTTTAATCAACCTGAAACTTTGTATATGTATTTGACGTACAAAATAAAGAAACACGTGTTTTAGGAAATTTGAAAAAAAAAAATTGGGGATGAAATAGAATGATAAAGTTTGTATTCTGCACAATAGCATATCTTGGGCGTTATACGTTAGTGAGCCAATTTCGAAAAATCTTTTTTTGTTTAATCCGGATAGTTAACAAATATCGAAATGATGGAATGGAAAGGGTGGTGGGGGGTGAATTCCTTTTTTGGGCTGTTATGAGGTGCTGATATTTACATCTTTTCACAAAATAGATACTAAATTCGCCTTCAAAAATCTAGGTACACTAAAAAGTTACAAATAACCTTATAATTCATTACATTTGTAGTCGGTGCCAATCCATTTGTATATTTACCTAGTCTGATGTAGATTGGCACCTACACCATGATATACCTACGCCCGCGTGGACTTTACTTGGAATTATACCCATTTTTTACTAACGAATAAAACGGAAGAGGTTCACAATTCGACACATATTGGTTAGGGTATAACCTCGAAGTCGGTTCCGTAAAAATTAGGAAGATATAATCCTACCCTAAGGGTGGGAAAATAGGGAGAGATTCATTGTTCATTCCCAGAATTTAATGCTGAGTTGTATATTACAAAAAAAAAATAAGCAAGTAGTAGATTTTAACCACAAAAAATGATAAAATAAAAACTTTATAAACAAAAAAATTTACCGCCGAAAATATTAAAAAGCAAAAAATAATATACCTTTTTTTATTTAACGTTAATAACAAAGTTCTTAAACTAATGTAAGTATACCTAAGTCATTTTGATTCGGCGCCAAATCAACAAATTAATTAACTGACATTCGCACACTTTTTTTATATATATTAAAAATATAACTGCAATATTTAATACAAAGTGGTCCACGCCTATATCACTCAAGTTAAAATATAGTTTTAATGCAAAAAAGATGATAACAAACTGAGAAGCAGTTTCGACTTTCGCAAATATTTTCACAACAACGAATAGTGATATTTTGTAAACTTCTCCGAGGTTGGTATTGACAGTAACTTCGCCGCCAACTTGAATACTTGAAGTTTTAAAATGCTAGTTAACTTTAAGTTACGGCATGGAAGTTATCTTCATAAACTTGTAGTAACAACGGCTGAAGTTGGATAGTACGACCGACTTAGTTCTAAGATAACAATTCATTTGTTTTTTTATTATTTCTATTTTACAAGCTTTATATTAACTTGCAATGTATGTCTGGGTGGAATCTTGCAACTGAATTTTAAATCAGTAATCTTTAACCGTTTGAACTGAAATATTGTATACACGCTTATTTTGGATGACAATGCATGCTGGACTATGTGACGTCATTTTAATTCCAATATGGCGGACGTCATTTTTTTTTTCTGCACTACCTCAGTATGGGTATCAAATGAAAGGCCTTGCTGAGGAGAATACGAAAACTTGGTGCAATTATAAAAAAGTTTTTATTTAAAAAGTTTTTTTTTTATAATTAATTTATTTTTTATATAAAATTGTTTGCCCATCTTACGTAGCCAACTTTAGAGGAGACTGGCAAAGGCCAATTTTAGCAGGAATTAACTTAGAAAATGGTAGCAGTGGCACACAATTACCTTGATAATGAGAACTAGAACAGAAAATGATAACAGAGTAGCTAGTAAAACAAACATAAATTATTAATCACAAAAAAAATATTTTTTTCAATTTTTTGCCTAAAATTGATTACGGACCCGTAGCTACTAGCAATTGCTAAATTAAACAATTGCTTTACTAAAATATTATAGTAATAAGTACCTGATTGTTTTTGAAATGTCTAGAATTAGCAGTAGCAGAACATGGCATGGGTATCAAAGCAAATAACAGTCGTAGCTGTAGGTAGCGTTTTTTCTAGTTTTGTCATTAGCTATCATGGCCAATAAAACTAAACTAAAAA
Organism: Ptilodon capucinus; assembly: GCA_914767695.1. NCBI lineage: Eukaryota > Metazoa > Arthropoda > Insecta > Lepidoptera > Notodontidae > Ptilodon > Ptilodon capucinus. Next base: position 1,009,997 of record OU611830.1, on the reverse strand, counting down.
CTTAAAACTAAAAAACTAAACTAAACTTTAAAACTTGGGTATTGTAGGCAATTGTAGCTATATCTAACGTAGTCAAACCACCACCACCTAGGGTGAATTATTGTCTCATGAAAGTGACAAAAAATGACTGCAAGAGAGATGGTGGTTAATAAAGCAGTTGTATGTTAAGCGTGGCCAATTACCAATTGTAGCCTCATCTAGCATAGACAAATTTATAATTGACCAACGTAGCCAATTTGAGCATTGTCATTATAGCCATTTATAGCAATGGTTTTTGTAGTCAAGATTATCGTAGCCATAGTTATAAATGGCAAAATAACGGATGGAAGCCCTTCCAACAATAATCTTGCAAAATCTCATAATATACGGCGACTATATCAAAATACTGGTCGACCCTATTTTTTGCGGTGGAAAGTATCAAATGCCACCGGCACGAGGAAATATCCGGCGGTTAACATTGCCCAAACAGGTGGCAGCACTTATTATTGTGAAGAGGGATTCCGTGATAGTGTTGTAACTATCCGGGATTCGTATTGTCCCTTTGTATTTTTTGTGTGGCAACACTTTTTTATGTGTTATTTTCAAATATTTTTTGTAGATGATACGAAATTCCGTAGTCATTTGCTTGGTACTTATATTTTCGTGATTTCTCTATTATTATTATGTTATGATTACTGATTATTTCATATATAATTATAGTATTATTTCATTTACTATATAAATATTAAATTAGGATTAAGTTTCAGCTTTACAAAGAGCGCTGTGCTTCTTGTCGGATCTTCTCAGTAGAAGTCGCATTGAGAGCCAGTCGTAGCAGACAAGACAAAATTAAATGGTTTGACTTTGTCTATTAGTTTCATTTCCAAAACTTTTGTATACGACCTTTTTTCCATGCAATTCGTGTCTCAAGCTAATTTAGCTTTTAGACTCCTTGAGGGTCTGCTGTAGATTGGGGTAAAAGTGGTGGTAATGTGTGGTGGACTTAGTCCCAAAAAAAGTGTGAACGCCACAATCCCGTGATCACGGGATACGAAGTCATGGCTTCCGGGAAAGCCATCACCTCCCAACACTAGTGGGATAACAGTAAATAGAGGTCGGAACATCAAGTTTCATTATCTGTATGAAGGTATCAGATTTGGGGTCTCTTTGTGTGTACGTCAGCACTTTTTTTGTTACCGTTGAAACTGTCCCCAAACGTAATAGAAATGTATGTGTTTCATGGTGGCTTTTTAGTTCACTTTTATACTGAAAAATGCTTGCATAAGTGGTTTATAGATGGATTTAAATTCATATGAATTTGTGAATAGAGATTATCCTACTAGTCTATACAAATAAATAAAATTGGAGTGTCTGTGTGTAATATCAAAATAACACTTTTTTACCAAGTGCGTATGAAAGTATATACGATACCTATAACGAAAACGCAATTTTAAATTTTTTTGTCTGTCTGTCTGTCTGTTTGTTTGAGGTAAACTTCTAAACGGCTGAACCGATTTCAATGAAACTTTCACTGACAGATAGCTGACGTACCAAGGCGTAACTTAGGCTACTTTAATTTTAGAAAAAGCATTAGGGTTCCGCGGGAAAAACATAATACCCATATTTCCGGGTAATCTCCCTTAAGTCCACGCGGGCGAATTCGCGGCCACAGCTAGTAATATTATAAATGTGAAAGTTAATGAGGACGGACGGAACTACTGAACGGAAATTGATGAAACTTTACAGTATTGTTATTGTTCTTACAGTATTGTTATTGTTGTATTGTATTGTTCGTAAATCAGAATCACATACAGGCTAGTCTTTAGGCGAGATTTATTAATATACTAGCTGTGCCCGCGACTTCGCCCGCGTGGACTTTAGGGAGATTACCCGGAAAAATGGGTATTATGTTTTTCCCGCGGAACCCTAATGCTTTTTCTAAAATTAAAGTAGCCTAAGTTACGCCTTGAAACGTCAGCTATCTGTCAGTGAAAGTCCCATTGAAATCGGTTCAGCCGTTTAGAAGTTTACCTCAAACAAACAGACAATCAGACAGACAGACAAAAAAAATTAAAATTGCGTTTTCGTTATTGGTATCTTATATACTTTCATACGCATTTGGTAAAAAAGTGTTATTTTGATATTACAAACAGACACTCCAATTTTATTTATTTGTATAGATACTACCACCGGATCGAAACGCGACCTCAACTGAGTTCATAAATCCACATATTCTATTATATATGCATGATAAAATCTACATATTCTGTGATATAAACCTAGTCTTGGCGCTCATGCTACAATTACTGATATATAAACAATAATACTGTAAAGTTTTATAAAAATCCGTTCAGTACTTTTTGCGTGAAAGAGTAACAAACATCCATGCTCACAAAGTTCACGTTTTTAATACTAGCTGTGCATCCCAGAGGTGCCGGGACTTGAACTTCCACCATTTACGTTCAAGGCAGGAGTTTTAACAACTAGGATACTTTGTTTTGTTACTGACAAATGTTGATCGCGTGCATTTAGACGCGTCTGTGTGTACAGGGCTCCATGTAAACCTCCCGAGGGTTGATGATGCCATCAACACGCTAATTAATTGGTCGGTTTTGTTTGTCTAAGTTAAATTGATGTAAAGCGGCTTGCTTACATTGTTACGGCAGTATGGAGGAGGGCTCTTCAGCAGTATTGTTTTAATATTGCTGGGATGTTAAATAAGTTTATTGTGTTGTACACAAAACAGTAATTAATTTCGTATACAATTAAGTAATATTTTGGGACTATTGTCCGCCATTTTTAGGGTACCGTACCTAAAAAGAAAAATCGGAACCCTTATAGGATCACTTCGTTGTCCGTCTGTCTGTCTGTCAGTCACACCTTCACGCTTTTCTGACCCTTTCACTCAGAAAAGCGTGAAGGTATCAAGTTGAAATTTATAACAGAGACTTATGTCTGTGGTCCCTTGGTGCCCTAAAAAAATCAAACTCTAGGTTAACGTAATCAAAAGATACGGCGGTTTATGTTGCATTTTCAGTACATTTGCACGGGAATCAAAAAACCTATAGGTACTTCCCGTTGACCTAGAATCATGAAATTTGGCAAGAAGCAAGGTCTTATAGCACAAGTAAAGGAAAAAATCCGAAACTGTAAATTTATTGTTAGAAAATATTTTTTTGTGATCACATACTTATTTTGTAGTTACTTTGTATGGAGACACCAGTATACCAACCGCAAAGTTAAGTTGGCCTCTCTATCCAGTTCATATTTTCGTTAGAGTAATGCTCGGTGCTCTCACAGTTTAGGTACGGAAGTCTCGGTGCGTGAGTCCAGCTCGCACTTGGCTGGTTTTTAAGTATTTGTTTAACAACACTATAATAACAACAATATAACAATATAACTAGTGGCAACAGAAATACATAATCTATGAAAATTTCAACTGTCTAACAATCACAGTTCATGAGATAGAGCGTGGTAACAGACGGACGGAAGGATGGACAGCCAAATCTTAGTATGAGACCTACGGAACCCTAAAAAACATACGAGTCGAATTGTGAACCTCTTTCCTTTTTGAAGTCGGTTAACAAACCCATTCAAACTGATCCGGTCAATTTAAAATGAATTCGAATGAAGTAAGTATTTTAAAGGATTCCAGGGCATTGAAGGTAGACCCAAAAGTTGGTGTGAATCAACACAGCGATATAATATAGCAGTCACATAAACAATGGCAGACCGTACATTCAAATGGAAATGAAGCGACACTTGGTGTTTTTGATCTTTATTTACACCGTATTGTAATGTTCACCAATTGTTTCTTCGTTCACGTTCGCTGCTTAGTGCTTTATGAGGTCATATTGGCTCATAGCGAACTTTCATCCAGTGCGCAGCACTCACCAACCAGAATCATAATCAGATTTTTTTATTCATATAAACCAATACACGCACTTATGAATCGTCAGTAACAAAAATATTAATAATATATCTGCCGACTATTCGGCATGCATTTCGTATGAAGAAGAATGAATACAAAGTCAGAATCTCTACAAGTCAATATAAAGGCCCACGCACAATGAGGCGTCAAGACGAGTGTATAAATTTTTTTGCTTACACAAAAAGGAACTGTATTAACTTGGAAAAAGGTCATTTTTCAACGAAACAGCGCGATCGACTTTTGACGCGTGATCGCGTAGCTTATAGCAAGAAAATTCAATCTTTATGACTATTGACACAACATCTTTGATTCGACATAATATATCAAAACAAAAAGTCAAATTGATCGTATTTATTCCTTTTTTTTGGTTTTTTCGTTATGGTCGCAGAGTATAGCTCTGCGACGGCTTATTACTTATAAAAAAAAATACCATAAAATTTCAAACGATATCCATTAAGAATTATCGGAATTACAGTGAATACTTAATTTATAAATGACTAGCGGCCCGTCCCGGCTTCGCACGGGTGGACTTTTTTTTAATTAATTATTATTAATAAAAAAAAAGTCCACCCGGACTTTTTTTTAACATCTTGGAAATATAGCCTATGTTACTCAGTGATAATGTAGCTTACTCACGGCAAAATATTTTTGTAATCGGTCCAATAGTTTTTAAGTTTATTCGTTACATACAAAAATACTAATATTTTACTCTTAAGAATATTAGTAAAGTTAATTGGGAACACGAGTATAATACAATTTAGAGATCTAAATGATTACACGACGGTGTAACAGTCATCCGAAAATTCTCAAACAATGTTGGCAAAGGTAGCATCCCTGGACAAAACTGTCAGGCTTATTGTAGTAGAGATAAGAGTATTTACAACCCCGGTCCAGCGCTCAGTGAGCGGGGATTGAAGGGACATTCAGTAACGTCTCCTAACAAAAGGTATGACTAAAAGACTAAAAGGCATTAAAACTGTTAAATTTAGAAACAAAACTATTTTATTTAAAATTAATGTCAAAAAAAGTTTTTAAAAACTAGCTTTTATTTATTAGCCCTTATTTTTCGTGTTCTCATCGGCAAGCCCTTTCACTGGATATCCATACTGTGGTAGTGCAGAAAAAATTGCTATTCCGCCATCTTGGATGATCCGCCATATTCGAATTAGAATGACGTCACATAGCTAAGCATGCATTGTCATCCAAAATAAGCGTGTATACCAAATTTCAGCTCAATCGGTTAAAGATAACTGATTTAAAATTCAGTTGCAAGATTCCACCCGGACACACATACATTGCAAGTTATTATAAAGCTTGTAAAAATAATATGTGTATAGTTGGCTTTTTATAAAGTGGATAGAGTTCGATAGTTGTCGAGTAGACAGTAGACAGCCCTACTTAACAAAATACAGGGTGTTTCAGAAGTCCGAAATGATACTTTGACGTTTGCACTGAATGGTATAAATTAATGGTAAAAATACTTTTTAAAAACAAGCTTTTATTTAATTGCTCTAAAAAGAAGAAAATAAAGTATTTCAACTGAATCGATTAAATATAACTTATTTAAAATTCAGTTGCAAGATTCCACCCGGACATACATTGCAAGTTAAGTTAAATAAATGCTTGTAATAAAAGAAATATCGAAATTCGACAATGTTTTTCCAACTTTTTTTTCGTCGTCAATTTCTACAAATCGTAATATCTCGAGTCCTATGTAAAATTTGCATGTTTTGTTTTGTGAATATTGGTAGTCGCCCCTCATAAGCGTAGCTTACACTGCTGAATAGGGTTATGGATGTACCCAAAGGCCAGAACATGATACCTGTGACAAACATTCAAAGGTCTATAACTCAGAAACTATGATAGTTTAACAGTCTTCACTAAGCATCCACACATGAGCTATCGTATATGTATCCAAAGTATCTACTATTTCGGATTACTGATATCTACACTCTGTATAGTTTTCAATGACATTAACTCGTTGTCATGTCGAAAAATCTATGTCTATGACATCGACATCATCGATAATAGAGATAGATCTCTATCATCATCCATTTTTTTATATAATAAGAACACATCATCACGCCTTTATTCACCGAAGGAGTAGGCAGAGGTGCACTGTAGTGCACCCACACTTCGCCGATGTATTTTGGTCCCAATGTAATAGGGGGCGAGCCTATTGCCATTATACCGGGCCCATTCCCCCTCAATACGAGGGAGATTTGGGCCATAGTCCACCACGCTGGCCCAGTGCGGGTTGGTGAACTTCACACGCCTTTCTACAGACGTGCAGGTTTCCTCACGATGTTTTCCTTCACCGTTCAGCAAGTGGTAATCATTGTTGAAAATGACATTCGCACATGAAAATTATCTCAGAGGTGCGGGCCTGGGATTTGAACTTGCACCCCTTACGTTTAAGGCGGGCGTTCTTGCCGGCGAGGCTACCACTGCTTGTGGGGGAGCCTATTTCCATAAAATTGACAATATCTAGTTGTCGAATTGACAGGTAGAGCTGTCTATATGTCGACGGCCAGAATAACAGATTTAATTGAATAATCCTATTTCACAGCCCGAATAATCTAATATTTTCCAACAAGATCCATCCCGTCCCTTTTGGACCGAACCGGACCAAGTAACATAAACAACGCGGCAAGTGTTTACGGCTAAATTAGCAGCCGTTAAGATGCTGTGAGCGTTAAGCTTAATTTGAACGGTAAAATTAGCATACGCCACGTGAGAAAATCCCGAAGTCCGAATTGGTGGGTAGACACTTGTATGATTTTTTTTGTTTGACGATTCATAATCAAAATTAAATGGGACGTTAAAGGGCTGTAGTTAGTTAGTTAGAAACCAATCTCTATTCGAGATATGTCGATACAGAACGTCAAATTGGTCTTTTTTTTCACTTGTTTCGAAATATCTCTAATAGAGATTGATGTCTATGAAACGAAAATCGGGCCCCTGTACCTTAGATTCGATTATGTGGCACACGGAGCATATACTGAGTATGTATTCAGTTTAATTACTTCATTAATATGCCATTTTGCCAAATCCACGTTCACACGTAACCTTGAAATTCCATTTGTGTAATTTTATACCAAATTATAAATCTATAGCCATTTTAACGTCTTACTGCTGGGCACGGGCCTCCCACCAATACGAGACGGATTCAGGCAATAGTCCACCACGCTGGCCCGGTGCGGGTCGGCAGACTTCACACATCTATCGAGAACTAGTCAAGTTCATTAGTCGTGCAGGTTTCCTCTAGATGTTTTCCTTCTCTGTTTCTGAGCAAGTGATTACTGGGATAAAAATGAGATTCGCACATAGAACCCAGAGGTGCAAGCCGAGGTTTGAACCTGCACACTTTGATTGCAAAGCGTGTGTTCGACCAATCGGGTACCACTGCTTACATAAATATACACAAATAAACGAAATTTAAGTGTCAATATGGTGCTTACAACTTTTTTCAGTCTGTCTATGTTTCGGGTAATCTCCGAAACGGCTGTGTCGATTTTGACAGGACTTTCATTGGCAGATAGCTAATGTTCACAAAAAAACCATCTCGATTTTTGTTATAAAAACATCGGAACTCAACTTCTACAATAGAAGAACTATTTACATAGACAAATTATTACGGAACCCTCGATGAGCGAGTCTGACTGGCACTTGGCCGGTTTTTTTTATAATATCAAAGTTACTAGAATACATTATAATCCTTTCACATCAGCATCTATCCCGACGGAGGCTACGCTCTAAATCCCCATTAAAACTTGTAAATAAGCCTTATAATTCATAAAAGGGTGTACACCAGCCTAAACAACAAGTCATAAACAATAAAAAATGAGGGTATTCTGAAAAACCTTTTAGTATTTCTAGCATAGACTTTTGTAAAATTACATACATAATCACGCCTGTATATCCCGAGGGGGTGTGCTGAGGTGCACTGCAGTGCGCCCACACTTCACAGATGTAATTTGGTCCCAATGGAATAATGGGGCGAGCCTATTGATATTATACCGGGCACATTCTCCCTCAATACGAGGGAGATTTGGGCTATAGTCCACCACACTGGCCAAGTGCGGGTTGGTGGACTTCACACGCCTTTCGATAGACGTGCAGGTTATATCATTATTGAAAATTACATTTGCACATGAAAATTATCTCAGAGGTGCGGGCCCGGATTTGAACTTGCACCCCTTACGTTCAAGGCGGGCGTTTTGCCGACGAGGCTACCACAGCTGCCATCTGCTGCTTTGTAAAATTAGTTTCTCATTTATTCTTGTTTCCATCCACTGTTTGATGCCAAGCTAAGCAAAACTAATAGTATGGGTACCATACAATGGACTGGGAGCGATCCCAGTTACACTTTTTTTTTTTTTTTTCGTGGGAAAATTTATTACGCATCCCCTTCCGACACGGGGGAGTCGAAAGGGGTATGTCGGACTCCCGGCAGATTGCCGAATACCGACTAAAAACCCACGGTGGTCCAAACACCCGCCTTATCGGAAGAGCCACGGGAACGCAAAGCACACATCCGTGACCCTGCCAGCGGCTGCCCGCGCGAGCGGACACCTCCTCCCCGCGGCGGCGTGGGCCACACCACGCCGCCGTCCTCCTCGGGGTCGCTTAGCTGCCACGTAGGGCCCCCGCCCTTCGCGACGACAACCCCAAAGGTCCCTACCAGATGGATCCCAGTTACACCTAGACTAAGGCAAATGCCGAAAATACCATCGCATCAAAAACATTTTCATGTAAAGATGTTGCCAAGACGAGTCTAGTTTGCTTAACCTGTGTAAAAGTTATCAGATATCGTATAAAGTCAAACTCCAAGGACTACACGCTCTAAACCTACAAGCCCTAACTTCACAAACTCTACACTTTAGTCAAAATGTATGAAAAAGTGGTCAGATCTCATGTAGAGCCAAGATTCTTGATATATACGCCCTAACTTTACCAGACTTAACTTCACATTCTCTACATTCTAGTTAAAACGTGTGGCTTGGCCGTTCTAAGTAACAAAACGGAATTTACATACTCTGGTTTACTTTTGTAACCTTTTTATACTTGATTTACATACTCTCTGAGTTTTTATACGAAAACTTTTATCGAAAGCCTATGAAATCTACGTGACGGTAGCAGATTTCTGAAATATGCCACTGGCGGGAATTGATCCCACAACCACCCGCTGCAGTCATCCGAGCGGCCTACGCTCAGAAAATCTACTTCAGATTTTCGTCACCAAAATAGCTATACCAGACTTGAGAATGATAAATCAGCTACTTTAATAAATGGAGGCTATATAAAAGGCACCTGTAACGAAACAACCAATCAAGTTCAGTACACGCATTTGATTACCAAGTATTTGTCAAGTTTAGTTAGGGCTGTGCCTAAACTATTACTCCCTGAACACATTGAATCGAGCGAATTTACTAAAACTTTTAAAAATGTTCTCTGTATCAATAAACATAAAGATGAAATCTTTTTGGATGAAGGAACACGACTAAATTCGCTCCAGTGACGCTTGACATTCAAAAATGTACTTTCATGTATGAGGTAATACAAGTTAAATTTGGTATTAACAAAATAATATTCGCGGGAGTTTCGGCGCGCCTATTTGCGCAGAGTTTTAAGGAATTGACAGCTACAAATCACCCTAGGTATTGTTGTCTCTGTCAATTGAATCGGAAATAAGAGAGATGGAGAAACTCCGAGACTTTAGGAATAGTCTATAAAGTGTTCCATCGGTTTCACAAAGCCGACTACATTTTATTCTAAGTTGAAACCAATTTATAACATCTAGACTTACCTATATTTGTTTAGCTAGTTGTAAGCCACTTACAATGGGATTGCACAACAATTGGATTCATCAACAGACGTGCACCCTTAGCATGACCGTGTAAGTTTTATCTTTATCAACTGTCAAATATGCCGAGAAAATGACGCCACTTCGAGCTTTTTGTACTGGACATGGCGCGGGGTAATGTCATTTTCTCGACGTATCTGACAGATGAAAGAGATAAAATTAAGTCTACGCAGTCATGCTAAGCCTACTGAGCGCAATGTCACCTAATGATATAGTTGTAGAGTTGCTATAACTCAATTTTTTAAGGCATGAAAACAACATCTTATGACATTCATTCATAATTTTGATTTTGAGATTGAATGGTAGCAAAAACATGACTATTTGCATTGCTTTAAGATAAAGTCAAAGTCAAATCATTTATTTTGTATAGGCCTATGGGGGCACTTACAAATTATCAAGTTTACATTTTTTTTTTTTCTTATATAATACTACTATACTACCACCGGATCGAAACGCGACCTCAACTGAGAAGATCCGGCAAGAAACTCAGTGGGCTGATCTTTTTTTTTTTTTTTTTAAATCGCCAAAACTTATTACAAATACACAGGTACATATAGCTCCAGTGTGTTGCCTTTAGAGCTGCTTTTTAAGTATCTAATGCCCACACTGATCATATTGTAGCTACCATTAAAAAAATGTTTTAATGACATGAAGTCATAGCAAATACACAAAGATAGTCTTGGGGCCCTGGGCCTTATTATTGAGTCATTATCATGCCACTATCGTTGTGGCATGATACTGACTTTAATTTCGAATGCGTAAAACTTTAAATTATGATCCTTAGTCAAGCAGTGGTAGCCGAGTGGTCGAACGCACGCTTAGCAAATCAAAGTGTTCAGGTTCAAACCCCGGCTCGCACCTCTGGGATTTATGTGCGAATCTCATTTTCATCCGAGATTATCACTTGCTATGAAACGGTGAAGGAAAACATCGTGAGGAAACCTGCACGTCTGAGAGAACATGTCTACAACATGTCTGTCTATAGTTCTCGATAGATGTGTGAAGTCTGCCAACCCGCACTAGGCCAGCGTGGTGGGCTATGGCCTGAAATCCTCCTCACATTGAGGGGAGGCCCGTGCCCAGCAGTGGGACGTTAAAAGGGCTGTAGTAGTAGTAGTAGTAGTAGTCAAAGCAAAGTATCCTATAGGTTTTGATCCCTTTGCGAGTGTCAAAATATGCAGCCGTATCTTTTGATTGCGTTAGAAGTTTGATTATTTGATGTGAATTTCAACTTGATACTCTCATGCATTCCTGAGAAATTATATCTTAACAGACAGACAGACGAAAGGCGAAGTGATCCTATAAGGGTTCCGTTTTTACTAATGAGGTACGAAACCCTTTCCTATAATATAATATTTAACGTCCCACTGCTGGTCACAGGCTTCCTAATGCGAGGGGGATTCAGGCCATAGTCCACCACGCTGGCCCGGTGCTGGTTCGCAGACTTCACACATCTATTGATAACCAGTCATGTTCCCTCAGACATGCAGGTTTTCTCACGATGTTTTACATGACCGTTTCTCAGCAAGTGACAATATCGGATGAAAATGAGATTCACACATGAAACCCGAAGGTGCGAGCCGGGGTTTGAACCTGCGCACTTCGATTGCAAAGCGTGCGTTCGACCCTAATTTAGACATTTTTAACACAAAATTAGCATTGTCTAAACAATTAGGTACAATTGGAAGGGCGCTTAAAGCAACTAACCAATTGGGCGCCTAATCAAAGCATACCTTAAGTTTTTTATTTTTTTTTTGCTTTATATTATTGTGTTTAACTACATTCTAGGTACATAATGTGCTAAATGTAATGTAATGTACCCTCTGTATCTAACAAATTTATTGCTTTTTCCTAATCTTGTGTTTATTATTGTAATAGTGTTTATTCCTTAGTTTCTATGTGTCAACGCGTTTTGGATCTCAATCTAGACCATGAGCATTTAATCTTAACATCATTTGTATACCTTCAGTGATTGTTATCTGTTGTGTTGTCCAAAAAATAAAAAATTAACTCGGCTACTACCTACGAAACACACACACACGAAACCCTTAAAAAACAAAAAAAGATTTTGATCTTTTTTGTACAGATGCCGTATAGTTTACGCGACTCATTGTTTGTACTCGCCAACCTTCAGCCACAACCTTCAGGATACAACAAAAGTGTATTAATCACTACCAAACAAAGGGTGATAAATGGGCTCTCGTCCCTTGATTTAACGTACAAACATAAATATGTACAAACTTGTACATAAGTATAAGGAGGTTTTGTTATAAGGAGTAACTTGGTCTAATTTTTAATTTAAATTAATTTCCAAAACTTGATACTGTACTGTATTAACTTCATAAAAAATATATTGTAGGGTTCCGTACCTCAAAAGGAACCCGTATAGGATCACTTCGTTGTTGCTGTCTGTCTGTTGGCTTGTGATTTCCGTCTGGAATGCGTGAAAGTATGAAGTTGAAATTGTTATCAGGTCTGCGATCGCTTGGAGCTGTAACAAAATAAACATTCTAAAGCTGGTTTCAGATTACGCTATAATAGCATATAGCTCATAGCACAACAATATCGCGCACCATACATTGTTATGCTCACGTTCACACTGTACTGTACTATATATTATTGGCTTTGTATTGTTGCGCTATATATTATAGCGTAGTCTGAAAGCCGCTTAAGTCAACGCAATCAAAACATACGGCTATTTATGCTACATATTTTAACTCGTGAGAGAATAGTTCCTATCGGGTAGTTCCCGTTGACCTAGAATCATGAAATTGGGCAAGAAGAAATGTCTTATAGCACAAGTAAAGAATAAATCCAAAAAACAGTAATTTTAAAGTATAGTTATAACTCATAAAAAAAGTTTTTTTTTGCGATTATAAACTTTGGTAAACTAACCGCTTCCTATCTCGATGTACGGGGACAACAGTTTGCCAGAGGGAAAGTTAAGTTTGTCCCTTAATCCAGTACATATTAGAGAAATGTACTTAAATAGTTGATGTATGGAACCCTCGGTGTGCGAGTCCAAATCGCACTTGGCCGGTGTATTTTTAAATAAATTGTCATCGATGACGCGTACCAATCTACTCGAGCGGGCGCGTGTCTTTTGCCATAGACATTTTAATCTGTAAGTGCAGACTACATTTTTCTTTAAAGTCATTGAATGTCCTCGACCCAGTATGTTTAAATGTAATTTGAGCTATCTCACTTGACAAGCGAAAAGTGTCGCGTTGTTTTTGTATGCGTTTGTTTTTTCCAAAGTAAATTGTTCTTTCTTCGTAATGAAAACCTGTCCATCACAGGCGTGCTTGTCTGACTAAAAAGTAAATGGTTTTCAACGAGCCCCGCGGGGTGTGTTCACACGAACGTAATGAAATAACTGGAGGTCCCTTGATTATTTTAAAATTATGGCAAACCCTATATCTCGCCACAAAGCAGAACTTCCGCCACAATGGCGGAACAGGGAAGATCTTCCTGCCAGGCGGGGTCCGCTACGCCCCACTGTTGTTGTTGGGGAATTTGTATATATATTTAACCGTCGAGAACTCTTCTACCGCGAGCTAGGATTTTCACAGTAATTTGTATGGCGGTTCGATTTCTTGTACGCGAAGAATTGCGATGTGTTGTAGTCGCGCCATCTCTTGGCGATTGGCGGAAGTTCTACATTCGCTACAAAATTAAAGAACTGCGAACCTACTCCATTTTGAATTCGTTAAAAATACATCATCACGCCTGTATTCCCCATAGCAGTAGGCAGAGGTACACTGCAGTATACCAACACTTTGCGAATGTATTTTTGTCCCAATGTAATAGGGGGCGAGCCTATTGCCATTATATCGATCACATTCCCATTCAATACGAGGCAGGTTTGGACCATAGTCCAACCACACTGGCCCAGTGCGGGTTGGTGAACTACACACGGCTCTATAGAAAGCCGTGTGTAGTTCACGTGCAGTCTTCAAAATGACATTCGCACATGAAAATCTCAGAGGTACGGGCCGGGATTTGAGCTTGCACCGCTTACGTTCAAGGCGAGCTTTCTACCGACCAGGCTACCACTGATTATTTTAAACTGTCTTCCAGTAAAAGGAGGAGGTTCTCGCTAATATTAACGCCCCAGTGTGTGGAGGGCTTTGAAACCGAATTTATAAGATAGCCGGCGTTACAGTGTGAAGTGACTTACGCCGCTCCCTCGTTGCGTTATAAATCATACACTATTGAAAGGACATACTCGACTGATTCATTGGTATGGTCCAATTTAAAAGAAGTAGGCCCCTCTGAATGGTAGCGGGTTCGATTCCCGCTAGTAGCAAATTTCGGAAATCACTTTTTCGGAATTGTCCAAAATTTGGATGTAACTGGGATCGCTCCCAGTCCATTTTATGGTATTCCAAGTACAAGATATGCATAGTTTGGGATCATACGATAAGTATGTGTTGTCTAGCGATAAAAAACCGGCCAAGTGAAAGTTAGAGAGTTGAATTTTTTGCAGATGATGTATTACTGTTACCGCTATAACAACAAATACTAAAAAACAGAATAAAATAATTATTCAAGGGGGCTTCCATACAACAAACGTGATTTTTTTGCCATTTTTATAGATAAGCCTGGTGACAGACGGACGGACGGACGGACAGCGAAGTCTCAGTAATAGGGTTCCCGTTTTACCCTTTGGGTACGGAACCCTAAAAAATGAAAACGATATTTATTTATTGTTAGTGTTGTGCCCGCATAGACTTTAAGTGAGTTTTCCCAAATTATTTTTCTAAAATAAAAATAGTCTAAATTACGCCTTGGAATATCAGCTATCTGCCAGTGTAAGTCCTATCAAAATCAGTTCAGCCATTTGAAGGTTAACCCAAAACAAAAAGCCAGACAAAAAAATATATTTTCGTTATAGGTATAGTATAAACTTTCATATGCATTTGGTAAAAAGGTGTTATTTTGATTCTCCTTCCTTAAAGGCTGGCAACGCACTTGCGATGCCCCTGGTGTTGCGGGTGTCCATGGGCGGCGCTGATCACTTACCATAAGGTAAAGTGAAACATCAGCTCGTTTGTCTCCCTATAACAAAAAAAAACCGGCCAAGTGCGAGTCGGACTTGCACACGAAGGGTTCCGTACCATTATCTATAAAAACGGCAAAAAAATCACGTTTATTGTATGGGAGCCCCCTCAAATATTTATTTTATTATGTTTTTTAGTATTTGTTGTTATAGCGGCAACAGAAATACATCATCTGTGAAAATATCAAGTCTCTAGCTATCACGGTTCATGAGATACAGCCTGGTGACAGACGGACGGATGGACGGACGGATGGACAGCGAAGTCTCAGTAATAGGGTTCCCGTTTTACCCTTTGGGTACGGAACCCTAAAAAATATATTATAAACTAGCTGTACCCGCGACTTCGTACGCGCGGAATTAAACAGCCCCAATTATTTTTTCTAAGTAGCCTAATGTTTTAATAATAATTATAGTACGCCAAGTCACACCTTGTGATATTAGCTATCTGCCAGTGAAAGTCACGTCAAAATAGGTAGAGCCGTTTTGGAGAACACTCGGAATAAATGGGATTTATGTTCTTCCCGCGGAAACGTAATGTTTAAAAAAAAATTAAAGTACCCTAAGAAACTCATTGTAACATTAACCATCTGCCAGTGAAAGTGTCATAAAAATAGGTACAGCCGTTTTGGAGAACACTCGGAATACATGAGAGTTATGATCTTTCCGCAGAACCCTAATGCTTTTTCTAAAATGAAAATACCCTCAGTTACTACTTGTAACATCAGCTATCTCCCATTGAAAGACTTGTCAAAATAGATACAGCTGTTTCGAAGATCACTCAGAATAAATGGTAGTTCTGTTCTTCCCGCGGAACCGTAATGCTTTTTAAAAAATTATAGTACGCCAAGTCACGCCTTGTGATATTAGCTATCTGCCAGTGAAAGTCACGAAAAAGTAGCTAGAGCCGTTTTGGAGAACACTCGGAATAAATGGGATTTATTTTCTTCCCGCGGAACCGTATGGTTTAAAAAAAAATTAAAGTACCCTAAGAAACTTCTTGTAACATTAACCATCTGCCAGTGAAAGTCTTATAAAAATAGGTACAGCTGTTTGAAAGATCACTCAGAATAAATGGTAGTTATGTTCTTCCCGCGGAACCGTAATGCTTTAAAAAAAAAATGATAGTATGCCAAGTTACACCTTGTAACATCAGCAATCTGCTAGTGAAAGTGTCATAAAATTAGGTACAGCCGTTTTGGAGAACACTCGGAATACATGAGAGTTATGATCTTTCCGCAGAACCCTAATGCTTTTTCTAGAATGAAAATACCCTCAGTTACTACTTGTAACATCAGCTATCTTCCCGTGAAAGACTTGCCAAAATAGATACAGCTGTTTGGAAGATCGCTCAGAATAAATGGTAGTTATGTTCATCCCGCGGAACCGTAATGCTTTTTTTAAAATTATAGTACGCCAAGTCACGCCTTGTGATATTAGCTATCTGCCAGTGAAAGTCACGAAAAAGTAGCTAGAGCCGTTTTGGAGAACACTCGGAATAAATGGGATTTATGTTCTTCCCGCGGAACCGTACTTTAAAAAAAATATGAAAATACCCTAAGAAACTCATTGTAACATTAACCATCTGCCAGTGAAAGTCTTATAAAAATAGGTACAGCTGTTTGAAAGATCACTCAGAATAAATGGTAGTTATGTTCTTCCCGCAGAACCGTAATGCTTTAAAAAAAATTATAGTATGCCAAGTTACACCTTGTAACATCAGCTATCTGCCAGTGAAAGTCTCATCAAAATAGGTACAGCCGTTTTGGAGAACACTCGGAATACATGAGAGTTATGATCTTTCCGCAGAACCCTAATGCTTTGTCTAGAATGAAAGTACCCTCAGTTACTACTTGTAACATCAGCTATCTTCCCGTGAAAGACTTGTCAAAATAGATACAGCTGTTTGGAAGATCACTGAGAATAAATGGTAGTTATGTTCTTCCTGCGGAACCGTAATTCTTAAAATATATATATATTGTACGCCAAGTTACACCTTGTGATATTAACTATCTGTCAGTGTAAGACTCGTCAAAATAGGTTCAACCGTTTGGGAAATCATTCAAATTAATTGGGATTTATGCTCTTTCCGCCGAACCCTCATTTTTTAAAAAAATTAAAGTACTATAAGTTACTCCTTATAACATCAGCTATCTGCCAGTGAAAGTCACGTCGAAATCTGTTCAGCTGTTTGGAAAATGGTCCGGAAAAATGGGTTTGGTGTTCATTCCGCGGAACCCTAATGCTTTTTCAAGACATAAAGTAGCCTAACTTACGCCTTGGAACATTAGCTATCTGCCAGTTAAAGTCCCGTCGAAATCTGTTCAGCCGTTTGGAAGATCACCCTGTAAAAATGGATTTTTTGTTCATTCCGCGGAACCCTAATGCTTTTTCAAAAAATAAAG
Organism: Ptilodon capucinus; assembly: GCA_914767695.1. NCBI lineage: Eukaryota > Metazoa > Arthropoda > Insecta > Lepidoptera > Notodontidae > Ptilodon > Ptilodon capucinus. The sequence goes on along the minus strand of OU611830.1, from coordinate 992,757 downwards.
TAGCCTAAGTTACGCCCTGGAACATTAGCTATCTGCCAGTGAAAGTCCCGTCGAAATCTGTTCAGCCGTTTGGAAGATCACCCTGTAAAAATGGGTTTTTTGTTCATTCCGCGGAACCCTTATGCTTTTTCAAGACATAAAGTAGCCTAACTTACGCCTTGGAACATTAGCTATCTGCCAGTGAAAGTTCCGTCGAAATCTGTTCAGCCGTTTGGAAGATCACCCTGTAAAAATGGGTTTTTTGTTCATTCCGCAGAACCCTAATGCTTTTTCAAAAAATAAAGTAGCCTAAGTTACGCCCTGGAACATTAGCTATCTGCCAGTGAAAGTCCCGTTGAAATCTGTTCAGCCGTTTGGAAGTTTACCTCAAACAAACAGACAGACAGAAATTTTTTTTTTAAATTGCATTTTCGTTATAGGTATCGTGTATACTTTCATATGCAATTCGTAAAAAGGTGCTATTTTGATATTACAAACAGACACTTCAATTTTATTTATTTGTATAGATAGATACATCAATTTTATTTATTTATTTATAACATAAATATATAGAAGTGTGTATTGTAAACGCAAATCTTACCACTTGTAACGCGGTTCGATATTTTCTTCCAAGTTTAAAGGGAATTGGGTTACCGTCGTTAATCACCGGATGTGACGCGGTCCCGGTGTTCACTTCCGGTCGGCTCCCCGCCCTAGCCGCAAAGCCTTTCAAACTTCCGCCCAAGTTTTCATCGTATGCCAGTTACGCTGAGATACTATCTTTATTACCGTTTATATGGGAGATGTTTGTGTGAGGTTAAGCGCGTGGGTTAAAGGTTTGTAAAGGGATTGGTGAAATTAGTATGCTTGCCTCAAATAAAGTTGCTTACCTCGTATTTTTAAGATGCAAGATGGTCGTTATTGTACATATAATGGGCCTCATATTCTTTAGATAAAATACTTCCTTGAACTTCGACCGTAAGCAGTAGATAGATAATAAACAATGAATTATTACTTATAAGCTAGCTGATGCCCACAGCTTCACCCGCGTGATCATTAAATTTTGTTCTCGTTAACGCAACCCATGGGAACCTATTCCAGGGATAGCTTTTAACAGCTCTCCAATGACCGATTTATGATTACCCATTTTTTTAAAGTATTAATATACATCATCACGCCTGTATTCCCCGAAGGGGTAGGCAGAGGTGCACTGTAGTGCACCCACACTTCACCGATGTATTTTAGTCCCAATGTAATAGGGGGCGAGCCTATTGCCATTATACCGGGCACATTCCCCCTCAATACGAGGGAGATTTGGGCCATAGTCCACCACGCTGGCCCAGTGCGGGTTGGTGAACTTCACACGCCTTTCTACAGACGTGCAGGTTTCCTCACGATGTTTTCCTTCACCGTTCAGCAAGTGGTAATCATTGTTGAAAATGACATTCGCACATGAAAATTATCTCAGGGGTGCAGGCCTGGGATTTTAACTTGCACACCTTACGTTCAAGGCGGGCGTTCTTGCCCGCGAGGCTACCACTGCTATATATTTTTTAAGTATTAAATTTGATATAGTATATTATCCTGAAGAGATAGACATATGCCATTCCGAACTTTTATGTAGACCTATATAAGATACACAATTCCACCATACATCATTTTGTTATATCTCAAAGGGTTTAGGCAGCGTTTTTGTTGAAAGCTCCTAGACGGCTTATCTATACTTATATATAATATTATAAAGCTAAAGAGTTTGTTTGTTTGTTTGGTTGAACGCGCTAATCTCAGGAACTACTGGTCCGAATTGAACAATTATTTTTGTGTTAAATAGTTCATTTATCGAGGAAGGTTATAAGCTATATATCATCACGCTACGACCAATAGGAGCGGAGCAGCAACGAATAATGCGACAAAAAATTCCCTAACATGAATCGGGTATTATAGACTTATATAATCATAGACTTTATAACATCACTCTACGCCAAAGTAACTATTAGGACGGGTGAAACCGCGGGCACAGCTAGTTTTTCATAAAATCCGTTGCGTAGTTTTAAAGATGTAAGCATACATAGGGACAGACAGACAGCGGGAAGCGACTTTGTTTTATACTATGTAGTTATAAAGAATGTATGAATTCCCAATAAACAAAGTTATCGTAGGTTTTCCCATATTGTTTAAGCTTGACTAAGGCTTGGTCAATTGGGTATACCGTAGGCCGCTCGATTCACTTCACCAGATGGATTTGGGTTCGATTCTCGTTAGTGTCAAAAAACTTACCCTGGAGCCCGATTTTCGTTTGAAAGACATCAATATCTATTCGAGATATGTCGAAAACAAAACGTCAAATTCGTCGTGTTCATTCCTTTTTTAGGGGTTCCGCACCTAAAAAGGAAAATACAGAACCCTTATAGGATCACTTTGTTGTCCGTCTGTCTGCCTGTCTGTCAAGACCCTTTTTCTCAGAAACGCGTGAAGGTTACACAGCAATTTATAACAGAGACTTATGTCTGCGGTCCCTTGGTGCCCTAAAACTTCTACTCATCTCTACTTCTAGGTTAACAAAGATACGGCTGTTTATGTACATTTGCACGGTAATCAAAAACCTATAGGGTACTTCCCGTTGACCTACAATCATGAATTTTGGCAAGAAGCAATATGTAGCACAAGTAAAGGAAAAAATCCGTAAACTGTATATTTTTAGAAAATGTTTTTTTTGCGATTACAAACTTATTTTGTAGCTACCTACTTTGTATGGGGACCCCAGTATACCAACTGCACTACACAGGTATAAACTGCGTTCACTAATCATCCACGTATGAGCTACCGTATATGTACCCAAAGTATTATTTCGGACTTCTGATAAACCCTGTATATACCAAACGATGCATATAATATCTAAGATATTTTGATTTCTGCATACATTCAATATAATTTGGAACTTCTGATACTACTACTACTACACAGCCATTTAACGTCCCACTGCTGGGCACGGGCCTCCCCTCAATGCGAGGGGGATTCGGGCCATAGTCCACCACGCTGGCCTAGTGCGGGTTGGCAGACTTCACACATCTATCGAAAACTAGTCAAGTTCCCTCAGACGTGCAGGTTTTCTCACGATGTTTTCCTACACCGTTTCATAGCAAGTGGTAAAATCGGATGAAAATGAGATTCGCACATGAAACCCAGAGGTGCGAGCCGGTGAACCTGCACAATTTGATTGCAAGGCGTGCGTTCGACCACTCGGCTACCACTGCTACTTCTTTTACATCCTATGTGAGAGTTTGTTAGGATGGATGTCTGTTACTCTTTCACGCTAAAACTACGAAATGGATTTTGATGAAACTTTACAGTATTATTGTTTATACGTCAGAACAAGATAAGGGTTAGTCCTTGATTTGGTGGCAAACAAAAAAAATACGAAAATAAAAATGTTGTTTATTACAGAACTATAATTATGTTACAACCGGTATATCGACGGTTGAAAGACAAATTAACTCAAGCGCCATTTTGGTTACTTTGCAATGTCAAAGTCAAATCATTTATTCTGTATAGGCCCATGGGGTCACTTACAAGTTTTCAAGTTTCAATTTGTTTTCTTATATACTACTACCGTTTTGAAACCCAGATCAAAAGACGGAGAAAAATTTGCCTGTAGTTCGCGCGTTGTTAATTTGATAACTTTTTTTTTAATTCAGCTGGCGGCGCGACTATGGGCCATCGTACCACCCAGTCTTTATTAAAACAATATTAGCGTTCGATTTCTTTGGCGCTGAACACTAAGATGTTTCAAATTCAAAAAGTGCGCGGCAAAGTAAATTGCGGCGCACTTATAAAGAGGATTAAAAACTCATTACTGCCCGCTAAAAGTTTCTTATAGAAAACACCACTTTCGGGCGCACTTAAAGGCGAACCAAGTCGTCCTTTTCGAATAGATGGGATGAAAACTCATTTTTCAATGTGCGTGAAGTCGTGTACAGGCGCGCCTTTAGCCACACACGCAACTCGTACAAGCGTTGACGCGCTTATAAACTCGTATACGCGCGTGTTTCAATTGTTTCTTCGTCGGAATCCATATTGCTACTAACATTCGCCACCACCGTGTATACGTCAAAATAAGCCCAAAGTAAAACGGTAGGTAGTCTTAATTCGCTTTAAATCTCGTTCGAAGTGCTTTAAACTAAAACTTTAAACGTGCGTTGAATGCGTTGAAAAAATACGCCGCGCCGATCCGCCTTTAGATTCAACTGGTGCTTGATTCACACACATTATCTGAACATTTTTATCCTTCAACTCCCTTATGTCGGTTATTACTTTCACAAGATCTTCAGATTTCGGTACATATCTCGACAGAAGCTTTATTTCACGACTTCTCAATAAAACCATCAAGGTATAATCCTTATTAAGAGCTCTGAACATATAAATATCCGTGTATCCCACACTACACCATCCCGAATGTTCAAAACAAGTGAAAAATGGCCACGATGTCATCTCGTCTGTTGTATTCACAGCTACAATAATATCTCCGTTCATTATTAATTTTGTTGCGGATTTACCATTTCTGCAATTAATTGGATTTGTGGAACCACTGTTAGATAAAGCGACTTTAGGGCACTCGGTTTTATCGAAAACAGTCTCCGAGTTGATGGCGACGATGTTCCAGTTGCCATAGACAGCGTCCAAGTCTTGTGCGTGGACTGCAGCGAGCAGAGAAAATACGATTATCTTCCACATCTTGTGACGATGGGTGGTGAAATTTTGGTCTTGTATTAATTATCTCTGGAAGTTTATAGCGTTTTATTTTGTCACAGTAAAGACTTTGAAACGGACGAAACTTTGAGTTACGAATGAAAATTTAGTAAAATTTGCGATTGTTTTATACAGTAAGTTAAGGTAAGGTAAAGAGCCCTGCTACCAGCGTTGCCAGACGTCCCGATTTTTAAATCAAAATTAAATGTCCCGCTTTTCGGAGATAACTCGACCATGCACGCAGTGAGCCAATAGCGAGTTGTGTTGCGTGCGTAGTTTAGTTTAATTACATAAAGTTTAAGTTTTTTACGTGTTTTTGTTCGTAAATTACTGGAGTTTACTTATTAGAATCGTTTAAAGATGAATGAAACCGATAGTGATGTTTCGGATTGCTTGGAATTTCACACCCATTTTTATATTTTCGCTATCTATTGTCACATAAACGTAAGTTTAATTCAAATAAAGAGATAAATATTTGAAAACTTCTGATTGTATATGTCGCCGCGAGGGCGCTTCGGTCTTCAAATCAAGATAATCGTATTCTAAAATTGAAGACATAATTATTTGATGTAAATTCGTTACATAATTTACTATAATTGTTTGCTATAGCTAACGTTCAAAATAATGTTTATTTCAATAATTTGCAATGATGTGATTATAATGTGAAGTGTTTAGCTATTCTAATAACAAAGTAAGTTTACCTATTTACTACGTTAGCTATTTTTGCTATGTAAAATCGTTTTAAATTATTTTGTGAATATTGGAAAATTAGTTAATCGCTTTAAAGGCTTTGCATATTTGTTTATTTAAAAAACGTCATTCAATTTATTGTTACGTTGAGTGTAGTTGTGAAAAAATTATTAAGGTGGATCCGAACAAATAAAAGAAGGGGGCAAATGGTGCCTAGCTCTCTTTTGCTTCAGAAATTTCGCTGGAAAGGTCGTAAGCTATTGACATTATTATTTACTGTGCTACCTGCTTTAAATATCTTCATAAAGTCTAAAAAGATTCAAAACTAGATGCCTTTGTGCTGATTGTGTGTGAACTATATTGACTACCCACTTTTCTAGATATTGTGTTAAAATTAATTCATGCTGTTGTAGTGAAATAATAATGATCAAATTGGTGTTTCGTGTTTCCTTTAATAATCTCTTATTCTAATGGATAGATTCAATGACAGAACCGTTGAACCAAACGATGTCAACGGTTCTGCCCTTTTTAAAAATGCCAGCGATCCCGATTTTCCGATATATACATTTTTTTTACTATGTCCTGCTTTCGACGAAAGAATCCATCTGTTTTCACTCAAAAAGTTCCAAAATCCCAACTAGGCAAAAAACACTGGCAACGTTGCCTGTCATCGAAGTATTCCACAAAATATCGATTTGACGAGATTATGTAGACGAGATTAAATTATGAAATAGGTACGTTATAGATTTTTATTTATTTTTCGTAACTTGACATTATCGGTCTAAATAAGTATGGCAATAGTGTGACATTTATAATTTACTTTATATTTAGGAATACATTATTTACATTTCGACATGTCATCGTACAAGTCGACAACCTCAAATAGCCGACGGAAAGTTCCAATTTCCAAGCCATTTGGTATCCTATTTCCAAGTAGCGTAACTGCATACCTGTGTAAATTTTACAGATTTTTGTCGGTTCGATTCCCGGATGTGGCACGCGAATTTTCGAAAATCTTTGAATGAAACTGCAACATCTTCCTTGTCAAAAATAAAGGAATGCTTTCTTGGAGTACTATTTCTATCTACAGTATTAAGTACACCCTTCAGGTGGCATTACAAAATTTCACCCTGTATACACTACATTATTTTAAATTAAAAACGTATTGTAACTGTAAAAATAACTTATTTGGTAATAATATTGACTAATTCCATAAACATTCAAATCGTTGTACAAAAAGTCCCCTAAATTATCTAAATTAGAAAGATGAATCTAGCTAATGAAAAAATACGGTAGCTACGGGGCTCCTTACCTTACCATAAATTTATTGAATTGTACTGTGACCTTATAAACTGGAATAACCATAGTTGTAAACAACGTATTTCCCGTAACGTGATAAAGTATTTAACAAACAAACGTTATCTCAAAATAATTTTGACCGCGACTAGACATTCTGTAATTCTAATAAACTTTATCAGTTATACATATTATGTGCGAATTTAGTTGTTATCAACTAGCTAGTTTGCAGAAACCCAAATCGGTAAAAAACATTTCAAAGAAAAGACAACAAGAATACAAATATTTTAAAGAAAAATCAAAAAGATAAATTATTGAAATTAAACTATTTTACGGATTTTATCGCGTTTATTTACTATTTTATTTTCCCGACGTTTCGGCTGCTTTACAACAACGTGAAACACCGACGCTCCACGAAGTCTGCAATCTGTGAACATGTACAGGACCGCACCCGCCATTATATCAGATTTGATAAACCGCATATCCTCGCAAAAGAACACCGACTCCGACCAAGGATGATACGTGAGGCCATTGAAATTAAAAAACATCCTAATTTCAATAGGGAAGATGGCTGGGTGCTACCATCAACTTGGGATCCAGTAATCAATATGATTAAATCCAAAACCAAGTGTACCATTGCAAGACCTCAGGACACCGTAAGCACTTTCTGCGTGGATCGGACCGCAAACAACAACTAAATATGAGGGTACCCAATTATTAACTATGACATCAGGACGTCTAACACCTCAGTCCCCCCGTGACCATGGTTGCTGTAAAGCAGCCGAAACGTCGGGAAAATAAAATAGTAAATAAACGCGATAAAATCCGTAAAATAGTTTAATTTCAATGTATAGTATTCGCGTAAATATAAGAAAACAATATAAGATAAATTATACTAATATAACTCTCAAACGTAGCCTTGATAAACGTGATAGTTTTGATAGAACGTTCGCCTTTTAAGCAGTGGTAGCCGAGTGGTCGAACGCACGCCTTGCAATCAAAGTGTGCAGGCTCGAACCTCTGAGATTTATGTGCGAATCTCTTTTTTATTCGAGATTACCACTTGCTAAGAAACGGTGAAGGAAAACATCGTGGAAACCTGCACGTCTGAGGGAACTTGACTAGTTTACGATAGATGTGTGAAGTCTGCCAACCCGTACTGGGCCAGCGTGGTGGACTATGGCCCGAATCCTCCTCGCATTGAGGGGAGGCCCGTGCCCAGCAGTGGGACGTTAAAAGGGCTGTAGAAGTAGTAGTAGTAGTATGAGTAGTAGTAGTAGTGGTAGTAGTAGTAGTAGTAGTTCACCTTGAACGCAAGGGGTGCAAATTCAAATTTTTGAAAAAGAATTAGGGTTCCGCAAAAAACAAAAAAATAATTAGGGTTTCTAAATTCCGCACGTACTAGGTCGCGGACCCAGCTAGTCCTTCTTATCCTACTGATATAAATGTGAAAGTTTGTGAGGATGGATGGATGTTTGTTACTCTTTCACGTATAAACCACTGAACGAATTTTGATGAAACTTTGCAGTATCCTTATACTGTCGCCTCCCGCATACGGCGTCAAAGCTCGTGCGTAAAAATTTTTGGCATATCAAAACGAACTCTATTGACACATAAGCCGTGAGCAGCTAAGCCCGTTATATTCTAATAGACGGCTTTACCGTGTGTATGTGCCTCATGTTCTTGAGATAAAATACTTCCTTGAACTTCGACCCCAGATAGTAGATATTGTCAACAATTTAATAATTACTTACGAAATGATGGAGAAAGTTTGAATTCCCAGTACCTAAACAAAGTTGTCATAGGTTTTCCTATATCATCTACATCAGTCATCATCATCATACAGTTTTCCTACATCTGCTTCGAAAAGTAGGTGATGGCCATCGTTTTAACACTAGAAATAAAGATAAATTAGATCAATCACCGATTCGACTGGCGAAAATTCACACATCTTTTATGGGGTACTGTGTCAAATTTTATAATAAAATTCCCCCTAACGTCATTAACCTAAATGAAACTAAATTTAAAACTTGCATTAGACATACACTATGCAGGCGTGCATTCTACACAATAGGTGATTATTTAGAGGATAAACACGTTTGGTCAGGCGCTGGTCCGGCTCCACAGGAACTCATTTAAGGGATTTTAGCTATTTGTCCCGTTTTCCTCCTCCTTCCTACCTTTAAATTTTGTGCAACACGTAGTTTGTGTAGTGATTTAATTGTGTTTTGAGAATATATAGCCTCATTAACTTTATATTGTATAATTGTTAATTAAAAAAAACACAAAAATGTAAATCCTTATTTGAAAAAAGCAAGTTTCTTGCCCATTCTTCTCCATAGGAAATGCATTCCGAATGGGTGGTAGAGCCACTATTTTTATTATTTATTGACGATTCTTAAGTGCCAGTATTGGTTTATATGAATAAAATATATTCTGATTCTGATTATATTGTTTAAGGTTGACGGCGGCTGGGTCCAGTGGTTAGGGTGTAGGCCGCGAGACTCACTGCACCAGATGGCTGCGGGTTCGATTCCCGTCTGTGACATTTTTTTTTTTAATTTCCCCTTTTAATTTTTATAGCTAGCTTCTATTTTTTATTCTAGCAGTGGTAGCCTCGCGGGCAAGAACGCCCGCCTTGAACGTAAGGGGTGCAAGTTCAAATCCCAGGCCCGCACCTCTGAGATAATTTTCATGTGCGAATGTCATTTTCAACAATGATTACCACTTGCTGAACGGTGAAGGAAAACATCGTGAGGAAACCTGCACGTCTATAGAAAGGCGTGTGAAGTTCACCAACCCGCACTGGGCCAGCGTAGTGGACTATGGCCCAAATCTCCCTCGTATTGAGTGGGAATGTGCCCGGTATAATGGCAATAGGCTCGCCCCCTATTACATTGGGACCAAAATACATCGGCGAAGTGTGGGCGCACTACAGTGCACCTCTGCCTACCCCTTCGAGGAATACAGGCGTGATGATGTATGATGATGATGATGATGTATTTTTTATAAACTTGTAATATCATTATTTAGACCTAAGAATGTTGTATTTTTAACCGACGAAAAAAAAAAAAGGAGGAGGTTCTCAATTCGACGCGTATTTTTTTTTTTTTTTTTTTATGTATGATCACGCATATCTCCGGAGTCACTAAACCGATTTCGAATTTTTTTATGACGTTTGCTAAGGAATTCTTCGAGGGTGGTCCCATTTTCAAAATATTATCAGAAATTAATTTATTTCATTGTTTGGTGTTCAATAAAGGGTTCTCTAACTATGTACCTATCTGTCTCAAGTCCTATGCAAAAATGTTCCCATACTTTTTTGTGAACAGTAGCCACACTTAGAATGTAGTTTACACTGTGAAAGGGTCATGGGTGGGACCCCTAACGCCACAGCATATAACTTGTGACAAATATTAAAAAGTCTGTAACTCAGAAACTATCATAGTTAGATACATCGAGATATACTGAGCATCTACGTAAAGCTACTGTTTTTTATTGCCATTTTCGTCCCACTGCTGGGCACGAGCCCCCCTTTATTGCGAGGGGAATCCAGGCCATAGTCCACCACGCTGGGCCGGTTTGGACTGGCAGACTTCACACATCTATGGAGAACTAGTCAAGTTCTCTCAAGACACAGACATGCACGTTGCCTCACGATGTGTTCCTTCACTGTTTCGTAGGAAGTGATAATCTCGGATGAATATGAGATTCGCACTTGAAACTCAGAGGTGCGAGCTGGCGTTTGAACCTGCGCACTTTGATTGCAAAGCGTGCGTTCGACCACTAGGCTATCACTGCTACCAGCCAGTAGCTACTGGCTACCTTTTTTACCAATACTTTTATATTCTACAACATTTTTTATTTTATTTTATAATTCACATTATTTTGTAGGTTACTTTTGCTTTTCATCTAACCTCAAATAGTATACCTCTTTCTGTCATGTCGCACCATAGACTTAATAGCTTTATGCAAGAAGTTTATGGTGTTATGTATAAAATTCTTGGTTTTATGTGTTGTACAGCATAGACTATATTATCCTTGGTTTGTGTTTTAATTTTATATGTACAGTTCTGGGTTCGAACCCTTTAGTCTTAATTTAGTTATTTTCTTATTTTTTTTTTATTTTTTGGTTTGCGTCCGTGAAATCGCCAAACGGTCCCAATGGAAGACCAGCGCTGGTTTTTGCCAACCAGCACATGCTGAATTGGGTCCATTTGTGGTGAGCAGAATCTTTTGATTATTTTTATTTTGCTGCTAGCCACAATAAAGTTTTTTCTTTCTTTCTTTCTTTAATTTGTATAAATACGGGGACTTTTAATAAAACGATTTAAATGTATACTTATCATTATTTAATATTCTTTAGATTGATTGATTTATGCAGCCAGCGTTCTTGCCACCATCCCACGCGGATCAAGTCTTTTAACCGACGAAAAAAAAAAAAAAGGAGGAGGTTCTCAATTCGACGCGTATATTTTATTTTTTTTATTTTTTTTTATGTATGATCACGCATATCTCCGGCGTCACTAAACCGATTTCGAATTTTTTTATGACGTTTGCTAAGGAATTCTTCGAGAGTGGTCCCATTTTCAAAATATTATCAGAAATCAACCCCCTTAGGGGTGAAATGGGGGGTTGAAGGGTACACAATTTAAAAAATATTTTTTGATCAACCTGAATCTTTGTATATGTAATTTACATCCAAAATAAAGAAACACGTGTTTTAGGAAATTTGAAAAAAAAAATATGTAGGGGGTGAAATGGGGTGATAAAGTTTGCATTCTTTTTTATGTATGATCACGCATATCTCCGGCGTCACTAAACCGATTTCAAATTTTTGATGACGTTTGCTAGGGAATTCTTCGAGGGTGGTCCCATTTTCAAAACATTATCAGAAATCAACCCCCTTAGGGGTGAAATGGGGGATTGAAGGGTACACAATTTAAAAAATATTTTTTGATCAACCTGAAACTTTGTATATGTAATTTTCATTCAAAATAAAGAAACACGTGTTTTAGGAAATTTGAAAAAAAAAATATGTAGGGGGTGAAATGGGGTGATAAAGTTTGCATTCGGATAGTTAACAAATATCGAAACGATGGGATGGAAAGGGTGGTGAGGGGTGAATTCCTTTTTTGGGCTGTTATGAGGTGCTAATACTTGCATCTTTTCACAAAATAGATACTAAATGCGCCTTCAAAAACCTAGGTACACTAAAAAGTTAAAATAAGCTTATAATTCATTACATTTGTAGTCGGTGCCAATTCATTTGTGTATTTGCCTAGTCTGATGTAGATTGGCACCTACACCATGATATACATACGCCCGCATGGACTTTACTTGAAATTATACCCATTTTTAACCAACGAAGAAAACAGAAGAGGTTCACTATTCGACACGTATTGGTTAGGGTATAACTTCGAAGTTGGTCCTATATAAATTAGGAACAAAAATCCTACCCGAAAGGTGGGAAAATAGGGAGAGATTTATTGTTCATTCCCAAATTTTAATGCTGAGTTGTGTATTACAAAAAAATAAGCAGTAGATTCAGATTAAGTAGTAGATTTTAGCCACAAAAAATTATAAAATAAAAACTTTTTAACAAAAAATTAAACCGCCGAAAATTTTAAAAAGCAAAAAATAATATAACTTTTTTATTTTACCTTAATAACAAAGTTCTTAAACTAATGTAAGTATACCTAAGTCATTTTGAGTCGGCGCCAAACAATTAATGAACAATAAATTTAAACAAATAACCAAATGAAATTCACAATGCAACGTGAAATCTTCAGCGACAAACATTAACATTCCAAAAAATTTGCTCTCCGTACGATCACTCGCACAATGTGTGCACTCACGTATGGGCACATACGTGAGTGCACACATTGTGTCTCGCTATCTCGCTGTGTATTGCTGTCTCGCTGACATTAACTTCGTGAACGCTCGGCATTTTCCGGCGAAGGGGCGTGTCGCGCCGCGCCACCGCCGCCGTACATCACACTTTACTAAATTAATTAATTTGCTTGTTTGGCGCCGACTCAAAATGACTTAGGTATACTTACATTAGTTTAAGAACTTTGTTATTAAGGTAAAATAAAAAAGTTATATTATTTTTTGCTTTTTAAAATTTTCGGCGGTTTAATTTTTTGTTAAAAAGTTTTTTTTAATTAATCATTATTTATGTTTTCTCCTTTTATTAGTTATTAATATTGTATCTGTGCGCGCTGGCACATTAAAACGCAGGGGTTCGTTGATAATTCCTTTTAATTAGCAGTGTGATTCGGGCACAGGTAAATAACAATATTTGGACGCGATGCGACACGCATCCGCCGTGTGTTCTGTCCGTTTTGTAACTGTCGCGGCGCGGCCATATAGTTACCATTTGGTCCCTTAAACATTTAACATAGTTTGGCCTAGTAAGTTTTTGACACTAAAAATCGTGAAAAAATATATTTTATCAAAAACAAAAACCGACTTCAAAAACCTAGGTGCACTAAAAAGCAAAAAATTACATTATAATTCTGTACATTTGGAGTTGGTTGCCTAGTCTGACATTATTTCCTCACCTACACAGTTATCAATCATTTTGGTAACTATTAATATTATTTTAGACCAGCTGCCGCCGCCCCGCCTCGTCGCTCCCCGCTGTCGCCCGCCGCGCGGGGTATTGACGCTAGTCGCGTGAACAGTATCTTTGTAACTTAATGTATACATAAATAAATAAATTGAGACTTAGAAATACGATAAATATTTTACAGTTACAATGCGTTTAATATTTAAAATAATTTAATATATATATATAACTAGTCGCTAAATTTTAATTCCGCGGGTAAAGTTTCAAAAAAACACAGTAAAGATTTTGAGAAATATTTGAATAGAATATAAAATATGATGACATTCTCTTGACAAAACGTGTGTAGTACAAAATTCCTGGTAAATCCAGTACAGTGCGATTTACCAGGAATTTTCTCCCTCGCACCACCAAATTGTGGTATGAACTTCCTGCAGCGGTGTTCCCGGACCGATGCGACAAAGGTATCTTCAAGAAACTAGCATACTCATTCCTTAAAGGCCGGCAACGCACTTGCGATGCCCCTGGTGTTGCAGGTGTCCATGGGTGGCGTTGTTCACTTACCATCAGGTGAAACATCTGCTCGTTTGTCTCCCTATCTCATAAAAAAAAACCTATTAAAGTTAAAAAAAAAGCATTTACTTCGAAGCAATAACGATTTATTTACTTGAGAAATAGAGCTCCTTACCTAATACAGGGATGTTTCAGGAGTCCGAAATAATACTTTGACGTGAATGGTATAAAAAATTGATCGAATTTGACCGACATGGTCGAAATTTTCAACTTTTTTTTCGTCGTCAATTTCTATAACTTGTAATATTCTGAGATCTATGTAAAATTTGCATGGTAAGTTTTGTGAATATTGGTAGCCGCCCCTCATAAGTGTAGTTTATACTGCTGGATAGGGTTATGGATGTACCCAAAGGCCAGACACGATACCTGGGTCGATGAAAAACTATGATAGTTAGATATGATCTAACTTTACTATGCATATACATATTAGCTACCATATTTGTACTTAAGTATTATTTCGGAATTCTGATACATCCTGTATATTTTATTTATTATTTACAAACTATGTTACACCATACAAGCACTCAACCAGTGTTCAAGGCTCAAAGTCCTTTTTGCGCTGAAAAAATACGCTGCGCCAAACTACCTTCAGATTCAACTGGTGCTTGATTCACACACAACAGCTGAACACTTTTATCCTTCAATTCGCTTATCTTGCTTATAACTTTCACAAGATCTTCAGATCTCGGTACATATCTCGACAGAAGCTTTATCTCGCGAGTTCTCGTTAAAATCACCAAGGCATAATCCTTATTTAGAGCTCTGAACATAACATCCCAATGTCCCACAACACACCATGCCGGAGAATCAAAACAAGTAAGATATGGCCACGATAACATTTTTACTGTTGTATTTAAAGCTAGAATAATATCCCCGTTCAGTAATACTTTTGTTGCGTATTTTCCATCGCTGCACTTAATTGGATTCGTGGAACAACCGTTAGGTAAATCGAATTTAGGGCACTCGGTTTGATTGAAAACGGTCTCGGAGTTGATGGCGACAATGTTCCAGTTGCCATTGACAGCGTCCAAGTCTTGTGCGTGGACTGCAGCGAGCAGCGACAATACGATTATCTTCCACATCTTGTGAAATTTTTGTCTTGTATTAATTATCTCTGGAAGTTTATAGCGTTTGATTTTGACACAGTAAAGACTTTGAAACGAACGAAACTCTTGAGTTACGAATGATAATTTAGTAATATTAGCGATCGTTTTATACAGCAAGATAAGGTAAGGTAAAGAGCCCTGTTACCGACATATTCCCACAAAATCTCGATCTTACAGACCTTATTTAGATAAGCAGATATTTTTTTACCATTTAATTAACGAGTTGATCATATAATAAAAAAAATGTAATATATAA
The DNA here is from genome assembly GCA_914767695.1 of Ptilodon capucinus. Classification (NCBI taxonomy): domain Eukaryota; kingdom Metazoa; phylum Arthropoda; class Insecta; order Lepidoptera; family Notodontidae; genus Ptilodon; species Ptilodon capucinus. Next base: position 977,540 of record OU611830.1, on the reverse strand, counting down.
TAGATATATTATTATTTTGCTTAACTTAACAATATCTATCTAAATAATTATCAATTTTAATTCACTTTAATTTTAGAAAGACATGTTTAACAAGTCAAAAAACTCCAAAAGCTTTGTTTCGTTATCACAACTTTGAACGCGACGAAACGTTCACGACTTTGATATTTTGTCTGTGGTAAGATGGCAGTTACGCTTAAACTGTCGATACGGGCGCGTGCCGTGCACTCCTCCACCTTGTAACCGCTGCCAAAGCGAATCGCACCCTGTTCGCGTTAAATCCCGTGCTTATGTGTCTCTCTCAAGCTAACAAACACCGGTGAACGTCTGCAAACCACCATCAACAGCATCGCATCGGGAACAGAACGGCGAAGGTCATCGAAGGCGCTAAAGGCAGGTACGTGTCCTAGTATTGTGCTTGCCCAGCCTAATTCAAACATCGTGAACCTATCGTATTATCGTGTTCATCGTCCAGGCCTTCAGCCTGTCCCAAGTGGAGTGTTAAGCCACAATTTAGTTCGGCATTGTGCGAACGCTCCAAGCTTGCTTAATGTTCCAAATTCCGAATCATTTAGTATCCCGTTTCCGTGTAGCAAATCAGTATGGAACTAATGTGATAACTTTAAATAGGATATAATATTCCTCAAGCTTCCGTACCTCAAAAAGCTAAGAACAAAACCTTATAGTATCGCTTCGTTGTCTCTCTGTCGAGACCGTTTTTAGGGTTCCGTACCCAAAGGGTAAAACGGGAACCCTATTACTAAGACTTCGCTGTCCGTCCGTCCGTCCGTCTGTCACCAGGCTGTATCTGAACCGTGATAGTTAGAGAGTTGAAATTTTCACAGATGATGTATTTCTGTAGCCGCTATAACAACTAAAATACAGAATAAAATCAATATTTAAGGGGGCTCCCTACATACAACAAACGTGATTTTTATTTTGTTTATACATGCAACATGCGACATCTATCGTTAAATAGCTGTTGGAGCTATTTTACGTTGTTTTAGTTCCGACCGAATTCTGTAGTTTCTTCTAGTTTCACCATATCTCCGATAGATGTCGCTTGCTCGATTGTTACCATTTTGAAACGCGGTATTACGATTCGTTCCGGCTGATAGACCTTGGTACTGTGCAGCTGATTTCGGTATCCAATCATCACTAGATAGGGCGACCCAAGCTTACAAGTACATTCTTTTTCATACAGACGTTTTCATAGCAGTACTGTATAATAACGCTTTTACTATAGTTACGAGAATACTTTATCTAAGTAACTTGTAACAAATAACAATTGTCACTGATAATGTTTATTTCTTTATTTTCTTTCGATATTAAATGCCCTCAGCAGTAGCCGCTTGAAATATTCACTGAAAATACAGTTATATTAACCAATTTAAAAATAAATAATTAAATTAAAATAAAATTAATGTTTAAGGGGGGCTCTCATATAACAAACGTGTTTTGCTTGCCGTTTTTATAGATAATAGTACCGAACCCTTCGTGCGCGAGACAAATCATTTCTATCCTGTTTTTTGGAACTTTACCTGCGGAATTAGGATTTTGCGACAAGTTATATTTATTCAATTATTTTAAATATAAAAAGCATTGTAAATGTAAAATAATTAACTTATTTGAAAAGAATATGTATGACTTATGTGCGAATCTCATTTTCATCCGAGATTATCACTTGCTATGAAACAGTGAAGGAAAACATCGTGAGGAAACCTGCACGTGTGAGGGAATTTGTCTAGTTCTCGATAGATGTGTTGAGTCTGCCGACCCGCACTGGGCCAGCGTGGTGGACTATGGCCCGAATCCCCCTCGCATTGAGGGGAAGCCCGTGCCCAGCAGTGGGACGTTAGAATGGCTGTAGTACTATACATTCAAAACGTTGTACCAAAATTCCCCGTATTTATCTAAATTAGAATAATGAATCTAGTGTAAAAATACGATGGCCACGGGGCTCCTTACCTTACCTTACAATTATTGAATTGTGCTTTGACCTTTTGTCGTGGAATAACCATCATAGTAAACAAAATACTTCTCGCAACAAGATAAATAATTTAACAAACAAACGTTATCTCCAAATAATTTTAACCGAAACATGACACTCTGTTATGACGTCACTCTAATTCCAATATGGCGGATCATCTAAGATGGTGGAATAGTTATTTCTATAACCCTAATTAACTTTATCAGTTATACATATTATGTGCGAATTTAGTTGTTATTAACTAGGTAGTTTGCAGAAACCCAAATGGGTTTCTTTAATGGGCGTGGGGCACAACACTAGGTACTGATGTCGATTTTTGCTAATTTAACAAATACAAACCTTTTAAGTAGTTCAAACATCAATAGTTAACTATCATGTACTCGTAGTATTTATTACTGCAAATTAATTAAGTCTTACTCAATTAGCTAGCCGACCTTAAGATTTACTTTACTATAGAAATAGTCGATTTATCGATTGCGTAAGGATTTTTAGTGCTCTTTCAGCCATGAGGTTATATTGACTCATAGAGGTACTAACTTTGTGAGCACTGCATGAAAGCTCGCCATGAGCCAATATGACCTCACAACGCAGGGAACGTGTTGAAAAAACAGAAGACCTATATACACAAAAATGCCGTTATAGGTAGCTTGTAAATGTCTTTTTAGGGTTCCGTACCCAAAGGGTAAAACGGGAACCCTATTACTGAGACTTCGCTGTCCGTCCGTCCGTCCGTTCGTCCGTCTGTCACCAGGCTGTATCTCATGAACCATGATAGTTAGACAGTTGAAATTTTCACAGATTATGTATTTCTGTTGCCACTATAACAACAAACACTAAAAAACAGAATAATATGAATATTTAAGGGGGCTCCCATACAACAAACGTGAATTTATTGCTCGTTTTATAGATAATGGTACGGAACCCTTTGTGCGCGAGTCCGACTCGCATTTGACCGGTTTTTTTGCTCGTTTTTATAGATAATGGTACAGAACCCTTTGTGCGCGAGTCCGACTCGCATTTGGCTGGTTTTTTAGTTTAATTTTTAATTGAATAGCCCCGAACACAGTTAGTCCGATGATAAATCAGCCGGCTCGGGCTTACTAACCGCGGATTATCGCCCCCGACTAAAACTCAGATTATGTTGGACGGTGTTACACCGAAGCGAGTATCCACTGAACTCAGAAGCGACTGCGGAAACTATTTTTAACTAGCAGAGCCGCGCTGAGCTGAGAATTCAGGAACCCTAATTGATTTTCCAAAAATAAAAGTTAGCTTAAGTTACTCCTTGGAACCTCAGCTATCTGTCAGTGAAAGTCCCGTCAAAATAGGTTCAACCGTTTGGGAGTTTACCAGGAACAAAGAGACAAAACAAATAAATAATGTTCAAAAATACTTTTTAAAAACAAGCTTTTATTTAATTGCCCTTAGTTTTTGTGTTATCCTCAGCAAGCCCTTTCATTTGATACCCATACTGTGTTAGTGCAGAAAAAATAACTATTCCGCCATCTTAGATAATCAGCCATATTGGAATTAGAATGACGTCACATAGCTAAGCATGCATTGTCATCCAAAATAAGCGTGTGTACTTTGGTACTTTATCTTCTTTTTTACTTTATCTTTAACCGATTGAGCTGAAATTTGTTCAGCTCAATCGGTAGCGCCGAAAGTGCTTACGGTGTCCTGAGGTCTTGCAATGGTACACTTGGTTTTGGATTTAATCATATTGATTACTGGATCCCAAGTTGGTGGTAGCACCCAGCCATCTTCCCTATTGAAATTAGGATGTTGTTTAATTTCAATGGCTTTACGTATCATCCTTGGTCGGAGTCGGTGTTCTTTTGCGAGGATATGCGGTTTATCAAATCTGATATAATGGCGGGTGCGGTCCTGTACATGTTCACAGATTGCAGACTTCGTGGAGCGTCGGTGTTTCACGTCAGCTTGACCACCAACTTGGGATCCAGTAATTAATATGATTAAATCCAAAACCAAGTGTACCATTGCAAGACCTCAGGACACCGTAAGCACTTTCTGCGTGGATCGGACCGCAAACAACAACTAAATATGAGGGTACCCACTTATTAACTATGACATCAGGACGTCTAACACCTCAGTCCCCCCGTGACCATGGTTGCTGTAAAGCAGCCGAAACGTCGGGAAAATAAAATAGTAAATAAACGCGATTAAATCCGTAAAATAGTTTAATTTCAAAATAAATTTTATTTAAAAAATATCTGGTTATGCTCACCCTACCTAACTGGTTAGAATTGACAGCTATGACGTTACAATATGGCGCAAAGTCGATCCTATTCTCATTTAAAACGCATAGTTAGTGCTATCATTTTTCACTTCGGTGTGAAGTACTCCCTCATACGCTTAACCACAGTTTAAAGTGAGTTATTGAAGATTACCAGGTACTGTTATTTACCGGAACGGAACAACTATGTTTGTCTCTCTTTGACTAGCTTTGGCCCTTTCTAACTGTATTTATACGAACAATTCAATGCAACCAATACTGTTTAGAAATACCAATTACTTAATTACTATTGTGTGAGTAAGGCATTGTTAGCCTGGTTGATAGGACGCCCGTTTTGAACTCAAGGGGTGCAAGTTCAAATCCCGGGCACTTTTTGGATGTTTGGATTTTATGTGCGAATGTCATTTTCAATAATCATTACCACTTGCTGAACGGTGAAGCATACACCGTGAGGTAACCTGCACATAGAAGGCGCGTGAAGTTCACGTCGTGGACCAAATCTCTCGTATTGAGGGGGAATGTGCCCGGTATAATGACAATAGGCTCGCCCCCTATTACATTCGGACCAAAATATGTATATCGGCGAAAGGTGGGTGTACGTCAGTGCACCACTGCCTAGCCCTTTGGGAATACAGGCGTGATATGTTTTATTATTATTTTATAGTTACATGTCTGCTCATAATCATTTTATAAAATAAAATAATACTATCGAAGATTAGTTTTTTTTTGTTTTGTTTTTTATTAATAACTAGCTGTGCCCGCGACTTCGCCCGCGTGGACTTTAGGGAGATTACCCGGAAATATGGGTATTATGTTTTTCCCGCGGAATCCTAATGCTTTTTCTAAAATTAAAGTAGCCTAAGTTACGCCTTGGGACGTCAGCTATCTGTCAGTGAAAGTCCCATTGAAATCGGTTCAGCCGTTTAGAAGTTTACCTCAAACAAACAGACAGACAGACAAAAAAAATTAAAATTGCGTTTTCGTTATAGGTATCGTATATACTTTCATACGCATTTGGTAAAAAAGTGTTATTTTGATATTACAAACAGACACTCCAATTTTATTTATTTGTATGTATTGTATGTATGTATGTATGTATAGATACGTTTGAGCTTTTATTTTTATTTTCTCGCTTGTAACAAGCTACCTAATAACATTCCGGAAACATGCTTCGCTTATTTCCTCCAAGTGCCTAGCGCCATCTCGTTTAATTTAAACTCAACACTTTATTTTACTTTTAATTTTTTTTTTCAAATTAACAAATATATTTACTAGGTTCTCACGCCACCTCGAAGGGGTAGGTAGAGGTGCATTGCAGAGCGCCCACACTTTGCCGATAAATTTTGGGCCCAAATCCCAATGCACAGACCAGATACCTATGTAATCGGGGCGAGCCTATTGTCATTATACCGGGCACATTCCCCCTTAGTACGAGGGAGATTTGGGCCATATTCCATCACGTTGGCCTAGTGCGGTTTGGTGAACTTCACACGCCATTCCATAGACGTGCAGGTTTCCTGAAGATATTTTTCTTCATCTTGTAAATAAAATAGGTTGTCTTATACGGTGCGTGCCATTGTGCGTAAAAGACTACAATAAATACAAGACGCAAGCTTACAATTACGCGAGCGAATTGAGTCCCGTGGCTTTTGCCACAGAATTTAAATCTTTATTCTCATATACACAGAGTATATTTTCAACAAAAACTAGTGAGTTCGTTCGCCTCAATCAAAATCTTAATGAGTTTGCGCACCAATGAACTAGATGTCGCTAAACAAAATCTTAATTAGCACACGTAACATTACAATATGGAACACATGACTTACACATCAAATACATATAAAAAATCCCAATAACACCCTTATGCGTACGAAATAAGACTTTTGGTAAGTGCAAAATTAATTTGGCGAGACCTGGCTCGTCTCCAAAAAGGACACACTTAAAAGCATACCCAAGAACATTAATTTGAACTTTATGTAAGCGGAATAAGGTGGTGTGTAAGTGCAAAATTATGTCGGTTTTTCATCACAAAAGAACACTGAAGACTTGTAATGAAAGTTTCCCTTTCAGACAAAGAAAAGGTCGCTTGGAGTGTAACAAACAACTAAAAAATGGAAGTGAACTACGAAACTTGAATGTTACATACCTAAAAATATACAAATAAATAAAATTCAAGTGTCTGTATGTAATACCAAAATAACAGCTTTTTACTAAATGCATATTACGATACCTAGAATGAAAAAGCAAAAAAAAAAAATTGCCCGCTGATAGAAGTTTGAGAAATGTGGTCAGAAGTAGGACACTATAAGAAAAAAAACCGGCCAAGTGCGAGTTGGACTCGCGCACGAAGGGTTCCGTACCATTATCTATAAAAACGGCAAAAAAAATCACGTTTGTTGTATGGGAGCCCCTTTAAATATTTATTTTATTCTGATTTTTAGTATTTGTTGTTATAGCAACAATAAAAATACATCATCTGTGAAAATTTCAACTCTCTAGCTATCACGGTTTATGAGATAAAACCTGGTGACAGACGGATGGACGGACAGTGAAGTCTTAATAATAGGGTTCCCGTTTTACCCTTTGGGTACGGAACCCTAAAAATTAATGGTAATTTTTTTTAAAAAAACAAGCTTTATTTAATTGTTTTCGTGTTATCCTCAGCATGCCCTTTCATTTGATACCCATACTGTGGTAGTGCAGAAAAAAATACTATTTCGCCATCTTGGATGATCCGCCATATTGGAATTAGAATGACGTCACATAGCTAAGCATGCATTGCCATCCAAAATAAGCATGTATACCAAATTTCAGCTCAATCGATTAAAGATAACTGATTTAAAATTCAGTTGCAAGATTCCACCCGGACATACATACATTGCAAGTTAATATAAAGCTTGTAATAATAAAAACCATAAGAAGAAAATGCCCCGCTGATAGAAGTTTGAGAGCTGTGGTCAGAAGTAGGACACTATAAGAAAGAAAAGAAGAAATACCTTCCCCTATAAGTTCTTACGATGATAAAGAGTGCTGCAAGTTATTGCGCGGGTAATAATTCATTCTACACAACACCCCGCCGCGTTGATCGCGTAAGGCGCACACTGTATGTTTTTTCAGCGGTACCCTTATATATATATATATACATCATCACGCCTGTATTCCCCGAAGGGGTAGGCAGAGGTGCACCGTAGTGCGCCCACACTTCGCCGATGTATTTTTGGTCCCAATGTAATAGGGGGCGAGCCTATTGCCATTATACCGGGCACATTCTCCCTCAATACGAGGGAGATTTTTTTGGGCTATAGTTCACCACGCTGGCCCAATGCGGGTTGGTGAACTTCACACGCCTTTCTATAGACGTGCAGGTTTCCTCACGATGTTTTTCCTTCACCGTTTCATAGCATGTGGTAATCTCGGGTGAAAATGAGATGTTTAGTTTGGGTTTATGTACCCTTATTATTTTTCAAAAAAAGTAGCCTTATTTTTTGGGTTCCGTACCCAAAGGGTAAAACGGGAAGCCTATTACTAAGACTTCGCTGTCCGTCCGTCTGTCACCAGGCTGTATCTCTTGAACCGTGATAGCTAGAGACTTGAAATTTTTACAGATGATGTATTTCTGTTGCCGCTATAACAACAAATACTAAAAAACAGAATAAAATAATTATTTAAGGGGGCTTTGTTGTATACAAACGTGATTTTTTCGCCGTTTTTATAGATAATGGTACAGAACCCTGCTTGCGCGAGTCTGACTCGCACTTGACCGGTTTTTTTATGTTATAGGGAGGCATACGAGCAGACGTTTCACCTGATGGTTAGTGATCAGCGCCGCCCATGGACACCTGCAACACCAGGGGCATCGCAAGTGCGTAGGCAGCCTTTAAGGAAGGAGTATGCTCGTTTCTTGAAGGTACCTCTGACGTATCGGTCCGGGAACACCGCTGCAGGAAGTTCGTTCAACAATTCGGTGGTGCGAGGAAGAAAATTCCTGATTTTACTCTTTGTAACATTTAAAAAAGCTGTCACTTTGACATTAGAAATAGAAATCTTTTATCTATTTGTATATACAGGGTGTTTCAGAAGTCCCAAATAACACTATGACGTGCTTTCGTAATTTAACCATGTTTTTCCAACTTTTTTTCCTCATTAATTTTAAGATGTGTGTAAAATTTGCATGTTCTGTTTATATTGGTAGTCGCCCCCCATAAGTGTAGTTTACACTGCTGAATAGGGCGATGGTACGTCCCAACCTAACGGCCAGAACACGATACCTGTGACAAATATTCAAAGGTCTATAACTCAGAAACTATGATAGTTAGATATAAACATATGAGCTACTGTATATATTATGTACCTAAAGTATTATTTCGGACTTCTGATTCACCCTGTCGACACAGATAACTTCCTAAAGGTTATATTTCTAGATACAAGTCGTTTACGAAGACGTTATATAGACTTACCCAAGTAACTCGCTTGATAAATGAAATGTCTAGAAAAACCCTTGGCTTGCTCTAGTGAGTTTGGAAAAATTCAATTTTTTATAATTTCCTGAACGCGTTATCTCGGCTTCAATTCATCACTGACAGTGAAAAACCTGCCGGTTTGATTTATAGTTGACGTGAAAAACATGTCTGAATAACGGAGATTTATATCTTAGGCTGTATTCACACGGTACAGCCGGCTAGCCTTTAAATGAAACAAGTACCTTCACTTTACTGGTATTTTTTTTGTTGGCTGTATTTTTTTTCTTTTCTAGGGATGTTATGAGGTGATAATACTTTTATTTTTTTACGAACGTGCATAAACGGCGAAGCACTGAATGTGAATGAAGTTGGCCGGTAGGAGATTATGGTGACTAGTATAGAATAATCGAGTACCCTCATATTTTGTGACTTTTTTATTATCTCTAAAATAAAGTGCTAAATGGCGGGTATGTATGTGAAACATGTATTAAATGCTAATATTGGGAACGAAGCTCGAGAGTAATAAAAAAATATTGACTCTAAAAATCGTGTTTATTTTTAACAAAAACCGACTTCAAAACCACAAATAGGGACTCAAAAGCGAAAAATAAATTAATACAATTATTATAAGCGCTGCCCACTCATCTATTTAAAGTCGGTGACAGCCAAGTCTAATAGGTACCTAGTAGATAGATACTACCTACAAGTATCTACCTACTTACTACGTCTATCTATCTGATAATATCATATAAAAGAAAGATTTGTGTTTTTTTAAAACTACTGGACCGATTTCAAAAATTCTTTTCCCAGTTTTAATTTTACAATTACTAAGATTTCTAAGTCATGTTTAATTGTGTTTTGGTTCCCATGATACAGGCTCACACCTAGTTTGGGACCGCTGTAAACCTCTATGTTATTGAAACTTCTGATAATAAACAATTTTGAATTAGAAAGCTACATTATCACTGAGTAACATAGGCTATATTACAAACCCGTGCGAAGCCAGGACTGACCGCTAGTACATTATATTGAATACCGACATACGTCGAATAGAGATGTCGTCTATCATGCGAGAATTGGGTCCCTGATACGGAGTAGCACGGGGCCAATTTGTAACGAGGATTGCATTCAACCACCCCAGGGATAGGGTAACTACGTGATCTTCTATCGAAGTGTGCAGGTTCAAACCCCGGCTCGCACCTCTGGGATTTTATGTGCGAAACTCATTTTCATTCGAGATTATCACTTGCTACAGAACGGTGAAGGAAAACATCGTGAGGAAGCCTGCACGTCTGAGGAAACTTGTCTAGTTCTCGATAGATGTGTGAAGTCTGCCAACCCGCACTGGGCCAGCGTGGTGGACAATGGCCCAAATCCCCCTCGCATTTAGGGCAGGCCCGTGGCCAGCAATGGGACGTTAAAAGGGCTGTAGTAGGTAGTAGGTGATCTTGATAAATGCAGTCACCACGTCGATGTGGTGATGCCTGGGAGTTATTTCAGGGTCCCAAGTCTCCTAACACAATCATCGTGGAGATGCTATGACACCATTTTTTAAGGCATAAAAATTACATCTTGTATCAATGGTAGAATATGACTATTGTTTTCTTATATTTACGCGAATACTATACATTGAAATAAAACTATTTTACGGATTTTATCGCGTTTATTTACTATTTTATTTTCCCGACGTTTCGGCTGCTTTACAGCAACCATGGTCACGGGGGGACTGAGGTGTTAGACGTCCTGATGTCATAATTAATAACTGGGTACCCTCATATTTAGTTGTTGTTTGCGGTCCGATCCACGCAGAAAGTGCTTACGGTGTCTTGAGGTCTTGCAATGGTATACTTGGTTTTGGATTTAATCATATTAATTACTGGATCCCAAGTTGGTAAAGTAAGCAAGTTGGTAAGATAAAATAGTAAATAAACGCGATAAAATCCGTAAAATAGTTTTATTTTAGAATATGACTAGTTAAATTGCATCAAGGAGACAATATCAAATGTCTGCTCCTACTCTAGTCGTCACATACAAAATTTGACGTATGAAACTATTAATAATAACTCGATGGTCAATCCAAAAGATGAACTGTATTATCTTGAAAATATATAAATACATCATCACGCCATTATTCCCCGAAGGGGTAGGCAGAAGTGCACTGTAGTGCGCCCACACTTCGCCGATGTATTTTTGGTCCCAATGTAATAGGGGGCGATCCTATTGCCGTTATACCGGGCACATTCTCCCTCAATACGAGGGAGATTTTTGGGCTATAGTCCACCACGCTGGCCCAGTGCGGGTTGGTGAACTTTACACGCCTTTCTATAGACGTGTAGGTTTCCTTACGATGTTTTCCTTCACCGTTTAGCAAGTGGTAATCATTATTGAAAATGAGATTCGCACATGAAAATTATCTCAGAGGTGCGGGCCTGGGATTTGAACTTGCACCCCTTACGTTCAAGGCGGGCGTTCTTGCCCACGAGGCTACCACTGCTATAAAACATATATCGCAATGAAATAGCTTCAATGACGCGAGTCAACCCCTGGCTGTTGCCACAGAAATGCAATCTTTATTTTCATTTATACAAAGTATATTTTCCATAAAAAAACGTCTAATGAATTCGCTACGATGCACATACTTCTGTTTGTCTACCGCTTCTGAGAAAATAGACGCAAGGAGTTTTTTTTTTAATCTCTTCAGCATTATTGTTTTAATATTACTTCTAAAACACCATAGCCATATTAAAACAGTATTGCTTAAGGGATGTTTAGCGCGTCAATCCACTTTATGCCTCCAAAAACTTATCATTTCAATCAAACTTGAAACATTTTGAAAGTTTCAAGCGGCGTTTGTTACCCAGTTTGCAAAGTCGGACAATTTTTTTACAAAGTATTCAAGCGTAGTGAAACGGGGGTAAGCAGAGAGGTCGGCATCGGACCAAATGCTCACTTATAGCTGCCAGAATGTTAAATAATGATGGGCAATGCAAATATCGATATCGATAAAAAATATCATTGAAATTCGTGTGATAATGAAAATATGAAAAAAAAAAATGCGTCTATTCAAAGATAATCGTGAGGCGCACTGTAGTGCACCCATAATTTGGCGATGGTATTAAGTTATTACCATCATATCGGGTACTATCTACCATAATGTAAGCAGATTCAGATCTGATTCTCACATGTAATTTTGATGACTCCAGAAGTATTAAAATTACCATTTCTTATATTTGGGATCTCCTATGAAAAAGTAGATTGAAGACAGCTTTTTCTAGCTTTGTGAGCGTAGACTTTCACTGCACCGGATGGTAAGGTTACGAATTCGATTCCCATTTGTGGCAAATTTTGGAAATGGTCCCAATTCTCGCATGCTCAGCAGCATCTCTAATTTGATATATGTCTAAACAAAACGTCATATTGGTCGTACTGTTGACGATGCCGGTGAATTTCTACCTACTTAATGGAAAATAAACTTTTACGCATCCTCAATGTATTTTGATTCTTTTGTACGAATATTTGTTTAATTTTTCGGTTTAAGTGTTGCTTTTCTGGTATGTCGCGAGGCACGTTTTGGCGATTTAAAAAAAATGATTTGACTTTGACAACCACGTTCCAAAATTCACTCGCGCTGCCAATGAAATGTTGAAGAATGAGCTTTATCTATGAGTCAATACAGTCCGTTTTAGTATTCAGAAAAAAAAACAACGTGCGTTTTGACGCTTAAGTGTGCTTGTGGCTGTCATGTCATGAAAATTACAATGCCTCGATCTAATAACCTGAAGTATATCGATATCGATAAAGCAATGAAAATACAGCACTAATGCCTATCGGAGCGCGTAATCAGGTGACTCCGACATCCCGAATAACGAACGCTGAATTGTTCCTCTTTGAGTCTCAAGTAGGGGCCCACTAGTGGCGTTGTGCGTGGGAAAAGGATACCTTTCAAATATTACTATAAAAAAATAAGTACTCATAGAAAATAAGAAAAGGTCAGAATGGCAGTAACGACAGTTTTGTATGTAAACTAGTGTACACAAGTAAAAAATAAATGACTAGTAAATCTAAATAAAAAGTAAGCTACCTATTCGTTACTTTATCAAAAGCTTAAATTATGTAAACACTTTTTATAACTTTTGATTATAAAGCCACACGCACACTGAAACATCAAAACGCGCATGAAAAAATTCTTGCCAATACTAAAATAAACTGTATTGAATCACAGAAAAAGCTCATTTTTGAACGAAATGTCATCATAATTCCACAGCAATTTCTTTAAATATATAAGCGTAGTGTACATTTTCAAAAAATGTCAGGTAATTAGCCCGCCCAGTGCCCTTTAAGGGCTGCAATTGCTTAAATCGCTCGCTCACATACCATACCCCATCATCCCTAGTCTTCCCTCGCGTTTTTCCTTTATACTCGCCCCAACGCGTGCGGCACAGATGGGAGTCCGAATTGTCCCTCTAAGCCAGTGGTTCCCAAACTTATTATGCTGCCCACTTTGAGAATATATTTTTTTAGCGCCCCCATTTTTTCATCTACACAGCCAATTTTTCACCTACAGCCTCCACACAACGCCCCCATTTTTTTCTGGGTCTCTTACGGCGGTAAGTCTCTAAAGGGGGGCGCCCCTTTAGGCCTGCAGCGCCCACAAGGAGGCGTTAACGCCCACTTTGGGAAAGGATGCTCTAAGACCTGTACCAATAGCCGCGTCAAAACAAACGCGATATTTTTTTTGCCAATCACCACCTGTCTTGCAAAAATGTTTTCAATATTACATCAGTTTCTGACAACAAACCATAGAGTATCTAGAGTACCCATGACGACTACAGCCCTCTTAGCGAGACCGCGTAGACATAAGTTTTATCTCTTTCAACTGTCAGATTTCTGACTTATATCTACGCGGTCGTGCTACAGGGCCAGTCTTCGTATAGCTCTGCGGCGTTTTTATCCGCCATTGTTGATATCTCATGTACCTGTAGTATAAAGTAACTGTATGGGAAAACAAAGATGGCGGAGTCAGATAAACTAGAAAAAAATTACCGCAGAGCGGGCTCGAAATGCCATCTCAGTTATAATATCTCTATGCAATTAACTCAGTACAAAATCTGTCAAGAACTGACAGTTACTGTTGAGATAGCAATACTTTAAGAGGAGGTGGTAATAAGTTCCCTTATGTATTATACAGTGTGTATCAGAAGTCCGAAATAATACTTTGAGTACATATACGGTAGCTAATATATAGATGTACAGTGAAGATAGATCGTACCTAACTATCATAGTTTCTGAGTTATAGACCTTTGAATAATTGTCACAGGTATCGTGTTGTCGCCTTAGTACACATACATATCCCTATTTAACAGTGCAAACTACATCAACAAGGTGACATTACTAATATTTACAAAAAATAACTCCAAAATATCGAATAGGATAGACATTTCAAGTTTTAAAAATTGACGTTAAAAAAAACTTGATCGGATTTCGATAACATTCGGTTGTATACCCGATACTAATGAAAGAAAGAAGAAAGAAAAAACATTTATTCGGCACAGACAAAACAAAGCACACAGAGAATATGAAACTTATACAATACACAGAAAAGGAAAGAAAAAGAGCTCAGTGCTAATAATAATAATAATGCAGACAGTCAAGTATTATTTCAGACTTCTGGGACACCCTGTTTACTTATATTATATACAATACATAATATAAAACATTATATAAAACAGATACCATGCCAAAAGCTGAACAAACCGACCACAGATATTCGTAATATTTACGCAGCATTCGCGGCTGAATGGCCGCCATATTTATTAGGGAACCACTTCCGGTTCCTGCGGCGCCATGATTTAAATGCACGCTTCCGTATTACTGCCTCTGAAGCCGATTTACAGAATAGTACTGTAATCATAGATAATAAGAAAAATGTAAGAACGACAGTTACGATAATTTTGTAAGAAAACTAAAGCTATCAGTCGGACACAAGTAAAAAGTAATTTTTAAAACCAGAGCAGTAGCAACAATAGTTTTCTACATCGAGCAGTACAAGGCTATATAGCCTTTAATTTAATTTTCCAGGAGAGCATACTCATTTGACGCAAAAAAATATACGGTCGAATTAAGAAACCTCCTCCATTTTTTCGTCGGTTAAAAAAAATTGCCGATTCCAAATAATTACAAGTAATTAACGCCCAAAAGTGTCGCTTAAGTCAAATAGCCTTTCATCGTTCGATATAAACTATCGTTGCCAGTTGTACATAAGTAAAATTATAAGTTTTTGGCCAGAACGGCAATAACGATAGTTTTGTATGAAAACCAGAGTTGCCAATTGCGCGCAAGTAAACAATAAGTGATTATTACACCTTCATAATAAGCCAGGCATCGTTTAGTGGCATTGATTACTAGGCGGCCGGATACCAGATAGTTATTCAGTATCCGGCCGGATACTGGATAGTTATTCAGTATCCGGCCGGATACCGGATAGTTATTCAGTATCCGGCCGGATACCGGATAGTTATTCAGTATCCGGCCGGATACTGGATAGTTATTCTGTATCCGGCCGGATACCGGATAGTTATTCAGTATCCGGCCGGATACCGGATAGTTATTCAGTATCCGGCCGGATACTGGATAGTTATTCTGTATCCGGCCGGATACCGGATTGTTATTTTCATGTGCGAATGTCATTTTCAACAATGATTATCACTTGCTGAACGGTGAAGGTAAACATCGTGAGGAAACCTGCACGTCTAGGCGTGTGAAGTTCACCAACCCGCACTGGGCCAGCGTGGTGGACTATAGCCCAAATCCCCCTCGCATTGAGGGGGAATGTGCCCGGTATAATGGCAATAGGCTCGCCCACTATTACATTGGGACCAAAAATGCATCGGCGAAATGTGGGCGCACTGCAGTGCACTTCTGCCTACCTCTTCGGGGAATACAGGCGTAATGATGTATGTCTATATGTGCATGGACAATTTTAAACAAATATGTATATATACAGTGGCTAATATGTGGATGCTTATGGCCGGTGGCCGTCTATACCTAACTATCATAGTTTTTGAGTCACAGACCATTAAGTTTTTATCACAAGTTTCGTGTTTTGGCTTTAAGACACCCCCATTACCACCGAGGTGTGAAAAGCTATTGGACTTCAGCGACACTTTTGAGCGATACTACTTTCGAGTACTGGTCCAACCATTTTCCATTTTCTCTAAGTAACGTATCATCTACTCTCCCATGTAGCGTTGAAGGCATCACACCAAAGTAATCATTTCTATAGCCACTTGTGATTGTGAATAATCCTTATACTGTAAGTGGGAGTAGGCGCACCTTATACTAGCTTCCTAAGCGTAAGGCCAAAATTTGTATCTAATATTAGACTGCGTGAGTATAATTCTTCTCTGGTATTGAGATAAAGGTGCTTTCTGCTCTCATGGCGTTGCTGCTCCTGAGAATGTATTACTCATAATCTTTACTATTTATCATTTTAAAAAGAGTAACCATTGAGTTTCTTACCGGCTCTTCTCAGTGGAAGCAGCATTCCGAATCTGACTATTGGTAACTGCTTTTTGGACTACACGAATAAAAAAAAAAGATTTTTGTTTTTTTTTTATTTTTGATATTCCCTTATTACCTTATATAAATATTTGAAAACAGCGCATATTTTTGCGTCGAATGAGTACGCTCTCCTTTAAAAAAATGTCGTTTAGGTCAAATACCCTTTCACCACTTGTTATGGAGGCAGACTGTACCTAACTATCATAGTTTCTGAGTTACAGACCTTTGAGTTTTTATCACAAGTAACGACTAAACCCTATTTATCAGTGTAAACTGGATACACGAGGGCCGGCTACTAATATTCAGAAACATTTTGACAGATAGATATAGTACTATAGTAGATATTAGTGATGTAACGAATATTCGCATTCGCGGATATTCGCATATTTTTGGAAATTCGTATTTGCATTCGCATCCGCAAAATTTCTGCAAATGTTTTGCGAATATGAATATCAGAAAAAAACAATTTGAAGATAATGGTAGGTTAATAAAATCAATACGGTTTCATTTTTAATCTAAATTGAAATCGAAATTCTATAGTCACGGTTACGGATAAATGTTTTTCGGATATCCGATAGTTTCGGATATTTTTCGTTTATACCATGTTTTCGGATATATTTCGGATATTTTCGGATATTATTTTGGATAGGTCACTGATAATTAATTGTTTTCGGATTTCTGATAATTATCCGGCACCGGATAATATAATTTAAATATCCAGTATCCGGCCGGATACCGGATAGTTATTCAGTATCCGGCCGGATACTGGATAGTTATTCTGTATCCGGCCGGATACCGGATATTTTACCGTTCAGCAAGTGATAATCATTGTTGAAAATGACATTCGCACATGAAAATTATCTCAGAGGTGCGGGCCTGGGATTTGAACTTGCACCTCTTACGTTCAAGGCGGGCGTTCTTGCCCACGAGGCTACCACTGCTTATATGCATATAGACAGTCAAAATTTACTCTCTGTCCTTAACTTTAATACCTGTTACAGATCCCGCAAACCATCCACTAGAATATTTTCACTCCAAGTTTTTAAAAACAATACCTCTTTCTACAATCCTGTTATCAGAATGTGCCGTTTATACAATGATATGGTTTCTGAGAACCCCGCCTTGGACTTGTTCGGCAGCAGTGGTAGCCGAGTGGATGAACGCACGCTTTGCAAAATCAAAGTGTGCAGGCAACCCCGGCTCGCACCTCTGGGATTTATGTGCGAATCTCATTTTCATCCGATATTATCACTTGCTATGAAACGGTGAAGGAAAACATCGTGAGAAAACCTGCACGTCTGAGGGAACTTGTCTAGTTCTCGATATATGTGTGAAGTCTGCCAACCCGCACTAGGCCAGCGTGGTGGACTATAGCCTGAAATCCTTCTCGCATTGAGGGGATGCCCGTGCCCAGCAGTGGGACGTTAAAAGGGCTGTAGAAGTAGTAGTCTTGGGCACTTTAGGACTACCATTAGTCTTAAATTATGTCCCAACAGATTTAGTCCAGCCTAGAAATAATACTTATCACTTAGGTACCTTTAGGATTTAGATTTTAAGTTATTGTATTAGTTAATGCACAACTTCTGTACATAGTGTATTATGTGCACACATATTTAGAGTTGCAATCTGGGCCTATTTTTTAGTGAGTAAAGTTATAAAAATCTGATTGTAACTTGTTTTGTGAGCCAAATAAATAAATATTATTCCGGACTTCTGGTACACACTGTATAACGCGTCGCAACATTTAAATCTTTCCCGTGAAAAGCGAAATAAAACAGAACATTTGTTACTAGTTGAAATCTCGCGGGGAATAAAACACCAGCTTGCTAAAACTATGCATTAGGCCAGGAGGCAGCAAGCTTTTAATCCGAAAAGATTTACTTTTTGTGCATGGTTCAATATCCCGTCCTACTAATATTAAAAATGTGAAAGTTTGTGAGAATGGATGGATAGATGCATGTTTGTTACTCTTTCACGCAAAAACTGCTCGACTGATCTTGATGAAACTTTACAGTATTATTGTTAATACATCAGGATGACATATCGAGGGGTAAAAGGCTATTATTGATTTGAAAAAGTGAGACTTTTGCGCGATATCGACTTATATACATATTTGGAATCAGTAATTTCTGCGTATTTCTGAGTATGCTCTCCTCCAAAGTTAAAAAATGTAGTATAAGAAAAATAGCCTTTCACCCCTCGATAAAGGCTATAATTTATAAACGATATTGAATAATCGATGTCTGTGCGGACGAAGTCGCGCGTAGAATCTAGTATCTACATACAGATGGAATTTCTGTACCATGAGATCGCGCATCAAAATTTACTCTTCCTCGCGTCTGTATGACATTTCATTTGACATTATCAGCCTGCCTAGGGCTTTATGCCCACACCCACAGACGCGAGCGAATTTGCTTAGCTATTTTCGAAAATAGTACTCTATGTCAATATGTGTAATATTAATCCTATCAAAAACATAAATGTAAACCTCTGTTTAGCCAATGATATAAGCCTTGGTTGTCTACTTCAACGACAAAAGATGTGAGATCAAACGGACGCCAATTTCAGTGGTCAGTCCTATAATTTATTTATAGCAACATCAAATATTTCATAACAACTTAAAGTATAATTTCTTATTAAAACTTAGGATAATATATTGGCCTAAGGCCTTATTTTGCTAGTTCTAATGTACGAATTCGCATTTCTATCATAAAATAAAATATTCTTTAATCATGAAACAATAAACTTATAAGGTA
Source organism: Ptilodon capucinus (assembly GCA_914767695.1). Taxonomy (NCBI): domain Eukaryota; kingdom Metazoa; phylum Arthropoda; class Insecta; order Lepidoptera; family Notodontidae; genus Ptilodon; species Ptilodon capucinus. The sequence continues at coordinate 958,520 of OU611830.1, read as the reverse complement.
AATCTTATTTATTAGTATGTTTGAATGATCATTCAATATTTTATAATTAACTTTAAACATACAACCTGCATAATAAAATACATTTATTGTGGTAGGATACGAACGCAGGACCCTGACGATTTATCCAACCGCATAGCCCACTAGGCTATGCTAACAGATACTTTTATTATGAAAAACTTGACTGGTTGGTCATACTACCAATGACGTCTTAAAGTGAATGTTCCTAACAAAATCAATTAATTGAAAAAATATTATAAAATGATAAAATTATACTAGTTTCACATTTTTTCCTTTGTATTTACCCAATTACCTATCTGAATGCCAAATTTGAACTCTGTAGGTCATCTGGGAGAGGCTATGATTGTTGATCTATAGGTCAGTCAGTGTAATAATTCAGATTTTTGGACGAATATATCTTAAGAACCGTTTGAGGTGTGTTTATGAAATTTGGAGCACATATGTATCTTGCAAGTCTCAATAGATGAGCCAAATTTGACATGGTTATGTTAAATAGTTTCTGAGTTATGAGGGGGTCAAAAGTCGCTCCAAATGGTTCGTGTAATATTACACACGGTGCTGCAGCCAGCTTTCATTGGCTGGGCGCACTCCCGTGCGCCTTGATACTTTTTACGGTGAAACAACAAAGAGTTATCTATCTATCTATCTACATGTAGGATTTTAATATTCTTAATCGATTATTTTTGAATGTATTTTATTTAAATTAAATTAAGATTTCTGAACGTAGCGGTAGATGAATGAGAGTTAAGTGTTCGAGTGAGAGAATGAATGACAAAGAGCCATAAAAGATTTGAAGACGATAAGTATATGATGCAAGCTGTAAAATTCGAAATAAAAGAATGTGCAATAATATGAAGATTTTTGCCCCACATACATAAAGATTTAATTTCTGTATTTTTTTAAGAAATAGACAATAAACGGTTTCCACGTCTGCCTCCTGGTCTACTTGTGGTTGGCGATTTGTTAACTTTATTTTGATCTTGAACGATGTTTCTCATTTGTATGCGAGGCGGATTTCGGGGGAAAATATACGCTGCACTCCACAACTCCAGCCGTTTCTGTATTTCATAAGACTTTTGGTGACATCTTGTCAACTTGGAAAGCAAGCTACATCTTCATTTACATCCTGTTTGGATAAACGGGGTAGCAAGGCAGTGCACTCATATTTCGTGAGGCATTTTATTTATCATAACGACGCTCGAAAGGCAATTATAAGCTACAAAAACCGGCCAAGTGCGAGCTGGACTCGCGCACCGAGGCTTCCGTACCTACACTATGAAAGCACCGAACATTGGTCTAACAAAGGGAGGCAAATTTAACTTTGCAGTTGGTATACTGGTGTCCCCATACAAAGTAACTACAAAATAAGTTTGTAATCGCAAAAAAACATATTCTAACAATAAATTTACAGTTTTCGGATTTATTCCTTTACTTGTGCTACAAGACCTTGCTTCTTGCCAAATTTCATGATTCTAGGTCAACGGGAAGTACCCTATAGGTTTTTGATTCCCGTGCGAATGTACTGAAAATGCAACATAAACCGCTGTAACTTAGAAGTTTGGTTTTTTTAGGGCACGAAGGGACCGCAGACTGGAGTACATCATCATCACGCCTGTATTCCCCGAAGGGGTAGGCAGAGGTGCACTGTAGTGCACCCACACTTCGCCGATGTATTTTTGGTCCGAATGTAGTAGGGGGCGAGCCTATTGCCATTATACCGGGCACATTCACCCTCAATACGAGGGAGATTTGGGCCATATTTCACCACGCTGGCCCAGTGCGGGTTGGTGAACTTCACACGCCTTTCTACAGACGTGCAGGTTTCCTCACGTTGTTTTTCCTTCACCGTTCAGCAAGTGGTAATCTTTGTTGAAAATGACATTCGCACATGAAAATTATCTCAGAGGTGCGGGCCTGGGATTTGAACTTGCACCCCTTACGTTCAAGGCGGGCGTTCTTGCCCGCGACGCTACCACTGCTTACTAGAGTTTTCGACTTTCGACTTACTAGAGTTTTAGACTAGAGTTTTCGTTATTAATTTCAACTTGATACCTTCACGCGTTTCTGAGAAAAAGGGTCTTGACAGACAGACAGACAGGCAGACGGACAACAAAGTGATCCTATAAGGGTTCAGTTTTTTTTCCTTTTTAGGAACGGAACCCTTTTTTTTTTTAACGTCGGAAAATCCTTTATGGATACCCTGCCACCTCGGGGGAAGTAACAGGGTTATGTGGGAGTCCCGGCAGAAGGCCGTATACCCACTAAAAACCGGTGGTGTACCATCTTCCGCTTATATTGGGGCGCCACGGGATCGATTTCGCATGCACCGCGAAGGAACGGAACCCTAAAAAATCGTAAAAATCGTTATATATACCAAACGACGCAGAAAAACCTGGCCGTTGGAATGGTATATTTAACTCATTTTACGAAATTGTGTCGCTTAATAACAATTGCCTTCTAAGCGTCTATATGCATATATCATCAAGCCTGTATACTCCTAAGGGGAAGACAGCTAACAAAACAAACATTATTTGGAAAATGTACTCTCTATATCAAGCAAGTCGAGCAAGTTATTTAATTTTACCCAAGATAAGGTCAAACTACGAAAAAAAAAACGCTTACTTTTGAAGAAGCACAGCTTTTTAACCAAATACCGTCAACTATAAAAAATGTAAGTTCACTTTCAAATCAAAACTGGCACAACATATCGTTGACAAATACTCTTGAATATGCACTGAAAATACTGAAAGACGGAAAAATAAAATCTATACAAATAAAATTGGAGTGTCTGTTTGTAATATCAAAATAACACTTTTTTACCAAATGCGTATGAAAGTATATACGATACCTAAAACTAAAACGCAATTTTAAATTTTTTTGTCTGTCTGTTTGTTTGAGGTAGACTTCTAAACGGCTGAACCGATTTCAATGGGACTTTCACTGACAGATAGCTGACGTTCCAAGGCGTAACTTAGGCTACTTTAATTTTAGAAAAAGCATTAGGGTTCCGCGGGAAAAACATAATACCCATATTTCCGGGTAATCTACCCAAAGTCCACGCGGGCGAAGTTTCGGGCACAGCTAGTAATAAATAAACGCGATAGAATCCGTAAAATAGTTTTATTTCAATACTGTGAGTGCTAAGAGGACAAAGCGAAATTCGAACGACTACTGTAATTACTGCTAGATTTTACATATATGTAAAATCTGTTCTCATGTAAGTGGCGATTTGTCTTTTATGAGAATAAATATCTTTAAGCATTATATAAATAAAAACTTTCTCTATTAAAAGCCACGCGCAGAATTCGTTCGCGCGAATGTTACTTCATTGAAAAATGTGCTTTCTCGGCAAGCTAATACAGTTTGTTTTAGTATTGACAAACCGTGCGACCGTATTGACCCCCTGTAGGCGCCATTTTCCCAAGCTATCAGTTCGCCTATAATCGTGTTGATACCGGCGGTTAGACGTTACAGAGCTTGCTAAATGACCAGTGATACGTTAATGAGTGTATCTAATGGTACTCCCAGGTTCAAGTCTAGAGGACACTAAGGACTACTACACTAAGGACACAATATCTCAGACAAGTATTAAAATAGACCAATTTTTTATTTGTGTAGGCCAAAAATCACTTACAAATAGCCAAATTATACCAACGGTTCAGAATACAGCTACTACTGAGAAGAGCGGGGAGGATACTCAATGGCCACTTTTGATGTGAAACATCTATAGGCGAGGAGTAAACCTTATTTTTGGCGTGGCGAGATTTGCCGGCGCTTCGCCACAACAAAATGAAATCAATCTTATTGCGTAATGTATAAAGCATTGTTTTAAATGCGGCCACGCCTCGTACTCCTCGGCTCCTCGAGTCTTTCCGCCGCTTAGACTCCGCCCACCGGCTGACTTCGCTCACTCGCCACTACGACGTTTATGTTTTATGTTTCACATCTGCCAGGCGTCCCGCGACGGCTCAGTTTTTTTTTAATAAATAGTCGATGCGTAATATAAGTAGGACATTCACGTATATAACGAACAGAAAAAGTTGTGTTAACGCCCACCTTGAACGTAAGGGGTGCAAGTTCAAATCCCATGTGCGAATGTAATTTACAATGATGATTACCACATGCTGAACGGAGAAGAAAAACATCGTGATGAAACCTGCACGTCTACCTATAGAAAGGCGTGTGCAGTTCACCAACAGGCACTGAGCCAGCGTGGTTGACTATGGCTCAAATCTCCCTCGTATTTAGGGGGTATGTACCCGGTTGTAATGGCAATAGGCTCGCCCCCAATTACATTGGGACCAAAATACATCGGCGAAGTGTGGACGCGCTGCAGTGCACCTCTACCTTTCCCTTCAGGGAATACAGGCGTGATGATGATGGTAATGTAGAATCGTCCCCTGTGTTTTATCTTTAAAAAAAGTTGTCTGTCCAGTCGTGCATTTTCTTGTTCCAGGACTTTTTAGATTGCCAGTACTCACTCACAATGTTTTAGTGATGTAGATAAGGTAAGGGGTTATATTACGTTCCAATGCCTCGCCCGAGGGTTGTACAACACTAGCACATTATACTGGTCGTATTGCAGAGTACTGTAGTTGCATTGGGAATCCACAATGGCATAGTTTCAACTATAAGGAAAGCTACTGAACATAGAACGTCGGATATATTTAGTACTCACTTCTACCCCCGAATCGTCTGATTTAAATTATTCAATATAGTTATAAATTATAGCATATATGTTATTCTGATATATAAACAACAAAACTGTAGAGTTTCATCTAAATCCGTTCAGTAGTTTCTGCGTGACCATCCACCATCAACCCACAAAAATATCACATTTATAATATTACCTGCGACTTCATTTGTCTGGAATAAAATCTACCAAGTCAGATCCAAGTCCAATCAGCTGACTGCCAAGGAAAGTCCCGTTAAAATTAATTTAGCCGTTTCGCAGTTTACTCGGAGCAAACCGACATGTAAGCAGAAAGACAGACTTATACTTAATAACTATAAATATAAGAAAAATAAAACCAGCCAAGTGCGAGTCAGACTCGCGCACGAAGGGTTCCGTACCATTATCTATAAAAACGGCAAAAACATCACGATTGTTGTATGGGAGCCCCCTTAAATAATTATTTTATTCGGTTTTTTAGTATTTGTTGTCATAGCGGCAACAGAAATACATCATCTGTGAAAATTTCAACTCCCTAGCTATCACGGTTCATGAGATACAGCCTGGTGACAGACGGACGGACGGACGGACGAACAGCGAAGTTTCTACTGAGAAGCTATTTATGTTAGTACATCCAATTTTAAGATACAAGAAAATATGTAGCAAGGAATCTCTTAAAGATTGTGAAGGCATAGAGAGTCTCCACTTATCTTGATAACTTTAAATGTTAGAAAAATAAATCCAAGACTGGCTGATAGAGAAAATGTTTGGCTTTCATGTAGCCATATAAATCAAATTTGCCGAAATGTTCCTTAACGACTTTACCCATCAGAGGGTAGTATATCATATCAAGCCTTGGCTGTCCCACTGCAGTGCAAAGGCCTCCCTCCCCTTTTTTCCACTCGTAGCGGGCCACAGCCAACCGAGGCCACTCCGGTAGGTGAGAGTCTTGCTCATCCTGACGTCTATTTTTGGGCCTGCCGCGTTGTCGTTTTCCGTTGTTTGGGAGCCATTGCGTGGTTGATTTTGCCCAAAGCGTATCCGGCTTGCGGCAGATTTAGTAGGTATATGCTAGTAAAAAATATATAAACGTTGTAGCAGCGAGTGAGCGAGTGAGCGGAGTCTAAGCGGCGGAAAGAACCGGGGAGCCACGAAGCTGCTCGAAGTTTTGAGATCACGGCATCGCGGCATCAACAGTCGCTGTCACTCGCCAACCGCGCCATTAGATGTTTCCATTGGTTGTCTGAAAGCGTTCACGCGTGTTTCTAGAACCCGAACGTCTAATACCCCAAAGACAAAGAAGCCTGAATTTTAGATAAGATTAAGCAAATACTTTTAAAACTGAAGCTAACAAATAATAATTTTCATCTCCAATAGAGTAGCCCAGTTTCTTTGATGTGTATTCCTTTGGTACGAATTACGCCGTAAACATACTAGGGCGAGCTAGTTCGGCTAGTTTTTTTGAAAATGTACTATATTTTGAAATAAAACTATTTTACGGATTTTATCGCGTTTATTTACTATTTTATTTTCCCCACGTTTCGGCTGCTTTACAGCAACCATGGTCACGGGGGGACTGAGGTGTTAGCTGTCGGGAAAATAAAATCTATACAAATAAATAAAATTGGAGTGTCTGTTTGTAATATCAAAATGACACTTTTTTACCAAATGCGTATAAAAGTATATACGATACCTATAACGAAAACGCAATTTTAATTTTTTTTGTCTGTCTGTCTGTTTGTTTGGGGTAAACTTCTAAACGGTTAAACCGATTTCAATGGGACTTTTACTGACCGATAGCTGACATTCCAAGGCGTAACTTAGGCTACTTTAATTTTAGAAAAAGCATTAGGGTTCCGCGGGAAAAACATAATACCCATATTTCCGGGTAATCTCCCTAAATTCCACGCGGGCAAAGTCGCGGGCACAGCTAATAGTTAATAAACGCGATTAAAGCCGTAAAATAGTTTTATTTCAATGTATAGTATTCGCGTAATTATAAGAAAACAATATGTACTATATTTATACATATACATAAAGATTGTATTTCCGTGGTAAATAACCGTGCAACCACATATAAAAATTTGCTGAGGTCATCAATGACACATCCGGGCGAGTGATACCAACTGTAGTATTTTTGAAAATGCACTCTATTTTAATATGTATAAAGATTAATTATCTAAGTCAAAAGGAAGGTGACTAAATTTGCTTGTGTTATCGATGACTGTTCGTTTAAAAATGTGCTTCTTGTATCAGTTAATATAGTTCGTTTTTTATTGGCAAAAAATTGGTTTGTGGTCCTTTTGACGCGTGTATTTGCGCAGTGTTTTACGAGTGTCCTTGCCGAGACAATGCTGAGCTAGGGAGAGACATAGGAATCTAATATAGCCCGCTACTCAGAGTAGATAACTTTGGATATGAATACTAATAGCTAAGGAGTTTTCTAACTGTGTTAACTGCTTAAACAACAAGCAACTGTTAATTTTCGAAAATGGAAAACAAAATTTTATATTCGACTAGATAGATCTTAAAATTTTAATTCATCATTTTGTAAAATAAAGAAGAAATCCATTTGTGCAAGACAGCTGCTGGCAAGGGGGCAATACACTGATAAAAATTGGAACGCAAATAAAAAGTTTAAATAACTCATATTCAAAACGGACGTGGGAAAAAAGACGGCGAAATTGAAGTGGGAGTGGGCTGGTCACGTCTCGCGCATGGACCCGCATAGGTGGGCTTATATCACCACCAGCTGGATTCCCAGTACTGGCCGCCGCCGCCGGGGTCGACCGAGAAGACGGTGGCGAGACGACCTTGACACCTTTGTGGGAAAAACGTGGCCGGAGGTTGCCAAGGACAGAGAAGTGTGGAAGAGGAAAGGGGAGGCCTTTGCCCAGGAGTGGGACAATACTATAGGCTAGTTAAAAAAAAAAAAAAAAAAACTCATATCCAACTCTGCGGATCCAAGCAGTTGAGCATTCCACTTAGCGTCCCTTTCTTACTATTTGCTTTCAGTACATAACTCCTTGTATATAAGCATTGGGAATGTACTACAACACATACTTACAGACAGGAAGTTTCCACAACGTCCTTTAAGCCCTGCACACACAGGCGCGAAAAAATTCGCTTCACCAATATTTTCTTTACCGAAACGAACTGTAATCACAAATATATTTTTTTTTCTATTTCCAAAAATGCTATTTTAAACAGACCAAACCTACAGACAAAATAAAAATGTTTGTCTATAGGTTTGGTCCATGTAAACTCGCAAACAGCTGAACCTATTTTGACAGGATTTTAATTGACAGATAGCTGATGTTACAAGGAGTAACTTAGGCTACTTTTATTCCAGCAAAGAACCTCTGCCTACCCCTTCGGAATTACAGGCGTGGTGATACTATGCACGTAACATAAACTTTTTTTAATCCTTCTTTATTCGGATTCGTGGTCCATTAAAATCATCTTTCTCGCATCTGGATCCCAAGAGATCCATTTAGCTCTTAAAAAGGCTTTCATAAGCGCATTGAGGCAGTGGAAACTAGCCTTTTATTTGGGTTCCGTAACATCAAGTAGGTCGTTCGCAAAACCCAGTTCTTTTAAAGGGAATGTTGTTTTGTTTTTAGGGTTCCGTACCCAAAGGGTAAAACGCGAACCCTATTACTAAGACTTCGCTGTACGTCCGTCCGTCCGTCCGTCCGTCTGCCACCAGGCTGTATCTCATGAACCGTGATAGTTAGAGAGTTGAAATTTTCACAGATGATGTATTTCTGTTGCCGTAATAACAACAAATACTAAAAACAGAATAAAATAAATATTTAAGGGGGCTCCCATACAACAAACGTGATTTTTTTGCCGTTTTTTATAGATAATGGTACGGAACCCTTCGTGCGCGAGTCCTACTCGCACTTGGCCGGTTTTAATGAGAGGTCTAGCTTTGATTTCCAGTGCTGGTCGTGGCGTTGTTTCTTTGTTACTATGAAAAGATCTTAAGGTTTCGTAATTGTTAGGTTCTACAGTTGTTAAGAGAGTTGCTAACGATATTTTCTCTGATTGTCTGCACTACCACGCCTGTATTCCGCCAAGGGGCAGGCAGAGTTTTTTATCAACCACTAACATATAGCATCTGACTAATCTTAAACTAATAATAAATAAAAAAAAAAGATTTCGATTAGAGATGAAACCGATATCTGGTATCCGGCCTATCCGTCCTTTTTTTTCACTATCCGGCCGGATACCGGATAGTTATTCAGTATCCGGTCAGATGCCGGATAGTTATTCAGTATCCGGCTGGATACCGGATAGTTATTCAGTATCCGGCCGGAAACTGAATAACTATTCTATAGTCACGGTTACGGATAAATGTTTTTCGGATATCCTATAGTTTTGGATATTTTTCGGATATAACATTTTTTTGATATTTTTTCGGATATTATTTTGGATAGTAACGGTTACGGATAATTAATCTGACTAATCTTAAGGCTAATAATAAATAAAAAAATAAAAAATAGTTCGTAAAACACCCGCCTTGAACGTAAGGGGTGCAAGTTCTAATCCCGGAGCCGCATCTCTGAAATGTGCGAATGTAATTTTCAATCATGATCACCACTTACTGAACGGTGAAAGCAAACATGTTCCAAAACCGTATTGAGGGGGAATGCGCCCGATATAATGGCAATAGGCTCGCCACCTATTACATTGGGACCAAAATACATCGGCAAAGTGGGTGTACTGCTGTGCACCTCTGCCCACCGCTTCAGGGAGTACAGCCATGATGATGTATATTTTTGCCAGACATCTGCATAAATTGGACATTATAATTTCCATAACATTGAGAGGAATGCTGACATATTTATACCCTGGTCAAGTTAAGCGTTAAGTTGAGGCGTCAAAAAAGGCGCGTCGAATTGTTTGCCAATATTAAAACAAACTTTATTTATTTATTTATTTATTTATTGAGGTTCTTTAACATTGGATACATTGCACGTTATATATAAATCTAGCTTAATGTATTCTAAGTCTAAATGCTCCAAATTCCGGCGAGGCTACCACTGCTTTTAATAATAAAACTATTTTTTAATAGAAATAATAATACAATAAAAATATGAAATTTCAGACATTTTCATGTATCAAAGATTTAAATTCTAATTATATAAATAAAGGGGGAGACGAATAAAAACAAATAAATCAAAACAAATAAATATAATATAATAATAACACAATGTTTTGCAAATAAACCAAGCAAGCATAAATCTAATTTTCAAACATTTTGAAACGTGTTAGATTAAAATTTCAAGTAAATAGTAGTGCATAATTTGTAAAGATAATTTACAACAATACATACTTAAATGTAGAGACAATAAACTCTCAGTAGAGTCGATAGAGTACAACTGACGATCCTACTTACAATTGTCTCACTACAGAGAGTTTCTTTACTCTAATGAGAACTCTACAGATAGAGCCCTCAGAAGAGTAGCAGAAAAAAATTCCAACAAATTATCAGAGTAACGTAATACTAACTATTAGGAATATACGCTATCTCATTCCCTCTCGTTAGTGAAGAAAAGGAAAGAGACACGTCTAAGTTCAACCATAACCTTAAGCGGGTTTCAGACTACGCTATACTATAATAGCATATAGTATATAGCTCGTAGCACAACAATATGGCGCACCATACATTGTTATGGACACGTTCACTCTGTACTGTACTATATATCATTGGCTTACTATACGCTATAAATTGGTGCGATGCGCGGAGTTCATGCTATGCTATATCGCGCGCCGCCCTTTTCCTCCTCCCTCACCCCCAGCCATCTTGTCAACTGAGCTTGCTATATACTATAAATGCTTGCGATAATATCGCGTAATGTGAACGCCTTGCTATGCTATACTATGTAGCATCTTCTTTGCTATACTATATAGCACGATAGTAAAGCGTAGTCTGAAACCCGCTTTAACTATTAGCTTTCTTCGTTCACAGAAGTGATCTTTAGTGAAGAAGTACTATGAGGTTTTTGTTTTATTCCAAGCTGCGTACACGTCATTATGTCTGGGCGCACCATTCTTCTTTACTTCTTTGGTTAAATATTCTTTAGTTGGTTTCTGTGGTAATGATGCAGCGCTGGGACTTTGGGACCTAATAAACAGGTTATTAACATTAAATATATATCGAGGGGTGAAAGGCTATTGGTATTAAGCTACATTTTTAAAACTAACAGCATACTCATTCGACGCAGAAAAATTCGCTGATTCCAAACATGTATATAAGTCAATATTGCCCAAAAGTGTCGCTTAAGACATATCTTGGCATCATGTCTATGTGTCTACAGAATTTCTATCTAGATTAATTTTGAAGCAGTGGTAGCCTCGTGGGCAAAAACTCCCGCCTTGAACGTAAGGGGTGCAAGTTCAAATGCCAGGCCCGCACCACTGAGATAATTTTCATGTGCGAATGTCATTTTCAACAGTGATTACCACTTGCTGAACGGTGAAGGAAAACATCGTGAGGAAACCTGCACGTCTATAGAAAGTCGTGTGAAGTTCACCAACCCGCACTGGGCCAGCGTGGTGGACTATGGCCCAAATCTCCCTCATATTGAGGGGGAATGTGCCCGTTATAATGGCAATAGGCTCGCCCCTATTACATTGGGACCAATATACATCAGCGAAAGGTGGGCGCACTACAGTGCACCTCTGCCTACCCCTTCAGGGAATACAGGCGTGATGATGATGATGTATTAATTTTGACATTTTTGCTTGTAGCTTGAGTTTTACTCACTTAAAGACCTTTTCAACATCGGACATCCGTAATATACTCTGTACAGACTAGATGATCATTCACCGTTGTCGAAATCTAAATCGAAAAGATAATAATAGTACTCACTTGCTTACAAAGAGTGCGTTGGATAGATTAATACAGGGAGCCTCGATGAGCAACCACATGGCAAAGCTGATGCAGGCAGACGTGCATATAGTTCCCACGGTGTCTGTGAACTAAACAGGACGATAGACAGGTCAATATCATAAGTATGTTTCAAAATTTACTAACCCTGAAATTTTTGTTTCTTTAGCTTACGTAAGCAATGGTGGCTACCAAAGCAAGTTGCAAAAAAAAAAGTTATATCTAAAACAATACATAGGCCGTCGTAAATTACAGCCAGCCTTTTTACGATTTCATTTCTAGCAGTAATGTATTTAATATTCCTTTTTATTTCTGACAGAGTGAGACTGAGTGACAGTACAAAATCTTACAAATATGACACTTAATATTAAAACATTAATACTATAATAAGTGGTGGTAAGGCCCCAGATAAAACCTTTATACTTACAAGAGTAAACTTTTCATATTTTAGAGGTGTTCTGGCTGAGAACAGGTTGCGTTGAATGACGAAGGGATGGATCACGTAGATGCCATATGCCAGACGACTCAGTGGCATGAACGCAGGCAGGCTGAGGAAGTCGCTGATAATCGCTGAGAACAATTAATGCTAATTTAACGAGGATATGACTTAGCAGGATATAATGCGACAAGTGAATAATTTGCGCCCTTCGCTAAATTTCATCCCTGACAGAACTGAACTCATGTACGACGCATGGAACCACGAAACTGTATTTCTAGCGACACCCGCTGGCATAAGGAGTCTGATAAGCATTAGAACGCAGAAATGCCATAAGCCCAGAAAAGTTAAAACGAGATGTTCACATATCTATGGTAGAAAGCGGAGATAAGATAAACGACTTATTGATATGAAATTGAATAGAAAAAAAAAAATGGTAAAAAAACTTTTTAAAAACAAGCTTTTATTTAATTGCCCTTAGTTTTCGTGTTCTCCTCAGCAAGCCCTTTCATTTGATACCCATACTGTGGTAGTGCACAAAAAATAACTATCCATCTTACAAACAATAACAGCCATCTTGGATGATCCACCATATTGAAATTAGAATGACGTCACGTAGCTAAGCATGTATTGTCATCCAAAATAAGCGTGTATACCAAATTTCAGCTCAATCGGTTAAAGATAACTGATTTAAAATTCAGTTGCAACATTCCACCCGGACATACATACATTGCAAGTTAATATAAAGCTTGTAAAAAAGCCGCGTCGTGAAAATGGTACATGTCTCGTGTGCCTGTGACGAGAAAATAATGATACAGAATTAATTCTTCTAGTCTTAACAAGGAGTTATGAATTTGTGAAATAGTTCTTCGGCTCTCTAAGTAAATTTGTATTTATTTGCTAATGTCGCATCTGATCTTAGGGTGGAAATTCTTGAATGAATATAGGGATTTAGGAATTCCTCTGTTGGGTACTGACTCAACAGAAGTTTGTTAGATAGGTTAATTAATATTACTTACGGACAGTCCCATATTCGCAGAACACAATAATGCAACAAACGGCGAACGCCCAAACAGCTCTATTGAGGGAAGTCGTTATAATAGATTCAAATACACTGTATTCTCGATCGAAGAAGAACTTGCCAAGCCCCATGACTGTCTGCATCGTGATCACACAGCCGATAGTACCTATTATAGACCATTTCTGTAAATAATAAGGTTATATTTTGAATGATGAATATAATTAATAAGGAAAGTTTAAAACCATTTAGCCTCCTGCACACTGAGGCTTATGATTTTTCATCACAACCAAAATAAACTGTAACCACACATAGATAAAGTTCATTCTTCAACGACATGAAATTGACAGCGCGAGCAAATTTTAACGCATGGGGGCGTGGCTTTTACTACAGAAATTCAATCTTTATGCATATTGACATAGAATTCGTTTCGGTATTAGCGAAAGTTCTAACGTGCAACTTTAAGGTTCGTTTATTAAATTGCATAGAACATTTTGGTTTTCCACAAGGGTTCGTTCTAGGAATGTTTATATTGAAATAGCTTAGTTATACGATAACGCACTGCCAATTGTTGGATCTTACCGTAGAGATGGCTCGCCTGTTGTCAGCTGGTTTGAACACAGACATAAAGTAGCCCATAGCAATACCGACGAGGTACGCATTAGCGCGGACGTAGCTCTTGGTGTAATTATATTCCAAAGGTACGTGATGTCTGATATTCATCACTGATCTGAAAGGGATGCAAGTTCAAATCACGGGCCCGTACCTCTTAGATATTTTAAATATGCGAATGCTATTTTCAATAATGATTACTACTTGCTGAACGGTGCAGGAAGACATCGTGAGTAAACCTGCACGTCTATAGAAAGACGTGTGAAGTAGATCAACTCGCACTGGACCAGTGTGGTGGACTATGGCCCAAATGTGCATCGTGTTGAGGAAGAATGTGCCCGTTATCATGGCTTGCCAAATATCACATTGGGACCAAATTACGTTTGCAAAGTGTGGGTGAACTGCACCTCTGCCTACCCCTTCGGGGAATACAGGCGTGATGATGTATTTGTATTTATAATACCTTATATCTGGGAAAGGCATAGCTGGCAATTGATGCCAGTAGACGAATACACCAGGGATGATGACAGAGAGCGCTGCAGCGGTACCGAAGGCTGTATAGCCGAGCTTCTTGTCTCTCTGGTAGAAGTAGAAGAGTACAGTCCCGAGGATCGCGAGCTGGTAGTCGCAAGCTATGTACCAGGTCACTATGTGACACTGAAAATTTAAATAGATAACTCATATAAGGATGGACATTTTGCAAGATGAAGTACCAAAGTTTTATCCAATCATATGATAAAGGTGTTAATTGGACCATAATTGGTCTCACGGTCATCTAGTCATATACGTCTAGAGATAGACCACCTGAGGTACGTAGACGACAAAGTCACACATAAAATTATTGAACATGTGAAAAAAATATGGAAATTTGGACACAAATATATCTATGCACTTACAATCTCCTCAACATTAGTGTTCAACATCATCAGGGACAGTCTCCAGGTGTTGGCGCACACATCAGGCTCCTCGCTGTATGCCTTCGGCCAGAAGGGACCCGAGCCAGCGTACTTAGCCACGTAGATCAGGTAGAATATCGTTACAGCTAGGGGTCCTAGCAATCTGGAACAAAAGCATTTGATACACAATTTGTAGGGTCGACATGATCACTTTTTAAATTGGTAATAGAATCTGACTATTTATAAGTGCTTGTTAGCCTACAAGAATAAAAAAAAATGATTTTGATTTTAAAAAAAGCTTGTGATAGCATTTTTAAAGCAATTCGGCTACGGGGTCTGAGGTATCAGTTCATTTTGGAAGAGGCGTCTCTTGCCCAAAATAGTTTGGGGATCCTTGGTATAAATGAACGAAGGCTAGATAGATATAATTATTTTAAAAAACATTACATGATGCCTTAAGACCGGCTTTATTTTTGGAGTTCCTAATAAACCTGCTTCTATTCTTACCTAAGATATCGTTTCCACAGAACTGAGAACAAGTTCTTCTGACGTGCACTGTTGCCCATGAGTCCTCTGACGTGAAGGAGACCAGACATAGCGAAGAAAGTATCAACAACCACTTCCAAATGGAAGAATACTAACCCTGGTAGCGAGTTCAAATCCTGCAATAAAAAACAACGACTTCAAAACCACAAATAGACACTCAAAGCAAAAAATTAATTAATATAATTATTATAAGCGCTACCCACTCATCTACTTGAAGTCGGGGCCAGCCAAATCTATTTACTTACCCTCTCAACGTTTAATGGGTTCATGATTGGACTCAAAAAGAGGAATAAGACTTGGTGCAGTAATACTATGAGGCATGATGTTAGAAATCGGATTCCGTTCATCACGTGAATCTCCGCAGGGTTCGGCTTCAGCAGCTGGCCGTAATTCCTCTTCATGCAGAATGCTTTCGATATAATGGTCTCTGAAATAAAAGAGGAATTAGGTCAGCTATATGTCATCGAACCGCAACCTTCTTGTTCTTTTTACGAAATGAATGCAATTGTAATAGAGTAAGTTGAGGAACGGCTCCATCTGCAATAAACGGGTATTTTAGCCAGTTTCAGGTAATTAATAGCAATAACAAATTCTATAAATACACATCTATACATATAAAATGCTTTGTCCTGAATTACTGACTGGCGGATCAACGCACAGCCTAAACCGCTTATCGTAGAGACCTGAAACTTGGAGGGTGTGTTTTTTGTACGACTTAGGCATCCGAAAAGTAAGTATTTTCCGAAATTCTACCCCAAAGGGGTCTAAAAAGAATGGCAAAGTTTGTATGGGACAATGTAATTCCTTGATCAATGTACTTCAAATGTTGCATATACCTTATTAGAACCATTTTAAACTTCTACGCAGACGAAGTTGCAGGCAAAAGCTAGTTATAAAATCGGGTGATGAAAGTAATTGCAGATGAGTCCTTTGCCACATTACCACATGAAAGCAGGATTGCATTTCATTTAACACCTTAACAGTGACGTGAGGCCGAAACGACCTCAAGGTTGACTTACGCTGCTGCTTACGCACAGTAAAGAGTTCAGGTTGGACTGATTTTAACCTCAACCGCAATAGCTGAAAGTTTTCTAAAATTAGGCCCGCAGTGAAGGTGTAAAAATATGTATTTATTTAATTTGCTCTTTCTATTAATAGCTTTTTATTAGCTGAAATACCCGCTAATTGCAGGTGGAGCCATTCCTCATATTATCCCATTAAATTTCATCCGTGTCGTAATAAAAATAAATTTCACAAGTTTGTAAAAGACATGAGAATTACAGCAAGTTGGTAGGAGGTCATTCATTCTTACCGAGGGCATCTGGGTGTTGGTCACTGCTAGCCACTTTACTCTGATATACCGTAGATGCTACTGCTACTCCAAGCAGTAGAATAATCGTTGCACTGGAAAAAAGAAATTTCTGAGATCCAATATATTTCCTTCCTCTCCACAATGACCATCACCAGCTGTCTTATGACGAAGTGGAGTCTGGCCAACGAAAGCTGACCATAAAAAAGGCGGCAATTTTAAAAAATCTGAAGCTGTCAACACTGGCTATACTCCGCATAAATCGATTTGATACTAGTACATAAGTCATAATTAAAATAAAAAAACACGTTAATATTGATAAATAGGATTCAAGTGAAATAAAAAACTGTCCTTCTTTGCTTTACTATATTTCTGTAAGAAAAGTATGTCTCAATTAAAAAAAAATACTTCTCAAGCTCATTTTAAAAAATACGGTCATTTGATTTTCCACATTAGGAACATGACCAACGTATTTCATCAGCGTTTAGGACAGTTTTGACAATAAGGAATAGTTGCCATGCTGAAGTTTAAACAAAAATCGTGCACTGCTTTCGTTGCCTAAACTCTATCTAAGCCATGACATGTCTTCCAAAGCAGTAGTTAGGAAATGGCCTTTTTGGAATTTGGCCTGCGGGGCAATTATCGCTAGTTCGACAAATGACGAAACAAAAACTTGAGAGGTATCAAGGGACACCCGGATGGAACGAAGTTCCTTTTGAAATAAAAAAAAGCAAACACATTGTACATATACATACACACACACACATCAAAATCGCAATCGAAATCTAAATTGCAATCGCAATCGAATTTTATTGTATACAATAAAAATCACACACACATATGTAAAAGTGTCGTTACAATTTTTCGTCTTATTTTTTTCCGTCTAGCCCCCTTTCGCAACGCGCAATAAGGAACTACGTTTCAAAAAATAAATTCATCGTATGTTTTCGTACTTTTCCGACATTTATATCGAATAGATATTATGTCAATCATGCTAGAAATGGGGCCCTGGTCTGGGTGTAACTAGCATGGCCCCAGTCCATTCTATCATACCCATAGCGCTTTGCTTAGTTTGGGATCATAAGATAACTATGTCTTGTCTGGCGATCTAATAAACTGACCTCAGCAAGTCCGTAGAAGAAGAGAAATGAAAGAATTACATGAAAACGTAGAAGCCGAGAGGATACTGATTTCCTTCACCAGCTACTTGGCAGAATTCCACAGTGATGTTCGGCGCAGTGGAGAGGGGCGAGTACTGCGAGCCCAGGTACATGTGTTTGAGCAGTTTGCCCACTGAGCGCGCGCTGCACGTCGCTGGGACACACACACCCCAATGCAGAGTGTTTAGGTAAAGCCTTTGAGGCGTTGCCGTCTGTAACCAACATACAAAATAAATACATCATCACGCCGGTCTCCCCGAAGGGATAGGCAGATGTGCACTGCACCAACTCTTCGCCGATGTATTCTGGTCCCAATAAGAAGCGAGCCTATTGTCGTTATATCGGGCACATTCCCTCTCGATATTTATTTATTTATTTAATGGAAGACCAACAGCTATGGTTACAGGTATAAATAGCAGAACAGATAACTGAGAGCCAATTACAGGTCTCCATGTACAGCAATAGAATAAAGAAATTTAAAACTAAGGTATAAACATAATTAATAATTTAAAACTAAACATAGTAAAGCTTGACAAGCACAGCAGAGTAAAGTACAGAGTAGGTATGTCTATTAGGTCCTGGAGTTTTGGGCCACAGTCCACCACGCTGGCCCAGTGCGGGTTGTGTGAACTTCACACGCCTTTCTATAGACGTGCAGGTTTCCTTACGATGTTTTCCTTCGATGTAATTAAGTTAAATTCGCTCAGCATTAAAATAATTGTACAT
Source organism: Ptilodon capucinus (assembly GCA_914767695.1). Lineage (NCBI taxonomy): Eukaryota > Metazoa > Arthropoda > Insecta > Lepidoptera > Notodontidae > Ptilodon > Ptilodon capucinus. The sequence continues at coordinate 940,229 of OU611830.1, read as the reverse complement.
TTGAAGGTTATTGATTGCGTCAATGTTGGTTCGAGAACAATTCTGTGAATAATTAGATAGGTACTTTAAAATTAAGCTGTCAAATGACTACACAGATATGCAAATACTATAATTAAAAAAAAAAACCGGCCAAATGCGAGCTGGACTCGCACACCGAGGCTTCCGTACTTAAACTATGAAAGCACCGAACATTGCTCTAATGAAAAGATAAAATGGATAGAGAGGCAAACATAATGTGGACGTTGGAATACTGGTGTCCCCGTACAAAGTAATGTAACATGAGCTATGTAAAATGAGCAAGAGCTGATGATATGTTAACGATGTAAAATGAGCAAGAGCTCATTTTGGCATTGGGTAAAATGTTGACGCGCCAATGTACGGCGGCTTAATATATTGTTATTCCAATAATAACCATAAATTTTTGTCAGATTCTGTACTAAGTTTCTGTATAAGCAGTGTTCAGATCCTGTACACGCAGTGGTAGCCGAGTGGTTGAACGCACGCTTTGCAATCAAAGTGTCCAGGTTCAAAACCCGGCTCGCACCTCTGGGTTTCATGTGCGAATCTCATTTTCATCCGAGATTATCACTTGCTAAGAAACGGTGAAGGAAAATATCGTGAGGAAACCTGCACGTCTGAGGGAGCTTGACTAGTTCTCGATAGATGTGTGAAGTCTGCCAACCCGCACTGGGCCAGCGTGGTGGACTATAGCCCAAAAATCTCCCTCGTATTGAATTTGCCCTTGCTATTGATTACTTGACACTGGCTAAACGCAGGTGGAGCCATTCCTCATCTTCAGGGTTGGTGAACTTCACACGCCTTTCTAAAGACATGCAGGTTTCCTCACGATGTTTTCCTTCACCGTTTCATAGCAAGTGGTAATCTCGGATGAAATTGAGATTCGCACATAAACCCAGAGGTGCGAGCCGGGGTTTGAACCTGCACACTTTGATTTGCAAGGCGTGCGTTCGACCACTCGGCTACCACTGTAAAATAGTGAAAGTAATATAAACATTGCTGCGAGACAAAGACAAAAGATACTCACGTTGACATACTCCTCAGTAGAGTCATATGGGTCCCATGCGTTCTTCCCCCTCTTAGGTACGTCGCCGATCATCTTTACCTCCGCAGTGCAGTACTGGGTGTTGAGGTGAGGGTGAGTGGTCAGCCAGGGGGGGTTCATGCACTGGTCATAGTTGCCCATCTGATGTGTGGACCCGTACAGATTACCTATTGGATTCTGGTTCGAATCCCATACTGAAAGTTAAAATACAGGGACTTATCACCACCAAAGTTGATCATAAACTCTATCGCGATTCGGGATTGTATCAGGAATCGTGCATTACATACAGCGTAGTATTCAGCGCCATCTATTAGCGGAATGAAGTAGTTCTGTTTGTGGCGAGATTATAGATGTCTGCTCAGTTTGAGACCTACGATTGCTATTATTGCCTTACCCCAAGTGGCCCACAGGGTGAGATTCTTGACGTTGTTTAGGAAGGCCAGGGTGGTCTCCAAACATGGCGCCTCTTCTTGGTACCAGTTGTCATCGCGTATTCTTCTGATCAGGTCGTTAACTACCATCATCTCCTTCTCATTGATTCTGGCTACATCTTTCGTTGATACTGTTCATAAAAAAGGCTAGTAGCGTTAACACGGGAACGTAATACTTTTTGCCAAAGCTAAATTGAACTTTGTGTAAATATACATAAAGACTGAATCTCCACGCGTTAAAATTCACTCGCGTTATCGATATAATTTCGTAGAAGAATGTTATTTTTCTTGGAATTCTTCTTTTCCTATTTGTTTAAATGGTTCTAAGTCTATACACTGTATTAACTACAGTTCCTTTTGGTAGGGACAAAAAAACAACCTTTTTACTAAATTCATATGGAAGTAACGCTACTTAAAACAAAAACGTAATTTTTAGAGTTCCGTACTCAAAGGCCAAAACGGGAACTCTATTACTAAGACTTCGCTGTCCGTCCTTCCGTCCATCCGTCACCAGGCTGTTCCAGGTAAACTCCCAAACAGATGGATTTGTATAACGGGGCTTTCACTGGCAGATATCCGATGTAACAAAGGAAATTAGGCTACTTTTATTTTGGAAAAATAATTAGGGGTCCGCGACAATACAATAAAACAAATGTTTCGGATAATTTCCGAAACAGCTAGACCAATTTGGCGAGACTTTCTCTGGCAGATAGCTGATGTTACAAGGAATAACGTGGGCCACTTGAAATTTATATAAATAACTAGCAGACCCGGCGATCTTCGTACCGCCTTAGATTAGTGACATACGAAAGCAGCGCCACCTACCGGGTCCAATTGTGAATCTAAACCATAAACCCATTGAAATATACACACAAAATATCGTCCAAATCGGTCCAGCTGTTTAGGAGGAGTTCAGTGATATACACACGTACAGTAGAATTATATATATATAATAAGGTTACCCAAATCCGCGCACCGCGCGGGCGCAACTAGTGATATTATAAACCTATTTACCTGAACAAATTAATGTAAAAATCACACAGAACCATAATTTCATGATTGACACCACAGGACCGCACTTGTTGGTACCACAAACTAAATATATCTGAAATTATTTAGAAAAGTATATATAATTTATAGTTTAATAATCATAATACATATTTATGGTAATAACTTCGAGGACATCGGTATCAATACTTGATAGTATTAAAGACAGAATTGGGGGTCCGTAGTCGTGATTTTGTAACACTAGTCGAGCCCGCGACATTTGGCGCGGAATTTAGAAATTAGTTTACCACTACTACTACTACAGCCCTTTTAATGTCCCACTGCTGGGCATGGGCCTCCCCTCAATGCGAGGGGAATTCAGTTCATAGTCCACCACGCTGGCCCAGTGCGGGTTGGCAGACTTCACACATCTATCGAGAACTAGGCAAGTTCCCTCAGACGTGCAGGTTTCCTCACGATGTTTTCCTTCATAGTTTCATAGCCAGTGATAATCTCAGATGAGAATGAGATTCGCACATAAATACCAGAGGTGCGAGCCGGGGTTTGAACCTGCACACTTTGATTGCAAGGCGTGCGTTCGACCACTCGGCTACCACTGCTATTTAGAAATTAGTTTATTTTTTTTAAATAAAAGTAGCTTATGTTACTCCTTGTAACATCAGCTATCTGCCAATGAAAATCCCCTCAAAATCGGTCTCGCCGTTTGGGAGTTTACCCAAACCATTTAACATTTAATGTAGTGTAATAGGAAATTTTAATAAATTTTATGAAGTAAAGTTGAATTGTCTGTTTGTAATGTCAAATAACAATAACAGCTTTTAAGATGAAGGTGAAATCAATGCTGAATGGTTTCAATAAAAACCGGCCAAGTGCGAGTCGGACTTGCGCACAAAGGGTTCCGTACCATTATCTATAAAAACGAGCAAAAACATCACGCTTGGTGTATGGGAGCCCCCTTATATATATATTTTCTTCTGTTTTTTAGTATTTGTTGTTATAGCGGCAACAGAATTACATCATCTGAAAAATTTTCAATTCTCTAGCTATCACGGTTCATGAGATACAGCCTGGTGACAGACGGACGGACGGACAGCGAAGTCTAAGTAATAGGGTTCCCGTTTTACCCTTTGGGTACGGAACCCTAAAAATATGACCAATTTGACATTTTATTTCGACATGTGTCGAATTAGACATGATGTCGATAATTCGTGAATTGGGCCCCAGGAAGTTATAGAGACGAGAGCAATTGAAAACATGGGATTTTAATCACGCAAACAGTTTTGTAGGCTTCCTCTGTTCATATCCGGGGGAAGAAGACTTCCTTTAATACCAGGGCGTTTCAGAAGTCCGAAGTTATATTTAAACCTACAACTAGTACGATTTTGTACTTTTAATTCCAATTTTTAAATTGCATGTGTGCGTGATTGTTTATGCGTCACCAAATGAGACCAATTTTGGTCTAATTGTATTTTTTACGTTTTTCAGACGCAATTTTAGGCTTATTAATATACCCTTAGGCAACAACATAATTGTGTCAAATATTTAAAGGCTTGTAACTCAGTAACTATGACAGTTATATATACAGGGTGTTACAAAATTCCGTAATAATAATTTGCCGTTTGCATCAGTATCGGGTATACAACTGAATGGTATAATTTTTTTATTGAAATTCCAACTTTTTTTTCCGTTGACAATTTCTGTAACTCGTAATATCTCGAGTACTATGTAAAATTTGCATGTTCTGTTTTGTGAATATTGGTAGTCGCCACTCATACGTGTAGTTTACACTGCTGAATAGGCTTATGGAAGTACCCAAAGGCGTAAACACGATACCTGTGATAAATATTCAAAGGTGTTTATACACCACTCAGAAACTATGTTATAAACTATGTTAGTTAGTTAGAAACTGTCTTTACTAAGCTACTGCAGCTTCATGCTGAGCTGAGACCTATTAAGCATGCAGAAATTTGTGTACCTAGCATGTAGTTATCTTCTATTTTTTTTCTTTTTTTGTGTTCCCTGATAAACATTATTCTTTCTTTCTTTCTTTACATATGAGATAAATATACTCATACTACCGAAATAATACTTTGGGTACATATACGGATATATACCCAAAGTATTATTTCGGACTTCTGATACACTCTGTAGATGAGGGCGGAAGCCATGGGAAGTCCTTGTTGTACAAAAATAGAAGTTGTTTAATTAGCAAGTTTATAAGACTTTTATTAAAAAGTAAGCCATCTCCATAGCCCCGACTCCTTGTGACTGTGGAGGTGCAACGTTGGTTTTTAGTGGGTATGCGGTCTCGTGCTGTGAGTCCCACATACTCCCTACTATTCCCCCCGAGGATAGAAGGGAGATGCATAAAGCATTTTCCAAAGATAATATCTCTTAGTATAAAGCAGTGGTAGCCGAGTGGTCGAACGCACGCTTTGCATTCAAAGTGTGCAGGTTCAAACCCCGGCTCGCGCCTCTGGGTTTCATGAGCGAATCTCATTTCCATCTGAGATCACCACTTGCTATGTAACGGTGAAGGAAAACATCGTGAGGAAACCTACACGCCTATAGAAAGGCGTGTGAAGTTCACCAACCCGCACTGGGCCAGCGTGGTGGACTATAGCTCAAAAATCTCCCTCGTATTGAGGGAAATCGTGCCCGGTATAATGGCAATAGGCTCGCTCCTTATTACATTGGGACCAAAATACATCGGCGAAAAGTGGGCGCACTGCAGTGTACCTCTGCCTACCCCTTCGGGGAATACAGCCGTGATGATGTATATATATATATATATATATATATCTTAGTGTTAGTTAAAATGGGCATGCATATAATTATTGGTAAAAATATGTACGGAACCTTCAGGACGAGAATACTACTCACAACTGTCTTTTTTTTTTAAACTGAAATTAAAATCAATCATTCTCATCATTACATTAACTTTTTTTGAGAAAAAATGCTTGTTTGTCTATCAGTCTGCCTCTCCGATTGTCTAACCGTTTGTCTGTCAGACTGTGTGTGACTACCTGTCCGTTTTCTCAGGAGCTGCTTGAAGTATTTTGACGGGACTGTCACAGGCTGACGCGTGGACAAATTCACAGGTACCAGCTAGTGTAAAATATAATCTGCACTTGAATTTAAAAAATAAACTAGTTGTCACCTTCATTTGCGTCCTTGTGCGAATATTAGTGTGATTGAGACAGTCATTTATTCTTTATAAGCCTCCAAATATCTGCCAATTACTTATATTTATGCTGACAAATTAACTTATTGTAATACTAGCAGAGCCCGCGACTTCGTTCACGTGGAATGTACGAACCACAAATACCCGGAAAAAAAAGTTTTTTTAACAAAAACCAAAAAACAACTTCAGAACCCTAGGAGCTACAAAAATCACTTGAAGTCGGTTAAAAATAGGTGTTATTTTTCTAACGAAACCTTAATTGTATTTCTAAAATAAAAGTACTGTAAACCTTTGTTACTCCTTGTAAGATCAGCTATCTGCCAGTGAAAGTCTTATTAAAATCGGTCACGCCATCCTGGAGATTACCAGATAAATGAGTTTTCCTTATTTAACACGTGCTCTATTTTTAACCGACGAAAAAAAAAAAAAGGAGGAGGTTCTCAATTCGACGCGTATATTTTTTTTTTTTTTATGTATGATCACGCATATCTCCGGCGTCTCTAAACCGATTTCGAATTTTTTTATGACGTTTGCTAAGGAATTCTTCGAGGGTGGTCCCATTTTCAAATTATTATCAGAAATTAACCCCCTTGGGGGTGAAATGAGGGGTTGAAGGTCACATAATTTAAAAATTATTTTTTGATCTACTTGAAACTTTGTATATGTATTTTACATATAAAATAAAGAAATACGTGTTTTAGGAATTTTGAAAAAAAAAATGTATAGGGTGTGAAATGGGGTGATAAAGTTTGCATTCTTTTTTATGTATGATCACGCATATCTCCGGCGTCACTAAACCGATTTCGATTTTTTCTATGACGTTTGCTAAGGAATTCTTCGAGGGTGGTCCCATTTTCAAAACATTATCAGAAATCAACCCCCTTAGGGGTGAAATGGGGGGTTGAAGGTCACACAATTTCAAAAATATTTTTTGATCAACCTGAAACTTTGTATATGTATTTTACATACAAAATAAAGAAACACGTGTTTTAGGAAATTTGAAAAAAAAAAAATTTAGGGGGTGAAATGAGCTGATAAAGTTTGCATTCTGGACTATAGCATATCTTCGGCGTTAATGAGCTGATTTCGAAAAATCTTTTTTTGTTTAATACGGATAGTTAACAAATATCAAAACGATGGGATGGAAAGGGTGGCGGGGGGGTGAATTCCTTTTTTGGGCTGTTATGAGGTGCTAATACTTGCATCTTTTCACAAAATACATACTAAATTCGCCTTCAAAAACCTAGGTACACTAAAAAGTTACAAATAACCTTATAATTCATTACATTTGTAGTCGGTGCCAATTCATGTGTGTATTTGCCTAGTCTGATATAGATTGGCACCTACACCATGATATACCTACGCCCACGTGGACTTTATTTGGAATTATACCCATTTTTAACCAACGAAGAAAACAGAAGAGGTTCACGTTTCGACACGTATTGGTTAGGGTATAACTTCGAAGTTGGTCCGATATAAATTAGGAACAAAAATCCTACCCGAAAGGTGGGAAAATAGGGAGAGATTTATTGTTAATTCTCAAATTTTAATGCTGAGTTGTGTATAACAAAAAAACAAACAGTAGATTCAGATTAAGTAGTAGATTTTAGCCACAAAAAAATATAAAATAAAAACTTTTTAACAAAAAATTAAACCGCCGAAAATTTTAAAAAGCAAAAAATAATATACCTTTTTTATTTAACCTTAATAACAAAGTTCTTAAACTAATGTAAGTATACCTAAGTCATTTTGAGTCGGCGCCAAACAATTAATGAACAATAAATTTAAAGAAATAACCAAATTAAATTAACAATGCAACGTGAAATCTTCAGCGACAAACATTAACATTCCAAAAAATGTGCTCTCCGTACGACCACTCGCACACATTGTGTATCGCTATCTCGCTGTGTATTGCTGTCTCGCTGACGTTAACTTCGTGAATGCTCGGCATTTTCCAGCGAAGGTGCGTGTCGCGCCGCGCCGCCGCCGCGCCGCCGCCGTACATCACACTTTACTAAATTAATTAATTTGCTTGTTTGGCGCCGACTCAAAATGACTTAGGTATACTTACATTAGTTTAAGAACTTTGTTATTAAGGTTAAATAAAAAAGGTATATTATTTTTTGCTTTTTAAAATTTTCGGCGGTTTAATTTTTTGTTAAAAAGTTTTTTTTCTTAAATAAATGTATTACTTATTATTAGTTTCTTATTATTTATTATTATATTATTATTATGTATTTGTTTCTCGTTATAACATGAGCTATCTGCCAGTGAAAGTCCCGTCAAAATCGGTAAACCCGTTTTGGAGATTATGCGGAACAAACAAACACGCAGACGGACATTTTGTTTAACTGTCTATTCGCTATAGGTACTTTCATAGGCTTTTAGTAAAAAGCTATTATTATAACATTGCAAACAGACACTCCAATTATATTTACTTGTATTGATGAAACAGATTGGTAAGAAAAAAATGTATGTAATTCTGTAATTTCCTGCGTGTTTGCCGACTGTAAGATGTAACTTACATAGAGTCGGTCTTCCCAACTGCGTAGAGACTGTAGACTCAGTGTAGAGTCGGTTCGTCTATCAACTGTGTATCCAAATACGGCCGTTCAATTATCTAGGGCAGAGGGGGTAGGTAGGGAGGCACGAGGGGCCGTGGGGCACACAATCAACGGAAATCTCTAGGATATTCGCAGATTCATCTCGGAACCTACCTATTACCGCTGAATAGAAACACTCCCCCCTCGGTTCCGGGTTCAAAATGATTGAATTAAATATAAATTGGAACACTGAAGATTGAATAGGTAACAAACTTTTGTGGTTTATCATGAAGACGTTTTTGGGGCAATTCTGTGGGTTTTATGAGCAAATCTTATTCTCATCTGAGATTATCACTTGCTATGAATCGCCTAAGGAAAACATCGTTAGGAAACCTGCACGTCTGAGGTAACTTGACTAGTTCCCGATAGATGTGTGAAGTCAGCCAACCCGCACCGGGCTAGCGTGGTGGACTATATCCTGAATCCTTCTCGCATTGAAGGGAGGCCCATGCTCAGCAGTTGAACGTTAAGGGGCTATAGTAGTAATCTAATATTAGGTAGAAAAGGTATAACGATTAGGAAGCTAGTATAGTCAGTATTTAACTGGTATCGCCCCCAGTTCATTGTATGGTAGGAATAGTGCAAGGGGTTGCTTAGTTTTGGATCATACGATGAGAAATTCAAGATGGTCAGAATAAATCTGAATTAAATAAAATATAATCATGTTATTTATCACATTTATTTTCCATTTATCTTATTTAATACATTTTTAAATATGAATATAAAAAAATAATAGTTCCCCACCGGCATCTGGAACAGAGTCCCAGTTACCAGTGGTTAGGGCTCCAGAGAGAGGAACTTCCTCACAATGTGCGCCGTCTCCAGAAGTACTGACTTCTGAATCTGTCCCTTGATCCAGACTGTAACGAGAGCCTCTTTAGGTGTTTCTCGAGGCTCTTGGCTAGTAAGCCATGGAAGGAAACGATTATCGGTACAAATATTGCCGCGTCCATATCCCACATGTCGACAACCTCGTGAGCCAGATTAAGATACTTTATTATTAATTACATTAATTATTAATGAATAGACTTTGGTTCACAATTAGACTATATTAAAAAAAATATTTGTTGTAGCAGTTCTGCTCCCTTACCAGCATTATTCAAAGTCAAAGTCAAAGTCAAATCATTTATTCTGTATAGGCCTATGGGGGCACTTACAAATTGTCAAGTTTACATTTTTTTTTCTTATATTCTACTATGCTACCACCGGATCGAAACGCGACCTCAACTGAGAAGATCCGGCAAGAAACTCAGTGGGCTGATCATTTTTTAAATCGCCAAAATTGTTTACAGTATACAACAGTATTGTTTTTATATTACCTAGACTCTTAGCAGTTAATGTCCTAACTGAGAACCAAGTCAAATTGTTGTCAATCCATTATTTATTCTCCTATATATATAATCCTTATCCATTATTTTGACGTCAGTTAAAAACAGTTTTTTGAAAAGGCAGTGGTAAGCGGTCTGTTATGAAATAACTCTTCTTTTATAAATTTAATAACTATTTATACCCCATCATAAACTTTGTTTATCAAAACACAGTTTTTCTTCAAACACTTCACCATAAGGATTTTTATTTGAAACCTCTTCACCTTACAAATGGGACCTTCATCATCAAAATCATCTATTCCATCGATTTCAGCTTCTTCATTCACCATTTCCATCACTTAAGCTTTGTATATACCTATTTCAATTATTTCAATCAATACCTTCACTGCTATTCGTGATATTATTATAATTCACTTCTCCAGTTATTTCTACTTCTTCATCCACTTCAAACGATTCGAAAGCCCCGCCGCTGACTAGTTTCTCTCTTAAGTAATTCGTCTCGAGATTATCGAAAATTGCTTGATCGTTTTCAATGTCATCATTGCAGCACCTTCTGAAGAATATATTGATGACGGGACGACCGTATATGCTGCTTAATACCGCTACTAGAACTAAAGACACTAACACACAGAAGGTCAATACCCTTAGCCACATTTTTGAGTAGAACTTAAAGATTGGTCACTGAGTTTCTTGCTTGATCTTTTCAGTCGAGGTCGCACTTTGATCCGATAGTAGCAAGCGAAAATAATGTAAACTTGATAATTTGTAAGTGTCCCCGTAGGCCTATACGGAATAAGTTATTTGACTTCAACTTAGGAGTGGCAATTTAGTTTGATATAAACCTGTTATTCTATTGAAGTTTAAATGAATACTGAATGAAGATGACCATTGTTTTAAAATAGGTCCATAATAGGTGGCAGATTGCTTTGTCAACCTTTGTTAGGGTTTTGTACACTTGCGTTTATTCATTGAGTCGGAAGAAAATGCGTTCTCTTTTGCCAGTTTTTTTTTGTCTGCAAATCATCACGCTTGTTTTCCCTGAAAAGGTAGGCAGATATGCACTGCAGTGTACACACTTTGCTGATATTGGTCCTAATGTAATAGGGGGCGAGCCTATTGCCAATATACTAAGCATTGAAGAGATCACGTTTATTGATGAGGGCCATTTTAACTATTAAAACTTATATCGTACTAGCTGTGCCCGCGACTTCGCCCGCGTGGACTTTAGGGATTATCCTGAAATAATGGTTTTAAGTTCATCCCGCGGAGCCCTAATGTTTTTTCTAAAATAAAAGTAGCCTAAGTTACCTAAGTCCGTTTGGAAGTTTACCCGAAACAAACAGACAGACACAAAAATTTAAAAATTGCGTTTTCGTAATAGATTTCTTGTATACTCTCATATGCATGTGTTAAAATAATGTTATTTTAATATTACAAACAGACTCTCCAATTTTATTTATTTGTATTGATTCTTTGGTTGTATTACAATAAAGAGTTATGTATTATATTCTCTTCAATATAATTTTGGTTTTGGGTTTGTTTAATTTAATTTTTTGCAAACATTTGGCATGGCGCGACTTGTCGCACCAGGCCTTAGTTGTGTAAAGTCGCTCGTCTGCTCGGCCCACCAGTATTGACGTCTTCACTATCGTTCACAGAATAAAATGAAGCATCGTTATTACGATACCAATTTGTATGCTAGGCGCGCCGCGTCCGCCATATTTTAACCAAAGACGTCGATCTAAGCTCTATTGCGCATATTAAAATAGTTTACTGGACAAATACTTAACTGGATGTGGTAGATACCCTATATCAGTGGTTTGCTCGTTCGCTCTCTGTCTTATTACATACCAGAGAAAGAGATATATTCCACCTATTATTTGTCATAAGTCTAGTATTGGCACTCATGCTACAACAACAGGCCGTATCCGGTATATAAAAGTTTCGAATATCGGATAGGGGCGGTGTCAAAATAATACATGTTATAAGATTTATGTATTGTTTTATGTATTTGTGAGTACCTAGATAACACTTGAAATAGCTATGATAATTACTTGTATGACTGATTGAAAAACCAAATTATAATCTTGAAATAAAGTCAGTATTTCACAATTATTACTTTTTTTTTGTTGACGGGGAGGAAATCTTCAGAAAGATTCCCAGTCTTCTGTGTGGAAGAAGACTGGGCTATGTGGGATTCTTACCCACCAAAACCTACCCGGTGGCCGTCTTCGACACGTTAGAGGGACGCCGGGATCTCCTACCGGAACGCACCGGAGTCCCTCTGTGCCTCGCTCCCGTGCTTTGTGCCCAGGAGCTCGTCTCGGGGGGAGCAGATGTTCGCTCCCCCTGCACCCTCGCAATGCATACGGCGGCGAGAGAGTACCCCTCGCCGCCATCCTCCTCAGGATCGTTGTCAGCTTAAGAGCGTCCGGGGCCCACACCCCAGACGCTCACGACCCCAAGGGAATTATTAATAATCTAATCTATCCGAAACTATCCGTATCTAAGGTATAATCCGAAATAATTTAATATTTTAAACATATACCAACGAAACCAATACATATAATATTATTTCTATATCCGTATCCAGTAGGCTTAACATGACCGTGTAGACATAATTTTTATCTCTTTGAACTGTCAGATTTGTCGAGAAAATGTCGCCGCACCGAGTCATGTCCAGTACAAAAAGCTCGAAGTCATGTATTTTTTCCACAAATCTGACAGTTGAAAGAGATTTAACTTATGTCTACGCGGTCATGCTATTGCTAAGCCAACCGGTCTTCGTACTACACATTTTTTTTTTTTTTTTTTAAATACCGGACCTCTATCGGCCCGGCCCGCGTGCTCACCTCTGATGTGGGGGTCAGAGTTCTTAAAATTAGCCTTAAGTTTAGTGTGTAAAATAATTTCGTACTACACATTAGAAGTTGGAAGTTTGACAAAGTATGCATCAGTTACTATGCAAATGTGGGTTCAATACAAACAGTATAGACGACGGCATTTTCTAATGGTCTGTAGACCGCTCGGCTCACTGCACCGTGTGGGAGCGGGTTTGAATCCCGTCAGTGGCAAATTTCAGAAATGGCCTTTTTCGGAATTTGTCCCTGGTCTGGGTGTAACTGGGATCGCCCTCTATCCATTGTATGATACCCATAAGTTGTTAAGTTGGTATCATACGATGAGTATGTATTGTTTGGCTATACAACTTTGATAAGATATTTGGTTGTATCAATTAGGCGATTTGAGCTCTCAATCGATTCTTTTTTTTCTTTCGCTTACGTGAAAACTACGACTAGAATAATTTAGAAAACTATTTATAAAAAAAAAAACACGATTTTTAGCGACAATAATCTTTGAAAATATGCAAGTATTATTACCTGTTAGCAGCCCTAAAAACGTTAATATTTACAGCCAAAAAAACTATTGAAAAAATGACGACCCCACACCGAGCCATTACCAGTACAAAAAGCTCGAAGTAACGTCATCTTCTCGACAAATCTGACAGTTGAAAGAGATAAAACTTATTATACACGGTCATACTAAACCTACAGGAATTAAATTAAAACATTTTATATTTACAAATCATTTTTATTAACGCTGATAATATTATCAATCCATTGTATATAGTTATTGAGAGAGGTGTACAAGACATTCTTGGTGATGCAAATGCCTCTCTCTGCCGGGTCCCCGTAGAAGACGCCTTGAAGGCACCATTTGTTCGACGATCGAGCTGCGTACACACCGCCGTAGCTGGGACAGAGTGCGACATCTGAAAAAAGACATAAGTATTAAATTGAGAAACTCCATGTTTTGAAGTCAAAACGAAGACCCTTAAAGCCCCAAGCAGACTGAGCCGCGAATAAGCGCGAGTCAAATTCTTGCCAATATCAAAACGTACTCTATGTTAATATACATAAAGAATGAATTACTATGGTTTAAGCCACGAAACGCACTGCAAAATTGGATTGCTTTGTCGAAGACATTTCGTTAAAGAATGAGTTTATATAGTTCGTATTGGTAGTTGAGTGTTTAATATTATTATCTTCAGCAGAGCGATTACGTAATTTCATTGCAAACGAGTTTCAATCGCTTTCTGTCAAAACAGCTGTCAAAATATATTGAAAATCCGCCATGTTGTTTCTAACGGAAATTAATTGCAATTGGAAATTCATAATTGCCAAACAGGGTAAAGACTTAAAATACTTACGATTCCCGTAAGTAGCGCAGAAGATATCGTTGTCCTTGTCGAAGCAGTTGTCACTCTTCTGCTTGTTGAAGAATATCGGCATAAGTTCCCCATTCAAACCCCATGCCGTAGTCTGAATAAAATAAAATGAATGTGATGTTACAAAATTTTACGCTGGGTGAAGTCGATGAGGCTTCTTTTTTAATTGCCGACCTTTCATTTTTTTAAAGCTATGACTACACATAAATTTTTTGCTCTATGCTCTGTAGATATTTATTATCTGTTTATTAGTTGTCAGTTGCAGTGTATTATTTATTTAGGCAACAAGATAATGCGTCGAGTCATCTGGCATCTTTATCACTGTCATTATCCATTTTTATTTATAATGTGTATTTATTGAATTTGTCCTTGCTATTAATTACTTGACATTGGCGAAATACTCGCGCTAGTCGCAGGTGATGCCATTCCTCATCTTATTCCATTAAATATCATCATTTCACTCATTTCGTAAAAAAGTAAAGATAATGCGTCTCGTTATTGATGAAAACAGATATTAAAACTACTTACGGCAGCTTCACCAACTTCTTCGCTATCTTCTTGTAGGCACGCAGCTTGTATAGCATTGGTGAACACGACAGGTTCCTCCATAACCAGAAACGCTAAGTCGTTCACCGGTTCACCACTCGCGGTGAAGTTGTCATGGACAATTATCTCTTTTATCTGAAAATTAGAAAATGCTATGAAAAAAACATTTATGTTTGCTGATAGCGCATTTTTCATAGCTCTGAGTTCAAACATCCCTCAATCCATCCTCACAAACATTCACATTTATAAATAAATAAATACATCATCACGCCTGTATTCCCCAAAGGGGTAGGCAGAGGTGCATTGTAGTGCGCCCTCTCTTTGCCGATGTATTTTGGTCCCAATGTAATAGAAGGCGAGCCTATTGCCATTATAATATTACTATACACAGCCCTTTTTAACGTCCCACTTCTGGGCACGGGCCTCCCCTCAATGCGAGGGGGATTCAGGCCATAGTCCACCACGCTGGCCCAGTGCGGGTTGGTAGACTTCACACATCTATCAAGAACTAGTCAAGTTCCCTCAGACGTGCAGGTTTCCTCACGATGTTTTCTTTCACCGTTTCATAGCAAGTGATAATCTCGGATGAAAATGAGATTCGCACATAAATCCCAGAGGTGCTAGCCGGGGTTTGAACCTGCACACTTTGATTGCAAGGCGTGCGTTCGACCACTCGGTTACCACTTTATAATATTAGTAGGATTTTTATTTTTCGTGTATTTATTGATTTTTTTCTTGCTATTAATTATTTGACATTGGAAGAATAGCCACTAACTCCAGATACAGCCATTGCTCATCTTATTTAATTAACACGTTCGCTGCGTTGTGAGGTCATATTGGCTCATGGTGATCTTGCATGCAGTGCGCAGTACTCGCAAAGTTAGTACCTCTATGAGTCAATAGAACGTCATAACTGAAAGTTCACTCAAAATCCTTACGCAGCGATAGTGATAACACGTGATTACGTGTTTTTTTTTTCATTTCATAAAAAAGAGGTACTTTTTGTAGTTTCCATTTAGTTTTTTTTTTGTTTTAAAGTCCTGGATAGACTGGGGCGTCGAGACGCGTGCTACAAATGTTTTGCCAAAACCAAAACGACCTCTAATGACTCAAAGAAAAAGTTCATTCTTCACCGAAAGGACATTAACGTAGAGAGCAAATTTTGCAGCGTGGCCCGTCCCCACAGAAATTCATTCTTTAAGGTCATTGTCACAGAGTTCGTTTATCTAATCAAATTACCTTTTGGATTTTTTCATTGCCATTCATAATCTGTAGGCTGCCTTTACCGAGAAACACCAAAATATGCTCTGGATCTAAAGATTTGTTTGATGCGCGTACGCATCTGGCATCTGCAAGTAGAAAAAATATAAGAACTATGTTTGGAAAGTTATGCGCCATCTTTATCACTGTCATAACCCATTTTTATTTATAGTCTGTATATACTGAATTGGTTCTTGCGGTTAATTATTTGAATAATACATCATCACGCCTGTATTCCCCGAAGGGGTAGGCAGAGGTGCACTGTAGTGCACCCACACTTCGCCGATGTATTTTGGTCCCAATGTAATAGGGGGCGACCCTATTACCATTATACCGGGCACATTCCCCCTCCTTACGAGGGAGAATTTGGGCCATAGTCCACCACGCTAGCCCAGTGCGGGTTGGTGAACTTCACACGCCTTTCTATAGACGTGCAGGTTTCCTCACGATGTTTTCCTTCACCGTTCAGCAAGTGGTAATCATTGTTGAAAATGACATTCGCACATGAAAATTATCTCAGAGGTGCGGGCCTGGGATTTGAACTTGCACCCCTTATGTTCAAGGCGGGCGTTCTTGCCCACGAGGCTTCCACTGCTGGTAATTATTTGAGATTGGTACAAATACCGCTAATTGCAGATGTAGACAATCCTAATCTTATTCCATTAAACTCCACAATTTCGTAAAGAGCGACGAGAAACAGACCTTACAAAACAGACTCTACAGGCACGGCATTCTTACCTATCTATGTAGGTATTATCTAATATCGTCAAGTACCGGAAATGATTACGTCACAAACGGCACTTGCGGAAAAGAGGTCGGCAAACTCTACAATAATCAAATTAGTGCCCGTCGCGTCTCTACCTTGTTCGCTACGAGATGAAAATAGGCGTCAAGCGAAAAATAATTTTAATGGCGGGTTCAGTATGTATTTTTTACCGACAGCATGTATGAAATTCGATCTATATACATATAAAAATAAATAAAATTGAACTGTCTGTTTGTTCAAAATTACAGCGTTTTACTAAATGCACATCATGCTGTTTGGCCTAAGCGACATTTTAAACTTTACAGGAGAGCATACTCATTCGATGCACAAAAATTCGCTAGTTCAAAATATTATAAGTCAATGTCGTCAAAAAGTGTCGTTTAAGTCAAATAGTTTTCCACTCCTCGATATAAGCTACCCATAACAAAAACGCATTCTTTAAAAAAAAAAAAAAAGGGATCGTGTAGGCCAAAAAGCACTTACAAATAGTCAGATTCTACCACCGGTTCGTAATGCCACTTCCACTGAGAAGAGCCGGTAAGAAACTCAATAGTTACTCTTTTCAAAATGATAATTGCGAGTAATACATTCTCACGAGCAGCAATGCCATGAGAGCAGACAGCACTCATTATCGTATGTCTGTCTGTCTGTTTACTTGAGGTAAACTCGCGAATCCAATTTTAACAGGACTGTCACTGGCAGATAGCTGTTAGAGTTGCCTAAGCTATTGGTCGCTGAATAGATATTGTTACTTGAGTTGTCGACTACCGATTAGTGAAACAATATTTTTACAAAGCAATTGCTTAGTGCTTGGGCGTCTACTAGTGATACTAAAAACTGAAAAAGAATCTTATTATTACTAATAAGGAACCCTAAAACAAAAGCGAGCTCGGTTTCGTTTAATTCCGCCGAGCGTAGTGTCTTTCGTCGAGAAAATGCCTGCGTTCACAGGCGCGTCCGATTTATGCCAGACCAAAACAAACTGTATCGACTTAAAGAAGAAGTACACTTTTCAACGATACGTCATCGATGACGCCAGAACATTTTGCCACGTGGTCGGAAAGCTTCGGACACAGAAATTCAATCTTTATGAAAATAGTCTGAGGTACATTTCAAAAGTCGCTAGCCCTGGTATTCTCAGGGCGGAATTCTCACTGCAGTGCCAGATAAGACAAGACATGCCAAATTCCGATTGTTTCTCGAGTGTATGAGTCTGCCGCCTTCATATGGTTTAATTTTTTTTTTATGAGATAGGGAGGCAAACGAGCAGACGTTTCACCTGATGGTAAGTGATCAACGCCGCCCATGGACACCTGCAACACCAGGGGCATCGCAAGTGCGTTGCCGGCCTTTAAGGAATGAGTAGGCTCGTTTCTTGAAGATACCTTTGTCGCATCGGTCCGGGAACACCGCTGCAGGAAGTTCATTCCACAATTTGGTGGTGCGAGGGAGAAAATTCCTGGTAAATCGCACTGTGCTGGAACGCCATTCATCCAGATGGTGAGGATGGTAATGCAGTCTATGGCGAGCCGTGCGATGGCGGAATTCAGCGGCAAGTATAATACCGAACAATTCCTCGGAACACTCTCCATGATAGAAGCGGTAGAAAATGCAGAGAGAGCCTACATCTCTACACAACGCCAGAGGGTCTAGCCAATCGGTAAGCTAAAGAATCTCTGGCCTTAGGACACCATTTTCTAACATGATAGCGCCCCGTATTTTTTGCTTTTACCAAAACGAATCAACTCATAATATAATCACATTTTTGAACGAAATGCCATCGATGGCGCTAACGAATTTAGGCGCGTGGTCTCGTGGGTTTCACCACAGAATTTCAGGCTTTATTTATATTAAACGTAGAATACATTTTCAAAGAGATAAATGTTTGTACGTTCAGTACGTCAGGGTTCATGTTAGTATGGCAGCCTTTGTTGTCTAAACCAAATGTCATTTTATTTCCTTGATTATAATTATCATCACATCTATATATGGCACTCAAACAGTCTTATTGTTTGCTATGTTACATTATGTTTAACAATAGAATGTGATGTTTCCTTATAGATAGGCCCATACCATCCTTAAAGCAATACTACTTCAATATTACTCTGATTTTTGACAAGTTTTGTGCCTTATGGGCTAACTGTCAGACTTAGTTACAGTGGTTATTTCGTGGAGTTAGCACGACTGTCAAGACCTCCGTCAGGGGTTGGCTCAGTCACTCTGTGTCTTATTTCATAGAAGAGATAGTTTCTTGTGAACGAAACTATACCGACTACTAAAACTAACCTAGCGACATCTATTGAAGACTAGATCAACAAAAATCATCTTATAAATAAACTAAGATTGGATTTTTTGTAAGATTAAAAAAATATTATTAATCTTACAAAAAATCGTTTTCAATATAATAGTAATAGTTACTTTATCCAACTACGTTTCATAAATGTAATTCACCTCTGTTTACCTCTTCAGCTTTTAAAAGCGTGATGATATAACTAATTTTAATGCTAGGATACTTACTGGTTAATATAAACCTATCTGACACCAAGGCACCATCACAGTAGTAGTTGAACTGGTTGTTGGAGCCATTCTTCACGAAGATGGCGACCAGCCATGGGTATACCGTCATGGTGAAGTCATCGCACGTAGCGTTGCCATGACATGTAGACTCCGGCTGAGGACAAAACCAATTTACATACATATACTCACCCCTGTATCGGACTGGGGTAGGCAGAGACTACCATTTGCCATATGCTCTACCGCTTTCGCTTCATGCACTTCCGTGGGTTGAAGGTACTACGGACTTGACCTTTCCACAAGAGACCGTTAATCTGGTCGTGAAAGGTCCGTCTCGGGCGCCCTCTTCTGACACTTCCACTCACGTTCACCTGGTGTATTCCTTTCGTCAGACTACTTTCACTCATCTTCTCAACATGGCCAAACCATCTCAACATACGATTCTCAATTACAGTCACCACATCGTCCTTCAGCTTATACTGTACCTCCACCATTAAAAATATATATATCTTAATTTTCTTCTTATATTTTTTCATTTAAATTTAAAAAACTGGCCAAGTGCGAGTCGGACTCGCGCACGAAGAGTTCCGTGCCATTATCTATAAAAACGGCAAAAAAATCACGTTTGTTATATGGGAGCCCCCTTAAATATTTTATTTTATTATGTTTTTAGTATTTGTTGTTATAACGGCAACAGAAATACATCATCTGTGAAAATTTCAACTCTCTAACTATCACGGTTCATGAGATACAGCCTGTTGACAGACGGAGGGACGGACGGACGGACAGCGAAGTGTGATTTTACCCTTTGGGTACGGAACCCTAAAAAGAAGAGAAGAAAATATAAAAACTCATTTAGCATCAGGACAAGTAGTGCCTAGTCTTAGGCATATACCATGTTTTTTCTAGTAAAATAGCCATGGTATCATTGGTGTACATGTCTGCACGCTAACACGCGAGATTCCAACATCAATCATTACCAACAAAACACTTCTACCCACCCCCCCCGTTGATAAATATAAATACATCATCACGCCTGTATTCCTCGAAGGGGTAGGCAGAGGTGCACTGTAGTGCGCTCACACTTCGCCGATGTATTTTGGTCCCAATGTAATAGGGGGCGAGCCTATTGCCATTATACCGGGCACATTCCCCCTCAATACGAGGGAGATTTGGGTCATAGTCCACCACGTTGGCCCAGTGCGGGTTGGTGAACTTCACACGCCTTTCTATAGACGTGCAGGTTTCCTCACGATGTTTTTCTTCACCGTTTCATAGCAAGTGGTAATCTGGGATGAAAATGAGATTCGCACATAAACCCTAGAGGTGCGAGCCGTGGTTTGAACCTGCACACTTTGATTTGCAAGGCGTGCGTGCGACCATTCGGCTACCACTGTCCTTAAAAATTATTGTTTCTTTCAAATTCGTGTAATACCTTCACGGAGTTCTTTTAAATATAAAAAAAAAACCTTTTTATGCAGTGGTCGCCTGGTGCAAATTCCGGGCCCACACCTCTGTGATTTTCATGTGCGGATCTGATTTTCAATAATCATTACTAATTGCTGAACGGTGAAGGAAAACATCGTGAGGAAACCTGCACGTCTATAAAAAGGCGTCACTCATCACGCCTGTATTCCCCGAAGATGTTTCCTTCACAGTTCAGCAAGCGGTAATCATTATTGAGGTTGCCAGAGGTGTCCGGGATTTGAACCTGCTGTCCTTGCGATCAAGGCGGTAGTTCTAGCAACTAGGCTACCACTGTTTATCAGCATTGAGTTGCTAAAAACCGGCCTAGTGCGAGTCAGACTCGCGCATGAAGGTTTCCGTACCATTATCTATAAAATCGGCAAAGAAATCACGTTTGTTGTATGGGAGCCCCGTTAAATATTTATTTTATTCTGTTTTTTAGTATTTGTTGTTATAGCGGCAACAGAAATACATCATCTGTGAAAATTTCAACTCTCCAACTATTACGGTTCATGAGATACAGCCTGGTGACAGACGGACGGACGGACGGATAGCGAAGTCTTAGTAATAAGGTTCCCGTTTTACCCTTTGGGTACGGAACCCTAAAAACGATGGGAAATGTCTTCTTTCTTTACGAAATGAATGGAATAATGAAACTTTGATGGAATAAGATGAGGAATGGCTGCACCTGTGAGTGGCGGTATATATGCCAATGTCGAGTAATTAATAGCACGGACAAATCTATGTCTATACTTCTATATATACTTATACTAATATCATAAAGAGGAAACATTTGAATTTTTGTCTTTTTGTAAGTAACGAACTAACTTATAAACTACTGGACCGATTTCAAAAATTATTTTACCGTTAGAAAGCTACATTATCACTGAGTAACTTATGCTATATTAGAAGCCCGTGCAAAGCCGGGACGGGCCGGTAGTTTAATATATTCTGATAAAGATGGTGGATGAATCCATGGCAAAAGTCATGGCACGTCTGTATGGTCGTCCGTCACCGCGGGTGAATGGGGAAATTGTTTTGGGGCGATTCAAAAAGCGCGTTTTGTTCCCTGATATCTGTATTCTCGCTGCAGAATGATTGATTCGAGCTGTTGTTGGGCGCGTGGAGTGATGGTTACTTGACACACTGTCAATTAGTCCAGTGAGCTTTTTGAAACGTAATAGTAGTAAAAAACTTTTAAAAAACAAGCTTTTATTTAATTGCCCTTAGTTTTCGTGTTCTCCTTGGCAAGCCCTTTTATTTGATACCCATACTGTGGTAGTGCAGAAAAAATAACTATTCCGCCATCTTGGATGATCCGCCATATTGGAATTAGAATGACATCACATAGCTAAACATGCACTGTCATCCAAAATAAGCGTGTATACCAAATTTCAGCACAATCGGTTAAAGATAACTGATTAAAAATTCAGTTGCAAGATTCCACCCGGACATACATACATTGCAAGTTAATATAAAGCTTGTCAAATAATAAAAAATTATAAAATGAATAAATAAGCAGTAGTAGCCGAGTGGTCAAACGCACGCTTTGCAATCAAAGTGTGCAGGTTCAAAACTTAGCTTGCACCGCTTGAGTTTTATGTGCGAATCTGATTTTCATCCGAGATTATCACTTATTATAAAACGTTGAAGGAAAACATCGTGAGGAAACCTGCATATCTCAGGGAGCTTAACTAGTTGTCGATAGATGTGTGAAGTCTGCCAACCCGAACTGAATCTCCTCGTATGGTAGGGAAGCCCGTGCCCAGCAGTGAGACGTTAAAGGTCTATAGTAGTAGTAGAAAATGAATAAATTAATATTTTTTTAAATTTAAACCAGCACCTCTTAGCGACATTGTTCTAAGAGTAGTTTTATTTTTGTATTTTTAGTACAAAATCTGGCAAAGAAAAAATATTTAAGAAGTGGTTACTGGAATTATAACATTTTACGAAATTAAAGAAATTATGCAACTAAGTGATAAAGATGGGGGATTCCCCCCACTGGGGCATGTACATGTGTACTATACAGATGACATACCAAAACAAAAAAAAACTTAAAAAAAATGGACCAAAAATATATTTATTAATTCCGTCGCCGCTTGGTCTAACTCACGCACTAATCCATCTTTATATTGGACGTCTGGAATTATCAAATGAATATGAAAAGCCCCGTTACCCCCACCACCTGCCTTGCAGCAATATCTTTAATATTAGTTTCATTTTTGATACGTTTGTGACAGTTAACTCATTTCAAAATCTGTCAAAAATTTACAGTAATACTGGAACAGCAATACTTTAAGAGGTATTGGTAAGACCCCTGGTCTGTCTCTGCCTCTGGTCTTATCATGAACATCCATTTTATAATCAGTCGAAAAAAATATGAATTTAATTGCTTGCCCTATCTTATGTCAGTGTGTCACCGCGAGGTAGGCTCGTAGAATGCTATTGTTAGGCGGGCGAGCCCATAAAACATTATTGTATTCAAATTTACGCGCGGAAGTAGATTTTAATAATAATAAATGGTCTTTTTACGCAAAAGACCTGTTTACAGTGTAACAAAAAAATGTATTATTAATATTTCTGTTGTAGGTAAGTCTAAGGAAGCAGTTTCAAATAACAAATACCAACTTACAACACATTGTGAGATGTTTCTTAAGCTCAGCCTAGATTAAGGGGTACTGTCGACGGTGTCAACGCTCGCGCGACAACTTTTTGCAATAGCAACACGAACTGTGTTGACACTTAGAAAAAAAAACTTTACAACGAAATGACACTGACAGCGCAAGCGAATTTTGACGCGTGGGGGCGTGGCATTTACGCCAGAAATTTAATCTTTATGCATATTGACACAGATTTCATTTTTGTACTGGCAAACATTTTTGCCGGGGGCTGAAGGCTAGGCGCGCACAGGGCAGCCAGGCTGCGGCAGCCAGACGAACATATGACGTTGTATAGGAGCTCGCGCACTAGGCAGCCACGAAATCTCGGCTGCGGCAGCCAATAAAACGCGCCTGTTTGCACGGCAGCCAGCTGGCTGCGCGCAGCTACAGCGTGTGTAAGTGAATGTATGTGGCTGCCGTCAGTCTCCGCGCACTAGTTGTAGCAGCCAGACTTATTTTGGGTTCAAACTTTAAAAACAAATGACTTTCGATACAGAGGATCTTGAATAGTCGTGGATTAGCTGCGCAAATATTCTGGCTGCGCAGCCATGGCTGCCTAGTACGCGCCTAGCCTAAAGGTGTATAATCCAAGACAGCTCTATTGTTGAACAATCTAATAGTAAACAAACCAACTTAAGCTACCATTAACGACAGCTTGGTCTAGTAGTTTCAACGCAAGCTGCTCGACTCACCACACCAGGTGATAACATGGCACTTTTAAAACACTTTTCCTAGTTAGGGATCATACGAAGTCATTTATTTTATTTTAATTACTATCATATTACATGAATTGCGACTTACTGATTTCTCACTAGAATTTTCTTCAATGGTATTATCAACCACAGTTTTAGTATCAACTACCTCAAGATCTAAATCGGTAGTGACAGGTAACTCAGTGCCTGTATACATATACTGTTCATTAGTAGTATCCTTATACATCTCTACGTAATCTATAATAGGATAATCTGTGGTGTTATCCTCGTCAAAATCGTAATATGTCGTGTCGAATTCATCAATATTAAATACTTCATTGTTTTCAGCTTTTACTTTAGGTTTTTCTACAATACTTATCACTGGTTTCTTGTCATACTTCAAAGGTGTTTCAGTATGATTAGTTTCCTTTGTTGTAGCATTCGTCACTTTATCCTCAGTCAATCCCACATCGATGTTGACATTCCCATTCTCGAAATCGACGTTGAAATCGAATGATTTGACGAAAATCTTCGTTTTATTATTAACATTTTTATAAATTATATTTGTCTCGTTCAGCTTATCTTCAAACCAATTGGTTAGTCGTAGCAATATTGTATTTAAGTCAGATATCTCTACGTTTCTTATTTGCTCGAAATTTGGCAGATCTATATTTACATCTACGTTTTCTACGTGAGATTTGTTATCGAGAAATCCGTTTACGAATTCATTGACACAGTCAGTACCAGTACAATCACTTTTTACACCACTTATTAAAGCTATACACAAAAATATAACAAGCAAATTCATTTTCACAACACACGTTTGATCTTCGTATAACTTTACACACAAATGCTTATGAGATTATGTTTTTTCTGTACACCTGAACAATATTACCGTTGCGGTCACTGTGACCTTTAACACTTGGACGCTAAGGTGTATTATCTTTTGATTGGATGGTGTCGAGAATGGTGTCGTCACCTTGAAGTTTCGTGGCTTCGTCGACTTTGATAGACGATCACAGTAATTAGCGAAGGGTCGCGCATGTTGCTTGGGCATAGCGGGCAGCGGACGTCCATATTTATTTATATTTAAAACGTAGCAATGTTATAATAACACTGATTTGGTTATCGGGGGAATGATCATAGGAGAATTGGGAGCGATAATTTACGGTTATTTGTTTAACAAAACTTGTTGTTTATACCTAAGTTAGTTGGTATATTTAGTCCTTATCAGTACCATAGTTCCTCTTCAACCAAAAGTTGCGATTACGTTTAATCATTAGGCCAAGATGAAGGTAGTTTGTGTTACTTTAAGAGGTGGAACCATAAAGAGTTATCTATTTAATGTATGTATGTTTATACCAAGGGTACAGCCTGCGGGACAATTTTCGCGAGATCAACATCATCTGTATTTGAGATATATCGAAATAAAATGTCAAATTGGTCTTAATTTTTGATGTGAAACATTTGCCGACGCTTCGCCACAACAAAATGAAATTTACCTTATTACTTAATGCATAAAGTATAGTTTTAAATGCGGCCACAATTCGTACTCCTCGACTCCTCGGTTATTTCCACCGCTTAGACTCCGCCCACCGGCTGAGTCCGCTCACTCGCTCACTCGACACTACGACGTTTATGTTTTATGTTTCACATCTGCCAGGCGTCCCGCGACGGCTCAGTTTTTCTTTATTTCGATTTATGTATCTCGAATAGAAATGATGTCAATCATCCGAGAATCGGGTCGCTGGATAATTCAGATTTTATGTGCAAATCTAATTCTAAATATGGTACGCATTTTTAACTGACTTTCAAAAAGGAGGATGCTCTATGATCGTCGCCGTTGCCGCGGTGGTACAATCTAGTCATTTCTAAGTTATTTGTTGACTGACACGATTAAAAATAACAATATTAACTATATTTCTCTATTATGGTCGACATTTCTTACAAGTCTGTGATCTCACAAATCCCAGGATCAAAGCTTTACGCACAGCGCCCCGCAGATACTGAAGCGAGCGAATCAACTTGACTCTCTTTAAAAATATACTCTCTGTTAATGTACCTAAAGATTATATTTCCGTGGTAATACCCACGCTACTAAGTGTTATCGATGATATTTCGTTGTAAAAAAATTAATGTTTAACAAACAACAAAAACCGACTTCAAAAACCTAGGTGCACTAAAAAGCTAGAAATAACCTTATAATTTGAATACATTTGGAGTAGGTGCCAATCTACGTCAGACTAGGCAAATACACACATGAATTGGCACCGACTTCAAATGTCTTCAAATTATAAGGTTATTTCTAGCTTTTTAGTGCACCTAGGTTTTTTAAGTCGGTTTTTGTTTTTTGTTAAAAATTTATTTCTTTTCACGCTTTTTAGTGTCAATAATCGTTGAAAATATGCAATTATTACCACCTCATGACAACCGTAAAAAAGTAAATATTTACATCCAAAAAAAAACATACCGGCCGAATTGAGAACCTCCTCCTTTTCGGAAGTCGGTTAAAAAAAACTTTAGGCATGTGTTAATACAGTTCGTTTTTTTATTGGCAAAAAATAAACGCCGGATAGTGCAGGGTTAACTTTGACAGTTCGATCACGAACTGTGAGAATTTAATTGTGCCATCACGAAGTGCCATTCACCGTTTATTGCAGCCAAGTAGGTATATTCGTATCACTAATTGAATAAGTTACTCGCATTATTTCCATATAGCTGTAGGAAATACGCGCTTAGGTGCAACCGGTGTCCCCCAAACCTGTTTCATTACTACTACAGCCCTTTTAACGTCTCACGGCTGGGCACGGGCCTCCCCTCAATGCGAGCGAGATTCAGGCCAAAGTCCACCACGCTGGCCCGGTGCGGGTTGGCAGACATCACACATCTTTCGAGAACTAGTCAAGTTCCCTCAGACGTGCAGGTTTCCTCACGATGTTTTCCTTCACCGTTTCATAGCAAGTGGTAATCTCGGATGTAAATGAGATTCGCATATGAAACCCAGAGGTGCGAGCCGGGGTTTGAACCTGCACACTTTGATTTGCAAGGCGTGCGTTCGACCGCTCGGCTACGTCTGCTATCTGTTGTGTTTCATTAGAAAGGCAATAATGCGAAGATGGTTTTAGACCACTAAAACAATGCATTAGGCACATTCGGTCCGTTCAACGTAGTAACTAGCACACGCTGAGTATCCGCTCGTGCTCAATAATATACCGCAAAGGTAAACGTCGTGAGGAAAACTGCTCGTGTATAAAAGGACGTGTGAAGTTGACCAACACGCACTACGCCAGCGTAGTGTACTATGACCCAAATGTCACTCGCATTCAGTATGTTTTCGGTATTACCAACAGAGATCAAATTAAAAAAAAATAAAAAAGTTTATTGAATACAAATCATGCATTACATTATTTTATATTAAACTAGGGTACCATATACATTTTGCGTGGTTGCCAATGAACAATAGCGCCTAAACTAGGCCGAGCCTGTATCTTAGGCGCTATTATTTTATTTATTTGTCTATACATATACAGGGTGTATCAGAAGTCCGAAATAATACTTTGGGTACATATACGGCTCAAATATGGATGCTTAGTGAAAACAGTTTATACGTAACTATCATAGTTTCTGAGTTATAGACCTTTGAATTTTTGTCACAAGTATCATGTTCTGGCCTTTGGGTACATCCATGATCCAATCAAGCAGAGTAAACTACATTTACGAAGGGCTGCTACCAATATTCACAAAACAGATCATGAACATTTAACAAAGAACCCGAGATATTACACGTTATAGAAATCGGCGAAACAAGTCTGCCAACCCGCACTGGGCCAGCGTGGTGGAGTATGGCCCAAATCCCCCTTTCATTGAGGGGAGGCCCGTGCCCAGCAGTGGGACGTTAAAAGGGCTGTAGTTAGTTAGTTAGAAATCGGCGACAAAAAATTTTTTGGAAAAACATGGTTGAATTTTTATAAAAAAAAAATTCCATTCAGTTGTATACCCAACACTGATGCCAACGGCCAAGTATTATTTCGGACTTCTAAAACATCCTGTATAAGCATCTCTTGGTAATTTCCTGAATGCAATTATTTGGTATTCAACAGTTTTAATTACGCCCATCACTGTGAAATATACCCACAAGATGAACAATTAAAATTAATGTTTTTTTTAGGGTTCCGTACCCAAAGGGTAAAATATGAACCCTATTACTGAGACTTCGCTGTCCGTCCGTCTGTGCGTCCGTACGTCTGTCACCAGGCTGTATCTCATGAACCGTGATAGTTAGACACTTGAAATTTTCACAGATAATGTATTTCTGTTGCCGCTATAACAACAAATACTAAAAAAAAACAGAATAAAATAAATATTTAAGGGGGCCCCTATACAACAAACGTGATTTTTTGCCGTCTTTATAGATACGGAATCCTTTGTGCGCGAATCCGACTCGCACTTGGCCGTTTTTTTTATGTACTGTTACGTCAATAGAAGTTTGGCATTTACGCCAGGTTTATAACCACATGCTGTCGAAATGATCTTAGTGCCCTAGGCACACCGGGGCGTCAAAGCACGCGTCATAATTTTCTCTCCCATACTGCGTTGAAGGCATCACACCAAAGCAATTATTTCTATAACCATCTGTGGCTTAGAATAATCCCTTCATGGTAAATGGGAGTAGACGCACCTTACTGTACTAGCTTCCTAAGCGTAAAGACTATATTTGTATTTAATATTAGACTGCCGTGAGTATAATTCTTCTCTAGTATTGTGGTAAAGGTGCTGTCTGCTCTCAAGGCATTGCTGCTCCTGAGAATGTATTACTCGCAATTATCATTTTGAAAAGAGTAACCATTGAGTTTCTTACCGGCTCTTCTCAGTGGAAGCAGCATTCCGAACCGGTGGTAGAATCTGACTATTTGTAAGTGCTTTTTGGCCTACACGAATTAAAAAATAAATATTTTGATTTTGAATCATTGAAAATGTTCATTCTTCAACGAAATTTAGACACGTGGCTGCACAGAAATTCAATCTTTATGTATGGTATATTGCCTGTTTCTCTTTATTTAGCTTTAAATATTTAATAATTAGGACTGTAATGAGATACTACTTCTTGTATTTTTAACTATTACAATATGTCATTAACAATATGCATTAGTTATTAACAAATATCACAATAATCGCGAAATAAAATGAATGAAAAAAACCGGCCAAATGCGAGCAGAACTCGCGCACCGAGGGTGCCGTACCTACATTATGAGAACACCGAACATTGCTCTAACGAAAAACTGGACTGAGACAAACTTAACTTTGCAGTTGGTATACAGGTGTCCCCATACAAACTAACTACAAAATAAGTTTGTAATCGCAAAAAAAAAAATTCTAACAATAAATTTACAGTATTCGTATTTATTCCTTTACTTGTGCTATAAGTGATCCTAAAAGGGTTTCGTTTTTTCCTTTTTGGGTACGGAACCCTAAAAAATAAGCAAATACTGACTACATAAACCTAGGTGATAATGTAATAAATTATGAGCTTATTTCTAGCTTTTTAGTCCACTTCGAGTTTGACGTCCGTTAATTGTTTTCTAAATTCCACGCAGACGAATTCGCAGATAACAGCTAGTACTATGCGATTCAAATGAGAATAGGATAGACTCTGCGCCATATTGTGACGTGAAAAAACTAATTATGACTTTAAATAATTAAATATTCTATTAAGACAATTTACTACTAATTTAACCTTTTTATTTATATTTGATACTAGCTGTGCCCGCGACTTCGCCCGCGTGGACTTTAGGGAGATTACCCGGAAATATGGGTATTATGTTTTTCCCGCGGAACTCTAATGCTTTTTCTAAAATTAAAGTAGTCTAAGTTACGCCTTGGAACGTCAGCTATCTGTCAGTGAAAGTCCCATTGAAATCGGTTCAGCCGTTTAGAAGTTTACCTCAAACAAACAGACAGACAGACAGACAGACAAAAAAATTTAAAATTGCGTTTTCGTTATAGGTATCGTATATACTTTCATACGCATTTGGTAAAAAAGTGTTATTTTGATATTACAAACAGACACTCCAATTTTATTTATTTGTATGTATTGTATGTATGTATGTATATGTATATGTATAGAATATAGATATATGTATATATATATATATGTATATGTATGTATGTATGTATGTATAGATGTATAGATAGGTACTATTATTACTGATACGCAAATAAGTTTTTTGCAAACCATACTTTTCATGTGACATTTGACAGATAGAGCGTATTGACATTCCTATTCTTATTTGGATTGCATAGTAGTTATAGAGGCAAGATTTCCCCATGTGATTTTAATTTTAAGACAACATTACCAGGAAGAACTGTTTAACAATAAGCTTACAATACCCACGCGAGTGTTAAACCGGTTTCACAAAAATATTACAATGATTTTAATTGAAACTTGAGTAATTCTGTTAATTCAGCTGCTATGTATGGTAATAGCACATAATGAAATAGTAAGGTTTGTGATAAGATCATAATTTATGTGCATTACGAGATGCACACAGAGACGAGTAAATTAACTTGTTTTGAAAAATGTAAAATCGACTCGGTCGTCTTGACGCTCCATTATGAGGAAACCTGCACGTTTATAAAAAGGCGTGTGAAGTTCACCAACCAACACCGGGCCAGGGTGATGAACTATGGTCTGAATCTCCTAAAACCTAAACTTACCACTTTTTGAATCATTTTCATTTTCCTCGGCCTACCAGTAAACATCTCGACGTCTTTCGCATCTCGCGTGGTCAGATGACTCTCATCAACTAGATCCTGCATAATCCTCGTGAAACCTATTTCGTTATCTCCGTTCGTTACAGTCGTTACATAAAGTCGATTCGTTATTTCTTCTTCACCATCACCTACTAAATACCCTTCATTTGTTTTAATTACTTCATCAATCTGATCATTATCTTCGACTACCGTTTCATGTTCAAGAAGTTCTTGATGAAGCAAACGTTTTGCTTCTTCGTAACTATCAAAGTCTGTTTCTATTCTTATATTATTTATATCTTTTTCATTGTTCATATCCGGCATTTTATATGCTAAATTCCTTGAATTTTCATCAGTCTCTGGTCTGAGATCTTTAGTTGAATCGTTAGCATTATCTTCGGTAGCAATTCCATTACTTGTTGTAGTAAATTCTGTTCTAATTAGTATTTTATTAATTTCTGAATCTCCAATTGCTTTTAAAGTAACAGTATGATCTACATCTCTTATCTTATCAGTCTCATCTTTATCTGTAGTTATCGGTTCTTCAAGGAAAACATAATCAATAAATATACCTCTACTTGGCAACTCTATATAATCCTTTGGTTTCTCAATCAAAATACTCCTTTTAGTTTCGCTTTTAATTTCAACTTCGTCCAGAGTGAACTCTTCCAAATCAAACGCGTCTATTGTCGATACATCTATGTACTCTACATCTGTCGTTGTATAAGCTTCAGTCACATACTCTACTTCAATTATAGTTAGATTTAATTCACTTAGAGTAGGTATTCTTTTAATGGTAATATTTGCGTTAATATAGTTATAAATATCCGGCCAGTATCGTGCACTGTACAGTAAAGATGATATTAAGAATATTATCACGAATAATATCATTAGTATTAGTAGTTTTATTGTCATTTTCATGAGGGACATCGAAGGTTTCATCTTCAGTATTCACTTCTGGTATATTTTACACTATTTGGTATTGCAATGGTCGGTTCCAGCCTACAATTCACGAGTATGTGTCTTTGCAATGTTCAAATTGACACTTTTTGTTGACTAGAAGACACTCTTATGAAGTTTGGAGAGCTCTAAATATCAGTGTTACTATTCCATAAGCCAAATCTGTACTGAAGACTGTCTTGTAGGTACTGTGTCAATTCTATAGACACATTACAGTTGACATATAAGTGGTGTGATGCGCAAATTCGAACAATAGGCCATATTGTCGCCATCTTGGATAGGTAAATTTTATTATCTGCTTATATTAGTCATGTCAATAACAATACTATATTTGACTGAGCAGGATTAATATTAAGTTGGTGTAAATGATTTTGTTTGCATTGAACCAAACGGATCTATAAAGCTCCTTGTCTACGTTATGTCCATCATTATATCATCATCACGCTTGTATTCCCCGAAGGAGTAGACAGAGGTGCACTGCAATGCTCCAACACCAATGTATTTTGGTGCCAATGTAATTGGGGCGAGCCTATTGTCATTATACCGGGCACATTCCCCCTTAATACGACGCTGATTTGGGCCATAATCCACCACGCCTGACCCAGTGCGGGTTGGTGAACAACACGGCTTTCTATAGACGTGCAGATTTCCTCACAATGTTTGCCTCCACCGTTCAGCAAGTGGTAATCAATATTGAAAATGACAGTCTTATAATTAAATTTAAATTTCTGTCAAATATGCATCTTGAATTGTGAATAAATAAA
The DNA here is from genome assembly GCA_914767695.1 of Ptilodon capucinus. Taxonomy (NCBI): domain Eukaryota; kingdom Metazoa; phylum Arthropoda; class Insecta; order Lepidoptera; family Notodontidae; genus Ptilodon; species Ptilodon capucinus. Next base: position 908,005 of record OU611830.1, on the reverse strand, counting down.
AAAATGTTATGTGTAGCTCCATGACCGCCGAGTAGTTGATGACATCACAATGTCAACAAAATTACCAAGCCATTACAATACATTTATAGTATTGTTGTGTGACGGCGCGGCGGCGCAAGAATTTATAGCTGGTAATTACAGTAATTGGTTTCCGGATATAAAACATAAGACGATTGCCAAGTGACTGTTTGACGTAGATAAAAGGTTTTGCTTATAACAAGCGTCTCGATGCTTTATGACAGGCGTCGCGACGCTTTAAAGCAGGGGTCGAGACGCTTTACAACAGGTGTTTCATAAGTGCCTGTATTGGTTTATATGAATTTCTGATTGTGATTCTGTGTCGTGAAGATTTACAACAGGCGTCGCAACCTTTTACAGTAGGAGTCGCGACGCTTTACAATAGGCGTCTCGCCGCTTTATAACAGGCGTTGCGATGCCTTATTATTATAGGTATGGAAAATAATAAAACAGATCAAATAGAAAAGTACTAAAGTCTTTAATACAGCTTAAAACTAAATAACAAATAATATGTACAATGCAGTCACACCCACATTCAGATTCACACAACAATCACCTAACACACACAACAACTGACCAACAAATAACAATGTAAGAAATTACAATAACAAAAGCAAGGCGGTAACATAACAATAATCATAAAAAACTTGGAAAAACATTAACAAAATAAATTAAATTTATATTAACTCATTTCAGAAATTTCCATGTTTATTTTAAACTGGAATTTAATGGGATATTAATAAATTGTACTTTATAACGCAGCAAATGAGTGCCTATTTTCCAAGTTTTAATATTGGAATATCAAACCATTATTTAAATCTTATGAGAGCCCTTTTTAGTGTGAATTATTGTTTCATATACAGGCACTTTGAAAGGTACTGGCTTTTCCACGGGTACAATTATATGTTTAATAACCTCAAAAGGAACTTCCTTTATTCTGGGGACATGGACCGTTTTCTCCACGGGATAAGGCACAGATTTCTCAACAGGTATCGAGATTTCTTTGATGATTGGTATCACTACAGCCCTGGGAACGGGTACTTGGATGGGAATTGGATGTGGCACTGGTATGATGATAGGTTGATTGATTTTGAACTCTACATTCTTAGGAACAGGGACTACTATGTCTTTGTAGTGTTTGATGGGTTCAGGGTTTTCTTCTTCTATGTGTTGATGGACTGGGTAGACGTGGGACTTCAGGTCGTGGCCTCCGAAGTTTTGGCCCCCGAAGTTTTGGCCCCCGAAGCCATGACCCTCGTCACCAGCGCCGCTGAAGTCGTAGCCGCCGGAATAATCGCTCGCTTGGAACTGAAAACAATAAAATAATTATTATTTTACAAGCTTTATATTAACTTGCAATGTATGTCCGGGTGGAATCTTGCAACTGAATTTTAAATCAGTTATCTTTAACCGATTGAGCTGAAATTTGGTATACACGCTTATTTTAGATGACAATGCATGCTTAGCTATGTGACGTCATTCTAATTCCATTATGGCGGACCAGCCAAGATGGCGAAATAGTTATTTTTTCTGCACTACCACAGTATGGGTATCAAATGAAAGGGCTTGCTGAGGAGAACACGAAAAATAAAGGCAATTAAACGCTTGTTTTTAAAAATTACTTTACTTTTAATTGTATCATCAGAAAGTTCACATTACATTGGACAGTTTGATGTAGTAGTCTGAGTGTAGGCCGCTCGGTGGTGCAGGTTCGATTCTCGTCAGTCGAAAATTTTATGAATTGCCTTTTTGAAAATTTCCCTGGTCTGGGTGCTATTACGATGGCCCTCAGTCTGTATATCTAGGGGTGAAATACTATTCGTCTTAAGCGACACTTTTGTGCGATATTGACTTTTACACAATTACTTCTAGACAATTCTTAACAATATTTCTACAATCTCTCAACAAACTGAATTTATTATTTTAATATTATATGTAGGTATATATGTATATATGTATGACATAGGTATATTATTATAATAATAATAATAATACATCATCACGCCTGTATTCCCCGAAGGGGTAGCCAGAGGTGCACTGCAGTGCGCCCACACTTCGCCGATGTATTTTGGTCCCAATGTAATAGGGGGCGAGCCTATTGCCATTATACCGGGCACACAGGTTTCCTCACGATGTTTTCCGTCACCGTTTCTTAGCAAGTGATAATCTCAGATGAAAATGAGATTCGCACATGGAACCCAGAGGTGCGAGCCGGGGATAGAACCTGCGCACTTTGATTGCAAAGCGTGCGTTCGACCACTCGGCTACCACTGCTATTATAGTATATTATTATGATTATCTATATTAATTATATAGTATATAAGTAAACAAAATTTTATAATATTATTGGCTTGAATCATAATTTTGTTCGTTTATGTAAGTATTTTTCCTATTCTTTTTCTCTCGACTCCTTTTCTCTGTTTGCATTCGCGACTTTTTTTTAGGGTTCCGTACCCAAAGGGTAAAACGGGAACCCTATTACTGAGACTTCGCTGTCCGTCCGTCCGTCCGGCTGTCACCAGGCTGTATCTCATGAACCGTGATAGTTAGAGAGTTGAAATTTTCACAGATTATGTATTTCTGTTGTCGCTATAACAACAAACACTAAAAAACCGAATGAAATATACAACAAACGTATTTTTTTTTGCCGTTTTTATAGATAATGGTACGGAATGACGGTAAGTATACTAACGGCAATTAAGGTTGTCTGGCTATCCAGTTTATCTTTTCGTTACAGCAAACTAACCGCAAAAAAATGCTTTGTTACTATTAATTGACTGTTTTCAGATTTTTCCTTTACTTGTGCTCTAATACTTTGCTTCTTTGAAATAAAACTATTTTACGGATTTTATCGCATTTATTTACTATTTTATTGTTATTTTCCCGATGCTACCACCAACTTGGGATCCAGTAATTAATATGATTAAATCCAAAACCAAGCGCACCATTGCAAGACCTCAAGACACTGTGAGCACTTTCTGCGTGGATCGGACCGCAAACAACAACTAAATTTGAGGGTACCCAGTTATTAACTATGACATCAGGACGTCTAACACCTCAGTCCCCCCGTGACCATGGTTGCTGTAAAGCAGCCAAAACGTCGGGAAAATAAAATAGTAAATAAACGCGATAAAATCCGTAAAATAGTTTTATTTCAATGCATAGTATTCGCGTAAATATAAGGAAACTTTGCTTCTTACCAAATTTCATGAATCTAGGTCAACGGGAAGTACCCTATAGATTTTTGATACCCGTGCAAATGTACTGAAAATGCAACATAACCGCCGTAGTTTTTGATTACGTTAACTTAGAAGTTTGAATTTTTTGGACCTCCAAGGGACCGCAGACTTAAGTTATTTGTTATCAATTCCAACTTGATAACTGAAGAAGTGACATATAGACGGACGGACAAAAAAGTGATCCTATAAGGGTTCCGTTTTTTTTTAGGTACGGAACCCTAAAACCGCATGCACGCTTCCGGATCTGCGGCCGACATGCAAAGCTATTTACTCTGTGGTTCAATCGTTTTTTGTCCTTTTTTGTCGTTCCGTTACAGTTATCTAACGTTTTCGTAACTCTACGTTCGGAAATGCAGTAACTAGAGCGTAGAATTTAGTATGTTAACTTGTTTATATAATAAGTTATTTATTGACTTGATAAATTAATGTTTTAACATTTTGAGATTTTGCAAGAGAAATTTATGATTTACATTTTATTTTACACTTTTAAATATGTATTTTAAGAAAAGATAGTTATAAGCAAAGAACTTTAATGAAACAGCTCTATCTATGTATATGCATTCTACACAAATCTTTTTTTTTAAGTACTTGTCGTCCAAGGAAAAATAGAAGGCACTTGACCGCGCGGAAGGTCACCCACGCGTTGGACTGACCAGATCAAGTCCGCCATTGGAGGCTCAGTCAACGAATGCAGCAGGATGACCCCTCGCAGACAGCGGTGGCGAAATGTCGTGAAGCGCATTACATCTGCCCCTTCCAATACTGTTACTTAACGATCACGACCGCTCTGTCAAGAGCGTACCGGATAAGAAGAAGAAGTCGATTTGAGAGCTTCCTCCTATTGTTTACAACTGACTCCTATTCCTTCCTTCCTCCTATTGTTTAAGGAATATTAAACAATAATTTCCTCCTTTCCTTTTAAGGAATACGAATCAGTTAATACTACATAAGTAGCGTAAATGACAAAAGGCTCGACCCCTATTACATTGGGACCGAAATACATCGGCGAAGCGTGGGTGCATCTCTGCCTACCCTTCGGGGAATACATACGTGATGATATATTTATACGACATATATTATCATATGCCCTTGGAAATATAATAAAGAGGGAATATAAACAAACGCATATAACTTTTATGTTTTCTGTTCTGGGAAAATAATACATTAACGTTTTAGTACTTAGGGTTCCGTGATAGAAAAATCCTTTGAGGCAGTTTTCTATAACTCCTTCCTTTGACATCGAGGGGTGAAAGGCTATTCGTCTTAAGCGACATTTTTGTAACTTTACACAAGAGCATACTCATTCGACGCAGAAAAATTAGCTGATTCCAAATATGTATATATGTCAATATCGCCTAAAAGTGTCGTTTAAGTCAAATAGCTTTTCACCCCTCAACGTGATTCAGAATTGGTATACTTACCCTTAAAATTTAGGTTATTCCAAAAAAAATATGTGAAGTCAAATTGTATAGTTTTCAACTAAGATATTTAATGTGGTAAGTTTTCCTTAGTATTCGGTGAAACACAGATGTAAAATCAGTTGTTACCCTTTAATCTGAAGATTAACAGAAGATCTTAAGAAATGGCCTTTCCGGAATTTGCAATGGATTTTTTTCGGAATTCCCGCATGATCGAAATTATGTCTAATTTGACATATTATGTCGAAATATACCGACCAATTTTGTCATTTTGTTTCTACATAATGTCATTTTTTGACATATGCGCCCTTATATCACTGTATGTATAATTCTTCTCTAGTATTGTGGCAAAGGTGCTGTCTGCTCTCAAGGCATTGCTGCTCCTGAGAATGTATTACTCGCAATTATCATTTTGAAAAGAGTAACCATTGAGTTTCTTACCGGCTCTTCTCAGTGGAAGCAGCATTCCGAACCGGTGGTAGAATCTGACTATTTGTAAGTGCTTTTTGGTCTACACAAATAATTTTTATTTTTATTTTGATTATGGTGCCTATATTATAAACTTTGTACAGTTAGTATATGTTGTCCGCGATATTTCTTTATTAACCAACTTCGGCAAAAGGACAAAGTTTTAGTTCAAGCCGTATGTATTTTTTAATTATACAGAACCCTCACGATAAAGAACGTTTCGTGTGAATCGTCATAAAAAAACAATATATCAACTACTAACAAAATGTATAAATGTTGACTTTTTTAATATAAATAGGTGTCTACTGGTGCGAAATGCTTGTATATGGGTTCACATCAATCCGAGTGGAATCACGCCCTGTACTCACTAGAACGAGCGAATCATCTCAACTTTTTTCAAAATGAACTCTGTGCTATTATGTGCTCAAATATTATGATTCACAATGGGTTTAACAAGAAAGAATATGTATGTGATCTTATTTTCCTTCAGCAAATTATATTGTTAATTTATTTGTATGCATCGACAAACTCAGGCGTGGTCACTTGTTTCATTTACTGTGGTAATCTTTAGATCTAATGAGTTTGAGTTTTTTGAAACTAACAGCTGATTTTAGAATTGTGTTGCGCCGAATCCTAAGGAAAACTTATTAACCAATAATAAAGGTAATAAGGTATCTGTGAAGCAGGTGTATAGTAAAGCAGTGGTAGCCTCGCAGGCAAGAACGCCCGCCTTGAACGGAAACGAAAACGCAAGTTCAAATCCCAGGCTCGCACCTCTGAGATAATTCTCAATTGCGAATGTCATTTTCAATAATGATTACCATTTGCTGAACGGTGAAGGAAAACATCGTAAGGAAACCTGCACGTCTATAGAAAGGCGTGTGAAGTTCACCAACCCGCACTGGGCCAGCGTGGTGGACTATGGCCCAAATCTCTGTCGTCTTGAGGGGGAATGTGCCCGGTATAATGGCAATAGGCTCGCCCCCTATTACATTGGGACCAAAATACATCGGCGAAGTGTGGGCGCACTACAGTGCACCCCTGCCTACCCCTCCGGGGAATACAGGCGTGATGATATATGATGATGATAATGTATAAAGTATCTTGATCTGGCTCACAAGGTTGTCGACATGCGGGACATTGACGCGGCAATAATTGTACCGATAGTCGTTTCCGCCCATGGCTTATAGCCAAGAGCCTCGACAAACACCTTAAGAGGCTCGCGTTAGGCAGCTGGATCAAGGTACAGATTCAGAAGTCAGTTCTTCTGGAGACGGCGCGCATTGTGAGGAAGTTTCTTCCTCTGGAGCCCAGGTAGAGAAATTTTTTTAGGATTCCGTACCTAAAGGAACCCTATTATTAAGACTTCGCTGTCCATCCGTCCGTCCGTCTGTCACCAGGCTGTGTCTCATGAACCGTGATAGTTAGAGAGTTGAAATTTTCACAGATTATGTATTTTTATTGCCGCTATAACAACAAAACAAAACTAAAAAACAATAAAATAAATATTTAAGGGGCTCCCATACAACAAACGTGATTTTTTGCCGTTTTATAACAGGTAATGGTACGAAACCCTTCGTGCGCGGGTCCGACACGTACTTGCCCTTTTTTATATTTATATTAAAAAAAAAAATATAAATAAGATACGTTTCCAATTGAGAAACCACCTCCTTTTGGAAGTCGGTTAAAAATGTATTGAATTTCCGTACTAAACGCCTCTCGAACACGCTTTAGATTTCGCTCGCGTCATTAAGACATTTCGTTAAAAAATGAACTTTTTGTAACAGTTAATACAGTCCGTTTTGATATTAGCAAAAAATACGTCGCTACTATCACCACAGGGCTTTATAAATGGACATTTATCACCATATATTCTGCCAGCATGTACGTAAGGCTTGACACACACTAGCGACTCATTGGCAAGGAATGGCTATGATTTTTTTTTTATGGGACTAAGCCCGCCACACATTCCCACCACTGTTACTCCTGTAAGCCAGGATCGACAGCGGTGTCCATTGAAAACACCGAGGTTTGACCCTCGGCGAGTCCCGGGGAAAAGCTAAATTGTCTTGGAACCCGCACGAATTTAATCCAAAAAGGTGTAGGAGGAGTTGGAAGAAAAATGTATCCACTTCCCTCCATTGCAAAGCGGGAGACAAAAATAACTGTATTGGCTGAATTGCCACAGAAATAAAGAAGGCACCAAGGAATGGCTATGAATGATAAGTTATCTACTACTATAGCCCTTTAACGTCCCACTGCTGGGCACGGGTCTCCCCTCAATGCGAGGGGGATTCGGGCCATAGTCCATCACGCTGGCCCGGTGCGGGTTGGCTGATTTCACACATCTATCAAAAACTAGTCAAGTTCCCTCAGACGTGCAGGTTTCCTCACGATGTTTTCCTTCACCGTTACATAGCAAGTGATAATCTCGTATGAAAATTAGATTCGCAAATAAATCCCAGAGGTGCTAGTCGGGGTTTGAACCTACATATTTCGATTGCAAGGCGTGCGTTCGACCACTCGGCTACCACTGCTACTGATAAGTACTACTGCATTCATTTCGTAAAAAGAGAAGATAATCTATTACCTTGTACTTTAAATTTTATTGAGAATCAGAATCAGATTTTGTTTATTCATGTAAACCAACACAGGCACTTATGAATCGTCAATAAATAATAACAATAGTATCTCTACCACCCAATCGAAATGCATTTCCTCTGGAGAAGAATGGACAAGAAACTCTTTGGTTGCTTTTTTCCAATAGGGATTTACATTTTTGTGTTTTTCGTCGTCCAACTGTAATAATCCTTACGTATTTACGATACGGAAACGTATCTACTACTGCACGTATCGTATCGTAAAAGTGCAATACATAAAACAATCGTAAAACATGCGAATAGCTTCGGACTACTGAGTATGGTCAACACAGGTATTTGAGTCTGAGTTTATTTCAATACGTAGGAGAGGCCGAGTTCGTACGGGCGGAATCCTATACTATACTTATAATATTATAAAGAGGAAAGATTTGTATCTTTGTTTTTTTTATGTACGAATGCACTTAAAAACTACTGGACCGATTTCAAAAATTCTTTTACCGTTAGAAAGCTACATTATCACTGAGTAATATGGACTATATTATAAACCCGTGCGAAGCCGGGACGGACCGCTAGTATATTATAAATAGGATACCTGCTGGTCGTGTTGTTGTAGTCCAAAGTTTTGTAAGTTCCTCATATCCATGTTGTAAGGTGACCATTGTGTGTTTTCAGCCAGGGATGTAGCTAGCAGCAACGCGCTGATCAACTGGAAACAAATAACACATATTCATCGTATGATCCCAAACTAAGCAAAGCTTGTACTATGGGTACCGTACAATGGACTGGGGGCGAACCCAGTTACACATCAACGCTATCAACCTCTTCGACAGGTATGGTCTCCTGGTAGTTTGATTGTATAAACAAATATCGCCAGACAACACATACTCATCGTATGATCCCAAACTAAGCAAAGCTTGTACTATGGGTACCGTACAATCGACTGGGGGCGATCCCAGTTACACATCAACGCTATCAACCTCTTCGACAGGTATGGTCTCCTGGTACTTTGATTGTATAAACAAATATCGCCAGACAACACATACTCATCGTATGATCCCAAACTAAGCAAAGCTTGTACTATAGGTCCCATACAATAGACTGGGGGCGATCCCAGTTACACCGGAGACCTGGGGGCAATGTCGAAACAACATGAGCACTTCGGTCGTATTGTCTCGACATATCAAATTAGAGATAATGTTGATCACGAGAGAATTGCCCCCCAGGGCAATTACAGGGAATCGAACCCGCAACTACTGGGTGCATTGAGCCGAACGATTATAAGAAGAAGGGAGCCGAAAGGAGCAAATTCACTTGACTTTTTTGAAAATGTACTTTATATCTAAATACATGAAGATTTTAATGTCTGTTACAAAAAGTGGAGCGAGCATAACTTTTCATCTATGACATAATACTTTATCATCACGCCTGTATTCCCTGATAGGGTAGGCAGAGATGCACTGCAGCGTACACACACTTTGCCGATGTATTTTGGTCCCAATGCAATAGGGGGCGAGCCTATTGCCATTATACCAGGCAAATACCCCTTCAAACCCCATCAATACGAGGGAGATTTGGACCACGCTGGCCCAATGCGGGTTGGTGAACTTCACACGCCTTCCTATAGACGTGCAGGTTTGCTCACGATGTTTTCCTTCGGCGTTCAATAATTGGTAATGATTGAAAATGATATTTTCGTTTTAACACAATTATAAATGTAAGCTTTATCATTAAGTTGTTCATCGGGTGAGGTTTTATGATTCGGTCACCCATCCTATTTCAAACCGAGGTGACATGCCTGAACGCGTTCGTTAAACAGTTCACATCAATCACTTTGAAAATACCACACACACATACAAAATATTATTTTTATCTTATCTCCCAAACGGCTGAACCAATTTTGATGGGACTTTCACTGGAGCTTATTTTACACGAATTAAGGTAGGCTAAATTTATTTTAGAAAAAAATATTTAGGGTTCCATGGGAAACAAATAAAACTTATTTAATTTGGTAATTAGGGGTTATGAAATTCCATTTGGAAGAATTCACAGGCTCGGCTTGTTATTAATATAGACAATAAACTCACATATGTTGTTACTGAGCACATTTTGATGCAGTTCGCTCCGTTGCACAAGTACGTTTGATGTCACAATTGCGGCGAGCGGCGTTTTATAAGCAAGTGACAGGCCGATCGGAATTTGTTTTAGAATTGTTTTTAGGGTTCCGTAAACCGGCGTCGTGGCAGACCAAGGAGAAGATGGTGCGGCGGTTTGGTCACCTTTGCGGGAGAAACGTGGCCACAACTGGCCCAGGATAGGGACATGTGGAGACGAAAGGGGGAAACCTTTGCCCAGCAGTGGGACATATACTAGGCTATTAAGAAAAACGTAATAGTGAAACGTACCACGAATGTGGGTTTTGCATTCGTCCCCGTCCCTCCTCTCTTTAAGTGTTGTTTTAATATTACTTTTAGTTTTTGACAGCTAACTTAGAATCCGTTCAGCAAGTAGTCATCAATAAAGATCACCATGTGCGGAACGGTGAAGGCAAACATCGTGAGGATGCCTGCATAGCTAAAGAAAGGTGTGCGAATTTCACCATACCCGCACTAGGGCACCGTGGTAGACTACGGTCCAAATCTCTCCCAGGGGAATGTGACCGGTATAAGGGTAATAGGCAATAGGCGAAGTGTGGGTGCATTGTATTGTACCCCTGCCTACCCTTCTGAGGGATACAGGCGTGATGATATGCTTTTTTATTATTAAATATAGACTTTAAATATTATAAAATTAAAACAAGTCCAATAAATTCTTATAAGTTATTATCTCCAAATAGTGACAAGTTCATTTCTTTATACCAATTACTTTGCACAAGATTTTATCGTCCCGGGAATCAAACCTACAATCTAATCCACTTACGACGTATACCAAACGAAACGAGGCAGCAAAAGGAAAAACAAACAAAGCAGTAAAAACACAATCATTAGGCGCACGAGAACCATTAAAACATTTTTTGTACGGAACCGCAGAACATAATGATCGTTCGTACTTAGAATTTTTCTTCTATTTTTGTTCTACATATCGCCCGATTTAAATTGACACCTTTCTCTTAACGTATTTCTCGAGCAGAGAGGTCTTTTGTTCTTGGTACTTTTTTCTTCTATTTTGTTGCATCGCCCAGTTTAAGGTGACCCTTGACTTGAAATAAGTCTTTTTAGGACAGCGCTCTTTTTGATGTGGTCGGTTATGTCATTGTTTCGGATGAGAAAATATATTTCTAGGTCTATACATTGAAGATTTTGTTACATTTTTTGGCAATATCAAAACGAACTCTATTTAAATATCTACAAAGATTGAAATTCAATCGTAAAAGCCGCGCCCGCACTTGTCAACATATACTCGTAAGTGTCATTTCATTGTAGAATCAACCTTTTCTGTGAGTCAATACAGCTCATTTTGGCATTTGCACACTATGCGCTCTTCATATTTTTTGCCATAGCAAATCAAACTGTAATAATACAAAGAAAATGTTCATTCTTCAACGAATAGACACTCACAGCGCGAGGGAATACTGACGCGTGGGGGCGTAGATTTTACCATAGAAATTCAATCTTTATGCACATTGACACAGAGTTCGTTTTGGCAAAATTTTATACACGCGACCGTCGACGCTCCATTATGACGGAGGTGTAGTCTTATCAACATACTTAAATCAGATGAACAAAACAAAATGACAGGAAACAGTGAAAGTGAAAGACGTAACACCACAATAAAGCTTTGAAAAATAAACTAAAACATTCTAACATTTGAACAGTTATCCAATAACCCGTCAACCTTATATAAACCGTTACGGAAATTTCAACTCTATTTATTAACATATTGAGTGGATATTAGTTTGCAGTGGCATTGAGTTTAAAACACATACGTTTTATTTTTAAGTCGTGATGTCAAGATTTTCAAAGACGATTCAAACCTATATTAAAACTAAGTGATTTTGAACCCTAATGTTTTTGTAACTAGAGTTAATATTATATCACTTATACCCACTGTATAGTATTGAAAGATTTCGATAATATAGTTAATATTATAGCGTTAAGCAATAACCTGTTTGAATATCATAGAACTCCAAACCGTGTTGAACCTCAACGTATGGGGATAAAGATGATATTTGCGTGTGATATCAAACAAGGTTGAATGACTATATATTTAACGTTTTGTTATGTAAGCACATAGCAGCGTATACCGGAAGTCGTCTTATGTTCTTATTAAAAAGTAGTTAGTGAGTTACGATATCAAAAATAGTAAAAATATTGAGTGTGTTCTACTTACAACGGTCTCGGACCCACTGACCTTTAAAAACTCGCCAACTTCGTACAATAATGTGTGGGATTGAGTTTAAAACGGACAAGTGGGTCAGAGGCCCAAGATCAGACAATAAAGTAAAATTAATGGTAAAAAAAACCGGTCAAGTGCGAGTTGGACTCGCACACGAAGGGTCCCGTATCTATAATAAAGACCAAAAAAACACGTTTGTCGTATGGGAGCCCCTTAAATGTTTATTTTATTCTGTTCTTTAGTATTTGTTGTTATAGCGGCAACAGAAATACATAATCTGTGAAAATTTAAACTGACTAACTATCACGGTTCATGAGATACAGCCTGGTGACAGACGGACGGACGAACGGACGGACGGACGGACGGATGGACGGACGGACTGACGGACAGCGAAGTCTCAGTAATAGGGTTCCCGTTTTACCCTTTGGGTACGGAACCCTAAAAACTGTTTTAAAAACAAGCTTTTATCAAATTGCCCTAAAAATAAGAAAATAAACTTTAAATTAAATTTCGAACAGCCAATTTCCGAAATTTACCGCCGACCTTTTAACGTCCCACTGCTGGGCACGGGTATAATACTACTGTGACAACGTGATTGTAATTATATTATTTCCGTATTGTTGGCCTTGGAATGTACATGCAAACCTGTATGGTTACTTTGAACACATGATTTGATTTATTAGTAAGTAGCTGTACCCGCGACTCCGTTCTCCGAATTGAGAATTGAGAACCTCCTCCTTTTTGAAGTCGATTAAAATATAATGACTCCTTATAACTTAAGCTATCTGCCAGTGTAAGTCCCGTCAGAATCGGTGCAGCCGTTTTGCAATTACAGGGAACAAATAGACAGGCGAAACTTTCATATGCATTTTGTGAAATGCACTTATTTTGTCTTATAAAAAAATAATATAGCTTTTGGATGCCCCACTCCCATGCTTTTGGATGCCCCACTCCCATGCTTTTGGATGCCCCACTCCCATGCTTTTGGATGCCCCACTCAGGCTTAGCATAACCATGTAGACATAAGTTTTATCTCTTTCAACTGTCAGATTTGTCGAGAAAATGACGCCACTTCGAGCTTTTTGTTCTGGACATGACTCGGTGTGACGTCTAATATTGTTTTCAGTTTTTGACACTTAACTCAAACTCAAAATCTGTCAATAATTGATAGTAACTCAATACTTAAGAGCACCAGATTATTTATTCAAATTACCCAGAAAACATGTTCTGGGTTTTCAGCCGAAGTCACTCCTTGTAACATCAGCTATCTACCAGTGAAAGCTCGTCAAAGTCGGTCCAGACCACCCAAAGGGTAAAACGGGACCCTATTACTAAGACTCCACTGTCCGTTTGTCTGTCTGTCTGTCGGTCCGTCTATCACCAGGCTGTATCTCGTGAACCGTGACAGTTAGACAGTTGAAATTTTCACAGATGATGTATTTCTGTTGCGGGTATAACAAACAAATACTAAAACGCGGAATAAAAAAAAAATGGGGCTCTCATACAAGAAACGTCATTTTTTTGCTCGTTTTTGCACAATATTGATAACGGCAACAGGTAGACGCTTCAAATATTCACATACAACAGAGATTATTTCTTTGCTGTTTTTATAGATGTATACATATGTACGGAACCCCTCGTGCGCGAGTCCGACTCGCACTTGGCCGGTTTTTCACTATAATATTTAAAGGTAAGGTTAGCTATTGCCATCACTCCGGGCACATACCCACTCAATACGAGGGAAATTTGGGCCATAGTCCACAACAATGGCCCAGTGCGAGTTGATGAACTTCACACGCCTCTAATAGACGTGCACGTGACCCCACGACGCGGCGACGTTTTCCTTCACCGTTGAACAAGTGGAAGGTAATCATTACTGAAAATGACATTTGCACATAAGAATCTCAGAGGTGACTGAATCACCAACCCGCACTAAGCCAGCGTGGTGGACTATGGCCCAAATCTCCCTCGTATTGATGGGGAATGTGCCTGGTATAATGGCAATAGGCTCGCCCCCTATTACATTGGGACCAAAATACATCGGCGAAGTGTGGGCGCACTGCAGTGCACCTCTGCCTACCCTTTCGGGAATACAGGGGTGAAGATGTATGTATGTAATCTCAGAGGTCAATTTCTTAATAACTCATAATACAATTATGAATCTAGTTACGCTAGCTACGGGGCTCCTTACCTAACCTACCAACCTCTAATTACGGTGGGAATCAAGTAATTATTTTAAACATATTATATCAACAAAATCAGTAATTAAATTTAACATAATAATTACTAATATAATATTACATGCTTTGCTATATCATTTTAGATACATTTTGGTTGTGGTGACAGCTACTGGGTCCTGCGGTTTAATCATGAATGGCCTTTACGTGTTTCTTACATTCATTTGTTGGGGTAAGTTCTATAATATTATCATCACGCTTGTCTTTCTCGAACGGCTAAGTAGAGGTGGACTGGAGTGCACGAGAACTTAGCTGATGTATTCTGGTCCCAATGGAAAAAAAAAAAACCTTTATACAGGGCACACACGTTTTATTGCAAGTACAAAACAAAGAATACATACCAATTGCGAGCTGGACTCACTCACCGAGGCTTCCGTACCTTAACTATGAAACCAGTTTCTCTTTTCGTTAGATCAATGTTCGGTACATTGATCTAACGAAAAGAGAAACTGGAAAGAGGTTTCTTCCGACACGATCACCGCCCTCCTCGACCCGGGCGTTGAGAGGGCCACCAACACACCTACACCAGCCTCAAACAGATACCGATCTCGCCGGCGAAGTCGAGGAACCCCCTCTTCCGCTCGTAGGTGCATCTTTGCACCTAGGAGCGCAGTCACTACCTCTCCCCTCACGGTAACTACCCAAGCCGAGGTCGTGCCCTCTGTGGCGCCCTTGAGCTAGTTGCCACCCTTTCCGCCCTTAAGGCCATGGTTGGAGTGCACTCTGCGCTTGCCACTCCTCCGGTAAAGCTGTAAAGGCCACCTCACGGCCAACAGTGTAAGTCATTCAAAAAAAAAAGGAAAGTGGTACCAACTTAACTTTGCCGTTGGTGTTCTGTTGACCTCATACAAACTAACCGCAAATAAGTTTGTAATCATAAAATAACAGATTCTATGCGTTGTAACGATAAATTTACTGTTTTTAGATTTTTCCCTTTACTTGTGCTATGAGGCATTACTTCTTGCCAAATTTCATGATTCTAGGTCAACGGGAATTATATTACCCTATAGGTTCTTGATTTCCGTGCAATTGTACTAAAAAATTCAATGCAACATAAACTGCCGTATCTTTTGATTGCGTTAACTTACAAGTTTGATTGATTTTTTTAAAGCTTCCCATTGACCTAGAATCATGAAATTTGGCAAGAAGGAAGGTCTTAGAGCACAAGTGAAGGAAATCATCCGAAAACTGCAAATTTATTATTAGAAAATGTTTTTAGCGATTACAAACTTATACTGTAGTTAGTTTGTATCGGGACACCAGTATACCAACTGCTAGTTAAGTTTGCCTCTCTGTCCAGTTTATCTTTTCGTTAGAGCAATGTTCGGGGCTTTCATAGTCCATGTACAGAAGCCTCGGCGCGCGTGTATTTTAATATGGTAATGACCTTGCTTACGTATGCCGCGATTTTGGTGTTTATAGTACCTGATCTGGGAAATTCCGTATCAAAATACGGCAATTACATATCAAAAAACGGCATTTACCGAATCTTGATACAGCAAGTCATTTTTTTTTTATGAACAGCATCAACGAAAGATGTAGCCAGAATCAATGAGAAGGAGCTGATGGTAGTTAACGACTTAATCAGAAGAATACGCGATGACAACTGGAACCAAGAAGAGGCGCCATGCTTAGAGACCACGCTGGCCTACCTGAACAACGTCAAGAACCTCACCCTCTGGGCTACTTGGTGTAAGGAAATAATTCCAATCGTAGGTCCCAAACTGAGAAAAGGTTATGTTATGGCTACTGCATTCCGTTAATAGATGGCTCTGATCGCGATATTGTTTTTCTATAAAATTATATCCATGTCTAATTACTGTCATTGAAAAATGACGTCTTCTCACCAATTCACAAAAAAGAGTAAAGAATTTATTCGTTTAGTTTCAATAACTTTATGTGGTATTTTGTATCTTTGTTTTGACTTTTAGTATGGGACTCCAACCAGAGCCCGACAGGCAATCTGTACGGGTCCGCTTATCAGATGGGCAACTATGACCAGTGCATGAACCCCCCCTGGCTGAACAGCCACCCTCACCTCAACACCCAGTACTGTACAGCGGACGTGATAATGACGAAGAATGAGCCACAGAAAGGGAAGACAGAGTGGGACCCTTATGACTCTACTGAGGAGTACATCAACGTGAGTTGCTTTTGTTCTCTTCTCTATGTCATACCCTGACTGCTTTTCGATTTCCATGGCCTATTCTGGGCGTAACTGGGATCGCCCTCATGCCACTATATAGTGTTCATAGCACAAGCGTTGCTTAGTTAAGAATAAGTGTCGATAGGAAAAATGTCCATGACATATTTATATTCATCTTACAGACAGCATCGCGGCATGGACTCTACGTGAACACTCTTCACTGGGGTGTGTGTGTCCCGGCGTCGTGCAGCGCGCGGTCTGTGGGCAAACTGCTCAAGCACATGTACCTGGGCTCGCAATACTCACCCCTCTCCACTGCGCCCAACATCACTGTGGAATTCTGCCAAGTCGCTGGCGAAGTCCACCAGTATCCTCTCGGCTTCTACGTTTTCTTGTAAGGATAGCTCTCAAAAACATGACTTGTAAAAAACCCATGGCGTGCAACTCAGTTCTTCTATCGTAAAAAGTTGTGAAATCCATGTAATACCAAGTGGGTTACTTTATTAAGTCCCTACTTAAGGGATTACGTAATTAGTTAACCTAACAACATCTTATAGTGACCATAACAATATTAATAATCTTTTATGTTTTATATAAAACTAGCTGTACCCGCGACTTCGCCCGCGTGGACTTCAGGGAGATTACACGGAAATATGGATATTATGTATTTCCCGCGAAACCCTAATGCTTTTTCTAAAATTAAAGTAGCCTAAGTTACGCCTTGGAACGTCAGCTATCTGTCAGTGAAAGTCCCATTGAAATCGGTTCAGCCGTTTAGAAGTTTACCTCAAACAAACAGACAGACAGACAGACAGATAAAAAATTTTAAAATTGCGTTTTCGTTATAGGTATCGTATATACTTTCATACGCATTTGGTAAATTGGTAAAAAAGTGTTATTTTGATATTACAAACAGACACTCCAATTTTATTTATTTGTATAGATGTATAGATTAATATATTATGTATTACTTGTATCTCATTGTGTTTTCATGCGATGACTATCCGTTGATAGTGGTTTGGTCGAATACCGGATATTCGCAAGCTACCAGGCCGGAGCGCCGGATATCCGGCGGCCGGATATCGCTTTACATGACGCTTCTTCTTTAAGATGTCTTTACATCTCCAATCAATCGCGATGACGACTCATATTGTGGTCACGTAATTTGTCAGTTAAACTTATCTTTCAGCACCTGGCCGTAGCGTTTACAGCGAAAGGCTATTTTCAGAAGCTAGTCTGGTATACGAATTTTTGACGTGCGAGTTTAAAAATAATGTCCATAACCTATTGTGGTATGATTTGCCTGGTGCCAGCCGGATACTGAATTACTATCCGCTATCCGGCCGGATACTGAATTACTATCCGGTATCTAGCCGTATAACTGAATGAATCGCAATGGGTAAGGCCGCCGCTGCTATTGGGGTCCAGCAAAACAAGAAAATGTGCAAATACTTTCCGAATTTTCATTACAAAGGTTTACACGGATGCAGTCGTATAATTATTTTTTTTTTTTATTTATAGTTCAACGATTATTTTGCTTGTTGGAGTAGCAGCAGCATCCACGGTGTATCAGAGTAAAGTGGACGGCAGTGATCAACACCCAGACGCTCTCAGTGAGGATATTCCTTATCTCTTACCAACCTCTCAAGCAGTCGTATTGTTCTATCAATACCTACTTTGAATTTTTGTTTAGTGGTGCCTATGATTGATTTTTCTTTTATTTCAGAGACCATTATATCGAAAGCATTCTGCATGAAGAGGAACTACGGCCAGCTGCTGAAGCCGAACCCTGCGGAGATTCACGTAATGAACGGAATCCGATTCCTTACATCATTCCTCCTAATATGTCTGCACCAAGCCCTATGCCTGTTCTCGAGTTCTATCATGAATCCGCTTAATGTGGAAAAGGTATGTATTTTTTTAAATTTTGTTTCTTTTTTCATTTTACTGGATTTTATTTTCTACCACTGACCTAGTCTGTCTTTATATACAAATATTATTTACAAATAATTTAAAATTAACTACAAAGATAAATATTGTAAGCTCAGGCAACTTTAAATCTTAATAGTCGTACGTTTCAGCGCACGCAGCAATGCGGGATGCAAATTACAGGATATTCAACCATCTTTATCACCTACACTACTCATTTTGATTTACAATGTGTATTTTTTGGATTTATTCTTAACCCGCACTGGGCCAGCGGGGTGGACTATGGCCCAAATCTCCCTCGTATTGAGGGAGAATGTGCCCAGTATAATGGCAATAGGCTCGCCCCCTATTACATTGGGACCAAAATACATCGGCGAAGTGTGGGCGCACTACAGTGCACCTCTGCGTAACCCTTCGGGAAAACAGGCGAGATGATGTATGATGTAATTCTTTCTATAAATTAACATGTGCGGAATATCCCCTAATAGCAGATGAAGCCATTTCCAACCTTAGTCCATTAAATTTCATCTTTTTTTTTCATTTCCTAAAATAATACGAAGTACTTTACGAAGTTTTTCAGTCTGCACTAGACCAGTTTTGACAGATTTATCTGTCAGAAACTGAACATAATATTAAAATCATTGCTGGATTCAGCCGCCATCTTTATCACTGTCATCATCCATTTTTATTTATAATGTGTATTTATTGAATTTGTCCTTGCTATAATTACTTACCTACCATTATTCCATCAAAATATCATCATTTCTCTCATTTCGTAAAAAAAGAAGTAGAAGAAAATCATTGCTACATGTCAGGTGGTGGTAAAAGGGCTGGGCCCCAAGTCTACTAACACTGGTGGACTCGTGCTTGCTTTGACTCCATTTTTAAGGCATGAAAACAACATATTTTTTCAACGGTGCCTAGAATATGAGCAGTGTAGACATTAAATATTGTCACCTTGATGCAATTTAACAAGTATCAATCTAGTTGCCATTGATACAAGGTTTAATTATATGCCTTAAAAAATTTAGTCATAGTAACTCCACGACAATAGTGTTAGCAGACTTGGGGCCCAAGGTCCCAAGTACCCTAACTCTGTCGTTCTGCAGTTGCTATGACAACATTTTTAAGGCATAAAAACAACATATTTTATCGTTGATAGATCCTATAGATAAATTATGATTTGTCCTCGTCTCAGGAGAGCTACAGATATTTTCTTGTTTCAGGATTACGAGTCTTTACCAGGATTTGTATTAGACCACCCGGATGTAATTGTTGATACATTCTTCGCTATGTCTGGTCTCCTCCACATGAGAGGACTCATGGGGAACAGTGCGAGGCATAAGAACCTGTTCTCAGTTCTGTGGAAACGATATCTTAGGTAAGAAGAGAAGAAGAATTCTTCTTCTTTTTTTACGAAATGAATGAAATGATGATATTTAATGGAATAAGATGAGGAATGGCTCCACCTGCGTTAAGCGGGTATTTCAGCCAGTGTCAAGTAATTCATAGCAAGCGCAAATTCAATAAATACAAAGATTTATTAGGACCCCTTCAAAAAGGGCTGACATTTAGTTAGCTACAAGGATATATACTTTTGAGGACAAAATGTAATCAAACGAAAACCTCACGGGAAAAGGTCACCCTTAGTCATATTTTCCTGCTTCTTTTACCACTGCCTACCATTGTCAAAAATATTTGCTAGCTAGACTAGCTGAGCCCGTAACTTCGTACGCTTGGAATTTAGGAACCCTAATTGCTTTCCCAATATGAAAGTAGTCATGTTACTCCTTATAACATCAGCTATTTGCTAGTGGAAGTCCCATCGCAATCAGTTCAACCGTTTTGGATATTACTGATAACAGACAGATAGACTGTCAGACAAACAATTTAAAAGTTGTGTTTATTTATGCCGATGCCTTTTCGGAATTTGCCCTGGTGTAGGTGTAAATGGGATCGCCCCATTTTATGCTACCCATTGTACAAGCTTTGCTTAGTTTGGGATTATACGCTGAGTGTTGCAAAAAAAAACATTGTTTTAGAGGTCTTGTCGCTGATTCCGGGGACATACCTTTGTTCCAGATTGCTGGGGCCCCTAGCGGTATCTGTATTCTATCAGATGTATGTTGCTAAGTACACTGGCTCGGGTCCCTTCTGGCAAAAAACAATGTGCGACGAGGCCGATGTGTGCGCTAACAACTGGAGACTTTCCCTGCTGATGTTGAACACCGACGTCAAGGAGATTGTAAATAAATAAAACCAATAAATATAAATAAACTAGCTGTGCCCGCGGTTTCACCTGCGCTTATTGTTACTGTGTCGTAGCGTGATGTTATTAAGTCTATAACCTTCCTCAATAAATAGGCTATAAAGTGAAGAAAGATTTTTTGAAATCGGACTGGTAGTTCCAGAGCTGGTAGCTAGTTCCAGTAGTTTCAGCTTTATTGTATAAAAAATAACAGATTATTATACGACGAGATATCGCAAATGCATTTAATAAAAATAAGTTTGCAGGACAACCGTTCTGTAGTAAGGACCCGACCACGCGTCCGATCCGCGCGGCATGGTACCTCGCAGAGCTACTGCCAGCGCGTGGTACTTGGTTAAAACTACGTATCTCATAAAATATTCGTTGAAATCAAATGAAGTCAAGGGCAATTTTGTTCAAAATTAAATAATTATGATGAATAACGTATTTATTTGGATAAGGATTAATATCATATTTATAAAAACACTTTCGCAAATAATGCAATATTTAAAACAAATTTGATTACCATAATAGATAAACATGCTGTCGCGGAATTTTGTGTAGATAAATGTTCTACAACAATTCCGTAATACATAATTCTTGGCCAATTTTAACCGTTTAAGCAGCGTACACTACGGATGATCTCAAAAGGAATATTTTTTCCCGTTTTGTCACCTTTTTCATCGCTGCTATTGACTGTAGCGTGATCAACCTTCCATAAATGGACTATTTAACACAAAAATATTTTTTTCAATTCTAACCAGTAGTTCCCGAGATTAGCGCGTTCAACCAAACAAACAAACTATTCAGCTTTATAATATTTGTATAGATAGATATCGCCAGAACAACACATACTCATCTCATGATCACAAACTAAGCAAAGCTTGTATTATACACTGTACTGGGGGCGACCGCAGTTAAACACAGCTCAGAGCAAATTTAGAACAGGCAATTTTTGAAATTTCCCGCTGACGTGTATCGAACCCGAAACTATCTGGTGCAGTGAATCAAGCAGCCTACCCTTGAACCACTTGACCAAAATACCGTCGTCCGTCCGTCAAATAACTCAATATGTTTATACCTTAGGATTTCTAGGATAAGGCCAATCGTTTTCTTATTTCTAGTGCCACCTCGTGACCTGGTATATAGCTTGCGACTACCAGCTCGCGATCCTCGGGAGTGTACTCTTCTACTTCTACCAGAGACACAAGAAGCTCGGTTATACAGCCTTCGGTACCGCTGCGGCGCTCTCCGTTATCATCCCTGGTGCCTTGGTCTACTGCCACCGATTGCCGGCCATGCCTTTCGTAAATTTAAAGTAATCTACTAAACTTAATATTTAAGTAAAAATCATTACTTAAATATTAAATTACATACATACATACATCATCACGCCTGTATTCCCCGAAGGGGTAGGCAGAGGTGCACTGCAGTGCGCCCACACTTCGCCGATGTATTTTGGTCCCAATGTAATAGGGGGCGAGCCTATTGCCATTAAATTAAATTATTATGCATAAAATACGTATTTACTCGTGGAACAAGGTATCTTGATTTCACTCTTAATTTCAGATCAATTATTCACATGAATCAAAGACATTCTTTGCCCTTGGACTACATTTACACAAAGAGTTATGCCCGCGCTAATGCGTACCTCGTCGGTATTGCTATGGGCTACTTTATGTCTGTGTTCAAACCAGCTGATAACAGGCGAGCTATCTCCACGGTAAGATCTAACACTTAGTAGTACATTATTTATTAAATTATTGCTTAAAAACGCGCAATTTTAAAACAAACATGGACCAAGAACGCTTGCAGCAAACCTATATCTTTTTACAACTCAATAAATAATCTGTAATATTTTAAATTTCCCCATCATCTGCAATTATTCAAAACACACCTTATTTCTTTACAGAAATGGTCTGTTATAGGTGCTATGGGTTGTGTAGTTACGATGCTGATGGTCGTAAGCCTTGGCAAGATCTTCTTCGATCGAGAGTACAGTGTTTACGAAGCTATAATAACGGCATCTCTTGATAGAGGTGTTTGGGCATTCGCTGTGTGTTGTCTTATCGCTTTCTGCGAGTATGGGACTGTCCGTAAGTAAATAATAATTAGGAATGTTAATGACTAGCTGAAGCAGTAACTAGCATGTCAAGCGATTTTAGTCACAGGTCCCTAAAACGTTATGTTAACTTGCGTTTCCATTCTTAGCTCTTGTCTCCCATTTAAAGGGATTCAGGAATATCCACCACTCTGGCTCAGTAATCGAACAACTGCAAGGTTATGTAACTTGCAAGTGATAATCGTTGTTGGAAATGGTATTTTGGCGGTAAAAGGAAGACCTTTCTGCCAAGTGGGTGGTATGCCTGGTGGGGTCCGATACGTCCCCACCAAATGTCAGTGTTGCGGATCCGTATATATAGTTCAGATCGAGAACTCTTCTTGCGTAATTCAGGTTTTTCATAGTACTTTGTATGGCGGGTCTATTTCTTGTACGCGTAGAATAACGATGTGTTGCTAGTCGCGCCATCTATTACCGGTGTAGAAGTTCTGTTTTTTGGCGGGATATAGGGTTCGCCATAATATGGTACTCTCATCGAGATAGCATATAGATAGAGTACCCATAAAGACCCCACTCTTCGTAATGCTCTGCGGTGATTTTTTTTAACTTTGGCAATAATAGTTTATGTGAGATCCGCCATCTTAGTCTTAAGATCAAGTAAGTACGTAAGTGTCAAACAATAATGGCGTATAATTTACCGCAGCGCGGGCTCCTTATGCCGACTCCTTATATTCTACCTCCATGGGTACGCTCCTTTTTACTCTATGGCAAGTCATTACACTGTCCATTGTTTACAGCTATTATCAGCAACTTCCTCAGCTTGCCTGTGTTCGTACCACTGAGTCGTCTGGCATATGGCATCTACGTCATCTATCCCTTCATCATTGAACGCAACCTGTTCTCAGCCAGATCACCCTTGATATATGCTAAGTTTTCAATTGTAAGTATCAAATAATTATTTTAAACTGATTTATATAACAATCAAATTATATAACAATCGACTTTCTTTTTAAATGTACCTACCATTGATATACATATATGTATGGGCCCAATTCTCGCATCATCGATATCATCTCTAATTCGACATATTATGTCGAAACAAACCTGTTAATTGAGAAAAACACACACAAAACCGGCCAAGTGCGAGTCGGACTCGCGCACGGAGGGTTCCGTACCAAGGTGTCAAAGTCGCTTTTCAAGTTACGAGTGTGTTTTCGGTTTAAGTTTTAACTCTTTTTTTTTTATATACACCAAAATTCTAGTCCCAATTTGTGAAAATTATTTATGCACTGTATTCTGTATTCTGGTACACTGGTCAATTTGGAATTTGAAAAAGATAAAAATTAAAACACACTTTATAAAAATTTAGAACTCAAAACCCAAAAACGGGCAAAAAATCACGTTTGTTGTATAGGAGCCCCCTTAAATATTTATTTTATTGTTTTTTTAGTATTTGTTGTTATAGCGGCCACAGAAATACATAATCTGTGAAAGTTTCAACTCTTTAACTATCACGGTTCATGAGATAAGGCCTGGTACGGAACCCTAAAAATGTGAATCCTTATTGGAAAAAAGCAACCATGGAGTTTCTTGCCCATTTTTAGACACGCATCCACGCGACTGAAATCTCTCGCGTCACCGATGACATTTCGTTGAAAATATTCCATCTTCTGGGATCAATTATAAGATTGGAATTACTTACAATACCTACTTATACTGTGTTAATTTAAGTACCCAAATGTAACTTACTAATAATAATAAAAATACATCATCATATATATACATCATCACGCCTGTATTCCCCGAAGGGGTAGGCAGAGGTGCACTGCAGTGCGCCCACACTTCGCCGATGTATTTTTGGTCCCAATGTAATAGAGGGCGAGCCTATTGCCATTATACCGGGCACATTCTCCCTCAATACGAGGGAGATTTGGGCCATAGTCCACCACGCTGGCCCAGTGCGGGTTGGTAAACTTCACACGCCATTTCTATAGACGTGCAGGTTTCCTCACGATGTTTTCCTTCACCGTTCAGCAAGTGGTAATCATTGTTGAATATAATATTCGCACATGAAAATTTTCT
This sequence comes from Ptilodon capucinus, assembly GCA_914767695.1. NCBI lineage: Eukaryota > Metazoa > Arthropoda > Insecta > Lepidoptera > Notodontidae > Ptilodon > Ptilodon capucinus. Next base: position 883,226 of record OU611830.1, on the reverse strand, counting down.
CAGAGGTGCGGGGCCTAGGGTTTGAACTCGACTTGAACCCCTTTCGTTCAAGGCGGGCGTTCTTGCCCACGAGGCTACCACTGCTTCTACCAGTAATGTCTAAAATTAACAGTTACTATTGAAACAACAAAACTTTATGAGTTTGTGGTAAGGCCCCAGAGCTCCTAACTCTATCCTTGTGGAGCTGCTGTGACTTCATAATTAAAGGCATGAAAACAAGATTTTTTATCAATGGTATCAAAACTATGAACAGTGAAGACATTAAACATTGTCACACCGAAGCCATTAGACTAGTCTTATTTTAGCTACTTTTGATTATAAAAATACTTTAGTTTTAAAAAATACCTTGCCACAAATACAGTTTTATTTTAGCTACTTTTGATTATAAAAATACTTTGGTTTTAAAAAATACCTTGCCACAAATACAGTTTTATTTTAGCTACTTTTGATTATAAAAATACTTTAGTTTTAAAAAATACCTTGCCACAAATACAGTTTTACTTTAGCTACTTTTGATTATAAAAATACTTTGGTTTTAAAAAATACCTTGCCACAAATACAGTTTTATTTTAGCTACTTTTGATTATAAAAATACTTTAGTTTTAAAAAATACCTTGCCACAAATACAGTTTTATTTTAGCTACTTTTGATTATAAAAATACTTTAGTTTAAAAAAATACCTTGCCACAAATACAGTTTTATTTTCCCAAAAAAAAAAACTAAAACCATCTACGCTTTTGTTTAGATCACAGACTCTATTGGCATTATATGCACGTCTGCCTGCATCAGCTTCGTCATGTGGTTGCTCATCGAGGCTCCCTGCATCAACTTATCCAACGCACTCTTTGGGAACAAGTGAGTAACAATATATTCGACCAGCCCGTACCTATTACCTTTTAAGCAGTAAGTATTGCAGTATATTTAAGAAGCAGGTACAAGAATTGCAAAAAGTCTACTCCTTTTTTACGGAATAAAATGATGAAATTATTATAGAATAACATGAGGAATGGCTGCACCTGCGATTAGCGGTATTTATGCCGATGTCGACTAATTACGAGAAATTCCGTCAAAAACTGAAATAAATATTGCAAAAGCTAAAGCTTTACCACGTCTTTCAGTAGTATTGTTTTATAATTTTAATATTAGTTTTTTTATTTTATTTTAAGACAGTTGTGCTGTCAAAATATTAAAACTTAAAATGGACTGATGGTGGTGCGGCCACAGTATCGTGGCAATCAATGAAAAGAAATAAGGTTTTGTATAATGATCAAACAATAATTACTATCCACAAGATTTAAGACGGACAAGTCCCTAGGGGTCTTACATTTTAAGGGTCAGCACACCCATTCAAAGTCATATTGTTTGTGCGTCGCGTCGCCACTAGAAACACAAAATGCTATTCAAAAAACGTAATCTCTTCTCTCAGGTCCCATAATGCTGCACCATTAGCAGAGAAGCAGAAGAAATAACATTTCACAGAAGAAGTAAAGAAGAATGGTGAACACAAACATAACGTCATGTACGCAGCTTGTAATAAAACAAAAACATCATAATATTTTTCTGATTTTTTTTATTTTATTTATTTAATTAAATACATACAATTATTTCATTAAATAACAAAGTTGATTGTTAAGGTTATGGTAGAAGATTTACAGTTTTTCTTTTCCCTATCAAGTTTAGGCGTTCTTAAGTGTTCTATTAACTAATAAGTCGACTTATAATATTTTTTTATACACAATACAATTGATAACTCTTATAACGTAGATCACTGTTACCAATTACTCTCCGCACGTCGGCTTCTGATGGAGAGCCTCTAGCCAGGAGCACTGTCTTCTCAATCTCCGGCACATAAACCATGGCATACCTCGAGCCGATACGTTGGATGACATTGCGAGATTTCCTATTACCATCAGCCCAGCAGCCCACGTTAACCTGATCTGTAATATCCGACGACGAATCCGCCATTATGGCCGGTGCATTGAACCTTTCAACGCTTATCAACCCGGATTGAATTGTAGCTTTCACTGAAGATGTAGATTTACCGTCGTCGCAACTTATAGATGCCCAATCTTCGTGGACGGTGATTGTAGGGCATATTGCTAATAAGTTTGGCGCTGGAGACACGGCGACTAGCTTCCAGTTTCCGTAGATGGAAGTAAGGCTCGATTGGGCGGTGACGAACAGCGAGAATAATATAATCTTCCACATTTTGAGTGCAAATATATCGAAATTTTAACGTTTAGGTGGTTCGAACACAAATTATGAGTGAGAACTGTGAATCGAGTTATAAAGTTGAGTCTTTTATATCAAAATTTGTTAAGCTTATCGTAGGTAATTAGTTAAATGAAAACCCCGACCCTTATCTAATTTTATTTAGGATGTAATTTGGTTTTCCTTTCTTTGGTAGGTACCTACCTATTATGGACGTAGTTTTTGCCATCGCGACTGATTAGGTGTGTTGTCAAGGAAAATGTGCAATAATGAATATTCCTGTTATAATTATGCGTCAATACTGATACAATAATAATGCGCTGACTTTCAGTCTTCTTACTCCACCCCATGTCTGTAGTAGGGACCAACGTCAACAAAAATCCTTACAATCTTTATATTTGTATTTTTTTTATTTTGTATAGCCCTAATCTGTTCATTTATATAAGTAGTGAAATATGTTTAGTGTATTATGTATTTGTACTGATATTATTAAATCTCACTGATTTTGAGCCAGGATCGTCTCTCAAACTGCCCCTTACCAGCACCTCTCTTGCAACAATTTTTTAAATATTACTTACAGTTTCTAACAGTATATATACATCATCACGCCTGTATTCCTCGAAGGAGTAGGCAGAGGTGCACTGTAGTGCGCCCACACTTCGCCGATGTATTTTGGTCCCAATGTAATAGGGGGCGAGCCATTATGCCGGGCACATTTCCCCTCAATACGAGGGAGATTTGGGCTATAGTCCACCACGCTGGCCCAGTGCGGGTTGGTGAACTTCACGCGCCATTTCTATAGACGTGCAGGTTTCCTCACGATGTTTTCCTTCACCGTTCAGCAAGTGGTAATCATTGTTGAAAATGATATTCGCACATGAAAATTATCTCAGAGGTGCGTGAACTTCACACGCCATTTCTATAGACGTGCAGGTTTCCTCACGATGTTTTCCTTCACCGTTCATCAAGTGGTAATCATTGTTGAAAATGATATTCGCACATGAAAATTTTCTCAGAGGTGCGGGCCTGGGTTTGAACTTGCACCCTTTTCGTTCAAGGCGGGCGTTCTTGCCCACGAGGCTACCACTGCTTCTAACAGTAATGTCTAAGATTAACAGTTACTATTGAAACAAAAAAAACTTTAAGAGTTTGTGGTCAGGCCCCAGAGCTGCTAACGCTATCCTTGTGGAGCTGCTGTGACTTCATAATTAAAGGCATGAAAACAAGATTTTTTATCAATGGTATCAAAACTATGAACAGTGAAGACATTAAACATTGTCACACCGAAGCCATTAGACTAGTCTTATTTTAGCTACTTTTGATTATAAAAATACTTTAGTTTTAAAAAATACCTTGCCACAAATACAGTTTATACAAACTGTAGATCGTGTTATAATTTGACTGTTTTATATTAAAATTTGTTAAGCTTATCGTAAATAATTCGTTAAATGAAAACCCCGACCCTTATCTAATTTTATTTAGGATGTAATTTGGTTTTCCTTTCTTTGGTACCTACCTATTATGGACGTAGTTTTTGCCATCGCGACTGATTAGGTGTGTTGTCAAGGAAAATGTGCAATAATTAATATTCCTGTTATAATTATGCGTCAATACTGATACAATAATAATGCGCTGACTTTCAGTCTTCATACTCCACCCCATGTCTGTAGTAGGGACCAACGTCAACAAAAATCCTTACAATCTTTATATTTGTATTTTTTTTTATTTTGTATAGCCCTAATCTGTTCATTTATATAAGTAGTGAAATATATTTAAGTGTATTATGTATTTGTACTGATATTATTAAATCTATATTTTAAATCGCTTTTGTTTATTTTTCCATGTTTGTTTTTGTTTCTTTTTACTTAATAGACTGTTAGTTAGTATTTATTTATTATAATTAAGAGGGTTTGGCTGAAAATCAGCGCTGAGGGATGCTATACCCCTCCAGCATGTGCTGAGCCACTACCTTTTCGGCACAGCTCACACTGAGCTCTTTTCCTTTTTTTTTTGTATCTATTTTTAAGTTTTGTATTCTCTGTGTTCTTTGTGTCTGTGCTGAATAAATGTTTTCTTTCTTTCTTTTCCAATACCAAATAGAACTGTATTAATTCTACTGTACTGTGAACTGTTTTAATTACTACCTTCTGCCCGCGACTTCGTCCGCGCTGACTTCAATTATTCAATAGCGTTATAAATTATAGCCCATATGTTATTCTGAAGTATAACCAATAACACTGTTATGTTTCATCAAAATCCGTTCAGTAGTTTTTGCGTGAAAGAGTAACAAACATCCATCCATCCATCCAACTCACAAAATACCAGTAAGACCCTTCAAAATCGGTCAGGCCGTTTGGGAGTAGGTATTCCCGATACAGACAGAAAATTTAAATTTGCATTTTCGTTATTCGTAGCATATAGGTACAGGGTGTATCAGAAGTCCGAAATAATACTTTGGGTACATACACGGTAACTCATGTGGATGCTTAATGAAGACAGTTTATACCTAACTATCATAGTTCCCGAGTTATAGACCTTTGAATATTGGTCACAGGTATCGTGTTCTGGCTTTTGGGTATATTGATAACCATGTAAACTACACTTATGAGGGGCGAATACCAATATTGACAAACCAGAACATGCTAATTTTAGATAGGACTCGAGACATTACGAGTTAGAGAAATAGACGACGAAAAAAGTTGGAAAATCATGGTCCAACTTCGCTAAAAAAATTATACCATTCAGTTGTATACCCGATACTGATGCAAACGTCAAAGTATTATTTCAGACTTCTGAAACATCCTGTATACTTTCATTGACGACGGCTTGGTCCAGTGGTTTAAGAGTAGGCCGCTTGACTCACTGAACCGAGTGGTTGCGGGTTCGATTCCCGCCAGCGTCAAATTTCGGAAATGGCCTTTTCGAAATTTGCCCTGGTCTGGGTGTAACTGGGATCGCCCCCAGTCCATTGTATGGTAGCCATAGTACAAGCTATGCTTAGTTTGGGATCATACGATGAGTATGTGTTGTCTGGCGATATTATATTATTATTATATACATTTTGTAAGAAGCCGTTATTTGGACATCAAACCGACACTTACTTTCTTAAGATCTTATTGATCCGCGAACTTTATCATGTTCATCACCCATTTTTATTTATAATGTGTATTTATTGAATTTGCCCTTGCTATTAATTACTTGACACTGGCTGAAATACCAGCTAAGCGTAGGTGGAGCCATTCCTCATCTTACTCCATTAAATTTCACCATTTCACTCATTTCGTAAAAGAAGATATTATTAACACATTGTCAAAATACCTGCTAATCACAGGGGCACTCATCTTATTCCATCAAATTTCATTCATTTCGTAAAAAAAGCAGGAGATATAGAATATACAAATAAAACACTCCATTATAGAATCATTTAATTCATTTATTATAGAGCATCACATGCCTTTGTATATGAATAAAATTTTCTATAAAGTTGGGAGGGTTGTATATAAAAAACAATTATTTATTCTTAAGTGTGTATTTACAATTGGGTTAAAAATAGGTTAAAAATGCGCCGTCAGTCTGTCGATCTCATACAAGTCGGCCATAATCTCTTCCACTTTGGTACCTATCTTCTTGGCGATCTGAAACAAATGAGTCCAAGTCAAAAACTAAGTAAATTTTTTTTTATCATTTTTTTATGTCATTTATTTTCTATAGGTCCATGTGGGCACTTACAAATTGTCAAGTTTTTTTTTTTTTCTTATATACAACCGGATCGCAACGCGACCTCAACTGAGAAGATCCGGCAAGAAACTCAGTGGGCTGATCATTTTTTTAAATCGCCAAAACTTATTACAAATACACAGGTACATATAGCTCCTGTAGTGTATCCAATCGTTTATATAACTTTTGACAGATCACGCACATAAAGTTTTGTAATCAAAGTCAAATCATTTATTTTGTATAGGCCTATGGGGGCACTTATAAATTGTCATGTTTACATTTTTTTCTTATATACTACTATACTACCACCGGATCGAAACGCGACCTCAACTGAGAGATCTTCGGCAAGAAACTCAGTGGGCTGATAATTTTTTTTAAATCGCCAAAACTTATTACAAATACACAGGTATGTATAGCTCCAGTGTGTTGCCTTTAGAGCTGCTTTTAATAATAAAGATAGAATAATAATACGTTAGTAAGGCAACACACGCTACACTTTGACATGACGGGCAATATTTCGATTTTTGTTTTGAACCTGATAATTTTTGATACAATGTACTACAGGGAATACTGTACTTCGTGGACGGGCTCCGCCGACTTAGAGATGTGTCATTCATAATTAATGACCACAGACTATACAAACGGTTTTGAGATAAATCGATTATCGATTATATTAATAAAACATACAGTGATTACATTTTATATCAAATCACGTAAAAACCTTTATTATTTTGCATTCAAATGCCCCAAATGTATCTGTTTTAATGCATAATTTTCGTAATGAAAACAGTTCCATCGTATTCGTATCTATAATAGTAATGGGATCAAATGTATTCGGTGCAAATCTATACATCTATACAAATAAATAAAATTGAAGTGTCTGTTTGTAATATCAAAATAACACTTTTTTACCAAATGCGTATGAAAGTATATACGATACCTATAACGAAAACGCAATTTTAAAATTTTTTGTCTGTCTGTCTGTCTGTTTGTTTGAGGTAAACTTCTAAACGGCTGAACCGATTTCAATGGGACTTTCACTGGCAGATAGCTGACGTTCCAAGGCGTAACTTAGGCTACTTTAATTTTAGAAAAAGCATTATGGTTCCGCGGGAAAAACATAATACCCATATTTCCGGGTAATCTCACTAAAGTCCACGCGGGCGAAGTCGCGGGCACAGCTAGTTAAAATATAAAATTATCGTTTAGACTTACTGTAGACCTATTGTAGTACCCTGACCGAATAGTCAGAGATGTACTGCAGTGCACCCATACTACGCCGATGTATTTCGGTTCCAATGTAATAGAGAACGAACTTATATCATACCGGGCACATTCCCCCTCAATACGAGGGAGATTTCGGCCATAGTCCACCACGCTGGCCCAGTGCGGGTTGGTGAGCTTCACACGCCTTTCTATAGACGTGCAGGTTTCCTCACGATGTTTACCCTCACCGTACAGCAAGTGGTAATATTTTTTGAAAATGACATACATGAACATGAAACCCGAAAATGCCAGAGTTTGCGTTCAAGGCGTTCTACCAACAAGGCTACAACTGCTCTACAATGGACATGTATCACTTTTGTTGCGAAGGAAAGTATTTTATATATTAATAACTAGCTGTGCCCGCGTCTTCGCCCGCGTGGACTTTAGGGAGATTACCCGGAAATATGGGTATTATGCTTTTCCCGCGGAACACTAATGCTTTTTCTAAAATTAAAGTAGCCTTAGAACGTCAGCTACCTGTCAGTGAAAGTCCCATTCAAATCGGTTCAGCCGTTTAGAAGTTTACCTCAAACAAACAGACAGACAGACAGACATACAATTTTTTTTTATAGGTTTTTCGTTATAGGTATCGTATATACTTTCATACGCATTTGGTAAAAAAGTGTTATTTTGATATTACAAACAGACACTCCAGTTTTATTTATTTGTATAGATATAGATAAGTTATTGAAATGTTTTAACGAATGTTAAATCCCTTGTGTAGCTACTGCTTACACAGCAGAACGGCGCATAGGCCGGCGAGTTAACCCATGCCCACACACAGAATCGGTCCGTCAAGGAGTCGAGTCGCGTACAGAGACACACACAATCGGTCCGTCAAGGAGTCGAGTCGCGTACAGAGACACACACAATCGGTCCGTCAAGGAGTCGAGTCGCGTACAGAGACACACATACAATCGGTCCGTCAAGGAGTCGAGTCGCGTACAGAGAGCGTACAGGTCGGGCACGGGTGAACACGCACACGTATTAAATGTAGAATACCTGTTAGGCGATTAAATTTATTATACAGGATGTTTCAGAAGTCCGAAATAATACTTTGACGTCTGCATCAGTATCGGGTTTACAACTTAATGGTATAAATTTTTTATCGAAATTCGACCATATTTTTCTAACTTTTTTTTCGTCGTCAACTTCTTTATCTCGTATAATCTCGAGTCCTATGTAAAATTTGCATGTTCTGTTTTGTGAATATTGGTAGCCGCCCCTCATACGTGTAGTTCACACTGCTGAATGGGGTTATGGCTGTACCCGAATGCCAGAACATGATACCTGTGACAAATATTCAAAGATCTTTAACTCAGAATCTATGATAGTTAGGTATAATCTGTCTTCACTAAGCATCTACATATGAGCTACCGTATACGTACCTAAAGTATTATTTCGGACTTCTGTTACACCTGTACATGGGTTATTTGTGATTATTATTTGGAACCGACAACCATATACAAACACCACAACTTCATATCACCAAAACCTTGGATAAGTGTTGTGGCGAGTGCTATTTCCTGGTTGAGTTTTCCTGTATTTTCAGGATGTGGTTATATTACATTTCAGTAACCAATGTATTATTATCATTACGCCTGTATTCCCAAAAGGGGTACCTAGGGATGCATTACGTTTCTATACAAGGATGAGATGTATGGGATGAATATCAAATAAGGTAGGAAAGGGTGGATTGATGGATTTTTTCTTCTTAACAACTTATCATATACACTCCTATCTACATAGAATACATCACACCAAAGCAAGTTATTTCTATCGTCACCTGTGTTTTAAAACTTAGTTTTTAATCTAATGTGCTTTAAGCTAGTTAAATTAATAAATAGTCTTAGTTTATAATAATATAATAATATAAAGATAGAATGTCTATTTAATATTAGACTGCGTAAGTATAATTATTGTCTAGTATTGCCGCAAAGGTGCTGCTTGCTCTCATGGCGTTGCTGGTCCTGAGAATGTTTTTTTTTTTATGAGATAGGGAGACAAACGAGCAGACGTTTCACCTGATGGTAAGTGATCAACGCCGTCCATGGACACCTGCAACACCAGGGGCATCGCAAGTGCGTTGCCGGCCTTTAAGGAATGAGTATGTATGTATGAGTATTACTCACAATCCTTACTATTTATCGTTTTAAAAGAAAGAGTAACCATTGAGTTTCTTGCCGGCTCTTCTCAGTGGAAGCAGCATTCCGAACCGGTGGTAGAATCTCACTATTTGTAAGTGCTTTATGGCCTACACATTTTTTTTTATATTTTATCAATGTGATGGATGCTATAGATGGATGAATGATATTGTTGGATGGATGATATAGACGGATGGATGATATTGTTGGATGGATGAGATAGATGGGATGGATGTTATTGCCGTATAGATGAGATAAATGGGATGGATGATATAGACGTTTGGATGATATTGTTGGATGGATGAGATAGATGGGATGGATGTTATTGTCGTATAGATCAGATAAATGGGATGAATGATACAGATGGATGGATGAGATAGATGAGATGCGTGATATTGTTGGATGGATGAGGTAAATGGGATGAATGAGATAGATGAGATGGGTGATATTGTTGGATGGATGAGATAGATGATATACTCACGTCTTGCTTCTCAGCGTTGGGCATGCAGGTGTAGAGAGTGACGAGATCACCGTCCAACATCCCGCGCGCCGGCCCGCCGCCCACCGGCCGCCGCGCAGACTTGTACGTCCTGACGACACACCACTCACACTTACAAACATAATATCGAGGGATATTTGACTTAAGCGACATTTTCTTAACTTTACAGAAGAGCATAGGTACTCATTCGACGCAGAAAAATTCGCTGATTCCAAATATGTAGGTACATGTGTAAATATCGCTCAAAAGTGTCGCTTAAAGCAAATAGCCGTTCACCCCTCGATATATTTATTTATTTATTTGGCTCACAAAACAAGTTACAATCACATTATTATAACTTAAACATACTAAAAAATAGGCCCAGATTGTAACTCTAAATATGTGTGCACATAATACACCATGTCCAGAAGTTGTGCATTAGCTGATACAATAACTTAAAATCTAAATCCTAAAGGTAAGTGATAAGTGAAGTGTGAATTCCAGGCTGGACTAAATCTGTTGGGACATAACTTATGACTAATTGCAGTCCTAAAGTGCCCAAGACTGCTACCGAACAAGTCCAAGGCGGGATTCTCAGAAACCATATCGTTGTATAAACGGCACATTCTGATAACAGGATTGTAAAAAGAGGTATTGTTTTTAAAAACTTGGAGGGAAAATATACTAGTGGATGGTTTGCGGGATCTGTAAAGGGTATTAAAGTTAAGGACAGAGAGTAAATTTGGACAGTCAATATGTGCATGAACAATTTTAAACAAATATGTGAAGTCACTAAATTGGCGACGTGAAGAGAGGGGGGACATTCGGAATTTACGTAATTTGCTAGCATACGACCTGTATTCACGACCCAACCGATACCTATAACATAGAATATTTAAAAACTTTTTTTGCACTCTTTCAATATTGTTACTGTGAACTTCGTAGTAAGGTGAGCAAATCACTGAGCCACACATATAATCAAAGACAAATCATTTTGTGACAACACGATCGACGACACGTGAGATTTTGCTCGACTCCCTCCCCTAATCTCATATCATATCAAGCCTTGACTGTCCCACTGCAGGCCAAAGGCCTCCCCTCCCTTTTTCCACTTGTTGCGGTCCATAGCCAACCGGGGCCACTCCGGTAAGTAAGAGTCTAGCTCATCCTGCCATCTCTTTTTGGGCCGCGTTGCCGTTTCCCGTGGTTGGGGAGCCATTGCGTGGTTGATTTTGCCCAAAGCGTATCCGGCATGCGGCAGATGTGACCTGCCCAGTTCCACTTGAGTTTAGCAGCTGAGTGGCCTACGTCAGCAATTCTTGTTTTGGAGCGCAACAAGTTTCTTAAACGGTCTGTAAGAAACTCGATCCTACCCCCTAATCTCACGTAAAAAAAAATTAAAAAGCATATATGTAAATAAGTGATGAGGGGGCCTTTTAGCAGTGGGACATACGATAGGCTATAAAAAAAACTGTAATCCGTACTTGTAGCATGTTAGCCAAGACTAGACTTATGTCTACACCATCCTTTCCCAAAGTGGGCGATAACGCCCCATTGTGGGCGCTGCAAGGCCTAAAGGGGGCGGTAAGATATCCGGAAAAAAATGGGGGCGTTGTGTAGAGGCTTTAATTAATTAATGTAATTTGACGTTATAGTTGTTTTTGTGTAGGTGAAAAAATGGGGGCGCTAAAAAATAATTTATTCTCAAAGTGGGCAGTATACTAAATAAGTTTGGGAACCACTGGTTTACACGGTCATGCTAAGGCTAAGGGCCCTGCTTACCTGAACGCCCTGGGGTTGAGTCCGGCGATGTGGCAGCAGTAGTTATTCATGACGTTTTGCAACATCAGCAGTCGCCGGTACATCTTCTCCGTTATCGGCAGCACGTAACCCACGCCACCGTCCAGCGTAGCTGTATATATATTTTAAAAAAAACATTTTTAAAAACCTACTGCACTGCACTAAAAAGCTAAAAATAGTCTTCATCACATTTGTAGTAGATGCCAATCTACGTCAGACTAGGCAAATACACACAAAACTTCTTTTTTGTTAAAACACTTTTTTTCGCGCTTTTTAGTGTCAATAATCGTTGAAAATATGCAAGTATTATCACCTCATAACAACCCTAAAAAAGTAAATATTTACAGCCAAAAAAAACATAGCGAACAAAATTTGTTTCTGAAATTGTGCGACCTTCAACCCCCCATTTCACCCCCAAGGGGGTTGATTTGTGATAATATTTTGAAAATGGGACTAAATGGCAAATATTCCGCATCAAACAAAAGAAGAATCACGTAATTCGGATCATAAATCTCAGAGTAATCGGTGTACATACATTAAAAAAATTATACCAATCGAATTGAGAACCTCCTCCTTTTGGAAGTCTGTTAAAAAGTTAGCAGAAAATAGTGAACACTGGAAAAATAACTCAACCGACTTAGAGGGCCTAGCTTTTATTATTATTAAGAAGAAATAAGTAGGTATATGTAGTATGGAGGATGTATAGTGTATGTAATATGTACAGTATGTGTAGTGTGTGCAGTGTGTGCAGTATGTATGTGTAATGTGTGCAGTATGTGTAGTATTCTTCTTCTCATTCGTTTCGCTCTTGACTGAGCGGTCGAGGTCACGTCGAGGCATCCACGTCGGTGGCAGGGGCGACCACAGCTCTCCGAACGATCTCACGCCATCGCTGTTTGTTAGCAGACTACCTCGCGCAGTCAGACACACGGTTGCCCACTGCATGTGTAGTATAGTGCGTACCATATGAGAAGTATGAGTAGAGTGTACAGTATGCGTAGTTGGAGCGGTGTGTACAGTGTGTGTAGTATGTACAGTACGAGTAGTATGTATAGTGCGTACCGTATGAGTATTATGTTTAGTGTGTGTAATGTGTGCAGTCTGTGTACAGTGTGTGTAGTGTGTGTGTAGTGTGTGTATACTGACTGAAGACGGTGACGTGTCGTCGCGGCGGGGCGGGCAGCGCGGGCTGTGTGGCGGGCCCGGGTCTGGCGGCGATGCGGAACATGGCGTGCACCTGCTGCCCGAGGTGGTAGTCACTCTTGCGGATCAGACGCTGCCCTGAGACACACACACACATTTATAATATATAAATCCCGTCCCGGCTTCGCACGGGTTTCTAATATAGCCTGTGTTACTCAGTGATAATATAGCTTTCTAACGGCAAAAGAATTTTTGAAATCGTGCCAGTAATTTTTAAGTTAATTCGTTACATACAAAAATGCAAATCTTTCCTCATGATAATATTATAAGTATAGATACAGGCTGTTTCAGAAGTACGAAATAATACTTGGCCGTTTTCAAGAGTATCGGTGTATAACAATTGAATGGTACAACAATTTGATCGAAATTCGATCATGATTTTTGAATATTTTTAAAACACTTAAAATATAGTCCTAAGTGAGATTTTCAAGTTCTATTTTCTGAATATTAGTAGTCGCCTCTCGTTGATGTAGTTTGCACTGTTAAATAGAGCTATGGGTGTGTCCTAAGGACACAACACAATACCTGTGACAAATATTTAGTGTGAATTTGTAATAAGTTTTGGCAATTTAAAAAAATAATCAGCCCTCTGAGTTTCTTGCCGGATCTTCTCAGTTGAGGTCGCGTTCCGATCCGGTGGTAGTACACAGGATGTTTCAGAGGTGAAATAAAACTTGAAGAAACGAATGGTATAAAAATTTGTTCGAAATTCAAACATGACTTTTCCAATTTGTTTTTTTGTCGCCTCTTTTGAAATCTTTCTATATCTCGAGTACTATGCAAAATTTTCAAATTCGGTTTTAAGGCTATTAGTATTCATCCCTCTTAGATGTTGTTAACAGTAATAAACAGAGTTATGGCTGTGTCCTAAGGCCCCAAAACAGAATCTGTGACAAATATTCAGACGTCTGTAACTCGATAGTTACGTATAATCTGCCTCCTCTATGCATCTACATATGAGCTACCGAATATGTACCATAAGTATTATATCGAACTTCTGATACACCCTGTACAAGAAAAACTCAGAAACTATGATATTTAGGTATAAACTGTCTTCACTGACCATCCACATATGAGCTACCGTATAAGTACTAGGGATGTGACTTGGAAGGGAATAAATCGATTAATAAATAATCGACTTTTCTCTCTTCAAAATAAATCGATTTGTAAAAAAAACTATATTTAATATTTAGAGAATTTTATTATTTTTTTCACATCCCCAAATGTGCCTAAAATATTATTTCGGACTTCTGATACACCCTGTATAGTTAAGGGGTCGTACCTCCGTAGCTCTCCCTGGCCTGCGGCTGGTACATGAACATGGTGAAGTTCCCCTCCGCTTCGCTCACGAGGAATCCGAGCGAAGTATTATCCACCATAAACTCCATATCGTAGATCTGTATCACAAAATCCATAGAGTAATTAGTTGGCGGTCCATTAATGACTTGAGGCTCTAAAGGGGGTATGGAAAAAATCACGAAATGAAAAAAAAATCACATGTTTAGGGTGTGTGAGGAAAAGGATGTAAAGTTCCTCATCCCCCATTGAGTAGGGACGATCCTCCGCCCAGACGGGTGTTGTGTCTGGGGGGCTACTGCCCATAGGTTGTTGTCGGGTTCACGTATATAAGTTCCATAACTCTAATATCGCGATGCAGGATTTAGTTCGTATGAGGCGAGATAGATGTCGCTACACGTCATTAATGGACGGCCTCTAGAGAACCTATACCGACTCTTCCCTGCGTATGGCTTTTGACGTTCATCTGAGATCCGCCATTGTAGTTAGCTGTAGTATACGCATAGAGTATCTATACTCTATTAGTTATAGCATTAGAAAGAAGTTAAAAAAGGTTATTTTTAATGTACACTTTGTAACAAAAGTAACAATTAACATATTACAGTTACGATTGACGCCCAATTTATTAGAATATATTTTTAAACCAGCAGTCTCACTGTAACTAATCATTTTCACTATTTATCTTATTTAATTAAGTGGCTTTCATTTAGATATGTATATTTTTTCCAACTTAAAATAACAGTGTCGATACAAAAAACCTAAATAAGCAGGGATGAATAATAATAGGAACGATTTTCGTTTCACTATAATCCTACCAAATCTAAAATGTTACCTAATTCCTTCATCCGTTGCGACAACAGGATCTTTCTTATTTTGCCGGTTTATGTTGGCAGTCAAATTGACGTAAACAATGTTCTGTGATTGTCATTCACATGTGAATACTTCTGAATGCTACGCCTCGTTTGTTGTTATTACCGAATTTTAGTAATTTTGTTGTTATTTGTTTTTTGTTGTTATATGTTTTTCCATTGATATTGTTTTGTTTTTGAAATAAAATGTTTTGCACTCCTGCTTCTACGAGCCTCTTATTTATAATGTTATAACAAATGGAGTATAGAGAACCCATAACGATTCCACTTTTCGTACAGCTATGCGGCAATTTTTCCGCCATTGTTGTTGTTGTGGTAGCCGACTGGTCAAAGTGAGCAGGTTCAAACCCCGGCTCGTACCTCTGTGTTTCATGTGCGAATCTCATTTTCATCCGAGATTATCGCTACGAATCGTTGAAGCAAAACATCGTGAGGAAACCTGCACGTCTATAGAAAGGCGTGTGAAGTTCACCAACCCACACTGGGCCAGCGTGGCGGACTGAAACCTAAATCGTCGTAAAAAAAAAAAAACAGTAATATCACCTGTGCCGTTCTCAAGTCTCTAGAGACTAGCGACAGAGTCTTGTGTTGATACTGGTACCGCAGCAACGATATGGACTTGTACACGTCAGCTACTAAAACTAAATTCTTCACACACAGTATTTTGTGTACGTATATTTGTGTGTCTATGAACGCGACGCCGACCAAATCGTTGTCTTTGAGTTGCCATATGTAAATCTGTCAACAATACAGGGTGTATCAGAAGTCCGACATAATACTTTGACGTTTGCATCAGTATCGGGTACGTGAAGAGAAACGTCTCCACTCTGCCGAGATGCGAATGTTGAGATGGATGTGTGGAGTGACGCGAATGGATAAGGTGAGGAATGTACATATTAGAGGTAGTATAAAAGTAGCGCCCATAACAGAAAAAGTGAGAAGTAAGAGATTAGAATGGTTGGGGCATGTGATGAGAAGAGATGAGAAGCATGTGACTAAAAGAGTGATGAGTATGAATGTGGATGGATACAGAGCGAGAGGAAGACCAAAGAAAAGATGGATGGAGTGTGTAAAAAGTGATATGATTGAGATCGGAGTCGATGTTGGTATGACGGAAAAGCGTGACGAATGGAAGAAAAGGACATACTGCGCCGACCCCAAATGATGGGATAAGGTAAGGCAAGTGATGATGCATCAGTATCGGGTACACAACTGAGTGGTAAAAAAATTTGATCGAAATTCGACCATGATTTGCCAACTTATTTTCGTCATCAATTTCTGTAACTTGTAATATCTCGAGTCTTATGTAAAATTTGCATGTTCTGTTTTGTGAATATTGGTAGTCGCCCCTCATAAGTGTAGTTTACACTGCTGAATAGGGTTATGGATGTAACCAAAGGCCAGAACACGATACCCGTGACAAATATTCAAAGGCCTATAACTATGATAGTTAGGTATAAACTGTCTTCACTAATCATCCATATATGAGCTACCGTATATGTACCCAAAGTATTATTTCAGACTTCTGATACCATATATCTCAATATCGCCTAACATGACGCTTGAGACACACTTTGCCTTTGACCCTTCGATATGAAATGTACAGACAAATAACAGGGAAAGTCCTAATTAATGAATTTTGAGAAAAAGCTATTTGAAAGTTCAACTGTTCTAACAATTCTATAGTTTGGCCATAAAAAAAACTGGAATTTTGCCGCCATCTGTTGTCTTTTTTTAAAATTCTTATGATTAGAATTCAAAATACCATGCACAAAATATGATTTCATAAAAAAAAAAAAATGTGACATTCTCTATTATTTGCCTGTGCCCTTCATATGATTAGTTACCTTTTGTCCAACGGCAGATATTAAATATCCTAATACTTGTGTGAGAGCGGTCACTGGCCCCTTCTGCTCCTTAGCGTACAGCTCCTTGAACCTGTTCTTGGTGAGCGGCTGGCCCGGTTCCGGTACAACATCTATTATATCATAGATTATTATCTGAAACAAAATAATAATAATAATACATCATCACGCCTGTATTCCCCGAAAGGGTAGACAGAGGTGCACTGCAGTGCGCCCACACTTCGCCGATGTATTTCGGCCCCAATGTAATACGGGGCAGTATAAAAAAGAAGAAGACTAAAACGGTGGAAAATGGGTGCACTACAGTGTACCTGTGCAATATATGAGTCAACTCACCCTTCCTCTGGACGTGATATCTTCGCTGTAGTTATAATTGGTTCCTATTGCTATATACCCACGCAAACCCGATCTGAAATAAACATAGATTTATAGACGCCGGCTTGGGGGCCAATTATTCTCGCATGATCAACATTATCTCTCATTCGACACAATATGTCAAAACAAAACGACAAAATTGGTCGTATTTTCTCGTTTTGTTTCGAACCCCCCCTCCCCTTAGTGATACGTGGTGAGGTTTAAGACTAACACCTCCTCCCCCAACCAAAATCACGTGTATTTTTTTGTACCCACAAAGAATCTTAAAGTTTTTAGAATACATATTCTCTTTTAAATCTATATCTATACTATCTATACTAATACTATAAAGAGGAAAGTTTTTTATGTTTGTATGTAACGAATAAACTTAAAAACTACTGGACCGATTTCAAAAAATATTTTACCGTTAGAAAGCTTTTTTTTTTGTTGACGGGGAGGAAATCTTCAGAGATTCCCAGTCTTCTGTGTGGGAGAAGACTGGGATATGTGGGATTCTTACCCACTAAAACCTCCCCGGTGGCCGTCTTCGACACGCTAGAGGGACTCCGGGATCTCCTACCGGAACGCACCGGTGTCCCTCTGTGCCTCGCTCCCGAGCTTTGTGCCCAGGAGCTCGTCTCGGGGGGAGCAGATGTTCGCTCCCCCTGCGCCCTCGCAGTGCATACGGCGGCGAGAGACCACCTCTCGCCGCCGTCCTCCTCAGGGTCGTCGTCTACTTGAGAGCGTCCGGGGCCCACACTCCAGACGCTCACGACCCCAAGGGGAACCGTTAGAAAGCTACATTATCACTGGGTAACATAGGCTACATTTATTACTACAAAAATTAGAGATCCTAAGAAATCTTTATTAAAACCAACCCAAGGTGTAAAAAAATATGCCGTAAAATGTCTTTCATCGCATACGCTGAGGAAAGTATTGATGATAGAACAATAAAATGTTCTACAATATTATAGAACACGTCAATCTACAAAAAAGTCCGCGTGACCATATGTCCAACTATTGTAGTTATGTCACTATAACTACTTTTTTACATTTTAAAAGTTGCTAGAAATGCCGATCAAAATCAGACCATGTTATCCATACCTTTGTATTAATTCTTATCCAAATACCAACCAAAATAAATTTCGTATTCAAGACTGTTTCAATACCTGTCGATTACTTTTTGAATGATTGAAATCGGACATTCCATTCAAAAGATATTACGAAATTAAAAAATGGGCAATTGTAAGTTCCTATTCCTGAAAATCAATATGGTTTTGTTGCTACCTACAAATACCACTGCCAACATGGTGTAAAGTGAAGCTTTAAGGTAAAAATATGACAAAATAAAAATGTCCACCCGTGCGAAGCCGGGATGGGCCGCTATCAAGTATAATCTCATTTTATTTTGAAATTAAGGACGTCGCTTGGCAACGGCGAGTCAAGGTCACACTACACGTGTCGCTTTTAGGATTAGACGTCGCTCGTTTGACGAAAAAATAAATACACGTGATATCTACTAACTCTGTAGCATTGGTAGCAGAGTGGTCGAACTCACGCCTTGCAAATCAAAGTGTGCAGGTTCAAACCCCGGCTTGCACCTCTGGGTTTCATGTGCGAATCTCATTTACATCCTAGATTACCACTTGCTATAAAACGGTGAAGGAAAACATCGTGAGGAAACCTGCACGTCTGAGGGAACTTGATTAGTTCTCGATAGATGTGTGAAGTCTGTCAACCCGCACTGGGCCAGCGTGGTGGACTATGGCCTGAATCCCCCTCGCATTGAGGGGAGGCCCGTGCTCAGCAGTGGGACGTTAAAAGGGCTGTAGTAGTAGTAGTAGATATCTTAATATATCAATATAGCCTATGTTAAGCAGTCATTATGTAAGCTACATCTAACGGCAAAATATTTTTTGAAATCGGACCAATTATTTTTCAAGTTCATTTGTTACACACAAAAATACAAAACTTTCCTCTTTATAATACTACTAGCTGTGCCCGCGACCTCGTCCGCGTGGAATAGAGACTTTCGGCAGCGTTTTTAATTTTAATAAAAATTACCTTACTTCCATACAAACTTTCATCCCCTACTTCAACCCTTTACATACCTTGTCGAATTAAAAACTAGCCTATGTCCTTTCTCAGGCTCTAGACTATCTCTGTACCAAATTTAATTTAAATCGGTTTAGTAGTTTAGGCGTGATTGCGTAACACACAGACAGAGTTACTTTCGCATTTATAATATTAGTAAGGATATTAGTATAGATAGTATAGATAATACTGTAAATTCTTATCAAAATCCGTTCAGTAGTTTTTGCGTGAGAGAGTAACAAACATCCATCCATCCACACAAACTAACACATTTATAATATTAGTTGGATCACAACCCATTTTAACTTGTATGTAACTTACCTTGTCCCCTCGTAAGACAATGAAACGTTCTTGAGACAGGTGACATGCTCCCAATCGTCGAGTTCGATCCGTGTGTTGGGTATTATCTCCCAGGAGACAGGTGAGAAGAGAGACACCGAGAACTTGTCCTGCATCGGATAAGGAAACCTGTGGACCAATGATGTCAGTCAGTCTACACATGTTAAAAACACGTCCAAATAAATTAATGGTAAAAAAAAAACTTTTTAAAAACAAGCTTTTATTTAATTGCCCTTAGTTTTCGTGTTCTCCTCAGCAAGCCCTTGCATTTGATACCCATATACTGTGGTAGTGCAGAAAAAATAACTATTCCGCCATCTTGGATGATCCGCCATATTGGAATTAGAATGACGTCACATAGCTAAGCATGCATTGTCATCCAAAATATGCGTGTATACCAAATATCAGCTCAACCGGTTAAAGATAACCGATATAAAATTCAGTTGCAAGATTCCACCCGGACATACATACATTGCAAGTTATTATAAAGCTTGTAAAATGAACCGAAATTGGCCTCACTAACACACGGCAAAGTCAAAGTCAAATAATTTATTTTGTATAGGCCCATGGGGGCACTTACAAATTGTCAAGTTTTTTTTTATAAACTACTAAACTACTACCGGATCGAAACGCGACCTCAACTGAGAAGATCCGGCAAGAAACACAGTGGGCTGATCATTTTTTTAAATCGTCAAAACTTATGACAAATACATAGGTACATATAGCTCCAGTGTGTTGCCCTTAGAGCTGCTTTTAATAATAATGATAATGATCTGGCTCACGAGGTTGTAGACATGTGGGACATTGACTCGGCAATAATTGTACCGATAGTCGTTTCCGCCCATGGCCTACTAGCCAAGAGCCTCGACAAACATCTAAATAGGCTCGCGTTAGACGGCTGGATCAAGGGACAGATTCAGAAGGCGGTACTTCTGGAGACGGCGCACATAGTGAGGAAGTTTCTCTCTCTGGAGCCCTAACCACTGGTAACTACGACCCTGTTCCAGATGCCGGTGGGGAACTGTTTTTTATATTTTTAAATGTATTTTTTTATATTTATATTTTAAAATGTAATTTATAAGAAATATGTGAAATAAAGGAATGATAAGATAATAATACGTTGTTAGTAAGGCAACACACGCTACACTTTGACATGAGAGACAATATTTCGATTTTTGTTTTGAACCTGAGCTGTACAATCCCAAGCTGATTATCATCCAAATAATCCGAGATTTTGTAATAGCCCTTTTGATACAATTTGGATTTTATTGCAGTTTTAAATTTATTAATGGACAAATCTCTGATTTTTTTTTGAAGTTTTGTGAAAGAGCGTATACTTTGCCCTATGAAAGAGTTATTTATTTTGTGGAGGCGAGTAACGTGTACAGATACCATATATTTATTCCGTGTATTTAAAGAGTGAGCAAAGCTTCATTTTTCAAAATTGTTTATATTTTTCTTAACATGCATTAAATTGTCTGTGTATGTGTGTGTGTGTGTCTGTCCCTGTGTGGGGGTGTGTGTGTGTGTGTGTGTGTGTGTATGTACGTGCGATCTGACCTGTCTCCCTTGTTCTCGCTGGACTTCTCCTTGTCCTCGCCGTTGAACTTGTAGTAGGTGGTGGTGGGTCTCTGCACGGAGGAGACGAGGCAGTAGACGCGCGACTCGAGATGGAAGGTGACGAAGTGCGGCGTCTCGCGCAGCGGCACCTTGCGCGCCGGCCAGCGCGCCTCGTACGACAGGTGCGTCGCCAGCAGGCAGATGCGGAGCGAACACTGCCCGCCCGCGACAAGATACAATCACGATACGAACCTGTCGTACGAGGCAGCGCGCCTCGTACGACAGGTGCGTCGCCAGCAGGCAGATGCGGAGCGAACACTGCCCGCCCGCGACAAGATACAATCACGATACGAACCTGTCGTACGAGGCAGCGCGCCTCGTACGACAGGTGCGTCGCCAGCAGGCAGATGCGGAGCGAACACTGCCCGCCCGCGACAAGATACAATCACGATACGAACCTGTCGTACGAGGCAGCGCGCCTCGTACGACAGGTGCGTCGCCAGCAGGCAGATGCGGAGCGAACACTGCCCGCCCGCGACAAGATACAATCACGATACGAACCTGTCGTACGAGGCAGCGCGCCTCGTACGACAGGTGCGTCGCCAGCAGGCAGATGCGGAGCGAACACTGCCCGCCCGCGACAAGATACAATCACGATACGAACCTGTCGTACGAGGCAGCGCGCCTCGTACGACAGGTGCGTCGCCAGCAGGCAGATGCGGAGCGAACACTGCCCGCCCGCGACAAGATACAATCACGATACGAACCTGTCGTACGAGGCAGCGCGCCTCGTACGACAGGTGCGTCGCCAGCAGGCAGATGCGGAGCGAACACTGCCCGCCCGCGACAAGATACAATCACGATACGAACCTGTCGTACGAGGCAGCGCGCCTCGTACGACAGGTGCATCGCCAGCAGGCAGATGCGGAGCGAACACTGCCCGCCCGCGACAAGATACAATCACGATACGAACCTGTCGTACGAGGCAGCGCGCCTCGTACGACAGGTGCGTCGCCAGCAGGCAGATGCGGAGCGAACACTGCCCGCCCGCGACAAGATACAATCACGATACGAACCTGTCGTACGAGGCGCGCTGCCTCGTACGACAGGTGCGTCGCCAGCAGGCAGATGCGAAGTAGGGTTTCTCGGGAAATCGTAGGATTTGTTCCCGGGAAACCAAGCTCGAGAAAAGTCTAGAAATCGAGAAATCATGTAACTATATAAAAAAAAATTTTTTTTCTAAATAACCACCCAAAAATGGTGCTGTGATTGTAATTGAATTATAAGTTTGAGAGGAAAACCACTGAATTTGTTGACGTTATTGGAACCAAATAATATGAGAAAACGTACGTAAATGTAAATTTCTCGACGACCCGAGAAGCCCTGAGAATTCTCGAGACCCGAGAAATTGAAAAGCTCGAGAAATCATGAACCATGATCCGGTATCCGGCCGGATACTGAATTACTATCCGGTATCCGGCCGGATACTGAATTACTATCCGGTATCCGGCCGGATAGTGAAAACAACACCGGATAGGCCGGATATTTACCGAATATCTGTTTCATCTCTAATTTTGAATTTTGACTTTTGAATTTTGACCGTTGACTTTTGACTTTTGAATTCTGAATTTTGAAGGTACTATCCGGTATCCGGCCGGACACTGAATTACTATCCGGTATCCGGCCGGATACTGAATTACTATCCGGTATCCGGCCTGATACTGAATTACTATCCGGTATTCGGCCGGATACTGAATTACTATCCATTATCCGGCCGGATACTGAATTACTATCTGGTATCCGGCCTGATACTGAATTACTATCCGGTATCCGGCCTGATACTGAATTACTATCCGGTATCCGGCCGGATACTGAATTACTATCCGGTATCCGGCCTGATACTGAATTACTATCCGGTATCCGGCCTGATACTGAATTACTATCCGGTATTCGGCCGGATAGTGAAAACAACACCGGATAGGCCGGATAGTTACTGGATATCCGTTTCATCTCTAATTCTGAATTTTGAAGGTATCCGGCCGGATACTGAATTATTATCCGGCCGGATACTGAATTACTATCCGGTATCCGGCCGGATACTGAATTACTATCCGGTATTCGGCCGGATAGTGAGAACAACACCCGATAGGCCGGATATTTACCGAATATCCGTTTCATCTCTAATTTTGAATTTTGACTTTTGAATTCTTAATTCTGAACTTTGAATTTTGAATTATGAATTTTGACTTTTGAATTTTGAAGGTGCTTTCCGGTATCCGGCCGGACACTGAATTACTATCCGGTATTCGGCCGGATACTGAATTACTATCCGGTATCCGGCCGGATACTGAATTACTATCCTGTATAGGGTTAATCGTTGGGCTTTGTTCCCGGAAAATCAAGCTCGAGAAAAGTCGAGAACTCGAGAAATCATGTACCTACCAATATAGATTTTTTTTAAAATAACCATCCAAAAATGGTGCTGTGATTGTAATTGAATTATAAGTTAAGATATTAACGTTTTCTTTCATGTTGACTTTTTGTATAGTTTAATAGAAGCTACTTTTCTTTATAAGTTCTAACTAACCAGCCAAAAATTGTGCTGTCATTATGAGTCTGAATAATATTATTTCTGTTTTATTTTTTAAGTAAATTAGCTTATTCATAAGATTAAGGTTTTTGAATATAATCAATAAAAGTTTATTTGAGAGGAAAACCACTGAATTTGTTGACGTTATTGGAACCAAATAATATGAGACGTATTGGAACGTATTGGAACCAAATAATATAAACGTACGTAAATGTAAATTTGTCGACAACACAAGAAGCCTCGAGAAATTAGCCTCGAGAATTCTCGAGACCCGAGAAATTGAAAAGCTCGAGAAATCATGAACCCTAATGCGCAGCGAACACTGCCCGCCTGCGACAAGATACAATCACGATTAGAATCGGTATCGGTATCCGTGTTAGTTTCGGTATTGGAACCGGAATTGGAATCGGAATTGTAAACAAGACCGGAACCGGTATCGAAATCGGAACCAAAACCGTATCGAAAGTGGAATCGGAATCGGACAATTTTTTTGTAGATCCAAAGGAGTTGAAGTGTAATAGCTGATTTAAGAGTTGAGTTGCCTCAAATTTTAAGGAAAACTTGACACGTATTAATTTTATTAAAACCGGCCAAGTGCGAGTCGGACTCGCACACGAAGGGTTCCGTACCATGATTTATAAAAAACCAAGATGTCAAAGTCGCTTTTCAAGTTACGAGTGTGTTTTCGGTTTGAGTTAAAAGCTTCTAATTTGTATATACACCAAAATTGTAGTCCCAATTTATGAAAATTATTTATGCACTGTATCAATGGTCAATTTAGAATTTGAAAAAGATAAGAATAAAAACAAACTTTATACAAATTTAGAACCCTAAAAACTAAAAACGAGCAAAAAAATCACGTTTGTTGTATGGGAGCCCCCTTAAATATTTATTTGATTCTGTTTTTTAGTATTTTTTGTTATAGCGGCCACAGAAATACATAATCTGTGAAAATTTCAACTCTCTAACTATCACGGTTCATGAGATACAGCCTGGTGACAGACGGACGGACGGACGTACAGCGAAGTCTTAGTAATAGGGTTCCCGTTTTACACTTTGGGTATGGAACCCTAAAAAACGATGATCTAGCTTGACGCACGACAGTCTACAGTTCATTTTATGGTACCCATAGGACAAGCTTTACTTAATTTAGGAATATACTTATGTATGTATTGTGTGTTGATATTTGTCTGACGTTACCCACCTTAGAGTTGAAAAACAAGAACCCCTGGGGGCAGTTGGTATTGTTGAAGGGTGCGAAGGTGGCAACCGGCCCCTCCTCCGTGCAGAGGGGATGTGCGCGCAGCTCGCCCCGAGCCGACAGGAACAGGAAGTAGGGTGTTTGACCGCATATAAACACGCCGTTGTAACCTCCAACATTGCCTGAGTAACGAATCGAATTATGCGCATATTAGTTTTTTTAAGGTTCCATATCTCAAAAGGAAGTAAGGAACCCTTAAGGTCGGGTAAGGCCCTTTTGAAGTCGCTTAAAAAAGGGTCTTCACAGACACACAATGAAGTGCATACAAAAACAATAATTTTCCGACGTAATGAATTATAAGGTTATTTCTAGCTTCTTAGTGCACCTAGGTTTTTGAAGTCAGTTTTTTACGATTTCTAGTTTCAATAGGCAATCGTTGAAAATATGCAAGTATAACAACCCTTAAAGCCGAGCCTAGTGGTAGCAGAGTGGTCGAACGTACGCCTTGCAATCAAGGTGTGCAGGTTCAAACCCCGGCTCGCACCTCTGGGATTTATGTGCGAATCTCATTTTCATCCGAGATTATCACTTGCTATGAAACGGTGAAGGAAAACATCGTGAGGAAATCTGCACGTCTGAGGGAACTTGACTAGTTCTCGATAGATGTGAGAAGTCTGCCAACCCGCACTGGGCCAGCGTGGTGGACTATGGCCTGAATCCCCCTCGCAGTGAAGGGAGGCCCGTGCCCAGCAGTGGGACGTTAAAAGGGCTGTATTAGTATTAGTTTAACAACCCTTAAAAAATAAATATTTATAGCTAAATAAAATTTCAAGCAGATCATTTTTTTTTTTTAATTGTGTGACCTTAAACCCCCAATTTTACCCCCTCCTCAAGGGCGTTGATATCTGATAATATTTGAGTCTGATAAAATGGGACCACCCTCGAGAGATTTCCTTTCCGAACAAAAAAAATAATTATCAAAATCGCATCATAAACGTCGCAGTTATCCGCGAACACACATATGAAAAAAAGCATACCGATCGAATTGAGAACCTCCTCCTTTTTGGAAGTCGGTTAAAAAAATTATAAATACGATCGAATTGAGAAACCTCCTCCTTTTTCGAAGTCGATTAAAAATGTATTGTTTCACTGAAAAAGTTCATTCTTCAACGTAATTACTATTACCAGAGAAATTCAATACTTTATGTACACAAGAGTACGTTTTGGTAGTATTGGCAATTCTATTTGACGCGCGTCTTTACACGCCCCAGTGTGCGGCGGTTTTGGTGTAAATTTGGCAACGACTTGTGCGTCATTGATGGTAAAATTCCCGCGCGTAAACGGTGGAACAAAGTCATGTGCGTATGTATTAAATACCTATTTCCGTTAACATTATTCCAAAAACCATTGTACGTTTCAATCGACACTGAACCAACACAATTAATAGGAAAGCTCGATAAGCATAAGGAATATATTACGTAAATGTAACCACAAATAATTTTTTTGCCAATACAAAAACAAACTTTAATAATTCGTTGAAAAAGCATATTTTTCAATGAACACATTTAGCCACGTGGCCGGTTGGATTTCGCCAAACACATTTAAACTTTACGTGTGTTGATACAGAGTACATTTTCAAATGAAACCAAGTTGTTACGCTCGCTCCAACAAATTCAGAGCGTAATACTTTTAAGATAAGGTTTCATTTATCGGTAATTTTTAGTCCCTAAATTTATATCACAGTATTAAGGAAAAATAATAGTTAAGGTTTACATTTATCATGTAGTATATAAACTACCATTCATCGTTACACCACTCAGTAGTCACTTAAACCCAAGCTACAAAAGTACAGTATTATAAGATATATTTCAATAATTATATAAATTCATTTCCAACCGAATTTTCGACCGGCTCCAAGAAAATACCAAGGATTTAAATCCGTATTTTAAGTGCTTTACATAGCCGATGCAAATTGCTTGTAAAGATCTTTAAATTTGAACGTATATACTTGTACATAAAAGCGAAAACAAGAATACTACGCATTTTATGTTTAAATAAAAGACGGGGCTGTTAAGCGCCAACGAATAAAAAGGAGTTACCTCTGCGCGCACGCAATAAAACACACATAAAGAAGAAAAACATTGAACATAAAGACCAAAATGGCGTGTACAACGTGGAAGATTATCCTCATGTCGATGTTCGCTACGGTGACTTGCGAAATCGACTCAATGAACGGAGATTGGTACATTGTGGGCCGTTACCCATCGGACAACATCAATATCTGCAATAATCTGACAATGCATGTAAGGGATCGTTTCGAGGAATGCGTTGACGGCATACCAGCTTCACAGATTGATGTCACTATAACATTTGGACGCCATAATTTCAGCGGTAGCTTGCCAGCAGTTATAACTAATATTACTACCGATGTCGAAACACTTAAGGGCGTTAATTGCATGCACAACAACACGCCGTTCCCGCGTAATGTATTTAGATATATTAATAGTGATTACAGTGTGTTTTATGCACCACAAATGCGTTCAACTATGTTGCTGTCGCGAAAAGTACCGGATTTTGATGAGTTGTTGGATATTGTGCGAGGTGTTAGCGAATTAAAAGACACGGATGGTCATTGGTTGTGTATTAAGAATAAGAATTAAATGTATATTATTCAACGTTTCTGTTTTTAATTTAAGTTCCGTCTAATGTGTTACCTGTACAGGGCTGTAGCTAGAGTCGAATTTGAGGTAGGGCAGCATTGGTTAAAGGAAGGGCGGAAGTAAAAACTACATTTTTTGTATCACAAACTATGAACTAACAGTTTAATTATATTAATTTTTGGTATTTTTAAGGTAGGGCATTGCACCACATTGCTCCCCCCCCCCCCTCCCCCCTTGTTACGGCCCTGTACCCGTATTGTTAAAATAAAGACTATTCTCAGGCTGACTAGGTTGGAGATTTAAGGGGCGGCTAATATGAGGTCAAAATAGTTTTTAACCGACTTCCAAATGGAGGAGGTTCTCAATTCGTTTGGTTTTTAGGGTTCCGTACCCAAAGGGTAAAACGGGAACCCTATTACTGAAACTTCACTGTCCGTCCGTCCGTCCGTCGGTCTGTCACCAGGCTGTATCTCATGAACCGTGATAGCTAGAGAGTTGAAATTTTTAAAGATGATGTATTTCTGTTGCCGCTATAACAACAAACAAATACTAAAATACAGAATAAAATAAATATTTAAGGGGGCTCCCATACAACAAACGTGATTTTTTTGCCGTTTATATAGATAATAGTACAGAACCCTTTGTGCGCGAGTCCGACTCGCACTTGGCCGGTTTTTTTTTATGTCCTACACAATTAAAAAAATATTCAAACTTATGTTACCAAAATGTTACCATGCAGGTAATATCGAGGAGGGAAAGGCTGTTTCACTTAAGCGACACTTTTGGGCGATATTGACTTACCTACCTACACTTTGACAGGACAGGCAATATTAAGAGAACCCCATCTATCTATGGTACCCATATAGTACAATAATATAATAATAACTACAGCCCTTTTTAATGTCCCACTGCTGGGCACGGGCCTCCTCTCAATGCGAGGGGGATTCAGGCCATAGTCCACCACGCTGGCCCGGTGCGGGTTGGCAGACTTCACACATCTATCGCGAACTAGTCAAGTTCACTCAGACGTGCAGGTTTCCTCACGATGTTTTCCTTCACCGTTTCATAGCAAGTGGTAATCTCGGATGTAAATGAGATTTCAAGCTTTCCTTATATTGTGATCAAAATCATAAAAAATGCATTCCGAATGGGTGGTAGAGATACTATTTTTACTATTTATTGACGATTCATAAGTGCCTGTATTGGTTTATATGAATAAAAAATATTCTGATTCTGATTCAAAATCAAAATAAATAAATAAATATTCGTGTAGGCCAAAAAGCACTTACAAATAGTCAGATTCTACCACCGGTTCGGAATGCTGCTTCCACTGAGAAGAGCCGGTAAGAAACTCAATGGTTACTCTTTTTAAAATGATAAATAGTAATACATTATCAGGAGCAGCAACGCCATGAGAGCAGGAAGCACCTTTGTCTCAATACTAGTGAAGAATTATACTCACGCAGTCTAATATTAGATACAAATTTTGGCATTACGCTTAGGAAGCTAGTATAAGGGTCGCCTACTCCCACTTACAGTATAAGTGGCTAAAAGTACAAATCACAAGTGGCTACAGAAATAATTGCTTTGGTGTGATGATTACCTACTATGCGATTCAAATTAGAATAGTATCGACTTTGCGCCATATTGTGACGTTATAGCTGTCAATTCTAACCAGTTAGGTAGGGTGAGCGAAACAAGATATTTTTAAAATAAAATTTATTTGCAAGGGTTGAGTGATAAATGCACTCAGTCGCACGACGAAGCACACTGACGACAAAATGGCGACTGGCGTTCTTATTTTCTTTTCTTTAATTTTGGCATGGTTTCGGGGCAAAAATGAAAATAAAAAAGGTCATAGTATGGTTTAAAAAAACTAATTATGACTTTAAATATTATATTCAGACAATTTTCTACTAATTTTAAACTTTTTATTATAATTTTACGTAAGACTATTATTGATATGCAAATAAGTTTTTGGCAAATTATACTTTTCAAGTGACATTTGACAGATAGAGGTTATTGACATTCCTATTCATATTTGAATCGCATAGTATGGTGTTTTCTGGTTCTTACCGAAGTACCGCATCTGTCTGACGCCCTCCTTGAGCGCGGCGGTGTCGTACGAGTCCTCGGGCGCGGTGAGCGGCCCGCTGATGTAGCCGAACGGGAAGGACACGTTCACGCGGGAGAAACGCAACTTCAGATTGCCGCGAGGGTACTTGTATGCCTGTACGAACATAGTAGTATTAAGTTGTACCAAAAGTATTGGGTGTGTGTGAAAAGTGACTGGGTGAGCGAGTGATCTAGTGAGTGAGCGTGAGTGAACGAGTGAGTGATTGAGCGTTAGTGACTGGATGAGTGAGTGAGCGAGTAAGCAAGTGTGAGTGAGTGAGTGAGCGTGAGTGTGTGTGTATGTGTGTGAGTTTGGGATCTAGTGAGCGAGTTAGCAAGTATAAGTGAGTGAGTGAGTGTGTGAGTTTGGGATCTAGTGTGCGATTGAGCAAGTGTAAGTGAGTAAGCGTGAGTGTGTGTGTATGAGTTCGGAATCTAGTGAGCGAGTAAGCAAGTGTGAGTGAGTGAGCGTGAGTGTGTGTGTGTGTGAGTTTGGGATCTAGTGAGCGAGTTAGCAAGTATAAGTGAGTGAGTGAGTGTGTGAGTTTGGAATCTAGTGAGCGATTGAGCAAGTGTAAGTGAGTGAGCGTGAGTGTGTGTGTATGAGTTCGGAATCTAGTGAGCGAGTAAGCAAGTGTGAGTGAGTGAGCGTGAGTGTGTGTGTGTGTGAGTTTGGGATCTAGTGAGCGAGTTAGCAAGTATAAGTGAGTGAGTGAGTGTGTGAGTTTGGAATCTAGTGAGCGATTGAGCAAGTGTAAGTGAGTGAGCGTGAGTGTGTGTGTATGAATTTGGGATCTAGTGAGTGAGTGGGCTAGTGTAATTGACTGGGTGAATGACTGAGTAAGCGAGTGTGCGAGATAGGGAGTGAGAGGTAGGGAGTAAGTGAGTTAGTGAGTGCATGCGTGTACGGGTAGTGTACAGACCTGGTAGACGATGAGCTGGTCGGTGCAGCGCATGAGCAGCAGCACGCGCGAGGCCTTGTGCCCGACGCCCACCACGAGCAGCTCGCGCAGGCGGGCCGCGTCCGCGCTGAGCGCGCCGCCCGCCAGCTCCGCGTCCTCGGCCGCCCCGCCCGCCCCGCCCGCCCCGCCCGCCCCCAGCGGGGCCGACTCCAGGCTGTCCGCCAGGATCTGCGGCGCGTAACACACTTCACTTGGCGGAGTGACCCCTTGTAATTAGCGTCACGACGCTTTGCCGTTATTGTCATAACGCCTTATAGTCAGCGTCATGACTCCTTATAGTAAGCGTCACGACGCATGACAGTTAGCATCACGGCGCCTTATAGTTAGCGTCACGACGCCTTATAGTTAGCGTCACGACGCCTCACAGTCTTTTGAAAACTTCTGATTATATACGTTTTTTTTACTATGTCCCGCTTTCGACGAAAGAATCCCGCTGTTATCACTCAACAAGTTCCAAACTCCCGACTTGGCAAAAACAAAAACTGGCAACTCTGCAATAGAGAGTTATCTATCTATCTATACTCACCCTGTTCCCAGCGCACGCGTCTCGCACCAAGAAACTCAGCCGCATCTCCGGCAGTGAATATATCTCCAAGTTGCCGTTGAGGCGGAGAACGAACAGCCAATAGGTGGGTTTGACCTCGACCAAGTACCGTTTCCACCAGCGCGATATGCGTCGCGGCACGCCGGGATTCTTCGATTGTTCGGCCAACATAATCTACACAGGATAATCTATTTACTTATTTAGGAAACATAGTCTTTTACAAGCTTTATATTAACTTGCAATGTATGTCCGGGTGGAATCTTTCAACTGAATTTTAAATCAGTTATCTTTAACCGATTGAGCTGAAATTTGGTATACACGCTTATTTTGGATGACAATGCATGCTTAGCTATGTGACATCATTCTAATTCCGATATGGGGGATCATCCAAGATGGCGGAATAGTTATTTTTTCTGCACTACCACAGTATGGGTATCAAATGAAAGGGCTTGCTGAGGAGAACACGAAAACTAAGGGCAATTTAATAATAGCTTGTTTATAAAAATGGTTTTGTTTACCATTATTACTACTCTAGTTACATACACAAATAGACCATAATTGTTCCATTAGTTATAAACAAACATACAATTATGAGCTATACTAAGAACTAGGATATCTACATCTACCCAAAAACCAGAACCAAAACAAAACCAGAGGTACTACACAAATTACTACATGTAGACTAAACCACAACTCATAAAGATCAAGTGAATCAAATAATCGGAAGTAAGTAATTCATAATACATCTATACAAATAAATAAAATTAATAAAAGTGTCTGTTTGTAATATCAAAATAACATCTTTCTACCAAATGCATATGAGAGTATATACGATACCTATAAAGAAAATGCAAGTTTTAAAATTTTTGTCTGTCTGTCTGTCTGTTTGTTTGGGGTAAACTTCTAAACGGCTGAACCGATTTCGCCGGGACTTTTACTGGTAGATAGCTAATGTTCCAAGGCGTAACTTAGGCTACTTTAATTTTAGAAAAAGGATTAGGTTTCCGCGGGATGAACATAAAACCATTTTTTCCGGGTAATCTACCTACCTAAAGTCCACGCGGGCGAAGTCGCGGGCACAGCTAGTCTAACATTATAACATACGCTCATTATTAACGGTCTTATTCATAAAAAGTTATGGAACACTTATAGTGTTCTATAAGCTCGCTATAGAAAGATTGGCAAAAAATCGTATTCATAACAGCATTTTAACGCTTAACAGTTCTATAAACCTATCATAAAGTTATAGGAGCCTGGACCCTACTTTAACAGTATTTTATGATACAAGATGGCCGAACTCACAACAGCTGATATCTATCTCTCTAGGAACTGTCATTTATTTGACAATGTTACAAAATTGAAGTAGGTCAGTCATTGAAAATTTGTAGTTTGTTTAGAATTTATCAATATTGCTGATTTTATTTGTAAAATAATGCAAGCGTTACGCCTTTTAACATTCTTTTGAGATTCCATAATTATGTTAAAAAATTCGAATCAAACAAATAATGATTTGTTGTATTTGACCACTTGAAAAGTTGAAACAACTGGACGTTCTGTAGACAACAACATATGGTTTTAAGCCGTTATATTGTCTATGATTAGACGTTTTTGGACAAACGATACGTATTATCTGTGGTCGATTCGGTATTCTTGTCAAACTTGTTGGCGAACTTCATAATAATGGCAACATTTTTGCTTATAGACGATTATTAGTTATAGAAGGTTTAAAGAACTGTTATGAATAGACAAATTTATCGAACGTTTCATAAGCCTATCGAGCGTTTTAACTAATGAACGTTATAAACGTTCCATAAGCTTTTTTTATGAATAAGACGGTTAGTCTCTTGCCAATCATTTATAAACCATCTCAGCCACTTTCTTTTTGAAGCTATCTAAGGTTTCATAGAAAATGTCCCCATCTTCGAGCTTATTGTTCTCGACGCGCGGTCAAGCCAAAAAAAAAAGCGTGGCTTGCTGCACCGTGTGTAATATTACACGAACCATTTGGAGCGACTTTTGACCCCCTCATAACTCAAAAACTATTTAACATAACCATGTCAAATTTGGCTTATCTATTGAGACTTGAGAGATACATATGTGCTCCAAATTTCATAAACACACCTCAAACGGTTCTTTAGATATCATTTTGGCATCGGCATTATAATATCATTTCTTCTTATAACTTAGGACAATATATTGAAGACTAAGGTCTAACTTGGCTATAGTTCTAATATATGAATTAGTATTAAATATCTAGCAATAAAACAGTCCTGGAAGAGCCCTATGTTCAATGGCTAGTTTCTACCAGCAAGCCAAATTTTCGGAAGTATAAAATAAGAAATTACAGCTTTAGACATAGCGAAGGCTATAATTCGTATATTAGAACTAGCCAAGCCAGACCTTAGGCTTCAAGATATTATCCTAAGTTATAAGAAGAAATGATAAGTGATAAGTAGTTATGAAATATTTTATGATGATTTAAATACATTTATGGACTGACCACTGAATTTTGGCACCTATTTAGATCTCACTTCTTTTGTGATGGAAGTCAACAACCAAGGCATATATCATAATATTGAAATTTGGCTATCATTTACATGTATGTTTTTGATGGGATATAATATCTACAAGAGCGTCTCAAGTAGGAAGTATACAGTGTACTATTCGATCCAAATGAGAATAGGATCGACTTTGCGCCATATTGTGACGTCAGAAATGGGTTAGATGTTAGGTCTTATACTAGGATGAATAGTTGAAGTGTGTACTCACGCTAGCCATAGAAGCAGGCGTCTGGTCCCCGCCGTACAGTAATTCGTCCTCGTCGTTTAGCTCGTACACGGCCCCGGGTTTGAATCCCTCCGCCTTCACGTTCTTCCCCTTCATCTTACCGGTGAACTCACCTTTCACCTGGAAATTGCGATTACTTAGAGTGTTAACGACGGCGGTCTTGGCTCAGTGGTTCAACTGTAGGTACGGAATTCTCAAGCCCCCCGCAAACCGGGGCGACAGAACGCGTGAGCCAAATTGTTTGCCAGTTTCAAAACAAACTGTATATTATGCGATTCAAATGAGAATAGGATCGACTTTGCGCCATATTATGACGACATATTCTAACCAGTAAGGTAGGGTGAGCAAAACAAGATATTTTTTAAATAAAATTTATATGAAAGTCAAAGTCAAGTCATTTATTTTGTATAGGCCTTGCAAATTGTCAAGTTAATTTTTTTTTCTTATATACTACTATACTACCACCGGACCGTGAACGTGTCCATAACAATGTATGGTGCGCAATATTGTTGTGCTATGACCTATATACTATAAAGCCCTATTTACATTGCGACACTAGTTGCTTGAAAGTAGTTTCGTGACATTAGTTTCACAGTGTAAACGTCAAGTTTCACAGTGGAAACGTCAAGTTTCACAGTGTAAACGTCAAGTTTCACAGTGTAAACGTCAAGTGTCACAGTGTAAACGTCAAGTGTCACAGTGTAAACGTCAAGTTTCACAGTGTAAACGTCAAGTTTCTCAATGTAAACGTCAAGTTTCACAGTGTAAACGTCAAGTTTCACAGTGTAAACGTCAAGTTTCTCAATGTAAACGTCAAGTTTCTCAATGTAAACGTCAAGTTTCACAGTGTAAACGTCAAGTTTAACAGTGTAAACGTCAAGTTTCACAGTGTAAACGTCAAGTGTCACAGTGTAAACGTTAAGTTTCACAGTGTAAACGTCAAGTTTCTCAATGTAAACGTCAAGTTTCACAGTGTAAACGTCAAGTTTCACAGTGTAAACGTCAAGTTTCACAGTGTAAACGTCAAGTTTCTCAATGTAAACGTCAAGTTTCTCAATGTAAACGTCAAGTTTCACAGTGTAAACGTCAAGTTTCACAGTGTAAACGTCAAGTGTCACAGTGTAAACGTCAAGTGTCACAGTGTAAACGTTAAGTTTCACAGTGTAAACGTCAAGTTTCTCAATGTAAACGTCAAGTTTCACAGTGTAAACGTCAAGTTTCACAGTGTAAACGTCAAGTTTCACAGTGTAAACGTCAAGTTTCTCAATGTAAACGTCAAGTTTCTCAATGTAAACGTCAAGTTTCACAGTGTAAACGTCAAGTTTCTCAATGTAAACGTCAAGTTTCACAGTGTAAACGTCAAGTTTCACAGTGTAAACGTCAAGTTTCTCAATGTAAACGTCAAGTTTCTCAATGTAAACGTCAAGTTTCACAGTGTAAACGTCAAGTTTAACAGTGTAAACGTCAAGTTTCACAGTGTAAACGTCAAGTGTCACAGTGTAAACGTTAAGTTTCACAGTGTAAACGTTAAGTTTCTCAATGTAAACGTCAAGTTTCACAGTGTAAACGTCAAGTTTCACAGTGTAAACGTCAAGTTTCACAGTTTAAACGTCAAGTTTCACAGTGTAAACGTCAAGTTTCACAATGCATGCATCGATGAATGCATGAAACTTGACGTTTATACTGTGAAACTGTTGATGAAACTAATGTCACGAGACTACTTTCACGCCACTAGTATCGCAATGTAAACAGTGCTTTATATTATATAGCGTAGTCTGAAAGCCGGTTTAGCTTAGGTGAGTGACCTGCGTGTTGTCGGCGTCGGGCGGAGCGAACAGCCCGCTGAGGTCGCGGTACACGGTGGCCCGCAGCAGCGCCGGCCGGTGCGGGACCGCCTGCCGCGTCGGGGCGAGCCTGCCACTCGCCTGACACAGATACATATCGACGGCTGAAAGGCTATTTCACTTAAGCGACACTTCGGGACGATATTTACTTATTTTCATATTTGGATAGCAGTGGTAGCCTCGCGGGCAAAAACGCCCGCCTCGAACGTAAGGGGTGCAAGTTCAAATCCCAGGCTCGCATCTCTGAGTTAATTTTCATGTGCGAATGTAATTTTCAATAATGATGACCACTTGCTGAACGGTGAAGGAAAAACATCGTGAGGAAACCTGCACGTCTATAGAAAGGCGTGTGAAGTTCACCAACCCGCACTGGGTCAGCGTGCTGGACTATGGCCCAAATCTCCCTCGTATTGAGGGGGAATGTGCCCGGTATAATGGCAATAGGCTCGCCCCCTATTACATTGGTACCAAAATACATCGGCGAAGTGTGGGCGCACTACAGTGCACCTCTGCCTACCCCTCCGGGGAATACAGGCGTGATGATGTATTACATATTTGGAATCACCGAATTTTTATGCGTCGTTTAAGTTACAGTTAGCAAAATGTCGTTCAAGTCAAACAGGCTTTCACCTCTCGATATAGGTTCAATGCTATCCAAAATGGTAGTTGGAGCCTGCAAACCGCACTCATAAATAAATACATCATCACGCCTGTCTTCCCCGAAAGGGTAGGTAGTGAGCACACATCGCCGATGTATTTCGACCGCAATGTAATAGAGAGCGAGCCTATTACACCGGGCACATTCCCCCTCAATACGAGGAAGATTTGGGTCATCGTCCACCACGCTGGCCCAGTGCGGGTTTGATGAACTTCACACGCATTCCTATAGACTACAGGTTGTCTGCACCGTTCAGCAAGTGGTAATCGTTATTGAAAATGACAGTCACACATGAAAATCTCAGTGGTGCTGGCCCAGGGTTTGAACTTGCACCCCTTACGTTCAACGCGGACGTTCTATCAACTGGATTGACAGTGCTTTTTACAAGCTTTATATTAACTTGCAATGTATGTCCGGGTGGAATCTTGCAACTGTATTTTAAATCAGTTATCTTTAACCGATTGAGCTGAAATTTGGTATACACGCTTATTTTCTACGTGACGTCATTCTAATTCCAACATGGCGGATCGTCCAAGATGGCGGAATAGTTATTTTTTCTGCGCTACCACAGTATGGGTATCAAATGAACGAGCTTGCTGAGGAGGACACGTAAACTAAGGGCAATTAAATAAAAGCTTGTTTTTTAAAAGTATTTTATACCATTACATTAGTATAGACTAGCTGTGCCCGCGACTTCGCCCGCGTGGACTTTAGGGAGATTACCCGGAAATATGGGTATTATGTTTTTCCCGCGGAACCCTAATGCCTTTTCTAAAATTAAAGTAGCCTAAGTTACGCCTTGGAACGTCAGCTATCTGTCAGTGAAAATCCGATTGAAATCGGTTCAGCCGTTTAGAAGTTTACCTCAAACAAACAGACAGACAGACAAAAAATTTTAAAATTGCGTTTTTGTTATAGGTATCGTATATACTTTCATACGCATTTGGTAAAAAAGTGTTATTTTGATATTACAAACAGACACTCCAATTTTATTTATTTGTATGTATGTATGTATTGTATGTATAAGTATAGAGTATAGATGTATAGATGTATAGATGTATAGATATAGATTTATACTCACGGATCCATCTTTAGCTTTGAACTCTCTGAGAGCTAGTACAAGCGCGCGGCCGCACGAGGACAGCACGCAGAGATAGGGGTCGGCGGTGGCGGCGTACTGCGCCGTCCACTCCAGCTGAATGGACTGGAGCTGGACGCCATCTGATCACAACAAACCTGTTTTAATCCCCACACAACCACATCACAATACACTGTACATAAAAAAAAAAAACAAAAATCGTGAAAAATTACAACGAAAACAGTTTTTATAACGATTGAAATGTGGTGGTGCAGAGGATGAATGAAGGTAGACTGACTAAAGAAATATACCAGGCAAACGTGAGTGGAAATGTCGGAAGAGGGCGCCCGAGAATGACCTTTCACGACCAGATTAACGGTCTCTTCCAGAAAGGTCAAGTCCGTAGCACCCTTAACCGACGGAAGTGCATGAAAAGATGTATGACTGTGGATGAAGCGAAAGAGGTATGTCAGGATCGTAGCGTGTGGCAAACGGTAGTCTCTGCCTACCCCCATGGGATACAGGCGTGAGTATATGTATGTATGTATGTGAAACGTGGTCATCAAATTACTGACAGTTAATAACTCCGGAGAAATTTTTTTAAATATAAACTGCTTTGTAAATGGATTTTAATTAAATACGATTGTGGGGGTAAGTGTCTATCACTTGTTCTTATTGATCCATTTTAATTAATCTACTGCCCCTTGATAGTGTAATATCTTACCTCATCATCATTAATTTCCTGTCCCATCATGATTAATCTATTTCCCCATCATAAATAATATACTGCCCCATTATCATTAAATACTGCCCCATCATGATCAATCTACTGGCCTATCATCATTAATGTACTGTCCCATCATGATTAATGTACTGCCCCATTATGATTAATGTACTGCCCCATTATGATTAATTTACTGCCCCATAATAATTATATACTGCCCGTTCATCATTAATTGACTGCTCCATCAGCGTTGAAGAACTTACGTACTAGGACAGACATTACTATTCTCCGCGCGGATAAGGGAAATGCAACGGTAATAATGGATACGTCAGATTACAATGCAAAAATTTTAGAACTTCTATCGGATGAAACGACATACAAAAAGGTCAAAACAGACCCAACTACAAACGTGTTAAAAACAACTACCGATCTAATAAAGAAACACTCCGACGCATTGAATCTAGACGTCAAATCATTGATACCTTCGTGCGCAAAACCGCCTAAGTTGTATGGGTTACCTAAAATACACAAGCCCGAGGCCCCGCTGCGCCCCATTGTAAGCCAGATTGACACACCAACATACAGTCTGGCTCAGCACGTAGCGAAGGTGCTCTCACTACTAAGAGGACACACAAGAGCACATACAAAGGATTCATACCATTTTGTCAGTGAGATTAAACATCTACATCTTGCGGACAATGAAACTATGGTCAGTTTTGATGTTCAGTCCTTGTTTACCTGTCTACCTGTAGTAGACTGCATCGAAATAGTATCAAAGAAGCTAGCAGAGAATAACATGCCTGAGGAATATGCTGAACTCTTAAGACATTGCCTCACATCCGGGTATCTGTTGTGGAATGAACAGTTCTACAAGCAAGTAGATGGTGTAGCGATGGGCTCTCCTGTTTCTCCCGTTGTCGCCGATATATTCATGGAAGACTTCGAGGAGACAGCCCTTCGCACTTCACCTGTGACCCCAAGATTCTACAAGCGGTACGTAGACGATACTTTCACAATATTACCATCTGACAAAATAACAGCATTTCTAAACCATCTTAACTCCATACACTCTAAAATCAAATTTACAATGGAGTTAGAGGCCAACAATACTCTAGCTTTCTTAGATGTTTTAGTGATCCGTAATCCTGATAACACCTTAGGCCACACCGTGTATAGGAAAAAGACCCATACCGATAGGTACTTAAACGGTGAATCTCACCACCATCCAACACAGTTAGCTACCGTGGGTAAATCTTTGTTTCAGAGAGCACAAGGGATCTGTGATGAGCAACACCTGGCTGCCGAGATCCACCACGTCAAGCAAGTATTGCATGACAACAAGCTTCGGGTCCCACGCCGCCATCACAGTGACCGAGTGAAACCAGCCACAGTTGAGCGTCTACCTGCTGTACTACCATACATAAGAGGTGTCACAGACAAGATTGGCTACATCTTGAAACGGGCTTCAATCAAAACTTACTTCAAGCCACCGAAGAAGATTAGTCAGTTTTTACCACCTGTCAAGTGTCACATTCCTCTACAAGATGCCGGGGTATACAAACTCGATTGTGAATGTGGGCTCTCTTACATAGGACAAACTAAAAGATCAATTAAAACCCGCGTAAAAGAACATATAGCTGACGTGAAACACCGACGCTCCACGAAGTCTGCAATCTGTGAACATGTACAGGACCGCACCCGCCATTATATCAGATTTGATAAACCGCATATCCTCGCTAAAGAACACCGACTCCGACCAAGGATGATACGTGTGGCCATTGAAATTAAAAAACATCCTAATTTCAATAGGGAAGATGGCTGGGTGCTACCACCAACTTGGGATCCAGTAATCAATATGATTAAATCCAAAACCAAGTGTACCATTGCAAGACCTCAGGACACCGTAAGCACTTTCTGCGTGGATCGGACCGCAAACAACAACTAAATATGAGGGTACCCAGTTATTAACTATGACATCAGGACGTCTAACACCTCAGTCCCCCCGTGACCATGGTTGCTGTAAAGCAGCCGAAACGTCGGGAAAATAAAATAGTAAATAAACGCGATAAAATCCGTAAAATAGTTTAATTTCAATGTCTAGTATTCGCGTAAATATAAGAAAACAATATGCTCCATCATGATAAATCTACTGCCCCATCGTAATTAATGTACTGGCCCCGCCATCATTAATTTACTGTCACGTCAAGATGGATCTACTGTCCCCATCATAAATAATTTACTGCTCCGTTATGATCAATCTATCGCCCCTATAATTAATCTACTACCCTATATACATAAATTGATTTCCCATCCTCTTAAACGACACACGACTCACTCTTCAAGAGGCGTATAGCGCCCGTGGTGACTTGCAGCATGAACTTGTTGTTCCCGAGGTTGCCGGCGAAGACGGTGGGCGAGCCGGTCATGAAGCCGGAGTTGTCCACCTCGTTGATCTCGTGGCCGGTCTGCAGCACCATGCTGGCGTCCTCCTGCGTCAGGAGCAGGTAGGCGTGCGCCGCGTCCGGCTCGCCCTCCGAGAACACCGACCACATGTCGATGCAGCCTGCGTGATACACACGCTCATTTAAAAAAAAAATAAAGCAAAACAATTGTACATATACATACACACACACACACACACACACACACATCAAAATCGGAATCGGAATCGGAATCGAAATCGCAATAACAATCGCAATCGAAATCGAATTTTATTGTAGCAAAAACATTTTCCAACAATACATTTACAGTTTTCGGATCTATTCCTTTACCTGTGCTATTAGACCTTGCTTCTTGCCAAATTTCATGATACTAGGTCAACGGGAAGTACCCTATAGGTTTTTGATTTCCGTGCAAATGTACTGAAAATGCAACATAAGCCCGTCTGATTTTTTGAGGGCACCAAGGGACCGCAGAGATAAGTCTCTGTTTTAAATTTCAACTAGATACCATCACGCGTTTCTGCGGAAAAATGGTCTCAACAGACCTACAGACACACAGAGATAGGTCAACTGATAAATAAATAAACTCACCGGGCAAATTGAATGAAGTAATCAACTGCGGCCTGACACTCCTCTGGAGTACAGTCAGCGCGCCGTTCTTCCCTCTACCGCTGCACGCCACCAGCTCAATGATAGGATTTTCCTGTTGCCGACTGTACTCTTCGGAGAGCAATTGGGGTTCACCCATAGACACGTCACCGATAGGACAGATGTTTAGTAGAGAGTCGCACACCTAAAAATATTGGAATTAGAAAAAAAAAGAGGCTACAAAATAAGGAGGTGGCGACAAAAATATCTTAATTAAAAAAATGTGCGCCGACAACAAAATTACAGAAAAATACTCTATGACGAAAAATTGCAAGATAAAAGAAAAACGCTGCGACAAAAATATGGCAACAAAAAATTTACTTCGTTCAGAGTATTCCAGAGAACCATAATATTTTAAAGGTTAGTATGTATACCTATTTTGAATAATATGCACAATAACACTTAAAAATGCGACAGAAAAGAAAAAAATCGCACTCAAAGGTGCGACAGAAAAAAAATCGCACTCAAAAGTGCGACATAAAAAAAATCGCACTCACATCGAAAACGTAGCTCGTTAATTGTGTGGACGTCCTTATATCAGAGCCGTACACTTCCAATTCATCCTTATCACTGATCTCTATAACATTGGACGCTATGCAGTCACTCAGAGAGTCCATTCTGCGTCTTTTAGCCGCCGCCGGATCCGTCTGTCCATCTTTTTCTTTTTGTAACTCCCTCTGTTGCTCTAAACCATAGAACATAA
Organism: Ptilodon capucinus; assembly: GCA_914767695.1. Classification (NCBI taxonomy): domain Eukaryota; kingdom Metazoa; phylum Arthropoda; class Insecta; order Lepidoptera; family Notodontidae; genus Ptilodon; species Ptilodon capucinus. Next base: position 841,075 of record OU611830.1, on the reverse strand, counting down.
GAACAACATAAGAACGGCGGTAACGTTGGTTTTGTATAAAAACATATTTACCATATTTACCTTCTTCGGAAACAGTTAGATCGACGGTCGCCTGTAAAGGTTTGTCGACCGAGAACAGCATTCGATTCTCCCTCTCTGTCACTCTCAATAGAAGCGAGTTGCCGAGACGCGAGCCGAGAAAGAGAAAATCTTCTTCTATTACGCACATCTGTTGAACAAAATTGAATGAGTAAATACTTTAAATTACAAATGAATCTATGCAAATAAATAAAATTAAAGTGCCTGTTTGAAAAAATCATTAACAAAAGAGACAATCAATGAGAGTATACGTACAATCAGCGTCGAAATCGGCATCGAAGTCGAAGTCGAAATTTGAAGTCGATTGTGGTTTGGCCGGATACCGGATATTCGGCAAGCTACCACGCCAGAGCGCCAGATATTCGGCCGTTTATCACGTTACATGACGCTTCTTAAAGACATTTCGAATCGATCGCAATCACGACCCATACATGTGGAGGTCAGTTTATTTGCATCAGTACCCGCCACCGACCACCAAATCTAAATTGAACGACGAGGACGGCTTGGACTAGTTGTATGAGCGTAGGCCGCGTCAGTAACAGTAGTTTCGGAAATGAAAAGAAAAGAGAGTTTCGGAAAGAGATTGAACCGCCACACAAAGTACTTACTATGAATATCCTAACACGCGGTAGAAGAGTTCTCGACGATCTGAACCATATATAAAAATTTAGCATGACCGTGTAGACATAAGTTTATGTCCTTGAACTGTCAGATTTGTCGGGAAAATGACGTCACTTCGAGCTTTTCGTACTGGACATGGCCCCCAAATTCATTTCGAAATGTGCCCTGGTGATAAGATATTTCGATCTAATAAATATCGGACTTCTGAATCGTCCTGTATATATTTAGATGTATAGGGGAGGTGTACATACGCATGTGGTGAGCACAGAGGCGGCGGCGCGGTCGATGTGGAAGCTCCGCACGGTGCGGACCGAGTCCGCCAGCAGGGTCAGCACGCACAGCTGCCCGCCGCGCAGCGACAGCGCCAGCCGGCCCTCGCCCAGCGCCGCCACGCACGACCCGTCCAGCGTCACGCACACGCCCTCCTGCACCCCTGCACACATCACACACTCTCAGACACACACACACAGCGCCAGCCGGCCCTCGCCCAGCGCCGCCACGCACGACCCGTCCAGCGTCACGCACACGCCCTCCTGCACCCCTGCACACATCACACTCTCAGACACACACACACAGCGCCAGCCGGCCCTCGCCCAGCGCCGCCACGCACGACCCGTCCAGCGTCACGCACACGCCCTCCTGCACCCCTGCACACATCACACACTCTCAGACACACACACACAGCGCCAGCCGGCCCTCGCCCAGCGCCGCCACGCACGACCCGTCCAGCGTCACGCACACGCCCTCCTGCACCCCTGCACACATCACACACTCTCAGACACACACACACAGCGCCAGCCGGCCCTCGCCCAGCGCCGCCACGCACGACCCGTCCAGCGTCACGCACACGCCCTCCTGCACCCCTGCACACATCACACACTCTCAGACACACACACACAGCGCCAGCCGGCCCTCGCCCAGCGCCGCCACGCACGACCCGTCCAGCGTCACGCACACGCCCTCCTGCACCCCTGCACACATCACACACTCTCAGACACACACACACAGCGCCAGCCGGCCCTCGCCCAGCGCCGCCACGCACGACCCGTCCAGCGTCACGCACACGCCCTCCTGCACCCCTGCACACATCACACACTCTCAGACACACACACACAGCGCCAGCCGGCCCTCGCCCAGCGCCGCCACGCACGACCCGTCCAGCGTCACGCACACGCCCTCCTGCACCCCTGCACACATCACACACTCTCAGACACACACACACAGCGCCAGCCGGCCCTCGCCCAGCGCCGCCACGCACGACCCGTCCAGCGTCACGCACACGCCCTCCTGCACCCCTGCACACATCACACACTCTCAGACACACACACACAGCGCCAGCCGGCCCTCGCCCAGCGCCGCCACGCACGACCCGTCCAGCGTCACGCACACGCCCTCCTGCACCCCTGCACACATCACACACTCTCAGACACACACACACAGCGCCAGCCGGCCCTCGCCCAGCGCCGCCACGCACGACCCGTCCAGCGTCACGCACACGCCCTCCTGCACCCCTGCACACATCACACTCTCAGACACACACACACAGCGCCAGCCGGCCCTCGCCCAGCGCCGCCACGCACGACCCGTCCAGCGTCACGCACACGCCCTCCTGCACCCCTGCACACATCACACACTCTCAGACACACACACACAGCGCCAGCCGGCCCTCGCCCAGCGCCGCCACGCACGACCCGTCCAGCGTCACGCACACGCCCTCCTGCACCCCTGCACACATCACACACTCTCAGACACACACACACAGCGCCAGCCGGCCCTCGCCCAGCGCCGCCACGCACGACCCGTCCAACGTCACGCACACGCCCTCCTGCACCCCTGCACACATCACACACTCTCATACACACACACACGACATCTACACCCACCCTCCTGCACCCCTGCACACACATACACAAACACACGCACATGCATGTACACTCACGCACGCACACGCACGCACGCACACACACATACACTTAAGAACTTGACACGCCTTTCTATAGACGTGCCGGGTTCCTCACGATATTTGCCTTCACTGTTCAGCAAGTGGTAATCAGTATTGTAAATTACATACGCACATAAAATGCGAAAATCCCAGCGAGTCCCGGGGTTTGAACTTGCACCCCTTGCGCGTTCTACCAACTAGACTAGCACTGCCTACTCTACCTATAGGCAAATATTGATTGATGACGTAATCAGTGACAGTGATGACTTACTCAGTGGAAAATTGGTTGTGTGTGATGCCACGCTATTCAAAGACACACCATAAGGAGGCACCGATTGATTTAAATATATTAGAGAATTCACAGCCATTATTAAACAACCACCTGTAACAAAGAGTCAAATTTTAATATAAAATACTACATTGCCAAACTGTGTGAGTGAATGGTACCTTCTTGAGATTTATAAACACCTGTTTATGTGATACTCCCCTTGAAATTTCTTGATATATGGTTGAGTAAGTAAAAGCTCCTAAAGATTTCAAGATATGTGAGTGAGCTAGTGGAACCCTTGGAACCTTATAGATACCAGTGTGAAGGAGTGATACCCAGAATCAGAATGTTATTATTAATGTAAACCAATACAGGGACTTTATGAATCGGCAATGAATTATTATATTATCTCTACCACCTATTCGAAATGCACTTCCTATGGAGAAGAATGGGCAAGAAACTCCATGGTTGCTTGAGATATCATGATTCTTTGATATTCATTTTGTCATATACCAATTGTCCATTTTCAGTGTCACTATGACACGCATTAATACAATATAAATACTATTGCAACGGGCAACTGCTTCATATTTAGTCATCACGTTAAGGCGTCTCCTATTATTAGTAAGAAGGGGCATGAGTGTGTGTACGTGGCGCCGCGTGCGTAAGCACACGGTGCATTATGCTGAGCGAGGCCTCTTTTGCGCATGGGTGACATGCGATACCTGCTTGTAAGATGTTCTTTTTTGTTTTCTTTTAGTTTATTTTTTAAATTGGTTTAATCTTTCTTTTTAATATCTTGTATTTTTTACACTGTATCGTTTCGTGTGTCACCGATGCGACAAATAAAGGTATTTTTCTTTCTTTCTTTTCTTGTATATAATATATTGTGTATGTGTGTGTAAGTGTATGTGTGTTTTGTGTTATATTATGTGTGTGTGTGTAACTACTACAGCCCTTTTGACGTCCCACTGCTGGGCACGGGCATCTCCTCAATGCGAGGGGGATTCAAGCCATAGTCCACCTCGCTGGCCCAGTGCGGGTTGGCGGACTTCACACATCTGTGGAGAACTAGTCAAGTTCCCTCAGACGTGCAGGTTTCCTCACGATGTTTTCCCTCACCGTTTCATAGCAAATGATAATCTCGGATGAAAATGAGATTCGCACAAAAATCCCAGAGGTGCGAGCCGGTGTATGTGTAACTGTATGTGTGTATTGTGTTATATTATGTGTGAGTATGTTGCTCACCGAGTGGCTTCTGTATAGGCACAGCCCTGATGCAGTCGAAGGGCAGCTGCTGCGTGGACCAGATGATGGGGTGCACCCTCGCGCTCATATTCAGACTCACGCCGCACATCGCGCACGTGTCATTACGAACCGCCGTACGTCTGGACAATTTAAGGGGGTGATCCATTTGCGAGTAAGACCGCCGTTTCGCCAACTAAGTAGCGAGCCAAAGGTCTAAACCGCCAATGGAGCACTTAAAAGTCTGCGGACTTGCTCGCTGGCTCTTTGTGCATGCTTGAATTTATAAGTGCGCGGTGCAAAAAACCGCCATGACTTCGCCAATGATGAGAGATGACTGTTTGGTACGCTAATGGATCACCAACGTGAGTCGACGAGCCAACGAGCCAACGATTTAGACCGTTAGCTCGTCGGCTGGCAAATGGATCACCCCCTCTACATGGTACGCGCAAATGTATAGACGGTGAATGGCATTGTATCAAACTTGTGTAGTGTAAAACCAACATATTTTGATCCCATATCAAAACCAACTTGATTGAACCAGTAGGCCTAGGTACCAGTAGACCGCGTAGACATAAGTTTTATCTCTTCCAACTGACAGATTTGTCGAGAAAATGACGTCACACCGAGCCATGTCCAGTAAGCTTAGCATGACCATGTAGACATAAATTGTATCTCTTCCAACTGTTAGATTTGTCGAGAAAATTACGTCATTTTCTCGACAAATTTGACTGTTGGAAGAGATATAATTTGTGTCTACATGGTCATGCTAAGGGGCTGTACAAAAAGCTCGAAGTGACGCCATTTTCTCGACAAATCTGACAGTTGAAAGAGATGAAACTTATGTCTACACCATCATTCTAATTCTACAGACTTCATCAGATGCACGCTCTTCAATTAGTTAGTTAGAGTCAAGCTCTTCAATAAGAAAGAGACCAAAAACAACTGTATTGATTTGTTCTTCAACAGAATGTCATTGATGTCGCGGACCAATGCTTACCCCAGAGAGCGTAGAAGTAAAGGAGAGTCATCTGTGTATTGAAAAAGTGTCCGTCGAAATGCATTAAATAATAGTTCAAAAACCTTCTACACGGCGCTGGTGGCGACAAAGGGTACATATCGACGCGCCCCGGGAATAAACCGGTAATCGGAAAAATCGCTGATTCCGAATCTGGCATAACAGCAAAAAGTCCATCATAGCGATACCGACTTATTCCAGGGGGGCGTCGATGGGATTTTTGAACTATTATTTAATGCATTTCGACGGACACTTTCAATTTTTTTCCCATAGGAGATTGTTCTCCTTTACATCTACACTCCAAACACAGAAGTTCAATCTTTATGAATATAGACACTGAGTTTGTTTTGGTATTGCCAAGTATTTTGAAATATTTGCTACTAACCCGGCGAAGGTCCTCACAGGTTCATACAGAATAAGTAGTGTAGGCTCATAGTATCCATGTAGGAACTGCAAATCAATTATGTTGTCTATTTTCTCGTCCAAGTCTTTGAGTACTATGACGTAGGAGGCGAGGGTTGGAGCGCGGTTCACCGGTTGCGCTGGTTGCTGGAATTTGTTTAGTTAAATGTAGATGTTGATTCTTTTGTACACAAACCAAAAACTAAATGTTAATAACATTGAAATAAAACTATTTTACGGATTTTATCGCGTTTATTTACTATTTTATTTTACCGACGTTTCGGCTGCTTTACAGCAACCATGGTCACGGGGGGACTGAGGTGTTAGACGTCCTGATGTCATAGTTAATAACTGGGTACCCTCATATTAAGTTGTTGTTTGCGGTCCGATCCACGCAGAAAATAAACGCGATAAAATCCGTAAAATAGTTTTATTTCCGTAAAATCCGTAAAATTATTTTATAGTTTATGTATAGTATTCGCGTAAATATAAGAAAACAATAAATGTTAATAATTTACAAAAAAAAAGTAGCTGTTGCACGACGCCAGGCAGATGTGAAACATTATGTTATTTAGAGTAGAGAGAGAGAGAAGCGTCGTAGCGGCGAGTGAGCGGAGTCAGCCGGTGGGCGGAGTCTAAGCGGCGGAAAGAAGTTTTCGCAAGAAGCGCGCCATTAAATGTTTAAATAAAAAAAATAAAAAATGTACAAAAATTCATCACCCCTAATTACAGCCCTTAGGGAGATTGATTTCTGCAAATGTTTTTGAGACCAATCATGACTAATTCCCTAGCGAAACGTTAAAAAAAAATAGGTTCACAAACATCAGAGATGTGTTAACAAACATTATTACAAAACATAGGCCAATTCCAAAATTGAGAACCTCCTTCCTTTATTGAAGATAAAATAAAAAGAACTAGAAATTTTTATTCCTATAGGCCACACAGCACTTACAAATTCTACCACTGGTTCGGAATGCTACTTCCACTGAGAAGAGCCGGCAAGAACCTCAATGGTTACTCTTTTCAAAGTAATAAAAATGCAAGTTTGTGAGTAATATTACATTCTCAGTGGTGTTAGCATGCATGTGCAAGACCTCTGTCACGGATTGGCTCGGTTGCTCTCTGTCTTATTTCATACGAGAGAAAGAGATATAATCAACATATTCTGTGACATAAGTCTAGTCTTGGCGCTCATGCTACAACAACAAGAGTGACAACGCCATGAAAGCAGGCAGCACCTTTGCCACAATTTAAAAAATACTCACCGTTTTCTTATTATCAAGAGGCTTAGCCTCTAAAGGGTCTCCATCCTCTGATGTGATGTCCTTTCTGAATGGCAGCACGGCCAGCTTTTTACCATACAACAACATAACAGCACACCGACACTCAGGGTCTACACGAATCCATGGAATATGGGGATGGGTTGTCCAGCCCCCCTGAGGAGAACACAGATAAAACTGAAGAAAAGTATGTACATGATGCCTGAATTTTTCGACTGGGCAAAGATACACAGAATTAGATCCACACTTTGGAAATGTATTTTACAAGCTTTTTATTAACTTGCAATGTATGTATGTCCGGGTGGAATCTTACAACTGAATTTTAAATCAGTTATCCTAACCGTTTAGTTCAGTTTCTTGCCCATTCTTCTCCATAGGAAATGCATTCCGAATGGGTGGTAGAGATACTACTATTATTATTTATTGACGATTCATAAGTGCCTGTATTGGTTTATATGAATAAAAAAATATATTCTGATTCTGATTCGTTTGAGCTGAAATTTGGTATACACGCTTATTTTGGATGACAATACATGCTTAGCTATGTGACGTCATTCTAATTACAATATGGCGGATCATCCAAGATGGCGGAATAGTTTTTTTTTCTGCACTACCACAGTATAGGTATCTAATGAAAGGGCTTGCCGAGGAGAATACGAAAACTAAAGGCAAATAAATAAAAGCTTGTTTTTAAAGTTTTTTCACCATTAATTTTTTGGTATAATAAAGAGTCACCCTTTGCCTATCAGGGCCCTGACCACCACCTGTTAAAGTATTGCTGTTTTTAATAGTAACTGTCATTTTTTGACAGATTTTGTGCTGATTTATCTGTCAAGAACTGAAAGTAATATTAAAAACAAAAAACATTGCTACATAACAGGCAGTGGTCTGGGGGCAGTTTATACATGCAATGTTTTCACTAAACACTAAGTTCATTACATATTGAAAATGACACAAACTTTTTTTCTGTTATAATTATGCATTTGACTGCTTAATTAAGATACTATCAACTAAGTATCGAACTAACTTATAAGGAAAACATCGTGAGGAAACCTGCAAGTCTATAGAAAGGCGTGTGAAGTTCACCAACCCGCACTGGGCCAGCGTGGTGGACTATGGCCCAAATCTCCCTCGTATTGAGGGGGAATGTGCCCGGTATAATGGCAATAGGCTCGCCCCCTATTACATTGGGACCAAAATACATCGGCGAAGTGTGCACCTCTGCCTACCCCTTCGGGGAATACAGGCGTTATGATGTATTTGTGTATGTATAACTTATAAATTTTATGTAGATGGAAAAATATTATTGCCTGACATCACATATTAATCATATAATATGATCCTAATTAAGCCATGTACATTTTAGCATTGTACCTACTAAGAGTACCTTACAATGGTCTGGGGGTGATCCCAGTAACACCCAAACTTGGAATTCATAAACAAAATTTCTGACATTTGCCAGTAACGGGAACCAAACCCCCCAAACAGTCAGTGCAGTGATCCCAGTGCTTGAACTACTAGACCAAGCTATCATAAGATATACCTTCATATCATCCTCTTCGAAGTAATGCATGCTCAATGTGATCAGATTATTTGTCTGCGGATCGTACTGGAGCACTGACAACTTGGCCTCCTTGAATGACACCAACAGCAAGTCCCGGCCGGTGCTCGGACACCGTACAGATGCCATAGACATGACATTACCCCATAGAGTGTATGAGGCAAGGCATTCTAGCTTCATCTTAGGGGGCACTGGTTGACCAGCTAAAAAATGTATACAAAATTATTGCATTAAATTTAATTTTTTTGCATTACACAGTCATTTGACAGTTCGCACCTATGTTTTATTTTATTTGTTTTAAAATTGGTTACCTGCGAGACAAGCTTGCTTAGGTAGCAAGCTTGCTTTGTGTAGGAACCAAGTTTAAGAAATTGTTCAAAACTAAGCTCTTAAATTGTTAACTAGTTATACACCCATGTTTAATTTTTAATTACAGTAACACATGTACTAGTGTGCTAGATTACAATTTAAGATTAATAAATATATTTGAATTTGAATATTGACATAGTTTGTTATGTTAGAGAAAAAAAATGCTGGATGTGACTTGGGGACCCAATGTACCCAGAGCTTGATACAAAAGATACTTATTTGTATGGACTAATACAGTTACGGTCATAATATGGAACGGGTATTGAGCAGAGACATTTAGTCAACTGCCGGCTGTTAAGCATCACACATAGGGTGAAATTTCTCAATTCCCGCAAAAAGCAACATATATAATGTTGCTTCACTTACAATGTGTAAGATGTCCGGTCTTAACTTTTTATACGTCCATGACTAGCATATACTGTTAACTTACCGGCATTGAGCTCTTTGGTGTGTCCTTCAGGTAGTAACCTGAAGACCTTGATGATATTGGCTCCAGCGGTGACCAAACATGTCTCATCGTTATTGAAGAAGCAACAGCTGACCGAATGTTCGATACCAGTAGCCGGATGAGTTTGCCGACATATCGAAAACATTGTTTAGCGTTGTTTTAGGTTAGGTTTTCAAAACACTGCTCTTAATACTTATATTGTAACGGTTGCGATAATTATAAGCTGTTTAGCATTGCTGTGAAATAAAACACCATTTTGCTGTAATAAAACAGTTCTGGAAATTATTTATTCCAAGATTTATCGAAGTAAAACAATCGCGTTCGCGTCCCTTGAGTTGACACAATAATGTGCGTTCCAAAACTTAAATAAACAATTAACAATTTATTTTAATGATATAATTACAAATACGCATTACCGTATATAATCATTTGCTTTTACTTAGACTCAAAAAAAAAATCGTATTAAGTTAATCTTAAAAAAAACAGACCGAACAGACGCGTAGACGGATAGATGAAACACTACCAGTTACTCTGTGAACACTACTATTTCAGAACGCACAAGATGTACAGAGCCACAGATTAAACATGTTTTTTTTAAATGTAACTTTCATGGCAACGCCATAAAGTCGTGCCGTTAGTCGTTTAATTAATTTGCGTATATTCAATTTTTTGAGCTTTCTGCCAGTCTCTCGATGTATGAAATAAAACAACAATATAATATATATATTTTTATTAAACTATCTACAAAAAGGTTCATGAGCAAAATATAACAATAAGTACTATACTTCAAAACTAATTATAAAGTCTTAAACTATTCCAAAGTATCAGACTATTATTATGTGTAGGCACGTCCACAAAAATGGAATAGGTAATTTGGAAAGATCGGCAAATAACTTGGACGCCGACTGGGTATGTGTAGAAGTTCGATCGAACAAAATCCGATTGATCGGACTTCTGCAATGCCAATCGCGTTCTATACCGCCTTTTTAACGCCCGTAGGCTCAGCATGACCGTGTAGACATTAGTTTGATCTCAACTTCACTTCAAGCTTTTTGTACTGGTCATGGCTCTGTGTGACGTTAATTTCTTGACAAATCTGACAGTTGGAAGAGACAAAACTTATGTCAACACGCTCACGCTAAACGTACAGATCAACAGGCCTCTTAGATCTCGACGCCTGCAGTCTAGGCAGAACTACCAAGTGACAGATTTTTTAAAAATGTGTACTAGATGTCGGAATATACATATTTTTTTGCGTTTTTAAACCTTTACATTTGAATTACCTATGATCTATTTACAACGGCATCGTAAAACACTATTATACAATAAATGATTTGTTGATGGTCTGAAAATTCAACAAATTTATACTGGTAACTAAACCAACGAATAAAATACCGTAAAACATAGATTACCAAAACTGTGTAAACATTGCCAGTGCTGCCAGTATAGGGAACGAAGATATAAAATTGCCAACAATAATAAAAGAAATATTTCCAAATCTTATGTGAAGATTATAAATATTATTGTAAGTGTATTGAAAAATATAATCAAAAAAACTCCTGTGTAAATAACATCTTCATTGTGAAACAAAACTGTAGGTAAATTGATCTTATCAATGTAATTATGTATTCTAAAACAGGCTTGCAAATCATTTTATAAGCATAATATAGTACCTACACAAGGAAACGGTGGCGCGATGATCTAGACATCCTTGCGGTGAAGACGTGGCCGGAAATGGCTCAGGATCGGGATCGGTGGAGGGAGAGAGGGGAGGCCTTTGCCCAGGAGTGGGACACAAAATAGGCTAAAAAAAAAAGTACCTACACAGCAGTAAGAAAACCAAAATACTAAAACGCTAATTAATTTAAAATATTTGATGCGAAATTGGTGCCATTAAAAGAAATAAAATAATTATATGTTACACATAATATTGGAGAGGCTGTCTAATATTGGACACAGAACAAATTAACGAAGTAGGAAACTCAGGCGTTGTCGCTCGAAGCGTACGCGCAGTACGCAACGGATGTAAAGGATTTGTTTATTACAAAAACAATGATCCAAGTTTCGCAGTGATACTCAGTCGTTATAAATAAATTTATTGCCAGACAACAAATACACTAGGTATGATCATTTCGCATTAATAACATGCGTCATTTCATTTCATTAAACGATAAAAGCAAGTTTGTTTGAAATCAAACGATGAGTATGTGTTGTCTAGCGATATTTAATTAAGTATTTTTATTGCAGTTCTAATAAAAAAATTAAACGATGCAACCGACATCCGTTGCGCGCAGCGCGTGCGTGCGCGCAATTCGACAACTCACTTGGTCTGCATCTAACATCATAACCTATTTACAATCTACACAAGTCTTCATAAGTCCAAGGAATTTCACCCACCAAAGAGTCCGAAATCAGTCTTAAACCCATCACCGTGTTCCTTCAGTTACCCCACTCTGCAGACCTACACATATCAGCTAATAGCTCATCAAACTCTAATACAGAATTCTCATACAAAGGCAGATCCCTTGACAGGTCTTCCATCTGCAATTCAATTTCCTTCACCGTATCAGAGCATATGGATTTGGAATTAAAATCACCAGCGAGTTTCAAGTGCGGCGCGTTGAAGAACTCCTTGTAAAATTCGGCCAACTCACGAATGGGATGCGCGTCGGCGAATGGAAAGTGTAGTAGTTTCAATGGCGGTTCGTTTTCGTTGCGAAAACCAGCGAATTTCTTCGGCGGTTCTTCAACAGGGACCGTACTTTTGGAGACGGTCGCGAGATCTAAATTTTGCGTGCTCTTCGTTTCGATCGTCAATTTTGTGGCGGGTTTCGGTCGCTTCCGACATTTAGGGATTGGCATTTTGTTGAAGAAGTCTTCGAATGCTTGTTTTATTATGTTTTCGTCGACGAAAGCCGCTAAACGCAGAGGTCTATTCAAGTCTACAGCCGCGTAAGTTTTTATCTCTTTTTCCTTCTTTTTCTTTGACTCAAATATCACGTGTTTGGGGCTCAATTCGAAGTGATCGCTCTTGAGAAGCAGCAATTTATTCTTCTCCATTCTATTCGGTGATATGGAGAAGTTAGTTCGGTACGCGACTGAGAAGCAAATAGCGCCTAAAGGTGTTTTCAGCATGCCAGCTTGAATTTGCTTAACAGATTCCCCTAGCGTTTTCATTTTAGGTTCACCGTTATAGACCCTATAGAATATTGTGAACGATTCAGTCCTTTGTTTTCTCGACAGATGATATGCGGGCGTTATCCTGGTTATTGTAATCAAGGATTTTAGTAAAATTCCCATTCTAAAGTACACTGTGTTCATGGCTTTCAAAGAGGTGTCGAATTGAGTTTCGTCTAACTCAAGCGTCCACAATTCGAGTACCATTTCGTCGCCGTCCTCAGTTTGGACTGATATCTCAACGTGTAGTTGTGATCTAATAGTTTCGAGTATTCTATCTGATGGCAAAGCATTTTTGGTAGCTTGATTGACTTCAGGAGTGTCTGGTATTTGTAGATTGAACCAATCTGTATCCGAAGACAGCGGTTTGCTGTAAGGTTCAATTTTAACACCTTTTCTTGATTCTACGATGACTTGTACGCCTTTATAAGCTAGGAATTTTGTGAATTTGGTGAATTCGATCTTGTCGCTGATGTTGGAGAAGCCCGCGTCGGGCGCCATTGTGTTTGTGTGTTCTATTCTTCGTCGGCGATGCAGTTCTCAACGAGGTTCCTCAAGTTCGGGTTCTCCATTGCGGCGGCGATCCTCTCTTTGTCGTTGATCTGTTTGTTGACTGTAACAATGTTAAATACATTGATTTTAATATTGCTACATGGTATTCCTAGGTAACATATTAAACAGAAATATAAACTTAAAAGTGTCGGCACAGAGTTCTTACGTTTAAAAAAAAATCTATTATATTCATGTCGTAATCTGTGGTCTTTGCCAACAAAGTCAAATCGTTTATGTTGAATGGGCCTACAGGGGCACTTACAAATGGTCAAGTTTTTAATTATTTTTCTTATATGCTACGGGATCGAAGCGCGACCACCTGTGGCATACAGACAGGTTTATAATCGCATTACTACTGTGTAATACACTACACGTGGCTTTTCTAGCGATAATTATACAGACGTCATTGAAATGATGACATTATTGAACAATTCAAACAGGTAGATACTTATGTGAAATAAATAATCGTAGTAAAACATACATTCGACCTTGATATTACTGTACATTAAATGCCTTGACCCAAATAATACTGGTTACGTACCTTCTGATAAATCTATGTTATTCATGTGAGTTTGACGCAAGTGACATGTTTGTACCATGAAATGGTAGGTACGTATCTACTTGGAATATTTTTATTATTATTTACAAGCTTTAAATTAACTTGCAATGAATGTCCAGGTGGAATCTTGCAAGTGAATTTTAAATCAGTTATCTTTAACCGATTGAGCTGAAATTTGGTATACACGCTTATTATGGATGACAATGCATGCTCAGCTATGTGACGTCATTCTAATTCCAATATGGCGGATCACCCAAGATGGCGGAATAGTTATTTTTTCTGCACTACCACAGTATGGGCATCAAATGAAAGGGCTTGCTGAGGAGAACACGAAAACTAAAGACAATTAAATAAATGCTTGTTTTTAATAAGTTTTTTTACCATGATTTTTTTATTTGATACTTATGTAATTGAACGTAATATTTTTACGTTTATTTTATTTAGAAGCAGTGGTAGTCTAGTTGGCAGAACGCCCGCCTTTCACGCAAGGGGTGCAAGTTCAAATCCCAGTAGGCTTAGCACAACCACCACGTAGACATTTATCTCTTCGAGGCATGTCCAGTCCAAATACATAGCTCGAAGTGACGAAATTTTCTCGACAAATCTGACAGTTGAAAGAGATAAAACTTATGTCATGCTAAGCCCGTACCTATGAAATTTTTAACGGTGAAAGAAAACATCGTGAGGAATCCAGCACGTCTATAGAAAGGCGTGTGAAGAAGTTCACCAACTCGCACTGGGCCAGCATTGTGGACAATGGCCGAAATCTTTCGTATTGAAGGGGAATACCCCGTATAAGGGCAATAGGCTCGCCCCTATTACTTTAGGATCAAAATACATCAGCGAAATGTTGGTGCACTGCACTGCACCTCTGTCTACGCCTTCGGGAAATACAGGCGTGTTGATGTATATATATTTTATTTTATTTAAGTAGTTACCTAGGTATGTAACACATTTTTCATTTGAACAGATGCAAAAACTATTTGTTTTAAACATTCATAAATGTATATTACCTAGTTAGTAGGTACCTAGTTACCATTATTATTTTTAACGCCTGACTAATAATTATTACTGAGACTTCGCTGTCCGTCCGTCTGTCACCAGGCTGTATCACATGAACCGTGATAGTTAGCGAGTTGAAATTTTCACAGATGATGTATTTCTGTTGCCGCTTTAACAACAAATACTAAAAAACAGAATAAAATAAGTATTTAAGGGGGCTCCCATACAACACACGTGATTTTTTTGCCGTTTTTATAGATAATGGTACGGAACCCTTCGTGCGCAAGTCCGACTCGCACTTGGCCGGTTTTCATTGTATTAACAGTGGCATATACCAGTTTTAACAAACTATAGTAGCCGCCTAAATGTAATGCCTACATACAATGACATTTCGTTGAAAAATGTGCTTCTTTCATAAGTAAATACAGTTCATTTTGGTACAGACAAAAAAATTGGTTACTAGATTCGGTACTACAAATGGCAACTGCTTAATATTTAGCCATCACGTTAAGGCGGCTCCTATTATCTATACTAATATTATAAAGAGCAAAGATTTATGATTTTGTATGTAACAAATAAACTTAAAAACTACTCGACCGATTTCAAAAATACTTTTGCCATTAAAAAGCTACGTTAACACAGAGTAACACTGGCTATATATTTATTTATACCAAAATGTTTAAAAAACCGGCCACGTGCGAGTCGGACTCGCGCACGAAGGGTTCCGTACCATTATCTATAAAAACGACAAAAAAATCACGTTTATTGTATGGGAGCCCCCTTAAATATTTATTTTATTCTTTTTTTTTAGTATTTGTTGTTATAGCGGCAACAGAAATACATCATCTGTGAAAATTTCAAGTCTCAAGCTATCACGGTTCATGAGATACAGCCTGGTGACAGACGGACGAACGGACGGACGGACAGCGAAGTCTCAGTAATAGGGTTCCTGTTCTACCCTTTGGGTACGGAACCCTAAATAAAAGGTCCACCCGTGCGAAGCCGGGACGGGCCACTAGTAAGTGATAAAGGACAGGAGGACATTAAAGGTTTATACCACGCAACATTGTTGTTATCGAAATAAGTTGTTATTTCAAACTTATCATAGCTATCTGGTGAGATAATTTCATATAATGGTTCATTGAACTCAATTTTTGATGTGAAACATCTACCTGATGTATCTGATTTTTGGCGTGGCGAGATTTGCCGACGCTTCGCCACAATAAAATGAAATCAACCTTATTAATTAATACATAAAGTATAGTTTTAAATGGGGCCACGCTTCATACTCCTCAGCTCCTAGCAGAGCGGATTTTGATAAAACTTTACAGTATTATTGTTTGTACATCAGAATAACATATAGATAGGCTATACTTTATAGCAATATTGAATCATTGAAGTCTGCGCAGACGAGGTCGCAGGTTATACTGTTGAATAATAAAGCTACACGCCACAAGTGACTGCATGAACAATCAATTTTGATAATTAAGTACAATAG
The DNA here is from genome assembly GCA_914767695.1 of Ptilodon capucinus. Classification (NCBI taxonomy): domain Eukaryota; kingdom Metazoa; phylum Arthropoda; class Insecta; order Lepidoptera; family Notodontidae; genus Ptilodon; species Ptilodon capucinus. Next base: position 825,055 of record OU611830.1, on the reverse strand, counting down.
TGCAAAAAAAAAGCAGTGGTAGCCAAGTGGTCGAACGCACGCTTTGCAACCAAAGTGCGCAGGTTCTATCCCCGGCTCGCACCTCTGGGTTCCATGTGCGAATCTCATTTTCATCTGAGATTATCACTTGCTAAGAAACGGTGACGGAAAACATCGTGAGGAAACCTGTGTGCCCAGTATAATGGCAATAGGCTCGCCCCCTATTACATTGGGACCAAAATACATCGGCGAAGTGTGGGCGCACTGCAGTGCACCTCTGCCTACCCCTTCGGGGAATACAGGCGTGATTATGTATTTTTATAAGTTCAATAGTGGCACTGAGTTGATAATACTATTATCATACACACTTGCCATATAGTGACATAGATACATAATAATAATAATGACTACAGCCCTTTTTAATGTCCCACTGCTGGGCACGGGCCTCCCCTCAATGCGAGGGGGATTCAGGCCATAGTCCACCACGCTGGTCCGGTGCGGGTTGGCAGACTTCACACATCTATCGAGAACTAGTCAAGTTCCCTCAGACGTGCAGGTTTCCTCACAATGTTTTCCTTCATCGTTTCATAGCAAGTGGTAATCTCGGATGTAAATGAGATTCGCACATGAAACCCAGAGGTGCGAGCCGGGGTTTGAACCTGCACACTTTGATTTGCAAGGTGTGCGTTCGACCACTCGGCTACCACTGCTATTACATAGATACATATCATGTCTCATTTTAATTATAAATGCATTAGCAGTTAACAATGCATTTTAATTATGTTGGGCACATTCTTTTCTGATTCTTTATTTCTTTTACAAGGGAGACACTAATCTGACCCAATGTAGGTTGGTGAACTACACACATCTTTTTAAAGATTTGCAGATTACCTGATGTCTGTCTTCACTGTTCAGCAAGTTGTGGTCATTATTGAAAATGATATTTGCATTATCAAATCTGAAAGTCCCAGAGGTTCAAGCCCAGGGTTTGAACTTGCACTGCTTACTTTCAAGGCTAGTGTTTTAACAACTAGGCTACCGCTGCTACTATAAATGATGTGGATTTTATTTTACTAATATGAATTTAGACCCCACATAATGTCAGCACATTGTTAGCTATATACTTAACTAAATCCTTTTCACAGCTGGATAGATATATTTTTAGTTTAGGCCAATTTAGTTCACTTGTAGTTTGTGTACAACCAAATTGGGTATGCAATGCATTTTTAAGGGTTTCACAAGTAATTAAAAATAGCAATATTACTTTGGAAAGTAACTTGTCTGTTGCTTATGCCATTTATAAACAGGTAACCTATATGTGACTTATTTATTTATACTTGAATAACTACCTACAATGAATAACAAGGAAAAATAATCAATGAAAAGAGGACATACAACAAAAAAACAATGTGACAGAAGAATGTAGGTATTTTAACTATGGGGCAATATTAGGTAGACAAATGCAAAGTTTTCGAGAAAAACTATATTGTGGTGGCCTAAATAAAGGTAGTATAGACACTACTTACTTTCATCTTCAGTGGTATGTGCACCTTTCTTGATGTAAATGTCAAGTTTCACTGGATGATGTATTGACCGCTGTATTTTGACCCTTATGCACAGTCCGATGAGCGTGGCGAGCGAACAATGCGGAACGGTAGGATTATACTCCACTCTCAACACTGGTACATTATCCGCAGTAGGTTCCTTCACGAAAATTCCGTCCTCGTAAACAACCTTCAAATCTTCAAGAGTACTCGGCTTCTCCGGATCCCGTATCGTCCGCAAATAGTCTAAAACACCACAACACCGATTATTATCACAAGCGAATGGCCAAACAGTTCAAAACACCACCAAAAGCCACCAAAACAAACCGTAAATTGTTTCTTTCAGGTCATTCTCATCTTTGTAACCCAACTCCAGCAGTGTCGCACTTTTGTCCATATAAGCTGGTTTCGCGAGCTCTACGGGTTGTTTCGGTGTGTTATTCAAGGAAAGTTTCGAGAAGAACGATATCATATCGTTGGCAGCAAACAAATACTGATTCACTCACTGATTCGTCCGTAATCACAAGGCGGACATGTTTGTTTTGTTGGAAGTGGTTATTTTCCCGTAAATTATTTATGGTACTGTCAATGTCAGTGAAATGTCAAAACAGTCACAAACAATACGGGTCATCGGCACAATCTTCAGCACCCAATGCACCCATTTTTAACAGACTTCCATAAAGGAGGTTTCTCAATTCGACCGTATATTTTTTTTTATATATAGAATTACTAGCTTCTACGCGCTGACTAGGTAGTATTCAATATTTTTATAAATTATAGCTTAAGTGATATTCTGATGTATATTTTCATCAAAATTCGTTCAGTAGGTAGTTTTTCCGTGAGAGTTCAAACAAACATCCATCCTCACAAACTTTCAACTTTATAATATTAGGAGTGGGATATACCTAGTCACTACTTGATATTGGCGCTTTTACAGCTGATTAGTCAGCTTTTTTGTAATTTTATCTAACTTTTTCGATAACCATAAGTGCCACACTACGTAGCTAGATGGCGTTGGGTCAAGAAGGCTCTACCCATCTTGTATATCTGTCTATTATAGGTGTAAAATAAAATAACCACAAATACTTAAAACATAAGTTTATTAGAACTTTCTGAAGGATTTCTTGGAGCCTTTACCCTTCGTGACCTTCAATACATTGAATCGAATAGTCTTGGAGAGCGGCCGGCACTCGCCGATGGTCACAATGTCTCCTGACTCCACGTCCCTGTAATAAGAAAAAAAAAAGAAAATTACACCAGAACTTTAAAACATAAATATATATTATGGGTAGCGGTTATATCAGTGTTTGGGTTAGAAACACGTTTGTCGTCAATCTGTTTTCAGAAGACCGTCGTGTGGGTATCATCATTTAGGAATGTGGAGCTTTAATATGATGCCTTTCTTTAAAGGATTTGCTTCATGTTTCATCAACCGTACATAGCCGACGGCTGAGGATCCTAGAGCCACCTGAAGTTACAACACAAGATCGGCGACGCGTTAGTTAAGGCAACTCAAAATTTGGACACTATCGACAATAATCCCGGGAAAATAAACGCAAAAAAACATGTCAAACAACTGAAGAAGAGAACTGAACTAAGAAGAGACGCCTAGTGAAAAGCGATGGTCGAACGAAAGATGTTTTACATTAAATTACTTAATTTGACGTAGTTGGTGAAAACGGCGTCTTACATAACTTAATTTGGCGTAGTTGGTGAAAACGGCGTCTTACATTACTTAATTAGACGTAGTTGGTGAAAACGGGCATAAATGGTATTGCCGTCAGCTCGTGGTCAGAACTGACATCTCAAATACTATCAATTTGTTTAAAGGCGTCATTGGCTAAACAAGTAAACAATTTTAGCCTATACAAGGTGTTTTACAAGTCCGAAATAATACTTTGGGTACATATACGGTAGCTCTTAAGTGGATGTTTAGTGAAGACAGTTTACCATACCTAACTATCATAGTTTCCGAGTTATAAACCTTTGAATATTTGTCACAGTAATCATGGTCTGGCCTTTGGGTACATCCATAACCCTGTTCAGCAGTGTAAACTACACTTACGAGGGGCGACTACCAATATTCAAAAAACTAAAAAGGCAAATTTCACATAGGACTCGAGATACTACGAGTTATAGAAATTGACAACGAAAGAAAAGTTGAAAAAACACGGTCGATTTCTATCAATTTTTTTACCATTCAGTTGCATACCCAATACTGATGCAAACGTCAAAGTATTATTTCGGACTTCTGAAACACCCTGTACACTGAAGGCATTTTGTTTTGGCAAGTACAAAACAAGAGCCTACATTAACCATGAGAGCCTAGCCTCCCGTCGCTTAAAGCAGGAGAGAGGTTTTGAGTTCTTACCTGAAGCAAGGTGACAGATGAACGGACATGTTTCTGTGTCTCTTCTCGAACCTGTTGTACTTGGGCAGGTAGTGGAGGTAGTCGCGGCGGATCACGATGGTGCGTTGCATCTTCATCTTCTGCACGACTCCCGTGAGGATCCTGCCTCGGATCGAGACATTGCCAGTGAACGGACACTTCTTGTCAATGTATGTGCCTTCAATCGCCTGCAGGAGAGGTTTGTTTTTGTTAAAGGCAAGTGGGGAAATTACAGAATTAAATTTTTCTTTCTTTGATATTTTAACACTATTGATGATGAACTTAAAAACAAATAAATGTATGATTATGTCTGTATTTCAGTGGGGTTAGAACATATGTAAAGACAAGACCTGCGTCACGAATTCGCTAGCATGCTCTCTGTCTAATTTCATACGAGAGAAAGAGACAAAATCAAGATATACTGTGACATAAGACTAGTCTTCGCGCTCATGGTACACTGGAAATATTAAATGAAGCCTTACACTTAATGGGAAGAAATAGTTAAATTGTCTTTAATTAATGGACTCTCGTGTCAGAGACAGATTTAATTTTTGTGGTAAAGGCGGAGACCACGCTGTGAAATTTGCTCGCGCCGTCAATGATATGCCGTTGAAGAATGAACTTTTTCTACGAGTCAATACAGTTTGTTTTGGTATTGGCACAACATTGTTAGTCTACCTACATGATGTGTTGTGTAGCATGTCGTCTCTTTCTCTCGTATGAAATAAGACCGTGAGCGAGCGAAAGAAAACATGAAAGAGGTCTACTCTTGACATGCAGGCTTTCCCCACTAAGCTAAGCAATTAGATAGATTTGGAACTGTAATCAGATTATGGGTAAACACTTTCTTCGTCATGTTGTAATCGGAAGACCGTCGTGTGGGTATCATCATTTAACAGTTCATAAAATCATCTTCTAATCGACATTCTTCCACCTTTTGTTATTTGTGGTGTGCATAAAGACACATATTAAAAATTATTTAATAAGTAATGGGTAGGCATCATACAATGGGGAGGGGGCGATGGCAATAACACCCAGACCAAAATTGCCAGTGACGGGAATCGAACCTGTAACCACCCTGTGCAGTGAATCAAGTAGCCCAACCATGGACCACTAAACTAAGCTATCGTAAATAAACGTTAATGTCAAGTTAGGTTAGTTATATCAATTTGATAATGAAGTTATTTTTATTGTCATTTTAAACAATAATTAAATGATTTATATTAACAACATGCAATTATACATACCGTACTGTAGTTAGGTACCTGCGTTTTGGAAGCGCATGTTAGAACAAATGAAACACCCATCACCTCATGATGACAAGAACAGATCATACCATTTTAGACTCTATTGTAAAGGTAAATAGTGTATAGATTCCTATCATTGTTAAGTAATTAAAATACATCATCACGCCTGTATTCCCCGAAGGGGTAGGCAGAGGTGCACTGCAGTGCGCCCACACTTCGCCGATGTATTTTGGTCCCAATGTAATAGGGGGCGAGCCTATTGCCATTATACCGGGCACACAGGTTTCCTCACGATGTTTTCCGTCACCGTTTCTTAGCAAGTGATAATCTCAGATGAAAATGAGATTCGCACATGGAACCCAGAGGTGCGAGCCGGGGATAGAACCTGCGCACTTTGATTGCAAAGCGTGCGTTCGACCACTCGGCTACCACTGCTATAAGTAATTAATTGAAAGCATTACTACATAAATAAAATTGTATTTAAAATTTGATTTTCAATAATCTTTACAGCAAAAGTTTATATTTGTCTCTACTAAAAAATATTATCATCTTGCATGCTTTCTACATGTAAGAAAAGAACAGCAAAACATTTGGTTTCATTATATTTGATCTTGTTAGTTACAAAGAATTAATATTTAATTTATTGCATCAAGTCGTCCATAATAAACAATTTTTTATAAGACTATGTATAATCTGTTCCAATCACCATATTCCCTTGACACCTTACATGCACATGTTAAAGCAAGCTACTCCTGACCGAATTGGACAAGATGACAACATGGAATGGACTGTAGAATTTTCTAGAAAGCTAGACATCTCTAGACCAGTGGGGCAATTCTCGAAAGTTCGACATCATCTCTATTTCAACATTTAACAAAACAAAAAGTAAAATTACAACCAATTTGAATTATTTATCATATGAGAATTGGGTCTCAGATTTTCCAGATGATAATGACTGAATACAAAGTTAAAATCCATTGACAATAGCACTACAAATAACTTGTAAAGTGCCACTGTAAATGTTTAACCCAACAATTACTTTTATATTTTCATGATATAAATTAATCAAACGTGGCCACAACAAGCCCAGGATAGGGACATGTGGAGACGAGAGGGGGAGGCCTTTGCCCAGCAGTGGGACATACAATAGGCTATAAAAAATAAAAAAAAATTAATCGAGCAGTCCATAGCATGCAAAACGTACAACGTAGCCACCGCACCGATAGCCCCAGCATCCTTTGCCAAGGAAATAAAAAACAAAAGTCAGACCTCGCGAGGAGTCTTGAAACCAAGACCAACATTCTTATGATGCCTCGTGTCTTTCCGTTTGAGGCCTCCCTTCTTATTTAGGAAGACCGTCAGCTGCTTTTGAAACGCTTTCTCTGTCTACGGAAAACAAAATTCACACATTAGTCAGTCACAGCATGCGTTACCTCTCGCGGCGTTTTGAACCCGAGGCCCACGTCTTTGTGGTACCTCAGCGGTTTCCTGCTACGCTTCACACCAATACCCTTTTTACGGTTCAAGAATACGGTCGGTTGCTTTTGGAATGAACGTTCCGTCTGTAATTTATTCAATACATTAGTAGTGGACTAACTACTTTATATTATACAGGGACTAACACACGACCTAATCTGAATGACAATTTAGAGAAATAAAATGTGATTATGCATCATCAGATTAAGACATGTGTTAGAAACAATTGAGAAAGTTTTTAAATGATTTATACCTAGTGACATACATACGTAAGACTCCTGGGTTTGTTAGCTTATTGATCTATAAATAATTCTTTAAGAGGTTGTGTTATTCAATGTAAACATAACCTAACGGTAACTCGTAACGTTGTGATTTGAAGTGATGTTGATACATAATTTAACGATTTTAGCTAATTAATTAACTTAATACTACTATAGAATTAAGTCTAAAATGTTGTTCATGAAACACTTCGAAGAAAAAACTAACCTATACACATAGCACATTCGTGTTGAAAAATATAAGGATTCCTCCTCAGAATACAATGATTTTGCTACACTTTCCACAGAATTTGTAAATAAAGGCCTAACTACGGCTTTATTGCATACGATACACGGAATAAATGTATAAGAACCGATTAAATGCCGTATCCCACGTGCACAGTTTTTGGAAGCACATTTTCACTACTGACACTGAAATTTCACAAAATCTACATTCACTGATTAATTTGTTGAACATTTGCGAATATTTTTAATGTGAATTTGCAACGTTATCAGTATAAAATATATTATTTTTGCGAGAAAAACCAACACGTACCTGATCCGCCATCTTGCTTGACAACGAAAAGAAGTAGGTGTTGCCATTTAATTGATACACCAAATCCACCAACCAAAAGTAATACCAATCTTGACAGTCCTAAAAAAAAGCAAATAATGTTGCCAACTTGGGCGTAAGCATGTAAAGTGGCTTCGACTAGACGTGTTGAGTTACGTCATTTTCACCACAGATCACTACTATACTAATTTTCACGAAACGTCACAACACCAGTTACTTGGTCGGCGTCAACTGTTTCAAAACAGGTGATTTTTGTAACTAGTTACTTTTATTTAGATCCAGTGATTGTTTGCATAAATAACTTTACCAACTATACAGTTACACACGAAACGAAAATAAATTAAATCACTATCTAAGTGTTTTTAGTTAAACAGTTAAATCAATCAATTAACTTCCCTGCATACTTTATTCAGGCTTAGGACTGACTGCATTAAATGTATTTATGATTGATTAGTGTTTCCTATGAAACTATGATTTTAATAAAATTATTAATGCAGGCTTATTTAATTGTCAATTTACAATGATGATTGATATTTACATTATTTACATAACGACTATTTTTCAACAACATTATTTTTGAGTTAGGTCTCTATACTTTTAAAGGTGCGAAATATGTAAACAAATTCAAAGTGACGCTCGCTTGCTTCCCACCTCGCAAGCCGTTGATATTATCTACAAACAAACAGAGATCACTCTATTTTATTATCTATGTCTATAGAGTTACGTATGAAAATTAAATGTTGTTAAAAATATTTTTTTAACTTAAATCATCATTTAATTTCGTAAAGAAAATTACTGTATTATTATTTTTGCTCTATAAAGTAAGAAGTCAGCACAGAGTAAGTAACTACTAAGTTTGTAGTCAGTAAGGCCAGTTTTTATCAGAGTTAATTATCTTTACATCGCACAGGTTGTGTCTGCAGGACGTGCAAGTATAAAGCAATATAGCCAAATGCAAAGACATAAACTGAGCTCCAAATTTCAAAAGGTAAGCATCACAGATTGAAGTAAATAGGTACTTTATTACCTACCATATTTATTTAAATGAATATTATAATGTCGGTATCTAAGCAAATTAGGTTAAATCAAATCGAATCCACGACGTTAGATTGATTTTAAAGGTAGTTTATTCATTTATTATACTGTACAAATTTGAGATCCTTAGGGATCTCTAATTTTTTCTAGTAATAAATATAGCCTATGTTACTCAGTGATAATGTAGCTTTCTAACGGTAAAAGAATTTTTGAAATCGGTCCAGTAGTTTTTAAGTCTAATCGTAACATACAAAAATACAAATCTTTACTCTTTATAATATTATATTATTAAATTAGTATAGATATAGACTAATTAATAAAGCTACCATCTTTCCAAAATATTAAAGAATGCAACATTTTTTTTTCTCTAGCAACATTAGTAAAGAAAATTGTCAAATTGTGAACTGTTATGAAAATATATATTCGCAAATTTATTATTCGCGTTTTCACATATAATTACCGTTTATTGCACTTTTTTTTACTAAGCCCGCTTTATTTATCACATGTAGCACATATGTAGCGATTGTGATCCAATAACGATCCTTTATTTTTGCCGAATGGCAGTAGAGATGGTGCCAGTTTTTTCATTTTTATTTTGTGCGAAAAAATAAAATTTCTGGTTGATTTGCGATGGAGGAAGTCCGCCAACTAGTGCAGGAGGAAGGCAGGGAGGCCAGGAACCTGGTGGCCTTCCACGTTGCCGTCGATACACCAGGTAAGAATTATGATCTTTTTCTTGTTGTAGACAGTTATGTTTATGTCTTAGATTGTTTTGTGCTCGTGGGCGGCAGCTGTTATACTCAGATTGGCTGTTAAGGAGTGCCCGTTAGATAATAAAACGTGGATTACAGTGTACACATACTTGAATTATATTAAGACACTTGTTTGATGCGCTTGGTACTGCATCTAACTACACAAAATGTATCACAGTTTTCTGGTTTATGTGAGAATTAATCACTAAATTATTGTACTGTGTTCACCTGTAACTTATTAAGGAGAAGTAATCAAATATGTAATACATAATCTATACTAATATTATAAAGCTGTAGGTAGATTTATTTGGTTGAACACATTAAACTCTGGAAATACCAGTATTTATTGAGAAACTTTAAAACAACATGCTACAACACAGAAACCATAAACATGGGTGAAACCACAGGCACAGCTAGTGCAATATATGGATACTTACATAAATAATAGTAATTAATGTAAATAAGTATTTTAACCAGAATCTGAGATAGTCACAGTGAGAATATCTTCTTCTTCATGCTTTAGAAGCATGATTTCTATGTAGTTGGGTTTCAATTGTTGAACTTACTTTTTATTTAAAATTATTTTGTGGTTATACAAACAACAAGTATAATAAAAAATAAATGATTTCTTCTGATAGGCTGGGAAGCTCATCTGAAACTTTCACCTGAAAAGTTTTCAATTATTGTCTGAAAATCATAATATGTACCTGAGTACTTAGACGGATTAAGTTGTGATCAGTTTTAATTTAACTTTAGCTGTAACAATAAATAAATATTGCCAGTCTAAACATACTCATTGTATGAACTCAAACTAAGTAATGCTTGTACTATGGGTACCATATAAGGGATGGTTTGACTTTGGTCCTTTTATGGGACCCATAATACAATCATGGCTTACGTTGGGTTTGTGCAACAAGTTTGTGTTGTCTGGCATTAGTATCATGGGGTAGTAAGATATTACATGTATTAAAAATGCTAAAAAAACATCACAGGATTTATGGACGGCCCCTTAATGGTAAACAGCTGTGTGTTTTTTGTGATGACTGTGTCCACATAACTGAGGGTATTAGTCATTGTTACTAAATTATATGTTAAGGATATATACATAAAGTAATGCTATCCTTTACATGTCAGTAATGTTTGAGTGGGACAAATATAAGATATTGTTTTTACTCAAACACAGTGCGGTGTCAAGACAAGTATGTCCAAATTCGCTTGCACTGTCCATGACATCTCAATGAAAAATGAGCTTTTTCTATGAGTCAATACATACAATACATACAGTTTGTTTTGCGTTTTTTCTTGTGGTGGAAAGGAGTAAAGCAATAAAATAATCAGGGTCCACTTTCTGGATAGTGTGGGAAACAAAAGGTGTTAAGAGATGGTCAGGGATTCACAAGGATAAACTTCATGGGGTCAATTCTCGCATGATAGACATTATCTCTAATTCGACATTCATATCGAAACCAAACGCCAAATTGGTCGTAATTTTTCGTTTTGTTTTGATATAATGTTGGTCAGTCATGGAAAAGCCAATATTTTTTTTAATGATTATGTTAATACTAATACACCTAAGTGGTAAAAATGCTATTTGCTTTTATTTTTCAATGTGATATTTGTTATTGTTTGAAAAGGCCTCGTTTAAGAACCGTTTGGCACCTATACTTAACTCATTATGTACGTAAGCAAAAAGGATGCGTGCGAAAGAATAAAGCCCCGCACACACTGGGACATCAGCGCTCGCGTCAGCGCGCGTCAAAAAGTTTGCCAATACCGAAACGAACTCTGTGTCAATATGCATAAAGATTGAATTTATGTGGTAAACGCCCACGCACCTATGCTACGCGTTCAAAACTCGCTCACGCTGTCAGTGTCGTATAGTTGAAGATTGAACTTTTGTATGAGTCAATACAGACATGGGCGGCGTTGATCACTTACCATCAAGTGAAACGTCTGCTCGTTTGCCTCCCTATCTCATAAAAAAAAAAATGTTTTGGTATTGACAATAATGTAAGTTGATAAGCTTAAGGGTATGTCACCGCTTGTAGGTTCGGAACGCAGCCCGGCTCGTGTTTCCCGCAAGCCCCCGCGCGGTGGGGCGCCGCCCCCGCGCCGCGCCGCCCCCCGCCCCGCCTCAAGACTTCGCTCCGCCTCAGCCGGACGGGACAAACGCTCCGAGCTGCGTTCTAGGTACTGGGCACTCCTGTTCGGCGATCTACAGCGGGCGGTAAGTCGAGCTTGTAAACTTGTTACAAAAGAATTAATAACTACTACTAATCGCACGATCTCAAACTAGCACCTCTGGGATTTATGTGCGAAACTCATTTTCATCCGAGATAATCACTTGCTATGAAACGGTGAAGGTAAACATCGTGAGGAACCTGCACGTCTGAGGGAACTTGACTAGTTCTCGATAGATGTGTGAAGTCCGCCAACCCGCACTGGGCCAGAGTGGTGGACTATGGCCTGAATCCACCTCGCATTGAGGGGAGGCCCGTGCCCAGCAGTGGGATGTTAAAAAGGCTGTAGTAGTAGTAGTAGTAGTACGATCTCAAACTAAGCAAAGCTTGTAGTATGGGTACCATATAATTGACTGGGGGTGATCCCAGTTACAGCCAGACCAGGGCAAATTCTTAAAAGGCCAGTCCGATGTATTTGACTGGCGGGAATCGAACCCTCAACCATCTGGTTCAATGCGCCGAGCGGCGATCAAGCCACCAGACCAAATAGTCGTCGTATTAAAAATATGTCCCATTGTTAAGGGTTTGTAAGTGTTTCTTTTCGTCTATTTTCATATATCGAGGGGTGAAAGGCTTTTTGACTCAAGTGACATTTTGTTAACTTTACAGGAAAGCGTACTTATTCGATGCAGACAAATTCGCTGATTCCAAATATGTATATAAGTCAATATCGCCTAAAAGTGTCGCTAAAAGTCTAGCCTAGTCTAGTATAGCCTTTCAAGTTTCATCCCTCGATATGATTCGTCACTTTTTATATTGTGACTGTTTAAGGCTACACACTGGGGCATTAACACGATTATTTTTTACTATACCAAAACGATCTGTATTGACTTCATACTTTCAGACTTTCATGAAAAAGTTCATTCTTCAACAAAATGATATTGATAAGAATGTGAGCGAATTTTGAACGCGTGGGTGCGTGTCTGATACCACAGAAATTCAATATTTACGCGTATTGAAACAGAGTTCGTTTTGGTATTGGTAAAATAGAAGTCAGTAAATATGATAGACACTTTACATCATCATCATCAGCCGGTGTCAGTCCACTGCTGGACGTAGGCCTCTCCAAAGATGCGCCATTGAGACACTTATAAATTTATTTTCTTGTGCGAAGCGATTGTCCACTGCTGATTGTCCACGCTGGCCCAGGGTTTTAGCCACCACTTGTTTCGGTAGTAGAACTTAATAGTACTTTTTGACAGCATACTGACAAAGTAATTTTACTATTAATAGAACTACAAAAGTAAAACTTCTTTAATAATATCCTTACGGTGTTGCCCTCCACCGCTCAACGTGTCATAAGGATAGAGACGAAATTGTGTTTCGTCCGTAAAATTAACTTGTCTCTTTACGAAATGAATTAATTGTTGATTAAGATGAGGGATGGCCCCACTTGAGATTAGCGAGTACTTCAGCCAATTTCAAGGAATTAATAGATGGACCAAACTCAATAAATTAATATAGCAATTGGCGGATGAATATGTAATCGTATATCTATTTAGCGAAACCTTTCACTTTGCAATAGGCGTCCTGACGTTTAATAATAACTAAACCATTTATGTCCTTGTTGAGTCACTTATGCTCGCTCGAATTTCGCCGAGCGCAGTCGAGCTTCGATTCAAATAAGGCATGAAAATAGTCCCAGACATGTACTGACCTCGCCTCCACCGTCGTGAATAGTGCAGGGCTTACCTCCGCCTGCATACTTAATCCATATCGATTCTATACACAGATGCATCGGGAAGTTCAAATTTATGAAGGGTCGTTTGATGCTACTGTATGTATAATAAGTATTGTTTTTTTTTTATTGTGCAATTTTTTTTTTTACTTTTGTGTACTTAATTACATTTGGTTAGGTATTCTTGATGGATTACATATAATGGCGTTTATACGTATGCGAAATACAACGAGCGGCACAAAGTTTTTTATATTTTACATTAAAGGGGTCTGTAAATTTGGGAAATACATTTGAAAAGGTCCTGTATGGCTCATGTGGGTTGCGTTATAATTTGAAGGCTATAGGAAAATATCGCGAGATTATCTGCATATCTGAGGGAACCTAGCTAGTATTAGATTTCTGGTGCGTGGTGGACTATAGTCCAAATTCCCTTCGTATTGAGGGTAGCCTCGCACTCAGCGGTGGACAATCTGCTTCCATGAATCCTTTGTAATAACTCTGCCGCGAAAAATTACGTTATATAGTGCTACGCTGACTTGAAATTAGTGAGGCATGCTCTGCTTCGCGGCAGAAGTTAGCACTGATAAGTAAAGAACTTTATCTACTTCTTTGTTATGAAATTGACCCATCGTTTAGTGTTAAAACCTATGGGACCTATAGATTTGATGTAGTTCCTATAAGCTTGTAGGTGCTAGGTAGAACAAAGTACTTTAAACTTTACACATTCATATCTCGTTAAGTATTAGTGACCGAGGCGTTTGATACATTAAGGTTAAATTCTTTATTATTCCCAGATTGGTGAGATTTACAGCACAGTGGAAATCCACGAAAACCTTAGTGAGTGCCAAGAAGTTATTCTAGTTTTGGAGAATTACACGCGTGATTTCAAAGCCCTAGGCGAATGGTTCCGATTGAAGTGGGACTACGATAATACGCCGCCGCCTCAAAGGCCCCAGAGCTTGACTTGGGAGATAAGAAAAACTGATTTCGTGCGCCCGGAGTCCAGGCGAGCGCACTCCGTGAAGAGCTCTCCCTCTGTGTCAGGCAAAAACAGTCCTTGTTTCTCAGGACATAACACCCCAAGTGGCAAAAACAGTCCGAATCTAACTGGTAAAGCTAGTCCCGGCAGCGGGAAAATAAGTCCGAGGGTTGCAGGACACTCTAACACCAGTCCTAAAGCAAGTATTGAGTTTTTTAGCACTAAAATCGTTTCTAAAATCACCGCTAAGCCGGAGCCTAAGACAGCTAAGGAGGCACCAAAATTGACTGGAATTAAAGAGAAAGAACTTAAGGAGTGCACTGAAGTCGTCAATAATGGGTTACCGCTGCCGAATGACATCATCGATAAACTAATAAAACAAGCGACAGTCGAAATTGGAAAAGCTAAAGAATCACCCAACACCAGCCCTAAACCGGTGGTTTTCAAGTCGCCCAAACGCACTGTATTGCCAGATGATTCCAAACAATCGAATCAAAATATTTCTAGCCAAGCTAAAGCGACTATCGCTAAACTAGACGCTATGGAGAATGAATTTCTTGCGAAACATTTAACAGGGAACGCTGCTAGAAATGACAATCAACTGAATCTTGATAAAGAGATGGAGAATATTCCAAAATCTGTCCCAGAAACTAGTAGCCAAGAGACTAGTGTATCATCACATAATGACATCACTAGTACTAAAAAAGAATCAGGCAAAGTTGACGAAGTTATTGATGAGAAAGACACCACATCTGTTGCGTCACCAAACAAATCTGATGACGGTTTCGCAGACGTGTCTAATGAGAGCTCTTGCAAATCTATTGATGAAAAACATGTTTCTAACGATGAAATTAAACCAACTGATGCTGCTATACCATCGGAGCAGATAGCATCATCTGAAATTGACAAGAAAGATACCAAAGAAGCCAAGTCTATTAAAGATGAAGATAGTGATGCAAAACTCAATAATTCTACAAAAGTTTCAACACAAGATAATGAAATAATACCGCATGGAGTCAAACCGGCAGCTGAACTTAAAGATTTGAATGAACCATCGAAAAAAAATGAATCTCCGAAAAAAGAAGCTGAGATTACTGAAACTAAAGATAAGAAAGATATAGATGCAAAGAAAATTGATCAAAAAAGTATTACTGAAAAGCCGAATGTAAGACCGGCTTATTCTCAAGCGGCGGCTAAGCCTAAATCAGTGGTCACTCCGAGAACTGAAGTCAAAACACCGACACGGTTGATCACACGCAGTAAAACAGTCGTAGAGATACGTCCGGCCGTGCCGAAACCGCCGCGACAATTCCCCAAAAAGAATCAAACTAGCAAATGCAGCTATCCATTTAATCTAACCACAGGCAGAACGAGCCTATTCGATGGACCATCAAATAAAACCGCGTCCAAAAAACCCATGAACAGACAAGTCGCCGGAGACGTTAAGACTAACGCTAAAACTGATTTAAAAACCCGTCCGCCAAGACCGACGACGCTGAAAATTAACGAAAAGGGCGATAACAAAGATAACAGCAACACTACTCTGGAGAAAATTAAAGATTGCGACGAATACAGCAGCTCTGATACTATAGTCACTCAAATTGATATGTCCAGGATCGAATCTAGCGAGAGTCTCAGGACTTTAGTGCCGGACGACTTAGATGCCGCTACTTCTATCGAAGTACTTAACGTGGACGATGTTAGGAGTGATAATGACGGTTGGTTGACTGTTAAGTCTAGACGACTGAGTCGTGAATCTAAAAAGCAATCCAAATCCCACTGGGCTAACAGGTTCCATCAACCTTCGGCTACTACCAGTCTACCCACGCTAAACATGATGGAATCACCAATACAGGAGATCAAAGAAGTAGTTGACAACTCAAAATTGGATCGCGCAAAATCAGAACAACCACAAAATAAGCCCGAAGAGATAAAGGTCTCCAAACCAAAGGAAGCTAAGAAAGATTTGGCAATGATCCGACAGAAATCCGATGTCACCGGATTGAGAACTCGCACGTCCAGGACTAAAGCGTTGAAACGAGATAAAGTTAAAGATCTACCCAAAGATGATGGCGAATTGACTAAGAATAGATTACATTCGTCATTGGAAAGTCTCACTACGGGCTTAGCGAGATCCCAAGAAAGCACAGAAGAAGCTTTCGACTTCGACAAATGGAAGATCGAGTTCAAATCTACATTCAAATTCATTGAAGAGGACGACCAGATTCCGAACCATAATGAGATACTGAAGTCGGCTGATGCGTCGGAAATGTCGGAGATTGCGGAAATGACGTCACAGATCGAGGAGAATGAGAGGAAGATCAGTTGGGCGTTGGATTTTCAATCGGAAGTCGATCAGAGGAAGCTGTGTGAGGAGGAGGATCTACTTAACAGACAGATAATGGAGTTGCAGCAGGTTTCTGACGTAGACCTGGATACGGAGACCGATGATACTGAGGTAAGAAGACCGTTCGAATTCTGATTGTTTATACTAGCCGTTTATATCAGAAATTTGAAAGAAGGATGTTTGCATGAGACTCAGATTTTGCACTAAATCCTAATACGAACATGTTTTCTCAAATTCAAAATATTTATAATATTTAAAGTCTTATTCGATTTTGACTATGGCCTGAAACCTCCTCGCATTGAGGGGAGGCACGTGCCCAGCAGTGGGACGTTAAAAGGGCTATAGTAGTGATAATATTCAAGGCTAGATTCCTTTTGTTTATCTTTTTCTAGACTGATGCAGAAATTGTCTGCGACGACACGCGGGCTGGTCCGTCGTGTCAGTCCACTGAGAATATTAGCTCGTTGACTGCTAGCCTAGAGGACCAGTATGAGACAGCACTAGCCGGTATGTCCTGGGCTGAACGAATAGACACATTGGGTGTCTTGGAGGCGTTGGTTGCCAGAGACCCAGGTGAGTGATATCCTCTTTTTACAAGCTTTATATTAGCTTGCAACGTATGTATGTCCGGGTGGAATCTTGCAAATGAATTTTAAATCAGTCATCTTTAACAGATTGAGCTGAAATTTGGTATACACGCTTATTTTGGATGAGCTATCTGACGTCATTCTAATTCCAATATGGCGGATTATCCGAAATGGCGGAATAGTTATTTTATCTACACTAGGTACCACAGTATGGGTATCCAATGAAAGGGCTTGCTGAGGAGAACACGAAATCTAAGATTGCAGATGACCTTAATATTTTTTTGTTAGGTCGGGCCCAACAGCTCCACGCTAAACTGTCACAAGGCATCAAGCGACGAGGCAGCTTTCAAGACGCCTTGCGACGACTGCAGGCCAAGCAAGCGAGGGCCGAGCGACAGAGGCTCGAGTACCAGACCGAGCGAGCGAGGAAGATACATCAGCTACTGGCTAGAGTCGAAGAAGTCAAGGTAAGACATGTGTTAATCGAATATTTTTTTGTCAGCGCCCGTATGATCCCAAACTAAGCAACGCTTGTACTATGGTTACCGTATAATGGACTGTGGCCGATCCCAGTTACATCCAGACTTGATGAAATTGTGAAAATTTAATTTTCGTAATTTTCCGCTGATGGGATTTTAAGCCCGTAACTATCTGGTGCAGTGAGTCCAGTGGTCTACGCTTAAACCACTACACCCAGCAGTCGTTATTAAACACACACACGCACGCACACACACTTACGCATACACACTTACACACACACACAGTTACACACAAACACACACAGGGTTTTATTCCTATGTAATTAACTTTACAATAAGTATTACATACTAATATTATTAATGTGAAAGTTTGTGAGGATAGATGGATGGATGTTCGTTACTTTTTCACTGAACGCATTTTGATGAAACTTTTGCTGTATTATTGTTTAAACATCAGAATAACATATAGGCTATAATTTATGACGGTATTGAATACTCGAAGTCTGCGCGAACGAAGTCGCGGGTAGAAGCTAGTAATACAATACATAAGAAGAAATTAGCAACTGACCTGCTTAGTGGACGCAGAGAGAGTGTTGCCAGCATAGTTATTGACAAAATAATTTAAAGCTGTGTTACCAGTGCTAGCCGAGTGGTCGAACGCACGCCTTGCAATCAAAGTGTGCAGGTTCAAACTCCGGCTCGCACCTCTGGGATTTATGTGCGAATCTCATTTTCATCCGAGATTATCACTCGCTATGAACCGGTGAAGGAAAACATCGTGAGGAAACCTGCACGTCTGACGGAACTTGACTAGTTCTCGATAGATGTGTGAATTCTGCCAACCCGCATTGGGCCAGCGTGGTGGACTATGGCCCGAATCCCCCTCGCATTGAGGGGAGGCCCGTGCTCAGCAGTGGGGCGTTAAAAGGGCTTTAGTAGTAACCAGTGTAGGGACACATAAGCTAAGTATAAATGAACCTATGTCAGCGAAATCATTTAACCGCCCGACTGGCCAGTATGTTACGCCAGTCGTCGCCCACCAGCTACCAGTAATACAGTGAAACTTAAGTATTTTATTTATACCAACAACACTAAACATTATACCCCCAAACTGCAATAATCAAATTAAAACTTTATGTGATTCCCCTCCACTACAGGTCGCCAAAGATCAATTGATTGATGAGAAGCGAATGAGAATGGAGATCAGGCTTCAAAAGGCAGCTGAGAACAGAGATCAACATTTGAAGGTATATAATTATTGTAAAGCAGTGGTAGCCTCGTGGGCAAGAACGCCCGCCTTGAACGTAAGGGGTGCAAGTTCAAATCCCGGGCCCTCACCTCTGAGATAATTTTCATGTGCGAATGTCATTTTCAACAATGATTACCACTTGCTGAACGGTGAAGGAAAACATCGTGAGGAAACCTGCACGTCTAGGCGTGTGAAGTTCATCAACCCGCACTGGGCCAGCGTGGTGGACTATGGCCCAAATCTCCCTCGTATTGAGGGGGAATGTGCCCGGTATAATGGCAATAGGCTCGCCCCCTATTACATTGGGACCAAAATACATCGGCGAAGTGTGGGCGCACTACAGTGCACCTCTGCCTACACCTTCGGGGAATACAGGCGTGATGATATAATTGTTTTATTTCAGTTCAAAATACTTTATTTCAGTTCACGTCTATTCAGTTAAAGCGGAGGAAGTTGTAGCAAATAGTGCAGGTTTAAAACTAAGGCTCGCAACTCTGGGATTTTTGGATGATTTTGCAACAAGGTGAAGGGGTGTGGGTTGGTCAACTTTACACGTCTGTCTACAGACGTGCTGGAAGTGGTAGCCGAGTGGTCGAACGCACGCCTTGCAATCAAAGTGTGCAGGTTCAAACCCCGGCTCGCACCTCTGGGTTTCATGTGCTAATCTCATTTTCATCCGAGATTACCACTTGCTAGGAAACGGTGAAGGAAAACATCGTGAGGAAACCTGCAGAAAGGCGTGTGAAGTTCACCAACCCGCACTGGGCCAGCGTGGTGGACTATAGCCCAAAAATCTCCCTCGTATTGAGGGAGAATGTGTCCGGTATAATAGCAATAGGCTCGCCCCCTATTACATTGGGACCAAAATACATCTGCGAAGTATGGGCGCAATTCAGTGCACCTCTGCCTACCCCTTCGGGGAATACAGGCGTGATGATGTATATTCGCACAAATGATCTCGGGAGTTGCCGGCCTGGAATTTGCCCTGCACCACATACGTTCAAGACAGGCGTTCTACGTTCTTAAATGTATTTTTTTCAAATAATCCCAGGACATAGTCCGTAAGGCACACGATGAGGAGGAGAAGCTCCGGGAGATCGCGTTCATCAAGCAGCTGGAGGCCGAGAACAGACGGCACGAGTTCCTGGACCAGTGCCGCTCGCACACCACGCGCCTGCGGCTGATGCGACGGGACAGACTGTCCAAACTTGTAAGACGTTTACCCTTACGCCATAGAGTAAAAGGAGAAGCCCTATCGACACCGCCCACAGAGTAAAACTTCGATGTTTATCTGACATCTGTCATAGTTTTTTTTTTTTAAATATGGACTACGCTGTTGGCCGTGAGGTGGCATTTACAACTTTACCGGAGTAGTGACGAGCGCAGAGTGCACTCCAACCAAGAATGACGTCACCTAGCTAAGCATGCATTGTCATCCAAAATAAGTGTGTATACCAAATTGCAGCTAAAACCGATTGCGGTTAAAGATAACTGATTTAAAATTCAGTTGCAAGATTCCACCCGGACATTGCAAGTTAATATAAAGCTTGTAAAGCAGTTAAGTCAAATTTAACCCCTCGATATTATCTCGTTAGGAACAAAAGGCAGCTCGTGAAGCCGCTGTGGGCGCGCGTCGGCAAGCCCTTGAAGCTGCGCGGAAGCTGCACGTCGAGACTCTGCTGGAGAAGAGGAAGGAACGAGACGCAAGACTCGAGGAACTCAAGGAACAGAAGAAACAGGAGAGAGACGACGCTGCGAGAGAAAAGGTCAGAGAATACCACCGTTTAGACGTCTATTGTTGCCAATACTGAAATGAGCTGTATTTAACTGGAAAAATATTTTTAACAAAAAACAAAAACCGACTTTATAAACCTAGGTGCACTAAATAACCATATAATTTATTACATTTGGAGTAGGTGCCAATCTATGTCAGGCTAGGCAAATACACACATGAGTTGGCACCGAGTCTTAGGCTGTAAAAGCCAACTCACGGCCTACAGCATAGTCCATTCAAAAAAAAAAGGCACCGACTCTCATTTCACTCCCAAGGGGGTCGATATCTGGTAAAATTTTGAAAATGGGACCAATTTCTTCCCTAACAAACGTAAAAAAAATAAATCGAAATCAGTCGACGCCAGGAGTAAAAAAACAAAAACATACGGGTCGAATTGAGAACCTCCTCTTTTTTGAAGTCGTTAGAAAATGATTTACAAACTTATTTTGTAGTTACTTTATATTGGGACACCAGTATACCAACTGCAAAAGATAAATTTGTCTCTCTGGCCAGTTTATCTTTTCGTTAGAGTAATGTTCGGTGTTTTCACAGTTTAGGTACCTACGGAAGCCTCGGTGCGCGAGTACAGCTCGCACTTGGCCGGTTTTTTTTTAAGTGGTTCAGTTCGTTCGTATATTAGCCGAGTGGATGTAGAAATGTGATGTCAGAGTAAATTGGACCGTATTGCCACAGGCGGAGGGTGTGAAGTCGCGGCTGTCCGCGCTGGCGGCGGCCGCCGAGTTGGAGACTGACGCGTTACGATCCCGTATAAGGGACAAGCAAGACGCCAGTCAACTGCGGCTGGAGTGTCATCTGCAGGCCATCCGCGAGAAGGCCACCGGGCCACGACTGCCGGTGAGTCTTAATAACTAGACAATAAGGTCTAGATTTGCATGCACTGATTTATCACAATAGCAACAGTAGCTTAGTCGGTGGAACGCTCATTTAGAATGAATCGCCAAAGCAAAGGGTGTGGGTTTGAATACTCGCACATTTGAGATTTTTCGAATTTCATTAGTCATTCCACTTGCTGAACGATGAAGGCAAACATTGTGAAGAAACCAGCACGATTATGGCAAGGCGTGTGAAGTCTACCAACCCGCATTTTGCCAGCGTGGTGGACTATGGCCCAAATCTCCCTCGTATTGAGGGGGAATGTGCCAGGTACAATGACAATAGGCTCAATGTAATAGACATTGGGACCAAAATACATCGTCGAAATGTGGGCGCACTATAGTAGATATCTACCTACCCCATGGGGTAATTCAGGCGTAATAATGTATGAGTCAATGCGTTTTTTACATTACAGACGACATCCGAGAGCCAGGATCAAAGCACAAAAGAGTTGGAAGAAGAAGCGGCAAGATTGGAACAGGAGAGGAAAGATCGCGAGAAGCAGAAGGCGATCAAGAAGAAAGCCAGGAAGGTTAAACAGAAGTTGTTAAGCACGTAAGTATCATGAACAAGAGGTGTTTTTAACTAACTACAGCCCTTTTAACGTCCCACTGCTGGGCACGGGCCTCCCCTCAATGTGAGGGGGATTCAGGCCATAGTCCACCACACTGGCCCGGTGCGTGTTGGCAGACTTCACACATCTATCGGAAACTAGTCAAGTTCCCTCAGACGTGCAGGTTTCCTCACGATGTTTCCCTTCACCATTTCAATGCAAGTGATAATTTCGTATGAAAATGAGATTAGCACATAAACCCAGAGGTGTATCATGAACAAGAGGTGTTTTTAACTAATTCAAGCTAAATAGCTTGAATATTTGTATAATTTTTTTTCTAGTGGCCAGGAAACGAAGATAATTAACGATCTAACGTTAAACTCTCACTTGACGCTGCCAGGCGTCAATAAAATGCTGAAAGTCGCGCAACAGATCAAGAACATTATAGCGCCGCTACAAGACCCTGAAAACACTGAAAAAATCAACGGCATCCAGGATGATACTGAAAAAAATAAGAAGAATAAAAAGAAAGTTATCAATGTTGATACTCGGAAGGATGATATTGAAGTAACGAAGGCTGAGGATGTTGATAAGAAGGAATCTAAGAAGAAGAAGAAGAAGGGTAGTGATAAGTGTGATAGGTGTGATAGGAGTGATAAGAGTGATAAGTGTGATAAGCCAAAGTTAACCAAGACGGGGTCAGTGTGTAGTTCATTGAGTGATATGAGCAAAGGCAGCAGTCACAGTGAGATGAGATCCCGATTTATAATCGATATGCCGCTATTGGAGCGACAGTTGAACGAGTTGCACAGGATGATGGAGAGATTTGATAGGGTGAGTTGATTTAGTCTTAAAACTACCTGTTGACTGATATCCATCCTTCCATCTTTCCATCTTTCCATCCATCCATCCTTACATCCTTCCGTCCTTCCGTCCTTCCGTCCTTCCGTCCTTCCGTCCATCCATCCATCCATCCATCCATCCATCCATCCATCTATCTATCTATCTAGATAGATAGTGATAATGGATGGATGGATAGATATCCATCCATCCATCTATCCATCCAGTAATCCATCCTTACAAACTTTTACTTTTATAACATTTAGTAGGAAGTAGGTAGGTACATCCAAATTTTGGTAGCTGAAAATGTACGAAGGCCTGCGGGGCGATTCTCGTGCGATCGACATCATCTCTATTCGAGATATGTCGAAAGAAAACGTCAAATTGGTCGTATTTTACAAGCTTTATATTAGCTTGCAATGTATGTATGTCCGGGTGGAATCTTGCAACTGAATTTTAAATCAGTTATCTTTAACCGATTGAGCTGAAATTTGGTATACACGCTTACTTTGGATGACAATACATGCTTAGCTATGTGACGTCATTCTAATACTAATATGGCGGATTATCCAAGATGGCGGAATAGTTATTTTTTCTGCACTACCACAGTATGGGTATCCAATGAAAGAGCTTGCTTGCAAAAGCTTGTTTTTATAAAGTTTTTTTACCATTATTTCTACATATCTTGAATAGGTCGTTCTCACGAGATTTGCCTGGCTGCTGCTGGTGTAATGGTACTAATAGACAAGAATTTATGAATGTTTTTAAAAAGTATATCGCGAGCTCCTTTTATACTTACTATTATGATATTTTTCCTCAGTTCGACAAGTCGTCGTTTGGGAAAGTGATCAGCCTGAAGGTGTTGGGTCAGCTGCTGGCCATCGCCGCCGAGCGGGAGGACATAGCTTCGCAGCTCACTGCCAAGTAAGTTGTTCAACAAGTGAACATGAAAAAAAAACCCGGCCAAGTGCAAATCGGACTCGCGCACGATGGGTTCCGTGCCATTATCTATAAAAACGTGCAAAAAAATCACGTTTGTTGTATGGGAGCCCCCTTAAATTTTTATTTTATTTTTTTAGTAATTTTTGTTATAGCGGCAACAGAAATACATAATTTGTGAAAATTTCAACTGTCTAACTGTCACGGTTCATGAGATACAGCCTGGTGACAGACGGACGGACAGACAGACAGACAGCGAAGTCTTAGTAATAGAGTTCCTGTGTTGCCCTTTGGGTATGGAACCCTAAAAAAACACTTTATAAATGAAACCGACCGCCGTCCCCACTCCCGCCGCCGCTCGCAGAATTAATTGAGCGACTATTTTGTTGAAAAGAAAATAAATTAACCAACGGGGAAGTGTCAAAAATAATTTGTTCATTCAGCAACGCGTTTCGGTCCCGCCGAACGGTCTCTAATGATATATGACTTGTAATGCCCCTGGTGTTGCAGGTGTCCATCATGGGCGGCGTTGATCACTTACCATCAGGTGAAACGTCTGCTCGTTTGCCTCCCTATCTCATAAAAAAAAGAACATAAGTGTAGTGTTGGCGCATATGCTACACCCGCAGGTCGCTGACGACGGCGGTGATGGTGTTGTCGCGCGCGCTGGCGACGTGCGCGGCGAGCGCGGCGTACTTCCTCAGCGGGGAGTGCTGCGTGCGCGCCGTGCAGCTGCTCGCCAACCAACTGGTCAGTGCGCTACTCCCGCCCGGTCCCATCTGCTCCCCTATTTTAGCTTGAACGACATCATCACTATTCGAGACGATGGCAACCATGGAGTTTCTTGCCCATTCTTCTCCATAGGAAATTCATTCCGAATGGATGGTAGAGATACTATTATTATTATTTATTGACGATTCATAAGTGCCTGTATTAGGGATGTGACTTGGACGGGAAAAAAATGATTATTACATAATCGATTTTTCTCTATTTAAAATTAATTGATTTTTAAAAAAATAGATGTTAATTTTTAGAGAATCGATTATTAGAAAAAAAAAATCGATTGATATATAAAAATCGATTATTTTTCACATCCCTATTTTGTATTAGTGTATGGCGTGGACCACCCAATGACAGTTAGGGATATGACTTGGACAGGAAAAAATCGATTACAAAATAATCAACTTTTCTCACTTTAAAATAAATCGATTTTTAAGAAATCCATTTTTATTGGAACGAAGTTCCTTACGGCAGGCTTGGAGGGGATAGGGATATTGCTACGCGACCGAACTGAAAAAAATGTGATAGTAAAACCGTAAGAAAAAATCCGTGGAAAAAAGTGCGTGGAATAAAACCGTTAAATGAGACGTGCGCAGGCGCAACAGTCGCATACACAAGCGAGTAGTGTATAATACCTTTCTCTTTCTTTTCATTCATTCTACATTAGCCGAAGGAACTTCGTTCCTACCTGGTGTCCCACGACACCATTCAGTTTTTTTTTTAGGGAATCGATGATTAAAAATCGATTATTAGAAAAAAATAATCGATTGATATAAAAATCGATTATTTTTTCACATCCCTAGCCTGTATTGGTTTACATGAATGAAAAAATATGATTTTGATTCTGTGATATGTCGAAAAATTACGACCAATTTGACGTTTTATTTTGACGTATTATCTCGAATAGTGATGATTTCGATCTCACGAAAAATGGCCCGGTTCTTCTATATCTTCGACGGCAGAAAGCGGTAATGTCGTATCTCGAAATATCCAATTTTACATCAGAGCCGAAAAAGTATTTCAAAAAACTCCTTAATAATACTAGAAATAAATTAATGGTAAAAAAACTTTTTAAGAACAAGCTTTTATTAAATTATTCTTAGTGTTCGTGTTCTCCTCGGCAAGCCCTTTCATTTGATACCCATACTGTGGTAGTGCAGAATAAATAACTATTCCGCCATCTTGGATGATCCGCCATATTGGAATTAGAATGACGTCACATAGCTAGGCATGCATTGTCATCCAAAATAAGCGTGTATACCAAATTTCAGCTCAATCGGTTAAAGATAACTGATTTAAAATTCAGTTGCAAGATTCCACCCGGACGTACATTGCAAGTTAATATAAAGCTTGTAAAAATGCAACGGCTGCATCATTATTTTTTACAAGCTTTATATTAACTTGAAATGTATGTTTTTCGTCGTGGACAGGCGAGACATAGATCATTCGACGCAGATTTTATTCAATTCAAGTCAATATCAATATGGCATTTAGACCAATTTTCTAGATACAACTTTTCCACTTTCAGCCATCAATGGATACATCAATATCATCATCACGCCTACACTAACCAATGTAGTAGACAGAAATGAGCATACTCTTCGCCGATGTATTTTGATCTCAATGTTTCATGATAATTCTCTCCATCGGAAAGCAAATCGATGAAGAAGCGAGTCGTTGTTTTATCATAAACTAGCTGTGCCCGCGGTTTCACCCGCGCTAATAGTTACTTTGGCGTAGAGTGATGTTATAAAGTCTATGACCTTCCTCAATAGGTGCAAACTTTAACCGTTTAGGCAGCGTACGCAACGGAAGCTTTCAAAAGGAATATTCTTTTCCCGTTTTTGCCACATTATTCGTTGCTGCTCCGCTCCTATTGATCGTAGCGTGATAATATATAGCTTATAACCTTCCTCGATAAATGAACTATTTAACACAAAAATAATTATTCAATTCGGACCAGTAGTTCCTGAGATTAGCGCGTTCGACCAACCAAACAAACAAACAAACAAACTCTTTAGCTTTATAATATTATATATATATATATATATATAGTAATATAGTATATATATAGTATAGATATTTGTATTAACAACACGAAACGAATTATGTACGTCGTGATTTGTCGCGTTGAAGAAAGTAACGCCATCTATTAACCCATAGTTACACTAATATCAAAGTTGTACCATGGCTTAGTTATTCCATAATATCAATAGATGGCACTATTTATTTTTTCTTGTATTACTTTAATTTAATAGTCGATAGATGGCGTTAGGTGTTTCATTTGTAGAGTAACCCCAAAATTGTAGAGTTACGATGCATTTACAGATTAATTGTAAAACACTTTTGTACCTATCGAGAAAGGCCATTGTAGATGGTTTGTATAGAGATTTGTAATTTCTGTGTATTTTAGCGATGCATGTATGCTCGCCATGCATAGAAGACTATCACGCCGCCTGTGTTATCCGAAATGGGTAGGCAAAAGCACCCGTATGTCCCCGATGGTATTTCGGTCCTGATCTGATATCGACAACACATACTCATCGTATGATCCCAAACTAAGCAACGCTTATACTATGTGTATCATACAATAAACTGGGGGGAATCCCAGTTATACCCAGACCCGGGAAATTTCCGAAAATACTATTTTCGAAATTTATCTCTGTGGGTACCTAATCAAACCTGTGCAGTATTATCCCTTAGTCCTTTCCTAGTAGATATACATTTCTTTTTTCTAAAAAAAGTTTTGCTAATCCCATAAACAAGGAAACCCTCCCAGTAAAGTTTTTTTTCATCTCACAACACAAAAAGGGGTAACGAACTGTATGTTTTCACGGACAGTTTATTTTGATGTCCTTCAATCAGACGCCGTCAACCTTTGGTAACAAAGTTTCAATCGCACTGTAGGTATGTTTACGATTCGTTTAACGGACCGAAAGTTTGCGCCAAAGAGTTATTATACCAAAGAGGGAGCTTTTCCTATCGTTTGTCAGTTTCACACGTCCATTTTTAGGGTTCCGTACCCAAAGGGTAAAACGGGAACCCTATTACTAAGACTTCGCTGTCCGTCCGTCCGTCCGTCTATCACCAGGCTGTATCTCATGAACCGTGATAGTTGGAGAGTTGAAATTTTCACAGATTATGTATTTCTGTTGCCGCTTTAACAACAAATAAATAAAAAACAGAATAAAATAAATATTTAAGGGGGGTCCTATACAACAAACGTGTTTTTGTTGTCGTTTTTATAGATAATGGTACGGAACCCTTCGTGCGCGAGTCCCACTCGCACATGGCCAGTTTTTATTTTTACTTGTGACTTTGACGTTTACGTATGCAAAGCTTGTACTATGGGTGCCATTTAAGTCGCAAGTCCACTTAGAATTGCTATGACTTCATTTTTAAAGTGATTTATTTATGATAGAGATACTATTAGCAGCAGTGGTAGCCTCGTGGGCAAGAACGCCCGCCTTGAACGTAAGGGGTGCAAGTTCAAATCCCGGGCCCGCACCTCTGAGATAATTTTCATGTGCGAATGTAATTTTGTCAATGTGAAGGAAAACATCGTGGGGAAACCTGCACTTCTATAGAAAGGCGTGTGAAGTTCACCAACCTGCACTGGGCAAGCGTGGTGGAATATGGCCCA
This sequence comes from Ptilodon capucinus, assembly GCA_914767695.1. Classification (NCBI taxonomy): domain Eukaryota; kingdom Metazoa; phylum Arthropoda; class Insecta; order Lepidoptera; family Notodontidae; genus Ptilodon; species Ptilodon capucinus. The sequence continues at coordinate 796,820 of OU611830.1, read as the reverse complement.
AATCTCCCTCGTATTGAGGGGGAATGTGCCCGGTATGGTGGCAATAGGCTCGCCCCCTATTACATTGGGACCAAAATACATCGGCAAAGTGTTGGCGCACTACAGTGCACCTCTGCCTACCCCTTCGGGGAATACAGGCGTGATGAGGTATGATGTATTATTACATATATTATTACTCATTTACAAACCATAAGTGCCTGTATTGGTTTACATGAATGAAAAGTTTTGATTCTGATTCTAATGCATTAAAACATATTTTATCAATAGCTAGAATGATAGCTAGACCTGATAGATCTTCCTGACACGATCACCGCCCTCCTCGACCCGGGCGTCGAGAGGGCCCTCAACACACCTACACCAGCCTCAAACAGACACCGATCTCGCCGGCGAGGTCGAGGAACCCCCTCTTCTGCTCGTAGGTGCATCTTTGCACCTAGGAGCGTAGTCATTACCTCTCCCCTCACGGCAACTGCCCAAGCCGAGGTCGTGCCCTCTGTGGCGCCCTTGAGCTAGTTGCCCTCCTCTTCCGCCCTTAAGGCTTTGGCTGGAGTCGCACTCTGCACTCGCCACTCCTCCGGTGAAGCTGTAAAGGCCAACTCACGGCCAACAGCGTAGTCCATTCAAAAAAAAAAAAAATGATAGCTAGACCAGTGTAGACATTAGACATTGTCACCTTGAAGCCATCAGATATATTCTAGCTGCCGTTGATAAAAGCTTATGACCCAGTGCAGTTCCGGCGGTTTATGTTGCATTTTCAGTAGGTACATTTGCACGGGAATCAACAACCTATAGGGTACTTCCCTTTGACCTGGAATCATGAAATTTGGCAAGAAGCAAGTTCTTTCAGCACAAGTAAAGGACAAAAACGAAAACTGTAAATTTATTGTTAGAACATGTTTTTTGCGATTACCATGTTATGTTGTAGTTAGTTTGTATGGGGACACCAGTATACCAACGGCAAAGCTAAGTTTGTCTCTCTGTCCAGTTTATCTTTTCGTTCGGTGCTTTCATAGTTTAGGTACGGAAAGCTCGGTGCGCGAGTTCAGCTCGCACTTTGCCGGTTTTTTTTTTACTTTTTATTGTCTACTGAAATCACATAAAGTAATTATTTTTTGCACAATTTTGATAGGTAAGTAAGTAAGTATGTACATAAAAACATTGAACGCAGTTTCCGTTGAAACATAAAATTCTTATCTTATTCGAACCCGCGCTACCGTGTAATGCAATAAAAATGCGCCGTATATTCTTACGGTACGCTTTTATTGGCCAAAAAAACGAAACAAAAAAAAAAAAATTATGCCAAATCCTCTAATTAGGCAGCAACCCGCTCTTTGATACAAATACCCCGGTCGTTATATAAATAAATATATAACGGTCATGCTTGTGGCGATACTAAAAAATCAAAGGTTCCGTACACACTTAAAAAAAATCGTGGCATATCGCACCTTTAATATTACAGCCCTTTTAATTCAGGCCATAGTCCACCACGCTGGCCCAGTGCGGGTTGGCAGACTTCACACATCTATCGAGAACTAGACAAGTTCCCACAGACGTGCCGTTTTCCTCACGATGTTTTCCTTCACCGTTTCATAGCAAGTGATAATCTCGGATGAAAATGAGATTCGCATATAAATCCCAGAGGTGCGAGCCGGGGTTTGAACCTGCACACTTTGATTTGCAATGCGTGCGTTCGACCACTCCATTTTTTTTATACACACCGTACAGAATTTGCTTAGTTTGGGATCATACGATGAGTAGGTATGTGTTGTTTGGCGATATTTTATTTTTAAGCAAAGGTTGTACTAGACCATTAGACTATTTATAAGTTGAATGAAATTGTTCGCTTTTACTGACCACGCGGAACCCTGTTTTATTTTTTTTTGTTTCCTACTGGCCCTGTTTATCTTTACGAACGCGACTGAAAGGTATCGACAGTATTCGACAGATTGCCAGATGCCATTAAATTTGGATATTTAGTTGATCGGAAAACGTTTTTATTCCCAACGTGTATAGACTTAAACTGTTTGATATGTCTTCAGAGTCAGTCATTTATCACGTATAGGCATACGGGGGCACTTACAAATTGTAAATTATGTTTATCGGATTGAAACGTGACTTCGACTCAGAAGATTCGGCAAGAAACTCAGTGGGCTTATAATTTTTATTTTAAATTACTTTTTTAAATCGCCAAAACTTACTTCAAATACATTTGTAGATATAGCATCAGAGATTAAATACCTTTAGAAATATAGAAATATGCAGTGGTGGTCTAATTGACAGAACGCACGCATTAAACGCAAGTTTAAAACTCGGACTTGGCCTTCTGCGATTTTCGGAAGTTACTTGCAAACGTAATTTTTAAAAATGATTACCATTTCCGCTCCACGAAGTCTGCAATCTGTGAGCATGTACAGGACCGCTCCCGCCATTATATCAGATTTGATAAACCGCATATCCTCGCAAAAGAACACCGACTCCGACCAAGGATGATACGTGAGGCCATTGAAATTAAAAACATCCTAATTTCAATAGGGAAGATGGCTGGGTGCTACCATCAACTTGGGATCCAGTATTAATATGATTAAATCCAAAGCGTACCATTGCAAGACCTCAAGACACTGTGAGCACTTTCTGCGTGGATCGGACCGCAAACAACAACTAAATATGAGGGTACCCAGTTATTAACTATGACATCAGGACGTCTAACACCTCAGTCCCCCCGTGACCATGGTTGCTGTAAAGCAGCCGAAACGTCGGGAAAATAAAATGGTAAATAAACGCGATAAAATCCGTAAAATAGATTTACTTCAATTTCCTGAAAGGTAAAGTCAAAAATCGTGAGAAACTCTGCACGTGTATAGAAAGGCGTGTGAAATTCATCAACTCGCACTGGGTCAGTGTGGTGGACCGGGCGGGTAGTGGTTTGTAGGTATACCAATATACCAACTGCAAAGTTAAGTTTGTCTCTCTGTTGCACTTGTCCAGTTTTTTTAAGTACACCCTGTTATAATATACATAAAGATTGAATTTCTGTGACAAAATGCCCACGCGACTAAATTTATTATTACATGATCCTCTATTATATCAGATATAATACACTTCGTTTTGGTATACGTGCGCGATTTGTCGCGCCTGTTGGTACAGGGCTGTAAAGTTCGTACTTAATCCAAGGTAGTTTATAATTACTGTACCTACATATTAACATTCGCTTAACTGCTAATTGGATAATCAACATTTATAATTATCATTAATCCGTCCCGCCACACACTGAGACGTCTAAAATCGCGCGTCAATTTTGTCTCCCCTACCAAAATGAACTCTGTGTCAATATAATATAAAGATTGAATGTATTTTGATTGATTGAAAGCAGTAGTAGCCGAGTGGTCGAACGCACGCTTTGCAATCAAAGTTTCGCAGGTTCAAACCCCGGCTCGCACCTCTGGGTTTTCATGCGCGAATCTCATTTTCATCCGAGATTATCACTTGCTAAGAAACGTCAAAGACTGAAAGTAATCCTGCTAATATTATAAATGTGGAAGTTTGCGTGGATGGATGTTTGTTACTCCTTCACGCAAAAACTACTGAACCTATTTTGATGAAACTTTACAGTTTTATTGTTTGTACATCAGAAGAAATACATAGGCTATACATTATAATGCGGATGATGTCGCGTGTAGAAGCTAGTCTTAAATACAATGCTGCACAAGGCAGGTGGCGGCAGGGGCAGTTCGTTTTTGTATTGGAAAACAAGTTTGACGCTCTCGTTTTGACGCCCCAGTGTGTCACGGACTTCAGCCACCTACTGCATCATTGTTTCTCGAAAACTATATTAAAACAGAATTATTTTTAACGTCTTTTACGACTTCCCATTGCGATCGTGGACGCTTTTTCGCGGCTATAATAAAAAACCGGCCAAGTGCGAGTCGGACTCGCGCACGAAAAGTTCCGTACCATTATCTATAAAAGCGGCAAAAAAATCATTTTTGTTGCATGGGAACCCCCTTAAATATTGATTTTATTTGTTGTTATAGCGGCAACAGAAATACATCATCTGTGAAAATTTCAACTCTCTAGCTATCACGGTTCATGAGATACGCCCTGGTGACAGACGGACGGACAGAGAAGTCTTAGTAATATGGTTCCCATTTTACCCTTTGAGTACGGAACCCTAAAAGAGCGCTTATTAAAATCTTCACGGAGAGAAAGAAACAAAAAAAAAACCCCTAAAGAATATCATTGTTGCGTTACTTGGGCAGTTATAATACTTATAAAAGTGAAGTCGAGAATTTTAATTTGTATCAGTCCCGTTATGGGATCGCTCGCATTAAGAATGTTAATGTTCTCGAGCCGCACTACAGCGTCAATCCTCATGTTTGCCAATAGCAAAAGGAACTTGACTGACACAGAGAAAAGGTTTATTCTACTTCAGCGAACTTTGACGCTTGGAAACGTGGCCAAGCACAGCAATTCAATCTTAAAGAAGATTGACACTGTTCGCCCGTGTCCGCCTTGTTGGTTGTATAGTCGTATTTTTAATTAGACGAAGTCATCTGACGTTTACTGTGTTGTCAGTTTTTGATGAAATAAAAATAGTGTTGTGACAAAGTGAAAGATTGAAAAAACTCCTGAATGAATGAAAGGCTCGATTGTCTTTTATAGTTTTAAATGATTAACTATTCACACTCATTGTTCATTCATCTGATTGAACGAGAACTGAACGCATCACTATTACTTTAAATATGGCAACATTATTTTACAAAGTGACATTGTAACAAGCTACTGTCAGTTGGCTTCGTCTAATTAAAAATACGATTGTAGTGGTGTGTTGGGATAGGAAACGACGCTCTTCCGCAATATCGTGTATATATTTTAAGTATTAAAGCAAAAGCAGTGGTAGCCGAGTGGTTAAACGCACGCCTTGCAATCGAAGTGCGCAGGTTCAAACCCCGGCTCGCACCTCTGAGATTTATGTGCGAATCTCATTTTCATCCGAGATTGTCACTTGCTATGAAACGGTGAAGGAAAACATCGTGAGGAAACCTGCACGTCTGAGGGAACATGACTAGTTCTCGATAGATGTGTGAAGTCTGCCAACCCGCACTGGGCCAGCGTGGTGGACTATGGCCTGAATCTTACTCGCATTGAGTGGACGGCTGTAATTTGTAATTTGTTGACACTGACAGATTCTTTAGTGTCTATGGTAGCGTTCCTATTCACGTGAATAAGGGTTGCTATTCACAGACGGGCGATTGTCGTTGCGCCATCTAGTGACAAATGGTTAACTTAGGTTGTTCATGTTGGTCACTAGGTGGCGCCTCCACAGACACGGAGTACGTTTTGGTATAGGTGAAAATTTGTTCGCGCGCGTCTCGCCGCGTCTGTTTGTTGGGGCCTGTATGCGATTGGGAATCCGTTGATTACTCGTATAAGAATTGTCAGATTACGTGAAAGTGAAACTTGCTTGCAGACTGGTTACAGTAACAAGGTCTATTGGCCAATGCCGATCGCTTCCGTCGACACATCGTAAAAAAATAATGCCAGACAACACATACTTACGTATGATCCCAAAATAAGCAACACCTTGTACTATGGCCACTGTACAATGGCCTGTGGGCTTAGCATCACCGTGTAGACATAAGTTTTATCTCTTTCCACTGTCGGTTATGTCGAGAAAATGACGTCACTTCGAGCTTTTTGTACTGGACATAGTGTTACGTTATTTTCTCGACAAATCTGACAGTTGAAATAGTGTGTTTATTATTTTTTTTGGTTCATCTAGTTAGGTTACATGTAGTCCCAATAATCTTACTAATATAAATGTGAAAGTTTGTGAGGATGAATGGATGGATATTTGTTACTCTTTCACTCAAAAACTACTGAACGGATTTCGATAAAACTTTACACTGTTATTGTTTATACATCAGAATAACATTTAGGGTATAATTTAGAACGATATTAAAATAATCGATTTTTGCGCAAACGAATAACGACGATAACAAATTATTATTGCAAAATTATTTTACCCATGCGAAATATATTTTAAAGCGTGCTTATTGGCTCGTAGAGGTGGCCGCCATGTTGATTGGCCGTTATCGATGACGCCATCTTGGATTTTTCGGTGTACACATTTAGTTTTCACCCCGTAAATCACGTTGTTTATGAGGGTCGGTCGCCGGTGTTGGGATAATGTCCTCACCGTCGATAGGAGGTCGCGTTTCCAATTTTTATTGGTGACCGTTTTTGTTTTTTTTTTTTTAATTTGTTTAATACTCATTGGTATATTATGATGTCATTTTCTAAAATGATTATCACTCGTCAAACATCGTTAGGAAACTTGCATAATGTAGAAAGGCGTGTGAAGTTCACCAACCGGCATTGGGTCAGCGTGGTGGATTGTAGCCCAAATCTCTTTCGTATTGACGTAGCATGTGTCCGGTATAATGGCAATAGGCTCGCCCCCTATATTACATTGGGACCAAATAAAAATAAAGTATTGGTATACTGCAGTATACCTCTAATAAAGTGTTGGTGATCTGCAGTGTACCTCTGCTTATCTCTGCGTTAAATACAGGAGTGATAATGATGATAGACTTGATGACAATTGCGGGTCAATGGTTATAAAGTATATTTCAGTTAAACGCACTTAATCGAAATATCAGCGTGTATAATTTCTTGTCGTTAGTGATATAGTATAAACAGTTATAGCCGAGTGGTAGATCGTACGCTTTGCAATCAAAGTGTGCAGGTTCAAACCCTGGTTTGCGGTTTCGTGTGTGAATCTCATTTTCATCCGAGATAATCACTTGCTAAGGAACGGAAGACATCGTAAGGAAACCTACACGTCTGAAGGAACTTGACTAGTTCCCGATAGATGTGTGAAGTCTGCCAACCCTCACCGGGCCAGCGTGGTGGTGGACTATGGTCTGAATCACCCTCGCATTGACGCGAGGTCCGTGTCCAGCAGTGCAACGTTTAAAAGGGCTAAGTAGTGATTATAACACCTTGTAAAATTCCTCGCCACCAGGATAAGGAGCTGGAGGCGGACCATAGAGAGATGGAACTGGCCAAACAGCTGTGTGACTGTCTCTCAATAGCATTCGACGTGGTCCTGTGCAGCTCTCGGTCCAAGAGTAAAGGCAGCGAGCTCTCCATCAACGCCGAGGAGTTAACACTTCTGAAATCCCTCAAGGGCAGGGCGCATACGCTCATCAGGTCAGTGGTAGCCTATTGTATATTTGTTTAGTTAAAGTTAATTCACAAAAATAGTTGAGTTAATAATTAAATACCGCCAGACAACACATACGCATCATATACTATTTCTGTCTGGGACTAACCCTACCACACATTCCCACCACTGTTACTCCTGTAAGCCAAGATCTAAAGCGGTATCCAATGAAGACGCCGAGGTTTCACCCTCGGTGAGTCCTGGGGAACAAAGCTATAATGTGTAGGAGGAGTTGGAAGGAAAAATGTATCCACTTCCCTTCATTGCAAAGCGGGAGATAAAATCATCTCACTCACTTAAAAACAATCACCCAGATCTGGCTGCGACGTGACGTATAATCTTAGGCTACTCTACATTTTTACACAATAATAAATATTTAAGAACTAAACTCGCCAACTGAATAAAACAAAATCTATTAATAAGAGTCGCCTAAGTGAACTACGAATGGTGAAACAGAAGTTGTTGCTTAGGCGTTGCGTGGCGTTGTTACGTTATATATAACTATGTTGTTTTTTTGTACACTAAATACTTATGTCCATATTATTCTTTTATCATATTTCAACTTTCTAGTCCTTACGCCCCGCACCCTACTGGGGCGAGCGATTTAGCTATATTTACATACATACATACATATACTCACGCCTGTATCCCATGGGGGTAGGCAGAGACTACCGTTTGCCACACGCTGCGATCCTGACATACCTCTTTCGCTTCATCCACAGTAATACATCTTTTCATACACTTCCGTCGGTTAAGGGTGCTACGGACTTGACCTTTCCGGAAGAGACCGTTAATCGGGTCTGTTATAATCTACTCTGTTTTAATAAACATAAAGATATAAGTTCTCTGATGAAGTCACACCACCGGACGACGAAATTAGCTCGCGTCATCGATGAAGTTTCGTTGAAAAATGTGCTCTATCATTGAGTAAATACAGTGTGTTTTGATATTTAAATTGGTTGCGAGCGTTTTGCCACACCAAAACGAACTGTATTGACTCTTCTTCTCTTTTGTTTACGAAATTAATGAAATGATGATATTTCATGAAATAAGATGAGGCATGGCTCCATCTGCGTTCAGCGGATATTTCAGCCAGTGTCAAGTAATTAATAGCAAGGGCAAATTCAATAAATAAAACCGGCCAAGTGCGAGTCGGACTCGCGCACAAAGGGTTCCGTACCATTATCTATAAAAACGGCAAAAAAACCCGTTTGTTGTATGGGGGGAGCACCCTTAAATATTTATTTTATTCTGTTTTTTAGTATTTCTTGTTATAGCGGCAATAGAAATACATTTCAACTCTCAACTATCATGATTCATGAGATAGGTACAGTCTGGTGACTGACGGACGGACGAACAGCGAAGTCTTAGTAATAGGGGGAACCCTTTGGGTACGGAACCCTAAAAATGGGCCATGACAGTGATAAATATGGCGGATGAATCCTGTATTGACTCATAGCAAAAGTTCATTCTTCAGCTAAATGATGCTGACATCGCGTGCGAATTTTGACACAGAAATTCCATCTTTATGCATACTGACATAGAGTTTGTTTCGGTATATGCGAATATTCTGACGCTTTGACGCATAATTGTGTGCCGGGCTTTACTCTCAACACGGAAACTATAATAATATTATGACGTATTCCGTTTGGGAGCCCGTAGCTACCTAAGTAGAGCGTAATCTAATTTGTCTAATGCGTCCGGGTGGGCCGCGCCTCCCCTACCCTCCCCTCCTCTCCTCCTCTCCCCTCGCCATTCGGGGAGAGTGGGGACCGACGTGTAAAAAAGTGGACTACTGCATCTACCAGTGTACTACTTACCAGTGGGGTTAGCACGCATCTTAAGATAATACCTTCGTCACGGGTTTGCTCGCTCGCTCTCTGTCTAATTTCATACGAGAGAAAGAGACAACATCAAGACATGCCGTGACATACGTCTAGTCTACATGCTACAAGTACAGAGTATTTATGGCTTATGATAATAGATAGACCTTGCTGTTTCAAACCCAGCAGAAATTGGCGAGTCTTTCAGCATTTTGTCAATACGAAAACGAATTACCGTATTAACTTGAAAGAGGAAGTACATTATCAAATGAAGGGCACAGGCAAATAACAGGGAATGTCACATTTTTTTTATAGAATCATATCTTTGTCTATGGTATTTTTAATTCTAATCATTAGAATTTAAAAAAAAGACAGATGACACAAAAATGCAGTTTTGTTTATGGCAAAACGAAAAGAACTGAGAATGTCCATGACGTTAGTTCTAAGCAAAAGTTATTGCATTCATTGATCTCAATAAAAATAATATACTTTTAAACTTTCAAATTGTTTTTTCTCAAAATTTATTTAATTATTACTTGCCTGTGCCTTTTAAATGATAACCGCTGCTGCACTGCATATTAATTAAATATGTCTCCAACAAGTGTACCCTTTAAGTATTCCACTTGACCTGTCTCGTTTAATCACTCTAGTGTACGGTACCAAAACATGAGCGCATACAATGAGTACCGACACTGGAACAATGAGCATTATGCGACGGCACTCCATTGTGGCCATATGCGCGAGTCTGAGCCTCCCCGACGCCGTCGGGACCCTCTCGAGTTGACACAGAGTAGCGCAACGCAGGTCGAACGTTTGTTGAGCAACAGTTATTTTATATCGACCTATATCTCTGAAATTTTAGCAGTGGTAGCCGAGTGGTCGAACGCACTTTTGCAAATCAAAGTGTGCAGGTTCAAACCCCGGCTCGGACCTCTGGGATTTCTGTGCGAATCTCTTTTTCATCCGAGATTATCACTTGCTATGAAACGGTGAAGGATAACATCGTGAGGAAACCTGCACGTTTGAGGGAACTTGTCTAGTTCTCGATAGATGTGTGAAGTCTGCCAACCCGCAGCGTGGTGGGCTATGGCTTGAAATCCCCCTCGCATTGTGGGGAGGCCCGTTCCCAGCAGTGGGACGTTAAAAGGGCTGTAGTAGTTCTAGTTTTATATCTCTGAAGCCCGAGTCTCACTGGGTCGTGCAGAGGCGCGCTATAGCATGTCTGGCCAATACAAAAAAAAAAACCTAACCTATTTTTGTGTCCACCTGTAATGTAGCGATAAAACGAATAGCGACTCTATTATAAATTAGGAAAAGGAAAAAAAAGATATCCTCATTGAAAGAGTAACTGTAATAAATCATATATAAAGGTCATTCTTCAACAAAATGCCTTCGATGACATGTACGCAATTTCATGAATATTTACAGCGTGGTCGTAGCTTTTACCACTGAAATTCAATCTTTATGTATACTGACTGTCACTGTTAATTTGGACACAGAGTAGCGCAACGGACTAGTTCAGACTTTAGTAGAGCAACAGTTGATCAACATATTACAACATTTTCCTCTTAATGACTTACCATCTTCTCTCCCATACTGCGTTGAAGGCATCATACCAAAGCAATTATTTCTATAACCATCTGTGGTTTAGAATAATGCCTTCATTTTAAATGGGAGTAGAAGCACCTTACTGTACTAGCTTCCTAAGCGTAAAGACTATACTTGTATTTAATATTAGACTGCAGTGAGTATTATTTTTCTCTAGTATTGTGGCAAAGGTGCTGTCTGCTCTCATGGCATTGCTGCTCCTGAGAATGTATTACTCGCAATTATCATTTTGTAAAGGGTAACCATTGAGCTTCTTACCGGCTCTTCTCAGTGCAAGCAGCATTCCGAACCGGTGGTAGAATCTGACTATTTGTAAGTGCTTTTTCGCCTACACGAATAAAAAAAATGATTTTGATTTAGTTCGAAAGCTCCAAAGTTGCTGCAAACTTTCTTGAAATAATATTACTTGTCCACACGCCAGTCTGCGTCAAAATGTCGCCCGAAGAGCTAGTGTTCTCGTTGCCGTCCGATTCCTAAAAGCCGTGAAGTGACAAAACCAAATTTTGAGATACAAGCGAAAAGGTGGAATTTAAACACAACATGTTGATTCAACATTGTTAATAAAAAAGAGTTTACCATGAATACGGGGATTTACGCCTTTTTTTTGTAACGTCGGATTTATTTTTGTATACCTTGCCACCACGGAGGGAGTAGCGGAAGTCCCGACACAAGGCCTTATTTTATACCTAATATCGAACCGAACTCTATTGACTATTAAATGTAGCATGCTTGTTAAAGAAATATCTTTAACACGAGCGAACTTTGACGCATGTTCACGTCGCTTTTAACAAAAGATGTATATAGAGTACATTCTCAATAAAAGTTTAGTTAATTCGCTCCAGCTCTTCTCTGAAATATTCAGCTACACTGTGTCCCGTTCGTATCCGATGCGTGGGTTGTGCGACATCGATGCTAGCCCGATTAATACCGATTATCGATTTAATCGGATACAACTTACAATCGATACGGTAAGCAATCGTATAATAGCATTGGCTGTTAAGAGCGCGCGCGTTGATTGGACGGATATGTTACAATTTGTGTGATCTAGGGTTGACACATCTGTAATAGACAACAAAAATGGATTTCGTCAAGCACTGTGTGTGGTTTCGAGCGTAGGTCACTCAGGTCACGTAGAAAATTTGCCAATACCAAAACGTAATCTGTGTAAATGTGCATAAAGATTGATTTTCAGTGGTAAAAGACACGTCCCCACGCGTCAAAATTCGCTCGCGCGATCAGTGTCAATTCTTTCTGGAATGAACCTTTTCTATTTGCCAATACAGTTTGTTTTTGTATGGCAAGATTGTGCAGTTCATGTCTTAAGGTCCCAGTGGGTTCGAGGCTTAAGACACACTGGGGTATATGCGCTAGCACGTATTTTTTTGCCAATACAAAATGGACTATATTGACACATAGTTAAAGTTCATTCTTCAACGAAATGACACTGACAGCGCGAGAGAGAAGAAAGAAATTAAATCTTTATGCACATTGACATAGAGTTCATTTTGATATTGGAAAATAAATTGACGCGCGAGTTTGAAGTCTTATGGTGCCATTAGTTTAGCACCCTCCAAAGGGTTGTCAAGTGTTCCAGGATTCAATCCATTCCATCGCAATCAAAGAACTGGAAATGCCACTGCGGTATCGAGAGCCCTCAGCCATTGTATCGAACACTCGGAATCGAATTAAACACTCGATACGATTGTCGATAATGTTATTATGTTCTTCATGGTCATGTCGTGAAGTTGAAAATTATGCTGGCCACTCAGCGCCGAGACGGATGCTTGGTATGACTCTCAGAGTTCAGAGTATGTTTTTCTTTTTTCACGAAATAAATGAAGGTTCTAACCCCGCCTCGCACCTCTAGGTTTCATGTGCGAATCTAATTTTCATCCGAGATCATCACTTGCTATTAAACGGTGAAGGGAATCATTGTGAAGAAACCGGCACGTCTATAGAAAGGCGTGTGAACTTCACCAACCCGCACTCACTTTATTAAAAAGTTGAAAGATTAATTGCATAATTAATTGCAATTTGGCAATTAATTATTACTCAATCATCGGGGATTTCGCAAAGAGAACACAACACGTGTACCGTGGGCACTGGCAGTCGGCCAATAAGCCGCTTTATAATTAGACAGCATGTCGCCAGCCGTCCAATGACGACGTCCCGCCCACCGTTTGATGAATTAAAAAGTCGTCCATTTAAATTCGCAAATGAAAACTGTACTCCCGTGGAGAGAGATGAGGTATGGCGTTAGTTGTAGCGAGGACCAAAATTCTCCACTAACGCTTATGAAATCAAATTGAGATATGTTTACGAAGTAAGTTTGTTTGTAAGTTTAGCTGGAAGTGCATGGAAATATGTATGACTGTGGATGAAGCGAAAGGAGTATGTCAGGGTCGTAGCATGTGGTAAACGGTAGTATCTGCCTACCCCCATCAGATACAGGCCTGAGTACCTATATATGAATGTATTTTTTTTTAATGTACTTAATTCAGAATGGGTGTAACAAGCCTGAGACCTTTCGTCATGTGCAGTATGTGAAATCATTTCATATTATGAACGTGATGATCGATTAGTATTTTTTTTTTCTTACCAAGAAATTGAAACTTTAATTTATTTACCTCGTATAAGTTGTTTGTAACTTTTGAAGTGTTATTCTTTAGATCAAAGGGAGTTTCTAATCATAAAGATGTGTTGCGCCGAATTTTAGGGAAACCAATACGTCAATTTTGTTAATTAAAACTTAAGTAAAATATTTCTAATTTTACATATTCGTTTAGAAAAAGCTAGAGAACCTAAATTCTTAGAGGTGTGAGCCCAGGGTTTGAAACTGCACCCCTTGCGTTTAAGGAGGTTCTACCGACGAGGCTAGCACTGCACTACAAATTCTATCTTCAAGTTGATTCATTTTTGGGGGGGTGAGAGGAACAGGGTGTAAAGTTCCTCATCCACCATTGAAAAGGGAGGATCCTCCGACCAGACGGGTGTTGTGTCTGGTGGGCTACTGTCCATAGGTTGTTGTCGGGTTCTTGTATATGTGTACAATCGCTCGGATCGCTTTAATATCGCGATGCAGGATTTAGTTCGTATGTGGCGAGATAGATGTCGCTACACATTAAAAAAGTCAAATAAATTCGCTCGCCTCTGTGGCGTAGGGCGTTCAAACAATGTCATGTGTGTTAAGAAAGCGTATAAAAAAAGAAAGAAAATGCATTTATAATTACCAAAAAAGTAACGAAATTGCTTTTGATACTTGCACTAGTCAAACGTAGATATTCCAAGTTGGCCACAGTTTTTTTTGGTAATAAATGCATTTTCTTTTATTTTTCTATATTATTATTTTATACCTGTTCGCCATCAGTGGGACCACGCACAAACGCCGCCCTATAATTTCCCGGGGACACTTTCAATTCATTAAAAATGGGGGGCTCGTCGATTATTTGATATTCAAAGTCAATATTTACTTTTTATTAGCGTCCACGTTGCGGTATGGCCATCTGTATGTCAATGCCGTTTGTCGTGTGTTCGCCCGTGTCCGTGAATCCACCCGCCTTGCCGACGACTGCTTTGGGATAGGAAAACGACGCTCTTCCAATATCATGTATTTTTAGGTTTCCGTACCCAAAGGGTAAAACGGGAACCCTATTACTGAGACTTCGCTGTCCGTCCGTCCGTCCGTCTGTCACAAGGCTGTATCTCATGAACCGTGATAGTTAGAGAGTTGAAGTTTTCACAGATGATGTATTTCTATTGCTGCTATAACAACAAATACTAAAAACCGGCCAAGTGCGAGTCGGACTCGCACTTGTTTTTTAAAGTGTTAAAAGTAATATTTGTACAAAATAATGTGCTGAGTCGTTAAAGACAAGCAAGCAATAAAAAGTATTGTTGCCACTGACTGAAACCTACTTTAGTTCCTACGCTCCTATTCACGTGAATAAGGGTTGCCATTCACAGACGGGCGATTGTCGTAACGCCATCTAGTGACAAATGGTGGCGCCTTAACCTCGCGTTTTCCTTTCTTTTCACGTACGTTTATCACCAGACAACCCACACTCATTTTATGGTCCCAAACAAAGCGGAACTTGTTATAGTACAATTAATAGTGCGTGTGGTAGTACCCATACAGTGGATTGGGGTGATCCTAGTTACTACATCCAGAAATACTTCACATTCATACGGTATTGAAAATACCGATTTTGTTATTCTCAAACGACTATGTTTGTCAACCTGAGTAGGTACTTGGCAGTCTAGAGATAAACTCTCAAGTCTCTGAGACAAAAATATCTATCATTATCATAAAAACTCGCACCAATGCGCAGACGCATCTCCAAATGCACTTTACAGTGGGGTGTGTGCGCCTACAACCGTCACCTGCCATTAAATCGAGCGCGCATCATTGACAACACACAAATTGAATGCGACCCCATAACTGGGGCTGCCACCCTACGCGTATTAATATAGGGTAGATGCGCGAGTTATTGAATAAATATTGTCCAGAGTTGGAATTGAGATGTAGTGTTTGGATATAGTTGGAGTTGACAGTCTGTTCCGTAGAAGTGTGTCTGCTAGGTATGCTTTTTTTTGGACGGTCTGCGGGGCGATTTTCGTGCGATCGTGTGTATATGTCGAATCGAAACGTCAAATTGGTCGAATTTTTTTCTTTTGTTTTGACATATGTCTAATAGAGGATGTCGATCGCACAAAAATCGCCCCGCTGGTCTAGTAGCTTAAACGTCGGCAGCTCGACTCACTGAACCGAGGGGTTGCGGGTTCTTAAAGTAACTTAGTAGCTATGATAGTTACATATAAATTGTGATCATAATATATTATTTTACCCGTCTATGGCGACGCAAAAGAAGGTTTAATGGTTTTGACTGGTATGTTTGTTTTTATGCCCATATTATCCCTCATAACCTCTAAACTAATAAGGTATTGTTAGCACCGTCTTGATCGTCCGCTGGTTATATGTGGCGTTAAATTAAATATGATTATTAAAGGGTTGGAGTGCACTCTGCGCTCGCCACTTCTCCGGTAAAGCTGTAAAGGCCACCTCACGGCCAACAGCATAGTGCCTTAAAAAAATATTAAAGGTGTGATACTTTTAATATTTCAAAAATATTGTTTTATTCAGGTCATAGAATTTTGTTTGTACTAATGAACAGAAGGGGGGTATCAATTTCAAAATTATATAAAATAAACATTGCCCGATCGCTTGGCGCACATTTGAATGGGATGTCAGTGACATGTGCGCATGAGTGGCGCTCCGTACAGCATGTTTATCGCTTGTAGTGGACATGTACACTGTTACTGTCACGCTACTGTGATCTGTATGGGGTTGTCAAAATTGGCGTTTTTTCTTATAATACATCATCACGCCTATGTTCTCCGAAGAGGTACGCAGAGGCGCACTACAGTGCAACCACACTTCGCCGATGTATTTTGGTACCAATGTAACAGGGGGCGAGCCTATTGCCATTATACCGGGCACATTCCCCCACAATACGAGGGAGATTTGGGCCATAGTCCACCGCGCTGGCCCAGTGCGGGTTGGTGAACTTCACATGCCCTTCTATCGACGTGCAGGTTTAGGTACTCACGATGTTTTGTCATTATCAATAATGATTACCAGTTGCTGAAGGGTGAAGGAAATTTAATAGAATACAATGAGGAATATTTGCACCTGCGATTGGCGGTTATTTCAGCCAATGTAAAGTAATTCATTAATAGCAAGAACAAGTTCAATAAATAGTAAATACACATCTATGCAAGGAAGCGTTCGTGGCTACGGTTAGTCCATTATTGGTCCATTTTTTTTTCGTTATCTGTTAGGCGGGACTGCCGTCCGCTTGACGCGCTGTCAAAGTATTCCCCGATGGGGTAAGCAGTAAAATATATAAGCGTGTGTAATAAAAACATCATAACTGTAGCTAACGGAATACCGTGTGTCGCGTGCCGTAGTCTCCAGAGTGCAGGGTTCAATTCCCCGTCCAAATCCCTTGTGTCCGCAATGTCATACCCGAACACGTGTTTCGATTTTACAAACATATTTTTACAGTTCACTCGCATTAAAACCTACTCTATGATGTTAGTAATAAAGTCTATTGAGGTTGTATATTTAGTAACAATACTCCTTTTTCAGATAAATGCTTGCATTAACAGTCTTACTTGGTCGATAATAGGGTTTATTTTTATCTAAGTTTATATTTGTTTATTTGTCCTCTGCGACGTTAAAGTAAATAAAAGTTTACAGTTTATATTTAGGAATTGCAACCTTATTTCGTACGCAATAGAGGTTAGTATACATTTTTGTATTAGATGCGGCTGTGATTAGTTTAGGGATGGAAACGCCACGTGTTACCAAATTATGGGAATCCGTCTAATTGTAATAAGCTATGCGGTTACTACAACCGTATGATTGGTTGGTTTGACATAATTTAATTACGATAATCGGCTGAATTCACGTGAGAAAACCGCATCAAATGTACCATAGGAAAGTATTGGCCCTCCTCCCTACCAGGGACAAAACAAAACGGGTGCTAACATTTTTTTTTTGCTGATAACCAACAACTGCAAAGTTAATGTTGGAGTGGGCTGGGCGTGTGGCACGTATGGACCCCCCAAAGGTGTACTAATCTATCTCCAGGGGCCCGATTTTCGCTTGATAGACATCAAACTCTATGGTCGTATTTTTTCGACATATCTTCAGTAGAGATGAAGTCAATCAAAGGAAAATCAGGCCCCTGTTCGAGAATTCAATAAATAAATAAGAATTTTTAAATTGTATTTTTAAATTTCGAAGGCCATTTTGATTGGGCGACTTGTCTGTGTCTAGTATTCTTATGTCAATGTCGTGACATGAGGCACGCGCGAGAGACAGACAGACAGACGTCCCCAGACGCTAGACCCGCGGCTCCCAAGTGGTTACATGAAAACCGCATTAATGGCACGCGTATCCTAACGGGGACATTTCGCCGAATATCCAGTTACCGCCTATATTTACAACTAGCGGCCCGTGCCGGCTTCGCACGGGTGGACATTTTCTTTTAAACATTTTGGGATCAATAAATATAGCCTATGTTACTCAGTGATAATGTAGTTTTCTAACGGCAAAATAATTTTTGAAATCGTTTATGTAGTTTTTATGTTACATACAGAAATGCAAATCTTTCCTCTTTATAATATTACATCATCACGCCTGTATTCCCCGAAGGGGTAGGCAGAGGTGCACTGTAGTGCACCCACACTTCGCCGATGTATTTTGGTCCCAATGTAATAGGGGGTGAGCCTATTGCCATTATACCGGGCACATTCCTCCTCCTTACGAGGGAGATTTTGGGCCATAGTCCACCACGCTAGCCTAGTGCGGGTTGGTGAACTTCACACGCCTTTCTATAGACGTGCAGGTTTCCTCACGATGTTTTCCTTCACCGTTCAGCAAGTGGTAATCATTGTTGAAAATGACATTCGCACATGAAAATTATCTCAGAGGTGCGGGCCTGGGATTTGAACTTGCACCCCTTACGTTCAAGGCGGGCGTTCTTGCCCACGAAGATATTAGTATAGAAAAATAATGGAAGATTCTGAGTATAAAAACCTAATACCCATTTGTTCCGAGTAATTAGGGTTCCCTGAGTTCTTCGCGCACATATTGGCGGGCTCGGCTAGTTTTCAAATAATAAAAAACACGAAAGCTTTCCACTTGATTAAACCGCTCAATTGTATTAGGCGTAATGACGTCACATGGCGGGCCATATGCGCGCGCGACGCACCGTGTAATGCAATCAAAACAATGCACTCGAACAAAATAAAAAAAAAATGCGAAAGCACTTAATCGCGAACGGTACATTGCTCCTCGCCCTTTTATCGGTGCGCGTTTAATGTGACATAAGTATGAATAGTGCGACAATTATGAGAGCAAATGTCGTAAAGTATGTAATGTCCACGACGCATGCGTCTCATCTTCTCTTTTTTTAACCGACTTCCAAAAGGAGGAGGTTCTCATCTTATGGCGAGAAGACCTGCAGGAATAGGAGCGTGGAGACGCGCCTCGATCTTTTCTTAAGGCAAGGGAGGCCAAAAGTACAAAATACGACCAATTTTTAAACGACTTCCAAAAGACGGAGGTTCTCAATTCGACCGTATTATGTGTGTTCGCGGATAGTTTAGTTGTTTATGAACTGATTTTGATGACTCTTTTTTGTCGGAAAGAAGATATCTCAAGGGTGGTCCCATTTCCAAAACATTATCAGAAGTCAACCTCCCTAGTGCGTTGAATGGGGGGTTGAAGGTAATATAATTTTAAAAATATTTTTTGTTCGTCTTCAAACTTTGTATATGTTTTTTACATACAAAATAAAGCAATACGTGTATTGGGAATTTTGAAAAAATATAGGGGTCAAATAGGGGTCAAATACTAGATACATAGTCTATCTATCTATCTACTACCTATTAGTTTTACCGACTTCAAATAGATGAGTGGGTAGCGCTTATAATAAATTATTTTTCGCTTTTGAGTACCTATTTGTGGTTTTAAAGTCGGTTTTCGTTTTTTGTTAAAAATATTTTTTGTCGTTTTGTTTTGACATATCGACGGCAGAAAGCGGTAATGTCGTATCTCCAAATATCCAATTCTACACCAGAGACGAAAAACTCAAATCAATGTATGCTAGCAAACCCTGATTGAGAACAGTCTAAAAAACCGGCTAAGTGCGAGTCAGACTTGCGCACGAAGGGTTCCGTACCATTATCTATAAGAACGGCAAAAAATCACGTTTGTTGTATGGGAGCCCCCTTAAGTATTTATTTTATTCTATTTTTTAGTATTTGTTGTTATAGCGGCAATAGAAATACACCGTCTGTAAAAATTTCAGCTCTCTAGCTATCACGGTTCATGAGATACAGCCTGGTGACGGACAGCGAAGTCTCAGTAATAGGGTTCCCGTTTTACCCTTTGGGTACGGAACCCTAAAAATCATTCCTTATAATTTACCGCATCTCATAATATAGGTACTGCGAGCGCATTAAATTTAACGATTAAAATAAATTAATGTTGTCCCAAACGCGACCGCATGTGTTACTATAATGGGCGGTGTCGTTTCGCACAAGAGCCCAGCGGGACGCGCCGCGGGGTGTCAATTGAGATGTACCTACTATTGAATTAGGCGTGTTTTGATTATCACTACTTGGGGGTATAAAACAAAATATAAATATGTGCGTATACCACGTGTCCAAATATGGGAGCGCTCGTGGCTGGCTATACCAGGGCCTCAAGTCCCTTAAGTTAGTTTCAGACTACGCTATACTATTGTGCTATATAGTATAGCAAATAAGGATGCTAAATAGTATAGTATAGCATAGCATGGCGTTCACATTACGCTATATTATCGCAAGTTTTTTTTTAATGGACTACGCTGTTGGCCTTGAGGTGGCCTTTACAGCTTTACCGGAGGAGTCTTGTCGCAAGCATTTATAGTATATAGCAAGCTCAGTTGACGGGACGGCCGCGGTGAGGGACTAGGAAAAGGACGTTGCGTGATATAGCATAGCATGAACTCAGCGCATCGCACCAATTTATAGCGTATAGTAAGCTAATAATATACAGGATGTTTCAGAAGTCCGAAATAATACTTTGGGTATGGATACGGCAGCTCATATGTGGATGATTAGTGAAGACAGTTTATACCTAACTATCATAGTTTCTGAGTTACAGACCCTTGAATATTTGTCACAGGTATCGTGTTCTGGCCTTTGGGTACATCCATAACCCTATTCAGCAGTGTAAACTACACTAATGAGAGGCGGCTACCAATATTCACAAAACAGAACATGCAAATTTTACATAGGACTCGAGATATTACGGGTCATAGAAATTGACGACGAAAAAAAAGTTGGAACAACATGGTCGAATTTCAATCAAATTTTTATACCATTCAGTTGTATACACGATACCGATGCTAGCGTCCAAGTATTATTTCGGACTTCTGATACACCCTGTATAGTACAGTACAGTGTGAACGTGTCCATAAAAATGAATGGTGCGCGATATTGTTGTGCTATGAGCTATATGCTATTATATTATAGTGGAGTCTGAAACCCGATTTACATTATCGTATTTGAGTTGCTATGACTTCATATTTTGAAGCATGATAACAAAATCTTTTATTAGGGAATGGTAGCAAAAATATGACTAGTCTAAAGGTTTCCAGGTGACAATGTCTGGTCATATTTTAGGTACTATTGATAAAAGGTGTTGGTTTCATGCCTTAAAAAATAGTCATAGCAATTCCTCAACTATAATGTTAGTAGACTTAAGGCCCTGGATGGATGAGTGGCCGCCCGTGGACTTAGGAGAGCTCATTAGTAGGAAAAGTCCTAAATTGGACTTATACAATGTAATCCAAAATGGGTATATTTACTCGCCCTTAAAACAGTTTCTCAAACCTTTTCCAAACGAATATGGGGAAAATAACAGCCTTTATATATTAATTTAGTTATCTAAACGAATATGTGAACGCAGAAACACTTTATTGTTGTTCGTAATAAGATTTTACGAATCAATATAGCAAGGGAATTTAAAAATCTTCAAATAAGAACATCAACGATCACTGAATTGACCATAACTACCCTAACACAAACAGAATTTATAATAATACAGTACATCTCAATCGACGTCCCGCGGCGATGCTTGCTGTTCTGTTGTGCGAATCGCCACCGTCTATTATGGGGCCACTGCTGGTCATGTACAACTTTGCCCACTCACTCCCATTGTTGATTCTCAAAGTCGAAGTCAAAGTCAAATCATTTATTCTGTATAGGCCTATGGGGGCACTTACAAATTGTCAAGTTTACATTTTTTTCTTATATTCTACTATGCTACCACCGGATCGAAACGCGACCTCAACTGAGAAGATCCGGCAAGAAACTCAGTGGGCTGATCATTTTTCATTCATTCATTCATTCTAGTTAATATGACTGAAATGGTTTTACTAAACTCATCCGTAAAAGGTTCTCTAGCTTACACTCGGAATATAGGCACCCTAATTAGCCGGAAAAAATGTTTTTACTTCCCGCGGAACCCTATTTATTTTTATAACATAAAAATAGCCTAAGATACTCCTTGTAACATCAGCTAGTTACCATTGAAAGTCCCGTCAAAATCGGTCGAATCGTTTACGAGTTCACCACTAACAAACAGACGGACTAACAAAAAAAATGCGTTTTTGTTACAGGTTTCCATATGCAGTAAAAAGTTGTTATTTGACATTATAAACAGACAATTCAATTTTATTTATTTGTGTATAGTTAGGAATATGTGAAATTAATCAGAAATATTTTATCGTTTTTAATAAAAAAAAAACCGTCCATGTGCGACTCGCACTCGCGCACGAGGGTTCCGGGTTCCGTACCATTTTCTATAAAATGGCAAAAAAATCACGTTTTTTGTATGGGAGCCCCCTTAAATATTAATTTTATTCTGTTTTTTTAGTATTTGTTGTTATAGCAGCAATAGAAATAGGTACATCATCTGTGAAAATTTCAGATTTCTAACTATCACGGTTCATGAGATACAGCCTGGTGACAGACGGACGGACAGCGATGTCTTAGTAATAGGATTCCCGTTTTACCCTTTTGGTACGGAACCCTAAAAAGCTCAGCTCAGCTCTATTTCAGCTGATTGTAGAGTTGTGTTTAAGCATTAAGGCGGCACGTAGTGTTAGTGATAACGGACAGTCAGTGACTTAAGCTCTTTTCGATACGCAAGTAACCCGAATTAGATGTACAATACAACCCCATCGAATACATTATTAATTAACCCTCCGTGTTTATAACCCAGGTCTTATCGACCTAGCGTATCGTAAAGCCCAAACACTGGTGCGTCAATACCCATCCGCGCGTCTAAACTTTTAATAATAATAATACATCATCACGCCTGTATTCCCCGAAGGGGTAGGCAGACTTCACACATCTATCGAATATTATAGTCAAGTTCCCTCAGACGTGCAGGTTTCCTCACGATGTTTTCCTTCACCGTTTCATAGCAAGTGATAATCTCGGATGAAAATGAGATTCGCACATAAATCGCAGAGGTGCGAGACGGGGTTTGAACCTGCACACTTCGATTGCAAGGCGTGCGTTCGACCACTCGGCTACCACTGTTTGTATTGGTTTATATGAATAAAAAAATAAATAGATTCTATATAAAGCTTGAACTACGGTGGTAAAAAGCCAAGTCTACGGGACACCATTCGCTCGCGTTCTCAATATCATATCGTTGAAGAATGTACTTTGTCTATGACGCGTGTCTTTTGACGCCCCAGTGTGAGCTTTGACGATAAGTGCCGTGCGAACGCGCAGGTGTGGTTCACACTACCCCGGCCTCCTCGTCGTGGGAGACGTGTCACTTGGCCGGAGGAAATTGGGGGTGAAATGGACCACTGCTGTTCTGATTTTATGATTATTTTTTTCGTGTCCCTTTGAGGGTAGGTGACCCCTCGTTTTGATGCTGTTGAGGAGACATTGTGGTACAATATTATTTGCACTGCTAACTAGAAAAATAGATTGCTATTAAGATTAAAATGTATTTTTGGAAAAGAGTAACGTTTAAGATATCTCGAATAGGGATATATCTTTATCAAACGAAAATCGTGCCCCAACTTAGGATTTTGGCACACAAGGGCGTTGAGCGCAGACAGCATGCGTGGTATGGGGACATCGCGACCGTGCGGCACTGAGTATACTGAGTACAGATGAAAATATTATATTTATAATTACATGTCGATACGGCGTAGTCTGAGCATAGGACGCTCGGGTCATTGCGCGCAGTTTTTACGGGTTCTATTCCCACCAGTGGTATGGCCGGAATTTGCTTTGGTCGGGTGTAACTGGGATCGCCCCCAATCCATTGTACGGTACCCATAGTACAAGCTTTGCTTAGTTTGGGAGCATACGATGAGTATGTGCTGTCTGGCGATTTTTATATTTTGTCTAAACATCATAAGATGAATCTTCTATACATTATAATTTCCGAATAAAAGGTAACTGGAGAACTTAGTTTTTTTTTTGCGCACAGTAATCGAATCTGACACTAAAGCAATCCAATACATCGAAACAAACTATTATCGCTCTCCCATCGCTAAGTATTCGCGACAGCCACGGGCGGGGGCGCGCACTATTAGGGCGTGCGAGCGAGACAGACATAGTATACGCTGAAAGTTAGTAAGGGAAAGAAAGTATTTTAGGGAGGGGGTGTACACTTGAAGTGCATTCGCGTAACAACGACAGATTGGCGCGCACATGTCGAGTTGCGATGTTCTTTT
Source organism: Ptilodon capucinus (assembly GCA_914767695.1). Classification (NCBI taxonomy): domain Eukaryota; kingdom Metazoa; phylum Arthropoda; class Insecta; order Lepidoptera; family Notodontidae; genus Ptilodon; species Ptilodon capucinus. The sequence goes on along the minus strand of OU611830.1, from coordinate 772,839 downwards.
TGTCGGGCTTTTGTATAGTGATGGTATACATTTTTACGATATCGATAAAATAATATCGAATGATTTTGTAAGAGGAGCAGCTAAAACGCCTGCCAAAACTAGATGGTTATTACGCAATCGTTTGCAGACCCAATGTCTTATTTCTTAGGAGAGAAAAAGACAAAATCGACATGCCGTGAGATAAGGCAAGTCTTTGGGTATGCTACCACACAAGTGTTTTGAGATGATTAGATAAATCACATCTAGCATTTTATTGATATTTTGATTAAGAAGATAGAAGTTTCTATGGATAACCAAAATGACAGTTGCCATCGAAATAACATCGGGGCAATTGCTCTCTTTGCCATAGGGCAAAGAAAGCCAAGGATAGCCTTGGTAAAAAGTAAACTCACATAGATGTTGGGACGCAAAAATAAAGAAGCTAGCAAGTTTTATCATAAATCCACAGATTACACAGAATATTCTGTTGCTAGAAATAAGGTGCTAGTCGATCCCTAATAAGTTTGTGGCAACGATTTAAAGATGCTTGTCTCTGTTACAGCTGTAATTATGGCAAGTTTGGAAGGCCTGTGTTATAAATACCAAATCTATCGATATGATCCTTTGTCCCATCCCTCGTGAAGCTTTCAAGAGTACACATGAAAGGGGAGCGTCGTCGGATCGTACGGCAACGCTTGTTTGTGCGATTTAATTTCATTTATCAACGCATTACTTACCGGGAGGGAATTACTTACCGGGATTACCCGGCTACCGCGCCTCCCCTTACGCTATGTAAATTTAAAAAAACGTGATTGGAATTTTTGAATTTACATGCATATAGTCCTGCCTGTATCCTACGGGGGTAGGCAGAAACTACCGATTGCTACATGCTACGATCATGACATACCTGTTTCGAGTTATCCACTTTCATACTTCTTTTTATCTTTATAATTTCTAAATTTGAATTTGAATGTGTTAGGAATGTGGTGTTTATCTATATCGAGGGGTGAAAGGCTTTTTTAATTAAGCGACATATTTTTAACTTTACAGGAGAGCATACTCCTTCGACGCAGAAAATTAGCTGATTCCAAATATGTATATAAGTCAATATCGCCCAAAAGTGTCGCTTAAGTTAAATAGCCTTATATACATCATAATAATAATAATAATACATCATCACGCCTGTTTTCCCCGAAGGGATAGGCAGAGGCGCATTGTAGTGCGCCCACACTTCGCCGATGTATTTTGGTCCCAATGTAATAGGGGCGAGCCTATTGCCATTAAACCGGGCACATTCCCCCTCGGTACGAGGGAGATTTGGACCATAGTTCACCACGCTGGCCCAGTGCGGGTTGGTGAACTTAACACGCTTTTCTATAGACGTGCAGGTTTCCTCACGATGTTTTCTTTCACCGTTCAGCAAGTGGTAATCATTGTTGAAAATGACATTTGCACATGAAAATTATCTCAGAGGTGCGGGCCTGGGATTTGAACTTGCACCCCTTACGTTTAAGGCGGGCGTTCTTGCCCACGAGGCTATCACTGCTTCTAGCCTGCTTTATAGCCTTTCAACCCTCGATATATATTTAAGGTATAAAATTATGGTACAAATTTGACGACGGCTAGGTCTAGTGGTTAGAGTGTCGGCCGCGCGACTCACTGAACCAGATGGTTGCGGCTTCGATTCCCGCCAGAAGCAAATTTTGAAAATGGCCTTTTCGGAATTTCCCCTGGTCTGGGTGTAACTGGTATTGTCCCCAGTTGATTATACGGTATCCAGTTGCAAGCTTTGCTTTGCTTACCTCGGGGTCAAACGATGAGTACCTATATGTTGTCTGTCGATATAAAATAAAAAAAGTATTCAAAAACAAAAAAAAACAAAACACGACTTTAAAAACCTTGGTGCACAAAAAGCCACAAATAACTTTAATATTTGGAGTAGGTGCCAATCTACGGCAGACTAGGCAAATACACACATGAATTACGCCGAAATTATATGCGGTAACATAAATAAATAATAAAAAACTTACGGGACGAATTGAGAACCTCCTCCTTTCTCAAGTAATCATCATAAAAATGAATTTTACCAACACACACACTGTATTGGGAGTGTCTAAAAGTAATACTTTCTAGTGTAAAAGCAGTTTAGTTTAAAATAAAACAACAAACGGTCGAATGCATCACGCACAAACATTTGAGCGTTCGCCAAATTAAAATGCCGATCTATTAATTGAGCTTTAGAAATGTCTTGAGAGCATATAACTCCAGTTCAAATTAGTCGAAAGACATCCAGTCATTAGCGGCTAATTGCCATTATAATCAGTTAACACACGAATGCCGGGTGAATGGGTTGATAATTGCTTTGTTGACTATTCCAAAGATTTAGTAGCCATTGCGGTCTTTTGGCATTAGCATTCAAGGGTGTATACGCATTTTATATACTCTACTAATTGGATGTTAAGATTTTTTACAGGTACAGGCACTTATGAATCGTCAATCAATAATAATAAAAACCTACCAAGTCGGACTTGCGCACGAATGGTTCCTTACCGTTTGTTGTATGGGAGCCCCTTTAAATATTTATTTTATTCTGTTTATTAGAATTGTTGTTATAGCGGCAACAGAAATACATAATCTGTGAAAATTTGAACTGTCTAACTATAACGGTTCATGAGATACAGCCTGGTGACAGACGGACGGACGGACAGCGAAGTCTTTGTAATAGGGTTACCGTTTTACCCTTTGGGTACGGAACTCTAAAGATTAAGTAATGTTGCAATAGAGGCAGTGTCACCTTTACCACCACCTCTGAAGCTGAGTAAGATTAATAATCTTAATGATATAAGACTGCGTCAGTATTATTTTATAGGATTATCACAATAGTACTGAAATGTCTTCTCACTTAAAACTATTGTTTCTGGAAACGTATTCATCTGTATTTATGGTTTAAGTGTTTTTACAATACATGAATTGGCCTGCACTAGTACCTAAAGCGATATTCTAACCTAACAGTTGTACAACAGGAAGACTATGAACCCAAAATAATCGTACACGTCATTATATTTAAGAGTTTATGAAGATTGTCAGAAGCCAATTCGTATCTCGTATGTCGACAAGGCCCATCTAGTTTTTCACCTGCCAATCTGACCTTTATTCTGTCACCACCAACTGTGGAGGTTGTAATTAATTGAAATTTAAGTAAACTGTAAGTTAGTAGCCATTAGCGTCACGCCGCCGAGCCAGATAACGACTCCCGCTAATTGGTAAAAAGCATTTTGCGCAATTGACACGCGAAACACGTTAAAACTTTGGAAATTCCAGCTTAAAAGGTTTTGACTATTCGTCTAACTAATCTAACACCTTGGACTGAATGAGTATACACGTCACTGTGCAAAAATGTTCACATTGATCTTATGTTTCAGTGAATAATATACTAGAACAGGGGTTCCTAAACTTTAAAGATTACGGAACACTAACCAAATACTTTTTATTATTACAAGCTTTATTATTACAAGCTTTATCTCCTTTATTTCTTATCTTTCTTATAAATTAAATTTTTAAATATATATATAAAAAATACATTTAAAAATATAAAAAAAACAGTTTCCCACCGGCATCTGGAACAGAGTCCTAGTTACCAGTGGTTAGGGCTCCAGAGAGAGGAACTTGCTCACAATGCGCGCCGTCTCCAGAAGTACTGCCTTCTGAATATGTCCCTTGATCCAGCTGCCTAACGCGAGCCTCTTTAGGTGTTTGTCGAGGCTCTTGGCTAATAAGCCATGGGCGGAAACGACTATCGGTACAATTATTGCCGCATCAATGTCCCACATGTCGACAACCTCGTGAGCCAGATCAAGATACTTGCTTTCTTCATCTTTCTCTCAATTATTACAAGCTTTATATTAACTTGCAATGTATGTCCGGGTGGAATATTGCAACTGAGTTTTAAATCAGTTATCTTTAACCGATTGAGCTGAAATTTGGTATACACGCTTATTTTGTATGACAATGCATGCTCAGCTATGTGACGTCATTCTAATTCCAATATGGTGGATCATCCAAGATGGAGAAATAGTTATTTTTTTGTGCACTACCAGATTTAAAATACAGTTGCAAGATTCCACCCGGACATACATTGCAAGTTAATATAAAGCTTGTAATAAAAACAATCGAATTGAGAACCTCCTCCTTTTGGAAGTCGGTTAAAAAGGCGAATAAAACCGATCTCTTTAGTATCATTTGATATTCTCGTGAGAATATCCATAAAACAATGACTGATTAAATCAATCGTAATAGCATTTTGTTTCTGTTTCTAAATAACAAATCTCCACCCCTCGTTATAAACTCTTAATACCCAGTACTGCAATAAAAACTATCGCAGTAGCCCCATATAATATTCCCGTTCACGCACAACTAAATCTGCATTCGGTTATAGGGCACGCACCGTGGAATTTGTTTAAATAGCATTTGCATATTTATTTGCGCACATTAAAATGAAATAAATTTGACGTCTCAATTTACGTACGGTCCGGGGCGTGATTTAATAGAGTTGGGTTTAATTTTATGACTGAAACACCTGTTGTAATAATCTAATGTAACAGTATTGAGCTTATCAAAAATAGCTATAAAAAATAAATGTATGCCTCATTAGTAGTGTATAGATTTTTTACGATTTTTAGGGTACCGTAGGTACTTCAAAATACATTGAAATAAAACTATTTTACGGATTCTATCGCGTTTATTTACTATTTTATTTTCCCGACGTTTTGGCTGCTTTACAGCAACCATGGTCACGGGGGGACTGAGGTGTTAGACGTCCTGATGTCATAGTTAATAACTGGGTACCCTCATATTTAGTTGTTGTTTGCGGTCCGATCCATAGTTTTATTTCAATGTATAATATTCGCGTAAATATGAGAAAACAATATACTTCAAAATAAAAAAAAACCTTTATGGGATTACTTTTTTGTCTGTCTGTCTGGCAATACTCTTTTTTTCAGGAATGCAGTAGGTGTCAAATTGAAATTAATAACAAATACTCAGAACGGCATTCCTTTGTGGCTATTACAAACATCTAACTTTTAAGTCAACGCAATCAAAAGATACGGCCGTTTATGTTGCATATTTTAACTCCTAAGGGAATCAAAGCCTATAGGGTATTTCCCGTTGACCTGGAGTCATGAAATTTGGTAAAAATCAATGTTTTACCGAACAAGTGAAGGGACAAATAAAAAATCACTAAATTTATAGTTGCATCGCAAAGAAAATGTTATTTTTTTGCGAACCCAAATATATTTGCTGTTGGTAAACTAACCGTGATCTATCTCGATGTATGGGGACAACAGTTCTCCGACGGAAACGTTTAGTTTGTCCAGTGTCAGTTTTCTTAAGAGCAATATTCTGTATTTTCATATTTTAGGTACGGAACTCTCGGTCCGAGACGGACTCCCACTTGGCCAGTAAAAGTACAAATGCAACATAATTCTCCACTTGTAATAAGTGTCTCAGACGTATAAGTAGTAGAAAAATCTACAAAAAAAAATATTTTTCCTCATAACCAAATTCATAAAATTAATTTTACTTTTTGGCAACATACTTAAAAGTAAAAAAAAAAGATAATTCTTAATACAAATTGAGATTGTCGTTTCGCAATCTCGAATCCACAAGTTAGAAAACAAAATTGTAATCTGAAAACATCATAAATTGACAGCCACTTTAGATGATACCAAATAATTTTCATATATAAAAAAGACTCAATAAAATGTACTAACGTATTGGAAGCGGCAAGCGTGATGCTTCCTTTCATTACCGACTTCCTTCAATTAAAATAAATCCACACACAGAATTAACATACCTCACACACTTAAAATGCCGCAACGATTTTAATACGCGTCCAATTTGCTCCGACCTCCCCCGCTTCCCGTACTCTGAACAAACAGTGTCACGAATAAAGCCTGTCAACACCAAAATGAACTCTGTGATAATATGCATAAAGATTGAATTTCTGTGAGGCACCCACGCGTCAAAATACGCTCGCGCTGTCAGTGTCGTTTAGTTGCAGAATGAACTCTTTCTATGAGACAATACAGTGTGTTTTGGTATGGCAACAAAATTGACGCGCCAGTGTCGACGCTGCAGTTGAAGATGTTGGCGGGTACGTCGAAGCTCTTATTATGTTGGACGTTTTAAATGTCGAGCTGTATCAAAGGCGACAGTATGTCCTTAATGGGTGTACGTATTTCACGTGGTAAAGGCGCCGAGATGCGCCCGCGTCGTTTATCTAACTGAAATTAAGAACGAAAACATTTTAAACGAGCCATAAATTTTTCTTAGGTGAGTGCTTTCTTTTTTGGTGTTGCCAGCGCGCGTTGTACAATTTATCGTGTTGGAAAGTTGCATAAATTTGTACTTATTAAATTGTAGGTAAATTTATTTAAATAAAAACTAAAGATTTCATTTATAAATTAATTAAAACTTAAGCATTTAGAAAGATTTAATAAACTAAAATTAGTGATTCCCACATTTCTAAATATTATAAATGCTTCTTTTGAAAATTGACGATTTTGTGAATGTGCGTAAGTAACTGCTGTTAAGGATTTTGCTTAGAAAAAATACATAAAACAGAATATAAAATCTATTTTTAAATTTTCAGACAGAGGCGCAATATTACGTATTCTATAAGTTGTTCGCCTACAATTATAAAAAAAAAACAAAATAATGAACCGGAAGCCTGGCAACACCGAACCGGGTAGATGCGCGGGCGCCTCTTGTATGCTCGCCTTCCATTAGCGCGTTTGAATTTAGAACGCGCCGCGATTGGCCGACGCGGGCAATGAATCATTGGCGCCGACTCTCTCAACCTGCTACAGGATGTTCTTGCTTCGGATTAGATAATATTTTATTGAGGGTTTACGCTAAAAGGTGTATGTTAGTGTGTTTGTTCAAATGCTTAGTGTATTGAAATGTATTTGTACGCGGTTATGAGTTAGCATTATCGATTATTGGTTCTGCCCCCCTTCTATGCTGTACCTGTACCGGATAATTTTCTTTAGTGTACAAGATATAATATAGCTAGGGAGAGAGAAGAATTTGTACTTTTCATTTAAGTGTGTACAATCATGGAACGCCATGGTCTCTACTTTATGTAGGAATTTCGGTAGTAGAGATACTATTATTATTATTTATTGACGATTCATAAGTGCCTGTATTGGTTTATATGAATAAAAAAATATTCTGATTCTGTTACTTTGACGATAGCGATTTATAATCTGTGATTAGTGGTCGCATGTATTACAAACAAGAATACAAAATATAAAAAAACCGGCCTAGTGCGAGCTGGACTCGCGCACCGAGGCTCCCGTGCCTAAACTGTGAAAGCACCGAGCATTACTCTAACGAAAAGATGAACTGGATAGTGAGACAAACTTAACTTTGCGGTTGGTATACTGGTGTCCCCATACAAAGTAACTACAAAATAAGTTTGTAATTGCAAAAAGACATTTTCTAACAATAAATTTACAGTTTTCGGATTTTTTCCTTTACTTGTGCTATAAGACCTTGCTCTTTGCCAATTTCATGATTTGTAGGTCAACGGGAAGTACCATATAGGTTTTTGATTCCCGTGCCAATATACTGAAAATGCAACATAAACCGCCATATCTTTTGATTGCGTTAACCTAGAAGTTAGATTTTTTTAGGGCACCAAGGGACCACAGACTTAAGTCTCTGTTAAAAATGTCAACTTGATTCCTTCACGCGTTTCTGAAAAAAAGGGTCTTGACTAGAGATGAAACGGATAGTGGTTTAGTCGGATACCGGATACCGGATATTCGGCACGCGTGACATGGGACTTCTTAAAGACATTTCGAATCGATCGCAATCACGAACCATACATAATAATATGGTGGTCAGTTAATTTACATCAGTACCTGTAGTTGTCTAGGTTTGCTAGAATTTATCTTTCAGCACCTGGTAGTGGCGTTTACAGCGAAAGGCTATTTTCAGAAGCTGGTCTGGTATACGAAACCAAGCGCAGTCGCCTCTTACTATAATACGGGAATTTTGGTATTCATTCAACACAATTTGCCAATTGTTAATTTTTAGTACTAAACTAATTTAAAAAACGGATAGTGAAAACAAGGCTGGAAAAGCCGGATACCGGATTCAGTATCCGGCCGGATAGTGAAAAAAAGGCCGGATAGGCCGGATACTGGATTCAGTATCCGGACGGATAGTGAAAACAAGGCCGGATACCGGATTCAGTATCCGGCCGGATAGTGAAAACAAGGCCAGATAGGCCGGATAGCGGATTCAGTATCCGGCCGGATAGTGAAAACTATGCCGGATAGGCCGGATACCGGATTCAGTATCCGGCCGGATAGTGAAAACAAGGCCGGATACCGGATTCAGTATCCGGCCGGATAGTGAAAACAAGTCTGAATAGGCCGGATACCGTATAGTTACCGTATATCCGTTTCATCTCTAGTCTTGACACCCCGACAGACAGACGGACAGCAAAGTGATCCTATTAGGGTTCCGTTTTTTTTTTCCTTTACGGAACCATAAAAAGCTATAAAAATTGACAGTTGAAATAATAGTACGAGTAAGAGGTGGCGGTAGGTTCCCCCAGGCTGCCTCTGCAACTGGACAACTAAACGTTTTGTAGTTGACCATAATAGATTCCATTTATTGAGAAGTGTTCTTTAATTCAAAAATAACTGGCGAATAATAAAATCAGCCTGTATATATCCGAAAATAGCTGAACAAAATGACACGTGTGCTGTGAATTTTGACAAGCATTATATCATAGGAGAACACTGCAGTGATTTATCTAACATTATGTGTTGCATATACTACATACCTACTTATAGTACCTACTAGGTAGTAATTTATAGCTTTTCTTAAAAAAATATACATCATCACGCCTGTATTCCCCGAAGGGGTAGGCAGAAGTGCACCGCAGTGCGCCCACATTTCGCAGATTGATGTTGCTAATGTAATAGGAGGCGAGCCTATTGCCATTGTGCCGAGTAGGTTCCCCCTCAATACGAGGGTGATTTGGGCCAGTGCAGGCCCAAATGGTGGCCCGAGCCTGGTGGACTATGGCCCAAATCTCCCTTAAATTTAGAGGGAATGTGCTCGATATGATTACAATCGGCTCGCCCCCTATTTGGCGAAGTGTGGGTGCAGTACAGTGCACCTATGCCTAACCCTGATATTTATATGTGACAATCACTTACCATCAATCCCAGATCATAAGCCGTAACTTAAGCATCCTTTTATATTGACCTTTAAAGTCTCACAAATATTTAAGATTATGTTATCTCAACCCGTCTCAACGAGGAGGTCCGGCTTATCGAATACTTTACAAAACGTAAAACGTCTTCTCACAAACTTTATTACAATATCATTTAAGTTTATTTCCCTTTGAACGTGTAGAACTTATAATTTTGTATTGAAAATTACGTTGCGCGCGAGTGGCCAATCACGGAGCGATGTTCGAATTCCAAATTCGAAATTCCTCACGGGCCAACGGCGCCATCTTTTTTTCCTTTTCGGTACGTTTTTCGTTGGTCGTTAAAAAAATGTTAATAGTTATAATTAATTACTTTTATATTGGTCTTGTAATTTTTGATTTAATTGGCTCATAAGGCTGTCATTAAACTTAGTTTGATGAGTATTTGTGTTAATGTTATGGCTTTGAGTCACATATGGCTTTGAATTAATATTACATGCTCTACGATTATATCTAGAAGCGAATTTATTTCTGGACTGAATATAACTGCATCCACAGGGCAAAAAAATCCCCGCCCCCCTTTCCACTCCTTTGGGGGTATGTTTCGATTTTTGTTAACACCCCGTATTAAACAAAAAACTAATAATCAACCTAAATGAAAACTCCTAAAAAAGCCGAACTCAAACTACAATTACACAATCGGATCTTAAATCGCAGCGTAATCGGTGTACATACATAAAAAAAACATACCAATCGAATTGAGAACGTCCTCCTTTTGGAAGTCGGTTAAAAATATGCCTCTTTTATGACTTAATACAGTTAGTTTTAGCATTGGCAAATTTGTATCAGCCAATAGTTTTTCGAAGGAATTAGGCACAGTATCAAAAAGGACTCAGTGTCAATACTCATAAGGATTGAATTGCTGTGGTAAAAACCACGCAACCACGCTGCAGCACAAGCTGTGCTCGCGCTAGCTGTCAATGACATTTCATTGAAGAATGAGATTTCGATCAGTCAATACAGTCCATTTTAGTATTGGTTAAAATTGTATGCTGATAATTTGTTCCTTTTCATCAAATCAATGCATCTTAATCTATCTAAAATCTTGTCCTTGCCTCCATTTTGCGATGCTTACATCGAAGATTAAATCTCTGTATAGACGGCAATCCGCGAGAGTGAACTCCAGACTCTACCCCGCGCGATTCGATTTGGTCACGCGTTCTCAAAGTGCATAAGCCTAATCTATATCTATACTAATATTATAAAGAGGAAAGATTTGTATTTTTGTATGTAACGAATAAACTTATTAACTACTGTACCGATTTCAAATTTTTTTTTGCCGTTAGAAGGCTACATTATCGCTGAGTAGCATAATAGGCTATACTTATTTATTAGAAAATGTTTAAAAAGAATGTCCACCCGTGTGAAGCCGGGACGGTCCGCTAGTATTTTTTTAAATGTATTTATAATTTATCTTACTGGCATAATTATACCAATTGTTGCATTTTGAATATAAAGATCTTGTACCCACAGTCGATAAGATGCCAGTTTTGGCACCTGTCATTCATTAAATTTAACTTTTTTCGTGAAAATAAAACTGGAAATATTATGTTCTTACATATTATCAAACGCAAGAGTTTAGGTCTCGGCAACAGTAGGTACATACCTTACTTTTGATAATTCAATATGAAACAAAGCCCAAGATACAGGCAAGGCCCAGGTTGAGTTCCATAGTCACTAACTTCAGTTGGAATTATTTTGGGAAATTAATTTTATTTCATTTAGTAATTGAAGGTAAAATGTCAGAATAGTGCCTAAAGAAATAGGTTTTCAATAAATCTAGGCCCTAGCAATTATAATATCAAAGTCGCGTACGCGGTGGAAACTTTGATAACCACTTGCACGATTCGGAGCTGGTTACGATCAGAGTAAATATTTACGCGAATTATAATTGGATACTCGGCTCCGTAGTACCCGCCGCGCGCTCGGAAGATGCTTGCATTGCAAAAAATTTAATAATTTTAATACTTACCCCTCTTTACTCTAGCGGCCGGCAGAGAACAGCGCATTCAGTTAAAATTGACAGGCCAGAGATTTGAGTTTTTTTTAATATACTTAAAGAAACTTTTCTTCAGTAAGAATAAATAATGTTAATAGTAGGTACCTACTGAGAAATAATTGCATTTAAAATTAAATAATTTAGCTTTATAAAGGTAGCGCCCATACCTATAAAAGAAAGTAAGAAGTAGGATTTAAGCCCCGCGCACACTGGGGCGTCCTAAGACGCGATTCAATTTTATAAGCTAATGGCGTGTTTGGCGAGTGGGAGCATCTGTTGATGCCGCAATGCCGTGATGCGAAAACTTCTAGCAGCTCCGTGGCTCCTCGGTTCTTTCCGCCGCTTAGACTCCGCCCACCGGCTGACTCCGCTCAGTCGCCGCTACGACGCTTCTCTACTCTAAATAACATAATGTTTCACGTCTACCAGGCGTCCCGTGAAGTCTACTTTTTTTTACAAGCTTTATATTAACTTGCAATGTATGTCCGGGTGGAATCTTGCAACTGAATTTTAAATCAGTTATCTTTAACCGATTGAGTTGAAATTTGGTATTCACGCTTACTTTGGATGACAATGAATGCTTAGCTATGTGACGTCATTCTAATTCCAATATGGCGGATCATCCAAGATAGCGGAATAGTTATTTTTTCTGCACTACCACAGTATGGGTATCAAATGAAAGGGCTTGCCGAGGAGAACACGAAAACTAAGGGCATTTAAATAAAAGCTTGTTTTTAAAAGGTGTTTCTTACAACATTAACTTATTTTATTACAAAAACGAATTTGGACGCGAATTTTGATGCGGCGCCGTGGACTCCAGGCTTTGACGTCAATCGGTATTAACTATACGCAACAGGGAAACATAGCACATATGTAGATCAGCTGAAGGAAGGTACTAAATCTCTAAAATAAACATGTACACCTATAGCCCGAAGTCCGGCCGTCAAAACAGCGGCACTCTCCAACTGTTTTCCATTTTAACAAACACAACATTGGACATTGTTTGTGTTTCATACAGATTTGTACCCCGCACAGTGGATCGCATAAATTTGCACAACAATAAAGCTACGGGCGCACACCGGCGTCAAAGCGCGAGCGTCAAAGCTTTTGCCAACTTTAAAACGAACCATATGTCAATATATATAAAGGTTAATTATTTGTGCTAATGGCGTGTGTAGTTCACCAACCCGCACAGGGCCAGCGTGGTGGACTATGACCCAAAGCTACCTCGAATTGAAGAGGTATGTGCCCGGTATAGGTTCGCCCCTTCTTAGATCGGGACCAAAATACAGTGGACAAGTGTGGGTGGGTGTACTGCGGTGTACCTCTCTGCAAAGCGTGATGATGTATATTTTTATTTATCTATATCCTACTAGTCCTACTAAGTATTATAAATGTGAAAGTCTGTGAGTATGGATGTTTGTTACTCTTACACCTAAAAACTACAGAACGGATTTTGATGAAATTTTACAGTATTATTGTTAGTACATCTGAATAACATATCTTCTTAATATATATATTTCTACTGTATGTGTGTATATCACTGAACTCCTCCTAAACGGCTGGACCGTTTTGGATGAAATTTTTTGTATGCGTTTGGCGCCCCGGATGGTTTAGATTCACAATTGGACCCGGTTGGTGGCGCTGCAGTCGGTATCTTGGTCTAAGGCGGTACGAATTTCGCCCGGTCGGCTAGTAGGCTATAATTTATAACGATATTGAACAAACGATTTCGCGACTAATCATAACACATTTGGTAAAAAAATATTATTTCTATTGTTCCAGTTATCTATGCCTGTCCGGGTGTATAACTCGCGCGGAGAAGGCTGGCAAGGCCAGAGAGGCAGTCCAGGCCCTCATCACCGTCTGCTCAGACCTCTGTCAACCCTGCGGGGCTGATACTGTGAGTATCTTGTCACTAGTTGTTATATAACACGTCAAAGGTTAATATTTAATAATTCCGAAATTAATAAAAAAATGACTAATGAATTTCCTATTTTACATTTATTAAATTAACTTACATGCAGTGGTAGCCGAGTGGTCGAACGCACGCTTTCAAATTGTGCAGGTTCAAACCCCGGCTCGCACCTCTGGGTGTCATGTGCGAATCTCATTTTCATCCTAGATTATCACTTGCACAGAAAGGGTGAAAGAAAACATCGTGAGGAAACCAAACAATCCTGACTAGTTGTCGATAGATGTGTGAAGTCTGCCAACCCGTACCGGGCCAGCGTGGTGGACTATTGCTCAAATCCCCCTAGCATTAAGACACGCGTCCAGCAGTGAGACGTTAACAGAGCTATAGTAGAAGAAGGAGTTAATTAACTTACCTAATAATTTTAATACAGGCAACATCTAGTTTGGGTTCCAGAGTAACTCGTTGTGTAACAATTTTGGTTGATATCTGTTAGATATGGGGAATAACATAGGAATAACTAGTGTAACGGCCATTGATAGTATTCGCACTGACGACGGCGCCTTTATTCGACCAGCTGTCATAGTCAAAGCAAGCCAGTATAACAAGAGGGATGTAACCAAATAGGCTACATATCCAACAATATCAAATTTAGAAAAAAAAACTGGCCAAGTGCGAGTCGGACTCGCGCACGAAGGGTTCCGTACATCTATAAATACGAGCAAAAAATCACGTTTGTTGTATGGGAGCCCCCTTAAATATTTATTTTATTCTGTTTTTTTTTGTATTGTATCGTTGTAGGGGCAACAGAAATACATCATCTGTGAAAATTTCAACTGTCTAACTATCACGATTCATGAGATACAGCCTGGTGACAGTCAGACGGACGGACGGACAGCGAAGTCTTAGTAATACTGTTCCCGTTATACCCTTTGGGTACGGAACCCTTAAAATCAAGTTGTCACGTGTATTTTTCGCGGTCAGGGTCCCGAGCGAGCGTCCGCGACGCAGTCACTGCGATGCGCGCTCGGCACCAGCGTGTGCGGCTCCCGGGCGGAGTTCTGCATGCTGTTCGCGCACGGCGCCGACCTGCAGCACAGCGGAGGGTTCGTGCGCGCCGCCCGCACCACGCACCTGCTCCGAGCACTCGCCGAACTCGACCACCAGATCGTACAGGTATAGTTGACAGTGTCTGAATCGACCCCCTTACCACCACTTACCTTGCAGCAATGCTTATAATAATACTTTCAGTTTTTACATCATCACGCCTGTATTCCCCGAAGGGGTAGGCAGAGGTGCACTGCAGTGCGCCCACACTTCGCCGATGTATTTTGGTCCCAATGTAATAGGGGGCGAGCCTATTGCCATTATACCGGGCACACAGGTTTCCTCACCATGTTTTCCGTCACCGTTTCTTAGCAAGTGATAATCTCAGATGAAAATGAGATTCGCACATGGAACCCAGAGGTGCGAGCCGGGGATAGAACCTGCGCACTTTGATTGCAAAGCGTGCGTTCGACCACTCGGCTACCAAGCTCGTTTTTACAAGCTTTATATTAACTAGTAATGTAACTTGCTTTTTATTATGCCGGAAGATTTACGTAGTATCATTTTGTCAGTACTATTATGCTTAAAATTTATATTGTTGGGCACTATATTATTTTTATTTACCAATTTCATTTAAGCACATCTTACAGCCTCATAATTTTATCACCACCGGCCTGCGACCGTGATATAATACTTCACGTTTACCTGTCAAATTCATACTTTTGTGATATATTTTGGTAACCCATGCACTTAAGATCATCTTATCCATACGTCAACCACGTTGAATCAACTGCCAAAACGATTTTATATTTTTATCACAGCACGCCATGCTAGCTAATAAGACGCAACGGTAATATCACACAAATGACGTCACGATCCGTGATAAAATATCTTAACTTGGAAGGCGTGCTGAAGCCGCTATATTGGTTTACGTGAATAATAAATTCAGATTCTGATTCATCCAACTTCCTACTAATCATCGTAATATTATAAATGTAAATGATTGTGAGGATGGGTGGATGTTTACATATATACATCGGAATAATATGTGGGCTATAATTTATAACGAAATTGAACAATTGAAGTCTGAGCTGAGCGGACAAAGTCGCAGGTAGAAGCTAGTCGGTCAAAAATTGACAGTTACTATTTATTGTAATAACATTACTTTAAGAGGTGGTGGTGGGGCGCCAATCCAGTCCAGTTACTTGTGAATAGTAAATAAAAGAAAAACGAATACCTAATATAATACTCTACTCTAAGACTCTACGAGCCTTTAAGGATGCATAAAAAAATATATTCGGGTCGAATTAAGAGCCTCCTCCTTTTTGAAGTCGGTTAATAAATGAACATACTCTTAGAAATAAGAATTATTATCAAAACCATCGGCTTTTACCTGACTTTTCTAACGTTTTTCCTCGACGATCCCCGATTGCCTTTTGCTTTCCAGACTCCTCCCTGCATATCCAGTATGTGGTAAAACCATCGGCTTTTACCTGACTTTTCTAACGTTTTTTCCTCGACGATCCCCGATTGCTTTTTGCTTTCCAGACTCCTCCCTGCATATCCAGTATGTGGACTCTTTAAATATATAGTACCAAAAAAAAAAAACATTTCAAAAATGTCATTGAGCTAACACATATGAAAGCTCCCGTTTCAACCGCCGTCCGTCGCTACCCACTCTGCGAGTAATAAAATATTCCGTTCGCATCTCGTCTGGCATATTTGCTGTGGGCTCCTTAATTAACTGGAGTATCATTACGGCGTGTTTGCCAGGAGTAAACAGGGAGCTTAGCGAGCGCGGCGCGCGGTAGTCGACTCACTGAGACCAGTTTATATTGGATGAGGGTAACGTGAATGTTGGTAGCACCTGGGAAAGGTAGGGTTGCCAACAGAACTACAATGTGACTCAAAATGGGTATACCAAACCTTTAAAAAATATAGATTCTCTGGCGTATTCTTATCACTAAAATGTGAAAACAGCCCTCTTAGGTGCTACCACCTGTCTTGCTGCAATGTTTTTAATATCACATTCAGTTTAGGACAGTTAATAATAATATCCTTTTATTCGGACACAGATGAATGTAGACTTTTTCTTATCTTACAAAGAATATTTTATTCGTCCTTGTCCGTTTGCCGTTTTGGCTAAAGCCTGCTTTCATTCTTCTATGTTATTTGGGTTTCTAGTCCATGTTCCATCTTCTGGAAGGTCTCTCTCGTTTTTTATTGTCTTTCGTGAATCAGAACATACTTTTTTTTGGATAATTTGTTTTGGACAGTTATTCCAGTACAAAATATGTCACAATTTCACAGTTACCTATTGAAAAACAATACATTAACAGGTGGTGGCAAGGCCCTAGTTCATTGCGTCAATACGACTCATAGAAAACTTTTATCCATAGAGCCCCAATGCCAACACTTGCCACGTTAGAGTCCAGTAGTTTCGAGATGCATTCGTCTGTGTCTCGCCGTGATTGAGTGTTGGTTCTGTTCTGCGAGTAATATGAGACGAAGCCAGTCGAGGGCACTTGATTTTGTAACCTGATTTGTTATCTCTCATACTTTAAGATACTACCCTAAACTTCTATAAGGAATATCCTTCTGTCAAAGTTGTATGGTCATTAACCAATTTTTTACCCGACTACGGCGAAACTAAAAGGGTTATGATTTTAGCAGTCTATGTATGTATGTTTGTATTTACGTATGTCTCTCTAAACTGTTCATCAGATTTTGATGCATAAGGTGTCAATCGATTCGTTATTATGGCAAGGCTACATTTTAACTGACTTCAGCAATAGAAGGAGTCGATTTTACCTGGTAAAGCCCGATTGTATCCGATTTCGTTCCTGTTTAATTATTAATTTCTTAATCGGGCAACTGTTCGTCATCATCATCGAAATTACTTGTTTCTCAATTATTTACAAACACTATGAGAGAAATAAAAAAGAAGAAAGAAGCTTTCCGTTGTCTAAAGAATGTCAAGTACTTTCATACTACGTGGCAATTCTCGCAAGGTCGCAACATTTCGATTTCGAAATGATGTCGACCTTTCGAGAATTGGATCCCAGATCCTTGTGGACTGTACCTTATTGTTTCTGTGTTCCACCCAATATCCCATTGTGAGTATTGTGACAAGCTGTCACCGCCTGTCACGACACATCGCGACCAGTGACCATCGTTATTTAGTGGTGCGTGTAGATGACAATACGCCACGTGACTTAGTTACATAGACCTGGCTTAATCTGTGAGAATTATTATCTATACTAATATTATAAAGAGGAAAGATTTGTATTTTTATATGTAACGAATTAACTTAAAAACTACTGGACCGAATTTAAAAATTCTTTTGCCGTTAGAAAGCTATATTATCACTGAGTAACATAGGCTATATTAGAAACCCGTGCGACGCCGAGACGGGCCGCTAGTGTTCAATAATCCCGCTATCGGGCTTATTGGTCTAGCAGTGGTTCCCAAATTTATTTTGTATACGGGCAGTATACTTTGAGAATAAATTATTTTTTAGCGCCCCCATTTTTTCACCTACTTAAAAACCACTATAACGTCAAATTAATTGATTATTGTGAGCTATATTAGCGGACATTAAATATTCATTCGAAATGAGTCTTTTACTATAGGCCGCAAGAGTTAACTTGAGACCTTAGCGCAGTAGCTAGTAGGTAGGTTTTTTTCTGGGTCTCTTACCGCCCCCCATTAAGCCTGCAGCGCCCACAAGAGGGCGTTATCGCCCACTTTGGGAAAGGATGGTCTAATTCCATAGTCCACCACGCTAGCTCAATGCGGGTCGCATAGATTCCTGTCGGCGGCATATTTTTTCAGATTTAGCCCTTACCCCTTACCACCAGCTGTCTTGCAGCAGTGTTTTCAATATTACCTTCAATTTTCTACAGTTAACTCTGTACAAAATCTGTCAAAAATTGACAGTTAGATACTATTGATGTAACAATACTTTTAGAAGTGGTCGTAAGACCCCTGATCTGGGGCTCATTGCTATCGTACCCCCATTTCATTATTATACCGTTACACGCGCAAGAAAAGTTAAGGAAGCGAGTCGACTGTGTTCGCACTGTTCTGCCCGTATCTCGTATAATGTTAGCGCAATGATATTCAAGTTAAAACAATACAGTTGAGTGGAGTGTTGACGCAAGCCGCGCGCAGCCTCCGCGCTCCTCAAGTGCAGTGGAACAAACAATTACCGCGCCTGTAATGCAACACAAACAAATTGTACAAACTACTACTGTCCGCGGTAGGGTTGCCACTAATATTCCCGAACGTAATAAATAAATATCACTAGACGACACATACTCATCGTATGATCTCAGACCAAGCAAAGTTTTGTATTATTGGTAGCGTACACTGAACTGGGGGTGGTCCCAGTTGCGCCCAGACTAGGGCCCCACGTCCTCTAACACTATCGTTGTGGATTTGCTTTGACTTTATTTTTAAAAGGCAAGGAAACAACATCCTTTATCAACGGTAGTTAAAATGTGACCAGTGTAGACATTAGACATTGTCACCTTGAAGCCTAGTCTTAGACTAGTCATATTCTAGCTACCGTAGATAAAAGATGTTGATTTCATGCCTTAAAAAATTAAATCAAAGCAACTTCATAACGATAGTGTTAGGGCACTTGGAGAATATTCCCATTAATGCGAAGGAGATTTAGGCCATAGTCCACCACGCCGGCTCTGTGCGGGTTAGAGAATTTCACACGCCGATCATTTACTTATAGATGTGCAGGTTTTCGTCACGATATTTGCTTTCAATAGCAGTGGTAAATCAAAGTGTGCAGGTTCAAACCCCGGCTCGCACCTCTGGGCTTTATGTGCGAATCTCATTTCATCCGAGATTATCACTTGCTATGAAACGGTGAAGGAAAACATCGTGAGAAAACCTGCACGTCTGAGGGAACTTGACTAGTTCCCGGTAAATGTGTGAAGTCTGCCAACCCGCACTGGGTCAGCGTGCCCACCACGGCCTCAATCCCTCCCCCATTGAGAGCAGGCCCGTGCTCAGCGCTGGGACATTTAAAGGGACAGTAGGACGTAAGTAACTTGGCCGTTGCTGCAAGACATTAGTTAGTAGTTCAATATCGTCAGACAGACGCCGAAATTAAATATTAAATTAAATTAAATTTGCGTGGCAACCCTAAGTAAGTATGAAGCGGGGTGCAGATCGCAATCCGTATGAGAATTGCGCAGACACGCGACTTGGAAAGTTTTGTTAGTCTTAGGGGGTGGGATTGTGTGGTATTACTTGTACAAACCAACAAACGGTATCAAAAACATATATTTTATACTGTATTTGCTCTTAAAGAATACTTTTAATGAAGATTTTTCGTAGATAAGGCTTTGGGTAGAATTTATTGAAGCAGTTTAAAAATATATTGTTTTCTTATATTTACGCGAATACTATACATTGAAATAAAATGGTTGCTGTAAAGCAGCCGAAACGTCGGGAAAATAAAATAGTAAATAAACGCGATAAAATCCGTAAAATAGTTTTATTTCAGTGCGTAGATGGAAAAGAAAACAGCTCAAGTGCGAGTTGGAATCGCGGACCAAGGGTTCCGTAAAAACTTGTAGGTATGAAAATATGTCGCCCATCACGGCAATCGAGCTCGGAAGATATTGGATTTTTCCCTTCACCTGTGCCAAACATTGCTTATTGCCAAATTTCATAATTCTAGTGCAAAAGGATAGTACTGTATTGGTGTACGGGTTAAAATATGCAGCATGAACGGATCTTTTGAATGCGTTGACTTAGATGATTGATTTTTTTACAGCTTGTAGGATTGCATATATGATATTTATTTCAACTTGATACAGAGTATCAAGTTGAAATTACAATCAGGAGCGAGTAGACTCGCTCCTGAGAAAAAGGGTCTTGACAGACAGACAACAAAGTGATCCTGTAAGGGTTCCTTTTTCCATTTAAGGTCCGGGACCCTAAAAACCGTGATGGAAGTGATAAAGAAGTCTCCTAATACTATAAATCCGTCACCACTCAAATGTTCGGTACGAATACCAACCCTATTTATTGTGTATTAAGTTTCCAGAATCAGAATATTTTTTATTCATATAAACCAATACAGGCACTTATGAATCGCTAATAAATAGTAAAAATAGTAGCTCTACCACCCATTCGGAATGCATTTCCTATGGAGAAGAATGGGCAAGAAACTCCATGGTTTCTGTTTTTCAAATAAGGCTTTACATTTTTGTGTTTTTCTTAATTAACAATTATACAATATAAAGTTAATGAGGCTATACATTCTCAAAACACAATTAAATCACTAAACAAACTACGTGTTGAACAAGATTTAAAGGTAGGAAGGAGGAGGAAAACGGGACCATATAGTATATTGTCCATGATTTGATGCTATAATGTAAGTACTAGTAACGAGATCTTATGCAAACAGTGAGGCCATGCCTTTGGCATATTTGCAATGGTCTCTTCAAACAGTCTGCGCTCCTAGTCTGGGATTGACAGAGAGTCCCATTGTTGATGTTGAGAATCTCAAGTATCAACTATTGAATTGTGTATTTTTTTATTTCGTGTGGCGATGGAAAAAAGTATTCAGCGACGGGCACACTTGGTCCTCAAGACGGTCGCGTCAAAATGTTCGCCAACATTAAAACGAACTCTATTGACACATAGAAAAAGCACAAAACGCTTATTTATTTATTTGAACAAAAAATTTACAAAGGAAAGTCTAATGCCTTAGACATTTTCTACCAGCCAATCTTAGAGTGGTGCAGAGGAAAAAATAACTACGTAGGGTCAAAAATTAAAAGACTATAAAAGAAACCAGAAAGATGCAAATAGAGAAAAATAAAAAAAGCATTGTAGTTATTGTCATTATACCGGGCACGTTCTCCCCTCAATACGAGGGAGATTTGGGCCATAGTCCACCACGCTGGCTTAATGCGGGTTGGTGAACTTCACACGCATTTCCATAGACGTCCAAGTTTTCGTTTACCGTTCAGCAAGTGGTAATCATTATTAAAAATTTGGTCAGTGTCAGGGAGTTTAAAATTGTACCCCATACGTTTAAGGCGGGCATTCTGCCACTATTATTATACCTTAAAAACTGCATTGATATATTTATGTTTGTTTAACCGTCCATCGCCGGCCGTGCGTCTCTAATGGGCGGTCCCCAGAGGCGGTGGGTAATCGATACGAACACCGCGGGTCTGTCGGGCCGCCGCTAATGGATTAGGTAGCAAATGAGGGGGGGAATCGGATTCAAGTCGCCGTTCAACTATTATTTGGGCTTTGAGTTACTGTAACGCTGGCCAATGTAAACAAATATCATCACACACTGAATCCATATGCGGGGTGTAGGTATCATCACTATGAAATTATTAAACACTAGCCTTACCCGCGACTTCTTTCGCGCAGAATTCGATGATTCAGTGTCGCTTTAAAGTATAGCCTATATGTTATACTGATGTACAAACAATAATAATGTAAAGTTTCATTTAAATCCGTTGAGTAGTTTTTTTGCGTGAAACACAAACATCCATCCATCCTCACCAACTTTCACATTTATAATATTGGTAGGATTAGTAGGACTTTGATCCTTGTACCTAGAATCTACATTCTTAGTGAGGGCAGACTATGTATTCTTGAGACCCAGCATCCCTGTCACAATGACATGTATTTTTAACCGACTTCAAAAAGGAGGAGGTTCTCAATTCGACCCGTATGTTTTTTGGAACGTAGTTCCTTATCGCGCGTTGCAAAAGGGGGCTAGACGGAAAAAATAATACTGTAACGAAATTTTGTAACGATACTTACATATGTGTGTGTGATTTTTATTGTTTTGCGATTACAATTCGGATTTCGATGTGTGTGTGTGTGTGTGTGTGTGTGTGTGTGTGTGTGTGTATGTATATGTACATTTTTTTTTGCTTTTTTATTTATTTCAAAAGGAACTTCGTTCCATCCGGGTATCCCTTGACAACTCTCAAGTTTTTTTTTTGTTTCTATCACGAAATAAAAGCAGGTGAAAGGAAGAATGCAACGAGTTATTATATCAAAGAGAGAGCATTTCTTAACGTCAAATTGTGTGTGTGACTTTGATGTATACGCACGTCATATTGTCTATGCCAAAACGTATAAGGTTAGGTTACGATCGTAGCAACAATTACACCAATTTTGGTAAAATAAATGTAAAATTTGACACATTGATGTATCTATAATATCTGTTTTCATTGAAAGAATGTTAGTCGATGGGCCGCTATTGTCTCATCATCGCAAGGGACCAGATTACCCCAAATTTAAATCCGTACAACGTTCTTTCATCTTACAATACACTCATAACAAAAAAAAAACACGAACCGCATCAACACAGCCGTCTCCATCAACCCCATTCCCCATAGACTAAAAACTTTGATGTCCGTAACTCCATTATATACCATAAATAATGGCGGGCCCACGGGACTCTGTGTTTGCGCCGGCGCGTAATAGATAATAAACATAATTATTAGTTTATTAGCTGAGCTCCGCACATGGGGTTCGCGTTCAAATTGGTCTTGATTGATTGTTTGGTCTGCCTAATAATTGTGGTTTTGTTTGGATAAGTGCAAGCTTTTTGTGGGGATGATTTTGGGGTTAAACATTCCGACAAAGGCGGGCAAACATCATTACAAATTGTACCCCGACCAATGGCCACTGCAGCCGGGTCAGACCAAAAAGACGATGGCAAGACGATCTGGCCACCTTTGTGGGTAGTACTTGGTCCCAAACAGCACAAGACCGTTGCTTGTGGAGATTTAAAAGCAGAGGACTTTGCTTAGGATTGGGCCCGAAAATAGGCTATTAAAAAAACAAACTCTCGCTCTGTTAACTACATCTAGTGGTTATTATAATAAGAATCACTGGTCGGCGAAGACCTCCCTGCCTTTCTCGATTCCTTTCTATTTTGAACTAAGATGGGCCACTCTTTTTGGTAGGAGTCCAGTTCATCCTGCCATTTCCTTTTGGGCCTATTGCCATGCCGTTTTGCATTACTGGGAATCCACTGGGCCATAGTCCAACACGCTGGCCCAGTGCGGGTTGGTGAACTTCACACGC
Organism: Ptilodon capucinus; assembly: GCA_914767695.1. Classification (NCBI taxonomy): domain Eukaryota; kingdom Metazoa; phylum Arthropoda; class Insecta; order Lepidoptera; family Notodontidae; genus Ptilodon; species Ptilodon capucinus. Next base: position 749,508 of record OU611830.1, on the reverse strand, counting down.
CTTTCTATAGACGTGCTTTCAATGGGTATGCTTATCCTGTGTTAAAACATCGTTTTAGTATTGGAAGAATATGTTTGTATATAAAAAGACATATTAACTAAAAAGGAACACCGATTCCGACCAAGGATGATACGTGAGGCCATTGAAATTAAAAAACATCCTAATTTAAATAGGGAAGATGGCTGGGTGCTACCACCAACTTGGGATCCAGTAATTAATATGATTAAATCCAAAACTAAGCGTACCATTGCAAGACCTCGAGACATTGAGCACTTTCTGCGTGGATCGGACCGCAAACAACAACTAAATATGAGGGTACCCAGTTATTAACTATGACATCAGGACATCTAACACCTTAGTCCCCCCGCGACCATGGTTGCTGTAAAGCAGCCAGAACGTCGGGAACATAAAAAAGTAAATAAACGCGATAGAATCCGTAAAATAGTTTTATTTCAATGAGTAGTATTTGCGTAAATATAAGAATAGACTATAATTCAATCTCTATCTTAGTTAATACAGAGTGCATTATAAAAAAAACATCAATAAAGGTAAAATACAATAACATACATAAAAAAACATACGGGTCGAATTCAGAACCTCCTCCTTTTTGAAGTCGGTTAAAAAAGGTATTCGTTAATTGCTTGCGGACGCTGACTTGCTCGCCCTCACTCAATAATGTTGTGAGTACTCAGGTACTCAACTCAATTTTATTTTACAATTTAATTGCAAATTTTATTTTTCACTGTGCCGCTCTAATTCTTAATTCTTAGTTTTGCTTTCCATCTCTTGTATTTTCCTGTTTCTTCTCTTTTTTATTATTATTTGGTCGTTTTTACTTTTATTTGTATATTTTTATTATTATTTTTCATAGTCCTTTTTCTTTTCTTTTTGTTATTTTTTGTCATTTATTAGTTAGTTACATTGTATTTATTTAACTCGTGGAAAATAGTTTTGGTAGAACTTTATTTATACGCTTCTTTACCAATGTCTTTCAATACTTTGTTCTGCTGTTAATTTTCCCCAATAAATAAAAAAAAAAAAAAAAAAACAAGTGAATTCGTTAGCTCGTAGATAGATTGTGGCGAGGGAGACAGGTCCATCAAAGTAAATCAGTGAACGAAATCACCGGACTGTAACCAAAGGCAAGAAGTTGGGCGAGGGTGAATCAGTGGACGGTGAACGTGTGGTGTGCAGGTCACGCGATCTCCGGTGATTGTGTTACGGAACAACTCGCCGGGAGAGGCTGCACGCGAGATTTGATTCGCCAGACGAGATTTACGAGGGTTTTCATGGATTTTTGGATGGTTGGACGATAGGCCGTTGAGTTTTCTACATACAGAATGTATCAGAAGTCCGAAATAATATTTTAGGTACATATACGGTAGCTCATAATATGTGGATGCTTAGTGAAGACAGTTTATACCTAACTATCATAGTTTCTGAGTTTGACCTTTGAATATTCGTCACAGATATCGTGTTCTGGCCTTTGGGTACATCCATAACCCTATTCGGCAGTGTGAACTGAAGCTATGAAAGGCGGCTACGAATATTCCCAAAACAGAACATACACATTTTACATAGGACTCGAGATATTACGAGTTGTAGAAATTGATGACGAAAAAAAAAGTTGAAGAAACATGGTCGTATTGCGATCAACTAATTTATACCATTTAGATGTATACCCGATACTGATGCAAACCTCAACGTATTATTTCATACTTCTGAAACAATCTGTATTCAGTGTGATTCAAAATAGGTATACTAACCCTTAAAATATAGGTTATCTAGGTAGGTTATTCTAAATCAGACAAAAAAAATGTCGTTTTAAGTTATCCTTAATTTTTTGCCTCACCGGAACTCTAAAATCAGCTGTACCTTTTTAAGTACCTTTGATCTAGTAATAAACACAGTCGAAACTACAAGCGACGTAACTGGCCATGCCTAGGTTTAAAACAAAACGTAAGAATAAATCCATGTTTTAATAAGGTGAATGAAAAAATAATTCAGCTATTGTTAATCTATCTTCATGAAACCACCAATAGCCACTTGCTAAACGGTGCAAAGAAAACATTATGTGGTAACCGGCACGTCTATAGAAAGACGTGCGGAGTTAAGCAACCCGCACCGGGCCAGGGTGGTGGACTATAGCCCAAAATCTCCCTCGTATTGAGGGAGAATGTGCTCGGTATAATGGCAATAGGCTCGCCCCCTATTATATTGGGACCATAATACATCGGCGCAGTGTGGACGCTCTGCTGTGGACGTCTCCCTGCGTCTTCGGGGAATACAGACGTGATGATAATGGTAATTTTATATTTGTGTACAGGAAGCGTTCGGCGAGGGCGGATGGCCGCTCGAGTTCAGGGCGGCGGTAGCGAGACTGTTATCTCAACACGCGCCCAACGAGAAGGAGGCGCCCAGGACCACAGCGTTACGTAAGTAACCTCCCACCCCCCCCCCTCTGATGTCAGATAGCTAAAAAGCCCATAAGTGACATTTTGGTTAATTTTTAGGGTTCCGTACCCAAAGGGTAAAACGGGAACCCTTAAAACCCGTCCGTCCATCCGTCCGTCTGTCACCAGGCTGTATCTCATGAACCGTGATAGCTAGAGAGTTGAAATTTTCACAGATTATGTATTTCTGTTGCCGCTATAACAACAAATACTAATAAACAGAATAAAATAAATATTAAAGGGGGCTCCCATACAAGAAAAGTGATTTTTTTGATAATGGTACGGGACCGAGAGCGCGAGTCCGACTCGCACTTGGCCGGTTTTTTTATAGATAATGGTACGGAACCCTTCGTGCGCGAGTCCGACTCGCACTTGGCCGGTTTTAGTTATACAGGGTGTATTGGAAGTCCGAAGTAATACTTCACCGTTTACATGATGGTATAATTATTTTTATCCAAATTCTAACATGGCTTCAATTTTTTTATTCGCCGCCAATTTAAAAACTTTAATACCTCGTATCCGAAGCGAAATTTACAAGTTCTGTTTTGTGAATATTGGTAGTCGCCCCTCATAAGTGTAGTTTACACTGCTGAATGGGATTATGGATGTACCCAAACGACCTGTGACAAATATTCAAAGGTCTATAACCCAGAAACTATGATAGTTACGTATGAACTGTCTTCGCTAAGTATCCACATATGAGCCGCCGTATATGTACCCAAAGTGTTGTTTTGGACTTCTGATACAACCTGTAAATGTGTTCCCTATAGGATTGAACAGTCAGCCGTTGGAGCACACGCTGTCTGAGACCATGGTGTTGGATCTGATCGTGCTAGTCGGGTTCGTCGTGGTCAACAACCCTCAACTACAAGTGAGTCTCCTGCAATATAAATATGTCGTTCATGGTATTGTTGAGGTGGTGTAGGTGGTGGTCACGTGTGTTCTTACTTAAATTTTATTTATTAGTGATGTCTTCTTCTAACTACTACTTCTTCTTCTTCGTCTTCTTAGGACTAGCTATCTAGTTATCTAACTGCACTCAGGAGTTACAATCTTATATACTAATACATCATCACGCCTGTATTCCCCGAAGGGGTAGACAGAGGTGCACTGTAGTGCGCCCACACTTCCCAGATGTATTTTGGTCCCAATGTAATAGGGGGCGAGCCTATTGCCATTATACCGGGCACATTCTCCCTCAATACGAGGGAGATTTGGGCCATGGTCCACCACGCTGGCCCAGTGCGGGTTGGTGAACTTCACACGCCTTTCTATAGACGTGCAGGTTTCCTCACAATGTTTTCCTTCACCGTTCAGCAAGTGGTAATCATTGTTGAAAATGACATGCGCACATGAAAATTATCTCAGAGGTGCGGGCCCGGGATTTGAACTTGCACCCCTTACGTTCAAGGCGGGCGTTCTTGCCCACGAGGCTACCACTGCTTGGATACCGCTTATATACTAGTTATCTCCTGATTATTACTTATCTCATTACGTGCCAATATGTACTTTCTATTACTGCTTTGGTATTCCCAATTTATCATGTTCGCAGTTATCGCAGTACGTGCTTACTACACTCCCTTGATGTCTTAGTTTCATAAAAGAACCAACAGGTAGCACGGTCATGATATTGAACACAATCTTTACAAACAAACGGACACAAGTGTTTGTTTGTAATATCATAATTACACCTTTTTACTAAGTGCAATATATGAAAGTACATACGATATATATGTATAACGAAAATGAAATATTTATTTTTTCTCGTCCATCTGTCTGTCTGTTTGTTTGTTCTGGGTAAACTATCACCGGACGGGACTTCCACTGGCAGATAGCTAATGTTCCAAAGCTAACTAAGGGTAGGATAGGATAACTAAGGATACTTTAATTTAAGAAAAGGCATTAGCGTTCCGCGGGATGAGCATAAAACCATTTTTTTTGTGAAATCTCCCAAACGGTTGAACCTATTTTGACGGGACTTTCACTGATAGATTAAAAGCCACATGCGGCCAACTCGTCAATATTCGCTCGCGCTATTAATATCCTTACGATAAAAAATGAACTTTTTCTATGAATCAATAAGGTTCTTTTCGGTAAGAGCGTAATTTCAAAGCACGCGTTTTGATGCTTCAGACGAGTCGTCGATGAAGTGGCGAGCTAAGGTAGTATTTTTTAACCGACCTCCAAAAAGGAGGGGTGAGAAACCTACGAGTATCTACCTACTTAATACGTACATAGTATCTATCTACTACCTATTCGATTTGGATGGCACAGTAGATGAGTGGGTTGCTCGCTTTTGAGTCCATATTTGTGGTTTGGAAGTCGGTTTAGGTTTTTTGTTAAAAATAATTTTAAAAAAGTCATGTTCATTTCGCTGGCGCCGGCCGTCACCTTAAGGTCAATAACAAGATGACCGTTCAAGTTCCCATGCGGGCAGGACACCTGCGACTTACACGTGTCCAAGCTTCACCGGTTAAATTATTAGCATTACTTTTAGGGTTCCGTACTTCAAAAGGAAAAAAAAGGAAGCTTTTAGAGAATCATTTTTTTGTCCGTAGGTACGTCTATCTGTCTGATAAGACTCTTTTTCTCAGGAACGCGTGGAGATATCAATGTGAAATTAATATCAAATACTCAGGAGAACGATTTTCATTTGAGAGACATCAATCTCTATTAGAGATATGTCGAAACGAAACGTCAAAGTGGTCGTATATTTTTCTTTTGTTTCGATATATCTCCAATAGAGATTGATGTCTATCAAACGAAAATCGGCCCCCTGGTCTGTATACCCTTGGAGCTGTAAAGATATCAAACTTCTAAGTCAACGCAATCAAAAGATACGGCCGGTTATTCCGCATATTTTGACTGGCAAGGAAAGCAATACCTAATAAGAATAATGAAATTTGGCTAGAAGCTAATAGTCTTAATACCACAAGTATGATAGAATATTGTAATGAAGTAGCTAAGATCGTAATCAGTAGAAATAAATAAATAGTATAAGAAATATTTTATACATATATATATAATATGGTAATATATAATCATAGCATAAGTACAAAATGTAGTAAATACGATAAAAAATAAATAAAACTGTATAAAAAGCAATATGGTAATAAGAAAGAAAAAATGTAAACAAAAAGGATAGAAATTAAGAAATAGGAAATAAGAAAATTATGTAGACCCCAGATTAAAATAAAGAACAGTCAATAAGGACTCTGATCACGTCAGAGGTTAGCTTGCGGGCCGGGCCAGACAGCGCCCGGATAAAAAAAAAAAATAGCACAAGTAAAGAAAAATCTGAAAACAGTAAATTTATAGTTACAACGCATTTTTTTTTGCGATCATAAACATTATTGCAGTTAGTTTGTATGGGGACACCATTTTACCAACGGAAAAGTTAAGCTTGTCTCTCTATGCAGTTAATCTTTTCGTTAGAGCAATGCTCGGTGCTTTCATAGTTTAGGTACGGAACCCTCGGTGCGCGAGTGGACGTGACTCGCACTTGGTCGTTGTTTTTGTTATTATGGGAGACTTTTATTTTCCCAACAGTACAAGGTAAATGTTTAATGGAATTAAAATGGCTTTTAGATACGCATCGGGGAAGTTGTGTTCGGATATTAATTGTTTTTAACTTTGTCTGTCCGCGCAGTTTATGTAGATGAAATAGTCGCTTAATATAGTTTCTTTTGACTTACAACTTTAAATACGCCCGAGACACGTGTCGTTTCCTGTAAAGTAAAAAAAAAAAAATCGCTTTAGTTAAATAGCTTTTCACCCCTCGATATCTTAGCTACGCACAGGTATATCAGAAGTCCGAAATAATGCTTTACATATTGGTTTTTTTTTATATTATACAGGGTGTATCAGAAGTCCGAAATAATACTTGGACGCTAGCATCGGTATCGTGTATACAACTGAATGGTATAAAAATTTGATTGAAATTCGACCATGTTTTTCCAACTTTTTTTTCGTCGTCAATTTCTAAAACTCGTAATATCTCGAGTCCTATGTAAAATTTGCATGTCCTGTTTTGTGAATATTGGTAGCCGCCTCTCATTAGTGTAGTTTACACTGCTGAATAGGGTTATGGATGTACCCAAAGGCCAGAACACGATACCTGTGACAAATATTCAAGGGTCTGTAACTCAGAAACTATGATAGTTAGGTATAAACTGTCTTCACTAAGCATCCACATATGAGCTACCGTATATATACCTAAAGTATTATTTCGGACTTCTGATACACCCTGTATACGCGAATACTACACATTGAAATAAAACTATGTTACGGATTCTATCGCGTTTATTTACTTTTTTATATTCCCGACGTTTCGGCTGCTTTACAGCAACCATGGTCACGGGGGGGGTCAACGTCGGGACTTTACCGTTAGCACGAGTGTACACTAGCACGCAAGTCTAGGAGGGAGGCTTTATTCGACAAGTTCTCACGGACACAGGTGCAAGAGTCGCGATCCGGGCGCAGTTGCGCGAAAGACACCGTCCTACGTCCATTACTATTTAACATTTACGAATAGTATAAGGAGCCGGTGATGGTTAACTTGACTTGTTTAAAACTCCCGCCACATTGGGGCGTCAACGCGTGCGCGTCTTTTTTAGGGTTCCGTACCTAAAAAGAAAAATTAACGGAACCCTTTTAGGATCACAATGTTGTCCGTCTGTGTGTCGAGGTGTCAAGACCCTTTTTCTCAGAAACGCGTGATAGTATCAAGTTGAAATTTATAACAGAGACTCTAGTCTGCGGTCTCTACGTACCTTAAAAAAATCAAATTTCTAGGTTAACGCGATCAAAAGATACGGCGGTTTATGTTGCATTTTCAGTATATTTGCACGGTAATCAAAGACCTATAGGGTCCCGTTGACCTAGGATCATGAAATTAGGCGAGAAGCAAGGTCTTATAGCACAAGAAAAGGAAAAAAAACCGAAAATTTATATTTTTTTTGTTAGAAAATGTTTTTTTTTGCGATTACAAACTTATTTTGTAGTTACTTTGTATGGGGACACCTGTACACCAACTGCAAAGTTAAGTTTGTCTCTCTATCCAGTTTATCTTTTCGTTAGAGTAATGCTCGGTGCTTTCACAGTGAAGAAGGTACGGAAGCCTCGGTGCGCGAGTCCAGCTCGCACTTGTCCGGTTTTTTTTTAATGTTGCCAATAACTTTAGGAGACAATTTGTGACGGGTGGAGCGTGATCAAGACCCTATGCACGTTGCCGGCGAACTGGCTGGTCTCCCAGCCTCACAGCCACGCACTGCTGCCTACCCTGGTGGCGTTATCTGACAGGCCCACGGCCGCCGCCGCCATTGCAGCCGAGCTAAGCGTCGGGGTAAGTCATTATTATGCCGACGGCACATAGCGAAAATGTTGTATCTCGAAAATTGGTCTAAATTACATATTGATTTAGATTTGGCCAGAAATAAATTTATAGTAAAAAAAATTATTTTTAACAAAAAACAAAAACCGACTTCAAAAACCTAGGTGCACTAAAAAGCTACAAATAACCTTACAATTCATTACATTTGGAGTAGGTGCCAATCAACGTCGGACAAGGCAAATACACACATGAATTGGCACCGACTCCAAATGTAATGAATTGTAAGGTTATTTGTAGCTTTTTAGTGCACCTAGGTTTTTGAAGTCGGTTTTTGTTTTTTGTTAAAAATAATTTTTTTTCACGATTTTTAGTGTCAATAATCGTTGAAAAATTGTAAATATTATCACCTAATAACAGCCCTAAAAAACTAAAAATTTACAGCCAAAAAAAAAATCACCCCCCTCACCCCCCCTTTCCACCCCTTTGGGGGTGGGTTTCGATCTTTGTTAACAATCCGTATTAAGCAAAAAAAGATTTTTCGAAATCGGTTCACTAACGCCGGAGATATGCTGTAGTCCGGATTAGACCCCCATTTCACCCCCTACATATTTTTTCTTTCAAAATTCCTGAAAGACGTGTTTTTTTATTTTGTATGTTAAATGCATATACAAAGTTTCAAGTCGTTCAAAAAATATTTTTGAAATTATGCGACCTTCAACCCCCCATTTCACCCCCAAGGGGTTAGATTTCTGATAATATTTTGGAAATGGGACCAACCTTGAAGAATTTCCTAGCAAACCTCAAAAAAAATTTCGAAATCGGTGTACAGACGCCGGAGATATGCGGTAACATACATAAAAAAAAAAAAAAAAAACATACGGGTCGAATTGAGAACCTCCTCCTTTTTGAAGTCGGTTAAAAAATATTTACAAACAAGCTTTTATTTAATTGCCCTTAGTTTTCGTGTTCTCCACAGCAAGCCCTTTCATTTGATACCCATACTGTGGTAGTGCAGAAAAAAGAACTATTCCGCCATCTTGGATGATCCGCCATATTGGAATAAGAATGACGTCACATAGCTAAGCATGCATTGTCATCCAAAATTTTGGCTCTGGCATTTTGTGTAAAGTTGGATGTTTCGAGATATGATATTTCCGCCTTCCGCCTTCTGGCGTATCAGAAGACCGAAACAATATTTAACATGGAATGTCCTAATTAATGAATTTTGAGAAAAAAAAACTGTTTGAAAGTTCAACCATTCTAACAATTCTATAGTTTGGCCATTACCAAACCTGCATTTTTGGCGCCATTTGTTAACTTTTTAAAAATTCTAATGATTAGGAATTCAAAATACATTACACCAAATATGATTCTATGAAAAAAAAAAAATGTGACATTCCCTGTTATTTGCCTGTACCCTTCAAGTACGGTAGCTAATATGTAGATGCATAAGAAAGGTATATTATACCTATCATAGTTTATGAGTAGTGGTAGCCTAGTTGCTAAAACGACTGCCTTGAACGTAAGGGGTGCAAGTTCAAACCCTGAGCCCGCACCACTGAGATTTTCATGTACGAATGTCATTTTCAATAACGATTACCACTTGCTGAACGGTGAGGGAAAACATCGTGAAGAGACCTGCACGTATGTATACAAAGACGTGTGAAGTTCACCAACCCACACTGTGTCAGGGCGGTGGTATACATTTTGCAGAGTCGGGGGTTTCATTTACTCTATGTCAACAAAACTTGAGCCCGTGAAACCCAATTTGACTTACTGAATATTAGATGATATCACTTGTTTCGTGACGCAGCTGTCGCTTGCCTTTTACTGACAGCTATAGCCTGTCGTGGCGTTGAAAACAGACGCCGATAAATACAGGAAGAGATCTGTTATGGGTGTATCAGCTGTCCGAAATAGTATATCTACTTTATGTTCGCAGTAAACGCATTACGTGCTTACTATATTACATAGTGTAGTATAATAGGTAGAGATACTAATATTATTTTTTGTTTATTGACGACTAGCGGTCCGTCCCGGCTTCGCACGGATTTATAACTAGCTGTGCCCGCGGTTTCACCCCCGCTAATAGTTACTTTGGCGTAGAGTGATGTTATGAAGTCTATGATTATATAAGTCTATAATACCCGATTCATGTTCGGGAATTTTGCCGTTTCTGCCACATTATTCGTTGCTGCTCCGCTCCTATTGGTCGTAGCGTGATGATATATAGCTTATAACCTTCCTCGATAAATGAACTATTTAACACAAAAATAATTATTCAATTCGGACCAGCAGTTCCTGAGATTAGCGCGTTCAACCAACCAAACAAACAAACAAACTCTTTAGCTTTATAATATTAGTATAGATATACCCTATGTTACTCAGTGATATTGTAGCTTTCTAACGGCAAAAGAATTTTTGAAATCGGTCCAGTAGTTTTTAAGTTAATTCGTTACATACAAAAATACAAATCTTTCCTCTTTATAATACCAAGTATAGAGATTAGTCTTTTTTTTTTTTACGGGGAGGAAATCTTCACAAAGATTCCCAGTCTTCTGTGTGGGAGAAGACTGGGATATGTGGGATTCTTACCCACTAAAACCTCCTCGGTGGCCGTCTTCGACACGTTATAGGGACTCCGGGATCTCCTATCGGAACGCACCGGTGTCCCTCTGTGCCTCGCTCCCGAGCTTTAATGACCAGGAGCTCGTCTCGGGGGGAGCAGATGTTCGCTCCCCCTGCACCCTCGCAGTGCATACGGCGGTGAGAGACCACCCCTCACCGCCGTCCTCCTCAGGGTCGTCGTCTACTTACGACCCCAAGGGTAGCCCGTTGTTTTGGGCCCCGGGCATCAGGGTCGAGAGATTAGACGTTTATTCTGACTTACAATAGCCCTTTTTAACGTTTCACTGCTGGACACGAGCCTCACTTCAGTACAAGGGGAATTCAGGCTATAGTCCACCACGCTGGCTCGGTGTGGTTCGGATGATTATTAATTTATTAAAAATTTTATTATTGTAGAAATATGTCCCTTTAAACCATCCTTTCCCAAAGTGGGTGATAACGCCCCCTACTGGGCGCTGCAGGCCTAAAGGGGGGCGGTAAGAGACCCAGAAAAAAATGGGGGCGTTGTGTAGAAGCTTGGGCGGAGAACTCAGCGCCGTTGTGTACTACCTACTGCGCTTAGGTCTCAAGTTAACTCTTGCGGGCTATAGTAAAAGTCTCGTATATAATGAATTTTTAATCCCTGCTAATATATCTCACAATAATCAATTAATATCATTTGACGTTATAGTTGTTTTTAAGTAGGTGAAAAAATGGGGGCGCTAAAAATAATATATTCTTAAAGTGGTCAGTATACAAAATAAGTTTGGGAACCACTGCTTTAAACACTCATTCCTCATTTATAAAGTAGGATTAATAATAACTGTTTCTCAACAGGTACTTGAGGAATACATGAACAGTCCCAATGCTCAATCCGTCAAACTGGTCCAGGTGATAAAGCAGGGCCGCGCCAAGAAGCCCGGTAAGAAACTTATGCACGCGCAAGGAGACTGAACACTGAAAAAATTAGACTTGTTCTAGATGACCTACGTTTAAAATATTACAGAATATTGTATATTATTCATTTGGAATAGATGTCAGTATTGCTAATCACAGTTGTCTCGTCGATTCAAAGTTAATGTCAAATCATTTGTTTCGTATCAGGCCTACGGGGGCACTTAGAAATTGTTGAGTTTTGCTTTTGGTTTACTTTATATGCTACTACTGGATCGAAATGCGACCTCCACTGACAAGATCCGGCAAGAAAATCAGTAGGATATTTATTTTTTTCAATTTACGTTATTTAATTTGAGAGACAATGGTGCTAGCTAAATTACGGTAAAATGAGTTTATCGCTGTCTCTCTCACAGCCGCAATGTTTGAGCGAGATGGCAATATTTTTTTGATTTGACGCCCCTGTTTATTCAGCAAGAGATTGAAATAACAATGCAAATATTTAAGTAAGTACTCTACTTAAAGTATCAAGTCACAATTTATGATTTTGTTTTCGTTTCATAACTTAGATTTGCATAAGATAATGTTACTTAAAATTTGGTTGTTATTTTTTTATATATTTTGTATTATATGTTTCTATTACGCGGTATTCGCATATACTATATTGGGCCGCTTTATCAATTCATTGCAGGGTAAAATATATCCCTCCCTTTCGTGCCATTTTCGGATCTGTGCCAATGTTTATAGAGTATATTTTGGCTTCGACTGCATTCCTTAAATTTCCTTACTAGTAATTTGTTTTTCTTTTTTTTTATTCTTCAGCCTGTGTGGTTCCACTGCTGGGCAGAGGCCTCCCTTTCCTTCCGGTTCCTTTCTAGTATGGGCCAGTCTCTTAGAGTCCAGCTCTCATCAATACCAAACACACATACTCATCGTATGATCCCAAACTAAGCAAAGCTTGTACTATGGTCACCGTGCAATTGACTGGGTGGCGAAAAGGCCATTTTAGAAAGTTGCTACTGACGGGAATCGAACTGGCACACGGTTCAGTCCGTCGAGCGGCCTACGCGCAAACCAATCCTGCGTTAACCATTTGTTGGGTTTTATCTAAAACTGTTTATCTTTAGCATTTTAACCGACTTCCAAAAGGCGAGGTTGGTATGTTTTTATTTTGACATTATTTTGTGTGGACTTGTATTGTATCGTTTCTTAAATGTCACAAATGATTAGCAACACTTACATTCTAGTGGTGATCGTATCTGGTGATCGATAGATGAACGATTATACAATCGATAAGTTCTAAAACATATTGAGCTTTTATACCGCAGACACTATAGCGGAACGCCACAAAAAGGAAATTACAGAAATCAAAAGCTTTTCCAAATCTTTGATGGTGTGTCAATTTAATTTTACCGAAATTAGTGTCACTGACCGTCCAGTCTTACACGCGTTGACATAGACAATGTAATCTGCGTAGACGTCAAATTTAAACGCAAAATTGGACGTGACAAAACTGTCAAATGTTAGTGAAAGCTCCCTCTTTGACATAATGACTCGTTGGTTTTTCCTAGAAATAAAACTGTATACATGATAGTACTTATAATGCAATAAAGTTTAAAAAACTGTAACTACGGAACAAGGTAAAATCGACTCCTCCTATTGTTGAAGTCGGTTAAAATGCAGCCTATGTTACCCGTGCCATAATAAGGAATCGATTGACACCTTATTCATTAAATTTGTATCAATAGTTTAGGCGCTACGGAGAAACATACGCAAATACATACATAGACTCCTAAAATCTTAACCCTTCCTTTTGTCTTTGTCGTAGTCGGTTAAGAATAGAGAGTCGAGCTTTAAAATCTTTAGATCAATATAAAACTATCTTATGGATTATATCGCGTTTATTTACTTTTTTATGTTCCCGACGTTTCGGCTGCTTTACAGCAATCATGGTCACGGGGGGACCACCATAGTCATGGTTGCTGTAAAGCAACCGAAACGTCGGGAACATAAAATAGTAAATAAACGCGATAGAATCCGTAAAATAGTTTTATTTCAATGTGTAGTATTCGCGTAAATATAAGAAAACAATATCTTTGATCAATATTTTCTCTGTGTTCATTCCTATTTTAATTTACGTCATCTATCGATTGCATCACACTATGGTCGTAAACATTATTACAGTAATATTGAAAACCAAACTCCGACCACACTCAGATATCAAAACACGAGTTGCAGATGTTTTTGCCAAAACCAAAACGATCTCTGTGCAAATAGACATAAAGATTGAATTACCGTGGTCAATATCTACCACGCGATAATGCTGTTGCCGAGTGGTCGAACGCACGCCTTGCAATCAAAGTGTGCAGGTTGAAACGTGCGAATCTCATTTTCATCCGAGATTATCACTTGCTATGAAACGGTGAAGGAAAACATCGTGAGGAAACCTGCACGTAAGAGAGAACTTGACTAGTTCTCGATAGATGTGTGAAGTCTGCCAACCCGCACAGGGCCAGCGTGGTGGACTATGGCCTGAAACCTCCTCGCATTGAGGGGAGGCCCGTGCCCAGCAGTGGGACGTTAAAAGGGCTGTAGTTAGTTTGTAATGCTGTTGCATTTGCTCGCGCCGTCAATAACATTTCGTTGAACAATGAGCTGTTTGCATTTGTTAATAGAGTTGGTTTTGCTAAAAAATCTGCAGCATTGGTCTTGACGCCTCAGTCTGTCCGGGGTTTCATACTAGTATGTTAAACCCAATTATACACGTAATATATAATATGTCCAATAAGAGGATTGTACACTTTTTCATGTGAGTCTATTGATCTATTTTTCTAAGTCGTAGATTAGTTATAGCTGTGGTGTTATCACGCATGACAAGACAAGACATTTGTCACGGATTTGCTCGCTCGCTCTCTGTCTTATTTCATTCTAGAGAACGAGACAACATGAAGGTATTCCGTGACATACGTCTAGTCTTGGCGCTCATGCCACAACAAAAAATATATTTCAATAGTACTTAATGGTTGTTGGGATCTCAGAAGCGTGTTTTGATATATATTTATGACAATAGTGTAATCAAGAAATAAAATAATTAATAACTTTTTGGCAATGGAAGCCTACTTGGTGAACGTAAGGGGTGCAAGTTCAAATCCCCGGCCCGCACCTCTGTGATTTTTATGTGCGAATGTGACAATAATGATTACCACTTGCTGAACGGTGAAGGAAACTGCACGTCTATTAGAAAGGCGTGTAAAGTTCACCAATCCGCACTGGGTCAGCATGGTGGACTATGGCTCAAATCGTCCACGTATTGAGGGCGAATGTGACCGGTATACTGGCAATAGGCTCGCCCTGTATTACATTGGGACCAAAATACATCGGCGATGTGTGGGTGCACTGTAGTGCACCTCTGCCGCTTCAGGGGAATACAGGCGTGATAATGTATTAATATTTTTTGGATTAAAAAGAAGTAGAAGAAAGCTTTTGGTGCGTTTAATAAATACATATGTGAGAACATTACGAGTTGTTGTTTTTCACCAATTGTGTCAAATTTAAAGTTAAATGATATTTATGACAGGTGTCAAAACCAAGCGTCTTTGATCCCGACAACAAATTAGTTACGAATTTAAATGATAAAATATCCGTCTTGCAAACCACTTGCAAGTGCATATTTCAACTAGTACGAAAGTGTTCGTTGTATATATATTTCTATAAAAATTGGTTTCAATATGCGGTGTCTACATATTTTTCGAGTTAAACTCTTGTATTATGGTTGTTAGAAGATAATTAATAATTAAATTGTGTTTAAGATTGGACTCGCAATCTATTGCGATTGTAGCATTTATTTCTACAAATAATAGGTGTTGCCAGTTTTTGCTTGAAATAACTACTCAATCATTATACTTTATATTAACCGTGTCTGTTTTTTTAATATGGCCACATTATGAAATGAATTATGTTCAGTTAATAGATCCGATTCTCGGATTATCGACATCATCTCTATTTGACATATGTCGAAACAAAACGTCAAATTGGTCATATCTTTACAAGCTTTATATTAACTTGCAATGTATGTCCGGGTGGAATCTTGCAACTGAATTTTAAATCAGTTATCTTTAACCGATTGAGCTAAAATTTGGTATACACGCTTATTTTGGATGACAATGCATGCTTAGCTATAGTGAATTTCATCTAAGATGGGTACCGTGACATTTGATACGTTCCAATACACGCTGACTATTTAAAAAAAATCTATTAAATATAATTTTTTAAAAATCACCAATTAATTTCCAAGGCAAACAATAATGCTTGATTAGATTGAAATTGTATTTAAATATGCGTTTTTACATTTTAAACAAATTAAAAAAGGTACAGAAAAAATATTTTCCTAAAATTAGAGGCATAGAACGAAACGTTTAATGATAGGGATTGACACAAAGTAATCTGCAAAAACAAATAATCGTGTAATAATCGGCAAAAATAAATGCCGAAAAGAACAAAGAAGACCGTTTTAACCAGTGAAGCCCGGGAGTTGGTTGTCCGCTTGCGGGAATACTTTGAGCGGGAGCGAGAAAATGGCGGTCCATTATTATCTGCCTGTTAGTGGATCGAGTTGCACAGGCTTCAAGTCAAGTCAAGAAGCTTTATATGTAGGATCGGAATCGAATGAGTCTTCCTGTTCAGACAGATAGCGAATAAATGTATGAATAATTAAATATATATATCTATTTTTTTATAATCGATTAAAGGTTAACCGCAATTGTACTCGATAATCGAATCACATAAATTAATTATGCATGGTCACCTCACAATAGAGTTTATTTGACATGTGTCACCGTACCCATGAGTGGTGAAATTCACTATAAGTGTCGTCATTCTAATTACAATATGGCGGATCATCCAAGATGGCGGAATAGTTATTTTTTCTGCACTACCACAGTATGGGTATCAAATGAAAGGGCTTGCTGAGGAGAACTCGAAAACTAAGGGCAATTAAATAAAAGCTTGTGTCTTAAAAGTTTTTTTTTACCATAAATTTATTTCATGTTATTTCGACAATTATGTCGAATTAGAAATGATGTCGAGCTTGAGAGAACTGCCACGCAGAGCGGGCTTGATGGGGATGGGTATAAAAGGTTAATGTGTGTGTGCTAATCGGAGTGCCTTGAGGTACCTAATCTCCTTGTATCATTCTGTAATGTACCTAACTCAAACGGATTTAAAAATTGAAAAAAAAAAAACATTGGAATGCTGTGATAAAAAAGGGCGTTTGGAAAACTCTAAGAATGAAAGGGAATCAGTTTGTTTTAAGAATTGTAAAAAAATATATAAAGATGGTCTGTCGAATCGACATAGATTTATTTTGTTTTTATTTTTGTATTTTTTTTTTGTTTTTCATATAACCTTGTGATAAATTTTCGTTTATTACTACTAACACGCCCGGCCCTCGTTATAATAAGTGAATGTTATAGTTAACGCTTCTTTATTATTATAATCAAATGTGAATTTAAATTACTTGATGGTAGATTTTTCTTGTATACAAAATCTGCCTTATTGTCGTGTGTAGTAGAATTAGAATAAAGCGTCTAGTAGCAACACCAAGTTCAATATAACTGAATTACAAACAAACAAATTAACTACAGGCCTCAAAGGGCTAGTACCCAAAGCCGTAAAACCCATGAGTTATTTGTGTTGACAGATATCAACTTGACAGCTGACAGATACTGAAATCGGCGGTCTTACCTCCACCTATTAAAGTATTGTTATTTCAATAGGAACTGTACATTTTTGATAGTTTTTGTATTGATTTAACTGTCAGAAACTGAAATTAATATTTAAAACATTGATGCAGGCCAGGGCCCCAAGTCTGCTTACATGTCGTGGACTTGCTATGAGTGCATTTTTTAAGGCATAAAAGTTACATCGTGTATCAATGGTAACTAGATTACACATATCATATACCTCGCAATGGCGACCCCTGCGTTCGCCAAGCATTAGGACTAGAAGTGACTTTAGGCGGGCACGCCCCCATTAGGCGCCTCACACCGCTGCCGAAAGTCATACGGCTACCATCGTACTATTTAATTTTATAAATATAAAATCTATATATAATCATGCCCTACTGTTCAATAAAGTGGTGTGGTTTTTGGTCCGTGCTAGAATATGACTAGTTATCTATATAGGTATCTATCAAGAAACGATCATACTCATTCCTTAAAGGCCGGCAACGCACTTGCGATGCCCCTGGTGTTGCAGGTGTCCATGGGCGGCGTTGATCACTTACCATTAGGTGAAACGTCTGCTCGTTTGCCTCCCTATCTCATAAAAAAAAATAGTTAAATTGCATCAAGGTGACAATATCTAATGTCTACACTGCTCATATTCTAGGTACCATTGAAAAAAGATGTTGCTTTCATGACTTAAAAAATGGTGTCATAGCAACTACACGACGATAGTGTTGGTATACTTGGGGAACAGGTGGTGGTAAGGGGGCTGAATGTTGAGAGCATCTACTCGCAAAATAGGATAATCGATATGTTTCGTGAGTCGTGACACTTGTGTCGAAACTTTCACAGAAACATAGTTTTGTCTATTGTGTTTTATCTATGTTTCTGTAAAAGTTGGTCGTTACTATGGTAAAGATGACAGAACTAACGAATATTAGCACGACATTTTTTTTTTACGAAATTAATGAAATGATCAAAATTCAGTAGAATGGGATGAGGAATGACTCTACCTGCGATTAGTGGATATTTGAGCCACTGTCAATTACTTGACACTAATGAAAATATTCGCTAAGTGTCACTTTCAATTAAATTAATACCAAGAAAATTCAATTAATATATAATATATTATACAAATAAATATAAAATAACAGAAAGAAATAGCACTGCATTGTTGTGTTCAATTTGGCGAGTTGACCACCAACGGTTAAGGTGAATCGCTCGGAGAATTGTTATATTAATTGCGACATTGCTTGCTACTAGTTGAAGCTTTATGTGTATTATTATTAAGCTTACGCGACAATATCGCCAATTTATTAAAAATAATAATATGTAGGTACCTACTGAACTGAGAAACGGCCGGGCGTACTACTGTGATTTATTTTTTTAATTATTATAACTCTCAAATTTATTGTAATCATAATTTTTTTATATAATATATTATATATACGGGGTGTTTCAAAGGTAGGCACTTTTGATACACTCTGTATAACTTAACAGCGGGCCATTGACTAATGTTCTATCCTGTCTAGATTAAATGAAATTCAACCCTTTGTTAATCACATCTTGAAGTATTATTGTTTCAATAGTTAAACTGTAAATTTTTGACAGGTTTTGCCCTGAGCTAACTGCCGAAAATTGAAAGTAATGTGGCGACATCTATCTCGCCGCATACGAACTAAATCTTGCATCGCGATATTAAAGTTATCCGAGCGATGGAACATAATATATACAAGAACCCGACAACAACCTATGGGGGATCACCTCCGGTGAAGCTGTAAAGGCCAACTCACGGCCAACAGCGTAGTCCATTAAAAAAAAAAAACAACCTATGGGCAGTAGCCCACCAGACACAACACCCGTCTGGTCGGAGGATCCTCCCTTTTCAATGGTGGATGAGGGAACTTTACAAACTGTTCCTCACACTCCCTAAAGTGATATGAAAAACATTGATGCAAGACTGGTTCCTAATAAGGGGGCTGATACAACTGGAGTAACCTGTAATCCTGTAATATAATCTTTAAAAAAACCACGCATTAAAATGCTTGCCAATACCAAAACGAACTCTGTGTAGTTATTCATAAAGATTGAATTTCTGTAGCAAAAGCTACACGATCACTAAATTCGCCCACACTGTCTATGACATTTCGTTGTGGAATGAAACTTTAGTAAGAGTCAATACGGTTAGTTTTGCTTTTGGCAAAAAAAAAATACGCCCCAGTACAGTACTTAAAATCATATTGGTAATTAGGAATTTTGATTAAGTCCTTTTTTGGCGCAAAATTGAAATGAAACATTTATTTATTATTTATTTAGGTTTTAACAAGAAGATGGCCCGATCTCGAGCCATGGAATAACGATCGTCTTGCTCAAGACTATTTATTTTTGCCAAAACCTATATTGTGTAGGCAAAAGGTTCATTTTCCCATAAATGCTCATTGATGTAATAAGTTAATTTTGACGCGGGTCCCGTGGCTTTTACACAGAGAAATGTAATCTCTATGCAGATTTGTATAGAGTACATTTTCGAATAAAAGTTATTCCGTGGCCGGGGTTATAGTTATTAGTGACATGCGCATAGTCATCTAATGTACTTGTTATCTGTGATTCTTTTCGTTTAGCGTTAACATATTATCGCGTGTAACTCTCATTTTGAACGTGGCGAATAAATGTTTGTGTAACAATTGATGTTTCATTTAAATCCTCTAGATAACATTTTGAGGTTTTTCAGATAAAAATCTATGACAATACCTACTCACGTTTTGTTTCCTGTTGCGTCAGTATATAGTAAGTATTACTTAATGTTGCCATACAACACATACTCAATGTATGATCTCAAACGAAGCAAAGCTTGCACCTACTATGGGTATGGATTAACCGAAATCGTTTAGTGGCGCCGTAGGTATGTGCGCGGTGATTCAGACCGCTCCGCTCTATCAGTCCCTTTATTTATTTAAAACCGACACACCGACAGTATACCTATTAATATCTACTTGGGTAGGTAACATTAAATAATAACTGGTCTGATAGGTAGGTACACCAATGACAGGCGTTTACAATTTTCAACGACGTGAGAAACAAAGTTAAAACTAAACTAAACTAACAATTAATATACGAAGATAGAAGAAAAAATTAAGTAACTTGTAAAAATTTCCCAAATGTCCCTTTCCTTCCCTTGTCCGTCTCTTTCCCAAATGTCCCTTTCCTTCCCTTGTCCGTCTCTTTCGTTCCCGTGTCCCGGATACGGTCAGACTATACCATGCAATTAACTGGGCTGACCCCAGTTACATCCAGACCAAGGCAAACCCCGAAAAATCAATTTCCGAAATTGCTCGCCCCAATGTTTTCAGGGCGCAGTAGGTACTAGACGATAGAAATCATGTCACATCCATCTTCACATCTGAACTTAAATCATTCATATTGTAAAAAGCATTTTAAGTGCTCGAAACAATTTGTTACATTACGTTAGATTTACGATCGAAACAAGACCGTTTCAACGCTTCCCATTCATAAATCGATGTTTATTTTTGGCGTTCACTTAAGCGTTCGTGTACCAATGGATTCGCTGCTTTTATTTTCATATACGGCGCAGTTTAACGTGTCAAGCAAGACTCGAGTACATGCATCTAGCTTTAGAGTTTTAAAAAAACCCGGCCAAGTGCGAGTCTGACTCGCGCACGACGGGTTCCGTACCATTATCTATAAAAACGAGCAAGAAAATCATGTTTGTTGTATGGGAGCCCTCTTAAATATTTATTTTATTAGGTTACTAAAAGTATTTGTTGTTATCGCGGCAACAGAAATACATAATCCGTGAAAATTTTAACTCTCTAACTATCACGGTTCATGAGATACAGCCTGGTAACAGACGGACGGACAGCGAAGTCTTAGTAATAAGGTTCCCGTTTTACCCTTTGGGTACGGAACCCTAAAGATGGGATTATTAAGAGAATAACACAAAAGTTGCTTTACAAACAATTTAAAATTATATCAAACAACAGTAACTACAACTAGACGTTATGTCAATATTTTGATGTAAACTTTATTTTATTTATTTATTTAAGAAAAATGTAAACTAATAACAAACCTGCTGAGTTCACCGCTCTCCTATACGATAAAAATTGACAATGTGTCCTCGTGCGCCTTAACAAAATAAACGATTTCACTTTGATTCTTGCCCATACCTCTCCATAGAAAGTTTCGAATAGGTGATAAAAAAGTTTGATGGTTCTTAAGTAACTACTTACCCTTTAATGGTTTACTTAGGTAACTACTTGAATAAAACAAGTAATATCTGAAAAGGAGAATATTACTGATTCAATTTTTTCAGAGAAGAATTTGGGTAGTCCATTCTTTGGAACACTTTGCTATCTCTTCTTTTCAACTCCACTAAAACTCTTCTTCAACTTGTTTTAACAATCTACACACACTTAATACTCCTACATACACTTAATTTTAACACTCAAAAGCGAAAAGGTCCGTCGCCCCGAAACCATTTTCATTAACTCCGCTGAAACTGAATGAAACGCGGGTAACGAATGGCCGACTTCTTGCGGCTCGACTGATGAGACGAACTGTTCCTTTGATCAGACAAATATAGGGGAACGGTTTAAGTGACTTTAGAATGCTTCTAACACAGTCAAAGTGGTAAGTAATATAAAACATTACTGGCGAAGAGATGACGGTAAGGAGGCAGGACGGTTAAAACATCTTTAAACCACAGTGAACATAATATAGCTACTTAAGTATGCTTACTCTACGGCCATATAAGCAGATACCACAGTCAGGCATTTTCATATTAAATTTTAAGTTATACCTATGTATGCCTGACAGTAATCTTCAGGTACCTACATCAGATTGTCTATGGTACTAAACGTCCGCCGCGGTATCAATTAGTCTATTTTTGGTCTAATTATTATTTGATATTCCATTATTAGATTTTATTTATGAACAGGTAACTAGGAGGGTTTTTTTTCCAAAGGACCATTCGACACAGGCAAATCAAAGTGTGCAGGTTCAAACCCCGGCTCGCACCTCTGGGATTTATGTGCGAATCTCATTTTCATCCCAGATTATCACTTGCTATGAAACGGTGAAGGAAAACATCGTGAGGAAACCTGCACGTCTGAGGGAACTTGTCTAGTTCTCGATAGATGTGTGAAGTCTGCCAACCCGCACTAGGCCAGCGTGGTGGACTATGGCGTGAAATCCTCCTCACATTGAGGGGAGGCTCGTGCCCAGCAGTGGGACGTTAAAAGGGCTGTAGTAGTAGTAAGTGAAGAATGTGCCAAGAACAATTTATCGTAACAAAGGAAAAAATACATTTCACTCTATATCCGCGCTTCCAGCACGATGGACTGCGTGGACCCTTAGATATGATAAAAAAAACCACACCATTATTCATTCTCCAACAATCGAGCAAAATTGCATATTCCAAGTGTAAAAACATTTTCTCCCGGCATTAAGGCGTTATGCACACACGAACGCGCCTCAATGAACAGTTTAAATTCACGGGAAAATGACGATCGCGGCCGATGGAATGGAAAATCATATCCGATGGGGAGAGCCGACATAATGGTGGTATTATCGTTCTGTTTATCATTGTTACGACTGAAAAATGACGTTCTAATGGCTCTTGTAAATATCTAAAGGGTACTCATAAGATGTGAAGAAGTGAGGCCATTAAATATAATCTGAAACTTAATTTATAAGTATTTTATACTACCCGTGCCAGCGATCCCGTTCGCGTGGAAATGAGGAACCAAGTCGGTTTTTTTTATAAAATAAAAAAAATAAAAATCTGCTCTCTAAAGGTGATTCATATTTGTTTGCAATTTATAAAAAAAAACATATATATTAGGACTAAAAATATGGCCGTCTTACTAATACATTACGGCTGTTACAAGGACTGCAATACGTTTAGTTTAATGTCGTTTAGTTTAGTTCCAACAGAATCGACCCGAATAGGACATCGTTACATCCAAGGGAAAAATATAGTTGCCGGTAGGTACAAATAGCAACGCTATACAATGCTGGCAACACCATTGTTTAGCTTAGAATCGACCATGCTGGTAGACCTGTAAAATCTTGCCCATTAAATATTATCTACCTACCCTCGTTTTGCTTTATATTTAGTTGATATAACCCTTTCCAGTATCACTAATAGAACTGATTGATTGTAGTGAGGAACGGACGTGTCTCGTGCAGGTTTCTCTGGCAAATCTGTAGTCATTTCGTCAAAACGCGTGTGTGATCCTTCCCCTTTGTGTTAGTGCCAGCAAGCCTGAAGAACCAGACTACCGCGATGAACTGAGGCTACGTCATGCTGCAGGTAAGTACCTACCTTCTTGTCTATCCTCGATTTCAATTCCCCTTTGTTTCACCTACCATACTGCCGTGCAATAGCTAAAAACACGTTAAGTGAGTAAACCCGATTTCGAGTTGCAAAAATGCGAAAAATGATCTAGAAATTATGCCGACACAGATTTGTTTCCATTTCACCCAATTACTATGAATTTTAGAGCAATGAGACCAAGACTGGCTTATAGATAAAACGTTTCGTTTTCTGACTACTAAGAAAATATTTACGTGAGCATACCCAATGATAAGATACAAGCAAATATGCAGAAAGTGATGTCTTTAGAAATTGTGAAGGCATAGAGTTTTATCTCCACTTATCTTGCTATCTATAAATGTTAGAAAAATAAAACTAAGACTGTCCGATAGAGAAAATGTTTGGCTTTCATGTAGTATACAGGGTGTCCCACGGCTACGCCACATGGAGGGAAAGTACCTTGAATATTGTAGATGGAACATTTTACTGAAAGAAGACATTATTTGAATTTAAAAAACAAGTTAAACTGCATTCATAGATATTTAAATAATTACATGGTTGAACCGGGAATCGAACTCGTTACACGAGGAAAATAATCATACCGATTGAAAGGCCTCATCATAAGGATTATTTTTTGCTAAATAACATAGTGTCAGAAATAAAAGGAAGACCATGAATTTTAACATTTGATGTGAAATTTTGTGCAAAAAAATGAAAAGCTGACATTGCCGTTAGGACATACAACTGTTTAATATGTTTAAAGAACTCAAATTAGTTAAAATGTCACTTGTCGGCCTTTTAGAAATCGGTCTACAGCATATCGTGGCTTACCTAGTCAGGGGCGGCCCTAGCAATGTTGGTTGGTGCAAGATCTCAAAATGATCTTGGACGTGACGCCCGTTGTAAAGATCTTCCTCTATGCCCAACTGACTAGCGTCTCGACGCTAACTATGAAGCGTTACGACGCTTTTCGGTGGTCGACAGCACCGCCCTAAGGCCGCTACTGTACCAAGTGTTGCATGTAAGCATCAATGTTAATCAATAAATAAATATTAAATATAATAATTAATCTCCTACGGGAATTAACTGAAAATTGAGATACCCACTCTACATTTCCCAAAGGTGAATTACTGCCAATTTTATGGAAAGTAGGTTGTAGCAATTGGAAGGGAACTGCTCACCTCGTAAGGTAACGAGCGTGAGGTTACGTTCGTGTCGGTCGTGAAGCTACTACTGTTTCTATGTACGATATACAGCAATCGATGCCTAATGGACGAACAACAAAACCCATGGAGACGACATTATTATATAATTTATCCTCTGTCAATTTACTTTTACAAAAAAGTAAAAAAAAAAATTAGCTATTCTTTATGTGTCCTTGCCATAATACCCGCTATTTGCATGTGAAGCCTTTTCTCATCTCATTCCATTTAATTTCATTGTGCTTGTCCGGGCTTTTGAACTTGCACACGTTGCATTCAAGGCAGATATTCTACCAACTAGACTACCACTGCTTTAAATGTAATGAGTACTTCAATAAGATATGCTACATGAAAAATAAAAGACTCCCATATAACCCTGCTACCTCCACTAGGGTGGCAGGGTGATCTATAAAGGACTTTCCGGCGTAAAAAAGAAAAACGGTTTAAAAAAGGTTAAATAATAAATGATTCCCATTAAACCCTGCTACTTTCCCCGAGGTGGCCAGGCAATCTAAAAAGGATTTTCCGACGTAAAATCAGTAAAAATGGTTGAAAAAGATAAAGTCAAAATGAGGTAAAAAAATAAATGACTCCCACATAACCTTGCAACTTCTCCCGTCGTACCGGGGTATCTATAAACGATTTTCCGACGTTAAAATAGGAAAAAACGTAAAAGTAAAAAAAAAAACAAAAATATGAGTATTGGAAGCGTCTCTATAGATCTGTATTCCCAGTGACGGCGTTCCCGCTAAAAGCTTGGAGTGTTCAGTGACGCACGCGCCGACACATTATTATTGTTTTAGTTTTATTTTAACCTCGCGCCGGCGTCTCACGATGCTGCATCACGCTTCTGGCTTTATTGGGGACCTATCTGATGATCTACCATGGGAATTACGCGTGTCTTACGCTCGATACTCGCTTGCGTTCACGTTAAATACTTCGTTTAACTAATATTATCGCCAGAAAACACATGCTCATTGAATGAACGCAAACTAAGCAAAGCTTGCAATAGGGGTGCCGTGCGATGGACTGGGGGCGATCCCAGACCAGACCAAATTTAGAACCACCACTGGCACCTGCCAGTGGTGGTTCTAAATTGTTCTAAATGGTTGCGGCTTCGATACCTATCGAAGCCGCAACCATCCGCTTCAGTGAGCCGAGCGGACTACGCTCCAACTGCTAGGGCAAGGGGGCAATTCTTGCACGATCGACATTATCTTTAATGAAACATAATATTTTGAAAAAAAACTACGAAATATGACCTATTTTTGTCGATTCACTACACCAAGTCGCCGGTAAGTTTGCAGTAATGTTTCAGTAACTGCTGCCTGTCCTCTTGCAGTAATGTTTCAGTAACTGCTGCCTGTCCTCTTGCGGTAGGTAATGTTTCAGTAACTGCTGCCTGTCCTCTTGCAGTAATGTTTCAGTAACTGCTGCCTGTCCTCTTGCAGTAATGTTTCAGTAACTGCTGCCTGTCCTCTTGAAGTAATGTTTCAGTAACTGCTGCCTGTCCTCTTGCAGTTATGTTTCAATATTACCTACTCTCAGTTTTTGACAGTTAACTCAATACAAAATCTGTCTTATATACTACTAATACAGCCCTTTTTAACGTCCCCCTGCTGGGCACGGGCCTCCCCTCAATGCGAGGGGGATTCAGGCCATAGTCCACCACGCGGGCCCAGTGCGGGTTGGTGAACTTCACACGCCTTTCTATAAACGTGCAGGTTTCCTCACGATGTTTTCCTTCACCGTTTCGTAGCAAGTGATAATCTCGGATGAAAATCAGATTCGCACATGAAACCCAGAGGTGCGAGCCGGGGTTTGAACCTGCTCACTTTGATTGCCAAGCGTGCGTTCGACCACTCGGCTACCTGTATATGTATATGTACAGGTAATATTAAAACAACACTACTCTATGAGATGGACCCACCATCGGCCATCTTTATCACCTCCATTGCATGAAATTGGCATAATACCAGCTAACAGCAGATGCAGCCATTCCCTGTCTCATTTCCATTAAAATTCATCATTTCATTCATTTCTTAAAAAAAAGAAAGCGAACATATGAAAAACTAATTTTCTAAACAAAATGTTATCGTAGTCGCGTGACTTTTATCACAGAAATTCAATATTTATGTACATCGACACAGAGCCCGTTTTGATATTGGCAATTTTTTGGAGCGCGAGCCTTGATCCCTCTATGCGCTTGGGATTTAAACCTCCCATACGCTTGCAATCAACTTACAAACCAGCTCATTAATTTTATATAGTCCCAGCTGATAACGGGCACGCGTACAAAATGTATAGATAACGTTATCGCCCGAGTTATTGGCGGGTGGCGCGTGCGCAGCGCGAGTGGCTCACGACCTTTACGGTATAAATAGAAGCTTTTTGGAGTGACGGCATTTTTGTTTCAAGCTACATTTTAGTGTGGGGTAGGCAGAGAGGGGTCTTCGTGCAGATAACCCTCAAGAAATTTCTTTAGTTATTGATTTGGTTGTAAACTCTATATTTTGATTATTTGGTTCGTGTTTCTATTCTACTATCTTTCCTAACTACAGACTTGAGTACAAACTCAAACTTAAAAACACCTTCATCACGCCTGTATAGGCAGAGGTGCACAGCAGTACACCAACACTTTGCCGATGTATTTTGGTCCCAATGTAATAGGGGGCCAGCCTATACCGGGAACATTCCCCCTCAAGGGAGATTCGGGCCATAGTCCACCACGCTGGCTCAGTACGGGTTGGTGAACCTCACACTCCGTCCTATAGACGTGTAGTTTTCCTTCCAAAACCTTTTTGCCTCATCGTCCAGCAAGTGGTAATCATTATTCAACATTACACTCGCACATGAAAATCTCATAGGTGCGGGCCTGGGGTTTGAACCTGCACCCCTTACGTTCAAGACGGGGGTTTTACTAACTGGCCTACCACTGGTACTTGATCAAATAAAGACAAGATACCAAATAATACCTACATATATGTATAGGTAAAATAATTCAGGATTGTAGGTTATAATTCGTCTATAAAGTTAGCTACTACACTCCCTATAATTCAAAGATTAACCAGATTACAGTACCCTAGTTCCCAATGATTTTATTACTGTATCATCTAATTACTTAGACATAATGTAGATTCTTATCATCAACACATATGGCGTAACAGATCTCATGGGTAGATAAGCCGACTATGCTATAAAAGCTTTGAACAAGAAGATAATGTTAGCAACGCGAGTTTAATTCATTCTGGTCTTGTGAAACCAGTTTTATTGAGCTTTGGAGATTAAAAGAATTTATGAATATGTGAGTTATAGTTATATTGGATTTATAAATCTTTGAATATTCCTACAAATATCCATTATAAATGTGAAAGTTCATATACTTTGGGTTCATAAACGGTAGCTCGTATGTGGATGCTTAGTGAATACAGTTTATACCTAACTATCATAGTTTCTGAGTTTTAGACCTATGAATATTTGTCACAGGTGTCGTGTTCCGGCCTTTGGGTACATCCATAACCCTATTCAGCATTGTAAACTACACTTATGAGGGGCGACTACCAATATTCTCAAAAGAGAACATGCAAATCTGACAGGGCTCGAGATATTACGAATTATAGAAATTGACGACGAAAAAAAAGTCGGAAACCCATGGTCGAATTTCGATGAAATTTTTGTACGTTTCAGTTGTATGCCCGATATTGATGCAAACGCCAAAGTATTATTTCAGTAGTGTCGTTTAGTAAGAATTGTCCTTCAAGTGTAAATGCGCTTTATCTGCACATGTTAGTAATGTATAAAGAGTAACATTATATTGAACAGGCGATACCCAACATATCACGTGTCGTTGCTAGTAAAAATAAACAAGTCTGCTTACCACAGCGAGGGTGGAGCGCGAGCGTGATGGACTCCCCGAGATGTTGCCATTAATGAGCGACACACTGCTTGAAAGGATCTCTATTAGAATTAGATATTTTTATACATATCGAGGGATGAAAAGCTATTTCACTTAAGCGCCACGTTTGAGCGTTATTAACTTTTGGAATCAGATAATTTTTCAGATTGATATTTGGAATCAGATAATTTTTCAGATTGATATTTGATATCAGATAATTTTTCAGATTGATATTTGATATCAGATAATTTTTCAGATTGATATTTGATATCAGATATTTTTTCAGATTGATATTTGATATCAGATAATTTTTCAGATTGATATTTGATATCAGATAATTTTTCAGATTGATATTTGATATCAGATAATTTTTCTGCATCGACTATGCTTTCCTGTAAAGTTAAAAATTGTCGCTTAAGGCAAAAAGCCCTTCATACCTCGATATACAGGTACTTATGAATCGTCAATAAACAAAAAAATAATAATAGTATCTCTACCACCCATTCAGAATGCATTTCCTATGGAGAAGAATGGTCAAGAAACTCTTTTATAATAAGGATTTACATTTGTGTTGGATGACATGTTCGGCTATTCTCGTCCTGTTTTGTTCTTATAGTTCTGTCTCTATCGGGCGCCAAATATGTATTAGGAGTTTAATACACTGCAAATTTAATTTAAAGTATTTTTTATCAGTCCCACTGCTGGCCAAATGCTTCTCTACACTTCCTACACTCATTCATAAGATATTAAGAAAAGCGGTTTGGGCTAATTTGTAAAAGATTTTTTTATGAACTAAAAATACACATGTAGACATAAAATAAAATATTTTTAAGTGTAAAATTAACAGTGGTAGCTAATTTTCATACGAGATTATCACTTGCTATGAAATGTTGAAGGAAAACATCGTGCGTGAGGAAAGGTAGGGAACTTCACTAGTTCTCTGCAGATGTATGAAGTTTGCCAAACCGCACTGGGCCAGCGTGGTGGACTGTGGTCTGAATCCCCCTAGTATTGTAAGGAGGCCCGTGCCCAGCAGTGGGCAACAGTTTTAACGCGAACGACAAAATCTTCAAGATTTATTTTTTGTTTAAGATTAGTTAGTTGCCCATTGATTTTTGCATAGAAAGGGTATAGCAGAATTGCGTTGCATCCTCCCCGGCCGTGTGTCTCCTGCCACTGGCCACCTGGTGCATGACGTCACGCGCCCCCGGGGCAAAATGGACACTCGCAATTATATGAAGATTAACTTTTGGACATCGCGTGCTGTGTGATATTTATATCGTGATTACCAACAAGTCAATGACTGGATGGGTAATGTTAATGTTTAGGGGTTGAAACAAGGGTGTATGGAATTTGAAATGTGTTTAATTTTGTATTTCCCTTGTTTCAAGGTTATAATAAAGATATATGAATAAAATTAACGTATTGGGATAGGTAACACATAAAACATCATCGAATTATTATCTATAGGTACATTTAAAATTTACGTTAGTGTTTTAAATGTTAGAATAACACTTTTTTACTAAATACGTGAGATAACTATATACAGAACTTATACCATTTTTTTTGTCTGTCTGTCTGTTCTGGGTGTTCTCCAGAACTGCAGGACCCATTTTGACGGGACTTTCAATGAGAGACATATTTAAAATAGTATTATTAACACAAGAAACCGAGAGAAAGTATTTAAGAAGTTTATTACTATTACTATATGGATATTGTATAAAAAAATTCCTTAAACGAAACTTGTTGGAAACCGGATTTGTAGAGTTTTTTTACAATTTAATTAGTTATTTGCATACCTACTTAGATAGATAGACACAAAAAGGTAGCGTACATGAAACAATGAAATGCATAAAATTACGAAAAGTCTATGAAATAACGGCCTAACAGAAGTAGGGATAGGTTACACCAAAACGGAGAAATTTTTTAAACTTCTACCAAGGCGACATAAGCTTAGAATGTTAAATTTTCATGCGGTCACATCCCCCGTGGTGCGGCACCCTCCTCGCCGCGGGGGGAGTCGCGGGGTGGTGCGGGGAAGGGGAGGGAGTGGGTGGTAAAAGCATATTTATGTTAGTTTCTGATTGACGATGATGCCTTCCCCTTGGTTAGACGCGGTGCCGACTTGCACCGATGATTTTAATGTCCAATAAATGTTGGTTTGCTGCGAATGTTACAACTCAGCTTAGTACTATTAACTCTAACTAAAACTAAGTAAAGCGTGTACTTTGTGTAACATAGAACAATACACTGAGAGCGATCCCTATAACACCCAGCGAGTCAAATTCCAACATTTGCCCCTGGCGCAGTGAGCCCAATACTACTACAGACCTTTTAACGTCCCACTGCTGGGCATGGGCCTCCCCTCAACGCAAGGGGGATTCAGGCCATAGTCCACCACGCTGGCCCAGTGCGGGTTGGCAGACTTCAACTAGAAAAGTACCCTCAGACGTGCAGGTTTTCTCACGATGTTTTCCTTCACCGTTTCATAGCAAGTGATAATCTCGGATGAAAATGAGATTTGAACATAAATCCCAGAGGTGCGAGCCGGGGTTTGAACCTGCACACTTTGATTTGCAAGACGTGCGTTCGACCACTCGGCTACCACTGCAGTGAGCCCAATGGCCTATGCTAAAACTTATCTCTTTCTCTCGTAATTCTTCTAGTAATTAAATTATTTCTCAAATTTATTTATTTCAATGTAAATTCGTCGTTGACAAACGGTAAGTCACGCACTTAGGCGGGCGGGCAGATTTTCCGCCGGGGACATTATACTTGGGAGTACCTACTTTACATGTAGGTATACATTAAACTCATATATATACCTACCTATGTAGAGTAGGTATCTATTGTTGTATAGCCTATGGTCGGTGTAGCGACACCTTCTATTTATAGGGTTACTTCTGTCATATAGATTAACTTCATAATTACAACTAGCTGTACCCGCAACATCAGCTATCTGCCAGTGAAAGTCCCATCAAGTTCAGCCCTGCCGTTACGTCAAGCAAACAGACAGAGATACCAAAAAAAAAATCGCGTTTTTCTTAGATTTGCAAGTGAGATGCGTCTACTTTCAGTTACTGTAGGTGTACACATTTCTACTGTGTATAAGGGTATTCTAAAGACATCACCACGCCCGTATACCCTGAAAGGGTAGGCAAAAGTGCACTGTAGTGCACACACATTTTTGTATTTTGGTCTCAATGTAATAGGGGGCGAGATATACCTGGCATATTCTTTCTCAATACGAGAGAGATTAGAGTGATACTCCTCACGCTGGCCCAGTGCGGGTTGGTGAATTTCACACGCCTTTCTATAGACTTACCTTCACCGTTCAGCAAGTGGTACCACAGCACTACCTATAAAAATAATTATTTTAGAGTGATACCTTCTACGCTACTTAGGTGACTATATAAGTTTAATTATATCGAGGGGTAAAAAGCTATTTGAACTTAAACGTCACTTTTCATATTGACATATTTGAAATCAGCGAACTATTCTGCATGTAATGAGTATGTTCTCGTGTAAAGTAAAAAAAAATGTCGCTTATGGCCTTTCACCCTTCGATATTGTCAACAGGAAAATGCCTTACAGATACTAAAACCTACATTAGCGGAGTTCAAAAGGGTAACAATACTAGGCAAGCAATCAACTAATTGCTGGCTAATCTGCAGACACACTCTGAGGGTTTAACTTTGACAAAACAGCGAGAGGATCGTCACGTCGGTCTTAACGACCCCCGCGGCCATTTAACCCGTTCACTTTGATATCTTTATTACTTTCTAATGTTTAATAACGATTAAAAACCCGCACTGTGCTAGCGTGATGGACTATGGCACAAACTCCCTCGTATTGAGAGGAACGTGCCCGGTATAATCGCAATAAGTTGTACATTACTACATTGGGACTAAATTAAATCGACGATGAGTGGGTGTACTACAGTGTACCTCTACTTACAAACTAACAATTAGTGTACCAATTACAATTATTAGTTGTTGTTAATACTTTTCTTATAAACATCTTGCATCTATATATACTGTATCAGAATGAGTATAACTAACTACAGCCCTTTTAACGTCCCACTGCTGGGCACGGGCCTCCCCTCAATGCGAGGGGGATTCAGGCTTTAGTCCACCACGCTGGCCCAGTGCGGGTTGGCAGACTTCACACATCTATCGAAAACTAGTCAAGTTCCCTGCAGGTTTCCTCACGATGTTTTCCTTCACCGTTTTATAGCAAGTGATAATCTCGGATGAAAATGAGATTCGCACATGAATCCCAGAGGTGCGAGCCGGGGATTGAACCTGCACACTTTGATTTGCAAGGCGTGCGTTCGACCACTCGGCTACCACTGCTTCGTAATTCATTCAATCAGAATGAGTATACTAACTATTAATATATAACTTCCCTACCTTCTAAACATTATGAATTCAGAAAAAAAAAACAGTAAATTTCAATAAAATGTTTGATGTGTTAAGTTATTACAACACAACTCTATAATCTGTTGTTACGGTAAAACTCGCCTGATCTAAAGATTAACACAACAAAAGGGATAAGCGACCAAGTTGACAATGCCTAGGCTTATATTATCAAAGTATAGAAAAATAAATACTGATTTTTTTTATAGCCTACAATAGTGTCCCACTCCTGGGCAAAAGCCTCCCCTTTCCTCTTCCACACTTAATACGGAAATAAATTGATGTTTTAATTTCGTGGTAGATAGTTAGCATTATATACTTATGTGAAATTGGCTCTTCGAAATTATAAATACTCTAATCAATATGTAACTATTAAAAGAATAGACCAAAAACCCGACTTTTGCCCGATTCCCGATTTCTTCTTCATTTTTACGACTTTCAACCCCCAATTCCACTCGTTAAGGATCCCCTTCAAATATAATCAAAAATAATCCTATTTATATTACTAGGACAGTTTTCATGTAATTTCAAGTTGTGCACAGCCAGGTTGATTAGACCCAGTGAGAAATAGCACGATTTTGGCGCCCGCATGGGCAGAAAGATACTTACGAGGCTTTTAAAATCTAGTGTAGCAGCTACCGTTTTAAAACAAAAAATTGGATTCAAAATCCTCATTGACTCACTCGTATGCCCTGAGGGAGATGCCAGCAAATTCGTAGAACAACAGTAATTAATAAAAAAAAGTCCAAACAATCATTCACCTCTTCGTCGTTTGCAGTTGTATGAGCTAGGGTCGTCGTATTTATATTGACACCATCACGCTCCAGTGGCACGGGGGTAGGCAGTGACGCGTGCCTCGGCGCGGATTACTCGCGACGACCCGCTCGCCTGGAAACTCGTTATGGTAAGTGATTGGATGTAGAATGGATGAATGTAGGATAGCTGAATAGCTAGTTAAAGACTGGGTGGAAATGAAAAGTGGTTTATTGGAGGGTGTTTGAGCTTATTCTTGTAGACAATGCTCGATGTCACGTCATTTGCTTGACGTGTCTGACTATTGCAAGAGTATTTCATCATATCCATATTTTTTTTAACAAATATAATGATTTATTTTAATGGTGTAAGTTGAGGAATGGCTCCGCCTGCGGTTAGCGGGTATTTCAGCCAATTCAAGTAAGTAATAGCAAGACCAAATTTAATGAAAATACATTATTAACAAAAATAGGTGATGAACGTGATAAAAATGGCGGAAGACTCGAGATACAACGGATGTCTTGCTGTAGTGGTAGCATGTGCACCAAGACTAGATTTTTTTTTATGAGATAGGGAGGCAAACGAGCAGACGTTTCACCTGATGGTAAGTGATCAACGCCGCCCATGGACACCTGCAACACCAGGGGCATCGCAAGTGCGTTGCCGGCCTTTAAGGAACGAGTATGCTCGTATCTTGAAGATACCTTTGTCGCATCGGTCCGGAAACACCGCTGCAGGAAGTTCATTCCACAATTTGGTGGTGAAAGGGAGAACATTCCTGGTAAATCGCACTGTACTGGAACGCCATTCATCCAGATGATGAGGATGGTAATGCAGTCTGTGGCGGGCCGTGCGATGGTGGAATTCAGCGGCAGGTTGTAGTATAGTAAGCACGTACTGCGATAACTGCGGACATGGTAAATTGGGAATACCAAAGCAGTTATAGAAAGTACATATTAGCACGTAATAAGATAAGTAATTATACGGGGGTACTAGTATATAAGATAGCCACTCCATAGTGGAGTTAGATTAGTAGATAGCTAGACATAAGAAGTTACAATGTTAGTTAATGTACGACGTTACTAATAAATAAGATGTAACAAAGAAGACACGTGACTTTGCTTACACCACCATACCAATACCCCGAAAAACATATTTATATTGCATTTATATTGCAAGGTATAATACCGAACAATTCTTAGGAACACTCTCCACGATAGAGACGCTAGAAAATGCAGAGAGAGCCTACATCTCTACTCAACGCCAGAGGGTCTACCCGATCGGCAAGCTTTTTGTCATCGACAATTCTAACTGACCTTCGTTGCAGTTTTTGTTTACTCAATATTTATTTGTCAATTTTGTGGATTGGATCCTTTTTGCTTATTTGCATCCAATTAGCTCAAAAATACCAACGATAAAATAATGATAGGAGAAAAAAGAAAACTCATAACCATCCGAATTCATTACCCGTCGTTACCGCGGCGACGTTTCGATTACACGCGCCGAAGAATCTCATTGTTAGCGCTCGTAATCGCTATGATTGCTCAATAACTACACAATACCGAACCCCCTAGCAATTATTACCTTTTTCGTCGACTTTCCTTGAATTTTTTAGAGTATAATACCCCACATACCTATGTCAGTCCTATCCTACTTCCTACTAATATTATAAATGTGAAAGTTTGTGAGGATGGATGGATGGATATTTGTTACTCTTTCACGCAAAAACTACTACTAAACGGATATTAATCAAACTTTAGAGTAGGTATTATTTTTAATACATCAGAATAGTAGATTATAGAAATAATCTACACATCTATACAAATAAATAAAATGGGAGTGTCTGTTTGTAATATTAAAATAACATTATTTTAACAAATGCATATGAAAGTGTATACGAAAGCTGAAACGAAAATGCAATTTTTAAAATTTTTGTCTGTCCGTCTGTCTCTTTGTTCCGGGTAAACTCCCAAACGGCTGAACAGATTTCGACGGGACTTTCACTGGCATATAGCTAATGTTCCAAGGCGTAACTTAGGCAACTTTTATTTTAGAAAAAGCATTAGGGTTTCGCGGGATGTATATATAACCTATATTCCCGGGTAATTTCCAGTCCACGCGGGTGAAGTCGCGGGCACAGCTAGTAGATAATAGAAATAATCGAATTCTATACGGATGAAGTCGCGTTCAGAAAGTATATATTATACTAGCTGTGGCCGCGACTTCGCCCGCGTGGACTTTAGGGAGATTACCCGGAAAAAATGGTTTTATGTTCATCCCGCGGAAACCTAATGCTTTTTCTAAAAATAAAAGTAGCCTAAGTTACGCCTTGGAACATTAGCTATCTGCTAGTAAAAGTTCCGTCGCAATCGGTTCAGCCGTTTGGAAGTTTACCCCAAACAGACAGACAGACAGACAAAAAAAATAAAAATTGCACTTTCTTTATACGTATCGTATGTACTCTCATATGCATTTGGTAAAAAGATGTTATTTTGATAATACAAACAGACACTCCAATTTTGAAAATTATTCGCCCTTACTAATACCAGTCATGTTTTCCTAATACTCTCATTTTTTTAAATTTCACTAAGTGTTAAACCCTCAAAATGTCAGTGTTAAGTATTTTAAACACGGCTTGCTCTTGTGGTCTGAGTGTAGGCCCCTCGGGTCACTACACCGGCTGGTTTCGAGTTCCATTCCCGTAAGTGGCAAATTTTGGAAATAGCTTTTTCGGTATTCGCCGTATATTTAGTGTAACTGCGATCTGTTACAGGACTTGGGGATTGTGTCTTTTTAAAAAATATAATTAAAATACACGGATTTATTTTAAGACAACCGTCGGGTTTG
Source organism: Ptilodon capucinus (assembly GCA_914767695.1). Taxonomy (NCBI): domain Eukaryota; kingdom Metazoa; phylum Arthropoda; class Insecta; order Lepidoptera; family Notodontidae; genus Ptilodon; species Ptilodon capucinus. The sequence goes on along the minus strand of OU611830.1, from coordinate 713,050 downwards.
GTAGATGGATAGAGACTGAGACGGAATGGATAGGCGTCTGGGACGCCGTGGCGTGAGAATGCTGACTAGGCAGGAAAATGGGAGAGTCAGCAATATAGTGTGCATAAGGAGTTTATAACAGATCGCACACAGTCCATTGGAAGATTCCCATAGTAAAAGATCGTTTAGTTTGGGATTAAACGATGAGTACCTATGTGTTGTCTAAATTTAAAGATGTCAGTAAAGTATGCAAAACACTTAAATGGAAATGGGCAGGCCATGTGTTAAGAGACAAAAATGAGAAATGGACAAAAATAATATCTGAGATAAAATAATATCTGGTACCCCAGAGATGGGAAAAGAAGCAAAGGTCGACAAACGAGACGTTGGGAAGATGACCTCAGAAGAGCTGCTGGTCCAGAATGGATCAGAATTGCACGCGACAGAGATAGGTAGAAATCTTTGGAGGATGCCTTTGTCGAAGGACAAGCTGTTGTTGAAAAACTGATCGTCAGGAATAAAAATGTATTAAATATGTAAACTATTGTAAACAGTAATAAAGGCTTATTATTATTATTATGTGTTGTCTGGCGCTATTAATTTAATATAACACGCGTGTCAATCAAATTACAAGTAATTTAGGTCATAGTTCAATCATCATTCGACCCCATTAACAACGGGTATCGATCAATGATGACGTGACCGTCATTACCGACCATAGACAAGGGATATGATTGATTAACTTTCATTTAGTAATAGCATAGACATTCAGAAAAAAAATAAAAAGTTATGTTCAATGAACCTTGTATATCATCACGCCTGTCGGTTAGTCAGAGGTGCACTGCAGTGTGCCCACACTTCGCCGATGTATTTTGGTCCCAATATAATAAGGCACGGGCCTATTGCCATTATACCGGGCACATTCTCCCTCAATACGAGGGAGATTTGGGCCAAAGTCCACCACGCTGGCGCAGTGCAGGTTGGTGAACTTCACACGCCTTTCTATAGACGTGCAGGTTTTCTCACGATTTTATCCTATACCGTTTCATAGCAGGTGGTAATCTCGGATGAAAATGAGATTCGCACATAAACCCAGAGGTGCGAGCCGGGTTTTAAACCTGCATACTTTGATTGCAAGGCGTGCGTTTGACCACTCGGCTACCACTGCTATATTATATAATACGAATTGTCAATATACAAATAATAATAAACTCGACCATTAACATCGTTAAGCAAGTGGAAGGTATACATTAATGATAGTAACATTTGCACAGTTTGAGGTGTGAGCATGGGATTTAAACGGGCGTTCTACCAACTAAGCTGCTACTGCTAGTATGCGGGGGCTTAGTACACCGATAAATAAACAGCATCGAAGATCATAAATATAATGTAACACGTGTCATTACCGTGTATTACGGCATATGGCGGCGCGATAATAAGCGCACGCGCAATTGATCGCCGCGCAACTGTCGCGATGGTAATGATTAGGGTATCATCACCGTTGGCGGGGGTTGGTGGATGTTAGGATTAATAAGTTGACTTTAAGCTCGTATGTTGTGAAGGCTTAAGCCGGCTTACATAGGTTGCATCAAAAATGTGACTATTTGTAAATGCTTTTTGGCCTAACTGAAAAAAATTCCGGCCAAGTCGGCCGAGTCGGACTCGCGCACGAAAAGTTCCGTACCATTATCTATAAAAACGGCGAAAACATCACGTTTGTTGTATGGGAGCCCCCTTAAATAGATAGATAGATAACTCTTTATTGTTCCACCGCAAAAAGTATTAATAATACACATAGTTTACACAAAGTGTCACAATGGGCGACCTTATCACTAAAAGCGATCTCTACCAGGCAACCTTAGGATGGAGTGGATCTAGGGAATTGATTGATTAAGGCGGGGGAGTACTTAATAAAGGATATTAACAGTTAAAAGTTTCAAAAAGTACACATACACATAAATACTTACATACAATATAACATCTACATACATACAATATAATATAATATCCTACATACATACATACACAAACAAATACATACATAAACAAAACAGCTCAAATACTTAAAGTTGAAGTAAATAAATACAAGTTAGAAAGTAAGGTAAAATTTCTTAACCCGATCTTTGAAAATATGAGAAGAGGTGGATTGTCTGATCAATACCGGCAGCGCGTTCCATAAGCGGACAGCTTCAACAGTGAAGGAACCATCATAAAAGCTGCTGGTGTGAGAGGGCATTTTGAGGGAGAGGTTTTCTGATGACCTTAAAGTGTACAAATATGTAAATATTTATTTTATTTCGTTTTTAGTATAGCTGCAACAGAAATATGTACATCAGCTGTGAAGGTTTCAACTGTCTAACTATCACGGTTCATGAGATACAGCCTGGTGACAGACGGAGAGTCTTAGTAATAGGGTCCCGTTTAACCCATTGGGTACGGAACCCTTTAAATCTTTTGATTTCGATTGCCATCAGTCGCAAATTTCGGAGATGGTCTTATCGAAATTTACCCCAGTCTGGGTGTAACTGGGATCGCCCCCAGTACATAGTATAAGCTTTCCTTAGTTTGGGATCATACGATGAGTATGTGTTGCTTGGCAATATTTACTTTCACATTGCATATTTTCAAAGGTTCTGAAAATAGTAGAGCCGCATTTTCGGGACTCTTTCCTTTGTTGTGTAATTTGTATCAGCAAATGCAGGTAGAGTTAACATTTGTTTTTCTGGTCCGTCTCTAGATAAAGGTGTCCCCGACATCTATAACATTGTAGAGTTGTGTAGAGCACTGTAAAGCCCAGGCGTTGATGCAAGCGCCCTGCTTTTAATCCTCTTAATGGAAGAGAGGTTGATGGCACAAGACAGAAAACTATAGAGAGGATATTTCTTCTTTGTGTAAATTTTTTTGCTAATGATGTTATTTTGTTTGCTTTGCACTGTAGTCCTTAGGATAAGTAAAGAATAAGGTACAAATTTGCATATCTTGTTTTGTTACAATACTAAATATCAAGGGGTGAAAGGCTATTTGGCTTAAGCGACACTTTGGGTTTTATTTACATATTTAGAATCAGCTTTTTTTTCTCCGTCGAATGTGTATGCTCACTTGTAAAGTTTAAAAAAAATAGCTTTAGTCAAACAGCCTCTCACCCCTCGATATTATCTCCTAAATTTATGAAGAATTCGATTAATCTATAGAAAAAATGCATATTTGAATATAAAAAGGTTCAAAATTCCATTGTAATTGTATCTATCATAACGCTATTTTAATTTCGGCACATAGGATAGCCATACCCACTGTTGGCATCCCCCCACTTATTGGCACCCATGACTTTAAGATAAAATAACAAGAAAACCATAAAGATTTTCTCCAAGTAGGCGCTTAAGGTGCCAATAGCTGGGGGTTTTACCCTATTTTTTACTTTTTTTACAATAGGCCTTTAGAAAATACTTACTGAAATTCTTTTTACTAAGATCAATATTTTATATTGATATTAATTCTTGAAGATTTTTGAATCATCTCAATTCTTGAATCAATTCTTAAATTATTATTTTACAACAACTTACACGGTGTTGCAAAAAAAAACTAGGCATGTGCGAGCTGCGACTCGCGCATCGAGGCTTCCTTATATAGACACAGACAGACAGACGGACAATATAGTTATCCTATAAAGGTTCCTTTTTTTCCTTTTTAGGTAAGGAACCCTAAAAATGGGCGCACTAAATTCCTTTACAATGTTTAGAACGTACTGAAGACAATAGGTTCGCCCCTATCACATTGGGCCCAAAATACATCGGCGAAGTGTGGGTGCACTGCAGTGCACCTCTACCCACTCCTTCGGGGAATACAGGCGTGATGATGATGTGTATCAACGTCTCCATGCCTTTTTGTGTCCTTTTCAAGTGCCTTACCCCATGTTTTCGTTTCGTCGCCGCCGCGCTACTGCTAAAAACACTACCGATTCTTACCTCGCCTTTTCATTGATAACTTGGCCTCACTCTGTAGCCATATTTCTGTACTCTTCAGGCCCTATTCACACGGCAAAGGCGACTGCTCGATAATTACGGGGTTGTCTACTGACACTTACGTTGTATTATGACAGTGACTTCCCTAAAACATACGCAAAAATATCATTGTTTTTTTTGCGTATTGTTAAGTGAAGTAAAAAAAAATCAATTATTGTTAGATTCGCTAGAATGTGACATTAGATATTGTCTCCGTGAAGTTATTAGGCTAGTCATATTCTAACTCTGAATAAAAGATGTTTGAGAGAGAGAAAAGTGAAGGACTTTGCTTCACAACAATATTTTGCATAAGTAAACATATTAAAAATTGATCACTGATTTTAAGTTTCAATATTTTTTTAAATGTTTGTCTATGCATCACGCGAAAACGGATAAACATATTTTGATGAAATTTATTACAGTCGTAGAAAATACTCTGAAATTAAGCAGACAAGTATTTTTCAAACATGTCACAGTTAAGCTACGCCTCACTGAAACGTCGCGTTTCGGTCGCGTCGTCGATAATATTTCTTTGAAGAATGAACCTTAACTAGGAGGTAGTACAGTTCCTTTTGGTATTGGAAAATTTACAGCGCGTGACTTCGAAGTGCTGGAATTTTGATGAATAACAAAATTGTACGGATAAAGAGTAGCTGTGTTGATTAAAGGACGGTGAGAGTGAGGTGGCGAGGCGCGGCGAGGAGGGGAGAGGAGAGGAGGGGAGTGTGGTTAATAAAAAGCGGGGAGATTTGATTGGTGAACACATTTTTGCGTGAAAAGTAAAAGTGATAACATTGTTATATACTGATTATTAACATCGTGTTATTTTTTTTAGGCTACATACCTAGTTATTTTACTCCATAAAAGTATCTACTACAACTACTACTACTACAGCCCTTTTAACGTCCCACTGCTGGGCACGGGCCTCCCCTCAATGTGAGGAGGATTTCAGGCCATAGTCCACCACGCTGGCCTAGTGCGGGTTGGCAGACTTCACACATCTATCGAGAACTAGACAAGTTGCCTCAGACGTGCAGGTTTCCTCACGATGTTTTCCTTCGCCGTTTCATAGCACGTGATAATCTCGGATGAAAATGAGATTCGCACATAAATCCCAGAGGTGCGAGCCGGGGTTTGAACTTGCACACTTTGATTTGCAAAGCGCGCGTTCGACCACTCGGCTACCACTGCTATACATAATAAAAGTATCGTCCGTATTAAAATGTAATAAATTCCAGATTGATTTCCATTGAAGAGTAAACATTTGCAATGATTTTAGACGCGCAGCACTGATTGCAATATTCGCTCGGCGTCGAGTGGCCAAACAGTGCTCTACCGGAAGTAATAACATTCAAATCGCGGCTCATATCCGGCGCTCGTGGCCGCTGACGTCACAGCGATACCGGCATAAAGCGTCATTGAAAGTCCCGCTAAAATCGGTCCTGCCGAAGATCATTCAGAGCAGACAGACAAACAATTTATAAAATGTTTTATTATGTATAAAATCCGTATATAGTGACCAACTTAAATAGGTATGCATTTAGAAAAAAGCTGTTTTTTTGACAGCAGAATCAGAATCAGAGTCAGAATTTTTTTTATTCACGTAAACCAATACATTCGCTTATGAATCGTCAGTAAAAATAAATAATATTAATTGTATCTCTACCACAAACACACAAACAGACGCTTCAATTTGATATGTATCATCATTTCTCGCTGTCTGTCTGTCCCTATTCTTAGATCTTTAAAACTGCGCAATGGATTTTGATGCAGTTTTTTTAGTAGATAGAGTAATTCAAGAGGAAGGTTTTAGCATATAATTTGTCAAGTATTTGTTATTAATGATATTTGTTGGTGGTGTCGGAAAAAAAAAGTCGTCTGTGAGCTTTCAACGAAAACGCTAAAACGCCATGTCCAGTAGAAAAAGCTCGAAGTGACGTCATTTTCTCGACAAATCTGACAGTTGAAATAGATAAAACTTATGTCTACGCAGTCATGCTAAGCCTACTGACTGTACTAACGAACCACGCCCTTCGCCTTTGAGCGTACCGCAAGCCCTCCGATTGGCCCCCCGACATGCGCACGCGGATCGGAAAATAAGAAATCCAAAACAGACCGTAACATTTATAAATTGTAAATATTTCTACGCTTAAAAATAATATTTCTTGCGAGCAGATCTTTCATTATAAACCATTTGAAAGTAAAGTTATTTCCGTAAGGCCCTGCGCATACTAGTGCGACCGAACACACTTGACGTTTTGGGGCAAAATCTTTTTTTTAAATATCGTCAGACAACACATAGATAGATAGGGTACTCTTTATTGTACACACCAAACAAATAAAATAATACAACATTCTTATTTCTAAATACGGTAACTATGTACGAGTACATACTCATCGTATGATCCCAAACTAAACAAAGCTTGTTCTATGGGTAACATACAATGGACTGGGGGCGATCACGGTTACACCCAGACCACCCTTGGCTGGACCAAGTAGACATAAGTTTTATCTTTTCCAACTGTCAGATTCGTCGAGAAAATGTCGTCACACCGAGCTTTTTGTACTGGACATGGCTCAGTGTGACGTTATTTTCTCGACGAATCTGACAGTTGAAAGAGATAAAACTTATGTCATACTAAGCCTACAGGGAAAATTTCTAAAAGGCCATTCCCGAAATTCAGCAACCATCCGGTTTAGCGAGCCGAGCGGCTTCCCCTAGAATCACAAGACCAAGCCGTTGTCTATTGAAAATGTACTTTGTATCAATATCAATAAATATTGAATATCTATGGCAAAAACCACGCGACATTAATGACATTTCATTAGAAAATTTAGATACTTTTTATTATTTTTTACAAGCTTTATATTAAGTTGCAATGTATGTCCGGGTGGAATCTTGCAACTCAATTTTAAATCAGTTATCTTTAACCGATTGAGCTGAAATTTGGTATACACGCTTATTTTGGATGACAATGCATGCTTAGCTATGTGACGTCATTCTAATTCCAATATGGCGGATCATCCAAGATGGCGGAACAGTTATTTTTTCTGCACTACCACAGTATGGGTATCAAATGAAAGGGCTTGCTGAGGAGAACACGAACACTAAGAGCAATTAATTAAAAGCTTGTTTTTAAAAACTTTTTTTTCCGTTAATTTTTCTAGCAGAGAATACAGTTTGTTTTGGTATTATCAAATAGGTAGTCGCGTGCGTCTTGACGCCCCTATTTGCGCAGTGCTTAAAGCTTTTAGCGTTTTGAGTTATCGATGACGGGGAAATGGATTTGAGTTGGTTTTGATTTGGTTAAAAGTATTTTTTTCTTTAAATAAACAAATATGGTTTCAGGTGTAATGCAGGTGAATATCAACAAATAATAAACATTTTATCATTACGCCTCTATTATTCACGACATGGCAGGCAGAGATGTACATTTCGCTGATGCAATATGCATATACCGTTACTTAGGTACGTTTTTGCTACGGGGGATTGCAATAACGATATTCTTTCTCGCTAATACACATATATAGTCGTTATTTTTTTTACTATTGTACATTAATACGACGGCGACGGCTTAATTTAGTAGTTCGAGGGTGGGCCGCTCGACTCCTTCCACCGCAACGTTGCGGGTTAGGTTCCTGGCAGCGACAATTTTTTTAATTGTTTAGGACAGGCGAGTCGAGTGCACTATATATATATATATATATATATATATATATATATAAAAGTTGGTATTATTATTGCCTGACAACACATGTGTATTATTTATAATAAATGAGGCTATATAAAAAAAAAACAGTTATAGAGTAGTTGATAGAACGCTCGCCGTAAACATAATGAGTGCATCTGCCTACCTCTTTGGGGAATACAGGCGTGATGATGTATTTTTGTTTCTATACATCGAGTTCCAGTGTGTTTTGCAAAGTATTTACTTTCGATTGAAATAAAGTACAAACTCTATATTTTAGGGAATTAAAAAAAAAGAAATATACATTCTACCCTGGCCTGTAAGTCGTTAGCTATTATAAAATTAATATCGGCAGAAAACACATACTCATCGTATGATCCCAAACTAAGCAAATCTCTCACTATAGATACCATACAAAGGACTGGGGACGGTCCAAGTTACATCCAGACCAGGACAAATTCCGAAAAGGCCATTCGAAATTTGCCACAAGCGGGAATCGAAACCCTACGCTCAAACCACTAGAGTCTAGTTCCGTCTAGTGAATAGACGGAACCGTCATCGATAGGTATCTATCTACAGTTCCCTACATTCCCACGTCCGAAGCATCAAAGCCGAGCCGCTGGCGCCGTCTGTACTCACGCCGCGTCTCATCTCAAGTGGTCCACAAATACCTATCTATCGAGTATTTTTAGCTACTGACTTCGGTTTATAAGTGGTTTGACGGTATGGTATATCGTTATTACACATTTTGTCTGCGGAAATAGCTTTTTTCGTAGTTTTTAAGTTGTGAATGAGTTGCGGAAGTCAGTTGAACTGTTCTTAAGGCACTTTTTGAGCCACTTTACAAAATTGGCGTCTATTAACCAATTGTTTTTTGAGAATTCTCCCGTATAATTTGAAGTGAGCCACATATTGATAAAATCTTTTTAGTTGCCTATTCTATTTTATCTAGCTACTACTCTACTAGCTATTCATTGCGACTCCGTTCGTGTGGAATGTGAGAAAAAAAAGCTTTCCGCTAGTGAAAGTCCTGTCAAAATTGGCTCAGTCTTTTGGAAATTACCCCGTACAAACAGATAAGCGGACATATATTTTTTTTTAGTTTTTTTTTTGTCATAAGTTATTTAGATATACTTTCGTATGCATTTAGTAAAAAGGTGTTATTTCGACATTATAAACAGACATTTAATTTGCAACAGTATCTTTTTTACCCTATTTTATAACAAATTATTATCGGTTTGGCGATTATGTAACTTACCAAGAAACAGTGGTTTTACGTTTTGACTGCAAGTGGTTGAAATGGGTTATTGTACATTCGTCACATACATAAAAACATATTATGTTAATTCGTCACAAGTATATAAGACTTAGCTTTGCAATAAAATATATATATAATTCTATACACATTGGTATCCAGTAGGTACCTACATGACTAGGTTGAAACAAAGCAACCTACAATCTGAGATAACATCTACAGTTTTTATTATAATAATCGACTTGTTTCACATAAAAGAAAGCGCGCAGGGAAACTTATAAAAGTTTATCTGCTGTCACATCTGACATTTCGACGGCGGCCATTGTGTTCAATCGTCGGCCAATAGCGGCGCTGGCTTTGAATTCCGAATGTTTTATTTTTCGAATTCAACTGCCCATTGTTTTCGGCCTGTATCTTTTTAACGATCATTTTTTTAATCTATGGTAGTATATAACACGCAATCCTCCACGAAGTACTTTTTATAAAGTTTTGCTTTTTAAATACCTATATACAATTTTTAATTACTATTATAAGCAGCTCTAAAGGCAACATCTTCTTGTTCTCAGTCGGTATCTTCATTACTGAAGGTCGTGTCTAGTCTGACGTTTTGATCCCTTGATGTACTATGGTCTTCCACGTGTTCCTGTCCTCGGCGGTTTTAAGGCTTGGGTTATTGGTAGGCCAATGAGCGTCTTTACTAGGTCTGACCATCGTGTAGGTGGTATATCTATTTGGAGTAAGAGTTGGTGAATTAAATAAAAAAAGTTAACTAAATACATAATTCTCATATTATGTATTTAGATAATTCTCAGTCGAGGTCGGATTTCAAGGTTTAGCATTACATAAGGCATAAAGAGTAAACTTGACAATTTGTAATTGTCCCCGTAGGCCTAACGAAATAAATGATTGGACTATGTTAGACGGAGTCACTTAGTTTCATAATTAACATATTTCACTTATGCTACATTGAAAGCAAGACACGCCGGATAAGCATGGGCGCCTCTGCCTACCTCTTCTGGGAATACAGTCGTTTTTTTTATAAATAAAATCACCCAATTCACTCTACTATTATGTTATGATCATTACATGACAAATGTAGGACCCTAATTTTTTTTTTACATTCGATGGAATCTAAATTAGCCATCACAAAGAAAATAGGTCTAATTTTGAGTAAAAAAAGGTATTGTGTCGGAGGCTAAAAGCTTTTTCTGCCTACTCACCCTCCGGGAGGAAACGCGGGTAATTTTAAATTGTTGGTACAGTCGGACGCGATAATATGTGGACACATCATACGCTTACGTCTCGCGCAATCTAGAAACATATTTTGAGCTGCGTTTAAAATGTAAATTTAAATAGTTGATTTGATTTTTTTTTATTTGCGAAAGGTACACTAGCACGTCAACCCTCACGCGCTGCGAATAGCAAAAAAAACTGTATTAACAAATAGAAACAGTTAATTCTACAACGAAATGCAACTGACAGCGCAAGTGAATTTAGACGCGTGGATGCGTGGCGTTTACGACAGAAATTCTATCTTTTTTTGGACACAAAGTTAGTTATATAGATAGATAGAAAACTCTTTATTGTACACTAATAGTTACAAGGATATTACACAACATATAGTGTTGGTTTTGGCAAAAAATTGTGACGTGCGAGCCTTGAAGTCCCTGTGTGTGGAGGTTTTATGATATTACATAAAAAATAGTAGATAAGGTTTTCTAAAACTTCATCAATATTTGAGAAAACTTGACAGTCTAGTTATTTATTTTAATAACAACTATTTACAATTCAAAATAAAATTAGTGAATATATATTTAACTATTTTTATTTTTGTTATCAATGCTTGTAATCGTTACTATTAAATACAAGATAAAAATACAAGATTCAAATTATTTAAATAATATAAATATACCAAGGAATTTATTAATGGAATATTAATTTCATCATCGACGGCGGTTCCAAGTTTGAAATTAAATTGTTGAAAATAATGTTGCATTTTTAATTTTATCATGTTTTTTCCGAGATCGACTGTACCGTTTCACCCTTGATGGGCCGACAATATTTTGACAGGCCATTTTTGGGGTACCGCTCGCGTCAAGCTAAAAGGTTTTTTTTCTTCTTGAGAATGAACCAAAATAAAAACATACTTTCAACTTATTTGCATAATGCAGGTTCTGCGAGATTTTTTAAAAAGATTACTCAAAATTTCTTTTTTTTTTCGTTGGAGAAGTAAAAATGAATTGATCAAGAAATGGAACGTAGAAACTTGCCATGCAATGACATTCTGTAGAAGTTCAAGCGTGGACTAATAATAATATAATGGCGTTTATTATGCGTATATTATACGTAGCGTATAATGGCAATAGGCTCGCCCCCTATTACATTGGGACCAAAATACATCGGTGAAGTGTGGGCGCACTACAGTACACCTCTGCCTACCCCTTCAGGGAATACAGGCGTGATGAAGTATTTTTTTTCAAGCGTACACTGCTGGTGGTGTAAGTTCGATTCCTTCTAACGGCAAATCTCGGATGGCCTTTTCGGAATTTGTCCCAGTGTGGGTGTAACTGGGATCGCCCCCAGTCCATTGTGTGGTACCCATAGTACAAGCTTTGCTTAGTTTGGGATCATACGATGAGTATGTGTTGTCTGGTGATATTTATTTACTTAATGGCATACGAATTACAGGCCTTTGGGTATAATGCATTTTTATTGCAAAAATTGGATAAGAGCAACCATGGAGTTCTTGTCTATTCTTTTCCATCGGAAATGCATTCCGATTGGGTGGTAGAGATGCTATTATTATTATTATTTTTTTTACTGACGCTTCATAAGTGCCTGTACCTATTGTTACCTACGTGAATAAAAAATTCTGATTCTTGCTTTTTTGTAAAGTTAAAACCTAATCTAACCTAACCCTAAAATATAGAGTTCGTACTTTATCTCAATGGAAAGTCAATACTTTGCAAAAACACCAAAACTCGATGTATAGAAATAAAAATACATCATCACGCCTGTATTCCCGGAAGAGGTCGGCAGAGGCACTCCTTGCGTTTAAGGCGGATCATCTATCAACTACTCTATCGCTGCTTTTTTGAACATATTTAGTCTCATAGAGTCTCATAGACTCTCTTATAGACTATATAATACTTATTGCAGATCGTGAGAACTCAATTATGAAGCATATTGTACATCAACCCTATGAATTTTTGAATTTGCAACACTTGGAAAGTAGCTCCACTTCAACTCAAATTACGTGAGTATTTTTTTCATTCGCCTCTTCATATTATTATCTCCAGATAAACACATACTCATCGTATGACCCCAGACGAAGCGAAGCTTGTACTATGGGTACAATACAGAGTGGGGCGATCCCAGTTACATCCAGACCAGGCAAAAAAACCCGCAACCTTCTTATTCAGTGAGCCGAGTGATCTACCCTCAAACCACTAGACAAGGCCCTAGTCAATTACTTGATATTGGGATATTCATTGTATTCCATTAAAATTTCATTCATTTCGTGATAAAAGATTAAAAAACTGTAATCCGACTATGGAAAAAATAGGGATTTACAAGGTAAAATCATGTCCTTTTAGTCTTGAAGTTGATTAAAATGTAGCCTAGATGTTACTCGGGCTATAATAACGTTTCGATTGGCATCTTATTCATTAAAATCGTATGAATAGTTCAGGCGCTACGGAAGAATATATGTAAAATACAAACGTACATACGTAGACTGCTAAAACCATAACCCTTCCTTTTGGCTTCGCCGTAGTCCAGTGCAAGAGGAAGTAGAGCATGTTCTGAATCGTTATCCCAATCCCGTGTCGGTCCCGTCCCGCGAGCGTGTCGGATCGCGACACAGGAGGCGTGCCGTGGGAACGTCGCCGTGTCGAATCGGACACGTGTCGTGGTCGGAACGCACTCTTGATGATGTGAAATGCTTAATCAACTAAAAAAAAGTACTACCTACCCTTGCAGTTATGTTTTCTTTATTTTTATACGAAATAAATGAACTGGTGAAATTTATAAGGATAAGATGAGGAATGGCTCCACCTGCGTTTACCGGATATTTCAGCCAGTGTCAAGTAAATACCTACATATTATTTTTACAAGCTTTATATCAGTTTGCAACGTATGTAAGTCCGGGTGGAATATTGCAACTGAATTTTAAATCAGTTATCTTTAACCGATTGAACTGAAATTTGTTATACACGCATAATTTGGATGACAATGCATGCTTAGCTATGTGACGTCATTCTAATTCCAATATGGCGGATCATCCAAGATGGCGGAATAGTTATTTTATCTGCACTACCACAGTATGGGTATCAAATGAAAGGGCTTGCTGAGGAGAACACGAAAACGAAGGGAAATTAAATAAAAGCTTGTTTTTTAAAAGTTTTTTTTTTCTCTTATGTACAAAAACGAATTGCTGTTTGTCTCGCTAGAACTCATAAAACTGCTTGACCCATTTGAATTTTGTTTAGTTTGGCGGTGATACGAAGTTTACCGAGACATCTAGCCCGTCCCGAATTCACACGGGTGCACATTTTTTTAAACATTTTGGGATAAAAAAATATAGCGTATGTTACTCAGTGATAATGTAGCTTTCTAATGGCAATGTCCCAGAAGGAGTCATGCGAGCGGGATCGCGAGAGAGCCGATCTCGCTCGCCGACGAAGGCGCCGAGTTGCGACTCGTCGAGGCCCCCAGGCCCTGATGCCCGGGGCTCAAAACAACGGGCTACCCTTGGGGTCGTGAGCGTCTGGGGTGTGGCCCCCGGACGCTCTTAAGTAGACGACGACCCTGAGGAGAACGGCGGCAAGAGGTGGTCTCTCGCCGCCGTATGCACTGCGAGGGTGCAGGGAGAGCGAACATCTGCTCCCCCTGAGACGAGCTCCTGGGCATAAAGCTCGGGAGCGAGGCACAGAGGGTCACCGGTGCGTTCCGGTAGGAGATCCCGGAGTCGCTCTAACGTGTCGAAGACGGCCACCGGGGAGGTTTTAGTGGGTAAGAATCCTACATATCCCAGTCTTCTCCCACACAGAAGACTGGAAATCTTTCTGAAGATTTCCTCCGCGTCAACCAAAAAAAAAAAAAGTTTTTGAAATCGGTCCAGTAGTTTTTAAGTTTATTCGTTACATACAGAAATACAAATCTTTCCTCTTCATAATATTATTATAAGTTTAGAAAGTTGTTAATATTGAGGATGAATCGACTTCCTGCTAAATATCGCTTACAAAACAGATCAAAGAGCCTCCATGTAGTTATTATTCAATTTACAACTAAACTAGCTCTTCCCGCGGCACCGTCTGCGATGCTTTTAAGGGAATTGCGGAGGTGCGGCCCTTCGTACACTTGCGTGCAACGTGTCCGGCCCCACTATTTGATACTACAGTCGTTTATATATTTGTTTTGTTGTTATTTAAAATAACTAGAAATAAGATTAAACTAGATTGGACTAAGAATTAGATTTATTGATGTAGATAGTAGATATGTATTTAAATTTCTTTTAAGTATTTAATTATTGCCTTTGTTACTCGAAATATATTTTATTACAATAAAATTAGCTTATTGGAAAAGAGCAACCATGGAATTTCTTGCCCATTTTTCTCCATAGGAAATGCATTCCAAATGGGTGCTAGAGATACTATTATTACCTATCGTATGTTGACAATTTATAAGTGCCTGTATTGGTTTACTTGAAAAAAAAAATGGTTCCTCTGATTCTGATTTAACAGCTGTTGTAACTTTTTCATAAACTGAACAGTGTAATGGTAATTAGTAAAAATAAAAGCAGCGTATCACGGGACACAATAATGCTCATTTATTTTACAAAATGCTTTGCAAAACACAGAACATATCTACAGATTCAGGAGTTAGTATTTTATTAAAAACTAGCTGTGCCCGCGACTTTGCCCGCGTGGTATTTAGGGAGATTACCCGGAAATATGGGTATTACGTTTTTCCCGCGGAACCCTAATGCTTTTTCAAAAATTAAAGTAGCCTAAGTTACGCCTTGGAACGTCAGCTATCTGTCAGTGAAAGTCCCATTGAAATCGGTTCAGCCATTTAGAAGTTTACCTCAAACAAACAGACAGACAGACAGACAAAAAAATTTAAAATTGCGTTTTCGTTATAGGTATCGTATATACTTTCATACGCATTTGGTAAAAAAGTGTTATTTTGATATTACAAACAGACACTCCAATTTTATTTATTTGTATAGATTTCATACGCATTTGGTAAAAAAGTGTTATTTTGATATTACAAACAGACACTCCAATTTTATTTATTTGTATAGATATTTTGTTACCTTTTCAAATTGTAATACTTTTTAAACGTTACTTGTGTCAATTTTCGGTGGTATACTTATCGATGTCCTCACGTGTAATGTCCCTTTCTTACAGTAGGGGTGTGTGCTAACAATGTGAGCCGCGCTAATGTACTGCCCCATGACTTGTGATTACTGCTGATTAAATATGGACGATGACGTCAGGTGGCAGATGGCCACTGCTACTTGGTATCTACATGCAATGAATCATCACGCCTGTATTCCCTGAAGGTGTAGGCAGAAGTACACTGCAGTGCACCTACAATACACCGATGTATTTTAGTCTTAAAATAGAGGGCGAGACTTATGCCATTATACCGGGCACGGCCCCTCTATACGAGGGAGATTTGGGCCATAGTCCACTATCCTGGCCCAGTGCAACTTAGTGGACTTCACACGCATTTCTATAGACGTGCAAGTTTCCTCATGATGTTTTGCCTCATCGTTCAGCAAGTAGTAATCATTATTGAAAAAATATGACATTCGCACATGAAAATCTCAGAGGTGCGTGCCCGGAATTTGAACTTACACCCCTTACCTTCAAGGCGGGCGTTTTACCAACTAGACTATACTGCTTTACTCACTGTGTCAGTCAGAGTGAGACCAACAAATCATCCCTTTTAGTTACAATTGAGCAAAATTGATTCAGTATTTTTTTCAATCCATTTACATCAACAAAGTACTTTACTTTCACGTTCTCACACTACTCAACACCTCTGTATATGCCATAGAGAAATAGAGCGTGATGGTAAATACGAATAAATTACCCCATTGTTCCCTTGACCACTTTAAAACACCATTTAAAAACAATGTTTAGTTCAAACAAAGGTCGATAGTATGTTTTGCAATCAAGTGTACATGTAAAGACTTTTAGAGTCTGTATAACATTACGACTGTTTCCTTCAGGGTTGGGCAGAGGTTTCAAATACAGTCTAACTACTCCACTCTACTCTTATGTATGGCAGTGAATGTTGGGTTTGGCAAAAGAGGCATGAGAGTAGGGTGAATGCGGTCGAAATGCGTTCCTTACGGAGTATGTGTGGTGTCACCATTGCTGACCGGTTGAGGAATAGCAAGATACGAGATTAATGTAAGCTGAAGGATGATGTGGTGACTAAGATTGAGAAAAGTATGTTGAGGTGGTATGGCCATGTAGAGAGGATGAATGAAAGTAGACTGACGAAAGAAATATACCAGGCAAACGTGAGTAGAAATGTCGGAAGAGGGCGCCCGAGGAGGATTTTTCACGACCAGATTAACGGTCTCTTCCAGAAAAGTCAAGTCCGTAGCACCCTAAACCGACGGAAGTGCATGAAAAGATGTTCGACTGTGGATGAAGCGAAAGAGGTTTGTCGGGATCGTAGCGTGTGGCAAACGGTAGTCTCTGCCTACTCCCATGGGGTACAGGCGTGAGTATATGTATGTATGTACTCCATGTAGTATCGAAATCACTTGACTTTGGTTGGTTAGCTTACCTTCCATCCCTTGGGATCGTCAGCGTCTGGGGTGTGGGCCCCGGACGCTCTTAAGTCGACCCTGAAGAGGACGGTGGCGGGAGGTGGTCTCTCACCGCTGTATGCACTGCGAGGGTGCAGGGGGAGCGAACATCTGCTCCCCCCGAGACGAGCTCCTGGGCAGTAAAGCTAGGGAGCGAGGCACAGAGGGACACCGGTGCGTTCCGGTAGTAGATTCCGGAGTCCCTCTAACGTGTCGAAGACGGCCACGTATCGAAAACGATGGGGAGGTATTAGTGGGTAAGAATCCTACATATCCCAGTCTTCTCCCACACAGAGGACTGGGAATCTTTCTGAAGATTCCTCCCCGTCAACAAAAAAAAAAGCTTCCTTCCACACAATGATACACTCTATAGCACAACACCCACTCTCTATAACGACAACAATTTGCCAATTTTTATTACCAAGACGCTTCAATATCGCAAGATATATGAATAAAATAAGTAAAAACTAAAAAAAAAAACAACTAACTACAGCCCTTTTGACGTCCCACTGCTGGGCACGGTGCTTCAAGTGCTTTCTATTCTATGAGATAATACTGGGATTTATCCGCCATCTTAATAATTTCTTCACCCATTCTTAGGGTTCCGTACCTAAAAAAAAAGGAACCCTTATAGGATCGCTTTGTTGTCTGTCAGTCTGTCTATTAATAGCCTTTTTCTCTCCTTGCAGTTAGTTTGTATGGGGACAACAGTACACCAACGGCAAAGTTAAGTTTGTCTGTGCATCCAGTTTATCTTTTCGTTAGAGCAATGTTCGGTGCTTGCATAGCTTAGGTATGGAAGCCACACGGTGCGCGAGTGGTCGCGACTCGCACTTGGCCGCTTTTTATGTATAATGTGTTTTTGATCTTGATTTTGCTTTTGCTATTAAATAACTTGACACTGGCTGATATACCCGCTAACCGCAAGTGGAGCCATTCCTTATCTTATTCCATTAAATTACATCATTTCACCAGGAACCGCGATCCTCTGCGTGACTAAGTAGTCCAGCTATTTGGCGCTAGGTGGCGCCAGTTGTCGTTTAGCGCACGCTAAATTAAATATTCAAGTTACGAGTGTGTTTTCGGTTTGAGTTAAAAGCTTCTAGTTTGTATATACACCAACATTTTAGTCCCAATTTATGAAAATTATTTATGCACTGTATCAATGGTCAATTTAGAATTTGAAAAAGATAATAATAAAAACACACTATAAAAAATTATAACCCTAAAAACTAAAACAAGCAAAAAAAAAAGCTCTGAAAATTTCAACTCTAACTATTACGGTTCATGAGATACAGCCTGGTGACAGACGGACGGACGGACGGACAGCGAAGTCTTAGTAATAAGGTTCCCGTTTTACCCTTTGGGTACGGAACCCTAAAAAGACGTCGAGTTAATAGATTCCGTTTTGGTATTCGGTGTGCGGCAAAAAAATTGTCGCGCGCGATTTGTGTGGAGCTTAATTCACCCAAAAAATAAACATTCAATTAATTGAAATACCCAAAGAAAACAGGATTGGGGTATTGGTAAGGGTGTTCACACATAAAGGTAATGCGGCGTAATCTCGGAGTGTGTCGGCGCATTTATAATCACACATGTGCAGCCACCCTTATTGGGGTCGGATTTGATGCTACATATACAGGGTGTTTCAGAAGTCCGAAATAATACTTTGGGTACATATACGGTAGCACATATGCGGATGCTTATTGAAGACAGTTTATACCAAACTATCATAGTTTCTGAGATATGGACCTTTGAATATTTGTCACAGGATATTCAATCATTTATATTTACTTTTGAGATTTATTAATAAAATACTTAGGGTAACCATACCCACTGTTGGCATCCCCCCACTTATTGGCACCCATGACTTTAAGTTAAAATTACAAAAAAAACCATGACTTTAACCCCTGATTTTATGTCAAAAATGGAGATTGTAAATTTTTTAATCTAAAACCTTTAACTTTAACCTCAAACTTAGACTTAATTAGTACAAACTCTAAGTTTGTTTGGGACATACACTAAAAAACCCTTTTTTACTCATTTTCTTAAGGACCGATACTTGTGCCAGTAACTGGGTAGTCAAAACAAATGTAAAAAACTTATGTTTCTAGTATATTATTTTTACAAAAATCTCGAAAAATTCAAAAACGAGTGGATATTCTATAATCTGATATGCGAAATAACGGGTCATAGAGCGTTTTGGTGACTGATTTTCTCCGAGTAGACGCTTAAGGTGCCAATACGCTACCTATCATAGTTCCAAATCAAAGTCCGTCTCTATACTCAATGTTTACGTACAACCAATTCCTTTAATGCACCCCGTTGCACCCCCGTTGCACCCCGTTGCACCCCCGTTGCGCCCCATTGCACCCCGCTTTGCCATACCGCAATTTTCCACCGCAACAGACAGAATGAAACATTCATGAGTATTATTTCAATCTATGATGTATTGGTTATTGGTTGGTATCATGCGAGATGCACCCAGCCACTACTTATTTATATATCGAGAGGTTTATTATTTATTAAATAATGTTTATCAATATAATGTTTAATCTATCTATCTATCTATCAGCCAGAGACGTCCACTGCTGAACATAGGCCTCCCCCATAGATCGCCACAAATTACGTTCTTGGGCTTTATGCGCCCATCGACTCCCGGCGACCCTGGTGAGGTCGTCCGTCCATCTGGTCGGGGGTCGTCCCACATTCCGCTTGCCTGTTCGTGGCCGCCACTCTAGGACTTTGATGCCCCAACGGCCATCCGTTCTCCGGGCAATGTGTCCGGCCCATTGCCACTTCAAACGTGCAACCCTTCGAGCTATGTCTGTAGCCTTGGTTCTTCTGCGGATGTCCTCATTTCTGATTCTATCGCGCAGTGAAACTCCCAGCATAGCTCGCTCCATTGCACGTTGAGTGACTCTGAGCCGTCTTATGAGTCCCATTGTGAGCGACCACGTCTCGGATCCGTACGTCGTCACTGGCAACACACACTGTTCGAAGACTTTTGTCTTTTGTCTAAAGACAATAATGTTTAATATTTGTTGTTTATTTCACTTTGTGCGATATTGACTTATTTAATATAATTTTAACACAGAAACCCAAAATACAGGGCAACGCCTAATTTGGGTTTCACAGTAACTAGTTTTTGTAAATATTTTGGTGAATAATATTTTTTTTTATACATATTTGGAATTAATTCAGCTATTTTTCTGCGTCGAAAGAGTATGCGCTCCTGTAATGTCAAAAAAAATGTCGTTTAAGTCAAATATAGTCAAAGTCAAAGTCAAAGTCAAATCATTTATTTTGTATAGGCCTATGGGGGCACTTACAAATTGTCAAGTTTACATTTTTTTCTTATATACTACTATACTACCACCGGATCGAACCCCTCGATATATAAAACACAAAAAAATATTCTATCTATGTCCGTTATAGACTTTGAAACCATCCAACCGATGTGCCCCCAACCAGTTTTATTAGTAATGCAATAATGCAAAAATGGATATAAACCACTAAATAAACAAAATAATATATTTCTTTTTTAACCGACTTCAAAAAGGAGGAGGTTCTCAATTCGACCCGTATGTTTTTTTTAGCATAGTAGCATACGCAAACGTGAGTGGAAATGTCGGAAGAGGGCGCCCGAGGAGGACCTTTCACGACCAGATTAACGGTCTTTTCCTGAAAGGTCAAGTCCGTAGCACCCTAAACCGACGGAAGTGCATGAAAATATGTATGACTGTAGATGAAGCGAAAGAGGTATGTCGGGATCGTAGCGTGTGGCAAACGGTAGTCTCTGCCTACCCCCATGGGATACAGGCGTGAGCATCGTCGTTAATTCTAACTAGCGCCGGGTATCCGCTAGTTAGAATTAATACTGATACTCTTATACCTATTAGAATTATATATTCTAATTTACTAGTAGTTCTTACCATATCAGCTGAATGTTAAATTGAACTCGTAATCTCTCGGTTACGAGGCCACCTCTTCTAACTAATAGGCGAAGTTTACGTTTTTAGAAAAATAATAGCAGTACCTATATATTTTTTACTGATTAAAACGTAAGAATCTTATTAGAAGAGATTAAATAATTTTCATTTCATTTCATTTAGATCCTTCAATTATAAACTTAATGCTTGTGAAAAAAAAATCATTACTTTGGGAAGGATTATCCTTAACATTTCTATATTTTTAAGCCCTCTACAAACTTTATTTTTAAATAAAATACCGCTGTCAAGAGATTGTTACTTCTCCAATTATAATTGGAGAAGTTACAATCTCTTGACAATTCAGTAAAAAAAATCTTGGCAACATACCACATGACTGTGGAATAATATTAGTTCCTGACTCCATCATACATAACGCTGTAATCGGCTCAATGTTCGCGATGACAGATCGCAGCTAATCCACTAGATGTGGGTTCGGGTCCGTGTTTGCACTTATTGTTAACATATAAATAGATGCCTAGTAGGAGTTTTGAAATATTGCAAAGTAACCCCTAAGTTATGTTGTAGGCAATAATATTAGAAAGTAAAGATACATAAATATAACAAAAACACGGCAAAAAAAATGGACTGAATTTGGTCTCATTGATGCCAGGTTTAGTCATATACGCTTTGCCGGACGGAGACGTCAAAGTCACTCACAAAATTGGACCTATTAAATGTTAACCTGTTGGGAAAGCTTTGATATAATAATTCGTTTGCTTGTAATAGAAAAGAAATCCCTGCTGTATTGTGAAATAAAGGACACTTCAAAATGATTTTCAAGGTTATTGTACCTTTACAACTTGTGTAAACCTAACCAACCTTAAATGAAAAGAAGAAAATCATAACTAAACATTAAAAAACCAGCGTTGGAATAAAACTTCTAAGAAAAGTCACAAAATAAAAGCCGGTTAAAACGCCCGGATAATCTGTGATTTGATCCCGCAATCACTGTTTATCCACCCCATAACAGGAAACGGATGTGCCCGGATATATTTATCATCGTGAAAAATACATCCCTCAAACCGCCATCTTGATAAGGAAACACCCGCCAATTTTAATGCAATATGGCGGTGGGTGGCTTGTATGAGTAGATACTTAATATCTATGGTTTAAAACGAACTTTTAATTCGATATGAATAGTATGGTTAAGACTTCTATGTTTGGTTACATTCGAAAACCAAATTCCGTGACATTTTATAGTTTTTAACTTTCCGAGCCCGAATTTAGGAACAATACTTAATATTTTTTTCTAAAATAGAACTAGCCTAATTTACTCCTGGCCACAGCTATCTGCCATTGTAAGTCCCGTCAAAAGGAACCTCTGCCTACCCCTTCGGTGAATACTAGCGTAATGATGTATTATTATTAATTTTAGGATTAGTAGGATTCTTTAGAACCCTACAGATATTGTTACATTGTACAGAGTAATGTTTAAGATGGGCATCGAAGCTGTATCCTCATGTTTCTAAGGCATACTGTTAACCGAATGGACTGTAGTATGTCAGCGTATCGAACAATAATAGTGTACATTTAGTGCGCACGCGGCGGCTCGTGGCGCGCGCGCTCGCAGTCGACAGTCATTAGAATGTTTTGTGTTGATTAGATTAATGTGCGCAATACTGAAGGGTGAAGTTATGGTGACGGCCCCGAGATTGACGGGTTACATAGCGATATAGAGATGATGTAGAGTGAAAAAAATTCAATATACCATGTGATTCAAAATGGGTATACTACTCAGAATAGATAGAGTTGACATATGAACTAAACTCTTCGTAATACTCTGCGGCGATTTTTTTTAAGGTTGGCAATAATGGTTTATATGAGATCCGCCATCTTTGAATTAAGATCAAGTAAGTACGTAAGTGTCAAACAATCAAATTCTAATATGGCGGAAAGCTACCGCAGTTCGGGCTCCTTAGGGCCGCTCCTTTGTATATGCTCGATGCTATACTAGCCCTTAAAATATTGGTTCTCTGGTAATCTAGAGACTTTTAAGAAGTACGACGGCAACGGAGAGGCATTTCCATGTGTATAATTTGTTGTGGACTTTAAGTGTTCAGCCTAATTTCGCTTGACAAATGTTTTGCTCAAACCAAAACGAACTGTTAAACATACTTCATAATGACATCAATATTGCCATGTCGTGACCAAACTTTGACACGTGGTCGCCTCGCTTGTACCACAGAAATATAATCTTTACGTAGAAGTTCATCCCCCATATTTATTACCTACTTATAACTTCCAAAAGAAATCAGAGATTTGACCATTAATAAATTTAAAATTGCAATCAAATCCAAATTGTATCAAAAGGGCTATTACAAAATCTCGGATTATTTGGATGATAAATCAGCTTGGGATTGTACAGCTCAGGTTCAAAACAAAAATCGAAATATTGCCCGTCATGTCAAAGTGTAGCGTGTGTTGCCCTACTATCATATTATTATTCTATCTTTATTATTAAAAGCAGCTCTAAAGGCAACACACTGGAGCTATATGTATCTGTGTATATGTAATAAGTTTTGGCGATTTAAAAAAAATATCAGCCCACTGAGTTTCTTGCCGGATCTTCTCAGTTGAGGTCGCATTTCGATCCGGTGGTAGTATAGTAGTATATAAGAAAAAAATGTAAACTTGACAATTTGTAAGTGCCCCCATAGGCCTATACAAAATAAATGATTTGACTTTGACTTGAATTTACACTGCTACCCCTTTTTAATTTATAACGTCACATTATAAATGATTAAAATGGGTCATTTATTTAATTGGACGTTATTAATGTCCTATTTATTGAATTTGTTTGTGCTATAATTTATAAGACATTTGCAGAATAATCGCTGCTAATCGCAGAAGCAGGTATTCCTCATCTTATTCAATTTGTTTCAGAATTTCCTAAAGAAAGAAAACTATCTTTAAGTATATTGATGCAGAGTTCATTTTGGTATCAGAAAATTGAAGGGCGCACCCCTGTGTTCCGAGGACTTAATAGCCGCTATATCAACCGCTATAGCTATGGCCTCACAGTGGATGTGACTGCGGAAGTGACTGGGTGTGGTTAAAATATTTTTTTTAATATTCCCGATGACAATACGCACACGCTCCGCTTAATGTGTCCGTTCTATGAATTGCAGACTAATTTCTGTGGTTTCAATGACGAAATGTTTAATATTCGTATGTTTATTATTAACAGTCGGCAAGTTGTATAATTGGACACTTTTATTTGCGGGATTATCTATATACAAAGAAATATAATTGAAGTGTTTGTTTGTTATGATCAAATAACAGTTATTTTACGAGACTATGTCAAACCAACAGGAAGGATTATGATTTTAGTAGTCTATTTATGTTTGTATTTACAGTTATGTTTCTCCGTAGCGCCTAAACTGTTCATCCTATTTTGATGAATAAGGTGTCAATCGATATCGTTATTATATTATGTCCCTGGTAACATAGGCTACATTTTAACCGACTTCAACAATAGGAGGAAACGATTTTACCTCGTAAACCCCGATTATAACCAATTTCATTCCTTTTTCCGTTTCCTTCTTTTAAACTTTGTACTTGTTACCAACTACGTATGAAAGTAGGAACCTATATACGATATTTAAGAACAATGTTGTATTTACGAAAACAAGACGAGCACATAAATCAATATGCCAATATATGACCATAGATACTTACTGAAATAAGAAAACGAGAAACAAAACTATATTCATTTATAATGTACCTACATTTCTAACATCATAAGACGTGTGGGCGCACTGCAGTGCACCTCTGCCTACCCCTTCGGGGAATACAGGCATGATGATGTGTTATAAGAAATCTAGAGAAAATAAACAAAATCCTATATAATAATACATCATCACGCCTGTATTCCCCGAAGGGGTAAGCAGAGGTGCACTGCAGTGCGCCCACACTTCGCCGATGTATTTTGGTCCCAATGTAATAGGGGGCGAGCCTATTGCCATTATACCGGGCACACAGGTTTCCTCACGATGTTTTCCGTCACCGTTTCTTAGCAAGTGATAATCTCAGATGAAAATGAGATTCGCACATGGAACCCAGAGGTGCGAGCCGGGGATAGAACCTGCGCACTTTGATTGCAAAGCGTGCGTTCGACCACTCGGCTACCACTGCTAAAAATCCTATATCGCGTTGCAAAATATAAAAAAAATGGTGATTGTTAAAAAAATCTAGTTAGATTAAATATGACTGCAATCAGACATATTGCGTTATTACATTCTGATACCAATTACTAAAAAAAAGATTTAGCGATAAACTAAAAAAGCACGTACCGCACACAATGAAAAGGAAGCGACCCAAGATGCACCCTGCGGCACACCCCATACATTAACGGGTGTTTTAATCAAAAAATCGTGGGTGTGAAGCCCAAACAACACGGGGAACACACTTTCCCATAACGATAATGGTGACGGCGGGAAAACACAACAAAAAGTATATTTTTTTGTATATTATTTAACGTGTCCGTTTTAATCAAACGGTGATCGACGAAATTGTTTGGGTAAACAATTGCACTGATTGTGGGGTGATGGCAGCGGTGATTTTTGACGGGAGATATTCAAACGCGATGAGTTTTAATGATTATTTCGTTGGGGGTGCACATTTTTATAATATTTCTTGATACCTACTACACTTTCACATTTCACACACTTGCATTTTCTGCCAAACAACATTGGGCCAGAGCAGGACTGTAGCTAGAGTCGAATTTGAGGTAGGGAAGCACTGTTTAAGGGTAGGGCGGAAGTAAAAACAATTTTTTTTTAATCTCAAGCTATGAACTTACAATTTAATTAATATTTTATCTTAGTTTTTGGTATTTTTAAGGTAGGGCATTGTGATTTCAAGGTAGGGCATTGCCCCACAATGCCCCCCCTTCTAGCTACGGCCCTGGGCCAGACTGATGGAATGGCCTGAATCCCCCTCGCATTGAGAGGAGGCCCGTGCCCAGCAGTGGGTCGATAAAAGGGCTATAGTAGTAGCACATGGGAAATAAAAACCACACGCTTAGATAAATATATAAATATCCACAGACAACACAGACTCATCGTATGATTCCAAACTAAGCAAAGCTTGTAATATGGGTACCGTAAAATATACTGGGAACGATCCTAGTTACAACCAGACTAGGGCAAATTCTGAAAAGGTCATTCCTGAAATTATTCACTGGTGGGAATCGAACCCACTAATAAGACTACACTCAAACCGTACTCTTGTAGATAGGCGTGATAGATTTAATGAATTTTTGCTTGTTATTACTACCTGATACCCGCTGAATACCTATTAATTGCAGGTGTAGCCATTCCTCATCTTATTCCATTAAAATTTCGTAAAAGAAGAAGAACACGTAAGGAGTTTTTACGATACAATTCTCGTAACTTTTACTATGCACGCTGTTGAGAATACTCTTCATAGTTGAGACTAAAAAGTATGTTACTTTGTGAAGTGTGAAAATCAATGAAAAAGGAGGTCAAAGAGACTGGCATAGAACGATTAAGGTATAAATCGACAAAGATCTCAAACCCTTGAAATTTGAAGTAGAATTAAGACTGAGGGTCGTAAGTTTAAAGTGTTAGTACTTAATTTAATATAAATTTCATTAGCCCAAGATTCAATAAAGCAGTGAACACACAATGCGCGCAATGAGCTGGGCTAAGCTGCCCGCGAGCGGCGACCCATATGCCCACTTCTGGGACTATAGTCTGACTGCGAGCAGTTGATACTTTCAGTCAAAATGTAACAATGAGTCACCTACTCACTCACTTAACGTCAGCTAATTTCATTTCCGTTTTGTTAACCGACTTCCAAAAGGAGGAGGTTCTGAATTCGACTGGTATTTTTTTTTTATTCTAGATCGAATATTTCCAAACTGTTTTGGGCAAGAGACCCCTTTTCTATAATTAACTGATACTTCAGACTCCCATAGCTAAATAACTTTAAAAATACTATCTACAGCTTTTTGTTTCTATTGATACAAAATACCTATTTAAAAACTTTCCGGTTGGTTGAGTTTTAAAAAGTATAATAATGATACTTCCTACTAAAGTATTAGTCATACTTATAACAAGTTAGCATTCTTCTAAGCAGTGATAACATTCTTATCAGCAGTGGTAGCCGAGTAGTCGAACGCTAGCCTTGCAATCAAAGTGTGCAGGTTCAAACCCCGGCTCACACCTCTGGGATTTATGTGTGAATCTCATTTTCATCTGAGATTATCACTTGCTATGAAACGTTGAAGGAAAACATCGTGAGGAAACCTGCACATCTGCAGGGTGATTTTAAAACACTCGGAATCGAATTCGGAAACGGAATCGGATCTTTCCGTCACGGATTCCAGCCATCGCTATTTTTATTTCCGTACCCGACGATTTTTGACATTTCTCGTCGGATAAACCCATCCGAATCGACGGAAAGTTTCCGACACCTTTTTCCTCGCGGAAAGCTTCCGAAATTGAACAAAAACATAAATAAAATACCAAATTTAAGTGTTATCTAAATACTTGCATAATATTTAAGGTAAGTCAGTACTAAAGAGTGTTTAAAATAAACCCATTAACGTTGTTTTATGGCCCTTTACATTATTGTGAAAATTATTCCCTTCAACCTTCGATAGGATGGAATATTATCTTATAGGAGACAACATAGGGCGGCTGATGTGCAGCGCCGGCAAACAATCGTGCTGCATTATTCACTTCGTGGCTGTGTTTTTATTTACCGAAATACAGCGCCATGCGCCATCTATGACGTAGCTCTGAAACTTCGTGGTTGCAAAGGCGTGATGTTACCCTTCACTTTCACTTTGACGTATCAGTAAAAATTTTCGAGGTTCGTTATAACCAAAAATAATTAAGGAGAGTAAGTTTTAAATCGATAATTTAAATAAGTAATCAATTTCCAATTTTATAATTATGATAAGTGTGTTTATATAAGACTTTTTGGCCAAAAAAATTCGTATTAATAACTGTTTTGTAATCGAATTTTATTTCTACCATTTTTAAACGTTCTTTGTAAACGCACACAATCTTTCCGACGTCGGAACTTTCCAATTGGCCCTTCCGTCCGCTATTCAAAATCGCGTTTTGACATACCGTCGGAAACGGAATCGACAACTCGAAGTTTTCGATTCCGTTTCCGAATTCGATTCCGAGTGTTTTAAAATCACCCTACTGAGGGAACTTTACTAGTTCCCGATATATGTGTGAAGTCTGCCAGCCCGCACTGGGTCAGCATGGTGGAATATGGCCTGAATCCCCCTCGCATTGAAGGGAGGCCCGTGCCCAGCAGTGGGACGTTAAAAGGTTCCCAGTCTTCTCCCACACAGAAGGCTGGGAATCTACTTATACAGTATCTTAAAAGTTTCAAATAAGAACTTGTGACAATTAATAGGGGTAGATTTTTAGTCCACGCGACACCCAAAATCAGCTTTCCTTTATTTCGACCCGTGGGTACGAAGTCGCAAGTTCATCTAGTTATATACAAATTAGCTTCTGAACGCAACTTCGTCCGCGCAGAGGACGGTGACTCAATATTGTTTTAAAGCTTATATGTTATTCTGATGTACAAACAATAATACTGTAAAGTTTACTGTAGAATTGCGTGAAAGAGTAACAAACATCCTCACAAACTTTCACATTTATAATATTAGTAGGATAGGAGTTGTACCAGGCCGTCTCTTCTCAGCGCTGGAGACACAGCCATTGTTGGGTTATCCGCTGGTGCGTCGCGGTGCATGCGAAAGTGATCCCATGGCGCCCTAAGCGGAAGATGGTACACTGTCGGTTTTTAGTGGGTACGGCCTTCTGTCGGGACTCCCACATAACCCTTTTACTTCCCCTCCGAGATGGCAGGGTATCCATAAAGGACTTTCCGACGTTAAAAAAAGGATAGGATTAGTAAGATATTGGTAAAGTATCAAACGCATTCCCCCCGGTATCCACCGCGGCGCCGACACGAGGGTTCGTTGTGACTGACAACTAAATGATTTTTATTCAACACCCCTGAATATTAATTATATTATAATCCATTCAGAATAATTTGTGAAAAATGCAAGCATTGTTGTCTTGTTGTGCATTTCGCCTCCGTTCCATCAAAATGAAGGGTTTTCGGGTCATGTTTTGTTGTAATACTATTATGTTGATGAATAAATATTATTAAATTTAAAAGCTATTTAGCCATTCATCGTTGAACAACTAAATAACTTTAACATATTATTTAAAATACTGCAGTTCATAGTTTAGTCGGTCGAATAGAGTCTTCATATTGGATATTTTGAAAGGAATTTTTAACTTAAAATTTACCTTTATTAGGTACCTTGTTTATTTTTTTATTACTCAAAGTGGATTTTGCTACAGAAACTTAATCTATAGATCCGTCTATTTCATCTCCCATTTTTATTTTGATAAAATGCAATAAACATTATTTTGGGGGCTACTATAATAGCTAGTAGTCGACAGAAATAAAACTAGATAAAAATGATCACACAATGACTGTTCGAATTATAACTAGGTCAGTGATCATTAATATCAATTTATATTCTGTGCACTCATATTTTTTAAGAATTAATGCGCATATGCGATGATCGAGCAATATCTATACAAGGGTGGATGTTTTACCTATGTATTGCCTTTAGAAATAGGCAAACATCTAACAACTTAAAGCTTGGTACGAAAATATAATTTGGATTTTAGACTTGGTCTACTAATTTTAGATTAGGCTCGGCTAACTGTACCACAACACGCATGCCACGTCAAGACCATTGTCACGAATTTACTCGCTCGCTCTCTCTCTAATTTCATACGAGAGAAAGAGACAATATCAAGATATTCCGTAACATAAGTCTTGCCTAGGCGCACGTGATACCACTACAGGTAAAGCTTTTGGTGCTCATTCTTATTAGGAGGTGAGCGTGGGGTTCGAGACATCTTTAATAACGATAACGCATAAAATATGACGTTTCTTATAAAAATTGTATATATAGGGGGCGAGCCTATTGCCATTATACCGGGCACATTCTTCCTCAATACGAGGGATATATTTAGGCCATAGTCCACCACGCTGGCTCAGTGCGGTTGGTGAGCTTCACACACGCTTTACTTTTCTATAGACGCGCAGGTTTGCTCACGATGTATTTCATCACCGCTTCATAGCAAATGGTAATCTCCGATGAAAATGAGATTCGCTCATAAACCCAGTCGTGCGAGCCGGGGTTTGAACCAGCACACTTTGATTGCAAGGCGTGCGTTTGACCACTCAGTTACCACTGCTTCTTGAAATTATGAAATTTAATGAAATAAGACGAGGAATGGCTTCACCTGCCACTAGAGCGGATATTTCACCAATAATTAATAGCAAGGACAAATTCGATCAATATACATAATATCTTTACATACCTTCATAATTCTACAGTACGTGTGTATGTCACTGAACTCCTCCTAAACGGCTGGACCGATTTGAATGATGTTTTTTGTATACGTTTGGGTGGCTCCCTGGATGGTTTAGATTCACAATTGGACCCGGTAGGTGGCGCTGCTTTCGTATGTCACTAATTCTAAGGCGATACGAAGTTCGCCCAGTCAGCTAGTACATTATAAATAAATAAAAATGAGTGATGACAGTGATAAAGATGACGGATACTCCAAAAAATACGTCTAATAAAACAATATCGACAATAAAATGAGTTATATAAACCATTCGAACGGACAGATTTTTTTGCGTCGTATGGGAGGTATAACTATTTATATGGTACGGTATTTTTTTCTTTTTTTGCCCTTATTAAGGATTGCCCTTCAAGCGTCGATATACTTTTCACTTTGACATAAAAGTAAACTGTGGTCGCCAAGTCAAGGCTACCGACATTGAAAATAAACACAGACAGACGGACATTCCGTCGCGGCGACACACTTATCAAGCGAATAAATTTTAACTGACCCTTCACAGACAGACCCTGTCTTTTCCCATAATAATGTCTCAAGTCGTCTTTATTACGTTTTGGTTTATTATTAACCATACGAGCGAAAAGGTGTGTGTTATAATTGCAGCAAAATAAGTAAGGAATCAGTTTCTGAATACTTCTTCTAATTATTTCTTTATGAAATTTATTGGAAGGAGACAACGAATTGCTCTTTTTTTTAATGGCCGCTTTCACGAATGGCTCTTGTAGTCTTGACATAGACAATCTATCGTACGTAGCCGTCAAAGTTACACAAAAAGTTTGACATGTTAAACTGTCAAATGTCGAAAACGGATCCCACTTTGATATAATACCTGTACTTAGTTGTAGTATATGCCCCAAGATTGGACTTATGCGAATATAATGATTGTGTCTCTTTCAATGAAATCAGGGCCCCAAGTCTGCTAATACCTACGGCGTCGTCGTCGTGGAGTTGCTATGACTTCCAACACACCTACTCCAGCCTCAAACAGACACCGATCTCGCCGGCGAGGTCGAGGAACCCCCTCTTCCGCTCGTAGGTGCATCTTTGCACCTAGGAGCACAGTCACTACCTCTCCCCTCACGGTAACTGCCCAAGCCGAGGTCCTGCCCTCTGTGGCGCCCTTGACATAGTTGCCACCCTTTTCCGTCCTTAAGGCCTTGGTTGGAGTGCACTCTGCGCTCGCCAGTCCTCCGGTAAAGCTGTAAAGGCCACCTCGAGGCCAACAGCGTAGCCCATTCAAAAAAAGAAGTTTCTATGACTCCATTTTAAAGGCATAAAAATTACATCTTGTATCAATGGTAGTATATGACTAGTTAAATTGCATCAAGGTGACCATATCAAATGTCTACACTGCTCTTATTCTACCTCTATACAAGATGTTGTTTTCATGCCTTAAAAAAACCGACCAAGTGCGAGCTGGACTCGCGCACCGAGGCTTCGCTAAGCTCGAAAGTACCGATCATTACTCTAACGAAAAGATGAACTGGATAGAGAGACAAACTTAACTTTGCAGTTGGTGTACTAGTGTCCCGATACAAACTAACTACAAAATAAGTTTGTAATCGCAAAAAAACATTATCTGACAATAAATTTACAGTTTTAGCATTTTTTTCTTTTATTTGTGGTCTTGTAGACCTTGCTTCTTGTCAAATTTCATGATTCTAGGTCAACGGGACGTACAGTACGCTATAGGTTTTTGATTCCCGTTCAAATGTACTGAAAATGCAACATAAACCGCCGTATCTTTGGATTGCGTAAACCTAGAAGTTTGATTTTTTTAGGGCACAAAGGAACTGCAGCTTGTTACCTTCACGCGTTTCTGAGAAAAGGGTCTTGACAGACAGACAGGCGGACAACAAAGTGATCCTATGAAGGTTCCGTTTTTTCTTTTTAGGTACGGAACCCTAAAAATGGAGTCATATCAACTCCATAATGTTAGCAGACTTGAGGCCCTGTTCGTGGGCACACCATATGGTGACAATAGGTAGCTCTGATAAAACAAATGCATTACAAACATTCCGGTTTGCTTTATTTAGATAAAACTCGCCACGAATTATGGTGTCCGATATATGTTATCAGGAGGCATGTTTACTTAGTCGTCTATAAAATAAAACCACATTTGTTTTGTTAAGCACTTTATCTATTTATCTATATGTATACACCATCACGCCTGTATTCCCCGAATGGGTAGGCAGAGGTGCATTGCAGTGCTCCCACATTTTCTTCCTCGCACCACCAAATTGTGGAATGAACTTCCTGCAGCGGTGTTCCACGACCGATACGACAAAGGTACCTTCAAGAAACGAGCATACTCATTCCTTAAAGGCCGGCAACGCACTTGCGATGCCCCTGTTGTTGCAGGTGTCCATGGGCAGCGTTGATCACCTACCATCAGGTGAAACGTCTGCTCGTTTGCCTCCCTATCTCATAAAAAAAACATTTCGCCGATGTATTTTGGTCCCAATGTAATAGGGGGCGAGCCTATTGCCATTATACCAGGCACATTCTTCCTCAATACGAGGGAGATTTTTGGGCCATACCCAGTCCACCACCCTGGCCCAGTGCAAGTGGATGAACTTCACACGCCTTACTATAGACATGCATGTTTCCGCACGATGTTTTCTTTAACCGTTCAGCAAGTGGTAATCATTGTTGAAAATGACATTCGCACATGAAAATTATCTCAGAGGTGCGGGTCTGGGATTTGAACTTCCACCCCTTACGTTCAAGGGCGGGCGTTCTTGCCCACTAGGCTACCACTGCTGTTCGGTTATCAAAAGTGGTGGTAGCTCAGTAGGCAGAACGTCCACGTAAGGTGCAAGTTTAAATCCTGTGCTCGCATCTCTGAGGTTTTCATATGCGAATGTCATTTTTAATTGTGACCACTTGCTGAACGGTGAAGGGAAAAAAAGCTGAATATTAAAGTTACGTTACCGCAAGTAGGGTCGTAAGGGCATGGACCGCTATTACCGCAGTCGGTTAACCACTTGAAACAAAGATAAGTTCTTGTTTACAAATCGATTGAGTTTTATTATCTGTGTGTGCGCCGGCTCTTATCTGTGGAAGTGTACGCTTAACATACGATACGATATGTTATAAACCACGGATAGCTGCGTTACGAGCTTTGGACAGTAATGTTTAAATTTGAAAGACTTTTTCTAAAATTTTCCGCTGGCTGGATTCAAACCTGGATCTAGCCGCTGCAGTGAGCCGAGCGGCTTACGCTAAGACCAAAGCCGTCGACGATTGTTTTAGTCTGCTAAAAACACATTTAAAAAATAAACGACCTTAAAAACCTAGGTGAACTAAAAAGCTACAAAAATAACCTTATAATTTATTACATTTGGAGTCGGTGCCAATCTACGATAGACTAGGCAAATGCACACATGAATTGGCACCGAATTGAGAACCGCCTCCTTTATGAATGACGGTAAAAATGCGAACGCGTTAAAATTAACTCGTATCGTATAATTTTGATTTGAAACCTCTATTGGCGAGGCGTAAACTTGATTTTTGGCGTGGCGAGATTTGCCGACGCTTCGCCACAACAAAATGAAATCAACCTTATTACCTAATACATGAAGTATAGTTTTAAATGCGGCCACACTTCGTACTCCTCGGCTCCTCGGTTCTTTCCGCCGCTTAGACTCCGCCCACCGGCGGACTCCGCTCACGCGCCGCTACGACGTTTATGTTGTATGTTTCACATCTGCCAGGCGTCCCGCGACGGCTCAGTTTTTTTGCATGAGTTAAGGCCTCCCGCTCGCCCATCAAATGTGTGCCAATACCAAAACGAACTCTGTGCCAGTATGCATAAAGATTGAATTTCTGTGGTAGAAACTACGCCGCCACGCGTCACGCCATCTCTCGCGCTGTGAAGTGTTATTATTTCTACAAGCTTTATATTAACTTGTAATGTTTTTTATGTCCGGGTGGAATCTTGCAACTGAATTTTAAATTAGTTACCTTTGTGCTGAAATTTGGTATACACGCTCATTTTGGATGACAATGCATGCTTAGCTATGTGACGTCATTCGAATTCCAATATGGCGGATCATCCAAGATAGCGGAATAGTTATTTTTTCTGCACTACCACAGTATGGGTATCAAATGAAAGGGCTTCCCGAGGAGAACACGAAAACTAAGGGCAATTAAATAAAAGCTTGTTTTTTAAAAAAAAATTACCATTAATTTATTTAGTTGAAGAATGAACTTTTTCCATGAGTCAATAAAGTTTGTTTTCGTATGGAAAATGATTTGTCGCACGGTTTTGACGCGCCCGTAGTGATTCCCACGATACTAACTTTAAACATGTCAGTTGAAGTGCTTGGTCATATGTTTTTGAAACAAAGAGACTATTATATTTACGGAGATATTGATAACTGAATTTTATGATTAAGTAGCTGTGACCTAATTCTATCACCATCACGCCTGTGTTCTCCGAATGTGTAGGCAGTGGTGCACTCCTCGCGACCACACTCCCCCTCAATACGACCACGAATAGGGAGATGACTCATCCAAAAATAATTACATCACTAAAATACGTAAATAGTTTTGATATGCAACATAATGAAAAGTAACACATCATGACGCCTGTATTCCCAGAAGTGGTAGGCAGGAGTGCACCTCAGTGTACATAGGCATCGCCAATATATTCTGATGCCAATGTAATATAATACGAGGCCGTATATTATATAGGCCATTATTATAATACGAGGGAGATTTGACCCATAGTCCACCAAGCTGGCCCAGTGCGGTTGGTGAACTTCACACGCCTTTCTATACACGTGCAGGTTTCTTCGCGATGTTTGCCGTCACAGTTCAGCAAGTGGTAATCATTAGGTATTGAAAATTACATTTGCACATGAAACCCAAACATCTAAGAAAAACAAATCTATATAAAAAACGGCAATAGGTACAACTTTCAAAAGGCGCTCTGTTCGTTAATACTGAAAGGCTCTATTACATAAATAACTATTATCACGTCTCTACATTAGGTGCATTGTGAGAGCCTGTGAATAAAGCTGGCTCTACATCGGTTTCCGCTTCGCTTGCTAAAACACCCGTTGAGATTCTCCGCACGCATTCACCATAAAAACGTGGTAGAGCTTAAGTAGAGTCTACCTAGTATGTATAAAGAAAGTTGTGATGTCTGTATGGAATTATTTATTTTTATACTTAAGTTTCATGTCATTATTTTCGCAAAATTTTATGACTTAGACATGTCTGTTTATTTATTTGTCATAACATACAGAACAGATGAGCCAATTTTGATGTGATTGTGTAACTAATAATTGGACTGTCTCGATTATATTTTTTTATTGTTTGAATGGTAGAGAATAAAAAAAAATTACAAAAGGAATATTTTGATTATTACCAACATAAAGCAGGTGGAGTTGCGTGTAAAAGCAAGTGAAATATAAGAGAGCCGTTGAGTAGAGGCGATTATCACTTAGCTCTACAATAGAGCTAGTGTGGGATTATAATCCCGTGCTATGTAACGCACTGGGTGAAGAAACGCTTGCGTTTTTGAAGCGATTTTTTGTTGCTACCTGGAATCGAATCGAGATTTGCATCATAATAATATTTTTTTTAACTAAAAAGGTTTAGTGTTTTTAAAAACCTATGTAATGACTTATTAGTTTACATATTTTTGATGTCATGATCTATATTCTACGAAATTGGTATTGATTTTGTTGACACAAATCGAAACTACCTGCTCGTGTTGGTTATTACCAACACGAGCAGGTAGATTCGATTTCGACAGCTATATATTTCGCGCTGTCAAATAAAAAAACATTGGACCCAATTCGGTCTCATTAATAGCACGACCGTCTAGCATAATAGGTACGTCTTGGCGTAGACAACTTGACGTACCTATTATACTAGACGTCAAAGTCATGCACAAATTTGAACCTGTCAAACTGTCAAATGTTAGTAAAAGGATCTTTGATATAATAACTCGTTGCACAACCGATAATTAAAATTTTACAACTATTAATATGTCAAACAAAATACTGGGTTTAAAAATTCTCGTCACGTTATAACGGCGTTTTGTTGTCCTAGTGCGTATAGTACTGAGTACTACACTAACCGGCTTACGCGCGTCGCTTCTCCGTCGCATCGATGCGACAAGACAGACGGATTCGTCGCGTGGAGTGTAGACAGACGACAACGACGACCGTCTTTTGTCGGATAAAACGGCTGCCGTGCGAAAATGTAACATGGACCACCGTTTTTTTGGGTTCTAAATAGTTTTTTTTATGTATTTTACCTTCACGCACTAGGCGGCAAGCTTATATACTAATATGATATGTTATTGTCAATAACAAAACGAACTGTATTAATTCATAATAGAAGCACATTTTTCAACGAAATGTCATTGTACTCATCGTTGACGCAAGCTAATTAAACCGGCCAAGTGCAAGTCGGACTCGCGCACGAAGGGTTCCGTACCATTATCTATAAAAACGAGCTAAAAAATAACATTTGTTGTATGGGAGCCCCGTTAAATATTAATGTTATTTATTTGTTACAGCGGCAACAGAAATACATCATCTGTGAAAATTTCAACTCTCTAACCATCACGGTTCATGAGATACAGCCTGGCGATAGACGGACGGACGGACAGCCAAGTCTTAGTAATAGGGTTCCTGTTTTACCCTTTGGGTACGAAACCCTAATAACGTGTGCTCGCGTTGTTTATATCACAGAAATTCAATCGTTATATATGTGCACATAGAGTACATTTTCAAAAAACTTAAGTTTATTCGCTTGCCTCAGTGTGGTCAGGGCATTACGCAAGTAAAAGAGCAACAAAAGTAACACGCTTCATCACTTTCTTTCAACGCAACCGTATCTAGCTGAAGATAAACGTACGGCAAGATCTATTTTTTTTTATTATTTAAAATCGTTTTAAAACTTATTTTACATGATGACAGATTTTATTGTTGACACAACAATAAAATTGTTGCACAAAATTGTCGACGTTTTTGTGAATTTTGAGATATTAAGATCACATAGGTGTTTCACTAAAGGATGGTATTTGACTAAAATAAAAATACTGGTTACTACTGAACAGTGGTGTCGATTTGATTGATACTAAACTAAACGACGTTCAACGACGGCTTGGTTTAGTGATTTCAGCTTAGGCCACTCGACACACTCCACCGAATTGCTACGGGTACGACTTTAAGCCGGCCGCAAATTTCGTATTTAGATAGATAGATAGAGATAGAGTACTCTTTATTGTACATACCAAACAAATAAGATAATACAACATTCTTAGTTCTAAATACAGTATATAGTATATATAAATGTAGTATAGCAGTGGTAGCCGAGTGGTCGAACGCACGCTTTGCAATCAAAGTGCGCAGGTTCTATCCCCGGCTCGCACCTCTGGGTTCCATGTGCGAATCTCATTTTCATCTGAGATTGTCACTTGCTAAGAAACGGTGACGGAAAACATCGTGAGGAAACCTGTGTGCCCGGTATAATGGCAATAGGCTCGCCCCCTATTACATTGGGACCAAAATACATCGGCGAAGTGTGGGCGCACTGCAGTGCACCTCTGCCTACCCCTTCGGGGAATACAGGCGTGATGATGATGATGATGTATTATAATACAGTATATACAATTTGGCGGTCATATCGCTAAAAGCAATTTCTTCCAGACAACCAGTTTGGGCGAGAAAACTATCCTTAATTAGTCATGGGCAGCTGTTGGTGGTGTACTCAAATAATAAATCAATATATAAAATAGCAATAGGTGCATATACATACATACATAATTGATATATATAAATTTCACCCTGGTCTGGGTGTAACTGTGATCACCCCCAATGGTTTATACAGTACGTAGCCATAGTACAAGGTTTGCTTAGTTTGGGATCATACTGTTGTCTGGCGATTTATTTTTAAGCAGTGGTAGCCGCACGCACGCCTTGCAATCGAAGTGTGCAGGCTCAAACCCCGGCAAACCGCACCTCTAGGATATGCGAATCTCATTTTCATCCGAGATTATTACTTGCTACGAAACGATGAAGGAAAACATCGTGAGGAAATTGGACGTCTGAGGGAACTTGACTAGTTTAAGATACCTAGATGTGTGGCGTCTGCCAATCTGCACTGGGCCAGCGTGGTGGTCTATGGCCCGAATCCCCCTCGCATTGAGGGGAGGCCCGTGCCCAGCAGTGGCACGTTAAAAGGGCTGTAGTAGTAATGTTATAAGCCCAGTAGTAAGAGGCACAGAACAGTAGCAAAGACTAATCATCACAGGCGTTCTATTCAG
Organism: Ptilodon capucinus; assembly: GCA_914767695.1. Lineage (NCBI taxonomy): Eukaryota > Metazoa > Arthropoda > Insecta > Lepidoptera > Notodontidae > Ptilodon > Ptilodon capucinus. Next base: position 674,564 of record OU611830.1, on the reverse strand, counting down.
TGAAATACCCGAGCATGGCTCGCTGATTCCCCACGTACGACGCTAAGGCCCCGACACAAAGGCCCGGATTTAACGCTCGCCCGTCAACTGATGCGATTATCGTTAAATCTGATCCTGCCCTTACAACGGATAGTGTTGCCATCACCGAAAAAGAATATTGTTTATTTGTGTTGGTCATTTTGTTGTGATATTTTTTTTTGCTTTTTGTGTGCTCGCCCGGTGTTTTTGATGTTTTGTTGCGAAACTGTGATTGAGGTAAAAAAAAATGTTTACGTAGAGAACTTAACTACTTAAGGAGTGCTCTCATTGCTCATTTGGTGATGTATATCGAGACTCGCCCCGTATTATATTACCATACAGCAGTAAAGTTTGGGTGCACTACCGTGTACCTCTGCCTACATCTTCAGAAAATATAGGCGTATTGATATCTGTTTATTCTTACAAAGCTCTTCAAAATCGATGGCTCACATAAACCCATTAATGACAGTACTTAACTTACACAAAGAGAATTAATATTCCCTCGTAATCTCCCGCCGGAAGCGGAAACTGGGGGGTTGGGAGGAAACGGAATCGCGACAGGAAGCCGCTGACCGGACGGAAGTGACGTCGGCCGTCTTATTGATTGCGGCTAATTCATTTCATCGGAGTGGTTTCGATTGAATAGCTGAAATGGGTTTGAAGCATATTTTAAGTTAAATATTGTTAGTTAAGCAGTGGTAGCCTCGCGGGCAAGAACGCCCGCCTTGAACGAAAGGGGTGCAAGTTCAAATCCCAGGCGCGCACCTCTGAGATAATTTTCATGTGCGAATGTCATTTTCAACAATGATTACCACTTGTTGAACGGTGAAGGAAAACATCGTGAGGAAACCTGCACGTCTATAGAAAGGCGTGTGAAATTCACCAACCCGCACTGGGCCAGCGTGGTGGACTATAGCCCAAATCTCCCTCGTATTGAGGGGGAATGTGCCCGGTATAATGGCAATAGGCTCGCCCCCTATTAAATTGGGACCAAAATACATCGGCGAAGTGTGAGCGCACTACAGTGCACCTCTGCCTACCCCTTCGGGGAATACAGGCGTGATGATGTATTGTTGTAAGTTAAAACTAGTTGTAAGTACATCTTGTTGTACCTAATCCCAATTGATTTACAGCTGAAAGCTATATTCTGTATAGCGGCCCGTCCCGGCTTCGCACGTGTTTCTAATATAGCCTATGTTACCCAGAGATAATATAGCTTTCTAACGGTGAAAGAATTTTTGAAATCGGTCCAGTAGTTTATAAGTTAATTCGTTACATACAAAAATATGAATCTTTCCTCTTTATAATATTAGTATAGAAGTATAGATATGGATTAGCTTCTACCCGCGACTTCGTTCGCGCGGAGTTTGATTATTCAATATCGTTATAGATTATAGCCTGTATGTTATTCTGATGTATAAACAATAATACTGTAAAGTTGCATCAAATTCCGTTCAGTAGTTTTTGCACAAAAGAGTAACAAACATCCATCCATCCATCCCCACAAACTTTCACATTTCATATTATATTACTATACTCCATTCTTTATAACATTAGAAATAAGAGGCACGTAGAAGCAGGAGTGCAAAACATTTTATTTCAAAAACAATAACAATGGAAAAACAGTAACAAATAACAACAAAATTACTAAAATTCTGTAATAACAACAAACAAGGCGTAACATTCAGAAGTATTCACATGTGAATGACAATCACAGAACATTGTTTACGTCAATTTGACTGCCAACATAAACCGGCAAAATAAGAAAGATCCTGTTGTCACAACGGATGAAGGGATTAGGTAACATTTTAGATTTGGTAGGATTATAGTGAAACGAAAAACGTTCCCAGTATTATTCATCCCTGCTTCTTTAGGTTTTTTGTATCGACACTGTTATTTTAAATTGGAAAAAAATATATATCTAAATGAAAGCCATTTAATTTAATAAGATAAATAGTGAAAATGATTAGTTACAGTGAGACTGCTGGTTTAAAAATATATTCTAATAAATTGGGCGTCAATCGTAACTGTAATATGTTAATTGTTACTTTTGTTACAAAGTGTACAATAAAAATAATCTTTTTTAACTTCTTTCTAATGCTATAACAAATGGAGTATAGGATAAGAGAAATCCATAGTAAACATGGGGCTCTGATCAAATTCTCGATATCCATAGAAAGTTGGAGTGATTTGCTAGTGTTAACATAATGAGTAGGAACTATATATCACTGCGTCATTATGGCGCCACTCCACGTGTGCGGCGATCCTTAATTTTTTTTGTCCACGAATGCCCCAAATTCCTTTGTGTGACATCACTAATTGGCCTGTGACATATTGGGTTCCATTTCATCACTTTGCAAGGCGCGTTGTGTTGAAGTTTGAAGGCCGACTAATGCTATATTTACACGGTAGAGCCGGCTGTACGATAACATGTATCCAGGGCCGTCTTTAACTAGGCTGGCACACATGAATTTGGGGCCCTTTTGGAAAGTAAAAAAGCAAATTATAATAACATTTTTCACTAAGTTGTTATAAATACCTTCTGATAAGATTACTGATTTGTGAAAAAAGTTTAATGTGCATGTAGGTATCTTTGATTTAAAAAAAATCTATTACGGTTCCTGGGGGAAGAACTAACTAACTAAGGTAATATCCCAAACGGCTGAACCTATTTTGACGAGACTTTTACTGGCAGATAACTGATACTCCAAAGAGTAACTAAGGCTACTTAATTTCAGGAAAATAATTGGGGTTCCTAATTCGGCGCGTACGAAGTTGCATGCGCAGGTTGTAAATAAATATAAGTAAATATCGCCAGGCAACACATACTTATCGTATGACCCCAAACTAAGTAATGTATGGGCACCATACCATGGTCTGGGAGCGATCCCAGTTACACCCAGATTAGTGATATGCAAAAATGCCATTTCCGAAACTTTTCCCTGACGGGAGTCAAACCCACAAGTACTGGGTGCAGCCGGCCTACACTCGAATTACTAGTCTAAGCCGATATCTAAACAAGCATGCAAGTTTCATTAACATAGTTTTTGTATTCAAAATACTGAGCTTCAATCCGTACGCAAACCAAGGCGTCAACACGCACGCAACCAATTTAATGTCATTATAAAAACGAACTGTATTAACTAGTAGAATAAGGCACTATTTTCAACTAAAGATCATCGAAGACTCTTGCCATAGACGCAATGGGTACCTAAATTTAAGCTTAGAATAAATATTCTCTGGCGTATTCCAAACAAATTAAATCAGAAATATTTTATCATTGCTTTTAATTAGATTATTGTCGTGATGTAAAAATTCGGCGCCATACAACTTTAAAATCAATTGTTACTTTTAAACCCTCTTTATAAGATTAACACAACAGAAATGATAAGCGACCTCATTGACCACGCCTAGGCTTGACAAAGCATAGGAATAAATTAATGTTTTAATTGTGACACACAATCAAGGAAAACATCGTGAGGAAACCTGCACGTCTATAGAAAGGCGTGTGAAGTTCACCAACCCGCACTGGGCCAGCGTGGTGGACTATAGCCCAAAAATCTCCCTCGTATTGAGGGAGAATGTGCCCGGTATAATAGCAATAGGCTCGCCCCCTATTGCATTGGGACCAAAAATACATCGGCGAAGTGTGGGCGCACTACAGTGCACCTCTGCCTACCCCTTCGGGGAATACAGGCGTGATGATGTATTATTATTATTATTGTGTGTCAAAAAGTAATGACATTTGACTTATGTAATGATTTAACATACTATAAATACATATCTCACGCAAGTTTGCATGCTTGTTACATTTATTTAACTAAAGTCAAGTAAATTCGCTCGCTCTAGTGTGTTGAGTGCGTCATACTTCTAATATAACAACAGAGTATGACGTCATTAGGCAGGTAGTTTCAAATAAGCCAGTGTACCAATTGCTTAAGTAATTAACAAGGTGAGAGCCTGGGGATGCGTGGAGCGAGAATCGCTTCATTTATCATAGGTTCTGTATGTTCAAATTTCATTAAACGAAGAAGAGATATAACTATGTATAAAGCAGCTTTCAGACTACGCTATAATATATAGCACAACAATATCGCGCACCATACAAAGCCAATAGTATATAGTACAGTACAGTGTGAACGTGTCCATAACGATGTATGGTGCGCGATATTGTTGTGCTATGAGCTATATACTATATGCTATTATATTATAGCGTAGTCTGAAACCCGCTTAATAATTTTCAAGAGAATTCGGGCCACCAATATTTAGTCCATATGAAAGAGAAACTTATGAATTCATTGGCAAAGCTCTTTTTTCAATGAAATATCGAAATTTGACAAGTGAACAAGTGACTACATAATTTTAATCTTTATATTCGTTGTAACAGAGTCCGTTTCGGTATTGGCAAGAGAATTAGGTACCTACGTGCATATTTTGACAGCCCTGTGGCTAGGCTTAGCATGACCGTGTAGATATAAGTTTTATCTGTCTCAACTGTCAGATTTGTCGAGAAAATTACGTCACACCGAGCCGTGTCCAGTACAAAAAGCTCGAAGTGATGCAAACTTTAAAGTTTTATTTCGGACTTCTGATACAACCTGTATATTTAGAACGGTCAATTACTTAGTCAGTATGTTGCATTTACGTAGCGTTTTTCTATCAAACCACGGAACCCAAGAGGCAATAACATCTCTCTCACAAGAAGTCCGTGCCCCGGAATTGTTCTAATTGAATTAGCTCATGCTACACGCAATTAACAAGCGCGGATCCAAACTGACTTACAAACAGACAAACAGAACCGTACAAGGTGTTCGGCGCCGACGCACTTTGAGTTTCCCATAGAGACATCACGAGGGTAACTTTTTGGTGGTTTTTTTTTTTTAACAAAAATAAAAAAACCGACTTCAAAAACAGGTTATAAGGTTATTGTTAGCTTTTTAGTGCACCTAGGTTTTTGAAGTCTGTTTTTGTTTTTTGTTAAAAAAATATTTCACTCGTTTTAGTGTCAATAATCGTTGAAAATATTCAAGTATTATCACCTCATAATAACCCCAAAAATATATATTTACAGCCAAAATTGTCAGATTCTACCACCGGTTCGGAATGCTGCTTCCACTGAGAAGAGCCGGCAAGAAACTCAATGGATACTCTTTTCAAAATGATAATTGCGAGTAATTCATTCTCAGGAGCAGCAATGCCATGAGAGCAGACAGCACCTTTGCCACAATACTAGAGAAGAAAGAAGAAGAAAGAAACTCACGGCAGTCTAATATTAAATACAAATATAGTCTTTACGCTCCCATTTACAATGAAGGGATTATTCTAAACCACAGATGGTTATAGAAATAATTGCTTTGGTATGATGCCTTCGACGCAGTATGGGAGAGTAGATGATGTCATTAAGAGGAAAATGGTTGGATCAATCCTCCCAAACTTTCACATTAATATCTAATATTAGTAGGAAGTAGGATAAAATCAGTAGGATGTGTACCTATTAATTGAATTTGCTTTTGCTATTAATTAGGTACTTGACATTGTAAGAGTACCCGATAATGACCGGTAGAGCCATTCCGCATTCTAATCCATTAAATTTCATCATAATGTAATTGAATTGAAGCATTATGTATATTGACACAGAATTCATTTTGGTAAAAGGAAAACGAATTACTAGCCAGCGTTGACGCCCCTTTTGTTATTTTTTTAAACGTCGGAATATCCTTTATGGATACCCTGCCACCTCGGGGGAAGTAACAGGGTTATGTGGGAGTCCCGGCAGAAGGCCGTATACCCACTAAACACCGACGGTGTACCATCTTCCGCTTATATCGGGGCGCCACGGGATCGCTTCGCATGCACCGCGACGAGCGTTGACGCCCCAGTGTACAGGTCTTAAGTCCCTTACCTTTTGTGAGCCGCCATTTTGATAAGCCATCTTAATCCAACATTACACACAATTCCGACAGACAACGTGTTAAACGTACCCCGCGGACACTTAAAAAGAACTTTTTCATATATTTTGTTACCGAAAGATGTCTTTTGTCGACTCACATTGTGAGTGTGTCATGTCCTTAAAGTTTTTATTAATGGATACAATCACGACCTTTTCCAAAGAAATGGTAAGCAGTGATGCTAGCACGCATGTCAAGACAAGATCTCTGTCACGAATTGGCTCGGTCACTCTCTATCTTATTTCATACGAGAGAAAGAGATATAATCATCAAATTCTGTGATATAAGTTTAGTCTTGGCGCTCATGCTACAACTACAGGAGTGTGTTCATATAATTACTAAGTGGATTAATAATTCATTAATCAGTAGCTTCGACCATAGACGCATAGAATAACGAGTTATTTTACCGATGAGGGAACGTTTGCGGACTTCGACAGTTTCACACGTTTACGTACGTCAGATAATCTTTGTCAAGACCTGTAAGACTAGATGGCCATGGTATCAAGTCACACATTAATTCTTTTTTTGCATCCTTGATATATTTATGTATCTGTACTTTTTAATAACATTGGACTTAATATTATGCAGTTATCATTTGCAGTCATTTTAATATTTCATCATCATCATCATCAGCCGGTGTTAGTCCACTGCTGGACGTAGGCCTCTCCCAAGATGCGCCACTGAACCCGATCTTAGGCTCTTCTTCTCCAACCACTACCCACCGCTTTACGTTTGTCGTCGCTCCACCTGGTCACAGGACGTCCTACGCTACGTTTGCCGATTCGCGCTCTCCACTCTAAGACAATTTAATATTTTAGTTATTTTAAACATTTTAATATTTAGCCGATGACAATGAGTTTAAAGAATAGAATATAAATATAATAGAAACTTTTTTATTTATACAACTAAGAATCATACCTACATGGGTTAGTAGACTTAACACTTACGTTAGTATTACCTATTCTAACCCCTAGGGGTCCATCCCGTGTGCGATAGCACAGCAGCGACTTACAATTACACAGTCTAACCTACTGGCTATCATATTTAGAACGCTGTTGGAGCTGTTCCACACCAAGGAAGCACACCGTTTTCGCATCGTTGCGTAAAAACATTCTACATGAGCATCGGGAAACGTCCCAGATGCGCTACAGGAACGAGGCAGCCCCACCAGCTTTCTGACTGCGTTCTAATTTTAGGTACCTACCACCTGTCACACAACGTCACAGACTATAAAAACTCTCAATGATCAAAAAATGTGCGAACGCCGCTGGAACTTTTTGAAAACCAATCGAGTACCATCTGCGAAGTTCCATAGATAATGTTTATCTATGGTGCTATTTTATCTATGCCTCCATTTTTATCTGTGCCGCCTAACGACGTTTTGGCGCGAACGAGCGGCGCCATTTTTTTTTAACCTCACACGTAGTTTGACGAAGTATTTAAGGGGAGAGGTGTTTTTGACAATTTTGTTAATGAGTCATCCATTGTACCTACACGGGGGCGTCAAACCTCGCGCGTCAAAATTTTGCCAATATCAAACACTCTATATTGACATAATATGGAAAAAAGTTCTTGAAAATTACAGTTACAATTAAAACAAAAATACTTTAAAGGGTTGTATAAGGCCCTAGATGGCAATTCTCGCAAGAGGGTTGTAGCTAGAGGCAAATTTGAGGTAGGACAGCATTGGTTACATGTAGGGCGGAAGTAAAAACTTTTTTTTTAAATCTCACAATATGAACAAACAATTTAATTGTAATAATTTATCTTAGTTCTTGGTATTTTTAAGATGTTTTCCTTCACTGTTGCATAGCAAGTGATAATCTCGGATGAAAATGAGATTCGCACATAAATCCCAGAGGTGCAAGCCGGGGTTTGAACCTGCACACTTTGATTGCAAGGCGTGCGTTCGACCACTCGGCCACCACGGCTGCACATTCGTTACCTACAAAATTACAAACCTTATATAGTATTAGCGGCCCATCCCGGCTTCGCACGGTTTTCTAATATAGCCTATGTTACTCCGTGATAATGTAGCTTTCTAACGGCAAAAGATTTTTTTAAATCGGTCCTGTAGTTTTTAAGTTACTTCATTACATACAAAAATACAAATCTTTCCTCTTTATAATATTAGTATAGATATAGATAGATACTTATTTTTTCTACTAAAACAATTCTAGGTACTTTCTGAAATTTGCAGCTGAAGGGGAGTCGAACTAACAACCACCCAGTGTAGTGATCCAAGCGGCCTACGTTCCAACCACTACACCAATCCATTGACGTCGTTGTTAAAAAAATAATCCACTAAATAATTCTCGCTTACCTATTTGGTTGCATCTAAACCACTTAACACTTAATTCCCGAACACATTGGGGCGAGCGAATTCATTAGACGCTATATGAAAATGTATTCTATTTCAATGTATGTAAAGATTTCATTTGTGTGGCAAAAGCGACGCGACTATATTCGCACGCGTCAAACATGACACTGCATAGAAGAATGTAATAGTTATAAAAAGTTAATACGATTCGTTTTGGTATTGACAAAAAAAGTAAACGATGCCGCAGAAATGTAAATAATGGTAAATATTTACTTAAATAACTGGCACAAAATATTATATTAGCGGTATTACATAAGGCGTGAACGAGTATGTAGGTAATAAGTTATGTCTGTTTTCAGTCACACTGGAGATGCCTTTAAGTACATTTGGCTTGCAACTGATTAAAAGCTACACTATATAATCAATTAAATATCTACTATACTCTACCTATACCTACTTTTTTCCCTTTAGCCTAGTATAAGAGCTAGTAAGTTTTTGTTTAGAATTCCGTAACTACATTTAAAAAATAGAACCCATATTAGATGAACACTTTTATTTTTGGTAAATAAAAAAAAAGTATTTTGGAAAAAGTTTTTTTTTCAAAATAATAGTTTTGTATGTGAGTGCTTATTAATTATCTTACTGTAATTTTTTGACAGTTTTTTATCTGACTTATCTGGTTTAAGAAAAAAATGTATAGGTATATATTTTTAAAGAAACTATTATAATTCCGTACGAATTAACATTTAAAAACTGAATATATAATATAAATATCTACTAATTAAATAATGTTTTGTCCGCGTGCGATGGGGCGAGGACGCTGGCTGCATTTCCTCGTTGAATAGCTGACTTTTCTTAATGTCAAAACTGAAGGTAGTAATATAATATTGTTGCTACTGTGGTGGTATTGCAGCACAGATATTGATCAAAATCTAGTATAAATTTAAATCAAGGTCACCAACCCAGACACCGACTTCCACTTCCACTCAACGACCTCGGTACGGATCAAATAAAAATCGAATCGCGATTAATCAACAACAAAACAGAGAACACGAAAGATTAACATGACCAGATTATACAAAACAAAGCAAAAAAAAAAACTCGGTCCACGGATCAAAATCATAAATCATGCTCGTTATGTTCGAACCGGATTATTTTTTACCAAATAAAATGCTCAAAAAAGCATCAAAAGGCTGTAGGGGAGCGCCATTTTGTAAGGGCAGCGTCGATTAAGGCGGGTAAATTATAAGCTATCCGCCAATCGTCGGCGCTGTTTTGAATAGGCGTTCTAACATTCCACCAATCGGAGCGAAGGTCGCTCTGCTCATGCGCTTTCGAGTCGATCCATAGAATTATAGATATAGTACGGTAGTATGGGCTTGGCCGGCGCGGGGAGAACACGCGAGTGTCACGCGACCGGCATTTTATTGTAGTAAAAAAAACGTCGAAGTGCCTAACGACTTTAACTAGTGAAATTATCATATTACTATACATTTTTGGTGTATTCCTTTCTGTGTCCGGGCGAGTGAAATAAAAACTTTATTTGCAAGTGTTTAGGAACTTAAATATTCATTAATACAGTGTGATGTAATAGTATTGGATTAATAAAAGAAACCAGTTGGAGTAACGAAAAAAAATTAATGACGGAAAGTGTAGAAAACATTGCAATATAAATCTTATTCGTATGAGGGGTTAGTTGAAAGTTGTAAAGGTGATCAGCGGTGAAGATATCACGACGGCAGTGATGGTGATGGCCAGCGGCGGTGGTGGCGGACTGGTGCAGTCCCCACCGGAAATGATGCATCATCATAACATCATGGATACGTCATCACACGTGGAAATGATGCCCAGTGAGTACTTGCTTTTTTTTTAATCTACAGGCGTTATCAGAAGTACTTACGAAATAATATTTAGGGTACATATACGGACCTTATATGTGGATGCTTAGTGAAGACGGTTTATACCTAACTATCATACTTTCTGAGTTATTGAATATTTGATACCAGTAACGTCTTCTGGCCTCAGGGTACTTCCATAACCCAGCCCTATTCCGCAGTGTAAACTCTTATGAGGGGCGACTACCAATATTCACAAAATAGAACATGAAAATTTAACATAGGACTCGAGAAATGTCGACAAAAAAAATATGGAAAAACATGGCCGAATTTCGATCAAATTTTCATACCATCGAGATGCATAGGTACCCGATACGCTTGCAAAACTTATTTCGGACTTCTGTGCCATTCTGTGTAAATATGAAAATTGAAAATGAGTCTATATTTTCTGTAGTCACGCCATAACATAATAACTTTTTTACCGGTTTTTATAAATATACTAGCTGACCCGGCGAACTTCGTACCGCCTTAGAATTAATAAACGTTAAATGTGTGATGTTTAATGTCTTCTCCTTGGCATTTTAAAACAATAACAGTAAATATAGTTCTCAAGTACTGACAAACGTTGACAGGCGACTCAAATATAAACATTCTACAACCAATTAATTGACAGTCGGATTCATCCGCCATCTTTATCACTGTCATCATTCATTTTTATTTATTACGTGTATTTATTGAATTTATCCTTGCTATGAATTACTTGACATTGGCGAAATACTCGCGCTAGTCGCAGGTGATGCCATTCCTCATCTTATTCCATTAAATATCATCATTTCGCTCATTTCGTAAAAATTATAATAATAAATAATAATTAATCCCCATTTTCTCACCGTTTAAACCTTCCCTGGACAACGACAAACATTTTAAAACCAAAACCAGCCAAATCGGCCCAGCCGTTTTCGAGTTTTAGCGAGACTAACGAACAGCAATTGATTTTTATATATATAGAGATTTTTAAGTTTTTTAATACTTTCTTATTGGACTATGACCTGAATCCCCCTCGCATTGAGGGGAGGCCCGTGCCCAGCAGTGAGACATTAAAAGGGCTATAATATATTAGTTGTAATACTTTGTAGAAGGTCCCATTTAAAACAAGTTATAGCGTTCATAATGATTATTGGTACATTTATTTCAAATTAACTAACATAGTTGAGATCAAAAAGATTTGAGCAGTAAACCTTCATTTGAATACTGTCCCGACTCTTTTTAACCGACTACAAAAAAAGGAAAGGTTCTCAATTCAACCCGTATTATTTTTACTGATACGCTTTGAATTATCAACTTGGAATTAATACTAAAAAAATACAAAAGGAAATGGTGGGATGAGCTGGATTTCCATCGTAGAGTGGCCCATCTCAGCTTAAAATAGAGAAGAATGTAGATAGGGGGAGGGTCTTAGTCTCTGGTTTCATAATAATATATTTTTTTTAAATTATTTATATTTAAAAATTTACTAAATAGGAAAAATTTACAATAAAGATTAATAAATAACTCGGAACTGTAACAAATTAAACTTCTAAGTCAACGCAATCAAAAGATACGGCGTTTTATGTTGCATATTTTGAGTCTCTCTATAGGGTACTTCCCGTTAGACTATAATCATGAAATGTGACATGCCACAATGTCTTTCAGCACATGAAAAGGTAGAAATACGAAAATCGAAAATTTGTAGTTATATCACATTTTTTTTGCTACATACATCCAATTAGCCGCATAACTAATCAACATTGGGCTAAGGCAATTAATGGGTGCCAAATGTAGTCAAACGATACCGCGGAAGGCCCAAAAAGAGATGGCGCGACGAGTTGGACTCGCACAATAGAGACTGGTCCACACTGGGAAAGAACAGAGGAGTGTAGGAAGGAACGGGAGGTATTTGCCCAGCAGTGGGACGATGCAGGCTGACAAAAAAAAACATTAATCCATTATGGAGTTTGTACAGAACCCACGGCGCATGAGTCCGTCTCACAATTAACAGATTTTTTAAATCGTTATAGGAGATGACTTATGAATATTATGCATAACGGAATTAAATAAGTGGTTAGATAAAAGTATATAAAACCTACAAATGCAGGTATATGTATTATGACTACTCGCATTGAGTTATTGGACAAATATTTGTGAACTAAAGAGTTCAAGGTTTTTATATTGCACGCTCCTTGCGTGCCACCGATTTGATATATCCAAGGCGAATTTCGAAAACGTCTGATACGTAGGCCATTTGAAAGATATGTAATTTGATTGATTTTCTTTATTTTTTCAATGACTATAAAGTACTTAGCTGTATTGTGAAATATTTTTTTTCCTATTTCTTGAGATATTTTTTTTCTTTGAAATATTAATAGTTTTTTGTGTTTGGTTTTCTTTCTTTAGGCCATAAATATTATATATTTTACGTGATTTGTATTAGGAAAAAAAAGATGGAAAAAAAATATCAGTTATTTTTTTATAAAATATATTTTGTTTTGTAAAAGCATTAAAATATTATTCATAGCAATTTTGTGGGCTCTATATTTGTACCCAAAAAATCATAACAACAAAAAACTACAAACTATGCAACCTATTCCCAAAACTAAAAATTTTAACTATGCACTCTACAACAGGTAAATGTTTTGTTTTATAAAAATAAGATCTGCAATCAATCATTAATTTGTATATTTTTAAAAGCTAGCTCAATAATGAAAGATGACAAATCGCAGAAGTCTTTAAATCCAGGATTTTATTTTCAACAAAATCGTAACCAGGAATTTTTATAGATAATTTATTTTACTACACATACATATAAAACGTGTAATCTTGTAATATATACAAAGAAATTCATTTAAATTGACACACAAAACTACCGTCGCCCAATCACTCAGACTATTTGCATACCCGATGTCCAACGATAAAATTAAACCAATAAAAATTCCATCTAATCTTGCAGATTGCCATAAATAAAGTAAGAATAAAGGGGAAAGATTTATAAATCGACGGGGTCTTTCCGACCGAGGGGCATTATTTCTGCTACTGCGAGCGGTACCGGCCATTAGAGGGTTAGGCGGATGATATATTTTACATACCTCACGCACGAGACTTTATTCCCATTTTACTCAGATCCAAATTCAGACTTCTGGTATCTGTAAATGTATAATTTAACTCTGATATTAGATATTTAGATTCACTGTTTTTATTTTCAACCACGAACAAGTGCGAGTCGTACTCGCGCACGAAGGGTTCCGTACTATAAAAGCGGAAAAAAAATCACGTTTGTTGTATGGGAGACCCCTTAAATATTTATTTCATTCATTTAGTATTTGTTGTTATAGCGGCAACAGAAATACATCATCTGTGACAATTTCAACTCTCTAACTATCACGGTTCATGAGACACAGACTGGTGACAGACGGACGGACGGACGGTCGAACGGACGGACGGACAGCGAAGTCTTAGTAATAGGGTTCCCGTTTTACCCTTTGGGTACGGAACACTAAAAAATAGAAAGTAATTCTTAGCAAGTTATACCAGGGGTGAAAGGCTATTGTCTTAAGCGACACTTTTTGGCGATATTGACTTATATACACATTTGGAATCAGCGATATTTTCTGCGTCGAGGAGAGCATCTCCTGTAAAGTTAAACAAATGTCACTTGAGTCAAATAGCCTTTCACCCCTCGATATGTTTATTCATTTCGCTTCATTCCATTTTTTTTTTTAAACATGATTTTATGCATTGAATTTAACATTATTTTTAATTAAACTTAAGGCAATGGTGAAATCCACATTAACATAATAGTTTTTCGTTTTTGTAAAGGGCTATTTAAATTAATTTTAAATCTTGCTTCTCGAATCTACAGCTTTGAAGAAATAGGACCAATCACCTTAGCACCTAATAATAAATCAGTGAGGAGAGTACTTTGTAATTATATAAGAGTGAATTTCTCAAGCGTAATATTTAAGCGGCGGGACTGAAAACCATACCTTAAAGTTAAGATACAGTGAAGATTTTTTTTGTGTAAAAAGCTATTATCTATCCCAATAAAGTAATATATATAATGTTATTCGAAATTATGTCTGTGATTATACAAAAAAGGTATTTCCATCTAATACTAAGTTTGGTGGTTCGTCCACAACCTGTTTTTTTGGGAATAACCACAGCTTAATTAAAACTCCATTAATTTACAAGATATATCTAATTTTATTTTAATTCCGCCTTATTTTTTGTATCCCTTGACAATTTAATTTGTAGTATTTAGTGATATATCAATCTCTGAAAAAATATATAAGGTCCGTCCGCGATAAATTTTAAATTTTGGTGTACGTAACAAAAACATCACGTGAATCGTATTGAGGGTACCTAAAAGGACGATACTACCATCATTCGAACCGCTCAGGCGGGTGCTCACGCGCACCAGTGCCAGTCTTGTTCCACCTTCTTTCGATTTCTCACCAAAAACATAAGTAAGTCTCTGTTTAATCTCCTGACAAAAATCCTGCAATTTTTGTGTTGGTAATTTAACACGTTTTAATCTTATTGTATGTTTTGATATGTATGTATAGTTTACAGGTTCGGTATGTGATTAAAATATTAGCAATATAATAACTATATTCTAAATAGTATTTTTTTAAATCAATTTATTCTATACGATTCTAATTTTGGTGGTACAATTTTGGTGATTTTGGTGGTGTTTTACTAACCACCAAAATTGATTAGTTACACCAAAATTAGTTTTCACTGTTATTAGGTACTATATAATGTATAGTTAAAGTTAAAAAATATACTAAGTCTGCTATATTGTACATAGTTAATTAAATACTATTAATTTGATACCTGCTTATATGAATCAGTGTGATTAATAAATTGCAAATTTGATACAGAACCGTTTAAATGGATAAATACTGAAAAAGTCTTAATTCAGCATGCCAAAGATAAAAGCCAAAATCAATTCAAGCAGAGAGTTTAGAGAAAAAAAGAATTGCAGAGAGGAATAGAAAATATAAAATAAGAATGATCCTGTGAAACTAGAGGAAATATGAAGAAAAGAAAGAGAAATATACCATCGAAAAAAAGCGGAAGGAAAAATTTTACATTTGAGTGAAATGCCACCACGTGCTCGCAGAGCTCAGTAAAAAAGGAATCGGGTTAATTTTAAAGCATACTATAAAAGGGAAAAAATAACACAACTAACAAGCACTAAGCCATCAAGCTAGATTTGTGAAAATATAATTGAAGACAGGATATCACCTTCAATACTGCCTCGCTCTGAAAGGCTAACCAACTACATCCCAGACACAATTATCCAGTTTGCAGACTCGTCAGAAGTCTTATAGAATCTTACGATCCCGGAAGTTTCTTTGAGTAGAACCACTTGTCGACAGTTCCACTTATTGTATTTCAGAAATAAATTCTACTATGATTAATTCCAAGCCAGAAACAAGAGCTCTTTGTATTGATCAGTCAAGTACTCCAATTTATCGACCATCTTCGCCACAAATCGCTCCTAGTATCAGCAGCATACATTCGCCAGTTTCAAGTTTTGCGCGAAATAGTCCAGTATCAGATGTTTCAACTAACTCTTTTATATTAAGAAGATAACTTAATGATAAACTTAGAAAATACCAAAAACTAAAATTTGCTTATGTTCTTCTTCTGCTAATTTAAGGTATATTCTTCTTTAGAACATGATAATGATAGCGAGGATTTAAATATTTTTTGATTTAATGTGAAAATAGATAAAAATGAAAAATTATTATAACATTAGAGTAGGTATAAGAAAACAAGATTGTTGTAGATTATTAAAGTATTTTTTTACGATTTCATTACCTATGTTGATTTACTTATAAGATAATTTAATAAAACCACTTATTGATGATAATGATGAAGATTGTAATGATAGCGAGGATTGCGATACTTTTTAACTTAACCAATTAATCTATAATATTCAAAAAATTTAAGTAAATTGCATAAAGAAAAAAAGTGAAAATTTTAAGTGATCTCATTATAATATTTTAAAAAACTGTACGAGAAATAAATATTTTGTTGTTGATTGTTAAAGCCCATTTTTATAATTTTTTAATTATTTGATTTATAAAATATTTTAATAAAACATTTATTATGAAAAAGGATTATATTTTATTTTAAAATAATTAAAAAATCTAATTTTGGTGTTAAATATCAATTTTGGTGTATTGGAAATTCAGGTGTTGATAATATATAATTAATTTTCAAGGTTAATTAGACTTTTCTAGCATTTCATGCAGCCAAATAGGTATTTCTAGCTAAGCATAGAATGAGTTTACCTAAATGTGTAAAAACAAAAAAAAACACCAAAATTAGGTAAAAATTCATAGATGTTGAAATTCACCCATAATTGTATTGTTTGGAATTCATAACAAAACTATTTGTTTTTTCATTCATACTTTACTCTTTTCTGCTATGATATAAATAAAAATGTGATTTTTTTTTAAACTTATGCTCAGTGTTACAAATGTAGAAGATTTATACTTACTATATTGTATCTATCAACGTTAAATCTGCTAACAAATTAAAAAAAAAATATTGTGAACTCAATTTTATTGCTTTCAATAAAATTTTATCTTTAATTTGTTTAAGCTTAAAAATAGGTACACACATCAATTTTATTTATTTTATAAAATCAGAATCAGAAATATTTTATTCTGTCTATATATAATTCACAAAATGTCCGTTATAGACATTGAAACCATTCAACCGATCTGTCCCAAACCCTCATTTGAAAGGCAATAATGCGAAGATGATTTTAGACCACTAAACCAACGCATTAGGCACATTCGGTCCATTCATCGTAGTAGCTCACGCCGGGTATCCGCTTGTTATATTCAAATATCTATAACCGAAAAATAAATTTAAAATAAATTAATGGTATAAATAACTTTTTAAAAACAAGCTTTTATTTAATTGCCCTTAGTTTTCGTAATCTCGTCCGCAAGCCCTTTCATTTGATACGCATACTGTGGTAGTGCAGAAAAATAACTATTCCGCCATCTTGGATGATCCGCCATATTGGAATTAGAATGACGTCACATAGCTAAACATGCATTGTGATCCAAAATAAGCATGTATACCAAATTTCAGCTCAATCGGTTAAAGATAACTGATTTATAATTCAGTTGCAAGACTCCACCCGGACATACATTGCAAGTTAATATAAAGCTTGTAATAAAAAACATTTCCCAAAATAATTACAGTAGAAGTTTTAGTGTATATGACACTGAAACTAGGCCTAGCTTATGTATAGATAGTAATATAGAATTCTACCAAAGCTAAAACGGGCATACGTGTTTTAAAGCTAATACAGTATGGTTGCAACGCAATGTTGGATTTGCACGTCTTATTAGCGACCCACCACGAACAGAACGAAACGCTATAGAAATATTCAACTCGCAACTCGCTAAGAGACAAATAAACTAATGAAAGTACTGTCTTTCTGTTTAAATACTTTTATTTGACGTAATCTATTCATATACTGGTAGCCGAGTGGTCGAACGCACGCCTTCAAATCAAAGTGCTCAGGTTCAAACCCCGTACCTATGTGTTTTATGTGCTAATTTCATTTTCATCCTAAATTATCACTTGCTATGAAACGCTGAAGGAAAACATCGTGAGGAAACCTTGGACGTCTGAGGGAACTTGACTAAATCTCGATAGGTGTGTGAAGTCTACCAACCCGAATCAGGCCAGCGTAGTGGACTATGGCCTGAATCCCTCTCGCATTGAATGGAGGCCTGTAACCACCAGTATTGGGACGTTAAAAGGGCTCTAGTAGTAATCTATCAAAAACACAAAGAAAACTACCTATCATCAATATATTTATATAAAAGTCAATGCCACTTTTCGTTGTAAGCTAACTCCTCCTAAACGGCTGGACCGATTTGAATGTTTTTTTTGTATGCGTTAGGGTGGCACCCTGGATGGTTTAGATACACAATTGGACCCGGTAGGTGGCGCTGCTTCCGTATGTTACTCATTATAAGGCGGTACGAAGTTCGCCCGGTCAGATTGTCCGTTATAGATTTTGAAACCAACCAACCGATGTGCCCCAAACCGATTTCATTACATTAGTAATGTGAAGATGGTTTTAGACCACTAAACCAATGCATTAGACATATTCGGTCCATACTTCGTAGTATCACTAGCGGGGTGTCCTCTAGTTTATCATAAAAGATGCTCACCAATGCAAAATTAATTATGTGTTTGTGACAGTACACTTAATAAAAAAAAATCAACAATAGTTTTTGCAAAAATTGAAGAAAAAAAAATTTAAAACCATCTTTTTTATCTATCTGTGAAATAATACATGAATTCCTTGAGTATTCAAATTCTTTCTTCAAGCTTTATAGAATAATCTGCCGAAAGTTAAATAATACCTACATTACTTTAATACGTAATTATTAACATTTATCTATATTTACAAATACAAATTCAATTTTTCAACGAAATGTCGCGTAGTTTTAGCCACAGACATTAAATCTTTATGTATAACTGGCATAGAGAACATAAAAAGGATATTAAATTTGAAATTAAGAAAGAACGAATGAACATGGACGAAAATATTTTTGAAAAAAAAAAAGAAAATTTTTTCAACTGTCACAATTTGACACGTCAAGAAATCATCAATGTAAACGCAGGTGGAGTCATTCCTCATCGTATTCCATGAAAATATAATTATTTCATTCATTTCGTAAAAAAAGAAAAAAAAAAGCTTACGTCAAATCCTCGCGGGTACTGTTACGCGCGAAAGTGTTAATGAAACGCGAATTCAACGTCATTGCCTAATCCAGGCATATTTTTACCAAAAGCGCCAATGACATGAGCACACACGCTGCGTATCACGAGACCACTAATTTGTTCAAAAACTTTTGTCAACTGGATTTCGCAAACTGGCCAGAACTGGTGCTGAACTTATTTGAGAAATCCATAAAAGGAACTTTTACGCATTTGCGATGTGTCAATACAAATTAAGATGAAACTCATTTGAGGCTGGTAGATCGAGTTGCCAATAATTTGAATTGTCACATTACAGATCATTTTCGAAATTTACCACTGGCAGGAATTGAACCAGTAACCATCCGGGCTGATACCACGGCAGCAGCGGCCACAGCACGCTCAAACCAATAGACCAAGCCGTTATCATATACTTTCTGCTATCTGATTCATAAGTAGGTACCTTTTTTTTGTTTTTAACGTCGGAAAATCCTTTATGGATACCCTGTCACCTCGGTGGAAGTAGCAGGGTTATGAGAGAGTCCCGGCAGAAGGCCGTATACCCATCCTCCGCTTATATCGGGGCGCCACGGGATCGCTTTGGCATGAACCGCGACACTAGTAGGTACCTACTATTTATATTGCATCACCTCATGGGGAGGTTCAGTTCAAACACAGATGCTGAGAGTTGAAAGAGCACAAAGAGCCGTCTTAAAGGTTATAACATTTAAACCTATTCGCTTCCCAACATCTTCCCTGTATACTCTATGTGAGGTCCTAACGGCTAGACAGCTCTTTATTCTAGCTATAATCTTAAGAAAACACTCTCAGCTCCCGTTCGAACCTAATCTTGCTACTCGTCGCGCAAATCGGGTGTGCCAAATTGAACCACGCAGAACTGCAGCAGCTAGTCGTCATTTTTACTACCTAAGTGGTTCAATGTACAACAAGGTTAATAAAGCATTAGAAATCCATTCACTTCCTCACAATAAATGTAAAAGAAAATGTACTTCTTGGCTTATAACTTTGTCGTATGATGACACCGAAAATCTTTTAAAATTTTGATTATAACCTGGACATTGATTACACATACATACTTTCACTCATGACACATTCACACACACACACATACACACACACACACACAAAGAGCGAATTTTTATGTTAATTTTAAATTTTTATTATTATAATTTTGTCATGTATGGAGCAATATACGCATTTTAGGGATATGGGCGCTGACATTGCAACACAGTTTTTAACTTTCGCAATTGTCAACGTTTTTATTATTATTATTGAATTCGCTGTTATTTTGTTCCAAATAAATTTTTATTATTATTATTATACGTATTTAGATGTTTCTAATTCTGATAATGTGACAAGTATGTATACTCGTGATAAGGATAGGTAATCTGGAGTTTCTTGCCCATTCTTCTCCATAGGAAATGCATTCCGAGTGGGTGGGACGATTCGTATGTGCCTGTATTGGCTTACATGAATAAAAAATTCGGTCTGTGTCACTTATAATATGTACTTACCTACCTACGCAGAATTTTGTCTAGGTTTATTTGCTGTCAGTACTATTCCTACCATTGTTCCAATGTTTTTCGCACACCGTAAATGGCAAATCATTGACGTACGTAACAGTACTAAATAGTGAGCACTTTGGGTAAAAATGAATGAACCATTTTGTCACCTAATATGGGACCACTTTGGTGATCCATTGAGAACAAGATATTTTCATTGATAAAGCATTTTCGCGCGACTGTACTAAAAATCTAATGGTCACTGTACTAAAATTCTCACTTCCTAATTTAAAAATATTTTCACTTAGCAGTGGTAGCCTAGTTGTTAGTACACCCGCTTCGAACGCAAAGGGTGCAAGTTCAAATCTCGGGCCCGCACTTCCAACATTTTCAGACTTCATGTGCGAATCTAAAAAAAAATCTTCTTTTTTTTTATAAAATGTATGAAAGCCTAATGGAATAGGGTGAGGAATGCACCTGCTATTTATGCTACTGTCAAGTAAATAATAGCAAGGAGAAATTCAATAAAACACATCGGTGATGAACATAATGATAACCACTTGTTGAACGGTGAAGGCGAACATCATGGAGAAACCGCACGTCCTGGAGAACTTAAAACCTATTTCACCAAATTTGATCAGATTTTTTGATAAATATCTAAAATCATTTCCCATGGACAACAAAACTATTATAAATTTACTCATGAAAGTACATTATATTTCTTATGGTCATTATATAGACCAATAGTAAGTACATGTCAGACGATTCTGCACCTAAATATTACTGAATCAACATTCAAAATCCTGTGTCACACGACTAATGATACTTTAAAACTTTTTACAAGTGCTAATTGATTTTCTACACTAACATAAATAGATCAGAGTGTATATTCACATGTCAACAACTGATGATATTTTAAGACCTCTTTTGACGTGTCCTCTGCGGTACCAAGTTTGGAAGTGCACCAAAAAAATATTTTGTTGAAGGGTTTAAAAGACCCGCCTACGGGCCGCTTAGACCACCGTGGCACTTTTTATTGGGGTGCGAACTCGGAAGCCGAGCTAGCACCTACGGGTTAACTTGTTAGAAATTTGTATCTTACCATTTCTGTCGACACGGCATTGCTTTTGGTCGGATCCGTGACTCCGAGACGCCTGTGAATTTTAAACTTCAAAAACCTATAGGAGTTAGTAATATCTACACAAATAAATAAAATAGAAGTGTATGTTTGAAATGACAAAATAACAGATTTTTCTCTACATTCATATTATGAAAGTATACACGCTACTTATAAGGAAAACGCAATTATTAAAAATGTTGTCTCATCATCATCATCATCAGCCGGTGTCAGTCCACTGCTGGACGTAGACCTCTCCCAAGATGTGCCACTGAGCCCGATCTTCGGCTCTTCTTACTTGAAAAGGTTGTCTGTTTGAGGTGAAACTCCCAAACGGCTGAACCGATTTCGATGGGACTTTCACTGGCAGATAGCCGATGTTACAAGGATTAACTTTAGGCTTAGCACAATTATATTTTTTGAAATATATATGTTTCATTTTATTAGTTTTTTTATATATATGTATATAAATAAATGATTAAAATTTATCTCGTAGAGCGCTGTTATTTTGATCATAAAAACAAACACTTCAATTTCAATTATATGCATAGATCATATTAGTTTTTTTTTAGACAAATCTAATATCCTTCTTGCAAGGATATTTAATCTATTTATAGAGATATCTCGCAAATAGTTAAGATAGTTATGCACAGTAATATCAATATGAATATATTATGTCAATCGCCATAGTTTATTCGAATTTTATATTGCATTCGGCCAATTTGCATTTTGCATCCCAATTGCTCACATTAGCATTTAAAAAGACTGTAACTAATTTATAATTAGACTTAGCTGCATACATACATTATTTATAAATATAATGGGGATTCTTTTAAAAAATTAGATTAGCGTATATTAATATTTGTGTATCTTAAAATAATTTAGACTACTAGACTTCGATCGCGAGGAATTTAGGAAATAAAAAGTAGTCAAAGCCAGTTAAAGTTATAATCGGTCTAGCTGTTTCTAAGATTACCTGGATCCTTCAAACACACCGAGATTGATTAATTGTGTTTTCATTTTCGGTATCGTACTTATTTTCATGTTCATTTAGTAAACAGACAATGAATTTCATTTGCTTGCAGAGATAAAATTTAGTTCTCTAAAATAATGCTATGTAAATATCTTTTTAAAAATTATCAATTCTATTGATGAAAACGTCAATTTTAACCTTATGCGATACATAAAACAACTAACAGCGGTAACATATATTCTGGATTTGCCTTCTTAAAATTGTCTGTCTTCTCTATTCGCGCGTCTCAAATAGGGCCGACAGAGCAATCGTCCCAATATTATGTTGATGACAACTGACATTTTGGTTAATCATAAAGTTCTAACTAATCGGATTGCTAACTATGGCTTATCTATGTCGAAAAAAATGGTTTCGACTTTAAAACAACAGTACAGACGTGGGTACCAGAATGAATTGCATTACAAAAGTTTACTACGTGACTTTTTCCTACGATCATAAATGTTCACAAATCTCAAAAGTTCAAGTTAATTTTTGAAACTGTCCGATGATCACGTGTCGGACACAATGTAAAACGCCGACACGCGTCGGTGTCTATGATCACCGAATTACCAATTTACAGCCAAAGGTTTATAACAGGCTATAAAAACCTATGGTTTACCATAGAGACGAGGAAGTAAGACTTGGTCGCCTCCTGCCGAATCTTTTCATAATTTTTATTAGCGACCAGCCTTCTTTATTTCTGGATTAAATACCGTGGGCACAATCCCGATTAAAATAAAATATAACTGCTATAGTCTCTTAGACAGGGTGTTTCAGAAGTCCGAAATAATACTTTTCTTTTTATGGCCAAACATAAATATTCCTTTCAAGCTGTTACCGAGACTCCGTTCTTGAAGAATTAATGAACTCAAATTTTTCTTTGAAAAGAAAATAAAACAAGCCTAAGTACGTATTATAACATCAGCTATCTGCCAGTGAAAATTCCCTCAAGATCGTTCGAACCGTTCCAAAGATAACCCGGAAGACACAAACAGGTAGACCGATTGACAACAATTTTACAAATTGTTTTGTTATAAGTATCAGAATCAGTTTTATTTATTCATATACACCAACCAATACAAGCACTTATGATTCGTCAATAACAAAAAATAATAATAGTATCTCTACCACCCATTCGAAATGCATTTCCTATGGAGAAGAATGGGCAAGAAACTCCATGGTTGCGCATTTCAATAATAATTTATTGATTGAATCGTATATACGAGTATAGTATATACTTTTACATGCAAACAGACACTTAAGTTTTATTTATATGAATAGATAGATTACTAGATACTTACGAACAACAGTCAAGTAACAAACTTATGAGTAGTACTACTTACATGAGAAGTAACGCCTTACAAAATACCATAAAATATACCACCATGAGCCCTCACTATCTGTGACAAACTAAGCGTAAACGCACGCGAGTGTAATACCAAGTTTATGCTAATTTCAGCTGTCTACAGCAACATTTATAAAACTTATACAGAATGTTTCAGATAGTAAACGACGGCTTGGGATCCAATTCTCGAATAATCGACATCATATTCGAGATATGTCGAAACAAAACATCAAATTGGTCGTATTTTAAGAATTGCCCCGTTGGTCTAGTAATTTGAGCACAGGTCGTCATCATCATCATCATCAGCCAGTGTACTGACACCGGCTGATGTTGATGATGATGACGACAGATGACAGAGGCCTACGTCCAGCAGTAGACTGCTACTGTTGGACGTAGGCCTCTCTCAAGATGCGCCACGGAGCCCGATCTTCGGCTCTTCTTTTCCAGTCACTGCTACTTCAGTTTGCTAATCCGTTGAGTTATGTCGATAACTTTAGTTCTCTGGCGAATTACTTCGTTCCGGATTCGATCCCGCAGAGAAACACCGAGCATAGGCCGTGGCTCACTGAAACAGATGTTTGCGAGTTCGATTTGTCCCTGCAAATTACGGAAATGACTTATTGGGAATTGCCCTGAAAGAAGAAAAGAAAAAAAGAAAAACAAAAAAAAACTTGAGAGGTGTCAAGGGACACCCGGATGAAACGAAGTTCCTTTTGAAATCAAACAATCGAAATCACATACACACATTTACAAAAGTGTCGTTACAACTTTTACTCTCACACACACATTTACAAAAGTGTCGGTCGACACTTTTAGTCTTATTTTTTTCCGTCTAGCCCCCTTTCGCAACGCGCCATAAGGAACTACGTTCCAAAAACATTTATTCAACACAGACACAAAAAACACAGAATATACAACTTAAAAAGTGATACAAAAAAAGAGCTCAGTGTGAACTGTGCTGAAAAGGTATTGGCTCAGCACATGCTGGAGGGGTATAGCTTCCCCCAGCGCTGATTTTCAGCCAAGCCCTCTTCAATAACTTAATGATACTTAACTAATTGTTAAGAAGAAAAACACAAAAATGTAAATCCTTATTTGAAAAAAGCAACCATGGAGTTTCTTGCCCATTCTTCTCCATAGGAAATGCATTCCGAATGGGTGGTAGTGCTGCTATTTTTACTATTTATTGACAATTCATAAGTGCCTGTATTGGTTTATATGAATAAAAAATATTCTGATTCTGATTCTGATAATAAATAAATACTATTAACGGTCTGGTCTGGATGTAATTAGGATCGCTCCAGTCCATTGTATGGTACCCGTAGTACAAGCTTTGCTTAGTTTGGGATCGATATTTATTTATTTGTATTAAAATATACCTAACTTGGAAATATAGCACTGGTAGCCTGGTCGGTAGAAAGTCCGCATTGAACTCGAGAGGTGCAAGTTCAAAACCGAGCCCGCGCCTCTGGCATTTTTGGATTTCATATGCGAAAATCATATTAAGAAACCATTATCATTTGCTGTACGGTAAAGGCAAACATCGCGAGGAAACCTGCACGTCTATAAAAAGACGTGTGAAGTTCGCCAACTGGCACTGGCCCAGCGTGCTGTAATATGACCCAAATCCCTCTTGCATATTATATATAATAGCAATATGCCCTTGTCTATATGGCGAAGTTCACACGCCTTTCTATAGACGAGCAGGTTTCCTTACGATGATTGTCTTCACCGTTCAGCAAGTGATAATCATTATACAAAATGATATTCGCACATGGAATCCGAAAATCGCAGAGGTCTGGGATTTGAACCTGCGCCCTATGCGTTCAAGGCGAGCATTCTACCGACCAGGCTATTTACTTTGTAAAAGTTACATAAAAGCACTTTGTAAAGATATCGCAAAATACTTTACCTATGTAAAGTACGGTGCTCATCTTATCCTATCAAGTTTATATTCAAGCTTTATCTATCGCGGGGTAGGTAGATAAGGTGAATTAGCATTTGATAGCACGTAATTGGTAGTACATATGTTACTTGATGTTCTATAACGGGGAACTCCGTTATATCGGTGAATGTACATGCCCATATTTTATACCAGGTCTTATCTGCGTTCGTGTAGAATTAACAAAAATAAGTCACCTCAGTTACTCTTTATAACATCAGCTATCTGCCAGTGAAACTCACGTCAAAATTGGTACACACGTTGCGGAGATTACCCGTAACAAATAGATAGCCAGACAGACCAATAAATAAAAATTGATTTTTGCTTTAAGTACTATTAATACTTTCATATATTCATTGAATAAAAAGCTGTTATTTTGAGTTATGCTAGTCACGTCAATGGTTTAAAAGCTAGTGAGGGGATCAAACCTGGAACGTCTCGGTTACGAGGGCAGCCCGTCTAACTACTAGGCTATGGCCGCTTGTGATTTCTGTTTTCCTTTGTTTTATGTTTGTTTGATTAATACTTTTAAGTTCGTTTCGTATTTAATCTTCCTCGAATTTAGGGAGCACAACAGTGCACCTCAGTCCCATCCCTTCGCGGAATATAGCCGCAGTAATGATGACGATGAAGGCTTTTATATTTGATGCCAACGCGAGCAGAGCCGCAGGTATACGTTAGTCATTTAAATACAAAGTACAAGAACGTAAATTCCCATAAAATCAGTAAATATGCTTACATTATATATAAAGTATTATGAGATGCACAAAATGGCTCATAGAATTAATATTATGTTGTATCTCCATTACAAAGTTGGCATAAATGGGCTTCATAAGCTATAAACACTGGCTTTAGTTAGCTGTGCTGTGTGAGACCTAACTAGGTACGTTTTGCGTACATTTTCTCAAAGATCCATGGTGCCTTTTGTTTTTCTTCATTAAAAGCATTATTCCCTGTCAATTTGTCGCGGCTTCGGCTGGACCCTTGTTGATGTAGGTGATAAAGCTGATACTTAACCTAACCTAAGATAGTCACGTAAAACGCAGTAACGGCGTTCACTTTAATGCGGATCTTGCATAGGTACCCCTAAGAAAAATGTAACGCTCTAAAATCACTGATAAAGTATCCCGTTGAAGTCTATTGTACTTATGAGTATTTTTTTCTTATAGTTCTTAGCTTTGAATGTAATTATTTATGGCAGCGTGAGATGTACTCCAAACTCTTAGATAGATAAAACCCATTTCAGCAGCATTTCAGAACACTTTTGTAATAGATAAATTGTTGTTGTAAGTGGTTTGTAGATGTGTTTAATCGTCTTTAAATTTCGAAGTTAAATTACTTTAAACTTAGTATCGATTACATGAATAAATCTCGTATATTTTTTAATCTGGTCGATATCCGGTGATACTAATTAAAGAGCTATGCCGGTTAGCGCCTCTTGTGGGCCGCGTTCGGAAGTTAGGGCCGAGATGTTGAGATAAAAAGCGGTACGATCAAAGGTGCCGACTGACGCAGAGGCTGTTAATATATGAGCTTCGGTAAAAGTACGAATGCGACCTTTTTTGTTAGGGTACAGAGGCAAAGGATTACTATCACGCTTGTATTCATTGAAGGGGTAGGCGGAAGAGTTAGTCTTAGTGTGTTGAGATCATAGTTCACTACGCTGGTCCATTGCGGGCTAGTGAACTTCACACATCATACAATATCAATTTATTGAACCAAATGTTCTCTATTAAGGGTATCTTACACTGTAATTGTCGAAAGATGATCCCAGCAACAAAATACAACAACACAGGTAAATAAGCCATTTATGAAAATTACCCTAAGACCTTGAAACCGCAACCACCAGAGAATCTATATTTTGTTAGAAAAAGTCAAAACAGGAAGTTTAAATTTGCATACAACCCATATTTGATTTGTTTTTTAATTTTCGATAGACCTGGTGCCTAATAACTTTTTATTAATATCGATTGCTCATAACGATTAATCGGAATCGGTTGAAATCTCTCGATCAATCCCTTTCAGCTGATCTCCGGGTAACAAGGTCGTTCAGACGGACGTAATGCATATCAAATTATTAATTATTTATCAAGTTATTAGAATTGTGACCTTTGTGAACTATAAGATAGTTTAAAATGAAATTGTCAGTAATTATGTTTACCAAATACTTTTAATATTATTCATATTATATCACGCTCATATACCCAGAAAAGATGGAAAGAGGTCCCTAAGTAACAGGTGGCGAAACTTTTGCCATTATACCGGGCACATTCCCCCTCAATACGAGAGAGATTCAAGCCATAGTCCACCACGCTGGCCCAGTGTGTGTTAGTGAACTTCAAATGCATTTCTATATCGTGCAAGTTTCGTCAAGATGTTTTTCTTCGCCATGGTAAATGTTATAGAAAATTAAATTCGCACATGTACCTAATCTGAAAATCCCAGCGTCCTACCAACTAGGCTCCCACTGCTTAAAATTTTATGAACCCCTTTGCTTGCACTGAATTAAACTATTATGCATTTTGGAGTTATAGTTTTAACAAATAAATATCAGCCAAAAAAGGCATATCTTCACAAAAGTAATCGCAGTACACTAATGGGAAAGATAATACCTAAAGTAGTACCTAAATAAAGGTTGATCACCGCTCGGATGTCAAAATCGGATGTCGAATTCGGAATGCTGCTTCCTCTGAGAAGAGCCGGTAAGAAACTCAATGGTTACTCTTTTAAAAATGATAAATAGTAAGGATTATGAGTAATAGGTACATTCTCAGGAGCAGCATCGCCATGAGAGCAGAAAGTACCTTTGTCTCAATACCAGAGAAGAATTATACTAGCTTCGCTAATATATCCTCTATGTCTTTACATACAGGAGATAATGACTGAAATTCATGCCAGGAGCGACATACAAAGAGTCACAAACCATATAATAATTACTGTCGCAGTAACATCGAACGGGTTTGTGTGGGGACAAAAAAAAATGCGACACAACCCGGCACCTTATCGTGTGTCCTCTAATAAAAGGTCCAGTCCCATAAAAAAAGCAAAACAAAGGCCCCCAGTGTCCCAGCTTTATCTGTAGTTGGCGCCACTGGCTTCGTAAGAGTCCACTTTTTTTGTTCCTCCCAAGCCGTGGTAATTGACAGAATTTACGCGCGAGATAAGGATGTAGGGTATTAGAAGCCTTTCGATTTCGAACGGTCATTTCGAGTATTTTTTTAAAGGAATTCGTATCAATACTATAGTATATACAAAAGTGGTTTGGTCTAGTGGCTTGAACGTTGGACGCTCTGCTCACTGAACCAGGAGCTTGCGGGTTCGATTCGAAATTGCGAAAATAACCTATTCGGAATGTCTATGTGTATTGAGGTAGCCTCCAGTCCATTATATGGTACCCATAGCACAAGTTTTGGTTAGGTTAGATGAGTAGCCTTACCTAGTATTGTAGTCTTACCTCCTTCTCCCCTATGTATTGTCTGGCGATATTTACTTAATGATAGGATAGACTAGTTGCCGAATGCACGCCTTGCAACCAAAGTGTGCAGGTTCAAACCCCGGCTCGCATCACTGGGACTTATGTGCGAATCTCATTTTCATCCGAGATTATCACTTGCTATGAAACGGTGACGGAAAACATCGTGAGGAAACCTGCACGTCAGAGGAAACTTGACTAGTTCTCGATAGATGTGTGAAGTCTGCCAACCTGCACTGGGCCAGCGTGGTGGACTATGGCCTGAAATCCCGCTCGCATTGAGGGAAGGCCCGTGCCCAGCAGTGGGACATTAAAAGGGCTGTAGTAGTAGTAAACTAGTGGTTGGAATCTTCGTAACAAGACTTTCATTTCCATCACCATGATAGATTTAAACCTGCTTCTGACATAAACCGCACATGACCCGCACTGGGCCAGTGTGGTGGACTATGTCCCAAATCTCCCTCGTATTATGTGCAACGTTCCTGGTATAATGGCAATAGGCACGCCCCCTTTTACATTAGGACTAAAATCCATCAGCGAAGTGTGGGCGCCCCGCACTGCCTACCTCTTCGGGGAATACAGGCGTGCTGATGAATATGATGTATTTATTTATTAAAATTGTCAGGTAAAGAAATGACCCAACAAATTTGTCAAAAATGTATCTACAAAAATCAAAATATTTTCGAATAACACTATCGGTGAGGCCATCTTAATTTGGCACGGGACCCGCCCCTTCCCGCCTGTCATATTAACTTGACAACTGTATTTTTTTAGAGACCCTTACCTGACTACGGCTATTATTGTCAAATATTTTGGTATCTCAATTTGTCATAATAGGATAGTAAATTAAGTTACAACTACTAATGGGGCTTCTTCTGATGGCTCCAGTTAAACATACTGGGGCGAATAAAAATACCTGACTTTTCTTGAAAATCTACTCTGATAAATCTTAATATATATAATTCTACTGTATGTGTGTATGTCACTGAACTCCTCCTAAACGGCTGGACCGATTTGAATGATTTTTTTTGTATGCGTTTTGGGTGGCGCCCCGGATGGTTTAGATTCACAATAGGACCCGGTAGGCGGCGCTGCTTTCGTATATAATTCTAAGGCGATACAAAGTTCGCCGGGACAGCTAGTAATGCATAAAGATTAAAATATAAGTGACAAAAGCGTCGAAATGTATGTCAATACCAAAACCGACTCTGCGTTAATAAACATTAAGTTTGAATTTCTGCGGTTAAAACACGAACCATGCGTCGAAACTAACTCGCGCTGTTAATAATATTTCGTTGAATTGTGAGCCTTTTCTACGTGTCAATACAGTTCGTTTTAAGGTTGGCAAAAATTAAAACGCGTTCATCTTGCCGTCCAAGTGTTGTACGTAGGAATCACCAATGATGTGTCGTTGAAAAGTGTTCTTTATGTACAAGCTTCTAAGGATCATAGTGCGTCCAAAAACAAAAGGATTTTTTTTCTCATAGACAAAGCATTTTTTTTGCCAAATTCCTTAACGACGTTGCAAGATGACGTATCGCCAAAATATTTTGCTATTATCTACAGTTTAGATATCTATGGCGCCTCGGAGTCACGTCTTGTTGATTTTTTGCTGTCTTTCAATTGTTATGTCAAGATTGACAGGGGGCTGTCATCACGAAATTACAGCCTCCTTATCCACCTATGTTGCAGCAATGGTTGCAGCAATGTTTTCAATGAAAATAACATAGGAGTCATCCGCCATCTTTATCACTGTCATAATCCATTTTTATTTATAATGTGTATTTATTGAATTTGTCCTTGCTATTAATTACTTGACATTGGCGAAATACTCGCGCTAGTCGCAGGTGATGCCATTCCTCATCTTATTCCATTAAATATCATCATTTCGTTAAGCAGTGGTAGCCGAGTGGTCGAACGCACGCTTTGCAATCAAAGTGCGCAGGTTCTATCCCCGGCTCGCACCTCTGGGTTCCATGTACGAATCTCATTTTCATCTGAGATTATCACTTGCTAAGAAACGGTGACGGAAAACATCGTGAGGAAACCTGTGTGCCCGGTATAATGGCAATAGGCTCGCCCCCTATTACATTGGGACCAAAATACATCGGCGAAGTGTGGGCGCACTGCAGTGCACCTCTGCCTACCCCTTCGGGGAATACAGGCGTGATGATGTATATGTATATATTCGTTAAATGTTTTCAATATCACTTTCATTTTTTAACGGTTAATTTAGCACAAAATCTGTCAAAAATTGACAGTGTAGAAACCACCACACTTTAAGAGGTGGTGGTAAGGGGCTCTGATCAAATACCTATGAATAATTATTTTGCGACCTTCTTAAGATTTAAACAGCAATTTCCGTATTGGACGTCTATACATCATCACGCCTGTATTCCCCGAAGGGGTAGGCAGAGGTGCACTGCAGTGCGCCCACACTTCGCCGATGTATTTTGGTCCCAATGTAATAGGGGGCGAGCCTATTGCCATTATACCGGGCACATTCCCCCTCAATACGAGGGAGATTTGGGCCATAGTCCACCACGCTGGCCCAGTGCGGGTTGGTGAACTTCACACGCTATAGAAAGCTATAGACGTGCAGGTTTCCTCACGATGTTTACCTTCACCGTTCAGCAAGTGGTAATCATTGTTGAAAATGATATTCGCACATGAAAATTATCTCAGAGGTGCGGGCCTGGGATTTGAACTTGCACCCCTTACGTTCAAGGCGGGCGTTCTTGCCCGCGAGGCTACCACTGCTGTTTTTATTGGACGTCTAAATTTTATAATTAACCTTATTTAGCGTATCGATAAAATCCAAATTCAATTAATCGTACCAAATCACAGTAAAGTCAAACTAATGCTATTGTCAAAGAGTAATTTGACACTATGTAACTTAACCAGATGCGCAATGAAAATGAAACTTAAACATGATGTATATATGGTTGGATTCTAATTTAAATAAATTATACAAGCAAAATTGTACTCTAATAAATTACAATAAAGATTAATTTTCAATGTGTCTTCAGTTTTTTTTTATAGGCGCCACAATTTTGTCGCCAACGCAATGTCGCGCCGTTGATATCCGGTACGGAGAGAAAAAAAAAAACTGAAAAAAAAAGTTATTTTCTTTCTCATCTGTCAGACGAGTGACCGAATGTCCTTAAAACAATGTCCAGCATAAGGAACCCATCATGATTTATGGTGGGTCACTTTTTTCGGAAGTTCCACCAACCCGTACATATGGTGTTGTTTTTTTTTTTTGGACGGCGCCTATTTGGCGATAATAAAGTATGAGCAAATAGAAGTGACATATTATGTCAAGTGTCACTTGAAAATAGTCCTTATAGACGTCCAAGAGTACTGTTAAAGAGGCAGTTCGGGAAACGTACCTAACAATAATTCGGGTCTATAAATTTCGCGGACGAAACCTTCTAAAAAGTATTAGAAAACTTAAAAAGAAAGAAGAATGCTACGATTCATAGACCAATTTGTACGCCTAACTATTTCAATTCTGTTGTCCCAAATTTAAACTGAGCCTTTTGCCGTACTTTTTACGACCTTTATGTAAGAACAATCAAATTCTTTTGCAATCAGAGTGTGCAAGTACAATCCCCGGGTCCCATCTTTGGGTTTCATGTGCGAATCTCATTTACATCCAAGATTATCACTTGCTATGAAACGGTGAAGGAAAACATCGTGAGGAAACCTGCACGTCTGATGGAACTTGACTAGTACTCGATAGATGTGTGAAGTCTGCCAACCCGCACTGGGCCAGAGTGGTTGACTATGGCCTGAATCCCCCTCGCATTGAGGGGAGGCCTGTGCCCAGCAGTGAGACGTTAAAAGGGCTGTAGTAAG
The DNA here is from genome assembly GCA_914767695.1 of Ptilodon capucinus. Classification (NCBI taxonomy): domain Eukaryota; kingdom Metazoa; phylum Arthropoda; class Insecta; order Lepidoptera; family Notodontidae; genus Ptilodon; species Ptilodon capucinus. Next base: position 641,390 of record OU611830.1, on the reverse strand, counting down.
TTAAGTTGTAGTTGGTGTACAAGAGAATAGCCACCATTATCGACCAATTAAACCCGACACCAGTCTAAATACCATTATTCTATCATTTAATATTGACTAAGTATTAAATTTGTTTTCTAACACATTCCTTCACGCGGCTCTGTGACGTGCCTCCCAGACGGACATACGTTGTCTACTTATACAGGGGTATCAGAAGACCGAAATAATACTTTACATATACGGTTAGTGAAGACAGTTTATATCTAACTATCATAGTTTCTGAGTTATAGATCTTTGAATATTTGTCACAGGTATCGTATCGGCCTTTGGGTATATCCATAACCCTGTTCAGCAGTGTAAACCACACTTATGAGGGGCGACTACCAATTTTTATTCTCTTTTGTTTCAATTTTTGAGGGGTAAAGAATATTTATATTGTTACATTAATTATCATTTTAGCTTGCAATATCGCATTGGAGTAATTTGTAAGGATATCGCATATGAGTTTTGTATAAATAAATAAATATTCACTAATCAGAACATGCATATTTTACATAGGACTCGAGATATTACGAGTTATGGAAATTGACGACGAAAAAAGAGTTGGAGAAACATGGTCGAATTTTGATCATTGTTTTATACCATTCGGTTGTATAACCGATACTCGTGGAAACGGTCAAGTATTATTTCGGACTTTTGAAACACTCTGTATATGGATAAACAGATTTTCTTTCTAACATAACACGCCTATTAATTTTCATAACACGCTAAAGTCGCCCACACATTGGGGCGTGAACACTCGCACGTACATTTTTTGTCAATAGCAAAATGAACTCTTTGTTAATATGCATAAAGTTTAAAATCGCTATCGTAAAAGGGACGACCCCATGCTTCAAAATTCGTTCGCGCTGTCTGTGTTATTTAGTTGAAGCATAAACTTTTAAACTCTATGAGCACTAGAATAGAGATTATTTTAGTGTGGCAAAATATATTGCCGCACGAGCCCCAATGTGCGGGAGGCTTAATGACTCGTGATTCAAACCCCACGTCTTAAGCATAGACAAGACTATCTACGTCAGAAGATTAGCTGCTATCATTATGAATCCGTTCCAGATTTGTCAGATATTTGTTATTTTTTTCTACCATCAACCGGTCACATTGTCATAAAACCCTTTTACAGTAGCTCGGGAACCTGTCAAAACTTTTTTGACTGGCTTTTTGTGGGCAGTGGCACACTGAGTATTATTGGGCAGTATAAAGGCAGTAGCAACGAAGCTACTAAGGACGCATAATATTTGAAACCATTATTTTTGTTAAAGTTTAAGATAAATGATAGTTAACAAATAAATAAATACACCATCACGCCTGTATTTCCCGAAGGGGTAGGCAGAGGTGCACTGTAGTGCGCCCACTCTTCGCCGATGTATTTTGGTCCCAATGTAGGAGGCGAGCCTATCGCCATTATACCGGGCACATCCCCTCTCAATACGAGGGAGATATGGGCCATAGTCCACCACGCTGGCCCAGTGCAGGTTGGTGAACATCACACGCTTTGCTATGGACATGCAGGTTTCCTCACTATGTTTTCCTTCACCGTTCAGTATAAGTTAGAAGTTTCTATACATACATAGGTACTCACTCCTGTATCTGACGGGGGTAGGCAGAAACTACCGTTTGCCACACATGCCTCTATACTGACATACCTCTTTCGCTTCACCCACAGTCATACATATTTTTATGCACTTCCGTGTGTTGAGGGTGCTACGGGCTTGACCTTTCTGGAAGAGACCGCTAATCTGGTCGTGAAAGGTCCTTCTTGGGAGTTTTTAACTTTTAATTATTACTTATATGAATATAAATAAATATTATTAACCTCGTTACAATTTGTATGATGTCTCACTAAACGCCTCGAGAAGGCACGCGCTCAGTGTGCCTCTATCCTCCGTAATCCCCTCGACCATAATCCGACGTACAAATGTTATTAATTTTTTATCAGAATCAAGTTTCTGAAGAAGGGACAAATCTCGTCGGTTCAATAATATGGGTCTACTATGCGCCGAGATAACACACAGGTTCTAATCCAACGTGGTACTTTACTATGGCGCCTTAATCCCTGCCCTCACAGGCGCGACAAAACGACCGCGATCGATTTCAAACATCAAACCGACTCTATTAACATGAAGAAGAAGCACATTTTCCATCGAAATGTTATCGATGACACCAGCGGACTTAGATGCGTGGTCGCGTGGTTTTTAACCGACTTCCAAAAGGAAGAGGTTCTCAATTCGATTGGTATGTTTTTTTACTACAGAAATTCAATCTTAGATCCCAAACACACTGACGCGTCAAGACGTACGCGATAAAATTTATGACAATACAAAAGCTGTATTGTTATAAATTATGCACTGTATTGACTCACACATAAAGGTTATTATTCAATGAAATTCCATTGACAGCGTGAGAGATTTTGACGCGTTATCGCTAGTCTGTTGCCACAGAAATTCAATATTTATTTATATTCATACAAAGCTCATTTTCGTATTGGCAAAAAGAATACGCGCGCGTCTTGACGCCTAAGTGTGCGCACAGCTTTAAACATACTGAACTGCATAAAGATTTTCTGCGTGCATACGTATATAATTTAAAAAAACAAGATTACCTAAATATTATTACGCTTCGCTACTACTACAGCCCTTTTAACGTCCCACTGCTGGACACGGGCCACCCCTCAATGCGAGGGGGATTCAAGCCATAGTCCACCACGCTGGCCCAGTGCGGGTTAGCAGACTTCACACATCTATCGAGAACTAGACAAGTTCCCTCAGACGTGCAGGTTGCCTCAAGATGTTTTCCTTCACCGTTTCATAGCAAGTGATAATCTCGGATGAAAATGACATTCGCACATAAATCCCAGAGGTGCGAGTCCGGGTTTGTACCTGCACACGTTGATTGCAAGGCGTGCGTTCGAACACCCGGCTACCACTGCTATGCGCTTCCCTATAAGGTCATAGTTTTACAGATAGGTATGTGAAACTAGTGCCTGTATGTCTACCCTTAAAACAGAACCGTGAAATTGAATATCATGAGTCCATGACTCACATCGTGAGAACAAATTACAGCGAGTCATTACTTTATCTGTGCGCGGTGGTACGCCATCTGTACGCTGCGTACGCTACTGTACTATGTGGAGCTTTAAGACAAGCGAGCTGGGCAGCTGAGCGGACTGGGCAGCGGAGATTTCTGGGCAAAAGAGCGGTCCTGTCACGCAATTCTCGCATGAATTACATTACCTCTAATTCGACATGACGACAATGTCGAAACCAAACACCAAATTGGTCGTATTTTTTCGTTTTGTTTCGACATATAATGTCAAATTAGAGATGATGTCGATCTTGCGAGAATTGGGTCCCTGGCAGCGGAGCGGTCTGGGCAGCGGAGCAGTCTGGGCCACTGCGATGATGCGATGAGCTGACTGCCCAGAGCGATTTGGGCAGATAGATAACTCTTTATTGTTCTACCTCTTAGAGAAATACAAACTTATGATGTACGATAACAAAAAAATATTAAGTGCAACAAGTGGTCTGGGCAGCTAAGCGGACTGGGCAGCTGAGCGGGTTGGGTGGGGTGTTAAGCAAAACCGAAGCGGGTGGTACAATGGAGACGCTCAACATGTTTTTAAGGTTCGCGTACCAACATTAAAAGACAATTCAGGGCGTCAGAATTCCGATGCCAGAATCACAAAATCGCCGCCGCTATGACTCAGTGCCGCCCGCTGGTTTAGACGCCACAAAATTAATTCCCCGATAACCATCGCATCGTTCGTTTGACGTCTATATCCATACAATCGCGACGCCATTACGGAAAAGGTAAAAAAATATACCTTTATTAGTGTCAAATTGTATCTTATCTGATTCCTTTGAGATGGTGCGTTAGAAAAGGTTGTGGTATGATTAAATACTAGGCTTGTAGCTTTACTAACATACCTACTACGATATTGGCGTAATCGCATAGAGCCTGACGCAATGGAATACGTAATTTTAAAAGTTTAAAAAACTGTAACTCGATTTCTGAAAAGGAATGAAATCGGTTAAAATTACAAAGTTAAATCGACTACTCATATTATTGAAGTCGGTTAAAATGTTGCCTATGTTACCAGGGACATAATAACGAATCGATTGACACGTTATTTATCAAAATCGGATGAATAGTTTCGGCGCTACGGAGGAACATACGTAAATACTGCAGCGGTGTTCCCGGACCGATGCGACAAAGGTATCTTCAAGAAACGAGCCTACTCATTCCTTAAAGGCCGGCAACGCACTTGCGATGCCCCTGGTGTTGCAAGTGTCCATGGGCGGCGTTGATCACTTACCATCAGGTGATACGTCTGCTCGTTTGCCTCCCTATCTCATAAAAAAAAAAATATACAAACATACATTGTTAAAATTATAACTCTTCCTTTTGGCTTCGCCGTAGTCGGATAGAACAACATACCTCCTTAATAGTCCCGAATATAGTCGGGAATATTTTAATGAAAAATTACCTTTTTCTGTGTCAATACAGTTCGTTTTATTTGGTAGATATTGGCAAAAACAATGATACCCCAGTCTTTAAATTATCGGAAGATTTTAATCCACATAGAATCACGTATTCAAATATCGAACGAACTTAAGCCAATACCCGATCCGTTATTTTTTTTAAAACAAACTTTTTTTTGGACAAACACGACAGGGTACGCGGCCTTTGGTAAAAGAGCGCAGTGGAATAAATATTGGGTACTTATTTCAAGTGGGGACAGAGAAGCCGCATCTTGCTAACGCTCGTATTCCCATTAGGGGTAGGCAGATGTAACCTAAAGTACACCCACACTTCACATAAGGGTGGTGGTGATCTTCTTCCATGCTGAACTTACCTTCAAAGCGAAGAATGTGTAAACTTCATACGGCTACCAGGGGAGAATTTCACTGAGCCACTTCTACCATACTGAGAATATGTACTAAATCACCCTCGACTCCTCCGGTGAAGCTGTAACAGCGTAGTCCATTCAAAAAAAAAAATCACCCTCGTATTGAGAGGTAATGTGCCCAGCAGGGCCGTCTTTACCCGGGGGTTCAAGGGGTGCGGCGCACACGGGCACATAGTCCTAGGCAATAGGCTCGCCCCCCCCCCCCAAATGAAGTAGCCCCCTATTACATTGGGACCCAAAGGCATTGTCAAAGTGTTCGAACACTGTATACCCCTCGGGGAATACAGGCGTGATGATGATGTATTGTATATTATAATAGAAATACATAGTTGCTTCAACTAACTAGTAAAATAAATACTGTTTAACAAACCGTCAAATTAACAACAAACCACGAACCCAACACTGAAGGAATAAAACATTGAAATCCCAACTCTAATGACTGTCCAAACATATTATCTCAACTCCAACACGCCAACAAAGACTAGAATCCCATAAAAAATACATGAAAACATAAAGATATCGCTTGGGAATATACATTTTAATGCAAAGGAAACTGACCCGTTGCGTTCGAGCTGTTGGTTTAAATGTTATTTGTTAAGGACGGACGCGCGGAATTAGCAGGTCCTACCGCGGTGAGGTATAAAAGACCCCCGTCTTAAATGGTTAAGTTAAACACGACGGGGTCTAATATACCCGGTCAGAAATGGCTCATTGTCGGCAGCGAGCGGGTTAGCCTGGCAGTTAACGGGTTGGGACCGTGGCGCCCGGTAGTTAAGTGAGTAAACTTCAATTCAAAGTAGTTGTAGTATAATTTGCGTCTAATAGGTTTCTGAAGACTTTATCTGATATGACTTCTTAAGTCTTTTTATAACCGCCCTAAGAGCCAAAATGAATAGTTTATTTAACAATTGATAGTAGAAATAGTGTGGAATAGTGATTTGAGCGTAGGCTGTTCCGTTCACTGCACCGTATGGTTGTAGGTTCGATACCCATCAGCAACAAATTTCGGAAATCGTTTTTTTCGGAAATTGCACTGTCTGGCTTCACCCCCAGTCGTTGCGTAGTTGCGTAGTTTGTAAGCATACGATGAGTATGTGTTGTCTGACGATGTTTAGTTAGAGATTGGCGTTTGAAGTTCACCAACACGCACTGGGCCAGCGTGGTGGACTATGGCCCATATCGCCCTCGTATTCAGGAGGAATGTGCCCGGTATAATGGCAATATGCTCCCCTCTATTACAATGGGACCAAAATACATCGGCGAAGTGTTGGTACACTGCAGTGCACCTCTGCCTACCCCTTCTAGAAATATAAGCGTGATTATGTATTATTAAAAAAAATGAAGTTACTTTTTTTGCATATAATATTTAGCCTCCTATTCAACAATTTAAGCATCTCAGCTCGGTGCTATGATTAGTTATAGTAATATAGTGTGTAGTGTAGTTAGTGTCTGCTCACTACCTTATGCTGTAGTCGTGAAGATAAGCGGTGCGTGTATGCGGCACCTTTGAGACCCGCAGCCGCTTTGCGCGAGCCGACTCTCCGACGCGGTATTGACTATAGGGCTGGCAGGAGATAAAAATCCTTCAAATCCCACTATAATATATATATGTGAAAGTTTGTGGGGATGGATAGATAGATGGATGTTTGTTGCTCTTTCACGCAAAAAGTACTGAACGGATTTTGATGAAACTTTACAGTATTATTGTTTATACATCAGAATAACATATATGCTACAATTTATAACTACTCATTACTACAGCCCTTTTTAACGTCCCACTGCTGGGCACGGGCCTCCTCTCAATGCGAGGGGGATTCAGGCCATAGTCCACCACGCTGGCCCAGTGCGGGTTGGCAGACTTCATACATATATCGAGAGCTAGTCAAGTTCCCTCAGACGTGTAGGTTTCCTCACGATGTTTTCCTTCACCGTTTCATAGAAAGTGATAATCTCGGATGAAAATGAGATTCGCACATGAAACTCAGAGGTGCGTGCCGGGGTTTGAACCTGGATACTTTGATTGCAAGGCTTGCATTCGACCACTCGCCTAGCACTGCTAACATGAGCCATTTATTGCCGCTTTTATCTGGTCAGTCCACCTCATAGGCGATCTTCCTCAGTAAAATTAGTGCTATTAAAATTGCCACTTATATCATACTAGCTAATACCTGTAAACTAGTTCCCACAGACTTCTATTATTCAATATCGTTTTAAATTATAGCCTATATATTATTCTGATGTATAAACTATAATACTGTAAGGTTTCATCAAAATCCGTTCAGTGGTTTTTGCGTGAAAGCGTACCAAACATCCCTCCATCCTCATAAACTATCACATTTATAATATTAGTAGGATTAAATGTAATGTCGGCACAGCCCTAGCCGACTATACAGGCGACTTCATTATTGACACAATAAATTCTAACGCACGCGTTTTTAAAACCAGCCTCTCTCACATACACACACACACCAGTCAGGTGTGAACGTACACACACACACAAGTAATTTACACTGTGTACACGCAACTCACACATAGCTGACTACTTGGTTTAATGCAAAAGTCAAAATGAGAATGTTTTTTTTTATACGATAACAAAACGTAGTATGTTTAAACCCAAATAAAAAATAATTTAGTATTTAGATGGACAACGCAAAATTACAAATGTGATATAAAAAACTCACTCAGAAGAAAATATTCACAATTGATTCGCTTTATTTACATTTTATTTATATATTTGTAACCTACCCGTGTTTTGTGCAAATAAAAATATTGTATTGTATTGTATTTAATAATTTATTAACCTGAGTAAAAATTTGTAATATATTTTTTAAAATAATTATCCCGCATTAATGTTGTCGCAATAACAAAACAAGCATTTCAAAATATGTGCTCTAATTTATTTTAAATAAAACGAATTTTCTACTTTTATCTCATGCTTTTATTTATAATGTGTATTTATTTAATTTATCCTTGCTATTAATTACGCAACATTGGTATAGATACGCGCTAATCGCAGGTGCACTCATTCCTCATCTTATTCCATTAACGCGTTAACAGCGGCACTCGTTATTGATTTCTTTCCATTCCCGCAGTACGGGGTGTTTAAGACCTCGTGAAAACCTATCATTATGGCGGTAAGTGGCTTATTTACGTAGATACACCACTGCATTCTGTTTTAATAGGGCATCCTAGATATATATTCATCTCTTTCATAAACTAAATCAAATTTAAGTTACGGCCTCTACACAGCAAGGATATGTTTTTCGTAGCCGCACCGCAAGGAAGACACATACGAGGCGTATTAGACCTCGTTCCGCACTGAACGTGTTAAAATTCAATCATTTTTACAAGCTTTATATTAGCTTGCAACGTATGTATGTCCGGGTGGAATCTTGCAACTGAATTTTAAATCAGTTATCTTTAACCGATTGTGCTGAAATTTGGTAAACCTACACGCTTATTTTGGATGACAATGCATGTTTAGCTATGTGACGTCATTCTAATATAAGCGGGCTTAATAAAAGCTTGTTTTAAAAAACGTTTTTTTTACCATAAATTTTATTCACATTCATTTCGTAAAACAAGAAGAATAACTTTCCTCTTTACATATTCGTTTTAGTCAGTCATGTCGTCATTGCGTCTGCTATATTAGCTGACGACTACGCTACAATGACGTCTCACACGATAATTGTGAACACCGGATGACATCCGGCAACTGATTACGTTATTTTGTTTACGACATGTTTCACACTTTTTATAGGCACACACCATAGAGACTCACACACACACAAATGGTTTTTTTTTTTTTTTTTATCGAAATGATGATATTTAATGGAATAAGATGAGGAATGGCATCACCTGCGACTAGCGCGAGTATTTCGCCAATGTCAAGTAATTAATAGCAACGACAAATTCAATAAATACACATTATAAATAAAAATGGATAATCACAGTGATAAAGATGGCGGATGACTCCAAAAATGGTATATTATTATTGTCTAAGGTGTTGAGGTAATACGTCTGCGGTCCGATTCCTAAAAAGCACTATATGTGAATTAAACCTAAATCCGAGTTACAAGCGAAAATTTATCTCGCTAGACATTATCAACATTCAGCGAAGGAATGCAGCCAGCGTCTTGGGTACGCTTCCGCATGGGCCGATTCGTTTACATATTTTATAAATATATTTATTTTTATGACTTTAAACTTATTTTAAATTTATTTTGAATTGTAAATAAATGAAATAATATCTACTCATAGATTTGTTTCCATTTATCTCATATAATCTAATATATTTTAATTTATGTATTCAAGTTGTCTAGATATTATTAATGTTGTGCATATTTGTAATTGGTGTAGCACATGCCCTATGATTAGGTAAGCAATATGTAAATGACTATTTACTTACATAGGGTATACTTACATAACTGGGTTCTTAATTTATATTAAGAACCCATTTATGTAAGTATACCCTATTTTAAGATACAAGCTAATATGCAGAAAGTGCTGTCTTGTCTTTACATATGATAACTATAAATGTTAGAAAAAAAACCGGCCAAGTGCGAGTCAGATTCGCACACGAAGGGTACCGTAACATTATCTATAAAAACGAGTAAAACAACACGTTTGTTGTATGGGAGCCCCCTTAAATATTTATTTTATTCTCTATTTTAGTATTTGTTGCTATAGCGGCAACAGAAATACATAATCTGTGAAAATTTCAACTGTCTAACTATCACGGTTCATGAGATACAGCATGGTGACAGACGGGCGGACGGACGGACGGACAGACGGACGGACAGTGAAGTCTCAACAATAGGGTTCCCGTTTCACCCTTTGGGTACGGAGCCCTAATAAACCAATGATTGGCCGATAGAGAAAATGTTTGGGTATCATGTAGTATATATAACTCAAATTACCAAATGTCACTTAACGGCCTTCTAGAAATCGGACGGCAGACTTTGGTAGGTGACGGAATTTCGTATTCGTGATATTGTCATCCTTCTCATTCGCAGAACGAGTAAAAGTGATAGGAATATTTAGTTTTTAACTGTGCCAAAATGGTCAAAGCTGCGTGACGGCATCCGATTGTCTTGATAATAGCTAAGATCTAAACATTATAGTACCCAACAAGCCATAACCGGATTACGAACCGAATACAGCATTACAAAACTATAAAAACATAATTGAAAAAACCAGCCAAGTGCGATTCGGACTCGCGCACGAAGGGTTCTGTCCCATTGTTTATGAAAACGCCAAAGAAATCACGTTTGTTGCATGGGAGGCCCACTTAAATATTGATTTTATTCTGTTTTTTTAGTATTTGTTGTCATAGTGGCAACAGAAATACATCAACAGTGAAAATTTCAACTGTCTCATTTTCACGATTCATGAGATACAGCCTGGTGATGGACGGACAGACAGACAGACGGACGGACAGACAGACAGACGGACGGACAGAGGTCTTAGTAATAGGTTTTTACCCATTGGGTACCCATTTGGTACGGAACCTATAAAGCATAAAGCATTTTTATACTTACTGAATTATTAAAATTATTAAGTCCGTAGCACCCTAAACCGACGGAAGTGCATGAAAAGATGTATGACTGTGGATGAAGCGAAGGAGGTTTGTCGGGATCGAAGCGTGTGGCAAACGGTGGTCTCTGCCTACCCCCATGGGATACAGGCGTGAGTATATGTATGTATGAATTATTAAAAAAGTATAATTGGAATTTAAAAAATACTCGTAATTACTTCAACGCGACATTAAAAAGGTTGATATTTTTAAAGACCATCGCTATTAAGTAATTAATAGAGAAACGATTACAGTCATAATCTACTTTATAGCTTTTTAATACTTTGACTTTTTTTATATGACGAGACGTAGTCCTATTTATTTCCCCGTGTGTGGTTAACAAATAACCTGATTACCTATCATTTCAGGTGCTACAACCTGCACTCTTCGCATGTCCGTGTAGACATAAGTTTTATCTATTTCAACTGTCAGATTTGTCGAGAAAATGACGTCACTTTGAGCTTTTTGTATCTACTCTGGTGTTAGCACGCATATCCAGAGAAGACCTCTGCCATGGATTGGCTTGGTAGCTCTCTGTCTTGTTTCATACGAGAGAAAGAGATATAATCAACATATTCTGTGACATAAGTCTAGCGCTCATGCTACAACAACTGGACACGGCTCGGTGTGATGTTATTTTCTCGACAAATCTGACAGTTGAAAGAGATAAAACGCATGTCCGGTCATGCTACAGGGCCTGAAACCATCATTATCAACACCCTACCTATATAAATGTATTTGTTACTTTAAAAAATTAAATAATAAGCCAATAAACTTCATGATAATCCGAAGTTATCTTACTAATTAGCATAATTCTTTATATGGATCTATGTTTAATTAATGCCTTATTTGAATTTGGTCAGTATGTAAATTCGTCGTAGCGTTTTGTATAAACAATTTTATAACATTTATAGTTATTTGGTGTTTGATATTTTTAATTAGAATTGACTTTAATATGGTGGAGTCATCCATGGTTTCATTGTGTCTATGACAACACAGTCTATAATTTTTTTTGTCTCTCATTTTGCAATTACATACATTTATTCTTACCAATTCCTCCTACCGTCCTTTTGGTTAAATCGCGCGGGTTTCAAGACAATTTAGCAATTTCCCAGGGCCCGTCGAGACTAAAAGCTTCAATCCTAGGTGGCTTTGTAAGATACCACTGTAGATGCTGGCTTATAGGAGTGACAGTTAGAGACAAAACTGGCGGCAAAACTGACTTAGAGACAATTGGCGTAGTCTTACAGACAAGATTGACGTAGTCTCACAGACAAAATTGGCGTAGTCTCACTGACAAAATTGGCGTAGTCTCACATACAAAATTGGCGGAGTCTGGCAGACCAAATTGGTGTATTTGAAATTCGTACGCTTAACTTGTAGTTGTATACTTAATAACTTGTAGTTAAATAAAGTAATCATGGCCAATAAGGTGTATAACCTCAACAAAAATAAAGGAATATTTTATGTAGCTATCGGTTAAATCTTCAATATGAATGGACATTGCAAATTGCATATTCTGCATTGTGCGATGCGCGGGAGCCGTGACGCGACGGCATTATGCAATAATGTTGAAATAATTATTTTTCAAATATTTTATGTGACTTTTCATAAAAGTCGAGACTATTTCTATTATAAAATAACATAAAATCGTGGCGTACAATAAAAATGGAAACGTGATATAGAACAGAAAAGATAACAACTAACAACAGTCGTTACAACAATAAAAAAAATTAACAGTCTAGTAACTTTTATATTAAAAAAAACTTTGTGTTGCAATTCTACAGCTTGAAATTCTCGCTAAATGGTTGTAATGTTTGCCCCTTAAGTCTTCAACGTAGACAAGATGTGTACGTAGACCTAGCCTGTCGAAGAATACAAGCTTTTAGTAAAAAACAACTGCTATCATTGACTAAAAAGAAATAAAGGTCAATTAGTATCGGTTTGCTGTCTGGTGCTTGTCAGTACCCGTATGTACGTGGAAAGAAACTTGATATAATGTTTGCAAGCGCATCGTGTATCCGCCACTGGTCGTTCATTAGTTAACTGCTAACTTTTTTTTTTATTATATTTTGTAACGCCCGGTCTGTACTTGCGTGTTTAGAACTAAATAACTAATGACTTCCTAAATTGTTAGTGTATGTTTGTTTCGTCAATAAACCTATGTCTTACCACCTCTTGGATAGCTATTAGCATGATAAGTCCGTTAAGTCCCATTGCTGGGTAAAGAACTCCACTTACTCCATTCCTCCCTAGAGCTAAGGTGGGCCACATTTTGTGATAGGAGTCCAGGGCCCTTTCTTGTTAAAGTATTGTTTTTTTTAATACTCACTGTCAATTTTAGACGGATTTTGCACAGAGTTAAGTTAAATTAATATTAAGAACATTGATTCAAGACAGATAGTGGTAAGGGGGCAGTTCATCCCGTCGTCTACTTCAGGGCCTGCTGCCGTGTTGTCTTAGGTGTCTGAGGATCCACACTGTGGTAATTCTTACCTTATGTTCTTCTACCTATTCTACCTATGACAATCGGCAATTGTGTCCAGCCCAGTTCCATTTCCGCGTGGTAGCTTGTCGACCAACGTAACTAATTTGTGCCTTCGAGTAATGGATTCTGTCTTCGACTGTATTATTTAAATGTTGCTTTACTTTTTAACCGACTTCCCAAAAGTTTCTAAATGTTCTGAATTCGATTGGTAATTTGTTTTTTCATACACAATCTATACAAATAAATAAAATTGAAGTGTCTGTTTGTAATATCAAAATAGCACCTTTTTACGAATTGCATATGAAAGTATACACGATACCTATAACGAAAATGCAATTTTAAAAATTTCTGTCTGTCTGTTTGTTTGAGGTAAATTTCAAAACGGCTGAACAGATTTCGACGGGACTTTCACTAGAAGATAGCTAATATTCCAAGGCGTAACTTAGGCTACTTTATTTACTGAAAAAGCATTAGGGTTCCGCGGAATGAACATAAAACCCATTTTTCTGGGTGATCCCCCAAACGGCTTAACCGATTTCGACAGGACTTTCACTGATAGATGGCTGATGTTACAAGGAGTAACTTAGAGTACTATATTTTTTTGTTTAAACATTAGGGTTCCGCTGAAATAACGTAAAACCCATTTATTCCTAATGATCTCCCAATCTATACATACATACATACAAATAAATAAAATTGAAGTGTCTGTTTGTAATATCAAAATAGCACCTTTTTACGAATTGCATATGAAAGTATACACGATACCTATAACGAAAATGCAATTTTAAAAATTTTTGTCTGTCTGTCTGTTTGTTTGAGGTAAACTTCAAAACGGCTGAACAGATTTCGACGGGACTTTCACTAGAAGATAGCTAATATTCCAAGGCGTAACCTAGGTGACATTTATTTTAGAAAAAGCATTAGGGTTCCACGGGATGAACATAAAACCACTATTTCCGCGTAATCTCCCTGAAGTCCACGCGGGCACAGCTAGTTTTAAATAATCTCAAACCAAATGGTGGTGATACTTTTGTTTGTTTTAAAATGTACCCGATATTTGACACATCTGTGAATTAGCATTAAATATTTATCTTTCTTGTCATTATGTATGTACTTAAAAAACATATTAGCATTAAAAATCAATAAATTGATGTCATTATCCGTAATCAACGACGCTTTACGATGTGCAATAAACTATTTAAAATTACATGCTATTTTTATGCAACCGAAAATGTCACGGCTACCCGTCCAGGAACCGTCGTCGTAAAACTTATCAATATTGTACTTCATGTCTGACTAAATGCATATAATACAAATCTATGCATACAAATAAATAAAATTGAAGTGTCTGTTTGTAATATCAAAATAACACTTTTTTAGCAAATGCGTATGAAAGTATATACGATACCTATAACGAAAACGCAATTTTAAAATTTTTTGTCTGTCTGTCTGTCTGTTTGTTTGAGGTAAACTTCTAAACGGCTGAACCGATTTCAATGGGACTTTCGCTGGCAGATAGCTGACGTTCCAAGGCGTAACTTAGGCTACTTTAATTTTAGAAAAAGCATTAGGGTTTCGCGGGAAAAATATAATACCCATATTTCCGGGTAATCTCACTAAAGTCCACGCGGGCGAAGTCGCGGGCACAGCTAGTTGATTATAAAATTGACAAGAAAATATTAGACACTTTCTCGTTCAGAGATTTTTACAAAATAAATTTAATGATGAAATTTTAATGAAGTAAGGTGTCGAATGGTTGCACCCGTGATAAGATAGATAATAGGTTACCCACATTCACACAATTTTTTACATATTTAACATATTCTATTATACGTCAGTTATTTTCATAGAATAACCGTAACGTCAATATGTTCTATGTCATTTAAATTAATTGAAAATCCTATCCTGCTACTAATCTATACTATATATATATATATATATATATATATATATATATATATATATTATTATTATAATATATAATATATAATATTATAAAGCTAAAGAGTTTGTTTGTTTCTTTGTTTGGTTGAACGCGCTAATCTCAGGAACTACTGGTCCGAATTGAATAATTATTTTTGTGTTAAATAGTTCATTTATCGAGGAAGGTTATAAGCTATATATCATCACGCTACGACCAATAGGAGCGGAGCAGCAATGAATAATGTGGCAAAAACGGGAAAATTACCGAACATGAATCGGGTATTATAGACTTAATAATCATAGACTTTATAACATCACTTTACGCCAAAGTAACTATTAGTGCGGGTGAAACCGCGGGCACAGCTAGTATCTATTATAATTGTGAAAGTTTATGGGGATGGATAGATGGATGGACTGATGGATGTCTGTTACTCCTTAACGCGAAAACTACGGAAGTTTTTTTTGTAAGTAAATTTTATTATATTGAACACATAAATTGACGGAGGTATGTAAACTAAAATATTTTTATTACTAAAATGTGTGTCAAAATAACGGTCCCGAGACAGTTTAATCCATCAGCATTAAAGCCCACTAACTCATATTTGATTGTTTAACTGTTTATTCCAATTATCTTAGTGGTGCCTTCTCGCATACTAAAATCCTTTCTCTCATAAACGCAACAATATTACGATAATAAATGTGATTGTAATGTGATTCTTTTTATTATTTGAAATATAGAGTTTTTTTTTAAATTACCTGTTTTTTTCATTTTTAATGGTCCTTAGATTTATACTTAAGTAATTTTAAAGATTAACAATGCATGAAAATTATGTGAGAAATTGCATTTTAAAAGGTTTATCTTGAAAATCATACGGATCGAATTGAGAACCTCAGACGTACAGGTTTCCTTACGATGTTTACCTTCACAGTTTCATAGCAAGTGATAATCTCGGATGAAAATGAGATTCGCACATAAATCCCAGAGGTCTGAGCCGGGGTTTGAACCTGCACACTTCGATTGCAAGGCGTGCGTTCGACGACTCGGCTAACACTGCTACTTAGTATACAGAATGTTTCAAAAGTCCGAAATAATACTCAGACATTTGCATCAGTATCGGGTATACAAATGAATGGTATAAAATGTTTATCGATATTCGACCATGTTTTTTCAATTTTATTTTCGTCGTCAATTTCTATAACTCGTAATGTAAAATTTGCATGTTCAATTTTGTGAATATTGTTAGTCGCCCCTCATAAGTGTAGTTTACACTGCTGAATAGGGTTACGGATGTACCCAATGGCCAGAACACGATACCTGTGACAAATATTCAAAGGTCCATAACTCAAAGACTATGATAGTTAGGTACAATCTGTCTTCACTAAGCATCCACGTATGAGCTACCGTATATGTACCCAAAGTATTATTTCGGACTTCTGATACACCCTGTATAAATAAAGTTATCTTATTTTTTAACACAAAATAAATACACAGTAAAAAAAAACTAAAGTTTCTGTTCACTACACAATTTAGAATAAAATGTGTAAATTATAAATGACACGTGGTCGGTCACGTATTGCAAATTAACATGTTGCATCATACATTAATGTCCAATTTACATAGATTTAGGAAAAAACCATTCCTTATTTACATACATCTAAAACTATGAATGAATATCCCATTGAGATACATTAGAACAAAATTAACAATACATCATCACGCCTGTATTCCCCGAAGGGGTAGGCAAAGGTACACTGCAGTCTGCCCACACTTTGCCGACGTATTTTGGTCCCAATGTAGGTACCTAATAGGGAGCGACCGGGCACATTCCCCCTCAATACGAGGGAGATTCGGGCCGTAGTCCGCCACGCTTGCCCAGTGTGGGTTGGTGAACTTCACACGCGTTCTATAGTCATGCAGGTTTCCTCACGATGTTTTCCTTCACCGTTTCATAGCAAGTGGTAATCTTTGATGAAAATGAGATTCGCACATAAACCGTGCGAGCCGGGGTTTGAACCTGCACACTTTGATTGCAAAGCGTGCGTTCGACCACTCGGCTACCACTGCTTCTTAACAAAATTAGTGCACCCAACTACCATTGTCTTAATCAACGAAGTAATCCTTTACGTCAACGCCCGCGCGCCAAATTGTCGACCATACCAAAACCAACTGTATTAACATATACACAAAGTTCATTTTACAACGAAATGACACCGACAGAGCAAGCGAATTTTGACGCGTGGGGTCGTGGCTATTACCACAGAAATTTAATCTTTATGCCTATTGACACAGGATTCGTTTTGGTAATAATAAATATTTTAACACGCGAGTATTGACGCTCAGTGTAGTATTGAGTTCTTTTTTTCCTTCTGAGGTACGGAACCCTAAAAATACTAGACAAATTGCAGATACTCAACTACTTTCTTAAAAGTTTATACAGGATGTATCATTAGTCCGAAATAAAACTTTACCGTTCGCAAGAGTGTCCGGAATAAAATTGAATGGTATAAAAATTTCATTGAAATTCGATTGTTTTCCGCCGCCATTTTTAAATCTTGTTAACTATGGACTTCTATGCGAAATTTTAATGTTCTGTGTGTATTAATAGTAACCCCTCGTGGATGTAGTTTACATTGTTAAATAGGGTTATGGGTCACAACAGGACACCTGCGTCAAATCAAAAGTCTGTTACTCAGGAACTATCATAGTTGTGTATAGTATGCCTTCACTAAGCATCCAGTAGTTGCTTGACAGTCTTATAACAATATTATTTATACGTATCTGAAATATTATTTTTATTAGATAGGTACATATAAATAATATTTAAGCTTGTACAAGCAAAATATAAAATTAAATGACACTCACGTTATGTCAATAGAAGAAATTTTGCTTCTCAAAGCCAACATACGCTACATTAAATACTTATCTGTGGTCTAGCTGCGAGTGAAAGAGAGGTTTCAAGAAAGAGACGAATAGATAATCGTGTTGCTTAGCAGGGAAGGCGGGCCGCGCGCCACGCCCGCTGCCATCGATCGCCCAAACCGCTGTATAATTTATTCATAATTCTCTGTTATTATAGATGATACTTTGAAATAAAATTATTCACGGTGCCATTTGTTGGGTTAAGACTTAGAATAAAAAAAAAACAAATCAAAGTTTATGGTATTTTTTTTTAAGACGTGTATGATAACTAATTAGACGTGCATTCATTCTATTATTTATCTATCTGTAATGGCCCAAGATCGTGAACGGTGGTGGGAGCGAGGGGAGACCTTTGCCTAGGAGTGGGACGCACAATAGGCTACAAAATAAATAGCAAAAAACTGTTTTTTGTTAAAAATATAATTTTTTCACGATTTTTAGTGTCAATAATCGTTGCAAATATGAAAATTTTAGGTATCATAACAGCACTAAAAAAGTTAAAATTTAAAGCCAAAAAAAAATTACCCAAGGGGGTTGATTTGTGATAATATTTTGGAAATGGTAGATACCACTCTTGGGATAACTCCTTTCCAACAAATAAAGAGTCATAAAAATCGGTTCATAAACAACTAAGTGGATAATTTCGTTGTATGATCCCAAACTAAGCAAAGCTGGGCACCATACAATGGACTGGGGGCGATCTCAGTTACACACAGACCAAAGCCAATTCCGAAAAGACCATTTCCTAAATCTGCCGCTGGCAGGAATGGAAGCTGCAAACACCAGCACTAGACCAGTGATGGGCAAAGTACGGCCCGCGCGCCAGCTCCGGCCCGCGAAAGCATTTAATCCGGCCCGCGGGCGGTCCTTCCGACATGAATAGTATATGGCCCGCGATAATTATATTTTGAGAAAAGTAGATTTATTTAGTACAGTTCAACACAAAGTGCATTTCTGCTATAATTCTGGCCCTACTCTGAAATTTCTTAAACTTTGTGGCCCCCATTAAGAAAGTTGCACTATATCAACCCGTCGTTATGGTCTATAGTAAATATCTGCGGCAAATGGCAATAGTTAATTATGAATAATCGTACAAAAATGTGTTGGATTGAGAATCTCCACCTTTTTGAAGTTTACTTAATAACTACTACTACTATTACAGCCCTTTTTTAACGTCCCACTGCAGGGCACGGGCCTCCCTTCAACGCGAGGGGGATTCAGACCATAGTTCACCACGCTGGCCCGGTGCGGATTGGCAGACTTCATACATCTATCGAGAACTAGTCAAGTTCCCTCAGACGTGCAGGTTTCCTCACGATATTTGCCTTCATCGTTTCATAGCAAGTGATCTCTGTTGAAAATGAGATTCGCACATGAATCCCAGAGGTGCGAGCCGGGGTTTGAACTTGCACTCTTTGATTGCAAGACGTGCGTTCGACCACTCGGCTACCACTGCTACTAAATAACTAAGCAGAACTATTCCTCTTGCAGAGAAACTCCGACTATCCCTGTGCGTGGGATGCGGAGGCCAGATTCATGACCAGTACATCCTGAGGGTGGCCCCCGACCTGGAGTGGCACGCCGCTTGCCTGAAGTGCCAGGAGTGCAGACAGTTCCTCGACGAATCCTGCACTTGCTTCGTGAGGGACGGGAAGACATACTGCAAGCGAGATTACACTAGGTAAGTTAGATGAATCAGAATCAGACATTTTTTATTCATATCAAGTCGTGAAAGGCTATTTGAAAAGAAAGAAAATAAAGAAAAGAAAGAAAAGAAAGAAAAGAAAGAAAAGAAAGAAAAGAAAGAAAAGAAAGAAAAGAAAGAAAAGAAAGAAAAGAAAGAAAAGAAAGAAAAACTTTATTGTGGTAAGCAGCAAATAGGTTAAAAGATTACAAACCGATAGGTAAATGAATAAAAATTAAAATTCTGCTCCCCACAAACGGACCCGAAGCACTGGTCCTCCATTGGGCCCGTTTGGTGATTTCACGGGCGCAAACCACAAAAAATAAAATAAATAAATAACTAAATCAAGACTCAAGTAATAAAAAGTATAAAGAAATAATAATAAGTAATATTTGACTTACCTAAGCGACATTTTTTTAAACTTTACATCAGAGCATACTCATTTGACGTAGAAAAATTCGCTGATTCCAAATATGCATAATATAAGTCAATATCGTCCTATAGTGTCGCTTAAGTCGAATAGCCTTTTACTCCTCGATATAAACCAGACATTCCCAAAGGGGTCGATATCGACCTCTTTGCGGTGGGTCACTTTACTAACCGCAAAGTGTTTAAATTTTTAAGTATTTTGTATCATTGAAATAAAACTATTTTACGGATTTTATCGCGTGTATTTACTATTTTATTTTCCCGACGTTTCGGCTGCTTTACAGCAACCATGGTCACGGGGGGACTGAGGTGTTAGACGTCCTGATGTCATAGTTAACAACTAAATATGAGGGTACCCAGTTATTAACTATGACATCAGGACGTCTAACACCTCAGTCCCCCCGTGACCATGGTTGCTGTAAAGCAGCCGAAACGTCGGGAAAATAAAATAGTAAATACACGCGATAAAATCCGTAAAATAGTTTTATTTCAATGTATAGTATTCGCGTAAATATAAGAAAACAATATATTTTGTATCAATTGATTTTTCAAAAACTTATTTTGACTATGGGGACCTTAGGGTCAGTTCACTATGGAAGAGCGGTCTCTTATCCAAAATAGTTTGTGATTCTATGACATTAAGGAATACAGAGGCCTACCACTGCTGAAAGTATTGTTGTTTTGATAGTAGGTACGTATACTATGCGATCCAAATAAGAATAGGAATGTCAATAACCTCTATCTGTCAAATGTCACTTGAAAAATATGGTTAGCAAAAAACTTATTTGCATATCTATAATAATAGTCTTAAATCAAATTTTAATAAAAAGGTTGAATTGGTAGTAAATTGTCTTAATATAATATTTAATTATTTAATGTCATAATTAGTTTTTAAACGTCACAATATGGCGCAAAGTCGATCATATTCTCGTTTGAATCGCATAGTATGTACATTTTTGACAGATTTCGTACTGAATTAACTGTAAAAAGTGAAAGCAATATTTAAAATATTGCTGCAATCCAGGTAGTGGTAAGTGGGGTAAGTACTTATGAATAGTGAATAAACAAAAAAAATATTATCTCTACCACCCATTCGGAATGGCCAACGCAGAAGAATGGACAAGAAACTCCATGGTTAGGTACTCTTTTCCAATAGTGATAGCCGAGTGGTCGAACGTACGCCTTGCAATAAAAAGTACGCAGGTTCAAACCCCGGCTTACACATCTGGGTTTCATGTGCCAATCTCATTTTCATCCGAGATTACTACTTGCTATGAAACGGTGAAGGAACACATCGTGAGGAAATCTGCACGTCTGAGAGAACTTAATCAGTTCTCGATAGACGTGTGAAGTCTGCCAACCCGCACCGGGTCAGTGTGGGGATTATCGCCTAAATCCCTCTTATATTAAGGGGAGGCCTGTGCCCAGTAGCTGGACGTTAAAGGGGCTAGTTATAAGCCAGTCGAAAGCCTTACTATCAACTTTTACGTTCTCTTTACCAGTATTATAAATAAATACATCATCACGCCTGTATTCCCCGAAGGGGTAGGCAGAGGTGCACTGCAGTGCGCCCACACTTCGCCGATGCATTTTTGGTCCCAATATAATAGGGGGCGAGCCTATTGCCATTATACCGGGCACATTCTCCCTCAATACGAGGGAGATTTTTGGGCTATAGTCCACCACGCTGGCCCAGTGCGGGTTGGTGAACTTCACACGCCTTTCTATAGACGTGCAGGTTTTCTCACGATGTTTTCCTTAACCGTTTCAAAGCAAGTGGTAATCTCGGATGAAAATGAGATTCGCACATAAAGCCCAGAGGTGCGAGCCGGGGTTTGAACCTGCACACTTTGATTTGCAAGGCGTGCGTTCGACCACTCGGCTACCAGTATTGTTTCAATATTACTTTCATTTTTGACAAGTTCAAGATCTGTCAAATAGTTAATGCCATTACGAACGAAATTTGCAGCGTAGTCGCTTGGGTTTTACAGAAATTATATTTGTGTGTGAAGAGGTCGTTTTGGTATTAGCAAAAAATATGTCGCAACAGTGTGCTCGAGACTTAACGTGCAAAATTATCTATACAGGAAATTGGTGTTTTTGTATTTATGTGTGTTTTTATATATATGTGCTAAATAATCATTTATACCTGTACCTAATAAGCAAATAGAGAGAATGGGTACGGATGCAATAACTATTCGAAAATAATGATACGTCGCCATTATAAAGAAGCTAAAATGTAAATAACAACGAAGAGGCAATCTATGTATTAACATTAACAACTAAACGATCGCGTCCTACATAAAATAATAACTATATGCCTCATTATTTTAAAACAAAAAGCGCTAAGTGGGAGTTTACACTTTGCACGCAATGATACAGGATATAACGTCGGTTGACAGGAAAAACTCGCTAAGTACAAAAAATAGGAAATATGTTTTTTACCACTAAGTACCTACCTTAAAATATCAACAACTTTCCCAGGAAAAGTCATCATATCCGTAGGTGCATTACTTTACAGAATTCCAAAATTCAAATTAATGCATTGTTTTTTTTTTTGTTACTTAATGAGTTTTTTCCATCACCCGATGATATCAGAAGTTGGAAATAATATTTTAGCTACATATACGATAGTTAATATTATGTAAATGCTTAGTGAAGGTAGACTATACTATATAGTATACTATAATAGGTATACCTAACTATCATAGTTTCCGAGTTATAACACCTTAAAACATTTACCACAGGTATCCTGCTGGGGCCTTTTCGCATACCCATAAATACATATAATAGTGTATAAGCAGTGGTAGCCTCGTGGGCAAGAACGCTCGCCTTGAACGTAAGGGGTGCAAGTTCAAATCCCAGGCGCGCACCTTTGAGATAATTTTCATGTGCGAATGTCATTTTCAACAATGATTACCACTTGCTGAACGGTGAAGGAAAACATCGTGGAAAAACCTGCACGTCTGTAGAAAGGCGTGTGAAGTTCACCAACCCGCACTGGGCCAGCGTGGTGGACTATGGCCCAAATCTCCCTCGCATTGAGGGGGAATGTGCCCGGTATAATGGCAATAGGCTCGCCCCCTATTACATTGGTACCAAAATACATCGGCGAAGTGTGGGTGCACTACAGTGCACCTCTGCCTACCCCTTCGGGGAATACAGGCGTGATGATGTATTATTAACAGTGTAAACTACATCTAGGTACTAGGGTAGCTACTAATATTCACAAATCAGAACTGGTAAATTTTGCATAGGACTTGAGATTAGATTTTAAGTTCGTAATAAAAATAATTGAAAATCATGGTCGAATATCGATATTTTTTAAGCCATTCAGTTGTTTATTTAAAATTAAATAATTTTCAAGATCTATGAAATATGGTGTTGGGGACTTGTTTAACATTATGTATCAGAGGCTCTACCACCAATGTATGCGTATGGTACCAGTGAATTTAAACTTGCTAACATTTACGAAATTAATTTAAATTGTAGACGCTAGGAAATAGCAAGCGTGAAGACTCTACAAGACTTCTGTAAGGATAACTTCGATATCTCATTTTAATATCGGATAGCAAGTTAGCTCAATTTCAGCTTTACTATGTTGATTGACTGTATAGATTTAGTTTAAAAAAAAATCTAAACCACAGGCAAAAAAGAAATAAAAAAAAAAAATCATAACCGAACGTCATTCAAAATGGGCGCCACTTTTGTACACACAGACACCAAACGATTGAAATTCACTAAAATAACCGCGGTAATGTTTACCTTTTCACCCTTCCATCTTTCGCGGCTAAAATATAGTATTACACTGCCCAAACAATTTTCTACCGACGAAGAAAAAATACATAACCTCAAAACTCTTACGTCTAACCAATAAGGCGCATAATTCAATGTGTTCCATCTAAAAATAAGTTGCCGAACTGCATTATTATGTTTGTAATATCACACTGTGATGTACCGAAAGGAAAATAAACTGAGCTCAACTGAGCATTATGTATTTTGGCGCCAAAACAAACGTCAGTTTGACAGCGCGGCGGGCGGCGGCAATCCGATCCTTGTTTGTTCCTGTTTACGGTGGGTTCAGACTTAAGTGTTCGATCCCTTAATGCACTGCGTACCTTTTTAAAATGCTTTACTGTCAAAGTGACATTGAGTTAAGTCCTTAAATAAAATAGATTCATCCGCCATCTTTATCTCTGTCATCATCCATTTTTATTAAGAATATGTATTTATTGAATTTCTCCCTGCTATTAATTACTCGACACTGCTATACCTAAATACCGCTAATCGCTGATGCAGACATTCCTCATCTTATTCCATTAAAATATCATCATTTCACTCATTTCGTAAGAAAGAAGAAAAAGAAAATATTGTTTTTACATAATTTGAAAGACACGAGAAAGTTCACTCATAAACATCCTATATCTGAACAGGTAAGCACGTAGGTCGGCCGGATAAGCGGGTTTTCGATTACCTTTTTTTGTCAAATGTTTTTTCAATATTATGAATGTTAAAATCGTATGGCGGTATAGTTATAATGGGAATTTCCCGTGTTTTTTTCCCTTCATATGTAAGGTGGGCCCATAGAGTATCGGTGGTTCCTACATATTCTATTAGACACTTCACTTTCTCGATTTTTTTTATAATAACCAATTTTTTTCGATATTCCCATTAATGTTTAACCTACTTCAAAAAGCAGGAGATTCTCTTTTCAAGCCGTATGTTTTTTTTTTCTTTTTTTTTTTCTTAAAAAGTTCTTTGAATAAAAAGTTGACAGGATTCATCCGCCATTTAAATAACCTTGATTACCCATTTTTATTTATATTGTGTATTTATTGAAACTGGCCTTGCTAATTAATTAATTATATTGGCAGAATACCCGCTAAACACAGCCTTGCCTCATTTTTTTCTATTAAAATTAGTTACCATAGACAATACTCACACAAATTTAGGCTGACGCTGTTCGAACTAAAATTAAATCCCAACTCTATAAATATGATTTACCCTTTTCCTTTAAAGTTCTTTATACCGTTCAGGCAGTAAACATAGGAAACACGAAAATAAAACGTTTGTTTATGAAATTAAAACTTAAAATGCATTATTAGTCTACCGGTGATCGAATTATTTAAGTGGTTATTCATTTTAAGGAAATTAATGTTTTGAGATCCAGAGGATATCCTTTAGGATGTTTGTATGGAAACACTTTTAGGAATAAAATTGAAATGTTTAGTCTTTAGTCTAAACAAATACGACCATCTCATTAGCAGTATTGATTCAATATCACTTTGATATTTTATGACCTAAAATATTATTTCGGACGTCTGACACGTCCTGTATAATCGTTTTAGGAAATGATATCGCAAAATGGGTTGTAATGATAAATTAATCTTTACATGATTTTTAAAATGTCTTATTTGGAAATAAAGATATATTTTATAACGTCCATTATCTAGTGCCCTATATGACTTGCTGAGCCAATCGCAGGTTTAATTCAAAAATTAGTAACCAGTTATAGTTTTATCCCTTATTTCATCTTAAATCATTGAAATTGAAAAATAAACCTGCACGTCTATAGAAAGGCATGTGAAGTTCACCAACCCGCACTGGGCCAGCGTGGTGGTCTATAGTCCAAAAATCTCCCTCGTATTGTGGGAGAATGTGCCCGGTATAATGGCAACAGGCCCGCTCCCCTATTACATTGCGACCAAAATACATCGGCGAAGAGTGGGCGCACAGTAGTGCACCTCTGCCTAGCCTTCGGGGAATACAGGCGTGATGATGTATTTATTTGTTTTTCTTGTGTCTTTAAATAAATAAATATCGCCAAACAACACATACTTATCGTATGATCCCAAACTAAGCAAAGCTAGTCAACCGGCCTACGCTGAAACCACTAAACCAAACCGTGATCATAAAGAGTATTGTAACTTTATTGTAAAGTGAACATAGAGCCAATTAATGAATACAGTTCAAAGTTTAACAAAATAAAGATGGTTACTCCCCTCCGGACCAATTAGCGGAACAGGACACCGCGCGGCTCGGCTCCGGTTACTGTTTACCGACTGCTATTTACAGACAGACAGACAGATGCATTTGCAGCTCGCTATACTTACACAACCGTATTTTCTAAAGCCCCGGATCTAGTGATACGTCAAGAATTTTTGCCAAAACCAAAATAAACTGTATTTACTCATGGGAAAAGTTTAATCTTCAACGAAATGCAATCGTTACCTGTTACTGTTTATATATTTGACGCGAGGGTTTGGCTTTTACGACGGAAATTTAATCTCTATGCACATTGACACAAGTTCGTTTTGGTATTGGCAAGTATTATAACACACGAGCGGTGACGCCCCAATGTGCCAAAGTCCGAAATAATACTTTCAGCATCGGGTATTACAAATTTGATCGAAATTCGAGCATGGTCTTCCAACTTTATTTTCGTCGTCAATTTTTATTAGGTATTCGTAATATCTCGAGTCCTATAAAATTTGCATATTCTGTTTTGTGAATATTGGTAGTCGCCCCTCAAAAGTGTCGTTTACACTGCTGAATAGGGTTACGGATGTACCCAAAGGCCAGAAAACCTGTGACAAATATTCAAAGGTCTATAACTCAGAAACTATCATAGTTAGGTATAAACTGTCTTCACTAAGCATCCAAATACGAGCTAGCTGCCAAAGTATTATCTCGGACTTCTGATAAAAGCTGTACCTATTGACTCATGGGAAAAACCCATTCTTCAACGACGCATGGCCTCATGGCTTTCAACACAGAAATTCAAACGTTATACTTATAGACATTAGATTTATATTGACACTAGCTGTCCCAGCGAACTTCGTACCGCCTTAGAATTACATACGAAATCAGCGCCACCTACCGGATCCAATTGTGAATCTAAACCATCCAGGGCGTCGCCCAAACGCATACAAAAAAAAATCATTCAAATCGGTCCAGACGTTTAGGCGGAGTTCAGTGACATACACGCGTACAGTAGAATTATATATATTGACATAGAGTTCTTTTTGGTATTACAAAAAGTATGATGCGTCTTAATGCCCCAGTGTGTGGAGAGCTTAAAGATTGAATTTCTGTGAATACCTATTCCCTAGCTCTGTCGATGTCATTTCGTTGTCTAATGAACTTTCTCTTGAGTTAATACAGGTAACAGGTCCTTTTGGTTTCTATACTAACTACAGCCCTTTTACCTTCCCACTGCTGGCCACGGGCCCCCCTCAATGCAAGCGGGATTCAAGCCATAGTACACCACGCTGGCCCAGTGCGGGTTGGCAGACTTCACACATCTATCGAGAACTAGTCAAGTTCCCTCAGACGTGCAGGTTTCCTCATGATGTTTTCCTTCACCGTTTCATAGCAAGTGATAATCTCGGATGAAAATGAGATTCGCACATAAACCCAGAGGTGCGAGCCGGGGTTTGAACTTGCACACTTTGATTGCAAGACGTGCGTTCGACCACTCGGCTACCACTGCTTTTTTGGTAAATATACAAATAAATAAAATTGGAGTGTCTGTTTGTAATATCAAAATAACACTTTTTTACCAAATGCGTATGAAAGTATATACGATACCTATAACGAAAACGCAATTATTATTTTTTTGTCTGTCTGTTTGTTTGGGGTAAACTTCTAAACTATTGAACCGAGTTCAACGGTATTTTCACTGACGAGATAGCTGACGTTCCAAGGTGTAACTTAGGCTTTGATTTTAGAACAAGCATTAGGGTTCCGCGGGGAAAAACATAATACCCATATTTCTGGGTAATCTCCCTAAACTCACGCGGGCGAAGTTGGCAATAATTTTGACGTACGCGTCAGAACGCTCCAGTGTGCCGCAGGCTGTAGTCGATACACCTATACGCATTTATTATGAATATTCAAAGAAACAACTTACCTACCCTACCAGCCCCCAATTCGTGCCAAAAAGCCTCCATTATTACCCACTTTCAACCCCATCTCTACCGCTACATATAGGCAATGCTTTTAGCGATATTGGTCGGGGTGGCGCCATCCCCGGGGGTCGTTGAACCCACCCCCACCCCTCTACCTCAGGGGGAGGGGGGTTAAAGTACCTACAGTACGGTTTTTGCGTTTGTTTATTGACTACAGCCTTCCTAACGCAGCCGACACTTCTTTTTTTAACTGACGAAAAAAAAAGGAGGAGGTTCTCAATTCGAAGCGTGTTTTTTTTTTTCGAAATGATATCGCAACTCATACTACTCATCTTATGATCCCAACTTAAGCAAAGCTTGTACTATGGGTACCGTACAATGGACTGGGGGCGATCCCAGTTACACATCAACGCTATCAACCTCTTCGACAGGTATGGTCTCCTGGTACTTTGATTGTATAAATAAATATCGCCAGACAACACATACTCATCGTATTATCCCAAACAAAGCAAAGCTTGTACTATGGGTACCGTACAATGGACTGGGGGCGATCCCAGTTACACATCAACGCTATCAACCTCTTCGACAGGTATGGTCTCCTGGTACTTATATTGTATAAATAAATATCGCCAGACAACACATACTCATCGTATTATCCCAAACAAAGCAAAGCTTGTACTATGGGTACCGTACAATGGACTGAGGGGGATCCCAGGTACACCTAAACTGGTGCATATTTCCAAACTAAATTGCTTCTGGCTTCTGATACGCGCCGTATAGTTACTTTAAGAACGTATTAACTATGTCCACAGGTTATTTGGAACGAAATGCGACAAGTGCGGAGCGTCGTTCAGCAAGAACGACTTCGTGATGCGAGCAAAGACGAAAATCTACCACATCGATTGCTTCCGGTGCTGCGCGTGCGCGAGACAACTCATACCCGGTCAGTTCTAATACATCATACAGCTATAACTCATCACGCCTGTATTCCCGAAGAAGTAGGCAGAGGTGCACTGCGGTGCGCCCACACTTTGCCGATGTATTTTGGTCCCAATGTAATAGGGGGCGAGGCTATTGCCATTATACCGGGCACAATCTCCCTCAATACGAGGGAGATTTTTGGGCTATAGTCCACCACGCTGTCCTAGTGCGGGTTGGGGAAATTCACACGCCTTTCTATAGGCTTGCAGGTTTCCTCACGATGTTCCTTCGCCGTTTCAGAGCAAGTGGTAATCTCGTATGAGAATGAGATTCGCACATAAACCCAGAGGTGCGAGCCGGGGTTTGAACTTGCATACTTTGATTACAAGGCGTGCGTTCGACCTAATTAATTGATGTTGTTTTGTAAACAGGAGATGAATTCGCGTTACGGGAAGGCGGGGCGCTGTATTGTCGAGAAGATCACGATGTATTAGAAAAGGTGAGATGTCTATCATAACTTGAAGACCACTAGACTAGTGGGGTTAGCATGCATGCCAAGACAAGACCTTTGTCACGGATTTGCTCGCTCGCTCTCTGTCTAATTTCATACGAGATAAAGAGCAAGATATTCCGTGACATACCTACGTCAAGTCTTGGCGCACATGCTACAACTACTTGTTTATCTAGTGGTTTGAACGTAGGTCGGTCGACTGCGGGTTCGATTCCGGCTAGTAACAAATTTCGAGAATAGCCTGTTCAGATTAGTCCTGAGGCCCGATTCTTGCAAGTACTCGTCAAATTGGTCATATTTTACAAGCTTTATATAAACTTGCAATGTATGTAGGTATGTCCGGGTGGAATCTTGCAACTGAATTTTAAATCAGTTATCTTTAACCGATTGAGCTGAAATTTGGTATACACGCTTATTTTGGATGACAATACATGCTTAGCTATGTGACGTCATTCTTATTCCAATATGGCGGACCATCCAAGGTGGCGGGATAGTAATTTTTTCTGCTCTACCACAGTATGGGTATCAAATGAAAGGGCTTGCTGAGAAGAGCACGAAAACTAAGGGCAATTAAATAAAAGCTTGTTTTTTTAAAGTTAATTTTTAAGATATTAATTTTTCGTTTGGTTTCGACTTATGGTCAAATTTGAGGTGATGTCAATTATGCGAGAATTGGGTCCCTGGTCTGGGTGTAACTGGGACCGCCCCCATTACAAGCTTTGCTTAAGTCGGGATCATATGAGTATGTGTCTGGCGATTTTTCTTTAATAATTTATTCTCTTATTCTACTACAACTTCTGATATGAAATACACAGTTCATTCTTAGATCATTTATAGTCTCTACGATATAAGTAGACAAGACATACATAGATTTGATAGGCAATAGTATTTAAGGCCGTATCTATTATTGTCTATTAAATAAGACTCGATTGCTAGCACATAGGTAGTGTTAGGACAAAATGTCAGATAAATGTCATTGTTTTCTATTTCTTAAGTTTTAATTACAAAAATACAAAATTTTTCATGATTCATCCGCCATCTTTATCACTGTCATCATTCATTTTTATTTATTACGTGTATTTATTGAATTTGTCCTTGCTATTAATTACTTGACATTGGCGAAATACCCGCGCTAGTCGCAGGTGATGCCATTCCTCATCCTATTCCATTAAATATCATCATTTCGCTAATTTCATTAAAAAAAAAAGGTTTAATTATGAAAGAGTCGACTCTGGGCGACATAGTCCGTGAAATAAGCCTAGTCTTGGCGCATGTGCTGACGACAACCACATTTAATTTGGTTTTGTTAATGCTAGCTGATACACTATGTTTTTTCTTTTGGTCCCCAGATCAACACCGAAAAAAAGGGTCCAAAGAAAAAAGAAAGATTGGTAAATATCACATTAATCTTATTTCATGAAGTAAAACTCAAATAGGCGCGTCAAACCTTTTTGCCAAAAGCAATACGAACTCTAAATCAAAGGTCGGCAACGCACTTGCGATGCCCCTGGTGTTGCAGGTGTCCATGGGCGGCGTTGATCACTTACCATCAGGTGAAACGTCTGCGCGTTTGCCTCCCCATCTCATAAAAAAAAGACTAAATTACGGTAGTAAAGGCCACGCGACAAGATTCGCTTGCGTTGTCAATGACATTCCTTTCAATAATGAGCTTTATCTAGGAGTTAATACAGTTCATTTTACTATTGGCAAAATTGTTGAGGCAGAGTACTCGGGGTACTCATAGTAGAAGCACGCACGCGAATTTAGTCGCGTGGATCTTGCCACAGAGATTCAATCCCTATTCATATTGGAACACAGTGCATTTTCAAATGACATAAATTTATACAATCGCACTATTATAGAACTATAAAGACGTAACTAAAAAAATGTTTTTAGCAAAATGGTCGTTCTAGGTCCATTTATATGATTTAAAATCGAAATTCAAAAATTTCAAAATGGGTCCCTATAATTTTGAAGGTGATACCTGCCTGGTGATTAGTAATTAGTTGATTAGAAAACAATAGTGTATCAGCTTCAAGCGTCGATAGCGTAGTGGTTAGGTAGGTCACCGTTGCCGAGAGGTCCCGGGGTCGTTCGTCATCCTAGCCATTAATCTATTGACGTAATCTCACCCCTGACCCTTTACCCAATTACTGCCTCCTCTTGCAGTAATATTTTAATAATTCTTTCAGTTTTTGACAGTTAATATTAAAAAAATAACAACTGACAGCTCGTCTGAACACTTTCATTAAAGATTTTTTACATAACACATCAAATACATCATCACCCACACGTATGTAGTGCGCCCACACGCCGTCGATGTATTTTGGTCCCAATGTAATAGGGGGCGAGCCTACTTTGATTGCCATTATACCGGGCACATTCCCCCTCAACACGAGGGAGATTTGGGCCATAGTCCACCACGCTGGCCCAGTGCGGGTTGGTGAACTTCACACGCCTTTCTATAGACGTGCAGGTTTCCTCACGATGTGTTCCTTCACCGTTTCTTAGCAAGTGATAATCTCGGATGAAAATGAGATTCGCACATGAAACCCAGAGAGCCGGGGTTTGAACCTGCGCACTTTGATTGCAAAGCGTGCGTTGGACCACTCGGCTACCACTGCTATGTGGCTTTCTAATGGCAAAAGATTTTTTTGAAATCGTTCCACTAGTTTTTACGTTTATTCGTTACATACAAAAATACAAATCTTTCCTCTTTATAATATTAGTATGATTATGATGCATTGTTGTATATCTTCAGGGTGCAAACACGAGTGGGGGCAGCAGTACTAACGCCGAGAGCAACAACAATACGACATTAAGTAACAACAATTCACATCATCCGCATGAACTGGGATCTATGTCTGGTGAGTAGCCTTTCCTCTAACTGCTTAAATGTCTAGGTCCTCCCGCATACTGGAACGTCTATACAGGGTGTATCAGAAGTCCGAAATAATACTTTGGATACATATACAGCATAGCAGTATTATATGTAGTATATGTGGATGCTTTGTAAAGACAGATTATACCTAACTATCATAGTTTGTGAGTTATATACCTTTGAATATTTGTCACAGGTATCGTGTTCTGACCTTTGGGTACATCCATAACCCTATACAGCAGTGTAAACTACACTTATGGGGGGCGACTGCCCATATTCAGAACATGCAAATTTTACATAGTACTCGAGATATTACGAGTTATAGAAATTGGCGAAGAATAAAAAGTTGGAAAAACATGGTCGAATTTCGATAAAAATTTTATACCGTTCAGTTGTATACCCGATACTGATGCAAACGTCAAAGTATTATTTCGGACTTCTAAAACACCCTGTAGATAATGGTACGGTCCCCTTCGTGCGCGAGTCTGACTCGCACTTGGCCGGTTTTTTGGTGTTAATCTGAGGACAAAAATACAACAATTTTGGCGATTGGAACTTCATGCTCCAGCCCTTAGGGCTTAGCTTGACCCTTCAAAGCTCAGATTAAACAAAGTCATCCGTAATTACGTAATGACAAAGTACATTATCAATCAGCAGAGGGTCAGTAATCACGGGGATTAGTGTGTCTGTCCATTTAATCCCTCCTTCACACCTCGCTAATCCTTCTGGACAAGCTTTGTGCATTTATAATAAGGGAAAAGTGAATTATTTTAGGGATGCTCGCGTCTCAATTTTTTTTCTATAGCAAAACAAATAACACATAAAAATTTAATTTCCCAAGGAAATGAATTAACACGCCACCGAATACTTGACGCGTGGCGACGTGGCTTAGGCCTCCCTATGGAGGGTAGAAGTAGGTAAAGGCAATCTCCTATAGGAAAAAAAATTGAAAAAGTGTCCGTCGAAATGCATTAACGTCGGTATGCGCTCTTATGGACTTTTTACTGTTATGCCAGATTCGGAATCAGCGATTTTTCCGATTGCCGTTTTATTCCCGGGGAGCGTCGATATATATCCATACCGACACCAGCGCCATTGTGGAAGGTTTGTGAACTATTATTTAATGCATTTCGACGGACACTTTTCCAATACACAGATGCCACTCCTTTACTTCTACCCTCCATTGTATGGTAATACAAGGGTCGCTCAATTTTAGATCATATGATTAGTATATGTGTTGGCACGGTAGTAAAGACAAACGCTATGTGTTGTTACCTCTTTACCTACCTCCCTGATGTAGCCAGTGTGAAGATAAACCCAGACAAGCCTATATTACAAAAACCCAGCGCACACTGTCCAATTTCTTAATTAAAAACCGATAACTAACCATAACTGTAATTTCGGCGTTGTCAAAGCGGTCGGCGCCTTTGTCGGCGCACATCAAACGCGTTATCATTGAAATCACGACGCGATCGCGAAACGATTATCGATACTTCGTGTGTATCGATACTGATAACGATTAATCGCGTGTTGTTTTGATAAGTGTGATCTAATATTCGATGTTAAGATTGGACCGTGGTTCGTGGTATCGTTCTACGTGTTTACTTGGTGTTGTGTTCAAATATGTAACGCCTGGCGCCTCACCAGGTGTTTGGGTCTCAGGAACAGAGAACTCAATTGAACAGACATGGAATTGGTAAATAAGGCGTCCCACACACTGCGGCTAGCTTGTATTTTTTTGGGGCGAGCGAGCGGTGACGCCTTAAGGTCGATTTACATCAAACGAACACAGAGCTACCTAGAGCTAGAACAAGAGCATTCTTTCGTGATCTTTTAATGTAAACGAAAACACTTATTCAGCGTTTACACAGCAGAGCTAGAACAAGAGGATTCTCGCTAGAACACAAGAACGTTTTGAAGAGACCGCTCAGGGGCGCGAGCACGTCCGAACACACAAGGACGCTCTAAGCAACTGTTCGCTCGCGCGCTCTAGCGCCGTTTACATCGAGCGAGCGAGCATACTTAGAATCCATAGAATCTTTGCGATCAAACTAAGAACAACGAAAGAATGCTCTACGCCTGTTTACACTAAAATAATTTGATATAGTCCCCACTATATAGAATGAGCATTCAAAATCAAAATATATTTTTTTTATTCGTGTAGGCCAAAAAGCACTTACAAATAGTCAGATTCTACCACCGGTTCGGAATACTGCTTCCACTGAGAAGAACCAGTAAGAAACTCAATGGTTACCTACTCTTTTTAACCGACGAAAAAAAAAAAAAGGAGGAGGTTCTCAATTCGACGCGTATATTTTTTTTTTTTTATATGATCACGCATATCTCCGGCGTCACTAAACCGATTTCGAATTTTTTTATGACGTTTGCTAAGGAATTCTTCGAGGGTGGTCCCATTTTCAAAATATTATCAGAAATTAACCCCCTTGGGGGTGAAATGAGGGGTTGAATGTCACATAATTTAAAATTATTTTTTGATCGACTTGAAACTTTGTATATGTATTTTACATATAAAATAAAGAAATACGTGTTTTAGGAATTTTGAAAAAAAAAAAAAATAGGGTGTGAAATGGGGTGATAAAGTTTGCATTCTTTTTTATGTATATCTCCGGCGTCACTAAACCGATTTCGATTTTTTCTATGACGTTTGCTAAGGAATTCTTCGAAGGTGGTTCCATTTTCAAAACATTATCAGAAATCAACCCCCTTAGGGGTGAAATGGGGGGTTGAAGGTCACGCAATTTCAAAAATATTTTTTGATCAACCTAAAACTTTGTATATGTATTTTACATACAAAATAAAGAAACACGTGTTTTAGGAAATTTGAAAAAAAATATATTTAGGGGGTGAAATGGGCTGATGAAGTTTGCATTCTGGACTATAGCATATCTTCGGCGTTAGTGAGCTGATTTCGAAAAATCTTTTTTTGTTTAATACGGATAGTTAACAAATATCGAAACAATGGGATGGAAAGGGTGGAGGGGGGTGAATTCCTTTTTTGGGCTGTTATGAGGTGCTAATACTTGCATCTTTTCACAAAATAGATACTAAATTCGCCTTCAAAAACCTAGGTACACTAAAAAGTTAACCTTAACTACCTTATAATTCATTACATTTGTAGTCGGTGCCAATGTATGTGTGTATTTGTCTAGTCTGATATAGATTGGCACCTACACCATGATATACCTACGCCCACGTGGACTTTATTTGGAATTATACCCATTTTTAACCAACGAAGAAAACAGAAGAGGTTCACGTTTCGACACGTATTGATTAGGGTATAACTTCGAAGTTGGTCCTATATAAGGAACAAAAATCCTACCCGAAAGGTGGGAAAATAGGGAGAGATTTATTGTTAATTCTCAAATTTTAATGCTGAGTTGTGTATTACAAAAAAACAAACAGTAGATTCAGATTAAGTAGTAGATTTTAGCCACAAAAAAATATAAAATAAAAACTTTTTAACAAAAAATTAAACCGCCGAAAATTTTAAAAAGCAAAAAATAATATACCTTTTTTATTTAACCTTAATAACAAAGTTCTTAAACTAATGTAAGTATACCTAAGTCATTTTGAGCCGGCGCCAAACAATTAATGAACAATAAATTTAAAGAAATAACCAAATGAAATTAACAATGCAACGTGAAATCTTCAGCGACAAACATTAACATTCCAAAAAATGTGCTCTCCGTACGACCACTCGCACACATTGTGTATCGCTATCTCGCTGTGTATTGCTGTCGCGCTGACGTTAACTTCGTGAACGCTCGGCATTTTCCAGCGAAGGTGCGTGTCGCGCCGCGCCGCCGCCGCGCCGCCGCCGTACATCACACTTTACTAAATTAATTAATTTGCTTGTTTGGCGCCGACTCAAAATGACTTAGGTATACTTACATTAGTTTAAGAACTTTGTTATTAAGGTTAAATAAAAAAGGTATATTATTTTTTGCTTTTTAAAATTTTCGGTGGTTTAATTTTTTGTTAAAAAGTTTTTATTAAAATGATAAATCCTAGTTAGTATTATGAGTAATACATTCTCAGGAGCAGCAACGCCATGAGACAAGGAAGCACCTTTGTCTCAATACTAGAGAAAAATTGACCGTAACGCTGGCCCAGTGCGGGTTGTTCAACTTCACACGCTTTCCTATAGACATACAGGTTTCCGTTCAGCAAGTGGTAAACATTATTTAAAACTCACACAAGAAATCCGAAAATCTATTTGACTGAAAACTATTTGGTGAAAGGCTATTTGACCGAAACTTTTCGGCGATAATGACTTATTAATATTTGGAATCAGCATTTTTTTCTGCGTCAGATGAGTATGCTCCCCTATTAAGTTAAAAAAACCGGCCAAGTGCGATTCGAACTCGCGCACGTAGGGTTCCGTACCATTATCTATAGAAACGGCAAAAAAATCACCTTTATTGTATGGCAGCCCCCTTAAATATTTATTTTATACTGTTTTTTAGTATTTGTTGTTATAGTGGCAACAGAAATACATCATTTGTGAAAATTTCAACTCTCTAACTATCACGGTTTATGAGATACAGCCTGGTGACAGACGGGCGGACGGACGGACGGACAGCGAAGTCTTAGTAATAGGGTTCCCGTTTTGCCCTTTGGATACGGAACAGTAAAAACATCGCTTAAGTCAAATAGGTTTTTAACCCTAGATACAGCTGCAGGTAGTATCCTATAGGTATATGTCATGATGGGTTTTCTATCCTTCACAGATTCTGGCAGCGAGTCGGGGTCTCACAAGAGCGGTCGCGCGCGCAACAGCGCCGCCGCCGACGGAAAACCAACAAGAGTACGAACAGTACTCAATGAGAAACAGCTTCATACCCTCAGGTAACTATAAAACAGTCTGTTGTAAGCACATACTGAATTAAGCCCGCACTCTGCACGCACCAAAACGAACTGTATTGACACAGAAAAAACAAAAACCGACTTTAAAAACCTACTACTACTACTACAGCCCTTTTAACGTTCCACTGCTGGGCACGGACCTCCCCTCAATGCGAGGGGTATTAAGACAGGACAAAAACCAAAAAAAAGACAGTACAAATGAATAACGTAATAGAGTTAATAACATACATACGTCTGTCGTATGTAGCCGGTTTCTTGATTTTACTCTACACAAGCGAGTTAGCAAGCTAGATTGACTCTATCTTGTGAAATATTTTATGGCCCAGCGCCCCATAGTAATAACCTAAACTAAACTGATAGGGATACCCAATTGAAAGGGTAACACTTTATTAGGTTAACCAATAACCACCCGTTTGTAATGTTAAATTTGCCAGGGCTAATCCACGATTATCTTTAAAACCCCAAGAAAATAAATATCTGCTCAATAAGCTTTGTCAACATTGAAGTATTTAGTAAAGTTACAATGTCTCTTTTATCTTATGGCAGAGCCAAGATGCTGTATGAAAACTGACGCGAGAGATCAACAGCGTTTGTATATTAATCGTATAACAATAAAGGCCTCACAACATCATTAGACATTGTGGCATGCCACAATAAATTGTTTACTAACTGCTTAGAAACTGAGTCTAAATTGCTACTATGTCTATCAGAATCTTCTAGAATCTAATCAATACCAAAATTGCGTTAATATTTATGAGCTTCCTGTGTTACTGTAAACCGGGAAAGAGTTACCCATTCAATTTCTAAAGATGTAACTCTTTGATTTATAATTATCGAAAAGAAAAAAATATCTGCATTAGCTGTAGAAAAAGGGCAATATAAAAAGCAAAATTATCAAGAAGAATCGGTTAAGTAGGAGCTGGAAAGGAAGAGGAATCAATCCTCGAAAGCACAGACTTTAATCTTAAGCATGACTTTTAAAACTAATCAAGGGGCTGAGTACTGGTTTGAACAGCATCAAATACCGATCGATTGACCGAATCTTAAAGGGTTTCATTGAAGGGGTTACCTTCAGATATGTAACCCTATCATAAACAGGTACTAACGGTGACAACATGTTAAGCATACCACAATGTCGTATGATGTTGGCCCAGCACTCCCCTGACTCCTCAACTCTTCTCATCAGGACCTGTTACGCGGCGAACCCTCGCCCCGACGCGCTGATGAAGGAACAGCTCGTGGAGATGACAGGTCTGAGCCCACGCGTCATCCGCGTCTGGTTCCAGAACAAACGGTGCAAGGACAAGAAGAAGACCATCCAGCTCAAGATGCAGATGCAACAGGAGAAGGTGGATATTTGGGTATTTTTGTTGGCAATACTTGAAATGTAGATATAACTTTTATTAGCTTTCGCACATTAAAAAGGAATATGAATAAGATTGCAAAACTCTTACGATGATACAGCTTTCCCTATTGTCATAAGGGTTTCCTACGCAACCATTACTACCCAAGGAAAGACAGATAGAAATAGATAGATAAAAATCTACATGGTTTTCGAAAGATGTCTGAAGTCCCAACCTGTGGGACCATCGTAGACTATGCCCTATGAAATACAAGTACAGTACAATTAGTATTCCTATGATAAGTAGGTATATTATTAGATAGGTACCTAATTAACTGGAGCAGAGATCCGAGCTAAATGGCATGATGCAATCGTTGTACCTTACGAACGTAAATCAAATAATTCTTAAATGATTTGTTGGTCTAAGTGTAGGAACAATTTTTGACGGTCAGGGAAGATCTTCCTGCCAGGCGGGTAGTATGTCTAGTGGGGTCCGCTACGTCCTACTGTTGATGTTGGGGAATTTGTAAATAGTTGAGATCGTCGAGAACTCTTCTACCGCGAGCTAGGATTTTCATAATACTTTGTATGGCGGTTCAATTTCTTGTACGCGTAGAATTGCGATGTGTCGGTAGTCGCACCATCTAGTAGCAATTGGCGGAAGTTCTGTTTCGTGGCGAGACATAGGGTGCGCCACAAATTAAAAAAACTGTTATAGTGATACACTATTTAATGATGCAGTGACAAAGCGTTTTTATTCAGCCAAGCGCTTTGTATCATAATTGTAAATGCATTTAGATGTCTAAATTGAGGGGGTTAAGTGTTAATTTTGATTGTGACGTAAACAGGAAGGACGTCGTCTCGGCTACATGTCGATGGGTGTGCCGCTGGTGGCGGGCTCGCCGGTCCGCCACGAGCCGGCGGGGTCTCTTGCGCTGGAGGTGACCGCGTACCAGCCCCCCTGGAAGGCGCTCTCGGACTTCGCCCTCCACGCCGACCTGGACCGGGGCCCGCAGCACACGGCGGCGTTTCAACAACTCGTAAATCAGGTTAATACTTAGAATAAAGAAAAAAATTACGAAGACCAATAATATTTTAAAGTAATGACACTTATATGTATCAAATAAAAGTCCCAAAAATATAATCTACAATTTTTTCAAGTTTCATAAACGTATTATACTATAAAATAATATAAGAACGAGTATTCAATTCAAGTTTTGATATTGGCATTATGTGACACAGTTTGTCGACATTTAAAAAGTGTTACTGAGTGCCAGTGTTTCCTGTAATAACTGCTTTCTCCTATTTAGTAGAATTTCAGTACTAGCTACAATAATGATATTAAGAAATAATTATTTTTAAAAATTAGGTATTTTACACTATAAATATAGTATTATCAGAAACTATCGTAAAAAATTGAATATATAAAACATTTATATCTTGTCAAGTAGTCTACGTTTTATCAAGTATACATTATAAAATTATGGCCATTATGTGTATTTGTTTTAAATAGAAATTTATCTACTTCTTCCCACAGATGCATGGCTACGACATCCCGTCCCTCCCCCCGCCGCGGCCCCCGCATGGCACTGAAGACAACTACGTAACATACCTTGAGAG
This sequence comes from Ptilodon capucinus, assembly GCA_914767695.1. NCBI lineage: Eukaryota > Metazoa > Arthropoda > Insecta > Lepidoptera > Notodontidae > Ptilodon > Ptilodon capucinus. Next base: position 601,354 of record OU611830.1, on the reverse strand, counting down.
TGACGACAGCCTGCCACCATCGCCCTAGTGCCGTCTCACCTAATGGCCTCATCCGGGCCTTGTATAAATATTATTGTGCTTCTCTAAATACCTGAGTGATAAAATAAAGAGACGGGACTCAATAGCACTCACACATTTAGTAGTGATTACATTAGAAGGTATGAAATATGTACAGCAACTATGATTACTGGTTTGGGAAATATCAATACTGTGCCCACAGACTTTTACGCAGAAAGTTTTAACAGTGTTGCTTTTGCATTGCAAATCACTTTTGTTTTGTATTCTATTTTGTAAAGCCATCGCATATTGATGAGCATTGGTTTCCTACTAAACAAAATGTTAAGGGTCTTAAAGTTTCAAATGTATCGATTGTGTTGAGGATAAATGTAGAAAATAATTTAGAAACAATTTATCTGCTGTTTTCATTAAGCCATTCTGAGTCATAGTTTTTAACTGCAAGTAATTGTATATTCCCCAATATATTTTTGTTTGTAAGCTTTTCAACATCATAGGTTAGTTGCACTTATAGATGCATCGAACAAAGATAACGAAAATACCTATTTACTATTTTATTGTGATGTTTACCATTAGTCTTTATAATTATTTTTATTTACTTATTTTTACCTTTGGGTATGTTTTTACATTATTTTTGTATCATGATCTGTTAATGTATATAAATTTTCATGTAAATATGAATGTAAAGAATATGTAATTATATTTACCTTATAAAATAAATTGTAAGCCTATAAATATAAATAGCTTAAGACCATTAAATTTCATGTACTTACTTGTATAAATATCAGTCACTTTTATACTGTTTTATTTCCTGTAATTTAGCATAATTATACATGATTTACGTAATATGTAATTGTTTTTAGTACTTTTTTGTTTTATATAAAACACTTTAAGAGAAAATATAAATTAAAATTGATAAAATGTCAGACGTGACATACTAATCCTTGATAGTGTTAACCAGAACGTTAATTTATTCAGTAGTTAACTACACTGTACTTAGATTGTGAGCATAATATTAATAAAATATTGAGTACGTATTAAATGTTGTCAGGACTTTTTTATTTTTTATAGAAATAATTCCTTCAACCGAAATCAAAACTCACAAACTCTCCTAAAAATAAACACTTTCAGAACTGCTTGGTTTTTGTTTTAGTACAGTTTTCATCATAAAATTCGGCATACTGAATATAACTTCACTGGAAAATTTAATAAAATTACTATATTTTCGTATCATAAGAGTAACGTCAAAAACATGTATATTAGATACATAAGTATTTCAAATGGTAGATATTTCCATCTACTATTGGCAACATTTTATGATAACAAACTTCAATGTCAATTTTGATTAGCTGTTATCACTTTTGTCAAGTTCACATTCTGCACTCCGGCCGGCCTATTTACGCAACTACTAAAAAAAGTGATTACTTATGTACGAAAATATGTGTATGGATCGCGTTATTAATTAAAATTTATAAATTAAACATAGACTAGAGTTATTTATCTACAAAATGACGAGTTTACGCGAAAAAGACAACTTAAATCGGAAGAAGGGGATATCAATGGTAAGTTTATTTAGTAAATTCTTCCACCTATCACCCGTGTATATAAATACTTGAAAAGTACTTAATAAACTGATGTAACTGTCCCTAATACCTATATTTCAGTCTATTTATTCGTCAAATGAGGCCTATCTGACTATAACAAAATTGTTTTATTTGCTATTTGTGGATCAAACACTGTCAATTCGTTTTAAATCAGATGTTTGCCAAGTATCTCAATTGGGATAAAGTTATAAGTAACTCGTTTAAACTTGTGTACCTACTAGTAGAATCATGTTTAATAAATATCTGTCAGCTCATAGAAAATGGTGCAAAGTCCCGAGCACAGATATTTTATTTTATAATGGGGCATACAGATAACTCAAAGGTATTTGGTACCATACCAACACCTTTTAAAGTAGTATTTTTTCATATGAGAACTAAAATAAATACAGTTAATATAAAAAAATATTCAATTTGCCATCTTAATCACCGTCATCACCCATTCTGATTTATAATGTGTATTTATTGAATTTGCCCTTGCTATTAATTACTTGACACTGGCTGAAATACCCGCTAAACGCAGGTGGAGCCATTCCTCATCTTATTGCATTAAAATATCATCATTTCGTTCATCTATACCATATAATATAATATATAATAATATTATAAAGCTAAAGAGTTTGTTTGTTTGTTTGGTTGAACGCGCTAATCTCAGGAACTACTGGTCCGAATTGAATAATTCTTTTTGTGTTAAATAGTTCATTTATCGAGGAAGGTTATAAGCTATATATCATCACGCTACGACCAATAGGAGCGGAGCAGCAATGAACTATGCGGCAAAAACGGGAAAAAAATATTCCTTTTGAAAGCTTCCGTTGCGTACGCTGCCTAAACGGTTAAAGTTTGCACTTATTGAGGAAGGTCATAGACTTTATAACATCACTCTACGCCAAAGTAACTATTAGCGCGGGTGAAACCGCGGGCACAGCTAGTTATCTAATAAAAGAAGAAGAAAATTTAAAAGCATGTGTTGAGGTGTCTCAAAGGCTAAATAATTACAAGGTATATTTTATACATGGAAATAAGGAATTCATGTATATGCAAATGATTATCAGACGCAATAAATTGATAATAAATAACATTGCTATTTTACAATGCAATCATAAACTTTATGATCAGATAGTGAATAAATTACCACCCTAAGTCAGGGGCAAAAGTTAATTGTATGGATTAAAGTTATCTACTTCTACCATTTGATTCAGGCCCTGTAGCATGATCATGTACCATTATCTCTTTCAACTGTCAGATTTGTCAAGAAAATGACGTCACACCGAGCCATGTCCCGACAAATTTTCACGATAAATCTGACGGTTGAGTCAAAGTCAGTCATATCATTTATTCTGTATGGGGGCACTAACAAATTGTCAAGTTAACATTTTTTTTCGTATATACTACTACCGGATCGAAACGCAACCTCAACTGAGAAGATCCGTCAAGAAACTCAGTGGGCTGATCATTTTTTTAAATCGCCAAAACTTATTACAAATACACAGGTACATATAGCTCCAGTGTGTTGCCTTTAGAGCTGCTTTTAATAATAATGATAAGATAATAATACCTTAGTAAGGCAACACACGCATGGAAAAGATAGAACTTAAGTCTACGCCGGCATGCTTAAGGTGCAGAATAGGTATTACTAGCCTGCAACCGTTGGTCTTGTACAGTAGGTATATGAAATCATTTTATAAAGACAGAATATTGATTAAATTAATTTCTATGCTTTGTCAAGCCTAGGCATGGGCGGTAGTCGCTTGTGCCTTCTGCTGTGTTGCGGCGAATTAAAAGGGGAACATATCACATCAAAAACCTTATTAAAAAGAAATACAGTATCACGGCCGTATTTCCCAAAGGGGTAGACAGAGGTGAGATTTTGCTCTCAATGTAATAGGGGGCGAGAATATTCCAATGGGAATAGATACCAGGCACATTCTCTCTTAATACTTGGGCCAATTTTGCCGAGTGAGATTTTGGGCCATAGTCCACCACACTGGCTCAGTGTGGGTTGGTGAACTTCACACGCCTTTCTATAGACGTGCAGGTTTCCTCACAATGTTTTAGATAAACAGTAAGGTATTCAATATTTTGTCTGTAAAAGTGGTACAGTAAAATATATTATAGATAATATTTTTAAAGGTCAATTGTAGTGATTGTATTGTGAAGTCGATAACTATCTCTACGTAAATAAATGATTATCAGAACTTAGATAAAACATGTATTTGCTGTCTCTATAGGTACATTATGTGGATTACATCATAATGTACCTAAGTAGTAAGTATTAGAGTTGTAACTGAAATGGGCAATTTTGCACAGACCAGCCTATGGTGTTATCAAGGATAAACTAACTGATTGATTGGTATGGAAGTCGATGATTAACTAGTTGAGCTTGCGACCTCTAATTAGCATAAGTTTCTCCTTGTAACATCAGCTATCTGCCAGAGAAAGCCCCGTCAAAATCGGCCCTGCCAAAGGGCAGGGGAGTTAACCTCAAACAAACACACAACTCTTTTATAGCTGTTATGTTGACATTACATACAGAGTTTTTCTTGCAATTAATTGCTTGCCATTGGCGAAATATAATACCCGCTAATCGCAAGTGAAGCAATTTCTGATCTTATTCCGATTACGTCCACCATTACAATCATTTCGTTAAATAAAAAAAACTGATTAATTGACATAGACCAGTGGTTCGCAAACTTATTTTGTATACTGCCCACTTTGTGAATAGTTTATTTTTTAGCGCCCCCATTTTTTCACCTACTTACTACTACAGCCCTTTATAACGTCCCACTGCTGAGCACGGGCCTCCCCTCAATGTGGGGGGATTCAGGCCATAGACCACCTCGCTGGCCCAGTGCGGGTTGGCAGACTTTACACATCTATCGAGAACTAGTCAAGCTCCCTCAGACGTGCTGGTTTCCTCACGATGTTTTCCTTCACCGTTTCTTAGCAAGTGATAATAACGGATGAAAATGGGATTCGCACATGGAACCCAGAGGTGCGAGCCGGGGTTTGAACCTGCGCACTTTGATTGCAAAGCGTGCGTTCGACCACTCGGCTACCACTTCGACCATTCACCTACTTAAAAACCACTATTACGTCAAATTAAATTAATTGATTATTGTGAGCTATAGACCGCAAGAGTTAACTTGAGACCTAAGCGCAGTAGGTAGTACACAACGGCGGTGAGGTCTCCCCCAAGCCTCTAGACAACGCCCCCATTTTTCTGGGCCTCTTACCGCCCCCCTTTAGGCCTGCAGCGCCCTCAAGGGGGCGTTATCGTCCACTCTGGGAAAGGATGACATAGACAAACATGTTTTTTAAGAATTTGGTACTTAATTACTCTTCCATGAGTCTCGATGTCAGATAAACAATTTTAAATACGTAATTGATAAAATAAAGTGAGTATTAGTTATCATTAAGTATTTTTCTTTTACGGATTATGAGCTCCTATAAATATAAAATAAGGTCGTGTGCACTTCATTAAAATACCTATTTACCTGTTTTGCATAATTAATTGGGTTATACATAAAATATTATTTCATTTATTTAATAAACTACGGGTATCCCTAATACAATATATTAACCTAACGACGACGATGGCTTGGTGTGGCGGTATGAGCGTAGGCCGCTCTGTACCGGTTGGTTGTGGGTTCGATTCCCGCCAGTCGAAAATTTCGATAATGCCCTTATCTGAATTTGCTCTGAAGCAATTGTCGCATAATTGTTTGACGTTTTCTTTCGACATATGTCGAATTAGAGATAATGTCGATTTTGCCAGAATTGGGTCCCTGCACCTTTAGCATGACCGCGTAGACAAAAGTTTTATCTCTGTCAACTGTCAGATTTCTCGAGAAAATGACGTCACACTGTGCCATGCTCAGTACAAATAGCTCGATATGACGTCATTTTCTCGACAAATCTGACAGTTGAAAGAGATAAAACTTATGTCTAGGCGGTCATGCTACAGGGCCTTGGCCCCGATTTTCTTGCGATTGAGATTCATCTCTATTCGAGATATCTCGAAACGCAACGTCAAATCGTTTGTATTTTTTTCATTTGTTTCGAGATATCTCGAATAGAGACAATTCTCGATCGCACGTAAATCGGGCCCCTGGTCTGGGTATAACCGATCGCTTCTAATTCATTGTACGGTACCCATAGTTTGTACTATGGGCTGGACTATGTACAAGCTTTGCTCCGTTTGGGATCATGAGTATGTGTTGTCTGGGTGATATTTATAATGTTGTTGTAATGTTTCAGATTGAGAGTACTGCATACACAGGCGTGCCGACCGCTGTCTTTGATGACGATCGAGATGAAAAGCCCTGGCAACGGGTTATACATTCATTTTTCAATATCACAAACAAACACACGTAATTTGCACAACACTCGTTTAAAGTATGTATTTTACAAGACTTTAGGGCTTACCGAGACTTTGAGTGCAGTGTGTATAAGAAGTCCGAAATGTTTTATAGAAATAGACGATAAAAAAAAAGTGAAAAAACATGATCGAATTTCAACAAATTTTTTTATACCATTCGGTGGTGTAGCTGATACTCATCAAACAAGTCAAGTATTATTTTAAGTATTATTTCGGACTTCTGAAACAACCTGTATAAAAGTCAATGTTGTTCAAAGTTTAGTGCAAGGAATAAATATAGTTATTATTTGTTTCATATAAGCACTAATAATGGTGCTTAGTAAAAAAAAAAACACTAAAAGTAACCCCTTGATTGTTACATTTTTTTATTTTGAAATAATCTGTATTGAAATTTTAAGTTTATTGCATAGTTCACTAGAACTGTTTTTGAATAAATTAATTTAATTAGTAACATTGTACATACATTATAAGGCTATTTTAACCATTCCTTGTAATCATATTTACTAAAAAAAATTTTTTTTTAGTTTTGTTTGGACATTTTAAACAAGTCTTGTAAAATACATATTAAAAGACTTGTAAATACACTTATATTATTTTATTATTTAGATACACTTTTGTATTTCGCACTCTTGCTACTCACAAAATATTTGTATCATTACAGCATTCTTCTTCCATAACCAAGATATGTATTGACCAATATCTTTTCATTAATATAATATACTAAGCAATGCTTTAATCTCAGTATGTATTAACAGACTTACATACCTTACTGTAATGTACATCATAAAAAAAAACATTTTGGTTTTGCAAAATCTTAAAAACCTTTATCAGGCAATTACATATTTTTCATTCAGATTTCATTTTATTTTAAAAATAGTAAAGGAAGCATCGATATAAAAAAAATATGACGCTCATTGCGAACCTCTTTTCTAAGTAGTTTGTTTTTAAATCTTATAATTTAGTTAGATCCTTACATTTTTAGTTTGAGTTGTTTTTTTAATATATTGGACAGTAACTAAAGTTTTTAAATAATTATGTGAGTTATAAAAAAACACGGAAATCCAAAAAAAAAAAACACTAACATATAATTGTCTTTGAAATAGTATTTTATAATCTATTTCATTTTAGGTTATCTATGGGATTAGAAAGAGAAGCGTACATATATACGATCCAGTTAAATCTGTGAGTGATTAGAACTATTTATGGGGGCATTGTTTGGATAAACAGGTTTTTATGTGCTTTGTAATGTTAAAACAGTTTTAGAAAAGGATTTTTTTTTGTGAAAGTTATTCCTCGTTTTGTGTTTTGGGATTTCTATCAGCTTATTATTTCTATGGTTTTTTTTTATATTAATGTTACTTTTGTCGTACGCAAACTTTAAGTAAACTTTATTTGACAGCACTTATATATTGTTATCTCGCTCATACTTTACAGCCGTGTTGTATGAGCGAGGAGGATGACAATACGCTCAGTTTAGTCTGGTAACAGAATCGACATTTTTTTTTTGTTTTTTTTTTTTACTTATACTGTACCACTGCTGGGCCAATGTCTCCTCCACATGTATATATTCGACTATTGACTTAAGTTTGACATTGGCATGTACAAATACCTAAATATTATGGAGGTTATATGAAAGGAGGGCAATCTCCTATGGGAAAAGTTTGAAAAACTGTCCGTCAATACCTAGATGCACTTTTTCAATACCTAGATGTCACTCCTTTCATATACCCTCCATACATGTCCAAGAGAATAAAAAAAATGGACGGAAGTCGTTCTCATTTATGCAACGGCTAGTGTCGTTACATAGACAATTTGACGTACAGAAAATTGGAAGTGTGTAACTGTCAAAGGTTCAGAAAAGCTCCCTATTTAATTTATTAACTGCCAATACGCATATATTTATATTATTCCTTAGTTATTTATATATGTAAAAATAGCCTTTAATAGCTGACATTTTGCTAAACTAATTATGTGTTAAATATTTCAAAAACTGTATTTTTTTATAAAATGTATTTGTATTTGACTTAGCTTATTTAAATATTTGCTATTGTGTTGCTTATGCTTGATTTGAATATAATGTTTATTTAGTGCATTCTGACTGACTAGGTCTAGTGGTGCGAGTTTGTATCCCGCCCGTGGCAAATTTCGGAACTTGCCCTGCCCCCTTATCATGACCGTGTAGACATAAGTTTATCTCTTTCAAATGTCAGATTTGTCGAGAAAATGACGTCACTTCGAGCTTTTTGTACTGAACATGGCTCGGTGTGATGTCATTTTCTCGACAAATCTGACAGTTGAAAGAGATAAAACTTATATCTAGGCGGTCATGCTACAGGGCCAGGTCTGGTTGTAACTGGTTGCGATACCACGGTACAAGCTTTGCTCAATTTGGGATCATACGATGACTATGTGTTGTCTGGCTATATTTGTTTATACAATCAAAGTACCAGGAGACCATACCTGTCGAAGAGGTTGATAGCGTTGATGTGTTACTGGGATCGCCCCCAGTCCATTGTACGGTACCCATAGTACAAGCTTTGCTCAGTTTGGGATCATACGATGAGTATGTGTTGTCTGGCTATATTTGTTTATACAATCAAAGTACCAGGAGACCATACGTGTCGAAGAGGTTGATAGCGTTGATGTGTAACTGGGATCGCCCCCGGTCCATTGTACGGTACCCATAGTACAAGCTTTGCTCAGTTTGGGATCATACGATGAGTATGTGTTGTCTGGCGATTTATTAATTATTTACATTGTATTTCCTGCATATTTCAATTAACCACTATTTTCGGAAGTTAGATAGCAATAAACGTATTAATATCTTTTTTATCTTTGCATTAATGTTTTTATCGCAGATTAAAAATTTAAAAAGTGAATTACGTAGCTTGCATAATCACTGGGACTTTGGTTTATCTTTAGCCATGTGTAGATATGTCATGGAATTCGAAAATATGTCAATGCTTGCCTGTTTTGTCTTATGTATTTTCGTGTTTGTGATGTTCAATACATTTTATATTATGTTTTCTCAACTGTAAATAGTCACCTCAAAATTTAATATCTTATTGTTTTGTAAAGTCTCACCCATCCACCAACCAAGTGTTTTTACATACTCTGTTGTTGGCAAAATCATCGACGAAATACGATGGAGGCCATATCTTTTTAAAAAGTGAAGTGAAGTCAATGCTTGCCGCCATATATATCATTCTCAAGGAAAAAATATTGAGGTTTGAAAGCCTATTTGACTAAAGCGACATTCCAAATGAAGGCTACAGGCAAATAACAGGGAATGTCACACTTTTTATAGAATAAATTTTTGTGTATGGTATTTTGAATTCTTAACATCAGAATTTAAAAAAAGTTAACAGATGGCGCCAAAAATGCAGTTTTGTTTATGGCCAAACTATAGAATTGTTAGAATAGTTGAACTTTCAAATGTTTTTTTTCTCAAAATTCATTAATTAGGACATTCCCTGCTATTTACCTGTACCCTTCAAATATGTATTTAAGTCAATATCGCCCAAAAGTGTCGTTTAAGTCAAATAACCTTCCTTTCACTACTCGATATGAGTTTCAGAAGTCCGAACAGTTCCTGTATACTTTGTTATATTTTTTTTTTTTTCGGAATTTTGAAACATCATATGACATGGTTTTGGGGGCGCATTATAGTTTATAGAATATGATTTAGAATGGGTATAAAAAGCCTGCCAAGAAGAAGACAATATCGATAAGTCATTTTATTAGTCTCCAAAAAAATTGAAACAAGCTTTGACAAGCTTAGGCATGGTCACGGCATGCTTTGTCAAGCCTTGGCATGGTCAGTTAGTTAGCTTGTATGTACCGTTCTGTTAAACTTTAGATCAACAGCTAATTTGAGAGCTGTGTTGCAGCGAATATTAAACTAAAATTAATATGACAAATATCTTACTAAAAGCGGTAATAAAATAGTTTTGACCTGACATAAACGTTCAGAATAAACTTAGTTACAATAGCCCTTTTATCGTCGAACTCCTGGGCGCGGGCCTTTCTTCAATGCGGGGGGGATTCGGGCCATAGTCCACCACGCTGCCCCAGTACGAGTTGGCAGACTTTACACATCTATCGAGAACTAAGTAGTCAAGTTCCCTCAGACATGCAGGTTTCCTCACTATGTTTTCCATCACCGTTTCTTAGCAAGTGAGAATGAACTATAGATATTATATTTTAAGGATTATTATACCCATTTTGGATCTCATTGTATAAAAGCTTGTGGTGTCTATGGTAAATATTTATTGTAATATTTTTTTATTAAAATATTGAAATATTTGTAGGTGCCAAATATAATAATAATAATATTACTCGGCGGGTACCTACTGTTGGGATATTTGACTCAATTGGTTGAAGATAATATGCCGTCGGTTGTAACCGAAGCTGACATCTCAAGAGATGTAAGTATGAATATTCAAAGGTCTATAACTAAAGAAACTACGATAGTTTGGTTTAATCTGTCTTTACTAAGCAATAACATATCAGCTACTAATATGAACTCGCGCACTTTTCTAGAACTCGGTAACCTTCAGCGAAGAGACGGCATGGAGGTACCTCGACCAGATAGTTGGGGACGAGCCCAGGGTCGCGGGGACTCCCTACCACTTACAGAAGACCAGGGACATGCAGGCGCTGGTGGATGAATTAGCATCACAAGCCAACCAGACAGTAAGGACTGATTGGCAAATTGCTACCGGTAAGTGTAAACATAAATAAATTGTCAGACAACACATACGCAACGTTTCATTACACTTAGTTTATTAATTAACTCACTCAGTCACTGTCTCTCATGCACTCTCGCTCTGACTTACTCACCCAGTCTGTCACTCACTCACTTAGTCTCTCACTTACTTTAAAAACGCAACCATGGAGTTTCTTGCCCATTCTTCTCCATAGGAAATGCATTCCGAATGGGTGGTAGAGCTATTATTATTATTATTTATTGACGATTCATAAGTGTCTGTATTGGTTTATATGAATAAAAAATATTCTGATTCTGATTCTTACTCACCCAGCCTCTCACACACTTACTGACCAAGTTTCTCACTTCCACTCACTCGCACCCACTCACTTACATACTCGCGCACACGTGTACATTTAAATATGACCTATTTTAACACTTTTGGTTCACACTGTTCTTCTTGAATTTGTGAAATTTTAAAAGCAAATCATTTATTATCTTTTTATTAGGTGACTACTTCGTTCAGTCCTCGGCTTCGTTCGTCAACTACTATCAGAACGCGTCTAACGTCATCGCCTTGTTGGAGGGAGAGAGTGGGTTCCATAGTAATGGGACTATAGGCACCTCAATTCTGCTCAACTGCCATTATGATTCTGTACCTTATGCTTTGGGTGAGTGAGTTTAAAATACAATGATGTCTACAAAGACTTTAAACGTAAAGACAGACCTTTTTTTTCCAATTTGATAGTTCCAGTTTAGCCAATTTTAAGATGAATATGACTGATGAACACTTACTTCAGATCGTCTATTGGTCTTAGCGGCCGAGGCATCAAATGAGACCATGTTTGGTCCATTTATGTAGTTTTTTATTCATTACAGTATTTTTATTTTTAAAATGATTAGCCCACTGAGTTTCTTTCCCGATCTTCTCAGTTGAGTTGATCCGGTAGTATCAAATAAGAGAAAATAAAAAAAAGTTTGTTCACTATGTTTCCCTTTACCGTTCAGTGGAGTTAACACGCATTTTAAAACTAGACTTCTGTCACGGATTCGCTCGCTTGCTCTCTGTCTTATTTCATACGAGAGAAAGAGACAAAATCGACACATTCTGTGACATTAGTCTAGTCTTGGCGCACGTGCTACAACTACAGAAAGTGGTAATCATTATTGAAAATGCGCACATGAGATCCGAAAAACCCAGAGGTGCGTCCCAGCATTTGAACTAGCACCCCTTGCGTTCAAGGCAGGTTTTCTAGCAACTAGAGTATGTTGGACTCCCGGCAGATTGCTGAATATCGACTAAAAACAAAAATATAGTGTCCCAAACACTCGGGTGGTCACAAGAGGCCAACACACACCTCTGTAACCGTGACCCTAATGTTTCTATATCTAGGTTAGGTAAGTACAAAATCTTGTCATATATTTTCAGGTGCATCAGACAACGCAGTGTTCTGCGCGGTAATGGCGGAGACTTTAAATAAATTATCCAGAAGAATTGGCAAATTTAAACTCAACATTGTATTTCTTTTCAACGGGGCCGAAGAGAATCCTTTACAGGTAAATGCAAAAACTAACAGTGTGTTAAAACACATAAAGAATGAATTTCTGTGGCAAAAATGATCCGCTAATGTCAAAAATTCGGTCGAGCTGTCAATGTAATTTCGTTGAAGAATTAGTTTTCGCACGATGTTTTCCTTCACCGTTCTAGCAAGTGATAATCTCGAATGAAAATTTAGTTTTGCGCATGGCATTTCAGAAACATAACAATCAGAGTGAGTTGAGTCGAAAACTCACCTAACACTCTTTAAGAAGGTTGGGGACCCTTCTCTCTCTCTCTCTTTCTCTCGCTCTCTCCACACACAGTACACACATAGAAATTAAATTAAATTTGGTTACTAAAATATGTGTTTGATATTTCTCTGCTGTTTAATTCTAGAATGTAATCTTTTAAAATATGTTATAATATAATTACTTTGAAAATGTCATCTTCTCAGGCCAGTCACGCGTTTCTCCAGCATCCCTGGTCGCGCGGTGTGACCACAGTTGTCAATTTAGACGCGGCCGGTATGAACGGAAAACCGGCAATATTTCAGGTAATATTCTAGGATAAAAAAAACTAATCTAAACTTAATGTATTGTCATTCTTCTTATAGTTCTTATAGATAAGCAGGACAAAAATATTTCATGTGGTTTTATATTCATTGCATTTTATAAACTGCATTTTTGAATATAAAATAGTCTATATTAAATATTATATGTAGATTATGAAATATCTCTATATAATGTCTCTGTCTTCCGTATGCCATTTGGCAAAGGGACTTGCCCCTTCTGTACCAATTACATATTATATGGCTCCATTTTTATGTTTTCTTAAACCCTTCAAACTGAATTTTATGATTCTACCTACGTGACTATTGTCATAGGTGACAGATCCTAGAGTACTGAACGCATATAAACGCACCGTGCGCAAACCCAACGCGCAAGGTTTGGGCGAGTTCCTGTTCTCGTCTGGGATAATACCTTCCGATACCGACTTCAGGATATGGCGGGACTTTGGTGACATACACGGTAAGTGAACTAATAAAAACCCGGAAAGCCCTCTTTTAGTTTGGAAACCAATAAGAAGGTGGTAGCCTCGTGGGCAAGAACGCCCGCCTTGAACGTAAGGGGTGCAAGTTCAAATCCCAGGCCCGCACCTCTGAGATAATTTTCATGTGCGAATGTCATTTTCAACAATGATTACCACTTGCTGAACGGTGAAGGTAAACATCGTGAGGAAACCTGCACGTCTATAGCTTTCTATAGCGTGTGAAGTTCACCAACCCGCACTGGGCCAGCGTGGTGGACTATGGCCCAAATCTCCCTCGTATTGAGGGGGATGTGCCCGGTATAATGGCAATAGGCTCGCCCCCTATTACATTGGGACCAAAATACATCGGCGAAGTGTGGGCGCACTACAGTGCACCTCTGCCTACCCCTTCGGGGAATACAGGCGTGATGATGTATATAAGAAGCTACCCCTCGTAAAAAATGTAGTTTAAATTGTGCAATAAGGCTTATAGGGAGGTGCCTTTAGCTCCGTACATAACACAATACACGTCTAAGTATTGTATTAAGGAATAAAATCCTCAAAATGAGTTAAGTATACCAAACGCTTCCCAAAGGAGGTCTTGTCATTCAACAAAAAAGATCTTATCGAAAATTAAAAGCAAATAGCATTTTTTACCACCTAAGTTACCATTCCTCATATAATACATTATCAAACTTCAAGCTGCCGATCTCGCCGGCGAGGTCGAAGAACCCCCTCTTCCGCTCGTAGGTGCATCTTTGCACCGAGGAGCGCAGTCACTACCTCTCCCCTCACGGTAACTGCCCAAGCCGAGGTCGTGCCCTCTGTGGCGCCCTTGAGCTAGTTGCCACCCCTTTCCGCCCTTCAGGCCTTGGTTGGAGTCGCACTCTGCACTCGCCACTCCTTCGGTGAAGCTGTAAAGGCCAACTCACGGCCAACTGCGTAGTCCATTAAAAAAAAAGGTCTGTTAATCAAACCTATGTTAGTAACCAATATTACCTGCCTTTAAGATGCATTTACATATTAGCATATCATCGAGTAATAGGAAAAACTCATTAAGTAACAAAAAAGAGCAATGCAGTAATTTGCATTTTAATATTTTTTTTAATGTGATTTTTTCTTCTTGGAATTCTGTAAAGTAATGCACTAATGGATATGAAGACTTTTTCCTAGGAAAGTTGTTAATATTTTAAGATACTTAGTTTAAAAACCAGATTTCCTATTCTTTGGTCTTAGTGAGTTTTTCCTGTCGCCGGACGATATTAGCTACCATATGCCTAAAATATTATTTCCTAGGTACTTAAAACTTTCGTCGTTTGTAAAAAATGTCCAAATGGATATTAAATTTCAATAAATATGAGGGGGGGTACTAGATAATTTAGAAGATCATTATTTGAACCCCAGGTATAGACATAGCGTTTACGAAGTGGGGTCATGTGTACCACACGCGGTACGACCACCCCTCCCTGCTGCGCGCCGGCGTGCTGCAGGGCGCCGGCGACATGATGCTGGCGCTCGTCGCCGAGCTGGCTGACATGCAGGAGCTCGAGGACAAGGTACACATCACACACACTCATTCACTCACAGTAAATCATACTCACTCGCACTCACACAGTAACTCACTCACACACAATCACACTCACTCACACTAACTCACTCACTCACACACAATCACACTCACTCACACAATCCCAATTACACACTCATTCACACACAAACTCACTCACACGCACACTAAACAACGTGACAAACACTAGTGATCGGTAACTCGTCTAAATTACTTGAAGATGAGGAAGTATCTCATTTAACCTCACGACGTACTCACGTGGTACATCAGTCAATTGAGGTGAGGCAGCGCTTAGTCGCTAGTTCACTTCACAAAACGATCTGAGGGAATGAGCTGGCAGAGTATGATCTACGTTACTGCGCCAATTGCCAAAACGAACCCTGTGTCAATATGCATAAAGGTTAAATTTCTGACGTATGAGCTACGCCACCCCACGCGTCAAAATTCAAAAGTCTTGACGCTTCAGTGGCATTTTGTTTTCTTAGGGTTCCGTACCTAAAAAGGAACCCTTATAGGATCACTTTGTTGTCCGACTGACTGTCTGTCAATACACGTTTTTACAAGCTTTATATTAGCTTGCAATGTATGTATGTCCGGGTGGAATCTTGAAAATGAATTTTAAATCAGTTATGGCGGATCATCCAAGATGGCGGAATAGTTTTATTTTCTGCACTACCACAGTATGGGTATCAAATGAAAGGGCTTGTTGAGGAGAACACGAAAACTAAGGGCAATTAAATAAAAGCTTGTTTTTAAATAGTTTTTTTAACGTTAATTATTATTGTTCGTAGGCCACACCAACGGCGGCGGTATACTACGATTACTTGAACGTATTCGTAGTGACGTACTCGCTGGGCGCTTCGTACGCGGTCGACGTCATCATAGCTTTATTCGCCCTCGCCACTGTCGCTTACTACGTATGGATCGTTGATTTTAGTAAGTGCAGTCCACCAACATGAGAATATTAGGCTCACAGTATAAATTAATAGTCCACCTGAAGCAGTGATAGGCGAGTGGTCGAATACACGCTTTGCAATCAAAGCGTGCAGGTTCAAACCCCGGCTCGCACCTCTAGGTTTTATGTGCGAATCTCATTTTCATCCGAGATTATCACTTGCTATGAAACGGTGAAGGAAAACATCGCGAGGAAACCTGCACGTCTGAGGGAGCTTGAGTAGTTCTCGACAGATGTGTGAATTTCACCAGCCCGTACTACCAGTTTTTTTTTCTTTTCTTTTCTACATGCTGTATTTATAACAGGAGTATCAACGCTGCGAGAGTTATTGTACTCCGCGTTGGGTCGCGTCGCTTCGATGATCGCCGGCGTAGTAGTCACTGCGATACTAGTATTAATCATGGTAGCCACCACAATACAGATGAGGTGAGAACTATGTTTTAAGAATCCGTAATACTATTTTAACGTGTGCTACTAATATACAGGGTGTCTCAGAAGTCCGGAATAATATTTAACCGTTTACATCAATATCGAGTATACAACTGAATGGTAAAAAAAACCCCATCGAATAGAGAACCTCCTCCTTTTTGAAGTCTGTTAAAAATTACATCGAAATTCCAACGTAGAGATAAGAGGTCGTGATATTAATGTTTATATTTGTGTTGTCAGGTATTTGACCGAGCCCTGGATCGTGGTCCCTATATTCTGGATGCCGTATCTCATAACAGCAGTTGGAGTTTCACATTTATACGACTCTTGGCGAGTCGAAAAGGTACAATCTATTTTTAACCGACTTCAAAACGTTTGTAGTTAGTTTGTCGATTCGAAACATCGTATTTACATTTAAGAGCAATTAAAAATATTTTTGAAGTCGTATGCATTAGCAGCTCGCGTATGCCCTCAACTACACCTGTGGGATCGCGACGCTTAATATGAGGCGTCGCGACGCTTGTTATGAGGCGTCGTGACGCTTAATATAAGGCGTCGTGACGCTTACTATCAGGCGTCGCGATGCTTACTATAAGACGTCACGAAGCTTGTAATAAGGCCTCGCGACGCTTACTATGATGCGTCGCGACACTCGTTATGAGGCGTCGCGACGCTTGTTATGGGGCGTTGCGACGCTTAGTATGAAGCGTCGTGACGCTTGTTATGAGGCGTCGCGACGCTTACTATCAGGCGTCGCGACGCTTACTATGAGGCATCGCGACGCTTGTTATGAGGCGTCGTGACGCTTGTTATGAGGCGTTGTGACGCATACTATGAGGCGTCGTGACGCTTACTATCAGGCGTCGCGACGCAAGTTATGAGGCGTCGTGACGCATACTATGAGGCGTCGTGACGCTTACTATCAGGCGTCGCGACGCAAGTTATGAGGCGTCGTGACGCACACTATGAGGCGTCGAGACGCTTGTTATGAGGCGTCGCGACGCTTGTTATGGGGCGTTGCGACGCTTAGTATGAAGCGTCGTGACGCTTGTTATGAGGCGTCGTGACGCTTGTTATGAGGCGTCGTGACGCATACTATGAGGCGTCGTGACGCTTGTTATGAGGCGTCGCGACGCTTACTATCAGGCGTCGCGACGCTTACTATGAGGCATCGCGACGCTTGTTATGAGGCGTCGTGACGCTTGTTATGAGGCGTCGTGACGCATACTATGAGGCGTCGTGACGCTTACTATCAGGCGTCGTGACGCAAGTTATGAGGCGTCGTGACGCACACTATGAGGCGTCGTGACGCTTGTTATGAGGCGTCGCGACGCTTGTTACGAGGCGTCGTGACGCTTACTATGAGGCGTCGCGACGCTTATTGATGCAATTATTTTTCTAGTCGGGTTACAACCGCTCGATCCGAGTGCTGCAAGCCATGTCGGGCACGCGGCTGCTGCTGGCGGCGGTGCTGGTCGTGCTGGCGTGCGCGCCGGCGCTGACGAGCACGCGCTACCTGGTGTCGGCGCCGCTGAGCATGATGTCGCTGGCCGCGCTCGTCTCGCTCTCCTTGCACCGGTACTTGCGGCTCGCCGGTCAGTTGGGGGTCGCTTGTTATTAACGGGATGGGGTCACTTGTTATTAACGGGATGGGGTCACTTGTTATTAACGGGATGGGGTCACTTGTTATTAACGGGATGGGGTCACTTGCTATTAACGGGATGGGGTCACTTGTTATTAACGGGATGGGGTCACTTGTTATTAACGGGATGGGGTCACTTGTTATTAACGGGATGGGGTCACTTGCTATTAACGGGATGGGGTCACTTGTTATTAACGGGATGGGGTCACTTGTTATTAACGGGATGGGGTCACTTGTTATTAACGGGATGGGGTCACTTGTTATTAACGGGATGGGGTCACTTGTTATTAACGGGATGGGGCCACTTGTTATTAACGGGATGGGGTCACTTGTTATTAACGGGATGGGGTCTCATGAAATGAAAGACGGAGTCAAGTTTAGTTTTAAAGTAATATTATAATATATTGTGCGAAAAAACGTCTACAAGCTTAAGCGCGAAACAAAGGTCGTAATGTCACACAGACAGAAAAAGTAACGGTCGGCGCGCGAACCAATTAGTAACTAAATCGTATACTAGATGGCGCTGGGTATCTGCTTATGTTCATATAAATTATCTCCAACATCCTCCCTTGAACATAAGCCCATCTTGCTAGAGAAATATTGTAGCTTTGCTTGTGGGGTCGCTTTGGTGAGGACATCAGCAACCATCTCTCCAGTGTTTATATATTGGACCTCTATCTCCTTGCTGCCAACTTTTTGCCTCACGAAATGATGCCGGACATCAATATGTTTACTTCTCTTATTGTAAACATCATTACCTGAAAGTTTAATGCAGCTTTGGTTATCACAATAAATAAGTATTGTATGGTGTTTAAGATGTGGCCAAAACTCTTCTTGTAGTTGTTTCAGCCATAGTGCTTCTTGGGTACAGGCAGAAAGAGACATATATTCTGCCCCTGTGGTCGACAGTGCAACTGTAGGTTGTCGTTTTGACGACCAAGATATGGATCCTCCCTGAAATATAAATGTATATCCAGTGCATGACCTTCTATCATCTTCAGAATTTGCCCAATCGGCGTCACAATATGCATGAACTATTTCTTCTTCCTCACATTGTGTGTATGACAAATTGTAGTTTTCTGTACCTTTTAAATATCTCAATACTCGTTTCAAAGTTACCCAGTGTTTCATTTCTGGTTTATTATTATATTTACTTAAGTAATTAATTACATAACTGATGTCTGGTCTTGTACCCTGAGATAAATATAGCAGACATCCAATTAACTCCTGGTAGGGAATGTTTCTCAGGATAGCATCATCTTGACCAGTCGAATGTAGCTTTGTAAGCGGATCCATAGGCGTCTTAACGGGTTTACAGTCTGACATTCCATATTTCTGTAAAATTTTTTGTATGTATTTCTTTTGATCAATATACATTATGCCATTTTTTCTGTCTCTAGTCACATGTAGTCCTATGCAGTAATTTAATTCTCCCATATCTTTCATGCTGAATTTGTCACACAGCTTTTGCTTCACATAGTTTTTTGTCGATTTTTCGTTTGTGAATAAAATCAAATCGTCCACATAAATTGCAAGAAACATAATATCCTTCATACTGGATATTTTATAATAAATACATGGATCAATACTGGAACGAGAAAGACCTATTTCTTGAAGTGTAGTATCTAGTTTTTTATTCCAATTACGGCTGGCTTGTTTAAGACCATATAAAGATTTTTTTAGTAGACAGGCATGTGTATTATCGTTACCTTCATACATGGGTGGCTGTAGCATATAGATCTCTTCATCAATGTCACCTTGTAAAAAGGCTGAAATCGCATCCATCTGATCTATATCCATGTCATATTTTGTAGCCAGTGCCATTAAGTATCGGAGTGACGTATACCTTATGACGGGTGAGTAGACTTCGTCATAATCAATGCCTTTTCTCTGAGCACATCCTT
The DNA here is from genome assembly GCA_914767695.1 of Ptilodon capucinus. Classification (NCBI taxonomy): domain Eukaryota; kingdom Metazoa; phylum Arthropoda; class Insecta; order Lepidoptera; family Notodontidae; genus Ptilodon; species Ptilodon capucinus. The sequence goes on along the minus strand of OU611830.1, from coordinate 581,583 downwards.
TTACTACTAATCGTGCTTTGTATTTAGCTATATTTCCTTTCTCATCTTTTTTAGTTTTGTACACCCATTTACATGGTATTGCTTTTTTACCAGGTGGTAGTTTAACCAATATCCAAGTTTTATTTTCCATCAATGACTTATATTCTTTGTCCATGGCATGTATCCATTGCTGTGAATTAGTGCATGATAAAGCCTCTTCTAAACTTATCGGATCATTGCACATAGCCAGATTTGCATAGTATATATTCTCATCAAATTCATTGGCAACTTCATTTTGTGCACATTTTTTATTTCTTCTTCGGAATGTTATATTTGAAAAACTTTGTCCAAACGAGCTCTCACCTGACGTTTCTTCATTGCTCGGCAAGTAAGTTAAATCATCATTTGCATCTGAAAACGTCTCTTGGATAGATGATTGACTCATTGATTCATTTACTGTACTAGATTCATCCGAAGTTGGTACTTCTGTGCTTATACTCGGTGTATCTACCCTCAACTTTACTGAAACTTGTTGAATGTTTTGTTGTGTAGTGACAGGTATCGGATTTAAATTCTTTTGACATTCTTCTATGAAAACAACATCTCTACTTTTCACAATAACTTTTTTATTTAGGTCTAATAATCTGTAGCCTTTGGTGTTTTGACAATATCCGACGAGTTTCATTTCCGTTGATTTAGCGTCCCATTTTTGTCTTTGTTGTTTCGGTACATGAACCATAGCCTTGCATCCAAATATTTTCATATGGCTAATGTTGGGTTTCTTTCCTGACCACTTCTCTACTGGTGTCATGTCATTAAGAACTCGAGACGGGGAACGATTAATAATGTAGGCTGCCGTTGACACAGGCTGGGCCCAACAGACTTTTGGTAATTTTGCATCACTGAGCATGCATTTGGCGCGTTCTACAAGCGTTCGGTTCTTTCTCTCACTCAAACCGTTTTTTTCAGGCGTGTAGGGCGTCGTAGTTTGATGCTTGATGCCAGAGTCTGAAAGATACTTCGAAAAAACTTTATTGCAATATTCAGTACCATTATCTGTACGTATAATTTTTATTTTTTGGTTCAGCTCATTTTCTACTTCACATTTAAACTTATGAAAAACTGAAGTTATATCTAGTTTGTTCTTCAAAAAATATACATATGTTTTTCTAGACAGATCATCAATGAAAGTTATAAAATATTTGGCCCCTCCCAAAGAAGGACATTCCATAGGGCCACAGAGGTCAGAGTGAATAACCTCAAGAAGTGAGGATGCTCTTGAACCTTCATTTTTAAAAGGTAATCTGCTTTGCTTCCCCTCGATACATGATTTACTATCATTTTTTGTAATCTTGACTCCTTCAGTACAATTTTCTAACTTTTTAACATCAACATAGTTAAGGTGCCCCATTCTACGGTGCCAAACATCTAAACTCTCAGTGCTTTCGGTGGCAATAACATATGCATCCCCTCCAACAGTATTCAATCTGTACATGTTGTTGATTAACTTTGCCGTTGCTACTATTTTTTTGTCTTTATTATAAATATTACAGCCACAACTATGAAAAATAACTTGGCATCCGTTTTTCACTAACTGGCTAACTGACAACAAGTTGGTACTCAATTCTGGTATAAACAAAATATCTCTTACCTGAATTTTGTTTACTTTACCATCATCATTGCAACATAGATCAAGATCCAGATTTCCCATTTTCTGAACAGTGACTGAAGAGTTATTGGCCACCTTAATACTTTATATCGGAGGTGTTTTCGTCTCATAAAGCCAATCGGATCTCCTAGTCATGTGCATAGATGCACCTGAGTCTACGTACCAGTTGCTGTCATCCATTGCAGTGTTAGCTGAAAAAACTGCAGCATAATTTTTATTACTATTTGAACTTTCCTTTTTCTTAGCAAAACAGTTCTTGCTCATATGTCCAAATCGATTACAATTAAAGCAACGGGGACCACGGGGAGCATAGTGTTTATTTGGAGGGCTATAATTTTTCTTAGGTGGATATTTATGCTTTGTGTACAATGCAGTAGTGTCAGACTCCTTTTTTACCTCTTGTAATAATTTAGTTTTTATTGAATCTGCACTGATTTGGACACCGGAGCTTTCAATCATTGGTTTATACTGGTCTGGTAATCCTGCCAACATCAGGGTGCCCAACCATTCATCATCAACTTTGAAACCTATATTTCTCAACTTATGAGAAGTTGTTACTAGTTTATTTACATAATCTTCAATGTCTATACAACTGTCTAGGTTTGTGTTAATAAGATCACGAAGTAAAGCTACTTTCCTGCTCAATCCGGAGTCTTCAAACGCAGACCTGAGTTTCATCCATACATCTCGTGCATTTAGTGCTTGTTCGATGTGATGGTAATTATTAGGGTCAACGAGAAGAATAATTTTGCTTTTGGCCTTCACATCCTTCGTAGAACTAACTGTTTCTTTGTTATCGGGGTCCACAGCTGACCAAAGATCTTCGTGCTCTAAATATGCTTTAACAGCGAATTTCCAGGTATTATAATTATCCCGTCCGGTCAGTTTATCAATATGCACGGTATTCAATGCCATTGCTTCGGAAACTGATGTATATTAGCTGAAAAAGAAATAACCGAGCCGGCGACCTAACCACACTTTTAATTAAAACGCGGTACTTTATCGGAAACTAAACTTTAACTATGTATTTACGTAAAACTATTTCACTTTTACTATCATGGGAACGGCCCATAACCTCATGAAATGAAAGACGGAGTCAAGTTTAGTTTTAAAGTAATATTATAATATATTGTGCGAAAAAACGTCTACAAGCTTAGGCGCGAAACAAAGGTCGTAATGTCACACAGACAGAAAAAGTAACGGTCGGCGCGCGAACCAATTAGTAACTAAATCGTATACTAGATGGCGCTGGGTATCTGCTTATGTTCATATAAATTAGATGGGGTCACTTGTTATTAACGGGATGGGGTCACTTGTTATTAACGGGATGGGGTCACTTGTTATTAACGGGATGGGGTCACTTGTTATTAACGGGATGGGGTCACTTGTTATTAACAAGATGGGGTCACTTGTTATTAACAAGATGGGGTCACTTGTTATTAACGGGATGGGGTCACTTGTTATTAACGGGATGGGGTCACTTGTTAATAACGGGATGGGGTCACTTGTTAGTAATGGGATGGAGTCGATGTTGTTGATAATGAGATTGACTCATTGTTGTTATCAATTGAAGGGGTCACTGTTTAAGAACTAAGGTTCTAGGAGGACACCATTGTAGTGAGTGGGGTTAAATGTTAGAAAAACTTGACTACTGTGATGAGTCTATGGGAAATACTGCAGTTATTGTTGTAATATTAAATCTTTCCCTTCTTTATCTGATTGGCACAACACTACACATAATGCAAATCACTAATTTAGTATCTTGTCTATGTTGGAATCTGAAATAAAACACATTTAACAGTTATTAACGAGTAGAGGTCACATGTATTAAGTCCCCACACTTACATTGTGCATGGCCAATGGTCATTAGCGCAGTGTTGTTTTCGTAATGAGTTGGGGTCACAATTGTTGTTACTGGGATCAGTACTGTAATGAGCGGGGGTCATAATTGTAATAATGAGTGGGGGTCAAGTGCGGCGGAGACTGGTCGTTTTACGCTATCGTTGTCCCCCTCCGTCAGGTTGGCAGCACCTGGTGGTGGAGGTAGTTCTGTCGCTGCCGACGGTGATGTTCGCGTGCAGCCTGGCGCTGCGGCTGGACGCCATGATGTTGCCGATCATGGGCCGCTCGGCGGGGGACGCGCCCGACTACACCGTGGGGCTCATCAATGTGGGGCTCGCCGTCATCGTGTCCTCCACTGTGGTCAGTATTACGGTTCCGTATCACCAACGGACAATTGAGACCGTTTAACGACGAAAAGAAAATACATTTTAAAAACTGAGCCGTCGCGTGACGCCTGGCAGATGTGAAACATAAAACCACAGTAACATATCAGTAATCTGACTCGGTCCTGTCCTTGAAACTGTCCACGCGATAGGGCTACCCGCTTAACTATTTTAATTTCATCTACCTACTTGAGTTTCTTTCTAGTTTTGGATTGTAACTATATTTATTATTTAAAAAAAAAAATCGGTGTGTATAAGTAGGAAGTGTGTGTTAAAGAACTGTGGAGCCACGGAGCTGCTCGAAGTTTTCGCATCACGGCATCGCGGCATTAACAATTTCTCTCACTCGCCGAGCGCGCCATTAGATGTTTCACATCAAAAATACTCTTGTTTGTATCACCGTTTGTCATAGTAATTTACTCGTATTTTTATATTGACACTGTAATTTGTGCCAGTCGGGAATGGAACTCCTGTTCTCGCGGCGGCGGCTGTGGCTGGTGCTGGGCGCGCTGGGCGGCTCGGCCCTCGCCATCATGTTCATCCCCTTCAGCCCGTACAGCGACACGGGGCCCTCCACGCAGAGACATTACTGGTTTGTGAGTACATACGGTCACACGAGACCTGCTTCTTGTCGTTCCAATCTGTTGATCAATGTGTCGACCCAACTTATCGACCCTTCGTGGTATGTCGCTCGACTTTTTGACCAATATGTCGCTCGACTCATTGACCAACAAGTCGCTTAACTCGTTGACCAATATATCGCTCGACTTGTTGACCAACATGTCGCTTAACTCGTTGATCAACAAGTCGCTCGACTGGTTGGCCAACATGTCCGCCCAACATGATATGTCGCTCGACTCGTTGACCAATATATCGCTCGACTTGTTGACCAACATGTCGCTTAACTCGTTGATCAACAAGTCGCTTGACTTGTTGGCCAACATGTCCGCCCAACATGATATGTCGCTCGACTTGTTGACCAATATGTTGCTCGACTGGTTGATCAACATGTCGAGCCAACCTGATATGTCGCTCGACTTGTTGACCTATCTAGATCAATCAGCCAACCAGCAGCCACCCAATTTCAGTCGCCGTCAATCTATCTGGTACAGGGGTCGGCAACTTTTTGAGTTGGAAGAGTCAAAAATTACAATTTATAAAATTTCAAGTTTTTATGGAGCCACAATAGTACTTGCATAAAACAACAAGATAGAAATGGTGCTCGTTAATCGACTCAGAACTATTTTTAAATGTTTTATTTTATATTTGATTAGTGGTCCGTCCCGGCTTCGCACGGGCTTATAATACGAGTATAGTATAGACTCAGTGATAATGTAGCTTTCGAACGGCAAAATAATATTTGAAATCAGTCCAGTAGTTTCTAAGTTAATTCGTTACATACAAAAATACAAATCTTTCTTGATATAGATAGATAATATTTGCGTATTTGGAACTAAAGAGCCGCAGCTTCACATCTAAAGATGCAATCGAGATATCTCGAAACAAATGAAAAAAATACATACGATTTGACGTTTCGTTTCGAGATATCTCGAATAGAGATGAATATCGATCGCACGATAATCGGGGCCCAGATCTAGTAGAAGGAACAAATATTTATCATATCGGTTGTTTCAGCACTCTGAGATAATATCGTATGACGTAAACAATATTGTCTTGGAGCGAGAAAGCGGCGTGTTAGTCACCAAACAGGACCCTTACACGCTTGAACGCGTGACTCGAGCCTTGCCCGACACGACACAAACACGCGCGGTCTCCGCTGAAGACTGCGACAACCGAGTCTATTGCAACCTACCGCTGTTCAGGACATCGTTCGCCAGACATTTGTAAGTACATCTATAGATAGATAACTCTTTATTGTTCCACCTCTTACACCCGTATTCTAAAACGTTACCTCAAGAATTCCTTGACTCAGCTCAACCTCACTCAAGGAAATCGGTATTCTCAGTTGCAAAAAACCTCCTTCAATTGGCGCCACTCGACATTTTTCCTCAGTCGAGGTGAGGGAACAACTGTCAAACTCAAAGGACCTCGCGATTAACCTTAAGGAATCCTCAAGGAAGTTTTGCGGCATTGTTAGCTCTTATCTTTCGCCGACTCTTGTAAACAGACCTGATAATTCAATTTATAAAGTTTTTTAAACAGTGCTTTTAATGGATTTCCAAAGGTCTTAACTAATTTTGGTTGAACTATTTTATTTTTAATTTAGTATCCGACTGGATATTGGATCGTAATTCATCCGGCCGGATACCGGATAGTAATTCAGTATCCGGCCGGATACCGGATAGTAATTTACTATCCGGCCGGATACCGGATAGTAATTCAGTATCCGGCCGGATACCGGATAGTAATTTACTATCCGGCCGGATACCGGATAGTACTGAATTACTACCCGTTTTACAGTTTGACCCCTGTAAATTTTAACCTGATATCTTCACGCGTTTCTGAGAAAAAAGGTCTTGACAGACAAACAGACAGACAGGGTTCCGTTTTTCTTTTTAGGTACGGTACCCTAAAAACGGGCACACGAAAGTTAAAGCAATTAGGACAACATGTGAAATCATGTCGTGCCGACCTCTCAGGGCAGAAGGAACATCCCATTCATATTCTACCCACGATACGTAAAAATGGCTTCCGCAATTACCGCAGAGCGTAACGAAGTGTAGAGTCGTTATGGGTACTCTAGATACTCTATGATCTAAACTTGTATCTAAAACACAACAATCATTTCTACCTATGTCCGATAAAAACTCTGAAACCATCAAACCGATGTGCTATTATTAGAGGTATGTTTTTGTGATTGCAGGAAGAATGGTATGTGGATATCTTCGGGCCCGCCGGCCGCCTTCACACCGCCGCCGCACGCGACCGTCACCGCGCGCTCCTGCGACGGAGAACTCTGCACTTACAGCTTTGCTATCACCGGTGGGTAATATCACCATCTGATCCGATCTCGCCGGCGAGGTCGAGGAACCCCCTCTTCCGCTCGTAGGTGCATCTTTGCACCGAGGAGCGCAGTCACTACCTCTCCCCTCACGGTAACTGCCCAAGCCGAGGTCGTGCCCTCTGTGGCGCCCTTGAGCTAGTTGCCATCCTTTTCCGCCCTTAAGGCCTTGGTTGGAGTGCACTCTGCGCTCGCCACTCCTCCGGTAAAGCTGTAAAGGCCACCTCACGGCCAACAGGGTAAGTCATTCAAAAAAAAAAAAAAATCACCATCTGATGAAACGTACAAGTGACTTTCACATCCCATCCTACTAATATTACAAAAGTGAACGTTTGTGAGGTTGGATGGTTGGATGTTTGTACTAATATGCCTATGGTCAACTAGTCGAGCAACAAGTTCACGTTGGGTCGACATATTGGTCAACAAGTCAAGCCACATATCACGTACTCTTTCACACAAACTACTGAACGGATTTTGATGATATTTTAAAGTATTATTGTTTATACATCAGAATAACATACGGGCTATGAGTGTAGATATAAGGAGAATAATCTGTGTATTGAAAAAGGGTCCGTCGAAATGCATTAAATAAGGGTGGCGCCACATTAGCATCAGGTGTCATTATTTTGACAATTATATTTTTTTTTTAACTCTGCATACTTCAGTTCATACCCATACCCTTTGTCTACACCAGCGCGATTGTGGAAGGTTTGAACTGTTATTTATAGCATACAGCTGGACACTTTCAACTTTTGTCTCATATGAGATTATTCTCCTTATATCTACACTCCATAGGTAGAAGTATGGAGGGCAGAAGTAAAGGAGGACAATCACTTATGTGAAAAAAAATTAAAGTGTCCGTCGAAATGCATTAAATAATAGTTTAAAACCTTCCACAATGGCGATGGTTGAACTATTATTTAATGCATTTCGACGGACACTTTTTTAATACACAGCTTAGTAAAGATAGATAATACCTATCATAGTTTCTGAGTTATAGACCTTTAAATATTTGTCACAGGTATCGTGTTCTGACCTTTGGGTACATCCATAACCCTATTCAGCAGTGTAAACTACACTTATGAGGGGTGGCTACCAATATCCTCAAACCAGAACTTGCAATTTTTACATAGGAGTCGAGATATTACAAATTTTAGAAATTGACGACGAGAAAAAAGTTGGAAAAACATGGTTGAATTTCGATAAAAGTTGTATACCATTCAGTTGTATACCCGATACTGATGCAAACGTCGAAGTATTATTTCGGACTTCTGAAACACCTTGTATATTTAATCTGTCTCACCTGTTTGTCACGCAGGCGCGAATCACAACATGCTAACAATTTGGCCTCGTGCCAACATCTCCGTTGCCTCGTGGTCTTTCGCCTCGCCTCTACAACCATCCTTCACACAACTAGAGAGACCTGTTTATACGGTGTTCCACTCCACCGCTACTTACAGCGAAGAACCTTGGAGTCTGGACTTCAATATCATATTTAACGTGAGTAAACATCAACATATTATAGACAGTTAGAAAGCGAATTTTGGCTCAAGCGCCATTTTGGTAACACCAAAATTCTCCGATTGGAGCATTCGGAGGGTCCAAAATAATACTCCCAATGTAATAGGGGGCGGGCCTATTGCCATTATACCGGGCACATTCCCCCTCAATGTGAGAGATGTGGGTCATAGTCCACCACGCTGGCCCAGTACGAGTTGAACTTCACACGCCTTGCTATAGACGTGCAGGTTTCCTCACGATGTTTTCCTTCACCTTTCAGCAAGTGGTAATCTTTATTGAAAATGACATTCGCACATGATTATCTCAGAGGTGCGGACAGGATTTGAGCTTGCACGTTTAGGGCGGGCGTTCTTTCCCACGAGGCTGCCACTGCTGTTTAAAAGGAGTAAGGGCACAATAGTAAAAATGTTATAATTAATAATCTCAGGTACCGATATCTCTGCAGTCGCAGCCGATAGTAGACTTCTCCCATCACAGTCACAAGATCCACCATCCGGCTGAATACACGACTGAATATAAAAATATATTGGACGCGATGCCCCAATACTTTAATATAGCCAGCTTTTTAAGCTTCCGTTATAACTATGTGTTTTAAGCTACTATCCGATTCAAATGAGAATAGGATCGACTTTGCGCCATATTGTTTCAAACGTGAAAAACTAATTGACTTTAAATTAAATATTCTATTAAGACAATTTACTACAAATTTAACCTTTTTATTTATATTTGATGTAGCTACTATTATTATTGATATGCAAATAAGTTGTTTGCAAACCATACTTTTCATGTGACATTTGACAGATAGCGCTTATTGACATTCCTATTCTTATTTGGATCGCATAGTACACAATTTACAATTTGACCTAGTCGTTTAACCGTTGGCCGCTCGGTTAACTGAACCAAGCCATGTAGCATGACCGCACTGACATAAGTGTTATCTCTGTCAGATTTGTCGAGAAAATGACGTCACACCGAGCCATGGCCAGTACAAAAAGCTCAGTATGACGTCATTTTCTCGACAAATCTGACAGTTGAAAGAGAAAACACTTTTGCCCTAGTCTGGGTGTAACTGGGATCGCCCCAGTCGATTGGATCATACGATGAGTATGTGTTGTCTTTATTTATATATCTACAATACAGTGAAGATTTTAATTTAATATTACAAGAAGATTGAATTTGACTTAAAGTATTTTGAAAGAATTATTAAGTAAGAATTGTTAAGTAGACTATAAATCGTTTGTTATAATGAGACGAGTTATGCTATCAATGACCAATTACAATTTTTACCTTTTTATTAACCGATTCCAAAAAGGAGGAGGTTCTCAATTCGACCCGTATGTTTTTTTTTTTAAAGAAATGAATTAAATGTATGGAATGTGATGTGGAATGGATCCATCTGCGATTCGATTAGCGGGTAATTCAACCATTCTGCATCTTATTCAATTAAATCATTTTGTCAAAAAAGTAGGTACCCATTTCGTAAAAGAATATTCCGGTCACGTGTTATGTGTTAGCTAAACTCGTTAAATAGGAAAGTGTTTATTTTAAGCTTATATGTGTATTTTATAAGGAGTAATATTGTGTGACAATATTCGCCTGTACAACAGGGTAATTTTATTATTAATTTATTGTTTAATAATCTTATTTAAAGGACCAGTGAATAAAAGACTAGTGTTTTTAATACGTTTTTTATTTCTTTATATCAGTCTTCGGTCACACTCAAAATACAGTTTCGTTGCGGAACTATACTTCGAGTTACTTGTAAATATCACAGAAAAATAAATTTTAAAAAAATAACAAAAAAACATGAATTTGACGTGGTGTTGCGATTTAAATGTCATTTATCCCATATACCCCTAAGGACCCCACACTTCGTAATGCTCTGTGGCGATTTTTTTTAAGGTTGGCAAGAATGGTCTATCTGAGATCCGCCATCTTAGTCTTATGATCAAGTAAGAACGTAAATGTCAAACAATATAAACAATCAAAACTAATATGGCGGATAATTTACCGCAGCGCGGGCTCCTTATTACTATACTACCTCCATGGATTACATTGGCAGCGAAACATTTTACAGAGTATATAGTGATTCTGTAACATTTTTTCTATTCAACATAATCTATCAGTCACACAAAACACCCAGGAGAAACATGTACAATTTTTTTGTAGGTTTATAAAGGTGTAGATAATTAATTGTATATAATAATTTGCATAAAAAATCAAAATCTGTTGCTCGCTTAAACTAACAAATTACATATTTACAGGGTAATAACAGCCTTATAATTAGGGAATTAAAACACATTTTTCATACTAACCCTTTTAATTTTATTACTTGTTGAGATCTTTCTATCATATAATATCACATTTCGAAATAGGTATGGTTGTATGTATATAACAACATGCTTAGATTAATATTGTTTAGTACATAACACAAGTTGATTGACAAAGTTAACCGTTTCTGACATTCATTCATGATTACTAGACCAATTTACATTAAAAAAAGGTTACATTTGCTAACGCTCAAAACATTGCCTTCTCGCTCATACCAGTACTCCGTGAGAAGGAGGACGGCTTATATACTTTGTTTGGTGTAAAAAAAAAACATTATTTACTCGACAATTGTCAATCAATGGAAGTGACGAGATCATTGCAAAATCGACCCTTTACACATTATAGTACAGTGCAAAATGACCTTTAATGTGTATGTATGTAGTAATAACAATATTAATCTAAAACAATAAATAATAAACGAGTATTTGAACATCTAGCATGATTTATTTATAGAAACACAAAAATGCCTATGAGCCTAATACATAATGCCAACTATGTCAGACATTCAAAGTTGAAAACTAAATTAAAACACATGTCATAAGATGAGTCGGCCGACATGTTGGCCGACGTCGCAGCGAGTGAACACGTCGCGCGATTTGTTGTCAAACTATAATCCTTCTCAGTACAGTACGTACAAAGTATGAAGAAGACAGAAAACTTAGGTTAGATATATATATTTTTTAGAATATCTTTGTCCAACAGTGGGGATTGTGGACCAAAGTTGTTAACACGCTGCATCCCTTGAACGGGTAAGCAGACTGCAAATGAAAACTTATTTTAAAATACAAAAGGGGAAAATATATAAAATACAAATTATTAAGCACCTACTCTTTTTCTCTACATATAACAAGCCAGAGACATGTGTCATATGCAAGCAAACAAAACTGCATTACAATTCCGTTGCAAATTGATTACAATTTTGTATAAATAATGAGGCAAAGTCAGTCATAGAATTGAAAATTATTTTCAATGAAAATGTACACTGAGTAAACGAAAGTTAATTTTAAAACCGTGACAAAAATTTTAAACTTTAAAAATATACATACATACGGTGGCCATTGCAATACTATACAGGGTATTTCAGAAGTACGAAACAAACCTTTTTTTATTGAAATTCGATAAACCAAAAACATATCTTTCCTTCGTCAATTTTGACAACTTGTAAGAAATCGCATCCTTTGTGAATTTTTAATTTCCTGTTTGTGAATATTGGTGGCAGGCCATCTCTAATGTAGTTTGTAGTTTTTAGTTTTTACCGTTTAATATGGTTCGGGATGTACCATAAGGATGTACCATACTATTATCAAGTATTCAAAGGATAGTAACTAAGAAACTGTGATATTTAGGTGCAGTCTGCCTTTACTACGCATTACAATATGAGCTACCGTATATGTACCTCAAATATTCTTTGTTGACTTCACGAAACACCCTGTATAATGGCGAAATATACTTTTTAAGCTGATTCGACTGATGAGTGAGTGAGACGAGACAAGTATTGTGACAAATAAACACATATTTTTATGTGTTAACTCCTAAAATCATCCCTATAGCAAGTATTATAATATTTCCGATTACCGAATGTAATGTAAATCAATTTTAAATGCAAACAGCGATATTGAGAGCTAGTTTTGAATGAAGTTAAATTAAAAAGAAAAACTCATAAATTTCTTTACCAAATCAAAAAAAAAATACACATCGTATTTTTAACTCCACCAAAATTTATAGAAACATTAAATTCACAAAAAAAAATGCTTTTATTTTGGAAAAAAGGTCATTGCAAATGTACCAATGACAATTCCTTTTAAATGTGTGGTAATAATGACATACACAATCGAATATATTAACAAAACTAGCAGTTTCACTTGTTCACACTCCAAAACTGTGTACAAAGTAAGATTACTACAATAACATGATGATGTTACGGCCGAAGAATAATGTGGAAATTGGTCACAATATAATGACACCATAATGACATTATTAACAGTATTCTACCAAATAACATAAATTTTACTCATTACAGCAGTAATTTTTTAATATTTTTTTGACGAAGCGACACAGGGAATTGCAAGATGGTAGCTTGTGGCAACGTGTCGTTGTCGCCTACCCCCTGTGGGATATATGCGAGCATATATCTAATATATATGTATTTTTGATTAAAAAAAAATTAACGAAACCAGACCAAAAATTATGTAATTACAAAACAATACTTCCGAAAAATGTTGTGCGCTTAGCATGACCGCGTAGACATAACTTTTATCTCTTTCAACTGTCAAATTTGTCGGGAAAATCACTGGACATGATGCCAGTACAAAAAGCTCGGTGTGACGACAAATCTGTCAGTTGAAAGAGATAAAATGTATGTCCACACGATCATCTAAGCCTACGGGGATACAGTGTGGGTAGACTGGTCTCACATGGGAGTACCCTGCGTGAGACTTTAAATAACTACCCTACGAAATTGCGGATCATCCACGTTCATATTTGGTGAAGGTCAAATAATGAGAATACAATACAAACTGCTAGCATTTGCATACCACAACGATACTTCCACGGAACCGTCAGTAAGTCCCTCCAATATAAATACAGCAACAAGACAATTTTTTCCGATTTTTTATTTTTCTCCGAAAACTGTTTCGTTCGTAATTTTTTTTGTTTTTATTTTATGAAATTAGAAAGTAATCGTTTAAAAGAAATAGCAGTGGTATGCAGTTAAAAAAATGGAAAAAAAACACACAAATGTGACTTAAGTATTAAATACATTAAGAAAAGTAAGTTAAAAAATGTAATTTTGTTACTTAATCTAAAGTAATTATATGTACTTGCTAGAAGAAAAAATATTTGTGTTTGCAACATTTCAACTATAAATTTGTTTACAAGATAAAAATGACAATTTTATGTAAAAAAAAAAAACATTATCAATGGCGTACTTATGGTAACCGTCACACAAATACAGTTAAAAACTATGCACAGTGTTTTAGCACACAAAAAAACAGTCAAATATTTAACATGTAATGTAGAAATACATTTTTATTATTATACTTTAAAAACACAAAACTCAAATTTATGGTTTAGAATTTTTTATAGACAAACAAAAGCCCTTTTGCTTTACACGTTCATGGTATATAGTATTACAATATACATGTTATGTTCGTTATTATAACTGCAAGAGTTAAGGCAATCTAATGTATTACTTGTGGCTGGCTGATACTATATTGATATAATTATCTAGCAATGTTATTTACTTATATACTAAGTATATTAAATATATAGTATTTAATATTTAAACACCAAGATATAACTGACAAATGCAAGTAACATACCAAAACGTTATCGTTGCCTTATAAGAAAAAAAAAACAATATTTTTAATTATATTTACTATATAACATACTTTTTAAATCCTAGAGTCATTAGCCGTGGTTTTTAACCGTCTTCCAAAAGGAGGAGGTTCTCAATTTGATTGGTATGTTTTTTTTTAAATATATTATCTGGAGATATTATGTTTAAAAAAATGATAAAAAGTTATAATCAATTTAAAATAGCGTTATAATACACTTTTGTATTGTAACATACCTTTGTTAATGGATTCTAAATGGACAGAAATTTCTATCAATGTGGAGGTCAAAGTTTAACATTTCGACAAATCATTGAAATGTTGTCGAAATACAAATTTCATTTGATACCCATACTGTGGTAGTGCAGAAAAAATAACTATTCCGCCATCTTGGATGATCCGCCATATTGGAATTAGAATGACGTCACATAGCTAGGCGTGCATTGTCATCCAAAATAAGCGTGTATACCAAATTTCAGCTCAATCGGTTAAAGATAACTGATTTAAAATTCAGTTGCAAGATTCCACCCGGACATACATTGCAAGTTAATATAAAGCTTGTAATACTAAAAAATAGTTTAAGTTAGATGAATTTAATAGAAATTTAATTAGTTTAGTGTAAAACCATCCAATGAGTACACGACTATAAAGGTACGTATATTTTAAAAGCCACTTTTCAAAGAAAGAATGCAATACTTTATTGCGCCTTGACAACAATAAATTTCTTGTGTTTAGTGTAAAAAAAACGAATATATTTTTATATAATTCGACAAGTTTAACATCCTGCGACATGTGGTGCGGTTTAAAAAGTTGAATAATCTTCATACACATAATGTTTATATGCGACACCTTTTGTAAAAAGAAAAAAAAAACTTGCATACCTTTTAAAACTAAATATTATATCGTACAACATAACTTGAACATCACAAAGGACAACTTAAACATACTGCGACAAGTGTTATAAAGGGTGTTATCAAAAGTCCGAAATAATATTGGTACATATATGTTCGGTAGCTGATATATTATGTATGAAGACAGACTGTACCGTACTATTATACTTTGCGATTCAAATGAGAATAGGATCGACTTTGCGCCATATTGTGACGAACGAAAACGAATTATGACTTTAAATAATTAAATATTAGACTAAGACAATTTACTACTAATTTAACCTTTTTATTTAAATGTCATGTAAGACTATTATTATTGATATGCAAATAAGTTTTTTGCAAACCATATTTTTTAAGTGACATTTGACAGATAGAGGTTATTGACATTCCTATTCTTATTTGGATTGTAGTTTAGATTCATTGTAGTTTCCAGGTTGCAGGTCTTGACATATCTGTCATAAGTTTGTGTTGTGACCATAGGGCACATCCACAGTCCTATAAAAAATGTTTATATTACTAGGTGAGGACTATTTTTTTTAATTTAGCACCGAAAACAAAAATGGACAATATTTTTTCTTTAATAATATGTTCGAATTTTAAAACCTTCAGGAGGCAATTCCCACATGATCCACATTATTTCAAATTCGACAATGTCGAAACAAAACAGCTAATTTTGTAGTTTTATTTCGACATAATATGTCGAATTAGAGGTAACTTTGACAATGCGAGAATTACTATCTGTTGTATACCTGATACCCATGCATATATGTCTGACATCATTTTGAACCTCTAAAACACACTATATAACTAAAATATAAACTTAATTATATAGAAATTACAATCCATCCACTATTCTTCCTTCATACGTACAATGTAACTTTTCAATACAAAAGTCTTCACCAATACGAATATGATTGAATTATTAGTTACTATAAAATTGGGAGGATACAGTAACATTTTTTATAAATAGTTATATTGTGAATTTTAGTGTTTCAGCGCAACGCGACGGTCAAACGGCTCGCGGCGACCATCTTGTTATTGAATTTCTTCTTAAATATTTCAGCGGCGGTTATACTTTTGAAGGTGATACTTGCCGAGCGCTCTTCCTTGTCCAAAATAACATTCTGCAATCAATCCGGGGATGTTTTTTTTGGTTTCAATATGCTTAAACTTAATTTGTACTTAATAGTAGCTTATATCTAAGTATTGTTACGTACATTTTAATATAGTGACAAATGGAAAAAAAATATGTTAAGTAATAATAAAAATACATTGGCTTCTGGGGGACGCTATGTCTAATTCGACATATGTCGAAAAAATACAACCAATTTGGCGTTTTGTTTCGACAACTGTCGAAATAGAGATAATGGCGACCATGCGAGTATTGCCCCTCTGGGTACATACTTAATTGTCTACTTGTATTAGGTTCTTTATGGTTATTATTTGTTATAAACATTATTGTATAAGTACATTATATGTAAGTACAAATATTATATTAAATATTACTACTTAACAGTTTTTTTTTCTATTAATAATACAATTTCAATATGAGTTAAAATCACAAAGAAATAAATATGTCAGCAGCCAGTTATAACAAGTCTAGTTTATGTGAGATATGTTGTCTCCTTCTCGCGTATACAGGGTGTTTCAGAAGTCCGAAATAATACTTTGGGTACATATACGGTAGCTCATATGTGAATGCTTAGTGAAGACAGTTTATACCTAACTATAATAGTTTCTGAGTCATAGACCTTTGAATATTTGTCACAGGTATCGTGTTCTGGCCTTTTGGTACAACCATAACCCTATTCCGCAGTGTGAACTACACTTATTCAAATTCAAATGATGAAATTATGAGGGGCGACTACTAATATTCACGAACCAGAACATGCAAATTTAACATAGGACTTCAGATATTACGAGTTACAGAAATAGCCAATGAAAAAAAAGTTGAAAAAACATGGTAGAATTTCGATCAAAATTTTATACCACTCAACTGTAAACCCGATATTGATGCAAACGTCAAAGTATTATTTCGGACTTCTGAAACAGACTGTATATTACGATTGAGACAGAACGACTCGGTGCGACATAATCCGTTTCATGCACCTTGTTTTGGTCTTAATTAGACTCATATTTATAAACTATAATAACTTAACACAAACCCGCAAATTTATGCAAATACCAATCACTCTACAAACCGTTTAAGACGGCATTTATCAGTACAAAAGTGTTCTCTAATGCCGCTGTAAATGGTTCATAACTTTGTATAAATGTATGGGTATAATATAGTGACAATGATCTCAATATTGAATTTGTATTATTTGTATAATATTATATTTAAGTAAGAGCCGGCTCTACTATTTGCTAATGCACCTTATTCTTCTTATTTTTTAATTGTCTATGACACATGACTACAGAATTAAGCCAGTGCTGCCAGTGTCGAGAGGCATTTCATTCGAAAAACTAAAACTATATCGCTCACAGTGTAAATGAGCGTGTTAATTTGTCTAAATGATCACATAATTTGATACACCTGTCAAATAATTCAGTGGAATTGTCAAATTGTTCGACAATACTGTCGAATGATTTTGAGAATAAGGTATATCGGCTAATGGTTCACCAAGGCCCTTAAAGATCAACAATCATGCAATAGCTTTGCATATAATAAATAAAATATTGACGCGACAATGCTTTCCAAATATTTGGAAAATTGTCATAACATTTATTTTTAAAATTACATAACATTAACCACATTTTTTATTGAAATTTACAAACCATCACAAAAGACTTTCGTTGCGACAAGTATTGTTGGATTTTATTTTAATGGTTTGAAATTTCGACAAATTTAGAAGTTATGTTTTATTCTCCAATTTCTTGATGTGGTTTTTGTTTAAAACATTTTCGTTCACACTTGTCAAACATATAATAGTGTTGAACATAATTACGTTACATGTATTTGACCACATTTAAAAATAATATTCACGTAAGAATCACAATGTGACATAACTACCACATTTGTCATACCAAGAATTGTCGAAATATATTTATTGCAACGAGTTATTATATCATAAAGGGAGTTTTTTCTAACATTTGAGTGTTCCACACGTCCAATTCTGTGTGTCAAATTTAGGTTTTAGCTATATACTTTTTTAATATTATTGAATAACTTGTAAGGTCCCGTGCTTGTCCCGTAAACGCTCTTTGTTGCTTGGTTTGTTTTTTTGTGGAATGAAACTCACATAAAGTCAAAAAGTATATTGGGCAAGTTAATTAATGGATTTGATGGTCGTGATAAGTGAGCACGCGCGGTTTACTCGCTGATCGATCGCAAACTGGTCTGTATTGCAAATTATATCGATCGTGTCACGTAAAATGTTGAGTTGATGATTTGTATGTGCGGTTGTGCTTCACCGTACATAACTTTAACGATCAATGTAACTTTTACGGTTCAAAAGTTCGTTTTACCTGTGTTTTACGCTCATTTATAGGTAGCGTCTACGAAAAATAAGTGAAGCAAATTTTACAGTGCGGCCTATCGACCACGGAAGACTCCCTACACAATATTTCACATGGTACATTACCAAACACACACAATACGCCTACAGCAGAGATGTTACTGAATGCGGTATGACAAATGTAGTATCAATGTTCACAAATTAATTATGCAGGATAATCGACATCGAAAATAGATTTTAAAATTGCTAAATACTTTTAAAAGTTTTTTTTTTTTTTTAAGGAATACCCCAGTGGTTCAAGCGTAGACCGGTCGGCTTACTACATCAAACGGTTGCGGGTTGGATTCCCTGACGGACGCAAATTTCGGGAAAGGCCTTATGGGAATTAGCCATAGTCTGGGCGTAACTGGGATCGTCCCTACCTAGTCCATTATATGGTAACTATAATACAAGGGCAACTTAGTTTTTAAATCTCTTTTTAGGGTTCCGAACCCAAAGGGTAAAACGAGAACCCTATTACTAAGACTTCGCTCTCCGTCCGTCTGTCACCAGGCTGTATCTCTTGAACCGTGATAGTTAGAGAGTTGAGTTGTATTTCTGTTGCCGCTATAACAAGAAATACTAAAACACAGAATAAAATAAATATATGGGGGCTCCCATACAACAAACGTGTTTTTTTTTGCAGTTTTTATAGATAATGGGTACGGAACCATTCGTTTGCGAGTCCGACTCGCACTTGGCCGGTTTTTTATCTCTTGACGACTTGGGTAAACACTCTTATGACTGTTACCTCTGTAAGTCAAATTCAAATCATTGATTTCGTACAAGCCTACGGGGGCACTTACAAATTGACAAGTTTACAGCAAAAGCAAATATAATTTTAATGATCCTGCATAATTAATTATTTAGTGTTCTAAAACAAATCCTTTAATAAAAATAAAATGTGGTAATATGTACTAAAATAAATAATTATATATGTATTATGTACATATAAATATATATATATCACAGATTTATATCACAGTAGGTAACTTAAATGTAAAATATAATATATTTTTGGTCGTTCGGATGCGTAGAATTAAAAAAAAAAAAAAAATTGGTTAGGTTAAGTAGAGGTTTTTTATTTCAATGGGGATTCAGACCATAGTCCAACACGCTGGCCCGGTGCGGGTTGGCAGACTTCACACTATACATCTATCGAGAACTAGTTCTATGTTTTCCTTCACCGTTTCATAGCAAGTGATAATCTCAGATGAAAATGAGACTCGCACATAAAACCCAGATGCGAGAACCTGCACACTTTGATTGGAGCGCGTGCGTTCGACCACTACACTTAAGTAAGTTCTTATTTTTTTTACGAAATTAGTGAATTGGTAATATTTTGATGGAATAAGATGAGGAATGCCTGCACCTGCGATTAGCGGTATTTATGGCAATGTCGAATAATGAATAGCAAGGACAAATACAATAATAGCACATTATAAATAACAATGGATGATGACATTGATAAAGTTTTTATCTCAGTATGACAAAACATTTGAGAGATATGATTGTTTTTGTACTCATAGAGAATATTTCAACAAAAAAAATGGCTGCCACATAGCGGGGAAGTGTATTGGACCCAAGCGTAGACTGTATTTGTACATTAAAATAGTTTGTATTTAAGTATTTAGAATATCGCTAGTCCATGCCCGGACACACTGTATATATTTATATTTGTAACTAGCTGTGCCCGCGACTTCGTCCGCGTGGACTTTAGGGAGATTACCCGGAAATATGGGTATTATGTTTTTCCCGCGGAACCCTAATGCTTTTTCTAAAATTAAAGTAGCCTAAGTTACGCCCTGGAACGTCAGCTATCTGTCAGTGAAAGTCCCATTGAAATCGGTTCAGCCGTTTAGAAGTTTACCTCAAACAAACAGACAGACAGACAGACAAAAATTTTTAAAATTGCGTTTTCGTTATAGGTATCTTATATACTTTCATACGCATTTGGTAAAAAAGTGTTATTTTGATATTACAAACAGACACTCCAATTTTATTTATTTGTATAGAATATAGATGTATAGATATTAGTTTAGTTTTGACTAGCACATCAAACTAATTAGCTTGACGTGCTAGCCCATACTTAAAGCTGCACTTATCCATACATTAATCCACTGCTCTTAATGTAAGTTATATTTTAAGTCAGGTTATCCTCAAATAAATAAATAAATAAAGATTGCATATGAATAGTTAATCTATACTAATATTATAAAGAGGATATATTTGTTATTTTGTGAACGGTGAAGGAAAACATCGTGAGGAAACCTGCACGTCTATAGAAAGGCGTGTGAAGTTCACCAACCCGCACTGGGCCAGCGTGGTGGACAATGGCCCAAAATCTCCCTCGTATTGAGGGAGAATGTGCCCGGTATATTAGCAATAGGCTCGCCCCCTATTACATTGGGACCAAAATACATCGGCGAAGTGTGGGCGCACTACAGTGCACCTCTGCCTACCCCTTCGGGGAATACAGGCGTGATGATGTACTATTTGTATGTAACGAATTAACTTAAAAACTACTGGTCCGATTTCAAAAATAGTTTTGCCGTTAGAAAGCTACATTATCACAGAGTAACATAGGCTATATTAGAAACCCGTGCGAAGCCGGGACGGGCCGCCATGTTGTATAGAAGTTAAGTAAATCAATTTCTTATTCGACCGCTACCAAACAACCAAAAAATATTGTAACATAATAAAACCTTATCGTTACCTGGACATCGTTGCCAGCCAATGTCTTCAGTCTCGTATCCGTCATGCCATGGGGCAGGTTACTGACCGTGGCTATGTTACCAACATCTTCCAAAAGTGTATCCTCGTCGATATCCGAATCGCTTTCAAACTCAATTTCCGGTTCCCTTTTCATGACAACGCGGCTGTTGTCCGTGCCGATGGCGGTGCGGACCGCCCGACTGAAGATGCCCGGGTTCGGTTTCGTCGGGTCCTGTTTGACCTCGATGCGAGAGAACACCGACTTGTCCTGCTTGCTTTGGGTGGCCTTCCTCTGTAGTATTACGCGTCGGTTCGAGAACGATGTCGGCTTTTTGTCGTCATCCTTTTCCGACTGCGATGTTATTAAAAAAAAATGTTACAGATTAAAAAAACAACAGTAGCCGTCGCGAGACGCCTGGCAGATGTGGAACATTATGTTATTTAGAGTAGCTCTAGAGAAGCGTCGTAACGGCGAGTGAGCGGAGTCTAAGCGGCGGAAAGAACCGAGGAGCCACGGAGCTGCTCGAAGTTTTCGCATCACGGCATCGCGGCATCAACAGTTGCTCTCACTCGCCAAGCGCGCCATTAGATGTTTCACATCAAAAAAAAAACAGCCAAGTGCGAGTCAGACTCGCACACCGAGGGCTCTGTATAAACTTGTAGGTATCACGGGAGTAAAGTCCCCCACACATTGGAGCGTTAAAAGCGGCGCGTCAATGTTTTTTCCTATACCAAATGAACTGTATTGACTCGTAGAGAAAGTTCATTCTTCAACGAAATGACACTGACAGCTCAAGCGAGTTTTGAGTAGTGGGGGGCTTCTACCACTGAAATTAAATCAACATGTGTTCACACAAGGTTCATTTTGGGGTATACAAACATTAAAACAAGAAGATTCTTATTAAAAAAATATTTTAATTTTGGGTTTTCGGTTTTTTTCCTTAACTTGTGCTATACGTCATTGCTTCTTGCCAAATTTCATGATTCTACGTCAACAGGAAGTTCCCCATAGATTTTGATTCCCTTGCGAAGTCAAATATATATTACTTGAAATTAGCAGAATACGCCCTAATCACAGCCATTCCATATTATCTTCATATCATATCAAGCCTTGACTGTCCCACTGCAGGGCAAAGGCCTCCCCTCCCTTTTTCCACTTGTTGCGGTCCATAGCCAACCGGGGCCACTCCTGTAAGTAAGAGTCTAGCTCATCCTGCCATCTCTTTTTCATCATCTTTTTCATCCCATTCCTTATCTTATTCCATCGAATTACATAATTCCGTAAAATAAGATGAGACTTAACCAAGATGACAACATCGATATTGGCAGTATGGTTAAATTCCTTCGCCTGACCTATTGGACGTATATCACAAAGTTCTACCATAGACTAATAATTATATTCTTAACTAGCTGTGCCCGCGACTTCGCCCGCGTGGACTTTAGGGAGATTACCCGGAAATATGGGTATTATGTTTTTCCCGCGGAACCCTAATGCTTTTTCTAAAATTAAAGTAGCCTAAGTTACGCCCTGGAACGTCAGCTATCTGTCAGTGAAAGTCCCATTGAAATCGGTTCAGCCGTTTAGAAGTTTACCTCAAACAAACAGACAGACAGACAAAAAAAATTAAAATTGCGTTTTCGTTATAGGTATCGTATATATTTTCATACGCATTTGGTAAAAAAGTGTTATTTTGATATTACAAACAGACACTCCAATTTTATTTATTTGTATAGATGTATGGTACTACTTAAGGGCTGTATATACATACCTCTTTGTTATCAAACGTTATTCTCGGTCGAGATTTCATTGACAAGTCACTTTTTTGTTTAGTCTAAAACAAGATAATATTATAATTTATTATTAGTACCTATCGATTTTAAAATAATTCACTGATACAAAGGTGAGCCGGGCGATCAAGTGATATGTTTTTTAAAAAACCGGCCATGTGCGAGTCGGACTCGCGCACGAATGGTTCCGTACCATTATCTATAAAAACGGCAAAAAAATCACGTTTGTTGTATGAGAGCCCCATTAAATATTTATTTTATTTTGTTTTTAAGTATTTGTTGTTATAGCGGCAGCAGAGATACACCATCTGTGAACATTGCAACTGTCTAACTGTCACGGTTAATGAGATACAGCCTGGTGACAGACAGACGGACGGACGGACAGACGGACGGACGGACAGCGAAGTCTTAGTAATAGGGTTCCTGTTTTACCCTTTGGGTACGGAACCCTAAAAAGTAGCAACTATGTACTTTGAAACAAACTATTAATAGATATGAAATCGCCGATTTCCTACTGATTTTATTACTAAATAAAATTCTAATATCGGATTCTTCATAGTACAGTCCTTTTATATCATAATTTAAATTGAAACATATATAGTTACCGTAATTTAAAAATATACTTTTTTTTTTCGAAATGTGGGTGCACTAGAGCGCACCTCTGTCCACCATTTAGGGGAATACAGGCGTGATAATGATAATACCTTTGCATGTTTCTTTCCAATGTTTTCAGTATCATCAGTCTTAGTTGAACTAGTGACTACTGGTCGACGCTGCGCGGGCGGAGATTTCTCTAAAACAATATATAAAATAAATATTTATAATGATTATTACAAATATTACTGAAAAATATACACATAAATATAGTTCTATAATAAAGTGGCAAAATAAACTATTATAAAAAGAATCTCTCCGGCGGGGAATCGAACCCCGGTCTCCCGCGTGACAGGCGGGGATACTTACCACTATACTACCGAAGACTTACACTACGATGTGAAATTAAGGTTTGTATACCGAGAACATGATAGGAACCGAAATTCAAGTTTCGTTATTAATTAAATTTAAAACATGTATACTCAATTTTTTCCAAGATAATCAGTTTAGTCAGAAGTGCTTACTGACTTACATTCTTAAAGGTTAAACCTGACGCTCTACAACTCCATAAATAGGCGTCTCCCATAAACGGCGTTACGTCGTTCGTTAACCACATACGAGGTGAATTTGGACATCCGACATTTCGCACCTTTAAAAGTACCCATTTTGAAATTTTAGGATTTCGAATATAAATCTTAAAGGGTCGTTCTAACGACCATTTTAGAACAACATTATTTTTGAGTTAGGTCTCTACACTTTTAAAGGTAATGTGTTTATGATCGCGGATGCAGACGGCTCTTCGTTACCTTTCTTCCTCTTGTCCTCATGGAAGACTATCTTCTGCCGCTGAGTCCGCCGCTCGCCGCCGCCGGCACTAGCGGCACTAGCGGCACTGGCGGCACTGGCGGCACTGGCGGCACTGGCGGCACTGGCTATGGGGCGGGCGGCGGGCGGCAGCTTGGCGCGCAGGTCGGGCGGCGGCTTGGACGGCCTGGACGGCTTGGACGGCTTGCTGGACGGCTTGGGCGGCTCCGGCCTTCAGCAAAACGAAATCCAACATTAGTCAAATAATATAAATAATAGTACATTTATACCGTATATACTTTAAGAGGTGTAGCAATAGAGAGTTCAACATCATAATTACGTGCGTAATCCTTGAAAAGAGCAACCATCGTATTGTTTTCTTATATTTACGCGAATACTACACATTGAAATCAAACTATTTTACGGATTCTATCGCGTTTATTTACTTTTGTATGTTCCCGACGTTTCGGCTGCTATACAGCAACCATGGTCACGGGGGGACTGAGGTGTTAGACGTCCTGATGTCATAGTTAATAACTGAGTACCCTCACATTTAATTGTTGTAGTAAATAAACGCGATAGAATCCTGTAAATAGTTTTATTTCAATGAGCAACCATAGTGTTTTTTTTTACCATTCTTCGTCATAGGAAATGCATTCCGAATGGGTGGTAGAGTTACTATTATGTATTACTCTTTATATATTGACCATTCATAAGTTGCCCGCATTGTTTCATTTGTATAAAAAAACCATCTGATTCCAATTCTTAAGGAGGTGCACTGGTACTGCTTGTATTTTTAACCGATTTCCAGAAATGAGAAGGTTCTATGTTCGTATGTATGTATTTTTTTAAAGTGTGTGTTTATCAATATATTCTCCATTTGTGAACCGAATAAAAAAAGTTGTTACAATGGGAATTCTTTAATGTTGGTGCCATGTTCAAAATATTATCAGAAATCAACCCCCTTGGGGATGAAATGGGGGGTTGAAGGTCACACAATTTTATCGATTATTTTTCGCTTTTGAATGCCTATTTTTGGTTTAGGAGTCGGTTTAACTTTTAATTCGTCCTTAATTTCTATAACTCGTAATATCTCGAGTCCTATGTAAAATTTGCACGTTCTGTTTTGTGAATATTGGTAGCCGCCCCTCATATATGTAGTTCACACTGCTGAATAGAGTTATGGATGTACCCAAAGGCCAGAACACGATACCTGTGACAAATATTCAAAGGTCTATAACTCTGAAACTATGATAGTTAGGTATAAACTGTCTCCACTGAGCATCCACATAAGAGCTACCGTATATGAACCCTACGTATTATTTCGGACTTGTGATACACCGTGTATAGTAGCAGGTGTACTGACTTGTGTTTCTCCTTGAACCGTCCGGAGTCCTCGTCGTCGGAGAGTATCCCGTCGATGTCGCCCAGTATCAGGTCCAAGTCGTCGTCGCTGTCGGCGGGCGGGCGGGCGGCGGTGGCGGCGGCGGGGCGGGCGGCGGCGGGCAGCGGCGGCGTGAGCGCGCGCTCGGGAGTCGCCGGCGCCGTGTCGATGATGCCGGCGCGCGGCGGAGTCAGATTCTCTGTACACAGATAATAAATGAAGGGTACAGGCAAGTAACAGGGAATGTCCTAATTAATGAATTTGAAAGTTCAACTATTCTCACAATTCTATAGTTTGGCCATAAACAAAACTGCATTTTTGGCGCCATCTGTTAAACAATATCAAAAGGGCGACGCTCACTATAAAGCGTCGCGACGCTAACTATAAGGCGTCGCGACGCTAACTATACGGCGTCGCGACGCTCACTATACAACGTCGCGAAGCTTACTATAAAGCGTCGCGACGCTCACTATAAAACGTCCTGACGCTCACTATACGGCGTCGTCACGCTAACTATACGCGTCGCGACGCCGTATAGTTAGCGTCGCCACGCTTACTATAAGGCGTCCCGTTTTACCCTTTAGTTCGCGTTTAGATCCGGTGGTAGTATAGTAGAATATAAGAAAAAAATGTAAACTTGACAATTTGTAAGATGTCATGTGAATTTATAAATTTGCCTATACAGAATAAATGATTTGACTTTGAAACTTCAAGCTGCCATATCCCAAACGTGACTTGATTTGGATTGGACCGTTTTTGTTAAACTACGTCCTTAAATAACATATCAATTCACATATCAAGTCAGTCAAGCAGTGGTAGCCGAGTGGTCGAACGCACGCCTTGCAATCGAAGTGTACAGGTTCAAACCCCGGCTCGCACCTCTGGGATTTCTATGCGAATCTCATTTTCATCCGAGATTATCACTTTCTACGAAACGGTCCGGTCTGAGGGAACTTGACTAGTTTTCGATAGATGTGTGAAGTTCTGCCAACCCGCACCGGGCCAGTGTGGTGGACTATGGCCTGAATCCCCCTCACATTGAGGGGAGGCCCGTGCCCAGCAGTGGGAAGTAAAAAGGGCTGTAGTAGTAACAAATCAATTAAAGCTTCCCCACACTGGGTAATGTCGCTTTTCACTCCCCGGTATGTGGGGGGCTTAATGAAAGAAACTCACCACAAGTAGAATTAACTTCAACGGTGTCATCCATCTTCACCGGCGATCTGTCCCTAAGCTTCTCCATTTTCACCACTTTCACAGTGTTCTCGACGGTGGACTTCTCCGGGGAGGTGTGCGTGGTGTCCGGTCTGGTCTCCAGCACGGTGCTGGTTGGTTTGTCGATGGTTGTTGAGACCGGTTTGGTTTCAATGGGTTTAGATTGATTTTTCAACTTCTCCTGAGCTTCACGCTCCCTGAAGGATCAAAAAATGGATTGTATATGTACACAAATAAATGAAATTGATGTCTGTTTGTAATGTAAAAATATCAACTTTTTACATTGCACATCATATTAATATTTTGTAAATAAAAAACATACGCAGTTATATTACAATTGTGAAAGTTTGTGAGAATGGATGGATGGATGTTTGTTGCTCTCCCACGCAAAAACTAATAAACGGATTGTGATGAAACTTTACACTACTACTACTACTACTACAGCCCTTTTAGCGTCCCACTGCTGGGCACGGGCCTCCCCTCAATGTGAGGAGGATTTCAGGCCATAGTCCACCACGATGGCCTAGTGCGGGTTGGCAGACTTCACACATCTATCGAGAACTAGACAAGTTCCCTCAGACGTGCAGGTTTCCCCACGATGTTTTCCTTCACCGTTTCATAGCAAGTGATAATCTCGGATGAAAATGAGATTCGCACATAAACCCAGAGGTGCGAGCCGGGGTTTGAACCTGCACACTTTGATTTGCAAAGCGTGCGTTCGACCACTCGGCTACCACATTATTGTTTAAAAATCAGAATAACATATGGGCTACAATTTATAAGGATATTGAACAATGGAAGTCTGCGCGGACGAAGTCGCGGGTAAGCGGAAAAGTCGTATCCCGAAATATCCCATTTTAGACAATAGCTGAAAAACTATTTCAATTAGAGACATTTTAAGCTTTTGAAGTTCGCAGCGATAATAGAATTTTAAAACCATGATGTAATTTTGATCTAATTTTTATACTATTCGGTTTTATACCCGATATATATCTTCTATACAAATAAATAAAATTGAAGTGTCTGTTTGTAATATCAAAATAACACTTTTTTACCAAATGCGTATGAAAGTATATTACGATACCTATAACGAAAACGCAATTTTAATTTTTTTTGTCTGTCTGTCTGTCTGTTTGTTTGAGGTAAACTTCTAAACGGCTGAACCGATTTCCATGGGACTTTCACTGACAGATAGCTGACGTTCCAAGGCGTAACTTAGGCTACTTTAATTTTAGAAAAAGCATTAGGGTTCCGGGAAAAACATAATACCCATATTTCCGGGTAATCTCCCTAAAGTCCACGCGGGCGAAGTCGCGGGCACAGCTAGTTATATATATAATTCTACTGTACGTGTGTATGTCACTGAACTCCTCCTAAACGGCTGGACCGATTTCAATGATTTTTTTTTGTATGCGTTTGGGTGGCACCCTGTATGGTTTAGACTCACAATTGGACCCGGTAGGTGGCGCTGCTTTAGTATGTCACTATTCTAAGGTGGTACGAAGTTCGCCCGGTCAACTAGTCTTGTACTATGCGATTCAAATGAGAATACGATCGACTTTGCGCCATATTGTGACGAACGAAAACGAATTATGACTTTAAAATAATTAAATATTATTAAGACAATTCACTATTAATATAACCTTTTTATTTAAATTTCATGTAAGACTATTATTATTGATATGCAAATAGGTTTTTTGCAAACCATACTTCTCAAGTGACATTTGACAGATAGAGGTTATTGACATTCCTATTCTTATTAGGATCGCATTGTATATAAATAAACTCACTTGTCCATAAGTTGTTTGTGTAGTGCAACCGCGTTCTTCCTGCGGCGAACTTCCTTAGCGCGCAGCACTCGCTCGCGAAGACTCTCCTGCTCGCGCAACTTCCTTTTGTACTCTGTTTCCTGTGCAGATAACATTCAAATTCAAAGTCAAATCATTTCTTTTGTAAACGCCTACAGGGGCACTTAAGCCGTCGGCACACTGGCGCGTCTAAATATTTGCCAATACTATGCGTTTCAAATGAGAATAGGATCGACTTTGCGCCATATTGTGACGTCATAGCTGTCAATTCTAACCAGTTAGGTAGGGTGAGCAAAACAAGATATTTTTTAAATAAAATTTATTAGCAAAGGTTGATTGAAAAATGCTTTCAGTCGCACGACGAAGCACACCAACAACGACAAAATGGCGACTGGCGTCCTTATTTTCTTTTCTTTAATAATTTTATTTATTTATTTATTTATTTGAGGATAACCCGAAAGGCTTACAATATATCTTACATTTAAAGAACAGTGGATTAATACATGGATAAATGCAGCCTTAATTAAGGGCTACCACGGCAAGCGAATTAGTCTGATGTGCTATTGATAACTAATCTAATAGTACAATTTTTTTTTTGTTTTTTTTTTTTTTTTTATTTATATAATAAAAGATGTAAACACTTGAATAGAATTAAAATTAACAGTACCTACTTATTTAATGAGTGGATCGCGTAGACGGAATAGCGAGCGATAGAAACGAACGGCCCTCGGCATAAGGCCATCGTTTGTACTGATGTACACTAAGAGCAAACCAAGCAGATATTGTAGTGTGTGTGAAGTGACGATAGGAAGCGAAAGGAGTGGTCTTGAGACAAATGAACATGCCCCGGGAGAGTTAGTGTATGTTTTGGGAGTTTAGGTCTTTATAGTAGTTTAGAATATCGCGCTTGAATTTCTGGTCATATGACGCAAATATATCAATATGTTTATTTTTCTTAGATAGTAAGCAGTATTGTCTTTGAAGCCTGTTGATTGTTGAAAAATAACCTAGGTTACTTTTGGTAGGATGTGGTGTAAAAATGGAGTAATTTTGTTTACGTAAGCGGTTGGCATGGCTTCTGGGCCATTGCGCCAAAAATGAAAATAAAAAGGTTATGGTATGGTTTTAAAAAACTAATTATGACTTTAGTTTATTAAATATTACTACTAAGCAAAATTTTCTTTTTTTAATAAGTTTTTTTGCAAACCTTACTTTTCAAGTGACATTTGACAGATAGAAGTAATTGACATTCCTATTCTCATTTGAAACGCATAGTACTAAACGAACTGTGTGTACACTGCAGTGCACCTTTGCCTACCCCTTATGGAGGAAACAGGCGTGACAATGAAACTAAAAAAAATTATTATTCTATTTTATTCTGATTCTTAGTATTTGTTGTTATAGCGGCAATAGAAATACATCATCTGTGAAAATTTCCACTCTCTAACTATCACGGTTCATGAGATACAGACTGGTGACGGACGGACGGACGGACAGACGGACGGACGGACAGCGAAGTCTTAGTAATAGGGTTCCCGTTTTGGGTACGGAACCCTAAAAAGGTATTTTATATCTAATCTTCTGGAACTCACCTCAGGATTGTGTCTGACAGGTTCGTTTCTTAGCCTTCTGTCTGGACTTCGCCGCGGTGATGGCGACCGACGTACAGGAGACGGGGAACGCATACTGTAACAAATAATTCCATCATCACGCCTGTATTCGCCCAAGGGGTAGGCAGAAATGCACCAACCGCAATAAATTGGTTTAATATTCTTCCAGCGGAACCCTAATACTTTTTTTCTAAAATAAAAGAAACCTAAGTTACTCTTTGCAACATCAACTATCTGCCCGTGAAATTCCCGTAGAAATCGGTTCAGCCGTAGAGGTTACCCAGAGCAAAAATACAGACGGACAAAATTAAAGAAAAATGCGTTTTCTTTATACGTGTCGTATATACTTTCATATGCATTTGGTAAAAAGGTGTTATTTTTTTTTTATTACAAACAGACTCTCCAATTTCATTTATTTGTGTATATACAAAGGGTGTATCAGAAATCCGAAATAATACTTGGCCGTTTGGACGAGTATTGGGTATACAACCGAATGGTATAAAAATTTTATCGTAATTCGAACATGATTCTCAAATTTTTGAAATGTTGCTTTATCTCGAGTCCTATATAGAATTTTCATAATCTGTTTTAAGGCCATTAGTAGCCATCCCTCTCAGATGTAGTTTACTGTTGAATAGAACTATGGATGTGGATGGATGTTCACAACACGATACCTGTGGTGAACATCCAAAGGTCTATATACTATTAATATTAGGGAGATACTATTAATATTGGCAGTGGCAGCCGAGTGGTCGAACGCACGCTTTGCAATCAAAGTGCGCAGGTTCTATCCCCGGCTCGCACCTCTGGGTTCCATGTGCGAATCTGATTTTCATCTGAGATTATCACTTGTTAAGAAACGGTGACGGAAAACATCGTGAGGAAACCTGTGTGCCCGGTATAATGGCAATAGGCTCGCCCCCTATTACATTGGGACCAAAATACATCGGCGAAGTGTGGGCGCACTGCAGTGCACCTCTGCCTACCCCTTCGGGGAATACAGGCGTGATGATGTATTATTTGTATTATTACTATTAATATTATTTATTTTTTACTGACGATTCATAAGTGCCTGTATTGGTTTAATAGAAAAAAAAATAAATGGATAAAAAGCTTTTTAAAAACAAGCTTTTATTTAATTGTCCTTAGTCTTCGTGTTCTCCTCAGCAAGCCCTTTCATTGGATACCCATACTGTGGTAGTGCAAAAAATATAACTATTCCACCATCTTGGATGATCCGCCATATTGGAGTCAGAGTGACGTCACATAGCTGAGCATGCATTGTCATCCAAAATAAGCGTGTATACCTAATTTCAGCTTAATAGGTTAAAGAGAACTGATTTAAAATTCAGTTGCAAGATTCCACCCGGACATACATTGCAAGTTAATATAAAGCTTGTAATAAAAAAAAAACTGATTCTGATTCTGAAGGCCTGTAACTCAGTAACTATGATAATTAGGTATAGTCTGTCTTCACTAAACATCGACATATGAGCTACCGTATATGTACCTAAAACATTATTTCGGACTTCTGATACACTTAGTATATATGTATTATACCAATCGGGTTGTATAAAAACCATCGACCATTGCAATTTGCTATATCATCCTTGGCAGTGCTAAATCAAGTAATCGCCCAAATCCTTATTAAACGAAGCAATAAAGTATCAAATCTGGTTCAATCACCGCTAGTGATGTCCTTAATCGATTATCAAAATTAATCGAATAACTAAACTTTTTATTTTTAGTTTACATTTCAATGCATCGAAAAACTCTTTTTCAAAAGGATTACACAATTTTACAATTTTTGTATAAGTTACTTAGGAATACAATACAAACAAATATGTAAATAAAATTTTAACAAGTGTTTTAATATATTGTTTTCTTATATTTACGCGAATACTATACATTGAAATTAAACTATTTTACGGATTTTATCGCGTTTATTTACTATTTTATTTTCCCGACGTTTCGGCTGCTTTACAGCAACCATGGTCACGGGGGGACGTCGGGAAAATAAAATAGTAAATAAACGCGATAAAATCCGTAAAATAGTTTAATTTCAAAGTGTTTTAATGTCAAAATATGTAACAGTTTTTTTATTAAATGCATATCGAGGGGTGAAAGGACTTAAGAGACATTTTGTTAACTTTAGAGGAGAGCATACTCATTCGACGCAGAAATATTCGTGGATTTCAACTATTTATATAAGTAAAAATCGCCCAAAAGCCTTTCACCCCACAACATTAAAGTATATTATATGTTACCAATACTAAACGCATTTTTTTAAACTTTTGTCCATCTATTTGTTTTAGGTAATCTTCAAAAAGGCTTGACCGATTTTGATGGAACTTTCATTGGTAGATAACTGATGGTACAAGGTGTAACTTTTATTGTAGCAACTTTAGGTTTTAAGTTCCATGCGAACTCAACTAGTACAATATAAAATAGTCGGGTGATAACGATTGAAACAAAAATCGTATACATATTTTTTTTTGTAATCAATTAATCGTTAACATCGGTACATCACTAGCGATCGCTAACGCATACGCCTTCGTGGACTCACCGCAACAACATGTGTAAGACTATCATAATATTGTTTTTGATTACCGTAGCACATACCCATATGGATTCCATATACGGAGATTGGTACGCCGTGGCTATATACCCACCGGTGGACTTCACCATATGTGCGAAACTCACCTTTCGCAGGGACATGAGAGCAACCGTCACGTGCGAGGATGGTAAAGATACCTATCCCATTGAATTAAGAGTCAGTTTAAGATCGTTTATTACCAGCCAACGCAGGTACTTCGCGTTAATTTTGGCAAACTCGACGGCTCAAGTGTCTACACTTTTGAATGAAAACTGTATTTACGATGCTATTGGAGATATGCAGCGTACTGTTATAAGGAAGATAGACAGTGAGTTCGCAATGATATATTATACGAAGGAGAATTCCACGATGCTCCTATCGAAAAGGATCCCCAAACGTCGAGAGTTGTTGGTCGCGATTAATAATAGTGATTTTGTAGGGAAAAATGTGTCTACCCTATGTATGCCGTATCCTAAAAATGTGTTATAAATTTTAAATTAAATAATGCATATTGTTTTCTTATATTTACGCGAATACTATACATTGAAATAAAACTATTTTATACCCGCCATTATATCAGATTTGATAAACCGCATATCCTCGGAAAAGAACACCGATTCTGACCAAAGATGATACGTGAGGCCATTGAAATTAAAAAAAACATCCTAACTTCAATAGGGAAGATGGCTGGGTGCTACCACCAACTGGGATCCAGTAATTAATATGATTAAATCCAAAACCAAGCATACCATTGCAAGACCTCAAGACACTGTGAGCACTTTCTGCGTGGATCGAACCGCAAACAACAACTAAATATGAGTGTACCCAGTTATTAACTATGACATCAGGACGTCTAACACCTCAGTCCCCCCGTGACCATGGTTGCTGTTAAACAGCCGAATCATCGGGAAAATAAAATAGTAAATAAACGCGATAGAATCCGTAAAATAGTTTTATTTCAATTAAATAATGTATTTAATTATATTATATGTTAATAACTGTATTCAACCATTTGTAATATTCAAATTAATAAACATTTTTAATTTGTTTTGTGGTGTGTGTGTTTTCGCAACGAGGCTTCCGTACCTAAACTGTGAAAGTACCGAGCAGTACTCTAACGACAATGTAAACTGGATAGAGAGACAAACTTAAGCAGTGGTAGCCGAGTGGTCGAACGCACGCTTTGCAATCAAAGTGCGCAGGTTCTATCCCCGGCTCGCACCTCTGGGTTCCATGTGCGGATCTCATTTTCATCTGAGATTATCACTTGCTAAGAAACGGTGACGGAAAACATCGTGAGGAAACCTGTGTGCCCGGTATAATGGCAATAGGCTCGCCCCCTATTACATTGGGACCAAAATACATCGGCGAAGTGTGGGCGCACTGCAGTGCACCTCTGCCTACCCCTTCGGGGAATACAGGCGTGATGATGTATTATTATTATTTATTACTTAAGTTTGCAGTTGGTTTTTTTTTTTTTTTGAAGGACTTACACTGTTGGCCGTGAGGTGGCCTTTACAGCTTTACCGGAGGAGTGGCGAGCGCAGAGTGCACTCCAACCATGGCCTTAAGGGCGGAAAGGGGTGGCAACTAGCTCAAGGGCGCCACAGAGGGCACGACCTCGGCTTGGGCAGTTACCGTGAGGGTAGTGCCTGCGCTCCTAGGTGCAAAGATGCACCTACGAGCGGAAGAGGGTGTTCCTCGACCTCGCCGGCGAGATCGGTGTCTGTTTGAGGCTGGTGTAGGTGTGTTGGTGGCCCTCTCAACGCCCGGGTCGAGGAGGGCGGTGATCGTGTCGGGATTTGCAGTTGGTGTACAGGTGTCCCCATACAAAGTAACTACAAAATAAGTTTGTAATCGCAAAAATACATTTTCTAGCAATAAATTTTCAGTTTTCGGATTTCTTCCTTTGCTTGTGCTGTAAGACCTTACTTCTTGCCAAATTTCATGATTCGAGGTCAACGGGAAGTACCCTAAAGGTTTTTGATTCGCAAATGTACTGAAAATGCAACATAAACCGCCATATCTTTTGATTGCGTCAACCTAGAAGTTTGATTTAAATAGAGCACCAAGGGACCGCAGACATAAGTCCCTGTTATAAATTTCAACTTGATACCTTCACGCGTTTCTGAGAAAAAGGGTTTTGACAGACAGACGGACAATAAAGTGGTCCTATAAGGGTTCCGTTTTTTTTCTTTTTAGGTACACGGAACCCTAAAAATATTATTCTTCTAACTTTCTTGCCGGATCTTCTCAGTTGAGGTAACGTTTTGATCCGTATGTAAGAAAAAAAAACTATAAAATTGACAATTTGTAAGTACCCCCATAGGCCTATACAAAATAAATGAATTGACTTTGACTTTGTGACATATTCAAAGTCAGCCTTCACTGAGCATCTACACATCGACTATCGTATACCAAAGATTTAAATTAAATCGCAGACAAGTTTCAATCGCCTGCTTAAAAATGTATTAAAAATCAGCCATATTGTTCGGTTTCTAACGAAAAGTGACAGAAACAACAGTTACGTGATAGCTTGGCTGATACACCATGTAGATGAGGGATTCCCAAACTGGGTTCCGTAGAATAGTCATCAGGGTTCCGCCAAAATTATATACGCATACAATTTGTCGGACATAATACCGAACTATAAAATAATTATTCATAAAACGTCGCGGGCAAGAACGCCCGCCTTGAACGTAAGGGGTGCAAGTTCAAATCCCAGGCCTGCACCTCTGAGATAATTTTCAAGTGCAAATGTCATTTTCAACAATGATTACCACTTGCTGAACGGTGAAGGAAAACATCGTGAGGAAACCTGCACGTCTATAGAAAGGCGTGTGAAGTTCACCAACCCGCACTGGGCCAGCGTGGTGGACTATGGCCCAAAACCCCCTCGTATGGAGGGGGAATGTGCCCGGTATAATGGCAATAGGCTCGCCGCCTATTACATTGGGACCAAAATACATCGGCGAAGTGTGGGCGCACTACAGTGCACCTCTGCCTACCCCTTCGGGGAATACAGGCGTGATGATGTATCATAAAACAGTAAAACAATTTCATTCTTCACATTAAAACTTTAAGTTAAGAATAATATGTTTCAAATAAGTTAAAAATTTCATAAAGGAGACGGGGATCTCTGGGCCCAATTGTAATAAGTTGAGATATGGTTTAAAAAAGCGGTATTTTTTTCTGTTTCTAAATATAAAAAAACAGCTCAATTCACAATCTGGGAGACGAGAAATCATAAAAAAAATAATTTCACTGAAGAAATAGAGTATCAATTACAATAATCGAAAACTGCGAATGATTTAAACAATTGAACATAAAAAACCTGATTGATTCAATCAAAATGAATAAATACATTGTAATAATTAACAATAAAAAACTACAATTAATATAGTAAATAACTGTGTGGCGTGCGCGTTTCCGAACGCTGCACAAAATGTCGACGGACGAGTTTCCGAACGCCCGCGCGCCCCATACAGAGTATGCACGTTCGGTAGCTCAAAAACAAATTGTGTTATTAATGATTAAGCACATAATTGTATTCATTTTAATATATTAAAATACACTAAAGTGGTTGAATTAACACCAAAACTGTATATTAAAACAAAATAACAATCACAGTACAAAAATCAGCTGTTTAGTATCTAGGTTGTTGTCACTTTGTTGAATAACCACACTTTTACTAAATCTCTTATAATTCTGCTCTCAGATTGCCAAGATCAGCAACATTTTCGGAGATGGTTTGACAATATATAAGCTCTTAATTGACACCACCCTCATATTTTTACAACTGGGCCCAAGAATGTATGAAAGCGTATCCGTCTCCTTTCAGTGTTGATTTGTAATAATCATTTGATATGGGGTCGGTTTGATATGACGTATGTCACGGCATATCTTGATGTTTTCTCTTTCTCTCGTATGAAATTAAGACAGAGAGCGAACGAGCAAATTTGTGACAAAGGTCTTGTCATGACATGCGTGCTAACTAGTGATGCGACTCGAACCGTTATTCACTCGAGTAACTCGAGTGAAAATACATTTAACTCGAGTTTTTTTACACTCGAGTTACCGATTCAACTCGGTGCGCCGAGTATAAGAGCTACGCTAGATGTCGCAACATAGTTAGTCGTAAGAAGTCATTTTACTTTTCTTGGTTGATAAATCACATACTCGTAATTAAGGTAAATAGTGTTTTGCATTTTATTTCATACTAGCTGTGCCCGCGACTTCACCCGCGTGGACTTTAGGGAGATTACTCGGAAATATGGGTATTATGTTTTTCCCGCGGAACCCTAATGCTTTTTCTAAAATTAAAGTAGCCTAAGTTACGCCTTGGAACGTCAGCTATCTGTCAGTGAAAGTTCCATTAAAATTGGTTCAGCCGTTTAGAAGTTTACCTCAAACAAACAGACAGACAGACAAAAAAATTTAAAATTGCGTTTTCGTTATAGGTATCGTATATACTTTCATTCGCATTTGGTAAAAAAGTGTTATTTTGATATTACAAACAGACACTCCAATTTTATTTATTTGTATAGATGTATAGATTACCAAATATGTGTTACTAATTTAATAGAAGTATTAAAAAATTCTTAACTTAAACTTAGTCGGAATTCAGCTCGAGTGATTAATTCTTACTCTAGTTGTAAGGAGTGTAAGTAGTTTACTCGAGTGACTCGAAAACTCGAGTACAACTCGAGTGACGCAGTAAAGTGACTCGAGTGACTCGAGTGGCAAAATCCTAGTGATGTAGATATTAGTGGTGTAGGTACTGACCGCCTGCGCAGTCCGGCGCGGTTGGCGTTGATGAACTCCTCCTGCCGCCGGGACAGCTCGTCTTCACTCCGCCGCCGCCCGCCGCCGCCACTAGCCGCGCCAGCCCCGCCCGCCCCGAGCGGATCAAGCGCAGGATTCGAGAGTGCCAAATCGTTCTCTATCTCTATTGTAGTGTTCTCTATGTATCTACAACAATACATTGATACTTAACATACATACATATACTCACGCCTGTATTCGCCGAATGGATAGACAGAGAGGTGTACCGCATTGTACCACACTTCGCCGATGCATTTCGGACCCAATATAGATAGATAGAGAGCACTTTTGATTGTACACCAAACAATGTGAAAAACTAAAAAATCCAGCCAAGTGCGAGATGGACTCGCGCACCGTGGCTTCCGTACATAAACTATGAAAACATTGAACATTGCTGGAATAGAGATACTGGATAGAGAGACAAACTTAACTTTACCGTTGGTATACTGGTGTCCCCATACAAACTAACTACAAAATAAGTTTGTAATCACAAAAAAAAAACATTTTCTAACAATAAATTTACAGTTTTCGGATTTTTACTTTTATTTATGCTATCAGACCTTAGTTCTTGCGAAATTTCATGATCCCAGGGTCAACGGAAAGTACCCTATAGGTTTTCGATTCCCGTGCAAATGTACTGAAAATGCAACATAAACCGCCGTATCTTTTGATTGCGTTAACCTAGAAGTTTGATGTTTTACATCTTCAAGGGATAATTGATGGAATCTGGCGTAATATGCTCATAGTTAGGGCCCATGACTTATGACATACTGACTCTCGACTGACAGGGAGTTCGGTCTTGTGGGTTTCCTCTATTATCGATCAAATTTATTTGATTTATAATTTGGGATTCTAAACAATTCCGAGGGTGAGTGGTGGGTCCCTTTCTCTACTATTGTATTATCTTCAAGGGAGACTTAAGTCTTTGTTATAAAACTTGATACCTCGACGCGTTACTGAGAAAAAGGATCTTGACAGACAGATGGATAGACAACAAAGTGATCCTATAAAGGTTTTTTTTTCCTTTTTAGATACGGAACCCAAAAAAGTCGAGTTAATTATCTTACCCGATTGGGTTATGCAAGTCATTAAGATGTGTTTTATGTTATTTCTTTTTGCAACTTGCGTGTTAGGGAATAAAGTTTAAAATTCCCGGTATCTTACCTCTGTGGTGATCGTCTCGCGGCGTACTTCCTCACCGCGGCCCTGGCTAGTGCGTTTCTCTGTTCCGCTATGAACCTCTCCGCGGCGTCGTCTATATCCTTCACCGGACCTTAATAAAAAGAAAAAAAATTAACAACTATATAATGAAAACAACACTAAATATTGCCTTCCGATGACTAAATGCGCCAAAAATGAAAATAATAAAGGTTATGGTATGGTTTAAAAAAACTAATTGTGACTTTAAATAATTAAATCTTATATAAAGACTTTATTACTGAGCAAATTATCATTTTTTTTATTTGGTTTACAAACAAGTTTTTATGCAAACCATACATTTCAAGTGACAGATAGAGGTTATAGACATTCCTATTCTCATTTGAAACGCATTGTACTGTACTGTACAAACTCAAGACAAAATGTTCAATCTCCAACGACATGACAGCGCTGGCGAATTTTGCAGCATAGCCAACGTGGCTTTTACCGCAGAAATTCAAACTTAATGCATATTAACATAAAGTTCGTTTTGGTATTAGCAAAAATTTTATCACGTGCGTTTTAATACCTAAACGTGCCTGAGACTAATTACAACTAAACTTGATAACACTAAAAACGTTACGCAATTCTTAAAAAAAAAAAAAAAAATCAAAAACTTATGTTTAGACATTCAGTTATCTGCTGACAGAGTAACAGCCTACAAAATAAACTTAAACACATATATTATATCTACAGGGTGTATCATAAGTCCGAAATAATATTTTGGGTACGTATACGGTAGCTCATATGTAGATGCTTAGTAAAGACAGATTATACCACCATAGTTTCAGAGTTATAGACCTTTGAATATTTGTCACAGGTATTGTGTTCTGACCTTTGGGTGCATCCATAACCCTAGCCAGCAGTGTGAACTCCACTCTTGAGGGGTGGCTACCACTATTCTCAAAACAGAACATGCAATTTTGGCATAGAACTCGAGAGATTGCAAGTTATAGAAATTGACGACGAAAAAAATTTTGAAAAAAACATGTTCGAATTTCGATCAAATTTTTATACCATTCAATTGTATACCCGATACTGATGCAAACGTCAAAGTATTATTTCGGACTTCTAAAACATCCTCTATATACTAAGGCTTAGATTACCAAAACTTGAAGCATAATGTTTACTTGCTATATATATATAAAGAAGGTGACACACAGACAAACATGCATATAACCCGACCAGAAATCCTGGATGGATGTTTGGTACTCTTTCACGCAAAAACTACTGAACGGATTTCGATAAAACTTTACAGTATTATTGTTTATACATCAGACTAAAATATAGGCTATAATGTATCTTAACGTTGAGTTCACGAGGAGAAGCCAGTACACAGATAAATAATGCGTAATGCCTAAATTTGTATCTAATATTAGACTGCTCGAGTAACAGGAACAGAGACAAAGGTGCTTCCTGCTCTCATGGCGTTGCTGCTCCTGATAATGTATTACTCACAATCCTTACTATTTATCATTTTGAAAAGAGTAACCATTGAGTTTCTTGCCGGCTCTTCTCAGTGGAAGCAGCATTCCGAACCGGTGGTAGAATCTGACTATTTGTAAGTGCTTTTTGGCCTACACGAATAAAAAGAACTGAGCCGTCGCGGGACGCCTGGCAGATGTTAAACATAAAACATTAAACTTCGTAGCGGCGAGCGAGCGGAGTCAGCCGGTGGGCGGAGTCTAGGCGGCGGAAAGAATCGAGGAGCCACGGAGCTGAACGAAGTTTTCGCATCACGGCATCGCGGCATCAACAGTTGCTCTCACTCGCCATTAGATGTTTCACATCAAAAATGTTTTTTTGATTGAATAGACGCATTATTTATAGGTTTGCGCAGTTAATAGATATGGAAAATAGTTGTTGTTATTTCTGGTCGGGTTCTAACATATTAAGTCGGCTGTTTACCGAATTTGGTCTCAAGCGTTGTGGTGAGCGGCGGCGACTTTTGTATCCGCGTCGGTATGTAGGCTGGTAACCCTACAGCACATTATTTACATATTTTATCTATACAAATCAACAAAATCGGATTGTCTGTTTGTAATATTGAAATAACAGCTTTTTACTGAATGCACAATGAAAGTATATTCGCTACTTATAAAGAAAACTTTTTGTTTTGTTTATCCGTCTGTTTCTTCCAATATCCAGACCAGATGGGTTAGCTGGTGTTCTAAGGAGAAACCTACCTGCTATGCGATTCAAATGAGAATAGGATCGACTTTGCGCCATATCGTGACGTCATAGCTGTCAATACTAACAAGTTAGGTAGGGTGTGCAAAACAAGATGTTTTATAAATAAAATTTATTTGCAAACTCAGTCGCACGACGAAGCACACTAACATCGACAAAATGGCGAATGGCGTCCTTATTTACTTTTCTTTGATAATTTTGGCATGGCTTCTGGCCTTTGCGCCAAAAATGAAAATAAAAAAGGTGATTGTATGGTTTTAAAAAACGAATTATGACTTTAAATAATCAAAGACTATTACTATTTATATTCAAACAAGTTTTTTGCAAACCATATCAAGTGACATTTGACAGATAGAGGTTATCGTCATGTCTATTCTTATTTGAATCGCATAGTACGTCTGTTTCTTCCAATCTCCAGAATAAGGTTAGCTGATGTTATAAGGAGTAACCTACCTACTTTGTTTAGTTACATATAATAACAAAGATGTCGTAGTTCGTACCTTCGGCGGGTGGTTGGAAGTTCCCCTTGAAGTGTGGGTTGATGAGCACCTTCTTGCCGGCCAGCCCGCCCGCCAGCCCGCCCGCCGGCCGCGGCACCGGCAGCATCCGCACCTCCTGCTCGCGTACCGGACCCATCTTAGGACCCTAAACAACAAATATATATAAAACTAAGCCGTCGCGGGACGCCTGGCAGATGTGAAACATAACACATAAACATCGTAGCGGCGAGTGAGAGGAGTCTAAGCGGCGGACGAAACGTGGACGCATTTAAAACTATACTTTAAGCATTAAGTAATAAGGTTGATTTTAATTTATTGTGGCGAAGCGTCGGCAAATCTCGCCACGCCAAAAATCAGGTTTACCCCTCACCTATAGATGTTTAACATCAAAAACACATCCAAAGGCAACTGCGTTTATGTTTTCCAAGCTCGCCAAGTGCGAACTCGACTCAAAGACAATGCAAGATAAAATTATAAAAAAAAATTATTTTTAACATAAAACAAAACAAAAAATCACCCCCCCTCACCACCCCTTTGGGGGTGGGTTTCGATCTTTGTTAACAATCCGTATTAAACAAAAAAAGATTTTTCGAAATCGGTTCACTAACGCCGGAGATATGCTGTAGTCCGGATTGGACCCCCATTTCACCCCCTACATATTTTTTCTTTCAAAATTCCTGAAAGACGTGTTTTTTTATTTTGTATGTTAAATATATATACAAAGTTTCAAGTCGTTCAAAAAATATTTTTGAAATTATGTTATCTTCAACCCCCCATTTCACCCCCAAGGGGTTAGATTTCTGATAATATTTTGGAAATGGGACCAACCTTGAAGAATTCCCTAGCAAACCTAAAAAAAAAATTCGAAATCGGTCGACAGACGCCGGAGATATGCGGTAACATACATAAAAAAAAAAAAAACTAAAAAAAAAAAACATACGGGTCGAATTGAGAACCTCCTCCTTTTTGAAGTCGGTTAAAAACCAGCCAAGTGCGAGCTGGACTCGCGCACCGAGGCTTCCGTAGGTACCTAAACTGTGAATTACTCTAACGAAAAGATAAAGAGGATAGAAAGAGACAAACTTAACTTTGCCGTTGGTATACTGGTGTCCCCATACAAAGTAACTACTATAGAAGTTTGATTTTTTTAGGGCACCAAGGGACCGCAGACATAAGTCTCTGTTATAAATTTCAACTTGATACCTTCACGCGTTTCTGAGAAATGTTTATTTAAGTACTATGCGATCCAAATAAGAATAGGAATGTCAATACGCTCTATCTGTCAAATGTCACATGAAAAGTATGGTTTGCAAAAAACTTATTTGCATATCAATAATAACAATATAAATAAAATAAATAAATAAACAGTACCTACATCAGATATAAATAAAAAGGTTAAATTAGTAGTAAATTGTCTTAATGGAATATTTAATTATTTAAATTCATAATTCGATTTTTCACGTCACAATATGGTGCAAAGTCGATCCTATTCTCATTTGAATCGCATAGTACGGAATTTAAAAAAAAACAAATCTTTTTTTTTCACTTACATTGTCCATATTCATAGGTATCGCCTGCCGTATGGTGATCTGCGGCAGGTGGCCCGCATTGGGCGCTATCTCCCTCATCGGCGCGTACTGTCGCGGGAAATTGGGCCTAAAGAACACGGGCCTAGGGTCGAAATTCGGTCTGAACCTCTCCTCGGGCCGGTACTGGAACCTGTAGTTAGGGTAGGGCGGGCGTTCCATCGGCGGGCGGAACATCGCCATGTCTTGCGGTAACAGCGGCCTCTCGGGGGATATCTCCGGCCCCATTTGAGGTGGTTCTAGCCGGATATCCGGTCGCATGTCGGGACGGATATCCGGACGGAAGTCTGGATGCATTTCGGGACGCATTTCAGGCCGCATCTCGGGACGCATTTCAGGCCGCATCTCGGGACGCATTTCAGGCCGCATCTCGGGCCGCATGTCGGAACGCATGTCGGGCCGCATCTCAGGATGTATATCGGGCCGAATTTCGGGCCGCATGTCAGGACGCATTTCAGGACGAATTTCGGGCCGCATCTGTGGGGGATTAGGCCGTATTTGGGGCGGCGGGAAAGATGAGCGCTGATTGAAGTTGCCCTGTGAGTAAAAAAAAATAATATTTAAATACCTTGAAAATAATTGATTAATACTATATTATAAATATGACTCCGAACTCAGTGTCAGTACATAAAGGTTGAATTTCTGTGGTAAAAAAAAAATTGAGAAAAAAAAAACCATATTGTTTTCTTATATTTACGCGAATACTATACATTGAAATAAAACTATTTTACGGATTTTATCGCGTTTTTTTTTTTTATATTTTCCCGACGTTTCGGCTGCTTTACAGCAACCATGGTCACGGGGGGACTGAGGTGTTAGACGTCCTGATGTCATAGTTAATAACTGGGTACCCTCATATTTAGTTGATGTTTGCGGTTCGATCGGACGTCTAACACCTCAGTCCCCCCGTGACCATGGTTGCTGTAAAGAAGCCGAAACGTCGGGAAAATAAAATAGTAAATAAACGCGATAAAATCCGTAAAATAGTTTTATTTAAAAACAAAACCATTTTCAAAAACCATCAAATATACGTCAGACTAGGCAAATACACACATTAATTGGCACCGACTCCAAATGTAATGAATTACAAGGTTATTTTTAGCTTTTTAGTGCACCTAGGTTTTTGAAGGTGGTTTTTCTCTTTTGTTAATTTATTTTCAAGCTTATTAGTGTCATTAATCGTTGAAAATATGCAAGTATGATCACCTCATAACAACCCTAAAAAGTAAATATATACAGCAAAAAAAACTTTTTTTTCAGTTTGATTTAGTTTGGCAAAAAAAATACGCGGGAGCGTCGCCGCCGCCCCAGTGGCCTTAGCTAGTTTCAATAGACATGTGTGAAAACGGCTGACTGAATATAAACTCACCCTATGCACGTTGTTCCGTCTATACGGGTGCGGGAATCTCGCAGAGAATTGTGGATTTCTCCACGACGTTCTGCCGCGCGGCGGAAACCCACCACGCGGTATCACCACTTTATCTGACACAAGACAAAATAAATAAATATATATCGCCAGACATCTTTCTCATTGTATGATACCAGACTCAGCAAAG
Source organism: Ptilodon capucinus (assembly GCA_914767695.1). Classification (NCBI taxonomy): domain Eukaryota; kingdom Metazoa; phylum Arthropoda; class Insecta; order Lepidoptera; family Notodontidae; genus Ptilodon; species Ptilodon capucinus. Next base: position 536,813 of record OU611830.1, on the reverse strand, counting down.
CTTGTACTATGCGTTTCAAATGAGAATAGGAATGTCAATAACCTCTATCTGTCAAATGTCGCTTGATAAGTATGGTTTGCAAAAAAACTTATTTGCAAACCAAATACAATAAAGATAAATTATCTTAATTTCATATTTAATTATTTAAAGTCATAATTAGTTTTTTAAAACCATACCTTGACCTTTTTTATTTTCATTTTTGGCGCAAAGGCCCAGAAGCCATGCCAAAATTATTAAAGAAAATAAAATAAGAACGCTAGTCGCCATTTTGTCGTTGTTAGTGTGCTTCGTCGTGCGACTGGGTGCATTTTTAAGGTTTCGTACCCAAAGGGTAAAATGGGAACCCTATCACTAAGACTTCGCTGTCCGTCCGTCCGTCCGTCTGTCACCAGGCTGTATTTCATGAACCGTGATAGTTAGAGTTCTGAAATTTTCACAGATGATGTATTTCTGTTGCCGCTATAACAACAAATACTAAAAAACGGAATAACATAAATATTTAAGTGGGCTCCCATACAACAAACGTGTTTTTTTGCCATTTTTATGGATAATGGTACGGAACCCTTCGTGCGCGAGTCCGACTCGCACTTGGCCGGTTTTTTTCACTCAACCTTTGCAAATAAATTTTATTAAAACAAATATCTTGTTTTGTTAACCCTACCTAACTGATTAGAATTGACAGCTATGACGTCACAATATGGCGCAAAGTCGATCCTATTCTCCTTTGATTCGCATAGTATGGCGGTTCTATTGCTTTTACGCGTAGAATTGCAATGTGTTGGTAGTCACGCCATCTATTGGAGATTGGTGGAAGTTCTGCTTTTCGTGGCGAGACATAGGGATAAAGCAGTGGTAGCCTCGTGGGCAAGAACGCCCGCCCTGAACGTAAGGGGTGCAAGTTCAAATCCCGGGCTCGCACCTCTGAGAAAATTTTCATGTGCGAATGTCATTTTCAACAATGATTACCACTTGCTGAACGGTGAAAGAAAACATCGTGAGGAAACATGCGCGCCTATAGAAAGGCGTGTGAAGTTCACCAACCTGCACTGGGCCAGCGTGGCGGACTACGGCCCAAATCACCCTCGTATTGAGGGGGAATGTGCCTGGTATAATGGCCCCTTATTACATTGGGACCAAAATACATCGGCGAAGTGTGGGCGCACTGCAGTGCACCTCTGCCTACCCCTTCGGCGTGATTATTTATTATTTATATAGGGATCACCAAATATTGTTAAACTTACCTAAGCTATCCGGTATGTCTCTTATCTGTGGCATTCGCTGCGCGCCCGGAGGACGCTCCGACACGAATCTCTCTCTGGGACCTCCCATGTCGCCGTCTTATTACAAAACAAACATTATAGTAAGGACACAATTCAAGACACAAATTTGCAGTACATTTATATTAAAACATCAAGTTAAAAAGGTTCGTAGTGTTATTGAAAAGTACCATGCGATTCAAATAAGAATAGGATCGACTCTGCGCCATATTGTGACGCACGAAAACGAATGATGACTTTAAATAATTAAATATTATACTGAGACAATTTATTACTAATTTAACCTTTTTATTAAAATTTGATTATTTTGATAAATAATAATAAGACTAATATTATTTATATGCAAATAAGCTTTTTGCTTAACATACTTTTCAAGTGTGCTTAACATACATTTGACAGATATAGGTTATTTGACATTCCTATTCTTGTTTGGATCGCACTATAATATCTTTCTATCTTATTGAAAACCACCTTCGGCCAAAACTTTGGCCTAGGACAAAATGGGCCGAAATATTGCCGAAGCCGAAAGTTTCTAGAAATTACCGAAGTCACGAGTGGGGCGCACGGAACCCTAGGTGCGCGAGTCCGATTCGCAATTGGCTGATTTGTTTTTCAGCTAACAAATCATCATTTTAGGCACTTTTGTGCCAATCTTGAACTGAATTTATCAGGGTTATTGAACCTTCGGTTTCGAGATCAGCTAAAAATCGTCAGACACTAGTTAGCAGCCCTAAGGTGAAATGTGCGCGAAAATAAAATGGTAAACTTACTCGATACAGGCGCACTGATGTCTGAAGGTACGATTTGCGGCGACTCAATTGGCGCCGCGGGCTGCAACAAATCATCATATGACTGATTATCTAAATTAAATATCTGATATCATAATAAAATTTGGGGATAAACATGCTTGGTCAGGCGCTGGTCTGGCTCCACAGGAACTCATTTGAGGGATGTTAGGCTATTTGTCCTGTATTCCTCCTCCTTCCTACCTTTAAATCTTGCATGTAAATCCTTATTGGAAAAAAAAGCAACCATGGAGTTTCTTGCCCATAGGAAATGCATTCAGAATGGGTGGTAGAGATACTATTCCTTTATTTCTCATTTTTCTTATTTAGTACATTTTTAAATATAAATATAAAAAATACATTTAACAATATAAAAAACAGTTCCCCACCGGCATCTGGAACAGGGTCCTAGTTACCAGTGGTTAGGGCTCCAGAGAGAGGAACTTCCTCACAATGCGCGCTGTCTCCAGAAGTACCGCCTTCTGAATCTGTCCCTTGATCCAGCTGCCTAACGCGAGCCTCTTTAGGTGTTTGTTGAGGCTCTTGGCTAATAAGCCATGGGCGGAAACGACTATTGGTACAATGATTGCCGCATCAATGTCCCACATGTCGAAAACCTCGTGAGCCAGATCAAGATACTTGCTTTCTTTGAGATACTATTATTATTATTTATGCTAAGCCTGCTAGCGTAGTTATTTTACGTACAATTGCTGGTGGTACAGCATGCTCCTGTTCGTACGATCTGGGTTCGTACGGTGCGTACGTCGGCCGCTCCATCTGGGGCACTTCCACCCTTATGTTCGGCACCACACACTCTTCTATCGCTTGGTATGGTAACGGCTGCAATAAAATCACATCATGATAGAGAGAGGACTAAACCTATGGCAGCCTAGGTAGTTGAACAGCTGTCCTCAATGCAAAGGTTCTAATGTGGATGAACAGCAGTGCACATCTGCCTACTCTTTCGAAGAATACACGTTTGCAGATGTATTATACAAATAAAACATAATCCACTTTCTCAGGCAGTGAGGTTAAACTTTAAATAGCATGGAGAATATTTAGTGCAGTAAAGCAGTGGTAGTCTTGTCGGTAGAACGCCCGCCTTGAATGAAAGGGTGCAAGTTCGAATACAGAGCCTGCACCTCTGAGATGATTTTCATGAGCGAATGTCATTTGCAATAATGATTTCCACTTGCTGAATGGTGAAAGAAAACATTGTTGCACATCTAAGGAAATGTGTGTGTAGTTCACCAACCTGCACTGGGCCAGCATGGTGGACTATGGCCTCTCAAATTGAAGGAGAATGTGTCCGGTATGATAGCAATAAGCTCACTTACATTGGGACCAAAAATACATCGGCGAAGTGAGGGTGCTAAAAAGCTACTAATAGGGTATTTTTAATGCAAACAGTTTCAGGGACAGCTTGTATTCAGGATGTATTAGATGTCCGAAATAATATGTAAGGTGCATATAGCTTGTCAGAAGATACTTAGTGAAGGCAGACTATACATATCTATCATAGTTTTTGTCATACAGACCTCATGCAAATGATCAAGTATTATTTCGGACGTATGATACACCCTGTTGTACACGGTACTTACTTGATTGTTATACTCCATAGCATGTGCCGGGTAGCCTGAAGGGACCATATCCAAAGGTTCTATGTATGTCAACCCTACGGAGGTCGGAACATTTTGTGGCGCATTCTCGTAATCATCGGCCAGAAGCTGCTCCTCCTCCTCATTGCCGAGATTGTAGTCCGCGAGACTCTGGTCCCCTAAATCATCACCCAACAAGTCTTCACTGCAACAATAACAACGAAAAATCAATCACGAAAAAATGCAGCCACATTGTTCATTATACGACACACACTACACAGCAGAAATGCGTGTTATTGGCTTTATTTCTTGTTATATATAGAATGTACACGTATTATTTACAATTATAATAATAATTTCACAGTTAATTCAGAGATATTCGTATGAAAATAAAAGAAATTTGTTGAAAAATACTAACTTGTCCGACATGTTGACATGAATAAATAAAATTGGCGTGCGTTTGTATTGTCTATGGCAGATAATTAAAATGTGTTCAAGAAGATTATAGGCATGGATCTGTTCTAGTTCTCCTCCGGTGAAGCTCTAAAGGCCAACAGCGTAGTCCATTCAAAATAAAAATCTTAAAGGGAAAATTTTCCTATATGAGTTATATTATAACTCCTAAATTTCCATTATATAATTCTTATAACTAGGTGACATAGCATATTTCTATTCACCTCTGTTTTTTTACACCATTAGTCTCAAAACAAAAAAACCGGACAAGTGCGAGTCGGACTAGCGCACGAAGGGTTCCGTAACATTATCTATAAAAACAGCAAAAAAATCACGTTTGTTGTATGGCAGCCCCCTGAAATATTTATTTTATTCTGTTTTTTAGTATTTGTTGTTATAGCGGCAACAGAAATACATCATCTGAAAATTTCAACTCTCTATCATGGTTCATGAGATACAGCCCGGTGACAGACGGATGGACGGACGGACAGCGAAGTCTCAGTAATAGGGTTCCCGTTTTACCCTTTAGGTACGGAACCCTAAAAAGAATTACTACTAATTACTAGAAGAAGACAATAATGCCTAAATATCAAAAGATTGCTTTCGTGTCATATAAAGCGAGCGAATTTTAGGTCTGCCCAATTAACTACGGGGTTTTTCTTTGTGTACTCATTAAGTACCTACTCATATCTCGATGGTACCTACAATGAGGCAATCACAAATTGCGTCATTTTTTCCCTGTAATAACATAATAATATATTATCCTCCAACTAGTTACCATCGTCACCAAATAAACCAACATAAAATGAAGGTATCTCAACAATAATAAATTGTAATAAAATAGGCCTTGAAAATGATTATTTTCCCTGGCAAATTTTAGTCAATAAAGCGGGTTTCAGACTCCGCTTTAATATAATATATAGGCTCATAGCACAACAATATCGCGCATCTACGTTAACTGATACGACGCATTCTCAATGCGTCGTATAAGTTAACGTAGATATAATAAAAATGCCATTTATATTTGAACCTATATGATTGGCATATTGAAGATGTACGTATGTACACTTTGCAGGTCGTTTTGCTGGGCAATAAAACACAGTTTCAATTTTCAATGTTATAAAAGTCATAATTATAATTATTAAAAAAATATAATACTTATATTTATACCAAAATTATTTATTTTCGGATTCATAAGTGCCCAATAGAGTGGAGTTGAGTAGGTATGTGATGGCGGGTAATTGAGAATATTGCCAAGAAATGTAAAATCTAATAAACGTCGCTTTTTCCAATATTCGTAATAAGATACGTCGCGAACACTATAGCCAATATCTGAAAAGAAAAAAAAAACTATCAAAGAGCAGCCAAGATTTTTTTCATGGGAGGGAAACATAAATTATCAACTTTATCCTGGATATTCTTGAATATAGGGAGTGCCTTAAAATAACGTTATTAAAACATTGCGTAGTGCTGCGCTAAATGAAAGATATTAATGTCGATTCTGTTATAGAAACATATAAAAACCCGGCCAAGTGCGAGTCGGACTCGCGCATAAAGGGTTCCGTACCATTATCTATGAAAACGGCAACAAAATCACGTTTATTGTATGGGAGCCCCCTAAAATATTTTATTATGTTCTGTTTTTAGTATTTGTTGTTATAGCGGCAACATAAATACATCATCTGTGAAAATTGCAACTCTCTAACTATCACGGTTCATGAGATACAGCCTGGTGACAGACGGACGGACGGACGGACAGCGAAGTCTCAGTAATAGGGTTCCCGTTTTACCCTTTGGGTACGGAACCCTAAAAACGGAAAAAAACACGTTTGCAGTATTGGAGCTCCCATGAATATTTCTTTTATTCTATTTTTTAGTATTTGTTGTTATAGCGGCAACAGAAACAAATCATCTTTGAAAATTTCAACTGTCTATCACGGTTCATGAGTACAGCCTGGTGACAGACGGACAGACAGCGGAGTCTTAGTAATAGGGTCCCGTTTCACCCTTTGGGAACGGAACCCTAAAAAACTATAGGACCCTTAAAACGGAAGCAGTTACCTCTACAAGGATGGCAGTTATAAAACCATATCCGGTGTAGTTTCCATACAATCCGACGTAATATCCCAAAAGTTGACTGCATCCATCCTTGTATGCATGATCTTTTTCACACAAACAGTTTTCTATATTGGGATTTTGTGAGCATTTATCGAAAACACCTGCACAGCAAGTTGGAGGCAAATACTCGAGGACACCGTCGTAGGAGTCGGGACCATTCGTTCCACAACAGTCCAACTGAAAATAAAATTACATACATCATCACGCGTGTATAAAACGAAGGGGTAGGCAGAGGTGTACTGCACTGCACACACTCTTCGACAATGTATTTTGGTCCCAATGTAATAGGCGGCAAGCCTATTGCCATTATACTGGGCACATTTCTCCTCAATACGAGAGAGAAGTAGGCTGGTCCGGTGTGGGTTGGTGAACTTCACACTCCTTTCTACAGACGTGCAGGTTTTCCTTCACCGTTCAGCAAGTGGTCATCAGTGATTATGACATTCGGACATGGATAATCATCTTAGAAGTGCGAGCCGGGTATTTGAACTTGCACCCCTTTGCGTTCAATAATAATGCTGCAGTTGTGGTAAAAGTGGAGTAGACCACTGAAAAGACCATAAAAAATGCGCTAAGATGGACCATTATAACGATTTTTTATTGTTTGGCACTTAGGTTTTAACACTACACCCTCAATATGTTGTCTGGCTATATTTATATATTTCATTAATTGTAAAATTCGAATAATAAGCGAAAGAGGTTTGTCGGGATCGTAGCGTGTGGCAAACGGTAGTATCTGCCTACCTCCATGGGATTCAGGCGTGAGTATATGTATGTATGTATTCTCAAAACTTATTCAATAGCTTTGCCTAAGTTGTTTATTCCTAAACACGAGGAAAACAACATCGCTGTGAACATAACCACATTAATTGTAATACTAAGTATATACCTATTTCACTGGTTAAACGAAATTAAGGTTAATTTTAACGGTTTACCGCAAGCGTTCAACAAATTAATATAAGAGGGAGGTTTTTCTTACATATAACATTAAAAGTGCAGAGCAAAGTGTGATCAATTAAAACAATACTAGAATAACTGACGCTGATACGGGCCCTGTTACGTCTTTATTATAAATTTCAACTTGATACCATCACGAATTCCTGAGAAAAAGGGTCTTGACAGACAGATGGACAACAAAGTGATCCTATAAAGGTTCCTTTTACCTATTTAAGTGCGGTACCCTAAAAAAGTTTAAAACAAATATTTCAACGAATTGAGAACATCCTCCTTTTTAAAATCGGTCAAAAAACTGTAACTCGACGACTACTGCTACAACGGCCCTTTCCACGTCCCACTGCTGGGCACGGGCCTCCCCTCAATGCGAGGGATATTTAGCCCATAATCCACCACCCTGGGTTGGCAGACTCCACACATCTATCGATAACTAGCCAAGTTCCCTCAGACGTGTAGGTTTCCTCACGATGTTTTCCTTCACCGTTTCATAGCAAGTGACAATCTCGGAGAAAAAATTGATTCGCACATAAATCCCAGAGGTGTGAGTCGGGGTTTGAACCTGCACACTTTGATTTCAAGGCGTGCGTACAATCGGCTACCACTAGCTATTGCAACTCGACTCCGGAATTAAAAGACAAATTACATACCTAATGGCGTGAGTAATACATACTAAACTAATAATTAAATAAAAAGAAAGTAACATAACCGGTTAAAATCTGGGTTTACAAGGTAAACTCGACTCCTCCTATTGTTGAATTCGGTTAAAATATAGCCTATGTTACCCGAGCCATAGTAACGAAGCCAATAACACTTTATTCATCAAAATCGAATGAATAGTTTAGATGCCACGAAGGAACTTACATACATAGACTGCTAAAATCATAACCCTTTATTTTGGGTTAGCCCTGGTAGGGTAAAAACAACAATCTCATGTTTAATAGGTACTTACTTTATATTCAATGATATGAAAGGTAGTATTTAGGGAATTATGGAAAATGTTATCCCCGAAATTCACTGCCGACTCACGAAACACGCCCATATTCTTGAATATTGTCACTGCAAAGTATATTTTGATAGCGGCTAATAATAACATGACGCAGGCATACTGGAAAAAGTAATAAACAAAAAATATTTTTAAACAAAGAACAAAACCCTATTCCAAAACCTAGATGCACTAAAAAGCTACAAATAAACTTATAATTCACTAGAGGTCCGTTCCGGCCTCGCACGAGTTTATAATACAGCCTATGTTACACAGTGATAATGTAGATTTCTAACAGTAAAATATTTTTTTTAAATTGGTCCAGTAGTTTTTAAGTTAATTCGTTACATAGAAAAATACAAATCTTTCCTCTTTATAATATTAGTTTAAGTATAGATTACATTTGGAGTAGGTGCCAATCTACGTCAGATAACAAACATGAATATAAAGAACCTAATTCAATTTCTAAAATCCAATTAGCCCAAGTTACTCCTTATTACGTCAGCTATCTACCAGTGAATAATATAAGTATGCTTATCTATATAAATAAATAAAATTAAAGTGACTATTAGTATCTTTTATTTTAGTACAAGAAAAAAATAATTCTAATATGGTTTCTAAGATTCGCGCGAGTGACGTCACGGATTTAGCCAACTTAAAATAAAATGTAAAATTTAATGTATTGTAATGATTTAAGCACGCATGGACCAACTTAAATGGCGGTGGACTGGTCATATGCTCCGCTGCAAGAAGGAAAAGTGGAGCAAACTGGTGACAGTATGGTACCCAAGGGGCAACACAAGGAGCCGAGGCCGAAAAGTAATAAGATGGGAGGATGACCTAAAAATGACCTTAGGGCCACTTTGGATGAGAGTAGCGGCAGACAGGAAACAATGGAGTCAGTTGGAGGAGGCCTTTGCCGCAAGGCAAACCGAAATAAGAGACATAATTTAGGTGGAGTTTTTAAGTCACTAATATGTAAAAAATTCTAAATTAGTTTTGTACAGCTACATTTATATCTAAAACAAATAATTTATGACAAAGTGTAAAAATGCAAATATTTCGGAAATAAAGGCTTTATTGTATATTGTTATTATAATGATTTAAGCAGAGCGTATTAGGTTGTTATTTTCCCTCTATACAAGCGAATTATTCAAAGTCAGATTTTCCCTATATTATACGGATTTCACATGTCCAAAATATAATAAATTGTACCCATAAGCATGTATTGCGTAATTTTTTTATCCGTTTTATTCTGTTAAGTTTGTGTTAGTAGCATAGACCTTTTTATTTTGAACTTGGAATCCTAACTCTGCTTTTTTTACGAAATGAATGAAATTTTGTATTGCAGTGACCGTTATGACGAATGAATCCATCGTAACTCTCTATATTTAGTAGCTATGATGTCATTTAGAATGAAATTGAATAGAATTCTTGTCATTGACTAGAAAGATTAAAATATTGAACAGTAAGTAGAAACTCTGATTCATAGCCATTTTTATCACATCGATTCTTGAAAAATAATTCTTACTAAGCGACAAAAAAATCGTGAAATGAGTTACATTCACACCATTCGAACGGAAAGATTTATCTGCGTCTTTTGGGATATATAACTCATTTTACGATTTTTTGTCGTTAAGTAAGGATTACCTTTCAAGCGACGACATTCATTACGCATTATTATTTGTAGGTACCTACTGAGTGAGTATCTATTGAATTTTCTCTTGCTCTAATCACAGGTGGAACCATTCCTTATTTTTGTTTCATTGAATTTCATTCATTTCGTAATATAATAAGAAAAGGTAAAATAATTATGGTAGAAACCCTGTCTCTGATCGTAACCATGCCATATCGTGATCATAACCAATAAATAATAAGTAAAATTAAAAACTTAATTTAAAAAAAAGTGATAAAAAGTAACTAATCATATGAAGTACTCACGGTTATCAAAAGACATTTTGATTCGCAAATCGCTCCACAGCAGCCGGGGAATGCAATCAAAACAATCAAACATCCTATTATAATAATAATGATCGGTAGAATACTGATATTAGTAAAGTATTTGTTAATTTCCTCGGGAATCTTTTCAACTATCTGGTCCAATTTTATGTGTACAATTGTACCTATAGCTATTATAGCTGATCCGATGAGCTGAAATCGTAAAAGTAGACCACATAATTAATATTAATTATACACTTTACCTGTTTCTTTTTTAAATTGTATTTTTAAATGCAAATAATACAAAAAATAATTGTAAACGCTTAAAAAAACAATTGAACTGTGAAGGATTAATAGACTACTATATTTGGACTTTTTTTTAAATTTGCTGTTTGTCACATATATTTTTATTCTTTTAAATTTTAGAAATTCATACTTTCTTAATAATCAAATAATTATAATAATGGTTAGGTACTTACAACAAATATTAAATTGAAAAGAAACAATATTATTTTCACGAGAGAACCACACATTTTATTTGATGTTTAGTTCACAGCCACGGGTTAACATGCAAATAAACTGACTAAACGAAGGAAAATTATATTATAATATTTAGTAGGTAAACAATTAGCAATAACTAGGTATTCGAATTTTGAACGTACCTAGCGAATAAAGTGTTCCCCTGAGTTTTCTAATCTATAGTGAACCGATAAGCTAAAACAAGTGTAAGCGTATTTATTTATGTATATTGTTCATAATAGATAATAAGGCACTTAGGTTAAACTTATCTTTACATTATCTACAATAATAAAATGTTTAAAACAACAAAAGACACCTTGTTAGGTATATTTTATTAGAGGTACTATAACAATCGATTTTATGAGGTAATGTTTTTCTTGATGGAATATCAAGAAGAAGAGAGAAGGGTGTAATGTAGTGCACCCCTGCCTACCTAATGTATAAATACCTACATACACGAATTCGCAGGTAAAAGTTAGTGATAATTATTTGATATTATAAGTAAGTAGATTACGGAATACTATTATTATGTAAAATGTACTTAGATCACTTATACCTACACTGAGGTAGTGTGGGAAATCCCTGTTGTACCTACTTACCATATTAGATAGATAGGTATCTATAATACTTGGGATCTAAGTGCGAATCTCATTTTCATCCGAGATTATCACTTGCTATGAAACGGTAAGGGACAACATCGTAAGGAAACCTGCATGTCTGAGGGAACTTGTCTAGTTCTCGATAGATGTGTGAAGTCTGCCAACCCGCACTGGGCCAGCAGTGAGACGTTAAAAGGGCTGTAGTAGTAGTAGGAGACGCCATAAAGACAAAATAATATTTTGTTTCGAACGTTTCTTGTAACTTTGTTCCGAATGCATGTTAACCTTACCTTTTTATAGACAATAGTGAAGTGTCGGCGGAGGTTATAAGCTTCTTGGCTATTGTCAACACCATAGACTAGCCTTGCTCTTCTCCTTTGATTTCCAGTGTAATTTGTTAAACTTCTTAGGGGCAACAAAAAAAATAAAAAATATAAAATAAAAAGCACAAAAAACCTAAGAAGTCATTGTTTTTATTTGTTATAGGTATTATAGTTTACTACAATGCCCCAGCAAATAGATAATACCTTTCTATAAATTTGAGATTAACATTTTTTCGCTCCTTTCAACTTTAAATGCGTTCCGTTTCTTTACGTATCGAATTAGTAATGAACTGTCAAAATAATAACTTTGATTTGCTTTAACATTTTCTTGGTGTTGGTTGAGTGTGTTTGTTTTGGGATTTGTTTGATTAAAGACATTATTTTGTTAAAAGATATGGCTGTATCCGATGAAGAAATCGAATATCTCGACGAAGACGCTGACATTGTTCAACTATGCGTCCACAATGACATACAAACACAGGCTGACCCCATCAGCTCTATAACCCCTAACGAAAAGTTACCGCTCCTCGTCGAACGTACTCCCGTCGAGAAAAGAAGGAAAAGGAAGAAAGATGAGGAAGACTCCGACTACGATCCAAGGGATGATATTCTACCGCCAAGTCCACCAACCACTAAGAGTAAAAAGAAAAAAACTCCCATGATAAAAAAAATAAAGACGGAGCCTGTGCCTATGCCCAATTTAAAACAAAACACTGGCGTTAAAAAAACTACGGCCCCTCCCGCCAAAGAGATTCTAAATCGTAAAAAATGCGAAATTAGAATTCCAGACTATGAAGATCCATTGTGTTTGCCTGTTAAAGCGATACAATCTGAAAATACTGATGTTAAGAGGTTGAATAATTGGAATAACGTGTGTTTAGAGCATTTCAAGAACTGCGATAATTTGTTGAAGCCAGAACATGGAGACACACATAGTTCATCAAGAACTATTGTATTTAGAAATGTTGCTAATAAGGTCTCAGGTATTGAAAATCATTGTTGATTTTAATAAATTAAGTCTTATTTTGTTCAGTGTGTACTAAGGAAGTAAGGACTTAGAAAATTTCACTCAAAAACAATGCTAGAATTTACTTCACTACACGCTGACACCAAATCTCAATGGTTAAATCATTAAGCTTACTCATCATTAGGTACTGACTCCTTACAATAACGTTTTAAAAGTAAAAATTTCTGTTTTAACTTTGCAACCAATGAATGATTAAAACAAAGAGGAAACTTTTCCTTATTTTTCACAGATTCACATTTTCAATTTTGTGTGTGACTTTGTACATAGTACATCAGATTATCTATGTCATAACTAGGCAACATGTGCATCAATTAATCTATTTATGTAAAAAGAAATTGGACATTATATTGTCACATGTAGGTATCTGTATTTTTTAATATCATTGTTGGCGTAATTTGCATGTTGGTAATTTTATTTTGCAGCCAAAATGGAGACAACGATTTGGAGTAAGACCTGCGTTGAAAACACCGATGGCGATCGCAAATCGGAGATATTCCAATGTGTTCTCCCTCGTTACAAGGAGAAGAGAGTACTGAGCAAGTTTAATATCGTTAGCCATCGTCCAAAGCCTTACCATGTCACCGATGAAGTAGTACTATGCAAGGAAGATAATAGGGACGGTGAAGTTCTTATTGCTTACAAGCCTAAGGATCGTACTTCTTCAGTTTATAAACTCGTGACTCGGGATGATAGGTATGGAATTGTATAGAGGTTTCATTAAGCATTATTTCCATAGATAAACCCCAAATTAATCCTACTAATATATACTAGACTAGTTGATTGGGCGAACTTCGTACCACCTTAGAATTAGTGACATACAAAAGCAGCGCCACCTACCAGGTCCAATTGTGAATCTAAACCATCCAGCACCACCCAAACATAAAAAAAACATTCAAATCGGTCCAGCCATTTAGGAGAAGTATAAGAAATATATATTATGATGTCCTAATCTCTAACAAACAGTAAGGAACATTAGGTAGTTAATTTGTTTGGATTTTTGTTTACAGCAAAACCCCAGAGTCAAAGGAGGAAGTTGATGAGGAAGACAGCAAGATGTATATGAGTGAGATAGCAAACTGTAAGATGTGTGCACCATGCTTTCAGACCTCATGGAGAGGAATCAAGATCAGCCAAAAGAGTATGTCTATAGAATCTAGATGGCTTGGTCCAGTTGTCTGAGCTTAGCCCAGGAGGGACCAGCACCCTTAGCATGAAAATGTAGACATTACGCATCTTTAAAATTATAGAGACCTAACTCAAAAATAATAAATACATCATCATCACGCCTATATTCCCCGAAGGGGTAGGCAGAGGTGCACTGCAGTGCGCCCACACTTCGCCGATGTATTTTGATCCCAATGTAATAAGGGCGAGCCTATTGCCATTATACTGGGCACATTTTGGACCATAGTCCACCACGCTGGCCCAGTGCGGGTTGGTGAACTTCACACGCCCTTTTATAGACGAGCAGGTTTCCTCACGATGTTTTCCTTCACCGTTCAGCAATCATTATTGAAAATGACATTCGCACATGAAAATTATCTCAGAGGTGCGGGCCCGGGATTTGAACTTGAACCCCTTACGTTCAAGGCGGCTTTCTTGCCCACGAGGCTACCATTGCTATACTACTAATCAAAAATAATGTTGTTGAAAAATGGTCGTTAGGACGACCCTTTAAGATTTATAGTTGAAAACCTAAAATTTTAAAATTGGTCTATACTTTTAAAGATGCGATAATTTTTATCTCCTTCAACTGGCAGATTTGTCGAGGAAGTGACATGACTCGGTTATGTCACTGCTGAACAGTGTTATGGATGTACCCAAAGGCCAGAACACGATACCTGTGACAAATATTCAAAGGTCCATAACTCAAACTATGATAGTTAGGTATAATCTGTCTTCACTAAGCATCTACATATGAGCTACCGTATATGTACCCAATATATTATTTCGGACCACTGATACATCCTGTATATATATATGTTTTCTTTTAGGAACTGTCGAGTGCCTGATATGCGGACGGTCTTCGGTGACCGTATACAACCTGCTCACTCATTTCAAAACTCACTCTTCGGAAGAGATTAGAACATACAAGAAGGTCATATCTGCAATACTCGCGGAAGTGAGTACATACGAGTTCCCACACAAGGGGGCGTCTAAATTCGCGCGACAAAAATTTTGCCAATACCAAAGAGTCGTAAAGTTTGACTTTATGTAAAAGAATGAAATTTTTGTAATTTGAATTTTTTGTTAAGATTTGGTCTATGGTAATTATTATTTGAAGGGTACAGGCAAATAACAGGGAATGTCCTAATTAATGAATTATGAACACAATTTGAAAGTTCAACTATTCTAACAATTATATAGTTTGACCATAAACAAAATATGATTCTATAAAAAAAAAATGTGATATTCCCTGTTCGGCTACCACTGCTGTTCTAATACTTTTCTTTATGTTATAGATAGTTGAGTATCACTACAAGTGTCGCTTGTGCCGTGAGCAGTTCGGCAGTATCAAACAGCTAAGACAACATATCACCACACACCAAGGTAATATACTAATTTTCCTAATTTTGTTGTACACAAACTTGGACTAAACTAAATTTGACATGACTAAAAATATTGCAGTCTAGCTTATGCATTACAATCCATGAGAGAGACGAATTTCTATAAAGACGTCCTAACTTACTTCCTAATAATATTATAAATGTGAAAGTTGGTGAGGAATGGATGGATGTTTATTTGTTTCTCTTTAACGCAAAAACTACTGAACGGATTTTGATGAAACTTTACAGTATTATTGTTTATACATCATAATAATATATAGGGTATAACTTATAACCTTGTTATAAATAAAAATGGATGATGACCGCGATATAAGTTTGGGTGTTAGTTTGCCTACTCCTGGGGATACAGGGCGTGATGATGTATTTATTAATTCTTCTATTATTTCAGGCACCGAACCCTTCAAATGCGAAGTTGGCAATCATATGGCGAGATAATAAAATGATATTGATAGATGACACAATAAAAAAATATTGTAAAAAAAACTTTTTAAAAACAAGATTTTATGTAATTGCCCTAAGTTTTCGTGTTCTCCTCAGCAGGCCTTTTCATTTGATACCCATACTGTGGTAGTGCAGAAAAAATAACTATTCGGCCATCTTGGATGATCTGCCATATTGGAATTAGAATGACGTCACATAGCTAAGAATGCATTGTCATCCAGAATAAGCGTGTATACGGCTACCACTCGGCTACCACTGCCACTGCTATTGATAGATATAATAATAATAAAGCCTATATTCTAAAAGTATGATAGAGAAACATAAATTAAATATTTACAATACAGCTTATAAATTATAATATTTTAATTAGAATCAGTAACTGTTCCGTAATGTCTCCTAGCTTGTCCTAGACAAAGGCCTCCTCCAGAGTCTTCCAGTATGTTCTATCTTTAGCGAGTCTGGTCCAGAATGTGCCGGCCACTGCTTTTATATCGGTAACCCAACGTTTCATGGGTCTGCCCCGTTTCCTTTTTCCTGTTCTGGGATACCAATCTGTAACAGTAGCTGTCGACTTCTGTGATCTATCACGTATTATAGATACAAAAGTTTTTATAAATTTCGGGTTTAATTTAATTTAGTTTGGTACGCAGGAAATTGGTGCCATTGTGACAATGTTATGTGAATTAGTTTTATTGTGAAATGAAATAAATCATCTACCCATCGTAATAAAATGTATTTTTTTGACAAAACACCCCATTTTATGAGTTTTTTTATTTACCCTGTTCCTATGATAATGATGATAAATGAATTAAATGGTGATATTTAATGGAGTAAGATGAGGAATGGCTCCTGCGAATAGCGGGTATTTCAGCCAGTGTCAAGTAATAGCAACAATATAACTATCACTACATAGTATAAAACAAAGTCGCTTCCCGCTGTCTGTCTGTCCCTATGTATGCTTACATCTTTAAAACTACGCAACGGATTTTGATGCGGTTTTGAATAGATAGAGTGATTCATGAGGAAGGTTTAAGTAATTGTCATGTTTTTATACAAAAACTAAACTTTGCTAAAATATAATGATATTTGTTGGAGGTGTCGGAAAAAAAGGCCTCTGGGAGCTTTCAACGAAATCGCTGCCCAAACCCTTTGAGATATAACAAAATGATGTATGGTGGAATTGTGTATCTTATATAGGTCTACGTAAAAGTCGAGTTTCATATGTCTCTTAAGAATAACATACTATTTAAATTTCAATATTTAAAAATATTAATTAAAAAGAAAACTTTTTAAAAACAAGCTTTTATTTAATTGCCCTTAGTTTTCGTGTTCTCCTCAGCAAGCCCTTTCATTTGATACCCATACTGTGGTAGTGCAGAAAAAATAACTAATCTGCCATCTTGGATGATCCGCCATATTGGAATTAGAATGACGTCATGACAATGCATGCTTAGTGAAGCTAAGCATGCATTGTCATCCGAAATAAGCGTGTATACCATATTTCAGCCCAATCGGTTAAAGATAACTGATTTAAAATTCAGTTGCAAGATTCCACCTGGACATACATTGCAAGTTATAAAGCTTGTAAAAATGGGCAATTATAAAGCTGTCATTGGAGAGCCATTACAAAGCTATCCCTGGAATAGGTTCCAATTGGGCTACCCGCAACCATGCCTACCCGATACTGATGCAAAGTTCAAAGTATTATTTCGGACTTCTGAAACATCCTGTATAAAATTACTTAATGTAGGGCTGAAGGCTATATTCGGCCGCCGCCGCGCTGTACCGCCCGACTTACAGTAGTGTTTTTAATATTACCTTCATTTTAATATTAACTCAGTCAGTACTAAATGTGTCAGAAATTGACAGTTATGAAACAATAGGTACTTTATGACGTAGTAAAGCCACTGAGTCTCATTGTAAAAGTACTTTTTTGAGACTAAGCCCGCTCTCCACACATTCCCACCACTGTTACTCCTGTAAGCCAGGATCGACAGCGGTGTCCATTGAAGACACCGAGGTTTGACCCCCGGCGAGTTCCGGGAAAAGCTAAATTGTCTTGGAACCCGCACGAATTTAATCGAAAAATGTGTAGGAGGAGTTGGAAGAAACATGTATCCTTTCCTCTATTGCAAAGCGGGAGACAGTTACTTAGACTAGTTACTTATGTCTAGTATAAGTACTAGTTGCTTATGTACCTATATGTTATAACGTCCAAATAGGTACCTACATAAATATATCTCAGTTCCCTGAAATCCAGTCCGCTACGCAATACTGCCAGCTGATGTCGTTAACCTCTACTCTGACAAGTTGAGGAGGAAGGGGGAAGGGGGGAGAGTAGGGGGGTAATATAAATGGGGGGTGGGTATCCCCTTGATAGAGCGCGGTTGCATTGTCTTTAACCCCCACGATACGAGAATGGGGTGAGGTAAAACTGACATGACTGACATGTTTATGGTAAAAAATTTTTTGTTTTTACTTTTTTCAAGTAACTATTGAAATTAGAATTCTAGAAGCAGTGGTAGCCTCGTCGGAAGAACGCCCGCAAGGGATGCAAGTTCAAATCCCGAGGCCGCTCTGGTATGATGTTCATGTGCGAATGTCATTATAAATAATGATTACCACTTGCTGAACGGTGAAGGAAAACATCGTGAGGAACCCTGCACGTTTGTAGAAAGGTGTGTGAAGTTCACCAACGCGCACTGGGCTAGCGTGGTGGAGTATGGCCCATAAATCTCCCTCGTATGGAGGGAGAATGTGCCCGATATAATGGCAATAGGCTCGCCCCCTATTACATTGGAACCAAAATACATCAGCGAACTGCAGTGCACCTCTACCTACACCTTCGGGGAATACAGGCGTGATATATGGGTAACAACCATCAATCCATCATTACAATCTTTCACATTTATATTATTAGTACGAAGAATAGGATTAGTATGATTTTGGTCCAATTTGAATAGGGTAGGTATCTAAGCATTTTGCCGGTAATAGTAACTACTTCCCGCTCAATACAATTTCCGATTGATAACACGTCAATTCCTATTTATAGAAATGTGTAATGGAAACGCGATCCCACCCTTAAACATCGCCTATAAATGTACAGCGAATAGCAACCCCCTAATAAACAATCATACCATTCGAAATCCAACCTTATTTAGTGCCCCGAACATACATTTTCCATTGAAATATAAACGAAATTTAATTGAATAAAGAACATCCGAATTACATGCGAAAATAATCTGTAGTTATTTTGAAATAGAGTTGAAATTACTTTGGATTTTATATTTTCATTGAAGATACGTCATTCGGAAAATGGACTTTATTTTCGTGATGTAATGTTTATTTTAATGTAACAGCGACGTAAGGTAGGTGATTTTTATAAAGTTTTTTTCAGCGCAAACCTACATAATGTTTTTCCAAGAAAGTTGGATTTATATAAACGTAAGGGCTTAGAGCTTTCATTCCTGAAATATACATTTCTTAATAAGCATTTGGTATGTACTTACAAAAAAACCGGCCAAGTGCGAGTCGGACTCGCGCACAAAGGGTTCCGTACCATTATCTATAAAAACGGCAAAATAATCACGTTTGTTGTATGGGAGCCCCCTTAAATATTTATTTTATTCTGTTTTTTAGCATTTGTTGTTATAGCGGCAACAGAAATACATAATCTGTGAAAATTTCAACTGTCGTAACTATCACGGTTCATGAGATACGGCCTGGTGACAGACGGACGAACGGACGAACGCACGGACGGACAGCGAAGTCCCAGTAATAGGGTTCCCGTTTTACCCTTTGGGTACGGAACCCTAAAAAAAGGATGGTCCTGCTGAGTTACTGGCGGGAATCGGGATCTTCTCAGTGGATCGCGTTCCAAAACGGCCGAAGCATGTATAAAAAAAAATAAGTGCCATTGTAGGCCGAAACAAAATGAACGATTTCACATCATAGAGTAAACAGAGGCCATATCGACTCCGCCCTGAGGCGGCAATTTTTTTGACGTTTATCTGAGATCCGACATTGTAGTTGCCGGATCAAGTCAAAGTCTAAGTCAAAGTCAAATCATTTATTTTGTATAGGCCTATGGGGGCACTTACAAATTGTCAAGTTTAAATTTTTTTCTTATATACTACTATACTACCACCGGATCGAAACGCGACCTCAAATGAGAAGATCCGGCAAGAAACTCAGTGGGCTGATATTTTTTTTAAATCGCCAAAACTTATTACAAATACACAGACGTACATATAACTCCAGTGTGTTGCCTTTAGAGCTGCTTTTAATAATAAAGATAGAATAATAATACGTTAGTAAGACAACATACGCTACACTTTGACATGACGGGCAATATTTCGATTTTTGTTTTGAACCTGAGCTGTACAATCCCAAGCTGATTTAAGTAAGTGCCTAAGGTGTCAAACCATACGGGGTGTATCAGAAGTCCGAAATAATACTTTAGGTACATATACTGTAGCTCATATGTGGATCCTTAGTGAAGACAGTTTATACCTAACTATCATAGTTTCTGAGTTATAGACCTTTGAATATTTGTCACAGGTATCGTTTTCTGGCCTTTGGGTAGATCCATAACCCTATTCAGGATTGTAAACTCTAAGGATAAGGGGTAACTACCAATATTCACAAAACAGAACATGTCATTTTTACATAGGGCTCGAGATATTACAAGTTATAGAAATTGAAGACGAAGAAAAAGTTGGAAAACCATGGTCGAATTTCGATCAAATTTGTATACCATTCTGTCGTACTGATGCAAACGTCAAAGTATTATTTCGGACTTCTGAAACACCCGGTATAAACAAACGGCGTATTTATTAAAGTACATACGTTTTATAGCGTTTTAATACAATTTTACTGTAAAGCTTTAATAAATACGCAGCTTGTTTATATTGTTTGACTTACTTGATCCGGCAACTACAATGGCGGATGTTAGATAAATGTCTAAAAATGTGCCGCAGAGCTGAGTCGATAGGGCTTCTCCTTTTCTATAACTACTACTACTACAGCCCTTTTAACGTCCCACTGCTGGGCACAGGCCTCCCCTCAATGCGAGGGGGATTCACGCCATAATCCACCACGCTGGCCCAGTGCGGGTTGGCAGACTTCACACATCTATCGAAAACTAGTCAAGTTCCCTCAGACGTGCCGGTTACGATATTTTCCTTCACCGTTTCATAGCAAGTGATAATCTCGGATGAAAATGAGATTCGCACCTAAATCCCAGAGGTTCGAGCCGGGGCTTGAACCTGCACACTTCGATTCCAAGGCGTGCTTTCGACCAATCGGCTACCGCTGCTGTAACTATAATATAGGTAATAATATTATAAAGAGGAAAGATTTGTATTTTTGTATGTAACGAATAAACTTAAAAACTACAGGTACGACTACGACTTTTTGTCGCTTACGAAATATTGCCTTTCAAGCGTCGATATAGAAACATCTTGATTTTCCCGGGCGAGCTATAAATATCCAAAGCAAATAGATAGGCTTGTATCAACTTATTTTCTTTGTTAGATAGAACAAAGAAAGGTAAGGATATTTCCGATACTATTAAGGGCGGATGTAGGTACCTACGTCAGGCTTTGTTACTTAAAGGAAGTATCTACTTATATAGAATAGTTTCATTAAGTGTATCTACCTCATGAATATATATAAACAAATGGGTACCTTATTACACTGGAATAAAATATCTAATTACTTAATGAAATTAATATTTATCAGTAAGAACAATGATTAGTGTTGCACCAACGCGCTTTTTAATGTATCGATATAAATTATATCATAGACCAAATTTTCTAAATTCAAATTGTTATGTAGCGTTTCACCCTGTCACATCTTAAATCACAACGGTACGTTGTCCCCATACCTCTCGCAACGGAACCTAGTTACGCGAGCCCGGACGAGCTTCCCCGGGAGCGATCGATGCGGCAGCTATCTGGTTTTTTCGGACACTATACCACCGGAGGGTGAACGAACCAAGTTATGTAAGCCGCGGTCGATAGGCCCCGGCATGCGCAGACCCCCAAGCCCGCCCCGGCATTACCGCTCGCGCGCGCCTCCCCGACGGACGTGCCCTTTCCTTTATCGCGTTTTTTCCGTTCGTTAAGTTCTTTCCGTTTATGATTTAAAAATCATCATGTCGAAAGGCGACAGTGAACAGCAAAACGGGTCCGGCGAGGAGTCGAAGACGAACCTCATCATCAACTATCTGCCGCAGAGCATGACCCAGGAGGAGATCAGAAGTCTGTTCTCCAGCATTGGAGAGGTGGAGTCCTGCAAACTGATCAGGAACAAGGGGGCGGCGTTCCCCGATGCGCTCAACCACGCGCTGCATGGTGGAGGCCAGAGCTTGGGGTATGCGTTCGTGAACTACCACAGACCCGAGGATGCGGAGAAGGCGATCTCGACGCTGAACGGCTTGCGTCTCCAGAATAAGACGATCAAAGTGTCCTACGCACGGCCCAGCAGCGAGGCCATAAAAGGCGCAAACTTGTACGTGTCCGGATTACCGAAGACTATGACACAATCCGAGTTGGAGAGACTGTTCAGCCCCTACGGCAGGATCATCACGTCGAGGATCTTGTGCGAGAACTCCGGGGGCAGACCGTTCACGGGCGGAGAGCAAGGATTGTCGAAGGGCGTTGGATTTATTCGCTTCGATCAGCGCGTGGAAGCCGAACGCGCAATCCAAGAATTAAACGGTACGGTGCCCAAGGGTGCGACGGAGCCCATCACAGTGAAGTTTGCGAACAACCCGAGCAATAACGGCAAGGCGTTGGCCCCGCTCGCAGCGTACCTGCCCGCGGCGCTGCGCTTCCCTGCCCCGCTCGGACGCTTCAGCTCAGGCAAGTCCCTCTTAGCTATCAACAAAGGCCTCCAGCGCTATAGTCCGCTGGCCGGCGAGCTGCTCGGCGGCGTCCTCCCCGGCGCCGTCGGCTCCGAATGGTGCATCTTTGTCTACAATCTGGCCCCCGAGACCGAGGAGAACGTCCTCTGGCAGCTCTTCGGCCCTTTCGGTGCCGTCCAAAGCGTCAAAGTGATCAGAGACCTGCAGACCAATAAATGCAAGGGCTACGGTTTCATCACCATGACAAACTACGACGAGGCGGTCGTCGCTATCCAGTCTCTGAACGGATATACTCTCGGGAATAGAGTGCTACAGGTCAGCTTCAAGACGAACAAGATCAAGACCATCTAAGCTGATCGCTGGGCGTCCAGCGATCGATAGGACGGCACTACTGCAGGCGCGCACCCATACATAGATACATACGACACTAATGTGCCGTCAATCGCAGCCAATCATCGCGATTCTGACCTAGGCTTGCCACCGGTGAAAATTATAGTATTTCCCGTGTTGCCAGCGAAAAATATTACACTTTTCACATAGTGATGCTCGTTAATAATCGATTATCGAGTACTATAAGTGTGAGTGACGAATATAATCGGACCTGACTTATACACTGTCTCCCGATACGGCCCGCCCCGCGAGTGTTGCAGGGCGGGCGTTTTTACATTAATTATAAAAAAAACATGGTAACTGAAGGAAATGGCACGGTAGCCCTTTGTTCGGAGTCGCTTTGTCCCAAGAAAAATTGGGTTAAGTGTATATCAAAATGGCCGACTCGTTCTATTGCGCATGTCCGGATAAAATGTCCGCTTCGAACCGGGGCTCGCGCAAAGTTCCACGCAATAACGAAGTTAGATTATCGACATCAAATGTCGCTCCGTTTGGCCGTACGAAACCATACCTACTGGTAATAGTTAATAACAAAATAATGATATTCAACTTCGCTTATGAACGGTTGTGGTAATCGAGAAATAGTTTTTCGAATATAAAAGTAATATTAGCAATAATAGCCTAAATGCTATGCTCCAATTTTTATGCGATCATATCGTACTATGTACCTACGTTTACGTGGGAACGTTTATCTAAATGTAAGGCCGGCATACAGTATCCACACTTGCCAAATGTAGCCCAAGCAATCACGTATTTCGCTCACACCGGCCGAAGGCTCGACCCTAGGGCGCGACTAATCGAAGTAAAATAGTGTTATATTGTTAAAAAAAAAATGGAAAAGAAAAATATATATTATACATATATTTTAATCATATATTAATGATAATTAAGGATGAAAAAAAAAACTAATCAAAAACTGTGATAGGTTTTGATAAAATTTTAGAAAAAAATAATAATTAAAAGATCATGATCGGTGGTGGTCGAGAATGGCGTCGAGTGCGGCGCCCGCGCCGGGTTGCCAACGATAGTTTTAGAATTTTTGAGAGACATTTTGAGATTGTGGTATGTTACGTTTGAACCGGGCGATGTCACGTCGCTACGGCGCGGAGGCTTCGGGAGGAGGGGGAAAATCGATTGAGCCCAGTTCTGGGGATCGCGACGGGTGGGGGAGGGTCGATGGGGGAGGGAGTGGGTGCCAGGGTGGCCCGCCCCCGCCACACGAGCCACGCCACGAGCGGACGGAGGATGAGTCCGTACGCAGAACAATGGTGCATAACCCTAGTCTAACGATATCGTTCCAAAAATTTAAAAATAATCGATATCTTAACATATTATCATCGGTACCTGACCTGCTATAGTAATTAATGTATGGATGCGACCCTGCGTCTATTCGAAGTAGGCTTTAATTGTCTTAGTCTAAATGGAAATTTGTAAATAGAAAAAAAGTTTAATTTAATAAAAAAAAACATAAAATGATAAATGTCGCCGCGTCTCAAATCACTTATAACAATAACATGAGTAATAAAACTTTGACCCGGAGAAAGACCTATTAAAACATCGAACTTGAATAGATTTTTTAATATCGTGCCGTCCTAACGACCCTACGATTTTTGTAAAAAAAAATAAGTATATACTTATAATGTAAAACAGTTTTGTAATACTTCAAATATTATCTAAAATAGGTACTCATTACATACCAAGATGGAGATGAAAAATTTACAAGTATTTATATATTTATTGTAAATGTAAAACGTGCAATAACTAATAGTCAGTAATTTAATAAATAAATAAAATATTGATAAAAAATGCAAAATGACTCGAAGAGGCGTTAATTGGCATTGTACATGTTGTGGGCAGAGCCACGTCGTTTACTATTTATTGTAAACTATTAATTTATCCGCACTCGGTAAGCGCAATTTTGTAATACACACTTTTTTCTCTTAATTTTTAATAAAAAAATGAATAAAAAAAATCCCAATCGCTAACTTTCGATACAGCTTGACGCTTAAAATTAAAAATTTTAGTCTTAATACTTTTTAGATGTACTCTTATTTAGATAAATTCGTGAGTTACCCGCACTCTCTTGCGCGTCACTGAAGCTGTCAGTTTTGATTTGACAGCTGTCAAAAACAAGTGACAAACAGGAGGGTGCGATAAGTTTGGTTTAGTTATAACGATGATGCGTACGAATGGCGAAAACGTTTGTAGGTAGGTGTATAATGAGTGGTCAGAGATCACAGAGTACCTTCGGAGATGTGAAGCACAACTTATGCTATAATAAACTATTATCTAACTATTTAGTCGTCTCTTAGTTTTAATTATAGTTGTTGTGTTTTGTGTTGTTTTAATTCAGCATGAAAAATTTCAACTAATACTAGTCACGTTCCGAAAGGAATAATTAATTATTATATTAAAAAATTAAAAAAAATATTATTGAAATTTTGAATAGTTGAAGTTAACAATCGATGTTGGTAATAATATGATAATCCCTAATAATAATTTGGTCATTAATACTTTGATCTTAGATTTACTGTCATTAATTTTAATGTATGTGCAATTAATTGTATTTTATGTATTTAAAAATTAGGTGTGTATCAACTTATTTAATATTATAATATAATTTAGTAGTCATTAATTATAAAAGTAACGACTTCTGTCTTTATCGATACATTAAATCGTATTCCCAACACTAGTCATGATATAAAACGTACTAATTTAATTGTGACAATCAGCATTTTATCGACATTGAAAGAAGTCTGTATTTTAACCATCTGTTCGATAAGGTGAACCTAAATTGATTTATTTATTAGGGAAAATATATATCGGGCAATTAATCCACAGCGGGAGCTTGGACGTATTATAAAATTGTTTGAAAAGAGACAAACAAAATACTCAGTAATATAATTTATGCGTCAAACCTTAATTTCGCCATTTTGTTTAAAATTATTTCATTTTAATCAAAACCTTAAGTCGTTTAGAATCGAAACAAAAAACACCAAAAAATGTAATTTAACTGAATACTCATCGACTTTTTAGATAATAAATAAAAATAATTAATGATGCAAAGAGTGTAAGAATGATATTTTGGAGTGAAGTTATTAGCGCTACGGTAAGGAGTATTTTGTTAGTAGAATGTTTTGTCAACTCCCATCATCTTTTGGCAATTAAATGTAATAATAAAATTGATAATAATAATGCTCAATAGTTTAGAGAGTCGTTCGTAGTGAAACGCAGAAGCAATAATAATAATTGTGAGTTTTGTAATCCGAGCGAGTCACGGGTGATTGCTACAACATAATTTATTATCTTAATATTTTTATAATGTATTTTAAAATATACTGTAATTCATATCTTAATAGTCGTAAGTGGTAATTACAAAACGTTCTACTAATACAAAACGCGGTTGACATTTTAATTACTATTAAAATCTGTTTTTAATTAAATTATCATTGTCTTTTTAAGACAACAAAAAACACCAAAACTATATATATATAAATAACTTATGCACATATGAATAAATAGACGCTGGAAAGGCAATTCTTACCAAGCGACAAAACAATCGTAAAATGAGTTATATATACCATTCGAATGGCCAGATTTTTCTGCATCGTTTGGTATATATAACTAATTTTACGAATTTTGTCGCTTCATAAGGATTGCCTTTCAAACATCGATAATTTTTTTCCAATACGTAAATCGAATAATTTCAGAAAAGAACAAGATTTTTTTTTTTAATTTAAAAGGTGATATAGTAGGAAGTAATAGTTATTTGAATGTCAACTATCGATATCTACAAAGCTATGGTAAATAGGGTTGTGGATAAAAAACGTCGATAAGTAACAAACCCCAGTATTGCCTGACATACCAATAGTGTAACAACTACTTTTTGAACGGTGTTTTGATGCATTTTTACGATAGTAAAAATAAAATAATTATTATTATAAAAAAATTAAAAACGTAATTAATTGGCAACACAGAAACAATACTCTAATACGCATAGGCTAATTGACAACGAGGCTGTGAAATTAGCAAAAATAAAGTTATAACTCGTGACGATCGATCGTTATTCATGGATAATTAAAACATTTGAACGTAAGAGAACCCGCAGGGCAGATATATAAAAATAAAAATACTAACGTACCTTATAAATTAATTAAAAAAAGTTTTTTTTTGTAACATTTTCACAATAACAAGTACTTGCGTATTATTTATTGTAAAAATATTAAATGTCAAATTAGTAATAAAGATACACTGTCAATATTTTTTTTGTTTATAATATAAACAATTTATATATCTGGTCTGCGGTAGGAATCATGCATCAGGCGGAAAATGGTTAATGGCCGATTTTAATAAGTAAATCAATTGACTCCACAGCGCGGGAACTGTCCAGTAAACAAGGTGATAGGGAAATAGGTACGATGACATTAGCATCAGCCCCCTTACAACCACAGCGTAAAGTATTTTTGTTTTAATTGTATAGAGTAACTAGAGAACTATGGAGATATTATAAAGGAGATGGCATTTCAAGTACGCGCTGCGGTAATTTTTCTAGTTTATCTGCCTCCGCCATTGTTGTTTTCCCATATAACTATATACTACAGGTACATGAGATAACAACAATGGCGGAAAAATCGCCGCAGTGCGATACGAAGAGTGGAGTCGTTATGGGTCCTCTAGGTACTCTATGTAGAGAAGCCATATCGACTCCGCCCAGCGTATGGGTAGCGGCAATTTTTTTGACGTTTATCTGACATCCGCCATTGTAGTTTCCTGTAGTATACGCATATTGTAGGCATCTAATTATAGTCGTATTTTTAATTAGACGAAGTCAACTGACGTTTACTGTGTTGTCAGTTTTTGATGAAATAAAAATAGTGCTGTAACAAAGTGAACGATTGAAAAAACTCCTGAATTAATGAAATTGCCTCGATTGTCTTTTATAGTATGAAATGATTAACTATTCACACTCATTGTTCATTCATCTGATTGAACGAGAACTGAACGCATCACTATTGCTTTAAATATGGCAACATTATCTTACAAAGTGACATTAGCTACTGTCAGTTGGCTTCGTCTAATTAAAAATACGACTGTAGGGCAACTGCAATGGTGAACGTCTGATAAACGACAAAAAAATTGCCGCAGGACGCAGTCGATAGTCTCCGTAATGTATCTCGATGGTGAACTGTCGAAAACTGAAAGCAATATTAAAACATTTCTTCAAGACGTGGTGGTAAGGGGGGTATTCTGTAAGAAACGCCCTAACCTCGGTTGCATGCACAAATATATAAAAAAATGTAACCGAGTTTACTCGTTTCGGATAATAAAGTTAAGAACACAAAATGAAGAAAAGATATCTTCCATATATAAAATAAATACGTAAGTATATGATTTCTGCGTGACGAAAAATAATTTAACATAGGCGCACTGGAGCGTCATGACGCGTGCGTCTAATTATTTACAACATTGAAAAGGAATTCTGTATCAAACATTCTGTATATTGTACAGGGTGTTTGGAAAGTCCGAAATAATACTTTGACGTTTGCATCAGTGTCGGGTATACAACTGAATGGCATACAAATTTTAACGAAATTCGACCATGCTTTTCTAACTTTTTTTTCGTCGTCAATTTCTATAACTCTATGTAAAATCTGCATGTTCGGTTTTGTGAATATTGGTAGTCGCCTGTCATAAGTGTAGTTTACACTGTTGAATAGGGCTATGGATGTATACAAAGGGAAGAACACGATACCTGTGACAAATATTCAAAGGTCTATAACTCAGAAACTATGATAGTTAGGTGTAAACTGTCTTCACTAAGCATCCATATATGAGCTACCATATATGTATCCAACGTATTATTTTGGAGTTCTGATACACGCTGTACATAAAGCTTGAATTCTTCTCTCGTCCAAATTCACTCGCGCTGTCGATGTCACTTTGACGCTCCCGTTTGGACGCCTCAGTGTCGCAGTGACGCTTAACTTCGTACACACTGTGCTTCAATACTTGTGACGCGAATCGATAATGCTCAATTTTAATAAAACGGTAATTCGCGTCTAGTGTTGGGACACAGTCAAAAATCGACTAAAAACTGATTACCCCATTGAAATATTTTTCGTTTCGTAGATAATTCGAGACATCGACTAAATGTGTTACTATTTATTCATACGTCGTTATTCTTGTGAAAACAGAATACATTGCACAACACAATACGCCGCGACAGCTGTACGTTATAAAATTATTACTAGAAAATACATTTGCTCATCGCGTACTTCCCTGTATTTTGGATCCGTTTCTCTAGAATAACTAATACATAATCTTTTATCGATAATTTTATAAATACAGCTTGATTAAAGCAGCCGAACGCTTCCCCAAACATGATC
The DNA here is from genome assembly GCA_914767695.1 of Ptilodon capucinus. Lineage (NCBI taxonomy): Eukaryota > Metazoa > Arthropoda > Insecta > Lepidoptera > Notodontidae > Ptilodon > Ptilodon capucinus. The sequence goes on along the minus strand of OU611830.1, from coordinate 507,588 downwards.
ATCGTCACATGAAGTCCGACACATTCCGCCGAATATTGAACTTAAACTCAAATGTTTAAGTGTTGCTACACTTTTGAGTTATGTTCAAGTAATCGGTGGATAGTGTTCTTTCAAATTTTCTTTTGAATACATAAATGAAAATAACCCTTATGTGTTTATCCTTAAAATCGTTATAGACAGTGAAAAACGAGCGACGTTAAAAGACATGACTTGAAAAATAAAAACTTTATTTACACATACTTTAAGGACGAAATTAGCTTGACAATACGCCGGGTAAATAACAGATTGCAATAAATATGTAAATAAACATCAGAGGCACCGGTCCTGCTTCGGGTAAGCGAATTATTAATAAAAAAATAAATAATCAATAGTTTCGAATTTAAAATAAAAGTAATATCATGTAATATCAAATTCACTGTCTATTTATTAGTATTCGTTTTCGGTGTTGATTCCTCTTTACTGCATGTAACTAAGGTTTGTTCCCATTACGTGACATAGTTCAGTCGAATTAGTCATCTTTATGCCAGTGATGTATATTGATCGATGTCTTCGTCCGATTAGAATTACAATCAACTAAATCACGAGTGATCACAATAATCGATATTGGAATACTAACGCAGTGGGAATGAACTGAGCGGCATGCAGAGTAGTACGTGATACTCCTAGTGCATACTATTAGTCAATACTCATAAACTCATAAATGTGTAGATCAAGGAAAGTGCGAACAAAATCATACTTTTCATAATTCCAATCGAGTGTTCCATCGATCAAACTACCCAATGACTCGACTAAGGATAGGAGATAATTTAGACAATGCATCGTAAGATAAGGATCTCAAAAAAAAGTATTGAATAAGTATTTTACCAACTCCAAGTTAAGGTGTACTAGGCAATGAAAGCAATGATATTTATAAAATTTAATAAATGAGATTATGAATAATTCGGTCAGTCCTTGTTCGTGCTCGCTGGCTCCACTTTGATACAAATACGTATTTTATAAAAGTAAATTATAAAAAACGCAAAAAAAAGTTTAAAAAACACTTAAGATCTTCCGGAATTTAAAAAAAAAATCAATGTTAGTAAATTTCATTTTTGTCTTTTTATGAATTATTATAAAATTAAGAAGTAGGTGTCTGTATGTGTTGGTGGTATTAACCGATTTAGTTGGTATTGTACCTAAATTATAGGTATTTCTATAATAATTATTGTGTCGTTTAAATAAATTACCTCTACATTATAGCTTTTGTGAGGAATTATGATTTGCACAAGAAATAGTAGTGATATAAGGTCGCAACACTAAAACTGGACTAACTGCCTGTACGTTACGCATGCTGTTCTCTCGGGAAAGCGAAAAGAAAACCGAGAAATACAACTATCCGATACCAAAAATCGACTAAACGTAGTCGATACATAAAATGATATACTCACAACCACCTCAATATTGTTTTAATGTTACTTTGTATTTTGGACAAAATTAAGATTAAGATAATATTATAATAATACTGTAAAGTGGCGGGGAGGCGTCAGATAGTTGTATTTTATATCATAAAGATATTAGAAAGGCATAAATTGTTCAGTTTTAGTGCCGTCTTTACATTATAAATGTTGTTCCCGGTATTTTGTAAGATCGTTTAAGAGTCAAATTGGAGTTGTGTAACGTCGCAGCGTTACGTTACTCTACGAACGCCCCGCGACGTTTATACAACACTATCTTTCATTCAACCTTGAAAGATTAAAAAAAAATACTCATTCCTAAACTAAGCATTATTAACCAAATATGTAGTTACTTGGCTGTTTTTAAGTAATTTAATTAATATTTTCAAGTGAATTATGTGTCTATAATTAATTAATTTATTGGAATATTTAATTATATCTTATATATAAAAAGAAATATGGAATAATGTCACGTCATTCTCTTCACTTTATACAATAGGTTTACAGATATTTAATATCCTCGATGGTTGTAACTTATACATTTCTTGTTCTAAATATATAAAAAACCCGAACATTTGGTTTTTATTTCATACCTGCGCACCTATAGCCCTTTTAACGTCCCACTGCTGGGCACGGGCCTCCCCTCAATGCGAGGGGGATTCAGGCCACAGTCTATCATCATCATCTATCGAGAACTAGTCAAGTTCCGCCAGACGTGCAGGTTTCCTCGCGATGTTTTCCTTCACCGTTTCATAGCAAGTGATAATCTCGGATGAAAATGAGATTCGCACTTAAATCCCAGAGGTGCGAGCCGGGGTTTGAACCTGCACACTTGATTGCAAGGCGTGCGTTCGACCACACGGCTACCACTGCTATTTTCTACCTATTAATCCCGAATACATCATCATCACGCCTGTATTCCCCGAAGGGGTAAGCAGATGTGCACTGCAGTGCACCCACACTTCGCCGATGTATTTAGGTTCCAATGTAAAAGAAGGCGAGCCTACCATTATACCGGACACATTCCTCCTCATTTCGATGAAGACTGAGGAGTCCACCAAGGCTCAGTGCGGATTGGTGAACTGCACACGCCTTTATAGACGTGCAGCTTACGATGTTTTCCTTCACTGTTCAACAAGTGGTAAATATTTTCGATAGATAATATTAAATATTGTCACCTCCGGTAAAGCTGTAAAGGCCACCTCAGGGCCAACAGAGTAGTCCATTAAAAAAAAAGGGAAATATTTTGAATATGATATTTGAAAATCTTAGAGTTGCGTTCCGGGGATTTGAACTTGAACCCATTGCGTTCAAGGCGGGCATTCCAACAACTGGGCTACTGCCCTGGCAACGTAGATAGTAGAGTTTTAATATAATTTACATTTTGTCATATCTAATTTGTTATTGAAACAGTAAAGTAGCGAAAGGTAAATTATTTTTAGCAGTTACTAATCCATATGCCGTTTGAAAACATAAAACGGGTACCCATCCTGACAATAAATTCAATATTTTCCACGGTATTGCCAATAACAAAACAAAGGGAATCATCCCTTGAAAAAGTCACCCCTATCATGTTTGTTATAGAGGGGAGACGTTACTGACAATGTGGAGAAAGCAAAGAATATTGCCAATCATTTTATAAGTATTAAATGTGGACTGTCATGTTTTCAGCATAAAATAAGATATTAATCGTTGATTTTTCAGGCTGGTATCATTAAAATAATATTACATGTCAATAACTAAGAGAAGACAGTGGCGCCGTCTAATTATCCACGTTAGAAATAGATAATGTAATGCTAAAATTAAATTAAATGGATTAAATGTTGTTATTTCGAAAATGTTCTATTACGGCTTGGCGAATTAATTAAAAATATTATTTAACTGTTAGAGGTAGTTAACATTAGTTTAAGCAGCCGTACCATCATCTTTCAAAGCAGTAGGTACTACTTTAAAATAACAGGCATTGATTCTTCACTCACTATAAGTAATTCTTAAAAACTCAAAGCAATATTTAAATAATACTACTAATGAGTTGGTTGCAGGCTCGCAGTTTCGCAGAATTACTTTTTTTTTTTTTTTTTGTGTTAATGGCCTCTTTCCATTGAGTCAGGCCCAATGTGATTCTGCCAATGTCGACGTAGTAGAGGAGACACGATGGAGATTGATTGAACAATCGGCGTTTATACCAAAGTGGACTTTTTGTTGGGATTGGCCGGTGCAGAATTACTTACTAGGGACTTCTACATATATCACTTTTTTTCTTATTTTTTTTTTTTAACAAAATAAAAAGTGTCAGTTGTACGGAGGCCGGTAAGCCCTAGGAACATACCTGTGAACGCGACAAGAGGAGGCCTGTGCCCAGCAATGAAACATAGGATAGAAAAACATTTATAACTGCTTTTTTACGAAATGATTTTTTTTATAATGGAATTACATGAAGAATGGCTGCACCTGCGATTAGCAGGTAACTATTTTGCCAATGGCAAGTAATTAATAGCAAGGACAAATTCAATAACTACACATTTAAATGAGTAAGGATGGTTGTAAAGATGGCGGATGAACCTCTAGGATAACTCCTGTGACGTAGAACGATATAGAAAAGATAAAAATGGCGCACAACAGATGGAAATGACAGTAACACATGTGAATTTATGACGTGGGGTGGATTCGCAATGATAACAAAATATCTAACAAATTTCTAACCCTCGGAGCAAGGTCGTTCACCTCGATCCGTGGGTTAGGGGATGGTTCAACGACCTCACCGATGGTGACGTCATGCCATCTAATATTTTTTTGGGGTGATTCTATTGGGGCTATAGATAATTACAAGTATTGGTAAGGGAATAGGGTTCCACCTTAACTTGGGGGTCACCCAGCTACCAATATCCAAAATCATTATAGATACAATTCATTGCATTTGGAGTCGGTGCCAATTAATGTGTGTATTTGCCTTGTCCGACGTTGATTGGCACCTACTCCAAATCTAATGAATTGCAAGGTTTTTTGTACCTTTTTAGTGCACCTAGGTTTTTGAAGTCGGTTTTTGTATTTTTGCTAAAAATAATTGAAAATATGTAAGTATTATCACCTTATAGCAGCCCTTGGAAAGTAAAAATTTACAGCAAAAAAAAACAAATAAAACTGATAATATTTTGAAAATGGGACCTTGAAGAATTTGTAGTTATTTTTGTTAATTTTATATCCTTTCGGGAAGCATACAGTCATTTGTGACATAAGTTGCAATTTCACGGTAAAAAGACATTATTGGAAACAGCTGTGCTTTATCTAAAACATGATCCTAGCGATACGAACCATAAATCACTCGGTACAATGTGATCGCGTGCGCGTGCGCACTTGTAATTAGTTTGCGCGGTTATCTACCCCTCTCTGTCGCGCTCGCGCCTACTGTAATGTAGTCAAGGAGCTGGAAGGATAAAATATGAACTTTATCAAGGCGGCGGCGATAAACTGTAAATTCCAAACAGGTATAGTCGAAATTTGACGCTGACGGGAAACGAATCTGCAACCACATGGTGCAGTGAGTACATACGAAACATTACACCAGGACATCAGGTTAAAGCAAAGGTAAAGTATATAAGAATTTATATAAATAAATGTATAAGCAGTGGTAGCCTCGTGGGCAAGAACGCCTACCTTGAACGTAAGGGGTGCAAGTTCAAATCCCGGGCCCTCACCTCTGAGATAATTTTCATGTGCGACTGTCATTTTCAACAATGATTCCACTTGCTGAACGGTGAAGGAAAACATCGTGAGGAAAACCTGCACGTCTATAGAAAGTCGTGTGAAGTTCACCAACCTGCACTGAGCCAGCGTGGTGGACTATGGCCCAAATCTCCCTCGTATTGAGGAAACCGGTGTGCCCGGTATAATGGCAATAGGCTCGCCCCCTATTACATTGGGACCAAAATACATCGGCGAAGTGTGGGCGCACTCCAGTGCACCTCTGCCTACCCCTTCGGGGAATACAGGCGTGATGATGTATATAAATTGATGCAGTGGTAGCCTAGTGGTCGAACACACGCTTTGCAAATCAAAGTGTGCAGGTTCAAATCCCGGCTCGCACCTCTGGGATTTATGTGCGAATCTCATTTTCATCCGAGATTATCACTTGCTATGAAACGGTGAAGGAAAACATCGTGAGGAAACCTGCACGTCTGAGGGAACTTGTCTAGTTCACGATAGATGTGTGAAGTCTGCCAACCCGCAGTGGGCCAGCGTGGTGGACTATGGCCTGAATCCCCCTCGCATTGAGGGGAGGCCCGTGCCCAGACATTAAAAGGGCTGTCGTAGAGGTATATAAAAAAAAATATACCTACTATATTTTTTCTGTTTTCATGCGATTTAAATAACATTTTTATCAGGAATGGAGGGAGCAACTATTTATTATATTAAATAGGCTTTTTGATGTCTACGCACATCAAAAGACGACGCCTAGGCGGCCGTGGCATACCTGACACCAATTTCGTCCATTTTTTTGACACATTTGATTATCTATATTTTCTAATATCATTGGGAGAGGTATTTAAGCAAATTTGTAAATAAAATACGAGCTCAAATTACGTCCACCTCCTATACTATACTTAACTAAGGGTTGTTACAGTCGTAGCCCATACATTAGCATTTTAAAACGGGGTTATTTTAAACTACATTACTGTATCGTTCTCCAAACATTCTATGACCCTTATTTATATAGACACAAGCGTCAAATTCAATTGAAATTTCTTTTCGTAACCGCAAACGTATCTTCGTTTTCAGGAACCCTTTTTTGCTGTTTAAAACAAGAATTTCGACCCTAATTCAACGGATTGAAGATCAAAAACCATTGGCAATTTATTTCTAGGGTTGCAAATGTTTGTTTGATTCTTCCCCTACTTTATTCTTATCTCTATGCGTCCACAAAAGGTTTAAATAGGTCAACACACAATACATGTCGTGCTTGACATGATAAAGTTATTACAATGTTGACTTCTATTATGTTCTGTTTTGTAGTTTGACAGATTTTGTATGCAGCCCTGCATCCACTGGGGCGTTGAATGTCGCGTTTCAATTTGTTTACCAGTACCAAAACAAACTCTACATCAATATACATAAAGATACACATCTATGGTAAAAAACCACCCGTTAAAATTCTCTCGCGCTGTCAATAATATCATTGTGTTGAAGAATACACTTTTTATATCAGCCAATACAGTTTGTTTTGCTATGGCAAAATAATTGACGCGCGAGGATCGACGCCACAGTGTATGATAGACTTAATGTTTTGTAGTTTTGACAGATCAGGTACCTAATAGCGACATTCTAATAATGCATATAGATTTTATAAGTCTGTACCTACATAAGTATGTTCGATTCATCCGCCATCTTTATCACCGTCATCATACATTTTTATTTAAAATGTGTATTTATTGAATTGGTAGCCTCGTGGGCAAGAACGCCCGCCTTGGACGTAAGGGGTGCAAGTTCAAATCCCAGTCCCGCACCTCTGATATAATTTTCATGTGCGAATGTCATTTTCAACAATGATTACCACTTGCTGAACGGTGAAGGAAAACATCGTGAGGAAACCTGCACGTCTAGGCGTGTGAAGTTCACCAACCCGCACTGGGCCAGCGTGGTGGACTATGGCCCAAATCTCCCTCGTATTGAGGGGGAATGTGCCCGGTATAATGGCAATAGGCTCGCCCCCTATTACGTTGGGACCAAAATACATCGGCGAAGTGTGGGCGCACTGCAGTGCACCTCTGCCTACCCCTTCGGGGAATACAGGCGTGATGATGTATTTATTGAATTTGCCCTTGCTATTAATTACTTGACACTGGCTGTAATACCCGCTTAACACAGGTGGAAGCATTCATCTTATTCCATCAAATATCATCATTTCATTCATTTCGTAAAAAAAAGAAGTAGGTTGTGTGTGTATTAGAACGGTCAATTAATTACACTAACTATTATATATATTAAGATTAAGAGAAGTTCAAACTTGAGTTTAGTGTAGGTACAGGCAAAAGGCGTAAGATATAAGAACTAAAAGAAGTAACTAACAAAATTTCATAAGTATGTAGTTCTTTTTTATTTTTATAAATGTACGCTGTTCGTTACTATAAACACAGGAGCAAGGGAGTGGACTCTGAAATAAGTAGGTACACGACACCCTAAAAAGAAATCAAAACAACTGTTTCAATAAAAATCTTTATTTCAACAGAAAAGTAAAAAAAAAAATCTTTTTGTCTATTACAATAAAGGTAATATATTAAAACAGTACCTCTCATCGAAACACATTTAGGTAGCTACATTAAAACACACGCATATGTATAGGCTTAACATGACCGCGTAGACATAAGTTTTATCTCTTTGAACTGTCAAGAAAATGATGTCACACCATAGAGTAACTACAGTACCCATAACGACTCTACTATTTGTATGGTTCTGCGGTAATTATTCCGCCATTGTAGGGAAATGAGATACTACACAAGATATTGAGATTGCTATCTCATGTCCCTGTAGTATACGGTAACTATATGGGAAAACAATAATGGCGGAGTCAGATAAAACAGAAAAATTTACCGCATCGCGTGCTCGATCTCCCCCGGTGAAGCTGTAAAGACCATCTCACGGCCAACAGCGTAGTCCATTCAATAAAAAAAAACCGCGTGCTCCATATGCCATCTCCGTTATATCTCCATGTGTCACACTGAGCTATGTTCAGTACAAAAAACACGAAGTGACAAATCTGACAGTTGAAATAGATAAAACATGTGTCTACATGGTTAATGCTAAGGCTACTAGAAATAAAAAAAACTATTTGTTATTTTAAATTTAAGTTACAAAAGAAACCAAGCTAATATATATTTTAAACAAAACTTTTTGTATATAAAGCACAGAGCAAAGAAATATATTTTTATTTATTTTTTTATTAATAATTATTTATCCACACAATATGGCGTAACAATAATTCTTGAACAACAGCGGTATTTCATCGTCTGATATAAAATTTCTGTCAGGTCTCACACTCGCGAAACTGTTCAACTTCGGTTCTGTAACCACGTTGTATGGGGTTTCAGAACACTCTTTAATTCTGATAATATCCCTACGGAGTTCCGTCATGGTGTAACCAGTGATCAGCCATGGGGTTTTGAGCTTCATTATGGTCTTTACGGTGGCTGGCCATGGGTCTTTCCCGTTGTACATTGATGATCGTTGTATATTGGGATTGAACGCGCACACTGTAACAAAGTTGATAAACTAAGACTGCATCAATTGAAACATACCTAGTAGTGGTAGCTGAGTGGTCGAACGCACGCTTTGCAATCAAAGTGTGCAGTTTCACACTCCGGCGCGCACCTCTGGGTTTCATGTGCGAATCTAATTTTCATCCGAGATTAACACTTGCTATGAAACGGTGAAGGAAAATATCGTGAGGAAACCTGCACGTCTATAGAAAGGCGTGTGAAGTTCACCAACCCGCACTGGGCCAGCGTGGTGGACTATTGCCCAAAAAGCTCCCTGAGGGAGAATGTGCCCGATATAATGGCAATAGCCTCGCACCCTATTATATTGGGACCAAAAATACATCGGCGAAGTGTGGGCGCACTGCAGTGCACCTCTGCCTACCCCTTCGGGGAATACAGGCGTGATGATGATGATGATATTGTAGCAAAATTTGTAAATTAAAACTACGAATTACAACAAAATTTGTAAATTCAAACGAATATTGTAAGTAAATTTTTACATTCAGAGAGCATAACGTAATAAAATTTATAAATAACATCCACTGAATGTTGTGGTAAAATTGAAATATTGAAATCCGATATTGTGACAAAATTAAGGAAAATATATTTTGACATTGTTATATTTCGAATCAAAGTCTACAAGTTCTGTTTAGTGAATATTAGTAGTTGTTCCTCGCAGATGTAGTTTACACTGCTTAATGGTGTTACGGGTTTACCCTAAGGCCACGAAACGATACCTCTGATAAATACTCAAAGGTCTGTAACTCAGAAACTATGATAGTTAGGTATAATCTGTCTTCACTACGCATCTACATATCAACTACTGTTCATGTACCGTAAATATTATTTCGGATATCTGATAAACATTTTATATTACCCAGGTCCGGATGCACAAAGTCTTCCGAAGTCCTGTATTCCGAATAAGTCTTTTTGTCTTGAAAGTGAAATACCACTCTACGTTTCTTCTGGCGGCAGTCTTCACAGAATCTAAAATAAAGATGTTATTATTCAAATTATAAATATAATAGTGTAGCTATTTATCATTGAAAGAATTATCAAAATCGGTTCAGTAGTTCCGGAGATAATCCAATACTTAGTATAATGGACTGGGGGTGATGCCAGTTACACCCTCATAAAGGCTAAATAACTAAAAGAACATAAGCAGTTGTAGCCTAGTCGGTAGAACGTCGGTAGGACGCCTTGAACGTAAGGGGTGCAAGTCCAAATCCCGGGCCCGCACCTCTCTGAGATTTTGAAGTGATCTTCAGTGAAGGAAACCTGCACGTCTATATAAAGGCTTGTGAAGTTCACCAAACCGCACTGGGCCAGCGTGGTGGACTAGTACCATCTCTCGTATTGAGGGGTATGTGCCCGGTGTAATGGCAATAGGCTCGACCCCTATTACGACTGTGTCGACTCCATCGGGGAATACAGGCGTGATAATGTAGTTTATAATTTACCTGATCTTCCCCAGCAGCTCCAGAGGTAATTGTGATGGGTTTAGGTTGTAGTTGATAAGGATTATATTCAGTTCTTGCAAATCTGGTTTTAGATGTAGGAAGAATACTTCCCATTTGTTCAGAGCGTCGGCTTCGAACTGCAACTCGGCTCCCACCACGTGGATTGTAAACGATTTCTTCTGTGGAAAGAAATAAAGTTTAGTTTTCTAGAAGGCATTTTATCAATTATCTTGGAGTTTCCATTCCCTAATTCTGCCAAGGTTGTGTCATGTGTTGATATTTCGGCAAGGACTGTGAACGCCATCTATCGATACATTACTGAAGACTTTACAGTAAATTAATTAAGGTAAGCTACTTAGTAGTTTGCTATAATGATACTAGATGGCGTTATTCACATGTTAATCATAATAAATGAATTAATAAAATATTTACAAGTACTCCTATGTTGATTGTTAAAAATTATAACAATAAGATTTTCTTATGGCTCCCAACAGCGTTATTCTAGCAACGAAACAGGTAGTTACCGCCATCTATCAATATATTACAGAAAGCATTATCTGAATAAGCTTAAATAGTTGTCAGTTCGTTATAAAGTTACTAGATGGCGTCAAAATAAATTTCCATTCTTTTTCGGCCGGCCGATAGGGGGCGCTGTATCAATTGTACTTTACTGTACCTATTTTCTCTAAAATGTATAAATAAATCAATCTATCTACAAAGTCATTGTAAATGGATCTTAACTTAAGTACAATTTAGTTTATTTTACGTCGACCCGACTAACGAAGATAAAACCCAACTAATACGCATGATAGCTATATTGTCCACTAGTGTTACTGTAGTATAAACATCCATTCGAAAACGAACTTTAATGTTATCGACGCCAAGGTTCACACTGTTCCGGCTTTTTATTGTATTACAAACCTTAGCGACGCCGTTGGTAATGTTTGTTGAGTTCCTGTGAGCCTGGTGGCTGTGGGCAGCTGTCAGTGGCGCGGTGGCAATCTGCGTAAGCGCCGCGTATTGTATGTCGTTCATATCTGCAGGGTAATCACGTAATTCAATTGCAAACAAGTTTCATACACCTAACTAAATACGCCAGACAACACATACTCATCATGTTATCGAAAACTAAGCAAAGCTTGTACTATGGGTACCGTACAATTGACTGCGGGGCGATCCCAGTTACACCAGACCTGGTCAAATTTCGTACCTACCTACTTAAGTTTTATCTGTTTCAAATTTTTAGAGAAAATGACGTCAATTCTAGCTTTTTCTACTGGACATGCCTCGGTGTGACGTCATTTTCTCGACGAATTAAAGATACGCCAAGTTCACCAATTGGCTCCTGATCCATGCGTTTGGAAGTGTGTCCATTATGATGTTAAGGCGACCGATATATGGGTGCACTGCAGTCCACCTACCTATCTTCTCCTCGTACATATAAGCCAGAACTTCATTAATTTTGTCTGGTATCTGGTATTCTTCTTCCATCACTTTGCTGGGCAGTTTGGGTTCCAGCCGTCCTTTGGTTTGTTGGTAACACACCAGCTTTTGATACAAAGCGTAGGACTTGCACCACCGCTGATGGGATTTAGGTAGATGCTGAGGAGCTTCTGTACAGTATGATATCTGAAATCAACAAGTTATTTATCTTCTGTTCAGTTGTAAATAGCTATTTTGACCTACTACTATAGCCCTTTTAACGTCCCACTTCCGGGCACGGGCCTCCCTTCAATGCGAGGGGGATTCAGGCCATAGTCCATCACGCTGGCCCGGTGCGGGTTGGCAGACTATTCCCTCAGACGTGCAGGTTTCCTCACGATGTTTTCCTTCACCGTCTCATAGCATATAATCTCGGATGAAAATGAGATATTTAGCCTTGAAAATAAATAACCTAAGAATGTTATATTTTTGTTTGTTAGTTATTTTCTGTCTGTCTGTCTGGTGTACAATCTATTTATCATTCATTTCATTATCTACGAATGAATGAGATGATGTAATTTTATGGATTATGATGAGGAATGACTCCACCTGCGTTTAGCGGATATTTCAACCAGTGTCAAGTAATGAATAGCAAGGACAAATTCAATAAATACACATTATAAATAAATATGGGTGATGAATGTGATCAAGGGCATCTTGAGTGCTGTCAGATATGGTTCAATTTGTAGTTTCTTTAATTATGTATGTACGTCAATAAAACGATTTTAAGATGTATTTTCTGTAAAAAATCTTTTACAAAAGATACTTACCATATAATGGCCGTAAGTAAACATCATTTTTTTTAATAAATATTAAACAACCTACTGTAGCACTACTACTACAGGCCTTTTAACGTCCCACTTCCGGGCACCATCATAGTCCATAGTCCATCACGCTGGCCCAGTGCGGGTTGGTAGACTTCACACATCTATCGAGAACTAGGCAAGTTCCCTCAGACGCGCAGGTTTCCTCACGACGTTTTCCTTCACCGTTTCATAGCAAGTGATAATCTCGGATGAAAATGAGATTCGTACATGAAACCCAGAGGTGCGAGCCGGGGTTTGAACCTGCACACTTTAATTGCTTCTGTAGCACTACCATGAGTTTTACGTATGTTAACTGCTGTCTACGTGAGGTGCGTAGCAAGTAATCTACTACAGCGCACCAGTCGACTACCTTATCTCATAAAATAAAAGTTCAATTTTCAATGTTTATTATATTCAATACAAAAAAAATAATTATCAAAAATCTTGGAAAGTAGTACAAAATATTTGAAGTAACACATCGATACTTATTCGATCGATACTAACGAAATAATAATGCAACTTCTAAAATTAAAAACTAAACATAATACTTATCATTTTTAAATGGTGGTAGGTACTTAAGTAAACTACCTTTATTTAAAATAAAAAACCACTAATGATATATTAATTAATCAGTTTTGATTTCAATTATTTCAATTACAATAAAATTTTGAGACCGTAATCAAACTATAATTCGAAATGCAAGTGGAATTTAAGTGTCCAATAATTCCTGGTTCGACCTAATAAACATCATGTCTTGCAGCAAATTTGGGCTCAAGTAACCCCGCTCAGGGCTCAGCATGAACTTCAAGGTCGCGAAGAGTTTATTCACCGTTGCATGCGTGGCCGGCGTGGCTAGCACTGTATTAGCTGTGTCTATTATATCAGAATTGAGAGATTTATCCTTCCAATGCACTACTATATTGGTGCTCAAAGGCAACCTTACCGAATTCCTCAACTCAAGCAAGTAAGTATAAAATGCCGTCGTTTTCGAAGCCAGTCTGGACATTTCCGTTTTGACCAGCATCTCTTCTATTAGAGATAGTTCTTTACTGACATCTTCTGTAGGATTACCGTTTGTGTCTTCCATGTCTTGCGAGGTATCATGATTTAATGTGGCATTCGAAAGATTTGATTCATTAGATTGTGAAGTGTCTTTTAAAAGCTGAACCTGTTTCATTGTTTGATCCAGAAGTGTTCTCGCCCTCTCGCATTGCTGATCAGACAACACGACATTCAAACGCCCATCCAAATACAGCGTTTCCAATACAGCATCTGTATCTAAAAGCGCCTTTTCTGTGGTCTCCATTGCCTTCTTTAAATTCGCCGCAAACGAATTATTCATTGATGCAATTTTTGCTTTACATTTCATCCATGCTATGTAAAAATCACCAATAGTCAGTAATTCCTTCTGTAATATGACAGTGCATTCGTAAAATGGTTCCAGACAGTTGATCAGCACCTCCAAATTGACCCAGAAATCAGATGAAACACACTCCGTTACTTCCTCCATATCATCGCATTGTTCTTGGAAGGAACGAAGACGTTTCAACATTTTATAAATCGTAATCCATCTGGTTGGACTATCAATCTTAGGCAGCTTTACATTGGATCTGTTCCCGTCAATATTTTTCCGCAAAACTATAACAACCATTCTCGCTATTTGCAACGTCGATTTCACATCTGCGTTCTCAGCCAAAGCGCTTTTGATGACTAGTTCAACGGATTGAGCCAGACATGGCATCCCACGAAATCTGAAATCTCTGATATTGTCATAATTATTGATGAAACTCGTTATAGTGGCGAATGCATCTATTGCTGCGTTGTTTGTCGTTGCGTTTATTGGGTCTTCATTTTCTTCAGCTGGTTCCTCCTCATCAGATTCTAATTCCGTCTTCAGCTCATTCGTATCTATAGCTTCATCTGTACCATTCATAATGCCATCGATCGAATCATTGTACGTCAGCCGAGTGACTCTCTTCACGTTATTATCATTATCTGTACTAACAGAGTATATTTGCTCCGGTCGTATCATGACTTCGTTAAGCACATCAAACAGTTTATCTTGGAACACATCAGTCGCCAGTTGTTCATTAATTTCCAATACCAACAAGTTCCTCACTGTGATTTGTGAGTTATGAATGTATTGGATATTCACGCCTAGGTATTTCCGGCCGACACAGGTAACAGAATCTAGTTTCAAGCTGATCATTTTATTTTGAATCTGAGCGGCCACTTTCTGTTTTAGTTCATTGGCGACGTCCAATATGATGGTCTTCATTGTGTTTGTGGTTATTTCGCTGGAGCGGTTGGTTGTTGCGGCCAAACATATGATTTTTCGGAAGGACTCGTCGCCGAGGAGGGACAGCGGGCGGCCGTGGACGATGACTAGCTTCAGGCATAGAGTTTTCAGTTTCTTCATGACATCGTCTTCGTGGACGTTTGGGACTGGCACGACTACTGGCGCTTCAGCCTTCTGTACGGCCATGTTCTCTCTATACTCCTCGTTTTGTTTCACAACCCGCCGGTAAGACTCTATGTGCTTTACGCTGAGGTGATTTTTTAAATTGGATGTATGTTTACCCTGCAATGGAAACACTATGTAAAATAATCATCACGTTTCTAGTATTAGCTAAGGGGTGGGCAGAGGTGCCCTGCAGTGCGCCTCCACTTGACCGATGTATTGTTATTAGGAATAGGAATGTGAATTGGAGGGTATAAAATCGAATAATAAACAATCGATATTTTTTCTCTCTTTAAAATAAATCGATTTTTAGGGTTCCGTAACCAAAGGGTAAAACGGGAACCCTATTACTGAGACTTCGCTGTCCGTCCGTCCGTCCGTCCGTCCGTTTGTCACCAGGCTGAAACTCATGAACCGTGATAGTTAGAGAGTTGAATTTTTCACAGATGATGTATTTCTATTGCCGCTATAACAACAAATACTAAAAGAATAGAATAAAATAATTATTTAAGGGGCTCCCATACAACAAAAGTGATTTTTTTGCCATTTTTATAGATAATGGTACGGAACCCATCGTGCGCGAGTCCGACTCGCACTTGGCTGGTTTTTAATATTTAGAAAGTGTATCGAGACCACGAAAGCTTGGTGTAGGTAGACTGTAGTGGTTTAAGCGTAGGCCAGACGGATGCAACGGGTGCAGGTTCGATTCCCGCCAGCGGCAAACTATGGAACTGGCTCTTTCTGGAATTTGCCCTGGTTTGGGTGTAACTGGGGTCGCCCCCACTCCATTAAATGGTACTCATAGTACAAGCTTAAGTAAAGCTTTTGGGAGCATACGATAAGTGTCTGACGACATTTATATTCCTTCGACGATCGCAATGTTAAGCGAGAAGACAATTTAATTAATGTTGTCAAATTCAGTTCATTCCTATGGTGCCAATAGAATTAGCGCGAACTGAAATTTCGTGATGATTCGAAGGGGCATCGCTTCGCCAAAACTAAACTAAAAAAAAAACCGGCCAAGTGCGAGTCCGAAGCACGCACTTGGCCGAGGGGGCGAGAGGGCGAGAGGGTACCCCAAAGGGTAAAACGGGAACCCTATTACTAAGACTTCGCTGTCCGTCCGTCCGTCTGTCACCAGGCTGTATCTCATGAACCGTGATAGCTAGAGAGTTGACTTTTTCACAGATGATGTATTTATGTTGCCGCTATACTAATAAAACCGGCCAAGTGCGAGTCGGACTCGCGCACGAAGGGTTCCGTACCATTATCTATGAAAACGGCAAAAAAATCATGTTTGTTGTATGGGGGCCCCCTTAAATATTTATTTTATTCTGTTTTTTAGTATTTGTTGTTATAGCGGCAACAGAAATACATCATCTGTGAAAATTTCAACTCTCTAACTATCACGGTTCATGAGATACAGCCTGGTGATAGACGGACGGACGGACAGCGAAGTCTCAGTAATAGGGTTGACGTTTTACCCTTTGGGTACGGAACCCTAAAAAACACTGATAAAATTACGCAGTAGATAGGTTATAACCACCTACTCAATTCTGTGACCTTGGATCCGAGGCACAAATTTTAAGTTTTGTCGACAACATATCATGCAATATGAATACATAAGTAAAGTATTTACCGATCACTACAAAATAAAGGTAGCAACGTTCTTCTCTAGTATTGTGGCAAAGGTGCGGTCTGCTCTCATGGCATTGCTGCTCCTGAGAATGTATTACTCGCAATTATCATTTTGAAAAGAGTAACCATTGAGTTTCTTGCCGGCTCTTCTCAGTGGAAGCAGCATTCCAAACCGGTGGTAGAATCTGACTATTTGTAAGTGCCTTTTGGCCTACACGAATAAAAAAAAAATTGATTTAGATTTTTGTACGTATTTACATAATCAACAATAATTCTCGATTTTTTACTGTAGGTATTTATTACTGTTAGTTAACCAACGTATGTAGCTTACTACTTTAATTGGTTAATCTATCTTTCAACTTTCCCTAACACAATCCAAGCTAACACTTATGAAACAGTAAACCAATTCAATGGGAAGGACTTTCTGCAACAAGGGAAACCTTACCTTTATTCTCTTACCGCATAATTTGCATTTAGTTCTATTTTGCTCGTTGTCATATACAAAATATTGATGTACTGCGTCGCATTTACGGGCCGGCATCGTATTTAATGTAATATTCGATGTATAACGTAGAAATAAACACTTAAATAACACTCAAAACTCCTAAGAACAATATAAAACGAAACGAAACAGAACGCACAGAGTCACAAATGAACTTTATTTGAGTGAAGTGAGAAGCGGATCGTCGAAGCTACAACTTCACTACAATCTTCACGTTCAATAGAACTTTAACCGTATTTTCTAAACGTTAGCAATCAAAATAGATTGCCACACTTTCAACGACGAGTTACGCTGTCCCTGTTTCGCGCGCGTTCCGCTTTACCAGCTCTGTTACACGCAATAATAGGCTGTTTGTAGTTAGGGAAACGGGTCAAATTCGCGTATTGTATGCGGAACAGGTTGGGGTTACCCATTTCAGGTAATACGTGTTTCAATAATAATGGTAAATCGATGAGTAAAACTCAGCTCGACTATTTTACGGGTTAGTGGTATTACATTGAGAAGAAACCCATTGATTTTGGCTTGATGGTGTCGAGGCTTGCAGCTTAAATGCGTAATTAACTAAACTGCATAGTAAATTAATATGTTTGTATCTTATTGGATAGGTGGGTACCACATGTACCAGTTTAAAATAAAAAATAATATAAATAAAAATATATATAATTCTAATCTATACATACATACATACTACATACAAATAAATAAAATTGGAGTGTCTGTTTGTAATATCAAAATAACACTTTTTTACCAAATGCGTATGAAAGTATATACGATACCTATAACGAAAACGCAATTTTAAATTTTTTTGTCTGTCTGTCTGTCTGTCTGTTTGTTTGAGGTAAACTTCTAAACGGCTGAACCGATTTCAATGGGACTTTCATTGACAGATAGCTGACGTTCCAAGGCGTAACTTAGGCTACTTTAATTTTAGAAAAAGCATTAGGGTTCCGCGGGAAAAACATAATACCCATATTTCCGGGTAATCTCCCTAAAGTCCACGCGGGCGAAGTCGCGGGCACAGCTAGTATTCTAATATAAATACTAATTTATTGGTTTAATTTTAATATATTATACGTAGGTAATTAACCAAAAGCATAAAATAAATTATATCTAAAATTATAGGTAAGTAGGAGCGTACCTAAGACATAAATAAGTAGATATTTACGTTATTATAATTCCTCATGTTATTCCATTAAAATCTGTGGTAGCCGAGTGTGCAGCTGTAGTAGCCGAGTGGTTGAACGCACGCTTTGCAATCAAAGTGCGCAGGTTCAAACCCCGGCTCGCACCTCTGGGTTTTATGTGCGAATCTCATTCTCATCCGATATTGTCAGTTGCTTAGAAACGGTGAAGAAAAACATCGTGAGGATAGCTGCATGTCTGAGGGAACTTGACTAGTTCTCGATAGATGTGTGAAGTCTGCCAACCCGCACCGGGCCAGCGTGGTGGCGTGGCGGCGCATTGAGGGGAGGCCCTTGTCCAGCAGTGTGACGTTAAAAGGGCTAGTAGCAGTAGCCGTAGTAGTAGTTGGTCATCATTTTGACATTTAGGTATTCGATAAAATAAATGTTGTTTTTTTGCCTTAAAAATTAAGCTATAGTCTTCCTGCAACGGTTGTGTTGTGAGCTTTATAGGTCATACCTGGCCGCACCCTTCGCAGTCCTTCAGCTTCCCCTGCCGCCACTCCCTGCAGCCCACCAGTGCGCACATCCTCGGGTACAACAACGCCTCCTGCTCCCATGGAACCAGCCTCCTCTTCAGCACCTTCTCACAAGACACGATCATCTGCATCCGAACGAGCCTGTAGTCATGGCCTGTAATATTTTGCACGTCTGAGTAGATGTGCTTTTGGTCTGAAAAGGAGAAAAGTTACTCGTATCATATGAAGTAAAGATTTTTGTCATTATCCATTGACTTGAAGATGTCTACTGCTATATTATAATGACTGAGAACTAATTGTTAATTAAGAAAAATACGGAGAAATGTAAATCCATAATGGAAAAGAGCAAGCATGCAGTTTCTTGCCCATTCTTCTTCATATTATGAATTTGATGGGTTTATGTGCGAATCTCATTTTCATCCGAGATTACCACTTGCTATGAAACGGTGAAGGAAAACATCGTGAGGAAACCTGCACGTCTATAGAAAGGCGTGTGAAGTTCACCAACCCGCACTGGGCCAGCGTGGTGGACTATAGCCCAAAAATCTCCCTCGTATTGAGGGAGAATGTGCCCGGTATAATGGCAATAGGCTCGCCCCCTATTACATTGGGACCAAAAAAATACATCGGCGAAGTGTGGGCGCACTACAGTGCACCTCTGCCTACCCCTTCGGGGAATACAGGCGTGATGATGTATTATTATTATTATATTATTATTATTATCTTCTTCATAGGAAATGCATTCCGAATGGGTGATAGAGATACTATTAGTATTTTTTGTTTATTGACGATTCATAAGTGCCTGTATTGGTTTATATTGAATAAACGAAATCCTGATTCTGAGACATATCTCGTTCTCCCTCTCTTACATCCATAGCCAGTCTAGTCATCTGTGATTTCATCGTCAAGCTTGTAAAAGGCTGTCTTTTTAAGCCCGCAACACCCTGCATCGACTTTTAATTTGATGCCACCAATTCCCCAAAAGATGCAAGCGTTCCTCTTCTAATAATTCCCTTTATACATATTCTTCTTTCTTCACGAAAGGAATGAAATGATGATATTTAATGGAATAAGATGAGGAATGGCTCCACCTGCGTTTAGCTGGTATTTTAGTCAGTGTCAAGTAAATAATAGCAAGGGCAAATTCAATAAATACACATTATAAATAAAAATGGATGATGACAGTGATAAAGATGGCGGATGAATCCATTATACTATTGTAATCTTAGCGTAACTTTTGAGGGAACGATTGTGAATCAAAGTTTTAGACATATATAATTGGACTACGTTCTATTATCTATGTATCAAGCATTACCACATGTCTTGCAGCAATGTTATAATTAGATTTTGAAAATTACTATCCAAATTTAACAGTTACTAATGAAACAATAATACTTGAAAAGTTGGTAGTAAGACCGCAGGATCCTTTTGATAGATTTTGTATTTTAAAAATATGTCAAGAGATCAAAGTTACATTAAAATAATACTACTAAAGAGTCGGCTTACCTTTTAAGTGTACAATGGTGGATATAGCGAAGCATAATGCCTGATGATGAGGCCAGTCCTCGTCCTTATGCTTGATGCTGCAGTAGAATACCAGATTGCAGAACGCGCACGCCACGCGCTGTTTCAATTCCTTCTTACAAACATGACACGCGCTTTGCAGGAAAACTTTCCTGAAATTATACTTGTACACGTAATCACTGTCAATTTTCAGTGAATCATTTTTGGAATTTTTAACCATTTTGCTGATTGTTTGTGTGTTTTTGGAGCGTTTGTCAACGTCGACTGCGTCTTTTATTTTCACTTTGGCCTGTGATTCGTTTGGTGTCTTATTTTTTTCCTTTTTGTAATCGAATTTATTCGATTGTACAGGAATATCGGGGTGGCCTAGTAAGTTTTTTGGCGGCTGCACTTTGGTTTTTTTCTCTTCATCTGGTGCTATAATGTTAATTTTTGGGTTTGTTTGTTCGTTGCCCTCGTTCACGATCATTTCAAAGGTCTTGTTCACATCATCTACGCTTGATGTGAGCGCGTCTTCGAAGTTATCAATCGGTTCGTACTCATTTTCAGTATTATTGCCATCTGCTTGTTGTTTACCTTTCTCTTTATTGTCACTTTTGGCTTCAGTTTTATCATCTTTCTTAGTTTCTTTTGTATCTTTAGATTCTGAAGTAGAAGCAACACTAGTAGTAACATTAGAACTTTGCACAGTACTTTGGCTGTCTTGCTTCCCTTTCTTCTTCTTATGTTTCCCTTTGTTATCTTTTCTTGTGGGACAGACAGGAGGAGTGTCACTAGATGGAATTGGGTCTGAAGTTTCTTTTACCTCTAAATCTTTTTCGGTGCTTGATGTTATATTTTCAACCATATCAATCAATGGTGTTTTAACGACTTCACTGTCTTTGAGAATTTTGAAGGATTTGTCTTTACTCAATGAGGCAGCCTCAATAATCTCATCTATTTTTGGAATATCAACGGGTTTTGGGTCTTTAGAAAATGGTGATGGCTCTTTGATATTACTTGTGTTGCCAATTTCATCAATTTTAACTTTAACAAGCTTATCAGAGGCAATGTTTGGTTCTATTAATAAACTAACTGGAGTTTCGGTAAAAACCAAGCTTTCCGTTTTCATTTCTGGAGCTTTACTATCATCTGCTACTTTAGTTTCTTCAGACATCTTCTCCACTGTATCTTCACTCTTCTCAATTGAAGTCAATTCAGCCAAAGATTTTTCAATGGACAACCTTAATTCTTCCATATCTTGGTTTACTTCCATCATTTTTGACTTCAAATCTGTCTTTTCTTCTTTATCAGCTTTGATACCTACATTTCTACCAATTGTACTCATTTTGAAGGGCTTCGTAGATTTTGAAGTACTCGCTTCTATGATTTTCTTCGGTGTAGGTTCAGGTGTTTTAGGGACGTCCACGCATCCAAGCACTATAGGCATATCTAGTATATTATCAGATGGCAATAATTCTCTAATAACCATATTGTTATTATTATCAAGGTGTTGTTGACTTGATGAACGTGGATAGAGAACGTCTGGAGTAACTTCGCACGTAGAGCCTTCTGATTCATCGGCTATAAGGCTTCGTATTTCTATATCATTTTTAATATTAGCTTGAGATTCTCCATTACTACTTTCTTCTTTCTTACTTGCTTTAATAGTTAGTTCCTCTAATTGTTCAGTTAAAGCTTGTGTATCTAACTTTTTTGTGTCTTCAGCTTGATGTGAAGGTTGTTCGGATTTTATTTCCTCGTGTTTTGTAGGTCTTGGAGATTTCCTTCCCTTCTTACCGGATTTTTGTTTAGGTGGTTTGTCCTCAGTAGTATCTTTTGCTTCTGTTAGATTTGACGATGTTAGTAGAATATCGGTTACTGTTATTAGTTTGGTATCTTGTACAGGTTTAACTGCGTTGTCAGCTTTAGCACATACTTGGTCTGCATATTCTGAAGGTATTTCAACTGGAAGACAAACTGGTGCATTACTGGAGTCACTTTGTGTTATTTTAGGCTCAACATCGGTTACTTGCTCATGTATCTCGCTGCTTTCAATTACCTTTGGAGGTTTTTGAGATTTCTTGCGTTTTTTTCCCATAGCGTTATCAGGTACAACCAACTCATCCGTAGTC
Organism: Ptilodon capucinus; assembly: GCA_914767695.1. Taxonomy (NCBI): domain Eukaryota; kingdom Metazoa; phylum Arthropoda; class Insecta; order Lepidoptera; family Notodontidae; genus Ptilodon; species Ptilodon capucinus. The sequence goes on along the minus strand of OU611830.1, from coordinate 485,258 downwards.
ATATCATCTGCCCTAGGTGGTTCACTTGTGAATGGTATATCCAATATATCAACCACTTCTATAGTAGCTTGTTTCGTTTCCATAATTTCAGTCGCTTGTTCAATTTCTTTGTTTATTGTCAAATCCGAGGCATTATCTTTTGCTTCAAGCTTTTCTTTCCGTTTCTTTTCAACTGGTTTTGCTATTTTTGCTTTGGGTGTAAGAGACGTTGCTTCTACTAATGACTCTAATGGCGCTGATGTTTTATCTTTTGTTTCTTCTGTGATATTTTCAGTTGGAGTTTTAATGGCAGGGTTATTAGATGGCTGTTCTGCTTTTACTTCATCTTCTAAGCTGTCTTCTACTTTTGGATGTCTTTTGTCTTTTTTGTTCTTCTTTTTACTTTTGATTCCAAGTGTTGGAGCTTCTTTGACATTGTTGTCATCGTTTGATGACATTTCGATCGATACAGGTGCTCTATTATTCTCACTCTCAACATCCTTATTTTTTTCTAACTTGACTTCAATAATTTCAGCTCCTAGGTGTATATCTATTAAAGCCAGCTCATCACCACCTTTATTTTCAGTTTTATCTTCAAGTTCTGCAGCAGCAAGTAACGTTTGAAAAGCTGCAGTACAAGATACATCTTCTTTGTCAGATTTTTCAGAATCATTCCGTTTTTTCTTTTTGTTTTTCTTTTTTGACGTTTTCGCTTCTTGTTGTTGAGGCTCGGGTTTGAGGTCTTCTTTGTCTTCTTGAACAGGTAGAGATTCAATGGTGTCTTCTTTTACTTCTAGATTTAAAAGATTTTCAGTAAGAATATCTTTTGGAACTGTTTCAACATTTTCAGCTGGTTCATTATTTTTACTCTTATTCTTGTTCTTACGAGTTGTTGGCACAACAGTTATGATTTCAGCAGGCTTTTCTTCTATACTGTCCACAGGTACATCCTTAATTGTACCTACATTATCTTCTCTCGTAGTTTCTTCGTCATCATCTTTACCTTTCTTCTTTTTACCTCTATTCCTCTTCGGCTTCTTCGGCGTGTCATCTCGAACCTCTGGAACTGGTGCCACGTCCGTCAAGATCTCCGGAACCCTTTCAACACTTTCAACTATTTCAACGACTTCTTGGTTTATTTCTTCACTTTTATCTTGAACATTTTGAACAGGATTATTTTTGTTCCTTTTATTTTTCCCTTTTTTATTCATTTCGCGAACACTTGCGTTAGGATCGGAATCGGAACGGTGACTGAGCTTCTAAATACAGACTATCTGACCGATATCGTGCCCAACATATCTCGCACTGAATTGTCCACGTGTAGGATTACTAAATGTCATACGGGGATTTGCCAATGCATTTTGTACTATACACTATATCAGGTAGAGTTGTTTTTAAATTGTAGATAGGATTAATTACTGCACGTCTGCAGTCATAAGGAAGGGACGAGTGCCAAAAGCGTTTATACTTAGTGAACTATACTTATATCGTTACAAAAAGCTAAATGTTAAAGGTTGACCAAGTTCTGTACAAATAGAAAAACTTCTCCATATATTTAGATGAGATCGTATAGTTGCTATGTTTGAGTCCTACTGTGAATGAGTGAATGGTGTGATCTATACAAATAAATAAAATTGAAGTGTCTTTTTGTAATGTCAAAATATCATCTTTTTACTTGATACATAATAAAAGTATATACGCTACCTATAAGAAAATACACAATTTAAAAAATATATTCTATAAACTCCCAAACGGGTGTACCAATTTTGGTGCGACTTTCACTGCCAGATAGCTGACGTTACAAAGAGTAACTTCGTCATAACCCGTCAACATTCGTCACTTCTACAATGATTTTTCGTTTATTTTCTAAACCACTCCTGTTTTAGAGCGAACAAAACAAAACAAAAAACTAATCGGGCAAGCCGTTCTTGAGTTTTAGCGAGACTAACGAACAGCAATCGATAATCGATTTAGTATTTATAGATACACGAAATGTATAGTTTCCCCGGACTTGGTTGCCTCACAGCCGTGTGAACCTATCGAAATGTGTTTGATGTCTGATATTAATTTGATTGGCAGACATGTGTCTTCTAGATTGACAGTCTCATTCTTAAAGTAGGTACTTATATAGTCTAGATGGCCAAATTGTTTAAACTGTCACATAGATACAAGGAAGAGCTGGGGTTCTACTTTTATAAGCAAGTACGATTTTATTGCTACTTTGGATTTTGAACAGTTCAGTATAGGCCAGAGTTGGGCAACACGCAGCCCGCGACCATTTTGTAAATAGATACATCATCACGCCTGTATTACCTGAAGGGGTAGGCAGAGGTGCACTGCAGTGCGCCCATACTCCGCCGATGTATTTTGGTCCCAATGTAATAGGGGGCGAGCCTATTGCCATTATACCGGGCACATTCCCCCTCAATACGAGGCAGATTTGGTCTATAGTCCACCACGCTGGCCCAGTGCGGGTTGGTGAACTTCACACGCCTTTCTATAGACGTGCAGGTTTCCTCATGTTTTCCTTCACCGTTCAGCAAGTGGTAATCATTGTTGAAAATTACAGTCGCACATGAAAATTATCTTAGAGGTGCGGGCCCGGGATTTGAACCCCTTACGTTCAAGGCCGATCTTGCTCCCGAAGCTAACTGCTTTTGTAAATCTATGTCTTATTCTTATACAAGATGACTTATTACCAGCATTCATATTTACATAGATTTTTATGTACCAAAGAATTAAATTTACGTTTTATAGAGAATTTTTTGACGTCAGAGCGAAATAATAAATAATAATTTTGGGCAGAGATTTTATTGCAAATAAGATATTAACAGATAATTAATTATAGTGTTCTTAGACTAATAGGTAGGTACAGTTATCCTATTTCTGGGTAATTTCCTGTAGTACTCTCTTGTTTGTTGAAATTTCGTTCAGTGGTATTTATTTCAGTTACATTGTCATATTTGTAATTAGTGAAGTTTGCCTCTGTATCTGCCGTGTAATTATTCTCCGTGTCACGTTCTATGTACGTTACTTCTGTAATATTTTCTTCTGTGGAATTATTTTCATTCGTATAAAATTCTTTTGTAACATTTTGCTCTGTGTTAGTTCTTTCAGTATTATATTTTACATTGTGATCTCGTTCAGTGCTATTAATTTCAGTTACACTTTCTTCTGTGTAATTAGATTCTGTATCGTTTTCTTCTGTGTTATTTTCTTTCGTATAATTATCCACATACATTACCTTTGTTGCATTTTCTTCTGTTATATTATTTTCTTTTAAACTTAAAAATGTTTTAGTAACATTTTCCTCACTGTAATTTCTTTCCTTGACATCTACTATGCGTTTATTACTATTAAAATTATTCAAATCTATTTTATCTGAATTCGTTGCATTATTAGAATTGACAACAGCTTTATCGGACGCTATATCATTCAAAACCTTTTCACGAGAAGTTGAATTCACCACGTTTATATTAGAATTTTCGGTAGCTACATTTTTATTTGATTTTAAAACGTCTTCGTTATAATAATTATGTATTTCATTGAAGCTAATCTGTAAAGGTGCAGCTCCTGAACAATTCAGTTTTTCAGTGCCCTGAAGTGCTGTAGGCGGGTAAGACTTGTGGATCACAACAATAGTGATGTCTTCTTTCGAATATATATTCGAAGTTGTATTCGCTATATTTCTCAGTATTAAATCTACTAATGTTGGACTCCATGGTTTGATATCCTTATCCGTTGCTTTCGAAGTGGTGGGCTTAGTATAATTTACAACAGCTGGTCCTAATACTTCGTTGACGTACGTTCGGAGTCTGTTGCATTTGTCCACGGTGTTAACGCTATCGGAATTGCCCCATATCATGACGCCTGATGCATTGGATTTGTGTAATGCATCCAACGCGGTCTCCAAATCCTTCTGTAATAGAAATACTCAAAGTAAACTGAAATTCCCAGGGAGTCTGAGGCACTACAAAATATTGCCAATACAAAAACGAACTTTGTTTTGATGTACATAAAGAGTAATTTTCTGTAGTGAAATCCACACGATTGCGCATCAAAATTCGGTCGCGCTGTCAATGGCATTTCGTTGGTGAATGAGCTTTTTCTATGAGTCAATACAGTTCGTTTTAGTATGGCAAAATCTTATAGCGCGCGTCTGCTCAACGTAAGATAGAGAAAGATACACGGTGTATCAGAAGTCCGAAATATTATTGTAGGTGCATAATACGGTAGCTGAAGGCAGACTATACACAATTATCATAGTTTCTGAGTTACAGTAAATACATCATCATCACGCCTGTATTCCCCGAAGGGGTAGGCAGAGGTGCACTGCAGTGCGCCCACACTTCGCCGATGTATTTTGGTCCCAATGTAATAGGGGGCGAGCCTATTGCCATTATACCGGGCACACAGGTTTCCTCACGATGTTTTCCGTCACCGTTTCTTAGCAAGTGATAATCTCAGATGAAAATGAGATTCGCACATGGAACCCAGAGGTGCGAGCCGGGGATAGAACCTGCGCACTTTGATTGCAAAGCGTGCGTTCGACCACTCGGCTACCACTGCTTCTGAGTTACAGACCTTTCAATATTTGTCACAAGTATCATGTTTTGGCGTTAGAGCACATCCATAATCCTATATTGCAGTTTAAACTATATTTACGTGAGGGAGCTATGAACATGTACAAAACAGCACATGAATCATGGCGAACATGCCAGAAGTAACAACGTACCAAAATACGTTTAAAAAAACCTGTACCAATTCCGATCAAACATTTATACGTTTCAGATGTATGCAAACGTTTAAGTATTGTTTCGGACTTCTAATACACTCTGTATACACTCTACATAGAGTTACTTACCTTGGTTATAAATTTATCAATCGGTGTCCCTTTATAAACGTAGTGAAGTTGGAAGTATGGGAATATTGGAGTGTCTTTGAACGCGACTCTCTTAGCTTCGGCCACTCTACCTCTGATCAAGGACGCCAGCTGAGATGAGGAGAGCTCACTGCCGCTGTAAACTGAAGGGTATAGGGCTGTACTGCCCGCCCACAGCCAATAGGCCCTGAAAATATAATAATTCACCTGAATAAAGTCAACAAACAGACATTAGTCTCAAGTTCCCTAAAGCTATCGTTGAGGAGTTTAGTCGTATGACTTCATTTTTAGGGTTCCGTACCCAAAGGGTAAAACGGGAACTCTATTACTAAGACTTCGCTCTCTGTCCGTCAAAAAAATCTAATTCAGTATGGATATGACTTGGACAGGAAAAATCGATTACAAAATAATCTATTTATCTCTCTTTGAAATTAATCGATTTTTTAATTTTTAGAGAATCGATTATTAAAAATCGCTTATTGGAAAAAAATAATCGATTAATATAGAAGTTGATTATTTTTCACACCCCTATACCTATTGTACTGACTATGACAGTTAGGGATATGACTTGGACAAGAAAAAATCGATTACATAATAATCGATTTTTCTCACTTTAAAATAAAGCGATTTATAAAAAATCGATTTATATTTTTTAAAGAATCGATTACTAGAAAAAAATAATCTAATATAAAAATCTATTCTTTTTTCACATCCCTAATTCTGATCCAAATTTTGATTCTAAGTAAAGCAATATCATACTCATCATTTTGTCGTTTGGTTAGTATCGAACACGCTTCTTGTTTATTTCCTTGCATGTTGAAACAGTAAGGATACCCATAGTAGCCCCACTGCGCGAGGGGTCTCAGCTCCTTGGCTAACTCTAGCGTCTTTTCCATGTAAACTCGCGCAGACAGCTCAAAGTTACGTTTCGCCTGCGAACCAAAAAATACCAGAATTCCAAAACGAACTGAATTATGAAGGTTAGTTGGTAGAACGCTCGCTTTGAACGTAACCGTATTATTTTCATGTGTTCAATGTCATTTAATAATGATTACCACTTGCTGAACGGTAGAGGAAAACATCGTGAGGAAATTTGCTAGTCTAGAAAGATCCAGAGAATCCACACTGGGCCAGGGTGGTGGACCATGCCCCCAATCCTCCTCGTATTGAGGGGGAATGTGCCTGGTATAATGGCATTAGGGTCGCCTCCTATTATATTGAGACCAAAATACATCGGCGAAGTGAGGGTGCACTGCTGTCCACCACTGCTTACCACTCGTTAAACTTGTCAAACTGTTCATCGTTGAGTACGTTTCACCATTGAAATTCAATCTTTAACTAAATGGATACAAAGTACATTTTCGGCAAAATTTCAAACAGATGTATATACCTCAGCTTGCAGCCAGGGTTCCTTCCACCATCCATGAATGTCCTTCTCGTGGCGGTAAGATTCATTTTTAACAAACATATGTTTACCATAGTTCTGGTGGTAGACAGGCTTCCACCCCTCCATATCTATGATGCCTACACCTGTGGAAGACAACATCATTCATTTAATGACTATTATGCCTCAAAACACAATTTTATGCTAATACCAAAATAAACTGGAATTACTCTTCTATTTTTTACGACATGTAAAGGTGAAATTTAATGGAATAGGATGAGGAATGGCTCTACCTGCTGTTAGCGATTGATTCATATTTCTGTGGCAAAAGCGATAATAATCTGTAGGAATGAAAACAACCAATAGTCCTCTGTTCTACTTACCATCAAACGCGTCGTCAGGCACATCCCTCTCCAGATCAATTTTGAATGCTTCCAAATGTTCTTCCAGCTTCCCTCTCTGCGGGATCCCTCCATGTTGCAATGTATCTTTGCCAGTACTCAGCGGAAACTTGCCAGGGTTATATATTATCGATACTTTGTCCCCTCTAAATCTGTCATCTTCGTTTTGAATTATTCCATAGTCCTTGTAAATATGGGTGAAGGGTATGCCTTTCGACATGCATTGGAAGGTTGGTACGTTCCAGTAAATCTTGAAGGTCGGTGCGGGGTTATCGGGAGCTTGGACTATAGAGTATCTAGAACCAGATTGCGATATTTTCAAAATCAAACAGTTTTAAGTTTGTTTCTGAAATTTCATAAAATCCTTTTGATTTTAAGCTACAGGGAATGGGTCTCCACTCAATGCGAGAGGTTCCAGCTCTAGTCCACCTCGATGGACAGGTTGGCAGCTATCAAACGAATAAGGTTTTTTTCCTATTAGAAATCCCTTATAATCCTTATGGAACGAGTAACCATAGAGTGCCTTGCCTATTCTTCTCCATAGGAAACGCATCCCGAATGGGTGGTAGAGGCTTTGACCATTCATAAGCACTGTAATGGTCTACTTGAATAAACAAAATCAGATTGTGATTCTGTTTTACGAAATAAATTGAATATTAATATAATAAGATGAGGAATGGCTGCACACGCCATGAGTAAGTTTTTACCGAGTGTCAAATAGTTAATAGCAATAACAAATTGAACTAATAGACTTTAAAGATCAATATAAATGGGTGGTGAATGTGGAAAAGATGGCGGATGAAGCACTGACTGATGAAGTACTTACGTCTTCACATAACTGAAGCCAGCTAAAATAAAGAGGATGACCAATTTAAATTTCCAACACACTGATGATATAGTGGTAATTTCTTTCATTTTCGACTGCTTTGCTATTCCTTGAAATCAGAACAAACTTTCTTAACTTTTAAGCGTGTACACTGGGTCGTTGACATTCGCGCGTATTTTTTTTTGTCAATACCAAAACGAACTCTGTGTGAATATGCATAAAGAATGAATTTCTGTGGTAAAAGCAACGTTTCCTCGCGTCAAAATTCGCTCGCACACTCAGTGTCATTTAGTTTAAGAATGAACTTTTTCTGTGAGTCGGACGCGCGCACGAAGGGTTCCGTCCCATTATCTATAAATCGAGCAAAAAAATCACGTTTGTTGCATGGGAGCCCCCTTAAATATTTATTTTATTCTGTTTTTTTAGTATTTGCTGCTATAGCGGCAAAAGAAATATCTGTAAAACTTTCAACTGTAACTATCACGGTTCATGAGATACAGCCTGGTGACAGACGGACGGACGGACGGACAGTGAAGTCTTAGTGATAGGGTTCCCGTTTTACCCTCTGGGCACGGAACACTAAAAATTTACGCGTAAGGGTCGACGCCACAGTGTAGGCTTTATAAGAAGCTATTAGTGAGTTTCTTGGATTTCAATAGTATTCTTAATGGGTGGTATTTTTCTCTTTACTAGGTACATATTAATTATTCAGTGCTTTGTTAACTCACCCAAAATAAACTTTTATATATTAGAAAGACAATTTACAAAAGTATAATGTATAAAGTAGGACTAAGCCGAGACTCGACTAATCGAGTTCCCCTTATGTTGCTCAATATATACAGTTATAGGAAATACAGAAGTCCGAAATAATCTTTTAGGTGCATACGGCAGTTCATATGCAGCTTAGTGAAGATAGATTATACGTGACTGTCATAGTTTCCGAGTTATAGACCTTTGAATATTTGTCACAGATATCGTTTTGGGGCCTTTGGGTACACCCATAACCCTATTAAACAGTGTATAGTACAATCTTGAAAGCGGCTACCAATATTCACAAAAATATTTTTTTAACAACAAACAAAAACCGACTTCAAAAACCTAGGTGCACTAAAAAGCTAAAAATAACCATATACATTTGGAGTAGGTGCCAATCTACGTCAGACTAGGCAAATACACACATGAATGGGCACCGACTCCAAATGTATATGGTTATTTTTAGCTTTTTCGCCCTTTTTTTGTTAAATTGTTTTTGTTCGTAATAACTGTAAACAATTGTTAAGTATATATTTCATCTTATTTTGAAGAAAATAAGTTTTTTTTTTAAACCTACATTTTCCCACTGCTGGGCAAAGGTCTCCCCCATTCTCCGCCACGCATCTCTATCTCCTGCCAGATCAGTCCAGGTCATCGCACCACCTTTTCCTGGGTCGACCACGGCGGCGGTGTCCATCATCTGGGATCCAGTTGGTGCATAGTTTTGCCCACCAGGTGTCATCCATTCGGCTTAGATGTCCCGCCCATAATTTTATAAGTTAACAAATTTAAAAATAAACTTAAAACAGTTTGAATTTCAATAGAATTTTCGTACCATTAAGTTTTATACCCGATACCCAAGGAAACCGTAAAGTATTATTTCGGACTTCTGAAAAAACCTGTAAATAAACTACTAATTGGTAGTTATAGTTTATCAAATTAGGGTTGTTGTTTGTGGTCGTTTGTTGTTTACAGGAAAACAGGATTAGGGTTCCATAAACTCGAAATTAATCTATAAAGTGCACGGAAAGCTCTACTTTGTATCTCAAGAGTTCAGATGTCATGTTTATATCTATCAATGTAAGGGTCACAGCACACATATCAACTCGGAAAGGGATCGTCACCGTATCGCCGTTCAGTATTATTTGTCTCGCCTCGGAACAGGCTCCGAACCGCGATGCGGTGCGTGGTCAACTTGCAGTTCCCGCGCTTACGGCTCGTCGTCCCCGCGCTTACGTCTCTCCGTACCCGAGCTCACGTCTCTTCGTCCACCCTTGCCCCTGTCCCCTCCCGCGAGCCACCGCGCCAGCGGTCGCGAGCCGTAAGCGCGGTGTCGCCTAGCCGAAGCCGAGTTGACTTAAAGGAGCTGCTGATACGCTTTGGTTACGTGCATACGTTAGGTTGACGCCTGGTTGACGGTGAGGCGAAAGGCGGTACGGTGATGATCCTTTTCTGAGTTGATAAGTGTGCTGTGACCTTAAGGGGATCATCGTATAGGACTGTAACGTCCCCTTTTACTATTGTATTAATATTACATTTATATTATAAAGCAGCAGTAGCCGAGTGGTCCAACGCACGCTTTGCAATCAAAGAGTGCTGATTGAAACCCTGGCTCGCACTTCTGGGTTTCATGTGCAAATCTTATTTTCATCTGAGATTATCACTTGCTATGAAACAGTTAAGGAAAACATCATGAGGCAATCTGCACGTCTGAGGGAACTTTAGTAGTTCTCGATAGATGTGTGAAGTCTGCCATTCCGCACTGGGCCAGTGTGGTGGATAAAGCGGGTTTCAGACTACGCTATAATATAATAGTATATAGCTCATAGCACAACAATATCGCGCACCATACATTGTTATGGCCACTTTCACACTGTACTGTACTGTATATTATTGACTTTGTATGGTGCGCGATATTGTTGTGCTATATATTATAGCGTAGTCTGAAAGCCGCTTTATGGCCTGAATCCCCCTCGCATTGCATATAACCGACACACATACATATGCATACACACACATAGCACACAAAGAGCGAATCTTAATGTTAATTTTTATTATTATTATTTTTTCATGTATGGAGTAATATGTAACTTACGAATTTCAGGGAAATTGGCGCTGACATTGCAACACAGTTTTTAACCGACTTCCAAAAAGGTGAAGGTTTCTCAATTCGACCGTATATATATATATATTATTTATTATTTTTTTATGTGTTCGCGGATAACTTCGTCGTTTATGAACCGATTGTGATGATTATTTTTTGTTGGAAAGGAGGTATCCCGAGTGTGGTCCCATTTTCAAAATATTATCATCTGATAGGGTATCACCCCTAAGCGGGATCAGATGATATCATCATGTGTCCAATCTACGTCAAACTACACACATGGATTGGCGCCGACTTCAAATGTAATGAATTATGAGGTTATTTCTAGCTTTTTATTGCAGCTAGGTTTTTAAAGTCGGTTTTTGTTTTTTGTTAAGAATATTTTTTTTAACTATCGCGAATGTCAACGTTTTTTTGCCTTCTCTGTTATTTTCCTCCAATGAAAACAGAAAATTAAAAAAACATATTATACAGAACTTGTTTGATCGTGTCCGACTAGCGCTTTATAAAACATAAGGAAGGTAAATGAAGAAAAACAGGATAATGGATGTACAAATAGGAATACCTATATTAATTATTTTAATCAATTGTATTGATAAGATAGCGCGTGGTAATATCCATTTTGGATTTCTCTCAACAACTCTTGTCGTATGAGTACCTACTATACAATGAACTCTGCTACGAGTAATTAAATCGAGGGGTGAAAGGCTCGAAAGCTTGTCTAAAATGTCGCTGCTTTATATTAACTTGCAATGTATGTATGTGCGGGTGGAATCTTGCAACTGTATTATAACTAAGACCATAATACATCAAGGGAGCAATACATTAATATAATACTAGACACGACCTTCAGTAACGACTAAGAAGAAGAAGATCTTTAACCGATTCAACTTATATTTGGTATACACGCATATTTTGGATGACAATGCATGCTAAGTAACGTCATTCTAATTCCAATATGGCGGATCATCCAAGATGGCGGAATAGTTATTTTTCCTGCACTACCACAGTATGCATATTAAATGAAAGGGCTTGCTGAGGAGATTACGAAAACTAAAGGCAATTAAATAAAAGCTTATTTTTAAAAAGTTTTTTTACCATTAAATTATTTCACTTTACAGGAGAGCATACTCATTCGACGCAGAAAAAATCATTGATTCTAAATATGTATTTAAGTCAATAGCGCTTAAAAGAGTCGCTTAATCCAAATCATCTTTCACCCCTCGATATTAAAGAGGGAGCTTTTCAGTTACATTTGACAGTTTTACGCGTTCAATTTTGTTTGTGACTTTGATTGTCTATGTCAACACTAGACGCCCGTGGCATCAATAAGAATAATTTCACATTGTCTTTTTGGCACATTTTATCATTTCATCATCATCGGACTTAGTATAATATTTCTTACTGACATTGATGATAACATCATGATTAATAGATTTAAGGACTTGGAAGCCTTACCATTAATAAAAGATGTATTTGATTTAAATTTCGATATTATTAACTATGATCCTACTAATATTATACTTAAATGTGAAAGTTTGTGAGGATGGATGGATGGATGTTTGTTACTCTTTTCTTTTCTTTCTTTACAGTATTACTAGCTGACCGGGCGAACTTCGTACCACCTTAGAATGAGTGACATATGAAAGCAGCGCCACCTACCGGGTCCAACTGTGAATCTAAACCATCCAGGGTGCCACCCAAACGCATACAAAAATAATCATTCAAATCGGTCCAGCCATTTAGGAGGAGTTAGCTTACAACGAAAAGTGGCATTGATTTTTATATACTTGTATATTGATTGTTTGTACATCAGAATAACATATAGGTTATAATTTACAACAATATTGAATAATCGAAGTCTGCGCGGACGAAGTCGCGGGTAGAAGCTAGTGTACCATAAATGAAACCAAAATCACTTACACAAAAATATTTATTTAAAATACTGACATTTTATGATGACAAAAAATATCTATTTACAAAAATAGTTATCTAATAATAATAAAATAATAATTAATATTAACATATCACAGATATAAATAATTTGTCACAAACATTAACTACGAACTTCAAAGTGAATACTTACTGTAATGATATCAATTAGTTTGACCTCTTTGACTACTACAGTTGAAAAGGGCTACATCTCAATAGGACAACATAGTGGTGCCACCGATTGCGCCACTGCGGTGCCTTGAGCTACCAAGCGATAAACACCAGGTGCCTAACCACCAACTCTTCATGTATTGTTTTTTCAATAGTAACTGTCATTGATGACAGATTTTGTACAGAGTTAACTGTCTAAAATCAAAAGTAATATTCATAACATTGCTGCAAGACAGGTGGTGGTGAAGTACCCTTCATACAGCTGTATAAATTTGGTTAGTGGCGCCACTAGTTGCGCCACCACTGGGCTCCTAGTGAGATATAGTAGTTATCTAAGAGATTCGTCTATGTGATTGTCTATATCAAGACATCACTAGACAGCCGTTGCATCAATAACATAAATTTCGGTCCATTTTCTTTTACCGTCTTTTAGACGCATTTAGCTGTCTACACTTTGTAATATCATTGCTTTATGTAATCTAATACATCGTACATTCTCCAAAAAAAGTCATGTGTAGAACTTGTATATTGCAGTGACCAATATTAGGAACACATTTGAAATATAACGCAGAGACATTTGGCAAATGAATAAACATAGTATAGACAGATGAAGAGCCTCGGTCTTGTCACAGAAGCGGAACCAATCACCTATAAATAATAAGAAACCCATATTATCACACAGAAGAAATTGCATGCTGATTTGACAAATTAATTTTAGTCCCTATTTAACAGGGATGTGCCAATTAGCATTATAACGGAAATTTGGTCCCAATGTAACAGGGGTAACCCTATTGCCATTATAACGGAAATTTGGTCCCAATGTAACGTGGATGTGGTTAAAGCTATTATAATGTAATTTTAGTCCCAATGTAGCGAATCTGCGACCGAGGTCTAGCCTTGAAATGCGTGCTAGCCCCCCTGATCGAAGGCGTACTTGGTTCACTACGTCTTTCGGTCCACGGTGGCCATTTTCTTTCCGTCGCGCCGGCAACATCTCTACCATTTACAATTCAAACTTAAATAGCATGCAATTTCTTGTAAAGGTAGTGCAAAAAACATATTGACATTAAGTACAACTCAAAAGCGTGTTAAACGAACAATATTATGATTAATAGCATCAATTCTACACCAATCTAAGCGTATTGTCGTCTTTTTCTTGCCTATAATGCACGAGCAAGACGACACTACTTTAATGATGTCACATAAAGTTAGTTGTAGTTTATGAACAATAGACAATGGACATTATTTTTCCCATTAAATGCGTGATTAGGCCTTATTACCATCTGTCATAGCAGTATTATATTGATATTACTTTGATTATTCATAGCTGTCAAAAAAATTAGTAATATTTAAGTAAATACTGCTTAAAAGTCGATGGTATACGGATGACAGATGAAAGGTGCCTTGTGAGTGTTATTAACATAAAGTTACGTGAATGAATGTTTTAGATTTAGTTGCTGTAATTAATAAGTAAAGAGAGATGAAGAAACATTCTCAAAATCAAATAACAAAAATGTCATGCAGTGTACCCAACAAGAATATTAGAATAATTGACAACGATAACATCATGTACTGATCATGTAAATCATACATACAGCAGGGCATTTTAAGCGCCTGCACAAAATGGCACGGCAATATGCATGCGAGCATTTTGTTGCTAATAAAATTTGCAATTTACAGCGGAACATTTTTAACGAAATTTCATCGATACTTCATCGATCTAACAAATTACATGGCCTCATGATCTCTGCCACACATATTGTACATTTTCAAAGAAAGGCGATATACAGGTGTATCAGAAGTCCGAAATTTATCATGTACGGTCCACAGTAGGTACAGTACAGTACGTACCTGTACATCATGTAAGGACATAACATTTTTATAGGCTTATTCATATGAACTCGCTATTATTTAAAATTATTGTTCACAAGTTAAAATTGGAGTGTGTCAATTATTCTAATTTTCTATTAAAATTAAATCAAAGGTTATTAAACAACATATCTTACATTACAGAAAAAATAACCTGATTCGTCAGTATTGGCGCCAATGTCGTTGAATTCAATACATCTACGTCATTTGAATTATAATCATCTTTGTAATTTGCATTCAATTCATCCCTGTAATTTTGGTTGATATCTTCTCTGTAATTTGAATTCAAATCATCTGTTTGATTTGAATTTATATCATCTCTGTAATTTGAATTCAAATCATCCGTGTCTTTTAAATTCGACATATCTGTGTCATTCGAATCAATTACATCGCTATTAAAATTCGATATTGTGGTATCATTAAAATTAGGTGTTGTATTAAGTAATTTTTTATTCGAATTCACGTCTGCATTATCTGTGACGACTGGATCTTGGTCACTTGAATTGAATGTATCTTCAATTGAATTAATGTAATTTGTACTATAATTTTCAGTGGTCACTTCAGGAGTTGTACTCTCAGTGATACATTCAGTTACAGTATAGTTCTCTGTGGTAATTTCCGTAGCGTTTTCTAATTCGTCGTGTAACGATTCTTTGGTGTAGTCCTCTGCTATATTGTCTATGTATTTTGTGGTCGCCGATTCTAGAATATTCATAGTAAACGTAATATTATAGATAAGAACAACATTATAGCGTAAATTTCATGCAATAGACAAAGGTGTTAGTTTTTTATTGATATATTCGTTATTATGGTTTTTGGAAAAAATCGGTTCTTGTTTAGAAGGAGAGCAATATTGTAAAAACATCACTGTATGAGTTTAAACATGTACTGTTCGATACGTCATCGTAGGTAGAATGGCGACTACGGTTTTCGAAATTAGTACCATCTAAGGCTACAATTTTGGCAGAAGTTTATGTACGCTTAACAAGCACTAATCTATATCAAGGTTTTATTCATCTGAGATGGTATCATAGTGTTAGGAGTAAGCTTTTATTAGTCAACCAACGCCATATTTAACTTATAAATAATTACACAATTTAAATAGTTAAATTTATAAGGATTAGTTAATTTTATATATCAAAGTCAACAAACAGTTTACCTGTAACATCTACTCCGTCAGTCTTATTCAATCTAAATGGAACATCAGTTACCAATACTATTCGAGATTCGCTCACATCTATCATTTCCGTAGGACTTACTTCGGTACTGTTAATACCTTCTGTTGTCTTAGTATCGTTTCTATTACAACTGCCATTGGCACAATAGTTAGCAATACTGTGTAGTATTAAATCAATTAGCATGCTACCACTCTCTAATGTTGTTCTAGTATTATTTCTATCCGAAAGTTCTTCATCCACCATATGTTGGATATTCTCAGTATAATTGGTCGGTGGTATCCAATCGAATTCTGGGTCATACGTAGAAGTATTTATAGGCTCAACAGTCGTTGCGACTTCTTCGTAATCATCTTCAAGGGGTCTGTGTTTTGTGTATTTAGCTACAGCTGGTCCTAATATTTCATTGACATATGTTAAAAGATGGTTGCATTTGTCCACTGTATTTACGTCGTTGGAACTGCCCCATATTATAACGCCGGATACGTTAGATTTATGTAGCGTATTTAGAGCGATGTTTAAATCTTTCTGGAAATTGATAAATTAACATATTAGAATATTACCAGACATGTTCTCATCGTATGATCTCAAACTAACTTGTACTATGGGTACCATACGATGAACTGGGGGTGATCCCAGTTACATAGAATGGTGTAATTGGCAAATTCAGTTTTTTTTTAATTTGCAACTGATAGGAATCGAACCCACAACTACCTGGTGTAGTGGCATATGGTGGCATATGCTCAATCCACGAAACTAAAACGCATTAATTAAGCATTAAGTTTGAAAAAAAAACATGCGCCTGATATTTTGTAATAGCAATAAATTTATTGTCGACATGCTCTTTTAATTATGCAAGGCGTACATTTGCCATTGATTACCATTCTAGTTTCTGTTTCCCGTATTGCTTCATATAAGTAGATAGATAACAATGGGCGGCCTTATCACTTAAAGTGATCTCTACCAGGCAACCTTTGGATGGAGAGGAATTAAAGTACTAGTAAGGATGAGGTGAACTAAACAAATAATATAGACTAATATATACGATAACATAGATTAAATTAATATACTAATTTAGCTACGAACGACTAATTGTGTAAAACAGATAACCGTTAGTAACTAAGTGAGTATGTGAATGTTGGATTCCTCAAACTCTACCAGCTACCAGTTTTTTTATATAATATCATTTTGCATGATAAAGTAATGGAATATTAATTTGTTTTTAAGCTGTATATCTCAAATGTCGTTTAAAATTGATTACTTTTCATTAGAAATTAAGGTGAGTTGTGTTTCATGCGCCGTCTTTATCACAGTCATTACCCATTTCAAGGGTTCCGTACCCAAAGGGTAAAACGGGAACCCTATTACTAAGACTTCGCTGTCCGTCCGTCCGTCTGTCACCAGCCTGTATCTCATGAACCGTGATAGTTAGAGTTCAAATTTACACAGATGATGTATTTCTTTTGCCGGTATAACAACAAATACTAAAAATAGAATAAAATGAATATTTAAGGGGGCTCCCATACAACAAACGTGATTTTTTTGCGCTTTTTATGAGTCCGACTCGCACTTGGCCGGTTTTATTTATAATGTGTATCTATGTATTGAATTTGCCCTTGCTATTAATTAATTGACACTGGCTGAAATACCCGCTAAACGCAGTTGGAGCCATTCCTCATCTTATTCCATTAAGTATCATTTCGTAAAAAAAGGAAGGAAGGTGAGTCGTAACTTAAGTTGAATCATTTATCTTGCTGCATTGTTCTGTTTGTATAAAACAGTCACGCAAAGTATAATGTAATATTGGACTATTATCGCTTAAAGGTGTGGTCAGGGTCTGAGTGTTAGAACTGCTCCTTGTCTATTGGCTATACACCCAAAGATGTTACGTAGTGATTGGTTAAAGAACTTACCTCCCTAAAATAACCTCCGTTTCTATATCGGAACCAAAAGTATGGCAGTATCGGAGTGCCACGCCTCCCCACTCGTTTGGCTTCTGCGACTCTACCCCTAATGAGAGAGGCTAGCTGCGATGTAGAGAGCTCTTCCGCACTGTACACCGAAGGGTAGAGTGATGTGCTCTCCGACCAGAGCCAGTAGGTCCTGAAATTAAGATAATTTCAACAATTATTATATAATTGTACACAACTCTGAACACTCGGTGCGTGAGAGACTGGGCCCTACGACACAGGGAATCTTAGTGTGGGGCCCAGGGTTATTTTGTAATCTGTACTCTGATTTATGAAAAATAAAGATTATTATTATTTTTAACACAATAAAGATTACTACTACAGCCCTTTTAACGTCCCACTGCTGGGATTATTAATTAATCATTACCAAAGTTTAGTTTTCAGTACCATAACAAACTGTATGGACTCATAGAAAAGTTCATTTTGACGCGTAGGGGCGGCGTTTTTATAACAGGAATTCAATCTTTATTCATATTAACACAAAGTACATTTTCATATAGGGTAGAGTCCTATAAATATTTGGCGATTTGTACGTATGTAATGATTTCAATGAGATAGAAACTTCTGATTTCCAACTTAAATGAATTCGCTCTCTCTGTCATTTCAGTATTGTTTTAATCATACTATGAGTTTTATGACAGATTAGTTATTTTACAAAAATGCTTCTGGACAGATGGTGGTAAGGGGCCCAGGGGGCAATTCTCATATAATGTAATTTTTTAACTTTAGATCATTATGTATGCAAATAAATTAGCTGATTCCAAATATGTATGTAAGTCAATATCGTCCAAAAGTGTCGCTTAATACAAATAGCCTTTCACCCCTCGATATGTAGAGTTAAAGATGGTGTTGATCTGGGAAAATTTGCCCCCGGTCCCTGATTTGATGGTTTGTTGGGGTTAAAAACCCGAGGCAACCTCCTCACCCGTCATTCTCTCCTGGTACTTTATCCGCGCAGTGTTCCTTCATGTTATTGCTTGCCATGTTGAAGCAGTACGGGAACCCATAGTACCCCCACTGGGCTTTTGGCCTCAACTTTTTGGCTGTGGCCAGGGTAGTCTGCATGAAAGCGCGAGCTGACTCCTCGAAGCGTCGTTTTGCCTGGAAATTACAGGAGAAATAATTTTATAAAACCTATTATATTGTGATTCGTAACTTGTTTATCAAGCGTGCGACCTTTCGTGAGATACCTAACATGTCAACAATCTTATTAAATGGGTGGAAAAATATTAAATGTGATTTCACATATTCTTTAGAGCCTTAATATTGAAGGTTAATACTGGTATAGACAATAATCGAAGCTCGTTCAGTTATTAATGTATTGTTGCATCCTGAACCAAGTGGAGATATCAAAATATCTTGACTTGAGCCCTTATAGGACCACTTATATCTGTCTGTCTGTAAATAGCCTTTTTCTCTAGAATACATGGAGGTATCAAGTTTAAATTAATAACAGAGACTCTAGTCTACGGTCCCTTGGTGCTCTAAAAAAAACTTCTATGTTATCGCAATCAAAAGATATGGCGGGTTAAGTTGCTTATTTGGTATATTTTA
Source organism: Ptilodon capucinus (assembly GCA_914767695.1). Classification (NCBI taxonomy): domain Eukaryota; kingdom Metazoa; phylum Arthropoda; class Insecta; order Lepidoptera; family Notodontidae; genus Ptilodon; species Ptilodon capucinus. The sequence continues at coordinate 466,258 of OU611830.1, read as the reverse complement.
TATAAATCAGAAAAGAGTAAAATATTTTAAGTTTTATTTGAAGTTTTGGGAACGTAGTTCCTTATGGCGCGTTGCGAAAGGGGGCTAGACGGAAAAAATTAAGACTAAGTGTCGACCGACACTTTTGTAAATGTGTGTGATTTCGATTCCGATTCCGATTCCGATTTCGATTCTGATCCCGATTCCGGTTTCGGTTTCGATTTCGATTCCGATTCCGATGTGTGTGTGTATGTATATGTACAATTTTTTTGCTTTTTTTATTTCAAAAGGAACTTCGTTCCATCCGGGTGTCCATTGACACATGTCAAGTTTTTTTTAGATATACTTCCTGTATGATAGGATAGTATACTTAGAGATTTAATTTCTGTGGTAAAAGACACACGAATAGGCGTCGAGTTGGTTTTGGTGTTGGCTTTTAACGCCCCTGTGTGCGCGAGGCTTAATACAGTTTCTTTAGTCCTTGGAAAACAAAACATCGCGCGCGTTTATACGCTCCCGTGGATGCAGTGCTCTGCGGGTTAGAGATAGTTATATTTAGACGCGCATGTATCTGATCTAAATCGCCACTCAAGGATGGTGCAATAGGAATGCATTCATAGTATGCTTAGAAACACGAATCTCATACATACAGCTGACCGGGCGAACTTCGTACCACCTTAGAATGAGTGACATACGAATGCAGCGCCACCTACCGGGTCCAATTGTGAATCTTAACCATCCAGGGTGCCACCCTAACGCATACCAAAAGAAAAGTGGCATTGATTTTTATATATATATTGAATATATCTAACTAGTCTCCTGTTCATATAATTTTAACTTTACTACAGGAGAGCATCATTCGTCGCAGAAAAAATCGCTAATTCCAAATCATCATCATCAGCCGGTGTCAGTCCACTGCTGGACGTAGGCCTCTCCCAAGATGCGCCACTGAGCCCGATCTTCGGCTCTTTTTCTCCAACCACTGCCCACCGCTTTGCGTATGTCGTCGCTCCACCTGGTCACAGGACGTCCTACGCTACGTTTGCCGATTCGCGGTCTCCACTCTAGGACAAGTCTACCCCAACGGTTATCAGTCCTGCGGCAGATATGACCAGCCCACTGCCACTTCAGTTTGCTAATCCGTTGAGCTATGTCGATAACTTTAGTTCTCTGGCGAATTACTTCGTTTCGGATTCGATCCCGCAGAGAAACACCGAGCATAGCTCTCTCCATAGCTCGCTGGGCGACTTTAAATTGGTGGACCAGTCGAACTGTGAGTGTCCACGTCTCGGCTCCGTATGTCATCACGGGTAGGACGCACTGGTTAAAGACTTTTGTCTTTAGAGACTGCGGTATAGGCGACGAGAAGACTCGGCGAAGTTTTCCGAATGCTGCCCAGCCTAGCTGAATTCTTCTCTGGATCTCCTTCTCGAAGTTGTGTTTACCTAGTTGGAGCGTCTGCCCTAGGTAAACATACTGCGTAACAACTTCGAGTGGGATTCCATTTAAGGCAATCGGTTCCGGAACAACGTGCTCGTTGTACATGATTTTGGTTTTATCCAAATTCATCCGGAGACCGATGCGGCGAGAAGAATCAGCTAGGCCATTCAGCATCCTTTGCAGGTCTTGCAGCGTTTCTGCCATAATGACGATGTCATCTGCGAATCGTAAGTGAGAGATGTGCTTGCCGTTGATGTTAATGCCACAATCTTTCCAGTCCAGCGTCTTAAACATATCCTCCAAGGCGTTAGTGAACAGTTTCGGGGATATGACGTCCCCCTGTCTCACTCCTCGACGCAGGTAGACATTTTTAGTACGCTGGTCCTGTACTTGGACAGTCATCGTTGCGGCATTATACAGACATCTCATCACTTCGATATATCGCCAGTCGACTTGGCAACGCTGCAGGGACTCCAGAACGGACCAGGTTTCGATCGAGTCAAAGGCTTTCTCATAATCCACAAATGCTAAGCACAGGGGCCGATTGTACTCTTCGGTCTTCTGTACTATCAGCCGCACTGTGTGGATGTGGTCTATGGTGCTGTAGCCACTTCGGAACCCGGCCTGTGCTGGAGGTTGGAATTCGTCGAGTCTTCGCGCAAGACGGTTCGTGATGACCCTTGAAAACAGCTTGTAGATATGGCTCAGAAGCGAGATCGGGCGGTAGTTTTTCAAGAGGGTTTTGTCTCCTTTTTTGAAAAACAGAACCACCATGCTTCTGTTCCATGCCTGTGGAGTTCTCCCAGTGAGAATAGCGGAATTAAAGAGCTGTTGAAGCTGTTGAACTGTTGGAGCTCCCCCGGCTTTTAAAAGCTCTGTTGTGATTCCGTCTTCTCCTGGGGCTTTTCCATTTTTGAGCTGTTTAAGGGCCATCACGATCTCGTCTTGGCTAATCTCAGGCAGATCTTCTGTGAAGTGGCGGGTTAAGGTGGCTCTAGAATCCTCAGTATCGGGAATGGGCTTTGAAGCATGCGATGCGTAGAGCTTGCCGTAGAAGTCTTCAACTTCCGACAGAATCTCCGACTTGGATGCGACGACTAGTCCAGTTGATGTTGTCAACTTTGTGAGGTGGCTTCTACCCAAAGGCTGGACGAACACCTTCGGCCCCCGATTCTGCTCGATTGATTTTTTAATCAAGAGCGTGTTAGATGATCGGAGGTCGCGTCGTACCAGTTTCTTTATAGTTTTATTGCGCACCTGGTTAGCGGACAAAGCTGACAAAGGGTCTGTTCGTCTCTCTTCCATTAGCCGAAGTGTTTCTGCCGAAAGTTTGGACTTTTTACCCGTACGCTTGCCTTCGCAAAACTTCGTCCCTTCATCCCTGAGGATTTCCACTACTTCTTCGAGTTTCTGGTCTACGTCATCTGTGGTTTCCAAGGCAGCGAATCGATTTTCCAATTTTAATTGGAATTTTTCGGACCCAACGATTTGGAGTAGGTTTGGTCGGAGCGTAGACCTCATCAATCGGAATCTCTCGGCTTTGAAGTCGATATCCAGAGAGCCTCGTACAAGTCGGTGATCACTTCCAGTATTAAACCTTGTAATCACTGAGACGTCTCTGAATATGCGCCGTTTGTCGGTAATGATGAAGTCAATCTCGTTTTTAGTCACAGTGTCGGGGCTTTGCCACGTCCACTTCCTTTGGGGCTGTTTCTTGAAGAACGAGTTCATCAAGAAAAGCCCCTCTTTCTCGAGAAAATTTACGAGCATTTGTCCCCTGTGATTCCTATTCCCAAATCCGTGAGGTCCTATGGATGATTCGCTGCAAGTCTGTACTCCCACTTTAGCGTTAAAGTCTCCCATGACAACGTTGTAGTGAGCCTTGGAGGTGGTATGGAGGACTCTGGAGATATCTTCATACGTACTCTCCACATCCTCATCCAAGTGTGTCGAGGTCGGTGCGTAAACCTGGATAACCTTGAGGCTGTACCTCTCGGTTAACTTAATAATGAGGTACGCTACCCTGGTCGAAACACTGGAGATTTCCACAACGTTGTCACTGAGAGCCTTGTTGACCAGAAACCCGACGCCGCCTTGGGATGGCCGATCTCCTTCTCTATAGTACATAAGATGGCCCGATTTTAAGGTTATGGTGTCCTCTCCCTGTCTTCGGACTTCACATAACCCCAGGATGTGCCATCTTATATGTTTCAGTTCCTCCTCCAGCTGCGCCAGATGATCATCCAGCCGAATCGTGCGTCCATTGTACGTTGCGAGGGTCAGTTTGTTTTGGCGGCCTACCGTAGCCCGGGGATTCTTAGCACCCCCTGCCCTGCCGTTACCGTGACCGCCGCCATGGTCAGGGATAGCAGGGCGGCCGGGAACTGGGGGCCTTGGCATTGTGGGACTTTTCATTATTGGGAGGGTTTGCCCTAATCGCCACGCTAGGCAGGCGGGTTGGCGATCGCAGGACGTAGTTTCTTGCACCGGTGACGCTGCTGCCCGTCACCGGCCTGTAGGATTTAGATACGCCATAATTGTATAATGGTTATCCCGCCATTTGTCGGTAGTCAGAGCCTCGTTTGTTTGTCAGCAGGATGCACCACGGGCAGGTGAGGTTGGCTGGGAGCACTAAGGTGTCATTTGTGCTCCCTTACATCCAAATATGTATTATCAATCAATATCGCCCAAAAATGTCGGTTGAGTCACTGTAGTGCCCCTCTGCCTACTCCTTCGGCGAATACAGGGGTAATTATCATGTATATCAATACATAGTGTAGAACAAAGTCGCTTCCCGCTGTTCCTATGTACGCTTAAATCTTTAAAACTACGCAATAGATTTCGATGCGGTTTTGTTAGTCGATAGAGTGATTCAAGAGGAAGGTTTATATGTATAACTAGCTGTGCCCGCGACTTCGCCCGCGTGGACTTTAGGGAGATTACCCGGAAATATGGGTATTATGTTTTTCCCGCGGAACCCTAACGCTTTTTCTAAAATGAAAGTAGCCTAAGTTACGCCTTGGAACGTCAGCTATCTGTCAGTGAAAGTCCCGTTGAAATCGGTTCAGCCGTTTAGAAGTTTACCCCAAACAAACAGACAGACTGACAATTTTTTTTTAATTGCGTTTTCGTTAGCGTATCGTGTATACTTTCATACGCATTTGGTTAAAAAGTGTTATTTTGATATTACAAACAGGCACTCTAATTGTATTTATTTGTATAGATTGTATAGATCATCATTCATCATCATTTGCCTTGCATTTACCTTGTCCCATTATTTGGGGTCGGCGCAGTATGTCTTTTTCTTGGGTCTTCCTCTCGCTCTATATCCGTCCACATTTATACTCATATTACACATCAACCTCTTCGACAGGTATGGTCTCCTGGTACTTTGATTGTATAAACAAATATCGCCAGACAACACATACTCATCGTATGATCCCAAACTTAGCAAAGCTTGTACTATTGGTACCATATAATGGACTGGGGGCGATCCCAGTTACGCCCAGACCTATTTCTGAAATGTTACAATGGCGGGAATCGAACGGGCAACCATCTGGTGCTGGGAGCCCTACGCTCAAACCACTGGACTTTGTCGACATTGATAATATGCCTGATGATTGATATAACATTAAATAACATACTTATATAAATGTCGAAGTAATATTAAGTGCTATTGGACTCTTATCAATATTGAGAATGTTTAATTTATCTATAGCAACTGCGGAAATCAACTTGTCTGGTAAATTTACAAGTCATTTACTTTGCTAAAAGCAGTAGTAGCCTCGTGGGCAAGAACGCCCGCCTTGAACGTACAGGATGCAAGTTAAAACCCCAGGCCCGCACCTCTGAGAAAATTTTCATGTGCGAATGACATTTTCAACAATGATTAACACTTGTTGAACGGTGAAAGAAAACATCGTGAGGAAACCTGCACGTCTACGCGTGTGAAGTTCACCAACCCGCTCTGGGCCAGCGTGGTGGACTATGGCCCCAATCTCCCTCGTATTGAGGGGAATGTGCCCGGTATAATTAATATTGTGTGTAGAATTTTTAACCAAAAAATTGACTGTCCCCGTCTGCTAGCTCTTTGCAAGCTTCGTGTTCCTCGTAGGCTCCCTCGCAGCTCGATCACACAACTTTGCCCACCACTGAGGAGGACTGTATCGGGTGCCAATTCGCCCTATGCAAGGATGTGCAAAGTAGTAAATAGCTGCAGCGATCAAATCGACCTGCACTTCGACTCCATTGATAGAATAAAATCAGTTATTAGCTGCTTACCTGATGCCGAATAAATATTAAAAAAAAAAACAGTTAAGAAGTTATTGTGCTTTTATTTTATTTTCTTTTTTTATTATCTTTTTAACTATCTTAGGTCTATTGCGCATGCTTACGCTATAATGTATTTTCCTCTTTTATAACGCATGCGGTGTTTACCTATAAGTAATTATTGCTTAATTATTGTTTATTTATTATTATTTATTTATTTATTATTTATTAATCACCCACGCGTTGGACTGACCAGATCAAGTCCGCCATTGGAGGCTCAGTCAACGAATGCAGCAGGATGACCTCTTGCAGACAGCGGTGGCGAAATGTCGTGAAGCGCATTACATCTGCCCCTTCCAATACTGATACTTAACGATCACGACCGCTCTGTCAAGAGCGTACCGGATAAGAAGAAATTATTGCTATTTATTTTGTTCCTATTGTTTGATTGTATATTGTATAACGTATTAGTGTAAATAATTGTTGGTAAACCTAAAATAAATAAATAAAATAAATAATGGCAGGCACATAGAATAATTACTCATAGAAACCAAGTCCGCGCGCCGATTTTGAAGCACCTTAATTGGAGCCATAAATGGCTCCAAACGCCGGGCCGCTCCGTAGTGTTCAATGTCAATGCACGCCGAACGTGTCTCGCGAAAAAAAAATTATTATGACGATTTGTGCAGTTAAATTGTGTCACAACACATCTGAAAAACAAAAGAAATGTGATAACATCACTTTTCACAGGTAAGCTTTCAGTATTTCATAGTATCTTGTAGTTAATTAAGTCAAAATAGAACAAAATAGAAACGTTTTAATTCAATGCACAGTGTTGCCCGATTGTTAAAATATTTTCCCATTTTAACTGAATTTATTGCTCCGACTAATTAATTTTAAAACATTTGCTACTGTTACTTACTGTTGTTGTTCTTTAATGTAGGTGTTTGTGTGATTTAACGATATCTATACGAACGATATTTTATAGGTTTCTAAACTGATTATTTTTTAATAATTATTTTTTTCTTTTTCATAATATGAAGACTATTCGATTAGAAATATTTGTTGACTTGATTGGTTTACTTTAGTTACACAGTATAAAAATTCATAATTGTATACAATAATTAAAATATATATATTTTTACGTGTTGTTGTTTTCTTTTATTCGTTTCATAAAAATAAACATTCCCGTATTATAACAACATTACATTACCATATCCGCACTTTACCACACATAGCTATTTATGCATGATTGCCAAAAACAAATGGTTATCAGCGGCCGAGTCATTACCCCGCTTTCGGAAAACTGGACCTTCACTGGCAACATTACACAAGTGTATGTGTGCGTGTCGCCGGGCGTAAGCACGTAATCGGCACGCCTGTGTGAACCGGTTTAGTGCTTCAATTTTGACAGAGCGCTTGTATGAAGACTATCTTTCTATGAGTAATTATTCTATGGGCAGGCACGCCCCCCACATTGGGACCAAAATACATCGTCGAAGTGTGGGCGCACTACAGTGCACCCCTTCGGGGAATACAGGCGTGATGATGATGTATTTACTTTGCTTACACACACACAAACGCACACACACACATAATATTTCCAATTCCATTCCTTCAGAGGGTTCTAAGGGCTGGAATTGAGACTGATTACTGAAAATATTTTTAAAATGGGACCAATTTTATAGGATTCCTTTGCAAACATAACAAACGCAATCAGTTTCCCAAACAAACGACAGGTAACACACGTAAAAACTGGCCAAGTGCGACTTGGACTCGCGCATGTACCATCTATAAAAACGGCAAAAAAATCACGTTTGTTCTATGGGAGCCCCCTTAAATTTTTATTTGATTCTATTTTTTGTTATAGCGGCAACAGAAATACATACATATCGACACATAACATGACATATCGAGGGTTGAAAAGCTATTTGACTCAAGCGACACTTTTGGGCGATACCTATAGACTTATAAACATATTTGGAATCAGCGATTTTTTCTGCTTTGAATGAAATTCCTGTTAAGTTGAAAAGTGTCGCTTAGGTCAAATAGGCTTTTACCCCTCGATATTTTAATCTATCGAATTTTGTTCAAGGGTAACGTCCGACCATGAACCAGTAATACCAATCATATTTTCACAGTAATACCTATCAGAAAATCTTATTATCTAATCTGATTTCTACTGTTAAGCAGTTTCATTTTTAAATTAAAGGTTGCTTTGAACGAAATGTTTCAATGTAATCATTATCACGCTTTCAATACCCGGTTGGATAAGCAGATGTGTATACTTTATAAACGGGGTTTCATGTTCAACAATCTCAATGAAAAAATAAGAGGCAATCTGACATCAAAGTCACACAAATAACAAATAAATTAGCCCGAAATTGGTCTTATTGATGCCATGACTCTAGTCTTATAAATTAGACAATCTACCGTACAAAATTGGACGAGTGAAACTGTCCAATGTTAGGAAAAGCTCCATCTTTGTTATAATGACTCGTCAACTAAATCTTTGTGTTAGGTTACAATCATCAGGGTTGAGATCAAACCTGGATCCTTTCGGTAACTAAGGTGGCGCGTCTAACCTGCAGACTAACGCAACCACGAGCAGTATTTATTACTATAATATTTTATTTATATTCTTTTATTGAGCTCAAACAATTGGTTTGTTTAAAACAATTATGACTCTCGTGTTGGATGTCTATTACGAATCGTATTATCGCGCGGGTCTAATGAGGCCACCGCTCATTAGGGCTGACATTGAGTTAATTAATAATGTTATTTTCAGTCTGTTCGATATTGCTCAAAACTCAAGTCCCAAAAACCAAGTAAGAGCCGTTTAAGTCCTTTTAAACTAAATGACCACGACCTCAGCAAATCTCAGTAAATTGCGTGAACGAAACCATAGTGCGATGTCAGACTACACTAGCGACATCTATCGAGTTCACCCTATACTGAACACTCCTATAGACCGACAATGTAATAGGGGGCAAGCCTATTGCTATTGTACCGGGCCATATCCCCCTCAGTATGAGAGATTTGGGCTATAGTCCAACACGCTGGCCCAGTGCGGGTTGGTGAACTTTACATGTCTCTTTAAATAGAAAGACGTATATAGTGTATCGTAACGACACTATATAGTGTATGAGACGTCCGAAATAATACTTAGTCGTTTGCATCAGTATCGGGTATACAACTGAATGCTTTAAAAAATTGATCAAATTTCGACGAAATTTCGAGTTATTGGTTAGCTTCCAACGTCCGGGTGGAATCTTGCTACTGAATTTTAAATCAGTTATCTTTAACCGATTGAGCAGAAATTTGGTATACACGCTTACTTTGGATGACAATGCATGCTTAGCTATGTGACGTCATTCTAATTCTAATATGGCGGATCATCCAAGATGGCGGAATAGTTATTTTTTCTGTACTACCACAGTATGGGTATCAAATGAAATGGCTTGCTGAGGAGAACGCGAAAATTAAGGGCAATTGAATAAAATCTTGTTTTTAAAAAGTATCTTTTTACCATTAATTTTTCAACTTTTATTTCGTCGTCAAATTCCATAACCTGTAATATCTCGAGAATATTCAAATTTCTGTAACTCGAAAACTATGATAGTTAGGTATAAAATTCTTCACTAAGCATCCACACATGAGCTACCGTATATATAACCAAAATATTATTTCGGACTTTTAATACACCCTGTATAGTGTATGAGAAGTCCGAAATAATTTTTCGAAATAATTCGGATACACAACTCAATGTTGTACAAATTTGATCGAAATTCAAACATGATTTTTCTAATTTGCTTTACTCTAATCTGTTTAATAGACTATAGATGTAGGCCACACGATAATTGTGGCAACTATTCAGAAACTATTATAGTTAAGTATAGTCTGTCTTCATTAAGCATCTACACATCAGCTACCGTATATCTAAGATATTATTTCGGACTTCTGAAACGCCCTGTATATTATATTTAACGCACTACGATCGTATTAATGTCAGTGGGCCCTAGAATTAGGGCAGGTCGGTTAGCTGCTGCTCTAATTTGCTCGAGATAATGCAATACTGCAGGCCGATGGCTATAAAGTCGTTAAGTGACATTTTGGCTAATTTGATTTAAAGCAGTGGTAGCCGAGTGGTCGAACGCACGCCTTGCAAATCAAAGTGTGCAGGTTCAAACCCCGGCTCGCACCTCTGGGTTAATGTGCGAATCTCATTTTCATCCGAGATTACCACTTGCTATGAAACGGTGAAGGAAAACATCGTGAGGAAACCTGCACGTCTATAGAAAGGCGTGTGAAGTTCACCAACCCGCACTGGGCCAGCGTGGTGAACTATAGCCCAAAAATCTCCCTTGTATTGAGGGAGAATGTGCCCGGTATAATGGCAATAGGCTCGCCCCCTATTACATTGGGACCAAAAATACATCGGCGAAGTGTAGGCGCACTACAGTGCAACTCTGCCTACCCCTTCGGGGAATACAGGCGTGATGATGATGATGTATGATTTAAAGTTACATATGTATACAGTGCTGTTTTAGTTTATCATATCTAGTCCGTGTTGCGAATTGCATAATGAACAAAAACATCGAAAAAAAAGAGTTTGTCTTAAATTTTGCATTGCCAATGGAATTTCGTGTCCGGAGTCACTAAAAATGTAGAAGGCTTACGGTGAATCGACTATATCAAAAACACGTGCGTATGAGAGGTACAAACCGTTCAAAAGCGTTCGAAATGTGATGGAAGATTTGCGTCGCTCTGGTAGGCTATCAACGTTTATAATAGTGTAGGACGTAGGGTTGCCAACTATTTTTTTTTTCGAAAATATCGTATTTTCCAGCCAGAGTAGTAAAATATATAGTATATTGCTCAAAAATATAGTACATTCACAAAAATCCTAAAAAGTGTCAGACAGTCCAAAAAAAGTCTAAACAATACGGCACCTTTATGAGCGGTACCGCGGTAGGTACGTAAACACTTTTATTTGTGAAAATGTCTTTCACTTGACAGTGACAGTTTCGTTTAGTTGACGTTCCGTTCCGAAACACGCTATAGTATACGCGCAAATCTCCATGCAAGGCAAAAATATAATACTTTTGCGTACTATATATTTTTTCAACAGTATATAGTACGCAGAGCTAAAATATAGTATAATACTATATTTTATAGTACGGTTGGCAACCCTAGTAGGACGTGAAAGTTTATGAAGATGGATGGATGTTTCTTACTCTTTCACGCAAAAACTGCTGAACGGATTCTGATGAAACTCTACAGTATTATTGTTTATATATCAGCATAACATATCCTACATATATTATAAATGTGAAAGCTTGTGAGGACATAAAGTTTCAGGCTATCATTTAAAACGGTATAGAATCACCGGAGTCTGCGCGGATGAAGTCGCGATTTTAGAAGTGTACAAAACTCACTTCAGCCTGTATCCATGCTTTCTTCCACCACCAATGGTTCTGCTTCTCAATCTCGTAGGACACGTCCTTATAAGGAGTAAGTACCCCAAAGTTCTGTCTGAACACAGGTCTCCAAGACTCAAAGTCTATTATACCTATTCCTGAAAAAGAAAGAAAATATTAACATATTAAGTTAGTCGCAATCTAGAGGGTATATGCCATGTGCTTATATCATTTTTAGGGTTCCGTGCCCAAAGGCTCAAACGGGTATTACTAAGACATCGCTGTCCGTCCGTCCGTCCGTCCGTCTGTCACCAAGCCGTATCTCATGAACCATGATAGTTAGAGATTTGAAATTTTCACAGATGGTGTATTTCTGTTGCCGCTATAACAACAAATACTAAAAAACAGAATAAAATAAATATTTAAGGGGGCTCCTATACAACAAACGTGATTTTTGTGCCGTTTTTATGGATAATGGTACGGAACCCTTCGTGCGCGAGTCCGACTCGCACTTGTTCAATAATGACTATGAAAGATCTTGTGTGGAATATTCATTGCAAGACGTTTAGAGTTTACTAAACCGCTTCGAGCCAAAACGGTCCAAACTTCTTGTGTTTTTGCATGGTATAATATCCAAAAATACATCTATGAAGTGTCGATGCACTGTAGGACAACCCTGTGTACCCCTTTGTTAAACAAGCGTGGTGATGCTGTATTAATATTCCTTAAGCGGGTTTCAGACTACGCTATACTGTTGTGCTATATAGTATAGCAAGGAAGGATGCTATATAGTATAGCATAGCATGGCGTTCACATTACGTGATATTGATTTATATCGCATACACAGCGCCCGATTGTCGAGCATATACCCCTACAAGCATATAGCAAGCTTGACGGGACGGCGGGGGGTGAGAGAAAAGGAAAATGGCGGCGCGCGATATAGCATAGCATGAACTCAGCGCATCGCACCAATTTATAGCGTATAGTAAGCCAATAATATACAGTACAGTACAGTGTCAACGTGTCCATAACAATGTATGGTGCGCGATATTGTTGTGCTATGAGCTATATCTAGTCTATTACAGCCCTTTTAACGTCCCACTGCTGGGCACGGGACTCCCCTCAATGCGAGGGGGATTCGGGCCATAGTCCACCACGCTGGCCTAGTGCGGGTTGGCAGACTTCACACATCTATTGAAAACTAGTCGAGTCCCCTCATACGTGCAGGGGTGCTACTCTTGAAAACGATAATCGATATATCGTGACATTTGTCGTGTCGAATCCTACTCTAAGTTCCATCGTTTTTAATGTCGTATCGATGACTGAACGAACGATACATAATCCGATATATCGAGCTTAACCCTACTCTTAGGTTTAAATGTCGGACACGAATATTCGAATTTGACAACGACCAACATGTGATTTTTGCGATAATCTCAACGACACCTCTTAGGACGTCGTCGGCATTATCGTGTAGTGAATTTCGTATCCTATCAATATAAAATATTATTCAAATTCGTCTAAATATTATAAAAGTAAGTGATATACGGAATAAAACAGTTTATTTATTTAAAAACGACACACCAACAGTATAAGTACCTATTAACAATTGGGTAAGTAAAATATTAAATAAAAACTGTTGCACGATGTGATTATTTATAATTTTTATATCAAGTGTAGCCATGAGCTCTCCTGCTAATTTCTGTTAACGTTTTCAGAAGTTTACAATGTCAAGACTTTTACTATCTTTGGAAGCCTTATGATCGTAGATAGAGAAGACTGTAGTTAAAGCGAAACGGCGCTATACAAAAAACAGCGAGCGTGAAAGAGCTAGCGAGTCTTATGTATCTTAGATTCTCAATCTATTTTTGTTACAGAGGCCCCACAGATTAAAAAATGAGGCCATAGAGAATATTCAGGTTTTCAACAAACTTTGCATTTATTATTCGTATCATTCACTCCGAACATAGTCTATGGATACGATAAACGACAAGGAATTCGAACATTTGTTAGAGTAGGGTAAGGTCGATATATTCGAAGTAATGTCGTGTCGTTTCGAATGTATCGTTGTCGATTTCAAGAGTAGCACCCCAGGTTTCCTCACGATGTTTTCCTTCACCGTTTCATAGCAAGTGATAATCTCGGATGAAAATGAGATTCGCACATAAATCCCAGAGGTGCCAGCCGGGGTTTGAACCTACACACTTTGATTTGCAAGGCGTGCGTTCTACCACTCGGCTACCACTGCTATATGAGCTATATACTATATGCTATTATATTATGGCGTAGTCTGAAACCCGCTTTAGTCATCGGGCGTTCACAGGTGCATCGTACGATTTATTTTAGATTTGTAATCATTTCAGAGTGATTGAGATGAATCATGTGAGAGGTTAAGATAACACTGTTGTATGCACTTTGTATAATTGGATAAATAACACAAGTTTGTTTGGATTTGTTTTACAATTTATGGTTGCTGTTTTGTTTTTGAACGAAGTGCAGTTATTCATACTCGAATCCTTTTAAAAGTTTTTCAACGACTTACAAAAAGGAGGACGCTCCCAATTCGACCCATAAATTAATACATTATCACGCTTGTATTTCCCGAAGGGGTAGGCATACTTCGCCAATGTATTATGGTCCCAATGTAATAGGGGGCGATCCTATTGCCTTTATACCGGGCAAATTCTCTCTCAATACGAGGAAGATTTTAAACCATAGTCCACTTTGCTGGCCCAGTGCGGGTTGGTGAACTTCACACGCCTTTCTATAGACGTGCAGATTTCCTCATGTTTTCCTTCACCGTTAAGCAAGTTGGTAATAATTTTTGAAAATGACATTCTCGCAAAAAAAATATATCAGAGGTGCGGGCTTGGGATTTGAACTTGCACCCCTTACGTTCAAGGCGGACGTTCTACCGGCGAGGATGCCACTGCTTTCGACCCATATATTTTTATATTACGCGGTACCCAATAACGATACCGAGGTTTTGACCCTCGGTGAGTCCCGGGGACAAGCTAAATCGCCTTGGAACCCGCACGAAATTAATAAAAAGATCAAATTAAACATACTTTATAAAAATTTAGAACCCTAAAAACTAAAAACGAGCAAAAAAAACACGTTTGTTGTATGGGAGCCCCCTTTAATATTCATTTTATTCTGTTTTTTAGTTTGTAGTTATAGCGTCTACAGAAATACATAATGTGTGAAAATTTCAACTCTCTAACTATCACGGTTCATGAGATACAGCCTGGTGACAGACGGACGGACAGACGGACAGACGGACGGATGGACGGACAGCGAAGTCTTACTAATAGGGTTCCCGTTTTACCCTTTGGGTACGGTACGGAACCCTAAAAAAAGGTGTAGGAGTTGGAAGAATAAATATATCCACTTCCCTCCATTGCAAAGCGCGGAGACAATAACAGGCTGAATTGCCACAGAAATATCAGTATATCGCTATTATTGATAAGGCCACCCATTGTGACACTGTATAAATAATGTGTAATATTCTGATGATATTTACGCTGGAACAATAAAGAGTTATCTACCTATATCTGTTTGATAGTACTTCATATTACGATGTGGGAAGTATCGTAAATCTTTGACATACCACACAAGGTATGTTATAAAGGAGTATATAATATGTCAACATGCGGGTATATCCTGGTTACATTGAATTAGACATTCGCTACCTACGAGTATATACATAAGGTCGTTTAGTGATACTTAACACTAATGCAGCTCTACAATGAATTGTAAACATGTTATACAATTTGATGTACAATGTGGCTCAGAGTAGGTAGATTAACCACTGTCTTGCCAGAACCAGGGGGACAGGTCGGGGGACCTGTCACCCATTGCACGGTTTTGGCGAACGTTGGGACGGCTGGGGTTGTACCAAGCCGTCTCAGGGTCCCAGCAACCCTTGGGGTCGTGAGCGTCTGGGGTGTGGGCCTCAGACGCTCTTAAGTAGACGACGACCCTGAGGAGGACGGCGGCGAGGGGTGGCTCTCGCCGCCGTATGCACTGCGAGGGTGCAGGGGGAGCGAACATCTGCTCCCCCCGAGACGAGCTCCTGGGCACTAAAGCTCGGGAGCGAGGCACAGAGGGACACCGGTGCGTTCCGTAAGGAGATCCCGGAGTCCCTCTAACGTGTCGAAGACGGCCACCGGGGAGGTTTTAGTGAGTAAGAATCCCTCATATCCCAGTCTTCTCCCACACAGAAGACTGGGAATCTTTCTGAAGATTACCTCCCCGTCAACAAAAAAAAAGGGGCCCAGCAAACAGCTGGGCCGGGCTCGGCGACTTAGCCGGGCGAGCCGCTGGGGTGTCGCGGTGCATGCCTTGGCGATCCCGTGGCATCCCTCCATAGCGGCGGGTGGTGCACCGTGGGTTTTTAGTGGGTATATCGGCACTATGCCGGGGAGTCCCACATACCCTCGTCGACTCCTCCGGGTCGGCGGGGGATGCGTAATGCATTTTCCCACGATAAAAAAAAGGTAGATTAACCTCTAAAATATAGGTTCTCTCAATAAATAATTGTTATAAAGATTGCCGATGAATCCAGAATTACAGTATTACTTTCAGTTTTCGACAGCTAGCTTAGCAAAAAACCTATTGAAAATTGACAGTTGCTATAGAAACAAGAATAGTGTAAGAGGTTTAGGGCCCCAGCTCTCAGCCAGTACATACCATCAAAGTTCTTATCCGGAACACTCTGTTCCATTTCACTCTTGAACACCTCCAAATGCTTCACCAAATCCCCCTCCTGGGGCACCCCACCATTCCTATACTTAAACTCCCCACTCGACTCATTCTTCAACAACGCTGGAAACAGTCCAGGGTCGTACAATATGGACACTTTCTCCCCCCTAAAGCTATCATGTTCATTCTGTATTATGCCAAACTTTTCATATAAATTTGTAAATGGTATCTTCTTTGATTTGCACTGCATGGTCGGCACGTTCCAGTATACTTTAAAGGTCGGTGGGTCTTCTGGCCGTTGGATCACATAGTAACTGGAACAAGATACATCACGAATGTATTCCACAAAGGGGTAGGCAGAAGAGAATGTCCTAACACTTAGAATCATTTTGGCAAGAAATAATGTCTTATGGCACAAGGACAATCCGAAAACAGTAAATTTTTAGTTACAAAGCATATCAAATGTTTTTTTTACGATTACAAACTTATTTCCAGT
This sequence comes from Ptilodon capucinus, assembly GCA_914767695.1. NCBI lineage: Eukaryota > Metazoa > Arthropoda > Insecta > Lepidoptera > Notodontidae > Ptilodon > Ptilodon capucinus. The sequence goes on along the minus strand of OU611830.1, from coordinate 449,950 downwards.
TAGTTTGTGTGGGGAAAGCAGTTTACCAACGGCAAAGTTATGTTTGTCTCTGTATTCAGTTTATCTTTTCTTAAGAGCCATGTTCGGTGCTTTCATAGTTTAAGTACGGGAGTCTCGGTGCGCGAATCTTAGGCGGCTTTCAGACTACGCTATAATATATAGCACAACAATATCGCGCACCATACAAAGTCAATAATATATAGTACTATAATATTATAGCGTAGTTAGAAACCCGCTTTACTCGCATTAGGCCGGTTTTTAGGGTTCCATACCCAAATGGTAAAACTGGACCCTATTACTAAGAGTTCGCTGTTCGTCCGTCTGTCTGCCTGCCTGTCTGTCTGTCTGTCTGTACGTCTGTGACCAGGCTGTATCTCATGAACCGTGATAATTAGACAATTGGAATTTTGACAGATGATGTATTTCTTTTGCCACTATAACAACACATACTAAAAAACAGAATAAAATGCATATTTAAGGGGGCTCCCATACAAAAATCATGATTTTGTTTGCTCGTTTTTGCTCGATGTCGATAACGGCAACGGGTAGACGCTTGAAATATTCACAGAATATTGAGTTATATTATAAAAAATAAATAATTAAGTTAAAATAAAACAAATATTTAAGGGGGCTCCCATACAACAAACATGACTTTTTTGCCGTTTTTATAGATAATGATACGGAACCCTTCGTGCGCGAGTCTGACTCGCACTTGACCGGTTTTAATTTAGTTGTGTACAACACAATGCCACAAGTATTCGCAAATTAGCATCAATTATGAACTTCAAACACTAATTGTCACATAACGGGTACTCGCAGTAAATAAACAACATTATGTAAGATACGTGAGAATACAAGGTCGGCATGTTATTATAACGCTTACATGCGGAACTGAGTCAGCAGAATAAGTAGGTTGTTTTGATAAATGCGTGTCATTTACAGATAGGCGCGTTCGTTTGATGAAGCTGCCTCGTCTCAGCTGGTATCATAGAGTATCTAGAGTACCCATAACTACTCCACTCTTCGTAAAGCTCTGCGGCGTTTTTTTCCGCCATTGTCGTTATCTCATGTACCTGTAGTATACGGCAACTATATGGGAAAACAACAATGGCGGAATTTACCGCAGCGAGCCATTTTCGTTATAAATATCTCCATGGCATAAGCCTATACAAAATAAATGATTTGACTTTGACTTTGATTGATTCCTACGTGTATTACAGTTAAGAAATTAATGGTAAAAAAAACTTTTTAAAAACAAGCATTTATTTAATTAAAATATCGAAAATTCCACCATATTTTTCCAACTATTTTTTCGTCGTCAATTTTCATAAAACCGTGTTGGCCAAAAACCACTTACAAATAGTCAGATTCTACCACCGGTTCGGAATGCTGCTTCCACTGAGAAGAGCCGGTAAGAAACTCAATGGTTACTCTTTTTAAAACGATAATTGCGAGTAATACATTCTCAGGAGCAGCAATGCCTTGAGAGCAGACAGCACCTTTTCCACAATACTAGAGAAGAATCGGCAGTCTAATAGTAAATTACTTGCAGAGGCATTGCAATTAAATGTGAAAAGCTTAAAATTGTAAAGATGATTAAAGCAGCACACAAAAAAGTGTAATACGATCCTTTAAAACACCATAAATATTTTTACAAAATCCGTAATTAACTACATAAATTTTTTTGAACAATAAATCACTCGTGGGTACCATAAAATGCACTGGGAGCGATTCCAGTTTCACCCCGACCAGAGCGAATTCCGAAAAGGCCACTTACAGGACACTACACTAACACCTGCTGCTGACAAGAATGGAACCCACCAACTGGTGCAGTGAACCAAGCGGCCGACGCCCAAACGACTACGAGGGGTGAACCGTGAAAGGCTACTTAAGCAACACTTTTGGGCGATATTGACTTATGTACATATTTTAAATCAGCGAATTTTTCTGCGTCGAATGAGTTAAAAATAATGTCGCTTAAGTAAAATAGCCTTTCGGCCCTCGACTAGATCACGCTGACGATACTATTGGTAATAAAAAAAAAACTTGAGAGGTGTCAAGGGACACCCGGATGGAACGAAGTTCCTTTTGAAATAAAAAAAGCAAAAAAATTGTACAATACACACACACAATACATATAAATCGAAATCGAAACCGAAAACGAAACCGTAACCGTAACCGTAACCGTAACCGTAACCGTAACCGTAACCGTAACCGTAACCGTAACCGAAACCGAAACCGAAATCACACACACATTTACAAAAGTGTCGTTACAACTTTTACACTCACACACACATTTACAAAAGTGTCGGTCGACACTTTTGGTCTTATTTTTTTCCATCTAGCCCCATTTCGCAACTCGCCATAAGGAACTACGTTCCAAAATCTAGAACCACCACGTTTATTTCGGGAGCGTCACCACAAACTGTTTTATAATCACCACAAAACCACAAAAAGCTCCATCATACCTTGAGATATCCCCTGTTACGAATCCGTTAAACAAGTCCTGGCCTTTTGTTATTAGATTGGATATTGAGGAGGCCCAATCAGATAATGTGGTAACGACTCCTGAGAATGGTATCTGTGAACTACGAAGAATAAATTAAGTATTTTAATTTATGCAAGGATGTTATGGATAGGAATCAGAAACAGATTTTTTATTCAAATGGACCTATACAGGCATTTTTGAATCGTCAATTTACATAACAAAAAACAAAAACCGACTTCAAAAACCTAGGTGCAACCTAGGTTTTTGTTTTTTGTTACAAATAATTTTTTTTCACGATTTTTAGTGTCAATAATCGTTGAAAATTTGCAAATATTATCACTTTATAAATAAATATATAAAAATTATACTAAAAAAGTAATCATTTACAGCCAAAAAAAAATCACCGCCCTCACCCCCCCTTTCCACTCCTTTGGGGGTGGGTTTCGATTTTTGTTAACAATTCATATTAAACAAAAAAAGATTTTTCGAGATCGGTTCTCTAACGCCGGAGATATGCTGTAGTCCGGATTGGACCCCCATTTCACCCCCTACATATTTTTTCTTTCAAAATTCCTGAAAGAATTAAGTTTCAAGAAAGTTTCAAGTCAATCAAAAAATATTTTTGTCATTATGTGACCTTCAACCCCCCATTTCACCCCCAAGGGGTTAGATTTCTGATAATATTTTGGAAATGGGACCAACCTTGAAGAATTCCCTAGCAAACCTCAAAATAATTTTCGAAATCGGTCGACAGACGCCGGAGATATGCGGTAACAATACATGAAAAAAAAAAAAAACATATGGGTCGAATTGAGAACCTCCTCCTTTTTGAAGTCGGTTAAAAAGGTAATTATAGTATCTCTACCACCCATTCGGAATGTATTTCATAACGAAGAATGGGCAAGAAACTCCATGGTTGCTTTTTAGGGTTCCGTACCTAAAGGGTAAAACAGGAACCCTATTACTAAGACTTCGCTGTCCGTCCGTCCGTCTGTCACCAGGCTGTATCTCATGAACCGTGATAGTTAGAGTTGAAATTTTCACAGATGATGTATTTCTGTTGCCACTATAACAACAAATACTAAAAAACAGAATAAAATAAATATTTAAGTGATACCCATACAACAAACGTGATTTTATTGCCGTTTTTATAGATAATGGTGCGGAACCCTTCGTGCGCGAGTCCGACTCGCACTTGGCCGGTTTTTTACAATAAGGATTTACATTTTTATGTGTTTTTCATAATTAGAAAGGTAAAGGTACGTCTTGACGTACCTTTCCCTTTATAATTCTTTAAAACTTATTAAATAAACGTCAAAACGCGCCAGTGTGCAGGTGGCTATAAGCTTCCATACATAATAAATAAATAAATAAATAATGTTCTGCCACTTTATATCCGTTACCACTAAACCCGTACCAAGTCGAAGCCTTCACCGAATTAATACAGCCTAAAAGCTAAGAGAGACATAATAAGCTTTGGCAAAGTAAGCTGTAAGACCTAGTCACACTGGGGCGTTAACTCTCACGCGTCAAATGTTTGGCCATTGACAGAGCGAGCGAATTTTGACGCGTGGAGGTAACGCTTTATATTAACTTGCAATGTATGTATGTCCGGGTGGTATCTTGTAACTGAATTTTAAATCAGTTATCTTTAACGGATTGTGCTGAAATTTGGTATACATGCTTATTTTGGATGACAATGCATGCTTAGCTATGTGGCGTCATTCTAATTCCAATATGGCGGATCATCCAAGATGGCGGAATGGTTATTTTTTCTGCACTACCACAGTATGGGTATCAAATGAAAGGGCTTACTGAAGAAAACACAAAAACGGGCAATTAAATAAAAGCTTGTTTTTAAAAAGTTTTTTTTACCATTAATTTATTTTATGCATATTGACACTGATTTCGCTAGCATTGACGCCCCACTGTGTGGGAGGCTTAAAACGAATATCAGCTCATAGAAAAACTTTATTCTTCAAAAAAACGTCTTTGAGCGCGAGAGAATTTTGAATTTTGGTCGCATTAATCGCGATTAACACAGAGTTCGTTTTAGTATTGGCAAATTACGACGCGTACGTCTTGACGCCCCAGTGTAGCTAGGGGCTTTGAAGTAGTGATGAGTGAGTCAGTTAGTAGTACATATACGTGTATGACTAGGCTAGGTGCGGAGACATGAAGCTTTGTGTTCTAACCTTGACAATGAATGAGCAAAGGACGTAACAGTCGCTAGGGTTGGCGGTCGGGTGGATTGGTATAATAGAATTATTACTATACAGTATAATCATATTATTAAATGGTATAATTAACTATAAACGGTGAAGGAAAACATCGTGAGGAAACCTGCATGTCTATAGAAAGGCGTGTGAAGTTCACCAAACCGCACTAGGCCAGCGTGGTGGACTATGGCCCAAATCTCCCTCGTATTGAGGGGGAATGTGCCCGGTATAATGGCAATAGGCTCGCCTCCTATTACATTGGGACCAAAATACATCGGCGAAGTGTGGGCGCACTACAGTGCACCTCTGCCTACCCCTTCGGGGAATACAGGCGTGATGATGATGATGTATTACGTTCTTATAAAATGTCATTTCAATTAAAATATATTAATTTTATAGCTACGATTAGAAATGTTACCGAAAAATAAAAATAAATATGCATTACTGGACAGTAATACAGGGGACACTTACCACCACTTGTACTTTCAGTTTTTGAAAATTTGAAAATTAACTTACAACGAAACCGATAAAATATGACAGTTAAATGTTATACTTATTCATCTAGAGTATCTAGAGTACCCATAACAACTCCACTCTTCGTGTATCTCTGCGGTGATTTTTTCACCATCGGCAACCATATGGGAAAACAAAGATGGCGGATTTAGATAAACCAGAAAAATTTACCGCAACGCGGCCTCGAGATGCCATCTCCGTTATAATATCTCAATGTACTTATGTATTTTTATTGTCATATTATTTTTGACATATCAATGACATTCTAATTACGTGTCATGGTTTTTTTTGTATGATAAAATAGGTTGTTAAGTACGCAAAACTAGTTTTTATAGATTTCGATAAAAGAAAAAGAAATAATAAACATTTTGTATCAAGCTATACAAATCCAAAACAATTTATAGTAAGTATAATATTCATTTTGCATTAAATCAACATGTCAGCCCTATTTATTACAGACACATAAAAAGTCCCAACATTCGTGGTGATTTATTATTTTTTAAACTACCAATAAGACATGTGATCACCACGCACGCCGTAACCATAGGTTTTTTATTTATTTTTTACGAAATGAGTGAATGATTTATCTATTTTTACGAAATGAGCGAAATGATGATATTTAATGGAATAAGATGAGGAATGGCTTCACCTGCGACTAGCGCGGGTATTTCGCCAATGTCAAGTAATTAATAGCAAGGACAAATTCAATAAATACACGTAATAAATAAAAATTAATGATGACAGTGATAAAGATGGCGGATTACCATAGGTTTTATTCCAACTTATTTTGTACTATTTACATTTGACAAATGTCATGAGTATAATATTTCTTCTTCCTCTTCTTTTTTTACTAAATGTTATTTTAATGGAATAGTATGAGGAATGGCTGCACTGCCAAGTAATTAATGGCAAGGATAGATTAAATAAATACACCTTATAAATAAATTAAAAAATGAGTGATGACACTAATAAAAGATGGCGGATCCAGTATAATATTTAAGGTTTTCTATTATACATACATTTCACTTCCTAATTTGAATTCTGTTTGGCTACGATATTCGAATGAAGTCTCATTTGAAATTCAAGCTTGTGTCTCGCCGTGTAGAGTTGAAAGATCAATGCGTGGAGTTTGTTCTAGTTTTGGAGAGCTATGTTTATTTAGACCGTCGCCTAGCAACGAGCTTGGCAGGGTGCACGCCCGAATATAATTTGCGAAAGTAATTCCTTTGTTCGAGTTTGTCACCTATTTTTAAATTTGTTGTTATATTTTTAGCATACATTTTTACTCGGAAATATATTTTTGTTGTATAATGTAAGATTTCCTTTGTTATGTATTGCGCGTTTAAACTTCGTGTACGTATTTGTTATTCCGTACATCCGTCTAGGATTCTTTCTTTACGAAAGAAATAAAATGATAAAATGTTAATGAGATAAGATGAGGAATGGTTGCACCTGCGATTAGCTGGTATCCTACCAATGTCAAGTAATTATTACCAAGGACATTTTTAAGAAATTTAAGTGTTTCCCAAAATCGGTCCAGTCATTTGGGACACATAGACAGACAGAAAAAAAAGTGTTTTCATTATAGGTAGCGTATTTACAGGGTGTTTCAGAAGTCCGAAATAAAAATTTGAGGTTCGCATCAGTATGCACAACTGAGTGGTATACAATTTTTATCAACTTTCGACCGTTGTTTCTTTTTATGTAGTTTGCGAGCGTTATGACACTGTCAGACCTAGTAAAGACGCGAACTGGCCTATCAATAACCCAAGCCATTAAAACCGCCGAGGACAGGAACACGTGGAAGACCATAGTACATCAAGGGATCAATACGTCAGACTAGACACGACCTTCAGTAATGAAGATGCCGACTAAGAAGAAGAAGAAGATGAGACTGTCCTTAGGCCAGAACACGATACCTGTGACAAATATTCAAAGGTCTGTAACTCAAAAACTATGATAGGTATGATCTACCTTCAGAATCAGAATCAGATTATGCATATACATATTATCTACCTTGAATATTATTTCGGACTTCTGATACACATTGTATAGGCTTTTGAAAGTACTATGTGATTCAAATAAGAATAGGATCGACTCTGCGCCATATTGCGACGAACGAAAACGAATTATGACTTTAAATAATTAAATATTATACCTAGTACTAATTTAACAATTTTATTTAAATTTGATGTGAGGCTATTAAGATTGATATTATGGTTTGCAAATAAGCCTTTTGCAAACCATACTTTTCAAGTGACATTTGACAGATATAGGTTATTTGACGTTCCTATTCTTATTTGGATCGCACTATATATACACAAAGATGATGGTCTTGGTATGCTTATACACCGATTTTTTTTTAATTATTATAAAACTTTTAAAATTTACTTCAATAATGGCTATTGACATTGAAACAATGCCAAAATGAACAAAGGAACTTTTTGAATTTAAACATAAACAGGAAATTCAATCTTTATGCATATTATCATAGTAGATCGTTTTGTATTGGTAAATTAAATTTTTATGGGACCAAATGGCATCTATTCCGCATCAAACAAAAAAAGAATCACGTAAATCGGATCATAACTCGCAGCGTAATCGGTGTACATACATAAAAAAAAAACCCGGCCGAATTGAGAACCTCCTCCTTTTTGGAAGTCAGTTAAAAATTGACGCGCTTCAAAGCCACAGTGTGCTTTCGTGCTTTAATAATAAAAATTGGACCGGTCCCTAAGTTATTATGCCAGTAATCAAAATAGCTTAAAAATACTCACTTCGAATCATCACATCTGACAGCGTAGCCCGCCATAAACAAAAACAAAAATGTTTTCATTTTTACGCACACTTCGAATCACTTTAAACTTTAGATAATAACTTATTTAAATAAATTACATTAAATAATATTTTTACCGTCTTTCAACAAATAGTTAATAGTATTTTTACATTTTGGGTCTGAATTATTATAAATATTGGAGAGTTTAAAAAAAAAATGGAAATTCGTTGCTTTATGTTTTTTTTTTATTATTAGATTCACCAAAATTTTTGCAACTAAAAACCATTAACCGCGGTTCTACGTAGATTAAAAAAAACTTTTCGCGCCAATTTCTGACGTGTCTAGTGATGTGTGACGCGGCGCGAGCTGTCGACTCCGCGGCCGGGTCGATTATGACACAGTTAAATACTGTTCGGTGTTGATTCTCAATCGTAGTCCAGGAGGCGCGATATATATCAGACGATTATACCGATTTCATTTATCTTTTTTTCTTCTTCAGAAGGTTCTTACGGACAAAAAATTAGAGTAATACTGAAAATAATTTAGTTCCTAAAATTACAAAGTCGCGAGGTGAACTAGTTTTATAATGAAACGGAATTACACTGACGTCCTTACGTACGACTTAGATAGGATTACTTACGTCAATAAGAGGAACTTTAATGAATAAGTCATAGTCATCCTTATAGATAGGCTAAGTACCCGTACAATGGTAAATATGGTATTTATTTCCGTTTAATTGGTAATTCAATTTTTGAAACCGCTATATATGCTGGAGTATTTATTTATCACTTACCTGTTCCCGCGACGTAGTTTGCGTTATGAATGCTAATTATTTTACTAAAATAAAATAGAAGTAGCCTGAGTTACTCCATATAACATTAGCTATCTGCCAGTGACAGTTGGTCCAGCCGTTTCAACGATTAGCCAGAATAAACAGACATACAAATGTTGTATTTCTTTTAAACGAAATTTAGTGACAAGCTGTTATTTTCACATTACAAACAGACAATTCAATATTATTTAATTGTGAGGTTACTTTGACACAGCAAGTGTACTATGACACGTCCTGACAAACATACTTCATCAATAACATTTACTAGAAGCGAACGTGATACGAATGTTTGTTTACACGGAATATTGACTGTGAATGAACAAGTGAATTGTGTATTCTTTGAATATTATACTAGCCTTTATATCCTTTCAACTATCATTGATTTTTTTAAATAATGAGATCGGCATGATAAAGTTTTTTATATATTATTTCCCATTTTATATAATTGTTTTTATAGGGGGTATATAGGGAATGAAATAAAATTTGTAAGTAATTGTATTTTTACAAGGCTTTAAACGGTCCTCTCGTCTAGCTGTACTTTGTAACTATCATGTATTTAGTTTATATCAAGGCTTTATCACCACTTCTTAAAATATTTTTGTTTCATTAGTAACTGTCAATTATGAAACATTTTGTAATGAGTTAACTGTCAAAAAGGCTCATTGGAACGACTAATGATAAAAGGAAGAGTAGAGGGTCAATACTTCCGCGGCAGATCACCAACGAGATGGACAGACCTCATCAAGTCCTTAACGAAGTGTACCCTTAATGAATGTGCATGTAATGCTACTGACAGAGAGAGATGGAGAAGTCTCACAAAACCGCAACCAACCTACTAGACGATCCAATACCACGACTACTCTACCAGGAGTGTACGAGTAAGAAAAAGAAGAACTGTCAAAAATTGAAAGTAATATTACAAACGTTGCTGCAAGACAGTGGTAAGGGAGCAGTCCTTTAACTAATAATTTACTTACCCTATAGTATAAGTTTTGCTTAGTTTTGATCATACGATGAGTATGTGTTGTCTGGCCATATTTATTTATGAGTAATTTATCATTATCTACGGAACATATAATTTGCATCTCTATAGATACGACTATGTAAGTACTTAAAAGATAATGATTTCCGGAACGAAAGTTTAATAGAATGAAAGTTCGAGCAGTGTCAAGTAGTTGATTGATAGCTCACGAACACCAAATTCGATTTCGATTTCGAAAATAATTTTCGTAAAGCCTTTAATGGCGTCTAATTTAAAACCGCATTAAATATATCAGAGAGACGGATTGACGGAAAACTAAATAGATAAACAGCGAAATAGCGTTTCGTCTGCTTAAAAAACCAGCCTTTTATCTTCTTCTTCTTCGTGTTATAATATAAAACCGGCCAAGTGCGAGTCGGACTCGCGCACGGAGGGTTCCGAACCATTATCTATAAAAACGGCAAAAAAATCACGTCTGTTATATGGGAGCCCCCTTAAATATTCATTGTATTCTGTCTTTTAGTATTTGTTGTTATAGCGGCAACAGAAATACATCATCTGTGAAAATTTTAACTCTCTAGCTATCACAATTCATGAGATAGGTACAGCCTGGTGACAGACGGACGGACAGCGAAGTCTCAGTAATAGGGTTCCCGTTTTACCCTTTGGGTACGGAACCCTAAAAATCAATTGTTCGTTAGTCTCGCTAAAATTCAAATACGGATTAACCGATTTTTTATTTTTATTTTGATCGCTCTAAACCACTCGTAACTCTGGGGTTTTAACATTTTTGCCAAAACTAAAAAAAACTCTGTATGAATATGCATGAACGTAGATTTCTGTTGTAAAAGCCACGCCACCACGCGTCAAAGTTCGCTCGCACTGACAGTGTCATTTCATTGTAGAAGGAACCATTTTTAAGGTTCCGTACCCAAAGGGTAAAACGGGAACCCTATTACTGAGACTTCGCTGTCCGTCCGTCCGTCCGTCCGTCCGTCTGTCACCAGGCTGTATCTCATGAACCGTGATAGCTAGAGAGTTGAAATTTTCACAGATGATGATATTTAAGGGGGCTCCCATACAACAAACGTGATTTTTTTGCCGTTTTTATACATAATGGTACGGAACCCTTTGTGTGCGAGTCCGACTCGCACTTGGCCGGTTTTTTGGTACCTATTGACAAACATTTTATGCGTGCGTTAAAAAATGTTAGTTGATACGAAGTAGGACGGGTCATCTAGTAGAACGTTATTTTTAAGTGCATAGCTTCTGGACTACCATCGAGGTCAATTAATTGCCTTACTCAGCAATCGCAGCGGAAGCCCCAACGCACTCGAGATATCGATTACTCACCGAGTGATTCATTCGATTTGTCGTAATCGATTTAACGGCTACGTGACACTTCACTTCAAGGTTAGTCACATATTTACTTGACAGGTAATCGGAATTTTCAATTATATGTCAATAGTTTAAGGTATATTATTCATTACTGAATATTGAATCTCGTTTCTCAATCATCTTTTGTAACATTAATCAATTTCAAACGATATAAATTAATTATTTTGGTTCAAAGTCTGTAACCTGTATTCTAGCTCCTAGACTATAATAAGGAAGCATAAAATTCGCATAATAACGATATCGATAGCCGAAAAGTCGGTATTGCACAACGACCTACATAACTTGGTCCTTGCATTTCGATACAATAACGATGTTTTAATCTACAATCGGAAGCATTAACTCACTTGTACGGGTCACGTAAAACTGGAATCTACTGATAATTTCGACAAAGCTATTTAGGTGTTTATTTACGCGATATTAAGCTCTATTGTGTTCAAATAAGCATTGTTTTGAACGCGTGGTTAAGATTGTTATTATCTGTTATTAAATGACTGTTTTTATTGCAAGTAATTTAGTGGAGAAGTCGCAGTGTATTAAGTAACAGTATAACAATATTAATAAACGAAATAAAATTGAAGTGACTGCGTTTTACTAAATGCATATGACACTATACACGATAAACATAACGAAAACGCAAATATTGTTTTCTTATATTTACGGGAATAACATTGAAATAAAACTATTTTACGGATTCTATCTCGTTTATTTGCTATTTTATTTCCCCGACGTTGTGAGCACTTTCTGCGTGGATCGGACCGCAAACAACAACTAAATATGAGGGTACCCAGTTATTAACTATGACATCAGGACGTCTAACACCTCAGTCCCCCCGTGACCATGGTTTCTGTAAAGCATCCTAAACGTCGGGAAAATAAAATAGTAAATAACCGCGATAGAATCCGTAAAATAGTTTTATTTCAATGAAAACGGAAATTTAAAATTTCTTGTCTATATGTCTGTTTGTTCCGGATAAACTTTAAAAGTGCTCGACCGATTTTGACGGGACTCTCACTAATAGAATGCTGGTGTTATACGGAGTAACATAGACCACTTGAATTTTGAGAAAATAATTAGAGTATAGAGCAGATAGGTTACTATAGAATCATTGATATTAGGTATCATATCTTCTGGTAACTATGCATTAAATATTAAAATGTTGATATACTGCGTTTAGCTGTTCTATGGCAAGTAACACCATGTAAACAATATGGCTTTAACTATTATGATGCGGTTATTACAAAGTGATAGACCGTAATTGTGTAATAATTGATACTTCCCATTCATTGAAACTAATGTCGTGTTTGCGCGCATGGATGCAATGTGGTGGACACACTAACTTCTATATTCTAATGTAAGATGGAACACATATACTAATACAGCCCTTTTAACGTTCCACTGCTGGGCACGGGCCTCCCCTCAATGCGAGGGGGATTCCGGCCATAGTCCAACACCCTGGCCCGGTGCGGGTTGGCAGACTTCACACATCTATCGAAAACTAGTCAAGTTCCCTCAGACGTGCAAGTTTCCTCACGATGTTTCCCTTCACCGTTTCATAGCAAGTGATAATCTCGGATGAAAATGAATCGCATTTAAATCCTAGAGGTGCGAGTCGGGGTTTGAACCTGCACACTTTGATTTGCAAAGCGTGCCTTATACCACCCGGCTAACATCTGTCAAAAATGTATAGTCACTATTGAAACAACGTTACCTTAATAGGTGGTGGCCACGAGTTGCTACTGGCAATCGCCTCCACCGGATCAAGCGTACATTTTTTTTTTATGAGTTAGGGAGACAAACGAGCAGACGTTTCACCTGATGGTAAGTGATCAACGCCGCCCATGGACACTTGCAACACCAGGGGCATCGCAAGTGCGTTGCCGGCCTTTAAGGAATGAGTATGCTCGTTTCTTGAAGATACCTTTGTCGCATCGGTCCGGGAACACCGCTGCGCTGCCGGAAGTTCAGTCCACAATTTGGTGGTGCGAGGGAGAAAATTCCTGGTTAATCGCACTGTACTGGAACGCCATTCATCCAGATGGTGAGGATGGTAATGCAGTCTGTGGCGAGCCGTGCGATGGTGGAATTCAGCGACAACATGCCAGAATAAGGCCGGGTACGCGCAAGAAAAGCTAGCCTGAAACCTCTCTTAGTGTATTCTTAGCAAAATGTGTGAACTCTGATAACCGTAGGGAATAAACTGTATATTTTGCTAATAAATTAGCAAATAATCACATAAATATTTATATCAAGCAACACAAAACAAAGGGAAGCCAAATATACATGCCCCAATTATTACTACGTTAGATATATTTGTATGTGATAGATAATAACACCATATGTAAGGGCGTCGACCCCGCGCAGGCGCCGGTATTTTCGCACATATACTATTTTTAATAGCAGTGGTAGCCAAGTGGTCGAACGCACGCCTTGCAATCGAAGTGTGCAGATTCAAACCCCGGCTCGCACCTCTGGGATTTATGTGCGAATCTCATTTTCATCCGAGATTATCACTTGCTATGAAACGGTGAAGGAAAACATCCTGAGGATACCTGCACGGTTTAGGGAACTTGACTAGTCCTCGATAGATGTGTGAAGTCTGCCAACCCGCACCGGGCCAGCGTGGTGGACTATGGCCTGAATCCCCCTCGCATTGAGGGGAGGCCCGTGCCCAGCAGTGGGACGTTAAAAGGGCTGTAGTAGTTAGTCGCAGATAAAGAAAGTTATCATAAGCATCCTAAATACCCTTGGGGTCGTGAGCGTCTGGGGTGTGGGCCCCGGACGCTCTTAAGTAGACGGCGACCCTGAGGAGGACGGCGGCGAGAGGTGGTCTCTCGCCGCCGTATGCACTGCGAGGGTGCAGGGGGAGCGAACATCTGCTCCCCCCGAGACGAGCTCCTGGGCACAAAACTCGGGAGCGAGGCACAGAGGGACACCGGTGCGTTCCGGTAGGAGATCCCGGAGTCCCTCAAACGTGTCGAAGACGGCCACCGGGGAGGTTTTACTGGGTAAGAATCCCAGATATCCCAGTCTTCTCCCACACAGAAAACTGGGAATCGTTCTGAACATTTCCTCCCCGTCAACAAAAAAAAAGCACCCTACATAGCTGTCTAAAGTTATGAATTCGATTGGGAATGCATAAGTTTAGGCAACTATTAATGTTTACAGTGCTATTGGTTCTTGGCGTATGCTCGTTGAAGCCATAAAACCTTGTGGACACTTTTTTAACAATACCAAAACGAACTTTGTGTGAATTAACATAAAGATCGAATTTCAGTGGTGAAAGCCACGCTACTACTACAGCCCTTTTAACATCCCACTGCTGGGCACGGGTCTCCCCTCAATGCGAGGGGGATTCGGGCCATACTCCACCACGCTGGCCCAGTGCGGGTTGGCAGACCTCACACATCTATCGACAACTATTCAAGTTCCCTTAGACGTGCAGGTTTCCTCACGATGTTTTCCTTCACCGTTTCATAGCAAGTGATAATCTCGGATGAAAATGAGATTCGCACATAAATCCCAGAGGTGCGAGCCGGGGTTTGAACCTGCACACTTCGATTGCAAGGCGTGCGTTCGACCACTCGGCTACCACTGCTACAAAAAATAAAAATTCTCGCTCGCTCAGTCATTTCATTGAAGAATGATCTTTTTGTCTGAGTCAATATAGTTTATTTTGGTACTGGTAAATATACTGGTAAGTTTCGATGCCCCAGTGTGTCATCCTAGATTGATTGATTTAATGTAGCGTATTATTTAGTAAATGATCGTAGTTGAAAAATAAATTAAAATTGTTTTTGTAACTTACTTAAATATTTATTTACTAGAAAGTATGTAACACATTATAATTATCGAAACTACAATTCTTAGGTATAATTTTTAGATTAATCGTTTCCGGGGCTTGCCGCCACCTCTTAAAGTATTGTAATTTTTTGTCAAATGTCAGAAATTGAAAGTAATATTGAAAACATGTAATGTATGAACTGTTGTACGTTTGTAACAATATTGCCATCTTACTCATACATTACAGGAGTAAGAAGGACGGTAATACGCTTAAAGTAGTGTGGAGGCAATGGAATCAACGCCATTTTCGGTTCAATACTAGTACTTAATAAATAACTTTATACAAAAAAAAACTTGAGCAATTAAGATTGTTTACACTAAGGTAAGGAGCCCCGTAGTCGGCGTATTTTATATTAACTACGAGTAGATTCATCATTCATTGTAATTTATATAAATACGAGGACTTTTTGTAAAACGATTTGACTGTACACGGAACATTATTCAATATTTTTTCCAAATACGTTAATTAATTTACAAATACAATGCGGTTTGTATACCAAATAATTGAATATATCACTAGTCACAAAACCCTTATTCCTCGGGTAGAGATCCATAAACCAAAATGGAAAAGATATTGAGAAATATTGAAGTAGTACAGAAAATGTAGAGTGGATGAGTGAAAATAGACTGACGAAGGAAATATACCAGGCGAACGTGAGTGGAAATGTCGGAAGAGGGCGCCCGAGGAGGACCTTTCACGACCAGATTAACGGTCTCTTCCAGAAAGGTCAAGACCGTAGCACCCTCAACCGACGGAAGTGCATGAAAAGATGTACGACTGTGGATGAAGCGAAAGAGGTATGTCTGGATCGTAGCATGTGGCAAACGGTAGTCTTTGCCTACCCCCATGAGATACAGGCGTGAGTACATGTATGTATGTAGAACAGAAAGTATAATGACATTCTCATGTCCAAACGTATTTACAAGTTAATTATACCTATTTATGTTAAAATACAGTTTTTGCATCGAAAAAATAACGATTTATCTACATAAGGCGGTTCTTGGGTCCAGTTTTGATATCCCACGGAAATAGAGCTTCTTATAAATAAATTAAAAACTAATTTACGTTATTGGTAGGGCCTTTGAAAATTACTTGGACATCTTGTCGCAAATACTCTTGGGAAAGCCCTTCTCTTTCAACAGAATTACTCTTTCAACTCTCCTTGTACGCCCATATTTCGGACGTACTTTTCAGGCTGAAAGGAAAGCCCTTCTCTTTCAACAGAATTACTCTTTCAACTCTCCTTGAACGCCCATATTTCGGACGTCCTTTTCAGGCTGAAAGGAAAGCCCTTCTCTTTCAACAGAATTACTCTTTCAACTCTCCTTGTACGCCCATATTTTGGACGTACTTTTCAGGCTGAAACCTCCTGAAGTTCCATCCAAAACTCCTCTGCGTTCCCGTTCTGTTCAGACTAGGGGTTGATGGTACGCTATCATCTACCTTAGAGAACGTAGCCGAGTCTTCTAGAGACAAATCCGTTGCCGAAACTGATACGTTCGTGGAGAGTATATTAGTAGAAGCCTTTAAGTCTTCTTCGAATTCTTTAAGGCAGCTGGCGCTACATAGAGGCGTCTCTACCTGCTCTACCGTGTTAAGATTCTCTGCATCGATGCTGTAAGCGCCTTCTTTCTTGTTATAACTGTAAAAAGAAAACATATTTTAAACAGCTGTTACCTGCAACCTTCATTATTTCCCAAATATCATAGTAGCTTAAGTTACGCTTCATACAATTAGCTATCTGCCAGTGAAAGTCCCGTCTAAATTAGTTTAGCCGTATCGGAGATATGCCGGAACAAACAGACGGGCAATCAGACAAAAATTGTATCAAAAGATTTTCGTATGTAGCTGTTGTTTTAATATTACAAACAGATACTTACACAGGATGTTTCAGAAGTACGAAATAATACTTTGAAAACATATACGGTAGCTCATATGTGGATGCTTAGTTAAGACAGCCTATATCTAACTATCATTGTGTACCCGATACTGATGCTAACGTCCAAGTATTTTTCCGGACTTCTGAAACACCCTGGATAGAGCTATACTTGGTGTACTCACTGTACAACATTCTTGAATCTGTATCCCCAAATGATCTCCTTGGAAAGATATGAGGTCCTGCTTTGGGTCGTGGCTCCCATGTTCTTGGAGGCGCCTGTCAGGCAGACTACTATCTCGAACCTGGAACATACATCATCATCATCACGCCTGTATTCTCCGAAGGAGTAGGCTGAGGTGCACTACAGTATCCCATAGGGATAGAGGTCCCAATGTAATACCTGGAATAACGTGATACATTAATTTGCCAAAACCAAAACCAACTGTATTAACTCGGAAAAGTATCACATTTTTTGACGAAATGTCGATCGATGACGCGCTAATTCGTTGCGTGTCATGGCTTCACCAAAGAAATTCAATCTTTATGTATTTTGGCATAGAATCCCTTTTTAAAGAAGAGTATGTCGGAAATCGATCGTAATTTACCTTAATGGCTACGTGCCAAAGTCTCATTCTATTGCAATGAGCTTTGATGATACTATAAATCTTTATTTGACGATTAATTATATCTATAGTCTTCATTAGGAAGGTGCAAGTATACAGAAGAAATGAGGCATTTACCAAAACTACAACGTATTTATATACTATTTAGGTTTATTTTCCATGATGATGCAAGCTTCTCAGTAATTAGAATGTTGAATGGATGTTTAATGGTAATCTAGTTGGTAGAACATCCTTGAATGCAAGGGGTGCAATTTCAAACCCCGGGCCCGCACCTTTGAGATTTTCATGTTAAATAATGATCACCACTTGCTGAACGGTGAGAACATGATGAACACGATGTTTTCCTACATGAAATTAGAAAATGTCAGAGTTACGACCCCGGGGTTCGAACATCCCATTCTAGCAACAAGGCCAACTGATATTTTTATATTTATAACTATTTTTGTATGGAATAAGTTGAAAATGGACAGAATATGAAACCTAATACATAGTTTTAGTAGTCTAAAACCATCTTCACATTATTGCCTTTCGAAACCTATTTGGGACACATGGGTTGAATGGTTTCAAAGTATATAACGGACATAGGTAAAAATATTTTTTGTGTTTCATATATGCATGTAGATTAATAGAGGAAGCCATACCTGTAGTCCATCATATCTTGAGCCGTTAAGTCATACAGCGGACTGTTCGCGTTAATTACATGGACGACTGTGATTGGCCAGAGAAGGAACGCACGAGCCTGTTTCAAATCCAATTGATGGATGTAATTTTGCACCAACTCCCCCTCTAAAGTTCTGTAACAATAGTTCACTTAAGTCCTATTAGGTATGGACCTACCCTCACTACGCGGATGGGCAATAGTTCAACATAAAGATAATATAATTACATCGGTCTTCAATGCTCAAGGGAGGGTTCCCTTGAGCATTGAAGACCGATGTAACAGGTCTGTAGGAAGTGCGTTGTTACTGAGAAGATAGTTGCGAGGGCCAGCTCGCTATTCCAAAATTGGATTTAATAATTAATATTGCGTAACTCTCAAATTTTAGAAAAAGCTCACTCTCTATCTCTCTCTCTCTCCCTCTATCTCTCTCTCTCTCCCTCTATCTAAATTTAAATAAAAGCTTGTTTTTTTAAAAATTTTTGTTACCAATAAATTATTGAATTTGGCTTTGCTATTTAATTACTTAACACAGGCTGAAATACTCGCTAACCACACTTAGAGCCGTTCTTCATCTTATTTCATTCAATTTCATCATTTCGTAATAAAGTAGTTTTATTGCTAAAATAGGCAAGTCAATGTAATGTGGTCGATGGAAACTTTCTCACAGCGTTTTTATATCTGCAGCCAATACTCGATCGTATTTATTCGTCATCTATTTATAATACAGACTAGACGTGGGCGTTATTTCACGTCACTAGTTACAATAACTAGCTACGCGGCATGTAACCGAATCACTCGTTTCAAGTCATTTTACAAGTAGTGATTTTTGTAACTGTGTTATTTCTGTTAATTATATTTTACTTACCCAATTGTTGGTGTGTCGTTTTTAAATAAATAAATAAACCAGTAACTGTGAGCGAGAGGCGTCACTTAATTGATTGATTTAATTGTATAGCTAAAAAGTAGATAGTGATTTAATTTATTTTCGTTTCGTGTGTAACTGTATAGTTTGTGGAGTTATTTATGCAAACAATCACAGTTGTTAAATAAAAATAACAAGTTTTGAAACAGGTGACGCCGACCAAGTAACTGGTATAGTTACGTTTCGTGAAAATGACGTAACGACTCAAGTCTAATACAGACCTAATTGGCTTGAGCATGTAAGCAGTAATCGTACTTCCAATGAGGTGTACGTTCATCGGGTCCCATATTCTAAATTGGAGGCACAATTCACCGTCACGAAGACATACCTGCAACATTATATGATTCATTTTGTATTTCACTTTATGATATGATGGTTTTTTTCTTTTATTGTTATTGAAGATTCTTCGCAGCGAATTTTAGATCCATGCGAAGTCTACCCTGATTAATGCCAACAATAATGAAACTGTTTTTCTGTATGGACAGACAGAGAAGGATAAGGCAGATTATTTTTGGGACTCTATATGGACAGAGTCCCAAAAATAATCTCTTATCTATATATCTATCTTATAATCTGTCTATCGTAATAATCATTTTTGTCACTTCTAAATTTTTTTACAGCCCATCCCACACTGGGGCGTCAAAACAAGCGCAGCTAATTTCTTGCCAATACCAAAACAAACTCTGTGACTATATAAATAAAGATTGAATTTCTGTGGTACAATCCACCCGACCATGCTGCAACATTCGCTTGCACCGTCAATGACTTTTCGTTGAAGAATGACCTTATGTGTCTATACAGTTCGTATTGCTGTTGGCAAAATTTTACAGTTAGCAGTGGTAGCCTCGCGGGCAAGAACGCCCGCCTTGAACGTAAGGGGTGCAAGTTCAAACCCCAGGCCCGCACCTCTGAGATAATTTTCATGTGCGAATGTCATGTTCAACAATGATTACCACTTGCTGAACGGTGAAGGAAAACATCGTGAGGAAACCTGCACGTCTATAAAAAGGCATGTGAAGTTCACCAACCCGCACTGGGCTAGCGTGGTGGACTATGGCCCAAATATCACTCGTATTGAGGGGGAATGTGCCCGGTATAATGGCAATAGGCTCGCCCCCTATTACATTGGGACCAAAATACATCGGCGAAGTGTGGGCGCACTACAGTGCACCTAGAAGGGGTAGGCACTACAGTGCCTACCCCTTCGGGGAATAAAGGCGTGATGATGTATTTTTTATATTTTTTTTATTAAAATTTTACAGCTCGCGTCTTGATTTATGATTTCCTATCAGTGATACGGATACGTGTGACTTAAGTCAGTGCGGAACGAGGCCTAATACGCCTCGTATCTGTCTTCCTTACGGTGCGGCTAAGAAAAACAGCCTTCTCTGCTGTGAATATTTTTTCAAGATACCGTATTAAAACAGAATGCAGAGGTGTATCTACTTTAATAATTACATAATTACAGTTTTCAAACGCCCTGTACCACAGGAATGGTAATAATAGAAAAAATTGTGCTGCTGTCAACGTGTTAGACACGCAAGGAGTAATAAGAAGACTCATTACTCACAGTGGCTTTCCTGCTAAAACCCACAGATGCCACTTGCCTGTTCGGCCTGATCAACTTGGTGAATAGCAAGCTGGAGAGACCTCCGGACAGCGCTGTGCCGGCAACTATCTGAAAGGTAGGATATACAGAACACTTGATAGTTTCATTTCCAAAAATGCTTACAATTACTGATAGACATACTGACAATGAGACCACTGCCTACTCTATTGATTTGCTGAGGATAAAATTGTCTGTCTTCGCTATTTTTACGTCCAAACATTCATGGGAGTTTACCTTTACAGGTATAGGACTGACAGAGCAATAATCCCAATATTATTTTGATGACAACTGACATTTTGATTATCCAAAAAAACTTTTTAAAATCAAGCTTTTATTTATTTGCCCTTAATTTTCGTGTTCTCCTCAGCATGCCCTTTCATTTGATACCCATACTGTGGTAGTGTAGAAAACATAACTATTCCGCCATCTTGGATGAACCGCCATATTGGAAATAGAATGACGTTACATAGCTAAGCAAGCATTATCAAGCGTGTATACCAAATATATCGCCTCAATCGGTTAAAGATAACTGATTTAAAATTCAGTTGCAAGATTTCACCCAAAAACTACTAATTCGTTTAATCTAACCTGTTCGCTACTACTACTACTTCTACTACTACTACTACAGCCCTTTCAACGTCCCACTGCTGGGCACGGGCCTCCCCTCAATGTGAGGAGGATTTCAGGCCATAGTCCACCACACTGGCCTAGTGCGGTTTGGCAGACTTCACATATCTATCGAGAACTAGACAAGTTCCCTCAGACGTGCAGATTTCCTCACGATGTTTTCCTTCACCGTTTCATAGCAAGTGATAATCTCGGATGAAAATGAGATTCGCACATAAATCCCAGATGTGCGAGCCGGGGTTTGAACCTGCACACTTTGATTTGCAAAGCGTGCGTTCGACCACTCGGCTACCACTGCTTACTCGACCACTCGGCTACCACTGCCTACTAACACGGCTACACTTGCTTGTTCGCCAACTATCGCTTATCTCTGTCAAACAAATTATTGATTTCACCCATAAGCCTCTAGTTCAGCGAGTAAAAGGTCACCCCTTGGGTCGCCGGTTACGGCGGTTGAAGCCTATACTTGATACAAGGTCTTATGCTGTATTCTCTCACCTCAAACACCATGATAATGATAGCTTCTGGACACTCCTCATTTGGATACCTGACGCCATATCCTATTGTCATCTGTAACCATAAATGATTAGTTAGACAACAAGAGAATGTAGACCTTTAATATTCCTCTTGGAATAGAGTAACCATGGAATTTCTTATTCTTCTCCATAGGAAATGTATACTGAATGGATGACAGAATTCATTTTTTTAGTTTATTGACGATTCTTAAGTCCTTTTATTGTTTATCCATCTTATACCTTAACCGGATACTGGAATTTTGTTAAAAGCTAAAGGTGAAATGAAGACATATCTCAAACTTTTCAAAAACCAAAGAAAACTAATAAAAAATACTAGGTATATTCGAGGTCTAGTTGAACAGGCAAGAACATTAAGGTGAGCGTGACCAATCAATCGCCGTAAAAAGAAAACCAACATTCGCAGTTATCAGATAAATCATGGCTAAAAGTTACTGGCAAAGGTTCAAACACACCTGAGTTTCAACTGACATCATAAGTAATCCAGCAAAGGACTTGGTCCCAGTAATACAGTGCTCCTTCCCGTCGCCTATGTCATCCTGGTAGGAGGAGGAGACCGCGTACCAGATCCCGGCGAAGAAAAACCAGAACACGAAGTGGGAGATCACCATCATCAGTAGGATGAAACGCCATTTGCTGTTAATCTGTGGATACCACGAGATTACATCATCACCCCTCTATTCCCCGAAGGAACGGTACACTGCAGTGCACCCACACTTTACCGATATATTTTGGTCCCAAAGTGAGAGGGGGTGAGCCTATTGCCACTATACCGCGCATATTTTCCCTCAAACGAGGGAGATTTGAGCCATAGTCCACCCCTTTCTATAGACGTATAGGTTTCCTCACGATGTTTTACTTGACCGTTCGGAAAGTGGTCAATTAGGATTGGAAATGTCGTTCGCACATAAAATCTCGGAGCTGCGACCCCGGGATTTTAACTTGCACCCCTTACGTTCAAGGCGGGCTATGCTACCAACTAGGCTACCACTGCTTTTTTTAATTTCCTTCGGGGCGTTCCACGTCTCTCGGGGGTATGTATACCTTAAAACAATATTGTATGCCTATATGCCGAATGGTCGAACGCACGCCTTGCAATCAAAGTGTGCAGGTTCAAACCCCGGCTCGCACCTCTGGGTTTCATGTGCGAATCTCATTTACATCCGAAATTACCACTTGCTATGAAACGGTGAAGGAAAACATCGTGAGGAAACCTGCACGTCTATAGAAAGGCGTGTGAAGTTCACCAACCCGCAATGGGCCAGCGTGGTGGACTATGGCCCAAATCTCCCTCGTATCGATTGGGAATATGCCCGGTATAATTTCAATAGGCTCGCCCCCGGGACATTGGGACCAAAATACATCGGCGAAGTGTGGGTGCACTGCATTGCATCTCTGCATACCCCTTCGGGGAATACAGGCGTGATGATGATGATGATGATGATGTATGTATACTTATCGCTAATGGAGTATGATGGATATCAGGAGATTAGAAGCTACTAGGAAGTTAGTAAGGCAGTAGGAAAGACAGTACGCGTGAAGTAACGCGTTTGATTATTTGCTTTTCTTACAATGGTATTGACAATATCGCGCATATATTTGATGAATTTGGCAGGCACTTTACTGCGGACTGGAACATTCTCTTCCCCGTTCTTGAGCACCACTCGCCTGGAGCGAGTTGGTCTCCCGGTCTTTCGTCTGTAATTAGCAAATCATTTATTTCTAAGTATCTAAACTCTGCACGCCTCTCACTATTTATACAAATGACTTTCATAGATATTCAGTAGTTAACAGAAACTTTAAAATAATTTTAAATATTGAATCGCTTCGTTGTTGCTGTTATTTTTCTGAAAATAATAATATTCAGAACAATTTTTTTTATTTAGCATTTTTTTTTTCTTATTTTACGAAATGACGAAATAATATGAGGAATGGCTGTAGGCGAGTTGAGGAATGCTGGCGATTAGCAGTAATTCTACCAGTGTCAGTAATCAATTTAATTAGCAAGGACAATTTCAAGGAACTGACCAATATACAAAATTGAAGATAAATATGGCGGATTAAATGATTAATCATAAATTCATAAAACATCCTTCACAATCCTGATTATTTATGTCAAAACCACGATCCGTCTTAGTAAATCGTTCGTGAATCATATAGTTGTCATTCGATAGGACGTATTTGGATAAGATAGCCAAAACATTGGAATGATAAAACATAGAGAACAGTCTCAGGAAACGGCACACCTATCGATAGCTCAGTGGACCGAACGCCCGATTTGGGAGCAAAGTTAACAGGTTCGATAGCTATTAGTGTTTCGTGATTCATTGTTTGAATTTGATAATCACTTTAGGACCTGAACTGGAATTAGAACTGGCTTAAACTCCACAAACTTAGATTTTCTTTACAAGGATTTAGGTAAAGATGACAGCGCGGGTTTAGTCACCAAACAAACTATCAATACTTTAGTAGAACATATATCGAGGGGTGAAAGGCAATTTGTTTTAAGCGAATTTTTTTTAACTTTACAGGAGAGCATACTCATACGGTGCAGAAAGATTCGCTGATTCCAAATATGTTTAATATAAGTAAATATCGCCCAAAAGTGTCGCTTTCATGCTTACAAATAGCACAAATTGTGCTCATACGAAATACATTTAATACTCTTGGAAAGCACAAAAATGTCCATACCCAGAACAAATTATAGTATTGACACAGTGTTATTCTTAAGAAGAAGAAAAATATGTCTCGACGACTAGGTGTAGTGTTTTGACCGTAGAAGCTCAGCTTACTACAGCAGGTTGTGGTTTCTATTGCCATAAGCGACAAATTCCAGAGCTAGCCTTCGCCCCCAGTCAGTTGTATAATAGTTATGCTATGATGAGTAGGTCTGTCTGGCGAGATTATGATGTTTTATGTCAATTAGCTATCACTTTTACAGCTTTAAAGGATAAATGAGTGTTGTATTCATAGTTACCTGTGAGTAGCCTTCCTTTTCCTCTTACTGTAAGGCGTAGAATATCCAAGAGCAGACGGCGCTGGCATATACGTGTCTGAATCCAATTTATCATCTGTCTCGATCCTATCAAAAATATCATTAGCCACCGTGAACGACTCTAACGGCCTCGTAGAAGCTTCAGAGAAAGGCTTAGATTCTGAAGTCTTTGGACTCTCCACATCTATAGTCATAATAAGGCCATTGTCAGTATTCTCATCTTCACTAGACCCCATCGAAGAATCACCGAATGTACACATAGGGACGCCTAAATAATTTCTGTTGTCATGATTCGTCATGATAGTTGGGAAAGCGATTTCTTTGCCTTCGACGTAAGTTTGTGATATTCTATAATGTTTCTTGAGTTCTTCATTTGTGTAGACGTCTGTGTTTACTATGTTGGGTATTTCTATAGATGATCTGCCGGAGCCGTTGCCGATAGCTTCGGAATAGCTCAGTGATCTCTCTAGGGCTCTGCTTCGGCTGCCTCGCCTTTCGGACTCCTGGCTCATCTTGAATTAGATTTTTCTTTTCTTCTAATCTATTGTTTCAGCTGATATGACTTTACAATCAGATTCCTATTTTTTGTCTGTATTTATAATTTATTTTCTGTTTCCTAGCAATCTATCCATATTAGTCTGGTTTTAGTAAGTTGGATACGCAGTTTAGTAAACTAAGTACCAGGCTATCATATAATTAAAGAGTCATATTATTAAAAATAAAAGTTAAATATTTCACACACGTCTTTTAAATATATATTTTTAACACAAAGAACAAGTTATATGGAATGTATGGTATATTGCACTGGCACTGATGTTACTTATCTTGTTAGATACCGCACCTTTATCCGTAAGATAAGGTGTAGAATATATTTTGTTGTTTTCAATATGATAGCCTAGAAACTTAATGGAACATTGGCTTGGATGAATGGGTGGGGTAAATATTTGTGGATGCTATCTGAAGTGTCAGATGGTATCAATATTAATGTCATTCTTTTGAGTCAACGATCTAGGACTGAAGGTGGTCTTTTGGGACTAAACTCGCCACACTTTCCCGCCACTGTTATCCTGATTCTGAATTCTGAATTTTGAAGGTACTATCCGGTATCCGGCCGGATACTGAATTATTATTCGGTATCCGGCCGGATACTGAATTACTATCCGGTATAGGGTTCAAATCTTTGGGCTTTGTTCCCGGGAAATCAAGGTCGAGAAAAGTCGAGAACTTGAGAAATCATGTACCTACCTATATAGATTTTTTTTTTCTAAATAACCAGCCAAAAATGGTGCTGTGATTGTAATTGAATTATAAGTTAAGATATTAACGTTTTCTTTTATGTAGATTTTTTGTTTAGTTTAATAGAAGCTACTTTTCTTTATAAGTTCTAACTAACCAGACAAAAATTGTGCTGTCATTATGAGTCTGAATAATATTATTTCTGTAATTTTTTTAAAGTTAATTAGCTTATTCATGAGATTAAGGTTTTTGAATAAAATCAATAAAAGTTGCATAATTAATTTGATACTTTTATTTGAGAGGAAAACCATTGAAAATATGTAAATTTAAATTTCTCGACAACCCGAGAAGCCTCGAGAAATTAACCTCGAGACCCGAGAAATTGAAAAGCTTGAGAAATCATAAACCCTAGCGTGTATACCAAATTTCAGCTCAATCGGTTAAAGGTTACTGATTTAAAATTCAGGTGCAAGATTCCACCCGAACATACATTGCAAGTTAATATAAAGCTTGTAAAAAGTGTCTGCTTTATTTTCTATCTAACATAGGCAAGTTGAATACAATAATTTAGTTAAACAAACATGGTTATGTTAAAAAAGTACCAGGATATCATAATTCATTGAGAGGTAACTGTAACTAGTATCACGCTTTACTGGACTTATTTCTGAAAGATGAGGATCTTCCCAGCTGGAAACCAGCCACCCTGTCACTGAAGGAGTTCGGAGAACTCGCATATGGCGGCAGTTCTGCTTTTTCCGGTGAACTAAAATACAAACAATACAATTTTCTGTTGTCTACCAGACTATAATTTGACAATACAACAATTATTGCGACTAAAATTAATTATTGAGACTAAAATTGCAATAAATATACCCCTTCCTAGCCTTAAGGGGAATACGGCGTGGTAATATGGTGTAGATACTTGTCCTATAACGAGTGTAGGATTAGTCAAACATAATATTGAATAGCAGTAGTAGCCTGGTTGGTAGAATGCTCGCCTTGAACGAAAGGTTCAACCCCCGGGCGCGTATCTCTGAGATTTATACATATAATGTGCGAATGTAATGATTACCACTTGTACGGTGAATGTGAGCATCGTGAGAAAACCTGCACGTCTATAGAAAGGCGTGTGAAGTTCACCAACACGCACTGGACTAGTGTGGTGGACTATGGCCCAAGTTTCCCTTGTATCAAGGAACGTGCCCGGTATAATGGCAATATGTTCGCCCCCTATTACATTGGGACCAACATACAGCGGCGAACGGTGGGAGCACTTCTGTCTACTCTTTGCAGATTACAGGTATTATGTTGATGTATTATTGATTACTGACCTATGATAAATCTCTTTTGCAGAACAGTATGGAGTATCCACGGGCTCTATTATATCTAGCTTCTTGTCATCAATTACATATTTCTGTTTGAAGGAGTCGTATCTGTAAATAAACATGAGTACCTATACAAAGCGTTCCAGAAGTTAGAAATAATATTTGAAGCATATATCTACGGAAGCTGATAAAGTTGCTGAAAGCAAACTGTACCTGTCTTTGTTTCTGAGTTACAGACTTTAGAATATGTTTCATAAGGATCATGTTGTCACCTTAGGGCATATCTGTAACCCTTTATATTGTATAATTGTTAATTAAGAAAAACACAAAAATGTAAATCCTTATTTGAAAAAAGCAACCATGGAGTTTCTTGCCCATTCTTCTCCATTGCATTCCGAAAGGGAGGTAGAGCTACTATTTTTACAATTTATTGACGATTCATAAGTGCCTGTATTGGTTTATATGAATAAAAAATATTCTGATTCTGATTCCCTATTAGACAGTATAAACTACATTTACGAGGGGAACCTACTAATCTCAGTAAACAGTACAGGCTTTGCTTAGTAAGGGATCATACGATAAGTATTTATTTGTCTGATATAAATGTATTTATTTTTACATATTTAACTTTACAGGAGAGCATACCCATTCGACGCAGAAAAAATCGCTGATTCCGAATATGTGTAAATCAAATCAAATCAAATTTATTTGTTTAAACATGCGTGTACATACAAACAAGTGAGTGCATGCAAGATGTTAAGTTTCTACAGATGGTCTCGTCATGTTTTCCACATATATGGCGTACAAATATTAGGTTTTTTTTTTTAAAGTAGCTAATTAAAAATAATAAAAGTAACAAAAAAAAAGGCGTTATTTATATTACAGTACGCCTAGAAGTGAAGTTTAAATCAATTAGCCTTCACCTCTCGATGTATATACTACTTTGTCTGCCAAACATTGTATTACCTACAATTTAATTTATTTAATTATATAATAAAATTTCATATAACTCAAAATTATTAGTTGGTACCAAGTTAAGGGACTTGGTCTAATTTCAATAAAATGTATATGTCGCAGGTTTTTCATAAAATTAGGTTTTTGATAAAAAATCCTAGATGTTTGATGAAAATCCGGAAGATGACACATTTTAAACTTAATTTCATCATAAACCTGAACTAGTTTGGGTTTATGATAAAGTTTGATGGGTAGGTTAGGTTAGGTTAGGTTATGATTTTTATCATAAACCCAAACTAGGTCAGGTTTTTGATCAAAAATCTGGATTGTTACAGGTTTATGATGAAATTGAGTTTAAAATGTGTCATCTTCCGGTTTTTCATCAAAAACCTAGGGTTTTCATCAAAAACCTAATTTTATGAAAAACCTGCGACATATAAACCATTCAGTTGTATACCCGATATTTGTGCTTTTTTTTTGTGCAAACGTATTTCGGACTTCTAAATGTATCCTAGAATCCTATAATACGTTAATCAACATCAGCTTCTGTATTTTGAACTTACTTCACAACAGGTGGAAACCTGTACCCCCAGGCCACTTCTCTTGGAAGGTAGGAGGTCTGGCTCTGAGTGAAGGTACCCATAGAAGCCGAAGCCCCCTTCAGGCTGACTGTGATCTCGTAACTAAAATAAAAAACATAAGAGTAGGATTATCCATTTTTTAAACTGTTTTTTTTTAAATAATTTAAAGCTAGGTAACCAAAGGGTTATTATTAAGAAATTTCTTCTCTCGGCTACACTTAGAATTACATGGGAAATTATATGTACAGTGTTTACGAAACAGAGGCGAGCGAATTCATTTGATAATGTCATTTTGTTGAATAATGAACTTTTTCTATGAGTAAATACAGATCATTTCGATTTAAAAAAAAAGCGTGAACCTTGACGCCGCAGTGTGTGAGGCGATTCGATCATTTATTTAATTTGGAGGATCACAGCCATACCCAATTCAATGGCACCGGCAAAAATAAACTATTAGGATATTCCTAGTGTTTTAACAAATAAACCTAGGTTTTTGAATTCATTAATATTTATAATTTCATTGCACAAAAGGAAATTTTCCAATACAAAATTACCTTATAACAATCAGTCCTCCTTACCTGTTATTACCAATGAGTTCAGGACTATAGCCATACAAAGGGCTGGTGGCATCGATGACGTGTACCAGGGTAACAGGCCACAGGAGGAACTGTCGCTGCTGGAGCGCGAGACTGCGCGCGTAGTACCTGATCACTTCGCCTTCCTTCGTCCTGAAACAGCAATGTAACGATTACTACCTTTATTTATACATCATCATCACGCCTGTATTCCCCAAAGGGGTAGGCGGAGGTGCACTATAGTGCGCCCACACTTCGCCGATGTATTTTGGTCCCAATGTAAAAGGGGGCGAGCCTATTAACATTATATCGGGCACATTCTCCCTCAATACGAGAGAGATTTGGGCCACAGTCTACATCGCTGGCCCAGTGCGGGTTGATGAACTTCACACGCCTTTCTATAGACGTGTAGGTTTCCTCACGATATTTTCCTTCACCGTTCAGCAAGTGGCAATCATTGTTGAAAATGACATTCGCACATGAAAATTTTCTCAGAGGTGCTCACCCCTTACATTTAAGGCGGGCGTTCTTGCCCGCGAAGCTACCACTGCTACTACCTATATCTTCTCTGTAAAATGATGTAATTTAATGGAATAAGATGAGGAATGTCTCCAACTGCGATCAGCGGATATCTCAGCCAGTGTCAAGTAATTAATAGCAAGAGCAAAATTCAATAAATGCAAATTATAAATAGAAATGGGTTAAGAATGTAATAAAAATGGTGGATCAGGCGGATGCGAGTTATTTTAAAAAAAAACCGATCGAATTGAGACCCTCCTCCTTTTTGGAAGTCGGTTAATAACAAAGAAGGAGCTTTTCCTAACATTTGACAGTCTTACACGTCCAATATTATGTTTTGTTATACAGACTATCCGTGGTGTTAGTACGCATGCCAAGACAAGATCTTTGTCACAGATTTGCTCGTTCACTCTTTGTCTAATTTCATACGAGAGAAAGAGACAACATCAAGATATTCCGTGATATTCCTACGTCTAGTCTTGGCGCACACGCTACTACTACTGGTTTGTGGTGTTGTTATTATTAATCCAATGCCTACGCTTTGCCCGCCACACTCTCCAAACAAAACTACTTGATACTACAGTAGACATCTGCCTATCTCTTTGGGGGAAAACAGGCGCGATGGTGATGTGTTGGGTACCTGTGGGTGTTGACGAAGTGTGCCGTGAAGTCAGAGCTGATGATGTGGTCATAGTTCAGGTCCCAGGCTCTCATCATCAAACAGAGACGGCCATCGCGCATACTTATCTAAAAATATAATTGTATCTACTGCATTTTTTTTGGAATTAGTCCGGTACACCCACCACAGTTACTCCTGTTAGGCTGGATCGACACCGATATTCAATGAAAGCACCGAAGTTTGACACTCAGCTAACACAGTACCTCTCAATCTATCCCTTTAAGGAAAACGTGCGTGAAGTCTAAATCTTACCACAGCCTTCTTACTGAAACCAACGCCATCTTTTGACAGTTTTTCGGGACGAGTTAGTTTTGCGTACACTACACATGTCAGCACTCCGGATAAACCAGTGCCGAGTATTAACTGAAATACGAATTAAAAGTTTTTGTTATATATTAAAATAATTAACGAAATTAATATTTAAAAGATAACTAGCATGATTTATTTACAAACATAATTACGAATGATTTGATACAAGTAGCGTCCTCTATTGAAATAACACTATAACTAAATTGTATAATGCTAGGTTAAATCTTAAAATTTAAATAAAAACATTGTCTTTTACAATTACGAGAGCTCTAAGATTAGTGTGAACATTTGTTGGGATCGTTATTCAACAGAATCTAAGAAAAATACTGTTATTGAGCAAATTATTCGTTTCTCGAGTTGACGATAGAGTGCGCTGTAAATAATATTTACGTAGCTATGTGCTAAAAATTATAAAACTATGATTAAGATAGCCTCTCAAAATAGTCAAAATGTATCATAAAAGAAGATAATTATAACGACTAGAATCATTACCATTTGAATTGTAATAACAAACAGTGTACAGTTACTCGATAATAGATGGCGCAATAATCAATTATGGAAAACCTATAGTTTATCCTAATGAATGTCGCATGATTTACACATGTTGCGTATTAATATTGTATAACAATAGACAACCTTCGTTTGTAGAACAGTATTATAAACAATTGTCTATGTATCTATTATTATAATGCTTTTCAAATATAAACCTGCATTATGAATAGAAATATGGATTCTGGACACTCCTCGTCTATGGCACGATCTCCGAAGCCAATTGTTGTCTGTAACAGATTAATTAATTACATTACCAGGCGTGTAATTCTAAAAGCGGTAGGCAGGAGTGCGATATGGTAAACCCACATTTTCGCCTTAATGGTGTAGCAAGCCAAACCGGGCACAATATCCCTCAATGCGTTGGAGATATTGTCTGAACGGTTTGGCAAACTTCACACACACGAAATTCGTACAGGTTTCCTCACAAGCTTCACCATCCCCGTTCGGCATATAATCATCATTGAAAATAATATTATGCTGCATAAAAAATCTGTCGCCATCTAAGCCATACTCTAAAACTAAGCAATGCTTGTCCCATCTGTACCATACAATGGGTCTGGGAGCGACCCCAATTACACCCAGAGAAGCCGTTGGCCGGAATCGAACTTGCGACTACACGGTGCAGAAAGTCGACTAGCCTACGCTCTAACTATTACTCCTAGTCCTCTTAACAGTTTAAAAAAAAAATGCTGTACAAAGGTTCGTTGAGAATGACCAGGAGTACATAGAAGAAATGGAGTTCTTTGTGTATAGATTGACGGATGAACGTATTCATCCATTAATCTACACATAAAGACCTCCATTTCTTCTCTGTACTCCTGGTACCTAATTTAACAATCAACGTTGGTATGGCCAGGAAGCGAGTTCCAATAGTCCTTGATTGAGTATAATTTGGACCTCTGTTGGTATGAAGTTAAGGTAATTGTGTTAAATGACGTCTGGCCCACAAAATGTTAGTTCCGTTGTGTAATTCAATCGCGGGTTAACCACTTACATTGCTTCTTGCGAACGACTCGTTAAGGATTAAACGCTAGTGGATAATACGGGCGAGAAGGAATATTTAAATCCCCATTATCTCACTCCTGGCAATTAATGCTTGCTCTACGTATATGGTAGAGCTAGTTGATTGATAGATAGATTGATTGACAGATTGATAGTCTGATTTATAGACAAATTGATAAACAAATCGATAGACAGACGGATAGGATTGAGAGTCATATTGATAGTCGAAATCAAAGTCAAATCATTTATTTTGTATAGTCCTATGGGGGCATTTACAAATTGTCGAGTTTACATTTTTGTCTTATATGGTGATACGAACGACGTGGCCTGCCCACTCCACGTCACACGCCACCAGGCCACGTCGTTCGTATGGACCCGCAGAGGTGGGCCAATATAAGTACCAAATGGAGTCCCGCAGGTACAAGACGCCGTGGAAGACCAAGGAAACGGTGGCGCGATGATCTAGACATCTTTGCGGGGAAGACGTGGCCGGAAATGGCTCAGGATCGGGATCGGTGGAGGGAGAGAGGGGAGGCCTTTGCCCAGGAGTGGGACACAAAATAGGCTAAAAAAAAAAAAAATTGTGATACACAGATTGATAGGCAGTTGGATAGTAAAATTGGTACATATAATATGCATAGATATATGTCATATGCACCTCTGGGATTTATGTGCGAATCTCATTTTCATCCAAGATTATCAATTGCTATGAAACGGTGAAGGAAAACATCGTGACTAAACCTGCACGTAAGAGGGAACTTGACTAGTTCTCGATAGATGTGTGAAGTCTGCCAACCCACACCGGGCCAGCGTGGTGCACTTTGGCCTGAATCCCCCTCGCATTGCGGGGAGGCCCGTGCCCAGCAGTGGGACGTTAAAAGAGATGTAGTAGTAGTAGTAGATGACTTTATCTCACCTGAGCCTCAACAGAAGCCAAGAATATAGTAACGAAGTCTGTACCGCCGGTGATGCAGGTGCGCGCCGGCGGGTCCGGCTCGAAGTCGTAATGCGCGAGCGCAGTTATGTACCAAAATACAGCAAACACCAGCCAAATGGCGAAGTGTACCACTACCGTGCCAATTACTATCCAGCGCCAGCGGAGATTTATCTGAAAATTTAAAGATATAACTGTGATATTAAATCTTCTTGAGGTCCATATATAAGGAAGACGATTCTAGACACAAGTGTCCTCCAATTATTACTACATCCCCACACTGTCTACCTTTACAAGTCGCTGTGATTAAAATTATCATCATAGTCATTCGGATACCATTCAGTCATATTATGGCGACAGATGACTTTTGTCACCTGTTTCCGTTGTGATGTGTGTCATGCTATCAGTAAATTTTGTCAGTACTTAATGGTGAACTAGTTTTCGAATATTGCATTACCACACGTGACACCTGTCTATGTCGTTTGCAAAATGCAACAAATGAGTTTGCATTAATAACTTTGAAATAATATTCCATAGTTATAGGTGACATTTGTCTTCGTTACCCTCTTTGTACAAAACGATAAGCAAAATGCTATAATTCTTACTTACCAATGTGTGAAACGTATCATTCAACATCCGAATCTTCTCAAACGGTACATTGGAGATTACAGCGATATTCTCCATTCCTGTCTTGGACACTAAACGCTTCGGAAAGTCACCGTAACCGGACCTGACGCGAGTGAAGGGCGCGTGTTTCATTGCGCTGAAGAAAATAATTAATTATATCATCTAAGTTTTCAGTATGTCAGTAATCTCTTCCATAAGCCTATGTCCCATAGATTTTTCTATTGCAGTCAGCTTGGAGACTTTCCTGATTCCGCTGATTACAATTATTCACACGAAGAAATTACAAACTGCCCTCTAAGACATCATTACCGTTAACCTAAGTGTAAGACCAGTATAGTCAGAAGCTTTTGAGTCTTATGATGGCTCACAACGAAGGTAAAAGATGTTAGATTGATGGTTGATAGAGATTGTTATCTAAATTTGCTCTTACAAGCACGAAGGAAGTTAATGTCCATTTTCTCTCAATCTAGGAGCCGACAGTGTATTAATATCTGGGGAACACATATAGGTAAGGAGTTTCTTAGTGTTAGTATAAAGGGTATTGTGTCATAATTCGATGACCTATCTGAAGACGATTTTATGGGTGCACATCGACATCTAACTTAACGTGTCAAAGACAGTAAAATATTGTGGTTTTTGATCGTTACTACTACAGCCCTTTTGACGTCCCACTGCTTGGCACGGGCCTCCCCTCAATGCGAGGGGGATTCAGGCCATAGTTCACCACGATGGCCCAGTGCGGGTTGGCAGACTTCACACATCTATCGAGAACTAGTTACGATGTTTTCCTTCACCGTTTCATAACAAGTGATAATCTTGGATGAAAATGAGATTCGCACATATATCCCAGAGGTGCGAACCGGGTTTGAACCTGCACACTTTGATTGCAAGGTGTGCGTTCGACCACTCGGCTGATAGTTAACTCAGGACAAAATGTGATAGTTATTTCTAAAACAATAATACTTTAAGAGGTGGTGGCAAGGTCCCTAATCTGAAATATTCTTGATTAATTATAGTGTTTTGTGAAAAGCTACGCATCAGGTACAAGGAAGATATGACGATGATGCCAACCTCCATCTGGATCTTTTCTCCAATATACCATGAGGACTTTAGTTTCAAAGCCACGGATTAAGTGTTATCGGTGACTCATAAAATAAACGATCTATGTTTGGACGTGAATACTGTCTACTTACTATAAAACAACAGCATTTCATTGTTACACTCAAACTTTTAAAAGTCAACCACATAGCCATAATCTACAAGCATTTTCCACAATACGTTACACTAAAATCTATAGATATGACATAAGCTGTCGATAATAGTGTAATATATAGATATATAATAGATAGTGTAAGTGTATAGATTATAGTAATTATTTGTACAAGCTGTTATACACAAACGTCTTAACTAAAGTAAAATGGGCAGAGTAATTGTGAAATCTTAATTTAAGTCTAAAAAAACTGACAATATCACTCTTGCTTATGCTATTGGTAGTATTGAAGGGAGAAGGGCTTGGCGAGGAGAAAACTTACCTGTTACCTGTGTGCCTCTTCTTGTCCTTCAAAGGTATATGATTGAAGGGATCTCTTTTAACTTTAACTTCACCCTTGATCTCTTGGACAACTTCATCGCTTCCTTTAGCCTTTGGTATTACTTTCCTAACGATATCGTTTTTGACATCCAAACTGTTGTTGCTATGCGTTATAATAATCTTTGGAAGTTGTTGCGACATTTTTCTAAGTCGTTCCGACCTCGGTTCCGATATCACAGAATCCAGACTTCCGATGGACTTCTCATTTTCGACTTTGAAAGTTGTTTCTGATTTTTCTGAATTATCGTGTATGGTTTCATAATCCGGGTCCTCTGATTGGTCGGTTTTGTTTTGGTTTAAATATATTAAACATTCGTCGTAGAGTTTGTTGATTTGTTCAAACTCACCGTCTTTCGTTTCATTCTTTTGGTCTTCCATTGTTGGTTAAACCCAAATCTACTTTATCTGTACTTGGTCTTAATTTTATGTTTTAATACATTTATATCTTGCACAGTCGCTAATTAAACTTAGTTGTAAGTACATCATTTATAGACTCATATCTTTGAAATTAAGTGATTGCTATTTTTTTTTTCAAAAAAAGAAACGAACAGTTTTGAAATTGAAAACACTTGATTTTTGTCAAAAATATAACATAGATGCTACTTTTAAATCGCAAAACACTTTTATCGTCTGAAATTTTTCACGAATTTTTCCCGAATGTTTCGTAATGCGAGAAGATGTTGTTATCTCGCTGTTATCTCGTTATCTGGTGCTAATTGCGAAGCGAGCGCGGACACTAAGCTTGGAGATCTGCGCCGACCTTGTTCGGAGAGCTGCTGATGGATTCTGCACATTTTTTTATGGCACAGATTTTTATGGGACCAAGACCGCCACACATTCCTAATCACCAAGGTTTAGGTAACTTATACTACGACTTCCGATGAAAAGCAGAATTGTCTTGAAATCCATACTAATTTATCGAAAGAAAGGGTAGGTTGGATAGATATATAGCTAGATTGATACATAGATAGCTCAAAAAAAAGATACCTAAATAGATAAAAATAAAATAAAATTGATTATTCACCAAAATAGTTACAAAATAAGTTACTGTGAAACCCAAACTAGGAGTTGCCTGTATTTTGGGTTACTGAGTTAAAATTATTTGTGAAATTAATTTATTGAAATATTCAATAAAAAATATAAAGAGTGTGTGCATGTATTGTGTGTGTAATGAAGTGTGTGAAACTTAGGGTGTGTGTGCGTGAATGTGTGTGAATCGTTTGTCAAGTAGTTGTTA
The DNA here is from genome assembly GCA_914767695.1 of Ptilodon capucinus. NCBI lineage: Eukaryota > Metazoa > Arthropoda > Insecta > Lepidoptera > Notodontidae > Ptilodon > Ptilodon capucinus. The sequence goes on along the minus strand of OU611830.1, from coordinate 412,931 downwards.
GGTAGGTGGCTAGATAGATAGATGACTAGATAGATAGATAGCTAGCTTCATAGATAACTCTGTACTGTTCCACCGACACGTTACAATGCCGTCCATAATCTTATCAACTAAAGTGCTCTGCCGTGTCGGAGAATAGCCCAGCTCACCAACAAAAGGTAAACAAGTTAAATTCGCGTAACATCGTGTACTAACTCACTCGTTATCTATTATTTAACACCCACAGTTTGTTTTTACGTCTATCATGCGTCAGTTCGTACCGTAAGTCCTATGTTTGGTGTTCAAAATTAACGAACTCTAATCAATGACTTGGTGCTTCTTCTTCTCAGTCGGACACTCTTGTCAGAGTGGTCGTGGTTGTTGAGATGGTGTGCATGGTGAATCTTCCGTGGCGTCTTGGTTCTGTACAGCTCAAATATAAAACAAAAATCTCTGCATTCGGTATTTTACTAACTTAATTTTACATTCATACACCATCACGTCTGTATTCCCCAAAGGGATAAGTATAGGTACACTGCAGTCCACCCAGTGTAATTTTTTTATGTTACTTTGAAAACATAGTACATTTAATATTTTTTTAACAAAAAACAAAAACCGACTTCAAAAACCTAAATTTTTTTTTTCACGCTTTTTAGTTTCAATAATCGTTGATATTATGCAATTATTATCACCTCATAACAACCCTAAAAAAGTAAATATTTACGCCGTAATAATACGCCGTTCTATAGACGCGCAGGTTTCCTCTAATGATGCTAGCAGCGGGATTACACCATTACTTTAATAACCTAGGTGACGATCGAATCCCGGAACCTATTGATTACGGCAATCACTTCCCAAACCACCAAACTTTTATCATATTTTTATTAGACAAAGCCTGACAATGGATTAGGGTTGAAACAAAAAATACAAAACGCATGTTTTAATATCTGATCATATATTTTGAATACTAAATAATTATACTTTTAGACAGATTGTCTGTACGGCGTCTCTTTTACATAAAATCTCACATCTATGGGTACTATATAAATTATTTTTATTTAATTTCACACAACCACCTGTGCTCCTATTCCACTCGCGTTAGATTCAAATCTTATATGAAACACTCAAGAATAGTGCAGCTATCTGTCAGATAAATCATTTCAGAATCCAATCATTCGTTCTGGAGATAACCCTCTAAAAAACAAACATATACACGTCTTAATAGATCTAGATTCATTAATTGATACAGTATATCATTGTTATAATCAGTAGGAGTTAAATAAAGCTTTAATCACAAACATACAACCCATTCTAAAGATGACTTATTTTCTATTGTAGATAATAAGACTCTTAAGTAACTGTGTGAGTATTATTCGCTCTCAAACTATGAAACAAACAAAAGACATGATCTAACGAAGACGGAAGAAGACATGGGGATTGATACCATACAGCCAAATTTAGCTGTTTTCGGTGTCACGTTCTAAAGCGCCTGTGACTTTTGCATAGCAATGTTGTAATCCTGCAACTTATTGCTCTACTATTAATTCAGGCGTTTATATACCCACAATCGTAGTAAGCAGTAACTCTCATAATATATTTATTTGGCATTGGAAATTGACTCTATTTCTTTGGCCACATAATAATGGTGTCTCACTCGAAAATAATCCCTAAATACATTGCATTAAAGTTCTTCAAATACATTGCATTCTTGGGGTCGGCGCAGTATGTCCTTTTCTTCCATTCGTCTCGCTTTTCCGTCATACCGACATCGACTCCGATCTCATTCATATCACTTTTTACACACTCCATCCATCTTTTCTTTGGTCTTCCTCTCGCTCTGTATCCATCCACATTCATACTCATCACTCTTTTAGTCACATGCTTCTCATCTCTTCTCATCACATGCCCGAACCATTTAATAGTTTAAATGGTAGTTTATTTTAATTTCATCTTCATAGTTTTTAATATTTTGTATACATTTCAGATCTTTACGCTATATACTATTTGAAAGTTTTTTTTATGTATCTATATCGTGAATACCTATTTACATATTTTATCTAAGGAACTATCATTTATTCAGGTAACACTGTGACCCAATTTAATTTATTTTTATAATTACTTATCAATTATTTACTAAATAGTAGATAAATGACTGTAAGTATTATTATTCATTGATGTAAGATTCTAAATAAATAAATTATCTTGTTATTTTTACACTAGTAACTCTGATAAATTCGAAAATATTATTTTATGAAAATCCTGGCATAGATTTTTTTATCAAGAATTAAATAATGCAAAAAATATTTACTTACTAGCGGTAACGGTAGTTGTTCTAGGAGAAATTTAAATAAATAAAATAAAATAAAAAATAAACATTTATTTCTAAATAAATTTGCAAAAACAAAAATAAACCCTAAACACTAAAGAATAAGGAATAAAAAAAATATAATTTATACAACAGAATTTAAAGTTCTTAATTTATATACAAAATGCACAACAATCGTTTTGTTTCTACTTAGGTGCGTTCAGATATCAGTTTTGTTCTCTCCTTAACTAATTCCACCGATATCTGGACGTGTTTCTAAAAACTATTAAGTATACAACAGTATTTCATATATTTTACTACATTTGTATATATATATTGACAAATTAAACCCGATGAGTTATTTAAGCCCTGAACACACTCAGGCGTCAAGATGCAAGCTGCAATTTTTTGGCAATAACAAAACGGACTGTATTAACTCATAGATAAAGCTGATTATTCAACGAAATGTTATTGAAAGCGCGGCTTTTAGCACAGAAATTTAGTCGTCATATGTAGACACAGCGTTTGGTTTATCAGCGCGCGTCTTCACGTTCCAGTGTGCTCCGGACTTAATAATATATAGCTGCATGCTGTATTATTTATTTACATTTTTAGGGTTCCGTACCCAAAGGGTAAAACGGGAACCCTATTACTAAGACTTCGCTGTCCGTCCGTCCGTCTGTCACCAGGCTGTATCTCATGAACCGTGATAGTTAGACAGTTGAAATTTTCACAGATTATGTATTTTGTTGCCGCTATAACAACAAATACTAAATAACAGAATAAAATTAATATTTTACGGGGCTATACAACAAACGCGATTTCTTTGCTCGTTTGTTTAGATAATGGTACGGAGCCCAACTCGCACTTGGCCGGTTTTTTAAATAGCTTCAAAGTCCCACTGCCGGGATCCTCCCCCCCCCCCCCCCCCTCCCGTCCCGCAAAGTAAAAATGTAATCAAAATTTACACAAACAATTTTAAAAGATAAGCTGCTACAATTATTATTATAAAATTGTAATTATTTAAATTGTCAATACATACAACAAAGTTTTATTAAAATCACAATAAAATTCAACAATTACTTTTTAATAATGTACTTAATAATATTTTTCTTACGTATCCTAAGTTGACTAATATTATCTAAATCAACGGAACAATCGCGATCAAACGATTTCGACACAAACGACAATGTTAAATTGTTTTAATGGCGTTTTTATGTTCACAGTTCATATCGATTGATCCGACAATATCGACATTACAGGGTGTATCAGAAGTTCGAAATAATATTTTAGGTAAATATGCGGTGGCCAACATGTAGATGCGTACTGCAGTTAGATCATCTCTGAGTATCTTAGTTTTTGGGTTACAGACCTTTGAATATTACGTCACAGGTATCGTTTTGCGGCCTTAGGGCACACCCAGAAGCCTATCCAACAGTGCAATATTCATCAAAGAGAGACGACTACTAATATTCACAAAACAGAACTTAAAAATATCGCATGTATTTTTAAAATTAGTGTCGAAAAATCATGATCGAATTTCGATGAAATTTTTATACCATTCAGTTGTACAGCCGATACTCGTACAAATGGCGAAATATTATTTCGGTCTTCTGAAACACCCTGTATATAAAAATAATAATAATTCTTATCTAATTTGATAATTACGCATATAATCACACGGCGTAGATGTCTTTAGTGCTGATTGTGCCTTCCCTGTAACCAAACAGATTAATTTTGCAACAAAACAAAGGATTACCCCTTATAACAATATCGGCGATTAAAAGGCGAATTGACTCTAGCGCCATTTCCACGCCAACAATCGGTGTTTAGGCTCTACAGACTAAACACCGATTGTTGGCGTGGAAAAAACTAATAAGTATATGTTTCACATCAAAATCGATTCTATTTTATTTTTTAATGGACTACGCTGTTGGCCATGAGTTGGCCTTTACAGCTTCACCGGAGAAGAATCGACTCTGTCTTCATAAAATGATATCATATACTATATTATGACGTAGTGTTGCAGGCTTAGTTTATCCATAATGAATCACATTCTATCGAGGTCAGTTTAATGATTATCGCATTTTTTTATATTCAATAACATAGCTATCGGTCACTGGCATAGATTTCCAATAACTAAACCAAAAGTAACCCGGTTACTATAATGTTATTTTAGTCTTATACTTTTCAAGGAAGTAATGCCTTTATTCAATTACATCATATTATAATATTATCTAGTTATCCACATACTGTGGTAGTGCAGAAAAAATAACTATTCGGCCATCTTGGATGATCCGCCATATTGGAATTAGAATAACGTCACTTAGCTAAACATGCATTGTCATCCAAAATAAGCGTGTATACCACATTTTAGCTCAATCGGTTAAAGATAACTGATTTAAAATTCAGTTGCAAGATTCCACCCGGACATACATACATTGCAAGTTAATATAAAGCTTGTAATAAAATAATAAGTGTTAAGATTGCGTACCATATTTTTCAAGTGCAATTTATGTAGACAAGAGCATAAGCGTGTCTAGACGTTAGTAGTGTACCTGAAATATTAGTATATTATAGCAAGCGGAAAGATTAATATTAGTAATAGTTACTTAATTATTGCCACATATATTTTTATTAAATTTAACAAAAGTAAAAAAAAAATCAAGCAAATGTGAATAAGACCTCTCTTGCAATTGTATTTTTTTAATAACCTATTATATTCACCATTTACAATTTTTTTTAATGCTTTTTTTATTTTTGTTACTTAAAAGTTGAAATTGAATAGAAGCATAGTACTTATTAGTATTAATTTCCTAAGGTCTTTTAAATTTATTCTAAAGCAATATTCATAAGCCAACTAAGAAATTAAAGGATTGTGAACTCTAGCCTCATGCAAATAAGTACCTGTCTCGCGGTGCGACGACATCCTCATCCGAGTCGAATTGGTAGAGTTCGTCCCGGACGTAGCTCTTGTTCGCAAAGCCTCCCATATCCACTGGAAACAAATATAGAGGTTAAGTGACATCTCTTCAATGATTCTGCTCTCCTAGTACATTTTGTTCTCAAGCCGCTAATAGAGCATGTGCTTTATGATATGATCTTTCCTGTAGTAGAGTTATTGGTATACTTTACTCTTGCTAGATACGTTTTACCATTAATAGTAATTTAAAGTCTATAGAAGTTATTTTATCTCTGTATTTAGTAGAGTTATCCATGGTAGAGTAATCTTACCTCTGGTAGAGTCATCGTATTTCTCATCGGCCCATTTGTACTCGTTCTCCGAGTAGAGCGGCGGGAGGGTCTGGTGGGGCGTGGGGTAGAGATCCAGGTTGCGCTTCTCGTTCCTAATGCTGTCAGTATCACTGAACGCTCGCATCCTGGAATTCAAATCGCTAAGGTAGAGCCAGAGGTGAATCGCAACTTAAAACCGACTTTAAAAATATATCTTTTAGGTTGACTTTCCCACAACCAGATATAGCTATTGAATATGGTCGACAAACATGGCATAACGAACGTTGTATACTTAAGACACTCTATACTTCATCATTCTTCTATCAAGTTTAAGATAAACAACTACCTTCAGACCCTGTATACATAAAAAAACTGAGCCGTCGCGGGACGCCTGGCAGATGTGAAACATAAAACATAAACGTCGTAGCGTCACTCATAATCGATTTGCCACACTGTACACACACCACCCACACATGCCGTACGAATCGTGGCCGCATTTAAAACTATACTTTATGCATTAAGTAATAAGGTTGATTTAATTTTGTTGTATCGAAGCGTCGTCCTGGGCAATCTCGCCACGACAAAAACAGGTTTACCCCTCGCCTATAGATGTTTCACATCAAAACTTACCTGGTGTAATCTTCGAAGCAGCTGAACCTCCACAACGCGAAGGCTAGCATGGCCACCGAGAGGACGACACCAGCGGCTATCACCAGCCATACTGTCAGCACGGTGCGGTCGTTCGGGATCATGTACTCCTGAAACCAGAAGATAGGTAAATACATCAGTTCAACACTTCGCCGATGTATTTTGGTCCCAATGTAATAGGGGGCGAGTCTATTTCCACTATACCGGGCACAGTCCTCTCTCAATTCAAGGGAGATTTGGGCCATAGTCCACCACGCTGACCTGGTGTGAATTGTGAAATTCGCACGCCTTTTTATAGATGTACAGGTTTACTCATGAAGTCTGCCTTTAGCAAGTAGTAATCATTATTGAAAATTACATTTGCTCATGAAATCTGAATATCACAGAGGTGCGGTCCTGGGATTTCATGTTGTACCCCGTGCGTTTTAAGACGGGCATTCGATCAATTTGGCTACAAATGTTTTAGAAGATAGAGACTTAATAGAACTCTGCCAATAAGAGCATCAAAACGCGCAAGACCATAGGTCCAAAAGAAATGTATTAATTCATAGAAGAAGTGCAACCATAGTCAAATTTCAATCAAATTTGTATACCATTAAGTTGGATACCCGATACTGATGCTAACGTCAAATGATGATACTGATGCAAACGTCAACAGTATTATTTCGGACTTCTGAAACACCCTGTATAAAGGTCCTTTGTAAAGGTTACAAACCTTAATGCCCATAGCATTCAACTGTGCCGCGAAATCGCTCCGGCTAATCATGGTGTTCCACATATCTTCCAGGTCTTCAGTGTTGAGCCTGGGTCCCAGCTCCTCCTCACCGTAGTTGAGGGGTACCCCAAAGGTCACCTCGACACAGGTCTCGTAGTTCGGCCAGTGGATACTGCAGACCGCTGTTCGAGTGATCTGGGTCACCTCGAGCCTGTAAAGATTGAGATGACTGTCATTAAACAGAGACCGATACTGGGTTCTTTGATGTATTGTGTAGAAAATATTGTCAGAGATCCTTTTTGGGGAAACGAGATATTTGTTTGGTTGGTTAATTATCTTGGACTATTTACTTGGTAGAAAAAATTCATAAATATGTGTGTTTTATTTCAACCAAACGTAAAAACATTTTGTACTCAACATAAAATCTTATAAATAATTTCATTCTCGCTTTATTTTATTTTACCTATAGTCAAAATCTTTTTAAATACTGCCCTCTTTATATTGCAAAAGTAATTTCAAATACAAAAACAACAAATTACAGCCCTTATTTTAACGTCCCACTGCTGGGCACGGGCCTCCACTCAATGCGAGTGGGATTCAGGCCATAGTCCACCACGCTTGCCCGGTACGGGTTAGCAGACTTCACACATCTATCGAGAACTAGTCAAGTTCCCTCAGACGTGCTGGTTTCCTCACGATGTTTTCCTTAATCGTTTCATAGCAATTGATAATCTCAGGTGAAAATGAGATTCGCACATAAATTCCAGAGCCGGGGTTTGAACCTGCACACTTTGATTGCAAGGCGTGCGTTCGACCACTCGACTACCACTGCTTATGGTATTAAATTTCAAATAAAATACATAAAAGATATTCCTATTTTTTTAAGAAATAAATAAAATTTGGAAATTTTAATGGAATTAGATGAGGAATGGCATCTGTGATAAGGTATTCTGCCAATGGCAAGTAATTAATAGCAACGAGCCAATGACAAATTCAATAAATACATTAAAATCATATAGTAACTAGTAGGTACTAATCATAGTGCTTTGCGGCAATTTTTTTTACGATTATCTGACATCCGCCATTATAGTTACCTGTAGTATACGGCAACTATATAGGGCTACTGCAATGGCGGATGTCTATAAACGTCAAGAAAATGCCGCAGGGCGGAGTCGATAGGGCATCTTATGTTACGAAGGGACAGAAAGAATGCGACCGTGGCGAGGGTTTCGTTGAAGCAGGGCGTAGGTTGAGCAATAATAACGACGTGCGTTGTGTATTGACTTTACTTGTCGGCTCCGAACAGCAAAAGAGAACCCAAAAGGGCTTTACATGTACTTTTATATCCTCACATCGATTGGTGATGCCAACATGAAATGTTGATATATAATAAATTAATCGACTAGTTTATAACATACTCGATGATAAAAATGCGAAACTCACGTGAAGATGGCGGATGATTCAAATAAAAGGTAACAGAATTAAAAATGTACATGACTTGCGGATTTGCCTCTTTTTTGTGATTTACAGTACCCTAAGTGACTATATATATTATTAACCAAGTTTTAGCTTTTAAGTAAACGAAGCTATAGTTTAAAATTATGCAGGATTTTCTTAACACGGTGTCAGTATGTCGCGACATCGTTGCCAATTTGCATAGTACTTGAGACACGTTTTCAAAGTAGTAAGGCCAGTTTGTTTGTTATGCAAATTGCCAAAAGACGATCCAGTTTACTTGCCAAGTATCAATGTGGGAAACGGAACGCACCGAGGTGCAGGAAAGTGTTAAGGAGAAACGGAACGTAATTAGAGTCAGTAGAGTTGCTCCTACATCAATATAGTTTGGTCAGTGTATAGTCAACGAATTCGAATATCTTACTAATCCTATTAATATTATAAATGTGAAAATTTGTGTGGATGTTTGTAGTTAGTTGGATGGATGTTTGTTACTCTTTCACGCAAAAACCGATATTGATGCAAATGTCAAAGTATTATTTCAAACTTCTGAAACACCCTGTAGAAAGCTTTGACACTGAACCACACTAAAACGGATGTGACGTCATACGCAATCTGTGTTTATATTTACTACCATCTGCATCCGCAGTTCTGGACCAATTTTATGTGACCCCAACCCATTTTATGAATGTGGTAACAAAAATTCATAAATAATCTCTGAATTTCTACTAGACTTATTTTCTAATCAAACTCCTTACTAACCTTACCACTATCTCTAATACCAGTATTGTTTTAATATTTTCCTAGACTCCGTACTTATAAAAAATAACAGTATTAAAATATTGAGGTCTTTGCCCAGCAGCGCCCCTTTGCATATGCTATTCAAAATGTTGAAAAAAATACTGATAATTAGGTAATGGGGCAGGACCAATTATAAAAGCACTATTTAATTTTATACCATAGTAGCAGAAGCTCAAGTCGCGGACGAATGTTAATCTGCTGTATAAACAATAATAATGTAAAGTTTAATCAAAATCCGTTCAGTAGTTTTTGTGTGTAAGAGTAACAAACATCCAGCCATCCATCCAACCTCACAAACTTTCACATATATACTTCTATACTAATATTATAAAGAGGAAAGATTTGTATTTTTGTATGTAACGAATTAACTTAAAAAGAAATGGACCGATTTAAAAAAATATTTTGCCGTTAGAAAGCTTCATTATCACTGAGTAACACAGGCTCTATTATAAACCCGTGCGAAGCCGGGACGGGCCGCTATTTATAATAATAGTAGGATAGGATATTAACTATTGCAACAAGGTTACAAAATATTTGTGAATACGACAGTTTTGATATGACAAGGGCCCTGATAATAATTTTATCGATAAGCCGCGTTCATGATAAATGATGGTAGCTGATTGTAGCTATTTGATTTCGCATGTATCATCATGCTATGACCTTTAGAGAGTAGGCAGAGACACTGTTGCCATTGATTTCCATCTACTTTGAACAATATAAAGGGCAATGTTGCAAATGTTGTTCAAAAAAGTTGACATAGCCTCGTGGGTAGGCGGTCCAAGTTTGAAACCGAGAGGTACTAGGTGCGATCCCAATCCTGGCTTAAACTTTTGATCAAGTATTTGGTTGTAGAGGCTAACGGGGTTATTAGTAATGTGACGAATTTTTATTGCTAGTAGTATTATTTATAAAAAAAATGCTTTACAAAGTCGTTTTCTATGTTTTCTTTTACAGATCTGGTAAAGTTTGTTTGTGAAATGGGGTTCACGTTAGACTAACGCCTGCCTTGAACGTAAGGGGTGCAAGTTCAAATCCTAGGCCCGCACCTCTGAGATAATTTTCATGTGCGAATGTCATTTTCAACAATGATTACCACTTGCTGAACGGTGAAGGAAAACATCATGAGGAAACCTGCACGTCTAGGCGTGTGAAGTTCACCATCCCGCACTGGGCCAGCGTGGTGGACTATGGCCCAAATCTTCCTCGTATAGAGGGGGAATGTGCCCGGTATAATGGCAATAGGCTCGCCCCCTATTACATCGGGACCAAAAAAAATCGGCGAAGTGTGGGCGCACTGCAGTGCACCTCTGCCTACCCCTTCGGGGAATACAGGCGTGATGATGATGTATATATATACAAAATAGAAAGGATCAAAGTGCGAAAACCAATGTTGATTAAGTCAAAATATTTACCAGAGCTAAAACGAACTGTATTAACTCATAAAAAAAGGTCATTTTTCAACGAAATGTCATTGACAGCGCGAGCAAATTTTAACGCGTGATCATGTGGCTTTTACCGTAGAAATTCAATACTTATTAACACAGAGTTAATATCATTTCTTTACACTTATTTACAATAAAAAAAAACGGCCAAGTCCGAGTCGGACTCGCGCACGAAGGGTTCCGTACCATTATCTATAACAACGAGTAAAAAAAATCTCATTTGTTGTATAGAAGCCCCTTAAATATTTATTTTATTCCATTTTTAGTATTTGTAGTTGTAGCGGCAACAGAAATACATCATCTGTGAAAATTTCAACTGTCTAACTATCACAGTTCATGAGATACAGCCTGATGACAGACGGACGGACGGACGGACAGCGAAATCTTAGTAATAGGGTTCCCGTTTTACCCTTTGGGTACGGAACCCAAAAAAATAAGTTGTTGGTTTTGATATTGGCGATAAACTTTACAGGTGTGTCTTTACGTCCCAGTGTGTTCACTGCTTTAATGGACGATTATTTATGTCAATTATGGCCTCGTGGAGAAAGCTACTCGGTCAAACTACTCTCAAGGTACTGTTTTATAAATACAAAAGTATTAAATACAAGATGTTCAGATCTTGTTCGTTTAACATTACCGAACGCACTGGCATTCGATTCTCAGCCTACGCAAGACGCTGTAGACAATAAAAAACATCATCCTACCACGTGTACAGTAAAAGCAATCTTATTAAGATTGTTATTGAGTTCAAAGTCCCTTTCACGTTTTCTAGGATGCATCGCACACGTGTAGAGGAAATAGAATCTTAATTTCGATTAATGTAGAGTTCAAATTTGTTAAAATCGTAAGTGTGTTAATAGGTATTAATAACTCTTGTTAACTATAAAGCCCCAGGCAGCATGGGACCAATGTTTGCCAATACCAAAACGAACTCTATTGACTCACAAATAAAGATCATTCTTCAATGAAAGGTCATTGACAGCTCGAGTGAGTTGTGCACTGTGGTCACGTCTTTGACAATTTCGAGTTATGTTTTGTGAATATTAGTTGCCACCTCTTATAGATGTAGTTCACACTATTAAATAGCGTTATGGGTATGCCCTGAGTCCACAACCCGATGTTTGTGACAAATACTCAAAGGTCTGTAACTCAGATTCTTTGATAGTTACCTTCACTAAGCATCTACGTATAAACGTCTGGAATACAGGCATGATGATGCATTATTAGAAGATAGAACTTACCGTTTAAATATATCCTCAGCATATTTGTAAGATTACATTAATCTAATATTATCTAATGCAGACGGATTTCACGTATATTAAACACACTATAGTTCCTACACTTAACTAGACAATCCAGTCTTTACACCATTTTAGGAGTAGATATGTTACGTTTCCTTCGAAGCCTCCATCCGTACCAAACTCTACACAAACGGAAATGCATACTGAAGAAACGTATCCGCAAATCTCATACCAGTTTCTCTTCGGTGAACTTCACCGGCTGATTCAACGCTTCCACAGCATCATTTGCCGCTACATCATTTATACTATCATTATTATTAAAATTATCGCCTTTCGCATCATCTTTAGATCTATTGTTATTCTGAGGTGCATTTAAATCTGATTTCTTAGTCACCACATTAGTTTTTTCGTTACTACTTATCTGTGGGTAGTGATGTAAAATAGCTGTTGTGTTAAACGTTATTTTTCCGTATTTAACTATTTCTGTAGAACGTTTAGCATTACTTGTGCTAGGAATCCCTATATCTATATATGCATCGTTAGGGGAGTTAATGTCGCTATACTGATTACTTTCTTCAAGTAATCCTAAGGCTATACGTTTGCTTTTCTTCACGTTCATCATGTATGTGTTGTATAAGTTCATATCTATTGTGTTGTTTTGTTTTAAGGGAAGCGAGTTCGGCAATTTGAGAGGACGTTCCTCGGGCGTGTATCACAACTGTTTCTCTGGAATCCTCGTCGCCTGCTCGGTCGCCGCCGCCGTCTCGCGGGCGGCCTTCATCAGCTATGTCTGCGATTGCACCATCGATATGCTGGTCGTTTCCGTCACGATCGTCGGCGCTGGAAACTCATCTCCAGTCGAATCGTACATCGGAAACTCACAGCACATGATACACTTCAAGAATTTCGGCACCTCCACGTAAATGGCCGGCGGTATCGGTATCAAGGGTGACGTGGACGCCTTATAATATAAATAATCTGGGTTATCTTTGTATTTTTCGTCGGCGGATCGTTCCAGCAGCGGTATACCCGATAAGAAAAGTATAATACCAGTCGTGAATAGCGGCGACATTATCGCTATCCATTCGACACCGGTTATCACGTTCAATGATATTATGAATATTCCCCACCACAATACAACTTCGCCGAAATAGTTCGGATGTCTGGACAGGCCCCATAAGCCGTCGTTGCACCATTTCCCCTGGTTCTCCGGCTCTTGTCGGAATGAGAACTTTTGCAAGTCTGCATACGTTTCAATCAGCAATCCGATTACGAAGATGCCCGCTCCAGCGGAATCCAAAGTCGTCATCGTTTTCGGTGACTTAGGATACGAATGGTGAGGCGAATTGATGATGATTACTGGCAAGCTAACTATATACACCCAGACCGCTTGGAATGTATAAAAAATTGCGTATCTTACTGTGTTACTTCTTCTATCTTCGAATTGTTTGTCTCTACCTATGTGATAGATTCTGTAGATTAAGTATACTGATAATCGGACGCCCCAGAGGCAAACAAACGCAGTGACCATGAGCTGTCTACTGTCATAGTTCTTATGATGAGACCCTCCTTGGCCTAAGAAGAATGTGAGTAAAGAGATAATAATGAAATTTGCTCCGCTAGTGAAATCCGTAACCTTGTCGGTTTGGAATAGACATGCTATAGTGAAGAATAGGATCTGCATTGCCACCGCCACCATCCCGCTTATGGCGAAGTTGTTCCTATCTATCAGTTCCATTGTAAATTTGACACTAGTTATTGTATTTGGCATCCAAGATTATATGCAGCGATTCGTTGTCGCATTGCTGCATTTTGGATTATCACTCTTTTGTTTTATATTAATAGAGTATCATTTTTGTTGCACACTATAGCTGCGATCACTTGTTTTTATTGCACTGTCATTTCAATTTGGTTTTGGAGTAATATTGGGTTATTTGGCGTGTTTTATGAGCGGGTTTGTGAGCGCGGCGCGCGGCGGTGCTTGTACTGAAATAGATTTTGACGTTTACAGTGCGCATGCCCGGAATGTTCGCGCATGCGTACACCCTTGGACTAGTCACTGCATCAAAGACAGAAAAACCGAGATGCGCAATCATTATAAGAACTAATTAAACCATTCTTCTTCTATCTCATGAAAGACAGTCGTTATCCCTAAAATTACCTATAAATCGAAGCTGACTAGAAATAAGTGCTCGAGATATATTCAACGTCCTTACCTAAACCCTAAAATACATATACCTACAGCATCACGCATGTTGTCCCTGAAGCGGTAGGCCGAGATGTAGGTACTGTGCACCAACACTTCGGCGATATATTTTTATCCCAATGTAATTGAGGGCAAGCCTATTGCCATTATACTGGGCGCATTCCCCGTCAATGCGAGGGAGATTTGGGACAAAGTCCACAACGCTATCCCAGTGCGGAATAGTAAACTTCACACGCATTTCTATAGACGTGCAGGATTCCTCACAATGTTTACCTTTGTCGTTCAGCGAGTAGTAGGTAACCATTATCGAAATTATAACCCTATCAACGGGTTCTATTGAGTTTTAATCCAATTTAAAAGTCGCGACGTCTCGTGATATAAATTTATTCATAACTGGGTCAGGATGATGCGAGGGCGAGTGAGACGAGAATAGACTCTCTCGTGTGCCGTATTGTACACAAACATATTCCATAATACATGTGTATATGTTTGTTTTAACTGCGACATTTCCATGTGCAAGCCTGGTGACGGTTTTAAACAAATACAGACGCTACGAGACCTTGAGTTCCACACATTATTACATGGTATAGAATATATATTTGTAGTATTCAGATTGTATCAGAAGTTAGAAATAATATTTCGATATTAGCATCAGTATCGGATGTACAATTAATCGGTAACAACAGAGCTGGTGCTTGTGAAGCGGCTGAAAGAGCTAAATCACACAAATACAGGGATCTAGGCTCCGAATATGATTTTGTCCCATTTGGTGTCGAGACCCTTGGTCCGTGGGGTCCTAGCGCTATAAGGCTTTTTAAGGGAATAGCAAAAAGGTTAGTCGACATCACAGGAGACCGAAGAGCTGGCAGCTACCTCGGACAAAGAATTAGTCTAGCTATTCAAAGGGGGAACGCTGCCAGTATCATCGGAACTTTGCCTAAAGGGACTCCTTTTAATAATATATTTTAGTCTTCATTCTTCATTTTTCCTTTAGTAGGTAAATATAGTTTCAATAAATTAATGTTCTAATATTAATCGGTATACCTACATTTTTTATCGAAACTCGACGGACATGATGTTTTGCTATTTTTTTCCTCACCAACTAAATAACTTGAAATATCTTGAGTTCTATGCGATATATTTATGTTTTATTTTGTAAATATTTCTAGTCGCATCTGGGTAATGCATTTGGCACTGTTTATAAGGGTCACAGATGTGCCTTTAGCCTACAACACGATACGTGTGACAAACATTCAAATGTGTGACAAATAAAAAAATTATGGTAAAAATACTTTTAAAAAACAAGCTTTCATTGCCCTCAGTTTTCGTGTTCTCCTCAGCAAGCCCTTTCATTTGATACATACTGTGGTAGTGCAGAAAAAAAAACTATTCCGCCATCTTGGATGATCAACCATATTGGAATTAGAATGACGTCACATAGCTAAGCATGCGTTGTCATCCAAAATAAGCATGTATACCAAATTTTAGCTCACTCGGTTAGTGATAACTGATTTAAAATTCAGTTCTTGCAACTGAATTTTAAATCAGTTATCACTAACCTTGAAATCTTGGTTCCTTGGTTGGAATCTTGATTCCACCCGGACATACATACATTGTTACATACATACAAGTTAATATAAAGCTTGTAAAATTGAAACAGGCATACTCTGCCTTTTACTAAGCATACATATCACTCACCGTATATTTACCTAAAATATTGTTTCGGACTTCTGATACACAATCAGATTAGAAAGTAATAAAAGCCATATTCGTAAAAGAGATTTGTTGGAAATAAACCATAGTTAGCAAACCGGTAGTATTAAGTTAGAGGTTCCTATGGTCCGGCTCCACAGGAACTCATTTAAGGGATTTTAGCTATTTGTCCCGTGTTCCTCCTCCTACCTACTTTTAAATCTTGTACAACACGTAGTGTGTGTAGTGATTTAATTGTGTTTTGAGAATAATAACTAACAAACTTTATAACTAATTAACTTTATATTGTATAATTGTTAATTAAGAAAAACACAAAAATGTAAATCCTTTTTTGAAAAAAGCAACCATGGAGTTTCTAGCCCATTCTTCTCCATAGGAAATGCATTCCGAATGGGTGGTAGAGCTACTATTTTTATTATTTATTGACGATTCATAAGTGCCTGTATTGGTTTTTATGAATAAAAAATATTCTGATTCTGATAACCAAAATCGCAGTTGTCTTTCAAATTTGGCGCAATTGCTACCTCAGCCCTATCCTTGCTAAAAATGTAAACCCACACGAATTAAGGGGGGCAATTATCGCATTACAGACATTATCTCTAATTCGACACAGTTATGTCGAAACAATAAGACAGAATTGATCGTATTTTGTCGTGTTAAATTGCCTCCTTTGGACCAAAAAGAGAAGATAGGCAATTTTATCCATAGTTACGCATATCTACGGATTAGACAGAATATAACGACGCTTGAAAGGCAATCCGTACTAAGCGACAAAAAGTCGTAACATGAGTTATATACCATTCGAACGGCCAGAGTTTTCTGGTTCGTTTGGTATATATAACTCTTTTTACGATTTTTTGTCGATTGATTGTCTTTCAAGTGTCTGCGTCGATAAGTATTGGTTCCGGCGCTCGCTTACTTTTTTTTTTATGGACTACGCTGTTGGCCGTGAGGTGGCCTTTACAGCTTTACCGGAGGAGTGGCGAGTGCAGAGTGCACTCCAACCAAGGCCTTAAGGGCGGAAAAGGGTGGCAACTAGCTCAAAGGCGCCACAGAGGGCACGACCTCGGCTTGGGCAGTTACCGTGAGGAGGTAGTGACTGTGCTCGTAGGTGGAAAGATGCACCTACGAGCGGAAGAGGGGGTTCCTCGACCTCGCCGCCGAGATCGGCGTCTGTTTAAGGGTAGTGTAGGTGTGTTGGTGGCCCTCTCGACGCCCGGGTCGAGGAGGGCGGTGATCGTGTCGGAAGGATCAATCAACACGTGCCGGCACGTGACGGCGGCGACGAGTTGATGATGTGTGCGCGGCGTCTGGCTCGTAATTTCCGGCGGCGACACTTAGAGGATTTAAATGCGACGCGGCTTTTTTAAAATAGCATTCGGGCGCTATTTTGAAGTGTTTTCGAATTGAGAAGAGGCCAAGGTCGAAATGAGGTCGCTTACTATCGCTTATCTACGAGTATGTCAAAGAATTATTGATTTCGGCTATAAGGCACCCGTTTACCATATTTATACCCATTTAATGGTAGGATGAGGTAGAATGCAGTGGTAGCCTCGCGGGCAAGAACGCCCGCCTTGAACGTAAGGGGTGCAAGTTCAAATCCCAGGCCCGCACCTCTGAGATAATTTTCATGTGCGAATGTCATTTTCAACAATGATTACCACTTGCTGAACGGTGAAGGAAAACATCGTGAGGAAACCTGCACGTCTATAGAAAGGCGTGTGAAGTTCACCAACCCGCACTGGGCCAGCGTGGTGGACTATGGCCCAAATCTCCCTCGTATTGAGGGGGAATGTGCCCGGTATAATGGCAATAGGCTCGCCCCCTATTACATTGGGACCAAAATACATCGGCGAAGTGTGGGCGCACTACAGTGCACCTCTGTCTACCCCTTCGGGGAATACAGGCGTGATGATGTATTTATTTATTTATTTATTTATGGTAGGATAAACGTTTTCCTTATAGCAAGTAGGTAAACACTATGTCTTCTGATTCTCAGTATAGATAATTTAAAATTGCTCTAAGTTGCTACGTGGCTCCGTTTTCCTGTTATAATGGTCTTGTAAGTGTTGGTGAAAATGATAAGATCCTCATATTTTTATAAATTTGCGCCAAGTCTGTTGTAGTGTCGTAACATTCAAATTTTGGGCTGCCGTAATGAATCCAAAATTTCCGTATTTTCGGGAAAAAATAACTATTTAATTAATTCAGCGTTCTGGGCACCCTACCGCCCGACAATGATGGGGTACTGTGGGGTATATAATTTTTTAACTTTTATTTTTTATTATTAATAGTAAATTGTTGACTATGTAAATATTTTGTTTTTAATGTAAATACATAAAAAACACCTGTCAATACATAAAAAAAAATTGTAGTAATTTACAAAAATGGCAAATAATAAAGTTATTAGGGCACACAAAACGGTGTCATCATTTATATATTTACAAACTTTACTATATTTGAAAAAAGTACCTCTACTATCATAGCTGATTAGGAAACAGATTATAAACAGATAAGATTGTGTTTTAATATGAAAGACATGTATTATTGATTTCCTTTACAACTTTTATTCAAATTCAATTATTAACCCAATCTATCGATATACGTTATTCCCAGAAGAAATGTACGCTAGTGTATGGGCTGTCTTGAAATAAATATTGTCACACACACAACATATGTGGGTAGGGTTGCCTACCATACTTTATAATAAAGTATCCTACTTTATTTTTTGGTAGTTATACTTAATACGTTTGCATACCAGTATGTGAAAATACTTTATTTCCAACCTTTATTGTGATGCGTAAAACAAATCACTAATTATGGGTACTTAACTATTTAACGGTACACATAAGTGAAAACGGGTGATGGAAACTATGTTTTTATAAATAGGTACTAAACACACACACACATAGATGTGGTATGGTGGTGATTGTTAACGTTTTTAAAGCAATAAAAACATAAAATTTGAAAAATACTTTTTTTTTACTTCAAAATACTTTTTTTTTACTTCAAAATACTTTTTTTTTACTTCAAAATACTTTTTTTTTCCTATCCAAACCGTTTTATACGTTTTTTTTTAAAGTTGGCAACCCTATATGTGGGTATCAAATAGTGGACTAATCCAGACAAGGGCAAATTCCGAAAAGGCCATTTTAGAAATTAACCGCAGACAGAATTCGAATCCACAACCAACTGGCCCATGTAGCATGACTGCGTAGACATAAGTTTTATCTGTTTCAACTGTCAGATTTGTCGAGAAAATGACGTCACACCGAGCCATATCCAGTACAAAAAGCTCGAAGTGACGTCATTTTCTCGAGAAATCTGCCAATTGAAAGTGTTAAAACTTATGTCTATTGTAAGGGTAACAGCCTACGCGCCCCAGTTTTAGTATTCCCAATAAAGGTCACTCTCATTATATGGGATTGAATTACCATTGTCATTCTGCAAAGGGGTGGCAGATTGACGTGATGATGTATTATTTTGCGATATACTTATAACAAGAATGTCAATTTAGTGTTAAATTGATTGATATGATATCATTTTATTATCGATCAGTGGTTATACACAAAGAAATGATAACAATGTATTACTAATCCTTGTGCCATTACAGTTTTTTACCCGACTGCCCCGGAAGGAGATTCATGTATTTGGAATGTATGTGTGTATGTAATTGTATTTTTTAAAGCTTAAATATTTCATAATTATGGATATAACATAGGGCTGCGAATAAAAAATCCAGAGGGGAATACAAATAGAGGATCGCTAACCACTCAAAATCGCATAAACTTTGTAATCGCATAAATTCAGTTTAAAGACATTAATCCATTTTCCAACCATCCTGTCATTTTTCAGTAAGAGAACATACTGCGCTTCATTAAGCATTAATGTTTTGATATTATATTACTTTTTAACAAACTTCAAAAAGGAGGTTCACAAAACCGCATTTCTCAGGCGTTTGCGAACTGATTTTTAAATTAGGTTTTAGTAAAATGTTAACTGCCAAAAAACTTAATAATATTGAAAAAAAATTCTCCAGAAAAGGTGGTTACTGAGCAATATTTGTTTTAAAATCGGTTACCATTTTCCATATACTTAGATACTAGACAAGTACTTACGTGGAGTTAAATCCGTAGTAGATCCCCGACTCGCTGATGTACAAAGAAGCCATGCTGGCTATGAAGTTTGTGAAGTCATCCTGGATCTCACGGAACTGGATCAGGGTGAGTCCAGCCAGGTTGAGGGTCAGGGTATGTCTGGGGGGCTGGATGACAGGCTCAGGTTCGGGAACTGGCACTGGCTCCACTGACGGAGCGACTGGAAATATATCTTCATGTTATTGTCGTTTTTAGGGTTCTGTATTGTAAGACTTCGCTGTCCGCCCGTCCGTCCATCCGTCTGTCCGTCACAAGGCCGTATCTCATCAACCGAGATAGTTAGAGAGTAGAAATTTTCACAGATGATGGATTCTGTTGCCGCTATAACAACAAATACTAAAAAACCGGCCAAGTGCGAGCTGGACTCGCGCACCGGGGCTTCCGTACCTACCTAAACTGTGATAGCACCGAGCACTGGATAGAAAGACAAACTTTACTTTGCGGTTGGTATACTGGTGTCCCCATACAAAGTAACTACCGCAGACCTAAGTCTCTGTTATAAATTGCAACCTGATACCTTCACGCGTTTCTGAGAAAAATGGTCTTGACACCCCAACAGACAGAGAAACGGACAACAAAGTGATCCCATAAGGGTTCCATTTTTTCCTTTTTAGGTACGACACCCTAAAAAGGGCTAATTATTATACCATCATGTAATCAATCAGAGTAGGAGCCATAAGATATCTAATACTGCATCATAATATTATTGTCTTGTTAGGTACTCACACATCCTCTTGACTCCCAACTGAAATCCTTTCGAAGACGCCATGGACGGGCCAGCCTTAGCTTCAAAACGCACGAACATCTTGTTCACGTCGATGAATCGGTATTTGCGTTCAGCGTTCAAATGGTAAGAGAGCACAATACCCTCAGTACCGGACTCGTCCAAACCACCTGGGGATATTCAAAGGAATTTGAAGCTACAGACGATAACCACAGAGTTCCTAATGGGGTGAGCAACACAGGTTGTATCAGCAATCCTAAATTATATTTAGGTATATATCGAACCCAATATGTAGATGCATAGTGCAGCCCCCTTCGCACGATCTGCCTTGCAGAAATGTTCTTCTTTTTTTTACGAAATGAGTGAAATGATGATATTTTAATGCAATAAGATGAGGAATGGCTCCACCTGCATTAAACAGGTATTTCAGCCAGTGCCAAGCAATTAATATCAAGGGCAAATTCAATAAATACACATTATAAATAATAATGGATGATGGCAGTGATATAGATGGCGGATAAAACTGCAGTAATGTTAATATTACTTTCAGTTATTGACAGTTAACTCAGTAAAAAATCTGTCAAAAATTGTACGCAACATGTACGCATTGCGACCACATATTTAGCGGCCTAAACTCAAACAAAGGTTTATAATCTTCAAGAGTTCTAAACTTCTTACCTGGTTTAATAAGAAGATAGTCTCCTAAAGCCCCATTGACGGCTAAATCTGTTACGTTTAATTCAATTCCAGAGCCGTCGACTTCGAATATCCAATCTATGATGTTATTAGTTGGGTAAGGTTCGGGATAACTCGGAGAAGATATCACCACAGTTTCATCGTTCGACAGCGTAATATGAACGGGTGCGATGTTCTTATCGAAATCATCCGAGCTTACGTCCAGGTCTTCCTGATGGGCAGCCTCGAATTGCACCATCAAATCATCCAACTGTGCGCTGTTTAGCTCACTAACAGATATAGATTTTGGTGTGCTTTCGTAAGTATTTACAATGTCTTTCATCCTTTCAATATTGTCGAAAGCATCGTCACCGTTTTCGTAGTCCATTGGCTCAATTTCTTCTGCTTCTTCTTCTTTTGGCTGAGTTTCATCTACTAACCCGTCTTCGCCGTAAGGTAGTTTCTCTGCGAATATAGAATTTAAAATTGCATCCTCCTCTTTTTCTTCTGCCGCGTCATCGTATAAATTATCATCAAATCTATCGCTTTCTTCTTCAGTTTTCTTTTCTCCGTCCACGATTTCAGCGTTTATTGGTTCAACGATAGGTTCAATGTCCGCTTTTCCAGTAGTGCTTGCAATTTTGTCGACTTCTTCAAAGGTATTCAGTTCCTCGGCAATCTTGGCAATTGAAGCAGAGATGCGTTTATTTTCCGAACTCATAGTATTTTCCTCTGAATTCCTATTTTCATCATTGTCAACCGAATCGGTATCTTCATTAGCTGCATCATTAGCGGCTTCTTGGAATATATCAGATAGATTGCTATCGTCAATGTTTTCATATTCGAAATCCCGCTCTCCCAAAACTGATGCTTCCTTGTAAGGCCAACCGTATTTCTCCTCATAATCCTTCACATTGTCAACTTTAACTTCTTCGTTACTTTCTTTCAATTCGGAGTCATTGTCTACGAGTTTATCAAATGTTTCAAATAGTTTCTCCAAATCATCGTTCAGGTCTTCGTATGCTTTGTCAGCCGTGTCCTCTCCATCATCATCTTCTTCCTTATCTTCACTGAACACGTCCTCATCACTCTTTCCGTCTTGTTCCTCGGAATCTTTGTTGGCATCGTCTAACATATCGTTGATTTCATCAATCAATTCCTTGATTTCATCTTGCGATTCTTTAGACTCCTCATTTTTAACTTCCTCCACCGGCTGATCGTCAAAAGTATTATCAGCGTCATCATCTAATATGTCACGTGTTTCTTCGAGTATTTTATTAACATCATCACTTTTTGGCACCGATAATGATTCGATCTCCTGCTCAACGACATCACCCCACGAGTCATCATCAATAGCATCCTCATCCTCACCATTGGTTTCCTCAGATCCGTCATCCGGTTGCGGTTCCTCAACTTCTACTGGAACTGCTCCAATACCTTCATTGCTATCTTTCTGTTCGTCAGATTTAGCATCATCTGATTCGTCACCATCATCCGGGATTGGTTCACCGTCGGCTTCTAACGGTGTTTCATCATCAGCTGGTTTCGTTTTGGCATCGGACCTGTTATCTTCGATCTGGTAGTCTAGAACTTTGCCTAATTCAATATTATTGAAGTCTATCTCTTTACTCTCGAAATTACCAGCGTAGTCGTAATAGTCACTGGGGTCCCAGTCGAGTGGCGCGTAGTCTGAAAAAAAAAGTTCAATAGTAAATTTCTATTCCCGTAGTATTCATTAGTTAGTATACTCATTGACACAATGTTGTTATGTTACCGCGATCAAAAGCTACGGTGGTTTATGTTGCATTTTCAGTAGGTATATTGGCACGAGAATCAAAAACCTATAGGGTACTTCTCGTTGACCTAGAATCGTGAAATTTGGCAAGAAGCAAGGCCATAAAGCACAAGTAAAGTAAAAAAAAATATTGTTACAATTCATAAAAATGTTTTTTTGCGATTACAAACTTATTTTGTAGTTAGTTTGTATGAGGACAACAGTATGCCAACTGCAAAGTTAAGTTTGTCTCTCTATGCAGTTTATATTGTTAATCCTAATAATGTATCTCTATGCAGTTTATGCAATTAATAAGGTATTTGTGTTATTAATCCTATAAGTCCTTGCTATTAATTACTTCACATTGGCAAAATACCCGCTCTAGCAGCAGGTGGAGCCATTCCTCAACTTAATCCATTAAATTTCACCTTTTCATTCATTTCGTAAAAAAGAGGAATATTTATAGATTGGATATTCCGTTTTCCTTTTAATCTTATCTGTGGAAAACTTCTCGGGTAGTTCACAAACAAGATAGGTCGACGATATCAGACGACGAGGTTAAAAGTCATATTATTATCAATACTAAACAAATATCTGAGTCATACCTTTCAAACGAAATTGAAACTAAAAACAATTTGATTAAGGACGTTATTCTAATGTTGACGGAATTTACTTGGGATACATACTTTTTACCCGACTACGAATAAGGCAAAAGGAGGGGTTATGATTTTAGCAGTGTGTGTATGTTTGTATTTACGTATGTTCCTCCGTAGCGCCTAAACTGTTCATCTGATTTTGATGAATAATGTCAATAGATTCGTTATTATGGCCCGGGTAATATTTTAACCGACTTCAACAATAGGAGGAGTCGATTTTACCTTCTAAACCCCGATTTCAACCGATTGCATTTCTTTCTTTTCGTTTAATTATTAACTCTGCCGGATCTTCTGAGTTGGGGTCGCGTTTCGATCCGGTAGTAATATACAAGAAAAAAATTAAACTTGTCAATTTGTGCCCCCATGGGCCTATACAGAATAAATGAATTGACTTTGAAAAGTTTGGGTTTCTTGCTAGATTCTATAAAAAATCACACGGTAAGGGGGTGGCTGCCCGATTATTACTGGTTTAACGGAAACATTATTTATGGAAACTTTCACACGAACTGTCGGATTAGGGGAGTCGTGATAATGAATACTTCACATCTGTATTCCGCATACACGTAGCTAGGGGTGCACCTTTACTATCCCCCCCGAGGATAGAAGGGAGATGCTTAAAGCATTTTCCAACGATAAAAAAAGGGGTGCACCTTTGCGTTGTATTTTTAGCGGGCCTATTGCCCCTCAATGCGTTTAGGAGTTTACCAGGATCAAACAAACAAACACTTTTAAAAATTGGGTTTTCGTTATAATAGGTGTCGTACCTATATATTTTTTATTTTGATATTACAAAGAGACACTTCAATTTTATTTTATTTGTGTGGACAATATTCTTAGAGTTTAGTTTACAACAGGAAAACCGCACAGAAAATAATATTCAAATACAACTTAGTTATTATTAACATTGAAACATTTGTGTTAAGTGTATTGTACTTTAAATAGCTGAAATTACAAAATATAGTTTAAATTTTTAGGGGTCCCCTATTACTAAGACTCCGCTGTCTGTCTTTCTGTCTGTCTCTCCGTCTGTCACCAGGCTGTATCTCATCAACCGTTATAGTTAGACAGTCGACATTTTCACAGATGATGATTTCTGTTGCCGCTATAACAACAAATAGTAAAAAACCGAATAAAATAAATATTTGCTTAAGTACATAGAAAGACGTGTGTAGTTTATCAACCTACACTGGGCCTATGGGCCCAAAGGTCTCTCATATTGAGGGGAAATGGAATGGAACGGAATGGAGGGCAAGCCTCGCCACCATTGGGACCATAAATGCATCGTGGAAGTCTGGGTGCATTGCAGCGTACCCTTTGTAGAAGGCAGGCGTGATGATATGTCTATTTGTAATTTAAAATTAACAGCTTTATACTAACTGCATATAAAAGTATATAGGTTAACTATACTGAAAACTCAATTTATAAAAAAATCCTGTCTCTTTGAGGTAAACTCCCAAACGGCTAGATCAATTTTGACGGGACTTTCACTGGCAGATAGACGATGTTACAAGGAGTAACTTAGACTATTTAAATATTGAGAAAATATCTAGGGTTCTACAATAACGTGATTAATAAAAATATATATGTGACGTGATATAATGTTGAAATGTTGTATTCCTTCCGTTGGTAGGTATCGTTGATTATAGAGACGTGTGATAAACTTGTTATTGTCACAAAACTGATAAACATTTATGACTAAAAATAACGGTATGATTGTTCACGCATATTATGTGCCTACTAGTATGCAACGGTAGTCTTATTTAGCCTGTAGTTGGTTGAACCAAAGACCTTTTATCTTCGTAATCTCTTGTGTTTACTAGCCCTTCTAGTGTGACTTTATGTTAAACCATTTTTAATTTGGCACCCATTAGAAAAAAAAAAAAATATTTTCTTTTTTTTCGGCTCGCCACTCCTTGACTAACATGGGTTTGCGGCCCCTGTGGGAAAAAGGTTGAGTACCACTGGTCTAGAGGGTGGGTAGAACGCTCTCCTTAGAAGCAATGTGGAAGCAATAGAACGGAATTTCAAAACCTAGGCTCAAACCTATCGTATTCTAGATTTCGTTTCTATATACAGAGTGTTTAAAAGCTAATTTATGAATTAATAGCGAACAAGCAACTAAAAGGTAAACCTACATATTTTCGTGATTTTTTTCCTGCCAATTTTGAAAACATATCTATACAAATAAATAAAATTCGAGTGTCTGTTTGTAATATCAAAATAACACTTTTTTACCAAATGCGTATGAAAGTATATACGATAAATATAACGCAATTTTAATTTTTTTTGTCTGTCTGTCTGTCTGTTTGTTTGGGGTAAACTTCTAAACGGCTGAACCGATTTCAATGGGACTTTCACTGACAGATAGCTGACGTTTCAAGGCGTAACTTAGGCTTTAATTTTAGAAATATATATATATATATATAGCCGGTATAATGGCAATAGGCTCGCCCCCTATTACATTGGGACCAAAATACTTCGGCGAAGTGTGGGCGCACTGCAGAGCGTCTATCTTTTCAGGAATACTAAAATAAAAGTAGCCTAAGTTACTCCTTGTTACATCAGCTATCTGCCTGTGTAAGTCTCGTCAAAATCGGTTTAGCTCAAACAGACAGACATACACTCAGAGAAAATAAATTAAATTGCTTTTTCCCTATAGGTAACGTATACCTACTACTAAACATTCATATGGATTTAATATAAATCTGTAATAGTGACATTACCAACAGACATTTCAATTTCATTTATTTACTAGCTGTGCCCGCGACTTCGCCCGCGTGGACTTTAGGGAGATTATCCGGAAATATGGGTATTATGTTTTTTCCGCGGAACCCTAATGCTTTTTCTTAAATTAAAGTAGCCCAAGTTACGCCTTGGAACGTCAGCTATCTGTCAGTGAAAGTCCCATTGAAATCGGTTCAGCCGTTTAGAAGTTTACCTCAAACAAACAGACAGACAGACAGACAGACAAAAAAAATTAAAATTGCGTTTTCGTTATAGGTATCGTATATACTTTCATACGCATTTGGTAAAAAAGTGTTATTTTGATATTACAAACAGACACTCCAATTTTATTTATTTGTATGTATGTATGTATGTATAGATGTATAGATATGGATAACAAATAGTTATTTCTATTATCCTCATATTTGATTCGAAGCCGCCATGTTTAGATATTGTATTCTTTGTTACTCCCACAAATGAGACGGATCCAACGACAACCCATAATTAAAATCTATCAAGCTGTTTATGCCACAGAGCGCGCAAGAAATAGATGTAGGTACTTACTACAGATGCACATGAAAAACATAACCTCTACTGGAGCAGCCGATTAATACATCAATATTATTACATTCATAGTGCTAAGCATTTTGAATAACGCCCTACATAGCTCGGCGAGCGAATTAAATAGACGTTATTACGAAAAAAAAACTTCACAAGTGTCAAGTTCCTTTTGAAATAAATTAAAAGCGAAAAACAATGTACGTATACATACACACACACACACACATCGAAATCGAAATCGGAATCGGAATCGGAATCGGAACCGGGACCGGAACCGGAATCGGAAAATCGGAATCGAAACCGAAATCGAAATCACACACACATTTACAAAAGTGTCGTTACAACTTTTACTCTCACACACACATTTACAAAAGTGTCGGTCGACAATTTTAGTCTTAATTTTTTCCGTCTAGCCCCCTTTCGCAACGCGCGATAAGGAACTACGTTCCAATACTCTGTACTTACATAGATTAAGATTTGATTTCTTTGGCAAAAGCCACGCGATCGCATCAAGTAAAAGTCCTTTAAGAATGGGCTATGTCAATGAGTCAATACGGTTCGTTTTGTTATTGGCAAAAATGTCGCGCGTGTTTTGTTTGGATTAAGGCGCGACTAATTGAATTATGAACCAAATGAGATCATCCCGATGCGTCATCACTGTTTTCCTTGTAAGACGGCCTGAATGTCTTTCTCAGGTATCAACTTTAATTTAGTTCCAAGAATGATTTATTGTAATAGAAAAAAATAATGTGAAAAAACATTTTGAAAACAAGCTTTTATTTAATTGCCTTTACTTTTCGTGTTCTCCTCAGCAATCCCTTTCATTTGATAACCATAATGTGGTAGTGCAGAAAAAATAACTATTGCGCCATCTTGGAATTAGAATGACGTCACTTAGCTAAGCATGCATTGTCATCCAAAATAAGCGTGTATACCAAATTTCAGATTAATTGGTTAAAGATAACTGATTTAAAATTCAGTTGCAAGATTCCACCCGGACAAATATACATACATTGCAAGTTAATATAAAGCTTGTAAAAAACAGGGACAAAAAGATCGGGGGCTAACGTGACGGTCGCAACCGCCCCCCCCAACCTTCACTTAGCTTTGCCACTCATAAGATCGGAGCCCGCAATATACTAACGAAATTGGTGTAGAATTACTGTGGCTTAATTTTTCAAGGAATTAATACAACATCTCATAACAATTGTAGCTAGAATATGACTAGTCTAATGGCTACAAGGTGACAATAGGGATGTGAAAAAATATTCGAATTATATAAAAATCTATTTTTTTTAACGATTTTTAATAATCGATTATCTAAATATAAAAAA
The DNA here is from genome assembly GCA_914767695.1 of Ptilodon capucinus. NCBI lineage: Eukaryota > Metazoa > Arthropoda > Insecta > Lepidoptera > Notodontidae > Ptilodon > Ptilodon capucinus. The sequence continues at coordinate 384,590 of OU611830.1, read as the reverse complement.
TCGATTTTTTTTAAATCTATTTATTTTAAAGAGAGAAAAATCGATTATTTAATAATCGTTTTTTTTCAATTGAAATCGATTATTTAGTAATAGATTTTTCCCGTCCAAGTCACATCCCTAATGGAATTTTGCAAACAGCACCATAATTCTAATTAGTTTTCGTTTTCTTTAAACTCAAAGTGTAAAGGTGTTTAAGTTATTATCTATCGAGATGGCGTTATTTTTATGTACATAACAAAAATGTTACTTTTACAGTTTGAAAAAAAAATCTATTTTTTAACCGACGAAAAAAAAAAAAAGGAGGAGGTTCTCAATTCGACGCGTATATTTTTTTTTTATTTTTTTTTATGTATGATCACGCATATCTCCGGCGTCACTAAACCGATTTCGAATTTTTTTATGACGTTTGCTAAGGAATTCTTCGAGGGTGGTCCCATTTTCAAAATATTATCAGAAATTAACCCCCTTGGGGGTGAAATGAGGGGTTGAAGGTCACACAATTTGAAAATTATTTTTTGATCGACTTGAAACTTTGTATATGTATTTTACATATAAAATCAAGAAATACGTGTTTTAGGAATTTTGAAAAAAAAAATGAATAGGGTGTGAAATGGGGTGATAAAGTTTGCATTCTTTTTTATGTATGATCACGCATATCTCCGGCGTCAGTAGACCGATTTCGTTAATTTTTATGACCTTTGCTAGAGAATTCTTCGAGGGTGGTCCCATTTTTAAAACATTATCAGAAATCAACCTCCTTGGGGGTGAAATGGGGGGTTTAAGGTCACACAATTTAAAAAATATTTTTTGATCAACCTGAAAATTTGTATATATATTATGCATACAAAATAAAGAAACACATGTTTTAGGAAATTTGAAAAAAAAAAATATGTAGGGAGTGAAATGGGGTGATAAAGTTTGCATTCAGGACTATAGTATATCTTTGGCGTTAGTGAGCCGATTTCGAAAAATCTTTTTTTGTTTAATACGGATAGTTAACAAATATCGAAACGATGGGATGGAAAGGGTGGTGAGGGGTGAATTCCTTTTTTGGGCTCTTATGAGGTGCTAATCACAAAATATATACTAAATTCGCCTTCAAAAACCTAGGTACACTAAAAAGTTACAAATAAGCTTATAATTCATTACATTTGTAGTCGGTGCCAATTCATTTGTGTATTTGCCTAGTCTGGTGTAGATTGGCACCTACACCATGATATACCTACGCCCGCATAGACTTAACTTGGAATTATACCCATTTTTTACCAACGAAGAAAACGGAAGAGGTTCACAATTCGACACGTATTGGTTAGGGTATAACCTCGAAGTTGGTCCCGTATAAATTAGGAAGAAAAAATCCTACCCTAAGGGTGGGAAAATAGGGAGAGATTTATTGTTCATTCCCAGATTTGAATGCTGAGTTGTGTATTACAAAAAAAAAAAGTATGTAGTAGTAGTTGATTTTAGCCACAAAAAAATATAAAATAAAAACTTTTTAACAAAAAATTAAACCGCCAAAAATATTAAAAAGCAAAAAATAATATACCTTTTTTATTTTACCTTAATAACAAAGTTCTTAAACTAATGTAAGTATACCTAAGTCATTTTGAGTCGGCGCCAAACAATCAATGAACAATAAATTTAAAGAAATAACCAAATGAAATTAACAATGCAACGTGAAATTTTCAGCCACAAACATTAACATTCCAAAAAATGTGCTCTCGGAACGACCACTCGCACAATGTGTGCACTCATGTATGTGCCCGCACGAGTTGCTGTCTCGCTGACATTAACTTCGTAAACGCTCGGCATTTTCCGACGTAGGGGCGTGTCGCGCCGCGCCGCCGTGCATCACACTTTAGCTTTACTTATTAATTAATTTGCTAGTTTGGCGCCGACTCAAAATGACTTAGGTATACTTACATTAGTTTAAGAACTTTGTTATGAAGGTAAAATAAAAAAGGTATATTATTTTTTGCTTTTTAATATTTTCGGCGGTTTAATTTTTTGTTAAAAAGTTTTTATGAATCGATTTATTTTAAAGAGAGAAAAATCGATTCTTTAATAATCGTTTTTTTCTCCTCCCAGTCGCATGCCTACGTGACAATCTACATCTATACTTCTATACTTTAGTACCTATTATAAAGAGGAAAGATTTGTATATTTCTATGTAACGAATAAACTTAAAAACTACTGGAGCGATTCCAAAAAATCTTTCGCCGTTTGAAACCTAGATTATAACTGAGTACCATAGGCTATATTATAACCCGTGCGAAGCCGGCACGGGCCGCTATGTCCAAAATATTGTAGCTATCATTGATAGAAATTGTTTATTTTACGCAATAAAAAGAGAAGCCAATCTTATTATATGTACCACGATAGAGTTAAAGCCGAAACAAATATTTTTTTGGACATAAAAAAGCGATAGTAAGCAAACCGGAAGTTAGAAGTTTTTATGGATAACCAATATATCAGTTTTCATCAAAATAATAATGCGACGATTGCTCTGTCAGCTCTTTTCTTGGTAAAGGGTAAACTCACACGAATGTTAGGACGCAAACATAATGAAGACAAACAATTTTGCCTGTTTGATTTCCGGTGTTTAGTAAACTTGAGGCCCAGACCGCGTGTAGTTACTACTTACTATAGCCTTTTTAACTTCCCATTGCTGGGCACGGGCCTCCCTTCAATGCGATGGGGGTTCGGGTTGGTACACATCACACATCCGTCAAGAACTAGTCAAGTTCCCTCAGCCGTGCAGGTTTCCTCACGATATTTTCGATCATCGTTTCTTAGCAAGTGACAGTCTCGGATGAAAATGAGATTCGCACATGTAACCCAGAGCTGCGAGCCGGGGTATGAATCTGGGCACTTTGATTGCAAAGCGTGCGTTCGACCACTCGGCTACCACTGCTAGTTGTTATGACATTATTAAATACATTCGATGCGAGGACTATTTCACGAGAGCCCACGCGAACTTGCGCGAAATTGGTAATATCTAAATTTAGAATATTGTGATAATTATTAACAAGACAAGGAATTTCTGTCTTGTGCGATAAACTGGATGCCGGCGAGTGCCCTGTGACTTGTTTATTATTCTTGTAGTCATGTGTATTGTCCGCAGTGATGCCAGAACAATAATTATAGCTACTTATTACCTATAGGCTTGGGATTTCTGCAAATCTTGTCGAAAATGCCCCGGATTTTTTATGCGGTCCAACGCTAACCTTACTCTCTAATTAGTATCAATAATATTACTTTAAAGACTTAAATTATTTTAAAAGGGACGTAATATATGAAACACCAAAACAAATTCATGTTGAATTCACGAAGAAAGTGTTATAATAACTCGTATGACAGGTATATTTTGGGTTTCTTTACTGATTGCACTATCAAAGAAAGTTAGTGGATGGGCCGCTGAAAATCTTATACCTACACCCTAAGAATACTCTAGGAATCCCTAGAAATGTCCTAAGAATGCTCTGGCACGCGCTGTCGTCGGATTATTAGAATCCTGTAGCTCGTGTGAACTCCTAATATTCTGCCATCAGTTGGCTAAAAGGCCGCTATCTGAATAAACCCAATTTTGAGCGACAAACAAAAATACGAAAAAATTACCCACCAGAAATTATGAAAACACTCAGATTTGTTTTTATGTATCCTAATAATTATAAATGTTAGAAAAATGAGACTAAGACCAGCCTATAGATAAAAAGCTTGGTTTTCGAATACTGGGAAGCAAGAAAATATCCCTCGTATTGAGGGGGAATGTGCCCGGATAGGCTCACCCCCTATTACATTGGGACCAAAATACATCGGCGAAGTGCGGGCGCACTGCAGTGCACCTCTGCCTACCCCTGATGATGTATTTATAAACAGCCATGTGTGCAGTCAACTGTAACGAACCATTTAAATTCCTAGTTAAAAACGAAAATGATCGAAATAAAGATTATCAATTCACGTCCACACAATCTGTAATCTGATATAAATAATTCAACGGAACGTCAAAATTAAAACCGCCATTGTACACAAGTCATTATGTATATACCTAAATACATCCGTCTTAATTTATAATGACATCAAATTGTATAGTAATTATTTGTTCCGTAAATACGAATTTGTACACAATTAATCCATTTATAGCGTGATTCCTTACCTCCCAGGGCGACCGTCACCAGCAAACACAACACAACACTTGTTAACTTCATGTTTGAAACTTATTTTTGAGGAGAGCGTCAGCGACGCGTGCGCATCCCGCGAACGACCGTACAGTACTGTCTTTAATACCCGACGAAACGAATACTGATGAACATCACACATACTCTATATACAGTAGGAGCAGTCTCATGTCACGTCACTATACAGGATGACTCAATTGGTGAGAATACTATCATTAATTACGCCTGTATTTCTCGAAGGGGTATGTAGAGGCGCACTTTATTGCGCCTACACTTCGCCGATGTAATTTGGTCCTATTGTAATAAGGGGCAAGCCTATTGCTCTAACCGGGCATATACCCCCTCAATACGAGCGAGATTTGGGACATAGTCCACCACGCTGGCCCAGTGCAGGCTTGTGAACTTCACACGTCTTTCTATAGACGTGCAGGTTTCCTCAGGTTGTTTTCCTTTGCCGTTCAGCAAGTGGTAATCATTACATTATTGAAAAATAAATTCGTACATGAAAATCTCAGAGGTGCGGGCCCGGGATTTGAACGTGCACCTGTTATGTTTAAGGCGGGTTTTCTACTAACTAGGATACCACTGCTTTATTGTTAATAATATATTCAATATAAAAATTAGCTTAACTTGTTTTAATTTTTGATATGAAACATCTAATGGAGCATTTGGCGAGTGACAGCGACCGTTGTTGTCGCGATGCCGTGATCCCAAAACTTCGGGCAGCTTCGTGGCTCCTCGGTTCTTTCCGCCTCTTTGACTCCGCCCACCAGCTGACTCCGCTCACTCGCCGCTACGACGTTTATGTTTTATGTTTCACATCTGCCAGGCGTCCCGCGACGGCTCAGTTTTTTTTTTAAATACTAACTTATAGACTCATTTAAGACATTTTCCAATGATATATGATTGTATATAGTTGCTTTTACGCGTAGCTTTTGCCCGTGAAGTTAATTATTTATGTGTATAGACACAGAGTACGTTTTGATATTGGCTACAATTTCAACGGGTGCCTTTAAACGCTCCAGTTTAGGCCGGGCTTAAATGTAATGTCGCTTATTGTTTACACAAGTGTTGAAAAGGTTAATAAGTCCCTGCAATGCGACGCCTTCATCAGATTTTAGATTTAATATTTCATTTTGGATAATTAGAGATGAAACGGATAGTGGTTTGGCCGGATACCGGATATTCGGCAAGCTACCAGGCCGGAGCGCTGAATATCCGGCTAACGGATATTAAAGTTTACTATACGGTATCCGGCCGGATACTGAATTACTATCCGGTATCCGGCCGGATAGTGAAAACAAGGCCGGATAGGCCGGATGCCGGATATCCGTTTTATCTCTAAATATAATTGTGTAAAACATATCGAGGGCTGAATCGCTATTTGACTTAACGGACAGTTTTTTTTTTACTTTTCAGGAGCATAAGCTATTTTTAGGGTTCCATACCCAAATGGTAAAACGGGAACCCTATTACTGAGACTTCGCTGCCCGTCCGACCGCCTGTCACCAGGCTGTATCTCATGAACCGTGATAGTTAGAGAGTTGAAATTTTCACAGATGATGTATTTCTGTTGCCGCTATAACAACAAATACTAAAAAAGAGAATTAAATAATTATTAAAGGGGGCTCTCAAACAACAAACGTGATTTTTTTTTAGATAATGGTACGGAACCCTTCGTGCGCGAGTCCGACTCGCACTTGGCCGGTTTTTTCTGCGTCGAATGAGTATGCTCTCCTGTAAAGTTAAAAAATGTCGCTTGAATCAAATAGCTTATTCCACCTTTGCAAAAAACGGCGGCAACATGTGGGTGCACTGCATTTGCACCTCCATGACCTTTTATGACGAATACAGGTAACATTTTGACTAAACCAATAATCACGGAAATAATTTGTAATAACTAAAGTAAATTTCATTACAACCATGGAAACTAGAGGTTAAGTTGTTTGGTTTAATTTAGTTAAGTTTAGTCTTGTTTAGTGCACACGAAATCAAGACAGCGATTATTATATCAACCTGTATATAAAGCGGTTGTTTCAAATGAATCGGACGGCGCCCGCGCCGCCGCTCGCGTCTGGGAGTTCCGTTCAATTTAGTGTTTGGTGGGATTCCCCAGGCCTCAGTGGGCAGTACTGGGGACTTCGATAACGACTCCTTGGTTTTAATGTCTTTAATATATTGGGTTCCCCAATGCATATTATTATGCATGGCAGTTTTATTTAGAATGGTATTCCCTGAAATCATGATTTGGAGTAGTTTAATCCGATGAAACTATAATATGAGGATTAGTGTAAGGCGTGGATTGCCAAACTATTTTGTGCAAAAGGCCCCTTTTTCGAAAGGAAATATTACCTCAGACCCCCATAGCTAAATTACTTTAAAAATCCTATCTCAAGCTTTTTTCCTATTGACACATAATACTTACTTAGCAACTTAAATACTTCGCTGTTGATTAAGTGAGTAGACTTCACATCATTGTCTCATCAAAATGTAACAAAAATTACATAAAATTAGGTAAATATCGCTTATCCACGTGTTCAGTTTTTAAAAAGTACAAAAAACGATACTTCCTACCAAATTATTAGCCTTATATCAAGCTGGCACACGTAACAAAACTTGTAAAATATCTTGAAAGTTTCAAATAAGAACTTTTGGATAAGAAAAACTTTTTAAAAACAAGATTTTATTTAATTGCCTTTAGTTTTTGTGTTCCCCTCGGCGAGCCCTTTAATTTAATACCGATACTGCGGTAGTGCAGAAAAAATAACTATTCCGCCATCTTGGATACTACTACAGCCCTTTTTAACGTCCCACTGCTGGGCACGGGCCTCCCCTCCATGCGACGGGGATTCAGGCCATAGTCCACCACGCTGGCCCGGTGCGGGTTGGCAGATTTCACACATCTAACGAGAACTAATCAAGCTCCCTCAGACGTGCAGGTTTCCTCACGATGTTTTCCTTCACCTTCTTAGCAAGTGATTATCTCGGATGAAAATGAGATTCGCACATGGAACCCAGAGGTGCGAGCCGGGGTTTGAACCTGCGCACTTTGATTGCAAAGCGTGCGTTCGACCACTCGGCTACCACTGCCTATGGATGATCCGTCATATTGGAATTAGAATGACGTCACTTAGCTAAGCATGCATTGTCATCCAGAATAAGTGTGTATACCAAATTTCAGCTCAATCAGTTCAAGATAACTGATTTAAAATTCAGTTGCAAGATTCCACCCGGACATACATACATTGCAAGTTAATATAAAGCTTGTAATTAATAGGGGTCGAATTTTTACCACGTCGACCCCCAAAATCAGTTTTCGTTCATCTCAACCCCTGGGAAAACGATACCGATCCCAAGGGGTCAACATTGACCCCATTGTGAATCCCTGGTATAACAGAGGAAGAGGATCTTCTTCTGTTCCAAGAGAAGCGATTTTGAACTGTTAAAGAAATAAATAAATACTCCTAAGCAGACTGGAGCGTCAAGGCTTTGGCAATGCCAAAACGAACTTTGTGGTGATATACATAAAGGTGGAATTTCAGTAGTAAAAGCTACACGCCCTCGCGTCAAAATACGCTCGTGCTGTCAGCGTCATTTCGTGGAAAAATGAAGTTCTGAACCGACTTCCAAAAGGAGGAGGTTTTCAATTCGACCAGTATGTTTTTTAAACCCTTAGTACGTGCAAAATCATCCCTAATTACCTGAAACAAATGTGTTTTATATTCTTCCCGCGGAACCCTAATTATTTTTCTAAAATAAATGTAGCCTACGTTACTCTTTGTAACATCACCTATCGGCCAGTTGAAGTCCCGTCAAAATCGGTCCAGCCGTTTGGGAGTAACAAACTGAGATGAAAATTTTAAAAATTGCGTTCTCGCTATTAGTATTGTATAATTTCACATGCATTTAGTAAAAAGTTGTTATTTCGACATTACAAACAGACAATTCAAGTTAATTTATTTGTATAGAATAGTTTTAACATTTTATAGGACTTCTGAGACCTATAGAATACTGTACAATATGTCTGACAAATGTTTAACGGCGACGCAAGCGAAAGCGTAAAACACGCGGTAAACTCGTGGTAGAGTTCATGTTATCGCATTTCTAAGTAAACGCTGGGTTTATCGGCACCAACTTATCAAAACTCGCAAAGCGGATAGATTTACACAAAAACATTATTATAAATAATTACTAGGTATGTAGTCTCATTGTAAACTAGCTAAAACTCTTTGTAATGTTTACTAGACATAATCTAAGGCCTGCTTTTACTTGCCAACAAGAAAAACCGGCCAAGTACGAGTTGGACTCGTGCACCGAGGCTTCCGTACATGAACTATGAAGGCACCAAACATTGCTCTCACGAAAAGATAAACTGGATAGAGAGACAAACTTTACTGTGCCGTTGGTATACTGTTGTCCACAACTGTTGTACGCTTTTGGAAAATAGAAATAATGAGATAGATAGATAACTCTTTATTGTTCCACCTCTTAGAGAGATACAAACTCAGTCCGGTTTCTCCGTAGGGCCGTAGGTGCCGCGTGGTACATACGGAACCTAGATCTTCATTCCGACCTTGGCCTCTTCTCAATTCGAAAACACTTAAAAATAGCGTCCGAACTCTATTTTAAAAAAGCCGCGTCGCATTTAAATCCTCTAATTGTCGCCGCCGGCAATTAAGAGCCAGACCCCGCGCACACATCATCAACTAGTCGCCGCCGTCCGCGGCACGAGTTGATTGATCCTCCTGACACGATCACCGCCCTCCTCGACCCGGGCGTCGAGAGGGCCACTAACACACCTACACCAGACTCCAACAGCCACCGATCTCGCCGGCGAGGACGAGGAACCCCCTCTTCTGCTCGTAGGTGCATCTTTGCACTTAGGAGCGCAGTCACTATCTTCCCTCACGGTAACTGCCCAAGCCGAGGTCGTGCCCTCTGTGGCGCACTTGAACTAGTTGCCACCCTTTTCAGCCCTTTTCCAAACTCTGCGCTCGCCACTCCTCCGGTTAAGCTGTAAAGGCCACCTAACGGCCAACAGCGAAACAAACTAAAAGTGATCTCTACCAGACAACCTTTGGATGGAGAGGAATTAAAGAACTAGTAAGGATGGGGTGTACTAAACAAATAGGTACTATAACATATACTAAATACGATAACATAAAACAAAATCGATGGGTGAAATTTGTCTTAAGCGACACTTTGGGCGATTTTTACTTATACAGGGTGTTTCAGAAGTCCGAAATAATACTTTTATTAGTAGTATTGGGTAAACAACTGAACGGCATAAAAATTTGATCGAAATTCGACCATGCTTTTTAAACTGTTTTTTCACCGTCAATTTAACTCGTTATATCTCGAGTCCTATGTGAAATTTGCCTGTTCTGTTTTGTGAATATTGGTAGCCGCCCCTCATACGTATAGTTTACTCAGCTGATTAGAGTTATGGATGTACCCAAACGCCAGAACACGATACCTGTGACAAATATTCAAAGGTCTTTAACTGTCTTCACTAAGCATCCACATATTAGCTACTGTATATGTTCCCAAAGTACTATTTCGGACTTCTGATACAACCTGTATACATATTTGGAATCATCGAGTTTTTCTGCGTCGAACGATACTCGCTCTCCTGTAAAGTTAAAAAAAAATAGCTTTAGTCAAATAGCTTTTTACCCCTCGATATAATACTACTACTACAGCCCTTTTTTAACGTCCCACTGCTGGGCACGGGCCTCCCCTCAATGCGAGGGGGATTCAGGCCATAGTCCACCATGCTGGCCCAGTGCGGGTTGGCAGACTTCACACATCTATCAAGAACTAGTCAAGTTCCCTCAGACGTGCAGGTTTCCTCACGATGTTTCCCTTCACCGTTTCATAGCAAGTGATAATCTCAGATGAAAATGAGATTCGCACATAAATCCCAGAGGTGTGAGCCGGGGTTTGAACCTGCACACTTCGATTTGCAAGTCGTACGTTCGACCACTCGGCTACCACTGCTAATTACCACTGTTAATTATGTAAAATATATAACCGTTCATGACGAAGTGAGAACGAGTATGTATTGTATGTAGCATTAACCATAAAATATTAAACATAAAAAAAAAATGTTAAAAATACTTTTTAAAACTAAGCTTTTATTTAAATGCCCTTAGTTTTCGTGTTCTCCTCAGCAAGCCCTTTCATTAGATACCCATACTGCGGTAGTGTAGAAAAAATAATTATTCCACCATCTTGGATGAACCGCCATATTGGAATTAGAATGACGTCACATAGCTAAGCATGCAATGTTATCCAAAGTAAACGTGTATACCAAATTTCAGCTCAATCGGTTAAAGATAACTGATTTAAAATTCAGTTGCAAGATTCCACCCGGACTTACACGTTGCAAGCTAATATAAAGCTTGTAAAAAATACAATTCTATACATTTTTATGGTTAAAGCAAGACAGCTTTTAAATGCTTTCAAATTTAGTTAGATCGAGCGAGAACAACAAAATTAGGGACATTTAGGTCAGTCCTATAAACATTTCCTTAATTTGACCTTTACTTAGAGCAGTTGCTCTGATGTGAACATTGGGTTAATCTATAGAAATGTTTATAACCAATTATAAGGAGTCTTATCACCATAAATTATCAGTGAATTTAATTATTAGTAATGACTAATAAATTATGCCAATAATTGAATACGTAGTTATGTATTTGTGTAATTTATTTTTGTGACATCTATTGACAACGTGCGGTACTAAGACAAATATAAATTCTATAAGTAAATTCTGTGTTTCTTACTAATAGATTCAATTCAAGTTGAGCAGATGGCGCTGTTCACAGTTTCATTTTAAAATACTGACGTAGTTTAAAATGTGACGTCATTTTATTAAAACCGTATTTTTCAATAACCTACAAATATATATTGCGACCTCGAATCAAGGTTAATATTTTTTTTTCAATCAAAAATCCTTCTGCTTGGCCTTTGTAAGGCCGCGTCCTCGAATCGAGGTCGGTTGTCCTCGTCACAAGGTCTCTCCGAGGTCGACCTTGCGGCCGCATGACCTCAAACTCAAATCAGCAACCTTGCAGCGAAGGTCGGTTTATATTTCCGCGTATAATTTTGCGCTTCATAAATATTGATAATATGTGACGATGGATTTGTACCTAACATTGTGGTTATTTTGTAATTAAATGACGTATTTATTTATACTTCACGATATAGGGATGGGTATATGGTATTTATGGAATATCATAATATAAACAACGGATATCCAAATTTAATACCAAATTACGAAACCATTATTTTTCAAATGCTTTCTAGCAATTTGGGATTATAAATAACAACTAATAAGGTTACTGGTTGTGTACAGTGGAGTGTGGACATAGGTACGTCAGTAGTGGGAATCAAACCAGGAACATCTCAGCAACAAAGTCTCTCCCTTGTAATTACTATTCTATTGAAGAACATGACAACTTTCTTACATTTTCTATAGACTATAAATAATTTCAAGTGTTAGTTTGTAATAATTAGTAGTGGTAGCCGAGTGGTCGAACGCACGCCTTGCAATCAAAGTGCAGTTTCAAACCCCGGCTCGCACCTCTTGGTTTTATGTGCGAATCTCATTTTCATCCGAAATTATCACTTGCTATGAAACGGTAAAGGAAAACATCGTGAGGAAACCTGCACATCTGATAGAAGTGTGAAGTCTGCCAACCCGCACCGGACTATGGCCTGAATCCCCCTCGCATTGAGGGGAGGCCTGTGCCCAGCAGTGGGATGTTAAAAGGGCTGTAGTAATAGTAGTAGTTTGACCATTTTGTGATAGCTGGTAATCTCCGGAATTATCTAATGAAACAATTTTAGATACTAATAAAAAGATAATCTTTTCCTGCACATTCTATGAAAACACGTGCCAGATAGTTGTAAGCCAGCGTTAAATAAAGAAGACACGGATACAAAAAATAATAATTTAATTCAATAAACTATTAAGAAATTAACAAATAATAAAAAATCAAAACATTAAATATTGACTAAGGCATTGGTAACTTATTGAAAATTTCCTTAATTTTTAAATCGCTAAGAAAATAGAGAGCGAATTTTGTAATGTTAATGTTGGAAAAGGAAAAAAATTAAAAACGAAGTAAAGTTAGAAAAAAAAGATAACAATATTGTCAAGTTAACAATAAGTAGGTATGTACTTAATCAAACAATCACTTACTTGTATTTTTTTAATAATTATCTACGTGACTTTTGCTTAAAAAAAACTATGTCTATTTAAAAACTCATTCGGCAACACTGTAAATTTATTATTTTCGTAAATTATGCACTTACTTTAATAGACTTAGGTGCGTTATATGCTTTTAATAATAATTAATTATGACAGTGGAGTACTTAATTAATAATAGGTATACTTATCTACTTACATATAAGAGTATGGTTTATGACTTCCGAAATCTTAGGTTTCTAAGTCGTTTTAATGTCTTTTTTACAATTAAATAACTTACTTTTAAAATTATAGTATGTAAGTAAAAGTATCTTATAAATAACTTTATTCAGATATTTGCCACCTTTGAAAATCGATTTGATCAATAATTTTCCGAAAAACTATTAAATTTTCTCGAATTCGAAGTAAAATGGTTAGATTTTGATATTATAAAAATCGAAAACCTAGAAATTTAAAATCAAAATCAGTCCTATTTGAAAAAAGTCAAAGAAAAAAAGTTATCTTCAACATTTCGAAGTTCAGAAAAGTAACGAATAATATCAAACGAATGCCCGTTTTCACTAACACTAGGAAACGCCTAATAGTATTAATATTTAGGCATCGCGTTAAGGCGTCTCCTAGCATTAATGTATAATATAATCCGAATTTATTTGCAAAAGTTATGTACAAAATTAAAATTTTCTGTTTAGACATTTGAAAATCAGAAAACTTCTTTGCGAAACCCGAATCCGTACTGGTCGCATTTGACACGCAGCAGACGGGCAAGCTGCGGCGGCCCGCAGTAGAACACTGTCACCTTCCCTTTCTTCTGCTCCTGGAGTTGTTTGAACACTTTGTCCCAGTTGGGGCGGCCGGCGTTCGTCCGCGTCTTCAAACCAGTTATAAGGTCGCGTTTCTCCTAGAATATACGAGATTGTTTGATATTAAAATCTTTCAATGGTTATTTTATACTTAAAAGTACTACACAATGTTTAATAGGTTTACTGATACCACGATATTGGTTGGTGCCAAACGCTCGCTAAACAATTTTGATTCAGAATTCGCACTAAACAACACAATCTAGTTAATTATAGAACACGGCTTCATCTAGTGGTCCAGGCGTAGGCTGCTTGGCTCACTACACCAGGTTCGATTCTCGCCAGCGGCAAATTTCGGAAATAGCCTTATCGGAATTTGGCCTAGTCTGGATGTAACTGGAATCGCTCCCAGTCCAATAGTAGAAACTTTGCTTAGTTTGCGAACATAATCATCATGGGCGATATTTACCTTCTCATGCAGTAGATCTAGCGCCAGCTGTAGTCCAACCGCCTTCATGTCTGAGCTCTGTAAGGCGCTGGTTATATACATATGCATCTCCAGGAAGCGCTCCATGGCAGCCCCCAACTCCGCTTGCTCTATCTCCAGTTGTGATAGTAGAGATACGAACCACTCAAAGGAACGCTGCTCACGGTTAATCCAAAAGAAATCCACCTAGGAGATAAAATATTATCAAGCTCAGTCTTCGAACGCACGCTTTGCAGTCAAATCAAGTCTTGAACATCTGGAACCGTACTACCGACCTACCACCTCTAAGAGTATAGTAACTGACAAGTTAAGACATAATTTGTACTGAGTTAACTATCCGAAACTGGAAGTAATATTATAAATATTTCTGCAAGACAAGTGATGGTAAGGGGGCTGGAAGTGCCAATCTCTTTTTCATGTGAGATTATCACATGAAGGAAAACATCGCGAAGAAACCATGAGCACGTCTGAGGGAACATAACTTTTTCTTGATAGACGTGTGAAGTCTACCAAGCCTCACGTAGCTAGTGTGGTGGACTAGGGTCTGAATAACTCTCGCCTTTTGAATCGGTCCGTGCTAAGTTATGGTGCGTTATTTATAAGTCAATAATTGATTCCACATACCTTTTTCAAATTCATATTATGCCGCGACATATCTGAAGCCCAGGCGTGTCCACAGTTGGGGCATTCGTGCCTTTCGCTCCAATATCTGTACATGACTGCTTGCAGGATCGAAGCGAACGGCGTAACTCCTATGCCTGCTGCTATAAGCGCAGCGTGCTCCGCCAGGAAGATGTGCGATGACGCCGCACCGTACGGACCGTCTATGTAGATCTGTTAAAAGATCGAATTATATCATTTCACCCCCTCTAGGCTTCACACGACACGATACACTCGCGGCTATCGTTCTAACACCATTGACAAGCAATACGGGCCCTTATGTAAGTCTCAGATCCAGGAAAATATTCCGTCGAAAATGGATATTGCTCTACGGTAGTTACTAGTGCTTCCTGATTGCCCATTAGCCAAACGAGGATCTTCACGGTAAGCCCAGCTGCCTGATGAACAAGGTTTTAACGGAACATTAAGTTCGAAAGCGTTCTTTACAACTGTCGGAATATAGGATGCTCATAAACCGACAGTGGTATGACAGATGAGTTTATTGAGTGTATTAAATTCACAGGAGTACGGGGAGCCGACACCAAAAAGAAGAAACGGGAAAACAATATGTACTGATACAATACTTTTGGAATAAAATCTCAGTTGACTTAGTACTAAGATCTATCTGATGCATAAATGATTGAATTACCTCCAATGGTCTGCCAATAGGGTAGTCATTATCACAGTCCTCAGGCACTACCACTTCTTCGTTGACAGTGGCGACAGTCTTCACTGGCGTCGCTTCCACGTCTCGGTCCGGAGACAGGGTCTTCGAGAGACGACGCCTTGCTATAAACATGGAACATAATATGAATATTAAGTAGAACTTAGAAATTATACATAACCTTTCATTATTTAACGCAGTTGCCTAGAGCAAAAAATAGTTTTATAAACCGTCAGGCAACGACTAATAAGGATCCTAGAGCCGCCTTAAGTTACGATACTCATACGTTGACGCGTAAACTTAGACAATTCTAATTTTTTGAACATTGGACAGTCCACGTTGCCAAGTAAAGCAAAAAAATTAAAAATTATAAAATGCAAACCGAATAAAAAGAAACACTGAATAGGAGTTGCCTAATGAAAAACTGATGGTGCAACTAAAGTTATTGCTTAAGCGTTACCATAGACATTACTGGCCTCAACGGATTGGCCATACAATCCTGCTCCTTGCATAGACAACTCAGCCTCAAAATATTATCTTATAGTTTTCACCCACCTATAGTCAGTATACTGTCATTACTTCGTCTCCTCTCTTCGAAGTTCGGAGTCTTGAATTCGATGATTGTCGGTTTAGTCCTCATATACCTGAAGCTGTGGACTAAGGACTTATTATGCGGGATCCTGGAAGCCACTCCGCAAGGTCTCATCTGACTGCAGCGCATATTATCGTCGCCCAAGTTGCGCTCAGATTCCGAGCGCATGTAGTGTTGTAACCTAATGGTAGAAAAAGAAACTATAAATTTCAAACCTCTAGTGGGTTTCAGAAGTCTAATTTAAAACCTTAAACGGTTACATTCAGCCCCGGGTATGGACTGGGGCGTGAAAAGTCTGGTGTCAAGATGTTTTCCAATACAAAAACGAACTTTTTGGCAATATGCATAAGGATTTAAGTTCTGTGGTTTAAGCTTGCCGCTCTTCAAAATTCGCTTGCGCTGTCAGTGTAAAATAAACTTATTTCATGTATTCAAACAAAAATTAATGTTAAAAAAACTTTTTAAAAACAAGCTATCATTTAATTGCCCTTAGTTTTCGTGTTCTCTTTAGCCAGCCCTTTCATTTGATACCCATACTGTGGTATTGCAGAAAAAGTAACTATTCCGCCATCTTGAATGATCCGCCATATTGGAATTAGAATGACGTCACATAGCTAAGCATGCATTGTCATCCAAAGTAAGCGTGTAAACCAAGTTGCAGCTCAATCTGTTAAAGATAAGTGATTTAAAATTCAGTTACAAGATTCCACCCGGACATACATACATTGCAAGTTAATATAAAGCTTGTAAAAAATTGCAGCAAGACAGGTGGTTGAAGGAGGCTGTATAAATCAGTGTAGACCATGTTATGATCACGCCTCAAGATATAAGACTCAAATGACTTACGCTCTGATCCGTTGTTTCTTCTTCAAGTTCTTCTGCACATCAGGCATCGACTTGGACTTCTCTAGGGTTCTTGACGGTGCTTGGAGTCCAGGGTTGAAGGAGACTATAGATCCAGGAGACGTTCCTAAGAAGGAATCATTAGCATGTTACATCATATTATATCATCGTGCACTGCAATCTAATAGGGGGCGAGCCTATTACCATTATACCGGGCACATTCCACTTGCGAGGGAAATTTGGGCTATAATCCATCACCCTGCCTAGTGCGGGTTGGTAAACTTCTCACGCCTTTCTATAGACATGCAGGTTTCCTTACGATGTTTGCATTCATCGAACAGCAAAATGGTAATAATGTAAAATTACATTCGAAAATGAAATCAGTAATACCAGAGGTGCGGGCCTGTCGGGATTTTCGTCTAACGTAAATAACCCCAGAGTAGAATTTAGGACTTTATACAAATAAGCATTAGGTTCATACCGTTATGCTTCTTAACCCTGAGTTCGACATCAACGAACGCTTCATTGGTACAGCCCTGGGGGGCGAAGTCCACGGATCTCTTTGTACAGGTGGAGTCCTTGCGGCTCTTCCTGCTGCGGTTAGACAGTGACCGCCGTAGCTTCCTGAAAATAGAGAACAGTGGTTTGATATTCAGGACCCTATTACATTTGCCTAAGGTAGATATTATCTAACTTCTCTTCCGTAAACGAACTTAGGAATTCAGTAATTACGCTTTCCAGTTGCTGATTTATGTTCGTAAATTGAAATGAAACTTAGAGCAATAGGTCGATACTCCGTAAAAAGTGTTGTCTTTCAGAACTGAACAATCGAGTGATGGTGTCTTTACCGACATTCCTCCTCACAGTCGTAAGACCTGATCTCCAAGCTTTCCCCCCCACTGGCATCCACCGCGGCCCTGTGATGCGTATTTACTATTCTGGAATCTTAAAGTATACTTACTGTAAGGCATTCTCGGCAGGCTCAGCGTCGTCTCCACGCTGCAAACGCGCCTGTTCCTTCTCGAAGTAGGAGTAGAGACCGTTTGTCCACTCGCCGACACCACGAATATGGAGCCACAGGTAATCTAAACAATTAAAACAATATTCCTCATTAATTTGATCTTCAGAATTCACGGCCTGACAACTGACACAATCTATATATCGACAGTTAATTGACTTGTCGAATTGACTCTAGCGCAATTTACTACAATTGCGCTAGAGTCAATTCGACTTTGCAGGAAAACCAGCTCAAAGGCGGAGAAAAATTCGCTGATTCCAAATATATCTTAGAAATAGCTGCGATTAGCGATTATTCTACCAATGTCAAGTAATTACTAGCAAGGACAAATTCAATAAATAAACTTGATAAAATGGGTAATGAAGAAGTGAAAGATATCGTACTTAGACAAAGACCAGAACTACGAGTAATTATGAAAGGTCATTACTGAAAGGAGACGGATACGCTTTCATACATTCTTGGGCCCAGTTGTACAAATATGAGAGTGGTGTCAATTAAGAGCTTATATATTATCAAACCATCTCCGAAAATTTAGCTGATCTTGGCTATCTGAGAGCAGAATTATAAGAGATTTAGTAAAAGTGTGGTTATTCAACAAAGTGACAACAACCTAGATACTAAACAGATGATTTTTTAACTGTGATTGTTATTTTGTTTTAATATACAGTTTTGGTGTTAATTCAACCACTTTAGTGTATTTTAATATATTAAAATGAATACAATTATGTGCTTAATCATTAATAACACAATTTGTTTTTGAGCTACGGAAAGTGCTCACTCTGTCTGGGGCGCGCGGTCGTTCGGAAACTCGTCCGTCGACATTTTGTGGAGCGTTCGGAAACGCGGACGCCACACAGTTATTTACTATATTAATTGTAGTTTTTTTTTTATTGTTAATTATTACAATGTATTTATTCATTTTGATTTAATCAATCAAGTATTTTATGTTCAATTGTTTAAATCATTCACAGTAATCGATTATTGTAATCGATACTCTATTTCTTCAGTGAAATAAACTTATTTTTATGATTTCTCGTCTCCCGGATAGTGAATTGAGCTGATTTTTTTATATTTTAAATCAGAAAAAAATACCGCTGTTTTTAAACCATATCTCAACTTATTACAATTGGGCCCAGAGATCCCCGTCTCCTTTATCCTGGAGTCGAGCTAAACTGCAAGGAAAAGGTGAAATAAGCCAAGCTGCCTGTTGTAGACACCACAAAGGAATTTTAACCTTCGTAACACATATGTGCCAAGCTAATTTCAACCTTAGTACCTTCTTGTTCCGGAGCACTGCTGATGGTAAATGGATGCCATTCGTAAGTCGCTATAGCGGGTATATTCACGAACACGTAGTCGCCGGCGTGATAGTCGAATAGTGGTGGTCGTTTCACAACTAGATGCGTAACTTTAGACGGCAGAAGGATCCCTGATGAGATATATGTCTTGCCTCTTTCTGACCTGTAAATTATTTAATTTACTTAGTGACATATATCGGTGAAGGTTTTAATTTTTTTTAAATCTCGATGGCAATGTGTTTTGGATCAGTGACATCTATCGGTGCATTGGTAAATCTTTTTTAATTATTTTTACGCAAATAACTTACTTATAGCCTTTACCAAGCAGCATAAAATGAAGGTTATTAAAATTTATGAAATAAATTGAATTATCTTATATAATATATATGTTCCTTACCGCATCCAAGCCAGACGCATGATTCTCTCAGACAGGTATACAGTGCCAGGCAACACGAACCACTTCCAGAAGTTGGGGCCGTGGAATATCAGCAATATCCAGAAGGGCACGTACAGAAGATGAGTCCAGTAGAATATCTGGATCAAATAAATCTTATGAACAAACTGACGACGAAATTTCAGGATTTCTCAGTTATACTCTAGTGGATTTGTATCCCAATGTAATCGATGGCTCGCTTATTACCATTAACACAACAATCTCAATGTGAGAATTTAGTCCAGAACGTTGGCACAAGCAGGATTGGCAAATGCAACATGGTCTTTCAAAAGACGTTTCACTTCTCTCAAGTTATCGAGGTGATTATATTTACTACTACTACTACGGCCCTTTTAACGTCCCACTGCTGGGCACGGGCCTCCCCTCAATGCGAGGGGGATTCAGGCCATAGTCCACCACGCTGGCCTAGTGCGGGTTGGCAGACTTCACACATCTATCGAGAACTAGACAAGTTTCCTCAGACGTGCAGGTTTCCTCACGATGTTTTCCTTCACTGTTTCATAGCAAGTGATAATCTCGGATGAAAATGAGATTCGCACATATATCCCAGAGGTGCGAGCCGGGGTTTGAACCTGCACACTTTGATTTGTAAAGCGTGCGTTCGACCACTCGGCTACTACTGCTGCTTATATTTACTAGTCCATGAAAAATAATGTTTAGGTGCTATTAACAAAGCCTTAATATTATACCACCAGACCTATTCCAGACCAATAATGATGTAATGAATCAAAGAAAATAGATCTAATAAAGTGACGACGGTCTAGTCGTTTGAGTGTAGGCTACTCAGCTCACTGAACTAGTAGGCTTAGCATGACAAACTGTCTGTCAACTGTCAGATTTGTCGAGAAAATGACGTAACTTCGAGCTTTTTGTACTGGAAATGGCTCTGTATGACGTCATTTTCTCTAAGACAGCTGACAGAGATAAAACTTATGTCTACACGGTCATGCTAAGCCTACAGGTGGTTGCAGGTTCAATTCCCGCCAGTAGCGCAAATTTCAGAAATGGTCGCAATTCTCGGAATTTTCCCTGGTCTGGTAACTCGTTCGCCCCCAGCCTTGGTTAAGTCATAGTACGTAGAAATACCACTTACCTCAAAGGACCCTCCTCTTCTTATAAATGGCTGGCTGCAGACGTACATCACGAGCAGTATGACAGCAAGTGCGACACCTGTTGGGTTCGCGCACCCTGGCACCAGCCCAAAGGCACCAGGCCTGTCCGTCAGTAGCCACTCGTATAATGTAAAGTTGCCTTTATTTATCACTGGGTGGTGTATTACTACCAGGCCTGGAAGATTAAAATGGTAACATAAATTATTTTAAATGCACTAATTGGGAACGAGCCTATTGCCATTATACCGGGCATGATTATTTTTATTGCTTAAATGGTTTGGACCAAAGTTTACCATACTTGGCGCGTGGGATAGTGACCTTCATCCTTTTTTTGAGCAAAGTTAAATTCACTGTGACTAATAGGGACATTTCGTGATAAAATTGCAATCAAGTTTCAATCACGTTCCGATAATGCAGCGATCAAAATGTATTGATAATCCGGCATGTTGTTTGGTTTCTAACGAACATTGATAGCAATGAGAGTTACGTAATAGCGTGGCTGTAATTGTACCACGCATGTACCCCAAAACAAGATGTATATCATGATATATTTTGATTTTGTCGCTTTCTCTCGTATGAATTATGATAGATAGCGAGCGAGAAAATCCGTGACAGTTCAAGTAGATGGCTCCACAATACTTCCGGTCGTTGTTTTTAGCAAGTAATAATAAAAACTCGCTTAGAATTTCAAATGAGCAAACAGAAGAGTTAATTCTTGAATTTTTGGTCAATCATTAAGCTTCTTCGGAGTTGTATGCACATAAAAAGTACTTCAAGTTTCAGAACTGTGTGAAATAAGTTAGTTCTAATTTCTGCGATGGATGTCGCTACCCGAAATTGGTACGCGGTATCGAAATGTTCTTGCGTTTTTTATTAATATGTTTACTGTCTAGTCTACAATAGATCCTCTTCATCCTGTCCTGGGTGTTTTCTTTGTCTAAGCCATAAATACCTGGAGCGGTTACGGGACCTTTTTGGAATTACGGCAAGCATGTTCAAATACTTTGAAAAGTAATTTCAAATAGATAAAAACTTCCTCCATTGACACTTACTGAAGTTTAAAAGATGCATCAGCGTGTGTACTAAGCTATATATAGTTATCATGACTCCGGTGAGCTTGTGGAGGTAGATGTGGTGGTCCAGGGGCAGGAAGGAGCTGAACCCTCGCACGCGCAGCTGGGTGAGGCAGTTCCGCAGCATCAGGACCAAGATCCAAGCGCAGTTGAAGTTAAGACATTGACCTGGTGAAGAAAAGTATTTCGTAATTACACTCTTTAGTCTGATAATTTAATAGACATTGACGCAGGATGAAGAATAAAGCCTTGTGCGCACGGGGGCGCACGTGTCAAAGTTTTTGCCAAATATAAAACGAACTGTATTGTCTCATTGATAAAGCTAATTCTTCAACGAAATGAATTTTCAGGTGTGGTCGCGGCTTTTGCCACGGAACTTAAATTTTCATGTCAAACCTTAGTGAAGACGATTAGTTAATTATTATTATACAATTTATATTAATCGATATTCTTTTTCTAATAATCGATTCTCTAAAAATTAAAAAAAAAATATTTAAAAATCGATTATTTTTAAAGAGAGAAAAATTTATTATTTAATAGTCATTTTTTTCACAGCATATAGGTTGTTGTTCTTAGTAGATAATCTGCCTTGTTTAAAGATACTCACCGCAAGCTCTAGCAAATATGGTATAATAGTTAGCGGTTCTGTATTCCCAGGCTCGAGTGACGAATAAGGCGATATTGATGGCGAAGAAGATCCCCAGATACGTGAGGAACACGTGGTTGTTCCTCATGTAGGGCAGCGAGAGCTGGTACGGCTTCAGGCTGGCGAGACGCTGAAGGAACGTTCTTCGGACTTTCTCTTTCTTTGGGGGGACCAGCCAGCGGTCTATACTGTAATCATTAATAGATATTCATGGCCTGAATACTAGGACGAACAATAATTTTGAAAATGCACTCTAAGTTAATATGTATAAAACTTGAATGTCTGTAGTATACTTCAATGAGTGAGTACAGTGGTGCCCCTAAATCTTGCCACAAACAGAGCTTCAACCATACGCTAATAGATGGCGCGTAAAAAGTACACTGCATACAAAACCAAGATTTCATATGCAATCCTGAATCGCGATAGAAGAGTTCTCGATCATCTTAACTACAATACAAGATCCTGGTACTAACCACCAAGCGCACAGTCCGCTTAGCTTGCAGATTTTTCTAGTTCTTATTATCTACATTTACGATTATGTGTTTGTTATGGAAACTCAAGGAATTGGAGACGGTTTGAGTACCTAATGGATAGATTCTCAAGAAGACCCTCGTGACTGCCAATCTGCTTCTTGAGCGCCTCGTAAGTGATGGCGCCGCGTTGTTCAGTGTCGGCGTCTTCGAACATAGCGGTGGTGAGGTCCAGGAGTTGTTCATCACTAAACTGCATCCCATTCTCCTCCATGCAGGCTCGCATCACGTGCTGCAACTCCCGGTGCTGGATCAACCCGTCACCTAGGCGACAGGAAATGAAATTAAAATGGCTTGGTTTAGTTTAGTGGAGTTTAGGTACTCCACCGTGTAGATTTTAAGAAATGAAATAAGAATGGAACAAGATGAGGTGTGGCATCCGCAAGTAGCAGGTATTCTGATGATGCCAAGTGATTTATAGCAAATTTTAATAACAATTACAATGATTAGGGTACCCATAAATGAAAAAAAATCTAAGCATATGCGGGACGCCTGGCAGATGTGAAACATAAAACATAGTAGTCGTAGCGGCGAGTGAGCGAAGTCAGCCGGTGGGCGGAGTCTACGCGGCGGAAAGAACTGAGGAGCCGAAGGGCCGAGCAGTACGAAGCGTGGGCGCATTTAAAACTATACTTTATGCATTAAGTAATAAGGTTGATTTAATTTTGTTGTGGCGAAGGGTCGGCAAATCCGCCACGCCAAAAATCAGGTTTCCCCTCGCCTTAAGGTGTTTCACATCAATAAAAATACATGATTGTCCTCTATGCCTTCCTTAATCATTGATCCATTAAAATATTAAATAATATTATGTTAAAGACTTCTTATTTAAATGACATTGTGCAAGCAATCATTTATTTTGTTTAATAAGCGGGATTCTCTTGTTTGACTAAACGTTAAATGTACCAAAAATTTTAGATTAGCAAACTTAAAATGTGCTTTTTTGCGCTTATTTTTTTTGCAGGCGCTTTTACTCGTAACTTACTTATTTATATATACATTAATTTAATCCTTTTCTGTTATATTATTTACAAAAAAAATACGAAGCACCTTAAAACCAACAAATGCGTTTGTCTTTATGGCACGAAATTCAATAGTTTTTGCATCTTTATAAATATTTGTTTAATTCAATTCCAATGCTACCTACCATCCAGGTCATATACTTTGAAGAGGAACCGTATCTTGTCGTCAGGAGACTGTCCCGCGAACCGGTGCACCGCTGCGATAAACTCCTGGAGGGAGATGGCCCCGGAGTCATCCTCGTCGAAGATTTGGAAGACACGCTCGGTGAAAAACGGCTGGAAACAACAGAGACACAAATTAATATAACCAAGCAGTAGGCTTATCTATTTATGTACTGATTTTTGTACTGGATATAGATCCGGTTACGTTACGTTTACGCTTACGTTTTTTGAGACGACTATCTTCTGGAACTGCTCCCTGGTGATCTCCTTCTCGTTTCCAACTGTCTGCCGGAATAACTCCTCGAGGCGGTCCACGCTGTGCTTGTTGAAACCAACTCTTGGTCTGAAATATGACGAATCCATATTAAATATACATACATCATCACGCCTGTATTCCCCGAAGGGGTAGGCAGAGGTTCACTGCAGTGCGCCCACACTTCGCTGATGTATTTTGGTCCCAATGTAATAGAAGGCGAGCCTATTGCTATTATACCGGGCGCATTCTCAGTCAATACGAGAGAGATTTTGGACCATAGTCCACCACCCTGGCCCAGTGCAGGTTGGTGAATTGTACACGCCTTTCTATAGACGTGCATGTTTCCTCACGATGTTTTCCTTCATATTATAATAACATTTACTACGACAAGACTAAGTGTTAAATGTTTATTGCATGTTTATTTTATTATAACTTCCGAACGGATACACCGATTTCAATGTAGTTTTTGTAGTTTAATAGCGGATATGTTTGAGATTATTTCTTGTAAATTTGATGGAAATCGGCTGAGGAGTTATTACAATAAACCCATTGAAATTAATTGTTAATTAAGTACCTGCTGCTGGTAACTGTGGATAGGAATTCCATGATTTCCTCAGCCGTGGCATAGCCGTCGCCGTCCTTGTCCACGAAACGGAACAACTTGTTTGTGACCTAAAGTTAGACATACAAATAAGTTAAAAATACGTTACAAATGTATTTGTGATACAACAAATATACCTATTTATATTGAACATAGTTTTATCTTAAAGGAATGTAAATTTGATGACGTTACATTGAAGTAAATACGACAATTAGGTTGTTAGTATCTACCAAAACTTAATTTACTCTCTATAAATAAACAATATTTACATCAGTAGGTACCTTAATTATGAATTAATCTAGTTATAACGTTAATTCAAATTATAAGTAACTTAAATGACATCGACAAATTACTAAAATCAAGTTTTTTTCGTTTAAGTGATTAATAACATTGAAAATTATGAAATAAATTTACCTTGTATATTTAAAGCACTGTATCTCAACAATAAGTGACTATTATGACGTTGGTATCGTAATAACTTAACGAATTGACGAAACGAAAAAATCTACCCTCAACTTTATTATTTTATTTTTAAACTTTCTTGTCTTGGAGTCTCGGTGGTAATAAATGCCGATGATGGCAGAAAATATTTTCAGTCATCAGTCAGTCGTGAGGGTCCCCAGTGCGGACCCTATCCGCGCTATCAGTGTAAGTGCTTTATGATAGTTATTAATTATTAATGTTTCAAAAGATGAGCGCGAAACTTGGCCGCTGTACAATAACCCACATATTAATTTTATTGTCAAACCTACAAATGTCGTTTGTAAGTACAAAATAAATTAATTGCCCTTAGTTTTCGTGTTTTCCTCAGCAAGCCCTTTCATTTGACACCCATACTGTGGTAGTGCAGAAAAAAATAACTATTCCGCCAACTTGGATGATCCGCCATATTGGAATTAGAATGACGTCACATACATTGTCATCCAAAGTAAGCGTGTATACCAAATTTCAGCTCTTCAGTTAAAATTTATAAGACTCTGCGGTGACTACAGAGCTATAAAGCTAATCTCACATTCCTTCAAAATATGGGAAAGAATCATCAACAAAAGGCTTCTTGAAATAACTAGCGTCACTGAAAACCAATGCGGGTTCGTCGCCGGTAGATCCACAACTGATGCCATACATTCAGTCAGAACACTACTGGAAAAGTACAGAGACAACCAAAAAGACTTGCACATGATATTCATCGACCTAGAAAAAGCTTTCGACCGGGTACCGAGGGAATTAATCTGGCACGCTCTAAGGGCCCAGAGTGTCCCCGAGCATTACATATTGATCGTCAAAGATATGTATCACCAAGTATCAACCAAAGTGCGAAGTCCGACCGGAACAAGCGATGAGTTTGATGTAAAGGTTGGTTACCAGGTTGATGTACACCAAGGTTCGTCACTCAGCCCTCTGCTATTTAATATCGTAATGAACCATCTCACCTCCAATCTGCAACGTGCACCGCCATGGGACATCCTATATGCGGACGACGTCGTCATCATCAGCGAAGATCCAAACAACCTACAGCAGATCTTAGAAAAGTGGAGGGAAGCTCTGGGAACATCAGGTCTGCGAATAAGCAGAGAGAAGACCGAGTACATGCATTGCAACTATAGTGGCGTCAACAGCAAACACACCATCTGTCTGCAAAACACCCAGCTAAAAGAAGTGGACCATTTCAAATACCTAGGGTCAGTCATCAGTAAAGATGGGTCAATAGACACTGATGTCACCCATCGCATAAATACCGGGTGGATGAAATGGAGAGAACTATCCGGCGTGCTACGCGACAGCCGTATGCCCGTGCGTATAAAGGGACGAGTGTACAAAGCAGCCGTCCGACCGGCCATGATATACGGAGCCGAATGCTGGCCACTCAAAAAGCAGCATGAAAATCTATTACACTGCGCAGAGATGAAGATGCTCAGGTGGGCTGGTGGTGTAACTAGGCTGGACCATGTCAGAAACACACACATTAGAGGCACCTTCAAAGTGAGACCTATCCCAGATAAATTACAGGAGAGCCGTCTGCGGTGGTACGGACACGTTATGAGGCGACCATACGACCACATGACCAGAAAAGTCCTGGATATCGAAACCAAACCCCGACGACGAGGAAGACCCCCAATTACATGGATGTCTGTAGTAAATAAGAACCTCAAAGAAGCCCAAGCTAACAAAGAGACGACCCAGGACCGAGTTACCTGGAAATAAAATGGGAAAGGGCCAGGCAAAAGAAGAAGTTAAAATTTATAATGTATCATAGATTGCATAATTACATATCATAATTTGAGGTAGATTTTGAGTTATTTTATATACGTGAAGTATTTCAAAATTCATAAGATCATGCGATAATAGCAGTATCTTTAATAGCTACTATCACGGTACGGAAGTATTGATAATATCGCGAATTAAATGTATGATCAGGCCATAATAAGAATCCGGATCATAATACTAGTAATAGCGATCTGATCATTTTTCTCGCCATATTATCAATATCGCTTTATACAGGGTACCTATTTCAAAAGTTAAAAAAACACAATTGTATCTGTATACTTCCAGATATGATTGAAATATTAACATGCCTTCTAAAATATTATTTCGGAATGCTGATACAACCAGTATAATACGTAGGTACGGGTGATATTATTAATAGTGGCATTATCCCTTTATTCAATGTTATAGGGGAAAGGTAACACTACTAAATGTACCCAAATTTTGTCCATGCGCTCAAGTTTCGTGCCCCGTGCTGTATTGTGCTCGATAGTGATTGTGCTGTAGACAGTACTATAGCTTATAGTGATAGTGGAGATAGTGAAAGTGGTGATAGTGATAGTGGTGTGTGCTTCATCGTCTCTTCGCTGACAGCAATGGCCTGAGCGACGTGAGTACGGGGCCGTGCAAGGTCTAACTTCGTGGTACGGTAAGTGAATTTTGATTTCATTTACTATTTGTACTACGTTTAATATTTGCGTTACGTTTAATATATGATCTGTTTCTTGCAACGTTTTGGTTTTTATGATACTATATTTCCATCGTTCACAATTTATTACCTATAGTTTAGCGCTTTTAATTTGTTTTCATTTTCGCCTTTGAGTACCCATTTACAGGCGCCAATTTTTATTTACCTACTGACTTTATTGAGTAGGTGCTTCCGTATCAACACTGACTAAAAAAATGTATAATAATGGCAACTTACAACTTTGTTCTGTAAAATCTTCTGGAAGGCGTCCAATTTGATGACGCCATTCCCGCAGATCACGTACGCGACGCTCTCCACTTGTTCTATGAATTCCATCTGCTTATCCCCTCTGGAAGTATACGATGAATGCTTTATTCCGTATCTATCTGACAATAGATGGCGCTACGTCTACATTTTGATCATAATAGGTATAATAATAATTAAACATGCGTTACAGAACATTTAGGTACTTAAAGAATTTTGTGATATTTATTTCGTAAATGCCGTTATGAATGGCTTGCAGAATTACTATAATTTAAATGAAACTGAGAGTAAATTGTTGTTTCTTTGTTGTATCTACTCTATACTAGACTGTAGTGTGATTTTGTTTCTATTTATTGATAGTAAATGGCGCTACAATACTATGTGCAATTGCTTAATCTACTCTATACTAGATGGCGCTACAGTACTGTAAGCATCTTAGTTTATTTGATACTAGATGGCGTTACAATACTATTAGCAACTGTTTTATCAACTCTATACTAGATGGTGCTACAATACTATTAGCAACTGCTTAATCTACTCGATACTAGATGACGCTACAGTACTATAAGCATCTTAGTTTATTTGATACTAGATGGCGTTAACATATCTGTCGCAATTTTTTTTATCCAGTCGACGCTAGATGACGCTTTGTCGTAAATAACATTGGTCCTTATATATAAATCTGAACTGTGGTGTTGCGTTCAGTGTGGCAATATAATTGTTTAGTCTTATATATGCTCAATCTTAACTGATTTTTTTTGTAAATCTTGTCGTAACAATAGTAATATCTTAAGTTTGTCTTTTAACATATAATAATGAATTATCATTAGTAGTGCGTTATTATTCATAATTCATTCAAACCGGCCAAGTGCGAGTCGGACTCGCGCATTGAGGGTTCCGTACCATTATCTATAAAAACGGCAAAAAAATCTGTTGTATAGGAGCCCCCTTAAATATTCATTACATTTTGTTTTTTAGTATTTGTTGTTATAGCGACAACTGAAATACATCATCTGTGAAAATTTCAACTCTCTAACTGTCACGGTTCATGAGATACAGCCTGGTGACAGACCGACGGACGGACGGACGGACGGACAGCGAAGTCTCAGTAATAGGGTTCCCGTTTTACCCTTTGGGTACGGAACCCTAAAAAATGATGATGAATGATGAAGAAGTTACATCGAATGATCTCAGTTATTAAACTGAGATCATTCGATGTAACTAAGACCTAGAAATACTTGGGTATTTTACAGGGGCTAGGTATCAGCGACACTGACATGAAACAGTTGTTGCTGTGGATGTTACTCTAATAAGCCCCCCGCACACTGGGGTGTTAACGCTCGCTGTTCGAAAGTTTAGCCGATACCAAAAGGAACTTTGTGTCAACATGTATAAAGATTGAATTTCTGTCGTAAAATTCGCTAACACTGTCAGTGTCTTCGTTGATGAATGTCTTTTTAACGTTGAGGGTGAGAAGATTCCGATCGAGCCTCTGTTAATTAGTAGACATATTTCATGTACAGATTCGCAAGTTTGGTGTGGAATTGGAATACAATGTCATCTGCATAGCAGATGTTTTTTGCATCTGGAGACAACGCGCTAAGTATTTAATTAATATAAATGATAAATAGTGTCTGACAGTATCGTTTGATGAGTGTTTGGTGTAATAGTTTGAGCATAGACCAACTAAACCAGCAGGTTACAGATTCGATTCCCGTTAGTGGCAAACTTCGGAAATGGCATTTAGGAATTAGCCCTGGGCTGGGTGTAACTGGGAGCGATCAAAACGGTACATGCTTTGCTCAGTTTGGGATCATACGAGGAGTATGTGTTGTCTGGCGATGTTTATTGATATTTATGTCTGATCTTGTGGAACTCCAAATTCTACCAATTGAAGATTACTGATGAAATCGCCTACTTTAAGACACTGCTTCTGTCGGTGCCAATTCATATGTGTATTTGCCTAGTCTGACGTAGATTGGCACCTACTCCAAATGTAATGAATTGTAAGGTTATTTTGAGCTTTTTAGTGCACCTAGGTTTTTGAAGGCGGTTTTTGGTATACTCACGTCAGCCGTTCCTTCAGATATTCGACCCATTCTTGTTGAACCAAATAGTCTCTGCAGTGAACGTCGAACGTCCTGAATATTCGCTCCAATAGATCCTGCGAACAAATTAAAAATACGTTTATCAAATACTTTTGCTATGAGGTCTTTTCCCAGCTGTGGGACACAATAGGCTTATAAGCTTGTTACAATATGCACATCATTCTGTCCTTTCACTAAGCAACTAACTGGGGGCGAACCCAGACCGGGGCAAATTCCAAAAAGGCCATCCCCTAAATTTACTACTGACGAAAATCGAACTCTCAACTCGGTATAGTGAGCCAAGTGGCATACTTTCTAATCAATCACTGGTCATCACAAAAATGCAACTTATTTTAAAATGCTGTCATTGCGGACTGTTATAATTATATACATCATCATCATCACGCCTGTATTCCCCAAAAGGGTAGGCAGAAGTGCACTGCAGTGCGACCACACTTCGCCGATGTATTTTGGTCCCAATGTAATAGCGGGTAAGTCTATTGCCATTATACCCGGCACATTCCCAATCGATACGAAGGAGATTTGGGCCATAGTCCACCACGCTGGCCCATTGCGAGTTGGTGAATTTCACACGCCTTTCTATAGACGTGCAGGTTTCCTCACGGTGTTTTCACCGTTTCATAGCAAGTGGTAATCTCGGATGAAAATGAGATTCGCACATGAAACCCAGAGGTGCGAGCCGGGGTGCGAACCTGCACACAAAGCGTGCATTCGACCACTCGGCTACCGCTGTTATAGTACCTACTTTAAAAAATAAAGATTCGTAAGTAACCAATTTATATTATCAATGTTATGGTAATCTCAATATCCACACCTGCATGCATATAGTTTTATCGTTCGCGCCGCGAGAGGTCGCCGCCGTCGGCTGTCAAGTCGGCTGTCAAACGAGCTGTCATTACGACATCGCGGCGCGCCTAATTGACAGCTAATTGATAATTATCGTGTCAACGGTTTTCGACATGTGGTGGGAATAGTTCAGTGGTTAAAAGGTCTTTAGTATAACGAACTGAATGCATCTCATCAAAGTTTGTTTGAACATCAAATGTTTTTAAATTTAAATTATTTTTTGCTCATTATTCACTTGTTTGTCAACGCCCTTATGAGATATTATAGTCTATATCTATACTTCTATACTATCTACATCTATAGTAATAATATAATATTATAAAGAGGAAAGATTTGCATTTTTGTATGTAACGAATAAACTCAAAAACTACTGGTCCGATTTCAAAAAATATTTTACCGTTAGAAAGCACATTATCACTGAGTAACACAGGCTATATTAGAAACCCGTGCGAAGCCGGGACGGGCCTCTAGTAACTTATATGTAACTTGGCGATTAGTTTGGTAGTTTGCAAGATGTAACATCGGCTATCTACCAGTGAAAATCCGTTCAAAATTAGTCCAGCCGTTTGGGAGATTACCGACCCCAAACGGAAAAACAATTTAAAAAAAAGCGTGTTTGTTACAGGTAGCGTATATATTTTCATTATGCATTTTGTAAAACTCTATTATAATGACATTACAAACAGATTTTTTTAATAGCCTAGTTTGGCCCACTCCTGGGCAAAGGCCTCCCCTCTCTCCCTCCACCGATCCCGATCCTGAGCTATTTCCGGCTACGTACAGATACTTCAATTTAATTTATTTGTATATAGATTTATACGTGTAAGAGTCCCTTAAATTCGGGCGTAGATTAATACCTAGGTTGGGTAATCCCAAGCGATGTAAAAACAATTTTCATAAGTACACTGCTTATGACTGCCCCGATTATTTTATGTCTATCATATGTTAGCATTAGCATAATTACTATCAAACTGCGTCTTAGGAAAGTACCCGCGAGGCTTGGCTACACACGGCCGGTGAGGATGGCGAACAGCCGGACGTGTTGTATCACCAACTCAGTATAGGCATGTAAAGTACCTAGCTTATATCGATGGCACAAAGCGGAAATGTAATATCTCTAATATTGATGTACGGTGCAGCACAACCGCACATATGCAAATCATCAACTCATATCATTTGAAATTCAGACCAGTTCGCGATCGATTAGCGAGGAAACCGCGCGTTCACACTTATCACGACCATCAAATCATTAGTTAACTTGCCCAATATACTTTATGTGAGTTTCATTTCACAAATAAACAAACAAAGCAACAAGAAGCGTGTACGGGACAAGCAAGGGACCGTACATTTGACCTTACATTTCTAGTTTTATTATTTTTCCGCTCTGGTATAAAATTGGACATTTCTTTGAATAATCTTGGAGCAGAACACGCCCCCCCCCCCCCCCCCACGACTGGGGCGTCAAAGCTCGCGTGTTTATTATTTTGTCGATACCAAAAACGAACGAAATAAATGAAATTATTACATTTTAGTGGAATTAACTAATCCTAGTAATATTATAAACGTGAAAGATGGATGTTTGTTAGTCTTTCACGCAAAAAAACTACTGAACGGATTTTGATGAAACTTTACAGTAGGTATTATCCATAGGAAGTCGCGGGAAGAAGGTAGGTAGTATTGTATATATTGTCAGGACGTATGTAGTCGTGTGACACTATAAGCCGCACCGCGCCACATTATTTATATCGAGCCATCGGTCGGTCTTGCCGGATGTGTGTAATACTTTATATCCGTTTTATATGAAAGTAATATCATAATCTTATTAGACACACATATATGTGACCACCTGCTCAAGATTTTTAATCACCTTTACAATCGTGTCGTCACGATTTAACACATCTTCTACAACTTCACAATAGCTATGTGTTCATACCAATGATCTGCCGGATCATTAAAAATGTATATCCACGGATACGGATCCGAATACGGATATTTGATACGGATCTTAACACCATTTCACGCCTGTATTCCCCGAAGGGGTAGGCAGAGGCGCACTGAAGTTCGCCCACACTTCGCCGATGTATTTTGGTCCCAATGTAATAGGGGGCGAGCCTATTGCCATTATACCGGGCACATTCTCCCCCAATACGAGGGAGATTTTTGGGCCATAGTCCACCACGCTGGCCTAGTGCGGGTTGGTCAACTTCACACGCCTTTCTATAGACGTGCAGGTTTCCTCACGATGTTTTCTTTCACCGTTTCTTAGCAAGTGATAATCTCTGATGAAAATGAGAGAGTATATGTATTTGTATAAATGTCTGTAGTTACTCTACTTATAACTAAATAAGTATGTAATGCACATGTCTGCCTACCCCTAGAATACCGTGAAGATGGCAACCTCGCTTCGCTGTAGGCTAATCGTTAACTTAGATTAATATCGGGCTTAACCTCGGCGCACGCGCACGTAAATCAATTGAACTCTACGCCTTCGTGTGCAGTGTAGGACACGCCTAGAGCACCTGTAGCGAGCCTGACATTACTTATAGGTATAATTAAAAGGGTTTCGCATATACTAACATTTTAGGGTTCCGTATAGTGAAAAAATACCGGCCAAGTGCGAGTCGGACTCGCGCACGAAGGGTTCCGTACCATTATGTATAAAAACGGCAAAAAAATCACGTTTGTTGTATTGGAGCCCCCTTAAATATTCATTTTATTCTGTTTTTTAGTATTTGTTTTTAAATAGCGGCAACGGAAATACATAATCTGTAAAAATGTCAACTGTCTAACTATCACGGTTCATGCGATACAACTTTGTGACAGACGGACGGACGGACGGACAGCAAAGTCTTAGTAATAGGGTTCCCGTTTTACCCTTCGGGTACGGAACCCTAATAATTATAAGGGTTTCGCATATACTAACATAATTAGGGTTCCGTAGCTATAAAATAAAAGTGCGTATTTTTTGCCATACCAAAACAAACTGTATTGACTCGGGGAAAAGGTTCATTCTTCAACTAAATGCCACTGACAGGGCAAGCGAGTTTTGGCACCACAGGAATTCAATCTTTATGCGTATTGGCACAGAGTTCATTTTGGTATTGGCGAATATTCTAACGCACTGCTTTGGACGCCCCAGTGTGGAAGTGTGATGACTTATCATCGTCATTATCATCATCATATCATTATCGTCAGGGCTGTATATATAATCGCGTCGAATCTTAACGGTCTCTACTGAAGTGTAATCATCAGATCACGACTGACGCATTACATGTCGAAATCGTTTCGTTGTCGTGTCAACTGCGCCAAGCCGAGATATACAGAACGTATAAGAAGTCCGAAATAATACTTTAACGTTAGCACAGGGTATCGAGTATAAAATTGAAATCTAAAAAAAAAAATATACGATT
The DNA here is from genome assembly GCA_914767695.1 of Ptilodon capucinus. Lineage (NCBI taxonomy): Eukaryota > Metazoa > Arthropoda > Insecta > Lepidoptera > Notodontidae > Ptilodon > Ptilodon capucinus. Next base: position 350,407 of record OU611830.1, on the reverse strand, counting down.
GAATTGAGTAACCTCCTCCTTTTTGGAAGTCTGTTAAAAAAATTTTCGAAATTCGAACATCTTACAATTTGTTTTTCGCCGATCGTTATAAAATCCTACTATAAATGTGAAAGTGTGTGAGGATCGATGTTTGTTTTCACGCAAAAACTACTGAACGGATTTTGATGAAACTTTACAGTATTATAGTTAATACATCAGAATAACAGGCCTCATAGCGATATCTGGTGCGTCGCGGTGCATGCGAAAGCGATCCCGTGGCGCCCCGATATAAGCGGAAGATGGTACACCGTCGGTTTTTAGTGGGTATACGGCCTTCTGCCTGGACTCCCACGTAACTCTGTTACTTCCCCCGAGGTGGCTGAGTATCCATAAAGGATTTTCCGACGTTAAAAAAAAAAAAGGCCTCATAACGATATAGAGTAATCAAAGTTTGTGCCGACGAAGTCGCGGGTAGAAGCTAGTCTTATTATATCTCGAGTCCTATGCAGAATTTTTAAGTTCTGTTTTATAATTATAAGTAGATTAAGTAGGTGTAGCTTACACTGTTATATAGGGTGTGCCCTAAGGTCAAAACGGTCTGTAACTCTGAAACTATGATAGTTAGTTATTGTCTGCCTTTACTAAGCTTGTGTGCCTAAAATATTATTACATACTTCTGATACAGCCTATATAATGTATACATATTTAAACCAACAATAGTTTTTTTTTTCGAAAGTTTTTTTTTAAAGCACTGGTTACTAAAACTCGAGGGGTGCAGGTTCAGACCTGGGCTCGTACCTCTGGTATTATAAAATTCTATGTGTGATTCTCAGTTTCCCGTGCCTTTTCTTTAAGTTTCAATCGTTGTCGATTTGTCTAAAATATCTTTCCATGTACGATTAATTTATCATATCGATTAGCATTAAATCGATATAATTACACGGTTATGTCGATTGAACATCTCGAATAATCGATTCTACACTATTTACACGACCTTTTATGGCTTTTAACAAACCCCCGCTGTGCGAAAATTACTACTTACGGTATAAAAGCAATAACCTACCAACCGCTATTAATATAACTTTTCAATTACAACTCTAAGATCAAGACAATAAGGTCAACATTGCGCGAAATGTTTTTTCGCCTTAACATTGTTATGGGTATTTAAACTATCAGTTATATTTTTTGTACAGCGCCATCTATGGAGGTTACCCTAGAAACTGTATAAAATGTTTGACATCGGAAAGGAATTTTTAAATTAGTCACAATTTATGTTTTGTAACTACGACGTGTTCGATTACTACCTCAAGCGCGTAAATAAATACAAATTTATCTTGAGCTAAGAACATCTTTTAGAATAGCACTTTTAGTTTTTGGGTTCCGCACCCAAAGGGTAAAACGGGAACCCTAATACTAAGACTTCGCTGTCCGTCCGTCCGTCCGTCACCAGGCTGTCTCCCATGAACCGTGATAGTTAGACAGTTGAAATTTACACAGATTATGTATTTCTGTTGCCGCTATAACAACAAATACTAAAAAAAAAACATACGGGTCGAATTGAGATCCTCCTCCTATTTGAAGTCTGTTAAAAACAGAATATAATAAATATTTACGGGGCTCTCATACAACAAACGTGATATTTTTTTGCTCGTTTTGATAGATAATGGTACGGAACCTTTCGTGTGCGAGTCAGACTCTCACTTGGCCGGGTTTTTTTTATTACAATGATACAAGTAGATATTAATTTGTGGTAAATTCACACTCATGTTCATAATACATCGACAAAACCACCCACAACAGTACTCTAACTTTATCGAGGGGTGAAACACTTTTGTGCGATATTGACTTAGGTAAATTATTTATATATTTAGAATTAGCGATTTTAGCGATTAGCAGTGGTAGCCGAGTGGTCGAACGCACGCTTTGCAATCAAAGTGCGCAGGTTCTATCCCCGGCTCGCACCTCTGGGTTCCATGTGCGAATCTCATTTTCATCTGAGATTATCACTTGCTAAGAAACTGTGACGGAAAACATCGTGAGGAAACCTGTGTGCCCGGTATAATGGCAATAGGCTCGCCCCCTATTACATTGGGACCAAAATACATCGGCGAAGTGTGGGCGCACTGCAGTGCACCTCTGCCTACCCCTTCGGGGAATACAGGCGTGATGATGATAATGTAGAATTAGCGATTTTTTCTGCGTCGAATCAGTATGCTCTCCTGTAAAGTTAAAAAAATGTTGCTTAAGTCGAATAGCCTTTCCCCCCTCGATGTGCAGGTTTCCTCACGATGTTTTCCTTCACCGTTGCATAGCAAGTGGTAATCTCGGATGTGAATGAGATTCGCATATAAATCCCAGAGGTACGAGCCGGGGCTTGAACCTGTATACTTTGATTTGCAAGGCGTGCGTTCGACCACTCTACTACCACTGCACACTTCACCCCTCGATTTAGTCTAAGAAATTGGTAGCGCGAATTTTGACCCCTCCGTGGACCCAGGGTTTGACGTAATTGGGTTTATTGATTGTAATTGTATTCTAGTTTAACAACCATATCACTCCACGTCAAAAATCTAACGTTCAATCAAATTGAAGAATAAATCTCGTCATGCGCTATCTGATGTGTTACGAACAATCCATGAAATCATAATTCAATTTAGAGATTGGTAACTCGTATATTTTGTTTGACGTCAGTTTTTTTAGAAATGTGAAATTAATTAGGTTAGCGGTAACGTAAAATACAATAATTTGTGTTTAGAGTACTTGGGTTTTTAGCTTTTTGGTGCACTTGGGTTTTTGCCTTTTTAGTACACTTGGGTTTTTAGCTTTTAAGTGCACTTTTAGCTTTTAAGTGCACCTGAGTTTTAGCCTTTTTAGAGCAATTGATTTTCTAGCTTTTAAATACACTTTTAGAGCAATTGATTTTCTAGCTTTTAAATACACTTGGGGTCTCTAAAGTCCACGTGGGTTCTTAAAGTTTTTTTTGTCTTATTCCAGTAATCGTGCATGTCTTAGTGTGTATTACCAAACCCATTTTGCCTCTCATATTAGTTGGCCCTAGCGACACGATAACTAGCGAAATATATCATGGCTGATACGAATCATTACTTTCCAATGCAATTATAATTAAGGGTCCGCGCACACAGCGTAGGCGCTGCTCGGTCATTTGTCAAAATAACCATTCATATGGTAATGATAGCGCCGGAGATTGATGAGGTATTAAGCAATCCGATCTGGTTTGCGCGCACCTTTATATTGAGCAATGTTTAAGCAGTGTATTTGGTCTTAGGTTAAACTATTGAACTGTAGGTACGGAAAAGACTTATGACAGAGATAAGAGTTAGGGAACTAGTAGTAATTAAAATGTCGTTTGACTTAATTATATTGGGATGATTTGCTCTGTCGCATAAATTTTGGGATGCAAATATGAAGATATGAAGTGTAAATATTTTTTCAATGTACCTCCCTAGTTGCCCCTTAATTATGTTTGAACTCATTTTGAAACAACTTCTGTAGTTATTTTGTGTTATTTAATAAAGTAATCAGATATACTTGCTGAATAAGGTAAAACGCGAGGAAACCTGCACGTCTATCGAACGACTTGTGAAGTTCACCAACGCTACATGTGGCAGGGTAGACCACACAAACCACCCTTGTATTGAGATTTTAGAATGAAATACGAAAATTCCGATTTTAAATACGTTCTAGCACTTGGCTACCCACAATTTATACACAATTTGTAACTGAATTGTGGTAAAGTTAAATCACGGTATCTAAGTAATGGCTTGTAACATTTAAAATATTGCTCGGTTATTCTGTTTTACAATGTTGTACTAGAAACAGTCAATATAACTAAATTAACAATTAACATGTTGTTTTCTTATATTTACGCGAATACTATACATTGAAATTAAACTATTTTACGTCGGGAAGATAAAATAATAAATAAACGCGATAAAATCCGTAAAATAGTTTAATTTCAATTAACAATTAACATGTTTATTTTTTTTAATCTGCATATTCGTTACACGTACAAAATTACTTATAAATTTGGAAGTTGGGGATTTTAAGCTGTGAACGCAAAATTTATAGAAAATTAGCACAAAAGTTTTAGAATTCCGGAGTAGGTTTTAACAGACTTCCAATAGCTTTAAATATTTTCCTTTTTAGGGTTGTTATGAGGTGATAATAATTGCATATTTTCAACGATTATCGACACTAAAAATCGTGAAAAAAAAACGATTTTTAAACAAAAACAAAACATAGGTGCACTAAAAAGGTAGAAATAACCTTATAATTCATTATATTTGAAGTCGGCGCCAATCCATCGAATCGACTCCAAATGTTATCAAAGAGGTTATTTCTAGCTTTTTAGTGCATCTAGGTTTTTGAAGTCTGTTTTTGTTTTTGTTATATTAAATCACTCAATATCAATATTAAGTCACGAATTGTCATCAGTCATTCTACATTTTGCAAACCTTAGCGCGACCGAGGATTTTAAATGTTAGGATTGTGTCACGCCCATTTCGCCTCTTTATACGTACATTAACTTAATGTTATATCACACGACAGTAAATAGACACCTCACCCTGACCTAGCCTCGGTAACTAGAGCAGGTGACGTCATCGTAGCTACGATAATCTCATTTCGCCATCTCAAAATGGTGAATTCAATTTTGAAAATTGTTATTTCATTCATTCAGAATACCAGTATTGTTATTTTAATAGTAAGTGTAAATTTTTGACAAATTAGGTACTGGCACACTGAAAGTAATTTTGAAAACAAGGTGGTGGGACCCTTCCCAACCCCCTGGTTGTAGAGGAATAATCCAGGTATCAAGTCTACCTAACTTTGCACGTAACCCAGCTCAATGGGCGAAGAAAAATTCGCAGATTCCAAATAACTCGGTATCGCCCAATATGTCGCTTGAGTCGATTCGACTTTTACCATGACTCATACTTCTCTCTCCCATTAGTTTTTAAGTACGTTCAGAAATATTATCAAAATTGAAATAAAACCACTAAACCAAGATTATGTTAGTTTAGTGCATTGAAGGTTCAGGTGTCCGATTTTGGTTTGATAGATATCAATACATCATCATCACGCCTGTATTCCCCGAAGGGGTAGGCAGAGGTGCACTGCAGTGCGCCCACACTTCGCCGATGCATTTTTGGTCCCAATGTAATAGGGGGCGAGTCTATTGCCATTATACCGGGCACATTCTCCCTCAGTACGAGGGAGAATTTTTATTTTTTGGGCTATAGTCCACCACGCTGGCCCAGTGCAGGTTGGTGAACTTCACACGCCTTTCTATAGACGTGCAGGTTTCCTCACGATGTTTTCCTTCACCGTTTCAAAGCAAGTGGTAATCTCGGATGAAAATGAGATTCGCACATAATCCCAGAGGTGCGAGCCGGGTTTCGAACCTGCACACTTTGGATTGCAAGGCGTGCGTTCGACCACTCGGCTACCACTGCTTAAGATATCATCTTCGAGATAAAACGAAAAATACGACCAATTTGACATTTTGTTTCGACATATCTCTAATATATTGTTGACATCATTTGAATTGTAATTATATGTATTATGGAAATAAAGAGGCTTAATAATAAAATATCTCTAATATATATTGATGTCTATCAAGCGAAAATGCGGCCCCTATAACTATTGGACTACCTCCTAACTCTTGAAATTTCATTTTCATCCGAGATTATCACTTGCTATGAAACTGTGAAGGAAAACATCGTGAGGAAACCTGCACGTCTGAGGGAACTTGACTAGTTTGGATTTGTGTAGTCTGCCAACCCGCACTGGGCCAGCGTGATGGACTATAGTCCGAATCCCCCTCGTATTTAGGGGAGGCCCGTGCCCAGCAGTGGGACGTTAAAAGGGCTGTAGTAGTAGTAGTAACTCTTGAAAGCCGGGGTTCGTTTGTTTACCACGTCGATGGTACACGCGTTATAGCCTCTAGATTTCTTCTCAAGATTAAAGTGTCACCTCGTCACCTTGAGAACTAGATCATATGTAATGACGTCATATATAATTACACCCTTCACGAGCGAACCCGTGACCTTGCGTTCACTGCGAGTCGCGCTATTGGTCAAATAATAACCACACTTGCCAGTGAGGTCAATGTGCACCAATCAGGATGCGGTCATTTGAAATTGTAATTGTTTTACTCGTCGGGTGTCTTTCTAAGGTTCCGTAACCAAAGGGTAAAACGGGAACCTAATTACTAAGACTTCGCTGTCCGTCCGTCCGTCCAACCGTTCGTCTGTCACCAGCCTGTATCTCATGAACCGTGATAGTTAGACAGTTGAAATTTTCACAGATGATGTATTTCTGTTGCGGCTATACTAAACAACAAATACTAAAAAATGGAATAAAATAAATATTTAAGGGGGCTCCCATAGAACAAACGTGATTTTTTTGCAGTTTTTATAGATAATGGTACGGAACCCTTCGTGTGCGAGTCCGACTCGCACTTGGCCGGTTTTTAATATTGCTTTCAGGTTTAGACAGTTAACTCGGTACAATTTCTGTCAAAAATGTACAGTTCTTATTGAAACAACGGTAAGATCCCAGATCGAGGTTGCCTATACTTGCTCTATATTATTACAAAATTAATATTTACATACAAAAATGAGTCCGCAGCAATATTTAATATGAATATAGTTACTGACAGACAAACATACCTGTTTATGCTGTAGTTAATAGGTTTAGTTATCAAGGCACAAGCTAGTTAGTGGTAGTAAATTAAATTTGGGGATACTATTGGAACTAGATTCTGAAATTCGTATTTCTCACTTCAGTCAGCATTACAATAATTGTTTTATTCTTAGTTTATAAAATCTATGTAATTACTGAAATTATATTATTATTAATTACATACTCAACTAAATTAATAGTACTTATAGGTGGTTTGTAGACTCATTATAAGTGCATTTTTCATTGAATAAAGTTTTTTACGGAACTGTAATTGAATCTTATCTATAATGTGAATAACTTTTCTTTTTAAAATTTCAGTACTAAAATAATGAAATAAAATAATGTCCAGTGAACGATTTTTTTAAAAAGCTACTCTATTCCAATGTAAATAATAACATAATATGCTTCTTTACAAAGTTAATAAAGTTCATTTTAGTATTGGCAACAAAATAGTGCTACTGGGGTCTTACCACCACCTCGTTAAAGTATTGTTGTTTCATAGTAACTGTCAATTTTTGACAGGTTTGGTACACAGTTAACTGTCAATGTTTGACAGGTTTGGTACTGAGTTAACTGTCAATGTTTGACAGGTTTGGTACTGAGTTAACTGACAATGTTTGACAGGTTTGGTACTGAGTTAACTGACAATGTTTGACAGGTTTGGTACTGAGTTAACTGTCAATGTTTGACAGGTTTGGTACTGAGTTAACTGACGATGTTTGACAGGTTTGGTACTGAGTTAACTGTCAATGTTTGACAGGTTTGGTGCTGAGTTAACTGACAATGTTTGACAGGTTTGGTACTGAGTTAACTGTCAATGTTTGAAAGGTTTGGTACTGAGTTAACTGTCGATGTTTGACAGGTTTGGTACTGAGTTAACTGTCAAACTGAAAGTAATATTATAAACATAACTGCAAGACAGGAGAAATGGGGTAAGGGGGCTGAAGTCGATCGAAAACCTATAGTAGGTCTCAGTAGTCTAATCTAGAAATCTAGACTGATTTAAGTTGACAGGACCGCATTACCTCGCCGTATCCCTTATGCAAACATTATTTATCACCGTTTTAACTTCAGAGTTGGTTGACGAAATTGAGCACAAGTTTGTAAAAAGTTCAATCGAAGTCTTGTCCTGAATCAAAGACTCATCTAGTTCATTCATTACTTACTTTTGTAAAAGTTTAAGTTTGTATTTCAGAAATAGGTACTTGTTTCATTGGGTATGGTATAAATAGAGTAACCATAATATTTGCCCATGCTTTTTATAGGAAATGCATTCCGAATAGATGTGCAGAACTTGAAAATTGAGTATATAAATTTGAAATTTATGTTCGGATTTCGATCAGAGGTAGTATAAAAGTCTTGAAAAAGTTAGAAGTAGGAGATTAGAATGTTCTGGGCATGTGATGAGAAGAGGAGAAGCATGTGACTGAAAGAGTGATGAGTATGAATGTGGATGAATACAGAGCAAGAGGACGAACCAATAAAAATTGATGGTGTATAAAGGGAGATATGAATGAAATTGGAGTGAATGTCAGTATGACGGAAAAGCGAGATGAATGGAAGAAAAAAACATACTGCACAACCACTAATAATGGGAATTTTTTTTCAAATCTGTGCACATTTTAATTCTTATTTCGGACTTGTAAAACACCCTGTTTAGTGGTTTAGAAAGCTCTCATTGTCCCACGTGTGTGTACAATGTATTATGAGGGTACATTAAGTCTAACAGCCTAGATAAGACTATCGCATTTAATCAGCGCCGGCGACAACCAGTCCATTGTTTCAAAGAGAACCTAGTGGTTCTGAACCTTTAGTAAGACATTCACCTGTTCTAAAATACCTATCAATTACGGTTCTACTAGATTTGTATTCTTCTATCCTTTATACGATAGCAAATTTAGTAGGTGGCAAATTTTAATTTGTTTTAAACACTCAGAAAACTGATGGAATCAGGCGTAATATTGCGGAAATCCATTGAATATAACAATTGTAGAGAAAGGGACCCACCACTCACCCTCGGAATTGTCAGAATCCCAAATTATAAACCAAATTTGTTCGATAATAGAGGAAACTAACAAGACCGACTGGAGGAAACTAACCCAACCGTCCTGAGGATGCCTCGTTGAGAGGCGAAACACGTGTCGAATTTTTTTTTTAGATTCGATTTTTCTGCGGAGGATTGCTCATTGTTAGGGCCCATGACTTATGACATACCGACTCTCGACTGACAGGGAGTTCGGTCTTGTTAGTTTTTTCTATTATCGATCAAATTTGGTTTATAATTTGGGATTCTGACAATTCCGAGGGTGAGTGGATGGTCCCTTTCTCTACAATTGTTATATACTCGGAAAACAACAGCATCCTTAACATGTCCGCGTAGACATGAGTTTTATCTCTTTCAACTGTCAGATTTGACAAGAAAATGACGTCACTTAGAAAATGTCGTCATTTTCTCGATAAATCTGACAGTTGAAAGAGATAAAACTTATGTCTACGCGAACAATCTAACCCTACTGGGCAGGGTAGTTGTATACTTCAGTTATCAACGCGTAGGTATATGTATATACCTACCTACGCGTTGATAACTATATAATATAAATACACTTATAATAATATAATGTATTAACCTGTTACAATATAGGTATGAATATATAACACAATGGACGGATAAACCCCGGTGGTAATGTCAATAGGATGGAAATAGACTGTTGTTAAGCCTTAAATCTTGGCACACGGGGGCTTCGTGGTTAGCCAATATCAAAGCGGATTCTTCATATAAAGATGGAATTTCTGTGGCAAGTCATGAGACCACGCTGCAAAATTCGCTTCCGCTGTCAATGACTGGGCATTGTTGAATTCAAATGAGAATAGGATCGACTTCGCGCCATATTGTGACGAATGAAAAAGAATTATGACTTGAAATATTATATTAAGACAATTTACTACTAATTTAACATTTTTATTTAAACTTGATGTAAGACTATTATTATTGATATGTAAATAAGATTTTTTCAAACCATACTTTTCAAGTGACATTTGACAGATGGAGGTTATTGACATTCCTATTCTTATTTGAATTGCTAGTTTGAGTCAATACAGCCCTCATTAGAGCGTGAAGATGTTCACGTTACAATTATTGCCAATACTAAAACGAACCGTATTGACTTACTCATAAAGTAAATTTTTCAACTAAATGTCATTGGCAGCGCGAGAGAATTATGACTCACGGTCGAGTTGCTTTTATCGGAGCATTTCAATCTTTATGTATATTACAGAGAGTACATTTTTAAACATTCAAGTTAATTTGACGAGCGACAAACCGGGTGGTTCCCGCCGGAGGTAAATTTCGGATGGCCCTTCCGTTATTTTCTTTGATCTAGGTGTAATTAGGATCGCCCTCAGTCCATTTTATGGGACCCATAGCTTTGCTTAGTTTGGGATCATACGATTAGTATGTATTGTCTGGCTATATTTATTTTGCTGACCCTGTGCGTGCAGGGCGTGAAGATAAAAAAATCAATAGTGTATTGTAGTGATGGGCAGCGGGGAATGACCGCCGGCTTGTAATCAGAAGGTCGCGGGTTCCGATAAGACCGGGAACAATGCGTTTTTATCTTGAAGAAGAAATTGATGAATGCACAGTGCACTCTTGAGTATAAATTATTCTAAAAACATTTTTTTTCTTTGTGGGGGGCTAATGAGACAATATTCAAAATTGTAGTCCCATTAGTCCTTGTAACTTAAACTGAAAAACTTACAAAAAAAATATTTTTGTAATCATTCGAAACTCGGAAACTGCAACTAAGTGGGTACCTATTATAATACTTATCCATACATCATTAATCCATACCGAACCCCGTATTTATAGATCACAGATCAGCTGTTAACGATCTATAGATCACTGCCAATAAGCGTCGGCTAACTAGATCCAGTTGCCGTAAAAAGTATAACGTTGGATCTATAAATCATTGATAACTATGCCTGTTTCTTTGCGTAGAAAATAATTAATATCGTCTATAGAACATTTAATTGAATACAATGAGTGGTTTAGCGGCTAAAGATATTAAATGGAAAAGAATACTTAAAGCAAACAATATTGCGTGTCATCAACCCCGGCTGAGCAGTGGGGACGATGCGACATTTTTTTGTTTCAACGTCCCCATCGATATAAATAGAAAATAATATGCAGGCCAAACTATATTTTGTATGATCCACCCCATCTGAACAGTGGGGACGATGCGACATTATTTTGTTTCAACGTCCCCATCGATATAAATAGAAAATAATATGCAGGCCGAACTATATTTTGTATGATCCACCCCATCTGAGCAGTGGGGACGATGCGACATTTTTTTGTTTCAACGTCCCCATCGATATAAATAGAAAATAATATGCAGGCCAAAGTATATTTTGTATGATCCACCCCATCTTAACAGTGGGGACGATGCGACATTTTTTTTGTTTCATCTCCCCCATCTACAATTACCACTGGGGAGGATGAAAATTAAACATTTCGTGCAGTTACCGATCCCTTCGTACTTTTCTGCCTAACCCTTCGTGAAATAAAGGCTTGAATGCATATAACTTACCCACGAATTCGTAGGTAACTACTTAATATGCATTAAATTGTAATTAGAACTCGATCGGACCGATTACCGGTAATCGATTATCGCAATCGAAAGCGTATCGATATAATTGCATATCGATACTCTGTAATAGTCGGGGACATTCGAATATTCATTGTAGGATGTGGTTCTGTGGTCAACGACTAATTAATCTCATATTTGTTTCGACTTTTTTCAACGTTGCATAAGGGGACGTCCATTAATCACGTGAAGTTTTTTACCATTTTTAAAGCAGTATCAAATAAGGGAGCAGTATCATTATGAAACCTCTATCTTATGTAAAGTTCACAGTGGTTTGAAGTTTTTAGAACTCTTTTGCAATGTAAATAAATAAATAACATAATACATCATCACGCATGTATTCCCCGAAGAGGTAGACAGAGGTGCACTGTAGTGCGCCCACACTTCGCCGATGTATTTTGGTCCCAATGCAATGCAAATATTGATTCAAATAGTTTGTAGAAATTCCTAAATAGTTTTTTTTTTTAATTTAAATCTTATTTCGTTTAAAATGAGCTCTTTCATTCAATGCGTGCGCAAAGAGTGTCAAGTCAATAGCTTTATTTTCTAATTCCAGATTTTTTTTCGTCATACTCTTCGTTGGGGATTAATTTCGTCGCTAGTCCCTTACATCGGAACCACACCTTAAGGTATCTGCGCAAGCGGCACTTAGTTAATCCCTCGCTATTACCATCGTTTTAATTAAAACATTTGAAATGTATATTCATGTGCAGTCTCCGTCGCGAGGAGTTACGACACTCACGAATAAGGCCTCCCCACAATGAGGCGTCAACTGGGCTACACGTAAAGCAGTGGTAGACCAGTTGGTAAAACGCCCGCCTTAAACGTATGGGGTGCAAGTTCAAACCCTGGGCTCGCACCTCTGAAATGTTCATGTGCGAATGTAATTTTCAATAATGATTAACAATGAAGTTAAACATAGTAAAACCTGCACGTCTATAGAAAGGCGTGTAAAGTTCACCAACCCGCATTGCCCATGCGTGCTGGACTACGGCCTACATCTCCATCGTATTGAGGGGAACGTGCCTGGTATAATGGCAATTGGCACGCCCCCTATTACATCGGGACCAAAATACATAGGCGAAGTATGGCACCTATTACTGGAATCAAGTATAATGCAGCTCACATTGTTAGGTCCAACTAATGTCAAATAGCATCCGTGGAGCCTTCTTTATTTCTGTGGCAATTCAGCCTATACAGTTATTTTTGTCTCCCGCTTTGCAATGAAGGGAACCTACACCTTTTTCGATGAAATGCGTGCGGGTTCCAAGACAATTTAGCTTTTCCCCGGGACTCGCAGAGAGTCAAACCTCTGTGTCTTCAATGGACACCGCTGTCGATCCTGGTTTAACTGGTGTAACAGTGGTGGGAATGTGTGGCGGGCTTAGTCCCAAAAAAAGAGAAGCGAAGTGTGCCACCATTGCACATCTGCCTACCCTTTCGGGGAATACAGGCGTGATGGTGTCACAACGTGTATCGGGGCCCAGGGAAATGGATGGCCTGATTTTGTCGCGACTACTAGACTTAATTCGATTAGACCGATAAAAAAAAAACAAAAGGAATGACTCACGATACGAACAGTGGTCGAAACATATCTCAGCGGACCACTCGACCAATCGATCATATCCGACGGTGGAGTGATATAATTATCTGTGCTCGGTCACGAGTAGATGATCGATTACAATCGATTTATTATAACAATTATGTTTTGGAGCGTGCCCACCGACGAATTACTGGTGTTGTAATTATTTTTTTGAAATTTTTATAAATGGTGGGTGTATCAGAAGTCCGAAATAATACTTAGGATACATACACGGTAGCTCATAATTATGTGGATGCTGAGTGAAGACAGATTATACCCAACTATAATAGTTTCTGAGTTACAAACCTTCGAATATTTGTCAGTAATCTTTTTGGAGCATCCTTAACCCTTTTCAGCAGTGTAAACTACACTTATGAGGGGCGACTACCAATATTCACAAAACAGAACATGCAAATTTTACATAGGACTCGAGATATTACGAGAAATAGAAATTGACGACAAAAAAAGTTGGAAAAACATGGTCGAATTTCGGTCAATTTTTTTATACCATTCAGTTCCGATACTGATGCAAACGTCAAAGCATTATTTTGGACTTCTGATACACCCTGTATATATCACTACGCCTGTATTCTCCGAAGGGGTAGGCAGAGGTACACTGCAGTGCACTCACATTTCACCTATTTATTTTAGCCCAAATATAACAGGGGGCCAATCAATTGCCATTATACCGGGCTTCTTCCCCCTCAAGACGAGGGTGTCTTGGGCCATAGTCTACCACGTGCCCAGTGCTTGGTGAACTTCACACGCCTTTCTATCGACATTCTGGTTTCCTTCACCATTCAGCAAATAGTCATCATTAAAGAAAGTAACATATGCGTATGTAATCCGAAAATTTCAAAGTGCGGAATTTTTATAATGGCAATAAAACATTTATTTATACCAGCGACGAAATATGGGTGTACAGATAACGCACCCCAGCATATTCTTAAGAAGTATTGAAGACGTGATCAAAACCCACCCACAGAGCTTTCGTTAAGTGTCCCCGCGCATACCGATAGTACCCGACAAGTTTTTACATCGAATAAGGATTCCAATTACGCGGCCTTATACAAAACCGCTGCGATTTTTTTGTCGCACGTCTGTAAAGGGACTAATTATGGTTTCCGGCTAGCTGGTATGTTGGGTGCGACAAAAAAAAGTCGCAGAGGTGTGCGCTGACGACGGACGCGCGACGCGTTGCGATCGGATTTGTTCACTAGGGTCGGCACCAAGAGCTTAATGAACTTAACACTTTACTTATTTATAACCGACTTCTAAAAGGAGGAGGTTCTAAATTCGATTGTTTTTTTTTTTTATGTACTCTATCTCAATCTGCATAACGATTTAATTTTCCTGTGCAAAAACCACTCTAACACGAGATTAAATTCGCATAAAAATTAAAAATCAAAATCAAAATCAGTTTTTTTTTATTTGTGTAGGCCGAAAAAGCACTTACAAATAGTCAGATTCTACCACTGGCTTGGAATGCTGCTTACACTGAGAAGACCGGTAAGAAACTCAATGGTTACTCTTTTCAAAATGATAATTGTGAGTAATACATTTTCAGGAGCAGCAATGCCTTGGGAGCAGACAGCACCTTTGCCACAATACTAGAGAAGAACTCACGAACTCACGCTAGTCTAATATTAAATACAAATATAGTCTTTACGCTTAGCTAGTACAGTAAGGTTCGTCTACTCCCATTTACAATGAAGGGATTATTCTAAACCAAAGATGGTTATAGAAATAATTGCTTTGGTATGATGCCTTCAACGCAGCAATTATATCGCCAAACACATACTCATCGTATGGTCTTAAACTAAGCAACGCTTATAGGTACCATACAATTAACTGGGGGTGATCCCAGTCACACCCAGACCCAGGGACATAATTCTACGAACACAATCTTTGTAGTATGATTATGGTGTCACTTAATGTCACCTTGAAGCCATTAGACTAATCATAATCTAGCTACCCAATGGTAGCTAAAAAGATAGCTAAGAAGAAAAATAGAGAGCTAAAAAATGTTGTTTTCATCCCTTAAATATTGTAGGGCGCAGAACAAATTCAGAAAGCTATTGCCGAAATTTTTCGCTGGCGAGAATTGAATCTGCAATCAGTCCGTGCAGTGAGCCGACTGGCCTACCCAGCCCCGAGCCGTCGTCATTTAAGCACTGTTGGTTGAAATAAAAATCTTCCGATGTTCGAGGGATGTCTTTTTAATTTTTTACGACGTTACAATTAATTTAAATTAGAAAAAAAAGTAAGAAATTGAGTTGAAAATTGAGCTGCTTCGTTTCTTGCAAGTCGGACGCCGCGCCATCTTGACGATAGTGACTAAATGCAACATCGAGTATGGGAATACTCGATGTTGATCTCCGGCGTTAGTGAACCGATTTCGAAAAATCTTTTTTTGTTTAATACGGATTGTTAACAAAAATCGAAACCCATCCCCAAAGGGGAGGAAAATGCTGTAAATATTAACTTTTTTAGGGTTGTTATGACGTGGTAATAATTACATATTTTCAACTATTATTGACACTAAAAAGCTTGAAAAAAAAAAAATTAACAAAAAACAAAAACCGACGGTCCGATCGGTTTTTGTTTTTTGTTAAAAAATGTATTATGTATGGACTACGTAGTGTTGGCCTTAACGGGCACGTTTATGATCAAATGTCTTTAGAAACCAAATTATTACCATTGGGGAACATTTGTAAATGTAATAAAATGTTCATACAATCTATGTGGTCATATAAGTTAGGTACTTAATCATGGTATTTTTGCCGTAGGCTATAAAACTCGGCCGACGAGTCATATTCGGTGGTTTAGGTTTTACCTACTTCGTATTTTCATCCATCGAAAATAATTGATACTTTACCACTGTCTGACGCAATGGCAGATGAAAAACAACAAAACAAAATAGTCATCGATGATGATCACCACTGATGACTACAAAGGAAAATGTGTCAAGTCGTCATTGGGGCAGATGGAATATCCATTTCTTGTGTGGAATATATAATTTTCTTGTCTGAAATATATTTGTTCGTGTCTGGAATATACATTGTTCGTGTCTGGAATATACATTGTTCGTGTCTGGAATATACATTGTTCGTGTCTGGAATATACATTGTTCGTGTCTGGAATAAGTATATTTTGTGTCTATATTGTTTTCTTATATTTACGCGAATACTACACATTGAAATAAAACTATTTTAGCAGCCGAAACGTCGGGAACATAAAAAAGTAAATAAACGCGATAGTATCCGTAAAATAGTTTTATTTCAATATTTTGGTGTCTGTAGACGTAGACGTAGCCTGAGACGATGCAACTTTGTTTATTTCTGTGCGTATTTTTCGTGTTATTGCCACGAGGACGATGGATAATTTTTTACTAACATAAAACAACGGGTTTGAGTCAATTTTTTTTTTTGCTAATTGTGTTATGGGCCATCCCTATATTCTGTCAATCACTCAGTAAGCACCTCACGTACCGAACACGCACTGAGCTTATGTACCGTCAACAAAGTCCAACATAATTTAAAAGTTACTCTTTTTTGTACGTGATTAAAACTATTTCCATTATGCAGTTTATAACATTAGAATACTTTTGTAATGATTATATCATTGCATGATTGGGTGTATGTAAAGTCCGGAATAACTTTAACGTGCATTCAGCCAACTGCACTGGGTGGTTGCGGGTTCGATGCTCGGTCTCAATTCAGCAGAAAATAACGACAATGGCCGTAATTTCTCTGATCTGTAGGCTAAGCCTGTGTAGTCATAAGATTTATCTATTTGAACTGTCAGATTTATCGAGAAAATGACGTCATTTCGAGATTTTTGTACACGGCATGACTCTGTGTGATGTCATTCTCTCGACAAATGTTGACGGTTCATAGAGATAAAACTTATGTCTAGGTCATGCTAAACCTACTGGGAGTAATCCCAGGCTATTATATTGTACCTATAGTACATGTTGCTTAGTTAACACGTTCGTTGCGTTGTGAGGTCATATTGGCTCATGGCGAACGTTCATCCAGTGCGTAGCGCTCTCAAAGTTAGTACCACTATGAGTCAAAACAACCTCATGACGCACCAGGTGAAAGTCCACTATAAAATCTTACGCAGCGAAGGACGATATTGCGACGACAGCCTGGTTAAGTGGTTTGAGCGTAGTCCACTCTGCTCACTGTACTGCGTGGTAGCAGGTTCAATTCCTGGCAGCGACAAATTTTTAATATGGAGTTTTCGTATTTTCCCTGGGTGTAACTGGGATCACCCCCAGTCCATTGTATGGTACCCATAGTACAAGCTTTGCTTAGTTTGGGATCATACGATGAGTATGTGTCAAAGACATAAAAACTTTTTGTTATCACAATTATCTTTGTAGCTGGCCAGCACTATGTGGCTAGCTATCATTATTTAAAATCAATTATATTATATTCATTCCATTTTTACAAGCTTCATATTAACTTGCAATATATGTCCGGGTAGAATCTTGCAACTGAATTTGAAATCAGTTATCTTTAACCGATTGAGCTGAAATTTGGTATACACGCTTATTTTGGATGACAATGCATGCTAAGCTATGTGACGTCATTCTAATTCCAATATGGTGGATCATCCAAAATGGCGGAATAGTATTTTTTTCTGCACTACCACAGTATGGGTATCAAATGAAAGGGCTTGCTGAGGAGAACACGAAAACTAAGGGCAATTAAATAAGCTTGTTTTTAAAAAGTTTTTTTTTTAGTAACTTTGTCTGCTAACGGCCCCGATCCAATATCTTCATCGGTAAGCTCGCCGAATTACCGCAGCCATCATTAGCTGGCCCAGCTAAGGACACTGCACGGTGACCGGCTTTTTACGTCAAATAGCTAACGTCATAATATTGAATATGGAATGGCGGCGGTAATATGCAAGGATACAGATACTATATCGGAGACCTTTTTAAGCTAAAGCAATTTAAAAACACGATGGAACGAGTTCCTATTGGTTGTAATTAAATGACGCCGCCATTATTGATTGAAAAGTTCGATAGTTTGAATCAAGAGGGATTCATCTGACATCTTTATCATGTTCATCATCAATTTGTATGTATGTGTATTTATTGAATTTGCTCTTGCTATTAGTTACTTGACACTGGCTGAAATACCCGCTAACAGAAGGTGGAGCCATTCCCCATCTTATTCCATTAAATTTCATCATTTCATTCATTTCGTAAAAAAGAAGAATCCAGAGAATGGGATAATGTTAAACGATTTCAAAAAAGGTTCCAAATTTGAATCTTATGCTTTTTTTATGTAGGTGAATTAATGGATTCCTTGATTTTTTATAATTTTTAAAAAAATTGAATACTTTGTAGTTTGTCTATTTTTTACAAAGGAGGTTCTTAAGTCGACTTGTATGGTTTATTATTACAAGCTTGTTTATCCTCTAAATAATTGCATACACTATTTTAATACTATAGGTCCTTGTGTGTAATTGTGGTTCAACCCTCGTGACTCAAGGAAAGCGTTTAAACTGCGCTACAGCCGCATAGCTTTTTAGCCTACAACTACTACTACAGCCTTTTTAACGTCCCACTGCTGGGCACGGGCCTCCCCTCAATGCGAGGGGGATTCAGGCCATAGTCCACCACGCTGGCCCTGTGCGGGTTGGCAGACTTCACACATCTATCGAGAACTAATCAAGATCCCTCAGACGTGCAGGTTTCCTCACGATGTTTTCCTTCACCGTTTCTTAGCAAGTGATAATCTCGGATGAAAATGAGATTCGCACATGAAACCCAGAGGTGCGAGCTGGGATTTGAACCTGTACACTTTGATTGCATTACGTGCGTTCGAGCACTCGGCTACCACTGTTAAAAAAGAAATCACGATACTAATTACCGTCGTGTAGATTGACAGGTGGATATTGAAATGTCACCATTGGTTGACCGGTAGCCAATGGGTGACCGTCTCTCACGGCTGACCACAGACGACCTACATGCCTTATAAAGTATTGTACCTAGCATTGATTTAGATTGTTATTTAGAACGTATTTTAAAAAGTTGTGGTCTTAATCTGGCATCAATACCGCTTAGGCAATTATCATTTAGGAGTAGTAGTCTAGTTGGCAGAATGCCTTTTTAGGGTTCCGTACCCAAAGGGTAAAATCGGAACCCTATTACTAAGACTTCGCTGTTCATCCGTCC
Source organism: Ptilodon capucinus (assembly GCA_914767695.1). NCBI lineage: Eukaryota > Metazoa > Arthropoda > Insecta > Lepidoptera > Notodontidae > Ptilodon > Ptilodon capucinus. Next base: position 331,299 of record OU611830.1, on the reverse strand, counting down.
GTCCGTCTGTCTGTCACCAAGCTGTATCTCATGATCCGTAATAGTTAGACAGTTTAAATTTTCACAGATAATGTATTTCTGTTGCCGCTATAACAACAAATACAGAATAAAATAAATATTTAAAGGGGCTCCCATACAACAAACGTGATTTTTTTGCTTTTTTTATAGATAATGGTACGGAACCCTTCCTGCGCGAGTCCGACTCGCACTTGACCTGTTTTTTAAACTCGAGGGATGCAGAATAGCAGGTGAAATTTAAAGATGAGGAATCTCTCTCCTCATCTTATTGCATTAAATTTTATTTTTTACCTGATTTCGTAAAAAGATATTAAAAACATTATTGTGAGCCTGGTGGTGTTAAGGTGGCTGGGGAGATCTATAAATCTCAAATCGATAGATCATTAAAGCGTCAAGAGGAACGCGGCGCGCGCGCCTGATCTACATACATTATTCATGGCAGCGGCATTTCTTTGAGTTGGAAAGGGACGAAAGATAATTGAAAATGGACTATATTATTAGAAATCTTAGAAAACGTGGTTTCATTTATTTTTGAATTTTAAAAGGAGGAGCATCTCAATTTGACCCATATGTTTTTTTTTCCTAGTCTGACGTAGATTGGCAACTACTCCAAATGTAATTAAATAAAAGGTTATTTGTAGCTTTGAGCAGTGGAGCAGTGGAGAGAGGAGCAGTGGGAGCCTCGCGGGCAAGAACGCCTGCCTTGAACGTAAGGGTTACAAGTTCAAATCCCAGGCCCGCACCTCTGAAGTAGTTTTCATGTGCAAATGTCATTTTCAACAATGATTACCACTTGCTGAACGGTGAAGGAAAACATCGTGAGGAAACGTGCACGTCTATAGAAAAGCGTGTGAAGTTCACGAACCCGCACTGGGCCAGCGTGGTGGACTATGGCCCAAATCTCCTTCGTATTGAGGGAAATGTGCCCGGTATATTGGCAATAGGCTCGCCCCCTATTACAGTGGGACCAAAATACTAGGCGAAGTGTGGGCGTAGTACATTGTACCTCTGCCTACACCTTCGGGGAATACAGGCGTGATGATGATGATGATGTATTTATTTGTAGCTTTATAGTGCACCTAGGTTTTTGAAGTCGGTTTTAGTTTTTTTTTAAATGGCCCTACACATTCTGGGGCGTCACGATGCTAGCGTTAAGTTTTTTTCAAATACTAAAACTGTTTGTGTGTTTTTCTTTGGAGTAGATTAAAAATTGCGTTCATACACGTAATCTTAATATGTTTTTATCAGTTCAAAAAGCACGTAAATCTATACGTTACTTACTCAATCCAACCACTTCAATCATGTAAGAATAAGTATAATAATAATTTGGCAATTCTCAAGTTATGAATATTTTTTTTTTATTACCACAAAAATTATACAATATCACCAAATCGAATAATAATATAGCAATGTTAAACCTGATTTGGTTTCCGTCGTCATAAAAACAACTGTAGGTACTTTAAAACTTGAACGGAATACAAAATTTAAATTTATTTATATAAATAAAATTGGAGTGTCTGTTTGTAATATCAAAATGACAGCTGTTTACTAAATACATATAAAAGTATATGAGACACCTGTAAAGAAATTGCAATTTTTAAATTTGTGTCTGTCGGTCTGTCGGCTGAACCGATTTTGCCGGGACTTCCACTGGTAGATAGCTGATATTACAACGTGTAAGTAAGGATACTTTTATTTTGGAAAAGCATTAGGGTTCCGCGCGATGAACATAAAACCGTATTATTAGGGTAATCTCCCTAAAATCCACGCGGCGGGCGAAGTCGCGGGTACAGCTGGTAATCTTACAAATGATTTCAATTCTTAAGCGGTGGTAGCCTAGGTAGTAGAACGCCAGCCTTGAACGTTCAAACCCCGGGTTCGCACGCCTGATTACCACTCGCTGAACGGTGAAGGCAACCATCGTGAGGAAACCTGTACGTCTATAGAAAGGCGTGTGAAGTTCACCAACCCGCACTGGGCTAGCGTGGTGGTAGCCCTAATCTGCCTGGGAGAACGTGGCCGGTAAAATGGCAATAGGTTGCGATAATGCGACCAAAATACATCGGCGTAATGTGCACCTCTGACTACCCCTTCGGAGAATACAGGCGTGATTATGTTGTTTTATTGTTACATTATTTAGTAATAGAATCGAAATCTAAAAGATAATAATGTATTCTTAAAAAAAATAAGTTGTTATGTTAGTTTCCACAGAGTTACGAAAGTGATGATGGCCACTCTATCGAAATATATTTTTATTATACTCGTATTAAGTGAATCGGAGTTCGGTGTGTACTTGCCGGGCTGGGCTATTAAATAAGCAATTGCATAAGCGAAGTGATGTTGAAAACGGTTTATCAAAGAAACTGATATAAGTATACATTTATTTTTAAAAACTCATATTTCACGAGTTAATTATCGTTGATGACCAAAAAATCATATAATCAACTTGATTCATCCGCCATCTTTATCACTGTCATCATCCATTTTTATTTATAATGTGCATTTATTGAACTTGTCCTTGCTATAATTACTCGACATTGCCATAAATACCGCATATCGCAGGTGCAGGAATTCAAATATCATCATTTCACTCATTTTGTAAAAAAGAAGATTTAATCAACTTTTATTACAAAGCGTTTTACAATCATTTATATTTTAAAATAAAATGTCTATGGATAGGTGTAAGTTTTGGCGAATTGTTTTATTTTATGTGCTCTTAAGTGGCTCTTAAGCAGTGGTATCCGAGTGGTCAAACGCACGCCTTGCAATCAGAGTGTGCAGGTTCCAACCCCGCCTCGCACCTCTGGGATTTATGTGCGAATCTCATTGTCATCCGAGATTATCACTTGGTATGAAACTGTGAAGGAAAACATCGTGAGGAAACCTGCTCGTCTGAGGGAACTTGACTAGTTCTCTTTCGATGTGTGAAGTTTGCCAACCCGCACTGGGCCAGCGTGGTGCACTATGGCCCGAATCCCCCTCGCATTGAGGGGAGGCCCGTGCCTAGCAGTGGGACGTTGAAAGGGCTGTAAAAACTAAAAAAGAAGTGGACTTAAAGTTACCTCTTGTGGTTGACAACATAAGTGCTTATGCAAAATAAAACTTAGTTCCTTATGTCAATGCTTCATTACATAATTGTGACATCCGCTGCTCTTGTATCCACGCGTCAGCAGCGGCGCGCGCGCATCGAGCGAGCTTTCAAACGAGCGCATTGAGGTCGCGAGTGTGCGTTCAAAATTCAAACATTACAATGCTGTTAACGAGCGTTTAATTGGTTTGGTAACGCTTAAGACCTTGCGGGGAAGCGACACGCGCAGCACGGTGAAGGTTGACAATTTCACTTTTAGACAGTACACGCGTCTTCTCGCAAAATCGACAACGATACATAAATGTCGCCAGACGACACACGCTATGTGATTCAAATGAGAATAGGATCGACTTGGCGCCATATTGTGACGAATGAAAACGAAATATGACTTTAAATAATAAATTAAGACAATTTACTACTAATTTAATCTTTTTATTTAAATTTGATGTAAGACTATTATTATTGACTAGCTGTGCCCGCGACTTCGCCCGCGTGGACTTTAGGGAGATTACCCGGAAATATGGGTATTATGTTTTTCCCGCGGAACCCTAATGCTTTTTCTAAAATTAAAGTAGCCTAAGTTACGCCCTGGAACGTCAGCTATCTGTCAGTGAAAGTCCCATTGAAATCGGTTCAGCCGTTTAGAAGTTTACCTCAAACAAACAGACAGACAGACAGACAGACAAAAAAATTCAAAATTGCGTTTTCGTTATAGGTATCGTATATACTTTCATACGCATTTGGTAAAAAAGTGTTATTTTGATATTACAAACAGACACTCCAATTTTATTTATTTGTATAGATGTATAGATATGCAAACCATACTTTTCAAATGACATTTGACAGATAGAGGTTATTGACATTCCTATTCTTATTTGGATCGCATTGACTGATTTGTAGACTTGAAAAAACAATGATACGGGTTGAGAACCTCCTCCTTTTTGAAGTCGGTTAAAATGATCACTCAGTTTCTTGGATCTTCTCAGTTAAAAGTCGCGTTTCGATCTGGTAGTAGTATACAAGAGAAAAAAAAAATTGAAAATTTGTCCAGTGCAAATTGGTGAACTTCACACGCATGCAGGTTTCCTCACGATGTTTTCCTTCACCGCTTTCGGCAAGTGATGATCTCTGATATAAATGTGTGCGCGCCGGATTTTGAACCTGTACACTTTGATTACAAAGCGTGCGTTCTTACACTCTGCTACCAGTGCTACCACTGATTTTAATTTGTTAACAGGAAAACATCAGGAAAGTAACAATTTATGTCAATCGTATAATTGTGTGTGTAATATTTGCTTTTTGTATTCAATTAAAACCACAGGGATTGTTCGCAACGGAACAATAGTGCGATAGCATTGTATATTATTTACCTGTATTATTTACCACGGGAAAATAAACGGTAACAGGTAAAATCAGCCTACGTACGTACCTACACAACTATGATGAGCTTATTATTGTACAAATTTACATTGTCCTCAAATCAATTTAATAAAACGGGTTGTTGTACATTCGTCACAAAGTAAATACGTCACATTTTTTAAACTCCATACATTGAAAGTAAATTCGCCACATCCATTAAAAATATATGTTAATTCGTCACAAGTAGGATCTTCAACCCGCAAACGGGTTTTGAAACAGCCAAAGCAATCAAGTAGATAGGTGTATCTTTGTTTATAACGAAGTCTGAATGGATATGTAATTGGTTTCAATTATGTGACTAATAGGTAACTAAAGAGCTGAGGACTGCCTCACGACTTGCATGGATTTCATACAAAATTCCCGAAATTAAAAAAAAAAACTTTTAGTTAGAAAGCTGATTCTAAATAGACTTCTAAGTCTTCAGGAAGTACCCTAAGAATTTTGATGATCAGTGAGTCAGTCAGTGAATCAGTGACGAAATTATGGGTTTTTGGACATCTATAAAATCTAAAGTATAGTAGCTACGGCATTAAAACTTTGCATGTTTAATTATTGTGCTTGTTAAATGATACTATCTACTCTATAAAACTTTCGAGTTTGAACAACAAATGAGTTTCGTCAATAAAACTTGTTAATTAATATTCATTTATATTATTCGGCGATCGGGGTGACATTTGCCCAGCAGTGGGACACAAATGGTAAGAAAAAAAATAATCGGAGCCCAAAGCCAAACTTAAAAAAAACATATACTGCACTTAACGGTTAAGTCTGTTTGATAGATTAAGTGTAAAAAAGTGAACATACCTCATCCTGCAAAGTCCTATGCAGCGACTCTTTGGTATACTTCTGGTCTCCTTGCTTTAATATCGCCGAGCACTGCTTCAGTAGCGTCAGGCGACACCTCTCCTGAGCGCATTCCATCTCCATGATGGACGGCCTGTGCCCCTTCCTGGGCACATCAGGTTCTTCGCCATCCCCCAAACAAGTCTTGCCACTATCACCATTCAAAAAAATATGTTTCACATTCCCATTGTGTTCAGAATCACTTCCGGTTTGTGCATCGTTCGATTTTTCATTAGCCACATTCTCCATTATTACGTTGTCTGTGATGGTCACCGATGAATTATTTCGGGTTGCCATGTCTGTTGTATTGTTCGCTCTATGCCATTGTCACTGTCACATAGTTTAAAACACAACTAGTTTGTGGATTTTTAAAACCGGTTTCTAAATTTAAAGTTATTTTATCGGTTATGTCAAGCGTCTGTTGCATGCGATTCCTCGTTTGATATTCTCTAAAAGCAATATTTTTTTGTTCAAAACTTGTTTTTTAAACACAAATAATGTCCGTAGGTCATTAAGCTACTAGGTAAAATATATACGTTTTAATAGTTTTGTTATATTAAATAATCAAGACTGTAAATTAAGCAACACTTGAAGATAACTATGGCTTCGTTTTCACCTCAATCACCCATTTCATCATCATCATCACGCCTGTATTACCCAAAGGGGTAAGCAGGGGTGCACTTTAGTGCACCCCTGCCTACCCGATCCTACCTTCATCGATGATTTTTTGGGTCTAACGCAATAGGTTAAAATCATCGTCGAATACATTTATTTCGTTACACCTACGAGAGTACTTACTTAAAAAATATTTAAAAAGAATACAGTAATACTTCAATGCCCTAGGTGCACTAAAAGGCTACAAATAACCTTATAACTCATGTGTGTATCTGCCTAGTCTGACGTAGATTGGCACCTACTACTACTACAGCCCTTTTAACGTCCCACTGCTGGACACGGGCCTCCACTTAATGCGAGGGGGATTCAGGCCATAGTCCACCACGCTGGCCTAGTGCGGGTTGGCAGACTTCACACATCTATCGAGAACTAGTCAAGTTCCCTCAGACGTGCAGGTTTCCTCACGATGTTTTCCTTCACCGTTTCATAGCAAGTGATAATCTCGGATGAAAATGAGATTCGCACATAAGTCCTAGAGGTGCGAGCCGGGGTTTGAACCTGCACACTTTGATTTTGCAAAGCGTGCGTTCGACCACTCTGCTACCACGGCTTCGATTGGCACCTACTCCAAATGTAATAAGGTGTTGCAATAGTTTTTGGTGTTTTTAAGTATTTTTTTTTTAATATTTCTTTGAATTGAGTATAGTACAGCGAGCTCTGAATTCTAATTCGTGGAGTTTTTAGAAAGGTATTATAATGGGTATCTAATTTGCCTTGATCAAATTCGCGGAAAAAATATTACAAAATCGATTCAAAGTGTTCAAAATCGATTTATCTTTGCCGAGATCAGTCAAGAAGCTGACTCGATTGCGTGGACCATTTAACATCGAGTAACTAATTTAATTAAAATAAAAATGCTTTAAATATCTCTCAAAGGTTCCGTAGGTATTATAAACTACTTACTACCCGTGACTTCGTCTGCGCAGACTTTGATTATTCAATATCGTTATAAATAAAAGACTATATTTAGTTTATACATCAGAATATCATAAACTAAATACTGTAATAAATACTGTAATACTGTAATAAACTAAATACTGTAAAGTTTCATCACAATCCGTTGAGTAGTTTTTGCGTGAATGAGTAACAAACATCTAAAACACCCTGTTTAATGGCAAAACAAGTGTTCCATTTATCGATGGCAGAAAGAGATTGGACTAAATTACTCATTGATATAGAATTTATCAGAAAAAGACGCGTCTTATGGTCTATGTTCGTCTGCCTACGACGAAAAAAAATTACGGATTTCGTCATTAATATCTTTTTATTTAGTAAAATTTTCGAAATACGGCATTTCCGCCTTCTGCCGTCGATAAAATAGTACTCGCGGAACCCTAAAACACCAATTTGAAAGACCAAACACTTGGTGTAATAAATTCAAATTAATCAACATTGTAGAGTTTTAGTGAAAGTTTTAAGCCGCTCCCATATATTCGCACATTCTGGGCTCTACCTAGCGTTATGTAATACTTAATATATTTGTCAGACATCTAGAGTGGGCGTAAAGGGGGTAGGCAGATATATCCCTATTCAATATCCCCTTATTGTCAGTCAGGGTTACTGTACAATACGAACCACGATTGTTATGAGAAACAAATACATCATCACGCCTGTATTCCCCGAAGGGGTAGGCAGAGGTGCACTGCAGTGCGCCCACACTTCGCCGATGTATTTTGGTCCCAATGTAATAGGGGGCGAGCCTATTGCCATTATACCGGGCACACAGGTTTCCTCACGATGTTTTCCGTCACCGTTTCTTAGCAAGTGATAATCTCAGATGAAATTATGAGAAACAATTATATTAAAATACGAATTTAATGAGTTAAGTTTATCTTAAAACTAAGTTGTATTAATCAGCTGTTACTTTAAAGCTATTTACTTATAAGCATTGGTCTAAAGATAAAAATAACAGAATGGACAAACGACCTAACTGAACATGCCTAAAGTTTGTACAAGCATAGAAATAAATTAATGTTTTAATTTTTTGAACGGTGAAGGAAAACATCGTGAGGAAACCTGCACGACTGAGGGAACTTGACTAGTTCTAGATAGATGTGTGAAGTCTGCCAACCCGCACTGGGCCAGCGTGGTTGACTATGGCCTGAATCCCCCTCGCATTGAGGGGAGGCCCGTGCCCAAAAGTGGGACGTTAAAAAGGCTGTAGTAGTAGTTTAATTTTGTGGAAAAAAATACTGTCTATATATTCAGTAGTCATAAAATTTCATATATACTGTACATGACGAAGGCTTGGTGCACCCATACTGTATCACATGATCTGGAATATTGCTTAACAGGGATACTTCTATCATAGAATTTTGCTATACCCTTAATGATAACTGGTTTTTCCCTAATTATAAGTATCCCTTATACCTATTGCTTTTGGTTCGACTGGTCTCATATCACTGTAACCATTTAAAGCGTTCATAGCTTAGTGGTGAGACCCCGCCCCCGTAATCCTGTAGTTACAAGTTCGATACTCGATTTTCGTAACAGGTCTTGAGATTATGTAACTAGTTAATACTTCTTAATAGAGTAGAGTTCTTAATACGGAATGGTAATACTAGTATACACTTGGTACTTATCAGTATCTGTATCAAGTATTTTCCTTGTGGGACAGGATAGTTAGTTTCATTTCAGGAGGATGGAGTCGCTGTAATTGTTTTCAGTTACAAGTCAGTTTAAAGTTCTCCGACTTAATTTAATAATGTATGAACTTTTTCTGGATATTTATAGGTACCTAGAGAAATGACTTACGTAGGCTACTAATAACTTGGGAAAATAATGATGGTTCCTAAATTCCGCGCGGACGATGTCACGGTCTCAGTTATAAATGAAATGGATGTAAAAAAATACTAATCGAGAAGTCGTAATATCGAGTATTCAGTTTATATTTACTAGTTACAGATAACAGATATGTCACTATATATAGAGTAACGTTACTTTTCACAGCCCTAGTTATCAGATCCTGTATAGTATTTAATCCTCTTAATTGTTAATAGCATTAATTATTGACGTACTCGATCAACCATACTGACTGACCATAACATTTAGATGTATCAAGATTTTAATACTCGATTGTGTATCAGACGTCCGAATAATAGGTAACTGAAAAAAATACGAACAAAATATCATGTAAAATTTTAGGGTATTTTTTAATGTGTCATCTGTATTGCTATGCGTAACTTTAATTGGGTATTAATTTAAATTGATTATTCATACCCTTTTGTTTAACCCCTTTATAAATCAGATCCTAAATTTCGATCCATCTATAACTTGCATGTCTACAAATGTTCTACAATGCGATTATAAATGGATTGTAACATCATATATGTCATTTGGGGATATTGTGGGCGTGTTTTACCATAGATTTTTTTTTTATATAGATCGCCCAATCCAAACAAATAAACTACTTCGGAAGATTTGTCATAATTCAAGATTTTGTCGATTTACAATTTTTTTTAAGACTTGTGAAGTTCACCAACCCTCCTTGGTCAGCGTGGTGGACTGTCCCAAAACTACCCCGCATTGAGGGGGAATGCACGCGATATTTTGGCAATAGACTCGCCCGCTGTTACATTGGGACCTAAAAATCATTTGCGAAATATGGGATCACTACACCTACCCCTTCGGGGAAGACAAACGTGATGATGTTAAGTTTTATAATATATTTTTTTAAAATTCTAAATACCTTTTACTAAGTGTTGCTTAGCTATTGAGCGTACTAAAGTTAGTGGATTTGAGTGATTATATTAAATAAATAACACTACCACTTATAAACTTTGTCTAACTTCACTTTCACACGGACGCGACAAGCGATATTGATCTTTACGCGTATAGATCATTGATCTATAGATCGGTGCGCACGAGTGGCCGCCGCGATGCGTTTTGTCACACTACGCGTGGAAAGGGTTAGAGCTTCTAAGCTTCGCGATGGGGTAGGCAGTGGTATGAGGATAAATTATTACATTTTGGTTTTCCTGCCGATGTTTTACGTATGTACATACAAAAAAATAATATTGGAGTGTCTGTCTGTAACGTCAAAATAACAGCTTTTTACTTAATGCGTTTGAAAGTATATACGCTACCATTATCGAAAACGTTTTTTTTAGGGTTCCGTACCCAAAGGGTAAAACGGGAACCCTATTACTAAGACTTCGCTGTCCGTCCGTCCGTCTGTCACCAGGCTGTATCTCATGATCCGTGATAGTTAGGGAGTTGAAATTTTCACAGATGATGTATTTCTGTTGCCGCTATAACAACAAATACTAAAACACAGAATAAAATTAATATTGAAGGGGCTCCCATACAACAAATCTGATTTTTTTGGCGTTTTTATAGATAATGGTACGGAACTCTTCGTGCGCGAGTCCGACTCGCACTTGGCAGGTTTTTCTGTTCGTCAATTTGCTTGAGGTAAATTCCGAAACGGCTGAACCAATTTTGACGGGACTTTCACTGGTAGATAGCTAATGTTACAAGGAATAACTGAGGCTTCTTTTACTTTAGAAAAATAATTAGGGTTCCGCGAGAATCAAACCAATTCATTCAATATATTAATTGTTCTAGAGCTTTATCACTACCTATTAAAGTAGTGTTGTGTCCATAGTAACTGTAAATATTTGACAGATTTTGTACTGATTTAACATGCTACTGAATTTAATATCAAAAGGTGAGAAGCTATTTGACTTTTTTTTTTCGTCCCAAGTCCATTGCTCGGTACACATAGTACAAGCGTCGCCGTGTCGCTTAGTGTGTACGGGTGCTACTTGCGAGGACTGGTCCAACCATTTTCCATTATCCTCTTAATGACTTAGCATCTACTCTCCCATACTGTGTTGAAGGCATCATACCAAAGCAATTATTTCTATAACCATCTGTGGTTTAAAATAATCCCTTCATTGTAAATGGGAGTAGACTCACCTTACTGTACTAGCTTCCTTAGCGTGAAGACTATATTTGTATTTAATATTAGACTGCCGTGAGTATAGTTCTTCTCTAGTATTGTGGCAAAGTTGCTGTCTGCTTTCATAGCGATGCTGCTCCTGAGAATGTATTACTCGCAATTATCATTTTGTAAAGGGTAACCATTGAGTTTCTTACCGGCTCTTCTCAGTGGAAGCAGCATTCCGAACCGGTGGTAGAATCTGACTATTTGTAAGTGCTTCTTGGCCTACACGAATAAAACAAAAAAATATTTTGATTTTTGGGATCATACGATGAGTGTCTCATCTGGTGATTTGTTAATTAGAATGAGCATGGAGCATCAACCTACATGTTCTAGCGCACGTAGTAAGCAGTGATAAGTTAGATACAGGAAAATAATACTGAAAAACACTGAAATTTCCTCATCAACAACATAGGTATTAAAATGTAGAGTTGATTGCATTGTTCTAACCAACCAGAGACAATAGATCTAGCTTATTTATTTTCCTTACTACTACTACAGCCCTTTTTAACGTCCCACTGCTGGGCACGGGCCTCCCCTCAATGCGAGGGACTGTGGCCTGAATCCGGCCATAGTCCACCACGCTGGCCTAGTGCGGGTTGGCAGACTTCACACATCTATCGAGAACTAGACAAGTTTCCTCAGACATGCAGGTTTCCTCACGATGTATTCCTTCATCGTTTCATAGCAAGTGATAATCTCTGATGAAAATAAGATTCGCACATATATCTCAGAGGTGCGAGCCGGGGTTTGAACCTGCACACTTTGATTTGTAAAGCGTGCGTTCGACCACTCTGCTACCTCTGCTTAATTTTCCTTACGTTTTATTAAAATAATTATAACAAGGTCTGAAAGGCTATTAGACTTAAACGACACTTTTGGGCGATATTGATATATATACATATTTTGAATCGGCAAAAGATTCTGCGTCTAATGAGTATGCTCGCCTGTAAAGTTAAAAAATGTTGCTTGGGTCGAACAGCGGTTCACCCCTCGACATACATGTGTACATGACACCAACCTACCTACGGAGTACCTTAATAATGTTTTAATAGGTTATGTATGTGTCTCGGGCGCCCAAGGAGGACCTTACATCTATCTACCAGCCAGAGTCGTCCACTGCTGGACATAGGCGTCCCCCGTAGATCACCACAAATTACGTTCTTGGGCTTTATGCGCCCATCGACTCCCGGCGACCCTGGTGAGGTCGTCCGTCCATCTGGTCCTGGGTTGTCCCACATTCCGCTTACCTGTTCGTGGCCGCCACTCTAGGACTTTGATCCCCGAACGGCCATCCGTTCTCCGGGCAATGTGTCCGGTCCATTGCCACGTGCAACCCTTCGAGCTATGTCTGTAACCTTTGTTCTTCTGCGAATGTCCTCAAGGAGGACCTTACACGACCAGATTAACGGTCTCTTCCATAAAAGTCAAGTCCGTAGCACCCTCAACCGACGGAAGTGCATGAAAAAATGTATGACTGTGGATGAAGCGAAAGAGGTATGTCAGGATTGTAGCGTGTGGCAAGTCTCTGCCTACCCCCCATGGGATACAGGCGTGAGTATATGTATGTATGTTATCTCGGGAACGAATCCTAACGAATGTTTGCAACTTCTTACTATAGAAAGTTACAGAATATTATAATACTTACTGTATTTTCAATAGATTACAATCTATAGAAAGGCGTGTGAAGTTCACCAACCCGTACTGGGCCAGCGTGGTGGACTATGGCCCAAATCTCCGTCGTATTGAGGGGGCATGTGCTCGCCCTCTATTACCACCAAAATACCTCGGCGAAGTGTGGTCGCACTGCAGTGCATCTCTGCCTACCCCATCGGGAACAAAGGCGTGATGATGTATTATTATTAGATGACATTCTTTTTTTTCTTTCCTACAGCCACCTCTCTAACTTAACAAATTTACTTTAAAACAATGATGTGATCAGTTATGTAAATAAAAAGAATGGATGACACCCGGTGAGCCAAAATTTGTACCGAATGGATCCCAGACACGGACACCGACGCCGTGGTCGACCCAGGAAAAGGTGGTGCGATGACCTAGACCGTTACCTGGAGGGATGGAGTGATCTGACAGGAGATAGAGATAGTCCGGTGGAGAATGGGGGAGACCTTTGCCCAGCAGTGGGACAAAATAGGTAAAAAAAAAACAAATTTAATTAAAAATACTTCAACTTTTAATACTTACAAAAATTTAGCACCTAAATAGTAATTTAAAGTATATAGTTGATCGCAAGTCTCAACACTATTCGTCGCGAGCTGTCACTTGGCGGCGCGTTTGATCTTGATATGGTAGTGATGTGACACTATCGAGCATCTTAATCCGCCTCTCGGAGATTTCAATTAATTTACATTATATAAATTATTCATTCCGGAGTTGGATCTTTTTTTTCAATCTTGAAGTAGTAAAGACCGTATTTAAACTCAAACCTAATGATTTTATCAACTTTAGTTTTAGATGTAGATATTACATAGGTAGGTACAACTCATATGACAGAATATGGACATACCATCTGTTAGATAATTTATAAGAATTATGAACTAATTACTATAACAGCCCCGGTATTGTAGGTACCTATTTGTAGACGCTATGTCAGTTGTCTTTTAGGGTTCCGTACCTGAAAAGGAAAAAAGAAACCGTTACGACCAAATTAAGTTTGTCCAAACCTAGTCAATGTTTTATGTAAGAGCAATGTCCGGTGCTATAATAGTTTATGTACGGAAGCATCGGCGCACGAGTGCAACTCTCACTTGGCCGGGTTTTATAGACTAAATTGGCTATGGATTTAGAAATACATGTATAACTTGCAGGACTAATTTGTAAAGTAACATGCAGTACTTTTGTGTAAATTAAGTCATTTCAATTGATTTTAAGTACCAATACTCACTAGTTGTTACCTGAGACTTCGTCCGCGCGAGATTTAAGAAAACATATTACCCAAGTTACTCTTAAAACATCAGCCATCCCTCAGTGAAAGTCCCGTAAAACATCTGTAAAGCTGTCACAGAGATTACCCAGGAAAAATTGACAGAGTTAAAATTTAAAAAATATGCTCTTTTAATTAGGAGCGTATATACTTTCTTTATGCGTTTAGCAAACAGACACTTCACTTATATTTATTACTAGCTGTGCCCGCGACTTCGCCCGCGTGGACTTTAGGGAGATTACCCGGAAATATGGGTATTATGTTTTTCCCGCGGAACCCTAATGCTTTTTCTAAAATTAAAGTAGCCTAAGTTACGCCTTGGAACGTCAGCTATCTGTCAGTGAAAGTCCCATTGAAATCGGTTCAGCCGTTTAGAAGTTTACCTCAAACAAACAGACAGACGGACAGACAATAAATTTTAAAATTGCGTTTTCGTTATAGGTATTGTATATACTTTCATACGCATTTGGTAAAAAAAGTGTTATTTTGATATTACAAACAGACACTCCAATTTTATTTATTTGTATAGATATAGATATAGATGTATAGATATAGATTACTAAATTAGGCATCGCTTTGGCTGTCGCCAGCAACTACGAGCATTTAGTACTTGCCTACTTTTGACAACATGAGTAGTGTATAATATAACCTAACACAGAATAGGTACAGGACAGTGTAATCTGGGTTATCTATTAAAACACCCAAATAGGAATGAATCGGTCTCAAATGTATCAAAATGGTATCGCACTAGGGATAGTAATCGTAAGCGATTATGAGTAGCAGCTGTCTGTCGACCGGAAGTAGGCTGAAGGACGCAGACTTCCTGTTCCTCCTATACCACTTAATATACATAAATAGAAATCGCGGGCAAGAACGCCAACCCCTTGCACCCCTTGAACGTAAGGGGTGCAAGTTCAAATCCCAGGCCCGCACCTCTGAGATAATTTTCATGTGCGAATGTCATTTTCAACAATAATTACCACTTGCTGAACGGTGAAGGTAAACATCGTGAGGAAACCTGCACGTCTATAGCTTTCTATATCGTGTGAAGTTCACCAACCCGCACTGGGTCAGCGTGGTGGACTATGGCCCAAATCGCCCTCGTATTGAGGGGGAATGTGCCCAGTATAATGGCAATAGGCTAGCCCCCTATTACATTGGGACTAAAATACATCGGCGAAGTGTGGGCGCACTACAGTGCACCTCTGCCTACCCCTTCGGGGAATACAGGCGTGATGATGATGATGTATTTTAGAAACTATAGTAGGATATATTTTTTTGAAAATCTTCAATAGTTCGCAGTCATACAAAAAAAAAAATGTCATGACTTCCAACTTCTAATCGCACCACATAGGCAGTTAATATATCCTAAGTATATTTTTTAATGGAAATTGCAGAATTTTCTATTCAAGTTTTTTTGTTCACAAAAATCTTTTGATAAACTGCGTCGAACTTTAGAAGCCTTATAATCAAGTTTATTAAAAAACTATACTGATTCTCATGTTGTATAAGCGAGATAAAGTTATCTTCGCGTGTTTTTGGCGTAGTGCGTACACAACTGTAGAGCAATTACCATACAATGGCGATTGGCGACAGCTTGATAGAATGCGATCAGAATTAGACCGAACATAAAATCAATGTGAAATACATTATATACACTTGTATACATGCATTTTATATATAGTTACTGATTACATACGTCTGACGGTTTGCTCTAGCGGTTTAAGTGCCGCTTGACTCGCTGAACCGGGTTGTAGCGGGTTCGTTTCCGTCGGAGGAAAATTTCGGAAACGGCGTGCTCGAAATTTGCCCTAGTCTGGGTATATCTGGGGTCGCCCCCGGTCCATTGTATGCTACCCATAGTACAAGCTTTTTGACTGTATTCCCCAAAGGGGTAGGCAGAGGTGCACTGCAGAACACCTCTTCGCAGTTAGGTCTCATATACCTAAGGCACACACTTTTTTTCCGAATACTATAACGGACAAGCCTTCAATAAACTTTTACAAGTTTTAAAATAATATAATTTATCATCACGCCCGTATTCTCAGAAGGTGTAGGCAGAGGTGCACTGCGGTGCGCCCACACTTTGCCAATGTATTTCAGTCCCAATGTAATAGGCGGCGAGCCTATTGCCATTGTACCGGCCACGTTCTCCCTCAATACGAGGGAGATTTTGTGCCATCGACCACGCTGGCCGAGTGCGGTTTGATGAACTTCACACGTCTTTCTATAGACTTGCAGGTTTCCTCACGATGTTTTCCCTTACCGTTCAGCAAGTAAAAGTGAGTGATTGAAAATTACATTCGCACATGAAAATTATCTCCGAGGTGCGGGCCGGGATTTGAACTTTAAAATGTTGAAGTATATAACCTACAAACTCTCTACAATTGCAACGAAAGTGTTTTACAATGCTTTTGTAAAAGGATAATATATTTGCAGGGTACAGGCAAATAACAGGGAATGTCCTAATTAATGAATTTTGAGAAAAGACAATTTGAAAGTTCAACTATTCTAACAATTCTATAGTTTGGCCATAAACAAAACTGCATTTTTTGCCGTCCGTTATCTTTTTAAATTCTAATGATTAGAATTCAAAATACCTTAAACAAAATGATTCTGTAAAAAATATGTGACATTCCCAGTTATTTGTTTGTACCCTTCATTTGTAAAAAATTGGCGCTTAGTATTAAAGTTGAAACATGTTCGGAGCGCCTCAGGACATTAACGAGCCAAGTAGGTCAACTTTAAAAGAAATTGTAAATCGTTTTGTAAACATGTTGCAATCAAACGACACGGCCAACTGCACTATAAAAAAATAATTATTTCACTCGCATTAATATTAATTTTTTTTTTTTTTGGATGTCTGCTCTTGAGATACGTCGACATCAAAGCAACAATTCAAAGCAACCATGGAGTTTCTTGCCCATTCTTCTCCATAGGAAATGCATTCCGAATGGGTGGTAGAGTTACTATTACTAATATTTATTGACGATTCATAAGTGCCTGTATTGGTTTACATGAGTAAAAAAACGTGGGCAAGAACGCCCGCCTTGAACGTAACGGGTGCAAGTTCAAATCCCAGGCCCGCACCTCTTGAGATAATTTTCATGTGCGAATGTCATTTCCAACAATGATTACCACTTGCTGAATGGTGAAGGAAAACATTGTGAGGAAACCTGCACGTCTATCGAAAGGCGTGAGAAGTTCACCAACCGGCACTGGGCCAGCGTGGAGGACTATGGCCCAAATCTCCCTCGTATTGATGGGGAATGTGCCCGGTATAATGGCAATAGGCTCGCCCCCTATTACATTGGGATCAAAATACATCGGCGAAGTGTGGGCGCAACCTCTGCCTACCTCCTCGGGGAATACAGACGTGATGATGTATTTAAAAAAAATGATTCTGATTCAATAAATTCTTATGACTACGCAAGACGGCCTGGTTTAGTGGTTCTAAAGTATGCCGCTCGGCTTAAAGCACCGGGAAATTGCGGGTTCGATTCTCTTCGGTAATGTCTTTTTCCCAATTTGCCTTAGGCTCAAAGTCCACTAACTCTTACGTCTACAAGCTATAATTTCATTTTTTCAGGCATGAAAACATCATCTTTTATCAACTGAAATATGAATAACTAGCGGCCCGTCCCGGCTTCACACGGGTTTCTAATATAGCCTATGTACTTACATCATCACGCCTGTATTCCCCGAAGGGGTAGGCAGAGGTGCACTGTAGTGCTCCCACACTTCGCCGATGTATTTTGGTCCCAATTTAATAGGGGGCGAGCCTATTGCCATTATACCGGGCACATTCCCTCTCAATACGAGGGAGATTTGGGCCGTAGTCCACCACGCTGGCCCAGTGCGGGTTGGTGAACTTCACACGCCTTTCTACAGACGTGCAGGTTTCCTCATGATGTTTTCCTTCACCGTTCAGCAAGTGGTAATGATTGTTGAAAATGACATTCGCACATGAAAATTATCTCGGAGGGTCGGGCCTGGGATTTGAACTTGCACCCCTTACGTTCAAGGCGGGCGTTCTTGCCCGCGAGGCTACCACTGCTTTTGCCTATGTTACTCAGTGATATAGTTTTAGGGAACTTGGGGCCCTGGTCTGGGTGTTACTGGGATCTCCCCAGTCCATTGTATAGCATAGTATCAGTGTTGCTTAGTTTGGGATCATACGATCAGTATTTTCTGGCAATATTATAAAAATCACACCTAGTAAGGTTATCATTAAAAGTAATTGCACGACAACGTACTTATTGTTAATTAAAAAGTAACGGATGCGTCAAGCGAGATGTCGGATGATGCTATGCGGGCTCTAATGAACGTTTTGCAAAAAATAAACTGTCTGTAATGTCCACATCAATCTAAAGTTGACTTAAAAACTTCGAAGCCTTAAGGTGCTATTTAGTTTTTATAATAAACCGAGTTCTCGACTTCGTACGCGCGAAATTTAGTAACACTAATCATTTTCCTAAATCAATATAGCCTTAGTTACTTGTTACATCAGGTATCTTTTTTGGGAGATAAATTCAAGGAAGCCGAGCAGTGGCAGCCGAGTGGTCGAACGCACGCCTTGCAATCAAAGTGCGCAAGTTCAAACCCCGGCTAGCACCTCTGGGATTTACGTGCGAATCTCATTTTCATGCGAGATTATCACTTGCTATGAAACGGTGAAGGAAAACATCGTCGGAAACCTGCACGGGAACTTGACTAGTTTTCGATAGATGTGTGAAGTCTGCCAACCCGTACCGGGCCAGCGTGGTGGACTATGGTCTGAATCCCCCTCGCATTGAGGGGACGCCCGTGCCCAGCAGTGGGACGTTAAAAAGGGCTGTAATAGTAGTAGTAGTAGTAAATTAAAGTAACATGGTTAGGAGTAAAAATGCTGATATTTTAAAATTACAAACAGACATAGTAATTATATTTATATTGTGAAGATAGAGATTTAGAAATATTAATTTTATATATTAATAAATATACCAATAAGTTTATGACCTATGAGATCATGGAACTGGACGCTTAGTTGTGTTGGTCTGGTGCTGAAGATGGCTGTCACGATGTCTGCTATAGTTCAGTGGGTAATTAAAGCATCACGCGAGACGCTCGCGGGTTATATGCCCGACCTCTAATTACGAATATAAAGTTGTAATGCAAATCAAGACATATAGTAATTTAGCACAGGTTTTTTCAATACATGTTTAAGCAACATCAGATGAGTATCTATTCATATTAAGACATCATAACAATAATAAAAAAAGCCGGCCAAGTGCGAGTCGGACTCGCGCAAGAAGGGTTCCGTACCATTATCTATAAAAGCGACTACCTGTTGCCGTAATCAATATCGAGCAAAAATATCACGTTTGTTGCATTGGAGCCCATGTAATATTTATTTTATTCTGTTTTTTAGTATTTGTTGTTATAGCGGCATACATCATCTGTTAAAATTTCAACTTGGACAGAATATCACGGATCATTAGATACAGCCTGGTGGCAGACATACGGACAGACAGACAGACAGACGGACGGACGGACAGCGGAGTCTTAGTAATAGGGTCCCGTTTTACCCTTTGTATACGGAACCCTAAAAACAATCTTTACAAATAATTGAATTTTAATTTTGGCTCAGTCGCAGCCCAACAGTCCTGAGGATGCCTCTTTGAGAAGCGAAACACGTGGCGAATATTTTTTTTAGATTCGATTGTTCTGCGGAGGATTGCTCATTGTTAGGGCCCATGACTTATGACATACTGACTCTCGACTGACAGGGAGTTCGGTCTTGTTGGTTTCCTCTATTATCGATCAAATTTAATTGATTTATAATTTGGGATTCTAAACAATTCCGAGGGTGAGTGGTGGGTCCCTTTCTCTACAATTGTTATTTAAATTTCTGGTTGTAATGTCAAAATAAGGGCTTTTTAATGAAAGTGTTTTTTATTTCAATGAAAGTATAATTCTTTATCTATTCGTGCCATAAACTATGTCTTGTCTTGGCAGCGTGCTAGCAGCGCAAACGTCAATATGCAAATGAAATTACGTAAACGACAATTATAGGATAGTCTGGTTGAAACATGTCTTGCACAATTAAGTGTAATTTAATTAAAGGTTTCTCTTGTGGTGATGTGTAGTAAATAGTCTAGCCGGGGGGTGCCATCCTTGCATAACTTAACGGGTACAGTCGATCACCGATATTTATAAACTATTACAATATTTACTTATAAACTTCGTTGTATTATGTTTTAGGCATAATTTTAGTATGATAACTGGTGTCACCATTTTAGACCGGTTGAGGAATAGTATACGAGACGAATGTAAGCTGAAGGATGGTGTGGTGACTAAGATTGAGAAAAGTATGTCGAGATTTGACCATGTAGAGATGATGAGTGAAAGTTGACTGACGAAATAAATATACCAGGCGAACGTGAGTGGAAGTGCCAGAAGAGGGCGCCCGAGAAGGACCTTTCACGAACTGATTAATGGTCTCTTTCGGGAAGGTAGCACCCTCAACCGACGGAAGTGCATGAAAAGATGTATAACTGTAGATGATGCGAGAGAGGTATGTCAGGATCGTAGCATGTGTGGCAAACGGTCGTCTCTGCCTATCCCCATGGGATACAGCCGTGAGTATATGTATGTATGTATGTATGCAGCTAAACTCGTGACTTATACGGGTTAAATTTGAGAACATACTTATTTTGAATCTTCATTTTTTTTTCGAAAAAACCTACAAAGTATTAGAAAATTATAAAAAAAATCAATGCAGTCGGTAAAGTCATTCTCAAGTTATGGCGTCACCAAGTGAAATAGGGATTCACTTTTATATGTATTTACTTATAAACTTCTTTGTATCTTATTTCTGACATAATTATTGTGTACTTTATTTACAAAGATCAGTAAAATAATGGTTGTTACAACAACTAAAATTGATAACGATAAACTATAATTGAAAACACTAAAAAAATAGCCATCCTGCTCATGCATTACGACCATGAAAAGGACGAGGGTACATTCAGTTTGGTGTAGCTTAATCAGCGTGGCCCATATTATAATTTAGCAAATTAACTTTGAAAGTGGATATATGTGAAGATATATAGAACACTGACTGTACCTATTTACTCACAAAAAAACTTAATTAGGGCCCCGTGTTGCAAAAAGCGGAGCTTAGAGCGGTCGTACTTATACGCGTAATTGATTACATGGTAATGTGGAACCACTTTTTAATCACTTACTAAAGTAGGTACGTGTTTATAGGAAAACTATTGATTTTATGGAGCCGTGAGTATCCCGCAGAGTATTCGTATCCTTACCGTAAAGGCTAATTAAGTACACAACTTTTATTATTCCGGTCTCATGTTCTATGTGGAAAAAGTAAATTGAGTTTTAAACAAAAGAAAACTGAAGAAATGTTGATATAAAAATATAAAGGTTCCCAATTAATTCACCAGAGGCGCTACTATTCTTACAATGTTCAATAAATTTACACTCTACTGTATTTAATAATAGTATATAAGAATTTTCTCATTGTAAGATTAGATTATATAAGAAATATATATTCTTATCAACGAATAGCGGTCCGCCCCGGCTTCACACGGATTTACAATATAGCCTATGTTACTCAGTGATAATGTAGCTTTCTAACGGTGAAAGATTTTTTTAAAATCGGTCCAGTAGTTTTTAAGTTAATTCGTTACATACATAAATACAAATCAATTTATAATATTAGTATAGTTAAATATATAATCACGGAACAGTCGTTAGCGCTACCCTCCACTGGAGGGCATTAGTTTTAATTACTGCTAATTTAATACATTTAAAAGCGTAAATTGGGCATAAATTTATTTACAATACACGAACATTGCTATTTTATTCGTAAGGTACAGCTGGTAGTGAGTGTAATATATAGTATACTTAAGTAATATAATAAATAGCAAAGATAAAACATCAATTTCTTTCATGTAAGCAGTGGGCCGAACAAAAACGAATCATTAGTTGTTATTGATGTATATGTTGTTTAATATACTGTTATCGTATACTGTAACGTGTGTGGTCTGTGTGTCACGTCTTCAAACTTAGGAGGAATTCATTTGGCACTATACAGAGGTTGGTCCATGATGTAAATTGCTCTTAGTAAGTAAAAAATATTTGTATAAACATTCAAACACGTGCATGCAAGAGGATGCCGACAACTGTTTTGCAGTTTGGCAGACTTTTTTGATTGTTATAATTTTATTTTATTGAGAACGAACGAAAAAAAAAGAGGTTATAATTAAATATTTAGCTGCTGACTATAATACTAAGTACCTATGTGTATAAGCACGAACCTACTATGGTTTGAAAATAAAGTGAATACATTGACGACAAAATAAAAAATATTTGAATAATACTAAGATTTTTTTTTCGTCCTAGGCAGACGAGACGTAGACCATTCGACGTGCCTTTTTGTGATCAATTCTATATCAGTAAGTTATTTAGGCCAATTTTCGAGATACGATATTACCGACTTATGTCGTCGATAAGTAAATTGAATTTTATCTCAATGACACACGATATGTTTCAGGTTGAGCATACGCACACAACACTGTCGTTCTAATAAAAAAAAAATATTTTTAAAATATATCATTTTGAGAATCCTACCTATAGATATTTTTGATGTGGATACCGAGAAAGTCTGAACAGACCCAACTCTGAGATTAAATAGTCTATTGTTCAAATGATAAAATCTAGACTAGTTTTTTTTAGATTAATGGCTTCAAGCTATGTTTTAAGATAGTAATTGATTTCATGCAGTTATTTATTAGTATTGGGACACTTATAATGATGTCATATGTTATAAATAAAACATTTTATTTTCGTTCTAAAAGCAGTCTTTATTTAATACTACCTACAGTTTTACTCTTAATTATTAAACATGTTAACAGCTATAAAATACTCTTTACGACAATACTTTCGCTTTTCTGTACAATTAATTTTTGTACTTATGAGTAATAAAATTATGCAATTAATATATTGTCCTTAAGAACATAAAAAATACGTGTATTCTTAAACGTATATTCAATAATTATTGTAATTAATGGCGTGAGTTGAGCCATGTCTGTCGACTGTTTGTTAAAATATTTGACACAATTAAAATAACTACTATCTAGCTCATACCAAATTAGTGCAAAAAGGATGGCATTACTATTTAATTTAGTCTCGGTCGGATTTCTTTGAGTCGCAAGAGTGTACTTAAATATAACTATTTATTCCTCGAGTAGACGATAGGAGCGCTGTACGATAAGCTGAACAATTATTTTACGCTTTTTAAATATTTTCTGGGTTTCTCCTGCGATTATAAACTGGTTTAAACGAAACTAGGTCTGCCTAACTGACCTATATACTTAATGGTAGAGCAAAGAGGCAATGTTTTTTTTTAATCCTGTCAAATTAAGTTTAGTCGAAGTTTGTGTAAGATATTGTGTTCATGCAACCAATGCCAGAATATTTAGCTTCTAGTCAAGTATTCGGTAGCGATGGCCTTCCAGTCGGTGGGGTCACCGTGTTCAGGACTGGGCTTGGTCTTGCGGATCTTCTTCAGGAGCTCCCAACCGTTAGCTTTCTCTGTGGAAGTGACGTATGTGTTGCTTGGTTCCTGCTCCTTGGTGTACGCGCCCAGGATTAGACTTTGGACTAGACGAGCTGAGATCAAGGTCTGCCAAACAAGATAAATAGGTAAAAATTAGGCGAGTACGTTCCATTTAAACTTACGTAGTAACTCCTTGGTACGAGTCTGAATTGAATTACTCACTACCGCCATCTAGCGCTAGAAAAAAATGTTTTCTATTCACTACCAACAATAGTTTTGCTATTCATCACTAGATGTAGATAGTTACTTGTATTGCCACTACTCGACACAAGATGTCGATGGTAAGTATTTTTCTGCTTAACGCTAGATGGCGCTAGTCAACGTTGTATTTTACTCGATACTAGATGACGCTGCTAATTGTTTTGTCCCTTTAAACGTTAGATGGCGCTAAAGGGAAGATCTCTTCCCACATTCCCTATTTACCACTAGATGGCGCTAATTTTATTCGTCTTCCATTTGTTTCGTAATTAAACTACAAACGTTCAAAAGATTTACACACGTACTTATAATACCTCTAATTTATGAAAAATAACAATCCATCTAAAGGTTATCTGTGATATGCATGTACCGCACGAACTATTAATATATTTAAGTAGGTACTTAAATTAGTTCGTGCAGTTAGGTTAGCGAACGTATTAATACGTTCAGAGAGTAGTCTCAGGTCCTCCTTCCTACCTTTAATCTTGCACAAAGTAACTTTGTATAGTTAATTAATTGTGTTTTGAGAATGTATAGACTCATTAACTTTATATTGTATAAAATTGTTATTTAAGAAAAACACAAATGTTAATCCATAGTGGAAAAAAGCCACCATGGAGTTTCTTGCCCATTCTTCTCCATAGGAAATCATTCCGAATGGGTGGTAGAGATACTACTATTATTATTTTTTGACGATTCATAAATGCCTGTATTGGTTTATATGAATAAAAAAAATCTGATTATGATTCATGGAGTTAATCCATGATTGTACTGACCTTCAGCAGCCTGTACTCATGGTCGGGCAGCCGGCGGGAGACCGTGTACCCGGCGAGCACGAGGCCGCCGGAGCTGGGGTCCCCGGTGAGCAGCATCATGTAGGTCATGGCGATGGCCAGCTCGAACACGTAGTACGAGTACTGGATGTCACCAAAGTCGATGATGCCAGTGATGCGGTAATCGGAATTGCTGCCAAACAGAACTGAGCATCACATTTCTGATGCCATAAACTTTGTTCTATATAACTTGATTGTATTGCAAGTTATGTTTTATGTTGGACTAGCGGTCCGCCCCGGATTTGCACGGGTTTATAATATAGCCTATTTTACTCAGTGATAATTTAGCTTTCTAACGGTAAGATAATCTTTGAAATCGGTTCAGTAGTTTTCAAGTTAATTCGTTAGATACAAAAATACAAATCTTTCCTCTTTTTATTATTAGTATAGATAGTATAGATTGATTCTAATACGAAAACGAACTCGGGTCCATATAAACAAGGATTGAATTTCTGTGGTAAAAGCCACGACAGAACGCGTGAAAATTTGCTTGCGCAGTGTCATTTAATTGTACAATGAACTTTTTCTGTGAGTCAATACAGTTTGTTTTGGTACGGCATAACATTTGGCGCGCGGACGTCAACGCCCCAGTAAGGCTTTGTGTGTTAAGATATGTTTGTCTGGACCGATTAGATCTCGGATGGGTGCCAGAAATATGTAATTTCATCTCCTGTGCTTTGGAGGTCACCTCAAATATGTCAGGCGCTGGAACGATTTAAAATATTCTAGATGGGATGCCACGAGCAGCCTGTAAATGCTAAAAACTAGTCTTAGGTTTCTCCAATGGTGATGTCTCTGAACACTGGTAACAATTACTTCGTGTACATAATATCATTAACGACGCCAATTAAAACAGACAGACTGACAACAAGGTGATCGTATAAGGGTTCCTTTTCTCCTTGTTAGGTACGAAACGCTAAAAAAGTGAAGCCAGAATTCTAGTCCCTTTACCCGCAACAATGCATAATAGTTAAAGAAATGTACTTCGCGTTAGTTCACTTGCAGCTAAACGGATCCCTGTAAAGTCAATACGCAGGGTTGAAGAGGCAAGCCAAGTTGTCAAGCGATAAGGAGATTAGACGAGCTTGGCTCACCTCTGCATGATACCGCTTAGAATCTGGTTGCATACCCTCAATACGGATGTATTCACTCGCCTATCGATCATAAGAAACTGGATACAAGCTACACAATACATCAAGATATAAATTACGACCTTTACGGGTCGGTAGTACAAGTTAGTAGTTTCTATGGATAATCACAATGTCAGCTGCCATCAATATAATATTGGGACGATTGCTCTGATAGGCCTGCAGAGCCTGCTTTGGTAAAAGATTGACTTACATAAATGTTAGGGCGCAAAAATAGAAGCCACACCATTTTATCCTGAGTAAGGCAAATCCATAGATAAGACAGAATATAGCTACCTACCTATCCGCAGTTAAAGATTAGAAGGTACTATCTGAATAATTATAGGTGCTATGTTGGTTGACAAATTGGAAAATATCATCGGCATCAAAAAGATTTGAGTAAGAAAATTAATGTAAAAAATACTTTTTAAAAACAAACTTTTAGGCAATTAAGTTTTCGTGTTCTCCTCAGCAAGCCCTTTCATTTGATACCCATACTGCGGTAGACCACAAAAAATAACTATTCCGCCGTCTTGGATGATTCGCCATTTTGGAATTAGAATGACGTCACTTAGCTAAGCATGCATTGTCATCCAAAATAAGCGTGTGTACCAAATTTCAGCTCAATCGGTTAAAGATAACAAGATTGTGCAAGATTCCACCAGGACATACATACAATGCAATTTAATGTACTTAAAGCTTGTAAAATAGCTGGTGATGAGAGAATTAGGACTTGAGCCACTAAGTACAAGCATTTAATATTCACTGACAATGAGTTTGCCCTTGTACATTTATCAAAAGCTATCTACGAAATTAGCTACGTAATGAGCTACCGTTGTTTCAACACATCATCAAAACTAACAGAATATTCCTCGCGATAAGATTACTTTCATATATCGTACAAAGCTAACAGGGAATGAAATACCAGCAGAAGTCACGGATGTACACAGAATCAAGGACATCGTTAGTCATCTAATTAAGAATCTATTGTACATCTGTTATGTGCCTTAAAAGTACCTGGTTTGTCAGTCGCGCAGTCAATATTTAATTTGCTCACCCAAGAACACATTATTATATCCCATTTAACGTCCTACTACTGGGCACAGGCCTCCCCTCATTGCAAGAGGGATTCAGTTTATAGTCCACCACGCTGGCCCAGTGCGGTTTTGAAGATTACACATGTTTGACAAGAACTGGTTAAGTTTACTCGATCGTGCAGGATTCCTCGCGATGTTTTCCTTCAACGTTTTTAATTAACTAAACTAACTACAGCCCTTTTTAACGTCCCACTGCTGGGCACGGGCCTCCCCTCAATGCGAGGGGGATTCAGGCCTTTGTCCACCACGCTGGCCCAGTGCGGGTTGGCAGACTTCACACATCGAGAACTAGTCAAGTTCCCTCAAACGTGCAGGTTTCCTCACGATGTTTTCCTTCACCGTTTCATAGCAAGTGATAATCTCGGATGTAAATGAGATTTACATTTGAACGTTTTTAACAAGACGTGATAATCTCTGACGAAAATAAGATTCGAACCCATCGAGAGATGCAAGACGGGGTTTGAACCTGCACTTCTTGTTTACAAAGCATGCCTTCGAGCACATGACTATCACTGCTCATAGCAGTGATAGTCATGTGCTCGAAGGCATGTTGTTAAAATGCAAAATGCATGTTAAAATTTAAACGCTATAAAAATATTTTATTTCACATGCACTTATAAATTAGGTCCTATACTAATATTAGTTCAAAATGCTACTTATTGCCGACTCTATTTTATGAAACATTAAAACCACTGTATACTTGAAATTTTGTCTTGAAACCTTCTCTAAGGGAGTTTAGTGTAGAAAAATAAACTTGTCCTTTATTGAGCAGCCCAAACTAGAAGATAGATCTCTCACCTGCCTCCCGGCTTAACTCCGACGATCACGTTCATCTCATTAACGTCTCCGTGAATCACGCCTTTCTCCAGCTCCTCGAAGCGAGGCACTACCGCGTATTTGAACTCTTCGATCACCTGCAACACACTAAACGTATCACATCTTCTGCATCACAACCTAAATAAGACAATTTGCTACCTAATGGCGGCATAACGCCCTCCCTAAACGCAAAGGGTGAGGTACAAACCCTGGGCTCGCTCCTCTAGGAATTACAGATTTCATATGCAAATATCATTTTCAATAATTATTACTACTTGCTGAACGGTAAAAGCAAACAACAACATTATTAGGAAACCTACAAGTCTATAGAAAGACATGTGAAGTCCACCAACCTCCACTGTGCAAGCGTGGTGGACTATATCCAAGTATCCCTCGTAAAAGAAGAGGGGGAATGTGAAGGGGAATGTGCCCGGTATAATGGCAATAGCCTCGCCCCCTATTACATTGGGACAATACTATATCTACGAAGTACGGCAGTGCTCTTTCGGGGAATACAGGCGTGATGAGGAAGAAGATGATGTATGCATGTATAAGTACGTAAGAGTTATATTCCCGTGCATCTCACCTCCTCGGCCAGGTCTAGCTTCTCGGCGTCCTTGATGACATACTTGAACTTGTCCAGCTCAGGGACCTTGGACAGCATCCACATGTGCTCGCGACCCGACAGCCCGCTGTGGTTGAAGTTCTGAAACAAACAGGTTATACGATTTTACAACTTATTTAGACGTGGTTAAGAGGCCCATGTCTATCAATGAATGTCTTTCGGATGATGGATAAAATAAGTAACTAATCGATGGAATTTTATTAATTTATTATTAATCTCGCAGAATACGCGCTAATAAAGAACATCCATAACTTATCTCTTCATTCATTTCGTAGGAAGACTTAAGTTTATAATTTACACAGCTATCTATATCTAGGAACCTTTGAAACATCGCCATAGTAATAAAAGTCTAAAGTAATACACCCGCCGCCATGATACATAATACAAATTGTTTGACATTGAATAGTTACAATAGAGTCTCCTTGTATGAATTACATGCATCCAAGTACTCATTGTACTGTTTATGTAATCTGTGCCTACTCGTGCTTCATTATATGCCACTAGCTTCTGCCCGCGACTTCGCTTGCGAACACTGATTATTCAATATCGTTATAAATTATAGTCTGTATATTATTCTGATGTATAAACAATAAAAACTGTCAACTTTCATCAATATCCGTTCAGTAGTTTTTGAGTAAAAGAGTAACAAACATCCATCCATCCATCATCACCAATTTTCATATTTATGGGTGTGGCTATTGTGCCGCTTCACTATCTTCAACTCCAACGTCAAGTGCCTCGGGAGACCCATCATCGTGAAACTCATCTGGTACCAGGCCTTACCACGACCTCTTAAACTATTGTTGTTAAAAAATTGCTGCAAGCTACTACTACTACTCACCTCTAGCTTGCTGTCGAGAGTGGCGACAAACTCCCCGAGCTGGTAGAAGAGCGCCTCCGACACCGGCGCGTCCTTCAGCAGATCCCCGGGCACGTACTCCAGCAGGCGCACCGCGTGCTGCTTGCCGCCGATGTTCTCCACCGAGTGCAGATGACCGAATACATTGCGCACCGGCCTCGGACACGTCACCGACCGCGTGTCTGCAGAACACCAGTGAATGCTATACAATAGCCTACATTATTCTCGTCGTTACATTGTTGTTATACTTCATCACGCCCACACCTCGCTGATGTATTTGGGACGAGCCCTATTGCCATTATCCCGGACACATTCTCCCTCAATACGAGAGAGATTCCTCCTCCTCCTCCTTCCTACCTTGCACAGCACGTAGTTTGTGTAGTTAATTAATTGTGTTTTGAGAATGTATAGGCTCATTAACTTTGTTATATAATTGTTAATTAGGGAAAACAGACACAAAAATGTAAATCCTTATTGGACAAAAGCAACCATGGAGTTTCTTGCCTCCATAGGAAATGTATTCCGAATGGGTGGTAGAGATACTATTATTATTTATTGACGATTCATAAGTGCCTGTATTGATTAAGATGAGTAAAAAAAATCTGATTCTGATTTGGGCCATAGTCCACCACGCTGGCCCACTGCGGATCCGTGTACTACACACGCCTTGCTAGAGACGTGCAATTCCTCACGATGTTTGCTTTCACCGATCAACAAGTGGTGATCATTAATGACAACACATGGAATCAAGAAATCTGAGGTGCGGGCGGGCTTAAACTTGCACCAATTGCGTTCAAGGCGGGCGTTTTATCCACGAGGCGTCGTATCGTTAATAAGTAAAAAGTTTTAACTTTTTAATCCATGTGATTTGTCGGGGAATAAATAGATACTGTTGCCAATTTTGTTTTAATTTTCACATTTTTTAATTACCATTATAATTAGGTATGTCCGCCATGTTTATCATCTTCATCACCCATTTATTTATAAACTGGTTTGATTACTCGTTTAACGATTAACTCGTTGATGCTATTACTCGATACCGGGAGAGCCACTGTCATATTCCATCGAATATTAATTTCTACCTATTTATAGTTTTATTATTAGTTAATTATCTTTGTTGCAAGTAAGTCAACACCCACCGCGCCGGGAGGACCTCACTGATCAGGGGTAAGTGCACTTTTGAAACTAAGCTTGTCCTCACTCATAAAGTTCATGAACTCATTCTGCGAACACACTCAAAACAAGGTTGTTACAACAGTTCTCTCATAAGTGACAATAGAATAGATACTCACTCAAGAAGTTCATGATCTCATTCTGCGCTTCAACGACGTTCACGTTGAGAGTATCAATGGAGTTCATGATCTTGAGCACGTAGCCGTTGTCGCTATGGTTGGTGATGAGCGGGTTTTTGACGTTCGGGTCCTCGATGATCTTGTAGTTCTTGTCGTCGTACCCGTTTAGCTCCTCCAGCTCAAGGACAGAGATCCCGTACAGCCTCTCCGCGAGCAGCTTCACCCCATCGTGGTCTATTATCGGTCGGATAACCTTGCCCGGCTCGAGAATGTTCGCCATTTTGATTTCTGTTAACGAAAATGTACTGTTGAACTTTGTTTTAAATATATGGAAGCGTCTAATGTCAATTATTTTAAGTATATTTAGTGTATTTATACATTTTGATTGTAAATGAATTACAACTCTCTATAA
Source organism: Ptilodon capucinus (assembly GCA_914767695.1). NCBI lineage: Eukaryota > Metazoa > Arthropoda > Insecta > Lepidoptera > Notodontidae > Ptilodon > Ptilodon capucinus. Next base: position 300,489 of record OU611830.1, on the reverse strand, counting down.
ATTTAGGATACTACACCGAGATTGTAAAATTTAAATATGCATCGCTTTCCATGGCCAGGCTATTACTATAACAATCAGTCATGGCTACTAGATATTAATTTGAACTGTCCTTTAAGTTCGGAACCCTAAAATTTGCATTATTTAACATCAATAAAACTGGACGAAATTTCTTCTTTCTTCTTTTTTTACGAAATGAGTGAAATGATGATATTTTGATGGAATAAGATGAGGAATGCCTGCACCTGCGATATGCGGTATTTATGGCAATGTCGAGTAATTATAGCAAGGACAAATTCAATAAATACACATTATAAATAAAAATGGATAATAACAGTGATAAAGATGGCGGCTCTGGACGAAATTTACTTTTAGAGAAATTATCAAGCAATAAAATGACGTTTAAATTCTGAAATTTGAAGTACCAACTTGCATCGGGAAACATAGAATAATACAAGATCGAGGTCCTAACAGAGCTATGTATGTACGTTATTGAATCTTTGAATTCATCACCCATTTTATGTACACTATGTATTTATTTAATTTATATTGCTTCTAATGACTTGACACTGCCAGAATACCCGCTTACCATGGATGTGGAGTCATTCCTCATCTTACTCCATTATAAAAGGTTTTATTATGGCTATGTAAGTAATTCAATTAAGCTTTGCGAAAAGTATTTAAAAAAAAAAACTTGAGAGGTGTCAAGGGACACCCGGATGGAACGAAGTTCCTTTTGAAATAAAAAAAGACAAAAAAATGTACATAAACTTACACACACACATCGAAATCGGAATCGAAACCGAAACCGAAATCACACACACACATTTACAAAAGTGTCGTTACAACTTTTATTCTCACACACACATTTACAAAAGTGTCTGTCGACACTTTAAGACTTAATTTTTTCCGTCTAGCCCCCTTTCGCAACGCGCCATAAGGTACTACGTTCCAAAAATTGAAACAGATTTTGATAACTGTATCAACAGACAGATATGAACTCGGCTATAGTATGATTTCCTATCAGTCTGCTGACCCCCACACTGTGTATGCGTAAACATATCCCGACGAACGCAAATCACTCGACAAAAGGACTTTATTAATGTCATAAATGTTATAAATTTGTTCATTGACATTAGCAATAAGTACAGCAGATTCGCGACACCAGCGCCGCCGCGCCGGCCGGCCGCCGCGGGGAACTAATATCACATGATTTTTTTAACCTTCCATAGTTTATTATTATATTAAAAGCAGTATTGTAACGTACTATTTAAAATATTAATGTTATTCATTAGCTTCTCCTGAGGACTGGTGCAAAGATAATTCTGCCCATAATTTGTTTTATGTAATTTACCTATTATTCGTTAGATAGTAGGTATCGTACCGACACAGATTAGTTAATTAGCTCTGTAAGTAAATTAGTTTTGTTGTTTAAACAATTACTTTTATGTATTTTGTCGTTTAGAGGTACCTACGTACCTACATTGTAGGTGTCTTTAGGTAATAGCAACTATTCATATAAATCTATAAAATCATTAGATTTTCATTTACCTAGAATCCTACTAAAGACACAACCACCAAAAAACCTAATAAGACACAATGCTCCTATAACTAGGATTAATACCCACATTTATATATATTATCATACATTATTACAACTCTAAATAAGACAAAAATAAATGTATTTAATTTTATAACAGACAAAATTACTTACCTGTGTGTCTTATTTATTTCCAATATTACAAATTAATCAAAAATTAATTACAAAATCACGAATTAATTTTAGACCTACCTACATTATTTATAATTAAATTATTTGATAAATGAGTTCAGATATCTATCAAACCTAAAAAAATATTTATTATATTAATGTAGGTATCACATAGGGCTCACCTCACAGTACCGTGTTCCCGCCACACTGCACAATAGACACTGCCGGAGAACAAACACACTTGCGCAAGCGGCGGGTCCGCTACTCGAGATAAACAAGATGCGGCCTTATCTCGTGTCATTTACCCAATTGAGATCAGTTGCTATTGCTATATAGACAACAGATGACCAAACTCGAGATATTACGAGTTATAGAAATTGACGACGAAAAAAAAGTTGAAAAAACGTCAAAGTATTATTTGGGACTTCTGAAACATCCTGTATATACAATAGTTAGTGTAATTGGTAATTAATTGACCATTCTTATTACATAAAAACCGGCCAGTGCGAATCAGACTCGCGCACGAAGGGTTCCGTACTATTATCTATAAAAACGGCAAAAAATCACGTTTTTTGTATGGGAGACCTCTTAAATACTTATTTTATTCTGTTTTTTAGTATTTGTTGTTATAGCGGCAACAGAAATACATCTGTGAGAATTTCAACTCTCTATCACGGTTCATGAGATACAGCCTGGTGACAGACGGACGGACGGACGGACAGCACAGTCTCAATAATAGGGTTCCCGTTTTACCCTTTGGGTACAGAACCCTAAAAATTAAAAAAATCTATAGTAAAAGCCACACCTAGTAGGTAGTTATTGGCAAAATTATTGACGCGCATGTCTGGTCGCCCCAGTATGCGGGGGACCTTAACAATTTGTTCATGTTATTAACTAATTGACATTGGCGAAATAGCTTTCTCATTCAATTCCATACAGTTTCATCACTTCATGAATTTCGTAAGGATAATAATTAATCTGGGTTCACGTAATACCTCCCTCAACACTCTCTCGTGACTCTACATTTGACAGTTCGTCACAGACGTGACGAGCGACTCTATGTACCCATCATATCACTACATAGGTACATACATCATGGAGAAACATATAATTGAACATAACACTTGTTATGTGGTCTGGTTAATCCTGAGATGGATCCTGGCTCACGACCCTTACAATCTGGCGTCACGACCCTTCCAATCTCACATCGCGACGGTTGCAATCTGGCGTCATGACGCTAACAGATGATTTCGTGTGTGTACCTTCCTACTCCCGACGTAGTATCGAGGTAGATTGGCACAGACTCTAAATTAAATTAATTATGTTATATGAGATTACTTCTTTTGAATCTTTTTTTGTAGGGTTTCGTACCCAAAGGGTAAAACGGGACCCTGTTACTAAGACTCCGCTGTCCGTCCATCCATCCGTCTGTCTCATGAGCCGTGATAGTTAGACAGTTGAAATTTTCACAGATGAATTACTGGTGCCGCTATAATAACATTAACAACAAAGAATAATAATACTAGCCCTATTAACGTCCCACTGCTGGGCACGGGCCTCCCCTCATGCGAGGGGGATTACAACAAATACTAAAAACTAAATAAAACAAATATTTAAGGGGGGCTCCCATATAACAAACATGATATTTTTGCCATTTTTATAGATAATGGTACGAAACTCTTCGTGCGCGAGTCCGACTCGCACTTGGTCGGTTTTTTTATCTCGCATTGACAAAGGTATGATTTGGTGGTGCTAACGAACTCTCACGAATGTCCACATTATGTTGTAACTCTATAACAATTTGAGTATGAGGTGTATTGTGTCAAATATTACAGTGTAAAAATGCCGATTTTTAGACGATAATATCTAAATTTGGAGCACATATGTATCTCGCAAGTCTCAATAGATCAGCCAAATTTGACATGGTTATGTTAAATAGTTTTTGAGTTATGAAGGGGTAAAAGTCACTCCAAATGGTTCGTGTAATATTACACACTGTGCTGCAGCCAGCTTTATTTGGCTGGACGCACTCCCGTGCGACTAGATACATAAAGGGTTGCAAGTTCAAAGCCCGGGCACCCATAGATTTTCATGTGCGAATGTCATTTTCAATTACCACTTGCTGAACGGTGAAGGGGAAAATCATGTGGAAACCTGCATATCTGTAGAAAATCGTGTGAAGTTTACCAACTTGCACTGCGCCCGTATGATGGACTATGGTCCATATCTCACTCGTATTAAGGGTATTGTGCCTGGTATTATGGCAATAGGCTCGCCCCTATTACATTGGTACTAAAATACATCAGCGAAGTGTTGGTGCACTGTAGTGCACCTCTGCCTACCCCTTGGGGGTTGTACAGGCGTGATGATGATGTACGTTTGTGTAATAAATGTATATAATATTGTTTCCACGGTCCAAATGACTCACAAATGTATTATTATCTTGATCGTGATTGATCACCAGAAATCTTTCCGATAAAAATGAAATGTGTAAACAAAAACACATAGAGCTTGTTTGTTTTCGATGTTTCTAGTTTGTGAGAGCCTCCCCGAGTCCCCGCTCTCCGCTCGCTGTTATCAATACACGATCTAAACACGTCATAACTTTATAACGAACTGTGTAAACGTAGATATATTATAATACATTCACCCCTCGCATTTTGCTGTCAAATGTTCAATGTTCTGCGTTCGTCTTCGTTTCTGACACTCCATCAACATATGCTGAATATCTCCAGACTTGTTACACTCCCTACAATTAGGAGATTCGACTTTATTCATTAGGTAACCAAACTTAGCTGATGGATAGTGACCGGAACGAAGTCTCGGCTACCTGAATATAATTTCTACTCAGATCATGGCCGTCAAACCAGGGTGCCCGAGGAACCTCACTCTGAATAGTTGTGTACCTTCGTTCAGAGGGTGGATCTACCATATATCTCTCCGATATCTGGCCAGAACCGCTACGGGTACGCGACCCCGGACTGCTCGAGCTGCTACCGTCACATTCCTCTATTATCCGTGGCTGTAGTACCTATCCTATCTACCCTTCTTTTAACCCTTCTGTCTTCTTCTGGGCAAAGTGGTGTAACGGCGTCGCCCCTTGCCAGCTGACTTGAAGGTAGCAAGTTGTCGTTAAAACCGCTATTACCCACAATCTCTCAACAGTGGCTCTAAGAGCTGTAACCATATCGCAGTGGCCATACCCATTCTCCCATGTCGGCTCATGGGATAAAACCTGTTGAGGGGATCCTTACCTCATCCCTTCCCGTCCCTTTTCTTATATAAAGAGAAGGAAAACTCGAAATGAAACCCTGCATATGACCAGTTATTGCATCCAAACTCTCCCCCAGTTGTAGCGGTCTCCGTTCCACTGGATCACGGGGGGTTCGGACGAGAGAGGGCATCTGTGGTTGCGCGTCCACTTGTGCACTAAAAATGTTCCTGCGTAGATGACAGCTTCCAAATTTGGACTCCGAGTTTACCTAAAGCCCCATGGCGATGGGCTGAAGTAGAGAGGTTCGGTTTGATGCAGACCGGGCTTTGTCTGAGGCTTGCACATGGGCGGCCCCGGGGGTGTTGTATGACACCGTGGTCGCTTTCGCTCTGCACTAGGGGAGACAGAGAGAATTCGGCAGCACCTGGGGTGGCAGAGCAGCCCTATTTAGGGATGGCACTGCTCTCCTTGCTCAGCCTTGGAAGGGGCTAGAAAAGGTGCCCTAAAAAAATGCTCACCCCAACATACACGGAAGGTAGTAACCGCGGCTGCCTCCGCATCTATCAACACGTGGTCGAAGAAGCAAGAACAAAAATACTAACAACATAAATACATCGGAAATGACGTTTGGCGCATGGAACGTGCGAACTCTCCTTGATCGCGATGACAACGCCTGTCCAGAGCGAAAGACCGCCATTGTAGCTCGAGAACTTTCTCGTTATAACGTAGATGTGGCTGCTATCAGTGAAACACATCTTGCCGAGGAAGGAGAACGGGTGGAACATGGTGGCAGGTACACATTCTTTTGGAAAGGTCTCGCCACTTCCGAACCGCGACGGTCAGGCGTAGGGTTCGCGATAAGGAATCAGCTTATAAAGCAGATACAAGAATATCCAGTGCACATCTCGGATCGCGTTACCACTCTGCGCCTCCATTTGGATAACAAAAACTACCTTAATGTTATCAGTGTCTATGCTCCCACGCTGGACAAGTCTGATGACATTAAGGATCAGTTCTATGAGGAACTGATGTGCTGCATAGAAAGCATTCGACCCAGAGAGCAGATCCTTCTATTGGGCGACTTCAATGCAAGAGTAGGTCAAGATTTCGCTGCCTGGCCTAAAGTATTAGGCAGACACGGAGTAGGCAGAATGAATGACAACGGACAACTACTTATGAATTTTTGTGCACAGCTTGACCTGGCGATTACGAACACCATGTTCAGACTTCCCGCCAAGCACAAAAATACATGGATGCACCCCAGATCTAAGCACTGGCATCTAATAGACTACGCTATAGTGCGGCAAAGAGATGTCTCCCAGGTCCGAATCACTCGCGTCATGCGCGGTGCACACTGCTGGACGGATCACAGACTTGTTGTGACCAAACTATGTCTCCGCCTCCGACGTCCTTGTAGATCCGACAAAACAAAGCCGACGTGCCTAAACGTGGACAGGCTTAAAGATCTCGGGACGAGGGAGAAATATGTCAAAGATTTGGCTACTGTGCTGCCGCCTTTAAGTGTAGGCACTGGTGATGTTGAAGCTGACTGGGGAATTCTATCTACTCGAATGCTAGACACCGCCACAGTCACTTTGGGTCTTAAAGTCCGTAAGAATGAGGACTGGTTCGACGAGAATGATGGAGTCCTTAAAGAAGCATTTGAGAAACACCGACGTCTCCTTCGTCAGCACAGAGGACCAAACTTACGCAGTGTTGTGGAAATTAGACAGAATGACCTGGAGCTTCGCAGACTAGCCCGTGAAACTAAAGACAAGTGGTGGCAGGATAGAGCTCGGCATATGCAGTTGCTCGCGGACACAAACCAGCTAGGGGAGTTTTACGGTGAAGTCCGAAAGTTAATTGGTACAACTTCCGTTGCAAAAGTGCCACTCAAGCCTACGAATGGCGAAGGCCTTCTCACAAGCAAGGAAGAAATACTGAAGCGATGGGAAGAACACTTCAGCAATCTGCTGAACGTAGACCGGGCGGTTAACCTCGACCATGTTCGTTCGATCCCCCAACTTCCCACTGACATCAAGCTTGACGAGCCACCGACACGTGACGAGGTTGTTCTTGCCATAAAACAACAACAAAATAATCGCGCGGTTGGCATTGACTTTATACCGGGCGAACTGCTTAAGTATGGCGGTGAGGAATTGCACTCAGCCACATGGAAACTTTTTGATCTTATGTGGAAAGACGAGAAAGTCCCATCAACTTTTAAAGTATCACGCATTAGGGCCCTATATAAGAACAAAGGTGATCGTTCTGATTGCAATGCCTACCGCGGTATTTCGTTGCTATCTGTCCCTGGGAAAGTCTTTGCCAGGATTTTACTAAACCGCCTTGTTAAAATTTCCGAAGAGTTGCTACCAGAGACCCAGTTTGGCTTCCGGCCTGACCGAGGCACCTGCGAAGCTATTTTCGCAGTCCGACAAGTTCAAGAGAAGTGTAGAGAGCAGGGTCGTCATATGTATCTGTGCTTTGTCGACCTAGAAAAGGCTTTTGACAGCGTGCCTCGAGAAGCCCTCTGGATGGTACTCGGAAGGATAGGATGTACGGAAAAGTTTGTGAGACTTCTGAGACTCCTGCATGACGACATGAAGTGCTGTGTCGCAGTCGACGGTGAACAATCGAACTTCTTTCCCGTTACCTGTGGGGTAAAGCAAGGGTGCGTCCTAGCACCTACATTGTTCTCGTTGTACTTTGCAGTCGTAGTCCGGGAGGTCTTGCAAACTACTTCCGAAGGCGTTCGCATCCGCTTCCGTACTGACGGGAGTGTTTTTAACTTGGCAAGGCTCAGATCCCGCACAAAAGTGTCACACGCTATTATAACTGAGATCTTGTATGCGGACGACTTGTGTTTTATGGCTGAATCCCCAGACGGCCTGCAACGGCTAATGTCCGACTTTGACGAGTCTTGTCGTAAATTCGGCCTGAAGATCAGTGTTAAAAAGACGGAGGTCATGTCTATGGACATCGGTGGTCACGAGGCACTGACCATTAAACTCGGCGAGGATAAGCTGAAACAGGTCGATAAGTTCCGCTATCTGGGAAGCACGATAACATCTAAGTGTGATCTTGATGCTGAGATAAACAGCAGGATCGGTGCTGCAGCTGCAGCATTTGGTAAACTAGATAGCAAGGTCTTCAGTTCGCATGACCTGAAACTCGCTACTAAGGTCTCGGTATACATGGCGATTGTACTGCCTAATATCTTATATTCCGCTGAGAACTGGACTGTATACCGCCGACACATCCGCATGCTGGATCGGTTCCACCTCAGGTGCCTACGAAAAGTTCTAAAAATTCGATGGTTTGATCGCGTGCGGAATACCGAAGTGCTGCGCAGAGCCAACGTAGGTGGCATTGAGTCATATTTAATGCGGCGACAACTTCGGTGGTGCGGACATGTGTCACGGATGTCAGAGCAGCGAGTGGCGAAGCGCGTCTTCTACTCGGAACTTGAGGAGGGCAAACGTAAGCATGGCGGACAACTCCTTAGGTATAAAGACGTGCTTAAGCGGCACATGAAAAAGTGCAATATAGACCCTTTTAGATGGAAAGAGCGAGCATCGAATAGGCTGGATTGGAGAAATTCCATTAAAAGGAAAGTCCACTCTTTTGAAGAAAGACGGTGCATCGAACTTGATGTCAAGCGTGATGCACTGAACGCCCGACCACCTGCGGTGATTCATTATAATTATGTGAACGATATGCTCACATGCCCGCAATGTGCGAGAGTCTTCTTAAAGAAGATTGGCTACATTAGCCACATGCGAGCGCACGAACGCTAGATCTTGAAAAGGAGTGAAGTTGTCGCCGTGACCGAAATCGGTCGGATCACATCAGTTGTGTACCATATCCCTTTCTCTTTAGATTTAGTTTCGAGATCATTCCATTCTTTAAAACATAATTTCTTAAATTCTGCTTCATATTCCCAGTAATCTGGGATTTAATTGTTTACTGTTCCACTTACGGCTGCTTCTTTATATGTGCTGGTATCCATTGCAATTTAACCTCCTTACTTCTTACTTTGACCAACTAATATTTATTGCATTCGGAGTATTCCAATTGTTGTTCATGTACTTTCAATGTAGGTAAAATTCTTCTTCTACCTCTATTAAATATGCAAACGCTAGATTAACGCAGTGGTAGCCGAGTGGTAGAACGCACGCCTTGCAAATCAAAGTGTGCAGGTTCAAACCCCGGCTTGCACCTCTGGGATTTATGTGCGAATCTCATTTTCATCCGAGATTATCACTGGCTATGAAACGGTGAAGGAAAACATCGTGAGGAAACCTGCACGTCTGAGGGAACTTGTCTAGTTCTCGATAGATGTGTGAAGTCTGCCAACCCGCACTGGGCCAGCGTGGTGGACTATGGCCTGAATGCCCCTCGAATTGAGGGGAGGCTCGTGCTCAGCAGTGGGACGTTAAAAGGGCTGTGGTAGTAGTAGTAGTAGATTTACCTGGTGCTATTTCTAAACCCAGTTCCATTAACAACCTACCCATTAGATCTAATGCATTTTGCACATGTTCTTAGTACGGGTTGGTGAACTTCAGACGCCTTTCTATGGACGTGCAGGTTTCCTCACGCATCACGATGTTCTCCTTCACCGTTCAGCATGTTGTAATAATTATTGAAATATGAAAAAACATAGCTAGCATAGATAAAAGTAAATAATTTGTTGTAAGGCCATTAATTTTCGTTATTAGGTAAGTTTTTATTTTTGTGCAGCAGGAATCTATAGTCGCACTCATCTCTAGATGTCGTTATCAGTTATCAGTTGATAAGCCGCCTGTGCCTGTGGGGTCACAGACACTGTGACATTGATGTATTCGAGTGACGAGAGCCTATTTATAGATGTAGGTAGATAATGATAGGAATACAATGATAATAATAAAAACACAAAATATAGAATAACACGAAAATGTAAATCCTTATTGGAAAAAAGCAACCATGAAGTTTCTTGCCCATTCTACTCAATAGGAAATACATTCCGAATGGGTGAATATTATTTATTGACGATTCATAAGTGCCTGTATTGGTAATTCTTTTACTTTTATTTTTTCTAAGATTTTAATAATTTTAGTTTATGTGCGAATCTCATTTTCATCCGAGATTACCACTTGCTATGAAACGGTGAAGGAAAACCAGCACGTCTATAGGAAGGCGTGTGAAGTTCACCAACCCGCACTGGGCCAGCGTGGTGGACTATAGCCCAAGAATCTTCCTCGTATTGAGGGACAATGTGCCCGGTATTATGGCAATAGGCTCGCCCCCTATTACATTGGGACCAAAAATACATCGGCGAAGTGTGGGCGCACTACAATGCACCTCTGCCTACCCCTTCGGAGAATACAGGCGTGATGATGATGTATTATTATTATTATTTTAAGATTCAGAGTAGTTATTATTTTGTAGTGATTATTAAAGTTAGAGTACAAATATTACTATCGTAAATTAACTATCAACATTTTTTTACTACATTAAAATCATAATTTTATAATAATCCTCCGACATAGTCCGTTAATAAAAAAATTTAAAACATGTTTTAATATTTAATTTGAAAAGGCGCAATCTCTCGGCGTCGTAGTATAACAGTTAAGAGCTGAATTTTATCAAATAGTTACTGCTACCAGATAACAGATGGCGCATTGAATTTAAGAATTTTAAATTACTACTCTCCGATAGATGGCGCTGCACATTTTGAACTTTGAGTTATTTTATAACAAAAATCGAGGATATTAAAGATTAAATTTAGAGCATGCACCAATTAATTTTATTTTGAGAAATTTGAGTCAAATTATACATTTCATTAGAATATGGGTAATTATGAAATAAACTGATAACCTTATTCAACCAATAATGTCTATGAAATATTGATACAATTTTTAATTTAGGAAGGTACATACTTATTTCATATTTTTTTGTTATAAGCAAATTATTTTAATTAATTTTGAATTGTAAATATATCGTAAATAGTAAGTACTATTTGTAAATACAAGATTTTAGTTCTTCTCAATTGATTACTAAACGAAACTACCTACTAATAATACTTCACCCATAGATCAGTTTAAAATCAAATTAAAAATCGGTCACACTCAATTTGGTACAACAAATATTTCAATTAACTCGCCCCTCGGGACCGCGTTAATTAACGCCCCGCGCTGCTAATCCCCGCCACGCGTCGCCTCACCGTGAAGATATAAGATTCTAATTTTGAATCATAAAGGGTTTGCCAATGGTTTTTAAATACGGTTTTAAATGTATTTTTGGTTTTGACATGTTTGTAAAGGGCACCTACTATTAGGTACCTACGCTTATTATTTTCAGGCAGGCACATGGTCTGTGACCATTCAAAGTTATTTCATCGAAGAAATATTAATCGGTACAATATAATAACCATCTAAAAACGCATTATGCAGTAATTTTAAAAGGTTTCCTATACATTTTTTTAAAACTAGGTATATAACTTACAAATTTATTTTTTTCTCAATCGAACTCCGTACTTCACGATAGACGGCCGTGCTAGCAACCACTACACTAACAAAGCGAACAAATTATCAACAGAATTTAATTTTCAAACTGTTTGAATTTCGAACGCGATAAAATTACATTGACCTCTCTAACATATGGAATATCTTCTACAACAGAGCTCACGTTATAATGGTACTAAATAATACTTTGACAAAAACTTGTTTTACGCAAGACCTATCACAAAGTCTCTTACGCGAAACCAACTTAAACATACCGTCTCATAAATCTATACACAATCAAAAGTCAACCTTATCGCCGAACAGTACGGTACAGATATATGTTTACAAAACTACAAATATAAGTTTGTTTTTGTACCAAAGCAAGTTCTTGAGATAGAAATCTTTAAAGGAAACGTCTTTTTCAGTCCCATTGTCTACAATTACTCGGCTTTTGTGATCTCGATGCTATTGCCATCTCTGTCGCATATACGTGTAGCGATATAGCGCCGTCTCTGTCGTTGAAATCCAATTTCAGATTTCCGTTCGCATTTCAGTGTGTCTTTACTTATTGTTTTAACCGATTTCGAAAAGAGAAATGATGTATTGTTGTTTATATCATTATGACTATCACTACTGAGTGGATGGGCAGTGATACTATAAAATCAAATAGTATACCGAAGGAGTTATTATATCAAAGAAGGGGCTTTTCCCATAGAGATATTATAACGGAGATGGCATTTCGAGCACGCGCTGCGGTTTATTTTTGGTTTATCTGACTCTGCCATTGTTGTTTTCCCATATAGTTTTTTTTTTTTGACGGGGAGGAAATCTTCAGAAAGATTCCTAGTCTTCTGTGTGGGAGTAGACTGGGATATGTGGGATTCTTACCCACTAAAACCTCCCCGGTGGCCGTCTTCGACACGTTAGAGGGACTCTGGGATCTCCTACCGGAACGCACCGGTGTCCCTCTGTGCATCGTTCCGAGCTTTGTGCCCAGGAGCTCGTCTCGGGGGGAGCAGATGTTCGCTCCCCCTGCACCCTCGCAGTGCATACGGCGGCGAGAGACCACCTCTCGCCGCCGTCCTCCTCAGGGTTGTCGTCGTCTACTTGAGAGCGTCCGGGGCCCACACCCCAGACGCGCACGACCCCAAGGGTTCCCATATAGTTGCCGTATACTACAGGTACATGAGGTAACAACAATGGCGGAAGAATCGCCGCAGAGCTTTACGAAGAGTGGAGTCGTTATGAGTACTCTAGATACTCTATGGTCAAGACCGATAAGACTAGTCGGCCGTGCGTGGCATCAATGAGGTCAATTTCAGTCCAGTTTTTTTTTATGTCTTTTTGTTACATTAAGTATCTATACTTTTTAATATCATTGAGTAAATCATCGTAGACAATACACTGTTCAGATTACGAAAATAATGTGTTAATTCTTTAAGTCGCCTTTTATCACATTCATACGACAGACGGTGGTTGATATTCAGTAGAAAGCACGCTAGGAACTTAAAAACAGTATGAGTCAAATTGAGAATGACCTCTCTTTTCTCTATGGTTTAAAATCAGCTAGGTACAAAAATAAGTAGGTACCTACTGTATTGAAATTATTTCAAATAAGAAGTTGTCCTTTTTATACCTACCTACTTAATTTGAACCTTAGATCGTAATAGCAAATAAATTTGAATATAAAAGATATTTTGCGCGTTTAGAGTTCCTTCGACGAGTTGCAAATGATAGATGACCCTTTGTACTAGTCAGGGTTGTCACTTCGTTGAATTAGGAGAGGCCTGTAGCAAACATCATCACGCCTGCATTCTCTGACGTAGTAAGCAGAATGCACGCTCATTTAGCCTATAGCATTTTAATCCCAACATGAGATAGGGCGATATTTCTATTACACCGGGCACATTCAACCTCAATACGAGGGAGATTTGGGACATAATCCACCACGCTGGCCCAGTGCAAGTTGGTGAACTTCACACGCCTTTCTGTAGACGTGCAGGTTTCCTCATGATATTTGTCTTCACCAATCAGCTTGAGGTACCTAATCCTTATTGAATATGACATTCGCACATGAAGGACACAGGCAATTATAGGGAATGTCACATTTTTTTTTTTGTTATTTTTTATAGAATCATATCTTTGTCTATGGTATTTTGAATTATAATAATTAGAATTTAAAAAAAGGGTAACAGATGGTGCCAAAAATGCAGTTTTGTTTATGGCCAAAACGAAAAACATGACGTTAGTTCTAAGCAAAAGTTATTGCATGCATTGATCTCAATAAAAACAATGTACTTTTAAACTTTCAAATTATGTTTTCTCAAATTTATTAATTATGACATTCCCTGTTATTTGTCTGTGCCCTTCACATGAAATCGGCAAAGGATTTAAACTTGTACCTCTTGCGCTTGAGCAGGTCGCTCTACCAACTAGTCTATCACTTCTGTGGTGTTAGCACGCAAGACAAGACCTCTTGTCACGGTTTGGCACGGTTCGCTCTCTGTCTTATTTCATACGAGAGAAAGAGATATAATCAACATATTATGTGACATAAGTCTAGTCATGCTACAACTACTGGAGAATATTTGTGGTGAAGGTGTAGCGGCAGCCCTAAATACGGAACCCTTATATTATAACAACGTCGCCGGATGACCCGCGCGGCTGTTAAAAACAAATAAAAAGAGTAATAAAACGCAATAGCGCAATAAAAACCACAATTTAACGGAAGGGTTCCGCGCACCACGGACCGCACGCGACTAAGGAACCCTAATTTTTGTACGGAACACACTTTATGTTGCTTTAAGAAATGTTTCTTTGCGCGAAAAATTATAGTTAGATTTGCATTTTTATTCGTACTTATCTGATATCTTCGAATATTCTCGCTGCTCCTTATTTTTAACCGACTTCCAAAAGGAGGAGGTTCTCAATTTGATGGGTATGGTTTTTTTTATGTATGTACACCGATTACGCCGAGATTTATGATCCGATTTTCGTGATTCTTGTTAAGTTTGATGCGGTGTAGATGCCATTTGGTCCCATAATTAACATAGTTAGGCCGTAACAAAAACCGACTTCATAAACCTAGGTGTACTAACAAGCTAAAGTAACCACATAATTAATTAGGTACATTTGGAGTAGGTGCCAATCTACGTCAGACTATGCAAATAATTTGTCATTTGTTATAATTTTTTTTATAAATTAATGAAAATATTGAAATTTAATAAAATAACGTTATTGAATCTCTTTTTATCGGTGAAATAATTATTAAAATCTGATCAGTAGTTCCGGAGATTAGTCCATGCAATCAAACCTTCACTTTACCTCTTCATAACAATTTGATGATTGCCTACTTACTATGATTTAATGACCAGCCTACTAAGCTGACAATACCTCTGACTACCCCATCGTAGAGGACAGTCGTAATGTACATTCCATTGTCGAAACCTTTGAAAAAATGTCAAATTTGTTTTACGGAATTTTAAAAAATGTATCGATAAAAAAATATATTGAAGTGTCCAAGAGACAACACCGCGCGGAGTCTTGTTCTGGACTTGACTCTACCCACTGTTACCAATAATACCCTTAACATACCCGAGCGATCTAATTCACTTGACATTATTTGAAAATGGACTCTGTGCTCTTACAAATAACGTTGAATTTCTCAGGCAAAAGTCTCGGAACCACGCGAATATTTTCACTCGAAGCTAGATTCGTTTCATTGAAAATTGTGCTCTAACTTTAAGGTGATACAGTACGTTTTCGGTATTGGCAAATAACTAATCGCTTGCGTCTGGTCGCGCAGGGTTTAAGTGATCAAATATTGTCGCACTCTGTTCTCGGTGTCCCGTGACGGTGTTTTGTCCCGCTCAGGCGCGGTGCGAGCGAGCGAGAGGCGCGAGGCGAGATGAAGCCAGCCACTCTGCTACAAAGCAGCCGACTAACAAAATACTAGCACGGTGGTAACGCAGGGACGGATTTAAGGTTACCTATAATATTTACTCCCTCGTATTGAGGGAGAATGTGCCCGGTAAAATGACTATAGGCTCGCCCCTGATTACATTGGGACCAAAATACATCGGCGACGTGTGGGCGCACTGCAGTACACCTCTGCCTACCCCTTCGAGAAATACAGGCGTGATAATGTATATATATATATATATATATCAACTTTTACAAACTTTATATTAAGTACCTATGTATGTCCGGGTGGAATCTTGCAACTGAATTTTAAATCAGTTATCTTTAACCGATTGAGCTGAAATTTGGTATACACGCTTATTTTAGATGACAATACATGCTTAGCTATGTGACGTCATTCTAATTCCAATATGGCGGATCATCCAAGATGGCGGAATAGTTATTTTTTCTGCATTACCACAGTATGGGTATCAAATGAAAGGGCTTGCTGAGGAGAACACGAAAACTAATAGGTACCTACAACGTCACATTAAATCCAAATAACTAAAAATGAAAAAATAAATAAATGGTAAAATAACTGCTCTAAAATGAAGAAAATAAACTTTTAATTAAATCAAACCAATCAATTTAGTACATGTATCACTCAATTTATTAAATTATATAAAAGCTTATCGAACCAATCGTAAAATTTGTCAATCATAAACTCCAGATTAACCGCAAAAGATATAAACTTATACTCTACTAACTTCTGCCCGCGACTTCGCCCGCGCAGACTTCGATGTCAATATCGTACAAACAAACAATAATACTTTACAGTTTCATCAAAATCCGTTCAGTAGTTTTTGCGTGAAAGAGAAACAAACTAACATCCTCACAAACTTTCAAATAATATTAGTAGGTTTGATAGATGTATTTGTGTTCTGTAGATGGCCAAGTGCGTGTCTGTCCTCGCCGCATAAACGGCAGGAACAAGTGGGTACCACTCGTAGTGACTCTTGCGACCGGCCGACGCATGCCGCAGTCACCTCTCATCATACCCACATCCAGCGCCATCCACCACGTTTGACAGAACCCGACGGACTCTGATAGTAGGTACAAACGAGAATAAATATCGCCAAACAATATAATAAAGACATTTGTACCTTTTAAATCGTAAGCACGTAAATTGACTCCAGCACCATTTTGGCAGTTTTGATAATCTGACAGAATACTGTTTATTGCACACCAAATAGAGAAAACAATATGAAACCTAGCTCAAAAGATGGAGAAAATAATGCTTATTCCAACGATATATACAGGTTGTATCAGAAGTCCGAAATAATATCTTAGGTAGATACATATACGGTAGCTCACATTTGGATGCTTAGTGAAGACAGATTATACCTCACTAACATAGCTTCAGAGTTATAGACCTTTGAATATTTGTCACAAGTATAGTGTTATGGCCTTTGGGTAGGTACATCCATGATCCTATTAAGCGGTGTAAACTACGTTTACAAAAGGCGGCTACCAATATTCACAAAACAGTTCATGAACATTTTACATACTTATTGCAAGTTTTAGAAATCGATGACGAAAAAAAGGGTAAAAAAAAACGTTGTCGGATTTCTACAAATACCTATGTTATACCGTTGAGTTGTATACCTACCCGATATTTATGTTAATGGTCAAGTATTATTTCAGACTTCTGATACACCCTGTGTAACACAATATCGCCCCAAATGGCGCTTGAGTCACTTCGCTTGTTAGCCTTCGACATACTCATCGTATGATCCCAAACTAAGCAAAGCTTGTACTATGGGTACCGTACAATGGACTGGGGGCTATCCCAGTTACACATCAACGCTATCAACCTCTTCGACAGGTATGGTCTCCTGGTACTTTGATTTGTATAAACAAATATCGCCAGACAACACATACTCATCGTATGATCCCAAACTAAGCAAAGCTTGTACTATGGGTACCGTACAATGGACTGGGGGCTATCCCAGTTACACATCAACGCTATCAACCTCTTCGACAGGTATGGTCTCCTGGTACTTTGATTTGTATAAACAAATATCGCCAGACAACACATACTCATCGTATGATCCCAAACTAAGCAAAGCTTGTACTATGGGTACCGTACAATGGACTGGTGGCGATTCCAGTTACACACAAACAGGCCAAATTTCGAAAATAGTTTTCGACGTGTTTTTTAACATTTAGGTATGTGTACTTTTTATTATCTTTTTATTGCTGAACGATGAAGAAAAACATCGTGAGGAAACCTGCACGTCTATAGAAGGCATCTGAAGTTCACCAACCCGCACTGGGCCAGGGTGGTGGACTATGGCCCAAATCTCCCTCGTATCGAGGGGGAATGTACCCGGTATAATGGCAATAAGCTCGCCCTATAGATTCTACATCATTGGGGACCAAAACTACATCGGCGAAGTGTGGGTGCACTGAAGTGCACCTCTACCTACCCCTTCGTGGTATATATAGGCGTGATGATATATTATATAGGTGTGACGATAATAGCTGCAATGATCGGATCACTGATCAAGGTTAAATAACACCATCCGTCGGCCATTGAGCAACTGTTTGCGTTGCGTGCTGTCTCTACATCGTGTACCGATACCATAATAAGTATTTAAGACAGTTTGCGCAGGCAAATTACTATATATCATATCATCACGCTTATCTTCCTTATAAGGGTAAGAAGAAGGAATAAAAACAGTGGTAGTCTATTTGGTAGAACGCGCCCGCCTTGAACTGAAGGAACGTAGAATCAAAATCCGGGCTCGCACCTCTATAATGTGTGAATATAATTTCTTGTGAATTTTCAATAATAATTACCATTTTCTAAAAGATGTGGAAACCTGCACGTTTATAAAAAGGCGTGTGAAGTCCACCAACGTGGACAATCACGATCGTAAAAGATGAGTGTGTCCGGTATATTGGTAACGCACTGCGATGCAACTCTGCCTATCCATTTAGGGTATACGGTCGTAATGATGATGTATTTATAAGAGAAGCATTATAGTGCACCCATATAACGTCTAATTTTATCATAGTGGGCACATACACGTATTTTTAGATTGGTTTTGTACTAACAAGATTTATTGATTGAATTCAAATCCCCCATAGAGCTATATTACGTGTCACTCTAATCTAGAGCGAGCGTATTACTATTGGCTAGCAGCTAACGGGAAGCCGTTAGCTACTCCGACTAAGCTAAACACTACCCAGTAATTACTGATAGCTGCTTCTGCTAACGGTACGTTATAGCAACTACCAGTAAAGTAAAAATATTAATATTTCTAAAACAAACTGGAAAATGCATTAAAGCTTTCCGCACAATGGGGCGTCAACGCTCACGCTTAATTTTTTTGTCGTACCTAGCAAAACGAACTGTAATGACAGAGTTCAAGTTCATTCTACAACGAAATGACACTCACAGAGCGAGCTAATCTTGGCGCGTGAGGCGTTGCTTTAACTACAGCAATTTAATCTTAATGCATATTGACACAGAATCCAATTGATAAACATTTAGACGCGCGAGTGTTGACGCTCAAGTATGCTTAGGGCTTTACCTAACATAACACACACAGTCAAACACACACACACACACACACACACTCACATAGGTATTATATCTACTCATACCTAACTAACTAGTAGGTACCACGATACGTACCCACGTGACGCAACTTATAATCTGTAGTTTACTTAATTCTATTGTTTGCGCGCAATTAACCCGTTTCAAAGACACCAATTTAGTATAAACGCGAACAAAAGTGGTATCTATTTTGTATTTATTTCGATATATATATATAAACTCCTAGCTTCTAGCTGCGACTTCGTCTACGCTAATAAATGTACCATCCTGTTCCTGAGTGTACTTTTGGATTAACTACGGCATGCTAATTACACCATTCAAACGATATTTTTTCACTAAGAACACATTTATTTCTTGTTTTCATACAAATTAAATGCCTTGACATAAATCAACTATGCATTACTCTATAGTAGAGTCTGCAACGTCACGAAAATTAGATGCTTTGGCTAATTTGAATCGTAGCCTCAATAAATATCATTTCTCACTGTATACCTAGCTCATTTCAATTTAATAAAACTACAAATACATTTAAAAGCATGGGTTTTATAAATACCACTGTCCATAGTAATATATTATGTTTAGTAAACGCTATACAGGGTGTTTCAGAAGACTGAAATAATACATTACGTGAGTATCGGGTATACCACAAATAGTATAAATATTTGATCGAAAATAAACCATGTTTTTCCCACTTTTTTTTCATCGTCAATTTCTATAACTCGTTCCTAATACGTAATATCTCGAGTCCTATGTAAAATTTGCATGTTCTGTTTTGTGAATATTGGTAGTCGCCTCTCATAAGTGTAGTTCACACTACCGAATAGAGATAAGGATGTACCCAAAGGCCAGAACACGATACCAACTCTATAACTCAGAAACTATGATAGTTAGGTAAAGTCTGCTTTCACTAATTATGGTCCATTCGATCAGAATCAGAATCAGATTTTTTTTTATTCATATAAACCAATACAGGCACTTTGAATCGTCAGTAAAAAATAAATAATATTAATAATAGGTATCTCTACCACCCAGTCGGAATGCATTTCCTATGGAGAAGAAACTCCATGGTTGTTTTTTTCCAATAAGGATCTACCATATGGTAGATATTATTACCATATGGTAGATATTATATATATGTACCTTAAATATTATTTCGGTCTTCTGATACACTCTGTAGAAGGAGTTTTTGAAGTTAATGCGCATCCTAAGGAGTAGGGTGTAGTGGTTAGTACTTCTCTGGTTGATGATACTGGTAACGAGATCTGTCCCCGCTTGGTCGCCTCGGTACATGGGGACATATTTGATCTGCGTGTTTGTCTGCGCCCGCGCCGCCACCCCCTCCCCCTCTCCCCATCCCCCCCCTAGCCGGCCACCACTCGCACATAAATCAATACAATTTTATTTGAACATTTTAGAAACTTGAATTTCCATTTTGTACGAGCACGTAATGTACCCCGAAAACTATCACCAATTTCAATTTGCCGTCACAATATCACATTCACTTCGAATGTCTGCTTTATTGTGTACGGATAATGTCTATACATTTTTTTTGTGTATACTTTAAGTTGGTGTTTTTAGGAATGCGCAAACATTAATTTGTTATAAATAACGAAATGATTTTAAATCTTATATCTAAAGAGTTAAAGGCGATATTAATAGCACATAGATAAGTCATTGTAATAGATTTCTCAATAGTTATTATTTGTTCAGTTTTAAAGATTGGTTAACATTTTTAAAAGCTTTAAGCTGTCATAATAACTAATTATATTGACTTCCACACAAGAAGGTTTTATTATTCAGCAACGGTAGCCTAATTGGTAAAAAGCCCGCCTTCAACGTAACGGGTGCAAGTTCAAATCCCGGGCCCGCACCTCCGAGATGATTTTCATGTGCGAATGTCATCTTCAATAATGATTACCACTTGCTGAACGGTGAAGGAAAACATCGTGAGGAATCCTGCACGTTTATAGAACGGCGTGTGAAGTTCACCAACTCGCTTTGGGCCGGCGTGGTGGACTGTCCCTCGTATTGAGGGGAATGTGCCCGATATAATGGCTATAGGCTCGCTCCCTATTAAATTGGGAATAAAAAATACATCGGCGGAGTGTGAGTGCATCTCTGCCTACCCCTTTTTAAGCCCAATGTGTGTGCAATGATTTCTTCCCAGTCTTTTTATTTAAATAAAAGTCAAATGCCTACCTCTATGGTAATACAGGGGGTGAAGTCTGTAAACACTACCGTTGTGGTTTTGCTATGACTTCATATTTTAAGGCACGAAAACAACATCTTTTATCAGGGGTAGCTAGAATATAACTAGTCCAATGGCTACAAGGAGACAATGTCTAATGTCTCCATCGGAAGTAATTTTTCTACCATTGATAAAACATGTTGGTTTCGTGCCTTAAAATATGAAGTCATAGCAAAACCACAATGATAGTGTTTACAGACTTCACCCCCTGGCTTGATGATGTATTCATTCAAATTATCAAAATAATACCCTAACACACTTATTTCCTGACGTGATAGTACTCTCATGTGAACCCAAAATACCTGTACACAAACAAGCTATATATTAGCTTGCAACGTTTTTACAAGCTTTATATTAGCTTGCAACGTATGTACGTCTGGGTGGAAACTTGCAACTAAATTTACGATTTGAGCTGAAATTTAGTATACACCCTTATTTTGGATGACAATGCATGCTTAGCTATGTGAGGTCATTCTAATTCCAATATGGCGGATCATCCAAGATGGCGGAATAGTTATGTTTTCTGCACTACCACAGTATGGATATCAAATGTAAGGGCTTGCTGTGGAGAACACGAAAACTAAGGGCAATTAAATAAAAGCTTGTTTTTAAAAAGACTTACCATCAATTTTTTTAAATTGGACGCAACCCATCATTAATCTTAACAATGCCAAACAAATTATTCCATTTGAATACTTTATTTTCAAAATATTGTTAGATTATTTTACGAGCACAATCGTAGAGTGGTTACAAAAGGCCTGCAATATCTTTGTATCCTGCACTTTTATAGAGTATCACGTTACCCCCTCGCATTTGTCCAATTGTTATAAGTAGGCACTTGGGACCTTATTTATAAAGTTATTTGCTAATACAAAGATCGACAATCACATATCATCGCACCTATATTCCCCGAAGAGGTGCACGTATACTTGCAATAACATTGGATCTGAAATACATCGGCAAAGGCCATTATACCGGGCACATTCCCCCCTAATACGAAGGAGATTTGGGCCATAGTCCACCACGCTCGCACAGTGGAAGTTGGTAAACTTCACACTCCTTTCTATAGACGTGCAGGTGTCCTCACGATGTTTTCCTCAAGTGATAATCATTATTGAAAAACACATTGACATATGAAAACCTCTAAAGAGAAAATCGCCCTGTAATTGAACTTGGACCCCCTTACGCTCAAGGCGGGCATCCAACCCACTAGTCAACCACTGCACAAAATCAGTTTTAATGTTTGCTAATACCAAAACAAACTTTGTGTGAGTATACATAAAGATTAAATTACTGTATCATTGACATTTCATTGAAGAAAGACCTTTTTATATGAGTTCATTTTGGTATGGACAAGGATTTTGAAGTGCGCGTCTTGGCGCCCCTATGTGCACAGGGGTTTAATCTAAAGCTATGCAGTAGAGCATTAGCCAACATTTAAATATTAATTTAAAATTAAGTAAATAACAAAAATAATATTACGTTACCTTTACATCATGGTTCTCTACACAAAGGTGTATTACCAAAAGCCACAAAGGCAATTATTGCAACCTAGAATATTTTTTTAAATACTACTAATTATTAGTGTTCCCTTTTGTTAAAGTGACCACGCCCATAATAATAGATGCACAAATAAAGTTATTTCTCTATGGTTTATTTTTGTGACCGATAAATTTAATTTTAATATGAATTTTGCATGATTCATTGAGTGCACGTACTAAGGTATCCACATTATTACTAGGTAACTACGTTTAGTTAAGGTAAAGAGTGTTTCATATAATAAATGGGATTTCTAATAGTAAGGATGAAGTCGTCTAATCCGCAATCAGGGGCCTTACCACGTCTTAAAGTAATATTGTTTTACTGTATACTTATGACAGTCCTAGTACGGTCTAAAAAGTTATACTGGTATAGAGATGGAAGTTAGGGGATAGATATGTATCCAGTAATCGATGGAGAGTCAACGCTTGCCATTTTTAATGTTACATAGACAAATAGCCAACCGGAACTTTTATTTGTAGAAAGAATAAGGTTATAATCTTCTTGACTTTTTGTTTAGAATGCCATCCAAAAAAAAAAAAAAAACATTCAATTTTCGTTGTATTAAGACACAAAATTCCAAATTTAAATTATTTCAAATAATGATTTGAAGCGTCAATCGAACAACAATTCGAATAAAGAATAAGGAAACAAAGCGCTCTCGTTACTGCGCTCACGTTGAACCCCGTCAATGGATATCGTGTGGCGCTCCATTGTACACCATTCAAGCTATTATTGTTCAAGTATTCCAATTGTTTTCCTTGTAATTGTATTGTCGATAGATTGGGCGTAAATAATGGCTATAATTTTAAATATCACTTACGTGCTTAACTTCATTTTATGGGGATCGTAATTGTTCAGATCGTGTCGGATGTCAAAGGTTAAATTTGGCGGTTTTAACTGTTTTTTATCGTCATTCTTACTGTACAGCCAGTTGCTTTAAATTTCTTGAAAATAGACCGAGACGGAATGTGGCCATTGGTCCATTTTATAGGGGTTTCACTACGTCTCCTGACTTCTTCCAGCATGTGAGTTGTGGTTTTCTTTCGCTTATTTTCTGTTCATCCTAGCGTATTATGTTTCAGCCGCTTCGCAACCCTCCAATCTCAATACTTTCAAACTTTCACATCCTATCTATTTCCCGGATCAGTACTATTGTAGCTGCAGCCACCATGTGGGGCACCTGCTGTCGCTCGCATCACTTGCAATCCTTTATAGTGAGCGTGGGAGAGATGAGACCGATATCGCTAATATTGCCTTTGGGGACGATAAGGTTTTTGTAGGCGTGTTTTAGTTCTTGCGGCTTTATTTGTGTGTTAAGTTTGTGCAAACGTTAAAGGTGTATTTTATTAATAACGCCTTTGTATGCTTACAGTTAAAAAATAGACTATTTTACTAATAAGTTATGTTCATTATTGTCTTAATAATCAAACAATCTGTTATCGTATTTTTTCGTACAAAGTACTTTGAAATTAATCAGTTTTCTCAAAAATTTACGCACTTTTTTTCTTTGACAGTGCAAAACACTTATGTATTCTGCGTAATATTTTGCATCATTATTACAATCCACTGAGTTCAAATACAGAAACAGACAAAAAGTATTAAAAAAAAACAATTGTTATCTTTGTCTGGTGATCTGAGAATGCACAATCGCGCTGAACAAATATTGATAGTGTTTTGTTACGAACGAGACAAGTGGATTTCGGTTTCGCTACATTGTGTGCCGAGGTTTGATGTTTTGGGGTTGGGAAAAAATGGATCAATGGGAAATGGGGCATAGACGTACCATTTATTTGATGAAAAATATAAAAATATTAACTCGTTTTAGAGTCTCCATACTCCATCTAAGACAGTTTCTTTCAACTTCTTTTATGATTCTTGACACATAATTGACTCTTGTATCTGATTCTCGCCTTCTGTTTCGTTTACGCGTTCTTCTACTTTTCATTCTGATTATTATACTTTTCTTATTACTTTTCTGGTTAATAAATAGGCTGCACTGTTACACTGACAGTTTTGGAAATCAAATACAGTACCTTCTACAGCCTCACTTCCGACCCCACAGAACATGCCAATCAAATAATGTTTATTGAATCATGCATTTTTTGGAAACAAACAAATAAAGCTTTATTCATGCTGTAATACGATTTTCCTTTCATTCACAAAAGTTTTGCAACAAAAAATCGCACGATTTAATAACATTAAACACGTCGACACTTGATATACCGAGAATGGCGAGTCTCCCCACGCGAAACGGGCTGTTTGCACAATTTGCGATTACACGCGCCGGAGCACAGGCGCACGTGTGGTTTCACCTTAATTTGTGTGTTCACACTCTAGTGGAGAACAGATCTGTTACTTTTGTAATTGTTGAGACAGATCCTTAGCTACTTATTTAAAGTAAGCTATTTGAATCAATGTCACCCATGGCATAACATGCAGATTCCTGACTAAGAGTTCTGTATTGCTGGTGTTTGCTCTAAGATTAGTGGTAGGTTATTTTCACTATATATTTTACATCCTTAAAAACTAACGCAATAGCCATAATCTAATCTATATCAATTTAATCTATAATCTAATGTGTGGTCGTGGGTTTAACGAGTCTTCTTGACTCTATCTTCCGAAACTTTATCATACATCTATGATGTAAAATGACAGACATTTTCTGGTGGGTGACAAAATACGAGCAAAACAATAACTGAAATCCAACTGGAAATGGGAAATTTTATTTCATTATTCATTATCCGTCGTTGGTCTTTGGTCTCACACTACAAATCTAGTGGGTTTTAAAAACCGGCCAAGTGCGAGTCGGACTCGCGCACGAAGGGTTCCGTACCTACCATTATCTATAAAAACGGCGTCATCTGTGAAAATTTCAACTCTCTAGCTATCACGGTTCATGAGATACAGCCTGGTGACAGACGGACGGACGGACGGACGGACGGACGGGCGGACAGCGAAGTCTTAGTAATAGGGTTCCGGTTTTACCCTTTGGGAACGGACCCCTAAAAATGATGTTTGTTTCTTGATGTACCTAGTCTTTTATAAGAATAAATTCAGTACATATCGAAATTCAAATGTAAGCTTGCATAGAGGAAATTTGAATACACATCCTTTATTGATATTTCAATCCCTTCACAAGTTTAAAAAAGTTCTTTAAAACCAATATGTGGTATAAATACTCTTTAAAAGGTTAACCATTGAAAAGCAATTCAAATTGCCATTCACATGTCGATCTAACAATAAGACTAAAATAACAAACAGAACAATTATACCCGCACTCCCACGCAATAATAGTCATCATAGTACTTCTATGTCATGCAAATAGAAACTTTATTTCTTTACTAGTAGGACAAAATGATTCGCAGAGTAGATTTGTGTAAAAAAACTTTTATTTTTTTTATAAAATACCCCAAAATCGTACTAAAATACACTCTATAACAAAAGAAATAAACAAATCTAGCGCGCAGAATAAGTTTGTATTACAACTATTATCTTTTTTGTACAAAAAAGGTTTTTATTGAATAATTCGAACAATGAGTAATCGATAGCACTCGAGTGGTTTCGAATAACGAATCGATTATTTGACAATCTAACTAGTTTCGCCTGCGGGTTGAATGCGGTTACCGCACTGGGAGTGCGTAAAAAAATAAAAGGATTAGATATCAGTCTTTTGTGAAAATTGAAGAATAGCGACATTTTAGCGACCATTAAAAAAAATTTAAACTATCAAATAAAACAGATTTTGAAATCCTAGTGCACCTAGGTGCACTAAAAAGAGAGGTATACCCGGTCCGGAATTCTGCTTCCAATGAAGAGAGCTGGTAAGAAACTCAAAGAGTACTTTCCAATAGATAGATTGAATATTTTTGTTCTTTATAAATCACACGCGATTTTGAAGTAGTTATTTGACCGTATGGTTCCAAATTCAATACTAGTGCGCCGAATGAGACACATCATTTATTAATTTGTAATAATTAAATTTTAAAGAAAAAAACTCAAGTCTTCCTTACTAACAAGTCAAACCTAGTAGTCTGAATACGGGGTATTAAGGTCATAGTCCACCACGGTGACCTCGCGCTGGTAGGCACAGAATACACACGGCTGTCAAAAACTAAGTAATCTTAAAAAAACAAAATGGATCCATTTTAATTAATTGCACAAACAAGTTTTAATTGCCGTCTCTAACCATCAAACACAGACAGTCATAAAATAGAAATTTAAAACAAAAACAAATCGCTCTGAGCACGGTCGAGCGGGGAGGGAGGGGGAGGCGGGGGGAGGGAGGGGGAGGGGCGGGAGGTGTTTCAATAATAAAAATAATTACCGAGTGAATGTTCGTGACAGCGGTGATCTGAGAGCCAAGTGTGGAGGCGGCTTTCTAACATCGACCTCCTCGTCAAGCATTTGTACGGGCATGACAGAACTGGTCACCATGCTTCAGTGAAGCATATTCGTCAAGGATTTAAGATATATTAATAGCAGCAGGGTTAGCACGCAAGCCAAGACTAAGCCATATCACGGATTGTGTCGCACTGGGTTGTTCATTCAATGTCTTATTTCACACTCTTTATATTTTATCTAATATTTCAATAATTAATTTACTATTTTTACATTTTAATTCAATTCCCAGAGAATTTTAACACAGAAAACCAAAATACAGGCAACGTCTAGTTCGGGTTTCACAGTAACTCGTTTTGTAACTTTTTTGGTGAATATATTTTTTTTTTTTATAGCAGTGAAAGAGACAATTTCGACGTTATTATTCCGTGACAAAGACTAGTCTTGGCGCATATATGCTAGCCGTGCTGATTTGGTTATTACTATTTTGGTTTTCGAAGGCGTAATTCTCCCGTCTGTCTGAAGTTGATCAGTTAGGTACTTTATAAACCTGTCTATTTTACAACCATTAATTATTATATAAACATTATTTCATAATTTCGTAAAAGATCAAAAAGATTTCCCTGATGATAAGCCACCTCTACACCAGTGAACCCCTTCAGATGGTGTAAATATAAGTTGTTGTCGGCGCGCCACAAGTATTGCGAATTAATCGAAACACGAACACAATTGACATCGAACCCGAAAACCAATAAACAGATAAACCCTTCACACCACCACTCCCCCTCCCCACCACTCCCCTCCCACTCCCCCCAATTACTCTCATAACACATCTAAATAACTAAACTAACTACAGCCCTTTTAACGTCCCACTGCTGGGCACGGGCCTCCTCTCAATGCGAGGGGGATTGCCCAGTGCGGGTTGGCAGACTTCACACATCTACCGAGAACTAGTCAAGTTCCCTCAGACGTGCAGAAAATGAGATTCGCACATAAATCCCAGAGGTGCGAGCCGGGGTCTGAACATGCACACATTGATTGCAAGGAGTGCGTTCGACCACTCGGCTACCACTGCAATTACTGTCATAACACATATAAATCATTTACTTGAATTCATGTAGACAAGTCAGATTCTACCACCGGTTAGCACTGAGAAGAGCCGGTAAGATACAGAACGGTCCGTTTTGCTTTGTTTGAACATCATAATAATACAATTCATGCTATTCACAGTTAATAATACTTATAAGTACCTAATGATAAATAATTAATAAAGCCAAGTCGAATAGGTAGTAGATAGATACTACCTACAAGTATCTACCTACTCACTACATACATAGTGAATGATGTGATCCGACCGATTTCGGTCATGGCGACAACTTCAACTCAACTCGGAGTCCAAATTCGGAAGCTGTCATCTACGCAGGAACATTTTTAGTGCACAAGTGGACGCGCAACCACAGGTGCCCTCTCTCGTCCGAACCCCCCGCGATCCAGTGGAACGGAGACCGCTACAACTGGAGGAGAGTTTGGATGCAATAACTGCTCATGTGCAGGGTTTCATTTCGAGTTTTCCTTCTCTTTATACAAGAAAGGGACGGGAAGGGATGAGGTAAGGATCCCCTCAACAGGTTTTATCCCATGAGCCGATATGGGAGAATGGGTATGGCCACTGCGATATGGTTACAGCTCTTAGAGCCACTGTCGAGAGATTGTGGGAACAGCGGTTTTAACGACAACTTGCTACCTTCAAGTCAGCTGGCAAGGGGCGACGCCGTTACACCACTTTGCCCAAAAGAAGACAGAAGGGTTTTTTTTTTTTTTTTTTTTTTTATACCGGACCTCTATCGGCCCGGCCCGCGTGCTCACCTCTGATGTGGGGGTCAGAGTTCTTAAAATTAGCCTTAAGTTTAGTGTGTAAAATAATTTTTCCAGCCTGGATTATATTTATTGAAATAATAAAATCAAAACAATTTTTAATAAAAAAATTAAGGTCAAAAGACACAATAAAAAGTAAACCCGTCTAAAAAATAACACTATAACAGACAATAAAATACCAAAAGGCTATGGACAAGGATAATAAACAGAATATAATACATGGTAAAAATAAAATAACAGTTTCCGTACTATCCATTGCGCGGATCCGGCAACCAGAGCCATTGATGCGCAGTGTAGTGTAGGCGGCTGTTGGTCACTTATTGACAAATAAGTTGGCAGCTGGCCTCTTTCTGCTCAGGTCTTATTTCTATCAATGACTCTGGTCACCACCTCCACGCAATAGCCTAGTAGGGTATCACGTCTATCCTTGTCCATGACGAGCTGACAGAAGGGTTAAAAGAAGGGTAAATAGGATAGGTAGGTACTACAGCCACGGATAATAGGGGAATGTGACGGAAGCAGCTCGAGCAGTCCGGGGTCGCGTACCCGTAGCGGTTCTGGGCAGCTATCGGAGAGATATCTGGTAGATCCACCCTCTGAACATACATAGTATCTAGTATTAGATACTATTAGATTTGGCTGGCACCGACTTCAAATAGATGAGTGGGTAGCGTTCATAAAAATTATTTTTTGCTTTTGAGTGCCCTATTTGTGGTTTTGAATTCGGTTTTTGTTTTTTTAATATTACTTTATGGTTTTGACAGTTAACTCAGTGCAAAATCTGTCAAATTGAGTTACTATTGAAACAACAATACTTTAAGAGGTGGTGGTTCAATTCCCGTCATCGTCAAATTTTCCTAATAACTAAATTTGACTTTTTTTTTGTATAACCCTCCCGCGAATAAATCTTCAATCCCCCGACACCTAATCAATTTGGCCGTTAATCGCTAAAATTTTACAATTTTCCATCGCGACTCCGGCTGTGCGGGATAAAGTTTCCACAAAGCGTCTCCCGTCTCGCTCCCTCTCGTTGGGATCGTGTGCAGCCATCTCGCTCTCGGAAACTTATTGTAATAGTGGAAGCTAAGTTGGAAGAAAGTATTGAGTTATTGCAGAGTCGAATGGAGCGCTTCATGTGATACGTCATAATTTTTAAATTGGTAAACTATACTAATAGTTTTTTAGACAGCTTGAAATTTGAAAAATAAATGTGATGTTTTCTGATACTAACAAAAGCTTTTTAAAATCTAAAAATTGTCAGATCAGATATGAAACATGGAAATTAATTGTACTTAGATATTTTGACACTTTTTATTTTTTATTTTTATTCGTAAGACATTATTAATTTTTGATTTTATATTTCTGAAATAGATCAACACGTTTAGTCTCTTATAAAAAACAAAAGAGAAATTAAATATACAACAAAATTATTAATGTTTTAACATTTGAAAATATCCTACACTTTTTTGAGATAAAAAATATTCTACGAAGTTAAAGTCGATTCAAAACCGTTTTATAGATTTGACGATTAGAGTCAAAATTACTAATTTGTTTAAATGACGCATATCTCATGATACCATCCCCAGCAAGCGAGAACACTCCGGGAGCGGTCGGTGTCACTTTCATTCTGAGTTACAGGATAACTTGTACAATTACTGAGGGGAGGGGTTAGCGGTGGGGAAAGGCTCGGTACACAAATAAAATAAAAAAGTTTTTGATGGGACACATCTAATGGCGCGCTTGGCGAGTGAGAGCAACTGTTGATGCCGCGATGCAGTTATGTGAAAACTTCGATCAGCTCCGTGGCTCCTCGGTTCTTTCCGCCGCTTAGACTCCGCCCACCGCTGACTCTGCTCACTCGCTCACTCGCCGCTACGACGTTTATGTTTTATGTTTCACATCTGCCAGGCGTCCCGCGACGGCTACTTTTTTAATATATCCGATTTAGTAAAGACGATATTGGAGCAGTGGTAGAACGCCCGCCTTGGCGTAAGGTGTGCAAGTTAAAATCTGGAACCTTTGAGATTTTCATGTGTAAATGACATTTTCAATAGGTATTAATTACCACTTGTTAAACGGAGAAACCTGCATGCCTTTAGAAATGCGTGTGAAGTTCACCAACTCGCACTGGGCTAGCGTGGTGGACTGTGACCCAAGTATCCCTCGTTTTGAGGGCGAATGTGCCCGGTATAATTGCAATAGGCTTGCCTTCTATTACATTAATGCCAAAATACATAGGTGAAGTGTGGATGCACTGCAGTGCACCTCTGCCTACTTCTTCGGGGAATACAGTAGGTAAGTGCCTAACATAATAGGTATAACTAGTAATCACATGGTAGGTACATAATACAACGGTAGCCGAGTGGTCGAACGCACGCCTTGCAAATCAAAGTGTGCAGGTTCAAACCCCGGCTCGCACCGCTGGGTTTATGTGCGAATCTCATTTTCATCCGAGATTACCACTAGCTATGAAACGGTGAAGGAAAACATCGTGAGGAAACCTGCACGTCTATAGAAAGGCGTGTGAAGTTCACCAACCCGCACTGGGCCAGCAGCGTGGTGAACTATAGCCCAAAAATCTCCCTCGTGTTGAGGGAGAATGTGCCCGGTATAATGGCAATAGGCTCGCCCCCTATTACATTGGGACCAAAAATACATGGGCGAAGTGTGGGCGCACTACAGTGCACCTCTGCCTACCCCTTCGGGGAATACAGGCGTAATGATGATGATGATAATACAAGGGGCACAGAAATAAGTTTTTTCAATAAAATATTCAGTTTTAATACCGAACAGCAAACAATTAATCTAATTCGCATCAAGTCACGTCCATGTTGAATAAACAACCATTCCCACGCAATTTAAATACAAAATAATTATCAAAAAATCACCCCTTCATATTTAAAAAGCCACAAACAATGAATTATAGAGCGGTTAAATAGGAATAACGGCGCGGCGAGGAGGTCGCGTGGCGTGCGCTCGCTCTCGGCTAATCTGATCGAATGAACTTGTGCGCGGTAATACGCTCTGACGTAAGCTCCGGTTCGGTTTTTGAATTTTACAAAATGTCAGACGCAAACTTTTTGATTCATTTTCGAGAGGCTATTGTAAATAATTACTATTATTAAAGGCTCAATTAAAAAAAAACTTGGACCTCATCTAATGACTCTTTTGACTTTAGTTTGGTTTCCTTTATTTAAATTATAGAAAGTCAGTATAAAAAAAATGCATTTACAAAATTATTTCATTACCTATTAGTACCTAATTCTAAGTAAGCAGTTCCATGTGATTAAGTGGACTAATGTCATTAATTGCATAACCTATCGTAGAAATCAAACCTAATATCTCTTGGAGATTGTCCCTCTAACTACTAAACTAGTGACGCCTCTACCTACAACACCTACCAGAACACAGGGATGCTAAATCGATACTTTGCTTTCATTTTTGCTAACTTTTGGACTTAATGTACCTACGCGCTGTCGTGTGATCTGCTATAGGTAGAGGCAATGACAGCGCTTGTCTCCGCACCCGTCCGGAGACACTCCGGACAGCCCACATGCCCGGACATGTCTGGACAGCCCAGATGTCCGGACAATGCGAAGTCCAGTCACAAAGCATCGTTATCTAGTTCGTCTCGAAGCACAGGCTAATTGCTGAACTAACACAATAACGGAAGCCATGATATAAGAAACTATAGATACCTACATAAATCTGTCAAAAAAGTCCAATAAATAAACCGGAATTGGTCACAATGATGTCGCAGCGTTTGACTTGACATTAACGAATAATAAATCAGATTGTCAGTCACACACAAAATTTGAACGTGTGAATCTGTCGAAAAATGTTAGGAAAAGCTCCTTCTTTGACGTAATTTTGTCTTAAAAAATAATGTTAAAAAACTTTTTAAAAACAAGCTTTTATTTAATTGCCCTTGGTTTCGTGTTCTCCTCAGCAAGCCCTTTCATTTGATACCCATACTGTGGTAGTGCAGAAAAAATTACTATTCCGCCATCTTGGATGATCCGCCATATTTTAATTAGGTAGAATGACGTCACATAGCTAAGCATGCATTGTCATCCATAATAATCGTGAATACCAAATTTCAGCTCAATCGGTAAAGATAACTGATCTAAAATTCAGTCGCAAGATTCCACCCGGACATACATACATTGCAAGTTAATATAAAGCTTGTAATGAAATAACTGGTTGCATCATCTGTGCCCAAATAAAAATAGTTATCGTGTTAATAAGTTTGTTTCTTTATTTTTATTTATAGCATTATTCTATATATAAACTTATTGGACTTATTGGTATTGGAACTCGTTGCACGCAAGACATGGTTTAACCACCTGCGTAACCTTAACGTTAAATATGCATTTTGACTTTCTGATTGTGCTGCCGTGAACGACGCTGCTTAGTGTGAAATGGTGAACTTCACACGCAATGTTTTAACTTTAACATTCGAGAAAATCCCAGAGCTGTGAGCTCGTGATTGAACCTTTTGCTTTAAGCCGAGCATTCTACCACTGTTTTATCTTGTTTAAAAAATAAATTATTTCCTGTTTCCGTTATAGCTTCATAGTAAACAAAATACTAAATAGCTCTATCTGTGGTAGGTATCTTACGTCACGTAGTCCCCTATTGCCTACTCTCGGTGATGTCCACTGAGCGTCAAATTCGTGTGACAAAGCGGCATGACGTCACGCAGCCACTCGGCGTCACTCGAGTGGCGTCACAAAGCCGCGGCGACGTCCAGTTGACGTGTACTCAGATAGCTCCGGCCGGCAGGCGTCTGCTAGCTCTGTAGTGATTAGTTTGGGATTCCGTCGATGTACAGTATGTATCAGAAGACCGAAATAATATTTGGGTAGATATACCGAAATAATATTTGGGTAGCCGAGTGGTCGAACGCACGCCTTGCAAATCAAAGTGTGCAGGTTCAAACCCCGGCCCGCACCTCTGGGATTTATGTGCGAATCTCATTTTCATCAGAGATTACCACTTGCTATGAAACGGTGAAGGAAAACATCGTGAGGAAACCTGCACATGTCTAGTTCTCGATCGATGTGTGAAGTCTGCCAACCCGCACTGGGCCAGCGTGGTGGACTATGGCCTGAATCCCCCTCGCATAGAGGGGAGGCCCGTGCCCAGCACTGGGACGTTAAAAGGGCTGTAGTAGTAGTAGTAGTAGTAGATATACGGTAGCTAATATGTAGGATATAGTCAAGAAAGCGCAGTTTCTGAGTAACAGACCTTTGCATATTTGTCATAGGTATCTGTTGTTGTCTTAGGGCATATCCATAACCGAATTCAACAGTGCAAACTACATTTACGAGGAGTGACTACTAATATACACAAAACAGAAATTGGGAATTTAACATAGGACTTGAGATCTAAAATTGGCAGCGAGAAAAACATTGAAAAATCATGATTGATTTTTTATAGGTACCATTCGGCTGTATGCCAGATACTCGTGCAAATGTTAAAGTAAAGTATTATTTCGGATTTCTGTTACATCCTTTATAGGCGCCTGCTGATAGTTTATATGTTTCCAGAATAATCTGCAAGCAGAGTTTATATGTTTCAGAATAATCTGCATTAAGGCCTGGCCACACTGGGGCGGCAAGACATGCGCGTCTATTTATCGCCAAAACAAAACCCAAGATACAGGCTTGACCTAGTTTGGGTTCCATAGTGACTTTAACTCCTTTTGTAACCATATTGGGAAATAAATTTTATGTTATTATATTTATTTGCTTGCATCTCCTTCATGTGTCCAAAACCCTACAATATTGCAAACAACCAGTTATTATCTCCTTTTTAGGGTTCCGTACACAAAGGGTAAAACGGGAACCCTATTACTGAGACTTCGCTGTCCGTCCGTCCGTCTGTCACCAGGCTGTATCTCATGAACCGTGATAGCTAGAGAGTTGAAATTTTCACAGATGATGTATTTCTGTTGCCGCTATAACAACACATACTAAAAACATAATAAAATGTAACAAACGTGATTTTTTTCATTTCATTCATTCTTCCAGTGCGGCCTTCTTCACCTCCACATACGACATGACACCAACCTTATCTTTTATTTGACTCATGTAACATATTCGCGGTCTCCCACGCTTTCCGTCGATCTTGCCTTCTATGATGTTTTTAATAAGTGTCATGTCGCATGAGATGGCCTATCATCTTTCCTCTTCTGTTCCTTAGTGTCTCTAATAATTTTCTTCGTTCCTGCACTCTCTTTAACAAAATTCGAAAAATGAAATTGAAATTGATTAGCATGTTTTATGTCAATGTTGAGTAATTAATAGCAAGGACACATATTCAATAAATACACATTATACTTACAAATTTAGTGATGACAGTGATAAAGATGGCGATGGTGGTAAAGATGAATCTAATGTAGAGTATCTAGAGTACTCATAACGACTCCACTTTGCGTATAGCTCTGCGGCGATTCTTCCGCCATTGTTGTTATCTCATGTACCTGTAGTTTACGGCAACTATATAGGAAACAACAATCGCGGAGTCAGATAAACCAGAAAAAAATGCCGCATCGCGAGCTCTATATGTCATCTCCGTTATAATATCTCCATGGAATCCGAGTTATTATATCAAAGAGGTCGCTTTTTCTAACGTATGACAGTTTCACACGTCCAATTCTGTACGTGACTTTGACCACTACGTACGTTTAATTGTCTTTATCAAGACCATAGAGTACCTAGAGTACCCATAACGACTCTACTTCTTCGTATAGCTCTGTGGCGATTCTTCCGCCATTGTTGTTATCTCATGTCACCTGTCTCAAAAAATTGCCGCATCGCGAGCTCTATATGCCATTTCCGTTATAATATCTCCATGATCAAGACGTTTACGCTTAGTAGGCCGTAGCATCAATGTAGCCAATTCCAATCCATATTTGGTACGTCTTTTGACTAATTAAGGTATCTATACTTTCAAATATCTTTGATTACAAATATTAAATTCCAATTTATTTGATAACTTTTTATTACTCTCTCTATTTAAGGGAACACTCATTTAAAGTTAACGGTTAGTTAAATAAATAATTAAAAAACAAATTATTATTTTGATTTATTGAGCACGATTATTAATATTTCCTCATTACAATAATAGTCATCTCTATGTAGTAGGGTAAACGTCGTTCTATTATTATTATTTACATTAATAATTATAAGCTAACTATTGAACACTAATTTAAAGAGTATTAATTAATTTATATTTATGATTACAACTAAGCAATAAGTATAATTAGTTCTTATGCATCCTACTTTACTAAGTCTAAAAAATAATAAGTAAGCAGGTAATGTAGATTTGTTTTTAAATATTTTTTTCTAATACATGTTTTATTAATCTCTGTCTACCCCCTTAGGGGAATACAAGCGTGAGGATCTTTTAATTAAAAAAAAGATATTTGCATTATTTTTTAAATAATGCCGATCTATTTTGTTCGCTTGAATTATTATCAATATTAATAATCATTCAATTATTACATTCATTAATTATTATAACTACTTATTTACATGTTTTACATTTATATCTTAATAAATTTACCCCTATTAAGGTAGGTAATATTAGGTATAAGTAAGTACTTACCTATTATAAGTACTTAAATTTAAGTAAAAGATACATTTTTGGGTCTAGGAATAACTATTTTAAAATCATAGGTACAATATATTTAGCACACTACTAATTATTCAGATATTTATATTGGCATCTTAAATACTTAAATATTTACAAACTTATTAAGTATCTACCTAATCTCATTTTTGTTTTAGATTAAGTGATTGATAATGATTTTATAGTAATTAGTGACATAAATCAAAATGCATAATTTGTTTAAAAAAAAACTATTTTCATAATAGTTCATCTTTTAAGAAATTAATGACATTTAATGGCAAAATATGAGGAATGGTTGCACCTGCGATTAGCGGATATTAGATAGATAGATAACTCTTTATTGTACCGCCGCAAAAATTAACAAAATAAAAAAACAAGGACAAATTCAATAAATACACATTATAAATAAATATGGTTGATGGAAGTGATAAAGATGGCAGATTCCTCGATATTTTCATTGTTTACCAATTTCACTTGGTCAAAAGTATGAAAGTAGATACAATTCTAATAATAAAAGCAGGGGACGCTCATAGAAATATCTTCAGAGTACTTTAAATACTCTTAGCATTGACGGCTTATAAAATATTAACTTTCCCCGTCTCTTAAGAGACTAATCCCAGGTCTAATCAGAAAAGCCCTCGTTATTGGTGTTATCGGAAGTAGGGGACGTGCCGGGGGATGGCACCTGCAGTTGTCTGCCATACATCAGCTCTGTGGGAGGCAGGAAAGAGGACAGATACTCCGGAGGAGGTCGTATCACTGTGGGCAGGTACCCTGTTCCACTGTACGGCGGCGTCAGGAACCGCCGAGAAGGTGAGAACTTGAAACTCTGGTTCGACAGAGGTGAAAACGCAGATTTCGACTGATAATTCTGCATATACGGAGGGGATTCTTGATTGACCTGATAGGGAGAGGAGTTTTCTCCGCTTATCATCATCTCCATAGCGGCTACCACGTCTCCCTTACACCTATTGAGTATCGTCTCTATCTCGCTTCGGCCGCGCCGCGGGAAAACTTTAGTTAGTACATCGATGGGGGATTTCTGGAACGGGGTATCTTCGGGCACTACTTCTGTCTCTTTACGTTCTCGTCGGAACATTTTGTATTTGAATTCCGGGTCCCATTTGTCGTCTTCTTTCTTCACGGGAATGTCGTCTTGCCTCTCTTTCATTGATAGGTTTTCAGGTGTGAGTGAAGGTTCGGGGTCTAGTTCTTCTTCTACGTTGAGCTCGTGGTCGGAGGGCGAGCGGGGCGGGGGAGTGGCGAGCGGCGGGGTGAGGGTGGGGGTCTTTGGCTCCGGCTGGGGTTCCGTCGGCGATGGGCTGGAGGAGACCTCGGTGATGCGAGCTCGCTTCTGAACTGTTGACAAGGAAAGATAAATTATTAGATATTATGTTTCAAGATTAAATTCATCTTGTAAATTTTAACATTATTTATTGACAATGTCCAATACAGGTTATCGGCAATAATAATTGTGAGGAAAACGTTCAAAACTTATATTTTCTCTAATCATTCATAAAATAATTATTTAATAGATCTATATAATATTAACAAAATTAAACAATACCATTCGGTTAAGATTTTTATTTATTAACTTAAAATTACATTAAAAAGCACTTTCTTTAAAGCGTTTTACAATGCTTTCAAATGGATGTGCTGGACTTAATGTTGCGAAATCTTCTTTATATATATAAATCTCCTGTCACGATGTTTGTCTGCGATGTATTCCTAAACTACTTAACCGATTTTAAATTAAATTGGCACACCGTGAGCAGTCTGGTCCAACTTGAGAGATATGATAGCTTAGATCACA
Organism: Ptilodon capucinus; assembly: GCA_914767695.1. Taxonomy (NCBI): domain Eukaryota; kingdom Metazoa; phylum Arthropoda; class Insecta; order Lepidoptera; family Notodontidae; genus Ptilodon; species Ptilodon capucinus. Next base: position 262,103 of record OU611830.1, on the reverse strand, counting down.
GCAACGCGTGGCCGGGTCTGCTAGTATTCAATATTTTTTTCTTGATTTTGTCTCTACTATACTCAGTTCGATAGGTTTCTAAGTACATATTTAACTAATCAAAAGAAACACAAATAGTATAGATTTTAACCTACATACACACAGTCGGTAAAATAAAAAATAACTAAAAAACATTTTTTTAGTTCGTCCAACAGAGAATACATTAAAACTACATCGCGCGCGCACACAGAGCTCAAACAAACGAAAATAATACAGTCGAGGGCAAAAGTGCAAACACGAAATAAAAAAACTTAAAGAGGTAAGCCTAGCGCGGTGAGCGGCGTGGGACACGCACAAAGGAGAAAAAAAGTAAATTGTTTTTTAAAATGTGGGTTGATTGTAGTGAAAACATTCAGTAATGTCCCGGGCACACACGGGGCGTCAAAACCCGCGCTGCGAGTTTTTCAATACCAAAAATAACTATATCTATAAAAACACAAAAGCAGTGGTAGCCGAGTGGTCGAACGCACGCATTGCAATCAAAGTGTGCAGGTTCAAACCCCGGCTCGCACCTCTGGGTTTCATATGCGAATCTCATTTTCATCCGAGATTATCACTTGCCACGAAACGGTGAAGGAAAACATCGTGAGGAAACCTGAACGTCTGAGGGAACTGGTTCTCGATAGATGTGTGAAGTCTGCCAACCCTCACTGGGCCAGCGCGGTGGACTATGGCCTAAATCCCCCTCGCATTGAAGGGAGGCCCGTGCCCAGCAGTGGCACGTTAAAAGAACTATTAAAATACTAGTACTATAAAATAAAGTAGATACTATTAAAATACAGATTGAATTTCTGTGATAAAACGCGACCATGCTGCTAAATTCGCTCGACATTTCGTTCAAGAATAAGCTTCACCATGAGTGTTACCACTCTTAAAGTATTGTTGTTTTCACACTAATTGTGATTTTTGTCAGATTTCATTCTGAGTTTAGTGTTAAATATTGAAAGTAATATTTAAAACATTGCTGCAAGACTGGTGGTGGGGAGGAGGCAGTTCGTCTTGCTGTAATGTGCAGTTACTTATTCCAGGAGAGCGTGTCTTTTGTGGTATTACGAAGTCCAAAAATCTAAACGCTTTACCTAAGTATATTAATCTGTATAGTCTGTGGATATTCGAGTACAGTCGCGCGCACAAGTCATTGTGTTTGCAGCAATTAGAACAACTCGTCGGCAGTCGCGTGTGCGAATTTAATGGCCGATGTTATTGTTTTTTAAACGGCACCAGAGGGCGCTAGTAGTCTGGCGAGTGGGGGGAGGTCGATGGGCTTTCGATAGGTTAGTGAAGTGAGGATTTTAACACTTGGTAGAATTTGGTGGGGAGATTTAATGAAGCATTTCGTGTAGTCATATACATAAAAATTCCACAGCCATCTTTAAAAACCAAATGCTTCCTTTTTCAAATTTGTTAGTAAACTGACATCTGTATTCAAATTCAAATATAGAACATTGTCCGTTAAACTATAGCCATAAGAGGTCGTACCATTAATATGTAATCGAAACTCGAGGCTCGACAAAAAACTAATACATTAAGTGCTCACAGAGTATGAGTGAGTCAATTCAATGAACATAAAGAGGAATGTATATCAATCTTAAGAAAAAAGTACAAAAGAACGGTCCAAGTTTTGATATAAAAGGTACGCCCTCGCAAACAAAAACACCTAAAAAAAGTTATACCGTACGTAACCCTCGGTTTTATAGAATTTTAAATCTCTTTACAAACCTCAGTGCCATTTTTCAACGCAAGTGTTCTACAATATCATTGTAAATAGACCATACATTTTTTAAACTGTTACATATAAATTGCTTACATTGCCATGTTCTTGTAATACTCAGACTCGCAGCCGCTGTAACTTATTTTAGTTGCTACTCACCTCGATAGATGGCAATGAACCATTTAAATGATTCTTTAAACAAATCTAAAACGCGCAAGAGAAGTTTAAACATAAAATATCTTCCCCTTACGACCTCTTGCATAAATGTCTTTAAAATTACCTACTTTCAGTTTTTGACAGTTAATTTAATAATAAAATAAATACCAATCGAATTGAGAAGCTTCTCCTTTTGGAAGTTGGTTAAAAATCTGTCAATAAAATGTAGTTAATATTTAAAAAAAAACAATACTAGAAGGGGTGGTAGTAGGTAATACCCCAGTACACGTTATCTACGTACTTGAATTGATAGGTAATTTTATGTAAAAATATATATTGAAAAGGTTATAAAAATATTCATTGTATTAACATGCAACTGGCCATTTTGAATCACATTATGTGCGAGTAAAACGGGCGTATGTTTTTGTTCACGTTAAAAAGGGATGAATAGAGCTTTTGTGTTCATTTTAATATAGACATCTGCTTGTAAACGATGCGAGGCGCGTGTTTTCCATTTTTTATTGTAATTTGAATAATCAGTTTAAATATAATTGTAAAATAAAAATAAAACATGAAGTATTATTAGCGAGGGAGTGGTTTATCGTTTATATGCCATCCACATGCATATTGTTGGCTACATAAAAGTGTAGAAACAAAAGTAACAAAGGAAATGATCATAAGTTTAATTTAATAACACGGTACATTATGAACAAAGATATTAGAAAGTATAGACACCTAAATGTATCAAAAAGATGACAAAATAAAAAATACCGAGATTGATTTCATTGATAACACGGCCGTCTAGTCTTGACATAGACAATCCGTAGGCTTAGAATGACCACGTAGACATAAGTTTTATCTCTTTCAACTGTCAGATTTGTCGAGAAAATGACGTCACTTCGAGCTTTTTGTACTGAACTTGTCTCGGTGTGACGTCATTTTCTCGACAAATCTGACAGTTGAAAGAGATAAAACTTATGTCTACTCGGTCATGCTAAGCCTACTGACGTACGTAGACGTCAAAATCACAAACAAAATTGAACGCTTGAAACTGTCAAATGATAGTTAAAAACTCCCTTCTTTAATATAAAAGCTAGTTGTTTCCCAGATTATGTATTACATAATCCTAAAATCGAAGTAGTATTAAAACAATACTGCTATAGAGGTTGACGACGAGGCACTTGTGGTAATTAATTTCGACTCTATTTCTACTCAGTTCACTTTTATTAACAACAGTACAATTAATTAAGGGCCTCCAACATTGCGACCGCAGCGCAATGTTTCCCATTGATTTATGCGTCTGTTTATAACACTGGCCGCGAGTTGCGAACAAAAGCGGCAATGTATTGTGTATTATACAATGCGCACGCCATTGTCTCGTATGGACTGCGGTTACACTTCATATCTTCATATTTATTGGTTATACATACATATATATTTTTAAGAAATGAATGAAATGATGATGTTTAATGGAATAAGATGAAGAATGGCTCCACCTGCGTTTAGCGGGTATTTCAGCCAGTGTCAAGTATCTAATTAATAACAAGGGCAAATCCAATAAAATCACATTATAAATAATAAATTAATGCTAAAAAAACTTTTTAAATACAAGCTTTTATTTAATTGCACTTAGTTTTCGTGTTCTCCTCAGCAAGCCCTTTCATTTGATACCTATACTGGGGTAGTGCAGAAAAAATAACTATTCCGCCATCTTGGATGATCCGCCATATTGGAATTAGAATGACGTCACATAGCTAAGCATCAAAATAAGTGTGTATACCAAATTTCAGCTCAATCGGTTAAAGATAACTGATTTAAAATTCAGTTGCAAGATTCCACCCGGACATACATACATTGCAAGTTAATATAAAGCTTGTAAAAATGATGGTCTGTTATTGTCCAGAAATTATTTCAAACACCATCTCGTTTAAGGAAAATAAATAAAATTAAACGTCATTATAATACGTCACATTTGACATATGACGAAAGATGTTTGCAGAATCACAACCGCGATTCCTTTACTCTAGAAATATCCATTTCGCTAACGAATTGTATCATGATATTAATGAGAACCGGCCAATTGCGAGCTGGACGTGCGCACCGAAGCTTCCGTATCTAAACTATGAAAGTACCGAACATTGCTCGAACAAACTGGGTAGAGAGACAACCTTAACTGTGCCCTAGTGTCCCCATACAAACTAACCACAAATAAGTTTGTAATGGTAATAAAAACATATTTTATGCGTTGTAACTATAAATTTACTGTTTTCAAATTGTTCCCTTTAGGTACCTGTGCTATGAGGCATTGCTTCTTGCCAAATTTCATGATTCTAGGTCGCCGGGAAGTACCCTATAGGTTTTTGATTCCCTTGCAAATGTACTAAATACGCAACTTTAACCGCCATATCTTTTGATTGCGTTAACTTGGAGCTGTGAAAAAAATCAAACTTCTAAGGGACTCCAAACTTTTTTAACTTTATACCTCCACGCGTTCCTGGGAAAGAGAGTCTTGACAGACAGACAGACAGACAGACAGACAGACGCCTAGACGGACGGACAACAAAGTGATCCTATAAGGGTTTCTTTTTCCCTTTTTAGTACAGAACCCTAAAAACAACACTGAACATCGTTCTGCTCCCAAGGCTGAATATTCACGTTTCACGAGATGTATATTACAGCCTGTATAAGGCCACTGTTTACAACTCCCAAAGTGTAATAGCAGCAAGTACAGTCGAGCGCGTAAATCTCCGCACACAATGGCGCTGGTGGCGGCGCGCGGCGGCGGCGACCGACACTAGTATTGTCGTTATGATTTAGCGCGCGCTGCCACTGACTAGCAGGCCACATTGCCCATTCATATTGCTTGCAACCTTGCTAGTTGATTATATCATTATGTTCACAAACACTACCGAACGCTTGTCTATGCTACCAATTTAATTTAAAGACAGAATCCTCTTTGCTAAATGCAGTGGTAATCTAGTTGGAATGCATTTTGTTGTTGTTACTGTTACTTTATATTTGCGTAGTGAACAATTTTTTGCGTTCTAATTACTGGCACAATTAATATGTGGACAATTAAATTCCGGGTCGCCTGTTTCAAAGTTACTCCAAAATTATTCCTCAATTTATCCCCTCGAGCGCTCTCACATTTATTTTAACTTTGTTAGTGAAAACAAAAATACAGAGCAAAGCTCGGACCGCGCTAATTACCGGGAATCCCTCTCCCCCTCTCCAATTCAGACATTATAACGTGATTAAAGAACTTTTTATTTTTGTTTTCTCCGTTTACCGAGTTTCACCACCTTTTGTGGGCGCAGACGGCTTTTGTTCGGCTTTTGTATAAAAATGTTGAAACGATAAAATTGTTCATGTCATTTATACTCAACGCTGATAATTGTGGAGATCATTATTTCAAACTTACATAAATGTATCGTGTATTGGTAGGCATATAGGCATTTCAGGAGATAGGATAGATGATGAATTAGACTCAGTATAGATATCGAATTACGATTTCATTTGAACAGAGATTTCTATAGATTATTAGTTCTGAACAACAGAGTATTCCGAATACCACTTAGCAATGATTGATTATTTACTAGGAAGATTATCACGTATACGTAAAAATTAAAGGTACAATTTTTAGTTCCTGACACACGGACAGCCTAACAGTTGTGTTACACAAAACAAGCCCATTGTAATCCCAATATTAATAACCAAATCACTCTTAAAATTAATAAAAACACCCTCGTATTGACAGCACCCCAACTCTGTGCCACCCCTGAACTTTAATTCTCAAGTGATTAGCAATACTGAATGAGACCCGCTACGATTGTCAGAGACACCTATTATTTACTACCTATTGCCACCATGCGAAACTCAACTCTATCACCCATAAACTATAGATCAAATTCAGGATTAACAGTATTGAGTTTAAACGGAGTAACTTTGAAACGGCGGGCGGTAACAATAAGACCGATTGTTGGCGATTTCTATTATTGAAATACGATGTTTAATTTTGAGTTTTAATCTGATGAGTTAGGGTTGATTTTTGATGGGATATGTTGCGTGTGGTTGTACATTCGATTGAGGAATTAGCGATGCGTCCAGGGTTGGCTCTGCTGGCGGTCATTACTATTGTACTAATGATTGTTTGAAACTAACCACGCCTGTTACCCACTGAATATTATAATTATCTACACCCAAATGCATAAAAAATATTTCTCAATGAAATTACAAAATAATTGAACTACCACGTGGTTTGTGAAGTCTGTCTATGATCTGTAGATTGATTACAATGTCTTTTAATTTAATAATCTTTTCCGAGAACCCATTAAAACACACATCATAAAAAACAAAAACCGATTCACTTTTTTTAGGTTTGTTAGCGAATGCTTCAAGGTTGATCCCATTTACAAAATATTATCAGAAATCTAACCCCTTGGGGGTGAAATGAATGATATGCTGTAGTCCGGATTGGACCCCCATTTCACCGCCTACATATTTTTTCTTTCAAAATTCCTGAAAGACGTGTTTCTTTATTTTGTATGTAAAATACATATACAAAGTTTCAAGTCTATCAAAAAATATTTTTGAAATTGTGTGACCTTCAACCCCCCATTTCACCCCCGAGAGGTAATATCTGATAATATTTTTCAAAATGGAACAACACTCGAAATATCTCCTTTCCAACAAAAAAATAATCATCAAAATCGGTTCATAAACAATGAAGTTATCCGCGGACAAACATAAAAAAATACGGTCGAATTGAGAAACCTCCTTCTTTTTGGAAGTCGGTTAAAAATAAAAATTTATTTATAGTTCGTCTTCTTAAATAATCATAAACGATCTATGTAGATCGCCATTTATCTCTAGTAGGACTATTCTCAGGAACTAAATGACCGTAAAGGTACTGTACCTGTAGTTTAACATGTTGTACCGGGTACGTACAATTAATTACCTACAACAAATGGCAACATTGTCTAATCGTATTATTTTATTAATAAAACAGTTGGTGACAGCCCTGCTCATCGTAAGCTACTAAATTAAATTACAGACTGTATTTAATACCCGGCGCGTAGAGGAGCACGTATTGTTGTATCACTGGCAATAAATAAATATCGTGACCCCCGCCCCCCCGCACCGCGGTGACCCCCGCCCCCCCGCACCGCGGTGACCCCGCGCGACGAGTTTATTACGATTTTAATATGGCTGACTGTACTTTGTGTCATGTAATTTGATAGACTTTATTACATTTAGCTTCCGTCGTCGTCTACTTACTATACAGACGGTTAATAATCTCTGGCTGGAATAATAGATTCAAACCTGTCTACACATATTTGAATGTTTTTAGTAACCTAATTTTGTGCGTGGTCTAATTGTATACTTATTTAAAGGAGACATTACCTTATTTTCCCCTTAATAAATATATTATCTAGCGGAATAATTAAACAAAAGAGTTTACTTAATAGTGCTTCGAATTGGATTATTTTTGAAGGTAGCGATCTTCTTTACTAGCACTCCTTCTAGTGACGTTCATCTATGTGAGTGGTTAATAGGGTATTCGCACGGGTATTAGGTATCATATCACCACGGACGATACTAGATATGATATCAAGTATTCTATTTGTGAAATTAGAACACATTCATTAAAAATATGTCAAAACAAATAAAAGAGCTACCCTACCTATGCTCGCCAATATTAAAGGTAACTCTATACCGGCGTGTTTTTAATCAATTCCTTCAAAATTCCCTCCGCCACTGTTGTGTGCGATTTAATAAAATAAAAAAAAACGGCAAGTTGTGAAGACGTACGATGGCTGGTGTTGCGTTACGGCAGCAGGTGCCAGTCCATGGGGAGACACGCGATTGTTAGCTTTAAGTTCCGGGCTTTTGCCAATACTAAAACGTACCGTCTCAATATATACATACATTTTGAATATCTGTGATAAAAGCCACGTGACCACATTACAAAATTCGGTCGTACCGTCAGAGACATCGTTGGAGAATTACCTTTTTTATGAGTCAATACAGTTTATATTGGCATCGCACTTCACGCCTCAGTGTCCGGGGATTTAAGCACTACAAATAGGAACCTCAAAATGTATGCAACCAATATTTTGCCAGCACTAAAACGAACTGTATTTACTCATCAAATAAGCATATTTTTTAACGTAACGTCATGGATCACGCGAGCATATTGAGTCGCGTGCAGATAATTACTATATTTAAACTCTATGCATATTATTATAGAGAATACATTTCAATGAAAGTCATAGGAAGCTCGCCCTTGTATGTTTAAAAATTCTGTCAATTTTAAATAAATATTACATCTCCTACATCGCTTATCTCCCACTGGAAACGAGCGCCGCGTAAATATCGCGAACAAATATAAATCAATCGAGTGTTCCCTGTATCAGTTACACTCGCCAATAAAAAAAGGGAAAATACGCGATTTGTGTGAACTTATTTTAATAGAAGTGATACGAAGCGTAGTTCTAATGGTTTAGTGAGCGTAGGTTAATATAAATAAATAAATATTGATTTATTTTATCTTTTTAATCTGCATATGGATGTTAATATCTCAAATAAGTTGACTGTAGTGTTGTATTTTTTTGTTAGGTGTTTTCTTTTTTCAAAGTGTACTCGTAATAAGTCATTAGGGCGGTTAAATGTCTTGAACCCAATGATACGGAGGCTGACAGTATTCAAAATAATGTCCATTTGATATTAGGTCCATTTACGTATACATACTAGATACCTTAATGGGAATACTAGCTTGTAGATACCGTTACTGAATACTATAACAAAAGCGTTTTACAAGGGTATTTATTTTGCAAGAAAAACAAGCATTTAGTGTACGTACGTATTGTACTTCTTTAACAAGAGGTGGAAGGCAGTTTAAAATCCAAGATCAAAAAGATAAAGTCAAACTATCTCCTCGTACAAATGACTATTCCACAACATCGCACACAGACCCAAACATATCAAACGCACACCCGCGGCACTGAACCCTCGAGCGACTGTCGATTACTCAACCATTAACCTTTACCCCTAAATTGGATTGCCACTCCAGACAAACGGCCCCCACACAAACCAAATTACACCGTATCTTTCACCAATAGAACTTAAATTTCATTGTTACAGATAAACTATACTATCAAGATCACTTTGGATGTTAAAACCTTTGAAATAAGATCTAAATTCCAATGATAATATATTAATATCTGTTCGTAGATTTGCTGAATATAATTCGAAACGCAACTTTCGATGTAGAGAGTACAAAATTGAATGGTAAATACCTTTTATAAGAGTTTTTTAAGGTTTCAATATCCTGGTCAGTTGAAGAGGAAAAGATCTCATTATTGTACGTTATTCTATACTTTGTTGAGAGCACTTCTTGCGGATTTAATTCACAGTGAGAGTTCTTGGGACCGCACTTGTTAGAAATATGAAGTAACTTTTGGTATTTTGTAAAAAATAAATAGGTACAACCATTAAATCTCAAGCCCCAACACAATATTTACACATAAACAACTCCTATCCCGACTTGTTTAGCAGTAGGTACTTATTGTTTTAATATTCCTTTTACTTTTTTAGTTTTTTGAATAAGTACCTACATAAACTGACTAAAATTAAGTAAAATGAAATATCTTTAAGAGATAATAATATGACCTCTGAGGGCTTACTGCTAGGTACATCCTTTAGCAGTATTCTTTGAATACTACTTTATTCGTTTGTCAGTTTGTGTACTGAGTTGGCAGTCAGAACATGAAACCAGTAGTCCGATAGAGATAGGGGTGAAGGGCCAAATCTCAAAACGCTGCCCTGATTTGTAAACACAGTTAGGTGTACACAGTTATTTTATTAAGCAGTTACTTTACGAATAACGCATTCTGGTTTCCATATAGATAGATAGAGCAAACGTGTTATTACATCTTCTTCTTCTTTTTTTACGAAATGATGATATTTTGATGGAATAAGATGAGGAATGCCTTCACCTGTGATATGCGGTATTTATGGCAATTTCGAGTAATTATAGCAAAGACAAATTCAATAAATACACATTATAAATAAAAGACCTATAAAACAATGACGCAAACATAGATGAATGATTGGTCTGGCTTCGCTCGAGACCAATCATTCATCTAAGGACGCCAGTTTCGTTAAAAATGTTGTACGACGTTTTGACCGAGTTAGGTACCTATCCATAATTGTTAATGTCATGGACAGAGCATTTTGAAATTTTATATCCATTTGTGCGAGCAAATTGTTGACAAATAGGTACTCTTGCAGTCAAAAGTTTATGATTCAGGTACAAAATCCAACGCAAAATAAATAAAATCCCGACGTTTTTCCAACCACCTTCGCATTAAAACGAGTAAAACATCATCAAAAGCTAAACCCTTGCCCTCTCATTATACCAGTGTATACAATGAAAACCCAGGTTGCATCCACGATGACCTGAAGTGGACACGAGATGGCATATACCCGCACACGCTGAGAGCAACAGGGACAGCTATACGTTTCAAGTGCCACTTGAAATATAAATGGTATCGGATTCGCGGGGAGCGAAACCGAGATGGTTTTCTGGTGTGTGTGAGTGAGACAGGTGATATAGAATGCGCTCGAGTGGATATGATAAGTATAGGTATCTAAGTAGTTTAGTTGAAAGTGTACTTGATATTCGGTTGAGGTTCCAACTAAATTTATAATTGATCAATCAACATGAAACAAAATATACGTAATATTAAGCTTGCCAGCTAAGTGTAGTTACTGTCGAAGTTTTATTTCATTAATTTTCTTCATTAATCGATTATACTAAGAACTAGCTGTGCCCGCGACTTCGCCCGCATGGACTTTAGGGAGATTACCCGGAAATATGGGTATTATGTTTTTCCCGCGGAACCCTAATGCTTTTTCTAAAATTAAAGTAGCCTAAGTTACGCTTTGGAACGTCAGCTATCTGTCAATAAAAGTCCCATTGAAATCGGTTTAGCCGTTTAGAAGTTTACCTTAAACAAACAGACAGACAGATAGACATTAAAACTTTTAAAATTGCGTTTTCGTTATAGGTATCGTATATACTTTCATACGCATTTGGTAAAAAAGTGTTATTTTGATATTACAAACAGACACTCCAATTTTATTTATTTGTATGTATTGTATGTATGTATGTATAGATGTATAGATGATTACCACTTCGTGTCACTACATCGTAAGGAAGTATGCATGTCTATGGAAATGTGTATCAAGTTATCCAGCCTGCACTGGACGAGCGTAACAGACTATGACCCAAATCACCCACGTATTCCTAATGGTGAATGTGCCCGGTATAAAGGCAATAGGTTCGCCCTTGTTACATTGGGACCAAAATACATTGGCGAACAGTATATCTCTCTCTGCCTATTACTGCCGGGAATACAAACGGGATGATGTATTTCTTTTCACATTAATACCTACCTTACCTACGGGAAAGTACAAGGACTAATAAACCCCAAGAAGATTAGTAACAAAATACATTTGTCCAAACATTTGTGACATTGGTATCGTGTTACCAACGCCAACTGTCTGGCTAGCCGCATACATTTGACGGCGATTACGTAACTCGATATGCCAGTAATTTGTCAAACCATTGAGGGTTGGTTACCCTAATTGATATATTAATTCATGTACCTTATTTTTAAACGAGAATGCACAGGCGTGATTTATTAGAACAATCGTAACAAAATATCTAATAATCACATTGGGAACTTTAGTCATATTTTGAAAATACTACCTAGTATTTTGTGGATCCTGTTCCATTCACTTCACCTAGTTTGATATCTAGTATGTAGATAGGTTGGATACTTGTTTACGTCACTTTCAGAATATCTACACACATTTTTTCTCCAGTCCTGAATAATTGTGAAACCTCATAAAAATTGATTATCTCATCTCGATTCTTTATTCGATTACAATCATTTTGTTCAATCGACTGGAATTTCATTTATGTTTCACAACACGTTATTCTTTCACCGATTTGAGAAAAAATGAGCGATATTTAATGGTTTCTAAAGATATTTCAATTAATTTGATAGATTTTGAATAGAGGTAAGGTTGACACCAATATTAGCTTTTAGAACACTTCCAGAAACTGATGCAGCAGTGTGGTGAATCAGCCATTCAAATTCAATAGTGTTCATTTTTATTACGTAGTTATTTCTTGTTTTTGCTATTAATTACTCGACATTGGCATGAATACTCACTAATCGTATTCCATTAAATGTCTATTTTTTTTAAACCGGCCAAGTGCGAGTTGGACTCGCGCACAAAGGTTTCCGTACCATTATCTATAAAAACGGCGAAAAAGTCGTGTCTGTTGTATGGGAGACCCCCTTAAATAATTATTTTAATTTAAATATCTAAAAGTTTAAGTTAAAAATATAACTCAATATTCTGTGAATATTTCAAGCGTCTATGAGAAAAAAAATAGCAAAAAAACACGTTTGTTGTATGGGAGCCCCCTTAAATATTTATTTTATTATGTTTTTTTGTATTTGTTGTTATAGCGGCAACAGAAATAAATCATGTGAAAATTTCAACTGTCTACCTAACTATCACGGTTCATGAGATACCTACAGCCTGGTGACCGACGGACGGAAGGACGGACAGCGGAGTCTCAGTAATAGGGTTCCGTTTTACCATTTCTTTACGGAACACTAAAAAGAACACAATTTAATTTTAAACTAGCTGTGCCCGCGACTTCGCCCGCGTGGACTTTAGGGAGATTACCCGGAAATATGGGTATTATGTTTTTCCCGCGGAACCCTAATGCTTTTTCTAAAATTAAAGTAGCCTAAGTCACACCATGGAACGTCAGCTATCTGTCAGTGAAAGTCCTATTGAAATCGGTTCAGCCGTTTAGAAGTTTACCTCAAACAAACAGACAGACAGACAAAAAAATTTAAAATTGCATTTTCGTTATATTTATCGTATATACTTTCATACGCATTTGGTTAAAAAGTGTTATTTTGATATTACAAACAGACACTCCAATTTTATTTATTTGTATAGATGTATAGAAGATTTTAATTGTTGTCAAAATAAATCTAATTCACATTGGAATGTCATTCTTTTTAAATACCATTTTGTCGGAAAGCTACATTAGCAAAATACCTAATATCAGACATCTAAAACATACAGGTTACAAAACAACTTATAGAATAATTCACTCGTCAATTGACCTTCCAACTAATTGGTTTAATTGTCGACTATATTTGTTTTGATTGCGAAGCTGTTTGATTAATATTGCGATGGAATCTAATGTAAATAACTTGCCTTTGTATATTTTTAATTCAGTAAAGATTTCGGAACAGGGGCTCTACCTACTACCTCTGAGAGTATTGTTGTTTCAAATACTAACTTTAAATATTTGACAGATTTTAACCGACTTCAAAAATGAGGAGGTTCTCAATTCGACCCATATGTTTTTTATTTTTTTTTATTTTTTGTAAAAAATAAAAAAATAAAAATAAAAAACCATTGCTGGATTTCAACGCCATCTTTATCACGCTCATCATCCATCTTTAACCGACTTCCAAAAAGCATGAAGTTCTATGTTCGTCTGTACGTATACCTATATATACTTTTATTTATTGAATTTGTCCTTGCTATTAATTACTCGACATTGCCATAAATACCGCTAATCGCAGGTGCAGTTCGCGTTCCCATAGCCCCGACTCCTTGTGACTCGTAGAGGTGCATCGTTTGTTTTTAGTGGGTATGCGGTCTCGTGCTGTGAGTCCCACATACTCCCTACTATCCCCCCGAGGATAGAAGAGAGATGCATAAAGCATTTTCCCACGATAAAAAAGGTGCAGGCATTTCCCATCTTATTCCAATAAAATGTCATCATTTCCCTAAAAGAAGATAACACTTCTGCAAGACAGTTGATGGTAAGGGGATAGGTCCTAATTTTTTTTTGGAATATAACTTTTGTCTCAGTTTTGTTATATAACATGAACGGTAATATAACAATACAATGTCTTGGGTACCCAAGAAAGGAACAATATAATAGTGTTTCGAGCCAAATGCCAATGCGAACCGCAATATCGTAGCGAGGGACCGCGCCCGCCGCCCGCCGCCCGCCGCGTGGTGCGCGGTACAAGCTGAAGCGTATTTAAAAGGTCTACAGCAGTATTACTTTAATGTTACTCTAATGTGAGTAATATGATTTTTTTGAGACTCCTTTTACTACACAATACAAATGTCGCCTGGTAGACATCACTTATAAGGCCCCACTTAAGCCCGCCCATAAGTAACACATGAAATTTATATCGTACTAGCTTCTACCCGCGACTTCGACTTATACTAATGTACAAACAATAATACTGTAAGGTTTCAGCAAAATCTGTTCAGTAGTTTTTGCGTAAGAGCGTAACAAACATCCATCCTCACAAATTTTCACATTAATAATAGAAGTAAGATTATTAGAATAAATTATTTTGCTATGTACTTTATGAGTTCGAACAAAAAAGAGTTCACTCTTTATTTATCTATCTATTTATTTACATAATCACACAAACCATCTAAGTAATAATAAAACAATACTGTTAACGTGGTAGTGGTAACTAAATCAGGAATAAATTTGAAATTAAATTCAAAAGATAAATGTCATGAAGTCTAGTTAAAAATATAGCGCTCTAAGTAAAACCAAACACAGCTTCAGCAGTATTGTTTTAATATTACCTAGTTAATTTGTTTTTTTACAGATCAAACTGTCAAGAAATCTATTTTAATAATACTTCTAACAATGGGGTAAAGAGACAGTTGCAATATAAAATCCGCTCATCTCATACACCAAACTGTCAACGCAAGTATGTCGGTATGCGGGGTGCAAAACGGAATGCACACCCCTGCCCTCCCCATCCCTCCTCGCTACTCCCAACCCCTCAAAGCACTTATATCAATGTAATAAACACGACTGTTTTATTGCACATTAAGTCATATGATATTGTCATCCTTCGAGTCCCTGCAGGGATCTCGCTACCACGTCTTTTAGCATACATATATCACCACGCCTGTATTCCCCGACGGGGTAGGCAGAGGTATAGTGCACCCGCACTTCGCTGATGTATTTTGGTTCCAATGTAATAGGGGGTGAGCCTATTGCCATCATATCCGACACATTCTCCCTCAATACAAAGGAGATTTTTGGGCTATTTCCACCACGCTGGCCCAGCGCAGGTTGGTGAACCGTTTTTCTTCACCGTTGAGCAAGTGGTAATCATTATTGATAAAGAAAAATATCCCAGAGGTTCCGGGCTCGGGCCCGGGTTTTGAACTTGCACCCCTTACGTTTAACGCGGGCGTTCTTCCGACGAGGCTACCACTGCTTTATTACAATAACGCACAATTATCCTAGAAAAATAACTTGGCGAACTCAGAACTGTTGAAAAAGCTCGCCACTCGTTGGCTATAAGCAGTACAGTCCCCGTACGGCTGTGTATAGCTAGTTTCGTTTCAGTTATTTATTCACTGCCATTAATTGAGTACGTGTTTAAATTGGAGGTCGACACTTGGCGAGCGCTTAATAACCAACTGACGGCGACGTGGGGAGGCTGATACTATTGGAGACTAGTTTTCTGAATAGGTCACGTCCCAAGTATTTTACAAGACATACACCTTTTAAGCAGTATACTAAAAGATTTCAAAAACGGAAGTTTGGCAGACGTTTTTTTTTCATGGCTGAATTTATGTTAGGTTAAACTGGTTAAAGTAATATGCATGATAATATTAGTGTGCCTGAGATGCGGGGTTCTTCAGGGATCCGTAATTCTTGTCAGAAACACTAATAAGATTGTTTGGGTTCTTAATTAGTTAGCTCTCATTTGCTTTGACGTCATTATATAGAGTAAATTTAAGTCTTGTGATGACTTATAGTTGCCTGTCTATCCTGTGAGTACCTACTAATTAGGCGGACTTAGGATAGGCCAACTGATGTTTGCTTTTGTTTCAATTTTAGAGAACTTCCAGCTAGTGCGGTTGAGGTTAAATAATTTAGCTCAAATCTGAACTCTTTTACAGTGCGTACGCACCGGGGCGTAAACTCAACCTTGAGACAGTTTCGGCCTCAAGCAGTACGCCTTCAGGTGTTAAATAGAAAAAATATAAATTGTGACTGTTTGTCGAGTTTATATCAAACGGTAGGGACCCACACTTTGATGTTACACAAATTTAAAGAATCAAAGTGAATTATAAACATTTTGTATAAAAGAAATCTCACTCAAAGCGGCGCAATGCCGCAATTAACTAACACATACGTGTATAATGCCATACATTTTATATTTCACGTTTCTCAAGGCACGCGGTGAGTTTCGGCGGGTTAAAGTAAGTAGGTTTTTAGGGTTCCGTACCCAAAGGGTAAAACGGGAACCCTATTACTGAGACTTCGCTGTCCGTCCGTCCGTCCGTCCGTCTGTCACCAGGCTGTATCCCATGAACCGTGATAGCTAGAGACTTGAAATTTTCACAGATGATGTATTTCTGTTGCCGCTATAACAACAAATACTAAAAAACAGAATAAAATAAATATTTAAGGGGGCTCCCAAACAATAAACGTGATTTTTTTGCCGTTTTTATAGATAATGGTACGGAACCCTTCGTGTGCGAGTCCGACTCGCACTTGGTCGGTTTTTTAATTTACTTGACATTATGAAACGGCAGTTTTGGGGTTAATCATTTGAGTATTAACAACTATTTTGCCAAAAGTTTCGTAATGTAAGTCGTTTGGATATTTTAAGATTATGTTAACCCCACTTTCATTGTTTCCTCGGGTCTTACTGTCACCACTTATAGCAGTATTATTTGTATATAACTGTGTTTGACAGTTTTTAAAGAGGGTTTCCCTGCCATTGGAAACGTACTCTATGGTAATATAGATAAAGATTGAATTTCTATGATAAAGGCCAAGTGACCACGCGTAGAAACTATATTTCGTAGAAGAATGAGCTTTTTGTCTCAGTCTATACAGTTCGTTTTAGTGCGCCCCAAAGAGCTGTGGGTTTAAATCGCTTCCTCTTGTACCTCGTTCCGTATGAGTTTATGATAAGTTCGCGCCGCGCCCACTGTATCAAGCGAACGCGACTGAACATACCTACTTATAAATGTTCTTTTATTTCTAAGAACAGTGGTGGCGATGGAGCGGCGTATAGTCCAACAAATCTTCATTCAAATCACAATTAGTTAAATATAGAATTATTGTATCTCTCTTGCAGCAATACTTTATTATTACATGATTTTTTGATAAATCGAATGTGCTTAAAAAAATATAGGTACCTACAACGAACACATTCACTTGCCATGAACTATACCTCAATTGAACCTGAGACCTGACAATCGGCAGGCCGTACTTGCAACCACAGCACCCGTATCGTTGTAGTATGACCAATGACTTCATTTTAAAATGCGTAAAAAACATTTTTTATCAATGATGGCTAGAATATGACCAGTGTAGGGTCATCTTAAGCATATTCGGCGCCGAGGTGCAAAGGGCAACCTGTCCGCTCATGTATTTTAAATTTGAATATAGTACGTTAACTTTTTTAATATTAATTAGATTTCTAATAGTAATTCATCAAACTAAATTTTCAGGTCTTTTGAGTTAGCAAAGTCTCAGTGTCAGTGTAGTAGATACCGATCGATTTATGGCGGCTTGCGCCCCATAGGAAACTGCGCCCTGGTGCCCCGCACTCCTTGAACCCCGGGGTAGTAAAGACTGCCCTGAGTTAGACATTGTCAAATAGAAGACATTTCGCGAATCGTATTCTAGCTGCTTTTGATAAAAGGTTTTGTTAAAATATAGCCATAGTAACTTGACGAAGTCTTGGTCAAGTGCTGGGGTGGGCAAACTTTCTTAATGGGGGGCCAGAAAGTTTAAGAAATTTCAGAGGGCCAGAATTATATCAAATTTTGAAATTAAACTATTTTACGGATTTTATCGCGTTTATTTACTATTTTATTTTCCCGACGTTTCGGCTGCTTTACAGCAACCATGGTCACGGGGGGACTGAGGTGTTAGACGTCCTGATGTCATAGTTAATAACTGGGTACCCTCATATTTAGTTGTTGTTTGCGGTCCGATCCGATCCGTAAAATAGTTTAATTTCAATGTATAGTATTCGCGTAAATATAAGAAAACAATATATATCAAATTTTTTAAATAATTATGAGGGAATGTGTTCCCCTACTCACATTGTATACAAAATATATTTGTGTACGTTCAGAAAGGCTGTGCTCTTACGAAAAAGTGGGGTTCCTCACTATGATGAAATTCTTACCGAGTTGGGATTTATAGAGAGGGAGCACTGTACTAAGTAGAATCTACTTTATACTTCTGGACCGTCAAAATATAATTATCGCGGGCCATATACTATTCATGTCGAAGGACTGTCGGCGGGCCGGACCTTGCCCATCACTGGTCTAGTGGTTTGAGCATAGGTCGCGCGTGGTCTCCGGTTCAATTCTCGTTTGAGGCAAGTTTCGGAAATGGCCTTTACGGAGTTTTCCCTGGTCTGGGTGTAACTAGGACCGCTACCAGTCCATTGTCTGGTACGTATAGTACAAGCTTGGAAGCTGGTAGTCGGTTCGTAGTTAGTGCCTCGTTAATTGGGTAATTACAAATTTGTATAGATATAGTCATCTCTACCCCTCTCCCTGTGCAAGGGTGTAGAGTCGGCAAACCTAGCAACAATACCAGTCGGGGTCCCGCCTCGTTTCGCTACAGTTTTTTTTACACTTTTCAATCCAGTTTTAAACACTTTTTATTCGATTTGTACACTTTCCCAGGCGGCTGCAGACGCGCGGCGGCGGGGAGTGGCAACATTTTTATGAAAACCTTAATTGGTTTCAAAATGTTCTTTTATTTTTATTCAACTTAATTTAAATAAATGGTAAAAAAACTTTAAAAAAAAGCTTTTATTTAATTGTCCTTAGTTTTGGTGTTCTCCTCAGCAAGACCTTTCATTTGATACCCATACTGTGGTACTGCAGAAAAAAATTACAATTCCGCCATCTTGGGTGATTTAAGTTTCAGTTGCAAGATTCCACCCGGACATACATTGCAAGTTAATATAAAGCTTGTAATAATAAAAAAGTGAATTTCACTTCGGTAGGTTTAATTATTTAAGCAAGGGTATCTAGGTACACTTGGGGGTCCGAGGATAGAAGGGAGATGCATAAAGCATTTTCCAAAGATAAAAGAAAGAGTACACTGGGGGTCAAAATATTTGCCTATACCAAAACGAACTCTGTGTCAATATACATAAATATTGAATTACTGTGATAAAAGCCACGTCCCCGCGCGTCAAAATTCGCTGCACTGTAATTTCGGGGGAGAAGGAACTTTTTCAACAGTTCGTTTCGGCGTTGTTAACATGTACGTTGCATAAGGATTCATAGTGTACTTACAGCTGTAGTTGTAGCATGACCGGCAAGACTAGACTTATGTCACAGAATATGTTGATTATATCTCTTTCTCTCGTATGAAATAAGACAGAGAGCGAACGAGCCAATCCGAGACAGAGGTCTTGTCTTGACATGCGTGTTAACACCACTGGTGCGTCATGAGGTTATTTAGACTCATAAAGGTACAAACTTTGTGAGAGCTGCGCACTGGATGAAAGTTCGCCATGAGCCAATATGACCTCCCACAACGTAGCGAACGTGTTAATAACAAATATTTCCGCGTTTTACCGCTCCGGTGTGAGTGAGGTTTAACCTGCCCCCTTACTGCAGTATTTATTATTAATATTACTTAAATAGGTAGTACGTATCTACTAAACATTTTGGACAGATGTTTGTACAACAAAGTTCTGTCAAAATAAAATAAGTATTCACTAATCAGTCTGATACAAATTGCATCTTTAAGCAAATCTATGGTCACTGATCATACCTAAGTGTATAATATACAGATCATAATAAACAGAATACATTACAGAAACTAGCTCCTATCTCCGTTGTAAATGAAATTAGGTACCTATCGAATAAAAATAAAAATATTACAAAAAAACAAAATAAATTGCTCCCAAACCCTGCATTTTAATGTGTTATACTATTTCCATTAAATTCCTTGTTCCGTGTGTAGTGCATACGAAATACTTTGTCTGTGGTTGTAGGGGGGTGGTTTAGTGACGGGGGAACCGGAAGCACCCTCGTCTGTGACCGGAAGCGCCGTCGGCGGACTAAGATTGGTTTCTTAGTAAACTACCCATGTTTAATATAGTCGGAAACCAATACTACCTCTGATGAACAGTCTTCGAATGAATAGTCTTGCTCGCATAACGTACGTGGTCATCTGGATAAATTGTAGCTTTTGTAGCTTTTCAGACAACAATGACGTCGTGAAAAGTGTACGACCTACATGTAACGCTATTTCTAGAAGTAATCCAAAGAGGAAAAATAAACACAGAAAAGCTCTTTAAGTTGCTTTATGTTGATCATTTCTTACCTGGCGAGTCGTCTGGCAAGTCGGTGTAGTGGTGCGGCGCCGTGGAGGTCTGGCTCGCGTATAGCAGGTTCAGTTCCCGGGCCTCGTTCTCCTCTTGCGCCTGTTGGCGACGTAGAGCGACCTGAGCAAAGAATATCTATCTATAAACTATCTGTGCAACGAGCATAATATCTGTGCATTATAACTTCACTCTGCGCATTCTTTAATTTGTAGCCATTCTGCAATGCCTTGTGGGATTAGTAACGTGTGACATGATCACATCTGTCCTTTGGTTTTCTAAGCTACCAGTCAAGTCGTCAACATTGTGACATCGACGTAATATTCCTGCATCGTAACTTAGATGCGCAGTCTGTATAATTAACCTTTGCAGCCCAATCATCATCTACCATCCGTAAAAGGATCGGGATCATGCTATTTAGAGTCATGATTGACCAATGACTCTCTTAGCATCTATGGGACTATCTCGTCTGAATTCTGCTTTATTATTTTACTGTGCATTATGACTACCCTGTCCAGCCATGACCCGCTGTCTCTGTTAACATAAGTAAGACGTGCCGTATTGAACGTGCCAGTCTTCAGTACATTATACCCTTAGTCTGCATTCTGACTAACCCGCGTTGCCACAGGCTACATGCCAATAGCTCTATAATGAGCGTCTGCGCCAAATTACTGTGCATCTACACTTTGTGCATTATGAATAACCAGTGTAGTCACAAGCTATATCCCACTAGCTCTATAATGAGCATCTGTGCACTGCGACGCATGGCTGTGGATCTATACTCTGTGCATTATGACTAACCTGTGCAGCCATGACCCGCTGTCTCTCTGCGATGAGCGTGCACTTTGCGCAGACGCAGTCCCGCCAGCGGCAATACCGCTTGTGGCCCTTCAGCGCGGACACCACGCCGTGGTTCCGGCATCGGGCGCACTTCGGGGTCCGCTGGTGGGGGATAGCAGACTGGTTATTATGTAGCACCTCTTTTGGACCTATTAACTCTATGTATAAACACCAGACCGATAGGTAAGGATCTCGATTGGACCTATGGGAGGTGGAAAAGTGTAGTGCGACCATTTATAGGTATATCGTAGTTATTGTCTATGTCGAAAATATCTCCTTCCAACCGAACTTAGACTGTATGCCCCTCGTAGGTATTAAGCCCTGACCTTACAGATGCGTCAGGACGCGAGCGTATTTTTTTTTTGACAATATCAAAATGAATTCTATGTTAATACACATAAAATTCAATTTCTGTGGAAAAATCCTCGCGACCACTACAAAATTCGTTCTTGACAATGACAATAGCTTTTTGAGTTAATACAATTTGTTTTGGTATGGGCAAAAAATTGTCCCGGGCCTTTAAGGAAGTCTTCCTGAGCAGCAAGCTATGAAAAGCTTATTAAATAAAATGTATTAATCAGCCTTCTTAACACTTTATCTACCGATTATTGTTTCTGATAGATTTTATACAAAATCTGTCAAAAAAGACATAAAGTTGATATTAAAATAACACTATAGGTAGTAATGAATAGACGTCGATAAGACCCTAGGGTCTTATATTAGTTATTTCAGTGTTTATTATGGGGCTAGTATAAGACCTGGCCCCCGATTTTCGTGCGATCGAGATTCATCTCTATTCGAGATATCTCGAAACGTAACGTCAAATCGTATGTATTTTTTTTCATTTGTTTCGAGATATCCCGAATAGAGATGAATCTCGATCGCACGAAAATCGGGGGCCAGGTCTTATACTAGCCCCATAATAAACACTGAAATAACTAATATGACTATTGTCCCTAATTTATATTGCGTTACAATATTACAATAACAAAAACCGGCCAAGTGCAAGTCGGACTCGCACACGAAGGGTTCCTTACATTATCTATAAAAACGAGCAAAAAAATCACGTTTGTTGTATGGGAGCCCTCTTATTATAATATTTTCTTTATTTTTTTTTTAGTATTTGTTGTTATAGCGGCAACAGAAATAAATAATCTGTGAAAATTTCAACTGTCTAACTATTACGGTTCATGAGATACAGCCAGTAAGATGGACGGACGGACGGACGGACGTACGGACGGACGGACAGCGAAGTCTCAGTAATAGGGTTTCCGTTTTACCCTTTGGGTACGGAACCCTAAAAACATTTTCAAATAATATTCCATCCCATAATAAAATTATAACAAAATTACTAAGTGTCATGTTACGTACAATGAAAGTGTTGATCAAACCGGCACTGGGGGGTGAGTGTAACATGCACTCGGTAATCTGCTTACACTTACAATGTAATTATAATGTATTTATTACAGGAAGTGTTATTTGAAACTAATATTTTTGTTACATTTTTTTGTTACTTGATTACGGTGTCATATTAAATAAAATTATGGGTTACATGCAATCTCATTTGTTACGATTACTTTGAGAATTAATATACGGTGCTTTTCAAAGTAACGAAAAGCTTTTATTTAGCGGTCGGAGCATTAAACTTAAATAATTTGAACTTATAATATCAATGGTAGGGCCGCCGCCGCTAGCGCCGCCGCCGGCCGCCCAAACTGCCACCGTACAAATATTTTTTCTGATTTCCGTTTTCTACGTAGAGTAGATAGGTATTTGAATGCTTTAAAAACCATATGTAGTATTCCAAAGATATTCCTTATAGAATTTACTCAAGTAGACATGACTTTCATAGTCAACATAAATGCTAATAAAGTGTTGAATGCCAATAAAATATATAAGTTATGTATAAATGACTCACTCGTGTATAGCACCAGGTCTAAAATCAAAGAAAAATCTCGTTTAATTTATTTTGTTAGGAAACTATAATAGCTTAGATAAAGTTATGTTAATATACCTATACATATCCTTTCCTATTTACCTATCTAAGTATCTGTTTACATTGTACGCGTAGGTACTTACTCGATGTAATTATATTTGGTACAAAATATATATTTTTTCTTTTGAAAATGTCTCAAGTATCTACCAAAGCTGACTTACTTGTTCGGGAGGATTTATTTTATTTTGCATCTATTATGGCCATTTCAACTTATGTTTGTTAGTATGAACTTCCCCTGCCCTATATAACAAATTACCTGAGTTAAAAAAATGTCGTTTAAAATAAATAAGTTGGTACTAGATACTTATTTGATTATTTCTTTTTCAATAAACATTAAAAGTTGTCAATGTTTGGTATCTATCTAATTAGTTCACCTTAAAATAAATACTTACTCCAAAAGTAATTTTAATAATAGTTTTAAAGTTAAATGCACCTCATAACAAATAATTTAAATATCTACCTGATATCTCTCGGACGCTCGCAGGAAGAATGGCGGCAGCGCGGCCAGCACGGGATGCTGCACCAACTGAGACACATCTACACCGTTCGGGAGAGACATTTCCATTTAACAACAAAACTAACAACAAACCAGTCTCCAACACTACAACATTCCCGGCATGTAACAAAACACAAGCAACTAAAAGTTTTACGAATTTAAAAATGGAATATTATTTTTCCGAATTTGGACCGCGAACGCTAGAGTTAAGGCGACACTCTCCGCCGCGATGTTTCGTACACTGTTGATTCTATTTCAACCGCGTACTGTTGCCGGGACGATCAGCGAGCGAGATGGAACGAGAGCGAAACGACACACTGTATTAAAAACTCGTATCGCCATCCCTCTCGCACTGTACTGTTAACTGTATATGTTGTATCATCCGGTTATATAAAATGTTGTCAGATGAGAGGCAGCTTTCGACCAATGGGGTGGGTTTCGGACCCCGCCTCTGGCCCGCGATTGGTCGGATTGCGCTGAAACTTAATTTTGTAAAGGTGACTTTTTTGAGAAGTGGGTATTTTTGTGTGTACAATAGAGTGTATTGAATGAAGCACAAAAAACACAATTACGTTTGTTATTCGTGGATTCTGTTTTGTTCGAGGTTTTTATATTCTTTGTTTAATTGTTCAGTACGGCGGCGGTGAATGCGATCGAATATGGTTTCTTTGGTTCGCTAATGAGATCTTTGATACTATTGTTTGCCATTTGTAGTTCTGTGTTCTGTGTGATTCGGTGTGATTTCTATGAGTTTCGAGTTCGGGCTTGTCACATTTGAAAATCTTTTTGTGTATTATTTAAAGTCTCTACTCTTGTGAGGAGTTATTATGTAGGTATATAACGGTTACTGTTGGACTGTTAAGCAACATTTGTGTATATTAAGTAGAGTCTTAGTTGCAGTATTAGAAAAAGAAACTTAAGTATGTTTAAAAGATCCTGAACACATTATAAAAAAAAATAGCCAAACTCTCCCCAATTAAGCCATTTAAATTCATTAACAATCTACCTATGATGGCAATTCAGAGTAATTTTTTTTTTTATAATGGGGTAAGTAGTGGACAGGTACCTATTAGGTACTTTGACCTGAAACTAACTGAGGTACACTTACCTATAGCGCTGCAAAGGTTTTTACGATATAGTAAAGATGTAGATACCTACTACCTAATAAGAGTTATATATCAAAAACTAGCGGCCCGTCCCAGCTTCGCACGGTTTTCTAATATATAGCCTACCTATGTTACTCAGTGATAATGTAGCTTTCTAACGGTAAAAGATTTTTTGAAATCGGTTCAGTAGTTTTTGAGTTAATTCGTTACATACAAAAATACAAATTATTCCTCTTTATAATATTAGTGTAGACAGACTTTTTAACGGTCTCTGTCCGCCATCTTAATTCTAAATTCAAATATCAAACGTCACAGCGGAAGGTGCGTTCTAAATTGAAATATTTCAATTTGCTTGTCGACGGGAATTCGATTTAAATTACAATGAGAGAGAGAGAGCGAGGGCGGGCGGGGGAGGGAGGCGAGGGGAGAGGAAGGGGGGAGGGGGAGTAATTATCAATGTATAACCGAATGTCTGCGCGTATTGTGTTTTAAAACCGATCGGGAATTTATACAGGGTGTTCCCGTGTTCCCAACAGCGGGGATTTAGGTAGATGCGAATCTCATTTTCTTTTTGCTATGAAACGGTGATGGAAAACATCGTGAGGAAACCTGCACGTCTGAGGGAACTTGACTAGTTTTCGATAGTGAAGTCTGCCAACCCGCACCGGGCCAGCGTGGTGGACTATATGGCCCAAATCCCCCTCGCATTGAGGGGATGCCCGTGCCCAGCAGTGGGGCGTTAAAAGAGCTGTGCATAGTACTAGTAGCTTAAGATTTTCAGAAATTCTCTTTTGAGCCTATTTACCTACCTATATTAAGGCTGAAGACTAATAGCTGATACTATTTTCTTTTTTGACAGAGATAACGAAAAGTTGCGAATCTGTAGGTAGTTAAAGTTAGAAGTTTCTAGATATAAATAACCAAAATGTCAGTTGACATCAACATAATACCTAATTCAACGAGTGCTCTATCAGTCCTAAACTCACATGATTGTTGCTTGGGACGCAGACATAGAGAAGACAGACAATTTCATCCTGACTAAGGCAAATTCTGAAATGAGACTGAATATTGGTTAACTTGGCACTGACGCTACTAGGGATTCATAAACCATCCTGTATTCACCTTAAATTGAACAGATACAGGTGTGCCAAGGAGCCGGGGGGTGGCGGGGGAGATGACGAGGAGGGGGCAGATGGCACTGTAGAGGCGCAAATGAGAATTCCGCAGAGCAACGACCAATTCGCGAAATGTGAACATTTCGTAAACGTCTCAACTTGATGTAGAGATGTAGAGTCTATTGTCGATGTTTAATCTTGATGATATTTATGGAAATGTGATTGACTCTACAAGCAAGCGGTTCCGTGTTTGACCCCATGTTCATTAGTCTATTGACGTGGCCGTAGTGCTAGCACAATAATTTAGCTTACCTAGTTGTAGTGGCTAACGGTACTATTAGTATGTGATATCCACACATTGCTAGTGTCAACCTAATCCTGGTTTTGTAAGTATAGAATAAAAGGGAAATAATGTATGTTGGTAAGTATAACGTTGACATAACAAACACGTAACTGGTGACTAGGGTACTGACGCCTTACCACTTAAAGTCTTGTTGTTTCAATAGAAACTGTAAATTTCTGTCTATTTTTGTATAGAGTCAACTGTTCAAACTGAATGTAATATTTAAAAAAAATGCCCAAGTGCGAGTCGGACTCGCGCACGAAGGGTTCTGTACCATTATCCATACCTAAAAACGAACAAAAATATCACGTTTGTTGCTTGGGAGCCCCCTTAAATATTTATTTTATTCTGTTTTTTAGCATTTGTTTGTTATAGCGGCAACACCATCTAACTATCACGGTTCATGAGATACAGCCTGGTGACAGACGGACGGACGGACGGATAGTGAAGTCTTAGTAAAACGGTTTTACCCTTTGGGTAAGGAACCCAAAAAACATTGCTGCAAGACAGGCGGTGGTAAGGGGGTAGTTTTCATAAGTACCTACATACATTTCTTATATTCAGTAGGGAGGGATCGTATTATAACTAATTTATTGTTACGCCTTTACTCGTGATTATCGATAGTCGATAAAATAAATTCCTTGTCATCCGCCATCACTAGAAGCGTGGGAGCGAGCGAATATCTTCGCAAGCGTTAAAATGAAATGTTCGTAATTTGAATATCGTTCTCTCTACCCTCCCCTCACCCCATCCCTCCCCACAGGGGGGGGGGGATTCTCCCGCCTCCAACCCGGGGATACACGCTAAGGCGCTGGGAATGTAATATGTAAAGTTTTATTGAAATCATATTTATTTTTCGAATGGAAATGTTTGGTGATTGTTTTATTTGAAAATTAAACTTGGCTTCTTGTTTAGTATCTACCTAAGCGTACGTACGTTATTGAAGCGTGATACGTATGTCAAGCTTGGATTTCGTATCGTATAATTTATACATAACTTATGTGTCCCTACAACTATAAATGTTAGAAAAACAAGTCTAAAACCGGTCTATAGATAAAACATTTAGTTTTCTGACTACTATGTAGCTATTTAGGTAAGTAGGTAGAGTAGGACCCAATAGGGTAGGGTAGAGTAGGACCCTATTTTAAAATATAAGCAAATAGTGATATCTTTAGACATTGTGAAGATATATAGCAGTGGTAGCCTCGTGGGCAAGAACGCCCGCCTTGAACGTGAGGGGTGCAAGTTCAAATCCCGGGCCCGCACCTCCGAGATAAATTTCATGTGCGCATGTCATTTTCGACAATGATTACCACTTGCTGAACGGTGAAAGAAAACATCGTGAGGAAACCTGCACGTCTATAGAAAGGCGTGTGAAGTTCACCAACCCGCACTGGGCCAGCGTGGTGGACTATGTTCCAAATCTCCCTCGTATTGAGGGAGAATGTGCCCGGTATACCTAATGGCAATAGGTTCGCCCCCTATTACATTGGGACCAAAATACATCGGCGAAGTGTGGGCGCACCTCTGCCTACCCCTTCGGGGAATACAGGCGTGATGATGTATGATGACGTATATTTATTTTCACGTATTTAGATACCTAACTATAAACGTTAGAAAAATAAGACCAATACTGCCGATGGAGGAAATGTTTAGGTAACTCCAATTAGCCAATATGTCACTTTACGGATGTTTAGGGATCGAACGGCAGAATGCAGGTGAACACCTACTAACAATATCATTTATTTCCGACCTTTCTTATTGAAAGCTGTCCCGTGCCGACGCGGCGGTGGATTTGGTCTAAGTAGACAGATGCTTTGTTAATCGTTACATACCCAAGCAATAAAATCATAAGTAGGTTGATAGGTACGAAGATTATTTCGATCACTCGTTGATCACTCGTGAATCTTTCACGTGCCAACAAGCAGGCCCTATTATTAGATGGTTTATAATGCTGTGTTTAGACCAGGTCATAGGTAATGCTAGGTGTCCACATGTTGAGGGATATAATACCTACACCTTTGGCCGACATACTAGCATTATAAAAACACTCTTATAAAAACCTTCCTTATCTTATAAAACCGGCCAGGAGTCGGACTCGCGCACGAAGGGTTCCGTGCCATTATCTATAAAAACGGCAAAAAAATCACGTTTGTTTTATAGGAGCCCCTTTAATATTTACCTATTTTATTGTTTGTAAGCATTTGTTGTTATACTAACTACAGCCCTTTTAACGTCCCACTGGGCAGGGGCCTCCCCTCAATGCGAGGGGGATTCAGGACATAGTCCACCACGCTGGCCCGGTGCGGGTTGGCAGACTTCACACATCTATCGAGAACTAGTCAAATTCCCTCTGTCGTGCAGGTTTCCTCACGATGTTTTCCTTCACCGTTTCATAGCAAGTGATAATCTCGGATGAAAATGAGATTCGCTTATAAACCCAGAGGTGCGAGCCGGGGTTTGAACTTGCACACTTTGATTGCAAGGCGTGCGTTCGACCACTCGGCTACCACTGCTATCTTTGTTTTTTTTGCTATCTTGTTGTTATAGCGGCAACATAAATACATCATCTGAGAAAATTGTCTAACTATCACGGTTCAAGAGATACAGCCTGGTGACAGACGGACGGACAGCGAAGTCTTAGTAATACCCGTTTTATCCTTTGGGTACGGAACTCTAAAAAGTAAAGTTCGTTTGATTCCCCGCCGCGTTCCATATTCAAACAGCCTTAATGAAGCGCGCCCCGCCCCCGCATCTGTTACAGTAACGCCGCCCAATGGCAGACTTGGATACAGTTTCAACGCACGCCATTGGTCCGGAGTTGTAATTGTCGCGTTACAAATTTCGAACACCCAATGTAAGGAGCGAGCCTCATGGAGTATTATGGGTGTACATAAGTATAGCCAACATAGAAACCCAATAGAATATTTTGCCTACAAGTGAGACTCTACAAATTGTACTTACTTATAGCTCTATAGGTTGTTTCAGAAGTCCGAAATAATACGTTGGATACATATATACGGTAGCTCATATGTGGATGCTTAGTGAAGACAGTTTATACCTAGCTAACATAGTTTCAGAGTTATGGACCTTTGAATTTTTGTCACAGGTATGATGTTCTGGACTTTGGGTACATCCATAACTGTATTCAGCAGTGTAACCTATACTTATGAGAGGCCACTACCAATATTCACAAAAGAGAACATACAAATGTTACTTAAGAATCGAGATATTACAATTTCTACAAATTGCCGATGAAAAAACAGTTGAAGAAGCATGGTCGAATTTCGATAAAAAAATGATTAACTGGTGTGGTCGTATACCCGGTACTGATGCCTAGGGCCAAGTATTATTTCGGACTTCTGAAACACACACACAAGGCGTGTGAAGTTCACCAATTCGCACTGGGCCAGCGTGGACTATGGCCCAAGTCTCCCTCGTATTGAAGAGCATGTTCCTGGTATAATGGCAATAGGCTCGCCCCCTATTACATTTTGGAACTAAAATGCATCGGCGAAGTGTCGGGGTGTATCTCTGCCTTTCCCTTCGGATAAACAGGCGTGATGACGTATTGTATATTGGTTTCGTATAAAACGCCTATAAGAAACAGATCACGATATGAATCGTCGAAGCATTTCTGAACTGAACTACACAGCATTAGTAAAACGCGGGGCTGGCTGGTAGGGTGACCCCGGCGGGGACACAGTCGGGACGGAGACAAACTGACCTACCGAGAGATCACACAGTCTTCTGATTATAATGCAGTCGCACATGAGCTGTGTAAAGAGCTCCGGAAAATCTAATTTAAAAAAAAACGCGTTTATCAGATATATTTTGCAAAATACCTAATTAGAAATCCAAAATAATGTTTTATGTACATAAATATACGATTTTTTATTTACTTTTCTACCCTTGTATTTAATTTTTCTTTGAATTTAGTGTTTAATGTAAATAAATATATAGTATACGATGGCTGATATTTACATGCGTAGTAAAGATATATACTATAGGTACCTACCTAACTATGATATTTGCTGAGTTACAGACCTTTGAATATTTGTGACAAGTAGGTATCGTGTTGTGGCCTTTGCGCACATCCATAAATCACATCTTCGAGGTTCGGCTACTAATATTAACAAAAATATTAGC
The DNA here is from genome assembly GCA_914767695.1 of Ptilodon capucinus. NCBI lineage: Eukaryota > Metazoa > Arthropoda > Insecta > Lepidoptera > Notodontidae > Ptilodon > Ptilodon capucinus. Next base: position 231,670 of record OU611830.1, on the reverse strand, counting down.
ATAGCACTCGAAATAATACAATTTTATGAAATGCCTGCGATTTTATTTTTAAATCGCTACGAAGTAGGTAGATAGGTATATTATGTAAGTTGCTTAATAGTATCTAAGTATCTAAGATAAATTAATAGCCGCGAATTAAGACAGGTGCGAGCGAGGCATCGCTAACAAAACGAACAAAAAAGTTTAAAAAAAACTCGTAGGGGTCAATTGAGAACCTCCTTTTGTGAAATTGCTTAAATAGGAATGTCTTTCAGGGGTGGTACGAGTGGCGCCCCTAGCGGCGGTCAGCGGCACAAATGGCGGCTCTACGTCACAGAGACGCTGACGCGACGAACAAGACGCGAGCATAGAGTGGACCTAACATGGATTTAAATTAATAAAACATTCAAACATCAAACGGCGACGGGGCTTGGTTAAGTGGTCGAAGTGTGGGCCGCTCGCTGATTGCAGAGGGTAGTTGCTGGTTCAATCCCGCCAGGGGTAAACTTCAGAAGTAAAGTTCGGAAATTGTCCTGTAGGGTGAAACCTCAGAGTAGATAGATGACCCCTAAGGACCCCGCTCTTCGTAATGCTCTGCGGCTATTTTTATGAAGGTTGGCAATAATGGTTTATCTGATATCCTCCATCTTAGTCTTAAGATCAAGTAAGTCAAACAATATAAACAATCAAAACTAATATGGCGGATAATTTACCGCAGCGCGGGCTCCTTATTACTATACTACCTCCATGTGATACGCATTAAGGATTCGCTCGCTCGCTCTCCGTCATATTTCATACGAGAGAAAGATACAAAATCAATATATTCCGTGACATAAGTCTAGCATAAGTGGTAGCCGAGTGGTCGAACGCACGCCTTGCAATCAAAGTGTGCAGGTTCAAACCCCGGCTCGCACCTCTGGGTTTCATGTGCGAATCTTATTTTCACCCTAAATTACCACTTGCTATGAAACGGTGAAGGATAACATCGTGAGAAAACCTCCACGTCTATAGAAAGGCGTGCGAAGTTCACCAACCCGCACTGGGCCAGGGTGGTGAACTATAGCCCAAAAAATCTCCCCCGTAGGTATTGAGGGAGAATGCGCCCAGTATAATGGCAATAGGCTCGCATCCTATTACATTGGGACCAAAATACATCGGTGCAGTGTTGGCGCACTGCAGTGCACCTCTGCCTACCTATGATGATGTTTTATAAGTCTAGTCTAGGCGCACATGTTACAACTAAAGGTCTGGGTTTTACTGGGATCGCCCCCACTACTTTCTATGACACCCATAGTTTACATTCAAGCTTCGCTTTTTGGGATCTTACGATGAGTGTGCGTTGTTAAATATCGCCATTTATTCATATTTGCTCAGTCATGTCCACACTGTCTATCCCTAACCCGGTCGCTGACTAACAAAACATCCCGCAGCCCGCTGGCCGCTGGCCGTCGCTGCTGGCCGCTCTTTACCGAATATTTTTTATTATACTAGCTCTGTGCATGAGTTTGATGGAGGGCCGGTCATGGAGAGAAATACGTAATGTTGATTTTTTTCACCCTTCTAGGGAATTTGGAGGGATCCTTTAAGCGTGTCGCGTGCCGGCTGGTAGGTCAGGAGGGTTCGATGGGAATTAATTTGATGATCAATTAATGTTTAGTGTTGCAGGCTTACAATTTTCCACTTATCTATTATCTTAAAATGTATGACTTTTTAAATCATCGACAAATAACCTACAACATTTTTTCTAAGATAAAAGTAAAGGCAGTTAATTAAAGAGGTACTTAATTACATAGAATTTTATTTATTTATTATTTAACTAGAACGTTATAACAAATAAACTAGTTAATTATATATCTATGAACCATTCATGCAACTTGCTCGCAAAATCTCATACATATTAACATAATCTTCACCTATCATTCTGGAACATTTATTATTATCACTTCTATTTATTATCATTCATGACTCTATGTCTAAAAGTGTGCTTGATTACATTAGAATCAATACGGTGTGATGTGGGTGCACCTCTGCCTACCCATAAGGCGAATAAAGGCACCTTTTCCCCAAAAATAAAAATTGAACGTCTGACAGTGACCTCTACTGGTGAATAGCAAAAGAACTTGCATTACTAGTTGTCTTCATTAGAGTATAATGTAACTACTCGATAATAGATGGCGGTTAGTCAATAGGTTTTATTTCTTTACAACAGATGGCGTTGTATTTTTAATTTAATATTAATATAACAGATGGCGCTTAAGTCTTATATATTGTTATTAGTACTTAAGTTAGTTATTATCTCGAAAATACTGTTACTATAATATTATTTATACTTTTTAATGATTACAGGTAATATTACCATTAGTGTTCAACCCCGTGAATGCATACCTAAGTACCACATTTTAAACTTTTAAAACTAAGCCCGATACCAACTATTATTTCCTCCAGTCGTTACTTGTGTGTAATTTGACTACTCACCTACCTACCTCAAGTAGTTAGTAAGTAGTAAGTAGTTTACAAGTTTTAAAGTAAATATAATTTTACTTTAACAGACTAATCCCATATTTATTGACATATAAATATCTGTAGGTCCCAACAAAAACATTCGGACGAATCATCCTAATTAATAACTTTACACAGTTCAAACCGCTACAAACTCGTGTTAAGCAACACGCCTTGTAGGTAAATATTTTCCAAAACTAACCGGACGAGGTGCGATAACAATTCGTCAGATTTACAAACAAATCCACACTCTCGGGGGAAATCTGCACTCCACGGGACGCAGCCTCGCATTCTTAGCCAAGTGGTAACAAGACACAGTTCAATTATAATGTTAAATAGGCTTTGAAAAGGTAAGCTATTTTAATATATACCACTAATAAGTAATAACGAAGCCCATTCTTTAACATTCTAATTAGAAAGAGCTATTTAACTAAAGTAAAATACAGTTCATTGTTCTGACCATCTTTTTAGTAGTATTACTCTTGTGGTACTTATTTAATTGATAATTGCAATGACATTGCTATCAGAGGCAGCGGTATGTGATCTGAAGCATACTTTGTCGAAAGAGTGCCGTGTCTTTATGAATATAAAGTGTGTGGATATTATATTCAAAGCCATCCTACATTATTTTTCTACAGTTAAATTTCACAATCACCTTTGAATTACACGTTCAGCTCTATCAAAACGGACTGTGGATATATACCATATTGAAATAACTGACCTCTGTGCTTTGAACAGCACGTTAGGCTAACATTCTCAAATCTGTGACAATCGCTTAATCTGAGCAGACTGCAATCGGCTTAATCGGGACAGTCAGGCATACCTACAGTAATAGCCTACACAACAAATAAATAGGTTACGATAAGATATAATAGGTTTCTCTCATACAAATTAACAATATCTGTAATGTTTTGGTTCATTTATAATGGTGAGTGAGAGTAAGTAATGCAAATCAGTAAACATGCGCCTGCCCTACATCACTTGCATTATTTCATGAGGTTAATGTGGTTCCTTATCTTATCACTGCAACTCATACAGGCGGCTGAGTACCTACTGATGTCCATTATACAGGACACAAACTACAACGAATGCATTTAAAAAACCGTCTCGGTGATAGGTACGTTACGGGTGTAGTGTAAGAACGGCAGTTTACTTAGGTACTCTAGTCCAATTTCATTGCCAACAAAATAAACACCAATTATTTGCCTACCAACAAGTAATTAATTTTGTAATAGATACTTATAACGAGCCTTTTTAATTGATTTGGATCTGCTTCGTCTCCATTGATTTTTCGGATCACCATTCCTACGGGATAACAATCTAACCATACTCGACCACCAGAATTTTGGCAATTTCTTTGGTTTACTGACTGTTGCAGAACTTTACTTATTCACAGGTATAACTATTTAAGGAAAATCATTTAACATTACAATTATCTTTCAGTACACAAGAAGAATGAAGACCCTAGCGTTTAGAATACTCCTCCTAACTCTCCACCTCTCACTCACGCACACGAAAATGATGAGAAATGATGCACTCATCTCGAAAATGGTGTCCAACTTCCAGAAGGACAACCAGTCCCCGACAGAACCTCGACGGAAGGAGGTGTCGCAACCAAAGAACGTCATGTCATTAATGCAAAGCGTATTGTGTAAGAATTTTCCGTCGATACCTTGCGAAATGATCACGGAGGATGAGACGCTGAGGAAGTTGATCGAGAGATCGATACAGCAGATAAAGTACAAGAAACTGTCGATGGATAAGACTACTCCACTGCCACCCGGCTACCTCACACTCTTCCCCGTTATCAACAGCGAGGATCTTTCCAACTTTCTGCAGGTGAGCGAGACCGGCTACTATAAATACAAGCAAGACAAGAACGGTCAGAAGAAACGCATGAAAAAATCCAAAAACAAATCAACCGAGAAAGAGAAGAGGAGTAAAAATAAGAACAAGAATGACCAGCAGCGATCGCCGATGTACGGCAGGAAGAAGATAAGGAAATTCTACCCGCACAAGATTAAGTACAAGGACAAAAGGAATAAGAACTTCAGGAAGGACTTCGGTGATTACTCCGACGACAAGCTGTCCATGTCCGTCGAGATGCCCGACGGTATGAATCTGGACAGGAAGCATTTGTCGTATCGCGTGGAGCCGGCCGACCCGCCCGTCTGGAGGATAGACTACATGAAACACGGGGATCCCAGCCTGAACAGCATGTTTGGCTACGAGCCCAAGCTGACCAAGACAGGCCCGAATGTGATTCTGGACGACAACGTGGTGGAGGCGAGGAAGGACGTGCTGCATCCCGACGTGTACATCAAGAAGAACTTTTTCAATAAAAACAATGTAGATTCCGGCGGCTTGGACTAGACTTAGTTTAGAATAAACAATTAAAATTTAACGATGTATTTTTACAAATATAATTACTGAGCATGTTGTAATCGTTTCCCCAATTGGGACCAAAATAGCTATTTGAACCAGTAGGTACTACGTACGGCCGTCGGTATGTTATTTACTTATTGATCTCGTAATATAAAATAATATAATTAAATTAACTCAATAGGTAATCATCATTATCGCTACGCAAGAGAAAACAAACTTATCGGTATTCTACTTTTTTATAGTTCACCGTAGAGATGGGGACAGATCTATCGATAAATGAATGTCAACGTTTTCATACTTAGTATGTGGTACCTGTCTACGTATGAGTTCAATTATTTAGATAAGTATGACTAAAAACCGGCCAAGTGCGAGTCGGACTCGCGCACGAAGGGTTTCGTATCTATAAAAACGGCAAGAAAATCACGTTTGTTGTATGGGAGCCCCTTAAATATTTTTTTTTTTTTTGTATATGTTGTTATAGCGGCAACAGAAATACATCATCTGTGAAAATTTCAACTCTCTAACTATCACGGTTCATGAGATACAGCCTGGTGACAGACGGGCGGACGGACAGACGGACAGACGGACGGACAATAGGTCTCAGCAATAGGGTTCCATTGAAATTAAACTATTTTACGGATTTTATCGCGTTTATTTACTATTTTATTTTCCCGACGTTTCGGCTGCTTTACAGCAACCATGGTCACGGGGGGACTGAGGTGTTAGACGTCCTGATGTCATAGTTAATAACTGGGTACCCTCATTTTAATAATAAACGCGATAAAATCCGTAAAATAGTTTAATTTCAATGTATAGTATTCGCGTAAATATAAGAAAACAATAATAGGGTTCCAGTTTTACCCTTTGGGTACGGAACCCTAATAACTAGGTATTACCTAATCTACACTTCCCCCGATTCTGTGAACAGATTAACTATTTCTAATTTTGATCGGATTTTTATAAATAATACCAAACTCTCAATTTGACCAGTCAGTACCTCCCTACTGAAATATCTTAGCAAGATCAATAACATAATAATATTTACTTGAACAAGATTTCAATGCTTTACAGTTGTTGTAATTGTAGGTACAGTAAATTAGTCGTTTCGTTATGCTACACGTTACTGTGAACCTAGTAGATATACCTACTAATTCATTAAAATAGTTAGAAATTATTAAGTAGGTACCTACCTATTACAGTAAACAAATAACAAACTCGCCATCTTTTATACAATTCGTGTAAATCTAGGGATTTAATAATTATCGATAACTAATAAAGTAATCGATCCCATCACTAAAACATCAAAGCCCCTGATAAACTATTTACCATTTTAAGTTATTAACAAAGCGTCTGTCATCAGACACGGACGTTCCTCCACTATATCGCAGCAATGTCGCGACCGTTGCTATCTACACACGTTCTCGACACATCCACCGGCCTGCCAGCCTCCGGAGTATTCGTTGATTTATACAAGAAAAAAGACAGCTGGACTCTATGGCACACGACAACCACAAATAGTGATGGGAGAATCGCGTTTCCATTCTCGAAAGACTCTATGAACGAAGGCATTTATAAATTAGTGTTTAAAACAGAAGATTATTATAAAAGTTTGGATAAAGACACGTTGTATCCTAGTGTCGAGGTATGTATATCAACATTTTACTAATTAAAAGGTTCCAAATAACATTATACTTAGGTGTACATAGTCAACTTTTAAAATTTTGCACCTGACTAGAACAGTCCAACAATCAAAGCAATATTAAAACGATGCTCCTAAAAAGATAATATCGTAATTTTACAATTAATTTGGGACGTCACTTCATTTAATAAAACCAAACAATATAGTTAATAGCAGTAGTAGCCGAGTGGTCGAACGCACGCCTTGCAAATCAAAGTGTGCAGGTTCAAACCCCGGCTCGCACCTCTGGGTTTCATGTGCGAATCTCATTTACATCCGAGATTACCACTTGCTATGAAACGGTGAAGGAAAACATCGTGAGGAAACCTGCACGTCTGAGGGAACTTTACTAGTTCTCGATAGATGTGTGAAGTCTGCCAACCCGCACCGGGCCAGCGTGGTGGACTATGGCCTGAATCCCACTCGCATTGAGGGGAGGCCCGTGCCCAGCAGTGGAACATTAAAAAGGGCTGTAGATATAAACAATATACTCTCTAATTGGCTATCGGACTCTGTAAAATACAAAAAAAAAAATCTTGTTAATAAAGTTAATTATTCATTATCATAATACAAACTTTAAATCTGTTAATAAATACTCTATTAAAAAAAAACTTTTTTATATCTTGGACAGGTTAAAATAACACAAGTGATTGACCTCTTTCATGGTCGACTTCTCCCACAACGATAACCCTAAATAGTGGAACCACAATGTATTTTGTTGAAACCAATATTTTTTTTGAATTGAATAACTTTTATAATTCATCTAAACTAATTATAAAAATGTGTTTATTTGCTATGGGTGTAATTTAAATTATTCTGATAGTTAAAAACCCGAACCACAAACGCCATCTGCCGTGCGGTGGCAAAACTCATAATATGCTAATAGAAAATTAATGTTGTTTATTTTTTTAGATATCATTCAACGTGAAAGAAGGCCAACACTATCATATACCTTTGCTGCTGAGTCCCTTCGGTTACTCCACCTATAGAGGAAGCTAATAAAATAATTTTGTTATCATTAGGCATTTAATTATTTATTGAACTCAAACCTACCGAGCATCATTGTTAGAGACTATCTAAAGCGCTAAATGTAGTTGGCGCTGCATTACGATCTGGGAGACAGAATCAGAATTATGATAATTAACTAGCTGTCAACTCCTATCGCGTTCTATTCGATACTTCAAATATATCCAGACATTGATAATAATGCTTTTAAATATTCAGGAATAAAAGGTCGCCTTTCAGACACGACCTAGGTAGGTAGTAGTAGGTAGTGATATCTAGTAGGCAGTAGCCGTACCCCACAGCCCAATAGAACGCAATGAACTACTAAAATTATTGCCCACCAAGTATGGAAAAAAATATTCACTGTATTTCAGTGAACGGTGAAGGAAAACGTGAGGAAACCTGCACGTCTATAAAAAAGCGTGTGAAGTTCACCAACCCGCACTGGGCCAGCGTCGTGGGCTATGGCTCAAGTCTCCCTCCTATTGAAGGAGAATGCGCCTGGTGTAATGGCAATAGGCTCGCCCCCTATTACATTGGGAACAAAAATAAATTTTCAACAAAAAACAAAAACCGACTTCAAAAACCTAGGTGCACTAAAAAGCTAGAAATAACCTTGTAATTCATTACATTTGGAGTCGGTGCCAATCTACGTCAGACTAGGCAAATACACACAAGAATTGGCACCGACTCCAAATGTAATGAATTTTAAGGTTATTTCTAGCTTTTTAGTGCACCTAGGTTTTTGAAGTCGGTTTTTATTATTTGTTAAAAAAAAAAAATTTTCACGCTTTTTTGTGTCAATAATCGTAGAAAATATGTAATTGTTGTCACCTCATAACAACCCTAAAAAATTAATATTTACAGCCAACCCCCCGCCCCCCTCACCCCCCCCTTTTCCACCCCTTTGGGGGTAGATTTGGATTCTTGTTAACAATCCGTATTAAACAAAAAAAGATTTTTCGAAATCTGTTCACTAACGCCAGAGATATGCTGTAGTCCGGATTGGACCCCCATTGACAAGAGTGGTAAGGGGGGTCCCCTTTCCACTCCTTTGGGGGTAAGTTTCGATGTTTGTAAAAATTCCGTATTAAACAAAAACTAATAATCAACCTAAATGAAAACTCCTTAAAAAGCCGTATACAACTACATCATCCACGTAAATAATGATCATAATAAACATAAAAATGTTCATAAAATTAAAACTGCTTGGCCGAACAATTTTAAATTTTTATGGGACCAAATGGCATCTATTCCCCATCAAACAAAAAAAATGTTCATAAAATTAAAACTGCTTGGCCGAACAATTTTAAATTTTTATGGGACCAAATGGCATCTATTCCCCATCAAACAAAAAAAATGTTCATAAAATTAAAACTGCTTGGCCGAACAATTTTAAATTTTTATGGGACCAAATGGCATCTATTCCCCATCAAACAAAAAAAAGAATCACGTAAATCGGATCAAAACTCGCAGCGTAATCGGTGTACATACATAAAAAAAACCGGCCGAATTGAGAACCTTCTCCTTCTTGGAAGTCGGTTAAAAATACATCGGCGTAGTGTCGGCGCACTACAGTGCACCTCTGCCTACCCCTTCGGGGAATACAGGCGTGATGATGTGTTATTATTATTTCAGTGTGATATTAACTGAATCGTGTCACTCTTTTATCTCTTGAAAATTAATGGAAATAAAACAACATTATAGATATTTACAATTTATTGACGGCTCAATAAAAGACTAGTCACTTAAGTAATTAACAGTCATATTTAAGTAGGTATATAAATAGGGAAGTTAATCACTTAGGTACCTACTCATTAGGGTATAAAGTTTTAAGTATGTTTACTAAGTAAAAATCAAATTAACTTACCTATTTACAAGATATAAGTCTTTTATAAAGTAGGTACTTACATAATACTTAAATAACGACCCAATTCTATTAGCCGCAAAATGAGTACTAAACTAAATTTGACACAATTACAATATTTTTGACATCGACTCATTTAGTTATGTCAAATTTTGCTGTCAAGAGGAATCGGTGCTGAAGATTCAGAGTATAACGAAAACTAAGAAAATTTCCGATTTTGATTCAGAGTATAACGAAAACTAAGAAAATTTCCGATTTTGATTCAGAGTATAACGAAAACTAAGAAAATTTCCGATTTTTTTCTCACGATACATGGAATATTATCAATATGCATAAGTAATATCTATAACATAACTAGATATTTATTACGACCAACGTTTCATACCAATAATAATACGTAACTAGTTACCAAAATTTAGAATTTATTGCTTTTTATCATACTTAGTACCCACCCCAAATTTAAAGAAATGTCAAACTATCTACATAGCAGCTACAGTGGGATTTTTAGGTAGAATCTATTTTGTAAGCTTTTGCAAACGAATAGTAAATTTATACACATAATGGGGTAAATATTTACCTACTTAATTAATGGGAGGATATTGAAGTCGATTCTGTAAGACACACAATCTACAACTATTATTTATTTGACACCACTAAAATATTACCGTCTCGCACATACCTCATAGGGTGGTGAAGGACGACAATATATTTAGTTTAGCTAGCTGTCAACACAATTAACGCCATTACCATCGTTCTATTAAATAAATGTTGTCTTTAACCACATACCTAATTATGATGTATAAAACCAAATAGAAAACATGTCTGCCCGACACGGGGGCAGCTTAAAAAAAACAATAATGTAGCTCGCCAAAGACATGTCTAAATTTCACAGCACTTAATAAATTGCTGACTGTCCTCTTGAAAAGGCTGTGACTTTGTGTACCATTAAACTAAACTACACTCAACAAAAAGTATAGCTATCTTTCTCGTAGCAGTAGTACCTTTATGATAGTGCAGCAATTATTTTTAGTCCTGTCAAATTTAGTTTCATGTTGAACTGATTTATTAAAGACATTAAAACTAAATACTAAATCAAGTCTCATAAGGTATTGACGAAGACGGAATAGATATAATTTAATTACCTATCACTTAATGGAGCGCACACGACGTGAAAAAGCGTAGTCACTTTGGCGGGATTAATAAATTGTGATACCTACCTACATTCCCTATGTATTAGGTTTATGTCTATAATTATCATTTATATATCCCCAATAACCAGGGCGCATTACCCTAATCAAATTGTAAAAATATACTATCTAATTTGTTCAAAGTTTAAGATATTTTTATCCATAGACTATTTTTCGTTGCTATTAAATGACTGCATAGTCACAACAATAGTATCGTAGAGAAACTAGAACTAGTTGACCGCGGCAGCGGCTGGCGGAGGCGACACTTGGTCAACTATCTTACTGCATAATCGATTGAATCTTGACATTTGTCGTGCCGATTTATGACGTCATCGCCAATGTCAAAGGAAATGACAGTGACAAAAAAGGCCGCCATCTTTGTCACCCTCACCACCCAGTTTTATTCGTGTACCTATTAACCGGATCTGTCCTTGCTATTAATTACTTGAAACTAGCTAAATACATGCTGATCGCATTCCTCATCATATTAAGTTAAGTTTGACAATTTCATTAGTTTTTTTCAAAATAAAGGGAGTAGTATTCGACACGATATATAGATTATTACCGACTTGGCTAGTAGACTAAAACGGGTATCGAATCCGCCACCTCCAACCACGCCCACCGATCCTCCTCTACGCAGAAGCATACGTCTTAATGACTGTCGTGTCAAGACTGTTCAAACCGTCCAATGTTTTACGAATTTGCAAAAAATAGTGTACAAAATACCTCGCGGTTTAAATGTTACATTGTTCTCTTGTACATAATTAGCGGGTGGCTAATTCTCTTTACAGATGGTTTCAAAATAACCGGGAAGCTAATAGTGCGGACATAATGGCTACTTTAGATGCAAGCTACCAGTGGTAATCAACGTTAATCTCAAATCATTATAAATGGTGTTATTGTTAATCGGCACCAGACTTAAATTTAACAGCACTAAAAATATTGCAGTAACATGACAACCGTTAGGACGGAAACGCATTTAGTTTAGTTAAATCTGGTGCCAACAGAATCGGCAAAATTATAATTGTCATATTTCGACAGAACTATATATAAACTAAAAATATTACTATGTGAAGATGGTAGCTTTGTTTGTGTAACCTTACAACAGAATTAGGGTCAGTTTAAAAAAAAAATGAAATAAATTTATTAAATTCTCTATGGTGAACTAACTAGCAATAGTTCTTACCTAATGTTCAATGACATTAAAAATAGTATTATTAAGCACTTTTTGGTCCTTAAAGCGCATTGTAAGACAAAAATAAATTCTAAGGGTAATAGATAGACGATGTAACTAAAATTCACAAATCGATGGCGTTATGCAACATGTAACCAACAAATATAATTTGTACACTATTTTCGTGGACTCTCAAATCTTACACTATGAGTATATAACATAACGTGGTTTTTTTTGTTACATTTTGTCAACTGGCGGCGGCGTCTCGCGTGCACTCCTGTAATGTAAATAGTCACACACATCAGTAAATGGCGTCATTTCACACGAGTCACCGTTTTTGATTCTCACAGACACTACTGTTTTTTTGTCGCACACCAGATTTTGGTCCGTACATAACCATCTTCTTCGTTGCTTCAACTTCTGGATCTAGGTTTAAGTCCCAGAGTGGTATATACACAGATCTAACTGGATCAATGTAACTAATTGTAGCTGATTTGGAAGGAAGTCATAGTCATGGAGGTGCAATATAAAAATATCACAAATATCTATTTTATTACTAATAGGCGGAATAGATTCAAAATTAATATTACATTGCACCTTTAGTTTATAAATTTGTAGATTTTCTACAAGCTAAAACTCAACACTTCGTCCTTAACAAGCTAAAAATAACTCTTTAGGTAGACCACAAGTTCGCCCGATAATGAGCGCTATTGTAATCTATATTCGAAGAAAATGTTGCCACAGTCATACTCATCACATACGTAATGTTGCAATTTTAAAAATATCACCAATTTAGTAACCCTGTAGAAATTATTCTTCATGATCACATCTCTCATAATACCATCCATTTTCAATATACATTTTACCTGTTGTGAGCTGTGGGAAAAACAGAGTTACATGGTACGAAATAAGGTTCTAATTAAAAAAATACTTACCATATGACCGCAGAGCGTTGTTTCAAAGTTTGAAGACCCTCTGAGGGACACTGGCGGCCTCATCTAGTGTTGTGAAATCATAATCAAATCGTTAGAAATAGAACACTTCTTCGCCAATATAACCTTTATGAGCTTCAGCTTATGATCTTGAATCGCTTACAAAATTTCTTGAAATCTTTTTGTGATAACCGTACACTATAGCAGACCTTATTAACTAAACATTAAGATCCATTTTTCTTTTATATTCAGTAGCTTTGTAACAGTGAAGTCTTTTAATTTTGAGAATATAAAAAGTTGACTGACCTGAAAATCCACCTGCAAAGGAAACTCATCATAATGCACAAAGAGATAAAGTACAGAACCCACCTATTGCCCGTCCTCTTGTCCAACCACTTCCTTGTACCGGGCTATCATGAGTTTCTTGACGGTGTCTCTGTACGTCTCTCCCGGGGTCGGTGTGTAAATGCCTCGTTTCTGTCCCAAGCCGGCCAAACTTGGCCTTTGTTCCGCCTCAATAGGGGCTATTCTGCCTTGCTCCTCCTTGCCTAGGCCTCTGCCCTGAGACCAGCCCATTTTCTGCAGCATTTTCCCACCAATTGTGTCGACGACAGACGGCGGCGGGTGGGAGACTACTGGTGGAGGCATCGCGTCTGGCGGTTCGTACCGTTTCCTGATTGGTGTTTCGTCTTCACCGAATTTCATCCTACGTTCGGCTGCTCGGTCCCTATACCCATTCATTTGTGGGATTAGATCGCTATTCTTGCGATGCTCGATCAGGTTTTGTTTGTGAAGATCTGATAGTGTCTTGTGTTTGTTTAATACCTCTGGGGAAGGGAACCTTCGTTTGCATAATAGGCAAGTCAGTTTCGCCCAGTCTATGATGCCATCGTCACTTTCGAACATTTCTTCCGTGTCTATCACTTTCTTTACCAGGAACTCATCAGTGGTAGGCGGTGGGGACAGTTCTCTGACGTGAGTCAGAGATGGGCCGGACCCAAGTACCGTAAACCCTATATCGGCCAAGCCTTTACTGGCCGCAGTGTCCAACGGCTGTTCCATGACGATGTTACTCCGAGCGTTATCTTTCTTTTGATTCAATGTCCGCGCCCACCTCTCCATGTCTTTGGCTATCTTTTTGGCCACTTTAACTTTATCTTCTTTCTCTTTCTTTTTCTTTTCCTCGGGTTCTTTTGTTATTGTGTTCTCAACTGTAGCTTGAGGTGGATTCGGCAGCTTTGGTTGTTCGGTATTCTGTGAGCCTTGGGTCGCTGCAATGTATGTGGATGTGGTGGCATCCCAGTACATGTATTGGTTGGTCTGGCTGTTGAAGAAATACTGGCTGGTGCCATCATAGTACAGTCCAGTGGCCGGATCATAATAGTACCCGGAGGTCTCATCATACATGAAAGTACGGACATCTGGTGGTGTGTAGACAGTTTTGGCGTCCCCGGTTGGGACGTTTACTATAGAAGCTGTTTGGGCCGTGGAGGTAACGAATGTGGGGGCGGATATGGGCGTCCAGGAGAGCTGGCGGGCGTGGGCGGCGGTTATCGCCGACTGGGCGACTGCGGCCGCCGCATTCACCCTATCAGCCTCCGACATCCCGTGCGTAGACGCCATACTGATCTGATTGTAGTACGCCGCGTAATCAGTAGTAGGCGGTTTCTCAATCTTCTTTACCTCATTGAAGAAACTTATCAGTACCTCCCTACCATCTATCTCGAGTCGCGGTTGCAAAGCGACCAATTCTGCATGAGCCGCCGTTGAATCAGCTAAGGAATTGAAATTTATGTACGCTAGACATTTGGATGCCCCGGTCAACGGTTCCCTACCAATCGTTATCCCGGCAATGGTATCTAAAATAGCTTTGGAGCATCTCTCTTTGATTGCTTCTAATATCTTCTCTTCAGTGGTCAGAGCATCGAGCCGTCGAAACAACAGCCGCTTGGTGATTCCGGCGTGCTCATTCAGCAGGTGACGTTCACCGTCCCCACTGTAGATCACACCTTCGGACTTCTTACCTAGACAATTGCGACGATAACACATTTGACGCCTCCTAAAGTTGTAGAGGCCACATTTACAGAACCAATCCCCGGGAGACGCGTTTATCGGTTGATTTTCATCGTACTTCTCGCGAGGGTCCCTGGAATCATAATCTGACTCGTTGCGGGGACTGCCCGAGCGACTACTAGATCTGGAATTCTTGTCGGCGTCTCCGCTGATGGTGGGCGGGGAGGGAGGCGAAGGGAAGCGCTCGGAGTCGTCGTGGCGCTTGGGCGAGCGGCGGCGGTCGCGGTCGCGCGGCCGCTCGTACCTGTCCCTGCGGTATCGGTCGTGGCGGTCGCGGCTGTCGCCCCTATCGCGGTCGTAACGCTCCCGGTCGCGGTCGGAGCGGTCCCGGTCGCGGTCGGCGCGCTCCCGGTGGTGGCGGTGGCGGTCGGGGCTCGCGCTCCGGCGCGGCTCCCAGACGGGCGAGCGGCCCCGCTCCGACCGCCGCGACTCCTCGCCCCACCTCGCACCGCGCTCATCACGCCCGCGCCACGACATCTTCACCACGCAGCTCTGTGAACATCGTCCGTAACGATAAAAGCGATGGCCTCACGAACCTGCCCCGACCGACGAGCCCCTCCATGATGCGCTATAATGTCGTTCGATAACCTTCCTCCACTCGTTCGGCTGTTTACCTGCTGAAGCGATCACTGGTCGTTACGCTAAATCCTTAATAAACTAATATATAACACTGTAACACGATTTATATACGGATTTCTATGCAAATTTTCTTTTTTGAATAAAAATAACACAATCAAAGGAAATTGGAACAAGCTATGATTTTTTTATGAAATAATATAAATAGAGATGTACAATGTCTGATATCTCACTATCAATTAGTTACAAAATCGACTAAACATAATCGAACAATGTATCGACTGATTTTGTAAACTCCAAACTAAACTGGATGTATCGTAATCTTTTATTGCAGTGAATATATCTCGATCTGTTGCTATTTCCATAAATTAAATTAAATATAAAGGCCATTTTTCAATTGCCGGTGAGTCGAATTTAACGAATAATTGGACTGAAATGTACTAAATGGAACATATTTTGTTTTGGGACTCAAAAAAAGTTTATATGTATTTAATTGCAAATAAATATTATATTCTAAACATAGTAGTAAAAAGCGAGTTAGTTAGTTGCCTGTTAATTATAATTATTAAAATAACTATTCAGTGCGGTACTCTAGTGTGATAAGCATATTTAAAATAATGTCATCGCGTGGTGTGTTCAGTAAACCTGCATTTAACAAAGCTCGCTAGATGTCACTACTGTTCACAGCATTCTTTATTGTGGTTATTATTCTGAAACGTTTTATAAGTCTTGAACTCATACTTTCCCTGTTTTTTTTGGTCGAATGAATGTAAATTTATTATTTAATTTGGTTTTAATTTAAATATCATTTGTTTGGGTCAACCGAGATTACGACAGGATTCACAAGAGGCATCTATCACAGATCACTACTGCATCTATAACGTATTAATAATTGATTTTGTTGTAATCTTTTAGGGTTTTAATAATACGAGTTGCTAAATTGATATAAGTTTTACATTTAATAAAATTATTACTTATTTGGTAGATACATACATACATTAATAAGCAAATAAAAGGAAACGAGCGATAAACAAAAAGTAATATTGACTAAATAAGCGCGAAATTTAAATGCCTAAACAATACAATGCACAAAGAATAAAATATAGAACAGAAGTGCCACGAACAAGTACATTGGTAAGTATTGTACCTACTTCATTCTAATAACTATTTGCTAAATTAATAGATGCTTAACTATTTATAACACACGAAATATAAAGTACAGTAGGATCATTGGCATAGTACCTATATCTAAAGTTTTTTTTAGATAGACAATTATATTAAATATTGTGTAAAGATAACATTTATTTATACAAGGTTATAAAACTAGCTATTCTAGGTCCAATGTCTAAGTAACAGAGTACATTTAATTCCCGAATACTACTTTAAATAGTACAAACTATGTATATGCGTGCAATTATATTTTATGATTTATACATAGGTAAGCAAGTATACAATTATTACTACATACATTATTATTTTGGTAGCGTTTTATACATAGTAAAAGCTTTAAATAGGTGTTTTAATGTCCCAAATGTATATAACATTATCAATAATTAATTTATTTGTTATAAAAATTGGTTACAATAGGAATGTTGGTGGCTCACGCTCTGAGGCTATACAGGCTATATGTTTCAGAAGTCTGAAATAATTACTTCTTGCATGAGGATCGGGTATGTATTAACTGCATGGTATACAAATGACATCGAAATTCGAATATGATATTTTTAAAATTTTTTTGTCGCCTATTTCCAAAACTGGTTAAAACTGTAATATTGCGAGTCCTATGTAAATTGTTCATGTATTGCGTGCTAAGCCACATCTCATAAATGTAGTTTATAGGGTTTAATTATATACCCAAAGGCCACGATACTAGTGACATATATTTAAAGGACTGCAACTCGGAAACTTCTACATATCAGCTACCGGATATGTATCTAAAATGTTATTTCGGACATCTGATACACCTTGTAGAGTCATGGCAATGGGTAATGTATAATACTAATCTTAAGTTAAACCTACAAATAGTTCTGAGAAAATGTATGAAATTGATATAATTTTTTTTCTAATACTTTTCAGTTAACGATATCTGTGGCAACTCTTGGAATTGTCGCGTTCGGATCTTTGCAGATATTAGGAGTTATTTGCTATCTGTCATAAGGACGCCAGCCAATTAGTCAAAGCGTTCATCGGTTCCATATGTATGATTACTCTTACTTCTAAACTACATGTATATTTAAAACACCAATCTATGACCTAAGCTACAAACTTATCTCTTTCGGTCGCCCAAGACTGGAACTAAAGTTATGGAAATATTTTATCAATGGGATCTTTAAAGAATAAAGACCATTTGTTTACTCAAATGTACACTAAACTTAAGCGGAATCTCTGTAATGTCATAAGGTATTGAAATTTCGAGATTATTTTAGTTTAACGCCAACAACAGCGCCCCTGTTGACGAAACCGATAAGTTTGTTGTAATTAGCTAATTTTAAAAATTACGATTAATTTCACTGTTTCCGTTTAAAATGCATACATTTAATATTCATAAGTAATATTTATAGACATTCATACTAAATACGAATATACAGGGTGTTTCAAACATGCTAATAATTTACGTTTATGAGTATCGAGCACAGACTAAACCATGCAAATGTGTTTTTGTATATTTACACTGTTTCATAATAATTTCGGGGATAAAAAGGCGTGATGATGAAGGGGATGAATTTAAAAGTCACGAATGTAAATACTAAGACATTCTATCGAAAAATTACTTAATATCATTTTTACATACAAAAATATGATTTCAAACTTGAACCACCCTGTAAATTCGTGCTAATACTATTTAAATCGAATTGTAAGACATTAAAAAATTGTTGAACAACTTTTTTCGCGTTACCGTTATCAAATTCGTAAATACTACCTTAAAATAAATTGAAAACCTCGTTTTCATTTGGAATAAGCTTCCAAACAAGCACCCACAGTGAAAAAAGTGTCACAGGCATCAGCTCACCGGAACTGACGTCTGTGGCACCCACAACAAATACATCGAAAATTCATCTTTCGGCATCCGGTATGGAATCTGTTCGGTTTACATTTCGCTAACTCACGACGTCGTTCGAGCGAGTTTCGACGCGAAACACAAACCGGTTTTAGACCCATATCCTTCTGCCAAAGCACCCAACACTATGTGGTGTTCTAATAAAGAATGATGAGCGTTTTTTGTATTAAAACCTGGCCATTTTTATCAATACTATTGAATTTACTGCAGAATTAACATTCTACTTTTTAGACCAATGTCACCTTTAATAAAAATATAATACCGGTTCAAATTAAGTTTCCCCGGTTTTAACAATTGCTTTGGTGTCTTTTGTTATCTGCATTTCATTATTATCTGCCATTATTAATTTAATTTTAGCATTCATGAAAGGTAGTTACAAATACTGCCTGTACGGGCTAGCCTTGCGCTCCTTAGCTTCAATTTACTCTAGCTGTTAGCAAATCATACTCATGCTAATCGATTGCGCGCCCAATCATTTCAATCTGTTGTCTATATTAACTCTAATTTCTATCTTAATCCAAACACTGTCCTTTCTATCAGAATGCACTTTGCTTGCAAGCCCCAGCCCTCAACCTTTTGCTTTTCTAGTAGAGATGCATTTATAGACTTTTGATCTATTGAAAGTGTTACAGGACACTTTTGTGATGAAAAGTGTCAGTTGAAATTTCTATAAGGGGGGTAAAACTTATTATTAGTTCCTGACACCCGTAACGATTGTTTCAATAGCTTTAAACCACCTCATTAGCAATATTGTTTTAATCTGTTTTGATTATTTCACATTTTGTTTAATACAGACATCCGTACTAATAATGGTAAGGGGGTAGATGTTGGAATGACAGCTGGGACTGGCAGCTCAGCGCGCTCCCTATCAATATACTATCAAATCGTCTATTTCGAACTATCATTACCTAACTATATCAATCAGCAAATACCGTGCGCGTGCCGTCGTAGCTCGTACACATCCTATGCAACTACTTATACATAATACTATGACAAGGTTTTTTTTTGAATAAAATTTTTAATACTTATTTGATATGATGATCATACATGCAACTAATTGTTCGACACTTTATGAAATTTTATGAGAATACTACAAAAACCTCTTCGTTATTTGATCTTTCTTTTTCTGCATTTTAGAGGTTCGTCGCACGAATGTTGAAGCTCATTTATGAGCTTAAAGTATAAGTTGTTAGTATACATGGAGGCCAGAGCGTCCATCGCCCACCATTCTTTACCATAGCGTCGTCAGGTACCGCGCACTGGATGAATTTAAGACATGTTTTCTTTGTTTTCACCGTGGTTGCTGGCCCACTTCTAGGAGGCGGTTCTGGTCAACGTGAGGTGCTCGCGGAGGGTGCAGATCTCCCGCGCGATGTTCTCGCGTGCGGCCGACTCGAAGCGCTCAAACTCCGGCGTGTGGAACAGCTTCGGTATCTGGGAGAACTGGTTCAAAACCTGAAAATTTAATTATACGTCAGAACACAGATCTCCGGCCGAGCGCGTCGAGAGGTCTTCGGCGACTCACCCTGATCCTCAGCTGCACGTAATGCTTGTTGGTGAGCTTGGAGTACTCGGCGCGCACGAGCTTGGCGTGCGCCTCGTACTCCTCGCGCGAGGCGGCCATGACGGCCAGCTCGCAGTCGCCGAACAGCTGCAGGTCCCGCAGCGGCGCCGGGCCGGGCGGCGGCGGCGGCGGCGGGCGCGGGGGCGGCGACGGGGAGCGCGCGCCCGCCTCCGTGGCCTCGTTGCCCGAGTCCCCCATGTCCCCCATGTCGGCCCGCTCCCCGCGCGACACGCTGGACTCGCGCGACCCCCGCGACCCCCGCGACTCCGCGCCCCCCTCCGCCGCGCCCCCCTCCACCGCGTCGTCGGCCACCGTGCTCGACACCACGGGGTCGCCCGGCATGGTGCTGGTGGGCGAGCCGGGGGAGGACGAGCTGGAGCTGCTGCACTCGGACCACTCGGCCTCGTCGTCCGTCAGCAGCGCCAGGATGTACGAGGTCAGGTCTTGCTGCGGGCGAACTGAACGTCAGAAGGATCCGAGAGGCGAGAGCGTTTTATTGTATGTATTGATACCCTTAGGAAAACATACGAAAGTAAATACCGGTACTTTTAAACGATCGAAAGCGAGTATGTAATTTATGGCTCTCATAAATAAACTGTTTATTAGACTCATATTGAATCCCAAATAATCCCAGCACAAACGTGCCGTCTCACAGCCGCAACCGCTAAAACGGATTTATGTTAAATACGAAAAGACATTAATTCATTTTACATAAATATGAAAACTCTGTACACGTTATACGTACGAATATGTTTACCGGGCAACCTCACGTCCCGTTTTGTATCCTAACAGTAAGTGGTGAAAGTTGACATTGCTTTAAACACACCGGAACATAATACCAATCGATATATCCCACAATACTTTCAAAGCTTAGATCACGTTGTACTTGTGCATCATCCGAAGGTACGGAATTATAAAACAACATTGCTTCAAGGCACTGAGTACTGACTGTCATAACGGTTTTTTTTTATCTATGACACTTTAGACTGTGCCTCAAGAAACGCATCAGGGCCAAGACGACTGAATGTAAGGGAGCCAATAACATTATTGCATCAAGGAGACTGAATATTTCACAGATCTGCCTGAACCTATTTAAATACAATACTCACAGACTGTGGATGTAGACGCAACAAGTCTGACAACAACCGGACGCTCAGATCAGTCGGCGTGTGTCTCAACACAATGGCGAGCTTGAACGCAGCCGGTTGTATTACATCGTCCATTCCCTTAGAGAGGAGATTCTGCCACACGCCCGCCTGTGAAGCAATGGATGACGTACACTAAGTTCACAGTTATTTTGCCCCTGACATTTACCTTGTTTTCTGACTATTTGTAAAAATAACTATAAACTGACTTTTATTCGCTATAAAATATGAGCACAGTTTTGATTATAAGTTTTTTTTACAAAGGGTCATTTAAGCAAAAGGCCGAAGTATAACTTAACATCAGAGGTAAAATAACTGTATTGTACATAGTCGAATAGACATGCCGCTACTGTCCTTAAAAAGTGTCAACAATAATAGCGGTGGCATCTAAACTAATAAAGTACCCCTCTACTTTATTGATTCTATGACCGAGGCAAAGTGTTAAGAGTTATGGTTTGTATGTGTGTATGTGAGTGTATAATCGGTATGACTTCGATCATTCGCAAGTTAAATGCGTAGAGTGAATAGTATGGAATAAAATTATTCGGTTCCATGTTAAGTTTGAAAATTTTTTCTGATAAGCATATTATGCTTACCATGAGCTGCTATTTAAGTTATAGACTAGATACATGTGTAAGTAACGTGGGTACTCCTATTACTTGCTAAATATGGTCAATGTAAAACAATTTAATGAACTATATTTTTTATGAGACGGAAGTTAACAACAAAATTGACAATATTGTGTAGCGTGCCTGCACCTATTACCAAGTAATGATATTATTAAATCAGTTATTCTCTTTTATCAAAGTAAGTAGTCAGTTTTATCACCGGCCGGCACATCGTTATAATCTTAAAATAGAATCCCCTGTGTCATGAATCAGATACGAGGACAATTGACGTAGGTTCGTTGTGTTTTGAGATTGAAACCTAGTTAATATTTATTTGTTTGTCTGTATGTTACATACTGAGGTGGTTTGTGTGTGTGTGTGTTACAGACTAATACTGTGACTCTTCTCAAATGTTCAAGTCAAATCAATTTATGGATTTGCCTTACTTAGGATAAAATTGTCTATCTTCTCTATGTTGCGTCTCAACTTTTATGTGATTACCATTTATCGAGCATAGGACTGACAGATTAATCGGTCCAATATTATTTTGATGACAACTTCCAACTTGTACTACCGATTTCATAACTATCGCTTATCGGTGTCAAAAATAAGGTTTATTAGTCTCAAAAAGTTTAATTTCAAAGCGAGTCTCATTAAGTTGATTTATGGATTAACTAAAGGTTTTTTTGGCAATTACCTGATATGCTACGCAGTTCCTGAGGGAGTGCCACACCTTGTCCGGCGGCGAGGTGTCCACGATCTTCTGCCAGGCCTTCTCCGAGTCCGGCGCGACCAGCGTGGCGCACGCGTTGCGCCACATCCGAGCCGCGGAACAGCCCTGGCCCTCCTCAGCCGGGACGGGGCACTTCAGCACTGGGGAGCAAATATATGTCATACTCAATCAGTTTGACGTCTCATAGTCTAGTTGTTACATTCGTTTTATACAACTAGCAGTGTACATAACCGACAATATTGTCACAGCGACAAAATGTGACGTATTTTTAAGGATTTTCAAGTCCAATCCACACTAAAACAGCGCGGTAAACTATCGCTCGACGATCTCTCGTATTGAGGGGAATGTATGCTATAATGCCTATAGGTTCGCTCCTATTTAAAATAATGTAAGATTTAAGTAATCTGTGTTAACTTTTAAGTTCAAATCTATAGTGTCATATCTACCCCGTTTGTTTAGTCTAGGACGAGCGAGCCGCGCCGGCGAATAGTATCGATCGTAAGTCCGTCACGGCAAAGAGCATGCGTCACCTGCGTCATTGACTGATTATGTACATCAAAATTACATTTCAAATAGTTTGCCTTTCATTGTTCACCAAATGTGTTGTAAGATAATCTATAGCACACGCAATAAAATGATCTTATCGTAAAATATGCTGTTATGCTCCATGGTTTTAATACTTCATGAACAAAGGAGTAAGTAAGGCTAGCAAGGCTGCGAGAGACAAATTACTCTATTACTAGAATCTGCACATAATCCACACCATTAGTCATGTCGTGTTTGATTATACTTGTGCACTGCATTTTCCCAATATTAAAAATGCTAGCAATATTTCGACTCATTAACTTTGCAAATTGTCTCGATTTTTTATTGCTTAAGCGGGTTTTTTTTATTTTTCATGTATTATAACACAACAGATAAGAAAGTATGTGTGGTGTCACTATTGCTGACCGGTTGAGGAATGGCAAGATACGAGATGAATGTAAGCTGAAGGATGATGTGGTGACTAAGATTGAAAAAAGTATGTTGAGTTGGTTTGGCCATGTATCATTATCACATATTCGCTCGCATGCTCTGTCTAATTTCATATGAAAGAAAGATACAAAATCAAGATATACTGTGATATAAGACTAGTCTTGGCGCTCATGCTACAAGTACAGGCGAACGTGAGTGGAAGTGTCGGAAGAGAGCGTCCGAGAAGGACCTTTCACGACCAGATAAGTCCGTAGAACCGTCAACCGACGGAAGTGCATGAAAAGATGTATGACTGTGAATGAAGCGAAAGAGGTATGTCAGAATGGTAGCATATGGCAAACGATAGTCTCTGCCAACCCCCATGAGATACAGGCGTGGTATATGTATGTATGTACCTAGATGTGAAAGTAAAACATGTAAAAAATAGTTTTTTAACCTTGGAAACATAAATAATACATAAAATGAATCTACTAAAGTATGTCTCTCGTCTCCGCTTACAGACAGGCAAGACTACCGCCAGACGCCAGCTACACTGATAAGAAATAATAAATAAATATAGAAACAATACATAAATGCGTGTTTTATACAAAAGAAAATGACGAATGCGTTTTTAAAATAATTCAAAGACAAAACAAAAGAAGAAATATAAAACAAATTCACAAACCTGAAGTTGTTTCATTCATTGTACAATATCAAAATTTTGATTACATTATTATAAACATCAAACGAATCTAAATGCAAACAACTATGTTGACTACACTTCACTGTGACATAACTGCTATAGCTTGCAATTAAATATGTACCAAAATAAACGAGTTTTTACAAACGAGACAAAATTCTACCCACATTTTTTCAAGTTTATTTTTGGAACACCGACTATAAAGTATTCCGAATTCTATGATACTGCCTACCTAATTACCTACGTGCTTAGATATAATACGTCATGTTACTGTTTTCTGCTCTTGCAGCTAAGCAAACATCCTAAGTTCCCAGTTATCAATGTCATCAACGCTGTATCATGGCGACGAAAGTTACGTATTTCAATGTAATTTTGTCGATTTCGCAACGTAAACGTCTAGCGTGCAATCGCAGGGCACTAGCGCCACTAGCAGTGTTATTTTAAGATTACTTTGGATTTTCGGTTCTATAAAGATGGACATAAAATACTTCTGATGATATGGTCGTGATGTTCTTCCTAACGATGTCATAATGTCTTGTTCTTTGATCCTGTTCGAAGATGTACCATATTTCGACATAAACTTCGACTCATCGTCTCTGGGTTGTTGCCAATACCGAAATGAACACTGTGTTAATATACATAAAGTTTGAATCTCTGTGGCAAAAGCTACGCGATCACGCTTCAAATATTTTGCTCGTCATGTTGAGAGTCGATGATATTTCGTTGATGATTATACAGTTCGTTTTAGTATTGACAGAATTTTAGACGCGCACGTGACGCCTCGGTTTGTCCAGGGCTTAAATTGTGACATATCAATGAAACCTCACCCCCCATGTCCGGCTCCTTCCACCAGTTACCCGCCAGCTTGCTCTCTGTTCGGCCGGATGGGCCACTCCTGAAAACCACAAAAAAAAAAAAAAACTCTTATTTCATCATTGATTTACATGCAATCATTTAAATATTAAGAAATATCACTTCATGCTCACTTATATAACATGTTATTAAAAATAGGTAGGTACTAAATAAAAATACAGGTACATTAATCGAGTGTCGAATCTGCGTAATGTGTTGATCTATAGTACATGAATAAGCAAGCTGTGTTAGAGCGAGACAAAAGGTTTATTTTACTTACCCGTGTGAAGGTTTTATTCGTAACTACTAAACGCTACTCCAATATATTGAACCTCAAATATTTACATTGTATGATAAATCCAAGATATTGTGTAAATAAACGACAAACAATTCTATGGTAGGTACGTTGAAAGGAAAATACAAGAACGAAAATTCGAATACTACTGAAAAAAAAATGACAGGACAGAGACAAATTGATAATTACTCTACAACTAGTGATGCGTAATGTTAGTTTGTAATCGATAAAATAACTCACTTAGTAAATCCAGGATGCGCCCGGTCGATTATCGTATTTGAAAAAAATAACGAGTAATTCTATTTTAGTACATGACGTGTCAGGCCGCGAGGGCTCGCTCGCGGAGTGTCATGGCAGCCGCGGTGCGAGGGAGGCGTCTTGTTCTGTCGACATTCGATAAACGGTGGTGCGCGCGGTGGATTGTTTTCATGAGAGCGACGAGCGGCGGGCGGCGGCGGCAATATTATTGTTTAGCGCGGTCAACGACCGGCTAATAATGTGAATTGCATGCAATGATTCTATATCGTTGATGGATTGGTCAGGCGAGGTATGCGTATGCTCAGATTACATGAAGAATGTGTGTAATGTAATTAATTTATAGATTTTGATAAGGTACCCAACTAACTAGGTAACAAATATTTTACAGCAATTTTTGTTTAGGCTTTTTATCTATCTGAACTAAATTTTAATAAGTGTGAATTATATTTGGCTGAGAATAATCCAAACAAAAATCTAATTATCGACCAGTTTAATAGTTTGGCTACCCATATTAAAATTGTTGACAAAAAGTCTCTTCATCTCCTTGGGTCACCAATATTTCCTGATGCGATCGAACCAACAATAGCGCAATCCCTGATTAAATTCAAAGAATACTTTCACCGTTTATTGGCAATAAATCCTCATTCGGCTCATTTTATTTTAAAATTTTGTCTTTTGATTCCTAAATTTACGTATCTCCTTCGTACATCTCCAGTTTGGCTATATCAAAATTCCCTTATAACCGTGGACAACCTAATTAGATCTTCTTTCGAAAGCATTGTAAATTTAAAACTAAATGAAAAATCTTGGAATCAAGCATCTTTACCCATAAGACACGGAGGAGTAGGTATACGTAAAAATTCTGATATTTGTTTACCGGCCTTCCTGTCTTCAACACATATGAATGACAGCCTCATTAAACAGATTTTGTCCAGATCCTCGTTTAATGGGGCTATTTCTTTTGTGAACGAAGGCAGAAAAGCATGGGAGTTGGCCTGGCCAAGTCAAAATCCAACAAACCCGACTTCACAGCGAAGCTGGGATGATTTGTGTTGCAGTGCCACTTTTAGAAATCTAAGGGACACTAGCACAGGCTCCGAGCTCGCTAGGATCAAGGCATTTTCCTGTAAGGAATCCGGATATTGGCTACATGCTTTTCCATGTGCCAATACGGGAAACTACCTTGATCCTAATACACTTCGTGTAGCGTTAGGGTTACGGCTCGGGGCCGAAGTTTGTACGCCGCACACGTGCCCCTGCGGAGTTGTCGTCGACCGGCTTGGACGGCATGGACTGTTTTGCGCTAGGAGTGCTGGCCGCCACTCTCGTCATGCTGCTCTGAATGACATCATCCGTCGTTCTCTTGCCACCGCCAACGTACCGGCCATTTTAGAGCCGCAAGGTATCGTGCGTGACGATGGCAAGAGACCCGACGGAATGTCTCTGGTTCTTTGGAGCATGGGACGAGCCATGGTATGGGATGCAACCTGCGTTGATACTTTGGCTCCTTCCCATCTCTCGGGAACCACTCAGAAAGCGGGCTCGGCGGCGGAGGCGGCTGAGACTCTGAAACGGCGGAAGTACGGGGTTATCGGCTCCGAATATATTTTCATTCCTTTTGGAGTCGAAACCCTAGGTCCATGGGGTCCAAGCACCCAAAATTTAATGAACTTACTCGGCAAAAAATTGGTCGACACAACCGGCGACCCAAGAGCAGGCCATTTTCTCGCTCAACGAGTGGCTCTAGCCATTCAGCGAGGGAATGCAGCCAGCGTCTTGGGTACGCTTCCGCATGGGCCAAATTTTTTACTTTATAAATATAATATTTTCTTATTAGTTTTAACTTATTTTATTTTGCATTGTAAATATTTTGTAAATAGTTGTCCAATTATATAATAAATATTTTCTGAACTAATAAAAAATATTTAAATAAAACTGACAAGAAAGAGAAAACATGTAACTAGCCTAGGTAGCTAAAATAATGACCTTAGTTCGTACATCGACGTATACTACACTCGATAAACATGACCTTACTTCTAGAGCAGTTCAGTTGGGTAGAAACGATTGAAACAAGCAAATAACAAGTATTAGCAACATTGTACATACCTGTCGCGTATCTTCCTATACCAGCGCAGGATATTATTCAATTTGTGTTTCCTCTTGTACCTATCTATTCAATAACTGGCTCGTTTCCTCTCAGTAGACAACACCCGCCGCGCCGCCGCCGCGATGACAAGACACTAAGCTAGGTACCTAAAGCTACCTATTTAACATTTTAATTGGTATTTTAAGGTAAAATAGAAGTTGAAAAAATGATTTTCCGTTTGTAAATTTAATCACTTACTTAAATCTATAATCTTATTCTTCAATAATACCTAGTCGCATGTTCAGTTTTTTTGTTAAATCAGCCAAATGTCAAGCTGAAATTTAATGACTATTTGGCAGTTTAAATATCCTATTTCACATTTTACTACTTCGAGTAATAAAATTATTTATTCAAAATAAGTATGTGTAATTTGAATTACAATTTTCAGTCTAAATTATTTTTTATAGTCGATAACTATTTTTACACACCCCATCACTATACTACAAGGGTAGGGAAGAGACGCCACGCATGCGCGAGGGCGCCCGAAGGACTTTTGAACTTTAGCCTTTATTCTAATATCAACCTTAGTCGATTGCTATTAGGCTGAATGTCAAATAGAAATAGAAATGCCCTTCATAAGTACGATCAATAAAGAGTTCTAAGGCTTAGAAATAAGGTGTATATTTAGTGTCAATTGTTTGCATGAGACACTGGTAGTTCTGAGAATTCTGGGTTCGATTCTCACTTCTCCGTTAAAGCTGTAAAGGCCACCAAACGGCCAACAGCGTAGTCCTTATAAAAAAAAAGTTAGATTCTCGGGTCATAAATCTTTATTTATATAACATTACGACCGAAAGCGATAGTTTACTTACAGATATACTACAAACAGGTGCTTACATATTTAGACAAGTTCTTTAGTCGCCTTTATCGCTATCCACGGAAAGATTGGGAGTAAATAAAATACAACAGAATTAGTACACTTATTCCAAAAGTCGCAATTTTATTCAAAATTACAAGGTCTAAAAAAACCTTATTAGTAAATATCTATGAAATGGCTGAACCGATTTCGTAACACATTCAGCTATTAAACAGAGATAGCCGTGTTGAAATCGGTCCATCTGTTCGGGCGCTACGTCTCGTAACAAATAGACTTGCGTGCTTCGATCAACAGTTGCTATTGTTGATCGAAGGTTGCGTGTGTCAAAAGATCTACTAAACTTTATCTTACGAAGAGTGAGACAGAGCTATACAATTAAAAGAGAAGCTTACGCATTATAGTTATTTCTTCTACAGCAGCTTAGTATTTTATAGGATATAATTTATCCCAAAATATAAATCTGTCTTCAAATAAATTCT
Source organism: Ptilodon capucinus (assembly GCA_914767695.1). Classification (NCBI taxonomy): domain Eukaryota; kingdom Metazoa; phylum Arthropoda; class Insecta; order Lepidoptera; family Notodontidae; genus Ptilodon; species Ptilodon capucinus. The sequence continues at coordinate 202,706 of OU611830.1, read as the reverse complement.
TCCTGATTGAAAATTCTTTGTTCAAATGTAAATATTTTCTTTGATCGGGCGTCATGGCTGGCCAGGTCAGGGTGACCAGCTCCGGAGTATCAGGACGTGGGTTTGGATCCCTGTTCGTTGATAGTAAGAAATGTTGAAAATGAAACAATTTTTTATAATTACTCATAGCAAAATATAACATTGTCAACAATGCTATTATTTTTTAAACTGGCGTAATAAAACTAATCTTTAATATCTCAATAAACTAAGTGTAGTAAGTAGTTATTTGATTAAAGCTTTGATATATATTTATTTGCTTACCCATATCTAGCAAAATTGTACCAAATAGCGGTCATTTTGTCGACCATTTCAGAGTCCGCGCTGGTAGCGACATCTATCGCCGGGAAGCGAAAACTCATCGTGAACAGGTACGTCAAGTCATCGTGGTGGGCTACTTCTGAAATGTACATAAATTAATTTAGTTACTTGTTTGTTATACATGAGTTTAAAAGTAGCGAAGTGTTCCTATTCTTCTGCGTTTGCATCACCGTAATATTTGAGTGGCAACTTATTAGTTCTCATGAGACCACCGATAGGCGGCGCTGTATACTAATAGCATGCCCAACATTATCTACACAATTTTACTTCTTTGTACTAATAAATTGGTCGCTTGCACCTTTAAGTTCCAGCCGTCTTTTTTACAACTTTAATGTGTAATCAGAATCTTGACAAAAATCTAACAAAATTAGTCTCACCCTTAATTGACTGGTAGTCCTTTTAATGTTAGAGGTTAAATTAATAAATTATTAAATGTACTTACGAACTGGCATCTTGGTGTTAGGGTCTTCGTAATGGCTCCTGTTACCGAGATACGCGAACTCGTAGTAGTATACTGGGTGACTTGAATGCCGACACATTAAGTTAGCCATCCTTAAAGATAAGTAGAGTAAATAAATACCCCATTTTATGCTCTACAATGAGATCGTAGACGAGTTCTCGATCATTTCAATATATATACAAGTTCCCATTATTAATCTTTGGAGGCGTGTTCTACCACAACAGGTACGAAATATATTAAAATCATGTTACTGAGATTTGTTATTCCTACCTGTGAACCGGAAAAGCGGTTATAGAGTCCCCATACAGCTTGCCTAATCTGTCAGCTGTGAATTCATCGTTGGCAAGCCGCTTGTCTTCAAAGTACCGTACTCGCAGTTTGTCCAGCTTGTCGTGGGTCTCATTGCGTGGTATTATAAACGCGATTGGAGCTATTCTATACCATTCAGAGTTCATCGTGTTCAGGAGTGTTTTGTTCTCTAAGACAGCTGTGGAAAATCGCCAATGTTATAAATAATCTTACTACACAATGTAGGCTTATGGCTATGCGAAAAAACTAAAAAATACAATTATACTGTAATATAGCTAAGATATAGGCATTTGATATAACCAACTGTATGCTTTCCAGAAGAATTCACCAGTCGTCTGACCAATCATGAACGGTACATCGTGTATCTTGCCTTCTCGCATTGCTTGCATCGGCTCTACATGCAAGAAGCGCTCTTGCCCGAAGTCTGGCTCCACTACCGGACGCCAGAGAGATAAAGGATCGAAGCCGAACTCCTGAAAAAATGAATACTAGAAATATTGATGTAAGCAATGATGCCCCAAATATAGATCCTGATCGAAACCCTATCTGAGACAAAAGGTGGCCTTCCACTTGCATTCACCGTGACCCTATGAGGACTTAGGTGCTAGGTAGCTCATGGTCAATTGGTCACCATTGAAAAAAACTCATTCAAACGGCCATAATAGTACAAAAGTGCCCTGCCTGCCCTCTGCTACCAGCTTTGCCAATGCTTGTGCATACATACAAAGAATCCACGCAAAGACGAAGCAATATCTTGCCAGGGTTTATTCTTCAAGCACTCGAATATTGCTGTAGTGTTGGTTGTAGGGCATTTGGAGATCACAGCTTGCTTGACAGCGAGCTCCATGCCATGAGTCGAACTCGGTATCTTCGATGTTGGGGAGCCACTTAGAGAGATAGCACGATGGAACAGACCTGATGATGAAAAACAACAATTTGTTTGAGGTAACCGTCATATGATATGAAAAAAGGTTAATATTTGTTTCGAATTAGAAAATTATTAAAATTTGAAAACAGATTGTTCAAAAATATACTTACCCTTAGACATTGGCGATATCATATGTAGCATCGCGCTAGTGGCACCTGCGCTGCATCCGGCGATGGTGACCAGACCAGGGTTTCCGCCGAAGGAGCCAATGTTTCGCTGCACCCATCTTAGGGCAGCCACCTGATCTCTCATACCGTTGTTACCGGGGGCCAACTTATTTCCTAAGGCTAGGAAACCTGTAATTCACACTTTAGCTGCAATTCAGACTCAAATCGTAAATTCAATCTGCTGGCGTATCTGGGTATTCTAAAATTATGTTCCTACCTAATGATCCAAGGCGGTAGTTAAATGTGACGAGTACGACATCTCTATCCAGCAGGTAGTGTGGTCCCGCCAGGTCGCTGCGGCCAGACATCGAATAGAAGCCTCCAGGGTGGATGAAAACAATCACCGGCAATGGGTTCGAACTGAAAATAACGCAAAAAGATGCTTTTTGTTCAACAATGACACCTTTGTAAAGAATATCTTATTAGGTAAGGTAAAAAGGAAAGCTTGAAATAGCAATGCCAAGAATAAGGTTCATGAGCCTGTTAGGGTCTTGATTCTATCGATGTTCTGTCATATAAGGAAGTAAACGAAACTACCCTAAATTGGTAAGGGCAGATCTATTTAAATGTTACGGGAGTAAGCCTTATCAATTTACAGGAATATTTATACTTCATAGGACCCGATATATTTATTTTGTTTTGCTCAGGTGTACCAAGATAGCAGCAGTGTTCAAAGGTGTGAGATAATACATTAAGTATAATAATGTCTCAACTGTTGTTACTAGGAGTGTAGACATTGACAGTAAGGCAGTCTTCGTCGACTGAGGAGCCCGCCGCCACCGGGCGAGGACAGCCCGGGCCTTCTTTACTGGCGTCCACCTCTTCTTTGTAATGTAGGATGGGTTTTGGAGGCTAGAAATCGCATTTTGTTCTAATACCACTTAGGTGCTGGCATCAATTAAATATTTGATTTATCTTTACGGTATCCATCGAGAAGGATGTAGTAAAAGTGATTAAGTTATCAGGTACATAGCCTAACGAGTTTATAACGTTATACGTTACTGAACGTATTTACGTTACTGACACTCAAACTCTAAAGACGGTATATTATACATTGGCGCAATCGATCTTGTCTTATTGTATTACCGCTTGGGGCGGTGCACCAAAAACTCTGTTTCTCCGACTGGAAAGGGCCCAAAGAGCTTTTAAACAAACCATTTAGATTTCCTACTCATGAACTGTATTCAACATGTAAGCTGTTATCTGTGAGGAAATTATTTATTAAAAACCTAATTTTACGCAAACACTCTAAACTATTATTTGACTCTAATCTTGTTTTAACCAAACGTAGAACCGAGAGAGTATGTATAACTTACCCGTGTAGACTTCGCCTTGCTAGGCGTCATAGTTATTTCTTGAGTTCTAAAGTTTACAATGGGGTAAATAAAATCTTAAATATTTATCCCCTTTCGCATCGGGAATGTAAACATAAGATTTTAAATTGGCTTCAAGACCAGTCTTATGATGATACTGAATGTCTTATTACATAACACATATTGACTCCCACCTGTTGATAGGTATATATACAAACACATACACACACACACACGCACACACGCACACACACACACCACACACACACACACACTACACACACACACTACACACACACACTACACACACACACACTAAACACACACTACACACACACACACACACACCACACACACACACACACACACACACCACACACACTTATTTGCATGCATGCTATTATATTAATATAATAAAAAAATATATATTAAATTAAAATAAACCTAGTAGACCTATACTGCGGCCTCAGTACGCCTGCCAAGATAAGACATTTTCTCACGCATCGTGACGTCATTTTTGTGGCAAAATCGTTACGTCTTATTTGCTAGCATGGCGTAAATATAAAATGGGTTTGACAGTTAAATAAAACGTGTTTGTTTGACATCGGAGAAATATCTATTGAAAGTACCAGGCGAGCATAACCTGCAGGAGATGTATTCTCACCTGGAATCTGAGTTCTCCTATAGGTGGCTGCGCGTACCGTATGCCCCTGTACGCCTGGAAGCGTCTGCCGCGACGTGTCTCCATCCACGAACCACGAAACACTCCCGTTGGAGACAGAGTCTTAGGATCACAGCCTTCATCTGTGGGCTTCAGTTCTGTGATCATTGAACATTCACCAAAGATGATAATTAAATTTTTAAACGATTTCAAAAAGAAAGGACAGACAGTATACTCCCTTAGTTTATGTTGATTCGAAATTTATTTTTGTAGGGCTTAAAATTAGGTGTTAATTTTTTTTAACTATTTCATTAGATTATTTAGTACAAAGAATGGTGAAGGATCAAATATCCAAAATATTCCTTACTTTTAACGACTTTACAAAGCAGTTTTCATTTTCAAATAACTGTATTTAATATGAAGTGAATTCAAATATGAGTAAATGTATTTATTAAGTGATAAGTTTTTTCTAAGACAGCTGTTTTAATTATGTCCTTAAGCAAGCGAACCTCAGGACAAGACAATGAATGAAATAATAATGAGATTAATTGCACTGACCGGCCTCTGTTGTGTGAACTACGTAGATAAACAGGTAGACACACAATATACGATACATTTTCCCTATACGACTGCCCACGACTGTACTCAGTACTCAAGTAACTTGTTTTCCGTAACTTTTATGTAGGTATATAAAGGATTGTGTAAAAGACGTATTCTGCAAAGTTTAGTAAAAGAGTCTGGTTCAAAATAAGGACTAAAAAAACTACGATTTATCAAATTTTCTTTATTAGGTAAGTAACTTAAGACATTTTCAGATCTTGGTAGCTATTAAACATGACTTGATAATTGGTTTTATTAGCAGCAGATATTAAAAATATAGATACTCATTTAATAAATGTAAGGTAAAGTTTTTTTTTTCAAGCAATATACAACTCTTGGATTTAAAATCCTTCCTCACATCCAAGTATTCTGCTTCCAGTATCAACTATCTCTAGCAATGAACGTATTATCAAACTATTTCAAAAATCTAATTTGAGTCGATTTTGTGTACAACATCAGTAGGTATATTAGTATTGTATTGGATACAACTGGTCCCACACTTGGAACCGTTCCTCGAATAGGTTCTGGTGGATGGTCAGGGTGTCCCCGATGCGAAGGTAGTTCCGTTGTTGCGCCTTCATCACGGGCCAGGTCAGGGAGCCCAGCTCTGGGGTGTCGCCGCGAGGGTTGGGGTCTCTGGAGAACAAAATATTCCATAAAATCTTTTATTAGGTTACTTATACACATACTTTTGATAGTATTTGTCACCTTGGGCAAGTAGTTAAGTTAAGTCATTCGGCTCTTTGTACCAAGTAGTTGTAGGTTAGGTTCCAGCCCAGTAAATGGTGTATTATGACTAAGTAGTGAGCAGATATTTGCTACGGTTCATCTACATTTGGCCAATAGAATTTTGGAGACCAATTTTGGAAATGGCTTCGTGGTAATTTGGTCTACTAGCCTAATTAGGATATGAATAAAGTTTAATTGTAAGTACGATCCAATTATAGACACAAGCATTATCTACTTAGTTTAGGACCATAACATTGATGTGTTGTCTGTCTGTATATTTTGTTATGGGTTTTACCCGCGGTGTAAAAGCTGGCGATCGTTATATAGTTTGGCATATTGGTAAGTGGTTATGTATTGCTATTAATTACCCGTGTCTGGCGAAGTTGTACCAGAGAGCAGTCATCTCGTCGACGACGTGGGAGTGGGGGCTGGTGGTGGCTATGGTGGGGTACCGGTAGCTCAGGGTGAACAGGTAGATCAAATCATCGTGGTGCGCCACTCCTGGAGAAAAGAGAAATTCTTGAATTGAAATCTTAATGATACACAACACCGATGGTATGGGGTTTTCATTGTATCTAGGTCCTCGTATTATTTTCTACATCTAAAATGGCGGTATTTATCATGGATGCTCATACCGACTGGTTTTCCGCTGGGGTCTTCATAATGGCTGTTGTTACCGAGGTATGCGAACTCGTAGTAATACACGGGGTGTTTAGAATATCGGCACATCAGGTTGGCCAACCTACAAAAACCAAAAATTAAAGATTCAAAAAACATGTCTCGATCCTGAGTGATGGGATTTTTGCTTTGAGAAAAAAGGGAGAATACACCAAGATTATTCCACTCTCACCTGTGAACACCAAACCCAATGACGGAGTCTCCATACAGCTTCCCCAACGCTATCTCATTTGCCTTATCGTTGACCAACTTCTTGTTTTCAAAGTAGTACTCTTTAAGCCTCCTGGCGACGACTGTTGCGTTCTCCTTGGGCAGCATGAAGGATATTGGCGCGATGCGATCCCATTCATCGTTCATAGTTTTTAGCAGTGTTGCGTTTTGAAGAACAGCTGATGAAGAAGGGAAGAGATATGAGTAAAGTTAATAACAAAATTGTAAGTGCGTCTAGTTAATATTTTCCATATAATTACTCTCCTTAATCAAGAGATGTAGGCTATGCCCAGACTATGCTTCCGATTTTCTGTTATCTGTTAAAGACAATCGTGTTAAAAATATTTTCACGAGAGCGATGTTCCATTGCAAATTGATTGCCTTATCAGGGAACTACCCATTTTCTGCATGTGCGAACTGCGAAAATTTGCGAAAGTTTCCAGAACTTTCTCTATTAATATCACAGTGATTTGAATACCAATGACTATTTAGCATAATTTTCTTAAAAATGGGATACTTGAATTGCGTAGGTGGTGTTCATAATTAAGAAAGACATTTATCTCTAGTTTCTGGACTCCAAAATAAGCGGAATGTAACTCACGGAACGCCTTCCAGAAGAACTCGTCTTTCGTCTGACTGATGATGTAGGGCACGGTGTTCATCTTGCCTTGCTTGATGGCGTCCAGCGGCTGGATGCTCAGGAACCGCTCCTGCCCGAAGTCGGGTTCCACTACCGGTCCCCAAAGACCTACCGGGTCTCCTGTTCCGAATTCCTGAGGTAGCATTTTATCCAATTATATATTAACGGTCAAAAGGTGAATTGACTGAAGCGCTGTTTTGGTAACTTTGTACGAAACCCAGCTCCAAAGACGGAGAAAAATCACTTGAGTCACTGTGCCCTTTACCCTTCGATATAGGTATTGAATTCATAAGTGTACTTGGTTGAGTAGTTTTAAGTCTTGTACGGAATTTTGGAGGTACAATCGGTAGGCCGGTAACCTCCCAACATGACTAACTCACCCAGAACTTAGGCAATGAATCCCCAATCTCCCTCCAGGGCTTGTTCATCAGGCACTCGTAGATGGACTTGCTGTCGCTGGTAGGGCAGTTCAGAATCTCCGCCTGCTTCACGGCCAGGTGGCGCTGGTGGGTCACCATGTCGCCCTTTGATATTGGTGAAGCACTCATTGATACTCCTCGGTGGAAAAGTCCTGACACGTATAAAGTATTATTATAAGGCAAAGACGATCTTCACACTTGCTCCTGCTGATTCATTCTGAGTCTTAGAGTCCGCTAATATTTAAAATTTAGATTTCGTTTATTACTGATACTGAACCGAATGATTGCCCTGGAAACCTTATTAGCCCGCGAGAAAATAGGCGTATACAGGCTTGCGTTAAACGAACTTACGTATCCTATAAGTGTTAAAAACCCTACCTTTAGACATAGGCGATATCATATGCAGCATAACGCTGATGGAGCCGGCGCTGCAGCCAGTGATGGTGACCAAGTTCGGATCACCGCCGAAGGCTGCGATGTTCCGCTTCACCCATCTCAGCGCCGAAACCTGGTCCTTCATGCCGTTGTTGCCGGGGGCGTATTTGTCACCGGTGCTCATGAAGCCTGAGCCAAAAGTTTTTATTGTTACTTATTCACTACATGTTTCGGTATTATCAGTTTATCAGTTCTTTACAATTGTCAGGTATTTTATATTTCAAGGCTACTGTGAAAACTGCACTATTTTACGTGCCGTCCGGACCGCATATTAAGCGAGCATATTAAGTTTAGTATCCATCTCACCTAAAGATCCAATCCTATAGTTAATGCTGACAAAGACAACATCCCTATCCAGCAGGTAATGTGGTCCTGCCAGGTCGCTGCGGCCTGTCATGGAGTAGAAACCGCCAGCGTGGATAAAGAATATCACCGGCAGCGGCTTTGAGCTGTTGGACCACATGATGAAATAAGTATATCATTAAAACTATATCACCAGGAAACCTGCACGTCTTACGGTAAGTTAAATTTACCAACGGTCATGACTCGGGCCCTGGTCCCGAATCCTTCTTGCTTGACAGAAGTGGTAAGCTACATTGAGGTTAAAATTATTACCAAATTATGGGTCTACATTAGTCTAACTCTATCTTATAGTCGCAACAATACTATTTTGAGTTTCTTTGAAAAGAGCGACTAGCGCAACAGTACCCAAGGTTTGAAACAAAAATATCTGTAGGATCAAAATCAGTTATACCTGTTATTGTTCGGAGTATAGACGTTGATTCGAAGGCAGTCTTCGTCGATGTAGTAGGTAGGCGGTACCGGCAGAGGGCAGGCGGGGCCCTCCTCGCTAGCGGTCACCTCCTCATTGTACTTTAATATGTCTTTTGGTGGCTAAAGACAAATATTCATGGACATTTTTTAATGAATTTATGGATTCTGTTACCTAACAGTTTTGTTTTTAATATTGTTGAGTATAATAAGGCATCGTAACGCTTAAAATATAATGACTAATTAGTGGACTTTCAAAGTCTGTGGTTTCTGCGAGATTTTCCTGTTATAAACGAGTTTATTGTTTTAATGAGGTACCGACTACCAGGATAAAATAATCCGTAAAAAAAGAATCTATAATACGTCAAAATGGGCATGGAAACAAATTTTGGGGTCGATAAGATTTTGGGTACCAGGAGAGTAACGTTTGCTAAGAGATGTCACCTGAAATCTGAGTGGTCCAACAGGCGGTTCAGCGTATCGAATGCCCCTGTACGCCTGGAAGCGTCTGCCGCGACGTGTCTCCATCCACGAACCACGAAATACTCCTGATGGGCTATGGGTCACTGGTCCCGTCTCTTGATGAGACGATGTTGAGGCTGTGGACAAAAAAAAGAAATAGTACCTATGCTGACACTTGGCGAAAATATTGTTGTTTATAGGTCTTGACCTGGTCTGACATTGTGGCCGTGATGTCGGCTTTGTTGGCCATGGTGTTGGTCGTGATGGCTATGCGCCAACGCACACATAAGACACAGTACTAGCGCTGGACACCACATGTTGGCTGCGGATTCGACGCGAGTAAAGCCTGATGAGCCACCAACGTTACTTATATACTCATCACACTACGGCACGTGGTATTCTGCAAATTTTAACATTACTCTATTTTTTGGGCTAGGTGTAGAAATAAATTATTGTAACTTTATAAATTCCATGCAATAAATATATTATAGGCATACACTATTCTATTATAAAATAGTGAGTTGTTAAAGTAATTTGTACAGGAAAACGAAAACTTATATTTGTATACATATTTCATAATACTGAGAAACGATAAAGGTGAACTGATAATGTGAGAAGTTGAATGTCAACAATTTAGAGTACCGCATACGTATTTCATAATCATAACATTATAATAACAAAGATAGTTATCAGTTTCCTGATGATCCAAGCGACTTCAGAAGTCTGAAGTAACACGTGTAACTCATCTAGTACGATCCCTAGCGATCCCAAGGTTGTGGGATTGAATCCCGGTTGCGAGCGGGCACCAATGTGTAAATCAAACAAAGTCTCTTCCCGCTGTCTGTCTGCAGGGGCAGACAGGGACATAGGACATATGCTTAGATCTTTAAAACTACACAACGGATTGTGATACGGTTTTTTTAATAGTAGAGAGATTCAAGAGGAAGGACTCCTTTTTGACTTGACTGGCACCGGCTTCAAAGAGATGAGTGGGTAGCGCTTATAATAATTATATTAATTTATTTTTCGCTTTTGGATACCCTATTTGGTTGATCGCATTAAGCTCTGGAACTACCAGTCCGATCCCAAACATCTTTTTGGACGAAGCAGATTGTATGGTCAACAATACTGATTTTACTGACTGTGAGACTCGAAAATACTGACTTTACTGACCAACATTTTAAGAACTTTAAATTCATCTCCAAATCCCTAACAAATATTTTATGGAAAAAAGTGCCCGTGTCTTAACACGCGTAATTTTTTTTGACAATACCAAACCAAATTATGTGCCAAAATATAACATGAGACGTCGCGAGGCTCACCATACGGCGCACAGTGGGCCCAAACTGAAAATTGGTGGACATAGGCAACAAAGTTCCAATATCGATGCGATTTTTTTTTATATGACGTGTTAAGATATTCCTGACAACTTTTATTCAGATAAAATTTCTTCTAAAGTTGATAGTTTGTCTTGAAAAAAATAAATTAGATTTTTTTGTATGGAGCGAATCACGTTTCATTTATTTTCTTCAATTGTACAAATATGTTGGGTTTGTGGCGTGAGTATATGATAGCTAGGGTCATTCTGTATCCACGAAAAAATAAATCAGCGCCGGCCATTTGCGGCTGCGCGAGTAATCATTCGGTAAAAAAAAAAAAATTTGGAAGATTTTTTTTTCCATTTAAAATAAATTCAAAGTATCTTTTTTGTCTCATTTGGCTGTTTTGACCTTCTTTTTAGTTAAATATATAGTTTTAATAGCGCATAGGAACTTATAACTAGTAATTCTGGTAGAGATTTAGTTATTATTGCATGTTATCGGTAGCACCTGCATTGTGATTGATGACTCATTTGTTTGTGCGCTCGGCTAAGCGCATAACTAATGAGTCATTGTTAAATGCTCGTCTCTGATTGGCTGACTAAAAACTCACTGTTATGTCCATAACTTGAGTAATTAACACTTACTATAAATTTAAAGACATTAATTAAGTCCATCTAGTTTCGCTCTTACCGCTTATTTGTAAACACAGTGAAATACTTTTATTTTTATATTTGAACTATGGCTGGATTTTGTACCAACCTAGATATTTTAGTGAAATTAAGAAATGGCGGTGATCTGAAAAATCATACGTTTCTATATGAAAGTATCATTTCTGTCTTGACTACCGAAGTTTTTGAAGAAGACAAGAACCGAATCAAGGAGTTCTGTCGACTTATTTGTGTAAATCTAAATAAAAAGTGGATAGAGTCAAGTAGAAATCAAAAAACTTTTATGAATCGTGAAAGTAATCGCAAGTGGTTGGAAAAAAACATCAACTGGCCTGTTTGTGGCAGTGTTGACCTGAGAAGTGAGATGGGCTTCTCGGAGGCAGCCTTATCTGAGCCTAAGGATATTGATTCCCATGTTCCCACTCTTGCAGTATGTACTGCGGAAGCGGGAACATCTACAGAAAAAGAGCACAGAAAACCGTTCGAAGAGTTAAGTAATAAGCAAAAAAAAAGACGTACTACTTCCATAGTAGAAGAAAATTCCGAGGAAGAGTTGCGGTACTGGTACATAACAAAATTGAAAGACAACGGCAAAACTAATCTGGCGAAAGTTGTCGAATACCTTTCCAGTAATCCAGATGCGCTATCCAAAGTAGACGAGCAACTATTCAAAAAGCAGAGCTTGAGTACTGTTTCTTCAGATAAATGTTTAGCTCTTTATACATCAGTTGCGCTCTCGAAATGGAAGTACTTAGCTCTTCGACAATTTCTGAAAGAAGAAAACTGTGCTGCCTTTCCATCTTATCCAAAGCTTGTAAATGCTAAGAAAAGATGTTACCCTCCACAAGAGAGTATGGAGATTACCGAAAAAGGAGCTCACATTAAATTGCAAGCGCTATTGGACCACACTGTGGAGAGGATTTTACTAGATATTAATTCTGTTGATAGGTCTCAAAATGAAGAACTCAAGTTGACCTGGAAATGGGGACTTGATGGTTCTTCGTCGCAGAGCAATTATAAACAGAAGACGTCAAACACAGCTGTAGAGTTCAATGATTCATCAGTAGTCATGATAAGCATCGTACCTCTTCGGCTAGTGTCTACTAGCCCATCATCTGGGAATGAAAATATAGTTTGGGAGAACCCCACACCTTGCTCAACTCTGTACTGTCGACCAGTAAAGTTCACTTTCACTTCGGAGACAGCTGATTTTATAAAGTCTGAAGAGTCTGAGATGAAAAAACAAATTGATGAACGAATATCTACACAGTGTGGTAATATTATTGTGTCACATGAATTGCATATGACCATGATTGATGGAAAAGTGGCCAATATTATTGCTGAAGTACCATCATATGCAACGTGTCCCATTTGCTTGGCAAAACCGAGCGAAATGAATAATTTAGAAGCTTTGACTGCCAAACCACTTCGTGAAGAAATTTACAAACAAGGAATTTCTTCACTGCATATGAAAATTCGGTGTATGGAATGTCTTCTCCATATATCTTATAATCTGGATTTTCAACGATGGTCAGCTCGAGGCGAACATAAGGCTATGAAACAAGCTAAAAAAAATACCACGCAACAAGAGTTTCGTGAGCAAACTGGAATGCTGATTGATATAGTCAAACAGGTATTATTTAATTTTCGCTCTTTTTATGTATTTTGTGTAGTAAATCTCTATGTATTGTATATTACAGTATTGTTTTCCCATTTTAGGGTTTTGGAACTACAAATGACGGGAATACTGCTAGGCGCTTTTTCCAAGATTACAAAACATCATCCAGAATAACGGGAATTGACGAAAATCTGATTTTCAGATTTTCCGTTATTCTACAAGCCATATCATCAGGCAAAAACATTGACTGTGAAAAATTTAGAAGATACTGTAGAGAAACAGCTGATGTATACGTGCAACACTATTCGTGGTACTACATGCCAGTTAGTGTACATAAACTTCTAATGCACGGTGCAGACATCTGTAACCACTTTGGTATTTTGCCAATCGGTGAGTAAAAAAAATATATAGTTTGATTTATTATTTGGCTCGATTGCATTTTGAAATTAAAAGTTATGTACTTATTCGTTTTAGGTACCTTATCTGAAGAAGCTTCGGAAGCCCGTAATAAGGACTTCAGAAACGTCAGGGAGAGGCACACTCGGAAGTCGGGGAGAATAGCAACAAACGAAGACATCCTACATGGACTTCTAATAAGCTCTGATCCCCACATATCCTACATAAGGCCTAGATTAACGAAACAGGCTCATAATGAGTTGTTGCCTGAAGCAATTCAGTTGTTACAGACTACTGAGCCTCCCTGTGACAGTGAGATTATGGAGGAAGAAGAATACCTCATAGCAGAGTCCGAAAATTTGCCGGACCCACTAGCACTTCTGGAATAAGAAATGATGCGATCCGGCTTTAGATTATTCCCACAAAAGCCCATCAGGGCTAGGAATATGACAAACAGCCCTTTTCAGGGCTACAATTACTTCACAGTTTCATATTGATCATACGTACGATAAATAATAATAAATTAATCTATAATATACATACGCTTGATTATGTAGATAATTATCAACGACTTGCCCGTACAAATTTAAATTATTTCACCTATCATTAACAAAATTAGTATAACCTGAAATTTATTACGATATTTATTCAACAATAGATAACGTGCAGTTAAAATAATAACACAGCCAATCAGAGACAAGCATTTTTCGGTGACTCATTAGTTATGCGCTTAGCCGAGTGCACAAACAAATGAGTCATCAATCACAATGCAGGTGCTACCGATAACATGCAATAATAACTAAATCTCTACCAGAATTACTAGTTATAAGTTCCTATGCGCTATTAAAACTATATATTTAACTAAAAAGAAGGTCAAAACAGCCAAATGAGACAAAAAAGATACTTTGAGTTTATTTTAAATGGAAAAAAAAATCTTACAAAACTTTTTTTTTTACCGAATGATTACTCGCGCAGCCGCAGATGGCCGGCGCTGATTTATTTTTTCGTGGATAGAGAATGACCCTAGCTATCATATACTCACGCCACAAACCCAACATATTTGTACAATTGAAGAAAATAAATGAAACGTAATTCGCTCCATACAAAAAAATCTAATTTATTTTTTTCAAGACAAACTATCAACTTTAGAAGAAATTTTATCTGAATAAAAGTTGTCAGGAATATCTTAACACGTCATATAAAAAAAAATCGCATCGATATTGGAACTTTGTTGCCTATGTCCACCAATTTTCAGTTTGGGCCCACTGTGCGGCGTCATGACGTTCGCTTCACATCGTCGTTACGCTCACTATACGGCGTCACAACACTCAATATAAGGCGTCGCGACGCTCATCATAAGGCATCGCGACGCTCAATATTGCGATGCCCCTGGTGTTGCGTCATCAGGTGAAACGTCTGCTCGTTTGCCTCCCTATCTCATAAAAAAAAGGCGTTGCGACGCTCACTATATGGCGTCGCGACGCTCACTATAAAGCATCACGACGCTGCCCGTACGCTTTACAGTGCGCGTCGCGACGCCGTATAATTAGCGTCGCTTGAAAAATAGAAAACTAAGATAGTAGAGCGACGCGACGCCCTATATTTATTTGTGTCATGCCATGCTATATATTTTGTAAAGAGGCGTCGCGGCGCATTATATTTGTTATAGCGGCATTTCGACACGTTATCGCTTCTATAATGGCGTCGCGACGCTTTGATTTTCTGATAGATGCATCACAATGCTTTTATAATTATTTATTGTGACGTTGCGACGGTTTTATTATAATTTTATGGTGGCTTCACGACGCTAAAGAATATCGAGCAAGTAATACGGCCCGTATGTGCTGAATGTAACCTCGCCTACCCAATTCTCGTTGGTCTCAGTCTCTCGCCTGGGAAGCCCACATTGAACTACCTACCTACCATTTAGAGATTTAAAAAGTTGAATGCATTACACGCTTCAAAAACAATTTGTGTACATGTGTGAGTCTTTATGTTGGTATGTAAATAAAACTACTTTATGTAGTATTTTTTTAACAGGCAACATAAAATGTTAAGTTACTTATAAAATAGGAATAGGAATAGTTATTATAATAAGTTGCAATGTTCATTAGAATATTGTATTTTATTGAGTTATACCTATCACCTACATCGGTCCCTGTTTAAAGCAAGCAACTTTAAAAATGGTATCTTTGAGTAAATTTTCTTACTTCAATATTTAGTGATTAAATATATACATCAACCTACCTATTATAACATTGCATACTTCCCCTCTAATTATAAACGGATAGGTTAAGTGTAAAACGTGAAATACGACTCTATTTACGTCCTTTCGGAAAAGAATAACCTTGAAGTTTCTGGACTATCTTCTCCATAGTCAATTAATTGTATCTTTCAAAGATTGAAATGAATAAAAGTTTATAATTCTGATTTTACTTATCTTAAGAACCTGCCTTTAGAAAACAGTCTAATGAGAAATACCTAATTACTTTAACTAATATATCTTGTTTTCCTTATGTCTTGGATATCCCAGCCTTATTCACTGAGATGAATACAAAGGTGCCACCTGCCAGCTAATGTCACAGTCTTTAACGACAGTATACCTATTGTCCTACTGCGGTTTACCTCCAGTTTATTTCCTACTGTGTCATCCACGCATTAAAGATGAATCAATTGTTGCAGTATTGCGGTCTGGGTGGGAAATTCAGGTTTGATAACAGGTCAAGGTCTTATTTATTGTTGTTGTTCTAAGCTTAATATATATAACTAGCTGTACCCGCGACTTCGTACGCGCGGAATTAAACAACCCCAATTATTTTTTCTAAGTAGCCTAATGTTTTAATAATAATTATAGTACGCCAAGTCACACCTTGTGATATTAGCTATCTGCCAGTGATGGTCACGTCAAAATAGGTAGAGCCGTTTTGGAGAAGACTCGGAATAAATGAGATTTATTTTCTTCCCGCGGAACCGTATGGTTTAAAAAAAAATTAAAGTACCCTAAGAAACTCCTTGTAACATTAACCATCTGCCAGTGAAAGTCTTATAAAAATAGGTACAGCTGTTTGAAAGATCACTCAGAATAAATGGTAGTTATGTTCTTCCCGCGGAACCGTAATGCTTTAAAAAAAAATGATAGTATGCCAAGTTACACCTTGTAACATCAGCAATCTGCTAATGAAAGTGTCATAAAAATAGGTACAACCGTTTTGGAGAACACTCGAAATACATGAGAGTTATGATCTTTCCGCAGAACCCTAATGCTTTTTCTAGAATGAAAATACCCTCAGTTACTACTTGTAACATCAGCTATCTTCCCGTGAAAGACTTGCTAAAATAGATACAGCTGTTTGGAAGATCGCTCAGAATAAATGGTAGTAATGTTCATCCCGCGGAACCGTAATGCTTTTTTTAAAATTATAGTACGCCAAGTCACGCCTTGTGATATTAGCTATCTGCCAGTGAAAGTCACGAAAAAATAGCTAGAGCCGTTTTGGAGAACACTCGGAATAAATGGGATTTATGTTCTTCCCGCGTCACCGTACTTTAAAAAAAAATGAAAATACCCTAAGAAACTCATTGTAACATTAACCATCTGCCAGTGAAAGTCTTATAAAAATAGGTACAGCTGTTTGAAAGATCACTCAGAATAAATGGTAGTTATGTTCTTCCCGCGGAACCGTAATGCTTTAAAAAAATGATAGTATGCCAAGTTACACCTTGTAACATCAGCTATCTGCCAGTGAAAGTCTCATCAAAATAGGTACAGCCGTTTTGGAGAACACTCGGAATACATGAGAGTTATGATCTTTCCGCAGAACCCTAATGCTTTTTCTAGAATGAAAGTACCCTCAGTTACTACTTGTAACATCAGCTATCTTCCTGTGAAAGACTTGTCAAAATAGATACAGCTGTTTGGAAGATCACTGAGAATAAATGGTAGTTATGTTCTTCCTGCGGAACCGTAATTCTTAAAAAAAATATATATTGTACGCCAAGTTACACCTTGTGATATTAACTATCTGTCAGTGTAAGACTCGTCAAAATAGGTTCAACCGTTTGGGAAATCATTCAAAATAATTGGGATTTATGCTCTTTCCGCCGAACCCTCATGTTTTAAAAAAATCGAAATCTGTTCAGCTGTTTGGAAAATGGTCCGGAAAAATGGGTTTTGTGTTCATTCCGCGGAACCCTAATGCTTTTTCAAAAAATAAAGTAGCCTAAGTTACGCCCTGGAACATTAGCTATCTGCCAGTGAAAGTCCCGTTGAAATCTGTTCAGCCGTTTGGAAGTTTACCTCAAACAAACAGACAGACAGACAGACAGACAGACAAAAATTTTTAAAATTGCATTTTCGTTATAGGTATCGTGTATACTTTCATATGCAATTCGTAAAAAGGTGCTATTTTGATATTACAAACAGACACTTCAATTTTATTTATTTGAATGTATGTATGTATAGATAAATGGGTTTTACGTTATTTCAGCGGAACCCTAATGTTTAAACAAAAAAATATAGTAGTCTAAGTTACTCCTTGTAACATCAGCCATCTATCAGTGAAAGTCCTGTCGAAATCGGTTAAGCCGGTTGGGGGATCACCCGGAAAAATGGGTTTTATGTTCATTTCGCGGAACCCTAATGCTTTTTCAAAAAATAAAGTAGCCTAAGTTACGCCTTGGAATATTAACTATCTTCTAGTGAAAGTCCCGTCGAAATCTATTCAGCCGTTTTGAAGTTTACCTCAAACAAACAGACAGACAGACAGACAAATTTTTTTTAAATTGCATTTTCGTTATAGGTATCGTGTATACTTTCATATGCAATTCGTAAAAAGGTGCTATTTTGATATTACAAACAGACACTTCAATTTTATTTATTTGTATAGATAAATGGGTTTTACGTTATTTCAGCGGAACCCTAATGTTTAAACAAAAAAATATAGTACTCTAAGTTACTTCTTGTAACATCAGCCATCTATCAGTGAAAGTCCTGTCGAAATCGGTTAAGCCGGTTGGGGGATCACCCGGAAAAATGGGTTTTATGTTCATTTCGCGGAACACTAATGCTTTTTCAAAAAATAAAGTAGCCTAAGTTACGCCTTGGAATATTAACTATCTTCTAGTGAAAGTCCCGTCGAAATCTCTTCAGCCGTTTTGAAGTTTACCTCAAACAAACAGACAGACAGACAGACAGACAAAATTTTTTTAAATTGCATTTTCGTTATAGGTATCGTGTATACTTTCATATGCAATTCGTAAAAAGGTGCTATTTTGATATTACAAACAGACACTTCAATTTTATTTATTTGTATAGATTCTACTGTATGTGTGTATGTCACTGAACTCCTAAACGGCTGGAGCGATTTGAATGAAATTTTGTGTGTATATTTCAATGGGTTCCTATCCAGCAACCATCCAGTTTAGAATCACAATTGGACCCGGTAGGTGGCGCTGCTGTCACTAATTCTAAGGCGGTAAGAAGTTCGTCCTGTCAGCTAGTTAAATTATATAAATATCACCAGACATAGTCATCGTATGATCCGGAAATAAGGAAAGCTTATATTATGGGTATAATGGACTGAGGGTGAATCGAATCCGCGGCCACCTGGCCCAGTGAGCCGACCAGCCTACACCTCAACGACTAAACCATGCCGTTGTCATATTACAATCAAATTTATCTTACCATTAGTTTTAACAAACAAAAGACCCTTCCATTCAGAACAATATTTATTAGTTACGATACCATCACCAAATAACAAAAAAACATCATCCTATATACAGAACATGTTTCTCTACATAATCTCTACGTACACTTTTCATTATCTAGAGGGTAGAGTTCTTCCCACACTTGGAACCTTTAATCAAAGAGTTTCTCGTGAACGCTGAACTCCTTGTCAATGCGCAGGTACTGGCGGCTGTCCGGCTTCATGACGGGGCAGGAGACGGCGGAGAGCTCTCCGAAATCATAATCATTTACTAAACCTTTGACAGATGTGTAGCAAATGCAGTTTAAATCAGATGGACCAAATCTACTATTTGTTAGGGAGGCTGGAAGAGCTATCTCACTTGGCACCTGGCTAATTTCTATCTCCCAGGATCCAAGTGAGACGGCGACAAAGTTTTATTAAGTCCGCAATAGGTTTAAGTACTTCAAAATCATCCTATTCAGATTCTACCACCGGTTCGGAATACTGCTTCTACTGTGAAGAGCCGGTAAGAAACCCAATGGTTACTATTTTCAACATAATACATATGCAAGTTTATGAGCAGCAACGCCAGCACCCTTGCCTCAATACTGGAAAATAATTACTTGTTACCCGTATCTCGCGAAGTTGTCTAAAGATGCCTGTCATCTTGTCGACCATATAGGAGTCAGGCGTGTCGGTCACAGGGATGGGAGGGAAATAGATACTGACGTTGAACAGGTAGAGCAGGTCGTCGTGGTGGGCAGCACCTGTGGTGGAATATAATGACTGAACAACCCACTTACTGTCTTGTTATTAATATTACTTCCGGTTTTTGATAGTTGTAGTAGCCAAGTGCGAGCTGGACTCGCGCACCTAGGCTTCCGTGCCTAAGCTGTGTAAGCACCGAGCATTACTCTAAGGCAGGGCTTCCCAAACCTATTTTAACTGTGACGCCCTTACGAAGTTGCCATATTATTGCGACGCCCTGGCCAACTAGTTGTAGCCTCATAACAATTTGTTAGAAAATCTCCAAATAGCATCTAAATTTTTTATTCGAAAATAAAGAACGACGCCCCAGGGCGTCGCGACGTACAGTTAGGGAAGCCCTGCTCTAAGGAAAAGATAAACTGGATAGAGAGACAAACTTAACTTTGCAGTTGGTATACTATACTGGCGTGCCCATACAAAGTAACTACAGAATAAATCCTTTGTAGTTATGGTATTCTGTTTTTTAGTATTTGTTGTTATAGCGGCAACAGAATACATCTGTGAAAATTTCAACTGTCTAACTATCACGGTTCATGAGATACAGCCTGCGGTCTCAGTACGCCTGCCAAGATAAGACATTTTCTCACGGATCGTGACGTCATTTTTGTGGTAAAATCGTTACGTCTTATTAGCTAGCATGACGTGCTGGAAAAAAATATAAAATTGGTTTGACAGTTAAATAGAACGTGGTTGACGTATGAATAAGGTGTTTTATCTTAAGTGCTTGCATGGGTTACCAAAATGTACCATAGAGACACGAATTTGACAGGTCAACGTAAAGAAATTTGTCACGGTCGAAGGCCGGTGATGAGAAAACAATTAGGCTGTAAGAAGCTACATAAATATAGCATTTTATACACTATTATTACGAATAATACATATTTTACTCCATCCTTCGCCAATATCCAGCGGACTACATGCAAAATTCTGCCGAAAACGAACACGTAAATTTACTTTCGTGTTCGACAAACAACAACAAAAAAGTGTTGAGATATTTCTATCTGTTTTATTTTCTTCCGAAAATCCCCATAATCTTTTTCTACATTTTTAAATCCATATTATACAAAAAATCTGTATGTTAGAGGTTAGGTTTTGTTTGGCATCAAACTTTGCGTGCTTTTTGCCGTTTTACAATGTAAAGTTATTCCTATTGGCAAATAAAAATAGTATAGTGCCCAAGAAATTATTTTTAAGCATAATATCACCGACTAAATGATAATACGTAAAGCTTCCGGCATAATAAAAAAGAAGCAATGCACAAATATATGTTTTATCTGTGCATAAACAATCTAACATAATCTATGATGTGTATGCGACATCTTACTTCTTACTTACGAACTTACTAACGAACGATCTTAAAATGTGAGAAAATTTTAGCCAGCTGTCTAATTTTAAACATCTTGGAAGCCATATTAGCAAATAAGATACGGGAACGCAAGTTGACAAGATTTTTTTTTTTTTTTTGTGCTAATGGCCTCTTTCCATTGAGAAGATGTTTTTGGGACTCGTGAGAAAACATCTTGGCAGGCGTACTGACACTGCTGGTGACGGATGGACAGACAGACAGATAGACTGACAGACAGACTGAAGGACAGTGGAGTCTTAGTAATAGGGTCCCGTTTTACCCTTTGGATACGGAACCCTAAAAAAAATTATTAACGATAGCTTTGGACATCACTTTTGTATTAGATAATTTTATTAATTTTGTGATAATGCCGTCCTTCTAAGTAAGACGACAATATTTTACTACTAAGTCTTTATTACTAAAATAAAATACGATCATTCCGTTATTATTCCAAATATAGATAGTAGTTGCCTTATTGGGCTCGAGGTTTCAATTAAACAAAACAAGTTAATTTTAAAAACACTTTATTAGCTTGGCGTTACCTTGCAAAGTCTATGTTACTAACTTATAAATAAGATCTCATTTTAAATATCAAGTTTTGATCGTCTCTATGTACACTTCTCATAGTCCAAAGGGTAGAGTTCTTCCCAAACCCGGAACCTTTCATCGAAGAGTTTCTCATGAACGCTGAACTCCTTGTCAATGCGTAGGTACTGGCGACTCTCCGGCTTCATTACGGGCCAGGAGACGGTGGAAAGCTCTGGAGTGTCACCACGAGGGTTTGGATCTCTGGAAATCGTAACGATTAATTAAAAACAGTTTAGGTACATACTATTTGGTAGTTTTTCTTTGGTCCTGCTAGATGAGTCAAAAGATTGGAATAAGGTCAGTAAATGCAATGCAATGTAATAAATAAACAGTCTTTCTGATTTAAGGTAAGTATAACATCAACTCCTAATGTCAGCTAAGCTCGGTCTTCAGGTGGTTCTTAAAGCAACTATCCATACGTCATCTTTAGTAGTCTCTTTTTGGGACCTCATGAGCTGAGGATGTCGGTACTTCCATTGTCACTGTAACCACTACTCAGTTGGAACTATGTGAACATGATCCTTCAGAAAAGATTGTTACCCGTATCTCGCAAAGTTATAAAAGATGCCGGTCATCTTGTCCACCATGCGGGAATCTGGTGTATCTGCCACCGGGATTGAAGGGAACGAGTAGCTCACGTTGAACAGGTACAGGAGATCGTCGTGGTGGGCGGCACCTGCGAAGAAATACTTTAAAGCTCGGAACAAGATAATGAAGATGTTTGGAACTGCCTGAGAAAAACTTTTCACAGTTTAATAGAATGATTTTTTTGCCATTAACCCATGAGAGTAGATTACTTGTTTAATTCATCAACATCTTACCAACTGGTGTCTTAGTGGCTGGGTCCATGTAGTGGCTGCTTTTGCCGACGTAGCTGAACTCGTAGAAGTACACTGGCTGAGATGAGTGACGGATTATGAGGTTGGCTAGCCTGCACGAAAATGAACATATAAATAGGATATATTAGAAAACCTCGCATCATCAGAGACCAGCCCCTTTTTCCATCAATCCAAGAGGGATTGATTCATATCATATTCAACATAGGTCATAAGAGGTATTTACAAGTCTCCAGAGAATGGGTTTGGTTTTTTTGACTAAGCAGGTTTCGCTGTTTTTCTCTACCGTTCAGCACGTCTTTTTTTAAAACATTTGTAACCTGTGCGCCGGTTTGCAATACCTGTTACTACTAATTCATAGTAATCATAACTGTACATTGCTACAAAACTTACCTATGGACACCAAATCCAATAATAGCGTCAGAGTATAATTTCCCCAATCCATCGGCTATCGCTGGGTTGTTGGCGACCTCCTTGTTCCCGAGGTAGGCCTGCTTCAAGCGGTCGGCCTGACGAGCGGCGCTGGGCCCGGACAGATAGAAGGCGATAGCGGCAATGCGATGCCACTCAGTCTTCATGGTATTCAGCATGGTCTCATTTTGAAGTACGTCTGATGGAAAGCGAAGTAAAATTTTAGATGTATTGTTATATGAGTTGAAAGAATCATGATTTCTAAAATCTATGAGTACAAGTCAGTTGTAATACGTACTGAACGCTTTCCAGAAGAACTCATCTTGCGTCTGACTGATGATATAAGGCACTGCCTGCATCTCTCCCTTACACACCGACTCCATAGGCTGTTTAGCCAAGAACCTGATCTGACCAAAGTCTGGCTCTACGATCGGCATCCACAGCAGCACTGGATCGTAGCCGTACTCCTAATTAAATAAGTTTCGTTAGAGTCATGTCAGGGTTATTTTCATATAGTTGCTAAGCGGTTAAGTACTGGCTGATAACGACTGCATTACGAGTTACGTAGTGCCAATACAGTCAAATATAATTTTGTCATTGATGTAGCAAGAATGGTGCACTGAGCTACTCAAACTCTTAAGCTCAAGCTAGTTAAGCTCCTCTGCAATAGATACTCACAAACATGTTATCCAGAGAATCTCCCAACTCTTTAAATGTTTTAGTTTTCAAGCAGTCGATGATAGCTTTGGAAGTGTCAGTGGGACAGTTGAGCAGTCTCGCCTGTCTTTCTGCCAGGTGGCGCTGGTGTGGGGGGAGCACGATCTGGGATATCGGGGACCCGCTCATCGATATTACGCGGTGGAAGAGACCTGATCGATGTAAAGGGTTTTATAATACAAAATCCAGTAGTTTTAGATATTTCAGAAAAAGTTCGTTTGTGAAATTTAATTATATGATTGGTTGACGTCTACCTCTCGACATGGGCGATACAGTGTGTAGCATGACGCTGAAGGAGCCGGCGGAGTAACCGCTGATGGTGACCAGGCCAGGGTTTCCGCCGAAAGATCCGATGTTCCTCTGTACCCACCGCAGCGCCGCAACCTGATCCTTGAATCCGTTGTTGCCGGGTGCATACTTATCACCCGTGCTCAGAAAACCTGGTAGAATAACATAGTATATAATACTCCTGCGATATTTCACATGGAACATAATGTACCATATCTATTCCCTACCCAAGTTCTTAGGGATTGTCTTGGCTATATTTAGCTTGATTTACTTCCTGAAAAGTTAACAAGGAAGCAATGCACTTACCGAATCTGCAATTCTATACTTCCTTAAAAAATCGTGACATAGTTATGGGAGTTGGGTGAAGTCAAGTTCATCATCAATTTATGTTTTTTTCGACAAGTTAATAGTTATTGAGGTCTTACCGAGCGATCCAAGACGATAGTTAACAGTAACGAGCACGATATCCCTGTCCAAGAGATGGCTGGGTCCCGCCAAATCACTCCTGCCCGACACTGAGTAAAAGCCGCCCGCATGCATGAACACTACTACTGGGAGTGGCTTCTTGCTGTTGAAGAGTTACATAACCTTCATGTTGGGTTTATTGAGATGTTTAAGGATGTCAGACTTATACTTTTAAACTATGCCAAGACCTCATAATCGTGAAGGTGATATTGCTACGGGATCATTTTAGAATAGAGGTTTTGAACTGGAAGTAGTGGTGTAGAGAACTGATGACGTCATCCATGGACTAGGGTGGCAGCAGTTGCAAGTGGTGGAGGAGTAGAATGTGTCATCAAGAGAGGCTTATGACAAGCAGTGGACTACTTTCGACTGTTAACTGGATGGAGTTCCTTAGCTTCGTATAGTTTTCAAACTCACGTGATTAATTACAATTTAATAAGCATTTAAAATGGCAAGTTTGCCTTGAGGCGATTGATAGACTTGTCTCAAAACATACCTCAAATTGTTAGGAGTATACACATTTAGTCTCAAGCAGTCCTCATCGACATAATAGTTGTTGAAGGTGGGTTGAGGGCAAGCGGGGCCCTCCTTGGTTGCGTCCACTTCATCTCTGTAGTTCACGATCTCTACTGGAGGCTGTGGAAAAAACCTACGTTGAACTAGAAGTTGAAAGTCGGTCATCCCAATTGTCAAAATGTCTTACCATTATACAAGATTACTTTTTATCAAAAGTATAGTGTAATTATGTCTTAACAAAGATGTGTTCAGATAACTGAAAAGTATTTCAACTCTGACGCAAGTACCAGGCGAGTATAATAGAGAAGAGTTGTATTCTTACTTGGAATCTGAGTGGCCCAACGGGCGGCTCCGCGTATCGTATGCCCCTGTAAGCCTGGAACCGTCTGCCGCGGCGAGACTCCATCCATGACCCGCGGAAAGCGCCTGCTTCGTTAGAAGATTTAGGCGCTGACTCTTGTGGGGATTGGGTTGATGTTCCTGATATAAGAAAATCGATAGATGGGTGGCCGAAAGTATGTTAGCTCAAGGCATAGCTAATCATAACGCATATATTACCTGAAGGGGTGGGTAGGTTAGGTTAGGTTAGGTTAGATAATTTCCCGCTGTTTTACGGGCCACACAAAAATCACAATATACAAGTTTCAGGATCACTACAAAAGACTGTTTCCGTTACCGGAAATAGTGGCAAATCTCACTTTTTTTTTTGGCCAATGTCAATTGTCCATACAATTTTATTCTTTATTTTCATTATACGTTTAATTTCATGGAAGTGTAAACCTATGGCCGTGAATATATTGCGTAAGTAGGTAGCTACCTAAATTCATTTATGATGGGTTCCTTAAACCAATCGTCATTGTTAAGCGCATCAATTCGTTTGTGGAACGAGTAACGAGATGTAACAGGCATCAAGAGCGTTACTAAACAAACGTTTTATAAGTACTGACTAACGTTGCTTCGCAAATTTTAAGTAGGTGTTTTTTGATTGATTCAATTATTTGGTCCAGAGAAAATTTCAACGTTAATAATGAGACCAACAGGATGTATCAGAAATAGTATCTTAGGTACATATACGGTAGCTCATTTGTGGATGCTTAGTGAAGACAGATTATACCTAACAAACATAGTTTCCGAGTTATAGACCAGTGTATATTTGTCACAAGTGTTGTTATCTGGCCTTTGGGTAGGTACATTCATGATCCATGTTTCATGATCCATGATCCTATTAAGCAGTGTAAACTACGTTTACGAGAGACGGTAGGGACGATATTCACAAAACAGAGCATGAACATTTAACACAGAAAAAATGTTGAAAAAACATGTTCGAATTTAGATACCATTCAGTTGTATACTCGACCCTCGTGCAAACGTCAAAGTATTGGTTCGGACTTCTGAAACAGGATATCACCTACCATGATGATGATCATGATGATGACTGGCGGCCCCCGCACACGCGAACACACACACCACCAACACAGCGCACAGCATGATGTCTGCGCCACTCTACACTGCACTGAGACTCTATGTAGAGTACCTGGTATATATAAGCTTACGGAAATTCAAGCTGGGCTATTCTGCAATCCAATTACGAACAATATAGTCATCCACCCTGATCTGTTTAAGACATTTTTGTACCACATAATATCTAAACATTTAATTTAGTGCGAAATTGATTTCATAAAAAATTACCCTCAAATTTATATAATGTTTTGTATAACTCACAGTGGCACTGTAGAACTCGTTTGTGCTGAAAAATGCAATTGTAGGTGTTTTGTAACATGGATTTAAATTACTATGAAATCGGGAGTCATTTGTTTACAAATGTATATTTTTTTTGGATTATAATTAAGTATTTTCTGACGTGAAGCCGGGACGCGAAGCTAGTATGGTTTAAACATTATGGTGGACATTTTTCTTAAAAGTTTTGGGATAAAAAAAAACCTATCTCACTCAGTGATAACGTAGCTTTCGAACGACAAAATAAATTTTGCAATCGGTCCAGTAGTTTTTAAGTTTATTCGTTACATACAAAAATACAAATCTTTCCTTTTTTATAATATTAGTATAGATATAGATAACAAGAATATTTATATTCTTGAAGCACAAGAGTTATTTGTAAACAACAGCTGTAGTGCTTAAGGAAAACGGAGGGGAATCCCATTCATCTGAACAGCGGTCACCGCTTCCTTCATAGTAACATCGAGTATGTCTACAAGCATTAATAAAACCAGGTTTCCCTCATGGCTTTGATATCTACCATCATAAAAATAAATGAAATTGAAGGGTTTGTTTTTAATGTCAAAATACCAGCTTTTTACGGAATGCGTAAGTGTCAGTCCTCCTGTCTCTTTGTGCCAGTTAATCTCTAAAACGGCTGGACCGCACTATATATTATTTTAGAAAATAATTTGTGGTTCGTAAATTCCACGCTAACGGAGTCTCAGGCTCAGCTAGTTTATTTATAAAAATGTTTTACATCATTGCGTCCTCAATTTAACGATTTTGATCAATAGGTACTTTACATCAGGGTTTCCCTAACTATTTTGGGCAAGAGACCCCTTTTCCGAAATTAACTGATATCCCATAGTCAAATTACTTTAAGAATCATATATCTAGTTTGTTTTCTATAGTTACAAAATACTCACAAGTTCACATTGTGCTCGCTTATCGGCTTGATGGGTTGTTTAATAGTACAATGATAGGTCCTATTATAATATTAGTCATTCCTATAACAAGGAAGATAATAGAAAAAATAAATTAAAATGAATATAATATGTATTAATTCGGTATGTTTGGTATGTCTGTCTTTGTCACATCACATCACTACGCTATTCAGGTCATGTCATTTGCACGATAAATGTGTTATCATGAGTCACCTGTCACCTGCTACAATAAGGTGACACTTTATCACTTGAACAATAATATGTATGTCTACATTTCAAGAACTAGTTACATTTAAATGCCAGGTGTAGGAGACCAGTTGGTATTTTAGCACTTTACATTTTGTTACATTGTATTACATTTCTGCCCAAAAAGGATGATTTTTCTATAGGGATTGTCGAAATTGATCGGCAAAAGGAATAATTTTTTGTATGAGAAATAGCCAAATATATGCTATATGATTTTGTAATTGCGCTGAAGTGTCTTGCCTTTATCTCAATGAGAAGTCATAGATAAAAAGTAATTAATGGAGCGACGGCGGCGCTGCTGTGGTGTTATCACGCATGCCAAGAAAAGACCTCTGTCACGTCCGGTCTTGGCGCTCATGCTACAACATTTTTTTTTTTTTTATGTGATAGGGAGGCAAACGAGCAGACGTTTCTCCTGATGGTAAGTGATCAACGCCGCCCATGGACACGTGCAACACCAGGGGCATCGCAAGTGCGTTGCCGGCCTTTAAGGAATGAGTATGCTCGTTTCTTGAAGGTACCTTTGTCGTATCGGTCCGGGAACACCGCTGCAGGAAGTTCATTCCACAGTTTGGTGGTGCGAGGAAGAAAATTCCTGGTAAATCGCACTGTACTGCAACGCCATTCATCCAGATGGTGAGGATGGTAATGCAGTCTGTGGCGAGCCGTGCGATGGTGGAATTCAGCGGCAGGTATAATACCGAACAATTCCTCGGAACACTCTCCATGATAGAGGCGGTAGAAAATGCAGAGAGAGCCTACATCGGCTACATCATAGCCGATCGGTAAGCTTTTTGTCATCGACAATTCGAACTGCCCTTCGTTGCAGGCGGTCAAAAGGAAGAAGTTGGTACTGTGGTGCACCGGACCAAAGGTGAGAGCAGTATTCCATGTGCGGACGGACTTGCGCCTTGTAAAGTTGCAGGCGATGAGCCGCAGTGAAATACCGCCTCGCCCTACCGAGCACACCCAGCTTTTTGGAGGCCAACTCGGCCTTACTTTCCAGATGACCGCGGAATTGCACGTCGTTCGATATGTCGACTCCAAGGATCCCGATACTTGGCTTGGCATTAAGGGGAGTGTCTTCGAAGCGAGGAGATGCGACAAAGGGGTTCTTTTTGGCGGTGAACGCACAAATTTGTGTCTTATTGGGGTTGAATTGCACTAAGTTCAGTTTGCGCACAACTACATTAATCGTAGCATGAGCGCCATGACTAGCCTTATGTCACAGAATATGTTGATTATATCTCTTTCTCTCGTATGGAATAAGACAGAGAGCGAGCAAGCAACTCCGTGACTAAGGTCTTGTCTTGACATGCATGCTAACCCCACTGGTGTAGTGAACTCACACACGAACGATACAATTCGTGTCACACAAAGTAAGCTGCGCCTGCTTATTTTCTAATAACTACTATATGAGGATACACGCCGAGAGATATTGCTTTTGAAATAATTACAGGCGTTAATTTATTCGCGTCGTGATTTTGTAACACGCACGACTGTACCTTGAGTTATGTTGCTCACTAGTCTATAGCATCTGGTAAAATAATTATAAGGTAAATAGATACTGTGGTCAAGACTGTAATTAAAGAAAATACGAGCTCTACATAATGTCTACTCTATCTAGCGGAATATATTCACTTTATTAGGACTTATGCCATGTTTTAGAAGAATACACATTTTGTTTTTAATTGAACTCTACATTAACGGTGTGATATTTTATTTTGAACAGAGTAACCATTAAGTAAATATATTGCCGGCTCTTCTCAGTGGAAGCAGCATTCCGACCCGGTGACAGAATGTGGCTATTTGTAAGTGCTTTTCGACCTAGAAATGTAAAAAAATAATATTTTAATAATACTTACCTAAATATAGGTACTATATACTAACCAATATTATCACAGCTATATCTAATCTATCCATATACGGCACGCTCATTGAGTGAGAAGCGGCGCCTTGTTCGTACACGTCACTTGCGAGCCGGTGGAACTGTATAGAGCTTTAACTATAAAGTAGTCAGCTTAATTAAGTAGATAGTATGGAGGCCATACCACAGTATGTGTTGGGAGAAATCTACGAAAATACCCCGCACTGGGCTAAAGCATGGTGACTTAAGTAAACTACTACTATTACTATAGACCTTTTAACGTCCCACTGCTGGGCACGGGCCTCCCCTCAATGCGAGAATCAGAATCAGAAGCAGAATTTTTTTATTCATGTAAACCAATACAGGCACTTATGAATCGTCAGTAAAAAATAAATAGTATTAATAGTATCTCTACCACCCAGTCGGAATGCAATTCCTATGGAGAAGAATGGGCAAGAAACTCCATGGTTGCTTTTTTCCAATAAGGATTTACATGTTATTTGCATTACAATGTGTTTTTCTTAATTAACAATTATATAATATAAAGTTAATGAGGCTATACATTCTCAAAACACAAAATTAATCAGCAATACAAATTACAAGCTAAGTCAGTGTAAGATTTAAAGGTAGGAAGGAGGAGGAAAACGGGACAAATATCAAACATCCCTCAAATGAGTTCCTGTGGACGTGTGGGGGGGATTTAGGCCACAGTCCACCACGCTGGCCCGGTGGGGATTGGCAGACTTCACACATTTATCGAGAACTAGTCAAGTTCTGTCAGACGTGCAGGTTTCCTCACGATGTTTTCCTTCACAGTTACATAGTAAGTGATAATCTCGGATGAAAATGAGATTTACACATGAAATCCAGAGGAGCTAGCCGGGGTTTGAACTTGCACACTTTGATTACAATGCCACTCGGCTAAAGGGACTTTTAGTTGTTACAAGTTTTTGTTTGTGTAACGACTGGTGCTTCTGTAGAGTTAAAGAACGTTATTTTTATTGTGTATGGCTTCAGTATAGACCGCTGACGTTTCATCAGCTCTATACAGTGTCCTCTTACCGAATCGTCACAATTTCCCGTTCTCTGTGAGCGTCCCGCTAGAGTCCGCTGAGCGCAATAGTTTTGAACGCACCGGCCGCACGCCACCGCGCACCTGTGCATACGCGTGCCTTAAAAAAAAATAAAAAAATACGAAAGCGCGCCAACCCCGACATACTACCTCCATTTTAAATGTTAATTTAATTAATTTATTTGTTCAAAAGTGGATTTGTGAACTTTCTTTTTGTGTTGTGTATCATTTGCAAGCGGTTTTTAAGTATGGCACGCCATTCCCTCGTATGTTTGGTAAGTAATCTCCTAAATATAATAATATTTAAGTGAGTAATAATAATAACTTTTCCGTCGTTTATTTTATTCACGATAGCCTATGCAGATAAAATCATAAATTAATAAATTCCTACCAAAAAGGATCTAAAACGAACTAGTTATAAGTATTTAGTTACCTCGTCTAATACGGATATAAATAACAGAAAATATCTTACCACCTTTTTGTGCCAAAGCATTGATACGTATAACTCTTCTGACTTCTAACTAAATTATCTATACAGCAGTTTCTGTGAAACTGTAATTCAAATAACAAAACTTTTACCCTAAATTAAGTAATCATATAACTATGAATTGACGCGAACTATTCCAACAATGGTCTCGTGAGATGAGTGAGTGCGCATGCGCAGGCGGCGCGGGTGTAGAAAGCAACCAGTTACGGCGGACGATTGCGGTGAAATTGTGCGATTGTAAACGAGAATAACAAAAATTGGCCCACATTGTGGTGCAGACCCAACAACGCTCCGCTGACGACTCTAACTATGTCAAAATTACTATAAACTTATAAAAATTACTCCAAGATATTGATAGATACTCGAGGACAGAACTGAATATTATTTGTATCTAAAATTCTTTACAGATCAACTCACAAATATAAATTTCAATCCATGTACAGAACACCTACTATAACATTATTTCAGTACAATAGATCTCAACAACGCCACTGATTTTTTTTGCATAATATATGTACTATTCGTTTGAGAGTCGTTTCAAACCGAATTGGTAAATAAACTCTAGGTATTTACTTACCAATACAAGGCAGAAGGAATTCCCACTTCTACTAGAAAAGACACCCAATCAGCTGACATTGGTGTCAGCTGATTGGGTAACTAAACAGTTTTAGCACCTATTCAGTTGTCACATTCTTAATAATTATGTACGATTTCACACACAATAGGAGACGCCTTAACTTGATGCCTAAATATGAAGCACCTGTCAGTTACACTGTAATTATGTTTAGATATCACATAAGTCTCCTAGAGTTGTCCAAGCATAAGTTGTATTTTGACAACAACTCAAGTATACAAGAGTTGTCAGTATTTATTTGCTTATTATAAATTGGCGTACCCCAAGGCACCTGTTTCGGTCCACTTTCGCAGTCATCACTTTTAGATTACTCACTTGTTTGATTATAATATAATGATGGATTAACCTCCAGTTGAGGCAGGACATTATACTGCGCGTGCGGCTCTCAAGAATGGGCTCAGTGCGTAAACAAACTTTCTCTTTTCAACAATTTCTGGCGGTAAACGTGTTTGTGATGACAAATGGCGATGAAAGCAGATGCAGACACTTCCAACTTCAAAATATAAGTCACATGTTGAGGTCATCCGCCATTTATATCATTTATTTTGTTTCTAATGTGTATTTAGTGAATTGTATAATGCTATTAATTCAGCTAATTGCGTATGAAGCCTTATTTTATTTCATCTTATAAAATAAGGAGAATGCATCAATGTATATTTAGTGATAGATTATTTGGATGATAAATCAGCTTGAGACTGTACAGCTCAAGTACAAAACAAAAATCATAACGAGGGGTGTGGGTGCGACACTTTTGGGCGATATCGACTTCTATACATATTTGGAATCAGCGATTTTTTCTGCGTCGAATGAGTATGCTCTCCTTTAAAGTTAAAAAAATGTCACTTAAGTCGAATAGCCTGACACCCCTTGATAATATATTATGTCCTGTCATGTGACAGTCTTTGCCTTACTAACGATTTATGATTATTATTGAAAGCAGCTCTAAAGGCAACACAGCTACATACTTATGTATGGAATGAAGTACGTACGAATGGAAATAAAACGCCGTCCTTTTTAGGCTCGGTTTCTAGGCATATCGTATCAAATTCCGATATCTATGCGTTCGATAACCTGATCCTAACTGCGTCCTCAAACAATACAATTAGCATGTTTAGCATATAAACATCAAAATGCCCATAACGCAGGATCCTCTGGCCTAGTACAAGGAATGCGGTGTGGCGAGGAATACCGTTCACACCGTTACGAATGAATATTGCATGAGACGTTTATAGTTACGCGTGTTCATTATTAGTTTCTAATTTAAGATAAATAAGGGTTAAAGTCGTTAATAACTGGGTCATAACTATTATTATTATTTAAAACTATTTTTGTTCTGATCGAAGCAAAAGAGGCTCTACAGTCGTTAGTTTTAATTTTAAATTAACTAATTATCTTTGATAAATGTTTATTAGAAAACTTTGAACTACACTTCAAATATGAGAACATAGTTTAAGCAACTTGTCCTAGTACTTAATGTATTATATCTGCTTCCTTTAGAAAATCCTAATTAGAAAATCTGTAATGGCTGTGAATAATTCGTTCTATCTTGAATAGTAGGTAGGTATCTATATGATATCAGGAAGTGTGTCCCAATAACCCAGTGAAGGAGAAATTTTAAAATCACCTCCAATATTATTTCAACGGATATGTGGGGTCGCCACAGATACCTGTAATTTGTACCTATTGTTAATCATTAGATTTCTTTTTGGTGATAGAAATCTATTGAATGAAGCTTTCATTAACGACTGCTATTGATCTAGTATTGATATTATAATGGATACTGATGAATGTGTTTATTTTTAAAGTACCTAGTTATAAAAGATGACTAAATGATATTGCTTGTAATCAACATGAGAGCAATTTGCCTACGTTTTTATTTCTATGTATGAAAAGCAAAACTGTTATACAGGGTGTATCAGACGTTCGAAATAATACTTTAGGTACATATACGGTAGCTCATATGTAGTGAAGACAGATCATACCTAACTAAAAAAGTTTCTGGGTTACGGAGCTTTGAATATTTGTCACAGGTATCGTGTTCTGGCCCTTGGGTACATCCATAAGCCTAATAAGCAGTGTAAACTACACTTATGAGGGGCAACTACCAATATTCGCAAAACAGAACATGCAAATTGTACATGGGACTTCACGAGTTATAGAGATTGACGACGAAAAAAAAGATGAAAAGACATGATCGATATTCGACCACATTTTCATACCATTCAGTTGTATACCCGATACTGATACAAACGTCAGATGTTATTTCGGACTTCTGAAACACGCTGTTTACGCTAAATATGATAAATTCAATAGTAGCCCAGTTGATAGAGCGCCCGCCTCGAACCTAACGAGTGCAGGAGCAAACACCGCTTCTGGCATTTTCGGATTTCATAGGCAAGTCATTTTCAATAATGATTACCACTTGCTGAACGGTGAAGGTAAACATCGTGAAGAAACTTACATGCCTTAAATAACCTAACCAGTTTCTGACCGATGTGTGAATGATAACAAAGAAAGTAACTGGATTGTGAGACTAGTTTGGGGGAATACCTCGTTATTAGATATGTGACTCTATCACGATCCTTATAGGGTTTAATAGGCGTCGTCTCGGATGTAGAGCGCAGCCCCGCAGCCCACGCCCCGAGGACACTCGTCCCGTTATACTTTCTCGCGAACTATGCTGTACCTACTCTACGTAGAGCGCTGCGTTTATGGAATTAAGGCCATCGCTAAGATTGATGAGTAAAAGTGATTTTTGTAAAATTGGTTAATGACTTTTGGGTTCGTTAATGGTTATTTGAGATGCGTGTTTAAGCATCTCGGACCTATATCCTCCTGCGGTATGCTCGAGGGCAAGTATGATGAAGAATTTAGTTAAAATTAGATTTTAGCATAGCTCAATTTACAGTCTGAATATACAACGAAGAAAGTAATACATAACAAGCAGAGTAAACCAGCAAAACGCTAGAGTAGTAATCACTAGTGTTCATTTAGCTTGTACTACAGTGGTTGTAGCGTTAACGACAAGACTAGACTTATGAGTATGTCACAGAATATCTTAATTATATCTCTTTCTCTCGTATGGAATAAGACAGAGAGCGACCGAGCCAATCTGTGACGGAGGTCTTGTCTTGACATGCGTGCTGACACCACTGGACTAGGTTAGGTAGGAATCGAACAAAGCAACCAATTTGACGAAGTATTGCTGTTTCAATAGTAGCTGTCCATTTTTGACAGATTTTGTACTGAGTTAGCAGTCAAAAACTGAAAGTAAAAGACATTGCTGATTTTCATCCTCCATCTTTATCAAGTTCATCAAGCATTTTATTTATAGTGTGTATTTATTGAATTTGTCCTTGCTATTAATTACTGCTCTAATACCAGATGGAGCCATTCCTCATCTTATTCCATAAAATTTTATCATTTCGTCAAAAAGAAGATAAAAAACATTGCTCCAAGTCAGGTGTGGTGGTAAGGCGTCGCGGTGCATGCCAAAGCGATCCCGTGGCGCCCCGATATAAGCGGAAGATGGTACACCGTCGGTTTTAGGTGGGTATACGGCCTTCTGCCGGAACTCCCACATAACCCTGCTACTTCCCCCGGGGTGGCAGGTTATCCATAAAGGATTTTCCGTCGCTAAAAAAAGTGTGGTAAGGGGGCTACAATGCTAGCATAGCTGCAAAATATGACGTATTTTCACGTAATTAGAGTTAGTATTTCATTGATGTCAAAACGTTCATGGTTAGAAGAATAGTAACAATCCGCATGGTGGGTATGTAGATTTTTTTGTTACGAGGTGCGGTGACACTGACCTTCACCCACTGACCAGTTACAGTTCGGTCAGCGAGGTCACTGACCGACGACCGAGCGGTTCTAATACATATCTTAATATCTCAACTTAGAGACCGGTATCTCCAAATATAGCAGTATTAGAAAAGAGCTCTGAAAATCTTCATTTTTAGGGTTCCGTACCCAAAGGGTAAAACGGGAACCCTATTACTGAGACTTCGCTGTCCGTCCGTCCGTCCGTCCGTTCGTCTGTCACCAGGCTGTATCTCATGAACCGTGATAGCCAGAGAGTTGAAATTTTCACAGATGATGTATTTCTGTTGCCGCTATACCAACAAATACTAAAAAACAGAATACAATGAATATTTCAGGGGGTTCCCATACAACAGACGTGATTTTTTTGCGTTTTTAAAGATAATGGTACGGAACCCTCCGTGCGCGAGTCCGACTCGCACTTGGCCGGTTTTTGAAATGTTTGAATTCTATGGAATAAGATGAGGCATGGCTCCACCTGTTATAAAATGGTATTACAGCAAGTATCAAGTAGTTAATTAATAGCAAGAACAATTTCAATAAATTGATACACATTATATCAACACTGAAATTCGTTAATTGATATAGTATCGTTTCGTCAGTAACATAAAGAAAATGAATACCTATTTCCTAATTTTCTAATAATCATATGTAGAAGTTTCAATCTTACGAAAAAGCAAACTGAAAATAAGTAGGGTTCCTAACTTACGCGCTTACCAAGTCGCGAGCTCCATCTAGTAATAAATATCTAATATTAAAAGTCAGTAGTACGTTTGCAAGTAGTCTGTAGTTGCTAACGTGTGCGTAAAATACGTAGCTAATGACATGAATTACTTCAGCGAGTAATCCCTGAGAACTAATAATGTACCTAAGACTGTACGTCTCTACATCCCGTTAGCGGGTACGTGAACTTCACCCAGTTAGTGGCCGGTCCCCCGGGTCAACGACCGATACAGAACACGAAGCCCTGTCTGTCCTCTATGGGAGAGCCAAGGTATGTTGTGTGCGCTACTCTGTGATTTGTTCTTGGAGAGACCAAATGTAGTATAGTAAGCACGTACTGCGATAACTGCGAACATGGTAATTTGGGGATACCAAAGCAGTAATAGAAAGTAAATATTAGCACTTAACGAGATAAGTAATTAGAAGGAGATAACTAGTAGGTATATAAGATAGTAACTCCAGAATGCAGGGAGGTTATTAGATAGCTAGTCCTAAGAAGGTAACATTGTCAGTTGTCACTAATAAACAAGATGTGACTAAGAAGACACGTGACTTTGCCTACACCACCTCAACAATACCGTTATATTACACAAATAAATCTTAGACATAAATATCTTAGAGCAGGCTCCTTACCATGGTATCAGATTGTCTACTGAGTTAACCGTCGAAAAACTAGAAGTAATATTAATCTAATTAATTACAGTAAAGAAACACCAAAAACGTAAGTCAACAACATAATAAAGGATTCATCTGCCATCCTTATCACTTTCATCACCCATTTGTTATTTTTGTCCTTGAATTAATGAATTTTCTCTTGTTATTAATTACTTGATACTGGCAGAATAGCAAAAAAACCGGCCAAGTGCGAGTTGGACTCCCGCACGAAGGGCACCGTACCATTATCTATAGAAACAAGCAAAAACATCACGTTTGTTGTATGGGAGCCCCCTTAAATATTTATTTTAGTCTGTTTTTTAGTATTTGTTGTTATAGCGGCAACATAAATACATAATCTGTTAAAATTTCAACTGTCTAACTATCACGGTTCATGAGATACAGCCTGGTGACAGACGGACAACGCAGTCATAGTAATAGGGTTCCCGTTTTACCTTTTGGGTACGGAAGCCTAAAAAGGACATAAATAATAATAACTATCAAATGGAAGTTGTTACCTAGACGTCGCCTTACTAGATACTAGCTGTGCCCGCGACTTCGCCCGCGTGGACTTTAGGGAGATTACCCGGAAATAATGGTTTTATGTTCATCCCGCGGAACTCTATTACTTTTTCTAAAATAAAAGTAGCATAAGTTACGCCTTGGAACATCAGCTATCTGCCAGTGAAAGTCCCGTCGAAATCTGTTCAGCCGTTTGGAAGTTTACCCGGAACAAACAGACAGACAAAAAAATGCGTTTGCGTAATAGGTATCGGGTATACTTTCATATGCATTTGTTAAAATATTGTTAATTTGATATTACAAACAGACACTCCATATTAATTTATTTGTATAGATTTCTTAATCAGCTAAAACGGACATAAGGTGTAAGGTGCATGATCCAGTTACCGTCCGCGTCGCTTGGAACGTTATTCGCGTCACGCTCTCATTGCAGATGGCGGCGCGGGCGCAGTAACGGCACAAGCGCGTAATGCGTGTCAAATCAAACAGTGATGAGTGTGAATTGATTGATTAAATGTTGCGGATCTTTTCAGCAAACTCACGACACCGTTTCTCTTATACAAGATTGTTTCAATATTACTTTAATCCTGTTTTATGTCTAAGGTGTGATACGAAATTTGTTGTTTTTATTTTTATGTTTTTTTTTAAATAGTCGAATAGTTTAACTGTTAAATAACGGCACAAAAAGGGCAAAAGTTCGGTAAAATTGAGCCTACTTAGTTACTTATCATTTGAAAATTTTAATGAAAAATTATTTCTGTTACAGCTGTTTTAATATGTGGGTCATTTATTTATTTATTAAAATACAATGTAGTTTACAGTTCCAAGCCTTACACTGACATTTTAGTATTGCTTTTTATTATAAAAACAAAATAGGTAACAAAAATAATATTTCTTACAAACCAATAAAACTAAATTTACTTAAAAAAATAAAAATACATTTGCGCATACTATGTGGCTTATCATTAAAATTATGAATATTAATGTGCTGAGTGAGCATCGAGTTGAACAGCGTGATCACTCTGGCCGTGGGTGCCGCGAAAATAAAGACAAATTTTAACATATTTTTACTTATGAACGATATAGTGTTTTTAACGTCCACCTACATTTTACTTTAACACTTCTCAAAACTGCAGGTGCAGTTCAAATCTTCTAGACTCCTATTATGAATAAGTTTAAAGTAGGTAAG
The DNA here is from genome assembly GCA_914767695.1 of Ptilodon capucinus. Classification (NCBI taxonomy): domain Eukaryota; kingdom Metazoa; phylum Arthropoda; class Insecta; order Lepidoptera; family Notodontidae; genus Ptilodon; species Ptilodon capucinus. The sequence continues at coordinate 164,063 of OU611830.1, read as the reverse complement.
TATATGTAGCAAGTACACAGAAACTTTGTTTTTTTTTGAAAATATGTGTGTCAAATTTAACTAGTCTCGGTTTATTTTTCAACGAAATGAAAGGGAGTTAATGGCGGCTCGTACGATGGCAAATTGCTATGAAATTACCACCGTGATGACAAGGTAATAGACTAATAGCTATCTTGAGACAACAGATGATGTGCCACTAGAACATTTTTGCTATATAAATTATGATTACTGTTACTTAGGTTTTTTTGTACTATTTTTGATTTGGATTACTAGGTAAGTACCTAACATGAAATGAAGGTGGAGTAATTAGGTTTTTTATAGAGCATCCCTTTATAAAACCACGCAAAACCTAAATATAGTGTAAGACATGAAGATACACGAATGTTTTAAGAATATACAATTCCCGTGTTACGTAGCTTTAATGCATCGCAGACTCGTCTGATGATAGTGCTCGCAGAGATGACACAAATATACAGGATCACGCAAAAACCACCTTTATGTTAACTCAAATAAGTGCTGAAAGTATGGTGGGGTAATCGTGGCAATTATTCCGTCTCGGTAACTGTAATGGCGCGGCGGTTAACCGCGTATGACAGTTGTGTACTAACTACCGGCAACTGGGCGCCCCACCCTTTTGTGCAAGAAATCTTCACAGCTACTCGTGTGGTTGGGTTTGTGAATAAAAATAATACAGAACTGTGTAAAGCTAGATAGGCACTGACTAAATTATCATTTTTACGTTTAATATTAGTTGACATACGAGTAAGTGAATATTCTTAAATTTTACTTACCCTTACTAAAGTGAGTATTGTTTTCACTCATGTTCAGGTGATACCTAATTTAAGCCTCCTGAAATATTTTAATAGTACAGTTCTAGTTTGCTCTGTGCTGTGTGCACAAGGGAAATAAATAAGATATTAACAAGTATGGGACAGTGGTCGTATAAGGCTAAATATGCCTGTTTTCACTAACACTACGGGTCGCCTTAATGTGATGCTTAAACAGCCTGCTATGTATGTATTCCCCGAACGAGTAGGCAGAGGCGCACTACAGTGCACCAACACTTCGCTGATGTATTTTGGTCCCAATGTAATAGGGGGCGAGCCTATTGCCATTATACCGGGCACATTCCACCTCAATAAGAGGGAGATTTGTGGTCTATAGTCCACCACGCTGGCCCAGTGCGGGTTCGTGAACTTCACAAACCTTTATGTAGACGTGCAGGTTTCCTCACGATGTTTTCCTTCACCGTTTCATAGCAAGTGGTAATCTCGGATGAGATTGAGATTCGCACATGCAACCCAGAGGTGCGAGCCGCGATTTGAACTTGCACACTTTGATTGCAAGGCGTGCGTTCGACCACTCGGCTACCAATATAGCAATGTTTTAAATATTAGTTTCAGTTTTTGACAGTTAAGGACCATTATTATTTTTGCATCAATAAAGACTATAATTATTCCCCAAGGTCTTTCCAAATCTATAGTTCTTATGTATTAAGGAAAACACTATCACTTACAACACTCTAAACCGACGGAAGTGCATGAAAATATGTATGACTGTGGATGAAGCTAAAGAAGTATGTCGGGATCGTAGTGTGTGGCAAACGGTAGTCTCTGCCTACCCCCATGGGATACAGGCGTGAGTATATGTATGTATGTATGTACTATCACTTTCTGCACCAAACCAGATATTAAATGTCAGTCAAATATTATTACAATTTTATTTTCACAGTTTTTACTTTCTTTATAGTTCTGTTTTATATTTTTACTAGCTGTGCCCGCGACTTCGCCCGCGTGGACTTGAGGGAGATTACCCGGAAATATGGGTATTATGTTTTTCCCGCGGAACCCTAATGCTTTTTCTAAAATTAAAGTAGCCTAAGTTACGCCTTGGAACGTCAGCTATCTGTCAGTGAAAGTCCCATTGAAATCGGTTCATCCGTTTAGAAGTTTACCCCAAACAAACAGACAGACAGACAAAAATTTTTAAAAGTGCGTTTTCGTTATAGGTATCGTATATACTTTCATACGCATTTGCTAAAAAAGTGTTATTTTGAAATTACAAACAGACACTCCAATTTTATTTATTTGTATGTATGTATGTATGTATATATGTATGTATGTATGTATGTATGTAAGAAGATATTTTACTATTGAAACAGAAATACTTTAAGAGGTGGTGATAAAGCCTCTGTGGCTGCAGGCAGAGTAATGCTAATATAAATGGCGCTCTGTAAGAAGAGGGAGAGAAACATGCCATTTTGTGTTGACCGCAAACCCAAGTTGTGAGTCACTCGCAGCCTGAACCTTATGTTCATAAATTAACTTCTCATTAAGCAGACTTTCATGGTAACTTTCAAGTTTCATTTAGTTTACGATGCTTACTTCAAAAGCCGCATTTAACCTTTTTATGACCACGTAAGCAATAAATGTTACCTTTCCTTGTTCGTGGAATTAAATAAATGTATGGAAGTAAGCTTTTATGAATGTTATTTTAAATTATAGCAGCATTAAATAGGGACTAAATTTATGATGATTTTGGTATTTTCATAGTATTATTATCTACCTACTAACATTAAATTATTATTATATTATTGTTTTCTTATATTTACGCGAATACTATACATTGTATTAAAACTATAAAACAAATAAAATAGTAAATAAACGCGATAGAAGCCGTAAAATAGTTTTATTTCAATTATTATTATTAATTTTTTTAATAAATTACGTTTATGGTTATTATATCTGAGACTCAGATTTGTTTTTTAAAAGGTCGTTCTAAAAATAGATAGGTACTTTATCCCACTTACAGATTTATAATAACACGTTTATCAAAACCCCGTTGATAGAAAGATAGAATCCATTTTCAAGTATTGGCCAATGCCAATAGGTACACTACAAAGCTCTTTTGTTGAGAAAAATACTTTCAATAGAGGTATGGGTAGGCATTATCTATACAATATACTGAGGCAGGTATTATTGTCAAAATAATCATCCTTTATTTACAAAACACAAAGATATTGTATATAAGTTGTGAGAACTTCACACGTAGGTACACTCTCGACAATCTTGCTAGGATCGTTATAACATGCTTAAGATAATAGTAAGTACATCTATAATTACGCTGTGCAATTCTAAATCATGATAATACATACATTCACATAGCAATTTTTTGGGTTCCGTACCCAAAGGGTAAAACGGGAACCCTATTACTAAGACTTCGCTGTCCGTCCGTCTGTCACCAGGCTGTATCTCATGAACCATGATAGTTAGACAGTTGAAATTTTCACAGATTATGTATTTCTGTTGCCGCTATAATAAAAAATACTAAAAAACAGAATAAAATAAATATTTAAGGGGGCTCCCACACAACAAACGTGATTTTTTTTGCTGGTTTTTGTAGAAAATGGTACGGAACCCTTCATGCGCGAGTCCGACTCGCACTAGCCAGGTTTTTATAATCATTTAATGTCTAAGCTGCATATTTACTAATAAATTAAAGTAACATTGTTTTTTATTTGCTATAGGTAAAGTAAAAACCTTGTAGTGGACTCAATACAGACTATTATAGAATAAAAACAAAACTTTAGAATTTAGTGTTTCCTAAAACAGACTCGATGTTTAAAGGAAATATAGATATGATCAATAAAAACAAATTTTAACGCACTAAACGCTCAAAGATACTAATCAATACCTAGACAACACACAACTAATCTGTAGTTATCAATCGCCTGACGTACACAACACAGCACTAAATACCAACCTGTATCGTGGGTACTTACTAATGGCATGAATCCGGGCCGGTCAAGTGTCGCGTGCGCGGAGTGAACAGGAATGCGGGTCGGCGAGTAACGGTGCTGTGCCGGCCACTGGCGCACACACCCCACACGCGAACGCGGGACGTGACGCGGGGATTTTGTGATCTAGTTAACGACGGTTAAATGGCGAATTGACTCATGCGCCATTCAGGTAAATTTGCACAAAATCCAGCTTAAAAGGCGGAGAAATATTCGCTGATACCAGCGATACACCTCAATATCACCCAACATGGCGATTGAGTCACTCACTTTGCCATTTACACCTCGCTAATAATTGTTACTCTACAATTTTTTTATTAGGTATGCACTGTAAAGTCATAAAGTAAAGTATTCGTAAGTAAGTATATGACTCTATCTACAGTTGGCTATCGTGTTAGCGATATTACATGATTCTAGGTACAGATAAATTATTCTAGGTACATTGATGGAAAAGGGAAGATGAGGAATTTTATCGCTCGCTCCGTCTTATTGAATACGAGAGAAAGAGACTCGATCAACATATTCCGTGACATAAGTCAGTCAGGTGGTATCTGGCGAGGTTTATGCCACTCCCCTAGGTCCCCTACGAGTACCTAATATCGCGGTCTTGTCTAGGTATATAGTCAAGATGGTCGGGAACTCTTCTATCGCGATTCAGAATCGCTATATGACTGCGTAAGAAATTTTGGTGTTTGTATGCGATGTATTGCATGACGCGCCATCCATTAGCGGTTGGTAGAAATTATAATAACTAGATATCTTTCTGAGATCGTTACCCTTATTGCTCAAGCTAAGCTAAGCTGTATAGAATGTATTATAGTGAAGTTGAAGCATTTTTACATGTCATTAAATAAATAGATTAACTATGGAACATTGTCAAAATCATCATGAAGTACATGAATACAAATGTAAAATATCTAAATAAAAAAAAACTAAAAAAAAAAAAACCATACACCACATACTTACACATTCTACTTACTACACTACACATTCACAAAAATACACTTCCCCACACTTTTACACACTCAAACAACAACTTTATAATTGTTATTTTTCTTTGTAGATTGGTACCTATTTATTTCTTTTGTAGACTTTAAGGTTTACTCAAATTCTATTATTAGTAGTGTTATACTTACTGTACCTAGTTAATAATTAGTTATTAAGTTTATTTTGGAAACTGTAATCAGTAGTTATGGAAGAGCGGGGCATCCTGGCACAAGTATATTATTTACTTAAAAGGATGTCCCAGCAATACATTATTTTTTGTACCTTTATTTACAAAATAAACTATTTCTATTTCTATAGAAATATAGGCAAGTCACACACCGAGCGACATTGTATGCTGAGCAAGTGCGTCCTAAGTGTGCCACTGCCGCGCAACAGGGCCAGTGGCACACACAGCTCTAGGGCACCGAGGACAACGCGCGAATTATAAGTCGATTGTGTGAGATTATCGATGCATCAGCACGACAAGACATTTGCCGAACCGAGTCGTGATTCACACGAGAAAGAGATAAAATTGACACACCTACACTTACGAGTGTCTCGCATTTTGTCACAATCAGTGCTATTAATTTTGTTGTCAGGTATTCCTGGTGTTAGCGCGGGCGGTGCTCCCGGAGTCGACGGCAGCCCCCGCGGCGGAGGCGGCGCCCGAACCGCGGGCGGAGGACCCCGGAGACCCCGCCACTGAAGAACCACCGGAGGGCTACTATGCTTTCGTCGAATCACCGAACGCCACACCACCCAGGTAAGCGCTACCATTTCGTAACTGGAAAAGCTGGCTGAAGGGCAGGCAGAGGTGGTCTTCGGTACGCCCACATTCCACTCATGGTGTTTCCAAATCCAACTCCAGTTGGTGAAAGATTTATAACAATTCCCAAGTGTATTAAAATGAAAATCTAAGTAAAAGTAGACGTGTCAATAGCGTATTGATTAAACGGGCCGCTTGGTGACTGCCAGGTTTAAGGTTCGATGACTATCAATCCTTAATCGTTTAACTATTGATGTGACCTTACTCCTAGCACACTCATTTAGCTTAGTCGGAGTGGCTAAAGCCTCCCGTACACTTGGGTGCCATCTTTTCTAATGGCACTGTTATTGGATTGTAACCTACTGTCATATACCTAGCTAAGCTATGCTATGCTTCGTTCCAGGGTCCGCCCCCCGCCGTACCGGCAGGTGGCGACGCCGTGCGCAGAGGCGGAGGCCAGCAAGCCGCACGTGTCGGCACACAACCTGTGCGGCGACCTGAACCGCGGCTTCATCCCCAGGAACCCCATGGGGCAGAACCCTAACGGAGAACCTTACCCATTGTAAGTGTACCTGTTAGTCCAGACGTAGATCACATCAAGATACTTCTCCACTCGCGTCCACCACGACTCCACGCTGATGTCAATGGTCTAACTCTGCGATTCCCAAAATTGCGGTAGGTCACTTAACCAACCCCAAAGTTTTTAATTTGGCAAGTATTTTATATAATTTGGGAAGATAATTGTCTCTTTCTCACGTATGAAATAAGAGAAAGCCAGCGAGCGAATTCATGACAAAGGTTTAGTCTTGATATGCGAGACGCTATCTTTACAGGTAGGGTACTTAGACACGTTTGGGTATAAACAGATTTATAAGGAAGTGAGACTGGTCCACACTGGGGCCGAACAGAGAGGAGTGGAGAAAAGAACGGGAGGGTTTTGCCCAGCAGTGGCACGATACAGGCTCATAAAAAAAAAGAAGGAGAGGATGAATGGTCTGGTGATATTCCAGTGAGCTGATCCGCAACCAGACCCTCCGTTTCCTGTCGCGCACGCTGCCGGTGCTGCGCGCGGACGACACTCTGCCGCGGGTGGCCCACGTGTCTCCGGGAGACCAGCCCGAACTACACAATAGGTAATGACACCATTATTTATATTATAACGCTACCTGAAAGACTGCTCAAATTGAAACGCTTTCCCCAATTAGCTACCGAGTCCCGAGTCCCCTTACACTATCATCGTTGTGGAGAGTTAGAGTTAGCTTTATAACTTATTTTTTTAAGGCATGACAACATATTTTATCAATGGTAGCTAAAATATGGCTAGAGTAGACATTCAACATTGTCACCTTGAAGCCATTAGACTGGGCCCGATTTTCGCTTGATAGACAAAAATCTCTATTAGAGATATGTCGAAACAAAAGAAAAAAACAACCAATTTGACGTTTCGATTCGAAATTATCTCGAATATAGATTGATGTCATCAAACGATAATCGAGCCCCAGTCTAATGGCTTCAAGGTGAAAATGCCCAATGTCTACTCTAGCCATATTTTAGCTATCGTATTCTAGCTCACATTAATAAAAGATGTTGTTTATGCCTTTAAGAATTAAGTCATACAAGATAATGTTAGGGGACTCGGTGCCCTGAAGACGTGTTTTTCTACAATCCTATTTGTGATGGTCCAGACTAGAGGAGCGCGTGAAGAGGTCTCTGCTGGAAGCGGACAGTGCCGTGTTCCCGGAGTCGGAGTCGGCCCCGGCCGCCGCGCTGCCGGCGGAACACCGCGCGGCGGCTGGAGACGCTCCGAGGGAAAGCAGAAAGTTCTGCGACGGCGGCGGAGTGTGAGTATACCGAGGGGTGAAAGGGGATATATATCTAGGGGGGTGGAAGGCTATTTGAAGCGACACTTTGTTAACTTTACAGGAGAGCATACTCATTCGACGCAGAAAATTTTGCTGATTCCAAATATGTATATAAGTCTATATCGCCAAGAGTGTCGTTTAAGCAAAATAGCCTTTCACTTCTCGATATGTAGGGTGTATAAGAAATCCGATATTATATTTTGGGTACATATACGGCGGCTCATATCGACGGCAGGAAACGGAAATGTTGTATCTCCGAATATTCAATTTTACACTAGAGGCAGAATCAGAATATTTTAGAACGTAATTCCTTATCACGCGTTGCGAAAGGGGGCTAGACGGAAAAAATTAAGACTGTAACGAAATTTTGTAACGTCACTTTTACATATGTGTGGGTGACTTTTAAAAATTCGATTTCGATTGCGATTCCGATTTCGGTGTGTGTGTGTATATGTATGTGTACAATTTGCTTTTTTTTTATTTCAAAAGGAACTTCGCTCCATCCGGGTGTCTCTTGACACCTCTCAAGTTTTTTTTATTCATGTAAACCAATATACACTTATGAATCGTCAATAAATAATAATAATAGAATCTCTGCCACCCATTCGTTTCATATGGAGCCATTTGTGCCCACCCATTTCCTATGGAGAAGAATGGGCAAGAAACTCCATGGTTGCTTTTTTCCAAAAGTCAACCTATTTCAAAAATATACAAAAAGTTAAATGGTGTATTACCTATTTCTTTTTCGTCGTAGGCAGACGAGATAGGTCCATAAGACCCTTTTTTTAACAATTCTTTATCAATGGGTATAAATCGAGGTGGTATGTTGGGCGATATTGATTTATAATACATCATCACGCGTGTATTCCCCGAAGGGGTAGGCAGAGGTGCACTGCAGTGCGCCCACACTTCGCCGATGTATTTTGGTCCCAATGTAATAGGGGGCGAGCCTATTGCCATTATACCGGGCACACAGGTTTCCTCACGATGTTTTCCGTCACCGTTTCTTAGCAAGTGATAATCTCAGATGAAAATGAGATTCGCACATGGAACCCAGAGGTGCGAGCCGGGGATAGAACCTGCGCACTTTGATTGCAAAGCGTGCGTTCGACCACTCGGCTACCACTGCTATATATGCTATATTGATTTATATATGTATATATGTACTAGCTAACCCGGCGAACTTCGTACCGCCTTAGAATTAGTGTCATACGAAAGCAGCGCCACCAACTGGGTCCGATTGTGAATCTAAACCATCCAGGGCGCCACCCAAACGCATACAAAGAAAATCATTCGATTCTGTCCAGTCGTTTAGGAGGAGTTCATTGACATACACACGTACAGAAGAAATATATACAGATCGTATCAGAAGTCCGAAATAATACTTGGGGGCCATATAGGACAGATGATAAGCAATCAACACGTTCAAGCAAAATATACGTAACTAATTTAGTTTCTGAGCAATTTGTGTCCAAAGTTGGTGTCAAAACTTACGCACCGCGACCCTAAAAATCAGCTGATGAGGCGAATGAACTCGCTTTAAAATGATGAGGGAGTGATAGATATGACACAAGGTTTTTACCTACGAGCATAGTTCAATACAGAAATAAAAATCGGCCACTGTAGTTACCTAACTATGACAAAAAATCATACTTCATTTAAATCGATGTAAAGTAAAACTTCTACACAAGCAAATAATCCATTTTCGTTTTAGTTTTCGTGAACGGATTTCTTTTTAAACTGAAACATAGTGAGAGTTGATTAAAAGAAAAAAAATATTATTTTATTATTATTATTTGTCTTTATCATAATCACTACAATTCTCAGAATACAAGTAGGTACCTAATGATGTAGACAATTATTAGAATTGGTCTGGCATATCTGAAAGACTTTAATCTTTGATTACTCTAATAATCATGGCCGCGAATATGTCAATGTAGTGAACATTAGCGGGCGGAGATATCACACACAAGGACAATTTACGTCCAATGACAAATCATCGCCCATATTGCATCAGCGGTGATTGGCCCAGCGCTGCAGCGCGGTAAAATACTGTGCCTTCGTGCAATGTCGGAGCGGTCCTTTGATATTTTTATTCAATAATAATAACGTAAATCAAAATATTTAGTTCCTTGCAATCCGTCAAGGCGTTAACATGTGTTCCGAAAAATGTCTCGTTCTCCGCGTAATAGTGAAGTGTTTTCAAACTCGGAAAACTATGAGATGGTTTTGTGCATTGGTGCGACTAAAGGGAATACCGGTAAAAGTTTTGTGATTTCTTTTATGTCTTCTAAAAAACGTGAAAGTAATATTTACTCAAGTGTGCAGGTGGGTAGGTACCTACCTAGCTCTTTGTGATATGTGAGAAGTGAATAAATTCCAATTAAACCCATGGATTGATACACTGCACACATGGCCACGGGTAAATACTTACCTACTATTATTATCTTTATAGCAGTTTTTACTCGGACGATTGGGTCCTTTAATTAAGTAAGTGGTTACCCAGATACCTACTTACTATTACAATTAGTGAAGAAAATCTGTTAAACGAAAACTTACGTACCTACCTACCAACTAAAAACTTCGATAAGGTCGCTAGTCGCTACCCAGATACCTACTTACTATTACAATTAGTGAAGAAAATCTGTTAAATGAAAACTTACGTAGGTACCTTCTAATTTACAATTTTAATAACCTTACCAACCAACCTACTTCTTAAGAACGTAGTTACGTAATTAGGTAGATACCTAGACACCTGTTGTAAAAAGAAGTCATACATCTTATTCATTAGTACCTAAATAGTGTTTGTAAGGTAGGTAGGCCGTCTGGGATCCTAGATAGATACCTACACACTAACCCAAGTTTCAATAGCACAAACCCCCTACGGTAAAGCTGCCGCTCACGGCCAACAGCGTAGTCATTATCAAAAATAAAACAGCTACCAGGTTCATTTTGATAGAAAGCTACCTACCAAACCACAAAAGATTTAATAATGTTTACTATTTAGCAACAAAAAATAAAATGTATGAATGCGTTTTACAAAAGGTGTCTCGATACCTACCTAATTACATAATTACCTTCATTAAAGGAAGCTTGGTTCTCGGCGGTTTAATTTTACAGTAATTTCATTACCAATGTTTTGGTCATTCTCATACCTACCTAAGAATATCAAAATTACTGTCAATTACAATGACCGACGAGTGCGAAAGAGAGGCGCGAGTGCGAAAGAGACCGCTGTGGGCGAGTTGGCAACGGGCGACCGACACAATCAAAGCCGCTCAAAGACACCGCGCCGCCGCGCGCCGGCCGGCCGCGTGCCGCCGCCGCTTCACCCCTGTACCCCACCCCCGCGCGGCTCGTGTGTTAAGAGTACTAGTACCCGCTGTGGGCGGGGTTTGTCACAATGGGTGTGAAGCATTGACCTTTAAATAAACAGCTGGTCCACGTTTTGCGAAGGGCCGACCGAAAATTGTTTAAAAAATGAATTTCCTAGATTTGTATGAAAGAATAAAGTTAAGAATTTTAACTTAAAGTCTGGGCCATATAGCTCCACTCCTTATAGCGATATACAGGTTCAATTATTATTTCGGACTTCTGATACACCCTGTATATTAAGATCGTTGGAATCAGCGAATGTTTCTCGTTCTTTTGAGCTGGGCTTCATGCAAAGTTACTACAATGGAGCTTGAGTCAATTCACCATATTAATAAGTCATTTAGGACAATTTTCGAGATACTAAGTACATCTCCACTTTCTGCCGTCCATATTAACTATTATACGCTTATAAAATAAACACACCAAATGTTCGACATATTAGTTATATTAAAAATTAATAATTTAGCAATGCTTACAAAACTATTTCTAGACGATTTACTTTTAACAAACGTACCTAAATCATATCCACCGCAACTACTACTATTGGAACAACTACACTCGTCTCTGTAGCTACAGCGACAGGCTGCTTCTGTAACTGCTACAAGCTGATATTAAAAAGTTGAGCTACCTAAATATATAACAAACAAAATTAAATTGGACTGAAATTGGTCTCATTGAAGCCACGACCGTCAAGCATAAAGATGTTTGTAACATAGATATACAGATCTCTAAGTATTGTGATAAATTGACTACGTTGAATCATGAAGTCATCGCCCGAAGATCTGCCATTACTATTTCGAAGGCGTTAGGTTGTGTCCCGTCCAGTATGCGCACGCGACTGTCCTGCTCTATCTGGAAATACATCATTCATATACTAACGTCTGTATCCAATAGGGGGTGAGCAGATATCGCGACGCTCGTAATAAGGCGTCGCGACGCTCAGTCTAAGGCGTCGTGTCACTCGTAATAAGGCGTCGCGACGCTCACTATGAGGCGTCGCGATGCACGTAATAAGGCGTCACGACGCTCACTATAAGGCATCGCGACGCCTACTATAAGGCGTAGCGTCGCTCAACATAAGGCGTCGCGACGCTCGTAATAAGGCGTAGCGTCGCTCAACATAAGGCGTCGCGACGCTCGTAATAAGGCGTCACGACGCTCGTAGTAAGGCGTCGCGTCACACGTAATGAGGCGTCACGACACTCGTAGTAAGGCGTCGCGTCACTCGCAATAAGGCGTCGCGATGCGCACTATAAGGCGTCGCGACGCTCACTATCAGGCGTCGCGACGCTCACATTAAGTGTAAACTATTTGCACCTTGGTGCGTTTAAAATAGCCGTAATGCGGGCGCGACTCGTACCTCGGCCCTGTACCGCAGATGCTCCGGCCAGACGCACTGGTCGAAGTACCCGGCCACGTCCGGCGGCTCGTACAGCCGGAAGCAGCGGCGGCTCACGCACTCCCCGTACTCCAGCACCAGGTAGTAGCGCAGGTCGCACAGCTCCAGCAGCGGCCTGTAGTTGAGCACCGTGAACCCCTCCACCACTATGAACCGCTTGCCCGGCGCCGCCACCGGCCCGCCGCTGACCGCACTGCACTTCTCGGACTGCTCCGCGCCCTCCATCGTGCTAAGAAGATTAAATCACTATTGACACCTGACCACATACAAATTAACTTGCTGTCTTGTCCCCTGTGCCCAACCACCTGCACGAGGGAGGACCTGTATGCGGCCATGCGATTGTTATGGCAATATTTTTACAAAATGAGGTGTAGACCATTGACTCGAAAACAATATTTTTAAAAACAATATTTTATTTAATAGCCCAAAAAAAAAGGAAATCAAACTTTAAATTAAATCAAACTAATCGATTTCGTACACGTATTACACAATTTATTCCTTAAAGACAATTAAATAAACGCATGTTTTTTTAAAAAAAATCACCTTTAATATTTTTTTAGTAATTTGGATTTAATGTGACGTTGTATTAGTTCTCGTGTTCTCCTCAGCAAGCCCTTTCATTTGATACCCATACTGTGGTAGTGCAGAAAAAATAGCAATTCCGCCATCTTGGGTGATCCGTCATATTGGAATTAGAATGACATTGGGCTAAACTCAGTGGAAAGAGGCCATTAAACAAAAAAAAGTAAAAACAAAAGTCCATCTACAAAGCATTTATGATACCCTTTTATTTGTATATAAACAGTGAAACTTACCTCAAAACATCCTTATACATCTGGTCCATGTCGAGGGATGACAGTATGTCGTAGTTATTATGATCCAAGCCCTTACACTTGACATGTTTGGGGCTGTCGTCAGGGTAGAAGTACTTGTCTTGATGGAACACGTATACCGGAGCTATTTCACTTTGCAATCTGTTAGCTAATGTTGTCTTCCCACCACACGTCACCCCTGATATCCCAATCACGATCCATTCTTGTCTATGCTTATTCATTCTGGCTTCCGTATGGTACACAATCCGATGTGGTTTACCACAATCTACACCTTTTGTCAAAATTTGTGCGATTACTTTGTGGTATAAAATCTGATGGAGATTTGTGGTTATTTTGTGCGATATACAATAATAATCTGTCTTCGTTCCGGCTAGTGTGCAGTTAAAAGTTAGATTTAAATGTATAGATATAACGTCTAAAATCTTACGTAATATACAGTTTGTAGTTTTAGTGCGTGGTAAATGTGCGACTACAGTATGTGGTGAAGATGTTTGTGGTTGACAGTGATAATTTTGTTTTCTAAGAATTACCGTGGCGTTTGTGCGCGTTAAAATATTGTGTGATACAATTCGTGTGTAGTTTGTGGTCGCGTAGAGTGCAGATTGTGGCACAGCGCGGTATAATGTGGTTATTGAGTGAGATATGGTCGTATGTGGTACAACGTGAAGGACATTAGACCCCCGATAAAAAATAGCCCCCAAACGGCGCAAAATAGCAGAAACCACTGTGGGTCCGGGATGTACTTGTATACTTCTGTATCTGAAACAAACATTACTTGGTTAAACACACTTGTCTAACTCACTGCACTGGACGGTTGCATATTGTATATGATGGACATTAACTTTTCTTAATGATCCCAAATCTCAGTGCAAGGTTCGTGCCAATCGTTTTGCTGTAAGGACGATTTGACGCGCGGGTAATATTGCTTAAAACTCACTCTTGTCAATAAAGGGGTATGCGTTGAGCCAGACGGCCAGCGACAGAGCGAGCGCGGCCGCGGCGGCCAGCAGCGAGCGGCCCAGCGCCGCGTCACTCGCCTCCATACACACACATACCACAGCCTGCAGGACCCACCATCTGACATGGCAATACTCTTCTTATTACAGAATCAGTAACGAACTTTTCATATTAAGCCCCCGGTATGGAGTGTGTATTGAAAAAGTGTCCGTCGAAATGCATTATTTTGACAATTTTGACAATGATATTAATTTTTTTAACTCGCCATACGTCAGTTCATACCACACCCTTTGTCTATACACCAACGCCATTGTGGAAGGTTTTTGTACTGTTATTTATAGCATACAGCTGGACACTTTTCAACTTTTGTCCCATATGAGAGTGTTCTCCTTATATCTACACTCCATAGCCCCTTTTTTATTTTCCCCCTCCCCCTCTTTCGAACCTCACGTGAATAATGGACGGGTGATGTTTAAATTTGTATAATTGCACGTTCTGACATGATACATTAATAGGTAAGGGTTTTCAAAGAAAAAACTAAATGGACATCAGTTGAGGAGTGTCTGTCCAAAGGCAGATATTTCCACCACAGCCAAATTAGCAAAAATAAAAGTAACATATAATTAAGTCATCTTAGATTTTTTTTCAGCAACACTTTCACGAAAGTTTTTTCACTCGAATCGCTTTAATATTATGGAAATACCTCTCTTTGAACAAAACAATATTTTATTATATTATTTTTTTATTGGATATAATGTTTTCTGATGCAGTCTGAAAAGCGCACATGATATAACCAACTACAGATTAAAAAATAAACATAATAGCTATGGAATGTAGAAATATCTCTAAGTCTTAGAAATAGCCTTTACAAAAGGTGAAGTCATTAAAATATATGAAACTCACCCAATATACACTTTACAATCGTGAATTTAAGATACAATATTATTTGCAGAATAGTTTCCTCTCAAATTTGGCGAAGGACTCCTCCTTCTCGTCCGGGAACAGGATAGACTTCTCTTCCTCGTACTTCACTTCAATCTTTTCAATGAGAGGCTTGCCCTTTATAGCCCGCTCAACAATCTACAACAATAATACACATTCAATATAATGAAGTACTTATTTAACAAAAAACAAACACAGACTTCAAAAACATAGGTGCACTAAAACGCTAAAAATAACCTTATAATTAATTACATTTGGAGTCAGTGCCAATCTACGTCAGACTAGGCAAATACACACACGAATTGGCACCGACTCCTAATGTAATGAATTATTAGGTTAATTGCGGTATGTTTTTTTGCAAAAAAATATTTTTTTTCACGATTTTTAGTGTCAATAATCGTTGAAAATAATGCAAGTATTATCACCTTATAACAGCCTTTAAAAAGTAAATACTGTAAAAGTAAAAAAAAACACCAAAACTTTTTTACTAAAACTTTTTTGGCAGCAGCAAAGTTATAATAAGATGACACTATAATAACTTCCTAATATTACCCATATTCATTCAGTGAATCTGAATGCAATAATACAGGCATTCATTTTATTATTTCATAAATGTTATTGAAACTTCCTTTTCAATTGAGAGCATAATATTATGTAAACATAATCAATCTGTATATATAACAGAACAAAACAAATTGGTCACAATAAAGTTGTTCCTACACTTTACCAATTCCATTATGTCATAAGTTACATCTGTGTCCCGTATCTCTGTGTGACATAAACAACAATAAAAATTATCATTAAAATAATAAAAAATGTTTTAGATTAACTCGAAGGTTAGCCGACAGACTTTGCTATCATTTCCTCAAGGCCAATATATTTTGTTAACAATACTGTAACAGAAAACGTAAAATCTTATATGAGGTGATTTATTTTCCAAAGATACACTGTCTTTGAAAACAAACACCATGAACACCTTAGGTATTTCACCTAACTTGGGTTTTTTGAAAGTGTACTCTGTATCAATAAACATAAAGATTAAAGGAGACGGATACGCTTTCATACATTCTTGGGCCCAGTTGTAAAAATATGAGAGTGGTGTCAATTAAGAGCTTATATATTATCAAACCATCTCCGAAAATTTTGCTGATCTTGGCAATCTGAGAGCAGAATTATAAGAGATTAAGTAAAAGTGTGGTTATTCAACAAAGTGACAACAACCTAGATACTATACAGCTGATTTTTGAACTGTGATTGTTATTTTGTTTGAATATACAGTTTTGGTGTTAATTCAACCATTAGTGTATATTAATATATTAAAATGAATACAATTATGTGCTTAGTCATTAAGAACACAATTTGTTTTTGAGCTACCGAACGTGCTCACTCTGTCTGGGGCGCGCGGGCGTTCGGAAACTCGTCCGTCGACATTTTGTGGAGCGTTCGGGAACGCGGACGCCACACAGTTATTTCCTATATTAATTGTAGTTTTTTATTGTTAATTATTACAATGTATTTATTCATTTTGATTGAATCAATCAAGTATTTTATGTTCAATTGTTTAAATCATTCACAGTAATCGATACTCTATTTCTTCAGTGAAATAAACTTATTTTTATGATTTCTCGTCTCCCAGATGGTGAATTGAGCAGATTTTTTTATATTTTGAAACAGACAAAAACCGCTTTTTTTAAACCATATCTCAATTTATTACAATTGGGCCCAAAGTTCCCCGTCTCCTTTGGGTAATAAGGGCCATGCGACCATGTGTCATATTCCGATCACGTCATTCATGACATATCGTTAAATAAAATCTTTTTCTATAAGTTAATAGGGTTGTTTATGATAATGGCAAAAATTGGTTGAGGGTGTTTTGATGCACCACTGGAACACAGAGCTGTGTGGAAGTGGCTTTTAATAAGTAGTGATCTATGTCACTCATAACCCATACCCACAATAGATTTGAATTAATGTTTAGTATGGAATCAGACCATTGGTGTTTGTAAATTTAATATTAGTCTTGACACCCTCGGTGGATAATCATTGACCATACATGGAAATAGACTTTGCTATCTTATTTCCTGCAAGTTATATTAATCTTACTACTACTACTACATCCCTTTTAACGTCCCACTGCTGGGCACGGGCCTCCCCTCAATGCAAGGGGGATTCAGGTCATAGTCCACCACGCTGGCCCAGTGCGGGTTCGCAGATCTTAAGGTGATACAAATTAACTTTTTTCCAAAATAAATATTGTTACACTGACCTTATTAGTGATATTACTGTCTGCAACTGGTCTAGAAAGTGCCAGCAGCTTCCTTATATTCTCTTCAACTAACACCTCCTTTGATTTCACTTGCTCTTTATTTGTCTTGCTTTTCTTCTTGAATATACTCTTTCGATCTGTGACAAACACTTCGATTATAAAATTTCACACTTTAAACCCGTTTATAAGTCAAGGTAGGTATAAATAAGCGTGTCTAATGTACTAGAAGTTACATAAGGGGCTGTATTGAAACATCTAACTGACCCGTTCTGCACTGGTCGAGTAGCTAACATGATTTAGACCGTAAAATGGTCACTGATTATAATATCGTACGTTTATGACGCAACGTTAAAGTTAGTACCTTGACCTGTCGGCCCGGCACGAGCGCCGGGAACACGCTTGACTCCTTTACTCGCACTCTCTAGGAAAAAAATATTCGATAAAATATTAAAACATAAAACAGTTTTCTTCCGAAAATGGTTGAACTTAATGTTACCTTCTGGATCAACAAAAGCGAGAGCTTGTCTCACTAATGATGAAGACATTTTAATTCAATACGTGATGAATACATTTATTTTGTTTTAATTTTTTATAAGTTTATAACCTAAAATTCAAGTGTGGAGAAACGTCACACGGCCGGCAGGCAACAAATTAGAGATGGCGACAAAAAAACTATGTTTTAAAATTGTAAAAAGTTGTCAAACAATCTAGCGAATCGATATTGCACCCTAAAAAATCGAGCCTCGATTTTTTGTACTCTGATAACCGTAAAATTATTTACAATTAGTTGAATTAACCCATACACGAGTAAATAAATGACCAGTTTCCACTTAATTACTCAAAAACTCTCTAGAAGGCTGTGTAATCAGTTTCCTTCACCTCTCGTTAATAGATAAAATAAATGAAATAAACTATAACGTTTGTTTCTTTGTGTCAATCTGTGCTTTTTTTTCGAAAAAAAAATTGTTAAAAATGGTAAAATTTCGATTATTTTGGTGTCTTTTTTGGTTTATTGACTTATATGGACTTATATTCTGTAAATAAAAACTTGAAAAGCGAATCTAAAAGAAATCTATTTTTATGAAATCGATTTTTTGGGCCTCTTTTTATTTATGAATCGATTCATCAGATGTCGATTCAAATTGATTTAAAAATTGATAATTTTCGGGGAGAATGGACATCCCCACAACAAATGTCTGTTTTGACATTGACATTACGTTTGACGCCGAAGCACAGAGTTACGCGGAAGCGATTCGTTCCGTTTCTCGCTCTACTCGAAACATAGATAAAACTATTTTACAATTTTAATTAATATGCCAGATTTGGCATCCTCTTTGCAAGCGCAAACAATTTGTGTATACGTCTTCCACAATACTTATAGTTTTATGATTATTTTATTTATAAATTTTCAAAATTTAGTTTCAGTAGCCACCACGAGAGGGTATCACTTGTATCAACATCGTGATAGTGGTATATTATTTTGCATCAATGGAATGTATTGTATTGATACAGATTCTGCATGCTATACCGGGCAATAAATGGCGATAGCGAGCCGAGTGCGAGCGTGGAGCGGCGCGAGGACCCCGGCCCCGCCGCGCAGCCGCACGCAGCGCATCCCCAGCAACACAGATATGAGGTAATTTTCATTCTATCTTCATTATTCACTACGGGACATAGTACCTAGCGGTGAGATGGGCTCTCCCGGTTACTGCAAGGTTCCAGATTCGATCCCGACATTTCTAGCACAAACATTTAGCTGGAGGAGCTAACGGGCCTAGTCATGAGACTACTGACTACCTCACATTGTTATTCTTCTTTTGGTGTCAATGGTTCTTAGTGTACACATTATTCTTGTAATATTATCAAAAAAGTGGTTACAATTACTTATGTCATGGCAGTCAGTACGTGGTCAGTACATTTATCCAGCTCTTTTGACGGAATTATTGCAAACAGAACCATCATATACAGGATGTATCAGACAATGTAAAATAACAGTAAATGCTGAATAGGGTTATGGATGTGCTCAAAGGCCAGAACACAATACCTGTGCCAAATATACAAAGCTCTATAACTCAGAAACTATGATAGTTAGGTATAATCTGTCTTCACTGAGCATCCACATAATGAGCTACCGTATATGTACCCAAAGTATTATTTCGGACTTCTGATACATCCTATATATTTACATAGATGCATTATTTGCCTGTGTCAGGGTCCGCCGACGCCATGCCCGGCTCGCGTGGAGTACGCAACTCCAGTGTTCGCGCGCAACTACCAAGGAGTGTGGCGCTATGTGGTGCAGATACCCTACGAAGGGTACTTCACGCAGACCGTCGAGGTCACCAGGTTCGTCCATAGCAAGCTTTCACCCATAAAGAACCCCTCAATCAGCAGAAACATGATGATATTACTGAAATAAGTTTACAGAAGAGAATGAATGAAAACATCGTGAGGAAATCTGCATACCTATTTCAAATGAACCTATGGATTCACAGACTCATATAAGATATGCATTCTTGATTTTACAGAACCAATTCTCCCTCGCAATAATATTATGTATAATATTGGCAGATGCATACAGTCCCGGTGCCATTACTTAGACGGCGGCTGTCTGAGCTCGCCGCGCTGGGTGTCGCTACTAGTCGCCGAGATGCATTACCCACCAGCCCAACAACAACACACGCAGGTACTTCTGTTGTATAAGCTAGGTACTTACCAAATCTGTTGTCGGAGTTCACAAAGGATTCGATTATGGCTTTAGGACTATAAAAGCCGGGACCGACAGCTAAAGTTTTTGCAGGATTATCAGCAGTATCTACAGAACCGCGGCGGGCAGGTCGAGACGGAGCCGAGCACGGAGAAGCCGCCTCACTGTGATGGTCACGACGAGCTCGGCTGTTACCAGGTTACCTTCTATCTGTATTTAATCCCTTAATTCAATATTCTAAGTTCTCTAAAGAGCCTAGATAAGCTTACTTACTTGTTGATGTGAAACATCTAATGGCGCGCTTGGCGAGTGGCAGCAATTGTTGATGCCGCGATGTCGTGATGCGAAAACTTCGAGCGGCTCCGTGGCTCCTCGGTTCTTGCCGCCGCTTAGACTCCGCCCACCGGCTGACTCCACTCACTCGCTCACTCACCTCTACGACGCTTCTCTCTCTCTACTAGAGTAGAGAGAGAGAAGTTTTGACATAATGTTTCACATCTGCCAGGCGTCTCGCGATGGCTACGTTTTAACTTGTTAATTTGTCAGGTGCGTCTATACTACGACTGGTTCCTAGTACCCGGCTCGTGCAAGTGCTGGAGGCCGGACTACTTCGCGCGGTATGTACGCCGCCGACAAAACAACGAACTATGAACAACAAGACAACAACAACAGCTGAAAGCACTAAACTTTTAAAATATGACATTTTATACTTTAGAAACAGTTACTTTTACAACAATTAATCTTCACAGAAATACCAACTACAAATCATTTGCCATAGCAATACTGAGCACTATCCGAACGGAACTTTTTGTATTGTCTTTGTAAGTGGATCTATCTATACTAATATTATAAAGCTGAAGAGTTTGTTTGGTTGAGCGCGCTAATCTCAGGAACTACTGGTTCGAATTGAAAAAAAAAATTCTTTTTTTAAAAATGACTATGCTGTTGGCCTTTATAGCTTGAATAGTCCATTTATCGAGGAAGGTTATAGGCTATATATCATCACGCTACGGCCAATAGGAGCGGACCAACAACGATTAATGTGGCAAAAACAGGAGAGCCTCAATGGTTAATGTTACGCAAAAATTATGTAGGACGGAATTGTTCCTCATTAAAAGTACCAACTAAAAAAAGTCCGCTACAACTTAAATCTATCTTTTAAGGTTAACTCACTATAATATTTTTTATGGTAATCAAATTTGTTCTAAAATAATGCATTATTTGCGAAGGTGTTTTTATAAACATGATATAAATCCTTATCCAGATAAATACGTTATTTATCATAAGTATTTAATTTTGAACAAAATTTTCCTTGGAATCATTTGATTTCTACGAATATCATCACTAGCATCGTTTTAATAAAGTACCACGATTAAATTCATGATGTGCAAGGCACGCGCTGGCCGCCCGCCGCCAGTAGCTCTGCGAGGTACCATGCCGCGTGGCTCCTACAGGACGGTTGTGTCATTGCTAACTTGTGTTGCATCATTGTTAACATGTGTTGTTATTGCTAAACTGTGTTGCAATATTGTTAACTTGCGTTGTCATTGCTAACTTGTGTTACAACATTGCTAACACAAGTGAAATTTTATATACCGCGTCAGGGAACTCGTGCAGTGCGCGAGCGCCGACAATATCTGCTAGCGATACAAGCCATCCGCACTAACTTGGGTCGATATGCGCCCCTCTCCTGCGCACTGCGGTACATTAACGAGATCTTAACGTACGACTCAACCACAGACTTATTCTCAAGCACCGATAACGCATTTTTGACGTCATCAAGGCGTTATAACGAGATCGTTGATAAACAATTAAGTACATTAAGAAATAATTTATACTGACATTTAAATCACATTAAGTTTTATTATCTACATTGCATCTTTATATCTACTGCGCATGGAATGAGCGGTAAGTTGTACTTAATGAATAAATAAATAAACGGCTTTATAATATATGTTTTGGCGATATCTAACCGTATCTCTGCTATATATACATATAATATTATAAAGCTAAAGAGTTTGTATGTTTGGTTGAACGTAGATCTGGAACAACTACCCGTCCAATAACAAAATATATTATTGCACCGTATAGCCTATTTATTGAGGGAGGTTATCGACTATAAAACATCACGCTACTACACAGTACAAATAGCGCGGTTTCGCGGGCACAGCTAGTGGGAAATAAAGGAGTGCACGCTATATTTAAACTATTGTATCATCCACATAAACACTAATTTAGGAATAAATGGATAGAGTTTTTAAATTATATAAGTGAATCTTAAAAAATGGTTTTTCACTCCAA
The DNA here is from genome assembly GCA_914767695.1 of Ptilodon capucinus. Classification (NCBI taxonomy): domain Eukaryota; kingdom Metazoa; phylum Arthropoda; class Insecta; order Lepidoptera; family Notodontidae; genus Ptilodon; species Ptilodon capucinus. The sequence continues at coordinate 141,872 of OU611830.1, read as the reverse complement.
AACAGGTAATTTAATTACACATTCACACATAGACATGTTAAATATTAGGTACATACTAAGTCTGAAAGTCATTCATTGTATTTTGATGGTAGGTGTGGAGTAGGGTAAATGAAAACTAAATAGTATGGGCATTTTGGCGATTTGTTTTAAATAATTATTCGTATTGGTCATTTCTGAAATTTCTATTAGATAACGCTATAATGAAGGTGATTTGTCAAATAAAAATACACTTTAACATTAAAAATAACAGTTGAAGTAAGGTTCTTTTATGTTTGGTGCTACGTTAACTTAAAAGTTGTGACATTAAGACTGTATTTATAAATAATAATTATTAGTTTATAAATTCTACATTATTATTATATTGTAAATTATATTTGATTGTTTATGGAGGTGAGATCTCTTATTAATTTGCTAAGAGGATTATAGAAGTTGTAAGGTATTATGTAACAATGAATCCTTTTTTTAAAACTTATAACCTTCAGACTGGTGCTAGATTAAATATTATTTTTAATAGGTTTTGGAAACATTATTATTAATCGAAATGTAACACGAAATAATATTTTTATAAAACAATTTTATTTACCATTTATTAGAGTAGATACTGCACCAAAATATTATTAATTATTTCCTAGTTTACGAATTAATTAAGTCTCTGTAGAAAATACTCGAATTTTATGTAATTATTTTCATTTAGTAGGTATTAGGACAAACGAATGAATAGGAACCGATTAATCTATCTAAGAGCCATTCAGAACACATTTGCTCCAAGGACCGGTTGATAGACCTATAATTAATGGTTTTAGAAGCGCAAACTGCATTTATAATTTTATTAATGTACCTATAGACTCAAGTTATAATTCTAAGCTAACCATGATTTCCTAAACATCGCTTATAGTAGAGATTAATTTGGAAATAACTAAAATGGCAACTGATATATTTAAGTTATTTAAGAAAAAATGGTTTAGATAATGTTTATATAGATTAGTTGTTACAAATAAAGCATTATTACATAGAATTTCTTTCATTTGATATCAATATATTTTTCGAACAAAATTGTGTTGTAATGGCATTATAAATAAATCCGAGGTATAAATAAATACGGGAATTGCTTATTTAGGGTTTCATAATCAAAAGCAGTCTGAAGATTAAATATTTATTTTAAAAAATATACATAAGTAAGTAAGTACGTTTAATAGTGTTACGAGTGCATTCGTAATAATACCTAACTATCACGTATTTATTGCTGAATGTTTAAACTATTCAAGTCCTAGCTCACACCCATAGAACTGCTACTCTGACGTCTTTGATTTTATATTTACAACGTCTACAACCATACCTAGTTTTTTTTACCATTCTCCTCATTTAGACCCTAAGGCTGGTTTTAGTCTTACACCGACGGCACCCGCACCGTCAGCGCTGATGGATCAATTTGTATGTAGTTACAGGTAGCGTTTTTGCGTCGCGCTGACCGCTCAGCGCTGACAGCCGAACGATACGAGCTGACCGATCAGCGCTGACAAGCTACGCGCTGACAGTCAGCGTGACAGGAAAACCAGCCTAAGATTTTACAGACGTGTGGCAGTGCATAGAATCAAGCGGCTTACGCTTGAATGTCCTTGTAATATCAACTTCAAAGAGGTGGTTAATATATATTTTTTAACCATTTTTATTTATTGTAGGATACTGACCAGTAGCCCTATAACTAAGGCCACTGGTCGCAGTCGGAGCTGGCCCATGTCAATCGCATAATGGCCAGAGTGCGGATCGAGCCTGTAACACCTCTGTTGCTCGGTTATACCATTATCATCGAATATGAAACAGCAGTCATCGGGTGAAGGTCTTGGCTTCTACAAAATTACAAAAATCTTACCTTACTAATTATTTCTAATGAGTTAATTCTTTGGTAAGCGAGCATCTACCCTAACCTTTATCACGAACATGTTATGTACTTTTACAACACAACCATACATCAATGTATTTGTTAATTATCGGACGCAAAGTGTGGGTCACACTAATTGAATTGTATGATTTTCAGATGCTGCATTCCATTTCTTTTTTAGGGAACAACTCTTCAGTATAAAGCATCTTTTAAGGATTTATTTGTTAATCTTTCATAAGAGGAAGAGTTTTTATTTAGTATAATGGTCACTTACCCCTACTTTGAATGACTTTGTTCGTATTAATTCTATTGAGATTTCTTTCGCATCTAGCTGCCTAAAATATATTGCGTTATTACATTGAGCGCGTAAATACACTAAAGTGACCTAAATATGACAAATTACAACCCCCCTCTCTATGAGGGTCGGTCCCGTCTGGCCCATACGTTAATTTTTGTATCGCATTATTTAATTCTACAAAAATAATTGGCTTACTTTGGCATATTTAAATATATCAGTACGTTTTGATTGCGTGTGAGTTTAAAATTATTGGAATACTGGCTTAGACATAATTATTGAATCTCTCAAATACACGCATTTTCGGCCAATATTTAATAGTCATCACCAGTACTATATTTTTACACTAAGTTTAACTAGCACTAGCCGAAGTATTGCAATATTAATATTTTTAGCATATTACTGAGTAGCAGAACTCTCCCACGAGGAGTTTTCTTTCTTTATGCTATTCTTATCACTTAGTTATATGAGGACAACTTTATCTGGATTGGCTATTACTACCACTTTCAACTAGTACAACCCTAGTACTCAATAGTAATATTTATATCAAGTGATATTATGAATACGTACTAGTATTTTGTATCACTTAAACTTTTACAACTCTATCTCTAGTAGTATTTTCGCTAATATTACTGGTATCGCTGACGTTAATCGGGGCGTCACTGTTTTCTTTCAGTTCTTCTGTCTCGACTATCCTCCCGTTTTCGAACGCGAGTTCAGTGTCACCTCTGTTGTCTTCCTCAGCCTGGCTGGAACCAGACTCGTCTGGTCGCCGCCTAAAAGGACGTCAAAAGATATCACACTGATTGTCATTCGACATAGCATCTTAAGTCTCGGTGTCCCATCTCTATTCTATCACGGAAAGTATTAAATACTATGTGCTTTCCTGTTTAAACGCTGAGTTAGTTGTTATTCTGTGTGTGCTGCACGCATAGCAAAACGAAATTGACATAGGTATTAGAACTGACAAACGAATAACTCTGGTACATATAATGTGTATAATCAACGTGTAACCTTTTATGACAGTCACTGAAAGATTAGTATGAATGCTATACTAAGTACTCATACCATATAGAACTGAATATCGATATGACGTGTATTAGGTAAGTATCGTATTAATACCTGTTATAAATATGCACCGAAGGTATCCCATCCTTAGGGTTGGAATACGTCACGTAGCAAGCTGAATACGGCGGCGGTGGCTCCTCAATGATGGGTGGCTTGTTGACGCCAATGTTGGGCCCAGCGTGTAGTCCAGTGCTGGGCCCACTGCTGGACGCAGTGCATTCAGAATACGGCGGCGGGAGGTCGATGGTTACATCCGAAGGGAATGATTCAGGGTCTCGTTGTTGATTTGAGTTTTGATTTCTATCTAAAATAAAAGAATATTTGGAATGAGTTATTAATAGAGCGTTGTTAGGTATATAACAGCTCTACATATGACTCATAATGTATGACAAATGGTTCCCGTGTTTTACTCTACAAAATATGTTCTATCTTCTACTGAACGTGTAAGCTTTTGGTAGAGCTACTGAATCCTACTTACGACTAGTGGCGAGTACGTTGGGAGTCGGCCACTCCTCCGACTCTCGTCTGCGGACTGCACCAAACAAATATGCCAACATTTAAATGTAAATTACTGCTATTAACAGCTAATCTGCTTTCCAAATAAGAAAATATATTTTCTACTGTAGTATTTTCGATCTTGCAATGGGGCTTGTGAGCGGTGCTTGCAAACTTTAGCGACGTTCCACTGATTGAACGAGCGAGCGATTTGAGCGAACGAGTGAGCGTTTTGAGAGGATGTGAGAGAGCGAGCGTGAAGAAGAGAGAGCGAGCGGATGGAGTCCGTGAGTAGTCTTCTAATAAATCCATGCTTTACAATAAAAACATCTTCATATCCCAACACCGGTAGTAGGATTATCCAACCAATGGTAGTTACCATTGGATGGATAATCAGTATAATAAACAGTTGTTTCGCCTTTAATCTTTCTGGCACATCGTGTGGGAAAGTGTTCCGGTTCTAACCATGCGGCGGGTATATGTATACTGACTTTGAAAGAGCTTCTTGTCGAGACACTTCTCCGCGGTGTGCACGAGCAGCACCAGCAGCGCCAGCAGCGCCGTGCCCACAGCCCAGCCGCGCGCCGCCCCGCCCCAGCCCTCGCCCGCCCCGTGCCCGACAACCCCGCCGCCCCCCGCGCTCCCGCCGCCCACACTGGCCGAGGCGGGCACCGCATCCGGGAGCACTATCGATATCGGCTCGTACTGGTACTGCTGACCCTTATACTGAAAGCGTTTTTAATGCTATAATCTCCATAAATTTACTGATTGGTTTTTGAACGGAATTTCAAGAGTAATGAATGTGCTTGGTATAATGGCAATAGACTCGCCCCCTATTACATTGGGAGCAAAATACATTGGCAAATAGTGCACCTCTGCCCATCCCTTCGGGGAATACAGGTGTGATGATGTGTTTTATTTTACCGGCTTGAAGTCGGCTGGTATGACAGGCACAGGTACTTGGGCGGGCCAGCCTGCGCCCGCCCCGGCCAGCGGGTACAGCTCGCGGCGCCACGGCTCGCGCGACGTCGCCTCTCCTCGCTTCGAACCCAGCATACTGTTCAACCTACCAACAGAAACACATTGTTCACTATCTGGTAATAATAACATGACAAGGACGTTGCTTAATATTTTAATAGATACTATTAAAGAGAGGTCCATATTGAAACAAACCATGGTTCGCTCAAGAGTCGACTCTGTCAGATGTCTACGCCTGTGAAATACATGACTTTGGAATACTCTTTTTAACTATAAGTATATTATGTAGGCACTTAATATGAGTTTTAAGAATACATATCTCTGTAGCTACATTCGACAGAAAAATTATATTTCTGCTAGCAGCGTTGCTGCATAGAGAAATTAGACCACACGATCTCAGTACCTGCTCGTTTGCTGATTTAGAAGCTTATGCTAACTAAGTCCCCTTATTAGTCAATAGTCACCTTATAAGATGTGTGGTAGGATCGTCTCTGTCTCTCGCGAATGTGTATACAGCGATCCTGTTGCGCGTGCGCATCGGGTCGCGCGCGCGCGCCTGCACGCGCCGGTACCACGACACCCACGAGGGCGGTGTCGGCTGCATCTCTAGACAACAAACACCATCATTATCATCACGCTTGTATTCCCCGTATGGATGGACAGAAGTGCACTAACTCGTCGTCCAACTTTAATTTGGTTGCAATATGAAGTGCAATAGTGCAGTGAAGTTGCAATATGCAGTCTAGCGGCCGACGTTTTGACCACTACACCTAGACTACGTTCTACTCGGTTATTGGTGATTTCACAAAAGTTATTTTAAAGTATGATATGCCCTCAGATTTTCTTGCCGTATCTTTTTAGTCTTGGTCTCGCTTCGATTCGATAGTAGCCCCGGTAGGCCTAAACAAAATAAATAATTTGACTTTATTCATAGATAACCAAATGATCTGAACTATACTTACACCGATGATGCAACGAGTTATAAGATGTTTTGTTAATTAATACAATGCTTTATCACCACACACCACTTTTCTAATGGGAACTTGAAAATAATTTTCTTCAATCTTTTTCCTAGTATTTATTGGTATTTTATTCTATGTTATTCAGTTGTATTCCATCCTAATTTGAGTATTGATTTTTACAGTAGCTACTTGTGTCGTCTCACGTCTTGTATACACGAATCAAAGACACGACCGCGTAAATTGGTGCAAGAACCGAAATGATTCTAGATTGATTTAGTGGAGCAGACATTATTATCTATGAAATAACATAAATTAGTATCTAATAGGTAGATATCGATGCGTCATGCCGAGTACACAAACAATGAGGCACACAGGCGCGACAAAACACTCGCCACATATTGTATTTACCGACTTCAACAAAGGAAGTGCCAATTTCTTGTTTTGCCAATTTAATATGCAGGTACTAAAGTAATGGATTAATATGAGGAATGGCTCCACCTGCGATTAACAGGTAATTCAGGCGATGTCAAGTAATGAATAGCAAGGACAGATTCAATAAATACACATTATAAATAAAAAATTGTGATGAATGTAATAAAGATGACGGATGAATCAGATGCCAATTGAAGTTTATAGGTCTTACGTAGTGTCGTGTCAAGGCGGATTGGCATCTACTCCAAATAAAAAAAATTATGACGTTATTTCAAGCTTTTTAATGCACCTAGTTTTTTTAAAAATATTTTTACCAATACCAAAACGATCTGGGTTAAATTATAGAAGCAACACATTATTCAATGATATGTCAGAGCAATGATTTTCGTGGCTTTTGCCCCAGATATCCAATCTTTGTTTATATGATAATAGAGTACATTAAACAACAGATCAAGTGAACTCGCTCGCCCCAGTGTGCTCAGGGACGTTATCTGTGCCAGTTATAATCGCTATAAAAATCATTGTAAGGATTTTATCATATTTATGTATCCTAATCAGTGTAGACCAGGGGTGCTACTCTTGAAAACGATAATCGATATATCGTGACATTTGTCGTGTCGAATCCTACTCTAAGTTCCATCGTTTTTAATGTCGTATCGATGACTGAACGAACGATACATAATCCGATATATCGAGCTTAACCCTACTCTTAGGTTTAAATGTCGGACACGAATATTCGAATTTGACAACGACCAACATGTGATTTTTGCGATAATCTCAACGACACCTCTTAGGACGTCGTCGGCATTATCGTGTAGTGAATTTCGTATCCTATCAATATAAAATATTATTCAAATTCGTCTAAATATTATAAAAGTAAGTGATATACGGAATAAAACAGTTTATTTATTTAAAAACGACACACCAACAGTATAAGTACCTATTAACAATTGGGTAAGTAAAATATTAAATAAAAACTGTTGCACGATGTGATTATTTATAATTTTTATATCAAGTGTAGCCATGAGCTCTCCTGCTAATTTCTGTTAACGTTTTCAGAAGTTTACAATGTCAAGACTTTTACTATCTTTGGAAGCCTTATGATCGTAGATAGAGAAGACTGTAGTTAAAGCGAAACGGCGCTATACAAAAAACAGCGAGCGTGAAAGAGCTAGCGAGTCTTATGTATCTTAGATTCTCAATCTATTTTTGTTACAGAGAGGCCCCACAGATTAAAAAATGAGGCCATAGATAATATTCAGGTTTTCAACAAACTTTGCATTTATTATTCGTATCATTCACTCCGAACATAGTCTATGGATACGATAAACGACAAGGAATTCGAACATTTGTTAGAGTAGGATAAGGTCGATATATTCGAAGTAATGTCGTGTCGTTTCGAATGTATCGTTGTCGATTTCAAGAGTAGCACCCCAGGGGTGTTACGAATATTCGCACCCGCATCCGCATCCGTAAATGCGGAATATTCGCATTAATTCAGACATCTGCATCCGCATTCACATCCGCATCAATCAATGCGGAGTTTTAACAGATGCGGATTCACATCAACAAGTAACTACATGTAAAGAAAGTGGGCGGAGCCAGAGTGGCACGTGCTTCGCGTTTGTTTTGGTAATTGCTAACTTCATTCGGTAACTGACGAATAGGAAGGCGCACATTGGTAACAAGATCTTTTGAGGTTTTGTTTGTTTTGTTTTTTCTCATTGTCTATAAATTATAGTTACAGTCAGTGTTTACCCTCGAGCTAGTATATACTAAGGAGCGGCCCTAAGGAGCCCGAACTGCGGTCAATTTCCGCCATATTAGAATTAGATTGTTTATATTGTTTGACACTTACGTACTTGATCTTAATTCTAAGACGGCGGATCTCATATAAACCATTATTCCCAACCTTAAAAAAAATCGCCGCAGAGCATTACGAAGAGTTACGTTCTTATGTCAACTCTACTCTGAGGTGTTTACTGTGTACTTCATAGTTTTTTGCGTATTTAATGAATATTTGGATATAATAATTAAGTGAAATGTCGCCAGTGGTTTTCAGTTATTTATGCACTTAAAATTTAAATAATTATCCATTTAAAATCCCAAAATCCGCATCCGCATCGTATCCGCATCCGCATTGAATCCGCATCCGCGGATGTGAACTTCTAATAATCCGCATCCGCATCTGCATCTGCATCCGCGGATGTCTAAATTTTTGCATCCGTAACAACCCTGGTGTAGACACATAAATAACAATTTGCATGGACAATATAACATAATCTCTGACATTAATTTGATTATCAATCTGTCTACAAATTATATCGAGGGGTGAAAGGCCATTGGACAAGCGACACTTTTGGGCGATATTGACTTGTAGGCATGTAACCATGTTATACTACAAACATGTTCAACCTGCCATGCTACTTAGGATTTATTTTAGTACCTATCGACACATAACATACCCAGCGTATGGCGCTAAACTTAGCAACGCTTGTACAATGGGTAAACTATACAATGGAAAAAGAGTCTTGATCTACATTCTCATTTCAATCACATCAACCCGGAACCGGGAAAATTCTTCAGAGTTTAATGTAAATAATTCTTTACACATTAGGACTCTGACTAGGACTGTAGTTCAACGCCGCGATGCATGCCAAAGCGATCCCGTGGCGCCCCGATACAAGAGGCACTTATGAATCGTCAATAAATAGTAATAGTATCTCTACCATCCATTCAGAATGCATTTCCTATGGAGAAGACTAGACTTTGCACTAGGCTCTAGAACCATCTAGGTAAAACCAGAAGGTTCACATGTGGCTATTTTATTGTTTTTTCGATTCTGATTCAAATAAATATTTTTCGATGTAGAATAAGTGACTCGTAACACACGTAGGAACCTATAATTGAGATACACAGCAGCTGTTCCACGATTCCGGCTTCTTAAGTAAGTCTAGCATCTATTTCCACGATCCTTAGGTATGTACGAGTCCCTAGGATTTATGAGATAGGTATGCAAGGTGTTCAGTAACCTTATCATCTTTCTAATCATCAGCGTCTTTCTATATATATTTATCGTAATAATCATGGTACGCACTATCTAATTTACGATCAAAATCTTAACAATCTCTGATCAAGCCCAATTGTATTTCAAGGACAAACACCATTGTTCACTCACCGTCTGTAATCACTGGCCGATTCACACAAAGCTTACTCTATACCCCACACTAATGTAATACGGCCATTGTTTTAAACACTCCATATGGTAAATACTGTGATTTAAATATTAAAAAGTATATAAAGAATTTGGTTATTGTTTTTATATGGCGTGAGGAATCAGCGCGCGGCTGGCTGGCTGGCGAGCAGGCACCGACTGGTAATATTACTATTGCGCAAGCGTGGAGTCCGCGCTTGCGTGGTAGCCACCGATATGGTACAATGAACATAGCCAAATTCATGAAGGGTGCCTAATAAATGGTATTGGCGACAATGCTGAGTAGCGGGTCGAACGCGGGCCGCTTCACTCGCAACTAACCTGTGGGTTCGATTCCCAACAGGATACATTTTGTAAAATGTTATTTCCATACCTCACTCCGATTGTTGGACATTATTATTATGTTTCTCGCTATGTAGATAGTATGTCACTATGTAGATACTAGTACAAACAAATTAGTAGACTATATCAGGGGTTCCTAAACTTTGAAGATTACGGAACACTAACCAATTTTTTTTAGGGAAATATATCAAATGATTACAAATCAACACTGAAATTTACGTAAGAACATTTTTTAGAAGAAATGTGTAATATAATTGAAACACATTACTCTTAACTTAAAGTTTGGATGTGAAGAATGAAATTTTTTCATGAATAATCAAAATAAAAATCTTTTTTTTTTTAATCGTGTAGGCCAAAAAGCACTTACAAATAGTCCGATTCTACCACTGGTTCGGAATACTGCTTCCACTGTTCTCAGTGGAAGCAGTATTAGAAGTAGTATCAGAAGAGCCGGCATTGAATTGTTTTAATTGTTTTACAGTTCGGTATTATGTCCGACAATTGCATGCGTATATAATTTTGGCGGAACCCTGATGACTATTCTACGGAACCCCTAGGTTCCGCGGAACCCAGTTTGGGAGGCCCTGCCCTATATAATAGAATGCCCGCCTTGAATGCGAGGGGTACAATTACAAATCCCGGGACATCTGGGATTTCTGCATATCATGTGCGTGTTAACAACCTTCAGTTTTACAACAAGACACCCAGCTCGGTAGTCTATACATACCGAGGAACGTGACTCCGAACAAGCCGTCGGCCCTGCCTGATGGTTGATACCATGCGTATGAATGTCATTTTCAATAATGATTATCACAAGAAAAGCTAAGTATGGATTAGTACAGTATTTTAGTTCATGCAATAGAGGGTGACCACTACAGCGGGCAAACCACCCTCATTGCGAGGGATGTGATGTACGTAATCACTAACAATGATTTTATCGTGAAACCAGCATATTTAATAGGACTCTATCTAGTTTAGTTTAGGATGATCTGCAAGTCAAGTTTCCTTCAATCCTAGCGCTTAGCAGGCAAACTCTCCCATTGAGAGAGCTCTTTATAGCGTCGCATTGAATAATAGTCTACCAAAAATAAGCAGGTGACTACCAACTAATTTCCATTTTTAGGGTACTCAAAGGGTAAAACGGGAACCCTATTACTAAGACTTCTCTGTCCGTCCGTCCGTCCGTCTGTCACCAGGCTGTATCTCATGAACCGTGATAGTTAGAGAGTTGAAATTTTCACAGATGATATATTTCTATTGCCGCTATAACAACAAATACTAAAACACAGAATAAAATAAATATTTAAGGGGGCTCCCATACAACAAACGTGATTTTTTGCCGATTTTAAAGATAATGGTACGGAACCCTTCGTGCGCGAGTCCGACTCGCACTTTTTTCTCTAGTTTGGGGGTGACTGGGATTGTCCTAATATCCACATAACACACTTGGCTTAGTCTGGGACTACGATCACTTCTTAGTTTAGTGGTTAGAACTTATGTAGACTTACCGCTCCGGGTATTTGCAGGTTCGATTCCCGTCGGAGACAAATTCCAATATTATCAAATGACCTTTCTATTTCATTGTTGTGTATAGTTGCATCGATATTTATTACTCGTCAACACGCGAGTCAAAGCAAGACTTCTATCACGGATTATATCGTATGGAGACGACACACTTTGTAATTTATGTGCGAAGAAAAGTCAAGGTTGTCATATATCATATTATGTCTTGTCCAAAAACTTAGCCGAGTTTAAGTTCTTTACTATTGTCAAATTACTGTCGTGCAACCATGGATGGGCATCTGACGTTTTAATTTAACTGTCGCTAGTTAGTGGCTTGGACTAGTGGTCAGCTTGAATCAGTAAATCGGATGGTTGCTGGTTCGATGCCCGCCAGGGGCTAATTTCCGAAAAAGGCCTTTTCGATTTTTTCCCTGGTCTGGCTGTAACTGGGATCGCCCGCAGTCCATTATATGGGACCCATAGTACAAGCATATCTGGCGATATTTATTTATTTCGTAAAAAAAGAAGATGGTACTATTGACAAAAATTGTTTTAGCAACTGGGCCATCGTGTTTGGTGGACTTTGCCTGATTGGTAGAGCTCTAGCAGTAGAACCCGGGTATTTGCCCCCTCCTACAACAAAGGGGAGGCTCGTCCCGTAAGTGTGCTATGCGTGCAGGGTTGTCGCGCAGTTATTTACCATGTACAATCAATCCCCGCGCGAGAGACGATCGATGCGGCCGCGACACTCCGGCGCCTACACACCGCAAGCACGGGGCACACCGGGCACATTGCACACAGCACGTAGCACATGGCACATGTCGTAAAAAAGTAATTCAATATTCAGCGTCTACCAACGCAACTGAGAGGGGTCGCCAGGAATGTCAATGGCATAGATATAAGTGATCAATCAAGGATGTTTTACTAGTCGTTGACAAAAAACTTCATAACAAAGATCTTCGCCATTCATTAGTAGGTGTTGTATGGATTTATCCGCCATATTTATCACATTCGTCACCCATTTTTAACCGACTTCCAAAAAGGAGGAGGTTCTATGTTCGTCTGTATGTTATTTTTGTGTAATTGTGGACCGATTTAAAAAAATCTTCTTTAGTTCGAAAGGGAATTCTTCAAGGTTGGTCCCATTTTCATAATAAATTCACGTGTGTGTTAGCCTAGTCTGACATAGATTGGCACCTACTCCAAATGTAATGAATTGTTAAGTTATTTGTAGCTTTTTAGTGCATCTAGGTTTTTGTAGTCGGCTTATGTTTTTTGTTAAAAATATTTTTTTACAATCTTATTTGGTTCCATGAAAGAACTATCAAATGATATCTAAATGGCCTGATGATTGTTGTTGTGGATTGGTTTTCCCCATGCTATCACTAAGCGGCGAGTTTCAGTATCCTGCTCGCGATACGATCAGCTCGCTGATGATATATCAATCATGTTGTGTCAGCGTAATTAGTGTAATCAGCTGATTGCTGATAGCGGTATGTAATGCAGTACGTGCAAACGGCATTACCTACTCAGATCTATTAGATAACTTTATACGACACATGTCTTTGCATTTCATTGAAATTTAGAATATGACGCACAGTTTGAGAAGACCTGTCCCTTTACCACTTGTTTTTCAGCAATGTTTTTAATATTGGTAGCCGAGTGGAGGGAAGTGTGGAGTGGAGTTGTCAAACGCACGCCTTGCAAAGTCATCAAAGTGTGCAGGTTCAAACCCCGGCTCGCACCTGTGGGTTTATGTGCGAATCTCATTTTCATTCGAGATTACCACTTACTATGAAATGGTGAAGGAAAACATCGTGAGGAAACCTGCACGTCTATAGAAAGGCGTGCGAAGTTCCGCAACCCGCACTGGGCTATCGTGGTGGACTATAGATATCCCAAAAATTTCCCTCGTATTGAGGGGGAATGTGCCCGGTATAACGGCAATAGGCTCGCCCTCTACCTATTACATTGGGACCAAAATACATCGGTGAAGTGTGGGCGCACTGCAGTGCACAGGGGTGCCTTCCCCTTCGGGAAATACAGGCGTGATGATGTGATATATATTTTTAATATTACTTTCAGTTTAGGACAGTTAACTCAGTAGAAAATAGGTCAAAAATGTACAGTTACTATTGAAGCTACAATACTTACAGAGGTGGAGGCCAGGGCCCTGAACTCGGGAACACCCCCGGCCAGCTCAGCGCGTAGACATACAATTTATCTCTTCCAACCAATGATATTCTAGTAAACAGATATGTTATGAGCGCGTACTAGCGAAGACTCGAATACATCCTAATTAGGACGTATTGGTTGACAGGTGAATGTTACATCACATAGCTAGTGTTGTCACTTGCGCTTCTATCTCTTTTTTTCTCGTTGGTTATATCAAGCCTTTTGCACATTTCTACTCGTTGTGAAAATGTAAAATGAATGAAAAGTGTGTATGTGTGCTGCCGCTGTTACGCGGAACACTTTTTTCGGTTGTTTTGTGCGTGTATAACATAATATCTGCTTACTAGAATATCATTGCTTCCAACTGTCAGATTTATCGAGCAAATGACGTAACATCGAGCTAAGTCTAGTAAACAAAGCTCGATATGACGTCATTTTCTCGACAAATCTTGATAATTGGAACAGATAAGAAAATAAAAAGTAATAAGCGGATTGTAACTAGCTTTACCGACAATAGGTACCTATATGTACATACCTAGATTTACCTCATTTAATTATTTAGGATGATGCCACTGTATTTAATATAATTTAAGTTCATCCTAATCTAAGTTTATATTGATTTTGTATATGGGTTTACTTGCCTGCAATAAACATTTATTATTATTATAAAACTACGATGACATACATATACGTTGTATTTTTTAACCGACTTCCAAAAGACGGAGGTTCTCGATTCGACCGTTTATTGTTTTTTCATGTGTGTTCGCGATTAACTTCATTTTTTTTGTCTGTAACTTTTTACTTTTTAGGGCTGTTAAGAGATGATAATAATTTTCAACGATTCCTCCTCCTCGCGTCGTGCCCTTCATTACTGAGGGTCGTGATTCCCTCAACGATTATTGACACTAAAAATTGTGAATAAAAAATATTTTTAGCAAAAAACATCAACCGACTTCAACAAACACCACAAGTAGGCACTCAAAAGCGGAAAATAAATAAATGTAATTATTATTTAAACGCTACTCACTCATCTATTTGAAGTCGGTGCCAGCCAAATCTAATAGCTAGTAGATACAAATATCTACCTACTTTTCCCTATTATTATAAAGATTATCGTCGGTAAATAAGTCAGATTTTTGTAACTACTTACATAAATGATGTATCATTATGAATATAATATAATATAATAAGTTATGTAAGTAGCCTTATTAATTTTGCCACCTACTCTCACTTTATTAATGCAAAATTACTCAAATGTGAACTGCAAATGTTGCCCACTCGCCCGGTGTGTCCCCCACCTAACGAGTTTTACTCTCTACCGGCGGCGGCGAGAGTTTTGGCAGATCCTCCAGTGGAACGCAGCGCGCGTCACACGCGACCACACTGCCCTGCGCGCACCCCCGGGACAACGGTCGTGAACGTGAAAGCAGTGTACCCGCGGATATTTGATACTTTCCTTTCCTTTTTAAGTTGAATATATCAAAGTGATCGTAAATATGATGTAGACAATCAAAACAACATTCCCGGTCCTTGTTTGCAGCAGAACTTCGTCGGTAACTAACGCAGGTAGGTACGCATATGTAACGCCTGATAATATGTTATGAGCAATCAAATTGTGTTCTTTAATTAATTGCTAGAATATTTATTGTAGTGAGTGATTCATGTAACTTAATTTCGATCAAGGTGACCTTAAATCTAAACAAGACCGTTTTATCTTATCCATTTTAGGGTATGTGGATAACATAAGAAGGTTAACGGTCATTATCTGATTGTTTTTATCGTTTCTGAGGGAGAAAATCGTAGCCTATCCTAACGGTCTTAATATATAGAGTTCGAATGATGAATAAATCTAATACTTACATAAAAGTTTAGACAGCTGTTAAAGGAACCAATTACAACCTCATACCAATTCCCTATTCATTAACGTGAAGATATGAGAGATGAAGTATTTTTTTAATGTTGTCATGGTCGTGTGTACTAGGCTCCCAGAAAGCGGTAAATGTTCGAAGAAATAGTTAGTTTGAGTTGACAGTGATGGCCGGGGTGGGAGGCGGCGCGGCCGCGGCCGGCGTCCTCGGCGCGGAGATCTGCGCGCCGCTACTGCTGCTGTGCTGGCTCTGCTGCTGGCCCGATGACTCCAAGTCCGGTATGTGCTCCTGGTAGCTTCCTACAGACAGACCGAAACTTGCTATAAACATGAGAGTAATTACATCTTTTTATTTCTGTTACTTCAATTAAAACCATAGACGCTATACATCGAGTGGGGTACAAAATTATAGTATTACAAAAATAATAAACTATTCAATACGAAGTTAAATTATTACACTACACATTAGATAGGTGAAAAAATGCTAACACATTTGCAGTATTAAATATAAACATGAACTTTATTGGCATATTATTTACCTCACAATTTCCTTAACAATAATTTTAAATTACAGATAGCACATCGGGTAAGCACCCGCAGCGCCCAGTACTAGCGCATGCTAACGGTATGTGGACTTCCTTAATAAATAAGTAATTTGGTCTATTAGTCCAGATATCTCCTATAGAACTTTAGTAGGTCCTCGTTTCCTATTCAGGTTATTGTATCTCGTATCAAGTGTTAATGTAGTAACTGCAATGTTCCAGCTTCCGGCGCTCATCGGCGCTCGAGCGATCTATTCGGACGTCGCATCGGCAGTAGCGCCGCCTCACTGCACATACCCAGCACTTCCGGTAACAATACACTGCCTTATATCAGTGCACTACCTATCAGCCGTTCGATGGCTAACAGGTCAATAAGTAATATTTTGGCTAATTTGAGTTATATATTTCATGAAAGCCAAACATTTCCTCCATCGGCCAGCTTGGTTATATTTTTCTAATATTTATAGTTGAAGTAAAACTATTTTACGGATTCTATCGCGTTTATTTACTTTTTTATGTTCCTTTTTTATGTACGTGGAGACAAAACTCTATGCCATCACAATGTCTTAAGACATCACTTTCTGCATATTTGCTAGCATCCTGAAATTGTGTACTCACATATCATCGGTATCTATATCGGGCACTGCAGCAGCTGCTATTGTGAACTATAATTGATGTACAACGAAGCCTGAGTCTAACTCAAGGCGAGCTGTAAATATTCCACCCTGGGCCTGCGCCGGTTAGTGAACTTAACATCAATATCCAAAGTCTAGTTACCTTATCATTTTCATCTGCATCGTTCAGCAAGTGATAATCATTAGGTTTGCATTTTTACGTAAATTCCTACGTACTGACTTTTCCACAGAATACAGTTATGCTTACACCTCTTGTCTTCAGACCTAAACAATAAATTGCTACATAGCTAAATCTGCAGAGAAGAAATAGGACTCGCCTTACGTTTCATATGCTAGCGCATTAAATCTACTCCGAATCGTAATTGTCATGTCCCAGTTCAGTCGTTAGGTATTTGGAAGGACGCCGTGGTGATTGACCTGTTTGTAGAACAGGCGACGCCTTGACCTATTTGGAGCTCGATGTTCAGCCAACATTCTTAAAGGTTTCTTGAAACTACTTTCACTATTTTGACAAGAATCTATTTCATGAATCTTTTGGCCGACAAAGCTTAGTTGCTGCTCCCATTCAAAGGCAGTTGTATCAAATAATTGTCTTCTAGTTATTTTATAATACACTGTGTTATGAGTAGGTACTTAGAATGGGAATGGTTATTATTTACAGGCTACAAGAAACCCCTGTCCGCCCACAGAAGCCACGAGGAAATAGGCGCGCGCCGCAAGTCCAATCACGACAACACCGAACAAGAAACCCGATACCACTCTGCGCCGAGCGTCATCGATGAAGTCCTCCACAGAAGGGACTGGGAGAGATCAACTAAAGATCTCTACATACCCTTAAACCCAGATAAATGTGAGGAAAAGGACGACTCTGTATCGAGCGAGAGCCCTGAAGCTCCTCACGCTGAACCAGAATCGTCTTCAATCGAGGGCGCCAAGAGCGACGAACAAATAATGGGTAAACTCTGCAAAAAACACCACACTAACATCAAGTCCTCACGAGGCAAGAAAGAGAAGCAATCCAACGATATCAAAGATTCAGACGAAGCGTCTAACTTCTATATCGGAGACAACGATGATAATGCAGAAGTAATCAGCAATGAGATCGACGCTCACGCAAGATCGATTTACAAAGCTAAGGAGGCAAAACAATCGTTTAACGAATCGATTAAATCGAAGGAGCGTCCGCGACAGACACTAGTGCCGTTGGACGAGCACCAGCCGAGGATGCTGGGGTTCTGTCTGGACGACGTCATCGACCAGCTGGACAGTCTGGACAGGTCGGGGGCTGTGCATCACAGCATTGAATCAAGAATCAGTCTGAACAGGCCGGTGTTCCCTCCACCGTCTGTGGGTATGTATCCTTTGCGTTGATATAAATAGCATCCTACATCGTTTTAAGGCTGGATGCATCTTGCGTGGTTGTCACGGCTTTGCCAAATGCCTCTTGTACTGAACTTACTGATAATGTTGTGTGCATGGAATTGTAGAATGATATTAAGCTAGTCTAATGTGACCTAATATAACTTAAAATTCTCAGCATTTTATAGAAATTGTAGCACTTCTCCAAACTATTAATTCTAAATGCACTTGAAAATATTTTTTTTTTTTTTATAACGGTTTGAACTAAATACTCAATCAGGCAATAAACTTGCTTTGCATGGAGCAATTAAGTGACATCGAAAGTATTATTTTTCTACTAATCACTTCGACCTGAGAAAGCGGATGATTTTTGCTGAGTTTCATGAGATATCGATGATCTGGGCCTCCACCACCTCTTACAGTATTGTGGTTTCAAGAGTACATTTTTGACGGATTTTGTTCTGAGAAATTTTCCAAAAAAACATTACTGCAAGACCGGTGGTGGTAGGGGGACTGAATCTTTTCTCGACATTACATGTGCTATGCATGGTTCAAATTAAATTTAGGAGTCTGAATTTGCGATGTTCTGTGATTTATGTCCCAATACTGAGCTTACCGTGTCTGTTGTCTGTGCTTGCGTGTGTCTGGCTGGTGCTGGTGTGAGCGCAGAGCCGGTGGGGTACGAGGGTGGCGCGTGCTACCTGGCGGAAGTAGGGTCGGTGGCGGAGCTGCGGGGGCGGGGCGCGGGGGCGGGTGGAACGGGGGGTAGGGTGGGGGCGGCGGAGAGCGCGGTGGCCGGCATGAGTCTGAGGGCGCGGCACGCGAGTGACGGAGACATCCTCGCGCCTCATCTGAGGCCCGAGTCCGGCGCCTTCTCAGGTGAGCGCGACACTAGTTCTCGATGACCACTAACTTATTCAAAATATCTTATGATATATGGACCTCTATGGGCCTTGACCGTATAGATCCATACGTCAATATGGTCCATGAGACTGACTAATCCCACAGAGAGTGACTTAGACCTGGAGCTGGAAGGCAGTGAGGACATCCCGCCGGCGTACGATGAGCTGCAGCACTACGCCGCGCCAGACAGGAAGGAGACCGCGATATAATACACCATAAAATAATACTCTCTAGCAAATTGGCATCCTTCTTGGTAACTTGCTGTTCCCGCGGGCAGATGGAAGCATCATATGGTGGAAAAGAATTAATGCCCGTTTACACTAACGCTAGTAGACGCCTTCGCGTGTTGCCTAAATATTAAACAGTTGGGTATCACGTCTAAACAGGCCTTCACACATACGTCCTACCTTAGTATTGCCTAGAGTTCGTGAAAGCGGGCATAAGAATAACTTTGGGATGATTTCATTAGCGCCGGTGGTGCGCCAGATATATTTTTAATAGCTATTTGTGCTAGATTAATGTCAAATGTGTCTTTACTTACTCATATTTATATTGAGATTAATGTCCGAATATTATTTAAAACAAATATATATTTTTGAATCGAATGAGTACGTACTAATTATTATATATTAAGTTAGTGCTAGATAAATAAACTGTGCTTCGGAATATGATTGGACCTACATGACTCATAGTGAGAGTACATTTGTATCAATATGTAACAAACTAATACGTATTAGCGTTTAACTATAGCTAATCTGTGAATCAATTTGAAGCAGGAACATTTT
The DNA here is from genome assembly GCA_914767695.1 of Ptilodon capucinus. NCBI lineage: Eukaryota > Metazoa > Arthropoda > Insecta > Lepidoptera > Notodontidae > Ptilodon > Ptilodon capucinus. The sequence continues at coordinate 122,438 of OU611830.1, read as the reverse complement.
GGAATGATTTCTGCAATCTCTTTACTAGGTAGAAGTTTGTTATATTCCTTTATTAACTCACAGTGCTTATATACTCGTAGATAATTGAAAAACACCTATATAATCTCGTAATATAACGCACATAACACCGAAATCTAAAACTGGTTAATAGGTATATTTTAATTTAATTACTGGTATTTTTTTATGTAATTCCTAATTAGTGTATGTCCTACGTAAAATGAAATTGTGTGTATGCAATAGGCACATACATACTTAAGCACACACACTCTGTTACAATAAGTGTTAATTGTCAATTAAATGTAATTCTCGTTCAATTTTCTGTAACGGATGGCTCTACCGTGGGGCTATACTTGGTAAGAGTCGTCGTCTTTTTATGATACAGCTCTACTTATACGGCAAAGTTGGCTGATGTCAAACAAATGAGACTATTATAACCCGCCAGCTCGTGTCAACGATTCCACACTAAAATCTCTGCCAATGCAAGTCGCCTGTAATTATCGGACAGCCGACTTGACCGTGTGTATAGAGCCTAACGCTAGCGACAAGCGCGTATGATTCTCGCCTTCAACTCTACGGTAGAGTAAATTGTACTACAATTAAAATATTTGGCTGCAAAGAAAAAGTAAGCAAAATGTATCTATGGTTCACTGTAAGATGCTTTAACTGTATTGTAAATAATTACTTTTATGTACGTGTTATCTAGTCAACGTTAATGTTTTAAATAAAGTTTATGTTACTATCATCAGATACCTTCACTACCCTTTGAAGTTCACCTCATCGGTAGAAGGCGAAGTGAGTCGAGCGCCATGTTGGTCGATATTCATTTAAGTATATAGAGGGCGTCCCACGGCTATATACATATATATATATAATATTATTTTTCTCATGTAACGGGTTCTATTCCCGGTTCAACCATGTGATTATTTAAGTATCTATGAATGCAGTTTAAATAGTTTTTTTTAATTTAAAATAATGTCTTCTTTCAGTAAAATGTTCCATCTACAATATTCAAGGTACTTTCCCTCCATGTGGCATAGCCGTGGGACACCCTGTATGTATCGTTGGAATCAGTGAAATTTTCTTAGTCTTTTGAACTGGGTTTCGTTCAAAGTACCAAAATGGCGCTTGAGTCGATTCGCCTTATCTTTATATCCGTGATAGTACATATACCCGTATATCGGTAATAGAAATCGCCAATATCGGATAAGAAACTGGTTCCAGCGATTATCACCAACAAACGACAACACTTAACGATACCAGTATACGGTGACTTCCAGAAAAGCTTCTATTGTATCGAAGATGATCAGAAGCCTGAAAAATTCATGTAAATGTATGACATCCAGCATGTAAGCTCCTGCCACTAAGCTTAATGCTTTGAGTGAGTTCACATCGTGTAGATCCAACCTGGGACCTCTCAGTTATTACCTTCGAGCGACTGGTCTATATAGACTATAGATCAGTGCCCCGATTTTCGAAAAAAAATAAAAAAATACATACGATTTGACGGAGTTCGGTCTTGTTGGTTTCCTCTATTATCGATCAAATTTATTTGATTTATTATTTGGGATTCTAAACAATTCCGAGGGTGAGTGGTGGGTCCCTTTCTCTACTATTGTATTAACAATAGATTTCCGCAATATTACGCCTGATTCCATCAATTATACGATTTGACGTTTCGTTTCGAGATATCTCGAATAAAGATGAATCTCGATCGCACGAAAATCGGGGCCCAGATCAGATCACTGTCTGATAATAAGAAATGTTCATTCACAGAAGATGCATGTGTATTAAAACTATACTATAAACATTGCTCGCACACGCTGTCGTATCGACAAGCGGCTCCATGCGAACTAATACGCCACAGAAAAGTAAGTACCTACTTATGAGTCGTCAAAAATGACATGAAATCATCCCAAGATAAGGTTCCGCCTCTGACATCGTAGGCTAGTAGGTGGAACGCCAGCCTTCAACGTAAGGGGTGCAAGTTCAAATCCCAGGACCGTACTGGGATTTCATTTGCGAGACATTTTCAATAATGATTACCACTTGCTGAACGGTAAAGGAAAACATTGCGAGGAAATCTGCCCGTCTATAGAAAGGCATGTGAAGTACACCAGCCAAATTGGGCCAGGGTGGTGGACTATGGCCAAAATCTTCGTCGTATGGAGAGACAATGTGGCCGGTATAATGATAATAGGCTCGCCCCTTATTACATTGGGACCAAAATGCATCGGCGAAGTGTGATTGCGCTGCAGTGCATCTCTGCCTACCCCTTAGATGTATTATTATTATTTACAGGGGAAAAGGGTAACTAACTGACTTTTTTAACAAGCGATGATTATTTAAACAACATTTATTGAAAGTACAAATACATCACACGTAAAGCTTACTTGTATTAAGGTCTTTTTCAAAAGTGAACATCTTCTTATACAGAGTGATTCAGAAGTCCGAAACAATACTTTGATGTTTGCATCAGTGTATCGGTTACGCAACCGAATAGTATAAAAATTTGATCGAATGTGGATCAGGATTTTAAAATTTTTTTTTCGGCGCCAATTTCAAAAACTTAAAATATCTCGAGTCCAATGTGAAATTTTCCAGATATGTTTTCTGAATATTAGTAGTCGAGTCGCCTCTCGTTTATGTAGTTTACACTGTTAAATAGGATTACGAATGTATTCTAAGGCCACAACACGATACCTGTGGCAAATATTCAAAGGTCTGTAACTCAGAAACTATGATATTTAGGTATGATCTACCTTAACTATGCATCTACATATTAGCTTTCGTATACCTAAAATAATATTTCTAGACTAGTCTAGACTAGACGTAGACTTCTGATACAACCTGTATAATAGGTAACGGGCACTCGAGAAAATATTCTTTATAGGTAACTACACAACGAATTTGAGATATCAGACAAATCGTTGAACCATATAAACGTTGGTATTTATAATTGATCAAAAACTAACCCATGTAGAGTTTTCAGAAAATTTACTTTTTGTGTAGGCGAGGGTTGCTCTACATTTGTTTCCTCACAATACCTACTGACATCTAACAAAATATTTTATTTATGATGTGTATTTATTTAATTTGGTCCTGCTATTAATTACTCGACATTGCCATAAATACCGCTAATCGCAGGTGCAGCCATTCCTCATGTTATTCCATTAATATTTCATTCATTTCGTAAAAAGAGAAGAATGAGAAAAAACAGTGCATCCATACTCAAGTCATATTTGTCAACAACTCTGTTTGGTTCGCAATTTATAATATTTTCTCGTGCGCTTATAAACCACATAATATTGGATAAGTGTACAAACATACAATATTAATCATTATATAATATTATTCTAAAGGTATATAAATTGGCACTTACATTTATTAAAATACAATATGTATTTCGGATACAAATGTTCATTTTATAAATACAAATACAAAAGGCTATATACTAGTGTTTTGTACAACATACAACGTAAAGTATATGCTATAACGAACAACTCATAGGACGGTTATTTTTTAATAAAAGTAAGTTAATTTGAGCATTTTTCTTAACAAAATGATTCGGGTTTAGCATATTACAAGTAAGTATAATAATTGTCAGGTCTCAAACTTAAATACCACTCAACATAAGGTTGGTACTAATTCTAAGTACCAAACCACTGATGAATACGCACAGACATTGAAACACTGTAGATATTGTTGTAAAAGTGTCTGTAAATTGAGCACTTACTTAAGTAGGTATCGTTGGACATTGTATTTTCACGCGAGGCTACATTTTACATTACGGACAATCGCCAAAGCTTTACACAATATAATACAGTGACATTTTTGCCAATGCAAGTTAATTGTTTAGTGATTTACAAGTACTTTGCTCAAAATTAAAATGGAAAAAATATTTTATAAATATAACTACGGAATGATGAAGACATGTTGATGTTTATAAAGTAACCATTATCATTTAAAATACATTCCTAAAGGTATTTAAAACCAACACGAGACGGATGAGCATTGTATAGGCGTTCCTAATAAATAGGTACCCAGAATTTTTGTTTCTAACGAATAAAAAACCAAACGTGAAAATATTTCAGAAATACGATCAATTTCAACAGAGCATAGACTCGCAACTTTCGTACCCGCTCTACCTTGCGACCGCTACAGCAGAAGTAATAGCAGGTACAGTGAGAGGTATCTTGTCGGGCATGGCTATCGTCTCATCCTCCCCGGTATCCGTCTGCTGTGCCGCCGGGGAGGTGGACGCGGGGAAGATGGTCCCACCCTTCCCCGCCGGCTGGGAGGGTAGCTGCTTGCACAGCTTAGCCATCGCACTGGCGCTGTCGCGGACGACTGCAGGCAAACACAATGTTACAAGCTTCAAAACTACATCCTACCTTATATTATAAATGTCCAAGTTTGTGAAGATGGGTGGTTGTTTATTACTCTTTCACGCAAAAACTACTGAATGGATTTTGATGAAACTTTTGAGTATTATTGTTTATACATCAGGATAACATATGGGTTATAATGATATTGTATAATCAAAGTCTGTCTGTTGAAGAACAATCTTGACAGATTTTGAAAGACTAGGTACCCACAAAGACTAGGACCACGCTTACCTATTATAAGTAGGTACTTATAATGGGTAAGCGTGGTAAGCTTGATTCCCTTGGTTTCAGAAAGGTAAAGGTGTTGTTACCTGGCTGTACGGGGTAGGCAGTGCAGGGCGGGGGCCTGCACGGCGCGGGCGCAGGTGTCGGACTCAGCGACTCCATTTGACGCAGTTCTAAGAACAAATAGATCTTTACTTGTATATTATGGTCCATAACCATAACCTTGATGACTCTAAACTCGTCTAAAGTCCATCTCCTTAATTTTCCTCCCTCATTCATATTTAAATCTCTGTAAACTTGAGTTTAGCCCAAGAAACACAATAAGTAATCACCTGCCATAAATGATCAGAACGCTGTTTGGATGTTGAGACGTTGGCGTCTAACAATTAGGAAGCGCGCACACCGCGGCGTCAAAGCTACTATTGGCCAATACCAAAACGAACTTTATTGACCCAGAAATTAAATAAGTTGTTCAACTAAATGACACTGACAATGCAAGTGATTTTTGACGCGTCGATACGTAGATTTTACCACGTAAATTCGATCTTTACAAATTTTGGTCACAGAATAGGTACGTTTTGGTCCAGGGGCCCAGCGAACAGCTGGGCCGGGCCCGGCGACTTAGCCGGACGAGCCGCTGGGGTGTTGCGGTGCATGCCTTGCCGATCCCGTTGCATCCCTCCATAGCGGCGGGTGGTACACCGTGGGTTTTTAGTGGGTATACCGGAAATCTGCCGGGGACTCCCACATATCCCTTCCTCGTCCCCCGAGGCTGGAAGGGGATCCATAAAGGATTTTCCCACGAAAAAAAAAAAAAGGTACGTTTTGGTATTTTGAAGCGCCCATGTGCTCGAGGCTTAATCTGTCTTTTATTCAACAAAGTTTCGAATAGGATCTCTGAAAAGCTACGCCATGGAGCTCAGAGAAATGATCACAACGTAATGCGCCACTAGGACATGCATACTCAATATTGTTTTATTGAAATGTTAAATTAGGTGATTCTCTATTGTTGTACTAGGTAGTAGGAAACTCACAATACCGAACTATGTCAAAATATAAATAAAACGACAATAACACTGGTAATGTATGTCCGTAAAAGGAAACAGTAATGATATAACATTATCTATACATACATACATACATACATACATACATACATACATACATACATATACATACATACATACATACATACATATACATACATACATACATACAAATAAATAAAATTGGAGTGTCTGTTTGTAATATCAAAATAACACTTTTTTACTAAATGCGTATGAAAGTATATAGTTTTTTTTTAAGTTTTGTATTCTCTGTGTTCTTTGTGTCTGTGCTGAATAAATGTTTTCTTTCTTTTCTTTTTTATACGATACCTATAACGAAAACGCTTTTTTTTTTTTGTCTGTCTGTCTGTCTGTCTGTTTGTTTGAGGTAAACTTCTAAACGGCTGAACCGATTTCAATGGGACTTTCACTGACAGATAGCTGACGTTCCCAGGCGTAACTTAGGCTACTTTAATTTTAGAAAAAGCATTAGGGTTCCGCGGGAAAAACATAATACCCATATTTCCGGGTAATCTCCCTAAAGTCGACGCGGGCGAAGTCGCGGGCACAGCTAGTGAGTCATATAATGCAAACAAAAATCAATCTGTGACCCATTGAAAGAAAAGTACCTATTACCTGTTATGGAAATTGGGTGGTTCACTGCACGTAGGCCACTGTAACTGGGATCGCCCCCAGTCATACAAGCATTGCTTAGTTTCGGATCATACGATGAGTATGTATTTGTCTGGTGATATTTATTTATTTATATGTCCGAGTGAGTTACTTACCAACAGCGTACAATCTCAAAAATATTAGGCGTCCCAAAGATACTTGATTATCGACCATAAGCGTGATTAACTTGTGTTTGGGTTTAAAGTTCCGTATCTCAGATGGACAGCACGGAACCTTTTTAAGACCACTCAAGCGTCTAACGCATTTTTGTCTGTAACAGCATCTCGGAAGCTAATTGAATGTAGCAATACCGCGCTACGTACCGTTGACCTTCCTGATGAAGTAATAAAAGAAGTAGAGGCACAGCAGGAGCAGCAGCCCCACGATGGCGACCAGCGCCACGTAGTACGCCACGTCACTCGGCCGCCGCGGCCCGCGCGCCACGCCGCCCCCGCCCATCGCCGCCCGCCCTCCGCTCACACAACCTGCCAACAACAACCACTCCAACCATCATGCATGTATTCCTCGCTAAGGTAGGGAGAGAGCCGAGGCTGTTGCTATCGGACATGCTCTCCTAACTGTCACCGGGATTCATGATTCATTCCACCACACTAGAATAATATAAGTTGGCCGACTTCACACTTGTTTCGAGATGTGCTGGTTTTATTCACCATCCAGTAACTGGAATGTTGGGGTCAAAATCACGAAAAAACTTTTGACTTTTCTATCCGGATGAACGAACCTTAGACCTATAAGGTTAAAGCCGAGTAACAGACAACCTTTGCCAACAGTTCCTGAAAAATGGCTTAACAAGTTGGCTGATAGGGTAGTATTCATGTACTTTTAGCAAGATTTTGACAGAAAGTACTGCAACTGCGTACTATACAGCAAGATTTAGACAGAAAGATCACAAGCAGCTACCGTGTTAAAAGGAAGATAATTTACTTACGAAATAGCAAAATGTGAAGTTAGTGAAGCTACAAGCCTTCAGCTGGCCTGCCGCCGCCCGCCGCCGCACCACATTATCACCAATCCCGAAATCTCTCGAACATCTCAAGCTGTATCATGACGGACGTGTGAACACGGACTGATCCACATTTATTATAACTAACCACACCATGAGCACTGTGCCGCCCTGTGTCGGAAAAACTGTGCTATTTCTAAGAAAATAACATCGTCTCTCCCAATTGGAAAACGTCTGTGACTCAACACTATTAGGATCAAAATAATAGGCGCAGTGTAACACGGTGTCGGTGACGTTGTCGATATCGGGAGGGTTCGGGTCGAGTGTGTCTCCAGTTGGAAGCCAGTCTAGTGCCAGGATGAGAGGTCACGAGGCAACAAGTTGCGCCGACACTCTGGCGCCGAGAGACGTGGCTTTAGGGATTAGGGTTTCCTCCAGTTTATTATATGTCATTCATAAAATTAATAACATTTGTTCAACACGGAAATACAACCACAATAAGTACAAGATTGTATTAATCTCATATGGTCGCTACATGTAACCATGGTGTAAACCCTTGAACCCATTCGGCCTTCAAAGATGCAGGTAGAGCCCGTTAGGAATAATGTAGTAACTGATAGAGAAATAATAGGCATTCGACAAAGGCTTGTATAAAATGTCAGTTGTGAGTATTTAAGGATTTTTTTTTAATTTACCCTGTGCTAATGAAGCCGTTATCAGTACAACCGTTGTTCAGTTTGGGACCGGACCAGAGCCGGTGTTTGTAAAGGGCCAGCCCTAGTAAGGGATGACTGGCGTCGCGCCACAGTGGCGCCGCAGGTTCGCGTCTGCGCAATACTTAAGTACTCCGCTATGATCATAGATCATGTTTCGGTCAGCTCATAAATGCACACCACAACAAAGGGCGGAATTCAAAATAACTTAGCTGTCAATTCTAGTTAGGTCATTTCTGAAGTTTCCACGACTCTAGCATTCTGACTGTCTACCACAGCCTGGGAAACCACAGGCGTACGTCCTGTGAGGATATGCCTAGCTGTATAGCTAGGGAGCTGGGAGGTATCTCCCAGAAAATCATTAGTCATAGTGCAGGTGTTAAGTAATAACACATTATCATGCGTAACGAATTTTATTACGGTGAAAATATATTTGGCGACTTAATTACGGCTTACAATACGTATGTTCTTGGTTACCATTTGTAATTAAGTGGGTATATAGCAGAGGCCACTAGTACCCCGCACACAACCGCTGGTTGCGACTGGTTGTTGACCAGCTCGTCCTGCTGTTAACATTGCGGGGTCATGGGGTAGGAAGGTTGCGTCTACATGTACACTGGAAAAAATAACATTATTATAATCCTTTAAATTTCCAAGAGAAGATTTGATGATGACTATTTGTGCAGAAACAGAATATTTTATACAGAAACATATGAAAGTTCGAGTGAACACATTCATTTCATCAGTGTCTGTTGCCATAATTATTGGCTTTGATAAATAAATAAATACTGCCAGACACATACTCATCGTATGATTCCAAACTAAGCAAAGCTTATACTATCGGTACCATACAATGGACTGGGGGCGATCCCTGTTACACGCAGACTAAAGCAAATTTGTCACAGACGGGAATCAAACCCGCAACCGACCGGTTCAGTGAGCCAAGTGGCCTGCGTCCAAATCACTACACAAGCCGACATTCGTAGCACTAACATATTGTTGGAGCAAGGTATTTACACAATCCCAAGCTCTACTGTAGCTATCTACAACTACAACTCACCGTTAATCGGTGCGGCTGCTAAAGGTTGTGGTTGCAGCAGTGGTTGCTGGCACGCATAAGCCGGTTGCGTGGGGAATTGGACCATGACAGTTGGCGCCGGAGCGACAGCTGCAGGTACTGAGCTGGGCATCGGATGTGGCTGCATCGGCGGTCCTGGAAAAATCTTTAGATGTAGACCTCCCCTAATGTCTTCCACGCATGGCTTGATGTCGCACTTCGAGTGTAGGATGCTCGCCGCTCGCATATTGTGATTGCGGGTTCCATTCCCGTCGACTGCAAATTTTAACGGTATCTCCTCGTAGTACAAGAGCATTTTTTGATGTGAAACATCTAATGGCGCGCTTGGCGAGTGAGAGCAACTGTTGATACCGCGATGCCGTGATACGAAAACTTCGAGCAGCTCCGTGGCTCCTCGGTTCTTTCCGCCGCTTAGACTTCGCCCACCGGCCGACTCCGCTCACTCGCCGCTACGACGCTTCTCTCTCTCTACTCTAAATAAGATAATGTTTCACATCTGCCAGGGGTTCCACGACGGCGACGTTTTATTTTTCGTTAGTCTACTCGTACTAATAATTTTACGATCGGGTCTCTATATATCCAAGGATACACGAGGACAAAAGTGACGGTTGTAATGTTTATGAAACTCACTGCTAATTACCCGGCCCTCGTCTGCACCGCATCGCCACCGCCGGCACCACCACACCAGCAGCACCACGCCCACCACCAGCCCAACCAGCACCAAAACCCCCACCAGCCGCTCCACCGACCGGCTCTCCGAATCCTTATATACACATAACTAGTTATCCACTGTACGCACACAATAAGCAAATGCCATTATACCCTCTCAATACACAAAGAGCTCTTCAAGGCTCTGTAGCATGACCGTGTAGATATAAGTTTTATCTCTTTCAACTGTCAGATTCGGCGAGAAAATTACGTCACGCAGGACTGTTTTAGTAGGTATTTAATCCCATCAAAAACATAAATGTGCAATGAGAGCCAGAGTTCAATATTATGATATATGCCTTGATTGTTGACTTCAACGACAAAACAAGTAAGATCTAAATGGGCGCCGAGTTCAGTGGTCAGTCCTGAAATTTATTTATAACAACATAAAACATAACATAACAACTTAAAATATAATTTCTTCTTATAACGTACGATAATACATTGTAGCCTAAGGTCTGACTTGGCTAGTTCTAAGTAGCAGTGGTAGCCGAGTGGTCGAACGCACGCCTTGCAATAGAAGTGTACAGGTTCAAACCACGGCTCGCACCTCTGGGATTTATGTGCGAATCTCATTTTCGTCCGAGATTATCAATTGCTATGAAACGATGAAGGAAAACATCGTGAGGAAACCTGCACGTCAGAGGCAACTCGACTAGTTTTCGATAGATGTGTGAAGTCTGCCAACCCGCACTGGGCCTGCGTGGTGGACTATGGCCCGAATCCCCCTCGTATTGAGGAGAGGCCCGTGCCCAGCAGTGGGACGTTAAAAGGGCTGTAGTAGTAGTAAGAAGAAATGGTATTTTAAGTTGTTATGAAATATTTTATATTGGTAGAAATAAATTTAAGGACTGACCACTGAACTTGGCACCCATTTAGATCTCACTTATTTTGTCGTTGAAGTCGACAACCAAGGCATATATCATAATATTGAACTTGGCTTTCATTTCACATTTATGTTTTTGATGGGATTTACTTCCCGTGAGGCCCAGCCGTTACAGTGCAGCCGCCGCAACTCGACACACTGGACGGTAGCGAGATCGAATCACGTCTCGACTATTTAAAAAGCAAGTCGCCATATTTCGTAACAGAAACATAACGTACAATCATCATCACGCCTCTATGCCAGGCAGAGGTGCGCTGCAGTGCGCCCACACTTCGCCGATGTACTTTGGTCCCAATATAATAGGGGGCGAGCCTATATCCATTATACCGGCACATTCTCCGTCAATACGAGGGTGATTTGAGCCATAGTCCACCATGCTGGCGCAGTGCGAGTTGATGAACTTCACACGCTTTTCAGCAACCACCAGGCACCATTCAGCAAGTGGTGATAATATTTGAAACTGATGTATGCATATAAAAATCTCAGAGGTGTGAGTCCGGGATTTGAACTTGCACCCTTTGCGTTGAATGCGGGCTTTCTACCCACTAGGCTACCACTGCTAATGTACAATTATCAACAAAACTTGAGTCACTATCAACACAAATCGTTGTTTTTTTTGTAACCAACCAGTAGGGAATCGCACACCATAAGACATTCGTGGAGGTATACTCACATTGATGCTATCTTGTTCGTAGCCGTTCATTCTCGCTCACAACACACAACACAACGGTGATCGACGTGAACTAGGTTAGGAGCGTGCACGCAACGACACGCGGTCGACGACGAAATGATCCCGGTCGCGTTATAACACTAGCTCAAAGGCACGCCCCGTGATGATGTTAAGTTTCCCGTTCGCTATTCATGGTACAAACCACCAACAGTATAGTAATTAGCTAGCTCGGTCTGCTCTGAGCGCTCACTCCGATAGCAACTTGAATGCTCATGCTTTAAGGGTGCATGTCACTAAGCTCACTCCTATTATTACCATAAAAAATACATCGGCAAAGCGGGCGCACACTGAAATGCACCTCTACCCCTTTGGGAAGTACAGGCGTGATAATATATATTTGAATGGCGACTATACACTTGTGGTAACATACATAGAAAAAACACACGAGTAGCTATGGCCTGTCGCTAATGAAACTCAATGCTCAAAAGAACACGGTCTGCAATAAATAAAACATCACATTTAGGATATATTTTACAGGTATTTATAGTGTAATGTTTTTCCTCTAGTAGTTTGCGAATAACGCTGATGATTTATCCTTGTACTGATTCATTTCGATAAACTATTACTTGTTTCCTGCTACGAGTGTATTGTGGAAGCTCTCTTTTTGTGTCGAGATATAGATCTTGCCACACATTAATCAAAAATATATTTGCACATGAAATGGGATTTGAATGAACCTGCATTCCTTGCTTCACAGACCGGTTCAACTAGATTGTCTCTGTTATGTATTTTGTATCACTACCACATTAAGTTTAAAAGAATCCGCAGCATGGCACCATCTGCAGCGTATTACTAGATAATTCACATCATTTGTATCAGTTCGCTGCGCTCCCGTAGAAGGGTGCGAGCCATAAAATTGTATTGGAGGAGTGCACACGCGCCAACGAACACTGATTGGAAATATATTAGCTCGGCTATCTCTGGAGCACAGCCGCTTTCATTACCACAAGTGTTTCCGTCGCGAGCGCTCGCCAGCTGCCGGTCCTAGCTCTCTTTACACCCAACCTGGTGGTCATACACATAACAAAACTGTTAAGGACCAACTCGTCTAATAAGCACCAGAGCAGTGGTAGCCGAGTGGTCGAACGCACGCTTTGCAATCAAAGTGCGCAGGTTCTATCCCCGGCTCGCACCTCTGGGTTCCATGTGCGAATCTCATTTTCATCTGAGATTATCACTTGCTAAGAAACGGTGACGGAAAACATCGTGAGGAAACCTGTGTGCCCGGTATAATGGCAATAGGCTCGCCCCCTATTACATTGGGACCAAAATACATCGGCGAAGTGTGGGCGCACTGCAGTGCACCTCTGCCTACCCCTTCGGGGAATACAGGCGTGATGATGAATTATTTTTTTTTCGTCTAATAACTATCCTTTGTGGCAACTCATATTAGTGAAATCAGTAGCATTATTAACATAGTTAGATAGTGTTTGATAGTGAAGGTGATTTGTGAATGAGAATTATTCCCTTGTGCATTTCAAATCCTATAAAATACAGGTGAAACCAAATCTTTGTGAGAAAACCCCGAATTCCGTACCTGCATTTCATTGTTTTAACCTTCCATACCGCACGGGTTCCTTACAGTTTTTGACAGACAACTCAGTACAATATCTGTAAAAATATTACAGTTAGGTACTATTGAAATAACATTACTTTAAGAGTTGGTGGTAAGACCCAAGATATTAATATTATTGAAACTATAGCATAGTCTATTGGATATTGCAGATAGCACATCACTAATACTAAAGAGAGTGTAGGCACCTTCGGGAGGATTGAAGAGTCGCCTATATTGTGATATATGTTTTAAGTATCACGTGTTGAGACCACATATGTATGCTGACGGTAGCATGAAGGAGGTGGCTGCCTCTGGTGGTGCGATTGCATTCGCTCTCGTATACTTTACCTTCTTCCTGGACAATGTGCTGCTCACGGTGCTCGGTGAGTATTTGTAGGTAGATTATCCACTTTAGTTTTTACACAGTTACTTCCTTTCCGAAATTTCAAGCATATTTAAAGCAGCTAAAATCCTGACTCACGTCTCTAAGCGTTACAAATTGTGTTTCAAGTCCTTTTCAAATATTATTACTTACTGATCAATTCTCGTCAGCGCCAAAGTTCGTAAATGGTCTTTTCGATATTTTCCCTGGTCTGGGTATAACTGGGATCACCCCAGTCCATTGTATGGTACCCATAGTAAAAGCTTTGCTTAGTTTGGGATTGTACGAAGAGTCTGTGTTGTCTGGCAATATTCAACTTTAACACGTTGGCTGCTATGACAGTTTTCATGTACCTTCAAACTGTACGCAGCCTGGTTGTTATTAATGGTGGATACCGAGTGAAATAGGATTTCTGCGCCCACATAGCCAGAAAGATACTTACAAGGCTTTTAAAACGTGGTGTAGCATCTACCGTGTAAAGGGGGTCACCACGGGTTCCCAATGCAAGGTCGATGGTGGATACCTTTAAGGACATTAATATGAGGTATGTTCTGCGTGCAGTTCCGATAATACCGGACTGGGTGCGCGGTGAGTCGCTGGCGCTGTGGAGCACGCAGCGCGCGCCGCTCGCCGCGCTGCTCAACGACACCGTGCACGCCGCCGCGCGCGACCACGCCGCCGGCGCCGGTACTGCCTCTCTCTCTACCCACCTGCCGCACTTGAATCCCTCGACATCTGGCCATTGTGCTGGAGGTTTTAGGCTAACGATCAATAGAGATAGGTGTAGATAGCTTTTGCAGAAGATATAATGGAATTAATGACTCAAACAATCCAAAAAATATTTTATGCCGTCCTTTGTAAACGAGCCCCGGTCCAATAGGAACAACGCATAGAAAACCAAAGAGTAAACTTGCGATACAAACATGTTGAAACCGCAAAAATGTTAGAAACTGGATGCAAGAGGTGATAAGCTGTAGTGAGGTGATAACTGAAAATTTTGTAGTCGGGTCTGTATGTGTAGTGTTTGTGTCAGGTACTGGCGGAGGCATGTCTCAGGCGGTGGTGGGGCTGGTGTTGGGCGCCAAGGCGGCGGCGCAGCTGGCCATGGCGCCGCTCGCCGGCACCGCCGTGTGTCGCCGCGGGCCCGCCGCCGTGCTACGCGGGGCTACGCTCACGCTGGCGGTCGCCGCACTAGGTGCGCCTACTCTTACTTTGTGTTACAACGTTCACTGTAGCAGCGGCCTACAAAAGTTTAATCCCTTCCACCTGACAAATTTATCGAGCAAATTACGTCACATCGAGCTACTGAGCTAGGCATGAGCACATTAGTCATCTCACGGTAAGGGTATCGATAAAACTTTTTAACAAAAAATTAAACCGCCGCAAATATTAAAAAGCAAACAATAATATTTTATTTTTATTTTACCTTCAGAATCAGAATCAGAATATTTTTTATTCATATAAACCAATACAGGCACTTATGAATCGTCAATAAATAATAATAGTAGTATCTCTACCACCCATTCGGAATACATTTCCTATGGAGAAGAATGGGCAAGAAACTCCATGGTTGCTTTTTTCAATTAATAAGTAAAGCTAAAGTGTGATGCACGGCGGCGCGGCGTGACACGCCCCTTCGCTGGAAAATGCCGAGCGTTTACGAAGTTAATGTCAGCGAGACAGCAACTCGTGCGGGCACATACGTGAGTGCACACATTGTGCGAGTGGTCGTTCCGAGAGCACATTTTTTGGAATGTTAATGTTTGTGGCTGCAGATTTCACGTTGCATTGTTAATTTCATTTGGTTATTTCTTTAAATTTATTGTTCATTGATTGTTGATATTGTTTGGCGCCGACTCAAAATGACTTAGGTATACTTACTTTAGTTTAAGAACTTTGTTATTAAGGTAAAATAAAAATAAAAATATGTTTTGTTTTCTTATATTTACGCGAATACTATACATTGAAATTAAACTATTTTACGGATTTTATCGCGTTTATTTACTATTTTATACCATGGTCACGGGGGGACTGAGGTGTTAGACGTCCTGATGTCATAGTTAATAACTGGGTACCCTCATATTTAGTTGTTGTTTGCGGTCCGATCCACGCAGAAAGTGCTTACGGTGTCCTGAGGTCTTGCAATGGTACACTTGGTTTTGGATTTAATCATATTGATTACTGGATCCCAAGTTGGTGGTAGCACCCAGCCATCTTCCCTATTGAAATTAGGATGTTTTTTAATTTCAATGGCTTCACGTATCATCCTTGGTCGGAGTCGGTGTTCTTTTGCGAGGATATGCGGTTTATCAAATCTGATATAATGGCGGGTGCGGTCCTGTACATGTTCACAGATTGTGAATCTCACCACCATCCAACACAGTTAGCTACCGTGGGTAAATCTTTGTTTCAGCGAGCACAAGGGATCTGTGATGAGCAACACCTGGCTGCCGAGATCCACCACGTCAAGCAAGTATTGCATGACAACAAGCTTCGGGTCCCACGCCGCCATCACAGTGACCGAGTGAAACCAGCCACAGTTGAGCGTCTACCTGCTGTACTACCATACATAAGAGGTGTCACAGACAAGATTGGCTACATCTTGAAACGGGCTTCAATCAAAACTTACTTCAAGCCACCGAAGAAGATTAGTCAGTTTTTACCACCTGTCAAGTGTCACATTCCTCTACAAGATGCAGGGGTATACAAACTCGATTGTGAATGTGGGCTCTCTTACATAGGACAAACTAAAAGATCAATTAAAACCCGCGTAAAAGAACATATAACTGACGTGAAACACCGACGCTCCACGAAGTCTGCAATCTGTGAACATGTACAGGACCGCACCCGCCATTATATCAGATTTGATAAACCGCATATCCTCGCAAAAGAACACCGACTCCGACCAAGGATGATACGTGAGGCCATTGAAATTAAAAAACATCCTAATTTCAATAGGGAAGATGGCTGGGTGCTACCACCAACTTGGGATCCAGTAATCAATATGATTAAATCCAAAACCAAGTGTACCATTGCAAGACCTCAGGACACCGTAAGCACTTTCTGCGTGGATCGGACCGCAAACAACAACTAAATATGAGGGTACCCAGTTATTAACTATGACATCAGGACGTCTAACACCTCAGTCCCCCCGTGACCATAGTTGCTGTAAAGCAGCCGAAACGTCGGGAAAATAAAATAGTAAATAAACGCGATAAAATCCGTAAAATAGTTTAATTTCAAAAATATATTTTTTGCTTTTTAATATTTTCGGCGGTTTAATTTTTTGTTAAAAAGTTTTTATTTTATAACTTTTTGTGGCTAAAATCTACTACTTACTTATTTTTTTTGTAATACACATCTCAGCATTCAAATCTGGGAATGAACAATAAATCTCTCCCTATTTTCCCACCCTTGTGGTAGGATTTTTTCTAACTAATTTATATGGGACCCACTTCGAGGTTATACCCTAACCAATACGTGTCGAATTGTGAACCTCTTCCGTTTTCTTCGTTGGTTAAAAATGGGTATAATTCCAAGTAAAGTCTATGCGGGCGTAGGTATATCATGGTGTAGGTGCCAATCTACATCAGACTAGGCAAATACACACATGAATTGGCACCGACTACAAATGTAATGAATTATAAGCTTATTTGTAACTTTTTAGTGTACCTAGGTTTTTGAAGGCGAATTTAGTATCTATTTTGTGAAAAGATGCAAGTATTAGCACCTCATAACAGCCCAAAAAAAGAAATTCACCCCTCACCACCCTTTCCATCCCATCGTTTCGATATTTGTTAACTATCCGTATTAAACAAAAAAAGATTTTTCGAAATCGGCTCACTAACGCCAAAGATATGCTATAGTCCAGAATACAAACTCTATCACACCATTTCACCCCCTACATATTTTTTTTTTCAAATTTTCTAAAATACGTGTTTCTTTATTTTGTATGCAAAATACATATACAAAGTTTCAGGTTGATCAAAAAATATTTTTTATATTGTGTAACCTTCAACCCCCCATTTCACCCTCAAGGAGGTTGATTTCTGATAATGTTTTGAAAATGGGACCACCCTCGAAGAATTCCTTAGCAAACGTTTTAAAAAAATTCGAAATCGGTTTAGTGACGCCGGAGATATGCGTGATCATACATAAAAAAAAAAATATACGCGTCGAATTGAGAACCTCCTCCTTTTTTTTTTCTCGTCGGTTAAAATCGGTATATTCGACAGGGTTTCAGTCGTCGATAGACATATTGTCGGTACGGTGTCATGTTAAGCGTGCAGGTGACACTGACTACTATCTGACTTAGGGTGCCCACGTACTTACTATGAGGTTAAGACTCCAACTGGTTAGCTTTGCGACATTCTTCAACAGGCCTGTTGGGCGCCACGATGCTCAATTACTGCCATTGCGAGCATCACTGACGAGCGTCACTCACTCGTGACGCTGTCTGACTGGTCTCATAACGCTAACGTTGCATCCTATATCTGTCATACAGTGCTGGGCGGGTGTGGGCGGGCGGGAGGGGGTGCGGCGGCATGGTGCGTGGGCGCGGGGCGCGCTCTGCACGGCGCGGGCGCGGCGTTGGCGGCCGTGGCCGGCCTCGCGCTGGCCTCTGCGCTACCACTGGAGCCATCCAAGAGGGACAGAGCTATTGGAGCACTGCTGGGAGCTGTCGCACTCGGTACATCAGATCATGCTGTCAGTTCTAAATCGTGTTAAATAGTGGTGGGTCATGTAGATATTAAGACTTCCACTGCGGAATGAAGACCTTCCTAGGATTTCCTTAAATAGTGGTTATTAAATGCGCCATTCGTATCAAAACGTGTAGGCATAATACCAGTTTGTGACGTTCGTGTGCTTATTAATCGCTTAACGCTACAAACCATAATATGTAACTACTCTAGTTGGTTGCTCGAAGCAGTTGAAAGACTAAAAATGTTGAAGACACTCGGCTGCTTATCAGTAAAGTTTTTAAAACAAAAGCAGTCGACACTGAACTTACTCTGGGGAAACGTCAGCCATTTGGTGTTGCAGCATGATTGCTATTTCCACCTCTTGTGATTCTATAGGTAAATATATTATGGTAAAGGTAAATGTCCAGGTGTGCTGGTGGGGTACCCATTCGGTGGCGCCACCTACGCTCTGTGGACCCGCGGCGCTCCTTTCCTGCTGCTCGCCGCCGCATTGCTCGTAGACCTCGGTAACTTACTACACTTCACAGATCTAACTCTCTTATTAAGCGCATAAATATTATTAACACAAACTGTTCCCAATCTGTCACGTTAATTTCAGCTATGCAGCACATGTTCCTGGATGCGGAGCAATACAATCGTGTGAGTATTATTTATTAAAAAGTACAAACATCCATCCAGCTCGGCGAAGCGACTGCAGACACTCGAGAAAACTAGGAATGCGAGGAAGAGAGCCGCATCTGTTGCTGCCTGTACTATTACCGGTACTCGATGACTAATACCTGTGGCTGTGTGTGTGTGGTCTTGTCTTCGCCAGCATACATTACATTAGTGTCTGAAATGTTCTTGCGGATGTATAGTATATTGCAGCGGAAGCATAAAACATAAGATTTGTTACAAGATCTTGGACCACTTAGAGCAGCAAATTGTTAGGTGATCTATCACGTAGAATATTTCCTCCATCCATCCTCCACCGTCGTCGGGTCGTCAACGCAACATCGCGTCCCTACGAGATTTTTCTGCGTATAGAGAGTTTACAAAGACGAGGTATAACAAGTAGTCAGTATTATGTACTTACCTCAAAGGGCTAGGGGGGAAATTTTCGCATCCATGTGTGTACGTAGGGTTGGAGTGTAGAGAGCGGCGCGGGTGCAGGCGCGGCGGCGATGTGTCGCGAGGCGGCGCGCGGCAGCACGGGCGCGTGCGCCGGCGCCGTGCTGCTCACCACCTGCGTCATGGCCGCGCTCGAGCCCTGTCTACCGCTCTGGATCATGGACAAGTTCCACCCGCAGGTGTCTTGTCTTCTCTAGCACTGTATGGTATCCTCGCGATTAGGCCAACTAATATTGGTATGATAAAGTACTTCTGACATTGTAAAAAGTAATGCCATTTGTATTTCAGTGTTTATGATACTACTTAATGATAATGTTGGTGTTTAAATTAGTGTCTAGTACCTATTTATAGCGAGAATAAACTTTAGTAGAAGTAACCAGTTGAACCTATCTATGCAAGGGAGATATCATTACAACGACCTGTAGATATCAGTAAATATTTAGCTGCATTCCATTTTGCAGTGTTCTATAATGTCATTGTAATCAGTTTGTAGTAAGGTCATAGCTGTAATTGAGTGTAGCAGTATAGTGTTGTGTTGGTCCAGCGCTGGGCGGTGGGCGCGGTGTTCATCCCGGACAGCGCGGGGTACTTCGTGGCGACGAGCGCGCTGGGCGGCGCGGCGCGCGCGCTGGGCGCCGAGCGCGTGGCGCTGGCGGGGCAGCTGGCGGTGGGCCTGGCCGCGCTCGCTCTCCCGCACGCCACCTCCGTCAGATAACTAATATACCTACCCTGTTTTGATTTCTCGTGTTCTATTGGTTGCCAACACTAGTGTTAAATGCAAAAGTCTCCCAAACACGAATGTTAGCTCTCAACTCCTAATAACAGTCTCCAGGTGTATACTTCTACGAGTGCTTCTTTTTAAGACATATAAATGCATCATTACGCCTGTATTCCCCAAAGGATTAGCCATTGGTGCACTGCAGTGCGCCCACACGGCGCCGATGTATTTTGGTCCCAATGTAATATGGGGCGTACCTATTGCCATTATACCGGGCACATTCTACCTCAATGCGAAGGAGAATTTGGGCCATAGTCTACCATGCTAACCCAGTGCGGGTTGGTAAACTTCACACGTATTTCTATAGGCGTACAAGTTTCCTCACGATGTTTTCCTTCACCTTTTAGCAAGTGGTAATCATTATTGAAAATGACATTCGCACATGAAAATCTCAGAGTGCGGGCCCAGGATTTGAACTTGCATCCCTTACGTTCAAGGCAGACGTTCTACCGACGAGACTACCACTACTGTTCTGCTGCATATGTTTGAATAGTACATATATTTGTGTGGTGCAGGTGTCTGGTCTGGCTCTGCCGCACCTGGTGCTCGGTCTGGGTCTGGGCGCGCTGGACGCGGCGCTAGTGCCCGCGCTGCTGGCGCAACGCCCGCGCCGCGCGCCCCTACGCGCCGCCCTACTGCAGGCCGCCTCCAGCGCCGCCGCCGCCATCGGTCCACTACACCATACACTACACTATACTCTCTAACGACCTCCTAGAGCCTTACCACCACCTTGCTTAGTATTGGTGTTTCAATGACTGAAATTATTTGACAAAATTTGTACTGAGTTAACTGTTGAAAACTAAAAGTAATTTTAAAAACGTTGCTGCAAGGCCGGTGGTGGTAAGACGCCTATTCCAAATTATACTGATGACTGGTTATCTACTGATATTTACTCAGAACATGAGTAATCTGGCAAGGGTAAATAACAATAGGCCAATAGGTACCTACCGTTGAACTAAACGATCCGGTTGGGCAATCTCCGGAATTCGGGACCACATCTCTGAGGTTTTCATGTGCGAATGTAATTTTTAATAATGATTACACTTACTAAACGTGAGGAAACCTGCACGTCTATAAAAGGGCGTGTGAAGTTTACCAATCCGCACTAGACCAGCGTGGTGTACTACTCATGGCCCAAAATCTCCCTTGTATTGAGGGAGAATGTGCCCTGTATAATTGCATAAGCTCGCTCCCCTATTACATTGGGACTATAATACATCGGCGTAGTATGTGCGCACTGCAGTGCACCGCTGCCTATCATACAGGCGTAATGGTGTATTTAGTATACCACCTACTATCCTGATTCAAAAATTTATCTTCTCAAATAAGTCTTCCTTATTTTTTTATAAGATTTGATATGAATTGAACGTGTATGGAGTCGTGCGTGAGGTATTTGATGTGAATGTGTGGTGCAGGTCCGGTGGTGGGCGGCGTGATGTCGTGGTGTGTGGGGTTCGAGAGCGCGCTGCGCACCCTGGGCGTCGCCAACCTGCTCTACGCGGCGCTGCTCTACCGCGCGCTCCGACACCACCCGCTCTCCGACCAGGTCCATGTCCAGCCACGCACGCCCGCTACTGACTCACTAGTTGCATCTAACTGCAATTATGTCGCAGATTTTTTTTGCGCTGAAGTAATGAAAGCCCAACATTGCCATGTTTACAGGAAAAAATAATATTTACTACAATCACAATTAATAAACCATTATTTTTGCTATCAATTTCGTAAACTTAACGCTAAATTAGAATTTATACGTTTTGAATGCCAAAATGTTGGTAAAAATTAGTCTGATCGCTGAATGAAGACCAGAAATCATAGCAGCCTATACCTTTTTCTAACTCTACAGGGTGTTTCAGAAGTCCGAAATAATACTTTGGGTACATATACGGCAGCTAATATGTGGATGCTTAGTGAAGACAGTTTATACCTAACTATCATAGTATCTGAGTTACAGACCTTTAAACATTTGTCACAGGTATCGTGTTCTGGCCTTTGCGTACATCTATAACCCTATTCAGCAGTGTAAACTACACTTATGAGGGCGGCTACCAATATTTACAAAACAGAACATGCAAATTTACATAGGACTCGAGATATTACGAGTTATAGATATTGACGACGAAAAAAAAGTTGGAAAAACATGGTCGAATTTCAATCAAATTTTTATACCATTCAGTTGTATACACGATACTGATGCTAGCATCCAAGTATTATTTCGGACTTCTGATACACCCTGTATAGTATAGCGTTTTTGGGTAATCCTCACATATTGTATTGCGTTCGTATGTCGTCGGTGCCCGATATAATTGGCTCTTGTCACTTGCCTATATCACGGTAATTGCCGTATCAACAACCACGCAGCATAAACATTAAATCTGTTGTTTCGTTGTTGTCCAGTGGGGGGCGAGCTCGCCCGACGACGAGGACAGCGAGGAGGAGGAAGAGGTCGGCCGCGCTAGCGAGATGTCGCCACTCAACAACCAAATATACGTACCCTTGCGCTAAGCTCTACATTACTATTCCATAGAACTCTATACATAGAAATGGTAGCTGTCTCATTTAATTATATTATTAGTTCTACTTCGAGTTTGAACGTTCGATAGGAATGGCCTTAATGAAGATTCTTTTTCATATTGCCGATAGGGGCGCTAATAGCTCTTAAGTGTACACGTGAGGGAATAGTGTGCGTTTCACTCATATTGGACCTACACTGCGGTACCTATTGTACTTCTGCAGTATTCTATTTTCATTTAATGTACACTTACAAAATAAAAACCAATTAAAGAAAGTGTTATTTTCCTTATTTTCCTTAATAATGACGCATTTCTAGGATAGTAACTAGCGACATCTGTGGGTTTACCCTGGAAGCTGTGTTGACCCATACCCGTTTTGCCTAACACTAGAATAACTTAGTGAGATGCCTAAATATTAAACTGTTGCCAGAATTAATATTTAGACAACAGACGGCTGGTTCTAGTGGCCTTTTCATGAATTTGCTCCTGGTTTGGGAGTAACTGGGATCGCCCCCAGTCCAATATACGATACCCATAGTACATGGTTTGATTATTTGGGACCATACGATTAGTATTTGTGTTGTCTAGCTAGCGATATAAATTTACATTAAGGTGACTCATAGTCAGTGAAAATAGGCATTGGATTATAATGTACTATGTTGCAAATAGATGTCATTATAATGAAATTTGTAATCATAGATATTTCCATGGAGCGTTAATTTTAAAGTAAGACCTCTCCGCGTGGCCTCGCCTCGCTGTGGAACTTTCGACTTTCAAAACATCTTTTGTTTCTATCATCAAAGCACAACTCGTGGCCGACGCACAAATGTCAAAATTTCCGTAATTATAGTTATTCAAAATTAAATAAATTCCAGTAAAATTTCAGTGTTATATACTCAACTGCAACAATAACCAAACACAATGGCCAAAAGACCCATGGGTGAGTATTGAGATATGTATGGCTGTGAGGTGTGACTTGGCAGGGGCGCTACCGCCGCCGCCCGTACCGCTATGGCTGTCGTTTTGATGCGATCCACCGTTGAACGCAGAACTTCGCAAATAATGCCACGGTAGAGACTAGAACGAGTAGCAGAAGCTTTTAATTTTGCTACTCGTACCTACTATACTCGTTCTATAGCAATAGTAGCCTAGTCGGGAGAACGCACGCCTTGAACGTAACTGGTGCAAGTTCAAATCCCGGGCCCGCACCTCTTAGATTTTCATGTGCGAATGTAATTTTCAATAAAAATTACCACTTACTGAACGGTGAAGGAAAACGTGACGAAACCTACACCTCTATAGAAAGTAGTGTGAAGTTATGATCCAAATTTCCCTCGTTTAAAGAAGTAATGTGTCCGATATAATGACAATAGACTCGCTCCCTATTACATTGGGACCAAAATACATCGGCGAAGTGTACTGTAGTGCAGCTCTACCTACCTCTTCGGGGAAAACATACGTGATTATGTATATATCGATAACGTACAGCAAGCAAACACACACAGATGCAAGCAGTATAGTACACCTTGTACTCCGTACAGTAACAGTTAGATACCTCCGTTGAACATCAGATAGGTCCGCTTATTATTGAAGTGTGGACTGGTTTGTGGTAAATTATAGCTCATGTCTCGGTCGGGCAGGTCCCGGACCGGGCGCGTACCTGCTGCCCTCCACCGTGGGCTACCCACAACACGACCCCTCGCGCTACCGGAATCCTATGTACTCGTTCGGCGTCAACGCGAATTACGGCCAGCGGCCGATCGGGCCCGGCCCCGCCTACCGCATCGACAGGATCACGAGGGACGGCATCGTCACCTCGCCCGCCTGGAGCTTCGGCGCCACCTTCCCCACGCGAGCCACCATGAGGACGCCGGGTACGTGCACCTTGCCTTATCTAGAGCCGAACCGAGAGTGACGTGACACATGCTCGCATCCGACACCAGACAGGCCCCAAGTCCCCGAACACTATCGTTGTGGAGTTGCTATGAGGTCATTTCTTAAGACACTAATATAACATATTTCATCAATGGTAGCTAAAATACCTATGATTATTGCAGAAATAAGAAATTTTCACCTTGCAGCCATTAGACTAGTCATAAACTAACTACCATTGATAAAAGGTGTTGTTTTCATACATTATCGTAGTGTTAGGGTCTCCTAACACTACGATATGGGGGCATGGCAGAGAATAAGAATTTGAATTAAATGAAGGAGACAATGCGTCTCAAAATCCACGTAAAGCTATCTCCCATATCTTATGATGTGTATCTGTTAACCGACTTCCAAAAGGAGGAGGTTCTCAATTCGATTGGAATATATATGGTTTTATAAGTTTTTTTTTTTATGAGAGTAAGCGATGACAAAGTAGGCAGGTAAAGTAGGTAGGTGGTTTAGGTTCAATTCCCGACACATTCAAATTTCAGAAATGACTTTGTATTGCTTTGACGTGTAACTAGGATCACCACTCGAAGCTTTGCTTAGTTTGTGATAGTACGACGAGTATGTCTCGTCTGATTGATAAAATCGGTTGTGTAAGGTCCCGGCGCCCACGCCCCCGAGCGCTGCCCGCCCATGAAGGAGCCGCGAGCGCCCATCTACTCGATGGGCGCTCGGCTCGGGTACATGCCGAAGCGCCACGGGCCGGCGCCCAACGCGTACGCGATCCGCTTCGGGCCGGGCTCGCCCGCCTACACGATGGGCGCCCGCGGGGACTTCCCGCTGAAGGCGCGCTCGCCCGGACCAGCCGTCTACTTCCAGAGGGACGCGAACGTTTACAAGTGCAAGTTAGTACGCCTCCTTGTTTCGCGTAGTCCACACTTGAAGAAACTATGTACCGGCAGCCAAGGTTTGAATAAGCAATTATCAAAATAATACTCAGTAATCCAGTAAGGTAATCCGACTGAGCTGAATACTTGTGCGGCCCGTCTAACTAATAAGCTGCTGAAGTTAATTTAGGTTTTAGCGGTAAAGGGGAAATCTTCCTGGCAGGCGGGTCCGCTTTGCTCCACTGGTAGTCGGGGAATTTGTATATACGAATATACTTCAGACCGTCGAGAACTCTTCTTTGGCGATTCAGGTTTAACGAACAACTTTGTATGGACACTCAGCTTTTGCCACAAGGTAATTGTTGTTAGGCAGCAAGATGTGTTGGCTACGTGGCTATAATGTGCTGTGTGGTGTCGCAGGCCGCCGGTGTACTCGCTGGGCGCGCGGTTGGAGGGCACAGTGAAGGGCGCCAAGACGCCCGGGCCCGCCGCCTACCCCCCGCACCTCTACAACACTAAGAAGGTACCCAACTACCCACCGCCCCATCTACTACCAGATACCCACCGACATCTGACGAAGACACGATGACGACGGCTCGGACTAGTTCTTTGAGCGTGAACCTGGCCCCAAGTCCCCTAAGACTTTCGTTGAGGAGTTGCTATGACTACATTTCGCAAGACATGAAAACAACAAATTTTCATGTGCGAATGTCATTTTCAATAATAATTACCACTTGCTGAACGGTGAAGGAAAACATCGTGAGGATACCTGCACGTCTATAGAAAGGCGTGTAAAGTTCACCAACCCGCACTGGGCCAGCGTGGTGGACTATGGACCAAAATGTCCCTCGTATTGTGGGGAATGTGCCCAGTATAATGGCAATAGGGTCGCCCCCTATTAGGTACATTGGGACCAAAATACATCGGCGATGTGTGGACGCACTGCAGTGCACCTCTGCCTACCCCTTCAGGGAATACAGGCGTGATAATGTTTTTTCGAAAACAACATAGATTGATAAAATATGTTGTTATCATGACTTAATAAATGAAGTCACAGCAACTCCACAAGGATAGTGTCAGGGATGGCACTTTGCCCTGGAATCGCCCCAGGTCCATTGTATGGTACCCATAGTACAAGCTTTGCTTAGTTTGGGATCATGTGTTGTCTGGCTGTAGGTATTTATTTTATTTATTTACTATCATCCTATCATGGTTTATTTTGTGTAGGCTTACGGGGGCACTTACATATTATCGTTTATAAATATTATTTTTTATTAATCATTCAATCCATATCTAGCAAGTTAAGGAAAACGAGTGGGGCTAGCCAACATATACCGTATTTACTGGGCATAAGGTACATTTTTGCAGGACCCGCCAACTTCCATAAGGCAAATAAGTACTAACAAAGGTCGTCTGCCAGCGATTTCTCAACTCTATAACGAGTGGCATTGATTCCAGAATCCCTACGCTTATTCGTTCGGCACGAAGCACGCGGACTGGGCGCCGCCCATGATCATCCGGGAAGACACCATGGACTGCCTCTAGCGCCCGCGCCGGCTATAGTGAACTCAACCTTTTGCTGGTCACACTTAGAGACTATATTCCAGTGGGTTTAACGTTCAATGTTCTGTAATTGTAAAAAAAATGGTTTCTCGTAACGTGCGGCGTAGTCACTACTAGAAATAGTAACGTAGTGTGTATAGTGAATCGATTTATTATTTGATTCTATATTATAATCGATTGTGAATCGATCCGTCAGTCGATTGATGCGTTTAAATCATGTTCGTAGTACTCGGGCACTGGGAAATTATGTGCGGTTATATTTTGGAGTGTTTTATTCTCGTCCATTAAAACAGTTATTTTTATTAACGCTTTTATTTACTAAATAACATTATAATCTACTTACAGCTATAATCGTTACTGCTAGTGTTTCAGTGACTGCACTGATGCCGCATATTCTGGGATAATCGACTGTCATAATAGTCCAAGGAACAATAGCGACAAGAGTTCCTGATGAAATTTATGTTTATGGTTATATTATTATGGTTTTCAGGTGCGAATTTTTCAACCGCATTTACCCCACGCACGATTACAAGCGTGACTATAAAACTAGCCTAAGCAGGTAAGTAGTGAGTGTTGTATCTAGTCTTGCCATAGTTCAGTATTATTCAGTAATGCTGGTCACACACACATTGTTTACTAAGTTTTTATATTTTATCGATCAAGATAAATGTGACATATGTGATGTCTCGACGCACGTGCTAGTCCCGCCGATACTGTGATACCCGTGATACTAGTGATGGCATAACCTTATTGACATAATTGCATCATCAAACACCTTGAAATATTTGACAGTAATAACCTCAGTCAACTTTGCCTTCTAAAATGTTAGAGGGTTTTAGAACTTCCTCATGGATCGCAGCTTGTTGTTGCGGCGCATGCCGGCGGCGCGCACGCGCAGCCAGTACTGCTTGGTGGCGGGGTCCAGCTGCTCCAGCTTGGGCGCTCGGCCCGTGTTCAGCGACCACAGCCACTCTGGGTACTCGCTGTCCGCCTTGATCTGACCCATTACACACACAACTATACACTCTTAACAGACAGATGATTATCATTGACGTCATTTATACATTTTGTGAAAATAATCTAAGATTTCATAGTTTTCCTTTGATTCAATTTACCAAGTTTGTTAGAGGGATTTCATCCTTATAATTGAGCCTAACAATCGATGCAATAAAAGTACAGGGTGTAGTTTTTACAGATTTTAGTCGGTTCGATTCCCAGGTGTGGCAAGAGAATTTTCGAAAATCTTTGAATGCAGTTTTCTTTCTTTACAAAAATAAAGATTTGTTTTTTTTTGGTACTATTTTCTATCTACAGTATTAAGAGTACTTTCCATTCAGGTGGCATTACAAAATTCTATCCTGTATTACTCAATTTTCTATATTTTGTCGCTTAGAAGGTAAGGAGGCAATCCTTACCTTCTAAGCGACAAAATATAGAAAATTTCAAGCATTGATTAGTTTATGTAGCACTCACTAAGTACTAAAGTATATGACTAGATGTTACCCACATTATGTAGATGTATAAAGGGTGTCTTAGTATTAATATTATGAAGTGTGCAAGATCAGAAGACATTATAATTTTGTCAGCATGAGATACAGGCTCTGCTCCAGCTGATTGTAGGCTTGATATCTATCACATGTAAACTATTAATTGCAATTTTATAATTTTCTCTTGTCTGTGTGAAACTGAGATCTATTTTATTATCTATAATATTGCAGTAGGTACCTATACTCCATGGTTTAAACTATAAATAGTATAGATTACTAAGCACCTGCACGTCTTCTCCTGTGGTGTAGATATTAGAGCCGCACACATAGTTGACCAGCTTGCCGGGGTCTGTCTCCACCGGCAGCACCTTCTTCTCCATGCTGGTCAGCTTGCCCATCTTCTTCTTGCCTTTACCGAGGCCCATCACGCCTGCCACGCACAGGTTAATATTATTGCAACATTATTATCCACCTTATTCATGTTATGAACTGTTATTAATAGATATACCTTAGAAATTAGATGCGAGAATTATTTTATAGGGTTATGACTTACGCACGGTTTCGATTATCGCCCCATATAGAGCAACGGAGTCAAAGGAAAATCAGTGAGGCGTACGCTCTGGGAAAAGATACCATAGTCGCTTTTTATAAAAATAAATGGTGTGACAAACCCCCGGCCGCAGAAGTGGTCTTCTTGACGGCAAAACATGTTGCGTTTGTGTGGAAATTACATGACGGCGCGCTAAACGATCGCGATAACTGACATAAAGCTTGTCTAAACATAAAAGAATACATTGCTATATAGTTTATTTACAAAATAATCGAATAAAAAGTGATTTTGAGGTTATAAGGGTTACACCGCGAAACTGTCAGTCATGTGTCATTTTGACGCACAACGTTTAGTTGCAAATAATTTATAACCTTTAATCTTCTTTTTTACCAAATGAGGGATCATCTCCGTGTTTTAATTTATGGCAATGTCTAGATGGTCAAATAATTAACAGCAAGAACAAATTCAAAAACTTGGTACGCATTATAAATGGCGGAGGAATATCTATTAGCATAAAATCTGTAAAATTACATAGTTTTTTTTTGCTATTTTAAATTACTTGTTTCGCTATGATATGTGTCAAGCAAAACTGTAGCCAAATCGAAGCAAAACAAAATTATTTCAAAATCGATAATTTTGAGTAAGACTTTGGATGGGAGTCCCCTAGATAGTGTTATTGTTGATTACAAACAATTATAGTGACAGTACAGTTACGTCACTAGAATTTTTTTGAGTTGCCAACATAGGGTATTGTGCCCTAAACTTAGAGTAAAATCGGTACCAATGTGTATTTGTAGAGAATTAAATAATTTGAGATTCTGGGTAAACTTAAAGTTTTAGATTTATCTTTAGGAAATCAACATTGATGCTTCAAGACTTCTAATGAAAATTAAATTAAAACATAATTAAGAACGAAATAACAATGATTGCTGTAAAAATAAAAAGTTTTTGTCCGTTATTTTATTTGTATTGATTGTTTTGTAAAGGCACAACTGTACTACATAAACTCCAGGATTTAGAATATTTTATTCGATAGATTGTCGAATATTTGGAGTAAAGTATAAATTAGACCTGGCAGCCTTCAATTTTTTATGTCAGTCAGACGCCTTTGATCGTGAGGTCTTGTGTTGTATTTTATACAAATCTTTTAATAATCTCAATTCTCAAGCGTTATTTTTTGTTAATTAACCAACTTTTATCAACGTACAAAGTATCTCGAAGGTGGGACTATAGTTTTTTGGATATTGATTCACAATAATCGCATAAATTAAATAGGTAGATAGTCGTCATTGAAACAGGAAAACCCCGTGAAATACCTAAGTGTCATTCTGTCACGTTCGTTATTAATAATATCGCGATTCTCTTCTCTTACTCGGCATTATTGTTTCGCGTCCGATTGAGAGCGCACTCGCCTGTTCGGTAGTGTGTTGTGCATAAGTCGAGGTTAACATATTTCATCAGTTTCGTGTCGATTAGTGGTCCAAGTGTTACAAAATGGGAATGTCCATTGACGATGATAATATTTACAGTAGTTACAACAATTTTAAGGTTGGTGAAATACAGATTGTGAACTCAGAATAACATTGTACCATGCAGTTAAAGCTTTTGCTGCTGACTCCACCCTTCATTTACTTATATGACAAAATATTCATATTAATCGATAATTTTACTAATTACGTGCTAACAGAGTCCTCAAGCAGTAATGAAATAACCTATTTGTTTTCTTTGTAGTGTGTAAACAAATTAATGTACTACATCTTCCAAATTATAATATATAAGTACATAAATATTGATTCTAATATTATAATGAAACTATGGTTGGGGTGTATCTTTGGGGGCTCACTAAACTATACTCGGTTGGGGTGTATCCTTGGGGGCTCTATGGAGTTAGGTTAGGTTAGGGTTATTTTTTTTTTTTTGTTCCAAAGGTTCAAAAAAAAAAAAAAAGGTTAGGTTAGGTTAGGTTAGCGCCCCCAAGGGTACACACTGACCCTATACTCAGATTGTAATGATTATATTGATAACACAAAAACATCTTACGTCTAAACAACTTATTCTTTGTATAGTATAATACATACCAAAAAAAAATGTGTGTCAAAGTCATTTGAAATAGTAGCAATAGATTAGTTGGAGCAATAATAGGTAAATATGTTGGTTTTCCTTTACTCTGTTAGGGTTTTCCAGTTTATATTTAAAACTTATTACTAAGTACACAGTTAGGTGGGCAAAGCGGTGGTATTCTAGATTACCACTGCTTTGCCTTGCTTACCTGTGCTACCACACAGGCTACCAACAGGTTGCATAGAATGTACACCATATCATATGGTAAAACATGATGGATCTGACACTAATATAACAACAACAATGTGCAAGCTATTGTATATTTGTAACCTACCCGTGTTTTGTGCAAAGAAAAATATTGTATGGCCAGGTAGCTACAGTATCAATTATGATGAAGGCACATGGACTGTTCATTAACTGGACTTGCCAATTGACCTTCCCCTATGTCTGAGCTGTGTGTGGTGTTGCATGCGGCAGCCCCGGTCAGATGACTACAACAAGATGCCCTTCCTACTCCGGGTCATGTTGGGATTGATTAGTATGTTGATGTTTTAGACGGAGACATACGAGAACCACTACTCATACTCGGGCAGCTACAGGATGAACTGGATCGTGGGGGTGCTGGTGATAGTGGGTGTGGTGGTGCTGCTGGTGCTGCTGTGCCGCTGCTGCTGCGGCAGCAAGAAGCGCGGCAGGGTGCTCGCACGTGAGTATACCGCCAGTACTCGGGGACCTATAGGATGAAACGGTTCGCAAGAGAACATTTTCTACATTTGGTGGTCTGTGTTTTAGTATGGTATATTATTCCCAATATTATTAAGTGTGATTCTATTGCCATTATACTCGCCCGTCAATGCGAGGGTGATTCACGCCATACCAGCTCAATATGACCTGCATGCTTCATAAATCCATAACTTAGACATGCACTTGGCAAGTATAGCTTAGGTACAGACTTGTTATTGTTGATACAAACTATTTGCGATTACAATAAGTATGTAGGTACAAAACAGTAAGTATACAATACAATAAGTAGGTACCTACATACAAATACTGAAATGAGTGATTATGTGTTCGCGAAATAATGATTGTGCAACAATCAGTGGCGGCGATACCGAATCGCGAGTGAATCACCCGCTGACGTGTTGACGATCGCCGGTACGGCCCGTTATTAATAACAATCTATACATTTATTAACGCATTGGGAATACGAGAAATATTCTTATTTTTTTAAATAACCAAACTTAAGCGACATTTTGTTAATATTACAGGAGAGCATACTCATTCGACGCAGAAAAAGGGCTATAGAAAGTATCCTAGTACCTATAAACTTAAACTAAGGTTAAAAAACTTGAGAGGTGTCAAGGGACACCCGGATGGAACGAAGTTCCTTTTGAAATAAAAAAAAGCAAAAAAATTGTACATATACATATACACACACACAAACACACACACACACACACAAGAAATCGAAATTGAATTTATTGTATACATAAATGTATACAATAAAAATCACACACACATATGTAAAAGTGTCGTTACAATTTTTCGTCTTAATTTTTTCCGTCTAGCCCCCTTTCGCAACGCGCGAAAGGAACTACGTTCCAAAAATCGCTGATTCCAAATATGTTTAAAGGACAATATCGCTAAAAGTGTCGCTTAATGCAAATAGCCTATCACCCCTCGATATAAATATCGCCAGACAGAAACATATACACGTGGTGATAATCACAATGCTTGCAACACTTGTATTACTGAACGATGATCTAGGATGGTCCCTCTAGGGTTGCCAACTTTTTTTTACAAAAAAATCGTATAAAATGGTTTGGGAAATGGTAATAGGAAAAAAATAAAGTATTTGGAAGAAAAAAAGTATTTTTCAAATGTTATGTTTTTATTGCCTTAAAAACGTATTTTTGTGTGTTTTAAGCACATGCTAACAATGCTTCGCTATCTTGAAATGTTTCAAAGCTTGTTTGACAATCAAAATCACCACCACAATTGACATCTAATATTTCGTTCAGTAGTTATCAAAATGGTTTACCCATACCATACCATACCATACATTTAATACCGTTAAATAGTTAAGCACCCATAATAAGTGTATTTTTTACGCATCACAGTAAAAGTTGGAAATAAAGTATTTCCACATACTTTATTAGTATGCAAAAGTATAATTACCAAAAATAAAGTAGGATACTTTATTAAGTATGGTTGGCAACCCTAGGTCCCTCTCACACCCGGACCTTTTCAATTAATTACCATTTGAACTGTACCTACTGTTAGCAATGTATTCCTAAATGGTTTGGGATTATGATTGACCTTATGTTAGCGGGCAATCCCACTTCTAATTTTAATTTGGAAGCTTTGATAAAACACTTCACTTTGACACTGCGACACCAGAACTAAGACCCCCGCACGCTTCTTCATCTCTTCTTCTAATTTAAGGGCTCGGCCCTTGTCGGTGCATCTGATGAAGTCCCCGCCATCGGGGTCGATCCAGTGAAGCCTTCTTCACCTCCACAGACGACATGACACCAACCTTATCTTTTATTTGACTCATGTAACATATTCGCACTGCGTCACAATGTTTGCCAATATCAAAAACAACTTTGTGTCAATGTTCATAAAGATTGAGTTTCATTGGTAAAAGCCACGCCCCACCGGTCCCAATTCGCTCGCTCTGTCAGTGTCTTTACGTTGAAGAACTTACTTTTTCTCTGAATCAATACAGTTCGTTTTGGGGCGTGACTTTTGACTTTTAACGTTCACATTCCGACATTACACTTAGTCACGGACCAAACACCACTTAGTTAAGTCGAGTTTAGTTTAACAACAGAATTGAGTGCCGGGGTTGTTGAACCGTTGAGGTGAGATATAGTGTTGTTGTTGTGTTGCGCAGCGCCCACTAACAACAGCACCGCGCAGCCGCCCGCGCCGGCCGCCTACCCGCAGCAGCAGTACGCCGCGCCTTACCTAGGTGAGTCCCAGTCTAGTGGTCCATATGAACCAAACTACTCACTCGCCTTCACCTGGACGCTTAGCATGACACTCTACTTACTAAATGTCTATCGACAACTTAAACCCTGTCTTTTCTACCGATTTTATCGATACCCATACCATGAGATGGCTAATATCGTCACGCTAAGGCCGATGGACAAGGCTCGATGTGACGTCAAAATAAGAAAATTGACGCTTTTGCCGCACTTTTGATAGCGACTTTGACATCTTGTTGAATGTCTAGTTTGATCAAAGTCAAAGTCAAGTTTGTATAGGTCTATGGGGGCACTTACAAATTGCCAAGTTTACATTGGTTACATCTACCGGATCGAAATGCGACCTCAACCGAGAATATCCAAGAAACTCCGTGAAACTTACCATTTATCCAATCGTGTTAACATAATGAAAGTGTACATATTGAGTGGTGTAATTGTTGACATAGTAGAGTATACAGTTGTTGTTTGTGGTCGTGTAGCGGCGGTTCCTGGCGGGGCGGGGGCGGGGGCGGGCCCCTACTACGGCGCGCCCTACCCCACGCAGCACGTCATGCCGCTCCACGGTGAGACCATGCTAATATAACTCATACATATAGTCTCATCTGCCACCCCATCCCTTCATACTCGCACTATTTATTGGCACAAGCGTCGAGGTACTCCCGCCATCTCTTTGGGTCTACCTCGGCCGGTGTTCCACCCATACACTGTTCACATCACCTTTATGCCGCTCAGGGTGACAATATTCTTGCATGATCTACATTATCTCTAATTCGACATATTATGTCGAAACAAAATACATTTTTTTCGACATAATATGTTAAATTAGAAAAATTAATGGTAAAAAAACTTTTTAAAAACAAGCTTTTATTTAATTGCCCTTAGTTTTCGTGTTCACCTAAGCAAGCCCTTTCATTTGATACCCATACTGTAGTAGTGCAGAAAAAATAACTATTCCGCCATCTTGGATGATCCGCCATATTGGAATTAGAATGATGTCACATATATAAGCATGCATTGTCATCCAAAATAAGCGTGTATACCAAATTTCAGCTTAATCGGTTGAAGATAACTGATTTAAAATTCAGTTGCAAGATTCCACCCGAACATACATTGCAAGTTAATAAAAAGCTTGTAAAATTATGTCAGGTGTGTTGGCACCAAGAAATGGTAAAGGTTGAGATTAAAAGAAGTTAACAAAAAAATGCTCTCGCGGCACGTGAAGCGCTTTTGGTAGATCATTACTAGATTGGTGTGTATAAATATAATTTTCAATAAATACGAATTGCGATACGAGTCGTAAAACTCGACGGGTATTCGTTCGACTCGATCAATATTATTAGCACTGTCTATATCTACTACATAGACACTTAATACGTTCGCTGTCCGATCTCAAACATTTTGTACATACTTAAACATAACAACAGTGCGACTAACACCTCAATTACCGAGATAAAGTAACGCTTCATTTTGTGTCACTTGACAACCCTTACATTCACACTATCTCGTCCTCACGGAAGTGGCAACAGATTAATTTAGACCGTTTAACAGTTTGGAAGCCTTATCGCACTCTGCACCGGATCATGGTGATGGGTCAAGCGACCGACCAGAGGCCCAATTCTCATCTCTAATTCGACATACCTATGTGGAAACAAAACGTCAAACTACAACCAATTTTGTCGTTTTGTTTCGACATAATATGTCGAATTAGTAGGCGTCACGTATCCTTGACTAGACTTAAATAGACTCATGATTCGTGACAATTGTAATTAATGTTTTCCAACGATCGAGGCGCGCCTACCGCAGCCGTCGGTCTAATCCAATGATATTAGAAAGTGTAGATATAGATACCGAAAACACCCAAAGAGACGTCCGTTAGAACGAAATTAATATCATCGATGGCACGGCCGTCTTCTAGTCTTAGATACGTCTTGACATAAGCAATCTGACGTACGTACACGTCAAAGTCACACACAAAATTGAACGTGTGAAATAGGGATGTGAAAAAATATTCTCTAAATATTAATAATCAATTTTTTACAAATCGATTGTTTAGCAATCGTTTCTTTCCCCTCCAAGTCATATCCATAGAATTTGGCAAACAGTGCCATCTGTCTGGAATGTAAAAAAAATATCGATTTGTATATTAATCTATTATTTTTTTCTTATAATCGATTCTCTAATGATTAAAAATCGATGTTTTACAAATCGATTTATTTTAATGCAAGAAAAAATGTTTTTTCCCCTCCAAGTCACATCCCTTGTGTGAAACAGATAAATGTTAGGAACAGCTCTCACTTTGATATAATAACTGGTTAGTTCAATCATCAGGTATCTTCTACTTGAGGCCCACGTTATCCAACTCCCAGGTGACAGAGACGAAGCTATAGGATATTACGTGGTTTCCTAACATCGGAAAGTCAGATCAAAGCGTGTATAAATGGGTTTACAAGTGACACACTGTAGTTGTAGCATGAGCGCCAAGACTAGACTTTTGTCACAGTATATGTTGATTATATCTCTTTCTCTCGCATGAAATAAGACAGAGAGCGACCGAGCCAATCCGTGACTTGTCTTGACATGCGTGCTAACACCACTGGTAGACTTTGTGCCCGATTGGCCCATTGCAATGTTAGTATGAGGATCGTTCACTGCGCCACTTTAAAACAATGTTAACTAATTACACTCTGATGACGTGTTATCGAGTTCCTTTAAACCATTTAAAATAACGTCCATTGTTGTAACCCGACCGATACTTTGTTCAAGTGGTACATTTAGTTACTCGATTGCCTATCTACCATGTTTCTACGAACAATACAATCATGTGAATATGACACTTGAGTGTGTCTATTGTATTTATTTGGATTGTAAATGGTCCCTCTGTCAGGCTTGCCTACCTTCCTACCGTCATCGTCACGATCGTCCCGAGTTACTACTCACACCTTTCCCCACTATATGGTTCGCCGCGCTATTTTCTTTAAGTGTCCAACAATGGAGTTGTGAAGAGCTTGTTCCTGTTGTAAATTTACCATGCCAATTGTTCATGCCACATAGCAGCCAACTGCAAAGTGATTCAGAATGCGTACATACATACTAACCCTTAAAATATAGCTACACTAGTTAATTCTAAACGAAAATGTGAAGTCGGTAGTATTTAACATCGGTTTTGATAAGATGTTCGACGTGTTAGGTTTTCCCTAAAATTTGGCGTCACACAGCTCTGAAATGTTTAACTCCGTTTGATCTAAAGATTGTTACAGAGCCCAAGGTACGACCGACCTCACTGACCGTGCTTAGGCTTGTGAAAGCATACGAATAAGTTAATGTTTTCATTTGGTTGGAGAAGAAAAAACGAGTTAACGATATTCTGTCTTCATTACATACTGTACATGAGGAAGAGTTGCAGGCTTGGTGACCTTGGTGTACCCATTCTGTAGGCTGAGCATGTCCGCGTAGACATAAGTTTTATCTTTCAACTGTCAGTTTGTCAAGGAAATGACGTCTCACCGAGCCATGTCCAGTACAAAAAGCTGGAGGTTACGTCATTTTCTCGACAAATCTGACAGTTGAAAGAGATACAACTTATGTCTACACTGTCATGCTAAGCCTACTGAAACACATTTTATATTCAGGTTTATCTAGCTAGTCTCGAAATATTATAAATTTTATTATAATTATCTACTTGTTGCCGTCTCTGGCGATTGTTCATTTTGTAGTGTTTTGTTTTGGTTTTGCCAATCACCAGCTAGTAAGTGCCTACGCCGCGAGGATCATTAGTTTACCTACTGTATGTATTAGGATGAACAACACATTACATGTAATACTATTTACCGGCCAATATGTGAAGTACATTCTATAAAGGAATAACTAGTTATATTATATTTAACATATGATAGAAAATGTTAGATGATCTTTTGAAATAATAAAAGGTTTATATTGTAAGGAAACTCAAGTATATACTAACAAGAAAATATAGTGACACATGAGGTGTTCCTGAAATAGTAATGAAGTGGGTGTGAGTGATGAAGGGTTGGAGCGTGTTTGTCGAGTGTTACCAACAAAAAATGTTGTTATCGTTTTGCTCGAAACAGGAATCGGTATGCGTCATACGTAAAGCTCTGGGCGCACTGCGGCTTCAAGATGCGCGCGTAATATTTTTTTCCAAAACAAAAACGAGTTACTTGTCAATACATATACATATTATGTAGATTGGATTTCTGTAGTGAATGCCACGCGATCTCGCGTTAAAATTCGCTCGCGCTGTCGATGACATTGCATTGCACAATGAGCTTTATCTATGAGTCAATACAGTATATTTTGGTATTGGAAAAGGAGTAGACGCGCGCGTCCCTTAACGCCGCTGTGTGCCTAGAGCACCGCACGCTATCAGCGCCAGTTAACAGTAAATACAAGTCCCCGCTGTTATCACATCCCGCTGTGTGCTAACAGCTTCATATAAGAACAAATACGATTATAATGGTAATAGGTACTGTTACATAGAAACGCCCTGAAATCTGTAGATGTAGCATGAGCGCCAAGACTACAGTTATTATACGGTATATGTTGATTTTGTCTCTTCCTTTCCTATGAAATAAGACAAAGAGCGAGCGAACGAATCCGTGATAGAGATGTAGCCTTGATATGCATGCTAGGCCTACAGGTATGAGATAGTAATATTGTCAATGGTATAATTTGACATTCAAGCGTTTTAAAATAAAAAGTAATATTTTAAATGTGTATAGGTGGTTAACCATAATTGCTTCCGACATTAAAACCAGTTCGATACGTAGATGGGATTGCTATGATAGTCGCTTGGTACGTACCTACACGGTGCTTCGGTGAGAGGAAAACCCGCGCGTACATCAGCTGGTGACGTCATAGCACCGACCGGTCGGAACACTACTCATAAACCACTC
Organism: Ptilodon capucinus; assembly: GCA_914767695.1. Lineage (NCBI taxonomy): Eukaryota > Metazoa > Arthropoda > Insecta > Lepidoptera > Notodontidae > Ptilodon > Ptilodon capucinus. Next base: position 83,661 of record OU611830.1, on the reverse strand, counting down.
CTTATCATTTATATGAGACGCGCGACGTTTGGGAAATCACAACTAGTTTTTTGCTGAGATGGGAGCCTCCTGTGGCTTCGACCTATAAACTCATTTGCAGTTGGTAAACTGACCGAGACTTATCCCGATGTATGGGGACAACAGTTTTCCAACGGCAAAGTTAAGTTTGTCCCTTAATCCAGTTTATCTTTTCCTTGGAACAATGTTCGTCGCTTTCATAGTTTATGGTACGGAAACCTCAGTCGGTGCGCGAGTCTAACTCGCACTTGGCCAGTTTTTTTTATAAATACATAGGTTACCTACATCGGTAACACTCGGCGGAAACATGCCACTGAGGAAAATATACTAATATAGACCCACTTTAACCCCCTGTGGGGTAGGCAGGGGCACACATTAAGTAATTAATTAATCCATCTATCATCTGACATCATTTTTTGTTCTTCCTAGTCGAACACATTGTAAATTAATTAATTTAATAATTAACCAATGTACAAAACATCTGTTACTACAGGATGTTTTAGAAGTCCGAAACAATACTTCATCATACCGGTATCGGGTTATACTTGTAATATACGACTTTTCACTCATGTATTCGAATACTATTTTACAGATATATATGTATATTGTTTACCATATCTATCAAAAACTTGTCATATTTCAAAAAAATGCTATCAGTCAGTTTACAGGCCTCTGGGTATGTTCAAATATTCAAAAGTCTGTAACCCTGCTAGTTTGTTATAATCGGTATTCACTAAGTATAATATCAAATGGCGTATTGCGACACTGAGATGTTATTTCGGACTTGTATTACACCCTGTAGTGTTGTATGTATTGTATAGCAGTGTGTCTGTGTGTGTAACTGTACTAACCAATATGTTGTATGCAGCGCCACCTATCCTTGCGCCCCCCGGTACCGTACCGGCGGTGGCCTACCCCCAACAACACTACTTCTACGGTGAGATTTGTACATACACGTACACGTAGCTTGCACGTATTGTATTGTACCTACTACTGTATGTCGCAATGCCGGAACCACTTGGTGCTAGTCATTTCATTCATTTTTAGGCCATTTTTAGGCGTATCCAAGTTTAGTTAGTCTACGTAAAAACATAATTGGCTACAACATTTTTAGTCGTATCCAAGTTCAGTTAGTCTACGTAAACAACATAATTAGCGACAACATTTTTTAGTTACGTCCCAAATTGGTTCAGTATAATATGGGGTTAACAGAATTGACACCAAATATTACGAGTATAGTAACTAAAAATATTAATTTATGTTTCGGTGGCACAGCATACATTTAGTTTAGTCATCTGTATTTAATTATTTATTAAATACATTTCGTGTTTTTAGTTAATCAAGTTTGTTACAGGGAAGTAATTATTATTAATCGAAGTGAAACATCATGATATCTGATGCTTTTTTTTGTTAAATCAATCAATTGACCACTATCTAAATTGACTTGGGCACTTACATACAAAATGTTGATGATATTCAATATGGTTAGAATGTCTTTTTAATGTGTCCTAAGCATAGGTACTTTCTATCTGAAATGTTAGTGCATCATCCATTATAAAAGTGACGCATGTTCATGATTTCATATCTGTATATTTATTTACTTACTGTTATATAAATTTCTGTTATTTATGGTTATGCTCGTGGTCTGCAGGTCCTCGTATTTGTCCTCTTGTGTGTATATATTTAACTGAGATGCGGTTGCGGCTTCAATTTTCCCTGTTTAGATTTTTTTTTGTATGAAGAATAGATACAGGGTGTATCAGAAGTCCGAAAAAATACTTTGGGTACATGTAGATAGCTCATATGTGGATGCTTAGTAAAGACAGTTTATACCTAACTATCATAGTTTCTGAGTTATGGACTTTTGAATTGTTGTCGCAGGTATTCTGGCCTTTGGGTACATCCATGAGTCTATTCAGCATTGTAAACTACACTTATGAGGGGCGACTACCAATATTTAAAAATCGGAACATGCACATTTTGCATAGGTCACGAGATATTACGAGTTGTAGAAATTGACAACGAAAAAAGTTGAAAAAACATGGTCCAATTCCGATCAAAGTTTTATACCATTCATTTGTATACCCGATACTGATCTTAGCGTCAAAGTATTATTTCGGACTTCTGAAACACCCCGTATAAGGCTTTATTTAATCACATTGCATTGCGTTTATAGTTGTACTAGTCTCATTTAATAAAAAATCAATTTATGTCGAAATTCAAAGTCAATGCTTGAACAAAAAATCCATTATATTTAAATCGTTGACTGTGTGTCTCGTCTCGTATATATTCTAGTATTTGTATTTGTTCGGGCCCGGCGCGGCGCGGGCGCATCCACACTCTGAATGTATGATCTATTTACAGTGGTAATTGAAAACACTTGGGAATCGTTTGTAAGATGCGTTGATTATAGAGTAGTAGGGGAGTGTAGTGATAGAGTTGTCTGATGTGGTTTCAGCGGAGGCGGTGTCTCCGTACCCGCCCGCGGTGGCGCCCTACCCGCCCGCCGCGCACTACCCCCACCCGCAGCCGCACCAGCCCAACGCACCGGCCGACTGTGAGTATCTATAGCACCTTACAATCACCATATTATGTTCATATATCCCAGGCCCGCACCTCTGAGATAATTTTCATGTGCGAATGTCATTTTCAACAATGATTACCACTTGCTAAACGGTGAAGGAAAACATCGTGAGGAAACGTGCACGTCTATAGAAAAGCGTGTGAAGTTCATCAACCGCACTGGGCCAGGGTGGTGGACTATGGCCCAAATCCCCCTCGTATTGAGGGGGAATGGCCCTATTACATTGGGACCAAATTACATCAGCGAAGTGTGGGCGCACTACAGTGCACCTCTTCCTACCCCTTCGGGGAATACAGGCTTGATGATGTATTATATATTATTCTTTGATATGCCCCCTTACATTATACCGGTCTTCCAGCAATGTCTTTATTATTATTTTCCTGTTTGAACGGTTAACTCAGAACAAGATCTGACAAACATTGTCAGTTAGTATTGAAACAACAATAGTTGAAGAGGCGGTGGTGAGACCCCAGTAGTGGTTATTATAATGTCATAGTGGTCAAAGGCAGCGAGTTAAAACACCGGCCTTACACTCTGACATATCCAAATGTTTTCTGACAATCCCATTTTCAATAATGATTGTCACCTGCTGAGCGGTTGCAGGTAATAATAGCGAAGAAACCGGCTTTTAAAAGATGTGTGAAGTTTGCCAACCCTGTGTGAGTCAGTGAGATGGACCTATGGCAAGAAGCCTCATATTGTGGCATATACCCAGTCTGACTAAAAATACTTGGGAGCACTACAGCCCACCCCTTCTGGAAGTCCAGTCTTGATGATGATGTATTTAATATTATGATAGCTTTCGTTGGGGTCGCTCCGCCCGGCTGGGGGGTCCAAGGTCAGTCGTACACCCGTAGCTCTATGGTAAAGCATTTTTCGCATGTTTGTCGCTCGCTACTCGCAATCGTCTGCGTAAAAAATTGTGTCGGTCATCCGAGAAGTAACGTTTTGCTTGAGATATAGTTGACGTAGACGTTAACGACCAGCGCGGCCTTAAATCACGTGGTATGTCCAATTATAATAGTATTTGGATTGTCGCCCTTAATCCCCCATAAATTAGGTTTAGTTTGCACGCCCCTCACCAAATATATACCTATACTTGTAATAGCATAGGTGCAAGTTCAAATCCCAGGCCCGCACCTCTGAGATAATTTTCATGTGCGAATATCATTTTCAACAATGATTACCACTTGCTGAACGGTGAAGGAAAACATCGTGAGGAAACCTGCACGTCTATAGAAAGGCGTGTGAAGTTCACCAACCTGCACTAGGCCAGCGTGGTGGACTATGGCACAAATCTCCCTCGTATTGAGGGGGGAATGTGCCCGGTATAATGGCAATAGGCTCGCCCCCTATTACATTGGGACCAAAATACATCGGCGAAGTGTGGGCACACTACAGTGCACCTCTGCCTACCCCTTCGGGGAATACAGGCGTGATGATGATGACGATGTAATAGTATATTTATGTGTCACAAAATGAAATGTAAGAACAAGTATTGTAAACCGGCAGATACCAGCATGATAACGCTATCTCCGGGTTTACCCTGCTTTGATCTTCGTATCAGTATAATAATACCCATACTATCTATAAACTCCATCTAAATAAAAGTGCGAATCACTCTCCTAATAATGGTAGGTTGACATTTTATAACTTCACTGTGTTTTCGAATAAATGAAGATTTTTTTTTCCCAAAATAATTAGAAAAGAAGTTATAGTGACTGTGGAACCCAAACTTGGCGTGGAAGGAAGCTTATCATGTCACTACCGACAATATGTCTATCGACAACTTAAACCCTGTCGTATCTACCGACTATATCTGTACCCTTAGCATAAGCATTAACAGTTAGTGCTAGTGGCCTTGTCTACGCCTCAAATAGTGGCAGACATAAGTCTCTACGCCGACTTGTCAATAATAGAGAAAATAAAATGATCACGTTAGTCGCATCTTGTCTTCTATAGCGTGGTGCTCACGCTAAGGCCCGAAGATAAAGCTCTTGGGTTCCGTATAACTGTTAACCCTGTCGGAAGCTAAATGGTAATTGATTATAAACGTGGTCTAGCTGTATTCTCAGTAGGTATGCATGCATAGAAGCATGTGTTGTTGAAACTCTAGCCATAGATAAAGAGTCGCGTCATAAAATTGTCTATTGATGTGAAACATCTAATGTCGCGCTTGGCGAGTGAGAGCAACTATTGATGCCGCGATGCCGTGATGCGAAAACTTCGATCAGCTCCGTGGCTTCTCGGTTCTTTCCGCCGCTTAGACTCCGCCCACCGGCTGACTCCGCTCACTCGCTCACTCGCCGCTACGACGCTTATGTTTCACATCTGCCAGGCGTCCCGCGACGGCTACTCTTTTATTTATGGTTAGAATAATGTCTATTTATGTTGTTTCCAGCGTGCCCGCCCTCCTACGACCTGGTGATGGCCGGCTTCGAGAGCAAGCAACCGGCCTACAACCCCAATGTACCACACTAACCACCACACGCCACAAGACACTACCACCAGCCAATACCACATCCGATGAACTACATACAGTGTTGGGCGTTATGGACTAGGAACTTGTACGAAACAGTATCTAATGCTGGATATTGATCTAGTCGACAGCAAATATCGAGACTAAATACTAGGCAAGTACATACAGATCTCACAATACTGATTACGGCTACTTACTACTATTTGTTTTATGATATTATCAAGGATTTCATTTGAAAACATTTAAATTTTAACGACTGAATTAATTTACACTTGAAAGTGTCAATTACTTATGAAATTACAGTCTGCACTAGAATTATGGTGAGTTAGAAGACATTTCTTTCAACTGCTTATTAAGTACCGGTATTTATTGTTCCCGAAACTGTAAAAATATAATAATAATGATGAATGACGCGAACAACAAGGAAATGGTAAATATATGATAACTTGTGGTAGTTATTAGTTATCGGTCAAGGCATTGCGGATGGTAAAAGAAACTGTATGATGTAATATGTATATACAATATTATATTCGAGTTTAAATGTGTTGTCAGCACTGATATATGATGTGAATGCTCGACTACTGAACTACATAGAACAGGGCTGTCCAAACAACGAATGTTGACGTTGATATCGATATGATTCTTAAAGAGAAATTAACGAAGAACCATTGAACGTATAAAGAAATAATTACCCTTTATTTTTTTTACTTGAAAACCGAAAAAAAAATGCGTTTGTAGTAAAATTAATTGGCCCGCGAAGGTATGTAGTTTGGACAGCCCTAGCATAGAATGATACTCGATTATTTTACCGATTAGTCGATAGATCGAGTTGAACTCGTCGATATACGTGTACCTTTGTGATTAATTCGTTATTGGAACGTATTTTGTTTTTAATATGAAAGACTGCCTGTACGGTTCACAGCAGAAGTAAGTTTATTTTTTATAGCATTTTTTTGGCTTTCGTCGACTCTACGTGTCTCTCGAATAGTTGTCGAGTCGGGGAGAGTTGGATTGAGTTAGGATTAGTTTTGTAATATTACTAGTTAGCTGTTAGGCATGTACCTCTTGAGATTTGTTCCACAAACATATTGTATTACGAATTTTTACTTCAGAGTAACATTTGATATTTACACATTATGAAGTCACAATTATAATCTTGTACCGGACCAGACTAGTCACCTTTTAATTCCAGTCAATACTCGGCCAAGAACTGGCAAAGCGATAAAGAGTATAAAATTACACCTAAAGCGGAATCCTATATTCCGTCAGCTGTGGATTGGTCTTACTAAAGATATAATGTTGATAATATAAAGATCTGTCTTCTGTATTTTTGCGTCCTAACATTCATTTACTAACCTAACGTCCTTTCACCTATGGAAGGTAGAATTAAAGGAGAGCAATCTCCTATGCGAATAATTTAAAAAAGTGTCCGTCGAAAAGCATTAAATAATAATTCAAAAACCTTTTACATTGGCGGTGGTGTCGGCAAGGTTATATAGCGACGCCCCACTGGAATAAGTTGGTAGCGCCATTATGGACTTTATGCTGTTATGCCAGATTCGGAATCAGCGATTTTTCCGATACCGGTTTATTCCCGGGGGGCGTCGATATATACCCTTTGTCGACATCAGCGCCAGTGTGGAAGATTTTCGAACTATCATTTAATGCATTTCGACGGACAATTTTTCAATACACAGATGACTCGCCTTTAATTCTACCCTCCATACTATCACCAAGGATAGCGGTGACAGAGCAATCGTCCCAAAATCATTTTGATGATAACTAACATTTTGGTTAACCATAGAAACATCTAAATGATACAACGGTTCGTTAATGATCGCTTATCTTCATCAAACAAAGAGCAGAAGACAGCAACGACTATGAATAGACCATTATTAAAATGCAATTTAGTTCCGTCGATGTGATTCTCAAGTTATTTATATGTAATGTGAACGCGGTGCTCGCTCTATGAGAGATCTTGTCAATAGGTAACTACTTAAGTATTTATGAAGGATACATACTCGTCATTGCTACTATATTCATCGATTGAAATCATACTTTTATCACAATCCGTTTATAATCTACGGTTTTTACCAGCACGCTTAGCATGACGACCGTGTAGACATAAGTAGACATTTTGTCTCTTTTAATTGTCAGATTTGTCGAGAAAATGACGTCACTTTGAGCTTTTTGTACTGAAAATGGCTCGGTGTGACATCATTTTCTCGATGAATCTGACAGTTGAAAGAGATAAAACATATGTCTGCGCGGTCATACTACAGGGCCAGCACGCTTAGCATAACACTACCGACCATACGTCTATCTATAACTTAAACCCGTGTTTACCGATTTTATCGATACCCCTAACATTAGATAGCAATGTGCTCATGCTAAGACCGGTATATAAAACTCGATATGACGTCATTTGCTCGATAAATCTGACAGTTAAACGAATAACACTTTTGTCTATGTGGTCATGCTGAGCCCAGGACATTATGTTTATCAATCAGTTAGGATCCGGTCAGTCACCTACTCTAAGCAGGTACTTGAATTAGAATCAATAACATACCTTCTATGTCTAGATTGACATTATCGGTAGACGAGACCTTAACAAACACTCAAATACTATATGAGTAGTACATACATCATCACGCCTGTATTCCCCGAAGGGGTAGGCAGAGGCGCACTCGTACAGAAAGTTTTCGCTTGGGGAGCTGTCAAACAATACTGGTACTAGACCTCCTCAGAATAAGGTCGTCATTATAACATGTTTGATCAATAATGCTCAGTTTAGTATAATATGCCTCCATTAGTATCTACATACATAGATATTCAAATTAAATAAAATGTTAGTAGAGGAATGTTTTTGTAGCAATCTGCATACCTATATTAAATATTGTAAGTAAATAAGTTTAAATAAAAAACATGATAGCAAGTTAAGTGAACAATTTAAATAAATGTTTTACATTGTAATTATTAATGGAAGTTTTATATGATTTTATTTAGGTTGAGCTTATTATATTTGGGTAAATAAGTAGATACCTAATATCAATGTATTTAATGTGATCATATGTCTTTAAATATTTAAGTGTAACTGACCACGCAGACAGGTGCCATGACCCCTAAAGCGGGCTTCAGACTACGCTATACTATTTTGCTATATAGTATAGCAAAGAAGGATGCTATATAGTATAGCATAGCATGGCGTTCACATTACGCGATATTAGCGGCCCATCCACTAACGCTCATTCCTTCTGACTTGTCCCGTTGTGCAAACTGTACGGAAAAGCGACGGGATAAAATAAAACCGTTGAAGCCACAAATTAAACCACAATCCTACGTTATTTCCCCTGACGTTATCACCACACGCCAGTTCGACAGGAAAAACAATCTTTCAGTGACCATACACACGTTTAGGTACATTCCTGTCAGTTTGCATCTCGTCAGTCATACCGAGGGATTGCGTGTCTGTGGATGGTTATAATCCTATGAAAATGAATCCTTGAAAATCCACTGGCGTTTATTCCGTAAGGTTATAAATTCCGGGAGAAATGGACGTTAGTGGATGGGCCGCTATTATCGCAAGCATTTATAGTAGGTATATAGCAAGCTCAGTTGACGGGACGGCCGGGGGTGAGAGAGGAGAATAGTCTGAAACCCGCTTAACGCTATCGTTGTGAAGTTCCTATAACTTCATTTTTAAGACATGAAAACAACATAATTTATCAATGTTAGCTCGCACCCCTGGAATTTATGTGTGAATCTCATTTTCATCCGAGATTACCACTTGCAATGAAACGGTGAAGGAAAACATCGTGAGGAAACCTGCACGTCTGAGGGAACTTGATTAGTTCTCGATAGATGTGTGAAGTCTGCCAACCCGCACTGGGCCAGCGTGGTGGATTATGGCCCGAATCCCCCTCGCAGTGAGGGGAGGCCCGTGCCCAGCAGTGGGACGTTAAAAGGGCTGTAGTAGTTAGCTATAATATGACTAGTCTAATGGCTTCATGGTGACAATGTCTCATGTCTACGCTGGTCACATTCAAGCTACCATTGATAAATTATGTTATCATGCCTTATGTAAGACATAGCGACTCCATAACGAGATTGTTTAGGGGACTGGAGGCCCAGTTGTATCGTACATCGTCCCGCAGAGGGCGTTGTATGTACATACCGATTAAAAGGTTATGAATTCAGAACTGCACACTCATATTCAGAAATATTACCTTAATAACTGTTACTTTACCCGATGAGATGGATACCGCTCCACCACTGGCCCGGTAAGGGTGTATTCGTTCCCAAATTTGTAAGGTTTACCTACCTTATAGTGTTATGCATTAAGATGCATTTATATTCGATTTGAATTTAATTCGTTGTATACCAAATGTGTTTAGTTTTTATACGATTATTATAATGAATGATTAAATGGAAGCGCCGCATCACGTGATGCGCGTGAGGTGATCATGATGCGTTTTATTTCCGGGTGTCGCTACGTGCGGTGTAAGTGGCTTGTGTCAGAAACGACAATTTCTGCGTTAACAACACATCCTACTAATATTATAAATGTAAAATAGCTTTTGCAACTTCGTCCGCGTACAAGTCGAAAATGGTTCTAATAGGATTTTTTTCAGCGACTTCACAAAGGATAAGGTTCTCAATTCAAGTCGTATGTTTGTTTTATTAAACAGATTATCAAAAATACAAATTTTACTGACTGTGAGACTCGAAAATACTGACCTAACTTTAAGGGGATTCCCCAAAATTTACAGAACTTTAAATCCATCTCCCATGCGGCATCGTCGCGACGCCTACTATAAAGCGTCGCGACGCTCACCATGATGCGACCCTCGCTATAAAGCGTCGCGACGCTCACTATAAAGCGTTGTCACGCTCACTATAAGGCGTCGCAACGCTCATCTTAAGTCGTCGCGACGCCAACTATAAAGTGTCGTCACGCCCACTATAAGGCGTCGCGACGCTCACCATAATGCGACGCTCGCTATAAAGCGTCGGGACGCTCACTATAAGGCATCGCAACGCTCGCTATAAATCGTCGCGACGCCAACTATAAAGCGTCGTCACGTCCACTATAAGGCGTCGCGACGCTCACCATAATGCGACGCTCGCTATAAAGCGTCGGGACGCTCACTATAAGGCATCGCGACGCTCACTATAAAGCGCCGTGATGCTCATCATAAAGCGTCGCGACGCTCACTATAATGTGACGCTCGCGACGCTCACTATAAGGCATCGCGACGCTCGCTATAAGGCGTCGCGACGCTCACTATAAGGCATCGCGACGCTCACTATAAAGCGTCGTCACGCTCACTATAAGGCGTCGTCACGCTCACTATAAAGCGCCGTGATGCTCATCATAAAGCGTCGCGACGCTCACTATAATGTGACGCTCGCGACGCTCACTATAAGGCATCGCGACGCTCGCTATAAGGCGTCGCGACGCTCACTATAAGGCATCGCGACGCTCACTATAAAGCGTCGTCACGCTCACTATAAGGCGTCGTCACGCTCACTATAAAGCGCCGTGATGCTCATCATAAAGCGTCGCGACGCTCACTATAATGTGACGCTCGCGACGCTCGCTTTAAGGCGTCGGACGCTAACTATAAGGCATAGCGACGCTCGCTATAAGGCGTCGCGACGCTCACTATAAGGCATCGCGACGCTCACTATAAAGCGTCGCGCCCCTAGCTATAAAGCGTCGTCACGCTCACTATAAGGCGTCGCGACTCTCATTATACATATTAAGGAATGGGAGAATAAATAAAAATACTTAGATTGGTTTTATGTATATTGATATGTTACAATTTATGTACTACACAACCCGCGCCTGCGCACTATACACTGGAGCCGCAACGCACACACAGCTGATAATATAATTGCACGGCTTGCTTTATTAATGTTTTAATATATTTGTAATGATTTTACAATGCAATTAGTAAAATATTACATTTTTTTGTAAAAAGTAACTAAATTATACATAGCGTGTAACTGACAATACCTACAACCAGACCTCAGATTCATCCAGCTCATACATTTGGAGCTAAATAAACATTTGGTCTGGGGCCGAACTCCGTACACCGACGGAAAGGGCAATTCCCGTTAATGTTGCTCACGGGAATCAAACCCGCAATAGGCCGGTGATGTTAGACACAGTTCACGCTGTGCAATTAATAATTTAGCTATATAGCTCGCTATCAAATATAGAATCACTTAAGATATTAATTGATTTATCGTGAGAATCGTCATCCTAGCGCTCTCCGGGCGCCGCGGACGCCTGCCGTGTCATAGTTAACAACTAAAGTCTTATCACGGTCAAATCAAACTCGACATCTCCACACGCCCGGAAGCTATATTAGGTACCATGAGTTTATAAGGTCGCTAATTACTTCCAATGTGTGTTAACTAAGTTATTGAAGCAAAGCGATTGCCTCTTTTGCTCTCATCGGCTGGCGGCTGTAGTAGGTACAGAGTCCTGGGTGCGGCGGGAGCGCGGGACGAGGACACTCGCAATATTCACTATTAAAATCAAAGAATGTTTGGACGCATAACGATACCTAAATCAATACTTAATAGCATACTGCTAGAATGTTTGAGCACAACACGTGGGACCAGCATCACTCTGTCGCTATCATTGATACACTAGCGGCGAGTCTCGGCAAGTATACCTACTAGTGAATACTTGCTAAACACGAATTGACTACATATAAAAGACGTTACAAGAACTTATTTATTTTATTGCTTTCTTAAATTGGTGCCGGCACCCGGGGGGCACCCGAGGAGTCCTCAACAAGCAGGCACTCACTTACACAACGCTCAAGGTAAGTTATTACTTGTTCCATTTTGTTCAGAACCTAAAATATTCGTTTAGATTAGCCTAACGATCACAACTTCAATAATTTCTAGAACGTACGATTAATAATGTCGAGAGTCGAGACATCTTTAACGACATGAGTTACAAATGGCAGCCGTTTTTTATTACAACTATGTAAGTAGATAATTACTTAGATCCGACACATTAGTTATCATTTAAATAAGCAGGTATCTTATCAATAGATCATTTAATAATATATTCTTATGTCATGTCTTGATGAGTATTGTAGTACATAACAATACTGGAAGTTTATAATAACAGTGGCAGTATGCCCGAGTCAAATAATTAAATAAATAATTCATACCCACAACAAGCCTTCAACAATATTTACTACTTTACGATAGTTAAATTATATCTAAAAAGGAAAATCAATATTTACTAAAAATACGACGATTACCTAACGCGAATCAATCCACACAATTTTAGTAACTCGAGTCAATAATATCGCACCTTTACGACTATAGGGATCCATTTTGAAACTTTAGGACGTCGACTTTAAATCATAAATGGACCTAGAACGACCATTTTCATCGACTCTTAATAATAGAAAGACCTAAAGTATCTTAGAAAGGGACAAAATTATACTTCGGTCGCTTTCACACCGTCCCCTCATTATGTTATACAAACTTTATTCGATTTTTTTATAAAAGAAAAACCGTGCAACATTAGGTACACATTACATTTTTAAATTGATAAATGAATTTTCTTTAACTATTAAATCTTGTCGTCGGGAGCGTGGGCGGGCGCCCGGGCCCCTAAACTAACACTAATCATTTGTACTTTATATACAAAAAAAATCAATACATAATAATTTAACCTAATCATCATTTCGTTTGTTTAATAATAATTCCCCCGTACATATGGCGTGTATAAAATATAGGTACTCAATTACGTTCCGTAAAAAAATATGTATATAAAAAGTAACGTAAAAAAATAATATCACGTAAATTCGATTTCCTCACCGGGACGAGACGAGAGAGACTACATTACCTACAGATCATTGAATTCACTATACCTACCATATTTACAACTAATTTTGATATCCTATTAAGATGTCGGCCGAACAATCGCGCCAACAGAAAGTTGTCGGGGTCGACTCGTGTTGAGTTCAGAGTATCGCCAACTAACAGACACTTGCTAATTCACATGTTCAACAACAACTGGCAGTGATGGTCGGTCACCAATACATCAACACCGGGTACACATTTATATAAGGAATTACGAATTTTGATTGTGAGTAGACTACAGGACAGTTTACAATTTACATATTATGAAAATACTAATATTATACGAACGTTGTAGTTCAGTCACACTAGGCAGGTGTGCCGATTTATCTCGAGTAGATGCATCCGGTTAACGTCCGCTGAGCCTATGATGATATGATGACCGAGTCCCTTTTAAACACAATCACGTATATTGAAATGAGCTAGTGTAATAAATACGAGCTATTAGGTGTGCGCAGGCCCCGGGCTCAGGTGGCGCACTTGCTCTTGCCGTCGAGCAGCTTGCGCCAGAGGTCGAACTGCTCGTGGTACTGCACCATGTGGATGGCCAGCCCGCGCTGCACCGCGCACGGGTGCGCCGGCATCTTCTTGTTGTAGAACTCCGGGGCGTGCACGCGCCGCACGCCCAGCCGCGCGCCCAGCACGCCCGTCACGAACACGTCCTCCAGCCGCAGGTAGGGCTCGGCCGGCGCCGCCGCCAGCAGCCGCCGCACGCAGTCCGCCGTCATCAGGTACGCCGGGCCCGTCGCGAAGTCCGGGAACGCGCGCCCCGGGAACTGCGTCGGCGACACGTAGTACTTCGACTTGGTCGAGCGCTTCGGGAGCGACTTGCGCACCACCTTGCCCCAGATCGTGTTGGTCGCGTTCTCGCGCGCGCGCGCGAACTCCAGCAGCCGCGGCACGTTGATGAACATGTCGTCGTCCGTCTTGAGGAAGCGCGGCGCGCGCGGGCAGTACGTGTCCACCCACTCGAGCATCGAGAGCGTCTTCAGCGTCAGGTTGGAGTACGAGTCCACGGAGCGGCCGACGATCACGTCGCCGTACAGCGCGTCCTCGGCGTCGACGGCGGCGCGGTACCGCTGCGGCGGCGCGCCCAGCACGAACGCCAGCGCCACGTCCGAGCGCGCCGCGAAGTGGCCCCACGTGAGCCGCACGGCCGCGCGCGCCGCCGCGTGCGACGGCGCCGACGTGACCAGCACGACCAGCCGCAGCCGCGCGCCCAGCGCCGGGCACAGCTCCGGGTGCGGCCGCGAGTGGCCCGCCTCGTACAGGTCGCGCGTCAGCACCACGTTCGGGTCGCGCTTCGTCGTCGTCGTAGTCGAGGACGAGGAGGAGGACGAGGAGGCCGCGGAGGAGATCGCCGCCGAGGAGTGCGAGGCGGAGACGAGCGGCGTGGAGTCGGTGCGGTTAGCGGCGGCCGGGGGGGAGGACTCGCGCGCGGCGAGGGCGGGCTCGACCGGCTCGACCGGCGCGGGGAGGGAGGGGAGGGAGGGGAGGGAGGAGAGGGAGGAGAGGGCGAGGCGGGCGGGGAGCGGGGGAGGGGGGAGGGGGGGCGGCGGCAGTCGCGCCAGCAGCAGCAGCAGCAGCGCGGCGAGGGCGGCCAGCGCCGCCACGTGCGAGCGCCGCACCGCGCCCATACCGCCACCTCACCGCCGACACTGCAAACCGAACACGACACCCGATCAGCGTAAGACCATACTGAATTAGAAAATGTACAACTGACTGAGGGAATTAAAAAAAAGTCTGTTACGGCTAACAGTTACTACGAAGATGACGTCTAATCATGAAACTAACCGCATGCATCTCGCTATAAATAACCGTTAACATCCGTTAACAATAGGCACTAGTGTGTTGGCATGATGTACGCGACGTCTCATGGTAGAGTCTGACTATTTGTAAGTGCTGTTTGGCCTTCATGGCCTACTTATGATGAGCGTCGCGTCGCCTTATGATGGGCGTCGCGCCGCCTTATGATGAGCGTCGCGACGACGTATATCGAGCGTCACGTATCCGTATAGTGAGCGTCGCGACGCCATATAGTGAGCGTCGCGACGCCTTATGATGAGCGTCGCGCTGCCTTATGATGAGCGTCGCGACGCCTTATGATGAGCGTCGCGCTGCCTTATGATGAGCGTCGCGACGCCTTATGATAAGCGTCGCGACGCCCTATGTTGAGCGTCGCAACGCCTTGCAGTGTGAGCGTGAGTGTGAGTGAGCATCGCGACTCCGTTTAGTGAGCGTCGCGACGCCTTATGGGGATAGTCGCGTCGCCTTATGATGAGCGTCGCGACGCCTTGTAGTGAGCGTCGCAATGCCTTATGATGAGCGTCGCGACGCCTTATGATAAGCGTCGCGACGCCTTGTAGTAAGCGTCGCGACATCTTATGGGGAGCGTCGCGCCGCCTTATGATGCGCGTCGCGACGCCTTATGTTGATCGTCGCGACGCCTTATGGGGAGCGTCGCGACACCTTATGGGGAGCGTCGCGCCGCCTTATGATGCGCGTCGCGACGCCTTATGTAGATCGTCGCGACGCCTTATGGGGAGCGTCGCGACGCCTTATGTAGAGCGTCGCGACGCCTTATGTGGAGCGTCGCGACGCCTTATAGTGAGCGTCGCGATGCCTTATGATAAGCGTCGCGACGCCTTATGATGAGCGTCGCGACGCCTTATGTTGAGCGTCTCGACGCCTTATAGTGAGCGTCGCAATGCCTTATGACGAGGGTCGCGACGCCTTGTAGTGAGCGTCACGACGCCTTATGGGGAGCGTCGCGCCGCCGTATGATGAGCGTCGCAATGCCTTATGATGAGCGTCGCGACGCCTTGAAGTGAGCGTCGTGCGTGACGCCTTATGGCACATAGCCATATTGACACATTATTTGTTTTGGTATGTGCAAAAACAAAACGCGCTTCTTGACGCCCCGGTGTGTGCGGGGCTTAATAGTGGCATTGCATATAGGACACTTTTTTCCATAAAATACCTGTTAGGGATTTGGAGATGGATATAAAGTTCTGTAAATTTTGGGGTTTCCCCTTTAAGTTAGTATAGTTCGGTAAAGTCAGTATTTTCGAGTCTCACTGTCAGTAAAATCGGTATTTTTGACCATACAACTGTTTCGACCCCTGTAGTTGTTTAGTAGTGCGATTGTATGGCGTGCAAGACGACTGCGGCGTCCTTGCGCTACTCAATCTATCGACACCATGCGGCGGCGCGGGCGCAGCGCGTCCGACGAATATTTTCATAATCAAACGGCTCGAGCTCGCCGTCTGTGCTAATTCACGTCGACCAATACTGCGTGCTAATATACTCGCCGACAGACACCTAACCTCTTCCTTGAAATACTGACTAAACATAGTGCTTAAAATAGACACTCCGAATCATCTGCAACTAGGTTTCAGATACGTCTGGTCTGGGAGCGGCCATGTTGTACCTACCTGTTCATGCAGGGTTGTCCTGAAATCATTGCCGCCCGCGGACCATCTTTGCCACGTGGCAACCGCTTTAACCTTAGATACGAATTGAACATGAACTATATGTATAGGTACTAAATCCACCCTTACTTTTCTCTTATGCTTAAACATTACCCAGTAACGAGATGTGATCCCTATACACCAAGCGAGCGGATGACCCTGTTATTTGATTCTATTATTGATGATAATGCGTTAAGCTCAAATATGTACGTAACAAAAACGCTTATTACCAAAACTGTATAATTTAGCGCATGCAAATATAGTTGCGGACGAAATCGAGATGGGTGCCTAACAATAGGCGGCCAGACAAGAGTGGTGCGGCTCGCGGCCGGCCGAGCGAGACGCCCGCCTACAGCCTACTCTGTGTAGGTTAGTAATAATAATACATCATCACGCCTGTATTCCCCGAAGGGGTAGGCAGAGGTGCACTGCAGTGCGCCCACACTTCGCCGATGTATTTTGGTCCCAATGTAATAGGGGGCGAGCCTATTGCCATTATACCGGGCACACAGGTTTCCTCACGATGTTTTCCGTCACCGTTTCTTAGCAAGTGATAATCTCAGATGAAAATGAGATTCGCACATGGAACCCAGAGGTGCGAGCCGGGGATAGAACCTGCGCACTTTGATTGCAAGGCGTGCGTTCGACCACTCGGCTACCACAGCTTAGTATTACTACTATACTGCACTTGGCTGACATTATGGCGCATTGACATTCATTACACACAAATTAAAATCAACAATGGTCGCAGCTAAATGTATCGCGCTTCGAGCCATCAAGGTCGGGCGTGTGTCTGCGAGCCGAGAGCCTGCCAACTGTCCTTGGATATCGAGATCACACGGTTGAGGGCCGAGGACGTTTGGCACTCACTGCTACCACTACATTCATGATACGTTATTCAAATGTTATCCATAATATGCCTATAACATGGAACAATAATTATTAGGGTATCAAATCTTTTTGGAATGATAAAACACATGAGCCTGATCATCAAAAAATTCTTAATGTCGATACTTTTCTTAAAATGCGTGTTTTACGAAGAATGGAATATAATATGGAATCAGGAATGTGATTATTATTGAAGAACCTATCTTCCTTTGATGAATAATTATTGAAGAACTTATCTTCAATAATTATTCATGAAAGGATTGAATTAAACTTGAGCCAATCAGTTGTATAGATTTATAAAACAGCAGAAAAGATTGCAATAAAACGTAAAAACATTATTATGGCTTTCCACGAAATAAGAGTTCGTATTGCGTAATGTGACACACACTACCGGGCGGTTGACCTTAGGAGAGGAATTACACGGTGTTTATAAATGATGTGAATGATTACAATTAACGATTAAAGACCTTCCCCGTCTCCTCCACACGCCGGGCGTGACGGACTTCGCCATAAAATGACAAATAAACGCTTAAGAAGTAACGATGATCCAACGATGGGAATCGAATGATGACAATTAAAGTCGTGATGCAAGAGAAGCGCCACTCACGACCGCTCACGAGTATCATCATTAACCAACAAGTGAAGGTCTGAGGGGCGATGAAATATTACGCGTGATGATGCGTGTCGGTGACCCTGTTCCATCAGACAGCCGATGCTTTGCTCTAATGAGCGCTACGCTTGTGTCCATGTAGGTAGTAGCAGGAGCCGACGACGCCGAGGCGGCCGCGGAACAGATGACCGGTCGACCGTGTCCTACGCTATTCGTTTTAAGGATATTGCAATTGCCGCGACTACGCCTGCGCCCGGCTGTACATGTATACTTTAACGGCTCTACCTACACTCGCTAATCAAGCGAAGTCACACACGGAGAACAGCTTTAAAAATAAATACCGTGACAAAGCCATCGAAGCCATTCCATTTGTCCAGCATAATATTTAATTAGCAGCTGACATTTAAGATGAAACCGGATCTAAATGCTGGCCAAACAGTGATTTAACGTGTAGGCGGTAATTGGTCGACCCCGGTGCCACGTCCAGCGTTCAGCCTCGATGTGCATTAATAGGCAGGTGCTTGTATTGCGAAACGAGCTCGCTAACAAGTGTGATGGCGGGTCAAGTGATGCGCACTCGCAGTATTGACAGAGTGTGGAGTGAGGACACCGCGCTCCGCGTTCTACAAATCGTCCGCCAACAACCACCATATTTGTAAACATAGCCACGGCCGCGGCGACCGGCGACCACTGGCGAGACACGGCGCAGGTTCCATCTGAACAATACCTCAACACCTATGTGCTGGACATGAAGCACTTACTTCATTTATTACCTACTTACCGCATATCGTGTATTATACGAGCAGGGCCCCGATTTTCGTGCGATCGAGATTCATCTCTATTCGTGAAACCTCGAAACAAATGAAAAAAATACATAGGTACGATTAGACGTTTCGTTTCGAGATATCTCGAATAGAGATGAATCTCGATCGCACGAAAATCGAGGCCCAGGTCATAGGTACTTATTTACTTTTGTATACGTAGACCAACATTATCTGGTTCAGTGTTTTTTTGGTCAATGCACAACACAATCATAATAGCCATTTAAGTATACTGAGTAGTATGATAAAATGTTTTGTGTAAAAAACCCATTCCAATGTGCGATGATTGAGATAACTGCGCATCGAATCGCGGCTGACATTCGCGTTACGTAAACACATCGTCCATCAACACCTAATAATGAATATTATACCTTATGCAATGCCACGAGCACATTAACAAACATATCAAACATCGTCGAAGCACCGATTGAATAGCCATTTGGTTATACATATTACAAGAATTACAACAATTACGATCATCGAGCATTTGGCGAGTCGCCCCCTCCGTGGGTCACTATGTAATCGTTATTATATAAACATCGAGTTATTAGCAATAGGACAATACTCGCATTCGTAAGATTCAGAGACCCCATTTCGGCAAGAGATATATTACGCGACAAAGGCCACAGCACATAGAGAAGCCATTACAGGCACAAGTTAACAATACGGGTTCCTAGGAAACTCATAAAATGTACCGTCGAGTAGAACCGCAAGCGACGGCTAGTGATGTCTGAGCGAGGGTCATCGACATTGGCATTATGCACGTCAGCGTCACTTCGTAAGCTTGTGCGCCCGCGCCGAGCGCCGCGAGCTTCATAGCTTCTATGAGCCGTTTGATGCTGAGCCTAAAATACCACCGTTATAGCCTCCTCCACACGTTGACACGACCACAAAAAATAATTCCGGCGCTCATACTTGGTCACGCCGATAATGTCAACGACTTTTATCAATTCCTTTCCTTGGTAGCAATGACACGTACAACTATTTAGCCGTGAGCCGGTAGCGGCGCGTTACAACTGTTGCAAACTGAGAATCAAACGAATGCAATTAAAATATTTCTCACAGCACACAAAGTGCCGCAACCACATCGGAGCTCATCCTCTGCGGGGCGCGGGACAATGGGAAGGTTCAAGTAACAAGCGGACGGTTACGAAGATTGCGATCTTGCCATAGAACCGGCGCCATAGCGCATAGGGTACTGGCGCTGGTGCTGCGCCCGCGCAACTGATTAGCTTCACTACTGTAGGTGACATCGGTTTGGCAAGCGCACCCTAGACGGGGACACCTCTCAGGGGTGATACCTTACTCAATGTTAATAGAACTGGTTTTGGAGAGTCATAAGGAAAATAATATAAGGGAAAATGAATCCTGCAATCCACAGATGAGGTAAAACAACAAATCTATCGCCGCTTTACATTGAATAAAGTAATAACAAACAGGTAACGACAAATACAGGAAAAGGATTACACTATGAATCACTGCCGCGGCCGCCGGTTAGAGCAATTCTTGACACAAAGCAAGCAGGTTCTGAACGGCCCGGGCTCGTCGGAAAGGAGAAACATCGAATAGGTGATGATGCCGCGTCTCGTGCGTGTCCTGTAGTCGACTCTATAGCTTTTGTTTAGCAAACGTATTCTACTGTAACTCATATGCTCAACTTAGAAGTAGGTAAATATACATATGAGTGCTTATTTGTTAGCTACTTTAAAATGCTCTACTGAGTAGGCATATGGTTGGTGGTACCTACTCGTTTGTAGAGTATTGTGCGGGATGCGGCTAGGATACTGGAGAGATCATGCGGGAGGGGGGGAGGGGAGAAGATTAGTGTTCGCAACGTGTATGCGGGAATGCGCCTGCGCCCGCCGGGGCGGGACGGGCAGGGGGGGGGGGGAGGGGCGGGCGGCGGCCGGTGCTTCACCTCTCACACACACACGCGCAGCGCAAGGTCGCTGTGTATGCACAGGGCACACACAGGTATGCACGCACCACACCCGCATGGGGAACCATGACATTGATCAAACTGTTGCAGTGACACACACACAGCACACACGACCCGTCTCAGCCAACATCACCACGACTCTCCTTCGTTGCCGTAACCGCGTAACCTCACATGACACATTTAATAAATAATAATAACGCAGATAGTGTAACCCACAAATAGTATATCCGTATCAAATATATGACTGATTACCTGACTTGCACACACGGAGCGACCGACATCAATCATTCATATCCTATCCGATCGACAACGATACGATTCAGCAACAACAAATAATTATAATATCGGCCTGGAGGCAGAGGCTTTGATTTAATTTCAATTAGAAGAGGTAGTCGCACGTACGGCCGGGTAACGGCACAGGAAAGTGTCGTGACAAAACCCACCGCCTCTACACGTGACGAGCGAGCACAACCACCAACACCAGCCAGCCCGCCAGCCGGCCAGCGGCCCAAGACAGCCACCACGCGAATGAATCACTAATACTGGGTGCTTCGTTACACTACACTACACTGACAGCTCTCATTATTTTACCCGCAATAACTACAGCCCAGCCGCCGCTACGTCGGTTATTGTTCTATGGACAGTTTTGATTTTAGACACATCAATACGAACATATGTGCCAAGTCTTCGGTTTAGTGAGCTGTGCATAAGCAATTAGCATATATACATATTACTTATGTTCAAAGGAAAACAATGTGGCAACAGCTTTCTACGTATTTTATTTACCTACACATTATACCACACATCAACACAACATCCTGACATTTTACGGTGTTATTACCATTTATTTTTTACCGACTTCAAACAAGGAGGAGGTTCTCAATTCGACCCGTATGTTTTATTTTCTAAATTAGAGATTGATGTATATAAGGTAATTGTAACATTATCATGTTATAAAGATCTACTTATAAGTAAAGCCTGCTTCTTCCCGGTTCAGTTGAACTTAACTAGGAAATATCTATTCCTGACGTTGCACGCGGCCCGCGGATATTCCCACAGAATGCGATCACAGGTCGATTGTCACATACCCCTACCGTGCCCACGCCGCGCCGCGCTCGGTCGTGTACTGGGTCCAGTTAGAGAGGAGCCACGAGTGCAGCTGCCGCGCGGCGTCCCTGGCAACGGGCACAACACGTGTCTGTCACTTGTCGTCATGGCCACTTCGAGCGAGTTGCTGCCACATCGGGCTGCTAAAGATTACTCGCCCAACCACTGTGACTACACGCACTGTCTATGAATTCTGATCTTTGCATGTACTGGCCTGGAAATTTTATTTCTAATATGAAGGAATAAGGATCCTAATCTCGTGAAATCACATAACGATGAAGGTATCTGATGAGGCATAGAGCAAGATAGCTCCCAAAATGACCAATTGAGCGCTACACACGTCAGCCTCTGCTGCGAGTGTTACAGTTTTGTGGATCTGATCAGTGGCCGAATGCGGTCAAGTTCGGCTCGAGAGGCGTGTAAGGCGAGGACGCAGCCTGAAACCAGCCGCACTTGCACCCCGCGCGCAATGCTAACGACTATGACGCCGCCGTGAAAGCATGCCCTTTACACACCGCCTCTACTGCCTGCCTACTGTCTACACGCCGAACACAACACGCAGCGAGTTGTAAAAGCTTCATGGCTTCAATCATTAATGGAGGTCGACAGAGTTGTATGAAGCAAATATTATTGGAAATAGCTGTTGCTCACCATTCGACATTCAAACACTAGTTCTCTTTGCAACTGCAGCCACTCAACATGTTTATATCACGTACGATTGATGTTACTACGATAGATATCAATTTCGTAACAGCTACTGGACAGACCAGTAGTGCCACGTGGACTCGCATTGTTACCGAAATAAAAACCGACATATTAGGAGTTGATTTGCAGTTATAATAATGTAATAGGTCACATCGCATCACACGACCCAATCGACCACTCACAATAGTAAATGTGCATAAGTTAGTCAACAGGTTATCGCGAGCCGGCCCCGCTGCGAACACCACAAGCGATATGCACTTAATATACAGTTATTTATTATAATAACCAGCTCTATAATGAAAATATTCCCGCGCCCGCGTTGATTCCGACGCTTCAGTACGCATATCTAATGTTTTCTACTAAATTCTGACCCTTATGGAAGTGCATTGGCGACTTCCTTCACAAGTCAATACTACACATGAACTCATAGAGAACTGACAACACGCATACTGATCTGGTGAAGTGATGTAGTTGCACTTGGTATCTCTACACCGTTTTCTTGCAGTTAGAAACGTCGCCAGAGAACATATTTAGCCTTTCAGGGTCTTATGTTTTACAAAGTGTTAACCTCACGGCAATACAGCTTCAGACCGTGACACGATACAAAGGGGTAATAATTACTTCCGTTACTTCATCAAACATAAGCTCATCATTTTTAATGACTCCGTGAGTCACGTTACACCTGTTTTCAATTAATAGCGCATGGTTGATGATGAGGTCACGAGTTTACACAACAACCCGAGCCTCGGCCGGAGGTCTCACGTAACACGAGCCCTCGTCCGGCGTCACCTCACACATGCTGTACCGGATGCCTTCACCATATTACAGAAGCTGCAGCTTCCATTACCCAGGACGTGCTGGGCTACGATATGCATCCTTTTGTAATCAATCAGATGGATCAACTATTTGAAAGAAAGTAAAAAAGGCAGTGAAAAGAACTGGACGCAAAAGGCAGCCATACAATAATGAATTGTGTAATATATCGCCGCTCATATTGAATGAGACATTGATTGTTCCGTTGTTTCTACATTGTGGACCGGCTTTAGGAGCTTCCGTAAGTCATGTAGTAATCGACTGATAAATTAAATTTATTTGCAATTGTCAACGTAATGTACTGTACTGTAATTGTACTATATTTGACAAATTCATAACTCTCACTGAATTTAAAAGCTCGAACCATTATACTCATCGGTCCATTAGGAGCACATCATCCTCAACCGAGTATGCGAGCAGCGCAACAACAAGGTTTAAAACTCTCGCGAGATATTAAAAGTTATGGTAGACCCGTATACTTCCATCCTAGTACGTCGTTTTACGTCGAAAACGTTTGTTTGGCAAATTATACAGTCAGTCAGGGCTCATCGGTCACCACTCCCCTCCTACCACTCCCCCTACACCCGGCAACTAGCAGTGTGTGGCACGCTGGGCACACGCACTGTGGCCCGAAACAGATGTAGGTAGGTTCTGTACCTTACAAGTTTTCGTTAGTACCATAAAATTGTCGCGTAGAGGGCAGAAATAGAAACAAAACTGCAACAACAATAGGGTACCAACCTTATTCCGAGAAGCTGAACACTACTGGGGCGATCCTAGACGGTGCAGCGAGCTCGCCGCGCGTCATAAGAAACACTAGGTCGATTTGTACAAGAGTTCTTAACAGTCTTCGGCAGAGTGCAATTTTGGCGGATAACCTGTACTTGATTCTCGGGAAGGGAAGCGCGGCGCGACACACGTCCGGCGCGCACTGCTCGCAGACACACACTGGCTACTGAGTACCAGTACCGGCTGAATCACTACTCACAGACAGTCTACGCGAACATAACTCAATTGACAGACGGAGGCACGAGCAGGACTTTGCCGCCACTCGCAGACGCGCACAATAACAAACGGGTTTTTTATATACCTACCTACCTACCGATCTATCTATTACAAGGAAATTAAATTACGCCAGCTTTAGCAAAAGTGCTGACATTCTGGTACTTAGTACAGTTAGTAGGTTTTGTAATGGCAGACAAAAGGCTTGCGTCTAACAGAATGTGAGTCAGTACGTAGGGAGCACGAACGTATCATCTTTTTTTTATTTGATTTCTTTTTATTCATATTATAATTAGAACGGTTCACATATGAATAATGCTGGAAAAACACACATACGTCATTTCTCACAATACCTCACACATGCTGATAAAAACTTCTTCCAGTCATCCGCAAACACATCAACATTCGGATGAGACCGTTGAGTGCTGATAGTGTGCGAGGTGCAGGAGTCAGCGCGGGCCACTGTGCGCCGTGCGTCATTTTGGCACATCAAACAGTGTGTTAGTAAAAAAAAAATGTAGTAACCTATTAATGCATAGGTACGTTTCTGTAGGTATTTGTACTGTTTATTAAAATATAAATTATGTTTAATACTATTTGTAAACTTAATTGAAGTCAAGTTAAGATGGGTACGTCTATAATACTGTTTGTCTGCTATTATTTTGTAAGATCAGTAAATAAACTGGTTTGTCTGGCTAACCGGCGCGATGAAGACGACACAAGCACTGGATGGGTGGAATCATGTAGGTAGGCAGCTACCTACTTATCTTGAAAATGGCTAAAGCAAGCAAGCAGCCGAGGACCTTCCTGAGCCCTACCTCATTACCTACCACCAAATAAGTTGGTGGGTAACTCTCTCCCACCTCAAACCTGTAGGTAGCACAGTTTTTTTCAAATAGTTCTATCAAATACGTACCTACTTACCAATTCAGTTTCTGTGAATATAAATAGTGTGATTACTAAACATACCTTGACTTGACTAATCTAGTTACATTCTATCACTTACTAATTGCTGTTATTGGGCCGTGTACCTGCCACCTACCTAACAATATATTAGAAATGATCTACTTAGCTGTTCACAACATCAACAGGAAGCCAAGCAATGATTTGTATTGGTTTTGTGATCAATACAATACCTGCTGTACAAAATAGGCTGGCTAGGTGCCAGCCGTGCCAGCTACCAGCTACCAGGTGCCTATCTATAAATGTATTACCTACAATTTGTTATCATGTTGTTTATTACTCTGTGATCACATGTTCCTTAATCTCTAGTGATCTCAGGCCACTAACTGCACTAAATTTTTGAGGAAATACATTGATTAGACAGATAACGACCTGCACATCACATCTCTACACACCGCACACTGCCCTCACTGCCTCAACATGTCTCCACTCCCCACGCAGAGCCATCGTTACCAGCCCGCCACACACACTCACACACCTGCACTCCATGGTAATACTCACCACCTTGTATGGTTAACATACAAGTGAACAGACAACATTGATTGTCAGAGACCAGATCCATTGAACAATCATTGTATGTTGGTCTTACACACACTACTGGCCGGCAGCAGAGTAAGCAGATTCAAATCAATAGTATTTATTAAATACTATTTAGCAGTGTTACTTTATAGCAGTGGTAGCCGAGTGGTCGAACGCACGCTTTGCAATCAAAGTGCGCAGGTTCTATCCCCGGCTCGCACCTCTGGGTTCCATGTGCGAATCTCATTTTCATCTGAGATTATCACTTGCTAAGAAACGGTGACGGAAAACATCGTGAGGAAACCTGTGTGCCCGGTATAATGGCAATAGGCTCGCCCCCTATTACATTGGGACCAAAATACATCGGCGAAGTGTGGGCGCACTGCAGTGCACCTCTGCCTACCCCTTCGGGGAATACAGGCGTGATGATGTATATTTATGTGTACATACAAGTATAGGGACAGACCAACCGATGAGGACCTCTACATGTCAGACTCTACACTATAAATACTATTTATATGTGGATGCCAAAGGAAAAGATAAAAATTCTGCATGAACCTAGTACTATTATAGTACAAAAAAAATATCCTTTAAATTAATTACCTACTATGGAAGAAAATTAAAATAAGTATTTAAGCATTGGAGTAGTCCATCAAACCAGTTTAGACTGCACTTATGTACCAAAATATTTGAATAATCATGAGCTGGTCTAGCACCGACTGAATAAATCTAAAGACCTAAATCAATTAATACTTACTTATCAACTACATTCACATAAAGGTAGTTATTATAAAAAACAACATTAGCAACGTCATCCATACCTAGTGCAGTGGGGATGGCGGGCGAGCGCGCCGGACTCTCCGGCACTG
Organism: Ptilodon capucinus; assembly: GCA_914767695.1. NCBI lineage: Eukaryota > Metazoa > Arthropoda > Insecta > Lepidoptera > Notodontidae > Ptilodon > Ptilodon capucinus. The sequence continues at coordinate 56,978 of OU611830.1, read as the reverse complement.
AGGCACCACGCTCTGGAGCGCTGACCAAACACCGCTCACAGGTTGAGACACGAAACAAACTGGTCCGAGCGGGAGTCCGTCCCGGCTGCTCACCATTCTTGGCTGCGCTGCTGGCTGGCAGACGGGCAGGCAGGCAGGCAGGCAGGAAGGACCCAGAGCCCTACGCGGCCCTCGGCTGGCGGCGCCGCGGCCCGCGCCTCTTAACCGCACTCACTACATTCGTGATGAGCATGAAAGAATCGAGCACCAGTCACAGACACAATACGCGCGCGACACCACCGCCCCGTAACACACACTCCGGATAATACTCTGTGCACTCCGTCCGGCTACCCTAGCGAGCGCCGCTCTAGTCCGCTATTGATTGTGTATGTGTTGTTGTGTCTCTCGTCGGCTGTGTCAGTCATGACGATACTCTATGGTCATGACTAGGGATGTGAAAAAAGTAGTCGATTTTTAATAATTGATTATCTAAATATATTTTTTTTTTTTGATCTTATTTATTATTAAATTTTTTCACGTCCAAGTTACATCCCTAATGGAATTTTGCAAACAGCGCCATAATTCTAATTAGTTTTCTTTTTCTTTAAACTCAAAGAGTGAAGAAAGAAGTATAAGTTTTTAAGTTTTGAGACCAGAACATTATCGTATTTCTTTCTATTTTTTTATTAGTTTTTTTTTACTCTTAGAAGTTAAAGGTTTCTTTTGTATTTTAGGTTTGAGACCAAAAGAAAAGGTCATTTTATTTCTTGTAATTATTGTTTTGTAGTCAAATGGTGTTGTTGTTCTCGTGATTATTGTTAAATTTTATTTTCGTTCTAGTAAAATGATATATGCTACTAGACATTGGTATTTATTAATAATTAGTTTTCTAGTACTTGTATTGTTCAAACTTAACATTTAAATAAAAACTTGTTTTGTATTTCAGTTTTGAGTCTAATGGGTAGTCATTTCGTTCTTTTGTATTAATTGTTTTGTTTTATATACCTACATTTAAATAAAATGTTAAATAGTACCCACTAAAAATTTATAGCAATAATTTTATTTAGTTACCTCATAATTTAAGTAAAAAAAAAACTTTGTATGTTTTTCAATTTTAAAACCAACAGATTGTTGTTTAAGTTATTTTACAGGGTGTATCAGAAGTCCGAAATAATACTTGGACGCTAGCATCGGTATCGTGTATACAACTGAAAGGTATAAAAATTTGATTGAAATTCGACCATGTTTTTCCAACTTTTTTTCGTCGTCAATTTCTATAACCCGTAATATCTCGATTCCTATGTAAAATTTGCATGTTCTGTTTTGTGAATACCGGATAGTGAATTACTATCCGGTAACCGGCCGGATAGTAAAATCAAGGCCGGATTCCGAATAGTTACCGGATATCCCTTTCATCTCTAATGAAGATGAAAAAATCAGAAATCAGAAATCGGGAATCAGATGAAGATTATAAAAATAAACCGTGTCCATAACCTATTGTGGTATAATTTGCCTAGGGTAAACTAATGAGAATATTTGAATTTTACTATCCGGTATCCAACCGGATACTGAATTACTATCAGGTATTCGGCCAGATACTGAATTACTATCCGGTATCCGACCGGATAGTCAAATCAAGACCGGATACCGGATAGGTACCGGATATCCGTTTCTTCGCTAATGAAGATGAAGAAATCAGAAATCAGATGAAAATGAAGATTATAAAAATCAACGGTTAACGGTAACTATTGTGGTATAATTAGCCTTGTGTAAACTAATGTGAATATTCTAATTTTACTATCCGGTATCCGGCCGGATGGTGAATTACAAAACGGTATTCGGCCGGATAGTGAATTACTATCTGGTATCCGGCCGGATCGTAAAATCAAGGCTGGATTCCGAATAGTTACCGGATATCCGTTTCGTCTATAGTAAAGATGAAAAAATCAGAAATTGGAAATCGGAATGATTATATAATCTTCATCTGATGATGAAGATTATTAAAATAAACGGTGTCCATAACCTATTGTGGTATGATTTGCCTTGAGTAAAGTAATGAGAATATTTGAATTTTACTATCCGGTATCCAGCCGGATACTGAATTACTATCCGGTATCCAGCCGGATACTGAATTACTATCCGGTATCTGGCCGGATACTGAATTACTATCTGGTATCCGGCCGGATAGTAAAATCAAGACCGGATACCGGCCGGATACTGAAATCAAGGCCGGATACCGGATATTCTTTTCATCTCTAATGAGGATCTCTAATGAGGATCTCTAATGAGGATAAGTAATCAGAAATCAGCTGAAAATGAAGATTATAAAAAAAATAAACGGTGTGTATAACCTATTATGGTATAATTATCCTTGTGTAAACTAATGAGAATATTTTTTTTTTTTTTTTTTATCCGGTATCCGGCCCGATAGTAAAATCAAGGCCGGATACCGGCTGGATATTGACATCAAGGCCGGATACCGGATATACGTTATCCGTTTTATCTCTAATGAAGATGAAGAAATCGGAAATCAGATGAAGATTATATAAATAAACCATATTATAAATATATAAACCATAAATAAACATAATGTCCATAACCTATATATATGGTATAATTTGCCTAACTAACCTAACTAACAGATATCCATTTCTTTACAACATAAATAATGATGAATAAAATGACGATCCGCGTGGGATGGTGGCAAGAACGCTGGCTGCATGTCGTCGTTGAATAGAAAGTCCTATTAGTTGAGCGAGGAAAGAGCCAGCCCTTTTGTCACCTATGGAGGTAATTAATTTTCACTTAATTGCTAATATCACAAGATTAAATATGTATGGTGTGAAAGAATTCTGCAATAGGTCGACAAGGTTGCATTAGGTTAATATGGGTTGAATATCGTCAACGTACCGCCTCGCAGGATCCCTTATGAAGACATTATCTGTAGCGTCGAGGATGTTCTAGCCAAAAACAATTTTAAAAAGGAAGACTCTGAGGCAATAAGACAGGACGTATCATCGTTGTTACGCCGTAGTTCAGTGCCCAAACAAAATCTTCCTAAGAACCAGTATTTAGCGTTGAAGAACTTACGTACTAAGACAGACATTACTATTCTCCGCGCGGATAAGGGAAATGCGACGGTAATAATGGATACGTCAGATTACAATGCAAAAATTTTAGAACTTCTATCGGATGAAACGACATACAAAAAGGTCAAAACAGACCCAACTACAAACGTGTTAAAAACAACTACCGATCTAATAAAGAAACACTCCGACGCATTGAATCTAGACGTCAAATCATTGATACCTTCGTGCGCAAAACCACCTAAGTTGTATGGGTTACCTAAAATACACAAGCCCGAGGCCCCGCTGCGCCCCATTGTAAGCCAGATTGACACACCAACATACAGTCTGGCTCAGCACGTAGCGAAGGTGCTCTCACTACTAAGAGGACACACAAGAGCACATACAAAGGATTCATACCATTTTGTCAGTGAGATTAAACATCTACATCTTGCGGACAATGAAACTATGGTCAGTTTTGATGTTCAGTCCTTGTTTACCTGTCTACCTGTAGTAGACTGCATCGAAATAGTATCAAAGAAGCTAGCAGAGAATAACATGCCTGAGCAATATGCTGAACTCTTAAGACATTGCCTCACATCTGGGTATCTGTTGTGGAATGAACAGTTCTACAAGCAAGTAGATGGTGTAGCGATGGGCTCTCCTGTTTCTTCCGTTGTCGCCGATATATTCATGGAAGACTTCGAGGAGACAGCCCTTCGCACTTCACCTGTGACCCCAAGATTCTACAAGCGGTACGTAGACGATACTTTCACAATATTACCATCTGACAAAATAACAGCATTTCTAAACCATCTTAACTCCATACACTCTAAAATCAAATTTACAATGGAGTTAGAGGCCAACAATACTCTAGCTTTCTTAGATGTTTTTGTGACAATGGGTGGGAGACGGTGCACCCTGGGCATCGTCGACAATCGTTCTCCTTTGCGGAGGTGATTGTCGGCGATGGCGAATGGTCCGACACGTGGGGGGCGCGAGCGTTGCTCCGGCTGTTGCTGGGGCGGCGTGGCGGCGCACAGTGGGCGAGAGCTGCCCCCGGTCTCTTTCGTGGAGGTGCCGGGGGCGGCTGCGAGCCTTAGGGTGGCTGGCTGCCTGGCTGACTGGTGGTGGTGGTTCGACCGGACCGCCCGCCATGGTAGGCCGGGTGGCATATCAGCCGCCCATTGTGGGGGTCTCCGGTTGGCAGGCTGGGCCGCTGGCTGGGAGGTGGAGAGGTGGAGCCCCAGAGGGGGGCCGCGAAGCCTTTCCTGCCCGGCTGGCTGGCTCAACTGGCTGGCTGATCGGCGACGGGTCGGCTGTTCGGCTGCAAGGCTGGACAGCTGGCTGAGGAGAGGTCGCGATGGCCTTTTCAGGCCGACGCGACCCTGTGGAGGGGGCTTCATTGTCCTCTCCCTACTCGAGGGCTGCTGGCGTGTCCGTCATTTGGCTGGCCGACCTGCTGGCTGGGTTGAGGTCGGCTGGAGCCCCAATGGGGGGCTGGCTAGTTGGCTGGCCGACGGACTGACGGTGGCGCTGGCTGACCTGCCGGTTGGCTGGCTGGCTGTTCTGGGTTGGGTCGAACCTCGCGAGGTAGAGGACCCCCTTCCTGGTTCGGCTGGCTGGCTCGCTGGTGGGAAGGCTGGCGTGAGGAGCTGGGTCGAGACGTAAGTCTCCCCGGCGGGCCCTGAGCGGCGGGCGCGGGGGTGCCTGCCACTCAAAAAGGGGCCAGTGGCGGGGCGCTGTGTCTGGTGCGCCGACACAGCGCCATTTTAGAGGAAGCCTGCATAAGGCTGCTGTTGCGTCGGGGCCGTGGAAGATTGCGTTTCGCGTTCCCATAGCCCCGACTCCTTGTGACTGTGGAGGTGCAACGTTGGTTTTTAGTGGGTATGCGGTCTCGTGCTGTGAGTCCCACATACTCCCTACTATCCCCCCCGAGGATAGTAGGGAGATGCATAAAGCATTTTCCAACGATAAAAAAAAAAAAAAAAAAAAAAAAAAAAGGTTAGGTTAGGTTGGCGAATGGTCCGACACGGGGTGGGGGGCTCTCTTGCTGCTCCTGGTGCTCTCCAATGAGAGTGCCATGGATGCGGCATGTTGGTCCTCCAGGGGGGTAAGGGGTTTGGGGGGTAAGGGGAGTAAGGGGTTTGGGGGATAAGGGGTTTTGGGGATAAGGGGTTTGGGGAGTAAGGGGTTGGGGGGGTAAGGGGTTGGGGGTAGTTCATAAGGTCTTTGGCAAAGGTGATGGATGAACCGCGAATGCGTGAAAAGTATGGAAAGAAGCCGCCGAGAGGAGGCAGTATGATTCGCGCGGTGTGTCTGCCTTGCACACGCGGCTTGCCGCCACCGGGCGATCCCGTTATTCCCTGTAGGTGTCGTGGACATGTCTCGCGGCCTACAGTGGAACCGGGGGTCTTGCCTTAACCGGCCGGACCGAGAGGAGTAAACCTCAATGAAAAATCCGTGGAGTTCGGCGCTGCGGTCCGTGGCGTCGAAGGCTCGAAAGAGCGACTGGGTCGTCAAACCAGTCCTAGCGACCATCCCTGGGCACCGCCCGCCACCCAGGTGTATGTAGGGTTACCGGGGGAGGGAGACCCGGTGGACTATTCAATCCCAAGCTACTCGTGGGAACTATTATGGAAAAAAAGTTTTCAAACAAAATACCGACGGACCCGCACAAAAAAAACGACTGACCATGGCATGAAAAAAGGACCTGTTTCGCAAAGCGATTTTGAGGATTTACTCTATTCGGGCTTGGACATTCCCATGTCCCCGTCCGCTAGAGAGGCGTTGGAGCGGCTTGCCGCTGAGAAGGAGGAGAGAAGGATGTCGGATGTGGAGTCGCTGATGTCTGGTGATATCAGCGACGACTCCACATTCGGCAGTGTGCCCAGTAGGGCGTCTGACAAGTACCCCACCGCCTCCAAGTGCTCCGTTTGAGCCCGAGACGCTGAAGCGCTCGATAATTGAGGCGGTGGGGACCATGATGAATGCCAGGTTTGAGGCGCTCGAGGGTAGATTGCTACCAGAGCAGCGCCTTCGCCCACCCCTGGCAGCTGATTACGCCAGTGTGGCCACCTCTCCTCGGCCTGCGACGAAGGTGGCCACAAAGGCGGCCCTAGCGGCCGGTTCACGAGAGGTGGCTCCACCACCTGCGTCGGACGAGCCGGCTCCTCTGCCGTCTTCCGCCCTTCAAGGCGGCAAGAAGTCGAAGAGCAAGGGAAAGAAGACACGGGCTGCTGCGACTGCCCCTGCGCAAGAGGGAGGAAGCGGTGTGCCACCACCATCAGTTGGCGCGCCCGGCTCTGAAGGCTGGACGACCGTGTCTCGGCGCCGCAAGGCGAAGTCTGGCACGGTCCCTACTCCGGCTCCAGCCAACAAGCCGAAGAGAAGGAGGAAGCCAAGGCTCAGATCACCCCAAACATCTGCTGTGTTACTTAAACTGCAGCCGGATGCCGCGGCAAAGGGGGTCACGTACGCCGGACTGCTGTTAAAGGCCAGGGATTCCATCGACCTGGCCAAACTGGGAATTCAGTCCCTAAAGTTCAGGCAGGCAATGACAGGAGCTCGAATCCTGGAGGTGCCCGGGGCCACGAGCAGCGACCAGGCCAATTCGTTGGCGGCGAAGTTGCGGGAGGTCCTCAAGGAGGAAGACGTTGTAGTCTCCAGGCCGGAAAAATGCGCAGACCTGCGCATTACCGGTCTGGATGACTCCGTCACAAAGAGGGAGGTAACTGCAGCAATCGCGCGAGTAGGCGAGTGCCCCGGGGCCTCGATAAAGGTGGGCGAAATTCGCCGAGAAAAGTCCGGCGGTGGTTCAGCTCTCGTTAGCTGCCCAGTCGCGGCTGCAAGCAGGGTGGTCAAGGCCGAACACCTCCCTATAGGGTGGTCAACAGTCAGGGCGAAACTGCTAGAGCCGCGCCCGCTGCGGTGCTACCGGTGCCTCGAGGTGGGGCATGTCCGGGAGCAATGCACCGCAGCGGACGATAGAGGGAGCACCTGCTTCCGGTGTGGTCAGGTGGGGCACAAGTCTAAGGGCTGCACCGCGACGCCGTACTGTATAGTATGCGCCGCGTTGAGCAAGCCCACTGGCCACAGGGTAGGAAGCAAGGCCTGCACCGGTGCGAACAAGCCGAAAAAGGGGAAGCGTAAGACGGCTGCGGCGACTGGCACAACCCAGTCACAGTCAGTCCGCCAGACAGGCGAAGTTGAGATGGCCACATAGTCACGTGGCCATCCAAGTCTAGGGTTGAGGGGGTTGGCCTGTTGGGTGTTTCCCTCTCCCCGCACCATGAGTCTCTGGCGGCGGACACGGGGGTGTTCGTCGCCCTTTCAAGGGGCTCGTGAGGTGGTGCTGTGTCCCGTGTAGACACAGCGCCATTCGTAGCCGGCCGGGTGTGCCACCATCTCTAAGGCACACTCAAAGCGGAGGCTTTCACAAGCCGCAGTCGCGTCGGGGTTCGTGGTAGTTTGCGGTCTTCGCGTTTCCCATGTCCCCGGCACTATGCGACCGAGACGTACACCGTGTGTTTTTAGCCAGTATGCGGCATTCTGCCGTGACTCTGGCATACTCCCTTCGACTCCCCCGGGTCGGAGGATTTTCACACGTAAAAAAAAAAAAAAAAAAAAAGGTTAGGTTAGGTTAGGTTAGGTTGCGTTTTCCACATGTAAAAAAAAAAAAAAAAAAAAAAAAAAAAAAAAAAAAAAAAAAAAAAAAAAAAAGGTTAGGTTGCGTGGTGTGGCCCACGCCGCCGCGGGGAGGAGGTGTCCGCTCGCGCGGGCAGCCGCTGGCAGGGTCACGGATGTGTGCTTTGCGTTCCCGTGGCTCTTCCGACAAGGCGGGTGTTTGGACCACCGTGGGTTTTTAGTCGGTATTCGGCAATCTGCCGGGAGTCCGACATACCCCTTTCGACTCCCCCGTGTCGGAAGGGGATGCGTAATGCATTTTCCCACGAAAAAAAAAAAAAAAAAAAAAAAAAGGTTAGGTTAGGTTAGGTTAAGTTCCTCTCGTGATCAAGGTCCAGACCGTATTGGATTTGCTGTGTTTGAGGTGTGGGGATGGTGAGGTGGAGCGCCTCCGAGGGGCAAATGACCTCCTCCGCGAGGAAGTCGAGTCCCTGAGGGGGGAGTTGGGAGAGAGGAGGCGGGAGCTTGACACCGTGAAGGCGGCGATGGCAGATGCTGGTGCGGTGGCTGTACCTCCTCTTCTGATGGAAGGGGAGGCTCTGGATGGTCTCAGGCGCTCTATCATATATCATATATGATGGACGCCCGTTTTGCGGGCATAGAGGAGTGTTTGCTGCCTGCCGTCTCAAATCGGCCGCCGCTGGCGGCTGACAGGAAACGGGGGGCGCGCGCCCCCGTGTCGGAGGTGGAGGGGCCGGTGAGGGCTCGGCCTGGGCCTTCTGCGGTTAAGTCGGGGAGGTTGAAGTCGGGGTCGGGGGGGACGGTGGCAGCTGTCAGTAACTCTGTACCCCCTCTGAACGTTGCGGGGGGTGATGACGAGGGGTTCACCCTTGTTGGGAGGCCCAAGAAGGGAAAAAAGAAGGTGGCGCCGGCAGTGGTCAGGCCGGTAATTGTGCCACCACGCACTTCTGTGGTGGTGGTGACAATGGGCGAGGAGGCGGCTTCCGCCGGGATGACGTACGGCCAGATTATGGCCAGAGCGAGGGAGAGGGTTAACCTGGCGGACCTCGGGATAGAATCCCTTAAGTTCCGCCAGGCTGCCACGGGGGCAAGAGTCCTTGAGCTGCCTCAAGGACAGAAGGAGGGTAAGGCGGATGAGCTGGCTGAGAAGCTTAGCGTCGCCTTGGAGGGGGTGGCAAGAGTCGTTCGGCCCACGAAATGCGTAGAGATACGCGTCTCTGGGCTGGACGACTCCGCCACCAAGGACAGTGTGGTGGCGGCGGTTGCGCGAGAGGGAAAGTGTGCCGTGGAGCTGGTAAGCACGAGGGAGATCCGACGTGTCCAGGGCAGCATGGGGGCTGTTGTGGTAAACTGTCCGGCGGAGGTGGCTAAGGATCTGGTGAAGGCCGGCGAACTCCAGATAGGATGGAGTGCGGCCAGGGTGGAAGCACTGCAGCGGCGCCCCATGCGCTGCTTCAAGTGCATGGGAGTAGGCCACACGAGGGCGAAATGCCCCTCGGGTGTTGACCGCGGTGCCCTGTTTTAACTGCGGATTGGCGGGTCATAGGGCAGCGGGCTGCGAGGCGGTGATGAGGTGCGCGATTTGCGCGGATGTGGGACGACCCTCGGGGCACCAAATGGGGGGGCCACTTTGTAACCCCCCGGCCTCGAAGGGGAAGTAAGGTGTAGTGACACCGGCCGAAACCAGGGTGACAGGTCGGGGGACCTGTTATCCATTGCACGGTTTCGGCAGTTAGGGGGATGGTTTGCCGTCCCTTCTCTGTGAAGGGGTCCAGCGAACAGCTGGGCCGAACCCGGCAACACAGCCGGGCCAGCCGCTGGGGTGTCGCGGTTGCATGCCTGGGGCGATCCCGTAACACCCCTCCAATGCGGGGGATGGTTCTCCGTGGTTTTTAGTGGGTATACCGGCAATATGCCCACATACCCTCGTCGACTCCCCCGAGTCGGCGGGGGATGCGTAATGCATTTTACCACGTTAAAAAAAAAAAAAAAACGGTTAGGTTAGGTTAGGTTAGGTTAGGTTAGGTTAGGTAGGACATCGAGGGCCTGGAGCGTCGGTTGCGGGGGCAATCAGCGCTCTAAGCCAGAGGTAGGCCCTCGCGTGGTGATGTGCGATGCCCCAAATACTCCGGGGCATCTCACAGACGGCAAAAGCCGTGAGGCGAGCCAGCCAACGGCAAGCGCCGGCGTCGGTGGGGGTTGCGGAGAATGCGCGAGCGGTCCCGCGCCCCCCATCACTAGCCGAGGAAGGTGGAGTATCATGTGGTTTTTAGTCGGTAGTGGCAACTCTTGTTGCTGAGCCCGACATATCCCGTTCGTTCCCCTTAGCGAGCGGGGATGCGTAAATGCATTTTCCACATGTAAAAAAAAAAAAAAAAAAGGTTAGGTAGGACATCCCTTATGGCGTCGAGGGCAGGCCGCTGGGTTTTAGTGGGTAGTCTGGTCACTCTGACTGGGAGCCCCACATAACCGTCCTTGCTCCCCCGGGCTTGGGCGGTATGCGTAAATGCATTTCCCAGCGCAAACAAAAAAAAAAAGGTTAGGTAGGACATAAGTCCAGCGGGTGCTCCGCAACACCATACTGTCTAGTATGCGCTGCGTTGAGCAAACCTGCTGGACATAAGTTGGGAGGTAAGGTGTGCATCGGCTCAAAGCCGGCTAAGTCGCGCCAGAAAAGGGGAAGAACTGGAGCCAAAGCCCAGTCACAACCGGCTCGCCCTGTGGCGGGGGGCACTACTGAGGTGGAGATGGCCACACAATAACGCCATCACAAGGCTGGGTTGTAGGGGGCTAGCCATCTTGGCAGAGTCTCCTCCCCACAACAAGAGTCCTGGGTCGGTAGGGAAAGGGGTACCTGTCGTTCCATCAAGGGGCTCGTGAGGTGGTGCTGTGCCCCTGTATCGGCACAGCACCATATAGCCGGATCGGGTGCGCCACTTTTTACATGGCGCACTCAAACGAGGAGGCCTAAGAGGCCGCAGTCGCGTCGGGGTTGCGGAAGTATGCATCTGCGTTCCCGTGACCCCGACACAATGCGACCGTGTAGTATAACAGTAGGTTTTTAGTGGGTATACGGCACTCTGCCGGGAGTCCCACATACCCCCGTCGATTTCCCCAAGACGGCGGGGGATGCGTAATTGCATTTTCCTACTCAAAAAAAAAAAAAAAAAGGTTAGGTTTTTTTTTTTTTTTTTTTTTTTTTTTTTTTATAATCCGGACCTCTATCGGCCCGGCCCGCGTGCTCACCTCTGATGTGGGGGTCAGAGTTCTTAAAATTAGCCTTAAGTTTAGTGTGTAAAATAATTTTTCCAGCCTGGATTATATTTATTGAAATAATAAAATCAAATTTTTTTTATTAAAAAATTAAAAGTCAAAAGACACAATAAAAAGTCAACCCGTCTAAAAAATAACACTATAACAGACAATAAAATACCAAGAGGCAAGGATAATAAACAGAATATAATACATGGTAAAATAAAATAACAGTTTCCCTACTATCCATTACGCGGATCCGGCAACCAGAGTCATTGATGCGCAGTGTAGTGTAGGCGGCTGTTGGTCGCTTATTGACAAATAAGTTGGCAGCTGGCCTCTTTCTGCTCAGGTCTTATTTCTATCAATGACTCTGGTCGCCACCTCCACGCAATAGCTTAGTAGGGTATCACGTCTATCCTTGTCCATGACGAGCTTACTTAGGCTGGATAAAACTAAGGCTACGCCCAAGGTCATCTCAACATCATGCCTTCGGCGCGCAAACACAGGGCAATGAAGCAAGAGTCAAAAAAAAGGTTAGGTTAGGTTAGGTTAGGTTAGCTTAGGTTAGGTTAGGTTCGTCGCGGTGCATGCGAAAGCGATCCCGTGGCGCCCCGATATAAGCGGAAGTTGGTACACCGTCGGTTTTTAGTGGGTATACGGCCTTCTGCCTGGACTCCCACATAACCCTGTTACTTCCCCCGAGGTGGCAGGGTATCCATAAAGGATTTTCCGACGTTAAAAAAAAAAAAAAAAAGGTTAGGTTAGGTTAGGTTGTACTTGCTTCGGCAGTACATATACTAAAATTGGAACGATACAGAGAAGATTAGCATGGCCCCTGCGCAAGGATGACACGCAAAATCGTGAAGCGTTCCACATTTTTGTACTTGCTTCGGCAGTACATATACTAAAATTGGAACGATACAGAGAAGATTAGCATGGCCCCTGCGCAAGGATGACACGCAAAATCGTGAAGCGTTCCACATTTTTTAATGGGATAACATTGGTTTTTGGATGGTTGTTACTGTTGTTTGATGGTTGTTGGAAGTTGTTATTGTTATAGTTGATTGTTATTGTTGTTGTTTTTTGTTGGTGGTTGATCCACATTTGCAAAGGCCCTTTTCAGGGCCAACATGGCGCAGCCTTCGGGCGCGCGGATGGAGTGTGAGGGCAGCAGTGCTCCGCACACTGCCCTGCCCAGGGTAGCTCAAGCGGCGGAACCCAGTCGGGTGCCGGCAGACGCTCCCTGGAGGGGGGATGAGATTGTGGTGGATTATGGGGAGGATGATCCGAGGCCCGAGCCGCTGGTCTGGTTGGAGACGGTGACGCGCAAAAGGTCGTCAGTCTACGACTCGGCGTCCGGGTCAGGGCCGGGGTCGGATACCGAGGTGGAGGTTCCGGCCAAGGTCTGGAAGGCCAAGAGGGGCAAGGTCCGGACTCCGGGGCGTGGCGCTGGAGTGCCACGGAACGCGCAGGAGAGTGCCCGAGTGAGGGAGACGGAGGGGGGGAGCGGGTTAGACCACAGGTCGAACGCAACTGCCTTCCGCAAGGAGAGGGTCCCTGAGGACTTCTCCACCGAGTCGGACGTTCCTCGGGCTGAACCGGGGTTTCTCGACTCGGAAATAATCCGTGCGAAGGCGGGGGAGAGCGTGGCGAAGGTCTTGGAGGTTGCCGCTAAGTCTAGGAACCTCCAGGGGCGGTGCGTAAAGGACCTTAAGGAGTCGGCGATTGCTCTTCAGGAGTTCGTCGACTGCCTGGCCGACCGCACCCTGGGGGAGGAGACCCAACGTCTCCGCAGGGACAATATCAACCTGCGGAGGGAACTGGAGGACCTCAAAATTGAGGTCAAGGGGATGCGCCGGGATTACGCCAAGAGGCCTCCCCTGCCAGAGGCCCAGAGGGCTCTGCCGATGCCGGACCTTCAGGAATGCCTGGAGGAGTTGAGAAGATCCCTCACCATCTCCCTTGGGGAGATGATGAATGCGCGCCTCGAGGGACTCGAGGGTAGGCTCCTCCCGGCGCCTATCGTTCGCCCCCCGCTGGGGAGTGGAAGGTCTGCCCCTCCCGCTGCGCCGCCGGCTTTGCAGCCCACCGTGCCGGTGAGACCCGCCGCGCCAGTAAGGCCCGCCGCGCCAGTAAGGCCCGCCGCGCCAGTAAGGCCCGCCGCGCCGCGGCAGTACGCCGCTAAGCGGCCCGCTGAGTCCAGGGGACCGGTGCAGATGGTGGTTGAGGCGGAGATTCATCCTGCCCCCCCGGAGTATCAGGAGGCTAGTCAGGCCTCAGCGGTGGAGCCACCTCCTGCTGAAGGGGAGAGCTGGACCACGGTCACCCGCAGGGGGAGGAAGAAGAAGTCCGCCCCTGCCCCGGCCCCCACGCCGGTCCAGGTGAAGGCCCCTGGCACCTCCAGGAGCGCAAAGAGGGCGGCAAGGCGGAGGGCTAAGTTCACCCCCCCGCGTTCTTCGGCTGTGGTGATAACACTGCAGCCGGAAGCTGTGAGCGGGGGGATGAGTTATGGTACCGCCCTGGCTAAAGCTAGGGCGGCGATAAAGCTCCCGGAGCTAGGGATTGACCGCCTGTCGATCCGTTCCACGGCCACTGGAGCCAGGTTGATTGAGATTCCTGGCTCCCAGAGTGGCGATAAGGCGGACCGACTGGCTGAGAAGCTCCGGGAGACCCTCGCGGAGGACGCCAGAGTCGTCCGGCCTGTTAAATGCGCAGACCTGCGCATTATAGGCCTGGACGACTCGATCACGAGGGAGGAGGTGGTCGCGACCGCGGCCAGTACGGGGGGCTGTGACCCAGCCCAGATCAAGGCTGGGGAGATTAGGCGCACCGACAATGGAGAGGGCGTCATCTTCCTCTCCTGTCCCCTGGCCGCGGCCAAGAAGCTGGCGGAGTTGGACCGCTTCATGGTCGGGTGGAGCGCCGCGCGCGTCGTGGCTCTGGAGGCGTTACCCATGCGCTGTTACCGGTGCATGGGGCTAGGGCACACGATGGCGCTCTGCCCCTCGACGGTAGACAGGAGAAGCCTGTGTTTCCGGTGTGGAGTCGAGGGGCACAGGGCTGCGGCCTGCAGTGCGGTCCCACGCTGCGCAGTGTGCGCGCACGCGGGACGGCCGACAGGCCATACAATGGGGGCGAGGGACTGCAACCCTCCCCCCACGAAGGGAAAGGCACCTGCGACCCCTTGGACAAGGGTCGCGCCAACTGCTGGTGGCCTTAGGCCTGAGGGAACTGATATGGAACACTAATGTGTGACAATATCAGTTTCCTCCAGGCGAACTTGAATCACTCCGCCGGGGCTCAAGACCTGCTCTTGCAGTCCATGGCGGAGTGGGGCATAGACGTCGCCGTCGCTGCGGAGCCGTATTTCGTCCCGCCCCGTCCGCATTGGGCCGGGGACTTGGGCGGCTCCGTGGCCATTGTTGGCAGGCCGGGGGGAAGACCTCTCCTCGTGGCGGCGAGGGGCGCTGGCTACGTGGCGGCTAAATGGGGGGAGTATGCCATTGTGGGGGTATACTTCTCCCCCAACAGGCCGCTGCGGGACCTAGAGGTGTTTTTAGACTCTCTAGGTCCGGTAGTGAGACGGCTGGCGCCTTTGCCAGTCGTGGTCGCGGGCGATTTTAACGCCAAGTCTCAGGCGTGGGGGGAACGGCGCACTGATCCGCGAGGGGCCGCAGTTGAGGAGTGGGCAGTCGAGTCCGGGCTGTCCCTCCTCAACACGGGGACGGCGCATACGTGTGTGCGGCAGTCAGGAGGGTCCGTGGTGGACCTCTCGTTCGCCACTCCTGCTGTCGCACGCCGCGTCTCCGGCTGGCGCGTGCTGGGTGAGGTGGAGACCTTGTCGGACCACGTCTACATCAGGTTCGAGGTCTCCACCCCCCAGAGTGTGGCACAGCCCCACGCCTCGGGTGCGGGACAGATGGCGTTCCCGCGCTGGGCCGTCGGGAGGCTGGACCGGGAGTTGGCGGAGGAGGCCGCCATTGTCCAGGGGTGGTGTCAAGATTTCGCCCCCCTGGAGGACGTGGAATCTGGGGCTGTCCGCTTCCGCACCGCCACCACGGCGGTCTGCGACGCGTCCATGCGGCGGTCAAGACGCCGCCTGCCCCGGAAGGCGGTGTTCTGGTGGTCACCCCAGATGGCGGACCTCCGAACAGCATGCTCGGCGGCGAGACGGGAGTACGGCCACTCCCGTCGCCGGAGAAGTCGCGATCCGACGGAGGAGAGCCAGCTGCATGAGGCTTATAAGCGAGCCAAGGAGGCTCTGCAGCTGGCCATTGTCCGGGCAAAGGAGGACGGGTGGGAGCAGTCATTGGCCTCCCTGGACGCCGACCCGTGGGGACGACCGTTTAGGGTGGCCCGCAACAAGATCCGCGACTGGGCGCCCCCAATGACGGAGACCTTGCAGCCGGAGTTCTTGGGTAGGGTCGTTGGGGCGCTGTTTCCCGCCAACTGTCCGGACTTCTCCCCGCCGCCGATGCCCCCTCCTCCGGAGGCGCCGGGCGAGGAGGCGGATGACATCCCTCCCATCTCCGAATGCGAGATGGAGATGGTGATAGACCGCCTCCGCCTGAAGCGGAGTGCGCCGGGCCCGGATGGGGTCCCGGGTAAAGTCCTCGCCATAGTGCTGAAGCACATGGCGGGGCAGGTTCGGGAACTGTTCCAGCGATGCTTAGCATCTGGACAGTTTCCGAGGCTGTGGAAGGAGGGTCGCCTCTGCCTCCTCCCAAAGGAGGGCCGCCCGCCGGAAAGTCCGTCGGCGTATCGGCCGATTGTGCTGTTAGACGACACGGGGAAGGCGCTGGAAAGGATTCTGGTTGCCCGTGTCGTCCAACATATCACGATGAAGGGGCCGGATCTGGCGGCGTGCCAGTTCGGCTTTCGGACGGGCCGGTCCACAATCGATGCCCTCAGGGCGCTAAAGGTTTGGTCGCAGGAGGCGACCGAAAGGGGGGAAAGGGTTTTGGCGGTGTCCTTAGACATCGCCAACGCCTTCAACAGCCTGCCCTTTACAGTGATACTGGAGGCGCTCCGGTTCCATGGAGTGCCCCAGTATCTCCGGCGGCTGTTGAGGGAGTACCTCCTAGGTAGGCAGGTCGCCTTCGTGGACGGGCGAGGCGTGCTGGTCCGGCGGGGTGTTGAACGGGGGGTTCCACAGGGTTCCGTGCTGGGACCGGTGCTGTGGAACCTCGGCTACGACTGGGTGCTCAGAGGCGCGCTCCTTCCGGGGATGCGCCTCTTTTGTTACGCCGATGACACCCTAGTCGTAGCCAGAGGGGGAACGTGGGAGGAGGTGCAGCGGCTGGCCACAGTGGGCTCCACCCTAGTGGTCAACCGCATCAGGCGACTGGGCCTGGAGGTGGCGCTCAGTAAGACCGAGGCCATGTTGTTCCATGGCCCTCGGCGCGGGCCGCCTCCGGGGGCCGCCATCGAGGTTGCCGGGGAAAGGGTGGCGGTAAAGGTCCAGATGCGATATCTGGGCCTTACCCTGGACGGGAGGTGGTCCTTTGGGGACCACTTCCGGGGTTTGTCCCCGAGGTTGGTGGGGGCGGCGGCGGCATTAGGCCAACTCCTCCCGAACACGGGGGGACCGGGAGCGGCCTGTCGCCGTCTGTTTGCGGGAGTGGTCCGCAGTATGGCGCTCTACGGGGCGCCAATCTGGGCGGACGCCCTCAGCCGCCACAACAAAGCCTTGCTGCGCAGAGCGCAGCGAATTGTGGCGCTGAGGGCAATAAGGGGATACCGTACGGTATCGGGGGGGGCAGCCTGCGTGCTCGCGGGGTTTACGCCGTGGGAGCACGAGGCGGAAGTGCTCGCCGCCGTCTATGAGGTGACGGCGGCGAGAAGAGCGGTTGGGGAGCGCCCGACGTATGAAGAGCTGGTGGGGACGAGGCGTCGGGCGCAGCAAATGTCCCTGCAGCGTTGGGCGGAGGACCTGGCGAATCCCACGTATGGCGCAAGAACCATAGGTGCCATTCGCCCGGTCCTGGAGAGGTGGATGAGGAGGAAGCGGGGCTCCCTCACATATAGGCTGGTGCAGGTGCTAACCGGGCATGGCTGCTTTGGCTGGTACCTGCACCGCATAGCCAGAAGGGAGTCAACGGCCGCCTGCCATGAGTGCGGCGCAGCCGAGGACTCAGCGCAGCACACCCTCGAAGATTGTCCTGCGTGGGGGAGACAGCGCCGCACTCTAATGGCGGCTGTGGGATACGACCTGTCGCTGCCGAGCGTGATACAATCCATGCTCGACAGCGACAGGGCGTGGGAGGCAATGGTCTCCTTCTGTGAGGACGTGATGTCGCAGAAGGAGGCCGCGGAGCGGGCCAGGGAGGACGATCCCCTGGCGGACCCGCTTCGGCGCAGACGTGTGGGGAGGCGGAGACGGCGCTACGCGCAAATTCTCCCTCCCCACTAGCTGAAACCAGGGTGGCGGGTCGGGGGACCCCCCATCCATTGCACGGTTTCGGCAGTCTGGGGGACAGCTGGGGTCGTACCAGGCCGTCCCTCTTTAGCGCAGGGGCCCAGCGAACAGCTGGGCCGGGCCCGGCAACTTAGCCGGGCCGGCCGCTGGGGTGTCGCGGTTGCATGCCTCGGCGATCCCGTGACACCCCTCCTAAAGCGGCAGATGGTACACCGTGGGTTTTTAGTGGGTATACCGGCACGCTGCCGGGGAGTCCCACATACCCTCGTCGACTCCCCCGAGTCGGCGGGGGATGCGTAATGCATTTTCCCACGATAAAAAAAAAAAAAAAAAAAAAAAAAAAAAAAAAAGGTTAGGTTAGGTTCGGGGGGCGTGGATAGTAACCTTCTCGCGGTGTCCCCTGTTAGTAGTGGTGTAGGTCTAACGAACCGTAACGGAGTTCCGGACCTACCCACGAACTAATTACTATCCTTAGGAGGTTTTATATTGAGGCGTTGTTCTTGCGTTTCTTTGTTGGGGGTTTTCTTTTTCGGGATGGATTCTGACTCCAGTGTGATCGTCAGTGGGGGGAAGAGGAGGCATGAGAAGGTTTTGAGGGAGGAGCCCGAAGTTACTGACTCGGATGCGGAGGAGGAAGTAGCGTCGGCGAAGGTGTCCACGGTGCAGAGGGGAGGCTATAGCCTGCGCTTTGGCACGCGGAGGGGAATGGGTGACCGGGACGGGGCCCGTATGGTGGAGGAGAAAGAGGTGAAGGGCGCTTTGGTCCGGGAAAGGAAAACTGGGGCTCGCCCCGGAGGGCCGGTTGTTCCGCCGTTGGACCAAAAGGAGCTGCGGAAGCGGGTTATTTGGGAGGAGGTGGTGAAGGTGCCGTCGGAGGAGATGAGGGTCTATGCGGGGGAGCGCACGATGGACGCTATGAAGAGAATAGCGGACTCGGAGCATCTTCGACGGTCGGAGAAGAAAGTTCTGAGGGAGCTACTGGTAGATATCCAGACCGCGGTGGATGTCCTGTCTCTAAGGAGTGGGACTGAGGAGACGGAGCGCCTCCGCGAGGAGGTCGTGTCCCTGAGGGGGGAATTGGGAGAGCTCGAGCGGGAGCTCGAGGCCTTGAAGGCGGCGGCGGACGCTAGTGTGGTGGCGGTGCCGCCTCCCCCTCCTGTTCAGATGGTGGGGGAAGCTTGGGATGAGCTCAAGCGTTCCATCATCTCCTCGTTAGGGGAGATGATGGACGCCCGATTCGCGGGCATTGAGGAGCGATTGCTGCCTGCCGTCTCAAATCGGCCGCCGCTGGCGGCCGATAGGAGACGGGGGGCGCCCGCCCCCATGTCGGAGGTGGAGGGGCCGGTGAGGGCTCGGCCTGGGCCTTCTGCGGCCAAATCGGGGAGGTCGAAGTCGGGTTCGGGGGGAACGGTGGCTGCGGCCAAGTCTGTACCCTCACCCGATGTTGCGGAGGGTGACAACGAGGGCTTCACCCTTGTGGGGAGGCCCAAGAAGGGGCCCAAGAAGGGTAAAAGGAAGGCGGCGCCTCCAGCGGTCATGCAGGAAATCGTGCCACCCCGCACCTCTGTGGTGGTGGTGACGATGACAGAGGACGCGGCTGCCGCTGGAGCGACATATGGCCAGATTATGGCCAGAGCGAGGGAAAGGGTAAACCTGGCGGACCTCGGGATAGAATCCCTTAAGTTCCGCCAGGCTGCCACGGGGGCAAGAGTCCTTGAACTGCCTCAGGGACAGAAGGAGGGTAAGGCGGACGAGCTAGCTGAAAAGCTGAGCGTCGCCTTGGAGGGGGTGGCAAGGGTCGTTCGGCCCACGAAATGCGTAGAGATACGCATCTCTGGGCTGGACGACTCCGCCACCAAGGACAGGGTGGTGGCGGCGGTTGCGCAGGCGGGGAAGTGTGCCGTGGACCTCGTTGGGACGAGGGAGGTCCGATATGTCCAGGGCAACATGGGGGCAGTTGTAGTCAACTGCCCAGCGGAGGCGGCCAAGGCGCTAGTGAAGGCAGGCGAGCTCCAAGTGGGTTGGAGTACGGCCAGGGTGGAGGCGTTGCAGCGGCGCCCCATGCGCTGTTTTAAGTGCATGGGAGTTGGTCACACGAGGGCGAAATGCCCTTCGGGTGTTGACCGCGGTGCCCTGTGCTTCAATTGCGGAGGGGCGGGTCACAGGGCATCGAGCTGCGACGCAGCGATGAGGTGCGCGATCTGCGCGGATGTGGGCCGACCCTCGGGGCACCAAATGGGGGGGCCACGTTGTAACCCCCCGGCCTCGAAGGGGAAGTAGGTGTTTTAACACCGGCCGAAACCAGGGTGACAGGTCGGGGGACCTGTCATCCATTGCACGGTTTCGGTAGTATGGGGGATGGCTTGCCATCCCTTCTTTGAGAAGGGGTCCAGCGACAAGCTAGACCGAGCTCGGCAACACAGCCGGGCCAGCCGCTGGGGTGTCGCGGTTGCATGCCTCAGGCGATCCCGTGACACCCCTCCAAAGTGGCGGATGTTTAACCGTGGGTTTTTAGTGGGTATACCGGCACTATGCCGGGGAGTCCCACATACCCCCGTTGACTCCCCCGAGTCGCGGGGGATGCGTAATGCATTTTCCCACGTTAAAAAAAAAAAAAAAAAAAAAAAAAAAAAAAAAAAAAAAAAAAAAAAAAGGTTAGGTTAGGTTAGGTTAGGTTAGGTTAGGTTAGGTTAGGTTAGGTTAGGTTGGGGTGCCAGGGGGGTGCCAGGTCGGACAACCTCCTCGAGTGCTCGCGCCCATTGCCACATCCGGGATACGTCCCTGGTGTGACAATGGGTGGGAGACGGTGCACCCTGGGCATCGTCGACAATCGTTCTCCTTTGCGGAGGTGATTGTCGGCGATGGCGAATGGTCCGACACGTGGGGGGCGCGAGCGTTGCTCCGGCTGTTGCTGGGGCGGCGTGGCGGCGCACAGTGGGCGAGAGCTGCCCCCGGTCTCTTTCGTGGAGGTGCCGGGGGCGGCTGCGAGCCTTAGGGTGGCTGGCTGCCTGGCTGACTGGTGGTGGTGGTTCGACCGGACCGCCCGCCATGGTAGGCCGGGTGGCATATCAGCCGCCCATTGTGGGGGTCTCCGGTTGGCAGGCTGGGCCGCTGGCTGGGAGGTGGAGAGGTGGAGCCCCAGAGGGGGGCCGCGAAGCCTTTCCTGCCCGGCTGGCTGGCTCAACTGGCTGGCTGATCGGCGACGGGTCGGCTGCAAGGCTGGACAGCTGGCTGAGGAGAGGTCGCGATGGCCTTTAGGCCGACGCGACCCTGTGGAGGGGGCTTCATTGTCCTCTCCCTACTCGAGGGCTGCTGGCGTGTCCGTCGTTTGGCTGGCCGACCTGCTGGCTGGGTTGAGGTCGGCTGGAGCCCCAATGGGGGGCTGGCTAGTTGGCTGGCTGACGGACTGCCGGTGGCGCTGGCTGACCCGCCGGTTGGTTGGCTGGCTGTTCTGGGTTGGGTCGAACCTCGCGAGGTAGAGGATCCCCTTCCTGGTTCGGCTGGCTGGCTCGCTGGTGGGAAGGCTGGCGTGAGGGGCTGGGTCGAGACGTAAGTCTCCCCGGCGGGCCCTGAGCGGCGGGCGCGGGGGTGCCTGCCACTCAAAAAGGGGCCAGTGGCGGGGCGCTGTGTCTGGTGCGCCGACACAGTGCCATTTTAGAGGAAGCCTGCATAAGGCTGCTGTTGCGTCGGGGCCGTGGAAGATTGCGTTTCGCGTTCCCATAGCCCCGACTCCTTGTGACTCGTGGAGGTGCAACGTTGGTTTTTAGTGGGTATGCGGTCTCGTGCTGTGAGTCCCACATACTCCCTACTATCCCCCCCGAGGATAGTAGGGAGATGCATAAAGCATTTTCCAACGATAAAAAAAAAAAAAAAAGGTTGGGGTGCCAGGTCGGACAACCTCCTCGAGTGCTCGCGCCCATTGCCACATCCGGGATACGTCCCTGGTGTGACAATGGGTGGGAGACGGTGCACCCTGGGCATCGTCGACAATCGTTCTCCTTTGCGGAGGTGATTGTCGGCGATGGCGAATGGTCCGACACGTGGGGGGCGCGAGCGTTGCTCCGGCCGTTGCTGGGGCGGCGTGGCGGCGCACAGTTGGCGAGAGCTGCCCCCGGTCTCTTTCGTGGAGGTGCCGGGGGCGGCTGCGAGCCTTAGGGTGGCTGGCTGCCTGGCTGACTGGTGGTGGTGGTTCGACCGGACCGCCCGCCATGGTAGGCCGGGTGGCATATCAGCCGCCCATTGTGGGGGTCTCCGGTTGGCAGGCTGGGCCGCTGGCTGGGAGGTGGAGAGGTGGAGCCCCAGAGGGGGGCCGCGAAGCCTTTCCTGCCCGGCTGGCTGGCTCAACTGGCTGGCTGATCGGCGACGGGTCGGCTGTTCGGCTGCAAGGCTGGACAGCTGGCTGAGGAGAGGTCGCGATGGCCTTTTCAGGCCGACGCGACCCTGTGGAGGGGGCTTCATTGTCCTCTCCCTACTCGAGGGCTGCTGGCGTGTCCGTCGGAGGAAGTCAAAGTCTCCAGACCAGAGAAGTGTGCCGATCTGCGCATCTCTGGTCTGGATGACTCTACCGATAAGGAGGAGGTGATAGAGGCGATTTCGCGAGTCGGCGAATGCCCCGTTGCCTCCATCAGGGCTGGAGAGATCCGCCGAGTCAATTCAGGACCCGGCTCGATCATGGTTAGCTGCCCTGTGGCGGCTGCCCAAAAGGTGATGGCAGTTGACCGGCTCTTCATTGGCTGGTCGTCAGCTGAGCGGAGGCTGCTGGAAAAGCGGCCGATGCGTTGTTTCCGCTGCCTAGAGTTGGGCCACGTGCGGGACCAATGCACTGTGGAGGTTGATAGAAGCGCCGCCTGCTTCAGATGCGGGCAGCTCGGCCACAAGGCTGGCCAATGCTCCGCCGCGCCGTACTGCATAGTATGCGCGGCGTCGAGTAGGCCCACTGGTCACGTGCTGGGCAGCAAAACCTGCGTCGCAGAGACGCAGAAGAGAAAAAGGAGGGTCCCGGCAAGTGCGACCACAAAGTCGCGGCCGGCCCAATCAAGGGCTGGAACCGCCAGTGCCACTCCGATGGCCACTCAATGATGTGCCCATCAACATGTTTTGGGTTGTAGGAGGAAGGCCCCCATAGGCCAAGCCTCCTCCCTGCCACGAGAGCCCTGAACACCCCCGTGTTTGCCGCTCCACACAGGGGCTCGTGAGGTGGTGCTGTGTGGGGTGTACCAACACAGCACCAGATAGCCGGATCGGGTGTGCCACCATCTCTAAGCACACCCACAAGCGGAGGCTTCCACAAGCCACGGTCGCACCGGGGTCGCGGTAGCATGCGTTTCGCGATTCCCGTAACCCTGGCACTTAGCGACCAGAGGTACATAGTGGTTTTTTAGTCAGTATGCGGCACTCTGCCGAGACTCTGACATACCCCCGTCGACTCCCCCGAGTCGGCGGGGGATCCATAAAGGATTTTTCCACTTACAAAAAAAAAAAAAAAAAAAGGTTAGGTTAGGTTAGGTTAGGTTAGGTTAGGTTAGGTTAGGTTAGGTTGGCGCGTGCTTTGCGTTCATGCACACACCTTAGTGTAGCATAATGGGGGTAGCATATAGAGGTAGCGGAGTGTAGCTTTGTGTTTGATGGTTGTTAGTGTTGTTTGATGGTTGTTGGAAGTGGTTGTTGTTATAGTTAATTGTTATTGTTGTTGTTTTTTGTTGGTGGTTTATCCACATTTACAAAGGCCCTTTTCAGGGCCAACATGGCGCAGCCTTCGGGCGCGCGGATGGAGTGTGAGGGCAGCAGTGCTCCGCACACTACCCTGTCCGGGGTAGCTCAAGCGGCGGAACCCAGTCGGGTGCCGGCAGACGCTCCCTGGAGGGGGGGTGAGATTGTGGTGGACAATGGGGAGGATGACTCGAGGCCCGAGGCGCTGGTCTGGCTGGAGACGGTGACGCGCAAGAGGTCGTCGGTCTACGACTCGGCGTCCGGGTCAGGGCCGGGGTCGGACACCGAGGTGGAGGTTCCGCCCAAGGTGTGGAAGGCCAAGAGGGGCAAGGTCCGGACTCCGGGGCGTGGCGCCGGATTGCCACGGGCCGGGCAGGAGAGTGCCCGAGTGAGGGAGGTGCAGGGGGGAAGCGATTTTAACCATAGGTTGAACGCGTCTTCCTTCCGCAAGGAAAGGGTCCCTGAGGACTTCTCCACGGAGTCGGACGTTCCTCGGGTTAATCCGGGGTTCCTCGACTCCGAGATAATTCGCGCAAAGGCGGGGGAGAGCGTGTCGAAGGTTTTAGAGGTTGCCGCGAAGTCGAGGAACCTCCAAGGGCGCTGTGTGAAGGACCTCAAGGAGTCGGCGATTGCCCTGCAGGAGTTCGTTGACTGCCTGGCCGACCGCACCCTGGGGGAGGAGACCCAACGTCTCCGCAGGGACAATATCAACCTGCGGAGGGAGTTGGAGGACCTCAAAATTGAGGTCAAGGCGATGCGGCGGGACTATGCCCAGAGGCCGCCCCTGCCGGAGGCCCAGAGGGCTTCACCAGCGCCGGGCCTCCAGGAATGCCTGGAGGAGTTGAGGAGATCCCTCACCATCTCCCTTGGGGAGATGATGAATGCGCGCCTCGAGGGACTCGAGGGTAGGCTCCTCCCGGCGCCTATTGTTCGCCCCCCGCTGGGGAGTGGAAGGTCTGCCCCTCCCGCTGCGCCGCCGGCTTTGCAGCCCACCGTGCCGGTGAGGCCCGCCGCGCCAGTAAGGCCCGCCGCGCCAGTAAGGCCCGCCGCGCCGCGGCAGTACGCCGCTAAGCGGCCCGCTGAGTCCAGGGGACCGGTGCAGATGGTGGTTGAGGCGGAGATTCATCCTGCCCCCCCGGAGTCTCAGGAGGCTAGTCAGGCCTCAGCGGTGGAGCCACCTCCTGCTGAAGGGGAGAGCTGGACCACGGTCACCCGCAGGGGGAGGAAGAAGTCCGCCCCTGCCCCGGCCCCCACGCCGGTCCAGGCGAAGGCCCCTGGCACCTCCAGGAGCGCAAAGAGGGCGGCAAGGCGGAGGGCTAAGTTCACCCCCCCGCGTTCTTCGGCTGTGGTGATAACACTGCAGCCGGAAGCTGTGAGCGGGGGGATGAGTTATGGTACTGCCCTGGCTAAAGCTAGGGCGGCGATAAAGCTCCCGGAGCTAGGGATTGACCGCCTGTCGATCCGTTCCACGGCCACTGGAGCCAGGTTGATTGAGATTCCTGGCTCCCAGAGTGGCGATAAGGCGGACCGACTGGCTGAGAAGCTCCGGGAGACCCTCGCGGAGGACGCCAGAGTCGTCCGGCCTGTTAAATGCGCAGACCTGCGCATTATAGGCCTGGACGACTCGATCACGAGGGAGGAGGTGGTCGCGACCGCGGCCAGTACGGGGGGCTGTGACCCAGCCCAGATCAAGGCTGGGGAGATTAGGCGCACCGACAATGGAGAGGGCGTCATCTTCCTCTCCTGTCCCCTGGCCGCGGCCAAGAAGCTGGCGGAGTTGGACCGCTTCATGGTCGGGTGGAGCGCCGCGCGCGTCGTGGCTCTGGAGGCGTTACCCATGCGCTGTTACCGGTGCATGGGGCTAGGGCACACGATGGCGCTCTGCCCCTCGACGGTAGACAGGAGAAGCCTGTGTTTCCGGTGCGGAGTCGAGGGGCACAGGGCTGCGGCCTGCAGTGCGGTCCCACGCTGCGCAGTGTGCGCGCACGCGGGACGGCCGACAGGCCATACAATGGGGGCGAGGGACTGCAACCCTTCCCCCACGAAGGGAAAGGCACCTGCGACCCCTTGGACAAGGGTCGCGCCAACTGCTGGTGGCCTTAGGCCTGAGGGAACTGATATGGAACACTAATGTGTGACAATATCAGTTTCCTCCAGGCGAACTTGAATCACTCCGCCGGGGCTCAAGACCTGCTCTTGCAGTCCATGGCGGAGTGGGGCATAGACGTCGCCGTCGCTGCGGAGCCGTATTTCGTCCCGCCCCGTCCGCATTGGGCCGGGGACTTGGGCGGCTCCGTGGCCATTGTTGGCAGGCCGGGGGGAAGACCTCTCCTCGTGGCGGCGAGGGGCGCTGGCTACGTGGCGGCTAAATGGGGGGAGTATGCCATTGTGGGGGTATACTTCTCCCCCAACAGGCCGCTGCGGGACCTAGAGGTGTTTTTAGACTCTCTAGGTCCGGTAGTGAGACGGCTGGCGCCTTTGCCGGTCGTGGTCGCGGGCGATTTTAACGCCAAGTCTCAGGCGTGGGGGGAACGGCGCACTGATCCGCGAGGGGCCGCAGTTGAGGAGTGGGCAGTCGAGTCCGGGCTGTCCCTCCTCAACACGGGGACGGCGCATACGTGTGTGCGGCAGTCAGGAGGGTCCGTGGTGGACCTCTCGTTCGCCACTCCTGCTGTCGCACGCTGCGTCTCCGGCTGGCGCGTGCTGGGTGAGGTGGAGACCTTGTCGGACCATGTCTACATCAGGTTCGAGGTCTCCACCCCCCAGAGTGTGGCACAGCCCCACGCCTCGGGTGCGGGACAGATGGCGTTCCCGCGCTGGGCCGTCGGGAGGCTGGACCGGGAGTTGGCGGAGGAGGCCGCCATTGTCCAGGGGTGGTGTCTAGATTTCGCCCCCCTGGAGGACGTGGAATCTGGGGCTGTCCGCTTCCGCACCGCCACCTGCGACGCGTCCATGCGGCGGTCAAGACGCCGCCTGCCCCGGAAGGCGGTGTTCTGGTGGTCACCCCAGATGGCGGACCTCCGAACAGCATGCTCGGCGGCGAGACGGGAGTACGGCCACTCCCGTCGCCGGAGAAGTCGCGATCCGACGGAGGAGAGCCAGCTGCATGAGGCTTATAAGCGAGCCAAGGAGGCTCTGCAGCTGGCCATTGTCCGGGCAAAGGATGACGGGTGGGAGCAGTCATTGGCCTCCCTGGACGCCGACCCGTGGGGACGTCCGTTTAGGGTGGCCCGCAACAAGATCCGCGACTGGGCGCCCCCAATGACGGAGACCTTGCAGCCGGAGTTCTTGGGTAGGGTCGTTGGGGCGCTGTTTCCCGCCAACTGTCCGGACTTCTCCCCGCCGCCGATGCCCCCTCCTCCGGAGGCGCTGGGCGACGAGGCGGATGACATCCCTCCCATCTCCGAATGCGAGATGGAGATGGTGATAGACCGCCTCCGCCTGAAGCGGAGTGCGCCGGGCCCGGATGGGGTCCCGGGTAAAGTCCTCGCCATAGTGCTGAAGCACATGGCGGGGCAGCTTCGGGAACTGTTCCAGCGATGCTTAGCATCTGGACAGTTTCCGAAGCTGTGGAAGGAAGGTCGCCTCTGCCTCCTCCCAAAGGAGGGCCGCCCGCCGGAAAGTCCGTCGGCGTATCGGCCGATTGTGCTGTTGGACGACACGGGGAAGGCGCTAGAAAGGATTCTGGTTGCCCGTGTCGTCCAACACATCACGATGAAGGGGCCGGATCTGGCGGCGTGCCAGTTTGGCTTTCGGACGGGCCGGTCCACAATCGATGCCCTCAGGGCGCTAAAGGTTTGGTCGCAGGAGGCGACCGAAAGGGGGGAAAGGGTTTTGGCGGTGTCCTTAGACATTGCCAACGCCTTCAACAGCCTGCCCTTTACAGTGATACTGGAGGCGCTCCGGTTCCATGGAGTGCCCCAGTATCTCCGGCGGCTGTTGAGGGAGTACCTCCTAGGTAGGCAGGTCGCCTTCGTGGACGGGCGAGGCGTGGTGGTCCGGCGGGGTGTTGAACGGGGGGTGCCACAGGGTTCCGTGCTGGGACCGGTGCTGTGGAACCTCGGCTACGACTGGGTGCTCAGAGGCGCGCTCCTTCCGGGGATGCGCCTCTTTTGTTACGCCGATGACACCCTAGTCGTAGCCAGAGGGGGAACGTGGGAGGAGGTGCAGCGGCTGGCCACAGTGGGCTCCACCCTAGTGGTCAACCGCATCAGGCGACTGGGCCTGGAGGTGGCGCTCAGTAAGACCGAGGCCATGTTGTTCCATGGCCCTCGGCGCGGGCCGCCTCCGGGGGCCGCCATCGAGGTTGCCGGGGAAAGGGTGGCGGTAAAGGTCCAGATGCGATATCTGGGCCTTACCCTGGACGGGAGGTGGTCCTTTGGGGACCACTTCCGGGGTTTGTCCCCGAGGTTGGTGGGGGCGGCGGCGGCATTAGGCCAACTCCTCCCGAACACGGGGGGACCGGGAGCGGCCTGTCGCCGTCTGTTTGCGGGAGTGGTCCGCAGTATGGCGCTCTACGGGGCGCCAATCTGGGCGGACGCCCTCAGCCGCCACAACAAAGCCTTGCTGCGCAGAGCGCAGCGAATTGTGGCGCTGAGGGCAATAAGGGGATACCGTACGGTATCGGGGGGGGCAGCCTGCGTGCTCGCGGGGTTTACGCCGTGGGAGCACGAGGCGGAAGTGCTCGCCGCCGTCTATGAGGTGACGGCGGCGAGAAGAGCGGTTGGGGAGCGCCCGACGTATGAAGAGCTGGTGGGGACGAGGCGTCGGGCGCAGCAAATGTCCCTGCAGCGTTGGGCGGAGGACCTGGCGAATCCCACGTATGGCGCAAGAACCATAGGTGCCATTCGCCCGGTCCTGGAGAGGTGGATGAGGAGGAAGCGGGGCTCCCTCACATATAGGCTGGTGCAGGTGCTAACCGGGCATGGCTGCTTTGGCTGGTACCTGCACCGCATAGCCAGAAGGGAGTCAACGGCCGCCTGCCATGAGTGCGGCGCAGCCGAGGACTCAGCGCAGCACACCCTCGAAGATTGTCCTGCGTGGGGGAGACAGCGCCGCACTCTAATGGCGGCTGTGGGATACGACCTGTCGCTGCCGAGCGTGATACAATCCATGCTCGACAGCGACAGGGCGTGGGAGGCAATGGTCTCCTTCTGTGAGGACGTGATGTCGCAGAAGGAGGCCGCGGAGCGGGCCAGGGAGGACGATCTCCTGGCGGACCCGCTTCGGCGCAGACGTGTGGGGAGGCGGAGACGGCGCTACGCGCAAATTCTCCCTCCCCACTAGCTGAAACCAGGGTGGCGGGTCGGGGGACCCACCATCCATTGCACGGTTTCGGCAGTCTGGGGGATAGCTGGGGTCGTACCAGGCCGTCCCTCTTTAGCGCAGGGGCCCAGCGAACAGCTGGGCCGGGCCCGGCAACTTAGCCGGGCCAGCCGCTGGGGTGTCGCGGTTGCATGCCTCGGCGATCCCGTGACACCCCTCCTAAAGCGGCAGATGGTACACCGTGGGTTTTTAGTGGGTATACCGGCACGCTGCCGGGGAGTCCCACATACCCTCGTCGACTCCCCCGAGTCGGCGGGGGATGCGTAATGCATTTTCCCACGGAAAAAAAAAAAAAAAAAAAAAAAAAAAAAAAAAAAAAAAAGGTTAGGTTAGGTTAGGTTAGGTTAGGTTAGGTTAGGTTAGGTTGGGGTGCCAGGTCGGACAACCTCCTCGAGTGCTCGCGCCCATTGCCACATCCGGGATACGTCCCTGGTGTGACAATGGGTGGAGACGGTGCACCCTGGGCATCGTCGACAATCGTTCTCCTTTGCGGAGGTGATTGTCGGCGATGGCGAATGGTCCGACACGTGGGGGGCGCGAGCGTTGCTCCGGCTGTTGCTGGGGCGGCGTGGCGGCGCAGTGTGGGCGAGAGCTGCCCCCGGTCTCTTTCGTGGAGGTGCCGGGGGCGGCTGCGAGCCTTAGGGTGGCTGGCTGCCTGGCTGACTGGTGGTGGTGGTTCGACCGGACCGCCCGCCATGGTAGGCCGGGTGGCATATCAGCCGCCCATTGTGGGGGTCTCCGGTTGGCAGGCTGGGCCGCTGGCTGGGAGGTGGAGAGGTGGAGCCCCAGAGGGGGGCCGCGAAGCCTTTCCTGCCCGGCTGGCTGGCTCAACTGGCTGGCTGATCGGCGACGGGTCGGCTGTTCGGCTGCAAGGCTGGACAGTTGGCTGAGGAGAGGTCGCGATGGCCTTTAGGCCGACGCGACCCTGTGGAGGGGGCTTCATTGTCTTCTCCCTACTCGAGGGCTGCTGGCGTGTCCGTCGTTTGGCTGGCCGACCTGCTGGCTGGGTTGAGGTCGGCTGGAGCCCCAATGGGGGGCTGGCTAGTTGGCTGGCTGACGGACTGCCGGTGGCGCTGGCTTACCCGCCGGTTGGTTGGCTGGCTGTTCTGGGTTGGGTCGAACCTCGCGAGGTAGAGGATCCCCTTCCTGGTTCGGCTGGCTGGCTCGCTGGTGGGAAGGCTGGCGTGAGGGGCTGGGTCGAGACGTAAGTCTCCCCGGCGGGCCCTGAGCGGCGGGCGCGGGGGTGCCTGCCACTCAAAAAGGGGCCAGTGGCGGGGCGCTGTGTCTGGTGCGCCGACACAGCGCCATTTTAGAGGAAGCCTGCATAAGGCTGCTGTTGCGTCGGGGCCGTGGAAGATTGCGTTTCGCGTTCCCATAGCCCCGACTCCTTGTGACTCGTGGAGGTGCAACGTTGGTTTTTAGTGGGTATGCGGTCTCGTGCTGTGAGTCCCACATACTCCCTACTATCCCCCCCGAGGATAGTAGGGAGATGCATAAAGCATTTTCCAACGATAAAAAAAAAAAAAAAAAAAAAAAAAAAAAGGTTAGGTTAGGTTAGGTTAGGTTAGGTTGATGGAGTTAGGTTAGGTTAGGTTAGGTTGGGTTGGTTCCACATTTTTGGAGTTTTTGAATGTTCGGGTGGTTTTTGAGTAGTTTTCGGGTGTTTCTTGTTAAGGGTTTGTTTAATTGTTGTATTGGGGGGTTTCGTTAGTTCTTGTTGGGGGTTAGTTTTATTGTTAGGGTTCATCTGGAAGTTCCAAGGCCCTTTTTAGGGCCCCAGATGCTGCCTGCAGTGTCGGACGGTGTGCGCGGGGCCGGTTCCGGTCTGCGCATTTTGTTTGAGGGTGAGGGGTCGAGGACCCGGGACGTGGGGGCTTCTTTGAAGCCCGGCCGTTCAGTGAAAGAGGTTCTTCCACGCCCTGTCATGGCGGAGGTGTCAGCTTCGGAGGACGGTGGCAATATGTCGGCTTCCTCGGTCGAGATGTATGCCCCACGCCGGAAGCGGAGTATCCGGCAGGATTCGGGTTCGGAGACGGAAGTCGAGGTGTCGGCCAAGAGCTACGCGCCAAAAAGGGGGAAGGCCCGTGCTCCGGGCCATAATTATGGTTTGACCCGAGCTAGGGGGGACTTTAACCGTTGCCGGGATGCCGATAAGGAGGATGACTTCAACCGCGGCCTCCAAAAACAAGCCTTCCGGAAGGAGAGAGTCCCGGAGGAATTGTCCACCGAGTCGGCGCAAGAAGTGGAGGAGGTGGAGTTTGTGGACGCTCAGATGATGCGGGCCAGGGCTGGGGAAAAGGTGGCGAAGGTTTTGGAGGTCGCGGCCAAATCCAAAAACCTGCAGGGAGGTTGTGTGCGGGACCTCAAGGAGGCCGCCAAGTCCCTGCAGGAGATTGTGGACTGCCTGGCGGGGCGCACCATTGGGGAGGAGACTCGCCGTCTCCAGAAGGATAACTGCAACCTTCGGAGGGAGCTGGCCGAGTTAAAGGCGGAGGTCCGAGCAGTCCGGCGGGACTACTCTGAGCGGGTGACTCCGGCTCCTCCTAAGGCCGTGGATGTGCCCCTGGCACAAGTGGTGCCCGACTTTTCAGACACCATTGAGGAGTTGAAGCGGTCACTCCTCATCTCCCTGGGGGAGATGGTCAACGCTCGAATTGAGGGGTTGGAGGGAAGACTCCTCCCAGCACCGGTCGTCCGTCCCCCTCTTGCTGGCAAGAGGGTTCCCGCCGTGGTACCTGTGGTACCTGAGGCGCTGGGTGCGAGGCCCCCAGTGGCGAAGGCCACGGAGGGTGCCACTCAGGGTGTTGCGGCCGCTGCGAGTGGCCCCTCCATTCCTCAGGTGGCACAAGAGGGAAGCCGGCCTCTGGTCCCGACTCACCCCTCTCAAGAGGCGGACGGTGGACAATGGTCCACCGTCACCCGGAAGGGCAAGGGGAAGGGGAAAAAATCCCCTCCTTCGACGACAGCACCCACGGCAGCTCTGGCGAGGGAAACTCCTGTCGCTAGGGTGGCCAATAAGTCGGCAGGCCGAAAGCCCGACCTCACTGCCTCCCGTTCCTCGGCTGTAGTGATAACACTACAGCCTGAGGCGGTGAAACGGGGGGTCAGCTACAAGACCGCCCTCATGAAGGCGAGGCAGAGGGTGGCCCTCCCGGAGCTGGGGATCGACAAATTGACTATCCGGACGACGGTCACTGGAGCCAGGGTCATTAATATCCCTGGATCCCAAAGTGGTGCAGTGGCCGATAAGTTGGCCGACAAGTTGCGGGAGGTGCTGTCGGACGTGGCAAGCGTCTCAAGGCCGGTGAAGCGGGCGGACGTGCGCATGTTCGGGCTCGAGGACTCCGTCACTGCGGAGGAGGTTATCGCTGCGGTGGCCAGGCTCGGGAAGTGTGAGCCGGCCATGATCAGGGCGGGCGAAATCCGCACGGAGTCTGGGGGCGACGGCAGTATTTTTCTGTCATGCCCGGTGGCAGTGACGAAGGCCCTGCTAGAGGCTGGCAGCTTCCTCATCGGGTGGAGCACCGTGCATGCCGTTGCCCTGGACGAAAAGCCCATGCGCTGTTTTCGGTGCTTGGGCATGGGGCACACACGCCCGTTGTGCCCGTCGGCGGTGGCGAGGGATTCCCTTTGCTACCGGTGCGGGCAGGAGGGGCACAGGGCGGCAAACTGCAAGGGCCAGGCTAAGTGCGCCGTCTGTGCGGACGCCGGCAAGCCCTCGGGGCACGTTATGGGGGGTAAGTCGTGCCACCCTCCTACCACGAAGGGTAAGGTGACCCCCTTGCCAAAGGACGTCGCTTTGGTCGGTGGCCGCAGGTCGGAGGAAACTGTTATGGACCACTAATGGGTGACAACCATAACAGTTTCCTCCAGACGAACTTAAACCACTCCGCCGGGGCCCAAGACCTGCTCTTACAGTCTATGGCGGAGTGGGGTGTCGACATCGCCGTCGCCGCGGAGCCGTACTATGTCCCAGACAGACTTAACTGGGCTGGGGATATGGACGGCTCTGTGGCTATCGTAGGGCGGATGGGGGGTGGCCCCGTCGTGACGAGGGAAAGGGGTTCCGGGTACGTGGCGGCGGAGTGGGGTGAGTATGCCATCATTGGCATGTACTTCTCCCCCAACAGGCCGCTGTGGGAACTGGAGGCTTTCCTGGACGTCCTGGGCCCAGTTGTCCGGAGGCTGGCCCCTCGTCCGGTTGTCGTGATGGGCGACCCAAACGCCAAATCCCGGACGTGGGGTGAGACACGGACGGATCCCCGGGGAGCTGCAGTTGAGGAGTGGGCAATCGAGTCTGGATTGTTCCTCCTCAACACGGGGACGGTGCACACGTGTGTGCGGCGTAACGGCGGTTCAGTGGTCGACATCTCGTTCGCCACACCTGCCGTTGCTCGTCAGGTACGCGATTGGCGCGTGCTGGAGGAGGTGGAGACTCTCTCGGATCATCTTTACATCCGTTTTGAGGTCTCCACTCCTCCGTTGGGGCTGCAGCCCTCCGTTCGAGGTGGTGGGGTGTTTCCGCGCTGGGCGATTGGCCGCCTCAACCGCGAGATGGCGGAGGAGGCGGCCATTGTGCAGAGCTGGTGCGCGAGATCCGGTGAAGCGGAGGGGGTGGACGAATCTGCTGGTCGCTTCCGTGCTGCCATCACGGCGGTGTGCGACGCGTCAATGACGCGCAGCAGACGCCGCCCGGCAAGGAGGGCAGTGTATTGGTGGTCGGCGGAGATCTCCCGTCTTCGCACAGTCTGTTGGGCGGCGAGGCGGGAGTACGGGCGCAGCCGTCGGAGGGCGGTCCGGGATGTGGAAGCAGAGGACCTGCTGTACGAGGCATACAGGTGCAGCAAGGTGTCTCTACAGCTGGCCATCCTCCGGGCGAAAGAGGATGGATGGGAGGAGACGCTGTCCAGCCTGGACGCGGATCCCTGGGGTCGCCCATTCCGAGCTGCGCGGAACAAGTTCCGCGGCTCTGGGCCTCCCCTGACAGAGACTTTGCGTCCAGAGGTGCTGGACGGGGTTGTGAGGGCCTTGTTCCCGGAGCGCCCGGAATTTACCCCGCCACCTATGCGCCTGCCAGCCAGAGGGGTCGAGGAGTCCCCCATTCCCCTCGTCTCTGATGGGGAAATGGAGGAGGTGATAGAGCGCCTCCGCAAAAAGCGAAGTGCGCCGGGTCCGGACGGAGTCCCTGGCAAGGTGCTGGCCGTGGCCCTGAAATACATGGGAGAACAGCTCCGGGAACTGTTTAACCGATGTCTGACACTGGGACAGTTCCCGGAGCTGTGGAAGGAGGGCCGGCTATGCCTGTTGGCGAAGGAGGGTCGGCCGCTGGACAGCCCCTCGGCCTACAGGCCCATTGTCCTTCTGGACGACACGGGGAAGGCACTGGAGCGGATTGTGGCCTCCCGTGTCGTTCGGCATCTGACGGAGGTGGGGCCCGACTTGTCCGGGCAGCAGTATGGCTTCAGGCCAGGGCGGTCCACAACGGACGCCCTGATGGACCTGAAGTCGTGGACGTCGGAGGCTACGGGTAGGGGGGAACGGGTGATGGCGGTGTCGTTGGACATCGCCAACGCCTTCAACAGCCTGCCCTTTGAGGCGATTCTGGCGGCGCTCCGTTTTCACGGAGTGCCTCAATATCTTGGGCGGTTGCTGGCGGCATACCTTCGGGGAAGGCAGGTCGCCTTCCTAGATAAGCGGGGGGTGTTGGTCCGACTGCGAGTCGAATGCGGGGTTCCACAGGGTTCGGTGTTGGGTCCGATCCTGTGGAACCTGGGCTACGACTGGGTGCTCCGTGGCGCGCTCCTCCCGAGGATGCGCGTCATCTGTTATGCGGATGACACTCTAGTCGTAGCCCGGGGGGAGTCTTGGAGGGAGGTGCAACGACTGGCCACAGTTGGCACCTCCCTGGTGGTCGGCCGCATTGAGGCGCTTGGCCTCAAGGTGGCGGCGGAAAAAACTGAGGCCCTTTTGTTTCACGGGCCTCGTTGTGGACCGCCCCCTGGGGCGGCGGTCAACGTGGGTGGAGTAAGAATCCGCGTGGGGGCCCAGATGAAATACCTGGGCCTCCTACTGGACGGGAGGTGGTCCTTTGAGGACCATTTCCGCGGGCTGGCCCCTAGGCTTGTGGGGGCGGCGGCGGCTCTGGGGCGCTTGCTCCCAAACACTGGTGGGCCGGGGGCAATCTGCCGCCGTTTGTACGCGGGGGTAGTCCGCAGCATGGCGCTCTACGGAGCGCCAGTCTGGGTGGATTCCCTTAGTGCCCTCAACACGCGTCAGCTGCGAAGGGTGCAGCGGACGGTGGCACTGAGGGAGATACGGGGATACCGGACAGTGTCTGGGGGAGCAGCTTGCGTCCTCGCGGGCTCCACTCCATGGGAGTTGGAGGCAAAGGTCCTCGCCGCCGTCTACAATGAAAAGGCGGCGAGGGCATGTGACGGAGAGCGCGCGTCGTTCGAGGAGGTGTCGGCCACTCGACGTCGGGCGCAGCGGGAGTCGCTGCGGCGATGGGCGGCAGACCTGGAGAACCCCCGCTATGGCATTCGCACCATAGGGGCGGTTCTCCCGGTCCTCAAGAGGTGGAAGGTGAGGAAAAAGGGCTCCCTCACCTTCAGGCTGGTGCAGGTGCTGACCGGACATGGGTGTTTCGGTTGGTACCTGCACAAAATAGCCAGGAGAGAGGCCACCGCCGCCTGTCACGAATGTGGCGCGGCGGAAGACACCGCTCAACACACTCTCGAAGAGTGTGTGGCCTGGGAGGGTGAACGCCGCGCTTTAAGGGCGGCAGTCGGATGGGACCTGTCACTGCCAGGTGTGGTTCTGGCCATGCTGGAAAGTGACAGGTCCTGGGGGGCAATGGTCTCCTTCTGCGAGCACGTGATGCTGCAGAAGGAGACCGCGGAGCGGGCCAGAGAGTGTGATCCCCTGGCAGACCCGCTCCGGCGTAGACGGGTGGGGAGGAGAAGACAGCGCTTTGCGCAACTTCTTCCTCCTCACTAGCCAGAACCAGGGTATCAGGTCGGGGGACCTGTGACCCATTGCACGGTTTCGGCGGACGTTGGGACGGCTGGGGTTATACCAAGCCGTCTCAGGGTCCCAGCAAATAGCTGGGCCGGGCTCGGCGACTTAGCCGGGCGAGCCGTTGGGGTGTCGCGGTGCATGCGTTAGCGATCCCGTGGCATCCCTCCATAGCGGCGGGTGGTACACCGTGGGTTTTTAGTGGGTATACCGGCACGCTGCCGGGGAGTCCCACATACCCTCGTCGACTCCCCCGAGTCGTCGGGGGATGCGTAATGCATTTTCCCACGTAAAAAAAAAAAAAAAAAAGGTTAGGTTAGGTTAGGTTAGGTTGGGGTGCCAGGTCGGACAACCTCCTCGAGTGCTCGCACCCATTGCCACACCCGTTTATGGTGTGACAATGGGTGCGGGACGGTGCACCCTGGGCATCGTCGACAATCATTCTCCTTTGCGGGGGTTTGATTGTCGGCGATGGCGAATGGTCCGACACGGGGTGGGGGGTAATGGGGTTCTGGGGGGTAAGGGGTTGGGGGTAGGTGGGGTTTAGTTCATAAGGTATTTGGCAAAGGTGATGGATGAACCGCGGATGCGTGATGTATGAAAGGAAGCCGCCGAGAGGAGGCAGTGTGATTCGCGCGGTGTGTCTGCCAGGCGCACGCGGCTTGCCGCCACCGGGCGATCCCGTTATTCTTTGTAGGTGTCGTGGACATGTCTCGCGGCCTACAGTAGAACCGGGGGTCCTGCCTTAACCGGCTGGACCGAGAGGAGTAAACCTCAATAAAAATCCGAGGAGCCTGGCGTTGCGGTTCGTGACGTCGGGGGCTTGAAAGAGCGGCTGGATCGTGAAACCAGCTCACAGCGACCAAACCCTGGGTACCTTCCGACCCCCAGGTGTATGTAGGATTACCGGGGGAGGGAGACCCGGTGGACCACCTTACCCAAACTACTCGTGGGATTTGATATGGACAAATTTCTTAAAACTAAAATATCGACGGAGAATCTTAACATGACTGACTTTGGCTTGAATAAGGATACTGATTTGCTTAGTGGATCGGATAAGGCGACTGGTGCACGACGCGGGGACCATAGTAGGTCTGCGTCTGCAGGAAGTGTGACGGAGCGGCGTGCCGCTTGTATGGACGGTTCAAGGGATCTGGAGGTGGAAGAGATGTCGGACTCCGACAGCTTCTCCACACCTAATAGACCAGAGGAGAGGGCGGTTTATGAAGTGAATAGTAAGTTGTTTCGTAAACGCCCGCGACACGGATTTGGCGAAAACTCGGGGTCGAAAAACTCCTCGAGTGATGAGGACGTCCCGGCGCTTAAGGTGCCGGCTGCGCCAGGAAGGGACAAGTTGGGGCGTTACCTCAAACGGAATGAGGAACCGGAGAGTGATCCTACTCCTGGATCCACTCGGGCTCGCCGAGGAAGAGGAAGACCACCTACCACTGGGGACTATGTCGGATTGGCGAAGGCCAAGGCTGACCTCATTGCACAGGAGAAGGCAGCCATGGAACTCCAGGCGGAGAAGGAGGTGGCTGAATCTGCGCGTAAGGTCTACGAATTGAGGCAGAAGCGCCTCTCGGAGACATCTACAGACGAGGGCACCCCGGCGGTAGAGCTAACGGATGAGGTGCTGCGCCAGGTGAACTTAATAACGCAAGTAGCCGCCAAGTCGTCTAACCTAAAGGGCACCTTTGTAAGGACCCTTAAGGATGCGGCCACGGCTATTAAGACTGCTGTAGAAGCCCTCAGCAAGACGTCAGCCTCTGCGGAGACGCGGAAGCTTGCGGCGGACAATGGCCGCCTCAGAACAGAGATTGAGGAGCTCCGCAGTGAGGTGGCTGGGTTGCGGGCTGACCTGCGACGGGCTGCGCATCCTGACGCTGCCACTGCTCAACCCGCTGCTAGAGCGGCTTTTGAGCCAGAGGCGCTGCAGCGGTCCATTATCGAAGCGGTGGGCACAATGGTCAATGCCCGCTTTGAAGCTTTGGAGGATAGGCTCCTTCCGGAGAAGCGGCTCCGTCCGCCCTTGGCCTCTGACTCGAGAACACAGCCTACCCTGAGTTCTAGAGCGCCCGAAGCTGTCCCAAAGGCAGCTCCATGGGCAAGGAAGAGTTCTGCCCCTCTAACGGTCTCACCTCCTGTGTCTGACCCTTTGCCGGCGCCTGGTCCCTCCCGTCCTTCCCCTCCCACCAACTCTGGGGAAGGCAGAAGGGCAAAGAAGAACAAAAAGAAGAAGCGGGGGGCTATACAGGCCAAGCCCGCTCAGGAGGAGGTTAGGGCCCCACCACCTGTTGGAGGGCCGCCTGCAAATGAGGCTTGGACTCTGGTCACACGGAGGAAGGCTAAGACTGCTGCAGGTTCTAAGCCGACTGCCCAGGCGGCCAGTGGCGGGGCTAAGAAACCGCGGCTGCGGGCTCCTCGTTCATCTGCTGTAGTTATAAAACTACAGCCAGCGGCAGTGGAGAAGGGGATCACGTACTCCAGTGTACTGATGGAGGCCAAAAGGTCAGTTGATCTCGCGAGCTTGGGCATTACGGGCCTAAAGTTTAAAAAGGCGGCAACAGGAGCTCGCGTCTTAGAGCTGCCGGGGACCTCGAGCGGTGACAAGGCCAATTTGTTGGCCGAGAAGCTACGAGAGGTCCTCAAGGAAGAGGACGTAAAGGTATCTAGGCCTGAGAAATGCGCGGACCTGCGCATCTCGGGCCTGGATGACTCGACCGAGAAGGAAGATGTCGCAGAGGCAATTGCTCAGGCCGGCGGGTGCCCAGTGGCCTCAATCAAGGTGGGGGTTATTAGCCGGAACCAGTCTGGGCCCGGCACCGTTCTCGTCAGTTGCCCTGTTGCGGCTGCTAAGAAGGTCGTGGGAATTGACCATCTCCTCATTGGCTGGTCATCGGTGGCGAAGACATTGCTGCAGTCGAGGCCGACTCGTTGCTACAGATGCCTGGAGGTAGGCCATGTACGCGAACAGTGTTCTGCGGAGGTGGACCGTGGTAGCGCCTGCTTCCGTTGTGGACAGCTGGGCCACAAGTCTGCTGGATGCTCCGTTGCGCCATACTGCTTGGTATGCGCAGCGTCGAGCAAGCCGACCGGCCACAAGCTTGGAAGCAAGGCTTGTGGCTCGGCTAAACCTGCAAGGGGAGGAAGGAGGAAGGGTGCTACTAGGGCCGTGGCCCAGACGCAGCCATCCCGCCCAGCGGCCGCTGCTGCAGGGGAAGAGGGGAACGCAATGGTCATTTAAATAATGGCCACACTGAAGTTCCTCCAGGCGAATATCAATCACTGCGCCAGAGCTCAGGACCTCCTGTCCCAGAGCATGGCGGAGTGGATGATTCAAGTGGCTATGGTATCAGAGCCTTACTATGTTCCCCCTGGCGACAATTGGGCTGGGGATCTTTCGGGAACAGTGGCAATGGTGTGTCGGACTGGTGCTGGCTCCCCCTCCTTCACTAATGTAAGGAAGGGCTCGGGCTTTGTGTCGGCTTTACTGGGGGAGATTGTGGTCATTGCAGTCTACTTCTCCCCCAACAGAGCACTGGCCGAATTCGAGAGTTTCTTGGTTCAATTAGGGTCACTAATCCGGCAATCTCAACCCCGTCCTGTGCTGGTCGCTGGGGATCTCAACGCCAAATCCTCGGCGTGGGGATCCTCAGTGACAGATGCGCGGGGTGGGGTGCTGGAGGAGTGGCTCCTCGAGGTCGGGCTGGCAGTGTTGAACCGCGGATCGGTGGACACGTGCGTGCGGTTGCAGGGCAGCTCCATAGTGGACGTTTCGTTCGCTAGCCCTGTCTTAGAGCGCCGTGTCCGTGGTTGGAAGGTGGTGGAGGGTGAGGAGACGTTGTCGGATCACCGATATATCCGGTTCGACGTCTCCGCCCTTCAAGACAGCTCATCCGGCTCAAGCCGTGCTGCAAGAGAGGATGGCCCACGTTGGCAATTGCGTAGCCTGGATAAGGAGCTATTGAAGGAAGCGGCAATCATTCAGTCATGGTTGCCCGCGCCTACAAGTCTAGAGGTCGAGGAAGAGGCCGATTGGTTTGGGGACGCAATGTTGCAGGTGTGCGACGCGTCAATGTCCCGTTCCAGGTCTCTTCCTCCTAAACGTCGGGTGTACTGGTGGACTGCAGAGCTTGCGCGAATGCGCAGGGCGTGTGTTGCGCGGAGACGCCAGTACACTCGATATCGCAGAAGACGGCGCAGAACTGCAGCCCAAGAAGCGGATCTGTACGCCTCCTACAGGCAGGCCAAAACTACCTTGCAGGTGGAGATCGCAAGAGCCGTCTCGCTGGCGAGGGGTGAGTTTCTGGCCACTCTGGACGATGACCCATGGGGGAGGCCGTACAGGATGGTGATGAATAAGTTGCGTACATGGGCCCCTCCTCTGACCCAAAGTCTTCAGCCCCAGATGGTGGCGAGTATTGTTGAGGCTTTGTTTCCGCAACGCGAGGAATTTACGCCACCTAACATGGTTCTGGCCCATGTAGTGGATAACCCGGATGAAACCATACCGGACGTGACTCAAGGTGAGCTGGGAGCGGCCATAGCTAGGCTTAAATCTAGAAATACCGCCCCGGGTCCCGACGGTGTCCCTGGCCCAGCATTAGCCCAAGCCTTGGACGTCTTGGAACCGAGACTAAGAGGGATGTTTACTGCCTGTCTGGCTCAAGCCATAATCCCACAGCGGTGGAAGACAGGTAGACTCGTCCTCCTTCGGAAGGAGGGGCGGCCTGCAGACTCCCCGTCCGCCTACCGCCCGATTGTCTTGCTCGACGATGTTGGCAAGCTCTTTGAGAGGGTAGTCGCACGCCGCATCGTCGAGCACCTGGAGAATGTCGGGCCGGATCTGGCAGATAGCCAATTCGGCTTCCGTAGGGGAAGGTCGACCGTCCATGCGGTAAGGCGGGTAAAGTGTCTCGCGCAGGACGCGGTCTCTCGGGGTGAGGTCGTCTTGGCGGTGTCTCTAGACATCGCTAACGCCTTTAATACCTTGCCCTGGGCTTGCGTCAGGGAGGCACTCCAGTTCCACGGAGTGCCGACCTATCTGCGCCGCATAATAGGCGCTTACCTGTCGCAGCGGAGGATAACGTACCCCTGTCAGTCTGGACAAGGGTACTTGGATATGACGTGCGGAATTCCACAGGGGTCGGTCCTAGGGCCACTCCTGTGGAATATTGGTTATGACTGGGTGCTGCGGGGAGCCAACCTTCGGGGTGTGGAGGTAACTTGTTACGCCGATGACACCCTGGTGACTGCCCGCGGCCCCAACTTCCGGAGAGCCTCCATGTTAGCTACGGCTGGAGTGGCTCAGGTTGTAAGTCGGATTCGGCGACTTGGGCTAGAAGTGGCCCTGAATAAGTCCGAGGCCCTGTGTTTTTACGGGCCTCGCAAAGCGCCGCCATCGGATGCCCACATCATCATCAGTGGGGTCCGCATCAACATCCAGGCAACCATGAAATACCTGGGATTGGTCCTGGATCGTCGTTGGGACTTTTGCGCCCACTTCGAGAGGCTTGGCCCTCGATTAACGAGAACAGCAGCCGCCCTGGGAAGACTGCTGCCGAACGTAGGCGGACCAAACGACACCTGCCGTCGCCTTTTTGCCGGAGTCGTCCGATCCATGGCCCTGTATGGGGCCCCCGTGTGGGCCGACACTCTGAACCGCCGGAGCGTCGCGCTTTTGCGCAAACCGCAGAGGGTGTTGGCGATTCGGGCCATACGTGGCTATCGAACGATCTCCGGTGCAGCGGCGTGCCTGTTGGCCTGTTCGATTCCCTGGGACCTGGACGCCGGAATCCTCGCGTCGCTACACATGTGGCGCGAGGAGGCAAGGGCTCGGGGGCATGTGCCAGCTCCAGAAGAGCTGAAGGGGAGGAAGAATGAGCTGCGCCAAAGCGCGCTCGAGGAATGGGGAGAGAGGCTAGAGCACCCCAGTGCCGGCCTAAGAACAGTAGAAGCCATCCGTCCAGTCCTAACATCTTGGCTGGACAGACGACATGGTGTCCTAAGCTACCGCGTGACACAGATCCTCTCGGGACATGGTTGTTTCGGGAGGTACCTGTGCCGCGTGGCGGGGAGGGAGCCAACCACAGAGTGCCACCACTGTGGCGGGTGTGCCAATGAGACGGCCCAACACGTGATAGAAGAGTGCCCAGCCTGGGCAGAACAGCGCAGAGAGCTGCGCGTAAGTGTGGGGCGCGATCTCTCGCTGCCGGCAGTGGCTCGCGCTATTGTCGGTAGCGAGGAGTCGTGGAACGCGTTCAGCGCGTTCTGTGAAGATGTTGTGTCCAGGAAGGAAGTGGCGGAGAGGGATAGGGAAGCCAATGCGACCCTGGAGATCCGCCGCCGAAGACTCGGGCGCAGGAGGACGGGTTTCGCCCGTAACCTGCCTCCCTAACAAGAGTCCTGGCGGCAGGCACGGGGGTGTCTGTCGCCCTGTATAGGACTCGTGAGGTGGTGCTTTGTTGAAGTGCTCCAGCGTAGCACCAAAGAGCCGGTGGGGTTGAGACACTGATTTAGGGGGTATACCGGCACGCTGCCGGGGAGTCCCACATACCCCCGTCGACTCCCCCGAGTCGGCGGGGGATGCGTAATGCATTTTCCCACGAAAAAAAAAAAAAAAAAAAAAGGTTAGGTTAGGTTAGGTTAGGTTAGGTTAGGTTAGGTTAGGTTTTTTTTTTTTTTTTTTTTTTTTTTTTTTTTTTTTTTTTTTTATCCTGTCCGGGCGCTTTGATGGCCCGGCCCGCGAGCTAAACCTCTAACATGGTGGTCAGAGTACTTATTTTCTATGGGTTGGGATGCGTGTCAGGATTTTATCTTTATTGCTACTCTAGGATTGGGGGGGTTATCTACTTCTTTATTAGTTCTAGGGGTATACTAAATTTTCCTTATTTCCTATTCTTAATTTCTACTTTTTTATTTTTGTTTACAATTTTCTGTTTTTATAGTTACGTTACATTTAGCCTATTTTTAGTCATCTAGGGTTTATTTGTAGAAAGGGTATACAATTTTTATTTCTCTGTTTACTTACTTGTTATTTACATTGTTTACTTATTTTATGTCTTAATTATTATTACATTTATGTCTTATTTCTATTTTATTTTTTATACAGTTTAATTTTCGATATCGGTTTTTACATTTTGCTTATGATATGGTTGTATATTAACATAATATATAAATATCATAATTTCTTACTCTATTCATTTATTTCTACTTATTACCTTTTTTGCTATTTCATTACAAAAATCTAAAAATATATTTCTCAAGTTTTTATTGCTAATAATTTTTGCTATGTTTTCTTTAGTTATTCTGGTGTTGAGCGTATGTTCTGCCTCCTGCCTTTTGAGGAGGTATACAGGGCATTCACATATAATATGGGAGACGGTCTCCGGTGTGCCGGGCTCACAGATGCATGATGGGTCCTCCTTGCACTTGAACCGGTGCAGGTACTCGGAGAACCCACCATGCCCTGTCATTATCTGAGTGACTATCCCTGTGGGCCTGATTTCCCTTATTATTCTGTAAGACTCTAGAACATCGGGGAGGAACAATTTGGTGGTGGAAGCGGTGGTTTCCGTGACGTACCTGTGATTCCATTCGTCAAGCGACTCCTTGCGGATCTGTCGCTTGACGAATGAGACCGGGCATTTGTCGTATTTCGGCCTAGTTTTGATGTGTAGTGCTGCGTGCTTTGCCAACTCGTCGGCTCTCTCATTGCCGGACAATCCTGCATGCGCTTTGATCCAATACAAGGATATAACCTTGTTTTGGAGTCGGCTCTTGGCTATGTTCTTTTGTGCCTCGGTTGCCAGGGGATGATTGGATGCGGTGCTGGTCAGTGTTTCCAGTGCTGATCTCGAGTCGCTTAATATGGCGAAACTGGAGTTCCTGCTATCTATCACATGGCGTGTTGCTTGACATATAGCTAGGAGTTCCGCCTGATACACCGTGCAGTGGGACGACAGTTTCAGTTTGATGGACTTGGTCTCGGCTGCGCCATCCCATATGGATA
The DNA here is from genome assembly GCA_914767695.1 of Ptilodon capucinus. Taxonomy (NCBI): domain Eukaryota; kingdom Metazoa; phylum Arthropoda; class Insecta; order Lepidoptera; family Notodontidae; genus Ptilodon; species Ptilodon capucinus. The sequence continues at coordinate 13,552 of OU611830.1, read as the reverse complement.
ACGCAGCTCCGACTTTGTCCTCAATCCTGCTGCCGTCCGTGTAGATCTTAACTGCTTCTTGTACGTGGTTTTGTACATCTTGTTGGTCCATCAGGTTTCGGAACTCCAGGCTTATATGTTCTGCCGGATGTGGTCTGCTTGTGAACTCCAGTCTGCCTTCTATTTCTGAGTCAACCATGTCGGACCGAGATACGCCCCTCTTAGCCTCATAAAGTGAGGCTGCTTCCCGGACTCGGATGTCGAGAGGGAGTATCCCGGTCAAAGCCAGGGTTGCGTTTAGAGACACTGTTTTGTACGCCTTACACATTTTTTGCAGAAAGCCTCTTTGTACTACGTTGAGTTGCTTTCGAACGCATATTTTTCTTGTTGACGACGACCAGGCGCTGGCTGCATACATTATGATGGGCTCTATAGTGGCGGTGTAGATTACCCGGATAATTTCAGGGTGTAGGCCCCAGCTGGTCTTGGCTGCTTTAGACAGTTGCTTAAAGACGTTGAGCGCCTTCCTGCAGACGTTTGCACTATGGGTGTTAAATGTCAGTTTGCTGTCTATAGTAAGACCCAGGATTTTAATTTCATTTGACATGCCAATGTCGGTCCCTCCCATGGTCAGGTGTGGGGTATCGTAAACAAGCTTCCGGGTCACCACCATAGCGTTGGTTTTCTGAGGTGCGAATTTCAGCTTGTTTTTGATGCCCCACCCCCGGACATAGGCGAGAGCGGCGTTGGCACGTCTTTGAATCTCGAGCGCCGTGTCGCCGTCGAAGACAAGTACTACGTCGTCAGCAAAGGCTTGCACGTAGTCCCCCCCATTCTCCAGCCCTTTAAGCAGCGGGTCGAGGAGAAGGTTCCAGAGGATTGGTCCGCCAATAGAACCCTGCACGCATCCTTTTTGAGTGCCCTTTCTGTATTCCTCTCCGGCGTATCTGACTCGTACCTCTCGGTCCTGGAGGTAACTGTCTATGATTCGCCGGAGGTTTACCGGGCACTCTTCTTCCGCCAGTCTTACCCGTATGGCCGGCCACCAGGCGCTGTCGAAGGCTCCCTCTATGTCCAAGGATACTACGGTCACGATTTTGCGTTGTTGTATTTTGCCGCGTATGTGCTGTATCAGGTCATAGAGGGAGTCTTCGGTGCTCCTTTGCGGCATGAAGCCATACTGGCGTCGACTGATCCTGGGGACCAGATGCCACTTGATTCTATTGACTACCATTTTCTCTAGGATCTTCCCCATGACCGGCAGCAGTCCAATAGGTCTGTAGGACTTTGGGCTTGTGTATGTGTCTTTCCCGGGCTTGCGCAATACCACCACCACCGCCTCCTTCCACTGTTTGGGGAACAGGCTCAGTTCTAGGCTCTTGTTCATTATGGCCAGGTAGAGTTCTGGGTCTTTTTTGATTACCTGGCAGCAGATATCTGCGGTAAATCCGTCCCCGCCGGGTGCCTTTTTGTGACTGAAGCTCTCCGCCGCGACTTGGAGTTCTACCGCTGTAAATGGCGGGTCATGGGTTTCATCATCGATCCGGTCGTTTACGCGGCTTGCCAGTACTCTAGTCTGCTGGTGGTCTGAGTTGTCTTCCTCGTCAAGGTCACCGGGGTAAAAAGTGTCCGCTAGCAGTTTGGCTGATTCTAGTTGCCCCAATTGTTCTCCGTTCCTTACCAGTGGTAGGTCTTCTTGTCTCTTGGTTGTATTTTTTATTACTCTGTATATCCCTTCCCATACTCCCTCCTTGTCCTGCTTTTCACAAAATCCTTTCCAACTTTTAATTTGTGCCTTTTTTGCTTCTTCTTCATATTTTTGTTTTGCTTCCAGGTACTGCTCTACAACCGCGGGTCTTCGGATCGGCGCTGCACATCGGATTCTTCTCTTCCTGGTGGCGACTTCGTGCTTCATCTTCTCCAGATCTTCGGTCCACCACGGCATGGTAAGTTTTTGTTTCATTTTATTTTTAGGTAGTGTTTGTGTGCATGTTTCTGTGGTTATTTGCGTTAGGCTTTCTATTTGTTTTTCTAGCTCTTCTTTGCTTTTGATTTCCTGTATTTTTGTTTTATTTATGTTATTTACGGTTTTTAACTGTTCCAATTTCGCATGAAATTGGGACCAGTTAGCCTTTCTTGTATTGTATTTTCTTGTTGTTCTGCTTATATTAATGCCATTTGCCTTGCGCAAATTAATTTTAAAAATGATGCCGTTGTGGTCCGAGCTTGTCAGATCTTCGGCTACCTTCCAGTCTTCCACCAGGGAGAGGAGATCCTCAGAGCAGGCTGTGATGTCAACGAAGCTGGTGAAGCGTCTTCCTCCGCGTATGGTGTCAAAGGTAGGGATGTCGCCGACGTTAAGTACCTGAAGGCCTAGTTCTATTAGAGTACCCAGCATTTCTTCCCCTCTGGTGTCATTTATGGTGCTTCCCCACCAGGTGCTTTTAGCATTTGCATCGCCTCCTAGGATGATCTTGTGGCTCCCGTGTGTTCTTTTTATGGCGCTTAGGTGTTCCAGGTATGGCTCTATGGGTTTATCGGGCTCGAAGTAATACGAGACGACGAGGATCTCCCAGGCACTGGTTCGCACCTTTACCACTACGATGTTGTTTGTGGTAAGGTCTGGGCATCGCAAGACATCGAGAGTCTGGTCGAAGACGACTATCGATGCCTTGACGGTGCCCTCTTGCTGATCAGTGTTCTGGTAGATCCTCGCCGTTCCGTATGCCTTCATCTCTCTACGCCCTCCCACGTATGGCTCCTGGATCATCGCTATAGCTATTTTCCTTTTTTCAGCCTCCATCATTAGCTCCTGGGTAGCCAGCTCTTTCCTTTGGAGGTTTGCTTGGCCTATGCGGTATGCTATTTTGTTGGTGGGGATTTGTGGAATCTGTGTAGTGCCTGGGACCACCTTAGCAGTACGAAATTGCTGCCCTGGCTAATGTGTCCCATTTTTGCCTAACTGGGCAGTCTTGGCTGAAGGCGCTATGTTCTGCCTGCTCCAGTTTTGCGTGCCTGCAGTTACAGCATTGCGGCGCCACACCAGCGAGCCAGTCAGGGCAGTCCGACCTCTTATGCGGGCCTGCGCAGTGGCTACATTTCTCTATGGTCTGGGTACAGAAGCGTCTGCTATGTCCGTAACCCAGGCATAATGAGCACTGCACAAGCGGTGACTGGTCTGCTACATGAATTCTTTGGAGGTCTATTAATACGGTTTCGGCCTCTACCATTCGATTCCACAGCTTTGGGGAGACTTTTATTATAATGTGGTTAGTGTGGGGGTTTCTGGTGTTCTTCCTATATTTTATTTCTATTCTGTCGTCGTTTTTGTTTAGGTCCGCAAAAAGTCTTTTATTTTGGTTCCTCAAGGCTCGGATGACATCGTCGTTTGTGTTAATTGTGTACACGCTCTTGAGGATCAGTAAAGGATCCTTGTTTTTTATGTCTTCCACGTTGAGTTTTCCCCCTCCCTTTGTTATTCTTTCCTTCAGTTTGTTCCTATCCTCTTCGCTCCCACAGCTCATTATAATTTTTCTATCCTTCACTTTCCTAACCTTTTCTATTGTGATCCATCCTTCCTTTGCGTCCACCGTTTTCCTTATTTCCTGTAGGACTTCTTCTCCTGTTTCGTTCTCATCCTTGGAGGTGACAACCACCGAGTGCAGTGCTGTTGGCTCCGGGGATTTCTTCCCGTTGGTTCCCGCCACTGCTCCCGCGTAGGTTGTCTTCTCCAGGGTTTCGATTGCTATCTGTAGCTCTTTTATCCTCTCGTTATTCTCTTTGACTATCCGAGTTTGCTCCTCCAGAGTCGAGAACATCTCGGAGAGTTTGTTTGCTGTGTCCTTGTCCTTGTCCTTTTCCTTTAATTCCTTTTCTTCTTCCCGTTCTTGTTGGTTGATATTATCCCTTTGTTCCTCTTCCTTGGAGCTTTTTCCCTTGGTCTTTTCCTTTTCTGTTTCGCCTTCCTTAACCAGTTGGTAGAGGCGCTCGATTGCCGAAGTTACCTCATTCTTAATATCTGTCTTAAGGTTTCTTGAGACGCTAAGGTGCGTCTTGGCTTTAGTCAGGCATGCTTTTGCCTCATCGACTCTATTCCTATAGGTTTCCTTTGTTGGGGGGCTCCTCGAGGCCTCCGCCGGTGACGGTTTCCCGAGTAGTAGTCTACCATCTTGGGGGAGCGCCGTCTTGGTCTTTGGTTTTGTGAGGGCCGTCGAGGTGCTTGCTCCGGAAGATGTGGGGTTTATCTCGGTGTCCTTTTTGGCTGTTTCCCATTCTCCAATGCTTCGTCGGACGTTCGAGGCCGGGGCCTGTACAGTCTTTTCGGTTTTTTCTGGAGAAATGGGAGTATTGCCTCTTTTGACGGGGGTACGGTGGGCCGCAAACATCCTGAGGTCTCGCGGTATTAGTATCCGTAATCCGATTGATTTATTTAAATATGTAAAATTGTAAAGTGTAAAATAAAATTAAGAGTGTAAAATGTAAATGGGTTGTAAATAAGTTGTATATATTAATAAGTAAATTTTCTTTTCAGGTTCCTTCGGGCGCAAAGAAGCAGCGGAGAGCAGAGCAGGGTGGTCGGTAAGTAGGAGGTGAGTGTTAATTTGTCCACGTCTCTTTTCTTTTGACTCTACTTTAATTTCAGGTTGGTGTTTTAGGTCCGCAGGTGTCACCCAGATAAGGTAAGGAATACGTTCGAAGAAAATTTTTTTACGCACCGTATGTGAAGTCGCTTGTTACTCGACCAATAGGGCCGAGGTAACGTCAAATAATATTTATCAAAACGTCAATAGCTTTAGATAGCAAGCAAAAAATATAGCAATATACTTCAATAAAATATTCTCTAAGCTCTACTTAGAGATTGTCCTTATATACTAATTAGGCTCTGCCTAGGGTCACTGTTATAGCTATCTAAAATTAGTTGGCAAGAAACCCTAATGGGTATCTTAAGTTAGAACAAATTAAGAACGAACACAGAAATAAAAACAGTAAGTAGTCGAAGGTGTGGCTCTATTTGCACAATGTGTCCAAGTACTAGCAAAGTATAGCAATTACAGCAATAACTGATAATTTGTCTTAATTGTTCTACAGGTGCTGCCACCTGTGTCATGTGACTTAAATAGTCTACTTGTATAATATTGTTTTCCACGTGAAACCACCTATGTCAAAAACAGGACTTAAAATAATCGTACACGTGGTGCCATCTGTGTCCAAGAGTGGGAATTTATAACAAAACTATGCTTGGAGCTAACCGTGTCAAAAACTATGTTTAAAATTTTATTCAAAATTAATCATACAGGCAGCGCCACTAGTGTCGAAAAACGGAACTATTACAATTTAATAAATGCTATCGTACAGGTAGTGTCACCTGTGGCGGTTTTTGGAACTATTTGGACAGGTGGTACCCGGTTTCCTCGGTTATTCACCTGACCAAGCAGTCTCGCCACTCGCCACCAATAGTTCGTCCAGCGCCCGCTGGGTGGCGTACACTTTTGGTTGGTTACCAAGTTATATCGAACCTTCTGGATTCTATGGTGGTGACACCCGTGCCCGATAGCCTAACTAATATTAAATGAAAATATTGTGATGTCACCCGCGCTGAGTGCCTCGATATCTGATGGTATATTATTATATAAATTGCTATTGTATAATGGTATTATATTATTATGCAAAATAAAGTAAAATAAAATAAAATTGAATAAAATAAATAAAACAAATTAAATAAATTTGAGTAAACAAAGTAGAGTAGAATAAGATAAAGTAAAATAAATAAATTAAGATATAATGAATTAAATTAAAATAGAATAAATAAATAAAAGTAAATTAAAATAAATAGAATGGAATAAAATAAAATAAAATTAAAGTAAATAAGATAGAGTAAATTAAAATCAATAAATAAATTAAGTAATATAAATAAAATAAATTAAATTGAGTAAATTTACTTTGAATTTACTTTAGTAAATAGGATAAAGTAGAATAGATAAAGCAAATTAAATCAATAAATAAATTAAAGTAATATAAATAAAATAAATTAAATTGAGTAAATTTGCTTTAAATTTACTTTAGTAAATAAGATAAAGAAGAATAGATAAAGCAAATTAAAATCAATAATAAATTAATAATATAAATAAAATAAAACAAAATAGAGTAAATTTAATTTAAATAAAATCAAAGTGAATAAGATGAAGTAGAATAGATAAAGTAAATAAAATCAATAAATAAATAAATTAATAATATAAATAAATAAAATAAAATAGAGTAAATTTAATTTAAATAAAATTAAAGTAAATATGATAAAGTAGAATAGATAAAGTAAATAAAATCAATAAATAAATTAAAATAATATAAATAAATAAAATAAAATAGAGTAAATTTAATTTAAATAAAATTAAAGTAAATAAGATAAAGTAGAATAGATAAGTAATTAAAATCAATAAATAAATTAAAATAATATAAATAAATAAATTAAAATAGAGTAAATTTAATTTAAATAAAATCAAAGTAAATAAGATGAAGTAGAATAGATAAAGTAAATAAAATCAATAAATAAATTAATTATATAAATAAAATAAAATAAAATAGAGTAAATTTAATTTAAATAAAATCAAAGTAAATAAGATGAAGTAGAATAGATAAAGTAAATAAATCAATAAATAAATTAAAATAATATAAATAAATAAAATAGAGTAAATTTAATTAAAATAAAATCAAAGTAAATAAGATGAAGTAGAATAGATAAAGAAAATAAAATCAATAAATAAATTAAAATAATATAAATAAATAAAATAAAATAGAGTAAATTTAATTTAAATAAAATTAAAGTAAATAAGATAAAGTAGAATAGATAAGGTAAGTAAGTCAATAAAGTAATCAATAATAATAAAATAAATAAGACAATTTAAATAATATCAAGTAAATAAAATGAAGTAAATAAATAAAATAATAAATATGATTTAATTAATTAAATAATTAAAAACAATTACGTGCAACAACACGAGGAGTATCGCAACACCCAATAAATATAATATAATATAATACCCCCGACCACTAACAATAAGCGCGGGAAACAACCACGACCCACAATACACAATATACAATAACTTATATTTAACTTAATTGCCTACTGATTCTGCTTACCCTTTCGGGCAATACCGGCGTGATGATGCGCGATGAATTTTTGAAGTCGGTTTGAAGGACAAGACAGAGGAAGTGCGGCAAAGTTACCGTGTCTATTTATAGTTTGATGAGAACACCTCTTTTTTGAGGTCGGTTAAATTACTTCCAGAGACACGGGAAATAGTAATATCACACAATTCAATCGCAGTCTAAAAATAGATTGCGCTCTGCTTATCGCTTCGGCTGGTACAGGCGTGATGACGCGCGGCTGTTGGTGGCTTGGTTAGAAACAATCTAAAAATAGATTACGCTCTGCGCTCTGCTTACCCCTTCGGTCGGTACAGGCGTGGTGGCGCGCGATGATCTAAAAATAGATTGCTTGCCGCGGCTGTTGGTGACTTGATTTTGTTGTTTTTTTAAAAGTCATATATCTCCTTGGTTTTAAGAGTTAGAACACTTTTGAAAACACTTTTAGGTTTTTTGAAGGGTCCTCTTTATGTCCCACACACACACTTTTTTCTTAAGGTCCATACAAAAAAGTCAATTTCGAAATGTTTTTTACGATAATTTTAAAAAGTATGTCAAATCCCAATTCTTTCTTCGGTTTTGACTAGACTAAAACTATGGTATAATAGATATAATTTGGAAAAAGGGGGGTTAGGTTAGGTTAGGTTAGGTTAGGTTAGGTTAGGTTAGGTTAGGTTAGGTTAGGTTAGGTTAGGTTAGGTTAGGTTAGGTTAGGTTAGGTTAGGTTAGGTTAGGTTAGGTTAGGTTAGGTTAGGTTAGGTTAGGTTAGGTTAGGTTAGGTTAGGTTAGGTTAGGTTAGGTTAGGTTAGGTTAGGTTAGGTTAGGTTAGGTTAGGTTAGGTTAGGTTAGGTTAGGTTAGGTTAGGTTAGGTTAGGTTAGGTTAGGTTAGGTTAGGTTAGGTTAGGTTAGGTTAGGTTAGGTTAGGTTAGGTTAGGTTAGGTTAGGTTAGGTTAGGTTAGGTTAGGTTAGGTTAGGTTAGGTTAGGTTAGGTTAGGTTAGGTTAGGTTAGGTTAGGTTAGGTTAGGTTAGGTTAGGTTAGGTTAGGTTAGGTTAGGTTAGGTTAGGTTAGGTTAGGTTAGGTTAGGTTAGGTTAGGTTAGGTTAGGTTAGGTTAGGTTAGGTTAGGTTAGGTTAGGTTAGGTTAGGTTAGGTTAGGTTAGGTTAGGTTAGGTTAGGTTAGGTTAGGTTAGGTTAGGTTAGGTTAGGTTAGGTTAGGTTAGGTTAGGTTAGGTTAGGTTAGGTTAGGTTAGGTTAGGTTAGGTTAGGTTAGGTTAGGTTAGGTTAGGTTAGGTTAGGTTAGGTTAGGTTAGGTTAGGTTAGGTTAGGTTAGGTTAGGTTAGGTTAGGTTAGGTTAGGTTAGGTTAGGTTAGGTTAGGTTAGGTTAGGTTAGGTTAGGTTAGGTTAGGTTAGGTTAGGTTAGGTTAGGTTAGGTTAGGTTAGGTTAGGTTAGGTTAGGTTAGGTTAGGTTAGGTTAGGTTAGGTTAGGTTAGGTTAGGTTAGGTTAGGTTAGGTTAGGTTAGGTTAGGTTAGGTTAGGTTAGGTTAGGTTAGGTTAGGTTAGGTTAGGTTAGGTTAGGTTAGGTTAGGTTAGGTTAGGTTAGGTTAGGTTAGGTTAGGTTAGGTTAGGTTAGGTTAGGTTAGGTTAGGTTAGGTTAGGTTAGGTTAGGTTAGGTTAGGTTAGGTTAGGTTAGGTTAGGTTAGGTTAGGTTAGGTTAGGTTAGGTTAGGTTAGGTTAGGTTAGGTTAGGTTAGGTTAGGTTAGGTTAGGTTAGGTTAGGTTAGGTTAGGTTAGGTTAGGTTAGGTTAGGTTAGGTTAGGTTAGGTTAGGTTAGGTTAGGTTAGGTTAGGTTAGGTTAGGTTAGGTTAGGTTAGGTTAGGTTAGGTTAGGTTAGGTTAGGTTAGGTTAGGTTAGGTTAGGTTAGGTTAGGTTAGGTTAGGTTAGGTTAGGTTAGGTTAGGTTAGGTTAGGTTAGGTTAGGTTAGGTTAGGTTAGGTTAGGTTAGGTTAGGTTAGGTTAGGTTAGGTTAGGTTAGGTTAGGTTAGGTTAGGTTAGGTTAGGTTAGGTTAGGTTAGGTTAGGTTAGGTTAGGTTAGGTTAGGTTAGGTTAGGTTAGGTTAGGTTAGGTTAGGTTAGGTTAGGTTAGGTTAGGTTAGGTTAGGTTAGGTTAGGTTAGGTTAGGTTAGGTTAGGTTAGGTTAGGTTAGGTTAGGTTAGGTTAGGTTAGGTTAGGTTAGGTTAGGTTAGGTTAGGTTAGGTTAGGTTAGGTTAGGTTAGGTTAGGTTAGGTTAGGTTAGGTTAGGTTAGGTTAGGTTAGGTTAGGTTAGGTTAGGTTAGGTTAGGTTAGGTTAGGTTAGGTTAGGTTAGGTTAGGTTAGGTTAGGTTAGGTTAGGTTAGGTTAGGTTAGGTTAGGTTAGGTTAGGTTAGGTTAGGTTAGGTTAGGTTAGGTTAGGTTAGGTTAGGTTAGGTTAGGTTAGGTTAGGTTAGGTTAGGTTAGGTTAGGTTAGGTTAGGTTAGGTTAGGTTAGGTTAGGTTAGGTTAGGTTAGGTTAGGTTAGGTTAGGTTAGGTTAGGTTAGGTTAGGTTAGGTTAGGTTAGGTTAGGTTAGGTTAGGTTAGGTTAGGTTAGGTTAGGTTAGGTTAGGTTAGGTTAGGTTAGGTTAGGTTAGGTTAGGTTAGGTTAGGTTAGGTTAGGTTAGGTTAGGTTAGGTTAGGTTAGGTTAGGTTAGGTTAGGTTAGGTTAGGTTAGGTTAGGTTAGGTTAGGTTAGGTTAGGTTAGGTTAGGTTAGGTTAGGTTAGGTTAGGTTAGGTTAGGTTAGGTTAGGTTAGGTTAGGTTAGGTTAGGTTAGGTTAGGTTAGGTTAGGTTAGGTTAGGTTAGGTTAGGTTAGGTTAGGTTAGGTTAGGTTAGGTTAGGTTAGGTTAGGTTAGGTTAGGTTAGGTTAGGTTAGGTTAGGTTAGGTTAGGTTAGGTTAGGTTAGGTTAGGTTAGGTTAGGTTAGGTTAGGTTAGGTTAGGTTAGGTTAGGTTAGGTTAGGTTAGGTTAGGTTAGGTTAGGTTAGGTTAGGTTAGGTTAGGTTAGGTTAGGTTAGGTTAGGTTAGGTTAGGTTAGGTTAGGTTAGGTTAGGTTAGGTTAGGTTAGGTTAGGTTAGGTTAGGTTAGGTTAGGTTAGGTTAGGTTAGGTTAGGTTAGGTTAGGTTAGGTTAGGTTAGGTTAGGTTAGGTTAGGTTAGGTTAGGTTAGGTTAGGTTAGGTTAGGTTAGGTTAGGTTAGGTTAGGTTAGGTTAGGTTAGGTTAGGTTAGGTTAGGTTAGGTTAGGTTAGGTTAGGTTAGGTTAGGTTAGGTTAGGTTAGGTTAGGTTAGGTTAGGTTAGGTTAGGTTAGGTTAGGTTAGGTTAGGTTAGGTTAGGTTAGGTTAGGTTAGGTTAGGTTAGGTTAGGTTAGGTTAGGTTAGGTTAGGTTAGGTTAGGTTAGGTTAGGTTAGGTTAGGTTAGGTTAGGTTAGGTTAGGTTAGGTTAGGTTAGGTTAGGTTAGGTTAGGTTAGGTTAGGTTAGGTTAGGTTAGGTTAGGTTAGGTTAGGTTAGGTTAGGTTAGGTTAGGTTAGGTTAGGTTAGGTTAGGTTAGGTTAGGTTAGGTTAGGTTAGGTTAGGTTAGGTTAGGTTAGGTTAGGTTAGGTTAGGTTAGGTTAGGTTAGGTTAGGTTAGGTTAGGTTAGGTTAGGTTAGGTTAGGTTAGGTTAGGTTAGGTTAGGTTAGGTTAGGTTAGGTTAGGTTAGGTTAGGTTAGGTTAGGTTAGGTTAGGTTAGGTTAGGTTAGGTTAGGTTAGGTTAGGTTAGGTTAGGTTAGGTTAGGTTAGGTTAGGTTAGGTTAGGTTAGGTTAGGTTAGGTTAGGTTAGGTTAGGTTAGGTTAGGTTAGGTTAGGTTAGGTTAGGTTAGGTTAGGTTAGGTTA